>JBANSL010000013.1:77929687-80477187 GCA_037127255.1 Persicaria tinctoria
CGGTGTGAGCGGAGCACTAGCAATATACTCACCCAGATCCTGCGGACAGCGGCCTTCCAGGAAAAGATTAACCACCCGAGTAATGGAGGAGATCAAATCATCTAAAATAGCAACAGCAGCTCCACCCAAACAATCAAAAAGATGTTGAGCACGGAACCCATCCCTCCCACATGACGTGCCCCGCGGGAAATTTCGAATCATATCCAAAACAATAGTCGAAGAGGCAACTAGAGGATGGTGATCAACCGGCAAAGGTGGCAAGCCGGGAGACGGGGCAGTGGGGTGCTTATCTCGTAGGGCCTCAAGAGTGGCTTCAGAATAAGGAGCAATACCTGATGAAGAAAGCACCCGAACAGCGGCAGTGTAATGACCATCACAAATCTTCCTCCGACATTGTCGGAGGTTAAGCTCACTCAAATCAAGGTCCTCCTGCACACTAAAAGGAGGCGGAACCTCAGCTAAGGTCTCCTGTATAAGTTGCAAACTGCCGCCAGGCACACCCCAAGCACGAATAGCACTAGCAATACTCTCCTCTTGACGCTGACGCTTGACAGCAGTCCTACACTCAAGATTACTCCGAGGGGAAAAGGTCTTAAGTATACAAAGAGGCATCACAAGCAAGCGAATCCAACCGGAGAGGTCACCAGGAGAGTCAGCCACACCATCTAATGCCCCTTTTAAAATCCGAGAGAAACCTAGGCGACACTTAGGAGGGATGGATCTCACAGTGCGTAACCCCAAAGAGAACAAACGATCAAGCAAAGATATAGACAACCCAACAGGCACAACCCCAACATCAGTCAAAGGAACCGAAGGAGCCGGAGCTGAAGGTCTAGGAATATCATAAATAATAAAGCGAACAAGGCCATCACCACAGTCCGGAGGCGCCACCGAATCATCCTGACTATGCCGACACCGGGCACGAAAAGTATGAGTTTTAAGACAAACTCCACATAACCAAACCCCCATACGCTTGAAAGTCGTCTCAACATCAGAATAAATAGCCAAACTATCAGAAAGAGTTTGACGAGTAAGTACCTGAGCATCACCACTGCAATGTCGATCACGAAGATGCCTGAGCATGGAGGTTTTAACAAGACCTCTACCACCACCATCAACGCACCCACAAAGACCCACAAAAGGACAATGATACCGAACAAGATCGGGCATATTATAATAAAAAAAAACAAAGCCAAGTTGTTCCACCACAACACAAATAGCTTAACCGTAAAACAGCTGAAAGGAATTAATAAAGGAGCAACCCCACTAAAAAAAAGAGAAACCACGACCCAAAGTAGCCATCAATGGAATGAGTAGTAAGTTCATATAGATGCTAATTAATTAAACATCCCACAAACTCCTTAATTAAACAACCCACAAACTCCACCAGTTGCAGGCACAGCAAACAACAACACCACAAATCGGAAGCAACAAACCACAAACGAAAGAAACGCTGCAACCACTGGACGAGACTGAGCAGCAAATTAAACAACAAAGCGAGACGAGCAGACAGGCAATTGGACATAAACAGCCACAGAAACAGGCGCAGACAACAACAACCAACAACCCAAAGAATCGAGCCCCGGTGCCAACCCGAAACGAAAATCACAGCCCTATCAGACCCGGCAGATCATGCAGCCGAAGAAGGAAGGCACAGAAGAGGAAGAAGAAAGTCCACGTCGTCCGAATGACACCGTAAGCAATTCAATAAGAGGGAGAGAGACATCGAACCTGAAGAGAACGAGCACAGCCATACACCAAACCCCGAACACAGCCCGAGAGGATGAAAGGCCACCGATAACGCCTCAGAAAAGACGACTCCGGGCGTCAAAAACCACCGGAGTTATTAGTAATAAGTATCAAATGATATAAAAAATTTGATTAAAAAAATAATATTTCATAGAGTTTTTCGCTCCTTAAAAAGCGTGTCAAAAAGGAAAAGCCCGTGTATTATGGAACGGAGGTAGTAACTACTTATTACATGAAATTGGATTGGAGCCGGCTAACAAGCTAAACTCCGCAACCCTTCTGAATGCTAAAGGCAACCCTAGTCAGAACATGACAAGTATCCCTACTATATCCAGGTAGCCCTCTAGCCACCCCACATATCCGCTTGAGAAGTCCTATGGCATCATCTCCTAAGTCACCAATCGTAGAAAAGGAAAACGGTATAAAGTGATACCCTTTGTCTCCGCAAACCTTCTCATACTTCTTCATTTTGTTACCAGCCGCCACCTTGACTGCCTTACCTGGGATGAAACTCGAAAGACCAGAATTGCTAAAGATAGAAGTACTCGTAATGTCGACACAAGTGTCTTTTCCCTGAAACCAGTTGTAAAACAAAATATCAGCCAAACGAAGCTCCCCTCCCTTGTCATCAACCATACCAGTAGACGCCTCTTTACGCACAGAAATCCAGGCCTTCAAGCACTCATCATACAAAGCATCACACACCATATTATGACGGTGTTTAACACCGATGTCAGCAGCACGTGCAAGGGCATGATCTCCCCATGAATCCAAAATGCCTTTCTCGCAAGCAGGACATTTGGATCTAGCCTGGAACAACTCAATTCCAATACGATACTTAATAATAGACCGAAAGGTGGCGGGGTTCATAACCTGACCAAGACCGGGTATAGGTGCAGCCTTTAGCCATTGTTGAACCATAATTAAGGAGCTTCATGCTTGCAATCAGAGCTTCTTGCCTCATAGTTAGAGCAAACTCCATATTGAGGTGCTTGTCGACATGTTTGTAATAACAACTAGCCAATTTCTTCATTAGACAAGGGGCTGGTTGTATCACACATATGTCCGCATCCCTTTTGAATCATGATTATTATTACAAAGTTTCTACATAAAATTGGATCGGAGCCGACTAACAAGTTGAGCTCCGCGTCCCTTTTGAATACTAAACGCAATCCTAGTTAAAGTGTGACAAGAATCCCTACTATATCCAGGTAATCCCTTAGCAACCCCACATATATACCCGCTTGAGAAGTCCCATATGTATTATTATTATTATTATTATTATTATTATTATTATTATTATTATTATTATTATTATTATTATTATTATTACTACTACTACTACTACTTCTCTCTGTTTGAAAAAATCATTTACTATTCACTTACGATTTTTTAGAATGATAAATATCTATTTTTTATAAATTTTTTTTTAATAATTTCGTACTTATTAATAGTAACTACGAAATTGTTAATTTTTTTTTATAAAAATATATTTTATATAGGTTTTATCATTATAAAAAAACGTGCGTGAATAGTAAACGATATGTTTTGCCGAATATTTGGATTATTATAAAACCTAGCCGAAAAATCATCACACGTCTTAAGATTTCTCATAGCACCCACATTGGTAGTTTTTACTTTTTTTTAGTGGGTTTTTAGAGGCAAGAAAATATTATAAATTTATAATATTGAAGAATGGTTAAAACCCCAATTTTGAGTTACTTGGGTAGCAACTACACTAAAAACCCAATAAATTAAAATTGAAGAGAGAGATAGAGAGAAGGGAGGAGAGAGAGGAAATTGATGGGACAAAAGGGTATTATTTATAAGTGTATAAATAACAAATAAGAGTTTTATGGATGTGAGTAAAAAAATAAGTTAGATTTTTTAAGTAGAGAGAGAATGATAAAAGAGATTAAGAAGCCCGCACAAATGCGGAATCTCAGCACATTCATTTATGTAGACACCATTTTTCATTACAAGGAAAAAAGTAGCACTGCGGTTTTATTCCTTCGAAATCTGTAATCCAAAAAAAAAGCAGGGTTTATGTGAATGCCCGAATTTTCAAAGCTGCATTTATAGGGTTCGTATGAGACGAGGTTAATAAACTGACTAAAATTCTAAATAAGGTAAAATTTATAAACGGTTGGTAAAAGTAGTTAAAAATTTAAACAACAAGATAATCTCCATATGGGGCGAAAAACAATTTATTTATAAAAAGTGGAGTTTATTTGGTTGTGACTAGGGGTATTGTGGTACTTTCAAACCAAGTGCTTGTACAAAATAAACACTCAAATAACCTCTATTTTGTAGCTTTTTTTAACACAATTTTTAACACGTTTTTGTTTATTTTGGTCATCCAAACAACCAAAAAAGTTGTTTAAAAAATAAACACTTACAACTGATTAATTTTTAACGGCTTATTTGGATAACCATACACACCCATATAGGATAATAAAAGCCGATTTTCAAATAGTTTAGATCATTGAATTTGGTGCTACTCCATAGTCCATACAATACAAGGTGTAGATGAAGTCGCTTAATAGAATGTCCGCTAGCCCTGAATTTGGTCGATAAATAAATAGTAATACCAACAACATTTGTATCAACACTGTTGACTACTGTATGGAACCATGTTTCGACTCATATTGGCGCCAATTACACTTTTTTTTTTTTTTTTATATACAGACAAGAATTTGAAGTTGTCAACCACGGTTATACCACTATCTAAGAGCGTCCCTGGAGAATTTGAAACTATAAATTTTGATTTGATTTTTTCCCTACGACAAGCCCAAACAATCTACTCCTAATTAAACAAACTATTTTCACCATCAACATTGTTAATAAGAGATAGTGTCATATGTAGACGGTTTCCTCGTTTGCCGACTCTGTCGGCCTCTCGAGTTGTCAGGTGTATCTGACTTTTGAATTATTTCCTAATAAAAAAAAAAATGCACCACCCCCTGAGAGATTATGAGAACTATTATATATCGACGATGATACCACTGTAGGAGAGATGCAAATCAAGCTGTTGATTTTATTATTAGGAATGATTTTAATTAAAACTTGATGATGTACCTTCTTATAGGGAGTTTTCTGTAATCATCTGAAATGATGATCTAGGATGTTTTATCGGTTAGACAGACATCTTAATTTTCGCATACTGTAAAAAAAAACTATTTTAAGATTTTCTTAATTAAATACCCCTAACTAATGTGTCCCATATAGTTGGTTTAAGTATGAGTATTTGATATAAAATGATAAAAAAAAAGGGCTCATTTTTCTAACCTAATTAAGTAAATGTCCACCGAACAATTCAAATCAAGCAAATGTCTTCCACCTTCTCGTCCATCTGTTCTTCTAGTTCTTCTATTTTCAATAAAAATTATCACCTTAGTGTTTGTTTGATTTGCTTTCAAATTTCCAAAAGTGAAAACATCTTCATATAAAGTTGAGTATTTGACTTACTTCATGGAAAAAAACATTTAAAAAAATTGATACAAGTGAGAATTTGGGCAGGATCAACTACGGTTATACCACCGTTCAAGACTTCAATGGTGTACTTTCGAACGAGATCGTCGATCTCAGGGGACCTCCAATCCGAATTGTTAGAATTCAACCGAGCATGTGTAATACGATTCGCAACTTGGTTGCCTTCTCTAAAATATAATCACCTAAAAGGGGCTATATATGTAAGATTTATCTTCCAATCTTTTTAAAAATTTATTTTCAAATTATGATGATTTTATCAAGTTTATAAACTATTGTATGTGTAGGTATGCATGATAAAATTAGGAAATTGGGAGGTATGCCCAATTTACTAACCTAATTAAGCATATGTCCATTGGGCAATTCAAATTAAACAAATGTCCATTGAGTAGATACTTCTCATTCTTCTCCCTTCTCTCCCTCTTCCTCCATTCTTCTCTCCCTCGTCTTCCTCTCTCTCCCTTTTCCTTCTATTCTTCTCCTTCTCTCCGACAACGTTTAGGGAGATGAGAACGGATTCCAACATTTGTTTTCGGCCTCCGGCAACGGTCAAGATTGATGGCGACGTTGGAGGGTGAGATCTATGGGAGAGGGTGAACCGAGGGTGAGAGAGATGGAGGTTGTCCTCCTCTTCGTGACCTTCTTCGACCTCCGACCACCGTCAAGCGAAGGTATTTGAATTTTTTTTTGGTTTCTGGAGGCTGATTTTGGGGTTTTTAGGGTTTTGGTGTGCTGATTTTGCTTGTTTTTAGGGTTTTGGTGTGCCGATTTTGTGGTTTTTTAGGGTTGAGTTTCTGTTTGATTCGTTTAAACTTAGGATTAGCTTTGCTAGCTGTCTATCATGCTTTGTCAGCTATCTGTCAATGTCATGCTTTGTCATGCTCATTTTGTGGGGGGTTTTTTAGGAGTTTTGTGTGATGATTTTGTGGGTTTTTTTTACTGATGAGTTTCTGTTTGGTTTGTTTAAACATAGGATTAGCTTTGTCAATTGTCTATCATGCTGATTTTGCGGGTTTTTTTAGGGGTTTGGTGTTGATTTTGTGGTTTTTTTAGGGATGGATTTCTGTTTGGTTTGTTTAAACATACGATTAGCCTTGTCAGCTATGTGTCATGTTGATTTTGCGGTTTTTTAGGGGTTTGGTGTGCTAATTTTGTGGTTTTTTTAGGGTTGAGTTTCTGTTTCGTTTGTTTAAACATAGGATTTGCTTTTTCAGTTCTCTGTCATGCTGAATTTGTAGTTTTTAGCTCCTAAAATTATGTGCACAAAAGTCAAACATCGTCTATTTTCGATTGGATGGAGTAATATTTTATATAATTTTTTTTATCATTTTAAAAAACATGTTTTGACTTGAAGATTAAAGTCGCTTGTTTACCAACTGAAGAAGGAGTATTTGAATAAAGTTAGATGAACCACATTTTTCGAAAACTGAACAAAAACAGTGAGAAAAACTTACAACAACATGGTGGTTTATATGGACGAACAGAAATAGGAAAATATTTAACAACTGTACCTCTACAACAATTCAGAATATAGAAATGTTTACGAAAGATGCGTTAGGAAGCTGGGAAAAAACGAAAACTATTGACAAGGATAACAGGAAATTGCAAAAAATACAATAAAACCTAGAAGAAATAGAAACTTGAGATGGGAAAAACCACCCGCGAATACGTACAAACTAAACTTTGATGGAAACCTCACCTCTTATGAAGTTTCTTCTGCAGGCTTCATCATCCGGAACCACATGGGCTCCCCGATTGCGATCGGCGGTGCACTGATAGAGCCTAAGTAGCGTATGAAGCGTTTGCTTTGTGATAACTCCACTCCCTTGATGAAAATCGGAAATGATTTCAAAGGCTTTGATACACAGCTTGTGTCAAAGGTCTTGAAGCTACAGTTGTGTTGATGAAACACAAAACCTGTATTATGTGCATATTATTTCCGGATGTTATTATATGTTATTATTATTAAATATATTTCCAGATATTATTATATATTATGCACTAACATATGCAACAAGTTTTTCGAATAAAATCTCCTTCCTTAAGCTTGAAGTCGAGAGGAATCAAATCTCCTTCCTTAAGTTTTTCGAATAGAACTATTGTCATGATCTGTTCTAGCCGTTGAAGAGAAGATCCTTCTTTGAAAGAGGCGCCGATTTGATTTAATATAAGAAGGAGATGAAGAGAAGACAGACACACAATCGTTGAAGATAAGCATTCATTCGCACTCAAGCCTTCAAGTCAATCTGTCTTCTTCGTGTGCTCTCTGCTAGTTGTTAAGAGTCGTATCTTTTGTTTCAAAGCATTTGAGAGTTACACAATGAGCTTATAGGATATATTTCGAGAGAGTGTTATACTCGAGAGTTTGTAACTCAGGAAGTGGACACTAGGCGATTGATTCACGAAGTGTAAGAGGATTGTACTAGATAGCTGAGAGAGGTGGGGCTCTTCTAGATTGGACTAGGACTCCAAGGGAACGTGAGTTGACTAGATTGCAATTGTATAGAAGAGAGGCTTCTCGGTGAGCTATTAGGATCCTAAGTTTTGTGAATCAATAAAGCCGGTTGAATCTCAGGGTTGTGGAAGAACCCTAGGCGGGGACGTAGGCCAAGTTCGTGCCGAACCTCGTCAATAATTCATTGTGTCCTTTACTTATTGTTTTACCATAATTCCGCACTTGTTTCGAATTGTATAACTCTTTTGTGATTCAGATTTTTCAGAGGAAAGAATTACGTCTAATCTCAAAGGGTTTTGCAAGCGTTTCAAAAGTCTTGAGATTATCTGCGAAAAGTTGGCATACTCTATTCAACCCATCTTCTAGAGTATCTTTATATTACTTTGTTATACATTATCGAACCTTCACTTTGAAACTTGGTATAGTAATTAAAGGAAAAAGAGGTAAGTATTTCCCACATCATGGTAGAGGGCGACAACCTAGTGGTTATTAATGCTCTTAATGGCAACTAACAGTGCCCTTGGAAGATCGAAGTCCTTATCTCCGATATCCGACTTGCTCCTCCAGTTCGAGTTTGTCTTGATTTCCCATGTCTTCGGGGAAATTAACCAGTGTGCGGACCGTGTCGCACGACTGTTCCAAACTTCGCCCTTGCCTAATCGGATACAAGATCGAGAAGTTTACATTTGCATACACAACGATGTCATTGATTGATCGACTAGCAGAGGTTAACCCCTTTCAAACTTTTACTTGTATAAAAAAAATTTGATTAAAGTTAGAGCTACTTTTAGTAATTTGACTTTAATTTCACACAAAAGTTGAAAATGTAATTGCTCAGAAATCCTGAAGAAATTGGGGAAGGAGACACAGGAGATTGATTGGACTCTCCCCCTTCCACACACCCAAGAATAAATTTAATACAGTAAATAATTCAACCCAACCCCATACCATACCATTAAGAAAAAACAAAAAAAATCAACCCAATTCCAATCCAATCCCTGCTAGCTGGTTTTGTACTAGTCCTGCATTTACCATGCATTTTCAGTTTTTTTTACAGCAATAGCCAATAGGGTATAATTTATTTTTTGACCGTCAATGGAGTAATATAATCACAGTAATTCCATGTACTGTGGATATTTAAATTTTTATTCCTTTGTTAATTACTGTACCAATTTAGGCCTGCAACTTAGCATTGATGATCCCCGTATCTTTTTTTCAGATGTCCAGAAATAGGGATATTATAGCTACCCCTCTCCCTCTGTTAGAGTTTTACTCCAGCAGTTGATTCATGCCAGACTTACTTTATCTATACAAATAGGGATATTATATTAGGTTTACATTACATATAAAGGTTGACTATACACATTAATGTAATGTGACATTTGAATGTGTTATTTGTATCAAAATGCAGGTTGCTAAAATTAGTGACATGGGTCCATATGAGTTCGGGTTGAAAAAATGACTAAAATTTATAAACGGTTTAAAGTTCTAAATTTGTTTGAAATAAGGTTAAAAATTTGTGTGAAATATAAACTCCGTATGTGATGAAAAATAGTTTATTTGTATAAAGTGGAGTTTATTTGGTTATTATCAGGAGTAGACAATAGATCATATGTACTCTGTCCTTAACGTGTATCACGTGAACAAATCTGGGTCATTGAATTAAGAAGATCAACGGATGAGATTAAAAGTAACTTTTGATTATTCGATGGTATTGGGAGATTATTCGGTTAAATGAAACTATTCGGTGGTATTGGACGATTATTCGTTAGAATAAAATTTACATTTTTTACAGATGAATAATTATGTGAAAGCAATCGAATAATCATGAACAAATAAACGAATAATTTCTGAGTACATGATGTACGATAAGGGATGTGTACACCGAAACTAATCTCATTAGAAGTATACTTGTATTTTCAAATTAAATAAACAAAAAAAAACCAAATTTTTTTTTTAAACACCATTTTTTATCTAAAACCCCACATATAAACTACCCCATATACAACTAATAATTTAACCTCACGACCACCTTGTTTCTTGCTCACAGCAAGTGATGTAACTTTTGACAAACTTTGACAGGGCGATTTCTGGCATCCCTCAAGTCTTGATTCCGATCACTGATCCGGCGGGGTCGGTCCTCACGACCACCTTGTTTCTTGCTCGGTTCCTATCCTCACGAAGGAGCCGTGGCTAGGATTGGTGGTTTCAACTCCTGTTCCACGCCGGAAACCGCCATTCTCACCTTTTCCTTTCACGTCAAATTTCCTGACACCGCCTTTAACCTCTCCTAACCGCCTAGTAACTTCCTGTAACCGCCCAGTTGCTTGTTTTGGCGTTGTTTCTTGTGGTTGCTCAGCCATTGGCTGGTGATTTCCACCTCCTGGCATGGCTCGGAAGCCTAAGGCTCATGCTGAGGGTGATGGTGTCCAGCCTCTTTTGGAGGATGGCTCGGCCAAGGTGCAACCACCTAAGATTAATGGTGGAAAGAAAACTGTGTCTAAGACCAAATCCCATGTTGCTAAGGTTGATTTGAAGTCCTCGAGTTCGAAGGTAGGTGATGATGCTCTACGGAGGGCGGTGTTGTCCGATGTAGATGAGGCTGATGAGGAATTTCCTCCCCTGTCGTTGGCCAAGAACCACCTTGGCTCCAAGGATGCTGCTAGCGCTTTCACAGGTGATCCTCCACTGGCTAATGTCACCCTTGAGTCGAGTGAGTCGACTCCTTTGGGTAATTCTACAACTGATGTCCCCAATGATGTTGCTAAGCTTAAGAATGTACTACCTGGTACTAACGTGGGGGGTAGCAACATTGCTTCCACCTCCAAGCTGATAAAGGTTTCGGAGCCACCGAACGCTAATGTTCAGCCACCTAATGTGTGGGCTACTAGATCCAAAAAGATCTTCTTGAACTCTGGTCTTGGTGGAAAGCTTGCATACACTAAGCCTACAGACAAGTTCATTCTCACTAAGGAGGAGGAGTTGCCAAAGGAGGTGGTATGGGGATGGTCACTTCTGGGCCATTACGTCGGAGCTTACCCGGGTAATTTCTTGATAAATGAGCTTAAGAAGTCTTGGGGTGTGAAGTGTCGCTTCCGGATTGAAGCTGGTTGGATGATCTTTACCTTCGATTCGGAGAATGCTTGTAATGAGGTTCTAAAGGGTGGACCTTACTTTATTCATGGCAAGCCGTTGATTTTAAAGCCTATCCCGGACAAATTTGCATTCAATCGGAAAGACATTGCTTCCATCCCCCTTTGGGTGCGTTTCTATGGCTTGCCGCGCACTTATTGGACGTCCGAGATACTTGGGAGACTTGCGTCTTTTGTTGGGAATCCGCTCTTCTTGGACAAGGTCACGGAGGAAAGGACTAAGACGACATATGCTCGGGTCCTTGTGGAGATTAATTTCGCTAATGATATTGTTCGTGAGCTTCCAATTCACTTCCATGACGGTGACATTATTCCATGTAAGTTTTTGATTGAGAATGAACCTCCTTATTGCAAAGAATGTTGTACGTTCGGTCATGCAGCGAGTACTTGTTCATTTCGCGATAAGAGGCCTCTCGTGGGTGTCAATGCTAAGCGGATTTCGAAGCCTACAAGGACTGTGGTTCAGCCCGACAATGCTAATAACGAGAAAGGAGATGCTGTGGGCCGAGATAGAATGGGTCGGCAAGTGGTGTTAGATGAGTCCAACGTGAAGGACCCTATGTCCCGAACTTTGGTGGTCAATGTCTCTACCAACGAGGCTCCTGAAGGTGTAGATCATTCGTTGAGTGGTAAGGATACCGAGCATGGGGGTGGGGAAACACAAAAGCAAAATAAGTATGTGCCACCAATTACTAGAGGTGGTACTCGATTGTGCTACTCGCGTATTAAGAGTGGTAAGGGTGGGAAACACATTGAGAGTGATTCAAATGCTCAGCCTCATGGTGTCCAAGGTGAGGTAACGAATGATATTTCACTTGATGAGTCCTCGTCGGATGAGAATGATAACCGGGTTGAGGATGATGGTGATGGCTCGGATATTTCAGCCGGGGTTGGAGGATATGCCACTTGTATGGAGGATGAGGAAGGGTTTACTCAATACTTGTCTAAATCGGCGAAGAAGAAGGCCAAGTTGGTGGTGGTGCAAACGCTAAGGGCGCAAGGTAAGTTGCCTCTCAAGAAGCATAGGAGTATGAAGGTGTCGGGTACATCTAAGATGAATGCCGAGGTTGAGGATGGCTCTAAGGAGCAATCATGAAGGTCTTAGCATGGAATGTGAGGGGGCTTAATCATCCCCCGAAACAAAGTGATGTTCGGAAGGTGTTGTTGGAGAATAATATTTCGATTTGTGGATTGTTTGAGACTAAATTGAAGGATAATCCGATTATTGATAGGCTTGTGGATCGAATGGTACCCGGATGGAAGTTTACTAATAATTTTCATCTTCATGACCGTGGTCGTATATTGGTATGTTGGGACTCCTCAGCGCTTGATGTGGATGTCTGTGGTATGTCGGCTCAGCACCTTGCGTGCTTGGTGAAATGCCGAGCCTCGGGGTTCTGTTATGGATTGTGCTTTGTGTATGGCTTGCATTCCGTGGTGGAGCGAAGATGCTTGTGGGATTTTGTGTCTATGGAGCTAGGGGCTGCAGCACGTCCGTGGTTGGTGCTAGGCGACTTTAACAATGTAATGGCTTCGGATGAGCGGATTAATGGGGCGCCTGTTACTACGTATGAATGCAAGGACATGATCGACGCTTGTCATGATCTCGTACTAGAGGATGCGCCTTGTCGTGATGCTTCGAAGTTCACATGGACAGACCGACGTGTTTGGAGTAGAATCGATCGAGTTCTCTTGAATCATGATTGGGTGAATTGTGATATGAGCTGCTCCGTTAATTATCTCGATTGGTTACATGCTTTTGATCATAGAGCGGCTGTGGTTAACTTATTCAAGGAGGTTGTGGCTGCGCGGAATTGTTTCAAGTTTCAGAACATGTGGGTTGATCATTCCGATTTCAAGCGCATCATGCGGGAGAAATGGGTCACCCACGTTAATGGCACGTATCAGTTTCGGTTGTCAAAGCTTCTTACTGGGATGAAGGGACCATTGAAAGCGCTGGATAGACGGGCGTTTAGTCATATTTCGTCCAGGGCTTCGAAAGCGGCTTCCGAATATTCAGTGGCTTTGGATACTTTGAGGGATAATCCTCACTCGGAGGAGGTCCGGGATGCTGTTGACAGGGCTCGGCTTCTTGCTCAGCGACTGTCTCGGGCGGAGAGAATTTTTCTTGCTCAAATGGCTAAGGCTAAGTATGTGCTCCACTCCGATCGTGGGACTAAGTATTTTCATGCTCTTGTGAAAGCAAAGGGCAAGAGGCGGATGGTCTCGGCTCTTATGCGCTCCGATGGATCCAGGACTAATACTGAAGAGGAGGCTGGCCAGGAATTCATCACATATTTCACCTCTTTATTTGGCATGGACGTTGATGTGGTTGATGATCCGAGTGGGAGATTTGCACCAGGGATGGTACTTTCGGATGATGAGCGTCGGATGCTTGAGCAGCCTATCTCCAATGCCGAAATCAGATATGCGTTGTGGTCTATGGGTGATGACAAAGCCCCTGGTCCCGATGGGTTCTCGGCTAAGTTCTTTAAAGCGTCTTGGGATATTGTTGGGCCGGAAGTTTGTGCAGCGGTCAAGGAATTCTTCGTGAACGGAAAGCTCCTCCGGCGATTCAATCATACTATTATTGCTCTTATTCCGAAAGTGAACAACCCTAGTCGTGTTGAACATTTCCGGCCAATTGCCTGTTGTAACGTCATTTATAAGCTTATCACGAAGGTCATGACGGAGAGACTTGGGAGCTGTTTGGGCCGAGTTATTGATCAAGCTCAGGGCGCTTTTGTTGGAGGCCGTCTGTTATCCGACAATGTTTTCTTGGTACAAGAATTGCTCCATCGTTATAATGTGCGTCGGGACACTAAAAGGTGCTTCCTCAATGTGGACCTTACTAAGGCATATGATACCGTTTCTTGGAGGTTCCTTCGCTTTGCTATGGAAGGAATTGGGCTGCCTCCGAAGTTTGTTTCATGGGTGTTGGAATGCGTGACTTCCGCTACTTATTCCATCAAGGTGAATAGGGGTATTCATGGCTTCTTTAATGGCAAACGAGGGCTTCGGCAAGGTGATCCTTTCTCACCTTTACTCTTTGTCATATGTATGGAGTTTCTGTCTCGGTTGATCAAGAAAGAGACAAACAATCAGGCCTTCCATTTCCATCAGAATTGTGAAAAGGTCCGCTTGTCGCATCTTATATATGCGGATGATATTGTTATGTTTTGCCGAGGTGATCTAGGGTCCGTGGAGGTCCTCTTACACTGCCTGAAATCCTTTGAAGAGGTGTCCGGGTTGAGAGTTAAAGTGGCTAAGTCATCGGTGATCACATCATCGATGTCGGAGGATGATACAACGTCAATTGTTGCTGCTACTGGTTTCGTTCAAGGGCAGTTCCCATTTCGCTATTTGGGGATCCCTATCACACCTCATGAGCTCCGGGTGATGCATTATCAACCTCTTCTTGATCGTATTTCGGCTTCTATTGGTGCTTGGGCTAAGAAGTCGCTCTCCTATGCGGAACGTAAGGAGCTCCTCACCTCTGTTTTGCAAGGTAATGAAGCCTTTTGGCTTTCTTTATTGCCTATCCCAGCTACCATCCTTTCAAAGTTAGAATCTCTTTGTCGGAACTTTCTTTGGAAGAATCCCAAGGTGAGATGGATCCGGCTGTGTGCTCCTAAAGCCGAAGGGGGTCTTGGGTTGAGGGAGCTTCGTACATGGAACATCAGCTTTATGTTAAAGCATTATTGGCATATTCTTATGTGCCGAGAGTCGTTGTGGATACGATGGATTCACCATCGCTATTTAGAGGTCGTTGACGCTCCGGATTGGGCACCTCATAGGCGTGACTCTCCGCTTATTAAGGCGATATTGCATGCTCGGGACATGGTAGCTGCGCTTGAGGAAAGGGACCGTCCGGTTTGTGAATTGCTTGAGTCATGGTGTTTTGATGGGAGATTCTGCGTCTCCAAAGCCTACAATGCGATGCGTCCTCGCTTCCCAACTGTTCGGTGGGTTAAGGAAGTATGGGTTAAGCGGAATACGCCTAAGCACATGTTTGTGCTTTGGCTTGCGGTGCTTGGGAGGCTTTCCACGTTCGATCGACTCTACTACTTGGACATTGATCATTCGTGTCGGTTTTGTAGTTCTGAGTTGGAGACACATGCTCATATTTTCTTTGAGTGTCCTTATGTTAAAGAAGTTTGGACCATGGTACGGCGAAGGTTTGGGATTCCGATGGTGGTCACCTCCTTGGAGCGATCTTTGCGATGGTTGCGGAGATGTTCTAGGGGATCAGGTCCGAGAGCTATGGCGCACATATTTGCTTTCTCGTCCTCGGTCTATTATGTATGGTTAGCAAGGAATGCTAATATTTATGATGGCAACTTGATTCCTCCGGAGGTGGTAGCTCGGGTGATATTGACTCATGTATTTCGTTTGTTGCATGAGATCTTTCCATTGCATATCGTGGAAACGATTTAGTTAACCCATAGTTGTATGTTATTGACTCCGGAGGTTGTCCGGGGTATGTTTGATGTCTTCCGTATTGCCTTAAGGCCTGCGTGCCTTTAAGGATACTTGATCTAGTAATTGTTTGTTTCTGGTTTGTACTAACCATCTTATGCCTTTATATCTTTTCTATGAATTTACCCACCATTCCCCTTTGGGGTTTGGATTCTCAAAAAAAAAAAATTTAACCTCTTCATTTTACTAGTTTATAAACCACCGAAAAAACAACCATACCCATCATGTATGTTTAATTTGAGCATTAGTTTATTTTATGTGTGGAGTCTTGTTTATTTCTGTTACAAATTACTGTATTGAAGTAGTTGAGAATTCTGACTTTTTTCCTGCCAGATTCCTACATCTTGAATTCTTGATCATGCCATTATTATGTTTTAATTAGCCCATTTTTTTTATTAAAATTTCTTTCCCCATGCACGTAATAAAAAAAACATTCTAGTTTTAATACATTAACACTAATAACTAATGTATTGAAAGTAAAAATATTTTTCTAAAGGAATATTTCATTTTTGGATTGTTTAAAGTATGTTCATTTTTTTTTATACACGGTAAGAGTTGGAGTGGTGTGAAATCCTGTTGATCCACCAATCTAATTAGACCTTAGCAGATTTGGACTAACTCACTCGGCCCGTCCAGCCCGTCCGGAAAAAAAGGCGGGTTTGGGTAGAACAATCGGCCCAAGCAGGTCGATAAGTCTGGCACGATAGGCCCACCGGGCTAGCCTCGTATATACTTTTAGTTTTATAATATTATATAGTACTGTATAATGATTTTTATTTATCATAATACAAACTATATAAATAACCATGGTATGTGTTATATCTTTAATTGACTTTGCTTCTTGGATATTACCTAAAAGAAAATTTTAGTTACATAACCATGCTAGTTATGCTATCGGGTAGGGTTCCTCCGTCCTGAATCATTTCTTTAAAAAAAAAAGAAGCTTGCTAGGCTCGGTGGGCAACTCGACACGCCAACAAGGACGGGCTTGGACAAGGTAGTAGGCCCAAAAATCGAGCATGGTACAATGTGCTGCTAAAATGTCAGAGGCTCGACCCAAGCCCGTCTAGTCCGGCCCATGCTCAGGTCTAACTCAAATGCGTCCTTTTAAACAAGATCCTGCGGCTCGGTTTGAGGAAAAGGAAAATCGTGATCGAAAGAGTGCTAGAGTTGGGCCGCCTTATCAGCAGCGTGGTTGATTTCTTTAAAGATATGGGAACAGAACTCTCGAAAGATAAGACAAATCTTCCAACGCCCGCAAGAATCATCTCTATCTCCCAAGAACAGCTCCAAACGTTGTTGATGACGGCAAAGACTATCACCTTCGACCTCGATCCTTGGTAGCTACTTATATGCGTCCTTTTAAACAAGACCTTAGCCCTTACGTCTCGTGATCTCTCCGATGCAAATTCTCTATTGCACAAAATCTATTCCCACCAGATGAAGATCCTTGTAATCTCCCATGCAATAGAGAATTTGCATCGGAGAGATCGCGAGATGTAAGGGCTAAGGTCTGGTTTGGTATCTATTTAGGGCCATTTTTGGGGATTTTCATCTGGTTGTCCACAACCAATTGCAAACAACAACCCAGTTAGTTAATATCAAACAAGTGCACTCCTCAGGAGTGAGGACCACCCCGAATTAATTTGAAGCAAAGCTTCTCCGAAGATCACTAACCATCTTTTCTTAAATGGAGAGATACAGCAAAACAAAGAACACAAGTAATCATGTTTCAGCCACTAACAAGATGGCCCAAGACATGAACTGATGAACATGAGATGCTACCGAATAAATATGGGCATCAAGCATCTGAGTCAAATTTCTCTGGCCGCATTATTTCTTTCTAAACTAGCGTGATCCGTCGGGTAGTTCTATACATATAAACCGCATCCCAGACCAATTGTTCTTAAAGAATGTAAAGGAGGTTTATCTTCAATGGGCTGCAATTAGCAGATCTAGTACTTGGCTCTTATGCCAGTATTAGGCAATTTGGCCTGCTTCAGAAGCCCCTCCTGAACCAGTGATACAACAAGCTGCACCATGAAAACATACATCAACCGGAGATAGTGATTTGGCGTGAAATTTGCAGAGGAGGTTTAGCAAAGGAACTTTTAGAGGAAGTGTATGAGCAAACCACGTCTATTTACCTGGCCACTTCTATTGAACATTTTACCCCAACAAAAGCCGCGGCCATCACATGCAGCTGGGCTATCAACCTGCAGTCAGCAAGAAGAGAGAACACTTGTAAAAAAGATGTTAAATTATGTTTTTGCCATTAAGTTATAGATTAGTATTGGGTTGCCACAAATATATAGTGCCAATGCTATCTCTTACCACAAATAATATCCAGTCATCAGCTTTTACATTTCGGTGAAACCACATCCTGACAATGAGAAATATGAGATTAGTAACATGCAACATCATCTATGCTTCCTTCAATGAACAAGTTTTATCAGAAGCTGAAATCAAATGCATAAATGTGTTTAACAAGAAACTACTTCAAGAAAGAGGAGAAGGGTCAAACCAGTGAGGAAAGTCCCAATTGTATGGTTTCATTATTTTATCTAAAATAGGATCAGACTGAGGTTCCATGGAGAAGTTTGCACTTTGCATATAGTATGGTCATTCTTGGGGAAAGTGTGCATTCTATGGTTCCCTTAATCTTGCAATCCTCTATACCTGGTGTAATATTTCGTCACTGGTTGTACAACAGAGGCGAAAAGGAATGTTTCAAGTGGGTGATTGAGGTACGCAGACAGTATGAAAAGGTAATTACAACCCTTACTCTCTTTTTACATCCCATCCGAATGTAAATATATGAATGATAAAAAAAACACAGGCATGTATATCCCAGTTTAGAGTCTATCGACATATATAAAAGAGCATTGCCCTAGCCAATGTGCTGGAAGTTGAAGTTCCCCTGGAAGTTGAAGTTCCCAAAAACCAATATGTTATCTAGTCGGCAAAGGAAATAAAGTACTCCGTAATAAACAAAGCCATCCAGAAAGAGCGTAGGAAGGTGAAGGCCGTATTTTATGTCTGATATTGTAAGGAGCCTTCTCTAAAATTTATGAAGAAGAGCTGAACCCCATGTCTCATCATAACTGAACTCAAATGTGCAGGAGCAAGATCTAATTAGCTTGCCAGATGAAAAGATGTTAGACAGAGTTGCTGTATATTTCCTTGTGTTCAGCCTTTTGAGCAGTATCATGTTGGGGGATTTCTAATCACCTTTGTAGTCACTAGGGATGGCAGGTTCAGGACTGGGATTACCCTCCCTCTGTGATAGTTTGATTTGCTTTTTGTAATCAAATTACTTAAAATTGCGATGTTTCTATTGAATGTTATTTTTTTTTCATGTCTCACAAACAGTGGTGATTTGACTTCTCGAGAGGATCTGACATTTAACAAAGAATTCTATGATGCACTCCGTTACAAAGAACTCCTTTATTGTTCAATAAGAAAGACAAAACCTGGTAGAAGAATTATGTTTGGTAATTAAATTAAAACATAATAGAAACAAATGCTCTACGCATGCAGCAAAGGAACACTACTATCTTTTTAAAAATATTTTATTATAACAAAAATGAAAAAGCTTACGTGTGATTTAAACTAAGGGGAATGATCTTCAAACCCTGTCTGCGGTGGGGATTTGAGCTCACTTCAATGAACATAAGATCTGAAGCATATGCTATCACACATCTGCAGCATACACATCAGTTTTTAAACTACCAGAACGATGTAATCATTTTCAATGGCCAAAGACATTGGAAATTTATGTTCGTTGTTAACTTATGCATTCCCTGCAGAGAAGCCAAAATTTAAAACAAATTACATAATTCACCAACTGACAGCTGCCGTTTCCTTTAAAAGCATCTCATCCACAAGTAGACGCTTCCACACATCAAAGAAAATTTCATATCTTGCAGCCATCTTGAGATATAAGTTCAAAAAACAAAACCTTCCATGATGGGAAAAATATGAACTAGCTAATCCAGAATTCCCCCTAATTTCAAAACCTGAGATATTGAGCCACTGTTTTTTCATCAAGGAAGGACAACGAGGCATTGGCTCTAAATGTATATCAAGAATTCATAACTTGATTAAAAGAAATATGCATTGCTTACATGATAAGATATGAATAAAGGAAAGCAGATATGCTAATGCAAAAGACAGTAAGCCCAAACTTGGCCCTTGACGGTTTATTAACTGTCATAAAGGAGTTTTTACCTATGCAATGCCTGATCATCAGCAAGCTTTCCTTGTGCTTTGAACCAGAACCTTAAACTAAAACAAAAAGGAGATGAATGTTAGAACCAAATACCCCTGCCAATATAAGCTTCAGTTAAACAATATACAAGAAGTTACAACAAACCTTGGAGGTGATTTAGTCTGGCTAGTTGAAGTATTCGGATCACAGAATCTTATCTCTATTGGCCATGGAATGAACTTCATCGTTGCTATCTTGTTTCGGTAGGATCTGTTATAGAGATAAAGAGGATAAAAGAACTAGTTTTTTTTTCCCACCAAAGAAGATAAACCCAAGAATGGGTATTCAGCCCCAAAATGGCCATTCAATAGAAGCAAATTTCTAATGACAACCATTTGAGCGAAGCAGGTTGCAGCTTCGCTGCAGAGCAAGTAAAAGGAATTTTTCTATTCAATTATGTAGAATGTCATAAGCAAACATAATCAACTAAAGGTGAAATAGGAAAAGAAAACCATACAGTTGAAGATACATGATATGGGAAATTCCATGTCTTGCTACATTACCTAGGAAGACGAGGATCAACAATACGCCTTTCGCGCAACTCATTCACAGACAATAGCTGAAATGCATTAACCCAACTCAGCACAGACATAATTAGAATTAAAAGAAGGGAAAAGAGTTTGTATGCAATACCACTTCTGGGGGTGGCACTGAAGGCATAACTGGAATCTGATGTTCAAAACCCTTCCATTCTTTCTGCAAAATTAATCAAATCACAATTAAGTTGGAGCATGTGAAGCACCTACTCATTATCACATTGATGTAGCAACAATAAACCAAGCACCAAAATGGGTCCCACACCAAAAGGAAGGTCAGATAACAAGGCCACACTATTCATGGGAACTGTAGAGGGGGCATTTCTGAAACTTGGAAGGTATCCAGTGTGAAGGGAGGAGGTGGCAGTGTGTTGCTGATCCATTTGATTACATTATAATCCCATATAACCCAAAGATGAAAATTTTGTCATGAAGGGGCACTTTTAACTCTTATCGACAACTCCCATCACATTAATGTAGTGTGCAGAGAAAGTCCTTCCATTATCCTAGAGGAGTCAAAGTTATCACAAATGAAGATAACAATTTCTCTTCTTTGAGACATTTGGGTTTTAAATGTCTTTTTATAACATATACTTCCCCCTAGTTGTAAAATTTGATATGAAAAAGAAAAATATTTGTTGTTTTAGCTCATGACACAGTTTTTGAAGAAAGTTCTGTGATAAGCAAAACACTATTATTACTCCCACTTTTCCTATCTCAACTATTGTTACAAGAAAAACTCATACCTCCTTTATTGATTACTACTAACAATTTTGGAATACAGAGCCTAGAAAGTTACAATAACAAACAACTTAGATCAAAACTTACAACATAAAATGAAATACTTTTCCCATCAAAAGGAGACAAATAATGGTCAAATTGCTTGTGTATTTAATGAATTCTTTTTATATATGTAAATTTGTTGGTGAAGTTATTTGTAGATTTATGAATATTAAATGGTAATTTTGTGCATATCGTGTTGGATTTTCTGTTAGGCTTGGAGGTGATTGGATAGTTGAAATGAATTTAGGGTTAAGGAAACATATACCTATGGCATAGATCAGGGGTTTGTATTATAGATTGATTGAGGTGGTGTGATTTTGTTGTTTCCACAAAAACGGAAGAGGCTACGGTAGTTTAAGGCAGGTGGTGGAGCATGAATTTGTGGCAAAGGTGGTGGTGCTACTGATTTAGTGATGAACATGATCATAAAGGCAAGTGTGAGGGTGGTGGCGGTGGTGATACTGCGAGCGGTTGAAGGTGTAAAGAGTTAGAGATAAGAGGAAATCAATCAAGGGAATAAGAATTTCCCTGGTGAGGCGAAGTAAACTCACTAATGCTCCAAAGGAGAAAAACTCTCCAATTGCCAAAGGCAACCACTTTTACAAAACTAGAGGAAATAAACTGGATAAGGAAAAGAGGGTACTACCCTTCTCTATTTATAAGCAAGTATACTCATATCTCCCAGTCTATATTCTAGCCTCATGCCTATGACATATAATAATAGGATTCACCCCTAATCAAGCACCCTGCACACTAGTCCCCTCCTCATCTACTTAGCCCTTCTTACATACATATATATTTCTTAGGTAAACCACCAAAGGCATAAGGATGCTCGATATGATCAATTTGTAGAAAACACCCCCAATAGAAATCTAAACACAAATATTTTTGAGTCTGAACATGAAACTTTGGCTAGCTATTAGAAAACATTCTCTTGAAGTACAAGCTTAACAAATCACAGATAAAATATAGATAACCAATTGAAAAGTCAACATAATGAGACTAGATAATCATTGTATATCAAACTAATATATTCATGCATACAAGAAAGGTTTAAATTACCTGAAACGAAGCAAGAAGTGTAAATACAACATTTCCTTTTTGTCTAGCATCTACTCTTCGGGTGGCGAAGCTCTTTCCATCACGGATACGATGCACTTCATATATTATTGGAACTGCAAAAGTATAATAAAAAGTTTCTTGGTGATAAATATTGCCATGTTATATTCCCTGGTAAGCAGTAGGCATCAGATGAAAGTGTTCATCCAGGAGCCCCATCAGGTAGCTACCTGCAAAAATGGTAAAAGTTTTACCATTTTTGCAGATAGCTATAGAGTTATAAATTATTGGAGAGGGGAAGGAAGAAAGAGAGGCAAGACAAAGTGCACTCACTGTCTACATCCCCAACAAGAAGGAAATAAGCCTGGAAATGGTGAAAGATTTTTAGACAATCAACGGTTTTTGTTGCTGCAGCCAACGCCTGAATGAGAACTATACATTAGACAAAAGACAGTAAAGAAAAAGGCAAGTATTTCTTTAAGAATGATAGTTTTCCTTTGTTTCTGTACAGAAATATTCTCAAGTGACAAATTAATGTTACAAGGAATAAAAAATTCTGAAGCATATATTTGAAGTAAATCTGTAAATAAGTGTCAAATTTTCACCAGTCAGACCTCTGGTTTCTAATGGTTCCTCAACAAACTCAACTCCAATTTGCTGGATAAATTGGTTCTAACATTCTGTCACAAAAGTTGGTTGCTGCACTTATCTTGTAAAGTGTGTTAGTAGATGTTGCTTTTCTCTAGTCTCTTTATGTTTAATTTTCCAGCTATAGGTCCATAATTCATAGGCTCTTTTTCTGATAGTTACTAACTTATTATGTCTTTTCTCTAGTCTCTTTTCTGTATTTATTAAGGGATTTCTCTCTTTGGAATACAACTGAAGTAATTCTCTTCCTCTAGTTACTAACACATTTTTCATGTGAAGAATTGCAGTCTGGCATATTATCATATTTGAAGGCCAGGTCTGGGGGCCCCGAATGTAGGCAGCCTTACCCTACCGATGTGAGAGGCTGATTCTGATGGACTCAAGCGTTGTTATTGCCCAAGGAATTTTAAATCCCAAGTGACCACCAATGAGGCATGAACATGAGACCTCAAATAGCCTTTCTCCAAGAATAAATCGATTGAGCAACCATGGAATGGTCAACAAAACATTTATTCATCCTTCATAAAAACAATCAGCCTTGCTAAGAATTTAAAATATGGGACAGTGGAATATTCAAACTTTATGTTTTAAATATACCAAGACCATGTCCAAGTATCCAAACAAATTTATGATTCCTGAAAGGGTTGGAAACGGACAAACTGAATAGCTTGTGGAGCAAAGTTTGAGATGCACTACAATCTATTTAAGTATGAAATGTCATATCGTAACTCTCATGAAGATATATCAATAGGAATAAGATAATGAGGAGAAAAAAAAAATACCTGTCCAATAAACTGCCCACCAAAAACTTTGCCAAACTGTGGAGCATCCGGCAAGGTAATGCCTTTAAAGAGGTCTACCTGTTACAATAAAACTTAAAATATGAGCATTGTCCAAATATGTATGCAAAAGCAGGTAGACAAAGTGGCACAAATTGAAGAACTAATAAATAGCAAAATAAACTACAATGGAGTATATGTGATGGAAAGGGATTATTACATTAGAAGAAAAGTAGAATAAATGAACTATGTATTGAGTTATGCACCAAAACAATATAGAAACACCTACTTTATAGGAAGATGGAAGAGTAGTATATCTAAGCAAAGCAGTCAGCAACAATATACAGATCAACAACGTGATTCAAAATGAAAAACTAATGGTATAAAGTTCCAAAAAAGCAGACTTCAATGTTATTTTACTTTTTGGTGGAAGAAAAACATACTTCAATTGAATCAAGGTGCAGTATACTTTCAAGGGGTGAGCATGTATCTTGTCCCTCATCTGCATTCCACATTGATTTTGGGCGTAGCAAATGCAAATGTTCATGAGGCAAAACTAAGCAGGTCAACTGTCAACAAAAAAAACAAAAATGCTGTCAACCAGTATAGTGCCACACATCAGTAGTCCTTTAGAGACAGACATCAGTTTTGTATATTTAGAAAAATGCATTCAAAAATATCTCCTGAGAATAAACCATGTACCTTTGAGGATGATATCACGTCTGCTTGTTGTCCAGAAATACCAGAACCTAAATAAGCATTTGATAATTAACAAGTATAATTCTGAGAATAGGGGGGAAAACACTTGCTCGATAGCCCTTCACAGCTATATTAATATCAATTAACAAGTTTGCCCAAGCATGAACCTAGATAGTATTCTGACATAAAAGAACAAAGTGAAAGAAAAGTGGAATAGATAGGGAGGGCTCAACAATTCAGCAAACATATGTAGCACAGGCTGCACAGCCCATATCATTTTTCACATCACATGCTCAGCTTGCTAAATAAATTACTATAGCAAAATCTAGACTTCAATTTGCATTTCATTTTCTCCAATTCATTTGCTCCTTCAAAATTGATAAACAACCACAGAAGCAATACAAGGAGACATATCACTCACTTCTGCCAAAATAATCATGACGTTTCAACTTAAATTCTGGGTGGATTTCTTCCTCAGTACGCCCATAGACTTCAGCCTGAAAAATAATGACAATTACTAAATTAATACCAAAACAAAGAAAATGGGAGGAAGATAGAACAGATTTAAGTATTTAACTAACAAAATGTGATCATACCTCTCCATCCCAAATAAAATAGACTCCTTCACCATCTACCCCGTGACGAAGAACAACCTCTCCATTGTCTAAAACAGAAAAGGCATAGATGTTCATAATCAAACTAACAATAAAAAAAAAAATCGAATTGACAAATAACAATAGAGGGAGAGAGAACCGAAGTGCTTGACTTGGAGTAATTGAGCGATTTTCTTGATGGAGGAGGCAGGTAGCCTTTGGAGCAACGGAACATCGGCGAGGAACTCAAACACTAAGAAATCACGGCAAATTCAAGAAAAAAACAAAGGAAAACAGGATGAATTGATCCGTTGTCGGAAAGGAGAACAAAAATCGAGGGATTGAGGGAGAAATCGGCACCTGATTCAGCGTTCATCTTCGATCTATCTAATCCGCGTGCTAGTAAAGTGTATAATCAGTAGTGTAGCGTTGATGTGATCGGTGGGTAGATTCGGATGTTCAACAGGCGAAGACTCAGAGGCCACCCAGTCCAACAATACAGGGGAGTAGGGGACCATTCACGTTGGTCCTAAGGAGGGCCGAAAGAGATGAAGATACAAGGGTGGAGATTATTTTTAAGGGGTGAAAGAGGAAGATATATTTTACGGGTGGAAAGAATAGGGATAAATTTCACAAAGTATCACGTATGGTGTTTGGTTGATTGAGGATTAATGAAAGTGGAAATCAGGTAAAATACCAGTATTGTCCTTATCAACAATTCTGCAATTTTAACCCTTCTCCCTTCGATTCCCGACCAGCACAGCACACAGCGAGGGATCTGAAAGCATATGTGGTCGACGGTCGAGTCCACCGAGCAGATTCGGAGTCGGTGCTTCACCACAGGCGACGCTGACGCAGGGGAGGTTGCTGCTACCATCGCCGCTACCTCCTTTGTCATGTGGGTTTCTCCTTCTTTCTCCAACCTTTTGGAAGATATATATCGTCGGTGTTGTCGCCGGAGATTGGCTTCGCCTGGGACGTTGTGGACGATGGTAGTGGAGTCGCTCTTCTTTCCTCTCTCGATCTCTCCCCGATTGATAATGAAGGGTTGCTAGGGTTTTTTTAGGGTAAATTGAGATCTTTCAAGGATCTCACCCCCTCCACCTTGCCCCTTGAAGGTGGGAAAAATCTCCCATCTCCACCCCCACCTGCCAAACAACGTTGCGTCTCTCCACCCGCAATATCTCCATCAGTTCCACCTCTTTAATGAAGGGCATAAAACACGCCCTTAGACTGAGAGCATCTGCAACCCCAATACCCATAAAGTTTCTTAACCAAAAATAAAATAAAGAGAATTGAAAAGTATCTTGTATTGTGTTTGGTTGATTGAAGATTATTTATTGATGTTATGCTGTGAAATATCAATTTACCCTCACTATTAATTGTCAATCTAACCTAATTGTTGGTGCTGTCGCCTGCCTTCCTTAAATTGGTAAATAAAGAGCAGCCATTCCGGGGTTTGAACCGTCGCCTGCCCTCCTCCTACACTAGTATTGCTCATTGTCCTCCAGACTTCATCTCCTCCACGGTTGCTCATCGTCCTCCTCTCCTTGTCCCCTTCAAGCGTGCCTACTATTTACATTATTTTGCAATCTCTTAACCTTCAAATTTGATGTAGGTGTCAACAATGAAGTTGTAGCTCTTTGACAGAGATTTTCAACACATACTCACAATAGTTAATCGGAAAACCGAGGAATCCTAACTTTTTTTTTACAAGATCATGTCGCAAGATTGATAGCTTTTGCAACTTCTTCAACTTGATTATTCGTTTTGCCTCAATACCTCTTCTCAAGGCCTTATTGGGTCATTGTTAAGTTTGTAGTCATGGTCTTACAACTTGAATTTCTGGCTTCCTTCTTAGTGGTGCTTGATTTAGCTCCAAAATACCAAATTACTTAAAATTCTACAAAACTTGGTGTAGACTCCATTTCTCAAAATATGAACAAAAAACTATATAAAATGGGACAAATACTCCTAAAAACTATTGCAAAATACTATGCAATTCAAAATATCACATAAGGCGATGTTATCACAATACCCAATACTTAGATTTTTGCTTGTTCCAACCAAACACTATAGACAAGACATGACTTCGACTCAGTGCATATAAATATAAGGCCTAACTTAATCAAATAAACTTGAACAAATAAAGACATAACTCTAAATAACAAAAACTTGAAAAAAAAATTGCATCACTTGTATGACTATGTAAGATCACTCATCAGAACGGTTATCATGGCTTAACGAGTGTTGTATTATGTGGAAAAAAATCAAAGTAGATATTAACACGACAACTTTGGGTGACCCATATCAACCTTCATAATCACTGAGTTAAAAGTCAACCACTAAAGTCTAAAGGGTTATTGCATTTCAGTTTGCATTGAGCAATTTAAAACAGTTTTTATTTTGGGAAACGGTTACATACACCAATGTATTATTAAGCTTCCCTACCAAAAAAATGTACTATTAAGCTTTTTCCTTTCTCGAGCTCATTACGATTTACGACACTCTTTTTTTCATTGCTCATGCTTTCTACCTGCATGAACTTTATCATGTATGTACAAGAAGGATTGGTTACTAACCAATTTTTTTTGCGTACGGAACTTTTGTCCAAGAGTGAATTTTATTCTCTTGTCATTAATTTATAGCTTTTTTCTTGCTTCATTTATCGCATACCCCTACCGTACACCATTTGACGCAACTGCAAATATTTGTAATGAAGGTACTCAGTTACTAAGTAGTAAAGAGCACTTGACCTAAGTTTTACCACATATAGCAATATAAAACTTTTTTTTTTACCTCTCTAACTAGTACTTGAGTTGTTTATTGGATCGATCTTTTGCCAAATTTTGAAAAACGACTTTTAAAAAAAATCATTCTAAATTAAATATCCATTAAACACTCATAATAAGCTAATATATAGCATATCATAAGTGTCGTGATTCATTTTAATTAATTAGATCAATTTATTTAACTCTTGAGCCATAAATAACCCATGATTATCCTCATGGAGATCACATCAAACATAGCAATACAAAATATATAAAAAACCTTTTCTTTTCGACTTTTCAAATCTTTTTTTATTGAAATGTTTTTTAAAAGACCCATAATTTTGAAAAATACACATTTTTTTTCTTCATTTTTCACAAATTTTATGAAAAAATAGTCAACATGCACTGCAAACAATTAACAAAGTGAATACACTCTAACTCATACTTAAAATTTACATTGTCCTGCAAGTAGAACAAAAAAATTACAAGAGATAAAGAACAAGTACTCACATGGGTGCTACGTATATTCGTGTTGTGTAGAAGATGTATGAGCCGGGACAAACCAAATTGACACGTTCAGTCGAACACAATTGGCTTGCTCTGTTCGAGTGACAATGTTCATAGATATTGATACAAGAATCCATCCTTCCTTGATGTTGAGATCCATGCACACATCTTCACAAATCAAACATAAAGGTGTAAACAACACAAGTATGCATCTAGTACATAGATGGATTAGAAAAGCAATAATCAGTTAAAACACTAAACTCCCTATACTTGGAACTTAGCACTTAATCAATTCTAGGCAAATCCCACATCAAAAGTGCACGTCATTTCCAACGTGCAAACCTTTCCAATTAATTAGCACGCTAAAAAATTAATTAACTCACTTTAACCCTGCACGTCAAAAGAATTTGGGGTGTATTTAGCTTCGACGTTTTAAAATATTGCACCCTAAAGTAATAATAACCCAATCAACATGATTCAACAAACCACCATTCACCCCAACAATCCACTTAAGCACATATAAAATCATCATATTCAAATAACTCAAACCCTAACAAATCCAAATTCGTCAGCTAATAAATAGATAAAAGTAGGATAAAGGTAAGAAGATACCAAACTCAAAGAGCAAATATCAACCATCTAAAAAGAGAATCGGACAGAGAAAAGGGTGCTAATCAAGTTTTGTCGAGCTTCGCCGAGTTTAACTAGAACATGGGATCAAGTAGGGGCTTCCTTCATGGCAATGAGCGAACCAGTGGTGGCTAAGATAGTGTTGAACAATAACGGTTTAGACTTGCAGATCGATATTGGGTGAAAACTAGTAAAAGTAGTGGTATATTCCTTCACTGCACAAAGGGTTAGTACAAATAACATGGATAAAATGGATGATCAAATATGACAAACTAAATAAATATGAAAAATCTAAAAAAAAAGAACCTAGACATGATTTTTTTTTCAACTCATTTTACTTCATGAAAATACAAAAGGATACTCACTTGGATTGCCTCTCAAGAAGCGCTACATTTAAGTCTATAGTTGGAATTCTTCACTTCAACAAAGGGGAGCCAACTATCTTATAAAATCTCCATTCCAACGTCCGTTCCTCAATTGATCGTGAAAACAAAAACAAAAACCAAACAGATTAAAATGGTAAGAGAGACATATCACCCAATCCTTTAGAAATAACTTGCCAAAGATACTTCCAAGCAACGAAGCCATTTGGACAACGAAGTTTACGAGGGTCACCATCTTAGACAAATGGATATTTTCATGGGTTAAATCTTATGTCAAACAAATTACTAGACCTCGAAATTGTAGTTTAAGGGAAAGGATACATCATTGACAACTATGAAGTAAATTATCTCTTCATAATCAAACAACTAGGTCACATGAAATTTAGTAAACATACTAAATTAATAATCACAAACACAAGGATTTTGACTCATGAATCAAACAATAAATCGTGCAAATTAAGAATAGTACAAGAGACTCAAAAGACAACATTATAACAAGTATCAATATCATTAACTTGAATAAAATATATCACCTAGTTTTGTTATCCAACATTCATAAATGAAGAAACTTGACGGCATATTTTCAAACTAATTTAGGGATGAAAGAAGATGACGGAGGCTTGAAATTCTTCCAAAGCACTAGAAAAAATGAAGATTGGAACCTCTTTAGAGGGATATCAAGGATTCAAGTCTCATTCAAGTAATGACGAGGAGTTATAATGATAATCTTACCTAATTCTATTCAAAATTTGAAATTGTTTTTTTTTCTCACAAGTCATAAATCTTCGTGTAATGTGTAGCTTGAGAGCAAAATGAACGCATCCTCTTTAGACATATTTGAGACTGTGCCAACACCCCCTCTAAACACTTCTGGAAACAATCGTGTATCGTCAATAAGTATCTCTAGCAGCATGCCCACGACCTATCAGAACACTCCCAACCGTATATCTACATCATGTTTGAACACCTCTGACAAGATGTCTGGATCCTCTTTGAACACCTCAGAAAATATGTATGCATCTCGTTGGGACACTTTTAGCAAGATGATTGCATCCTCTATGAACACATCAGACAATATGCATGCATCCCGTTTGACTACCTTTGATAAGATGCATGCATCTTCTTTAAACATCTCAGATAGCATGCTTGCATACCCGTTGGACGCAAACATGAACCACCCCTTTGATGGTTTTCAACCGCAACCGTCAAATAAATATGATAATGACAATGATTGCAACATTAGGGACATCTTTTCCCTTAGCAAGGACCATCCGATGTTGTCGTCACCTACTTCTGTGAATAAACCTTCACATTTAGTAGTGTTATCACCTCGTACCAACTACTTTATTCAACATTCGGGTATCATTGATAGTCATAGGAATAAGGGCAAGAAAAAAGTTTCAGACGAAGATTTTCAGAGTCTATTGCCTATGAATAATTTTTCGACTCATGGTTTCCACATCGACAACAACATCACAAACTTCAACGGAGCATCTGCTTATGGCTTGTGTGTCGATAAAAACATCATGATCATCTTCAATGAAGACATCAATGACACAAGTAACACTCTTCTCTTAATTAAGCTAACTCATGTTTGTCCAAGTTCATGAAAAACCGATATGCATATTTTTAAACTTACAATTTGATCATAGCTATACATATTTAGCTTACCATACATACTAGGAACATTGGATAATTACTATATTTTATATGATATGTACATTTCATACCAAAGCTAGTGTGATGAGACAAACCCATCTTATAATTTTCCACGTAAATCTATGCAGACCCTTGACAAGTCTTAAGCAATTAACTAAGGTCGAGTTGAGTGACATATCAATAACCATATTCTAGAAACTCTATTTTTGTAAGACTCGAGATCTTAAGAGGCGTTAACCAATACCTCCAAAACTCTTCAGATTCGTTGTCCTCACTTGGAGGCTAATAGGGAATATCTCTTGTAACATGGGTAGAGATTGAACCATTTATAAATCACTTTTAACACCTTTATTATGTCTAATGTGGGATGTGTTGTTACCATCCTAACCCTCCATTATGGTCGAACAATTCACTTGGCAACCTGGCTTTTATCGAACATGCTAGATAGCCTATCTATATTGTCTCAGTCAAGATCCTTTTATTGAAAAAAGTAACAAATATATGATTTTAAATGCCATTTTAGAAAAATATATTACAAATGAAATATTTACAAGGATACTACATAATGTTTTGAACTCGATTTTGTTAATGGAAAATATATAGTAAATTTGAAATAGAATGATGAAAAACATGACCAATTTTAATTTGTAAAAATTTCCTTATCCAAACCAAATTTTCCATGGTTGCACATTTTGCTAGCATATGTTTGTCACATTATTTTTCAATGTAGTCATAGATAAGCGAAGAAACATGATGGATATTTTCAGACTTATATAGGAAACTTAACTATCATTCCTGTAGGGATTAAAGAAGATGATGGAAATGTATACATATTTCAAATCACGAGAGAAAATTAAGGCTCAAGTCTATTCCAAGCCAAGGGATAAGAAGGCTTCAAATCTCATTCAAGCAATGCGTTCGAGAGGAAAGCTAGTACTTTGTTACCTTCTCTCATTAATAGCACATCTCTTTTAAAAGACTTTTTCAGTAGACCATTCATTTCAGCAACTACACTACTTGAACATACCTTCAACATAGCCTCATCCTTGGGAATTAACGAAGTTTGAATTCATATTCTTCTCTCGAAAGTGCCTCTACTTTTCCCCTATCCTTATTCAACATATGGTTTGTCGTCTTACAAGATGAAATCATACGGTGAACCTTAACCGATTTATGTCATTCAAAAATACATGAGACTTTCCAATGACGTTGAAGGTTCTTTAAAAATCTCTACCAACTTTGGCTCGCTTCTGGATTCCAACCCGGCCCGGAGGAACCTCCAACCCATTATCCCCATGATCTTTCAACTACGTGTCAACTCCATTAGGTCTCTATATTTTGTGATTGTAACCCAAAATAGAGAAACTATATTCATAAGCTCGTTGGCCCATTAAATTGCAACAAACATTGCTCATTAGCCTCCACCTTATTCGAATTTAGCATTATGCAAGATTTTCTTATAGCTGAAAAGTCTATTGATGAGAAGTACTATTAATGATAAGGGTGGAGTTTCATCCCGATGACAATACTATTGGTAATCTTTTAATAAGCATGAGAAATAATTATGTTCTTATTAAGTTGACTATCTAGAAGGAAAAATAAGGGTAGTTAATTAATAACTATGTGCATATCTATGGATGGTATAATTTTATAGGTTTTAAAAACCTATACTATCAATAATATGGTGAAAGATATGTGTGTTTTGAAATAGAATTGATTTTTCCTCATAATGTTTATCGCTTGGAATATGGATTTGATTTTCAATTCATTGTATTTCATTATTTGTATTCATTATTTTTCAATTTTGTGTTTGTTAATATAACATACCATTATAAGTTTTTTAACCTCACCGTCATCATCAAACCTATTTTGAAGGACACATGTTATACCATTTAAGCAAAAGAAATAAAGGATTAATTCTCTCTTATTAGTCACTCGCTTTATCGTTGTAAGCATGCAAGGTATATAAATGGGGGGAGAGTCTTATGTAAATTTTAAGAAAGTTATCTTAGTAGTTAAAATAGATTTGTAATATAGTATATTCTACCATTTCATGTAGATAATACTAATTATTTTTAGAGGAAAGGTAGATGGGACCATTCAATATTAGGGTACCAATGATGTCAGAATGGAGCGATTTTCAACTAAGATTTTCTAAAATCCCATGGTATCATTTGATGAATTGTTTCATAAACTCTAATTTTAGATGTTTTGAATAATATAATAGAGAAAATGATAAGGTGTTCAAAGGATATTGAGATGGAATGTATGAATCCTACAATTTCTTATTGTATTCAATGCTAAGGTGTGAGCCTTGCACTAAGAAAATAAGGAAATAGGGCTCCCACCTCATATTTCTAAATGAATAGTTCATATATACTCGGAGATATTTGTATTTGTTAAGATAACTCTCACGTACTAAAGTAATAATCCGTAAAATTTTGCCTGCTATTTGGTGTCATTTAGATAGTCTACCGAAAAATATCTAATTTCTTTTCTTCCTCGTACACTTCCTTGATTTAGATTTTAAGAAACTAGGCTCGGATACAAATCCAATGACACAATACTAGAGATGGAATAAAGGGATTGTAGGGACAAGTATAGGAAGAGTACTCCCCGCTTTGGCACATTGTTTTGCAACGTTATACACATGGTGATAGATTAAAATTGGCATTGGTATCTCAAGCTTCAAGGTGTATGATTATTTTGAAATAGGGAATTGAAACCACACAAATATTTCACCAAATTAATGAAGATGTCGTTTTTTAAAATCTAAGAAACTATACAATCCATAGATATGCAAATAGTTATTGTTAACTACCATTTTTCCCTCTAAATAGCCAACTTCATAAGAACATAATTATTTCTCATGCTTACTAAAATTTTACCATTAGTATTGTCATCAGCATGAAACTCCACTCTCATCAATAATAGTACTCATCAATAGACTTAGCTACAAGAAAATATTGCACAATGCTGAATTCAAATAAGGTAGGGGTTAATGAGCAATCTTTGCCACAATTGAAAGATCTCAGGTACTCTTGAATGTAGGTTCTTTGATTTGGGTTACACTTACAAAATATGGATGAATCATGAACTGATGGAGTTGGTATGAAGTTGGAGGATGATGGGGATAAGGGGTTAGAGGTCCTCCGGGATTGGAGTCCAGAAGTGAGCCAAAGTGGGTAGCGCCTTTTGAAGAGCCTTCAACGCCATTGGAAAGTCCCATATATTCTTGAACAACATTGATCAGTTAAGGTTTACTGTATGATTTCATCTTGTAAGAAGACAAATCATATGTTGAATCGGGATAGGGAAAAGTAGAGGTGCCTCCGAGAGAAGAATATGCATTTGAACTTTGCTTATTTCCTAATGATGAGGCTATGTTGGAGGCATGTTCAAGTAGTTTAGTTGTGGAAATGAATGATTTATTGGTAAAGTCTTCCAAAAGAGAAGTATTATTAATGAGAGAAGGCAGCGGAGCACTAGCTTTCCTCTTGAGTGCATTACTTGAATGAGACTTGAAGTCTTCATATCCTTTGGCTTGGATGTTCGAGCCTTCGTTTTCTCCGATGCGTTGGAAGATGTTCAATTCTCCACCATCTTCTCTCCCTACACGAATGATAATTAAGTTTCAAGTCTAAAAATACCCATCAAGCTTCCTTGTTTATTTATGGCCACCTGTCAAAATAGATATGACAAACCTAACAAAATGTGCAACCAAGGAAAGTTTGGTTTGGATAAGGAGTTTGGTATAAATTAAACTAATTCATGTTGTTTGTCACTATATTCCAAAATTACTATATATTTTCCATAAACGGAATTGAGTTCAAAACAACTTTGTAGTTTTGCTATAAATATTTTGTTTTATAGAAATAGAATTCCTAAATTGATTTTTCAAAATTATATATTGGATTTCCTCATCACACTAGGTTTGGTATAAAATGTACATACCTATAAAATATACTAATTAATTAATTATCTAATTTCATCAGTATGTATGGTGAACTAAATATGTATAGATATGAGCAAACTATAATTTTATAAATATGCATATTGATTTTCATGAACTTGGACAAACATAACTGAACTTAATGAAGATAAGAGAGTGTTACTTGTGTCATTGATGTCTTCATTGACGATGCTCATGATGTTTTCATCACCACACAAGCCATAAGCAGATGCTCCGTTGAAGTTTGTGATGTTGTTGTCGATGTGGAAACCATGAGTCGAAGAATTATTCATAGGCAATAGACTATGAAAATCTTCGTCTAAAACTTTTTTCTTGCCCTTATTCCTATGACTATCAATGATACCCAAAGGTTGAATAAAGTCGTTGGTACGAGGTGATGACACTACTAAATGTGAAGGTTTATTCATAGAAGTAGGTGACGACAACATCGGATGGTCCTTGCTAAGGGAAAAGATGTCCCTAATGTTGCAATCATTGTCATTATCATCTTTATTTGACGGTTGCGATTGAAAACCATCAAAGGGATGGTTCATGTTTGCGTCCAACGGGTATGCAAGCATGCTATCTGAGATGTTTAAAGAAGATGCATGCATCTTATCAAAGGTAGTCAAACGGGATGCATGCATATTGTCTGATGTGTTCATAGAGGATGCAATCATCTTGCTATAAGTGTCCAAACGAGATGCATACATATTGTCTGGGGTGTTCAAAGAGGACCCAGACATCTTGTCGGAGGTGTTCAAACATGATGTAGATATACGGTTGGGAGTGTTCTGATAGGTTGTGGGCATGCTGCTAGAGATACTTATTGACGATGCACGATTGTTTCCAGAAGTGTTTAGAGGGGGTGTTGGCATAGTCTCAGATATGTCTAAGGAGGATGCGTTCATTTTGCTCTCAAGCCACACATTACACGCAGATTTGTGACTTTTGAAACTATCTCGCCTGACAATTTCAATTTTTAAAGAGAATTAGGCAAGATGATTGCAACTATGGCATATTTAAACATATAGTTTTGCAATAAAGTTTAACTACATATCACCTATTTATCAATAAATCTAAACTTAATACTAACATATTGTTTTCCCAAATTGTCCAACAACTTAAATTTTCTAACTTTCTTATTGACATTATACATTATTGAAAACTTCTATTTATGTTAAACCATACACTATGCAATAGATATGAGATGCGGACATATATCCTGCTGATTATCTTTTCTACTTCCACGTCATTTTCATAAGTAAACAACATTGTATATGTAATTTTCAGTTTTAAAAAAGCAAACTCATACGCTTTTACTTGTTAATTTGAATAGAAAAGTATGGCATGAATATAGTGGATATAAAAATACACAAATGCATATTGAATTGAATAATGCACTTTAGGTATAAAACTAAGAATATATGCAGCTTGAAAATACTGATCAATATAATGATACTATATCTTATTTTCAATCAAGGAAAATTTTGCAAGTATTCTTTTATAAAGTTGATAGAATTGCCCTAGTATCAATCCTTCAATTTTTTTAAGAAATAAAATTAATTTCAATTTTAATCAATCATTTACATATAAACATATATCATCCCTCTTAACGGGATGTTCCACCAAATTGTCTTTTATCATCCCTCTAATTCACCAAATTGTATGAGTCATATTTACATACATTTATATGTATTAAAAATATAACATTGAACGGAAAAAAAATTTAATTGCAATTTTCTTAATAAATACTTTTAAAACAAATAATTTTTTTTAACAAACTGAAGAATAACTTTATCAAAATTATTATTTTGTTTCATTTGATCCTCAGTCAGTGTCTGTGTTGTCGGTTAGAGTTTTCCTAACGGTACTTCTAGTGGGAAAGATGGTCTTAGAGCGCAACATTTTGTTGAGATTCTTAGTAGTGCATGTGATGACATTACCAGTGAGCTTCTTGCAGCCATCACAAGGGTTGTTGGTCTTTTTCTATCAGGCTTGTGTCCTCGTGTACTTGGAGAGTTTGTGGCGAGTGCACCCCTCGCTCCATTGTTGAAATCGGGAGGGGATGTTCGTTTCATATATTGCAGCCGAGTTCATTTTGAGGAGGTTGGTTTTCAAAGTTGCTTCTTCCATAGCGTCAAGGAGCTTAACACATACTTAGGCACACAACAGTTTGGTGTGGAAGTGTTTGGGGGTGGTGAAGCTACTCCTCACTCAACTAACATACTTTTAGTGGATAAAGGTATGGATAGTGGTAGACCCTTACTTTTTGTGAACTTTTCTAATGCATTTAATCTCGTCGACAAGAGTGCTCTGATTCGGGAAGTGTGTGCTCGTTGCCCCTCTATTTCTAATTGGGTTGAATTTTTCTATTCTCAACTGGCTAGTCTTTATTGACAGGATGTCCCTTTGCGCTCTTGTCAAGGTGTGCAGCAGGGTGACCCCCTAGGTCCGCTTTTGTTTGCTCTGGTTCTCACCAAAATTAATACCTCATGTGTTCTTGATATCTTTGCTTGGTATTTAGATGATGGTACTTTAGTAGGTGTTGAGGTTGCTAAAGCTCTAGAGATTATGGTCAAGGAGGGTCCGAAGTTGGGACTCTTCATTAACATTAAGAAAACTGAATTATTCTGGCCAATCGAAGACCCGAGGAGCTTAGAAGTTGGTTTGTTTCATTCTCACAATTCTAGACCCAAATTGGGAGTGAAATTGTTGGGCAGACCGACCAGGAACAATAATACATTTTGCAACATTTTGGTTATGATGAGGGTTGACAAGGCGTTAGAGGTTTTAAAGGTTGTTAGGAAGCTCGATGATCCCCAATGTGAACTGTTCATTCTTATAGGAATTGTATTGGTGTCTCAAAGATGGTGTTTGCCCTTCGTACTTGCCCCCTTCATGCTCTCTCCAATTTTATTAGTTGTTTTGATTATGAGTTGCGGGCCTCCCTTGAGGCATGCTATTACTATAGGGGGTCCTAGGTTTGGTCCATAGCAGTGACGTCAAGCCACTCTTCCATTAAAGCTTGGTGGTTTTGGCGTGCTCACGGCGCATGATGGTACTCATTTTGCCTTCACTACGTCTCGTCTCCAAATGGTTGAACTCCAAACATTCATTTTGAGTAATCTAGCTCATCGGGATGGGCATGCTTGTGCTTTTTTCTAAAATCCTTGGGCAGGATGGTTTAGCCACATCAACACCCGAACAGCCTAACATATATTGGCACTGACATTGTTCTCACCCAGTCCATTTTGAGGTATGTCACTTGTGTTGGTTCGAATATTGACGAGTTAGTTGTATCCCCCGCCCCCAAAAAATTCATGTCAGTGATGGCGAATCGATACTCGAAGTTCGTTGGTGACAACTTAGTGTCTACTCTCAATCCAACCCCAGTTACACATTTTACAAGCTGTGAGAGGAGAAAGAGCACAAGATTTTCTATTGACCACTCCTATTGAGGGGCATGTGTAGACCATGTTGTCGCGATAATATCGTTCTGTCCTCCAGCACCATCTTTCAACTCCTATGTTTAGGGGTTTCCAATTTGTCCTAGTTGTGAGCTTGATAGGATGGATCCTTATGGAGATCATGCTCTACATTGCAGTAGGGGCATCGAGACTAAACAATGGCATAGCATGGTCCGAGATGTTTTGACAGACAATTGTTTTAAAGCAGGCATCACAATTCAGAAGGAAACATATACAAGTATGATCAGTGATGATGGTGTAGAGCTGAGGTCGGATGATCTGTTGGTCTATGGGTGGGACAAGGGTAGGGACACTTGTGTCGATGTGGTGGGGGTGTCGTCATTCACGATCAAAGCCAATGACTCTTTTGTATCCGACAAGACGGTCTCTCAAGCGACGAAAAAGAAGGACGAGAAGTTTGCAGATATTTGTGCGATTAAGGGGTACTGCTTCATGACATTTGCGTTCTCCACCTTTGGAGAATTGTGAGGTAACACTATTGGTTTCTTAAAGCAGGTTCAGTAGATTACGAATAGTCATGATAGTGGGTCTGTTAATGACGAATTTATCTTTCATAGAGTTGGTTTTATTATTAAAAAAGGTGTTGCAACCCAATTTGTTACCAGACTTCCAACCAACTTTGTGTAATCTGTTTTTACTATAATAATAATAATAATAATAATAATAATAATAATAATAATAATAATAATAGGTTTTTTCTAATAAATTACATAAGATGCTTTTTTAATAATAAAAGGTGTTTTGTTAATAAAACTCTAGTATATAATATGCCTTATAGAAAAAAACAATTATTATTATTATTATTATTATTATTATTATTATTATTATTATTATTATTATTATTATTATTATTATTATTATTATTATTATTATTATTATTATTATTATTATTATTATTCACGTAGATCTAAAATATTAGAGTAATACTTTGTATTTTGTTAATAAAACTCTCTAAAATATTAATTTTTATTAATTTTTTTTATTGAATTTGAAACTAACATAAAAATCAATACAAAAATATTTTATAAAAAAATAGCTTTTTAAAAAACCTATCAAAAATTAAATATCAAATATTATAGATTTGATGGTGTAAAAAAAAATACATAAAAAGGATGAAAAGAAAAGGAGGGACGTGCCTGCGGAAGAGAGCGCCGCAAGGGCAAGTGTAGTTGTTGAGGGCGATGCAAGTCTTCTCGTGGGCCTTGACGTCGGCGAGCACGGCGTAGCCGCGGGCGCAGTGGCGGCAGCTGTAGCGGTTGCGGTCGCCGTGCTTTCGGGAGTAGTGCTTCTTGATGCCGGTGAGGTCGCCGAGTGCCCGGCCAGGCTCGTGGTGGACGCAGGTGGGCTCCGGGCAGACGTAGACCCTCCTGCGCGGCGGCTGCCCGGCCGGCCGCCTTATCAGCCGCCACTCCGCGTTGTGGGCGCGGAGGTGCAGCTGGAGATTCTGGTCGCGCTGGAAGCCCTTGCTGCAGATGTGGCAGAGGAACCGGTCCGTCGCGAGTAGGGCCTCCGGCGTGAGGGCCACCACCTCCACATCTACACCGGCGTATGTATCCTCTGCGAATCCAATCATCAATCGTTAGTTCACCGGAGGGGATTGAATATCCGAAGTCTAGTCTACCCCTCGTTTTAGGGAAGCGTTTGGGTGTAAAAATAAAAATTTCGTAAAATCTAAGATAAAACCATAATTTAACTAAATAATCATATAAATCGAGATAAAATGGTTGCATTATAATTAAATAATACACCGTGAAATCCAAAAACATCATAATTTAAACACCTTAAAAATTGTGTTAACCAAACATCATCTTATCTATTCATTTTTGGAATCACACCCTAATTGTGTCTCCCTCCCACCCTCCCTCAAACCGAGAGGGATCTTTATGCTCAAAACTCAAATCTCTCTCCATCCCTCCTCACAAACTATCCATACTCCCTCTTTTTTATATTCTTTATTTTTATTTTTTTTTACAAAAGATGAAGGGTTACCCTCACAACTTAAAAAAAAAAAAACTAAAAAAAAAAAAAAAAAAAAAAAAAGATAATAGTAAAAAAAATGTGAGATGGGACAGGAAGAGGGGATAAGAAAGATTTTAACCCGCAGAAAAGATGAGTATTTGGAAGAAAAAAATGTCATTTTCATTAGTTATTCAAAACCACATCTCAACACGCTCCCTCCTAACATGAACTCAATTGACGGATCGCATGTGGAGCAACATGTAAAACACCCATAGAGATGGGATCCATCTTCTAACACAATTTTCTCAAAAAAAAAAAAAAAAAAATTAACACAAAAGTTTAAGCCGATGTGCAGAGTTTTCCCTTTTTTTATAACCGATGCACAAGGTCCTTCTTATTAGACATCCAAACCCACATCTCAAGTTCTCAACACACCCCCTCAAGTAATAGTAAAAAAAAAAAATTAAAATAAGGTTAGAAGAAAAAAAGATTTATTTAAGAGCAAAATGAATCAATGTGAAAACAAATTAATAAAAAGAAAATGGAGTGAGTGAGGGGAGTTATACCAAGTTTCCTAGTCCTCTGCACTGCAATGGGCTGCTGCTCTCCCTGGTTGTTTTGAGGTGGTTGTTCTTGTTGCTCGGCGGCCCGGTTTTCTCCGAGGAAGAGGAAGAATGGTTGAGGAGAGGAAGCCATTGATGGATTGGTAGAAGCTCTTTTTTTTTTCTTTCTCTCTCTAGGTTGTTCTTCCTCTCTCTCTTGGTTGAGTGTATGTGTGTGGGAAGTGTGGGCAATGTGCCTTGAATATATGGTGGAAATGGCTCACCTCTTGGATTAGGAAATTATTGGTCATTTTCTTTTACATTCATTTACTGTACAGAAACTGAAAATTAATGTGCAGACTTTAATTCAAATTGATGAATTGAAGGGGGAAAACAACCATGCAAAAACCAAATTTTAGTCAATTTTTTGAATAATTACAGGTTCATCTCCCTTTGTGTGAAGCTGTCTAGATAACTTGAATGTCTTTATTTGATTCAATTTCAAGGTTTATTTTATTCAATATATTTTGAGCCTTTTTTTTTTTAAAAAAAAAAAATCAAATTTACTTTCCTTTATTTATGAAACAATTCAGAATAAAATAAATATTGAAATGTTATGACACCTACGTCTATTATCTATATATGATAAAAAAAATTATTTTTAAAACAATTGGTTTTATTATAAAAAAAAGGCTGGCGTAAACCTTATGGTCCATTTGCCTTATATAATGTAAATTAATCATTTTTTTAAAGTTATTAAGTAAGATAATGATCATATAATTAATTAAGGGTTTTCATAAACAAACCCTGTTTTTTTAATCGAAAAACATCTTATAATTAAAATGAAAGTGACTAATAAGTAAAATGTTGTATTATGGAAAAGTATATAAAAAAACACCAAAACGTCGAAGTGATACGAAAATAATATTTTCAATAAAAATTACTACCTCCGTCCAAAAATACATTGCCTTTACTATTCACGCACAGTTTTTTAAGAAGATAAAAACTATATAAAATATTAACTTTTTTTTTTAATAATTACAAACTTATTGATAATAAGTTTGTAATTATTAAAAAAAAATTATATTTTATATAGTTTTTAACTCCTAAAGAAGCGTGCATGAATAGTAAAAGTTCATATATTTTTGGACGGAGGGAGTATCATCTTAGTGTTTGTTTGATTTGCTTTCAAATTTCCAAAAGGAAATACTAATACATAAGGATAACGGTGAGGATCTTCTAGTCCTCTATCATGATCCTTTTTATAGTCCGTCTTCTTTTATTGGTTGAAAATAATTATAAAATTACCTCATTTATTAAGAAAAATAATAAAATAATTCGACAAATCTAATCAAGCGATACGAACTATATAATGAACTATAATAGCGGACTAGGTGATCTCAACCTAAGTGCAGAGAGCGCCGTCTCTCCTTTCGACCAAAAAACACCTAGTGGGTAATAATTTTAAAACTCTGTTAAAACTCATTTCGTAATCTTATTTTATACTCCCTCCGATCGAATTTCTTTGATATGTTAGATGAATGCACAAAGATTAAGAAATGCTCCTTTTACATTTAAATACCCCATAAAATAATTTTTACCCCATCATCACATTTATTATGCACAAATATAATTGGTTAAACTTAAAAAAAATATAAATTATATTGATACTAGTGCAAAAGTAAAAGAAAATGTTATGATTACTTCTAAAACATTAAACATTGTTTAACAAATTTCATTTCTTAAAACATAAAAAAATCCGACCGGAGAGATCAGTATATATATATGTTCAATTTTTAACATCAAAAAAATCCGACCTGAGGGAGTATATATGTTCAATTTGTATAATACCATCTCATTTGTGGGTGATAAGTTCAAATTTTGTCATTTCAGTTACTTCCCTTGTTTTTATCGCAACTAATTTCTTGATCCCTCAAAGCATTAAATAGAAAAGTAAAGGACGGAGAAAAATGATGCAATATTCCTCACATAATTTGTCTTCTTATAAATTATTATTTTTGTTGGTCATTGTTAGGGGGCAATTGGTTGTTATTATAATTCAACTATTGTCTCGAGTTTCATGTCGGTCTGAAATCGAATTATTGCTTTGTCAACTTTGTTTTGTATCTTAAATTTATAGCTTCTCTTAAAAGTGGTAATCAGGTTTGTTCGGGTCGGGTTTGCGTATGCTCATTTAGGTTTGATCATATATCGGATCGGATTATATGTCGGGTATATTATATATTTGGTCGGATTTGGATCGGTTTTGGTAAGTTCGGGTCAAATAGATTTCGGGTTGGGTCAAGCTCGGATTGAGTCAAGTCGAGTCACATTTAGTTGTATGATAAAATTATTATTATTTTTTATTTTAATTATTAACTATTCCCTTCGTCATAAAATACATTGCCTTTTAGCACTTTGCACAAGTTTTAATAAAACACTTTACTTAAAAAAAAAAACATCATCATTACACTAACTTCTACATAAATTTTATTATTTTTTAACACTCACTACACATTTTAACCAATCAAATTATTTTAAAAAGTCAACAGCACACAAACCAATACAAATCATTATTACTTCCTACCTAGAAAACATAAAAGACCATCTATTGTTGGACAAAATTTTACCTCTAAAAACCCATGTATTGTTGGACGGAGGGAGTATTAAACTTCATTTTTTAGTTATTTAGGTCTCACTATATGTAATTGACGTTATTTAATTGATTAAAAATAAGAAAATTAAAGTAATTATAAGGATTAGTCGGGTCTTGTTTTGGACGGGTCAAAGACACGGGTTAAGTATGGATCAGATCGGGTTTGTCTATGTTCTTGTTCATTCGAGCATTGGGTCAAAATAGATCAGACTCGGGATCAGATACGAATTGTGCAGACACTAGATTTTTAAGTTTCGGTCGAATCTGGATTCAAGTGGATCAGATCGACTCTGGCTTTTCTTATCGTCAGTGCTTTATAATTCAATTTTTCTTATCATTCACAGAAAGATTTTCATATTTTAATTATGTTGGTGATTTTTAAAAATAATTTTCATAGAGTTGATAGACTGGAATCTATAAAAGATGTTTAAACAAAAATTAATTTATCTTAAGGCTATAGGTTAGAAAAGTCACTACTAATTATATGGGGTTGGTTGTGACTTATTTGAGCTCGTGGTGGTGTGTTTCAACTTTCAATGTATAGACTATACAGGATTATGGGTTGGTTAACATCTATCTTAAAACAGGACGTGGTTGTAACATATCATAAGTCAAGCAGGGGTAATGCTGTTGGAAATTTTAGTGCAATGCCTTGATTACATGCGATTTAAGTGGCTTATTGTTGTGGGTCTTCCGAAAATACTCTCTCGACTCGTTCGGGGAAAGAGTGCGTACATCCTGGCCCTCCAGACTCTGCGTTTTCGCGGGATATACCAGGTTGTTGTTGTTGTGTAACATAGGTTTGGAGTATACACTTGTGTAAGTGGTTTTGTAGTTCAAGGGGACACAGGACCAATGATTGTGACATTAATATCAGTGGCAAAGGTAAGTAAGAACATATAGGCTGGTCCTTAAGAACCAATGACTCTATATGCGAAGTTGTCCCTCAGGATCAACTTGAACACTGAACGGGGTTCTTAAGACCCTCTGTCAGTTATCTTGCGGTTACAACTTCTAGAAAACGTGGGTTGCAGTTATTTGTAAGTTACACTCGTGTTTTTGCCCATGATCAGGCTGAGGTTTCGTGGTTGCTCTCTCCCTTTATAAAGAGTGAAGAGAGGTTAGTGTTAGAAGGATGAAAATCTTCATTTTCACTCATCTTCGAGCTTTATTCGTAAATGCTCTTTCTAGTGTGATTCATGATTTCAAGACTAGGTCTGAATCGGTAGGTAGGTCTTATCTCACTTCTGTTTTCGTGGATTCGCTTGAGTTTATGTAAGGGGTGAATTACATATTTTGGAAAAATGAGTCACGATTCCAACCTATATATATCCGACTACCTTCCATTGTGTCAACGGTCAACTTCAGCACCCTGTCCGTGAAGAAAAAAGATGAAGATCAACCATAAGATCCACGAGATATCCACACAAATACACAACAGAAGCTAGGAGAAAAACAAATAATAGCGTAGCATATCTTGATTTGAAGATATTTCAAGCGTCCCTAGCTTGAACCCTAAATTGCCAATTTCCCACCAGTCCAAGTCTTGTTTTTCATTTGGACACAGCCACTAGACAATTGTCACCGAATGTTGCTCAATATGTTTTCTCGATAGTGTTCTAAAAATCCCGTCACGATCCACCTAAACCCTTAACCCTGGTTTACAACCAAGACTAAAAGACCCTCCAATAAACCTACCTTGGTCTTATCCAACATCAAGCACCCACTTAGCATCCTCTTAGAACATTATTTCTAAGTTTGATATACTAAGGGTAGGTAACCACTATATGATATAAAAAAATGATAATATACATAGAAACAATAAAATGATAATCTACTATATATAGATGTAAGATTTGGCTACCGTATAGTGAGGTAAAATTGAAAAGAATTTAACCATTAAAAATTATTTTAATACTACAAATTTACCCTCCCTTTGCCCACCCACCAATATATTTCCTTGTTTCAAAACAGAAAATTTGCAAGGATAAATTAAGTTTACCATATAATACAGCTAATACACAAATGCCAAGAACCATAGATGTAAATACCAAATTCGGAATAAACCACCGGTCCAAATCCTTTGTCACAAAACCACACCCCCCTTCCCCTTAGACAACCCAACCCAAACCCCAAGTGCAATGCACAATGAAACTTGTCATATTCATTCACAAGGGGCACATTCATTCATTCATTTCAATGCCTTACCACATGCAATATGCATTATCAAATTATCTATAAAAGTCACCAAGAATTCATACAACTACCATTATGTAGAGGCAAGATAGTCACAGACAGGTGAAATGCAGGAAATTTAGGACCCATCGCATCAGAGATACATCCCTTCTATGTCGGTACAATTACAGATTCGAGCTCCGATGATTTTGGTCCACCCTTAACCAACATACATACACGGTTCACAAAAACTTCAGAAGAAGGATTTAATACCCGGAACCTTTATAATGTGTCCGTTGTAATGTAGCCTACCTAGCACAATTCATCTCAGCAAAATGGCAGAAAGGATCTCCCCCATGGTTTTCTCGGGTACGTCGGCTGCATCATCCACCACGGAGCCATTCTCCAACACTGCAGCATCCAAAAAGAGCTTCCGCTTTGCGATTTCGTAGATGTTCTCATCCACTGTAGTCTTTGTGATTAACCTGGTATATGAAGTGAGATATTAAACTTAAGCTCTTAACAATAACAGTGACAAGAACAGTTGGAAGGCACCAAACCTGTAGATGGTAACTGGTTTTGTTTGGCCAATTCGGTGGCAACGGTCCTCCGCTTGTCGGTCTATTTGTGGGTTGAAATCCATGTCATGAATGATTACAGTATCAGCTCCAGTTAAGTTTAATCCTTGTCCCCCAGCTCTCGTGGACAACAAACATGCATTTATTGATGAGTCATTGTTAAAGGTGTCAACGATTATCTGTCTCTCAGAAACCTGTGTACTGCAAGTATGAAATCAGAGTTAAAAAGACGAAAATCGTCCATAAGCTATAGCCTTCAACTCTAGAAAACCAACAAGAAGTCCCAAACTCACAGTTCATTACCAGCAAAACTCGAAAAATATAAAAGACAATGTCATCCAAATATTTCACAAAACAACGCATATGATGGTGGAATGGGTTGTGCAAAGCAGCTTTGAAACAACCAACTAAAGGTACTTAGGTGCTGCCTTGGTGTAACAAATTGTATGCAAAGAAACCTTTTCTTGCAAGAAAATATTAACAGGTCAGCTGACTCGAGGAATCATCAGGATATTAGGTGATTGGGATCACTTGGATAACTTTGTAATAAGAATCCTCCATCTACACGTTGATAGTTGGTGCTCAGGGTTGGAGCTAATCAAAATTCAGAATCCAGGCATTACGGAATATATACATTAAAGGAAGGTTCAAATCAAAAGTTTAAAATTTTAAATAAAAAAGAACTTTTTGGTGAAAGGGCGATGGAGAATTTGAAGCATAAGATTAATGATTTATAGAAGGGACAGAATCACAGAGCTTTGCGCATAATATAAGGTTCTCTAACAGCCCAGATATTTAAAATTGAAATTTGACTCTTCCCTTCCTTCACTTTTTTTCTAATGCATGTGAATTTGGAGCCAAAGTAATGGTGCAACTGATCAGCAGACCTGGCTCCAAATATCTGTCCTCTACTATTCTTACAATCAACCTCGTGTACCATAATTTTGAAGAATTAAATTTATTTTCTTTTGAATAAAAGAACCCTCCCAATGCAGCCATGTGAAATGGTGCAACAATCAGTCAGTCTGTCTTTCAAATGTTTATACCATATCTGTTAAGGTTTTGGCTAAGAACTTGTTTATTGAATTTTTTATTCTTCCTTCCTCTTCCCATTTCCTCCCATCCTTGCTCATTTTTTTAACTCAAGTGCGGCTATCTATAACCAAAGCATCAGCATGAACTAATAGGTTTAACAATTCTATAATGCTAGATTCAATGGAACCAATCAATTTCACCATACTAGAAAAGGAAACAGCTTGTAACTGAAGTGCATAAAGGTCAGACATGACGACTTTGGAGAAGAGGCATGTCTTTCCCTGCATTAATAGGTTGAGTGACTTAAGCTTGATAGAACATAGGTCCAGTAGCCTTAGCAAATGTGACTGAAGCATTGGGCTGGGCATCATCCATCTCTTAGAATGGCATCAGCCCAATTTCAGACATTGGAACACGTAGAGTTAACCAAAAACAAAAAAGGGTTACCTGCCATCAAGGCGTCGATATGTCACCCCAATGACATCCAATGTCCACTCCAAGATATCAAGCATTGAGGTCCACTGGCTAAATATCAGAACCCGGTGTCCGTCGCGCTTCAGCGAAGGAAGGAGTTTAGCTAGAGCCTATAGCACAAATTGCAAACTCATCATTAAAGCAATGAAGTTATGCTATCTTAACAAAATACTCGTATATAGAATAAAGTTATAAAATATGCAGACCTGACATTTTGCAGATTCCATCACCTGCTCGTCTGCAAGAACACCTTTAACATCCTCAATGGCATGAATAAACAGAAGCTGCATGTTTTTACAAGAACGTTGATAAGTAACCAAACTTGTAACAACCATATAAATATAAAAAATAGCTCAACAAGGCATATGTTCCTATGCACAATCAGCAAAGCCTATGCCTAATCGATCGCATATTGTATAAAATATGATTTCGGCTATATACAACCAATCAACCTCCACCATCACAATTCTATTATCCCATGATAGAACACTTGAAATTTCACTAACCTCCTTTGGTGCAAATCTAATTAACAGTTTATTTAATTATAGTTTCTGAACGGAACGTGCCTTTGTAATTTAGTATTTTACTTCTTGAATAATTTGTTTTTAAGAATATTGCTTCTGTTTCAAGTTAATATAGTAAGAATTTCATCAAACATGTTTTTGACAAAAGAAAAAAAATGGATTTTTCAAAATTTCTTATATGCGGAAGAATTCACTTCTCCAAGTGGCCCCTATATATTACAAAATATGATGCATTAGAGACATAAGAATAGCAACTCTAGAAGGCCTAAGGAGCCTATCCTCCGCATCTAGACAGCAAGACAATTTATTGCTTCTTCTTACCCATATATAAGAGAGGTAATGAAAGGCTTCTGGATGCAACTAGTAGCCGGTGCACCAACAAGATAAAAACAAATATGTAGCAGTAATCTAAAATAGATGCTGTGAAAGGATTACCCGATGGATAGCAAAGTCATTATAACCCTTCATTTCACTAATGACTCTCTCAATGGTGCATTCAAAACCAAATACACCCTTTCGATACAACTTTTTAGCAAAACGAACAACATCCTCATCGTTGTAGATACGCCTAATAAGTAAAGGATGATTAGCGATCTGCGAGTAAAAATCCATAGTTAGTAAATGCAGCCCAAGAGAATCAATGAGAAGAAAAGAATTACAAGGAGAAGGTAAATAAAATGATAGCAGTTTAATAATAATAAAAGAAGGGCATGAACTGCGTAGAAGTTGGATTGCTAGAAGCAAAATAAACGACACCTTGCGAAACTGATGGAAGTAGTTGGAAATTTGACGGCGTGGAAGAGCTTTGACAATAGCAGCAGAATCAATGCCCGAAGTTTTTGACAAGCGAGAGTAGGAAAAAGATCGATACTCCTCAATAGCTTCATTGTAAGCAGCATCCTGTTCTTTATGCATAAACACATACTCAACCTGCATGATAAATAGTTCCGAGATTATGTCCACGTAAAATTTCAGAAACAGAATTACAGTCTTATGACAATCTACAAAACGACTACTTAAGGATAACTGTATGCATAAAGACAAAAGACCAAATCTTAACCAACCTTCTGTATTTTTGGAACAAGCTGCTGCATAACATCCGACTTGAGACGCCTAAGAATAAACGGGCCTAAAATAGACTTCATACGAGTAATCAATTCCTTGTTTTCAGCATTCAGCAGTTTTTTCAAATCCACATTCTCCGTAGCAAAGAGATCAGGCATAATGAATTCCAGCAGCGACCATAGTTCCTGCAATCAAATCCATAGTTTATAATTACATAGAGCTCCGGAAACCATAAAAAGGATATTTTGGTTGCAAAGGGATCAGCACAGTGGCAGTTCGGAACAATGTTGAATGATGGAACCAAACAACATATTATACGCTATAACTAGTGGGAAAATGTCTAGGCCTAAAACAAGCAGAAATAAGTCCTCAAAAAATATTGAGGAATCCTATGCAATGGGAATTTGTCGAGATCGTAAAAGTTCAAAAAGCAGTTAATAAGATACCAGAGGAGTTACACAAATAAGGAGATATGACAAATAGCATACATGTAAATCATTTTGCAGTGGAGTTCCTGTTAGCATTAACCGTTGGTTTGCATCTCGTGCAACTGACATCAAATTCTTCCATCTGTAACTATTTCTATCTTTCAATGCATGGGCCTCATCCATCAGTACAGAGCTCCATCGCCAACGTTTCAGAACCTTACGATCATCTTTCTGTTGTGCACTAATAGAAGAAGAGGCATTGTAAGCTAACTGAAGCAGGAAATATAACAAAATAAGAAAATTAGGAGCATAGGCAAAGCACGCATAAAACCTGCGTCTTTCGAAAAGCGAATAGCAGACAAGCATCACATTAAATGGAGCTGGCATCCCAGCCTTGGCCAGAGAGTTTAACTCTTTAGCATAAGCTAAACGTGCATTTCCATGGTACTGGATCACTGAAAATGAAGGGCACCACCTTGTAAGTTCCCTCTCCCAGTTTGCCAAAACAGAAGCCGGACAAACCACTAAATGTGGTCCTGGGTCGTTCTCTAAGTAGTTCAGTAAGGTTAAATAGGTTATAGCCTGACATGAGATATGCCACTAAGTAAGAATAAAGTGTAAATAAGTTCTTAAAAATTATAAGAAAACAAGCAGAGCTTAGGCAAAAATACCTGTACAGTCTTCCCAAGACCCATTTCATCTGCCAATATGGCTGTAAGAGAATAAATGTAGTTGAAAATAACAAAAATTAGACAATCATATCCCAGTAATGTACAGAACATGACAAAGTGCATGCGACGTATATGCAGTTGAACTCCAGAGACCAATGTCCTCATTCATAAAAAAATAAGAAACCTTTGTTCATGAAACAGAAAGAAAGAAAGAAAGAAAGAAACATACTTTGCATTATGCAGCAAGAGCTAACAGTTATTCTTTTAGATTACAAAAAAGGTTTCATATTAGTGAGTGAACCTAGCCTACTCTTGTCAAAGGAGGAGTATTAGACAGGATGATCTCGGACACATTTTTCAAAAGTCGTCACCTTAAGAGACCTTGTAGTAAGTTGTAAAAAGACAACTCAGCCACTAACATATACTAGCACACAAGTAGAACCAGCATTTTTTTTTGGGGGGGGGGGGGGGGGGGGGGGGGAGAATTTAAGGTATCATTAGTTCTTCCACGCAACCACACCCACACACAACCCACTAGAAACCAAATCAAAATGATTTGACTATTACTGTATGAAGAGAGATGAGCTCCAGATAATTCTTAGTTCCAAGGCATTTAAAACCGCAAGAAGGGTTCAATTTCATTAAAATTCAGAAAAAAAGAAAAAAGTCAGAGGGTAAACTCTGTATATTATAAAGCAGGTAATGAAACATACCACCACCAATTTTCTTTCTGTGCAACAAAAGAAGAAAGTTAACCCCAACAAGCTGGTATGGCTTAAGTAGTGGCTCAAAATCTGAATCATCAGCAGCACATGCAGCATTGACATCATCCTGTGATAAAAACATCAAGATCCTACTTGTGTTAAGCAATAATCATTTCATATTTTCATTTGATGGTGAGCAAAGAAGAGAAATTGCAAAAGCAAGCAAACATTCAAGATGTATTTAGATGATTTATGAAAACACCAACAGAGTAGTTGGAAGAGATGAGATTGCGTTAATTTGGGATCTTTATCATTTCCCCTCGCCCCCCTTCCTAAGACTATCTGATTTTCACCATGTTCCAAGCACTACAAAACATCACACACAGGTCGGCAAGTTACTCAAAGTTCAGGTTAGGCTCTCTCAAATGAACCACTTTCTGGACAAACATTGATCAAGATAAAACTAATCTATCACAAAGTGATCATAAAAAAGTGTGTTTTATTTTTCGACTATATACAAAACTAAAACAACATATAAAATCACCTGAGTGACGATCCTAACCGAAGAAGCGTCCACCTCCGCATAACCATTAGAATCCAAAGGCAGCGCCGAAGAGGAACCATAAAGCTCCCTTCGAAGCTCCTCCGCGATCTTGCCACACTTCTGCAACGCCCTCCCGACCAAATCAACCTTTTTAGAAGACTCATTGGAAGGTCCATCGCTCTCCCAGTCACCGTCGTCCTCATCATCCTCCGACTTCAAGTCAACCACCTCGTCTCCATTTCCAGCCACAACGTCATCGTCCTCGTCGTCGTCGATCACGAATCTGCGGCCACGGGTGGTCGGCGGGCGGTAATCGCCGGGGTCGTCGTCCTCCAAGCAATCTTCCTCCGATTCGGAATCATCCGCGGTCAAATCGACGGTCTGAGCGGCGACGGAGGAGGCCGGGAGCTTCTGCTGCTTCCTGAAGGCGAAAGATTCGATCGGCGTAGGGGCAGGGGCGGGGGCGGTGCTGAGGACCCTGGAGGGCTTGAAATCGAAATCGTCCCACTCGTCGTCGGAGATTTCCGCGAACTCTCGCTTCATCGCTGGCCAAAACCCTAGCCCCCGCTGAAGGGAAATGAAGCGCCAAAAAAATCGATTTGGGGGAGAGAGAGAGAGCGAACGAGCGAGCGGAGGGAATTTATACGACGCGTTGTTGTTGGAGAGTTTTAGCTTCAGTCAGGTTCTAAAGAACAGAAACCCTTCTTCTAGTTCTAGTAATGAGATTTATTTTACTTAATTTTTTTTTCCAATGATATTATTAATATTAATATTCATATGTATAATTAAAATACAAATGCACACAATTAAATTTAGAAATATTTTATTAATTTGGATAAATCTGAGATTCCTTCAAGGTTTAGTCATTCAAAGCTTCGAAATTGGGTAAATCTGAGATTCCTCCAAGCTTTAGTCATTCAAAGCCTTGGAATTGGGTAAATATGAGATTCCTCCAAGCTTTAGTCATTCAAAGCTTCGGAATTGGGTAAATATAAAATTCTTCCTCCAAGCTTTCCACTGTATAAACGAGGGGTTACTTCAATCTCGCAAACAAGCAAGCAAATTACCCAAACCATCTAACAAGCAAAATGGATCCAAATGGAAACCCACTCTCAAATCCTTTCGCTTTGCAAGATTCAAACTACCCAAACCATCTACCATATCAAATGCATCCATACCACATTACCACCCATCACATCAACACCGTCTTTCGTATCAGTATGCAAACATTCCTTTCATACCTCCTTATCAATGACTCTATTAACTTTTAAAAATAATCTCATACTTAGTAACATTATTATCTATAAAATTATTTAAAAAATTAATATTTTATAGACTTTTTAAATTTCTGAAAAAATGTGTCAAAAAGTCAAGCAACAATTTTTTTTAAATGGAGGGAGGGTATGAAAATATACCAAAACTAGTATGATTCCCGTGTCATGGTGCGGTTTTTTTTTTAAAAAAAAAATAGTAATACGTTAAATTAATATTACAAATTAATAATAAAAGTTCAGATAATTAAATATTTTGAATTAAACTCATTGGTTGATAAAACAATTAAAGTAATATATATATAGATTACTAATATTAATTTTATATTTCCTTATTATTATTTTTATGTTTTGAATTAATCCCATTGTTTTTTAAAAAACTACTAAAACTATAATTTAGGCTAAGATCATGGATTAATTGAATTTTTTTAGAAATTGATTGAATAGCCTAATTTTAAGGAGAAAGTGACAACTCATAAAAAAATGTTTCTCTTTTAATAGTTAGATAGTATAAATATAGATTGTTTTTTTAAAACTACTAAAATTATAATTTATGCTAAGATCATGGATTAATTGAATTTTTTAAGAAATTGATTGAATAAACTACTTTTAAGAAGAGGGTGACACCTCATAAAAAAAATTCTAAAATTATACCGAATAATTTAGACTAAGATCATTGATTAATTGAATTTTTTTAAGAAAATGATTGAATAACCTCTCTCTTTTAATAGTTAGATATAGATAGATAGACACATAGATAGATAGATTTATTATATCGATATCTTTTTAACCTAATTTTTAATTTGAACAAATATTTTGAGATTTAGTTCTTTTTAATTTTAAAATTTTTCATAAGATTTATTTATACAATTTAGGAAATTATACTAATTATTGATATGGATAGATTATAATTTACAAATATATAGATTAATTGCCATACAAATCGAGAAATATCTTTTTTTTGGTGCAACAATATCTATTATCTATCTTTTTTTGGTGCAACAATATCTATTACGAGTATCTATCTTGATTGAGGGGAAAAAAGGGAAACATAAATAATCACCGCCAATAGTAAACGATAAATACCCATAATTTCTTCCACAATCTACACCCATTGTTGCGCAGTGCTATTGAGATCTTCGGCTTGTCTCGTACCCCATCATCAACTGCTTTTAATCCTCACAGTCCTCCCCAGATAACAAAATCGACTCAAATAATAATGGCGGATAAGCAGATGATGATCACCACTTTCCTTGAGGTCGCCGTTGGCCAGACCTCCTCTACCGCCCACCAATTTCTTGAAGTAATTTCTCTTCCCCTTCAAAAAAATCTGTTTTTTTTTTTTAATATTCTAATTCACTAAAAGTTTGCGCCTTTTTGCCCCTAAATTGCGTTTTATGATTTAATTTGTTGTTTCTACTGGACTCAAGAGTTGTTTAAGCGCATATTCTGGTTTGTTTGTTCGATTTTCAGACTTAATTTTGTGATTTTAATCGATTGGTAATTTCAATTTGAACTAAGAAAATAAATTTAGGCGGGTTCTCTAGATTTTGTGAATTTTTGGGGGGAAATTCAGGGTTCCGTTCTAATCTCAAGTTTGATGTTGGTTGTGATTATGAGTCAAATTGAAATTCATAGAAGTGTATGGATAACACAAGTTGTTTGTCTGAATGAATCCAAAAGTTCTCTACTGTCTGCTAAAATTCATTGTAGTGACAGTTGAACTAGTTACTGATACATTACTTAGCTGCATTGCACTCGTCAGTGATGTTTAATGTGTGTTTTGGAACATGTTAGGCTACAAGTTGGAACCTCGACGAAGCTATTCAGCTATTCTATGTGGGAAGTGAGGGAGGGCTTGGTTCTTATTCATCCTACAATCCACATGTTGAATTTAATGCAGCATCGAGTTATCAGAATTCCAGGTATATATTCTTGGTGATTTTGTATGGAGATTTTCGCCAATTGTGTTTTCGCTAAACTTGTAACCAACTGTTTCTTCTCTTCCTTTGTGATACAGCAAATACGTTGGACAGGGCGATGGAGATGAAGTGCGCGCTCCTCTGCCTGTGAGGACGGAATCTCTCTATGGGTATGCACTTATTTTCATTGCAATTACTCCAAATTTCTTGTGTTTCCTTTTGTTTACTTGTTATCTGTCAATCCAGAAGATCTAGCAGGCATGGTTATGCACCCACTTATGATGAAGATATGATGGAGCCGGAAGTGTGGGGCGAAGAACAAGCTGGCACATCTATGACAGATAACTCTCAAGACAGTCTTGCTTCCTTGTATAGGCCTCCATATGCTCTGATGTACTATGGGTCTTTCGAACAGGTATGCGTTTTCCTTTAGCTTTTCTCTGTGTGACTGTCTATATTGCCTTCTAAGACGAAAACTGAACGTCCTCTGAAATTTCAGGCCAAATCTGCTGCTGCTGGTGGGGATAAGTGGCTTATTGTAAACCTGCAATCAGAAAAGCAATTCAATTCCCATATGGTAATTTCCTTGTTTGTCCTGATTTTCGTGACTCGTACTCTATTCGTCTAGAAGAAGTTTGCTCATTACGAGTTTTTTAATGTACAGCTTAACCGGGATACATGGGGAAACGAAGTTGTTGCTCAAACCATCAAGTCCAGTTTCGTGTTTTGGCAGATGTACAATGGAAAAACCGAGGGGATGAAAGTCTGCACTGACTACAAAGTGGATTCCCTTCCTGCTGTCCTCATCATCGACCCTATAACAGGGCAAAAGATGCGCTCATGGTCTGGAATGCTACATCCCGATGATCTATTGGAGGTATAGAACTAACTCATTAGAGTATGATTGTCGAATCAATGCATTCGCTGACATTAAACATTATCTGGCTGCAGGCTCTAGTTCCCTTGATGGACAAAGGTCCTCGAATGTACATTCACAAATTGTATCAGAAAGCTTCAGCAGTCCCGGTTTCTAAGGATGAAGATGAGGTTCTTCAGCAAGCCATAGCAGCTCCAATGGAGGATGTGATAGAGCCTGAAAAACGTTGTTATCTGCCTCTTCCAGATGAGCCGAAAGGCGAGAAGAGCCTGCTGTCTAGAGTTGGATTCCGTCTGCCTGATGGGCGACGGGTGCAGCGAACTTTCCTCCGCAGTGATCCAATACAGGTTAGCTGATTGCTGCACATTTTTCTTTCTTATGATTAACCGAAAAGTGTCTCTAAATGCACATTTTGCTTGTTTTGTAGTTGTTGTGGTCTTTCTGTTATAATCAGCTCGGGGAGGACAAGGAGCGCGCATTCCAACTGGTGCAAGCGATACCCGGATTGTCGAAGAAGGTTATCGACTATGACGACAAAGTCATGGTAGGAGAGTCGGGGCTGTCGAACTCGATGATCTCGGTTATTTTGGAGTGAACTCTTCAAGCGGAGCAGCTTAGGAAGTCATATCTTTTTGTGGTTTTAAATTTGCTAAGCTGAATTTCTGAGCTTACAGTAATGTAAATAGCCTTTTGTAGTTATTTGATTTTATGGTTGTTGATACATTGCACATATAGTTATGAAAAGACCTTCACATATTAACACTTTTATAATGAAGTATGTTACAAAAGGGATACATCCGAACTCAGATCCATGAATCTGCATAGTTAACATAGAAAAGCATAGATTCAATTCCGAACTTCGAATAGAAACGGATAAAGATGCGATTTAACTCTAAACTCTTATCTAATGCAACATAAATTACCCTAAAACTACGTAGAATGACTGCAAAATACGCATTATCAAACTCAGTTCAAGTTATTAAAACGACAATAAACTATAGTAAAGGAGAAAAATATATATTTTCTTTGTGTAAAATCGCATTATATTAAAAACTTACTTGATTTGAGAGTATTTGAAATCAATGACTATTTCAACCCCTCCAAAGGTTATGTTATTTTAATTATTTGAAAGTCGACTAAGTTTGATATTTAAATTTTAATAATTTTTACATTAATAGTACGGAGTATAAATTAAATAGATTATGAACATTTAAGCAAAATATAAATAATTTGATGAGTATATAACCAATTTTAATATTTTAATGAATATATATTCAATTAATCAAAGTTTTCATGCTATATATACCGATTTCACCTTAAAAAAATTGAGAAAAAAAAGTTACTAATAATACAGTAATAAAGTGGAATTGATCGGCATAGTTTGTCGGTTGCCTCAATGCTTTGGATTCCATTTTGTCGTACAATAAAGTCATGATAAGTTCCAATATGCTCTCAAATTTCATTACCAACCACCCATTCAGATCTGATCCATCTCCGACTCCAGCCATAGAATGTTCAGCCTTGCTTCCAAGCTCCTCTCCACCATTGCAACCCCTGCCTTTGAGAAGGCCTATGAAAAGGGCTGTTCCATCTGGGAGGCAAAGGATGAGCTCCGTAAGCTTCAGAAGAGCATCCAGACGATAAAAGCCGTGCTTCTTGATGCTGAGAAGAAGCAACAAACCTCTGCTGCTGTCAAGGATTGGGTGGAGAGGCTCAAGGACGTGCTGTACGATGCTGATGATCTCTTCGATGAGGTTGCCACCGATGAGATGCTTAAGCAGCAGATAATCAAGGAAGACAAGCTCTTTAAAAAGGTACGAGCTTCTTGCTCTAAGTTAAACCCGATCGTCTCTAGAAACTCTATCGCAAATAGAGTTAAGGATATCAGGAAGAGGTTACTTCAGATCTCTACTGATATGGTTGAGTTTAATTTTGTGACTGGTCGATCTGAGGAACCGATAAGCGGTGCAAGGCAAGGACGAGATCCAGGGTCTTTTGTAGACTCCAAGGATGTCGTTGGTAGAGATGAAGACAAGAGAGTCATTTTTGAATTGCTCTTGGATGATAAGGCAAATCAAGATGTTTCGGTTATTGCAATAGTTGGGATAGGGGGTATGGGAAAAACGACACTCGCCCAGATAGTTTACAATGATGATGAGGTTAAGAAGAATTTTGAAAACAGGTGGTTTGCCTGCATTTCTGATACATCTGATGATAAAGAAGTCATTGGGAAAGTCTTTCAATCTATATGTGACAAAAAGTATGGTGATTTTAGTCTCAGTCAGCTGCAAACCGAAATTAGGGAGTCGGTCAAGGGTGTGAAATTTTTGCTCGTGCTAGATGATGCGTGGGATGATGATCATGATAGGTGGATAAAGCGAATGAGTTTATTAAATGGTGGTGCGAAGGGGAGTAAGATAATTGTCACTACAAGATCTCAATCGGTTGCAAGGGTTGTGGGTGCATTAGAAGCTCATAAGTTAAAGGGGTTATCGGTGAATGAGTCTTGGGATCTTTTCAAAAGAGTAGCTTTTACTCCAGAACAAGAGAAAGACCCGATGTGGGTTAAACTCGGAAGAGAGATTGTGAAGAAGTGTGCAAATGTTCCTCTAGCCATAAGGAGTGTAGGAAGCCTTATTTACACAAAAGATACCATCGAAGAGTGGAAGTGGTTTATAGATATTGAGCTGTCAAAAGTAGAGCAGAGTGGTGATTCAGTTATGCAGACCCTAAAGTTGAGTTATGACCACCTACCAGTCAACTTGAAGCCTTGCTTTGCTTATTGTTCCTTGTTTCCAAAAGATCATTGTTTTTTCATGGATGACTTAATTTATCTTTGGATTGCACAGGGATACATTAAGCCCATTCATGAAATGCAAACAGTTGAGCAAGCGGGTTACTCATACTTTAGGGACTTGCACAGGAGATCTTTTTTTGAAAAGGAGTACGACTGTGAGACGTTATACAAAATACATGATTTAATTCATGATCTAGCGCAATGTGTAGCAGGAGAGGAAATTATTGCGCTAACCAAGCCAACCACTCAGTTGAATAAGAGAGCACGACATGTCAGTATTGGTCCTGATGTAGATACTTCACATATATTAGATACCAACCGACTACGCTCATTATTATTTTTACCCCACCAGGTTGAGGATGAAGATCGAAAATTCGCATACGGAAAGTGTTTGCGTGCATTGAGTTTGTCAGGGTTGAGAATTCATACTGTTTCGAGTTGTATTGGCGAGTTAAAACACTTAAGATATCTTAACCTATCCAATAACCCGTTCAAAAGTCTTCCTGATTCCTTGACGAATCTTTTGAATTTGCTTACACTGGACATCAGCTGGTGTATCAAACTGAAGGCGTTACCTGATAGTTTCAGAAAATTGATCAATCTAAGGCATTTGATTATATACGAGTGTTCGGGGTTGACGCATATGCCACCAGGGATGGGAGAGTTGACTTGTTTACAGAATTTGAGTGATTTTAAGGTAGGGAAAGCTATTGAGAGGGTTCAAAGAAGTGGGCTTGATGAACTGGCTGGATTGCAGCTGAGAGGAGATTTGATCATCAGTTTTGATGAGGAGATTGATAGTTGGGATGGAGATGAATGTTGGAAGCTACCTGTATCCTTCAAATTGCTAAGGATACATGATTACCCGGGCAAGAGAATGCCACATTGGTCCAATCACCCTTCCTTCATACCTAACCTTACAAGTCTTACTATGAGCCAATGTCCCAAAGTAAAATATCTTCCACCCTTGAGGTGCCTTCCTAATCTCAATTTTCTATGGCTTAACGGATTGGATGAGTTAGAATACATCGAAGAGGAAGAGGTAGCAGCAGGTTATAATTCCTTGTTTTTCCCTCTTTTGGAAGAGCTTGAAATGGAGAAATTGCCGAAACTGAAGGGATGGTCGAGGAAGAAAATAGAGGCCATAACAACATCATCAGCCAGAAGTGCATCTCCTGATCTGTCTCTCTCCTTCCCTCTTCTTTCTCAACTATGTATTGAAGAGTGTGAAGAGTTGTCGTCCTTCCCGCTATGTCCATGTGTCCGGAGTCTAAAGATCAAGAAAGTGAATTATGGGTTGCTGCAACAATGGGTGTCCACTAGTACTAGTCCATCATCTCTAGAAGAGTTGTGTATTGTTGATTGCCAATGGCTAGTTAGTTTTCCGGCTGAAGCACTTGCATCTCTCAAAGTCTGTCGCATTGATGAATGTCGTAGCTTGGAGAGTCTGAGCCTACTAGTATCGCCGCTTCTCAAATCGTTACAAATCGTCAACTGCCATGGGCTTAAGAGTGTTGAGGTTGAAGCACTTCCATCTCTTATGTCTCTTGAGATTACATGCTGCTAACAACTGAAGAGTTTGCGCATTGCACGTCTCAATGCCCTTCGAGAATTCAAAATGTGCCTATGCCCAAAAGAGCTGGAGTTGTGGGGAACACAACAAGAGAAAATGTGTGTAGATTGGGACTCCCTCCCTAATCTCAGTCAAGTACTTGTTCAATGGCTTCCATCTTCAGAGGAGCTCCCCGATTGCCTTCGACACAAGCAAGCCCTTGGCCAGTGACAAATCCAACGATACTAAATTGGTGAGTAGCTTCTGTGTGATATAGTAGAAATACTGAATACATATCTCCAAAGCCAACAAATATCTAATTTTTCATTTCTTGTTGCAGGTATGATTGAAAAAGTAGTTCATTTTTTAAAGCTTGGTGTAAGTTTAGTCATTTATCACTTCTTAGGAAGGAGAATGTGATCGACTATCAAACGATATGTTCAGCAAGGCAAAAACATCATCAAGAGCATATCGAGCAATTAAGCTAAACAAGTAAAATAGCTTAATGGAAGCAAATTCAAGATTCCACATCTTTTCTGTAATTTCCTTGTTTAAACAAAAGGTTTGGTTTGTTTCTCTGCAGCTACTCAAAACTCTGTATACCTATCCTTTGTAAACTCTGGAATGTTTGGTGTGCAGTGATTTTTCATCCAGCCATCTTTTTCCAAGGTGCTGACTTGAACTATCAAAAGAGTCAAAGAGATCGTCATGACCATAAGACACTGCCCCATCTTCAAGAAGGAGCTATTAAAACAAGTCTTCCATGTTGTGAATGGAACCAAATATGACAAAGACAAAGAGGTTCAGGAAGCTATATATGCATTAACTTGTAATGCCCAATTTGCTGTGAAATTTAGGGCTCGTTTGTTTAGATAACAGGGGAATGGAAAGGTAAGGTATTAAAATTTACACATAAAATGTATCTGATCATCATTTTTTGTGAGTTTTGATGAGAGAATGGGAGGAATTATTAGCTCATCCTAGAGGTATTAGTTACCTTCCTTCAAATTAGGAAATAGAAGGGTAATATTGTTCAGTCTCTGGAGATTTCAACATGAAAGTACACTGACTTGTAAATTTGCTAAGCTGAATTTCTGAGTGAATTTGGCTAAGAAGTGCAATTCGAGGGTGGAAGGAGGTTGTGGATTTTCCCTTGTGTTGAATGTACAAAACTGTAAATTATAGCCTTTTTGTAGTTATTTGATTTTATGGTTGTTGATGCCATTGGACATATAGTGATGAAAATACCTTCACATATTAACACTTTTATAATGGAGTATGTTACAGAAGGGATACATCCACCACTACTCTTTTCTATTTTCAGTTTTCACTATAAAGCTATGCAATTGCAACATATATATAGCGTTAGGAGAAAAAAAAATGAGTTCAAAGATGAGAGCAACACCTAAAATTCAGCCTATGATAAAGAGAACTTAGGGATTGAAGAAGTTTTTTTTTTTGTTTTTTTTATCTCTAATTGGTTTCCAAATAAAATGCCAGTAGGGGTGTTATCTAAACCCGAGTAGCTCGAATTTGACTCGTACTCGCTCGATAAAAACTAGGCTCGAGGTTGGTCATTTTCTAAACTAGCCGAGTATGAGCACATTTTGAAGCTCAATCCAAAGCTTGTTCGAATTAAGCTCGAATAGCTCGAATTTTGTAGAATTTCTAAAATTTTCTTTAAATTGCTGTATAATGAGCTAGTAGAACTGCTTAAAACTCGGAAAAAGCTCGTCTTGAGCTCGTTCATTTTCTAAACGAGCCAAGTATTAACACATATTTAAGCTCGAGGCAAAATGTAGGCTCGGCTCGAGCTCATTCATATCCTTAATGAATTGAATATGAACAAGCAATACTCAGCTCGTTCGGCTCGAATAACAGCTCTAATGCCAACCAAGGGAGTCCGGATCTGCTACACCTCATGCTTAGCAGACCCACACCGTCCTGAATTCGACCTTGGCGGGGTCGCTTGGTGGGGGAGGGCCTTAATTAGCGGATATGAAACGACACCTTGGTGGGTGCAAGACGGAGACTTGACGGCCATGGCGGGTGCAAATCGGGCTTGGCGGGGAAGGGGTTCGACGAAAACGGGACGAAGGCTTAGCGTTCTTGGAGGTTTTAAATTGAGATTATTTAGTTTTTATGGTTTTAAATTTCTCAGTTATAAAGTTGTGATACTTATTTGAACATATCTATGTGATTTTAGGTTTGATTCGAACAACTTTAATATGACCATGATGGTTTTTTATTTGATATGTCATAGACTTGAAATAAATGCATAATTTATTACATAATATATGTTTTATACATAGTTCATGGGATAAATATAAGAAAATAAAAAAAAAAACATTTTGTCCACCAAGAAATCATTAATAAGGCCACCAAAATGTCTTGACGCTTAGCGATACCCTGCCGCCAAGTGTTCGCCAAACGTTAAGGAAGCTGTGGTGGGGTTGTATTCTGAAGTGGCCGGGCGAGGATGGGGAGAAATACAACTCCTCATCAGGTTGAAATAACGGCGACGACGGAGATGGTGGCGAGAACAACGGAGCCTCCATGGAAGGCGATGATTGGGAAGGGTTGTAAAGCATTTGTTGCAGCAGTTGTGAGTACTCAGAGTAGCCTCTCATCATATTCATATCCATATATATCATGTGGATGAAGAGTTGGCTGACATGGCATTATGCTTGGCGGGTCTCTGGTGGCGGCGGCGGGGCGGGGGTGGTCAATCTGGGCCTTCTCCGGGAAGTTAAGCATTGCATTGCATCCATAGAATCGGAGGGCAGCCTGGTCGTAGGCTCGGGCAGTTGCCTCGGCCGTGTTGAACGTTCCTAGCCAACGCCGCTGGGTAGCCTTCTGTGGGTCCCGGATCTCGGCCACCCACTCCCTCTCCGACCGCTTCCAGACTCCTCTGTAAGTCCTCTCCCTCTCCCCTCCGACTGCTTCTTTGTACCGGTAGGCGACTGGAGGTGTCTCTAACGAGGAGCAGCCTAGGAAGTCCTGTCGTTTTGGTTTTAAATTTGCTAAGCTGAATTTCTGAACTTACCATCTCTTCGAGCTCCATCATCACCATCTCTTCGAGCTCAGATCCATGAATCTGCATAGTTAACATAGAAAAGCATAGATTCAATTCCGAACTTCGAATAGAAACGGATAAAGATGCGATTTAACTCTAAACTCTTATCTAATGCAACCAAAATTACCCTAAAACTACATAGAATGTCTATACAAAATATGTATTATCAAACTCAGTTCAAGTTATTAAAACGACCATAAATCATAGTAAAGGAGAAAAATATATATTTTCTTTGTGTAAAATCGCATTATATTAAAAACTTACTTGATTTGAGAGAATTTGAAATCAATGACTCATTTTTATAATTATTTGAAGGCAAAACTAATTAAAATAACCCAACTTTTGGAGGGGAGTTAAAAAAATATCCTTACCTTCAACGGTAAGAAAAATAACCCAATACTTTGGAGATGTGGTAACAAAATATCCCAATTGGTTTTACGACTATAAATAGGAAAAATGGACAAAAAAATACTCCCTCCGTTAATTAAAACTTGACGTTTTACTATTCACGCACGCATTTTGAGGTGTTAAAAACTATATAAAATATTAACTTTTTTAATAATTTTTTTAAATAATATCATACTTATTACTATTAAGTATGAATTTATAAAAACAAATTTAAAAAAAAGTTAATATTTTATATAGTTTTTATCGTTCTAAAAAAGCGTGCATGAATAGTAAACGACAAGTTTTAATTAACAGAGGGAGTACTAAGTATCAACTTTTGACAAAAAATAATACGAACTTTGAAATTGACAGTTTCATATACTTTGTGGAACACACCAATACAATACAATCTCTCTTCTCTACGTACTTGTTTCTTATTTTATCACAATCTTTTAACTTTTTTTTTTTGGGGTTATTCTGTCAATCTCTCTTGAACTAGCATTCGTCCTCTTGAACTGCCATATATGAATCCCAGCTTTCTCTTCTTGCAAAATCAGGAACCTATCAACCATTTTCTATACAAATTGGAGAAACGGAGTTGAAACGGAAGCGAATCACAGAGTTCGTGTGCTGTTGGTTCAGGTGCAAAGACAATCCCATCGGTGAGCCCCGGAAGATGCAATCTTGGAAAGGGCATGGATATGGGTCGGGCATAGACACAAGCTTCTTCATGTCAAAGCTTATTGTAGTAGCTGACTTTTTCTTGACAGCCATGGCTTTTGTAGGAGCATGAGATCTTGACTGATTCAAGAACCCTCTCAATCGCTCTACAACAGGAAGAGCATGCTACATGCCCATTTGGACACTAGAAATCCACAAAGAAATCAAGTAACAATAACCAAGTTAGACAAAAATAGTAGAAATGATTAATGATTACTGAATGAAGATAGCAAACCAAATACATTGAAATCAAGCAATTCATATATAAAAGTTTATTTATTTTCTAATATAATTGATCATGTTTTAAAAAACATAAAATTTATTTTCTAATATAATTGATCTTTTAATTTTATACATTTTTTAAAATAAAAGTTTATAATTGATCTTTTAATTTTATAAAATTTTAAAAAATTATGGAAATTATTGTTTTATTTATAATATGATTGACCATCATAATTTCTATTTATAAAGTTAAAAATAACATTAAAATTATTATTTATTTATAGTGTAAATATTTTTGTTCAATAATTAAACTTTGTTAAATATTCAAAAAGATCTATAATTATATTTAAGTTATACGATTAATGAATAACCTTATTTTATTTAAAATTTGGGGAAATTTAAAGAAAAAAGTTATCTGTAACAAATAAAATGGATTAAACTCATATTTTAAGTTGAAAGATATTAATTTTTTTTATATAAAAAACTTTATATATGTGAGGGAATTCACATGGATTTTACCTCAATTTTTTTAAAAATAGTTTATCAATTAATTGTATAACTTCAATATAATTATAGAGCTTTTTGAATTTTTATCAAAGAGAATTATTGAACAAAAATATTTAAAATATAATTAAATAAAAATATTTAAAATATAAATAACTAAGAGTAATTTACATAATATTTTAAAATTTTATAAACATTCATTGTAAAACACGAAGATTGGAATATTTTCAAAGAATTAATAATTTAAATATAAATAAAGAAATTGTAAAACACGAACAGTGAAATATCCGAAGGATGCCTTTAACGGTGAGGATCATCTAGTTCGCTATCATGATCACTTTTATAGTCCGCATTCTTTTATTGCTTGAAAACAATTATAAAACTACTCCATTTGTTAAGAAAAATAATAAAATAATTCGACGCATCCAATTAAGCGATACGAACTATATAATGAATTATAATGACGGACTAGGTGATCTCAACCTTGACTTTAATCCAATTGCTACAGAGATCATGGTGATGTTTGTAATCCTATTGTTGCTGATTGTTATGTGAAAAATGTATTAGCTCCATGTTACAAGGCACTTGCAAAGTTGCAAGGCGCAGAGACTTTGAAACCAGTTACTGGTTTTTATAATTATTTGAAAGTTAGCTAATAAGTTTGATATTTAAATTTTAACAATTTTTACATTAATAGTATAAATAAAATAGATTATGGACAGCTAAATAAAATATAAATAATTTGATTGATTCCACATTGTTTGTCGTTTGCCTCAATGCTTTTGATTCCATTTGTCGGAAAATAAAGTCATGACAAGTTCCAAAGTGGAATTGATTATTGCTCAACTTTTTTTCAAAGGCCGAGAATTAAAGTATGCATTCTTGAAACTACATACTACAAATCAGCCCACTGTACATCTGCTCTCAAATTTCATTACCAACACCTTCAGATCTGATCCATCTCCAGCCATAGAATGTTGTTCAGCCTTGCTTCCAAGCTCCTCTCAACTATTGCAACCCCTGCCTTTGAGAAGGCCTATGAGAAGGGCTGTTCCATCTGGGATGCAAAAGATGAGCTCCGTAAGCTTCAGAAGAGCATCCAGACGATCAAAGCCGTGCTTCTTGATGCTGAGAAGAAGCAACAAAGCTCTGCTGCTGTCAAGGATTGGGTTGAAGGGGTCAAGGACGTGTTGTACGATGCTGATGATCTCTTCGATGAGGTTGCCACCGATGAGATGCTTAAGCAGCAGATAATCAAGGAAGGCAAGCTCTTTAAAAAGGTACGAGCTTCTTGCTCTAAGTTTAACCCGATCGTCTCTAGAAACTCTATTGCAAATAGAGTTAAGGATATCAGGAAGAGGTTACTTCAGATCTCTACTGATATGACTGAGTTTAATTTTGTGACTGGTCGATCTGAGGAACCGATAAGCGGTGCAAGGCAAGGACGAGATCCAGGGTCTTTTGTAGACTCCAAGGATGTCGTTGGTAGAGATGAAGACAAGAGAGTCATTTTTGAATTGCTCTTGGATGATAAGGCAAATCAAGATGTTTCGGTTATTGCAATAGTTGGGATAGGGGGTATGGGAAAAACGACACTCGCCCAGCTAGTTTACAATGATGATGAGGTTAAGGAGAATTTTGAAAACAGGTGGTTTTCATGTATTTCTGATACATCTGATGATAAAGAAGTCATTGGGAAAGTCTTTCAATCAATATGTGACAAAAAGTATGGTGATTTTACTCTCAGCCAGCTACAGTCCAAAATTAGAGAGTCGGTCAAGGGTGTGAAATTTTTGCTCGTGCTAGATGATGTGTGGGATGATGATCATGATAGGTGGATAAAGCGAATGAGTTTGTTAAATGGTGGTGCGAAGGGGAGTAAGATAATTGTCACTACAAGATCTCAATCGGTTGCAATAGTTGTGGGTGCATTAGAAACTCATAAGTTAAAGGGGTTATCAGAGGATGAGTCTTGGGATCTTTTCAAAACAGTAGCCTTTACTGCAGTACAAGAGAAAGACCCGATGTGGGTTCAACTCGGAAGAGAGATTGTGAAGAAGTGTGCAAATGTTCCTCTAGCCATAAGGAGTGTAGGCAGCCTTCTTTACACAAAAGATACCATCGAAGAGTGGAAGTGGTTTATAAATATTGAGCTGTCAAAAGTAGAGCAGAGTGGCGATTCAATTGTGCAAACCCTAAAGTTGAGCTATGACCACCTACCAGTCAACTTGAAGCCTTGCTTTGCTTATTGTTCTTTGTTTCCGAAAGATTATGTTTTTAACATGGATGACTTAATAGATCGTTGGATTGCACAGGGATACATTAAGCCCATTCATGAAATGCAGACAATTGAGCAAGCGGGTTACTCATACTTTATGGACTTGCACAGGAGGTCTTTTTTTGAAAAGGAGAAAGACTATTATAGTGAGATATTATACAAAATGCATGATTTAATTCATGATCTAGCGCAATGTGTAGCAGGAGAGGAAATTACCGCGCTAACCAAGTCAACCACTCAATTGAACAAGAGAGCACGACATGTCAGTATTGGTCCTGATGTAGATACTAGTTCACGTATATTAGATACCAACCGACTACGCTCATTATTATTTTTACCCCGGCAGGTTGATAATGTAGATCGACAATTCACATACAGAAAGAGTTTGCGGGCATTGAGTTTGTCAGGGTTGAGAATTCATACTGTTTCGAGCTGTATTGGCGAGTTAAAACACTTAAGATATCTTGACCTGTCCCTTAACCCGTTCGAAAGTCTTCCCGATTCCTTGACGAATCTTTTGAATTTGCTTACACTGGACATCAGCTGGTGTAAGAAACTGAAGGTGTTACCTGATAGTTTCAGAAAATTGATCAATCTGAGGCATTTGAATACAGAAATGTGTTTGGAGTTGACGCATATGCCACCAGGGATGGGGGAGCTGACTTGTTTACAGAAGTTGAGTGATTTTAAGGTAGGGAAAGCTATTGAGAGGGTTCAAAGAAGTGGGCTTGATGAACTGGCTGGATTGCAGCTGAGAGGAGATTTGAACATCAAGTTTGATAAGGAGATAGATAGTTGGGATGGAGATGAATGTTGGAAGCTACCTGTATCCTTGGACTCTCTAATCATACTTCAGTACCCGGGCAGGAGAATACCACATTGGTCCAATCACCCTTCCTTCATACCTAACCTTACAATTCTTACTATGAGACAATGTCCCAAAGTAAAATACCTTCCACCCTTGAGGTTCCTTCCTAATCTCAAGTTTCTATCTCTTGACAAATTGGAGGAGTTAGAATACATTGAAGAGGAAGAGGTAGCGGCAGGATATAATTCCTTGTTTTTCCCTCTTTTGGAAAAACTTGTAATGAAGAAATTGCCGAAACTGAAGGGATGGTCGAGAAAGAAAATAGAGGCCATAACAGCATCATCAGCCAGAAGTGCATCTCATGATCTGTCTCTCTCCTTCCCTCTTCTTTCTGAACTAAGTATTGAAGAGTGTAAAGAGTTGTCGTCCTTCCCGCTATGTCCATTTGTCTGGAGTCTAAATATCGAGAAAGTTGATTATGGGTTGCTGCAACAATGGGTGTCCACTAGTACTAGTCCATCATCTCTAGAAGAGTTGTGGATTGTTGATTGTCAAGGGCTAGTGAGTTTTTCGGCTGAAGCACTTGCATCTCTCAAAATCTGTCGCATTGATGAATGTCGTAGCTTGGAGAGTCTGAGCCTACTAGTATTGCCGCTCCTCAAATCTTTAGAAATCATCAACTGCTATAGGCTTACGAGTGTTGAGGTTGAAGCACTTCCATCTCTTATGTCTCTTGAGATTACATGCTGCCAACAACTGAAGAGTTTGCGCATTGCACGTCTCAATGCCCTCCGGGAATTCAAAATGTGGCTATGCCCAGACGAGCTGGAGTTGTGGGGAACACAACAAGAGAAAAGGTGTGTGGATTGGGACTCCCTTCCCAATCTCAGTGAAGTAATTTTTCAATGGCTTCCATCTTCAGAGGAGCTCCCCGATTGCCTTCGACACCAGCAAGCCCTTGGCCAGTTAAAAATCCGACATCCGACGTCATTTTCAGATTGGTGAGTAGCTTCTATGTGATATAGTAGAATACATATCTCCAAAGCCAACAAATATTTAATTTAATTTTCATTTCTTGTTGCAGGTATGGACTATCAAACGATATATGTCCAGCAAGGCAAAAACATCGTCATGATGAGCATATCGAGCAATTAATCTAAGCAAGCAAAATAGCTGAATGGAAGCATATGTTGAGTGATAGAAGTTTTTTTCTTTTCAAGGCAAAAGGGGTAATTGAAGATACACTGCCTAACTTGTAAATTTGGTAAGCTGAATTTCTGAGTGAACTTGGCAAAGAAGTGCAATCGAGAGTGGAAGGAGCTTGTGGATTTTCCCTTGTGTTGAATGTACACAAATGTAAATTATAGCTTTTGGTAGTTATTTGATTTTATGGTTGTTGATACATAGCACATATAGTTATGAAAATACCTTCACATAGTAACACTTACAATGGAGTATGTTAAAGAAGGGATACATCCACCACCACTAATCTTTTATATTTTCACTGTAAAGCTATGCAATTGCAACATATAGCGTTTGGAGAAAAAAATGAGTTCAAAGATGAGAGCAAAATACCTAAAATTCAGCCTATGATAAAGAGAACTTAAGGATTGAAGAGGAATATTTCTTTTTTCCTCTGATTGGATACCCAACAAAATGCCAACTAGGGGTGTTATGTACTGAGAACCCGACTAGCTCGAATTCGACTCGTACCCGCTCGATAAAAACTTTTATAAATTTTTTAAAATAAAATTTTTTATAATAAAAGTTTATAAAATGTAATTTTTTTTTTAAAGTGAAACTACACCTTAAATAATTTAGAAGTGCACCATGGCTACACCGTTGAGTGTAGCAGATCCGGACTCCAACCAAGGTGGTTACATATGGGATAGTAACGACGATGCCATAACCAAAGTGGCATAAAAGTAAAGTGCCATAGAACAAGCCATAACCAAAGTGGGCCTAAGCCCAAAAAACAGAAGTTGTTGTTGTTGTTAAACGGCTAAGTGCTCATAGCTTGTATCCCGGGGACCAGTGTTCTAAAAACCGCTCATCAAGACGATGCCAAGACGCTTAGCAAACCCACACCATCCTGAATTCGGCCTTGGCGGGGTAGCTTGGTGGGGGAGGGCCTAGGCGGATATGAAACGGCACCTTGGCGGCCATGGCGGGTGCAAATCGGGCTTGGCGAGGAAGGGATTCGGCGGACACGGGACGGAGGCTTAGCGTTCTTGGCGGTTTTAAATTGAGATTATTTAGTTTTTATGGTTTCAAATTTCTCAATTATAAAGTTGTGATACTTATTTGAACCTATCTATGTGATTTTAGGTTTGATTTGGACAACTTTAATATGACCATGATGGTTTTTTATTTGATATGTCATAGACTTGAAATAAATGCATAATTTATTACATAATATATGTTTTATACATAGTTCATGGGATAAATATAAGGAAAAAAAAAATCATTTTGTCCACCAAGAAACCACTAATAAGGCCACCAAACTGTCTTGACGCTTAGTGATACCCTGCCGCCAAGTGTCCGCCAAACGTTGGCTTGTCCCCGAAAAACAAGGAAGCCGTGGCGGAGTTGGATTCTGAAGTGGGCGAGGATGGGGAGAAATACAACTCCTCATCAGGTAGAAATAACGGCGACGACGGAGATGGTGGCGAGAACAACGGAGCCTCCATGGAAGGCGATGATTGGGAATGGTTGTAAAGCATTTGTTGCAGCAGTTGTGAGTACTCAGAGTAGCCTCTCATCATATTCATATCCATATATATCATGTGGATGAAGAGTTGGCTGACATGGCATTATGCTTGGCGGGTCTCTGGTGGTGGCGGCGGCAGCGGCAAGGATGGGCTCTGGGAAATTAAGCTTTGTGTTGTATCCATAGAATCGGAGGGCAGCCTGGTCGTAGGCTCGGGCCGCTGCCTCGGCCGTGTTGAACGTTCCTAGCCAACGCCGCTGGGCAGCCTTGTGTGGGTCCCGGATCTCGGCCACCCACTCCCTCTCCGACCGCTTCCAGACTCCTTTGTAAGTCCTCTCCCTCTCCCCTCCGGCTGCTTCTTTGTACCGGTAGGCGACTGGAGGCGTCTCCAATGAGGCCGTTGATGGTGTTTGGGGCGGCGGCATCGGTGGCACCATCACCGTGGAGGATGATTGCCCTTGCATGTTTGTGTTATTCTCCTCTGCTATCCCTAAATACCAAATAAATCTATATATAAGTTAAGATTTATCGATCAATATTTTAGCTAATATATAGTAACCATATTCTTTATTATTTTTTTTATAAGGAAATAATTCGAGGCCGGACAGGCCCGAACCTCGACTCGGCAAACGGCAAGCCGTCTAAACATACAACATAGCAAAAGAAATACAACAGAAAACAATCACCTAATACAGCAAAAGAACTACACAAAACAAACCCGAAAAAACCCCTAACCCTAAGCAAACAAGCGGACACGGCAACGAAAAGATGGAGACCCGACTTGGTGAAGTGGATAGCGAGCGCATGGGACAGCACAGCTGACACGATGTCTCGCCGCCGGAAAGACGGAAAGCAGAAATCCACATAGGGCAAAGACGAAACCTGGGGAAGTGTGGATCACACGACGTTCCCTCCACCTAGATGAAGGATCTTCGGAGACCACGAACACCACCAACACGATCACATTCTTTGTGATACTCAAACCACGGTACGTACCTTGAAAAAAGAATTCCTCCAATGGCTCATAAATTTTGTCACCCAATTTAGTGAATTGTTGCATCATTTGGTAGTTTAGTCTCAAAATGAAGTTGTCTTCCCTTTGGCAATGCAACATATGCTTCTTAACTTGTTTACACAAGCAACTTCCAGGTTGACTCAGGAGCTTAATGGCATACTTCTTCAACACGGGAAATTCGCCACCATATTTGTTCCATAATGTAACTATAACATCAGTTCAAAATCACTTTTAAGTATGTGAACTAGAGTTGTCAAAACCCAACCCACCTAAGATTTCTTTTTGAGCTCAACCCGAAAAATCGGTATTTTTTTGGGTCAACTGGGTTTCTACCCAAATTGTTTGCAAAAAAATTCCAAAGTCATATTAGCGTAAGTTCAATAATGAATATATTATTAAAATTAATTGATTTATAATTATATATTATTAAAATTATTCACGGAAATTCCAATTTATTTCGTTTTTATAATGACAAGTACTCAATCTTTCTTTTTCAAATCAAATTTATATTTATTTGTATTGAATATTACTTCTTTCGATTGATAATATTTGATTTTTTATTTTTCAACATGTGTTTTAAAAAGATAAAAAAAAATCTATAAAATTTTAAAATAATTTTACACTCATTAATTACTAATCGGTATGAAATAATTTCAAAAAATTAATTAAAACTTTGATATTTTAGAGAGCTTTAAGTTTTATTAAAAATCATGAGTAATTTATAAAAATCAAGTATTTTAGAACATATATAGTATATAATTACAAGCTTTCGAACTTAAGATGACATCTTCTAACAAATATTAGACCCAAAAATAACGGGTCCAAATCCTCCGTCCCCGGATTTGTCCCCTTACCATGTCCCTCCTCACATCTTTTTTATATTCCTTTTATTTTAGTATTTAATTTAATTTTTATTTTATTTTTAATTGAGAGTTTGTGAGGAGGACGAGGGAGGGGGACAGAAGATTTCGCTCCAAATAGAACAACTTAACAACCACGTCTATCAAAATACGATATTTTATAAGAAAGAAAAATTTGACAAACCCGAAATTGATTCGAGAAACCGGGTCAAATTCGGATTTACCCGAGACCCGTTTTACCCGAAACTCGAAATAATCCGACCTGAATGACCTGATCAATCAAGGGACGGAATGCAATTAAACGAATAGTAAATTAGATTAGGAAATGTACACTAACCAGGATGGTTGTTTCTGCATTCGGCGGTTGAACTTGAAAGCCCTGCAAATGGATTGTTAGCCCTTCAATTCTGTGTGTAAAACTTGTTAATCTTCTTTTCGAAAAACCACTCTCAAACAATACTCTTTTATTATTGTTGTATCAAGGCCTCCTTCTATTGCCTTGCTAGCATAAACAGGGCTCAAATAGGCAGCAACTTTCTGGATAGGATGTACATTATCATCAAGGCATTTCAAGATCTTATGATACTTGGAATCGCCCTGATCGTTGTAAGGCTTCAAGGCATGTTTGGCTTTATCTATTGCAACTTGTAAGTAGCCGGAAGTCGGAGCCAACGTGTCCACAACATCAATAATCCGAAACAAAGGGGTTAGAGCTTCTAGTAGCTCTTTCCCATCGGACCAAAACTCATTGTCGTTGATGATTTCTCTAACAACAATGTCCACATGAGATACCCTCTGGATAATACAATAGCCATGCTTTGATTTCATCTTCGAGGTGGACTATTGATCCGAGGCGTGTAAATGAGCTCCTGGGTGTAGCATCTGCATCTTTTTCAACCATTAACTTCCTCCAACCCTTGCACCGATGTGAAAGCTCATCTGAGTCGAGCATGTAGTGGTACACCTTTTCTGATTTCTGTATCAAGTCATGAACCCACCGTGTTTCGCTACAAATTATCGCCCATAGCTGCTGAACTTTTTCTCGGATGCAATGGTGAGGAATGCCATGATGATCACCAACATCGTATTCACGATTTCCACGAAAAGCTCTGATTTTCCACCCCCTCCTTAGTAGTTTTCTGGTGTTCTGGGTCTCTGATAATGGTTCTCCGGCAGGGAGGGTTGTGCTCAACCTAGGTGTTGCACTTCCTTCTGGTGCCTTGTTTCTTTACATGCAAACACTAACCCTCAAATTTTACCCACCAAATCTCACAACAAATCCAGCTACCCCAAACCCTATCCTTCTGAGATCCACAACTGGATCTGGCCAAACCAGGCCAATAGCAAAGTCCCAGTGACTCTTGCTGAACATAACAATCAACATTACAACCTTTGTGGGGATTCCTCGGTTCCCATAGTCCACAACTCTATGTTTACACTTTGTAGAAGGGGCTCCCTCCTCTCCTATAAAATTAAAAACCTAATCTTCAATATATACCAGCTATACTTGGGTTACCAAGGCTAATCTTTACTCCAATTGTCTAGATAATCCTTCTATTAAGGCTAATTGCAGGTGTCATAATGAGCATGCATAGGAACTCTATGGACAACTGGAGGCGGTTAGGAGGCGGTTTATTGCCGTTCTCTTGATCCCTGAGCTCAACCAACCTATGAGGAAGCAACCACTGGAGGTTAACCAAGAAAAGAAGCAAACATTCTATAGTAAACTGAACTTGGACACTTACCCAGGAAATCCTCAAGAGGCATGCAACATCTCCAAGGCTAAATGTATGATTGTTCCTAGTAAATTGATCCTGTCTAAGCATTTAGTTCTGATTAAACACAAAAGAAAGATTTTTCAAATTCCTATTACTTCCATGACAGAATGTGCTATAAATACTCATCTCTGTAATATTAATATGCACGCCCTCCTCTCTTCTCTTCTCACTTTCACTAAGATTGCCTACTTTGTCACCATGGATCAACAAGCCTCTTATGTTGAAGCCCTCATCAATACCACGAGACAAGGTATCACTTTTAATCCTGTCCCCAACGAATCTCATCCTTCTGAACCTCTTACTGGTGAGAATCAGAATGCCACTCTGAATGATGTTGACCACCAAAACCCCCAATCCATTCCTATAAACTCAACCCCCGCTGATCAGAATCCTAACTCCCTTTTCATCTCTGATCCCTACACTATCCCTGGTATTAGGGATCTCCACCACAAGCTCACTGATTTCAGTCTTGTGGGGAGGTTTGTCCAGCGCCCTGTCGACATCAAACTTGTAGCTGGGAAACTCAAAGGTGAATGGAAGAACCTGAAAGGCACCTGGGCGGTTGACACTATTGGCAATGACTGGTTTATTTTCCGGTTTGCCAATAGAGAAGACCGAGCCATTGCATGGTCCAACATGCCTTATCATGTTCAAGGTACCCTCTTAGCTCTTTACCCCTGGTCAGACAACTTCAACCCGATGGAAGAAGACACCACCAGTGCAGATATGTGGATCAGGATTCCATCATTGCCTCACCAGTTTTATACTGCTGAAGCAATCTCCCACATCCTTTGTGCTGGAGGTGTTGGATCTCTTATCATGATTGATCAAGTCTCAAATGTCAGGAACAAGCTCAGGTTTGCTCGTGTCTGTGTCAATGTCTCTCTCTTTTAACCACTCTTACTACCTTTGTGACTGTGAGAAAATCCAAAACTGAAACCATTAGACTTAGGATTTGGTATGAAGATTTTTCTGATGATTGTGGCTGCTGTGGTGGATATGATCATCACTATGATCAATGTCCCTTGAATGCACCAAGGCCAAGGAAAATCAATCTTATCCTTGAAGATAATCCTAATGTTGATTTGCTAGCCCCTGTTCAAGCTCATGTTCAAAATCCCATCCCCAATGACAATCGTGTTTTTACCACTGCTAGTGCCTTCACCTCTTACACCCAAGCTCATGAATTCAACATCTCCCAAAGCATGATCCCTAGGTCTGGAGATTTTGGCCTTCTCCCCGTCAATATGCCTACTATCTACAATCCCAAGTCTGCTACTCAGTCTCTGGCTATGCCTTCTTACCCCAATGAGCTCATATCTCACCTGATTAACTTGAATAATGCTCATGTGGCTAAACTCACTGGTGAGTCCTCCACTCCTCCCTTTACCATTGCTCCATCCATCCTTCACACTATCTTGTCCTCTACCAACACAAACTCTATCACCATTCCTGTCCAAGTTGAGAACACCGATGATCTGATGGCTAAGACTAAGGGTAAAGGCAAGATGATAGACTCAGGAAATGATACTGATGACTCCTACCACTCTTTGAGATCTGACACCTCTGTTGTGAGAAAGATGGGAGGCATTGTCATCCATCAGGATGATGATGATGCTACCATGAACATCTCTGAGCAAGCTAAACGCAAGGATGAAGATGAAAACAATGAAGCCTCCTCCCATGCCAACAAGAAGTCCAGGAAGAAGAAGAATTAGTCTTGATAGGTGGTATTAAGGATCTTTCTGTCTGGAAGCTGTGCAACAATGATGCTAAGATTATCTTTTCCTATGTTATTATCTTTTGCTATGCTAGTACTTGTACTTTTGAAACTTCAGTTGGTTGGTCTTTTGTGATATGGTTGTACCCTCAGAACTGGCTAGGCATCCATGGTGGTTTGCCTGCTCCTAGAATCTGCTCCCCCATATTTTCCAATGTTGATGGGGACAGTTTTAGGAACACCTCTATCTATAATCTTATGCTTAATCATATAAATGCTTTTATTTTCATACTTACTATTACTACTGGATCTCTTTTCTCTTTACTTGTTACTTGGAAATAGGCTTCACTGGAGTTATACTGAGAGGTGATCCAGGTTGCAGTAGCAACAGAACCATGCAAACTCAAGGTATGTTCTTTACTAGAACTCCAACAAAACTTTGGTTGAGCCCCATATCTTTACCTTCGGGTGAAGTGGTGGCAAACCACCCCAACCTTACACATCAACACTTCATCCAAACCTTCAATCATAAACATTTTATCCAGCATCAACAAGCAGGATATTATACTAAAACAAAATTGCAAAGAAATCAACAAATCGAGCAGTTAAAGACAGTGCTTAGTGATTCTACAATAACAAAGATTGGTCTTGACTAATGACTGGTATGTGGGGAGGCAAGATCTCATGCATACTATAGACACCAAGGCTAAACCTCAAATCTGTACCAGCCTAACAGGCGAAAATCACAATTATACTTATGATTAAGATTGGATATTGGAATATTAGGGGGTCTAGACGCCCCCTCCTTCTCCAAGAAATCAATCAACTCAGATGTAACAATTGTCTGGATATCTTAGCCATCTCTTAAACGAAAACAGAAGAAGCACCTATCGAAGCTCAAATAAGAAGTACAGGTTTCCATCAAGCTCTATCGATAAGTTCAGTTGGCCACAAGGGTGGTATCTGGATCCTATATAAAAATAGCCTTATTCTAAAAAAAATGCAATGTTTAGAATCTGGTAAAAGATTTTACATGATTCAAGTAACTGTTGAAAGCTTCACATTAGTTTTACTCTTTATCTACGCACCCTCTGTAGAACAAGAAAAATATGAATTCTGTCAAGAAATCTTCACAGCTGTAAACAAATACAACCTTCCAGTCTTAATCATTGGAGATCTAAATGATATAGAGAAGGATACAGAAAAGATTAGAGGTAATCATCCAGCTATAACAAGATTTAGAAGGATACTCAGTATAAAACAAGAGCTTAATCTACACACTCTCCCTTACATCGGTTCCACCTTTACATGGAGGAAAAGTAAATCAACTACAAACAACACCTACAAGAGATTAGATAGAGTTCTAGCTCAGCAAGAGATTGTTACTAAATTCAGCAATTTAAGAGTTCAACATCATTCCTTTTCCTCTTCGGACCATTGCCCAATTACATTTTCACCAGGAACAAAAGATCAAAAAAAAGGGTCACCATTTAGATTTGAGATGGCTTGGTCTCTACCCTAAAATGAATGAAATAACTACAAAAGTAATTGGCGTAATAAATTTCATGGCTCTCAAGCCTATAATTTTATGAAAAAACAACAACGGTTAAAAAATAATATAAAAAACTGGTCCAAAAACCAAAATAATAATTGCAAAAATTAGAACCAGAAATTCTAGATTTACAAAAGCTACTTCCCTGGGGTTCCCTAACAGCAAGCCAAAAAGCACAACTAGCTAATCTTGAAAATAAAAAGAAGAAAATGCTAGAATTTAACTATAAATTCTGGAAGCAAAGAGCAAGAATTAAACATATACACTTAACAGATAAAAAACACAAAGTACTTTCAAATCAATGCAAAAATAAGGAATTTTAAGAGGGCCATGAACTCATTTACCACCAAGCAAGGTCAGGTCATAACTAATCAGCAAGATATAACAGATAAAATTACGGAGGAAATGGCTAAAAGATTTATTGGGAAACAACAAAGGAAAATTACAAGTGATGAAATTAGAAATATCCAACCACAAATTACAACAGAGGAAAATCAACAACTGATAAAAAATCCAACAAATGCAGAAATTAAAAATACATTAATGAACATGGCAGAAGATAAGTCCCCGAGTCCTGATGGATTTCCTCCAGAATTTTATATAAAATACTAGAATATTGTGGGGTCTTCCTTCTGTAAAACAATTAAAGCATTCTTTCATTCAGGCAGCATTCTAAAACAAATTAACCAGACTTTTATAGCCTTAATTCCTAAAGTAGAAGATCCACAAAATATCAATAACTATAGACCTATAAGTCTCTGTAACACGGTGCATAAAGTAATAGCAAATTTTTTAGCAAATAGAATAAAACCAATTCTTCCGAAAATAATAAGCCCCATTCAAGTTCTTTTATAAAAGGAAGATCGATACAAGACAATACCCTAATAGCTCATGAAGTATTTCATACCTTTAATAAACAAAAGGGCAAAAAAGGATGGATGACTTTAAAACTAGACATGGAAAAGGCATGCGATAAAATTAATTGGTCATACATAGAAGCAATCTTAAAAAAGATGGGATTTCATCCAACTTGGATCAATTGGACCATGAAATACATTACTATCACAACATTTTCAATATTAGTTAACAATTCGGCTGGTAAACAATTCAAGCCAAACAGAGGAATCAGACAAGGTGACCCCTTAGCCCCTTACATATTTGTAACAGTAATGGAAAATCTGGCAAGAGAACTACATCAAGAAGCAATGAAGGAAGATGCCCTTGTGGGCATCAATTTAACTAAACATGGAACTCCTATACCCTTCCTCACATTTGCAGATGATACTATAATTTTTTCAAAAGCTTCCCATATGAGTCTGCATACTATCCAAAACTCACTAAACAACTTCTCTAACTATTCTGGATTAACAATAAACTATAGTAAAAGCTCTATCGAGTTCTCAAAAAATATGAATCCAACATTAGCTACATCCTTTGCCACCCAAATGCGTATTCCCATATCTCAAACAATTGAGAAATACCTAGGAACCCCTCTAGTCAATGGCAGAGTAAAAAACTGTGTTTTTGAAGATGCCATACAAAATTTAAAGAAACAATTCTCAAATTGGAAATCCTCCTCCATATCTCAAGCAGGAAGAGCCATATTAATCCAATCAAATCTGAGCTCAAAGACAAATTATCTAATGCAGAACTTTCTACTTCCAAAAGGAATACTTAACCAAATAGATCAAATTAACAAGAATTTCTTTTGGAACAAATTACAATCTGAAAGATATACACCACTAATAAGTTGGGACTCTATATGTCAACCAAAAAAGGAAGGAGGACTTGGAATAAGAAAAGCGGAGTCCCTTAACGAAGGACTACAGATGAAACTTCTCTGGAAAATTTATACAGACCAAAATAGCACGCGGGTATAAATGAAAGGGACACACAAAATACATCCTGGCAATTTGGGAGACTTCTATCTTTAAGAGAAAACTTCAATTTAGGTCTCCAATGGCTAATTGGCAATGGAGAACAAATAAATGTATGGAGGGATCCGTGGCTTGACAGAGCTAATTTAAACCAATACCAAAATTCGGAAGATCCAAATCTCAAAGTATCCCAACTAATAAATAACCAGAAACAATGGAATATGACACTACTACATAGAATCTTCCCAAATCATATTGTTGATCAAATAATACAAATTAAAATACCCCCTTGGGACACCAATGACAAATTAATCTGGAAATTTGAAAAGGATGGTAGATTCTCAACTAAACCCACAATGTATATAGACTTTAATAGTAACAGCAGAAACACAGATGATCTCAAATGGATTTGGAACCTTGATTTACCACCAAGGATCAAGAACCTTATATGGAAGCCAATGATTGACGGATTACCCACAACCCAAAGATTAAATAAACACTTCAATAGAGTGCCAGCACAATGCTCACTTTGTAATTGTGAAGATGAGAATGCTACACATTTATTTATCAATTGTAACTTTGCTAAAAAACTTATCCAAAACTATGAAATTGCATGTGACAAAACCCTACTATACATAGAAGATTATAATGAAGATATTATTGACATTCTTCATTTAAAAAAAATGAATAAATCTACAATAAAAGAATTAGGCGCAAACAATTTGGGACACCAGAAACAATGTAATCTTTAAAAATAAAAATCCTAATTCAACAATCAATCTAGCCTTTGAAGTAACCTCAAATATAAAATGCTGGAATTCGGAAACAGAGATGGAAAATAAACCAACCACATGAATCACCAATAGAAGAAAAATCAAGTGGACTAAACCCCCGAGCAATATCTATAAAATTAATATAGATTGCTCGGTTAAGCCCACGGGTTCTTGCCAAGTGGGAGGAGTCATTCGTGACTCGGAGAGCAGTTTATTAGATGTATTCTTTCAAAATACATCAAAAGGTTCGATCTTACAGACAGAGGCAGAAGCAGTCATTGTAGGCATGCAACATGCAACAAGCAGAGGAATTCAGAAGGCTATCTTTGAAAGTGATAATCAGACTATCATCAAGGCAATAAACAAGGAAATCAATACTCCATGGGAAGTCATCCATCAAGTTGAGAAGATTATGATTATGGCTCAAGAGTTCGACTTTATACAGTTTAGACATTGTTATAGATCGAGAAGCCAACTATGTAGCCGACTTCATAGCTAGAAAATGTATCGACTGTATTAGATCCACATCTCCTCTTACTAAGGAGTTGTACTCCATCATCCTTAGGGATGATCCTGTTAGTTTGTTACGTCTTTCAATTCGTAGCAAACTCCAACTGTTTGCATACTGTAAAAAAAGTATGTGGAATGTAAATATATATATTTTTAAAAAAATTTAAATTAAAATTATACCTGAAATAATTTAGTTGTGCACCGTGGGGTACACCGTGAGGTGTAGCAGATCCAGACTCCCTTGGTTGGCATTAGGGTTGTTATTCGAGCCGAACGAACCGAGTATTGCTTATTCATATTCAGTTCATTTAGCGTATGAACGAGCTCGAGCCGAGCCTAAATTTTGCCTCGAGCTTAAAAATGTGCTCATACTCAGCTCGTTTAGGAAATGAACGAGCTCGAGCCGAACTTTTTTCGAGTTTTAAGCAGTTCTACTTGCTCATTATACAATAATTTAAAGGAAATTTTAGAAATTCAACAAAATTCGAGCTATTCGAGCTTAATTCAAACAAGCCGAGCTTTGGATTGAACTTAAAAATATGTTTATACTCGTTTAGTTTAAAAAATGAACGAGCTCGAACCTAGTTTTTACCGAGCGAGTACGAGTCAAATTCGAGCTACTCGGGTTCACATAATAACTCTAGTTGGCATTTTATTGGGTATCCAATTAGAGATAAAAAAATCTTCTTCAATCCCTAAGTTCTCTTTATCATAGGCTGAATTTTAGGTATGTTGCTCTCTCATCTTTGAACTCATTTTTTCTCCTAACGCTATATGTTGCAATTGCATAGCTTAATTTATAGTGAAAATATAAAAGATTAGTGGTGGATGCATCCCTTGATTCCCTTCCCTTCTGTAACATACTCCATTATAAAAGTGTTAATATGTCAAGTGTTATGAGATTATCTTTTATTATTATATTAGGTATGGATAAACACTAAGAATCCCTAGTTCTCTATGTAAACTCCTATATAAAGGGTCCTTCAGACCCCCAATAACACATCAATTCATTCTCTACTTCTCTTCTCTACTCTCTCTATTATCACACGTTATCAGCACGAGTTGCTCCAAGGAGGAAAAAGGTATAATAACGATCGAATCGATCTCGATCCCTTCTCTTCTTCTAAACCCTTCTAACCTACCTAGTTGATTCAACATGTTCCCTATACATGTATGATGATGGCTTCGGTAGCATATATCTTTTTATACACTTATTCGTTTCATTGTTCTATTTATTTATCGTTATCCCCTGAAGTGGATATAAACCAATTTCGACCCTGAAGTGTTGAATTAATCAAAATTTTCATATCCCATGAAGTGGATATAAACCAATTTCGACCCTGAAGTGTTGAATTAATCAAAATTTTCATATCCCCTGAAGTGGATATAAACCAATTTCGACCCTGAAGTGTTGAATTAATCAAAATTTTCATATCCCCTGAAGTGGATATAAACTAATTTTGACCCTGAAGTTTTGAATTAATCAAAAGTTTTCATATCCCATGAAGTGGATATAAACTAATTTGTCAATTCCTAAAGTGTTTGATTAATCTACCGTATCCCCTGAAGCAGATGCTATTATTTTTAATACACTTCAGTTATATTTGTTATATCGATTACGTCATTTGGTTGATCACTAATCGATCACTAATCGATTACTGCATTCGATTACTTCTCGGAATGCCCCTAGAAGAGGAAAGGGTTGATTACTATTTTCTTTGAACATACGGCAAATTTTGATTACTATTTGTTTTGAATATACGACACTTTACAAATCGATCGATATATATACGTTCCGGCTATATACACCGCAAATCATGCACGTCCTTAAGGACGTGCATGATTAAAAGGCTTGCACGTCCTTAAGGACGTGCAATATTAACCTTGTGATTTGCGGTGTATATAGCAACACCCTATATATAATATATTACAAATCGGCATTCAGTTTACAAATCAATAAGGCAAATTTTGTATATACGGCAAATTGAATATGTGCATACGGTGTGTGTGTGCATACGGTGTGTGTGTGTGTATATATATATATATATATATATATATATATATATATATATATATATATATATATATATATATATATATATATATATATATATATATTTTAAACACGGCATATATTTTATAAACTTGGCATATATATTTATTTATTGCGGCATATACATATATTTTTGGATGGAATTATACACGTACATATATACGGCATTCATACCTGCATCTTGTAATTATATTTTTATTTTTTATTATAGATGTCGAATCTCACAAGATTGGAGTTTATCGCACTTGATGTTTCCGGAAGAAACTATCTAACATGGGTGTTAGATGCGGAACTCCACCTGGATAGCCAGAATTTGAAAAATACGATCATTGAAAAATCGGACTCATCCCCGCAGGATAAGGCCAAGGCAATGATCATGCTCCGTCACCATCTTCATGAGAGCCTGAAAGCTCAATACTTGACTGTGAAGGATCCCTCCGAGCTCTGGAAGAGTTTGAAGGATCGCTTCAATCATCAGAAAACGGTAATTCTACCCAAGGCGAGGTATGAATGGTCTCAATTGAGACTTCAGGATTTCAAGAGTGTCTCTGATTACAACTCTGCAATGTATCGGATTACTTCCACATTGGAACTTTGTAGAGAAACTATAACTGATGATCAAATGCTAGAGAAAACATACTCCACATTTCATGCAACTAACTTGGTACTCCAGCAGCAGTACAGGGAGAAAGGGTACAAGACTTATCCAGCACTCATATCTTGCTTACTTTTAGCTGAAGAGAACAATCAGCTGCTCATGAATAACCACCAAAGTCGGCCCACTGGTTCAGCACCACCTCCTGACCAGTCTCAAATGCCTGAAGCAAATGCTACCTCCTACAGAAGAGGTGGTGGCCGAGGTCGAGGCCGTGGGCGAGGTCGTGGTCGTGGTCGCGGTCGTCATGGACAAAACCAAGGAAACCACCATACATGGGTCAATCCTAATATCCAGAAGAATGTCGGGAACAAACCCAAAAAGCAAGAGAAAGTTGCACCGAAAGGAGATAGTCCATGCCATAGATGTGGAGCCCCTGGCCATTGGTCTCGTACCTGTCGTACGTCCAACCACCTCGTGACATTATATCAAAACTCCTTGAAGGCCAAGGGAAAAGGAGTAGAGACAAACTTTGCTGATGTTGATTTCTTTGAGGGACTTCAGGATACCCATCTCGAGGTCACCAATTTCTTACAGCAAAGTGAAGATGGCAATTTTTTGCCTGACGTTAACTCAAATGCGCTTGCTCTCCAGGGAGATGCCGACTATTTCATCAATTGAATTTATATCTTTTCAGTTTAGCATTCAATTTCTTTCAGCATTGCTTTGAACTATTTTCGGATTAGGTTTGCTTGTTTTGCTAGGGTTTTGAACTATTTCGGACTGTTTTTTGGTTGTTTGGTTAAGTTTTTGAACTTTTGCATGCTTATTTATTACATTTGGTATTGTCTTATTTATATATGCTTGCTTGCTTTTATATAGAATGGCTCAATCAAATGGAATCTTCAATGGTGGAGAACTATGCCTCATTGACAGTGCCACTACTCACACTATTTTGAAAAACCCGAAATTAGCCTGCAAATGACAAAAACCAGTGTGAATACTATCTCTGGAATGAGCAACCTCATAGAAGGCTCCGGAAGAGCATCTATCTTGTTACCTGAAGGAACAATGATACAAATCAAGAATGCTCTATATTCAAGCAAATCTCAGAGAAATTTGCTAAGTTTCAAAGACATACGAGAAAATGGTTATCATATTGAAACTAGCAACGAACATGGCATCGAATACATGTGTTTTTCGTCTCATGAGACTGGCCAGAAGCAAGTCCTAGAAAAGATGAGAATGCATACATCTGGTTTATATGGCACAATAATTTGCCCCATTGAATCATATAATGTTTCTAACCAGAAGTTAGCTAACATCACCAAATTTTCTTTGTGGCACGATAGACTCGGTCACCCAGGTGAAACAATGATGCGCAGGATCATTGAAAATTCACACGGACACCCACTTAAGGACCTGAAGATCCTATGAAAGGGTGACTTGACATGCATGGCTTGTTCACTTGGCAAATTCATAACAAGACCGTCAATAACAAAGGTGAACGCAGAATCTCCAATGTTCCTTGACCGAATTCAAGGTGACATATGCGGACCTATTACACCGCCTTGTGGACCATTTAGATATTTCATGGTGTTGATTGACGCATCAACAAGATGGTCCCATGTAAGCTTGCTATCAACACGGAATGTTGCATTTGCAAGACTCTTAGCCCAAATTATCAAATTAAGGGCCCACTTTCCTGATTACTCTATTAAAAGAATCAAGTTAGATAATGCGGGAGAATTCACTTCAAAGTCATTTTATGACTACTGCCAATCGATTGGCATTGTGGTTGAGCATCCGGTAGCTCACCAACATACACAAAACGGCCTGGCAGAGTCGTTAATTAAGCGGTTGCAAATGATAGCAAGGCCAATGCTAATGAGGTCCAAGTTACCTCCCTCGGCTTGGGGATATGCAATTTTGCACGCCGAGGCTTTAATTCGCCTAAGACCAACTGCTTATAACCAATTTTCCCCATTGCAACTTATCTCCGGAAGAGAGCCAAATCTTTCCTACTTGAAGATTTTTGGATGCGCGGTGTATGTCCCTATCTCTCCCCCACAACGAACAAAAATGGGACCACAAAGAAGATTGGGAATATATGTGGGGTTTGAGTCCCCATCGATCATTAAGCAACTAGAGCCTATAACAGGTGATTCATTTGTAGCTCGGTATTTAGATTGTCATTTTGATGAATCAAATTTTCCAATTCTAGGGGGAGAAGGAAAAGAGATAATTAAAAGGGAGATTGCATGGAACACACCATCATTATCTCATTTGGATCCGAGAACAAATGAAAGCGAACTTGAAGTTCGACGGATCATACATTTGCAAAACATAGCAAATAGATTACCAGATGCACTCACAGATGCCAAGAGAGTGACCAAGTCACATATACCAGCTGAAAATGCACCAGCTCGTTTGGAGATTACTGCAGTAACTCCTAACCAACAAATAGCTAGTGACTCTCAGGTACGCCGGAAGCGTGGGAGACCACTAGGCTCTAAAGATGCTATTCCCCGGAAGAGGAAAGAATCAATCCCAAATCAAGCAGGAATTGAGATTTTGACTAATAACATCCATGAAGATAAAACTCCTGAAGAGAACTTATCTAAGGACTTTAAAGATAATGACAATCACATTGAGGATAATGTTGAAATGTCTATCAATTATGCAAACACTGGGTTAGTGTGGCATCGAAATGATGTGGTCCTAAATGATATATTTGCATACATGGTTGCATTAGAAGTCATGGATGAGGATGATAATGATCCCCAAACAATGGAAGAATGTCAACATCGAAATGATTGGGAGAGCTGGAAAGAAGCAATCCAGGCAGAGCTAGACTCTCTAAACAAACGTGGTGTATTTGGACCAGTAGCTCCAACACCCGAAGGTGTAAAACCAGTCGGCTATAAGTGGGTGTTCGTACGAAAGAGAAATGAGAAAAATGAAGTCGTAAGATACAAAGCCAGACTAGTTGCACAAGGTTTTACACAAAAGCCTGGAATTGACTATATGGAGACGTATTCACCTGTAGTGGATGCGACAATACTTAGATTCCTTGTGGTTGTAACAGTCGTTGAACGACTTAAAATGCAACTAATGGACGTGGTAACTGCATACCTCTATGGATCTCTAGATACCAACATACACATGAGAATCCCTGAAGGATTCCAAATACCTGAAGTATTCAAATCGGAACCCCGTCATATGTACTCCATTCAACTAAAGAGATCCCTTTATGGATTAAAAAAATCGGGGCGTATGTGGTATAACCGTCTTAGTGAATATCTACTGAGACAAGATTTTATAAACAATGAAATAAGCCCATGTGTGTTTATAAAGAAGACAAAGTCGGGTTATGTGATCATCGCTGTTTATGTTGATGACTTGAATATCATCGGGACTCCAGAAGAGATCCAACAAACAGCTGATTATCTTAAAAAGGAGTTTGAGATGAAAGATCTTGGAACAACCAAGTATTGTCTCGGCCTGCAGTTCGAACATAAAGAGAACGGAATCTTCATCCATCAATCAAACTACATTGAAAAGGTCCTAAAGCGATTTAGTATGGACAAGGCATATCCAATTACTACACCAATGGTTGTTAGATCGCTTGATGTGAAAAAGGACCCTTTTCGTCCTCGAGCTAATAATGAAGAGATATTAGGTCCTGAAGTACCATATCTTAGTGTAATTGGTGCACTTATGTATCTCGCTAACAATACCCGACCAGACATAGCTTTTGCAGTTAACTTGTTAGCAAGGTATAGCTCAACACCGACAAAACGTCATTGGAATGGTGTCAAACACGTTCTACGTTATCTACGTGGAACAAGTGACATGGGACTATATTTCAAAAGATCCGAGGGAGTACACAATGCAGAATTGGTTGGTTATTCTGATGCAGGTTACCTGTCCGATCCACATAAAGCCAAGTCACAAACAGGGTATGTGTTCATGTATGGTGGAACGGCTATTTCATGGCGTTCAACAAAGCAGACTCTGGTTGCTACATCATCAAACCATGCAGAGCTTATCGCATTATATGAAACCGGAAGAGAATGTGTATGGCTCAGATCATTCATACACCATGTCCAAGCATCATGTGGATTGGAATCAAGTGTACAAAAACCAACGGTGATATACGAAGATAATGCAGCTTGCATCGCCCAGATCAAGGAAGGATATATCAAAGGCGACAAGACCAATCACATTTCCCCCAAGTTTTTCTCCACCCACGAGCTCCAAGCAAAAGGCAAGATCGACGTACAACAAGTTCGATCGAGCGAGAACTTAGCAGACGTATTTACCAAGGCCTTACCTACTACATCATTTACACAGCTTATACACAATATTGGTATGCGGCGCTTGAAGGATGTAAGCTAAGTTGAGGGGGAGAATAACGACTGCACTCTTTTTCCCTTAATCTTGGTTTTTGGTCCCACTGGGTTTTTCCAAGATAAGGTTTTTAATGAGGCAGTTTGTAAGGATGTTTATCCAAGGGGGAGTGTTATGAGATTATCTTTTATTATTATATTAGGTATGGATAAACACTAGGAATCCCTAGTTCCCTATGTAAACTCCTATATAAAGGGTCCTACAGACCCCCAATAACACATCAATTCATTCTCTACTTCTCCTCTCTACTCTCTCTATTATCACATCAAGGTATTTTCATAACTATATATATGTGCAAATGTGCAATGGTATCAACAACCATAAAATACAAAAGGTTATACTCCGTAATTTATATTTCTGTACATTCAACACAAGGGAAAATCCACAACCTCCTTCCACCCTTGATTGTATTTCTTTGCCAAATTCACTCAGAAATTCAGTTTAGCAAATTTACAAGTTAGGCAGTGTATCTTCAATTACCCCTTTTGCCTTGAAAAAAAAAACTGAGAAAGAAACCAAACCTTTTGTTTGGGAATCACAGGCAATTACTTAAATCCTTAAGTGATACATGCAACAAGAAATGAAAATTAAATATATGTTGGCTTTGGAGAAATGTATTCTACTATATCACATAGAAGCTACTCACCAATTTAGTATCGTCGGATTTGTAACTGGCCAAGGGCTTGCTGGTGTCGAAGGCAATCGGGGAGCTTCTCTGGAGATGGAAGCCATTGAACAATTACTTGACTGAGATTGGGGAGGGAATCCCAATCCACACACCTTTTCTCTTGTTGTATTCCCCACAACTCCAGCTCTTTTGGACATAGCCACATTTTGAATTCCCGGAGGGCATTGAGACGTGCAATGCGCAAACTCTTTAGTTGTTGGCAACATGTAATCTCAAGAGACTCAAGAGATGGAAGTGCTTCAACCTCAACAGTTGTAAGCCCATGGCAGTTGATGATTTGTATAGATTTGAGAAGCGGCGATACTAGTAGACTCAGACTCTCCAAGCTACGACATTCATCAATGCGACAGATTTTGAGAGATGAAAGTGCTTCAGCCGGAAAACTCACTAGCCATTGGCAATCAGCAATACACAACTCTTCTAGAGATGATGGAATAGTACTAGTGGTGGACACCCATTGTTGCAGCAACCTATAGTCCACTTTCTTGATCTTTAGACTCCGAACACATGGACATAGCGGGAAGGACAACATCTCTTCACACTCTTTAATACTTAGTTCAGAAAGAAGAGGGAAGGAGAGACGCAGATCAAGAGATGCACTTCTGGCTGTTGATGATGTTATGACCTCTATTTTCTTCCTCGACCATCCCTTCAGTTTCGGCAATGTCTCCATTACAAGCTCTTCCAAAAGAGGGAAAAACAAGGAATTATAACCCGCCTCTTCCTCTTCAATGTATTCTAACTCTTCCAATTCCTCAAGCCATAAAAACTTGAGATTAGGAAGGAACCTCAAGGGTGGGAGATATTTTACTTTGGGACATTGGCTCATAGTAAAAATTGTAAGGTTAGGTATGAAGGAAAGGTGATTGGACCAATGTGGTATTCTCCTGCCCGGGTAATCATATATCCTTAGCAATTCTAAGGATACAGGAAGCTTCCAACATTCATCTCCATCCCAACTATCTATCTCCTCATCAAAACTGATGATCAAATCTCCTCTCAGCTGCAATCCAGCCAGTTCACCAAGCCCACTTCTTTGAACCCTCTCAATAGCTTTCCCTACCTTAAAATCACTCAACTTCTGTAAACAAGTCAGTTCTCCCATCCCTGGTGGCATATGCGTCAACCCCAAACACATGTATGTATTCAAATGCCTCAGATTGATCAATTTTCTGAAACTATCAGGTAACACCTTCAGTTTGATACACCAACTGATGTCTAGTGTAAGCAAATTCAAAAGTTTCGTCAAGGAATCAGGAAGACTTTCGAACGGGTTATTGGACAGGTTAAGATATCTTAAGTGTTTTAACTCGCCAATACAGCTCGAAACAATATGAATTCTCAACCATGACAAACTCAATGCACGCAAACTCTTTCTGTATGCAAATTGTCGATCTACATCCTCAACCTGTCGGGGTAAAAATAATAATGAACGTAGTCGGTTGGTATTTAAAATATGTGAAGTATCTACATCAGGACCAATACTGACATGTCGTGCCCTCTTGTTCAACTGAGCGGTTGACTTGGTTAGCGCGATAATTTCCTCTCCTGCTACACATTGCGCTAGATCATGAATTAAATCATGCATTTTGTATACTTTTCCAAATATCTCATCACAGTCTTTCTCCTTTTCAAAAAAAGATCTCCTGTGCAAGTCCCTAAAGTATGAGTAACCCGCTTGCTCAACTGTTTGCATTTCATGAATGGGTTTAATGTATCCCTGTGCAATCCAAAGATATATTAAGTCATCCATGACAAAAAAATGATCTTTTGGAAACAAGGAACAATAAGCAAAGCAAGGCTTCAAGTTGACTGGTAGGTGGTCATAACTCAATTTTAGTGTCTGCATAACTGAATCACCACTCTGCTCTACTTTTGACAGCTCAATATCTATAAACCACTTCCACTCTTCGATGGTATCTTTTGTGTAAAGAAGGCTGCCTACACTCCTTATGGCTAGAGGAACATTTGCACACTTCTTCACAATCTCTCTTCCGAGTTGAACCCACATTGGGTCTTTCTCTTGTTCTGCAGTAAAGGCTACTGTTTTGAAAAGATCCCAAGACTCATTCTCTGATAACCCCTCTAACTTATGAGCTTCTAATGCACCCACAACCCTTGCAACCGATTGGGATCTTGTAGTGACAATTATCTTACTCCCCTTCGCACCACCATTTAACAAACTCATTCGCTTTATCCACCTATCATGATCATCATCCCACACATCATCTAGCACGAGCAAAAATTTCACACCCTTGACCGACTCACTAATTTTGGACTGTAGCTGGCTGAGAGTAAAATCACCATACTTTTTGTCACATATAGATTGAAAGACTTTCCCAATGACTTCTTTATCATCAGATGTATCAGAAATACATGAAAACCATCTGTTTTCAAAATTCTTCTTAACCTCATCATCATTGTAAACTAGCTGGGCGAGTGTCGTTTTTCCCATACCCCCTATCCCAACTATTGCAATAACCGAAACATCTTGATTTGACTTATCATCCAAGAGGAATTCAAATATGACTCTCTTGTCTTCATCTCTACCAACGACATCCTTGGAGTCTACAAAAGACCCTGGATCTCGTCCTTGCCTTGCACCGCTTATCGGTTCCTCAGATCGACCAGTCACAAAATTAAACTCAACCATATCAGTAGAGATCTGAAGTAACCTCTTCCTGATATCCTTAACTCTATTTGCGATAGAGTTTCTAGAGACGATCGGGTTTAACTTAGAGCAAGAAGCTCGTACCTTTTTAAAGAGCTTGTCTTCCTTGATTATCTGCTGCTTAAGCATCTCATCGGTGGCAACCTCATCGAAGAGATCATCAGCATCGTACAGCACGTCCTTGAGCCTCTCCACCCAATCCTTGACAGCAGCAGAGGTTTGTTGCTTCTTCTCAGCATCAAGAAGCACGGCTTTGATCGTCTGGATGCTCTTCTGAAGCTTACGGAGCTCATCCTTTGCCTCCCAGATGGAACAGCCCTTTTCATAGGCCTTCTCAAAGGCAGGGGTTGCAATGGTGGAGAGGAGCTTGGAAGCAAGGCTGAACATTCTATGGCTGGAGTCGGAGATGGATCAGATCTGAATGGGTGGTTGGTAATGAAATTTGAGAGCATATTGGAACTTATCATGACTTTATTGTACGACAAAATGGAATCCAAAGCATTGAGGCAAACGACAACTATGCCGATCAATTCCACTTTATTACTATATTATTAGTAACTTTTTTTTCTCAATTTTTCTAAGGTGAAATCGGTATATAGCATGAAATTTTTGATTAATTGAATATATATTCATTAAAATATTAAAATTGGTTATATACTCATCAAATTATTTATATTTTGCTTAAATGTTCATAATCTATTTAATTTATACTATTGATGTAAAAATTATTAAAATTTAAATATCAAACTTAGTTAACATTCAAATAAGGTGTAGAGGTGGAATTAGTATATTACCAATTCATTTTTCTGTTTACCATGTACGAAGCAATTTGAATTTGTAATCATAAAACTCCTACCAATTAAATTGGTTGGTACGTGTTGGTAATGACAATTTACCAACTTTCGATTGTTCAGAAAAAAAACATGCAAATGCAATACAACTTAATTTAAACATATAAATTATTCCAACGCTTAGTTTTCATCCAAATCGACTATATTTGAGGACGAAAGCAACATAAAACTTTAAAGTTATTACAAAGTATTTAAACACTAAAGCAAAAGCAACATAGTAGTAGGAAGCCAGGGGTAAGCACCCTCCTCTCTCCCAAACCTTAGCTTCCTCAAACCTCTATAAGAACAACTGGTTGAGCCTTTGTTCAACCCACATCCTTTTCTCTTCTCACTCAATTTTCTACAACTTTTCTCATCTGCTAATCTTCAATTTTTTTGCTTGTGTTACAACCATGGCCTCATCCTCAAAGGATAAAGGAAAAAAACCAATGGGGAACGACTCCTTCGTTCCCCACCCAAACACATCCCGAAAGGGCATAAATCAGGTTCAGGAGGATACTCCCATTCCATCGATGGAGAAAACTAAGGAGAAGCCGAAAAAGGAGAAAAAAGCCAAGATGCCAAAGGTGGATATGGAAAAACTGAAGGTGATTCAGCACAACATCCAGGAGAACATATCTGCTCTCGCCTCCTCCTCTCTCTTCGCTACTATCATTGGCGAGTTTGTGGAGGCTAAGGAGGTCCGAAAGAGAATCAGGCTCGAGTGGAAGTTCCTGACCGGCGGATTTCAGCTTGTCCCGGTGGCCAACAAGTGGTTTGAGCTCAAGTTCGATCTCCCTGTGGATTGAGATGCGGTGTGGGAGAATCGCCCCTTCCATGTGGCTAGCCAGCTCCTCCTTGTCCGCCCCTGGAGTATCTCCTTTGACCCTTGGAATGAGTCTGTCACTAGACTCGATCTTTGGGTCAGGATCTCGGGATTACCTATCAAATATATCAGTGACTCTGTTCTCACTTCTCTCATTGAGGAAAACCATATTGGCAAGGTGCTGCGAGTGGCTGCATTCAGCTCCAAAGGGGCCAGGCTTCGATACCCGAGAGTGTGCATCTCGACTGACCTCGCTCTGATCAAGGCGAGGAAGATCACACTGCTCAATGAAAATGGAGTCCTCGAATGCTATCCAGTGTGGTTCGAGGACTTCCCCGAAGGTTGTGGTAGTTGTGGCCTGCTAGACCACCTCTTTGAGGACTGCCCCGTCCGGAAATTGTGTAATGCTTTTGCTGATGGCTTGCTGGGCAAGGGGCCGGCTGCAGAGAATACCCAGGCGGATGGACCTCTCCCCACGGATGGTGGGGAGTGGGTTCAAGTGGCCTCCCGGAAGCCTACTGTCAATGTTCCTCCCTCCTTTGGTCACTCCAAAGGCGAAATCTGGAAATGCTTTGGAAAGAATGTGGTAACCTCTTCTGATTCCTCTTCCTCCAACTCTTCTTCCATGTCTGCTGATATTTCATCTACCCAACCTGTCATTCCTGATGTGGAAAAAGAGGTGGAGTCTATCCCCACCGTGCCTGAGGCTGTGCCGGCCCCCGTCTCTGCTGCTATCACAGCACACCCAAATGATGTTATGCCCCTTCCTGAGGAGACTGCCTTCTTCGACCCCGAGCCTTACCAAACTGATGATGATGCAATGATGGATTTCGAGGTGGACTCCGAGCTTGAGGATGGCTTTGGTGGGATCCCCGCAGACATGACCCAAGCCGACTTTGATACTATGCTTGCGAACATCCCCGCCTCGGAAGAATATGATCTCCCACCACTCAGCAACCCAACTCGGAAGGCCGATACCTCTGCTCTCGTCTCAGCTGCTCCTTCTGCGTCCCCTAGGGTGATCCGGAGGTCTGAGCTCATGCTGGGGGAGGGATCATCTAAGACTGAATCGGGAAAGCGTAAGATTGGGGAAAAAGATGGCGAGTCTGCCTGCTCCGAACTGATGGGTGGAGGCGGCAAGCGAGGTAAGAATGATAAGTGATCCATTATGTTGTACTGCTACTTGCTCCTTAGGTAGTTGGGGGTCAAGTCCTGAGCAGTTGATGATAAAACTACCTGTGTTGAATTGTCATGGGCAGTGTACTCCTTTTTGGACTGCCCCTTTTTATCATTACCTCCTTCGAGGTAGTTCTATCATGAACTCGTTTAGTAAGTGTCTGTGTTTATCTTCTTATGTTTATCTAGTTGCTGATCTACTGAAGTGTTGTTTGAGGATTAGTATTGAACTTTTCTTAGCCTCTAACTGGCTGGGTTATCCTAAGTTTCTAGATTGGATCATGTATGATGTACCTTTCTGCTCCAAAAGTTTAGTAATGAATTATGGGGATAGCTGCTTTTGTGATTACATCTCTTGTCTAAGGAAAAATTGGGAGTGGAACAACTGCTTTAATTTTCATACTATATTTTCAAGTAAATGTGGGGTGGAAGGGCTACCATCCCCGATTCCGTTTGTGATAATTAGGTATATGTTGCATCGGATGGTGAATTTGTCAGCTATCTCACAACCTAACTTATTAAACTACAAGCAGGCAGAACCTCTCCTTGCCCCAAATCTTAGTATGAATGAATCACCATGGCTAAATATATCTTACAATCTAACTGGTCAAATGAATGTTAATTACCAAGCCCCTAAGGCACTAACCACCTCCCAGCTTTACTGGGCTCGGCTTTCCCACTCAGATGTAATTATTCATTTTGGGTGGTGGGATCCTCATATTTTTATGGATCCATCTCTTTGTCCTAGCCTTGCAAATAACACAAAATATCCCATTTTGATGGAATTCCTTACGAAGCTAGATAGAAACTTCCAAGAGGAGAAACATTTTGGGTATCAAAGAGTTGCTTCCTTCTTTCTGATATCAGGTAAAGCCTCTTGCTCTTGGTATGGGTCTAAGTACCAATGTCTACAATTTACTAGTGCATATAAAAATAAAAGAAGGTATGTCTTGATCTGCACTACAAAAAATGCCTTAGACTTATTCCACTGCTCTTCCATTTACTCTTGGAAAATCGGAAACTATCTCAGCATTATAAGTAAATCGGCTCTCTTATATTACTTGGGAGAAGAACGACTATCTGCCAATTGGTAGCTCGGTAGACTGGGCATCTCCGGTAACGACTCTCGTCTGCAGCCTAGTTGTTAGAACTCGCATCAATGGGCTTAGTTTGGTTTATAGATGTACTGTACAATACATCCATCTTAATATAACTCCTTCTTATTTCAGTCAACTAACTCACAAAAGCAAAAAATTCAACAAAATCAACGGCAAAAGTCCTAGGATGAACCCATTCCTTCAAAAGAAAATGAAAATCAATAAAAAAGTAATAAAATGCATTTACCTTGACGATAATAAAATTCTCCTCCATTTTATGATGGACAAAAATCATATTCACACTGAACAAATTCCTGCGATGAAAGACTGCACCAAGGTGAACGTGAGCTGCTCCTCCAAAACCCAACTCCCCTTCAAAATTATCTCCGGTCGGAAACGTGAGCTACTCAACCAAAATCCATACATATGGGGGGACCATGGAAGAAAAATCATTATAGGAATAATCAAAGGTTTCTTAGTAAAATAGATGTCCCAAATAAAACAATTATGGAAATACTCATAAACACAAAAAACTTTAAGGAAACCCCCAAAAAAAGAAATCCCCATTTGAAAAGAGAAATCACAACCAGGGCAATAGATGCGTATGAGAGGGATCACCTTTGCCCTTCTATGCAAAAACAAAGTGGTCATGATAATACGATATTGGAACTGTAGGGGGATTGGAAAACAAACCTTCTGGACTAATATGAACGAATGGCGGTCGCTAGATCATGTACAAATGCTAATCTTAGCAGAAACAAAGACTGAAACCGAACCAAAGGAATGCTTATGGAAAAATGTGGGATTCACAAACATGTGTTGGTCCCCGGCTTCTGGTCGGGCCGGGGGAATTGCTCTATTCTGGAATGAAAACTCCTTCATAGACGAATCCATCTCGGTGATTATTCACCTCCCTAGAATTATTGGTGTAAAATACGAGAGCATAAAAGAAAACTTTGAGTGTCTAATGCTGTTTGTATACGCCCCCCCAAACCCCTCAGAGAAAGACGACTTTTGGAGAAATCTATACAACCTAATTACCCAAAGCGACATTCCATGTCTAATCATGGGAGATCTAAACGAAATAAGCCAACCATCGGATAAGAGCGGAGGAGCAGGAACCCTGCCTGGGAGATTTCGGAGAATAATGGAATTCAAAGATGCATGCTCCTTGCTGGAGATCCCCTCGTACGGCAACCCCTTTACTTGGAGAAAGAAACAATTTGGCCCAGATAACATTCTTGAAAAATTGGACAGGGTGCTTGTCCAACATGAAATAATTGACATGTTCCCTGATTTGGCAACTAATAATGGAGCATTCTCTAACTCGGACCACTGCCCTATTTCAATTAACATTTCCAAGAACACTAGTTTTAAACCACCCCCTTTTAAATTTGAAAACATTTGGTTGCAAAGAAGAGACTTTCGAAATATTGTTAAACAAGCATGGAGAGCTTCATGTGCCGGCTCTGCCATGTTCCGAATTACATACAAATAAAAAATCCTCAAACAAAAGGCAAAAAATTGGAACAAAAAAACATTTGGAAACATCTTCCGACAAGTACAAGAAGTTGATGAGGCCCTAATTGAAATACAATCTATCCAACAACCTAACCAAGACCCAGAAGCACACACAAAAGAACAAAGTCTATTATCTAAACGAGAAAAGCTTCTCATGTTTCATAAAACTTACTGGAAACAAAGAGCTAAATCAAAACACTTAAAGTTAGCAGACACTAACTCTGCCTATTTCCATAGAGTAGCCACAGGGAGAAGAAATCGAAAGATAATTAGAACAATCACCTCGGCAGAAGGAACAAACATAATGGGCAATGAAAACATTAAAAGGGAAATTCAAAGAGACTTTGAAAAAAGATTTAATCGGGAACAAATGTATAGGACCTCCCAATTAGAAGAATACCTTTCAGAAATCAACCCAATCATTACAGAAGAGGAAAACAAATCACTTATTCAACAACCAACAAACAGTGAAATAAAAAATGCGGTCTTCTCAATTGGGAACAACAAATCCCCCGGCCCCGATGGAATGACGGCGGAGTTCTACAAAAATTATTGGGACATCGTTGGCTCTGATATCATCCGGGCTACAAAAGCTTTCTTTCACTCTGGCAAAATGTTAAAACAAATTAACCACACTTTTATCTCCCTCATACCAAAAATTGATAACCCCGCCATGACTACACACTATCGCCCGATTAGCCTGTGCTCTACCTTATATAAAATCATCTCAAAGATAATAACAGAACGACTGAAAATGGTAATAGGAAAACTTATACACCCATTACAAGGAGCTTTTGTTTCCGATAGAGCAATCCAAGACAACATCCTAATAGCACACGAGATATTCCACTCCTTTCGCACTAGAAAAAGGTTCAAAGGGGTGGGCTGCAATAAAACTTGATATGGAGAAAGCATACGACAGAGTAGATTGGCATTTAACGAAAGCAGTTCTTCAAAAATTCGGATTCAACAAAAAATTTGTGGATATTATTATGGAATGTGTGACCACAGTCTCCTTCTCTGTTTTAGTAAACAACGGCCCTACGGATCCTTTCAAACCTTCAAGGGGTTTGAGGCAAGGGGACCCCCTCTCCCCATTTCTCTTCCTACTCGGGGCAGAAATTCTTGCTCGTAAACTCTCAAGGGAGGCTGATGCTAACCACAACAACATCGGATTTAAATTTGGCCATTCGGGTCCCTGTGTTCCGTTTCTGGCCTTTGCAGACGACATAATAATATTCTCGAAAGGAAGTAATTCTGCATGTACAAAAGTTAAAGAGATAATTGAAGACTATTGTAAATTCTCAGGGCAAAAAGTAAATTACCACAAATCGTCCTTTCAAACCACACCAGGTATTCCTAGATCAAGGGCTCGCGACCTAGAAGGGATTTTAAATATACCCCTTGAACGAAACCTGGAAAAATACTTAGGCTGTCCCATCATAAATGGAAGGGTTACCAAGGAAACCTTTGGCGAAATAATTTGCAAATCTAAAGACCAATTGAGCAAATGGCGTGCCAATGCCCTTTCCCAACAAGGCAGAGCAACCCTAATAGTGTCTAACTTATCATCAAAACCTTTGTACTCAATGCAGAGCTTCATGCTTCCGACAGCGGTCCACAAACAACTAGATCAAATCAACAGAACCTTTTTCTGGAACAAAGATGCGCAGCACAACCCTTTAATCAGTTGGGATAGAATTTGTAAATCAAAAAGGGATGGAAGATTGGGAATTAGAAAAACCAAAGATATGAATGAAGCTCTTCAACTAAAACTCCTATGGAAAATTCTGGCCGAACCGGAAAATAACTGGGTAAAAATCATACAATACAAGTACTTGAAAGAAAATCACATTCTGACCTACTCTAGAAAAGGCAATGCCTCGTGGCAATGGTCGAAACTGAGTTATCTAATCCCGAAATTCAAAACGGGACTCATTTGGCAGGTTGGGGATGGGAAATCAATTAAGTTTTGGGAAGATAATTGGGTGGCTACGACACCCCTAAAAGATAAAATAGACTCTCAACATAACATTAATCCACATGATACCGTAAGCAACTTCATAATAGGAGGACAATGGTGGAAGGAAAACCTTGAATCGGTACTTCCTAAGCCCATAGTAGAGGATATTATGAAAATCTCCTTGCCAAACACCCCCCTTACTGACAGACTATATTGGTGGCCTGCCAAAAAGGGATGGTTCACAACGACAAGTGCCTACAACTTAATCTCATCCACACCACAAAGACCGTCGGATGAGTATTCATGGATCTGGAAACTTGACGCCCCACCTAAAGTTAAGAACTTTATTTGGAAAATAAAACAAAAAGGACTCGCCACGGCTACCCGACTGGCCATAAAAGGAGTGGCGGTACCGAACACATGTAGTTTGTGCAACCAGTTCGTGGAAGACGATATTCATCTTTTCATAGAATGTCCCATCAACAATTTCCAACAACAATTCCCTGGACAAGTATCTCAAAACATTAACAACCTAATTACAGAAAACAGAGATATGAATCAAATTCTACAAATCTTAGGCTCAACCCTTCCGATGGAGAAGAAACAATATGTAACAATGAGATGGTGGACCATTTGGTTCATAAGAAATCAAACAATCTTTAAAAATGAAACAATCCCCTCTGCAGAAGCTATAAAAAAAATGATCACGACCAATATTGAAAATTGGAGGAAAGCTAGTAGATGGAATGAAATGGAGGATGACGGCGTACATAAGCAAAGTAAAGGAAAAGGGATCTCTGGGAACATTGGGAAAACCTGCCGATGGCGGAAACCTCCGGAGGGAAAATATAAATTAAACTTTGACGGATCATTTAAATCAACCACAAACAGTTCCATTGGATACATTATCAGAGACTGCCATGGAGACCCAATCAACATGGGCGGAAAAGCTAATGGTGGACAATCACCCCTTATAGCGGAAGCCTTAGCTCTACGCCTAGGGATAGAAAAAGCAAGAGAACTAAACATAACCAATCTAATAATAGAAGGAGACTCTAAAATTATCACGGACTATCTAAGATCACATGTTGGATGTCCTTGGGAAATAGAAATGATTATGTCAGATATCCAAAGTCTTCTCAAAGGAATAAGGAATGTTAGTATATCACATATCCCCCGTATTGGTAATCGGGTAGCGGATAAGATTGCACACCTTAGCTACTCTACCAAGGGGCCTGAGCTATACCTAGATACAGGTCTCCTTGACCTCATCCGTCAGGATGATTTCGGTTAGGGTTCCCCATCCGAATTTTTACCTAATAAAAAAAAAAAGTAGTAGGGAGCTATTATTCCGACTAACGCTATAGGTTTTCGTCCAAAAAATTTTTCCTCATATTTATAGTTGTAAAAACAATTGGGATACTTTGTTACCACATCTCTCAAAGATTGGGTTATTTTTCTTACTTTTGAAAGGTGAGGATATTTTTTTAACATCCCTCCAAATGTTGAGTTATTTTAATTATTTTTTGCCTTCAAATAATTATAAAAATGAGTCACTGATTTCAAATTCTCTCAAATCAAGTAAGTTTTTAATATAATGCGATTTTACATAAAGAAAATATATATTTTTCCTTTACTATGATTTATGGTCGTTTTAATAACTTAAACTGAGTTTGATAATGCATATTTTGCATAGACATTCTATGTAGTTTTAGGGTAATTTAGGTTGCATTAGATAAGAGTTTACAGTTAATTAAATCGCATCTTTATCCGTTTCTATTCGAAGTTCAGAATTGAATCTATGCTTTTCTATGTTAACTATGCAGATTCATGGATCTGAGCTCGAAGAGATGGCTATGATGGAGCCTAAAGCTAGCTGAGAAGGTTTTTTCATAACTATATGTGCAATCTATAGACAACCATAAAATCAAATAACTACAAAAGGTTATTTACATTACTGTAAGTTCAGAAATTCAGCTTAGCAAATTTAAAACCAAAATGATATGACTTCCTAAGCTGCTGCGCTTGAAGAGTTTACTCCAAAATAACCGAGATCATCGAGTTCGACAGCCCCGACTCTCCAACCGTGACTTTGTCGTCATAGTCCACAACCTTCTTCGACAATCCGGGTATCGCTTGCACCAGTTGGAACGCGCGCTCCTTGTCCTCCCCGAGTTGATTATAACAGAAAGACCACAACAACTACAAAAACAAGAAAAATGTGCATTTAGAGACACTTTTCGGTTAATCATAAGAAAGAGGAATCCAAAAGAACCAACAGCAGCAATCAGCTAACCTGTATTGGATCACTGCGGAGGAAAGTCCGCTGCACCCGACGCCCATCAGGCAGACGGAATCCAACTCTAGACAGCAGGCTCTTCTCGCCTTTCGGCTCATCTGGAAGAGGCGGATAACAACGTTTTTCAGCCTCTATCACATCCTCCATTGGAGCTGCTATGGCTTGTTGAAGAACCTCATCTTCATCCTTAGACACCGAGACAACTGAAGTAGAAGCTTTCTTATAGAGTTTGTGAATGTACATTCGAGGACCTTTGTCCATCAAGGGAATTAGAGCCTACAGACAGATAATGTTTAATGTCAGCTAATGCATTGATTCGACAGTCATACTCTAATGAGTTAGTTCTATACCTCCAATAGATCATCGGGATGTAACATTCCAGACCATGAGCGCATCTTTTGCCCTGTTATAGGGTCGATGATGAGGACAGCAGGAAGGGAATCCACTTTGTAGTAAGTGCAGACTTTCATCCCCTCGGTTTTTCCATTGTACATCTGCCAAAAGACGAAACTTGACTTGATGGTTTGAGCAACAACTTCGTTTCCCCATGTATCCCGATTCAGCTGTACATTATAAAACGCGTAATGAGCAAACTTCTGCTAGACGAATAGAGTACGAGTCACGAAAATCAGGAGAAACAAGAAAATTACCATATGGGAATTGAATTGCTTTTCTGATTGCAGGTTTACAATGAGCCACTTATCTTCACCAGCAGCAGCAGCTTTGCCCTGAAATTTCGGAGGAAGTTTAGTTTTCGTCTTAGAAGGCAATATAGAGAGTCACACAGAGAAAAACTAAAGGAAAACGCATACCTGTTCGAAAGACCCATAGTACATAAGAGCATATGGAGGCCTATACAAGGAAGCAAGACTGTCTTGAGAGTTATCTGTCATAGATGTGCCAGCTTGTTCTTCGCCCCACACTTCCGGCTCCATCATATCTTCATCATAAGTGGGTGCATAACCAGACCTACTAGATCTTCTGGATTGACAGATAACAAGTCAGCAAAAGGAAACACAAGAAATTTGGAGTAATTCAAAACATGAAAATAAGTGCATACCCATAGAGAGATTCCGTCCTCACAGGCAGAGGAGAGTGCACTTCATCTCCATCGCCCTGTCCAATGTATTTGCTGTATCACAAAGGAAGAGAAGAAACAGTTAGTTACAAGTCTAGCCAAAACACAGTTGGCGAAAATCTCCATACGAAAACACCAAGAATATATACCTGGCATTCTGATAACTTGATCGTGCATTAGTTTCAACAGGTGGATGATAGGATGAATAAGCAGTAGCACCAAACCCTCCCTCGTTTCCCACATAGAATAGCTGAATAGCTTCGTCGAGGTTCCAACTTGTAGCCTAACATGTTCCAAAACACACATTAAACATCACGACGAATGCAATGCAATGCAATGCAGCTAAGTAATGTATGAGTAACTAGTTCAACTGTCACTACAATGAATTTTAGCAGACAGTAGACAACTTTTGGATTCATTCAGACAAACAACTTGTGTTAATGTGTTATCCATCCACTTCTATGAATTTCAATTTGACTCATAATCACAACCAACATCAAACTTGAGATTAGAACGGAACCCTGAATTTCCCCAAAAATTCTCAAAATCTAGAGAACCCGCCTAAATATATTGTCTTACTCTTAGTTCAAATTGAAATTACCAATCGATTAAAATCACAAAATTAAGTCTGAAAATCGAACGAACAAACCAGAATATGCGCTTAAGGAAAGAGGTGATCATCATTCATTCAGACAAACAACTGAAAATCACAAAATTAGTGAATGAATGTATTAAAAATTACTTCAAGAAATTGGTGGGCGGTAGAGGAGGTCTGGCCAACGATGATCTCAAGGAAAGAGGTGATCATCATTTCCTTATCCGCCATTATTTGAGTTGATTTTGTTATCTGGGAAGGATTGGGAGGATTAAAAGCAGTTGATGATGGGGTACGAGACAAACCGAAGATCTCAACAGGACTGCGCAACAATGGGTGTAGATTGTGGAAGAAATTATGTTTCCCCTTTTTTCCCTCAATCAAGATAGATAATAGATATTGTTGCACCAAAAATAGATAGATAATAGATATTGTTGCACCAAAAATATAATCTATCCATATCAATAATTAGTATAATTTCCTAAATTGTATAAATAAATCTTTCGAAAAAGGCGAAATTGGGTATATACCCATGAAAATTTTATTAATTGGGTATATTATATACCCACAAAACTTCAAAATTGTTTATATACTCATTAAATCATTTATGTTTTGTTTAATTGTCCATTAAATGTACAAATTATGGAACTTTAATTATTTAAATATCAAAATTAGTTAACCTTCAAATAATTATTAAAATGAGATATTAATTTCAATTTCTCTCAAACTAAGTAATTTTTTTTAATTTGATGTGATTTTACATTAAAAAATATGTATTTTATTTCTTTACTATGGTTTATGGTCATTTTTATAACTTAATTATTTTGAACTTATACATGAAACTTGATATTCAAAATAAAATCATTGGATAAAAATATAATTATAATTACCTTGAAGTTCATTGGATAAAAATATAATTATAATTACCTTGAAGTTTAACTTTTATATTAACTTTTAATTATATTTTCTATCCAATAATTGTAAAGTGATAAAATTTTTAATTATTTAAGTTTAGTATATAATTAAATTTTAGAATTTTTTTCCAAAATATTCAAAGAAAAATAAAATTTTACAAAAAAAATCACAAGTTGAAAATATTTACAAAAATATTCAAAATTTGCAGGGGAATCAGAAAAACGCGGCCGGAGACCGCGTTTTATAATTAATTCTGGGTAAAACGCCGTTTGAAACCGCGTTTTTAACCATTTTTATTTCTAAATTAAAAAAAAAAAAAAAAAGAAATTTCATTTGTAGACTCTTCTTCCTTCAAAAAAGACGCAGTGGCTTCTTCATTCCCCGGCGGCTTCCGAATTCCAACTGCAAACGGGAGGTGAATTGGGCTTGGCCTAATTAGCAAGTGCTAATTAATATATATACATATGTCACGGCATCACACTGCAAATCAACATCCACGGGAGACTTCTTCGACTCAAGCACGAGCGATGACAGTGGTGGGCGCGACCGGTGTTCCGACGGCGATGATGGTGTTCTTCTCCAGTGTCTTCCCCATTCCACCTCAAAACCCGTCGGAAAACGCAATTGAACCTCCCAGAAGGCCGAATCGAAGGTGAGAGGAGGAAGGATCGCGCAAATTGAGGCGGAGTGAATGCGTGACTGGAGAAGATGGAGTTGCAAATCGGGGAAATTAGGGTTGGGGGTTGTGGGTGAGAGGGGACGGAGCTGCAAATCGGGCAGTACGAAGGCCTTTCCGCAGACGAGGTCGCGGGCGGCGAGGAGCCTCGTCGAGATCCCCAGCCTCCGCTCCGCCTCCATCTTCGTGCTTTCCTCTCCCCCCTTCTTTCTGGTTTGGCGACAGGTGAAACGCGGCCGTTTCATGCCTTTTTCTTTTCTTTTTTTTAATTTAGAAATAAAAATGGTTAAAAACGCGGTTTCAAACCGCGTTTTACCCAGAATTAATTATAAAACGCGGCCTCAGGCCGCGTTTTTCTGATTCCCCTGCAAATTTTGAATATTTTTGTAAATATTTTCAACTTGTGATTTTTTTTGTAAAATTTTATTTTTCTTTGAATATTTTGAAAAAAAATTCTAAATTTTAATCTAATTTTCACTCAATAATATTATATCAAATATATTATGGACAATCAAACAAAATTTAAATGATTTGATGGGTATATAAACAATTTTGAAGTTTTGATGGGTATATACCCAATTAATAAAGTTTTCATGGGTATATACCCGATTTTGCCGAAAACGAAATATTTGTCAATCTTTTATATTTTTTTGGGTTAATCTGTCAATCTCTCTTGAACTAGGATTCGTCCTCTTGGACTGTGCCCTTCATCTCCGTCGATCCTCTCCCGCCATGAATCCCAGCTTTCTCTTCTTGCAAAATCAGGAACTTATCAACCATGTTTTCTATACAAATTGGAGAAACGGAGTTGAAACGGAAGCTAATCACAGAGTTCGTGTGTTGTTGGTTCTTCATGTCAAATTAGCTTACTGCAGTAGCTGACTTTTTCTTGACAGCCATGGCTTCTGTAGGAGCATGAGATCTTGACTGATTCAAGAAAACGCTCTACAACGAATATGGCCTATCTTCTTGCAGCAAGAAAGGTGCATCTGTTCCGGTGGTGGAACCTGGACAAATTAAAAGGTTTGCAGGGGCCAAATAAATTTATTTTTTTAGGGTTTGGAACCTAGTCAAGCAAGGAGACTCACTCCTAAGCCTTTTTCATTTATAGGAAAAAACAAAGTACATAATCATTTTGCATTGGTTTGATTGGGATACCAGGAATGTAGTGACTTACGATCACTACAACAGCCCTAACCGATTTGGAAGGATCCAGTTGCCAAATAGGTCAGGTAAGAGCCTGAAAAACTCTCTAAGAGTTCTGAATACGCTCTAAGAGTTCTGTGGGCGCATGGCTGGTTGTTCCCAGTCATCGGGGATTCCCGGTGACCCGCCGGACAAAACGCAATCGTGGAAAGATAGACTTATGGAAGGTACAAGTTTTGGGGGTGGAATAGCGGATGTGTGCTATGATAAGGACAAGGTGAGAGTGGATTTTCCCTATGGAGTAGATAGCGATCCGGTGGTTAATATTCCGCCGGAAATCATGACGGTTCTTGAATCTGTATGGCAATCATCCTTAATCATCAAGGTCCTTGGTGGTTTCATTCCATACGCTACAATGGACAGGAAACTCCGAGAAATCTGGAGGCTAGCAGGCAAACTCTTTCTCGTTGACCTACCAAAAGGGTACTATGTGGCTAGGTTTGATAATGAGCACGACTATCTCAAAGCACTTACAGGTGGTCCGTGGTCTGTTTTTGGCCACTATCTCATCATCAAGGCATGGACGTCATGTTTCGACCCACTCACAGATTCGATCTCAACGTCTCCGGCGTGGGTCAGAATCACCAACCTCCCGATTGTGTTTTATGAGGAAGGGATCCTAATGAAGGTTGCATCAGGGATTGGTAGACCTCTCAAAGTCGACCTACGAACGTTGTGCACGCATCGCGACCGCTATGCCCGAGTCTGTGTTGAAGTTGATTTATCCAAGCCATTGAAAGGGACGGTAACGATTAATGATATTGTTTATTTTCTTGAGTATGAGGGCTTACACAGGATCTGTTTTAAATGTGGCAGGTTTGGGCATTTAGCAATGCAGTGCTGCACTGGGAGGGCGGAGATGAGGAATCAGGAAAAAGCTCCGGAGCAGGTCGTCAATACTCTGGCGAATGGTGACCAGGATGGAGGAGAGAAGAAGGGTAGCTGTCAGGAGGAGAGGATGGAAACGGACGATCAATTGAACTCACCGGGTGGTCGGTATGGCCCGTGGATGGAGGTTAAGCGCCGGCGCCGGAATCAGAAAAAGAAGACCGGGCAGGTCGGTAACTCCGGAACCGCCAAGGGCAACGGTAGAATCAATGACTCGGGTCCGAATTCTGAGAAAAAAGATTAATGATGGGGAATTCAATAGCGAAGTTAAAGAGGACAGCATTAATGCTAATACGGCTGAAGGCAATCCCGAAGCAGATGTTTGCAATGGCAAGAAGGTTGTGGGAGAACACGCTGGTGATAATAGCCAGGGTTTTGTTGAGACAGCCAAGGAGGAGGCGAGGAAGGTTACTGAAGTTGGGCGGGCTGAAGCCAATGGGCCCAACAAGAAAGAGCTCAGTAAGGTTAAAAATAAGGGGCCCAAATTTGTTGTGCCCATTATTAAGAAACAATCGGGGGTTTTTAAAAAACCTAGGATTGAGACGGTGAACGGAATTAAAATCAACAGAGCCTTGAAGATGGGAGACGGGGTCAGGTCTGATGCGAACCTTATTGGTACCCAATTTCCGTGTCACCAAGGTGAAGGGTCGAAGAAGGATGAAGTTAGGGCCTGTTTTCCTAAGTTAGGGGAAGTTGTTGGCGTTGGAATGATTGACGTGACCAGCGAAGATAATTCGGCTCTCTGTGGGAGCAGAGAGGAAGTCATGAATGATGTTAGGGACTCATCTGTGAGTCAGAATTGAGAGTTCGGTCTGCTGTTTCCTTGATTGTTATGATGAATTGCCTTCTTTGGAACTGTTGCGGAGCCGGCAGTGGCGGGTTTCGCAGAGCAATTAGGTACATGCTTAAGCATTACAAAGTGAATGTCTTGGCGATCTTTGAGCCTAAGATTTCCGGGTTCAGAGCTAAGGAGGTTTGCGACAGGATGAACTTTACTGACAGATGCATCGTCGAGGCTAATGGTTTTAGAGGGGGTGTCTGGCTCATTTGGAACAAGGACTCGATTGATATCACGATTGTTCTTACGAATGACAGATTCATTTTGGCCAGAGTCAAAAGTGGCGCGAAGAGGTTTCATATGCTGGTGGCCTATGCGCACCCGTGTGTCTCTGATCGCCGGGATTTTTGGAGGGATATTGCGGAGGCGTCGGATGGAATTTCAGGCCCTCTGTTTGTGGGAGGGGATTTCAATTGCGTCATCCACGATTGGGAACAACACGATGAGGCTGGTGGGCTTTCGGCTGATGCGGAGAGGTTTAGAGACTGGATGGACAGAGCCAACATGGTCGATCTTGGCTTCGTTGGGCCTACCTTCACTTGGTCCAGGGGGAAGAGTATGGAGACCTACAAGGCGAGAAGGCTTGATCGAGTGCTCGGGAACACGGACGCCCGCCTTGATTGGCCTGAGGCGCTTGTCAGACACCTCCCGGAACTTAGCTCTGATCATGCTCCCCTTCTGTTTTCGATTGATGCTCCGATTAAGGTTAATATAAAACGGAGACCGTTCAGGTTTCAAGCAGCTTGGCTCACACATTCCGGTTTTGGCAAGCTGGTTGAGGACTCCTGGCAGCAGAATGTGGGTGCTTCGGAAGCCCTTGATTTTCTTAGAGGTTGTCTGATCAAATGGAATCGTGAGGTCTTCGGGAACATTTTCGAGAGGAAGGCCGATTTGATGACGGAACTCAAGAAGGCTCGGTTGGACCTCTCTTCGAACCCCTCTGACAGCAGGTTGGAGGAGGTCTCCAGAATCCAAAGGAAGCTTGATTTAACCTTGGAGCAAGAAGAGTTGCTCTGGTTTCAGAAGTCTCGAGAGAATTGGCTTAGAGCGGGTGATAGGAACACGTCGTACTTTCATCTCTCCACTGTGATCCACCGCAAAAGGAATAGAATCCAAGTCCTCAGGGAGGAGGATGGGACGGAGGTGTTAGACAGCAAGGTGATCGAGCAGAAGGTGGTGGATTTCTTCCAAGATTTGTATACGATCAAACCGGAGGAGAGAACGCCTTTTTGTTGGGAAGGTGGAGCATTTCCGCAACTTCCTACTGATGTTTGGGAGCAGCTTCGCAGTCCTTTTTCGAATGAGGAGATTTTCCAGGCCGTCAAAGAAATGGGCTCTTTCAAGGCACCGGGTATCGACGGGTTCCAGGCAGGTTTCTTTCAGAGGTGTTGGGCTACTGTCGGGAGTACTGTTACGGAATTTGTTAAGGATTTCTTCACGACTTCCAGACTTCCGCACTCATGTAATGAAACGCTTATCGTCCTTTTGGCCAAGGTTGCCAGGCCGGAAAGAGTTGTTCAGTACCGTCCGATCAGTCTCTGCAATGTTCTCTACAAGACCATTACGAAAGTCTTGGCTAATCGGATTCGACCGCTGCTTCAGGATCTTATCGGTCCTATGCAGGGAAGTTTTGTTCCGGGCAGACAAATATCCGACAACATTGTGGTGGTGCAAGAGGTTGTCCACTCGATGCGGAGGAAGAGAGGTAAAGTGGGATGGATGATTCTCAAAATCGACCTTGAGAAGGCGTATGATCGGCTGCGTTGGGATTTCATTTGCGACACCCTAACGGATGCTGGTTTCCCGGATGAGTGGGTTGGGTGGCTGAATGTATGCATTAGTACGGTCACCACGAGAGTTCTGATCAATGGCGAGATTACCCAAGACTTCGAGCCATCGAGGGGTATTAGGCAAGGTGACCCAGTTTCTCCGTACTTGTTCGTGCTTTGTATGGAGAGGCTCAGACAAATGGTTGATAAAGCGGTGGCGAATGACATTTGGAGGCCGGTGAAGTTAACCAGGAGGGGTCCCTCGATTTCTCATGTTTTGTTTGCGGACGACATAATCCTAACGGTAGAGGCGTCTGTGCAGCAGTTGAGAGTCATAAATGGTATCTTGGAGGTATTCTGCAGGGCATCTGGGCAAAGGATTAATAGCGGCAAGTCAAAACTGTTTGTTTCGCCGAATGTGTCTAACGATGTAGTCGAGGCGCTGAAGCAAGAATGTGGGTTTGAGGTGACCGACAACCTGGGTAGCTACCTCGGAATGCCAGTTTTACACTCCAGGATTGGTGGGGAAACTTTCGCTCCTCTTATCGATAAGATTGACAACCGACTGTCTGGATGGAAGAAGAAGCATCTCAGCATGGCGGGCCGGGTTACTCTCACGAAGGATGTGTTAGGATCGATTCCGGTCTACTCCATGGCCACCGTTTCTATTCCGAAGACTACTTGTGACCTGATTGACAGGAAGTGCAGGAATTTCATATGGGGTGATGATGACAATGGGCGCAAAATACATCTTGTTGCGTGGAATGATGTCTGCAGACCTAAATGTTGTGGGGGTCTAGGCATCAAATCCATGAATGAGCTTAATTTAGCCATTAATGGGAAACTTGTGTGGAGGTTTATAAATAATAATGACAGCAACAATGTTTGGTGTAATGTTTTGCAGGCCAAGTACGTTAGAGAGTCGGAGACATGTGTGCTTGGCGCCTCGGCTATTTGGACAAGCATGAAAAAGAGTTTGGAGTTGGTGGTCAGTGAAGGGGCTCGATGGCTCATAGGGGATGGGAGATAAGTTAGCTTTTGGCGAGACAAGTGGCTGTTGGATATCCCTCTGATTTCGATTGCTATTGGCGAAGTGTCTGATGAGGACAGCGAGAGATCGGTGAATTCGTATTGGACAGATGGGGAGGGTTGGAAGTGGAGCGAGCTCTCTGCGTCCATGCCGATGGAGGTGCTTATGAAGATGGCGGCTACTGCTATTTTGGAGGAAGGAGAGAACCATGACAGATTATTTTGGAGCCATTCAGCTGATGGAAATTATTCCATTAAATCTGCCTACAACCGTTTAACTCTTGTTGATGCTCTAGTTTGTATCGACAGAGTTGTGTTTGATAAGGTGTGGAAATTGCAGGTGACTGAAAGAGTGCGGATGTTCCTCTGGATGGTTACTAGAGGTGTGATTCTCACGAACGAAGAGAGATGTCGAAGACACTTAGTTGCTGATCCCGCTTGCTCGGCGTGCACGGATTGCCCGGAGACCATGTCGCACATTTTCAGGGATTGCCCGTTGATTTCTAATATGTGGAAATCCTGGAACTGCCATATAAACAATACTGATTTCTTTTCTATGCCATTTGCAGAGTGGTGGAGGAACAACGTCATGTCCGACAAGAGGATGGCAGATGGCACGGAGTGGACTAGCGTGTTCGCGAACGCTATTTGGTGGGCGTGGCGATGGAGAAACAACAGAGTTTTTAATAATCAGAGCAGCTGTCCGGACAAGGCAAGGTTCGTCGAGGATTACGCTAGGCAATACAAGGTGGCCTGGTGCAATCGGGGTGATGTCAAGATAAGCAAAGAGAAGGTGACCAAGGAGATTGGCTGGGAGAGACCGGCCCAGGGCTGGGTGAAGATAAATGTGGACGGATCGGTGAACAGGAATGGTGAAGGCGCAGCTGGTGGCGCCGTCCGTGACTCGGATGGAGCTTGGTTAGGGGGCTTCGTTCACAAAATTGGTTGCTGCCCGGTCCTTGTTGCGGAGATGTGGAGTATTGCTAGTGGTCTGAAGGTGGCATGGGATCTCAATTGCCACAGAGTGATGGTCGAAACAGACTCTATGACAGCCTACAAGTTAGTCAAGAGCGGGGTGGAGGAGAGCCATCCGATGTCTAGCCTGGTAGGGCTCTGCCAAGGCTTACTCAAGAAGAGTTGGGAGGTCCAACTCAATCATGTCTTTAGGGAAGCGAACGGTGTCGCCGACTCCCTCGCCAAGCTTGCCCAGTCTTTTCCATTGGGTGTTCACAAGCTCGAGGAGACCCCGGAGATCGTCTCCGGCATCCTTAGTGAAGATTGTAGGGGGAGGACTACCCCCGGATTGTCAGTTTGTAGTCCGCTCGTTTGCACCACTTGGAGTTTTTCTCCAGGTTTTCTCACCAAAAAAAAAAGGAATGTTTAATCAAGTCTATGCGAACGTCTGGATTCTCGGGTGCTACCACTTCTAAGGTTAGAGAACGGTAGCGTCAACAGGAATGCGTGCATGCTTAATGCTTAATGGAGCAGCAGTAGCAGTAGTCCCTTTGACTTCTGTTGGAGGATTTGGAGATGTTTCTTCTTGTTTTCTTTTTAAAGAAAGAATCAATGGTTTTCATTCTGAATTAGGATTTGGAGATATTCTAGTATTCGACCGTTTGGGAGATATACATTCTTTACAATTAGGAAATAAGATAGGATAATTGAGATATTAAAAATACGGAAGTTGAAAATAATTTTTTTTTCAACTAAATAAAATCTGTTAATCTGAAATCTAAATGTTATGGAGTATTAAAAAAATAAAAAAATAAAGGAAATCTAACCGTAATACTCCATTCTTCTTCTTCTTTTTTTTTTTTTTTTTTTTTTTTGCTTCTGATCAAAAAAAAAGAATTTTTTTTTTTGCTGGGGTGGCCATGGCCCTCCACCGCCGCCAACACCTTCCGCCACTGTCTGTTCCTGAGATTCGTCCAACAGGAAGAGCATGTTATCACTAGGCCAGTTTGACGTTCTAGACACGAGCAAATTTCGTCTCCTGAAGAGGGTTTTGGACGCCTCATAACTCTAGACACGGACATCCGTCCCCTGAGGTTTGTCCCTTGTGCAGCGCACCTAGAGCACTTAAAACATGGACCAATTGCACGTCCGTCCCTTGATTGACATCCAATTCACCAGCCCACGAGGACATTGTCAGAGATTTTATGGTTCAGGCGACCACTAAAGTTTATGTCTTGATAACGGAGGGGTCGAACATAAGGTGAACTAATGTTGTGTCTTCATGAACATTTGATTAGTCATGTTGTCTTGATGGACATCGTTTGTGGTGCCCTGAGAGTTTTGAGATCAAGTTTTGCTTCAAAATGTTTGTGTCTTCAGTTAATAGAGCCTAGTTGTTTTAGGTTTGTGGCTTGAGTTTAATAAAAATTAACAGCATATACGCTGCATTTTGTGATGCTCCCTGTCCAAAACCAAATGTACCCCAAAAGAAACAACAATGCATTCAACATAGAGTGCACCAGCACCCATTTCATACATAAAAACAACATTGTTCATACATTAAACCTGCAATACCATGCTTGTTCATCAACCAACCCATACAAACACCCATGTCAGCAAAACAACCTACAAATGTACTTGACTTGAAACACGAACGGACATAAAGTTTAGAAACACCATGTTCAAACACATACTGCGCTTAGAAGTCTAGAATTGTGACCCAAAAGTTGCACAAACTAACCTAAAAGCTGCAACCAAGTTCTTGTTAATTGTCACCTACCTAGATCACCAAGTGCTCAAACCTGCAGTTCGGTAGGGAAGTGCACAGCCATCAGCCTCTCAAAGTGCTCCAATTTGTCCTGCATCTTATCATATTTTTCATTGGCTAGCTTGGCGTCGTCCTCAGCCTTCCTTGCTCGCTCATTAGCCTCCCTGACTTGGTCTTCCAGCTCACGCCTTTTTGCCGGGCCTAGAGTGGACCAATCAACCCCTCGCTTCCTTGGAGGCTTCTTGACAGCCGCGCCCATCCCTAAATGAAGGCAAAGGGAGTGAAAATTACAAAGATACAAAGGGTAAAAAAATAAGATTGATAACATGAAAATGACAGTATGACATTTGTTCCTAAAATATGATGGTAAAGTTCCTAAAATCTAATGGATTTCATGCTCTTATATAATTGAACTCATTTTGAAGCCTTATATAGTTTTATATATAACTGATATTAATGATAATATATATAATCATCAAGTTATATATATAACTGATCAATTATTAAACTCATTTTAATCCTAACTTTGTTTACCTCGTACAGAAGTGCCCCTCCTCTCTCCAAAGGCCTTGACGATTATCTCACATTGAGTAGCTACTGGTAGGACATCATTGTCTTCTTCCTCTGGTCGCGAACTCACATAGTCGTCAATCGCATGCTGCATGATTTCCTGGGAACACAAAGAAAACATTAGAATCCTACACAATAAAATCATCCAAGGAACTCAGCAATGACATCCTACAAGTCAGAGATAGCTAAACTGTTAGTACACACTCACCACAGTGGATTCGTCTTCATCGTCCTGGAGGTATTCGTCTATTGAAGCTTGCACATAAGGAGCCAAGTGTCCGTCCTTGTACAGCTGCTCTGCCCGGTAGCACACAGGTCTAGGCCCTGAGTGGTGCTTGATGTATTTGGGATTCTTAGTTCTGTTGAGCTTGTTGCGGTTGCTTATTTCCTCCAAAGACACAAGAACATATAAACATGATATCAGAGAACAACAGTAAAGCAATGGAAACAGTTGAATGAAAAATACACAAAAAAGCTAACCAGTTTGTCGGGGGCGGTGAACTCCTTCTGCACAAGGTAGCGCCATTGCTCAGGACGGAGTTTGAACTCAAGAGGTATGGGTGGACCATGCTTCAAGAAGTGGCAATGACACTTGTACTTCCAACTGCGGTATCTTGATGCTGCCTGAGTCTCAATATACGTCTTCAATTTTTCATCATCAGGAGATACAACGTACATAGTCTACATAAATAAGAATGCAATTATATATATCAATTACCAGTGAAAAACACAGAGCAGGAGAGATGGGCAAAGCAAAGTGAAAATGAACAGATGCAAGTGAAGAAAACAAATTGTTGCATTCAGAACACATAACAGGTTATTGCATTCATTGAAAATGAAATTATCATATCATTATCAGACCATGAGAATGCAAGTTAAACTCCTAAAAGCAAATAAAAAACTAAAAGCTACTATGAATCTCCTAAAAGTAAGATTGATCTCACAATGAAGAACAGAAATTTAAGAAAATTAAAGAGCAAATATATAACAACATTATACAATCCATAACCCATTATACAATCCAGCAAAATTCACCAAATACCAATCTCATAACACATTATACATAACACATTATACACAGCTAACTATCATTGAGTGAACAACTATCATTCATTATCAGCAAAGTGAACACATAATAACTAAGTATGAGAATGCATGTGAACAACTAACTACCATTCAGTGAGAATGCAAATGAAGAAAGCAAAGGGTATTGAACTCCTAAGAAATTGACAACTAACTAACAACAAATATGAAACTCAAAGCTAATATGAACACAGAACAACTAAGTATGAGAATGCAAGTGAACTGAATGAATTGACAGTGGAGAGAAACATTCAAGATCAATCTCACAATGAAGAACAGAAATTTAAGAAAATTAATGAGCAAATATATAACACATTATACAATCCAGCAAATACAATACACATTATACAAAACTAAAAGCTACTATGAATCTCCTAAAACTAACAACAACTTGTAAACCAACAGACAAAATAGGCACATTATACAATTTATTGACAACAACTTGCAAATTAGACACATTATACAATCCAGTACAAGGGAAGAGAACACTTGCTTACATCCAGGTAAGCGGCAAGCGTATCCTTGTGCTTCTTCTCAAGCTGCTCGAAGGAGGAGCCCAGCATTGGCACATGTGTCTTCACAGCAGTCCCTATATCCCTTATCAGCAAACTGTATTGGTTGAGCTCGGGGTTTCCATGGAACTCCGACCACGAAATTTTTATCTTTCCAGTGACCCTCACTATCTGCATAGTCTTGCTACTCACCACAGTTCTTCCTTTCCCTACAAATGATGAAGACAACGATTAGATAAGCAAAGACTCATACAAAGCCTAAAATTTGGGGAATCAGAAAACCATAAAACATAGATAAACCCTAAATCACAAAATCTGTCTGAAATCATCAAACAACGATAAACCCTATAAAAATTGGAGAATCAAATAACCCTAAACCCTTTAAAATTATAAAAAAAAACAACCTCTGATTGGTATATAGACTTCCTGCAGGGGTTCTTCCTCAGCTTCAGCCTCTTCTCCACCGACGGACAGAGGAGGGGGTGGAGGGGTGGTCGACGTTACCCGTGAGGCACTGACTGAGTGAGACGATGCCGGAGGGGTGGTTGACCCAGCCCGTGCGCCACCCACAGACGGAGAATAGTCCAGAGGGGGATGGTCTCATCTTCCGCTACAGCCACTGAAAGAGGGGGAGGCGTCTGTTGGGTGGTACCGGTCGAGGAAGAGCCGACCCGTACCAGTCGTCTCTTCGGGGGTGGTGGCTTCCGAGGACCTTGTGGCTTCCGAGGGCTCCTCCGAAGTGGTGGTGACGCGGGTTGAGTTGGCCTCGGAGGTGGTGGTGGCGCGGGCTGAGTTGGCCATGGAGAAGGTGGTGACGCGGGTTGAGTTGGCCTCGGAGAAGGTGGTGACGCGGGTTGAGTTGACACCCGAGCTCGAGTTGACCTCCGAGGACTGGTGGCCGATTGTGGAGCGGTGTTTGGTTGTGGAGCGGTGTCCGGTTGTGGAGTGGTGTCCGGTTGTGGAGTGGTGGCCGGGCTCGGCGGTGGTTGAATAACCCTTGGGCGAATGTGGATCTTCTTCCCTTTTTTTGGTGGCATGATGGAGGCCGGGCTGAGTGGTGGTGAGGGTTTGAAGAGGATTCGGCGGAGAGACAGAAATTGGAAATGAGGGAGGCCGGAGAGAGACAGTATTTGGTTGTGAGGGTTTGAAGAGGCGTCGGCGGAGAGAGAGAGATGGAGAAACAGAAGAGGTTTGGGTGTGTGGTGAGTGGAAGATCGAGTTGTCTTGAGAAATTGGAAATGAGTGGCCATCCGAAAGACACATCTCAAAATGTACAGTGAAAATAATGGGGGGGAAAATCCCGCCTAAATGAAAAACATTTTGTGTATATACATCAATTTATCCCGCCGTATATATACATAAATTTATTTATCTATGTGTATATGATATTTATATGTTTGTAACTTTCTAGGTGTTGATAATAACTTTTATAAATGTTATATAAAAAAAATATAACTTTTTTCAACATAACATTAGGTATTAAAAAAATATGAACTCGTATAAATATAAATTCATATCTTTCATATTTGTAACATTTGTTCTAGTTTTTATACCACTTATATATTTAAAAATGAAATTCTAGTATTTGGTTTAACCGATTATCTATAAAAATAGAACGAATATACGATATAAAACTAAAACCAATGTATCTTGGTAAGAAACGACCTCTCATATCTCGATATCAAACAAAAATTAGAAAATTCTGACATCTTCATTTAAAACGAAATTTAGAAATCTCGGCCATGATCATATGTTTTGCTTCATTTTTCGTCCTCGACGTCTTCCCCATCCTCGACGTCTTCACCTTCCTCGCCTTCTGTTTCAATCCCATACTCTTCGGAGGCTTCTTCTTCAGTTTCGACCTCTTGGTCTTCCTCAGCTTCGGTTTCTTCGCTCTCTTCTTCATCGTCGCTCTCTTCTACATGGCTGAATAGCTGGAGATCAACGGCAAGGTTAAAATGCCCAGCAACAGCAGGGGCGTCCTCTTGATAGGCTTCATCTCCGCCTGGAATGATATCACCTTCGATTGTCGCCAAGGTTCTAGCATCATAGATGTTCCTATGTGACATTACATTCACCACCTTCCATCCATCGCCCACCTTTGGGTCATCAACATAGAACACTTGCTTTGTCGTGGTTGCCAAACAGAATGGAGAATCATCATACCAACTGCTTTTCGTGTCAATAGATAACAACCCATGATCGATCATATGCGTGATACCGAGATTGTTGGGATCAGTGTCATACCATCTGCACTTGAATAGCACCACTGGCATGTCGTTGGCATACAACAGTTCGACCACGGCTTCAAGGATCCCATAATAGTCGGTGTCCTCTGTACTTACCTTCACTCCACAATTTTGGGTAAGCAATTTTCTATCTTTGTTCCGCGACACGAACTTCACCCCATTCACAACACAAGATGAGTAAATCCTATGGAGTTGGGGTTTTCTCGCCAAATTAAGAATCTCTGGTTGAACAGATATAGCCTCATCACTTTGTTGACCATAGATCTGTAAATAAGTGTCCATTACTTAGTGCAACGATGACAACAAACCATTCAAACCCATGAATAACATGACTACGAAGAATGCTTACCCATCCGATGAAATAGCGATGGAAATGCAACCTGCGATCCTTGTCATTGTGATCTGGATAATGTTGTGTGTAGAGCTCCTCGTGTGCATCTAAGTAGGATGACACTTCATCACAATTAAGTAAGACTTGCCAATGAGCATCCAGAATATCCTCTCCACTTAGTCGTGCACGTGAATTATATCCTTGTGGGCGCACAATCTCGGAAACAACAGAAATATCGAACACAGAAGGAGTAGTGGTTGATGTCCCTTCTTGACCTTCTCCAACCTCCAAGTACAAATTACAATAGGTCACTGCCTCTTCGGCGATGTAACGTGTGGTAATGGTCCCTTCTGGGTAACGAGGGTTGACGGCATATTTCTTGTATGCGTCAAGTTGTCTGAAATAGGATGGGTATAATTTCAATGCGACGAAATGAACAGAAGATATAAATTAAACGAAATTTAAGATGAGAGTAAGAAATGTACCGTTCTATTGGATACATCCAGGTGTAATGCACAGGGCCGGTGAGCAACACTTGGCGAGGAAGATGAACTAGGAGATGGACCATAATGGTGATGAAGTGAGGAGGAAAAATCATCTCAAAGCTGCATAGAATCTATACTATCTCATCTTCCATTAGTCGAACTTCCTCTTTCCTTAATTCCCTAGAACTTAATTTCGGAAACCATTTGCATAGGGCCACTAAAGTCGTGACAACGGAAACTGGTAAGTACGACCGAATAACGATTGGAAGAAGACGTTGAAGCATTACATGGCAATCGTGTGTCTTCAATCCGACAAACTTTTTCTCTCGTACACTTACACGACTTTTCAAGCATCCAGCATAACCATGAGGATACTTCACATCACCAAACCATTCAAACACCTCCTCAAGATAATCTGACCGGACTGTGTATGGTGCAGGAGGAAGTTGACCATTACCCCTTACATGTAGAGACTTCCGCACCCCTCTTTTTCTTAAAGTTGCGCGGGCTTGGGGACCATCTTTGTACTTTCCTTCAATACAGAAAATGGTTCCGATGATGTTGTCAAACACATTCTTCTCAATGTGCATGACATCGAGACAATATCTCACTTTCGTGTACGGCCAATAAGGCAATCTCCAGAATATGGATCTATGAGTCCAACAAAGTATATTTCTAGAATTGTACGGAGCCTTGAACTGCTCATGCGAACTGAGGGTGGGGTACGTGCAGCTGATATAAAACAAACGATAGAAATGATATAAATAAATGATAGTAACGACAGAAAGAATGATTTAAAGCACTGATGTTTTTATGGAAATGATATAAAGAATGATAAAAAGAATTTTGTACCTATCAATTCGTCGTAGGAGTTCCTCCCCGTCAACGTCAAGCAGCCTTGACCGTAGCTCAGATTGCCCATTAAAAGCATGACCTGCTGTCTGCCAAGGATGGTTTAACGGAAGCCATCTACGGTGACCATCATAGACCATTCTCCCACATTCAAATGTTGATGAGATATCATCCAAACAGTTAGGGCATGCTTTATAACCCTTAGTGGCTGACCTTGCTAGCATCCCTAAACCAGGAAAGTCACTAATAGTCCACAACACAACTGCTTTCATTGTGAAAGTTGATTGCGAGTGACGATCAACCGTACAGACTCCAGTGTGCCATAATTGAAGCAACTCGTCGATCAATGCATGGCTCCAGGAAAACACTTAGACACTTCCCAGGTGACTTTGGACCTGGGATCAGCAATGTCAACATGTTGAACTCCTTCTTCATGCACATCGATGGAGGTAAATTATATGGAAGTAAAATGACAGGCCATGTACTGTGTGAAGTTGTCATATTCCCAAATGGATTGAATCCATCGGTTGCTAGACCAAGCCGCACATTCCTCGCGTCATGAGAGAAATGAGGGTACAGTCTATCAAATTCTTGCCAGGCTTCCCCGTCGGCCGGATGTTTCAAACAACCATCATCTATCACCCGTGAGGCATGCCACCGCATTTGCTTTGCAACATCTTTGGACATGAACAAGCGTTTCAGCCTAGGAGTCAAAGGAAAGTACTTAACCACTTTCCTAGCGACCTTGCATCCATCATCACCTACCTGTGTCTTCCATCTTGAAGTATGGCATATGGGACACACTTCCAGATTCGAACACCTCTTATAAAACAACACACAATTGTACTGACAAGCATGAATATCCACATAACTCAATCCGATATCCTTGCACACCTTGCGAACCCTTTTCCAACCCGGAGGGAAGCTGTGACCTTGCGGAAGCATGTCATTGATCCACGCACAATTGTCATCCACACACTTATCAGACATCCCATGTTTTGCCTTTAGCTTCATTCCCCTCAAAACAGCACTCAAAATAGTTTCCTTACATCCGTCAAACAACGGAGTTCGAGCTTCCACTAACAGCCTCTCATATTTTTCATAATCGTCGTCCACCACGTCCTCAAAATGAACTGAACCATCACCTGCCCCGTATCCGACATGATATGGGAAGTTGTCATGAAGAATGTTCATCACCGGATCAATGCCAGAAGAACTTGAAGCCCCTTGCTCCAAATATCGCGTTCTGGCAAGGGAGAAAGTCGGCTCCACCGGGGCTTCTCCATGTTTGTCCCAAACTGTATAACATGGATCCATACCTCTACTATACAAGTGTGAGAACATTTGTCCAGGTGTCACTGGGTCTCGACCATTATGACAATGGTTGCACGGACAATGAAAATGGGTCCTCCCTGTTGCTTTCTCGATCTCATGGACAATTCGCACAAACTCGATTATCCCATCAACATATTCTTTAGACAGAAATGGAAGTTGCATCCAATTACTCTTATCCATCATCTTTGCACAACCCACTCCCTATTAAGAAATATATCCACCATAAATTCAACACAAACACACATATTTGCTATATGTGCTCCAATTTCACAAATTAAAGTTTCTATGAACACAAGCACACATATATACTATATATTACATATGTGAATCAACACAAACACACCTATGTCAATCCCTTGCTCAAATTTTCATTCTTTTTCAAAAGAACAAAAAATTCCACAATTTCAACACTAGCTCAACATAGACACATATTTGCTATATATTATATATATAATCACAATACACAAATGATTTAAAAATATATCACAACACTAACCTCAAATGTCACCAATCCTTCTTCAAATGTAACAAATTTGGGGAGAATTTGTGAATTTTTTTTTAAAGATCCACCATGAAAGAGGATGAAGAGGAAGACAAAGCTCTCGGCTGCTCCCGTATACCCAACACAACAATTCAACCTTAAACATTTAAGGTAACAAGTACACATTCATTAATGCGGTGGTTGGAAAAGTTGAATTCAAGGGACGAACAAATATTTGTTTGTCCCTTGAATGAGGTCAACGTCTGGTCAACTGCATGACACATGGGCTTGTTGAATTGGGCTGGATCTATGTGATTCATATTCACTTCTCAGGTAACGGCCCATTGTATTTGTAAGGTCAAACAAAACACACTTGAAGCAACAAATTAATACATACAAATCATATCATACAAAACCTACTTTACTTGATGCTAAGTTCAACAAACCGATATCCGAAATGTTATGTTCAAGAAACCGACATAGTAGCTACAATACCATACAAAAGCCTTAAGTCTGAACAGTCTACTTGCCTTCTTACCAAATCCGACTACGAGAACGAAAACATTACATGAATTCAGACACGATTACATAAGGTGGAGGCCATGCCTACTTCTTCGCAAATGAAACGACGAGTTCTCCCAGCTGACAGTTGCGTTCGATTAGAGCCCGGTTGCGCTCAGTTAGCTCCCGGTTGCTCTCCATTAGACACCGGTTGCGTTCTTCCACTTCATGGAGCCGCTCAATTAGATTCTGGTTGCGCTTGGTTAGATCCTGGTTGATTTCTACCATCTGACGGAGCAATGGGTTCTCGCTACTGGTTGCATCATCCTCCTCAGCAGCCGTGACATGAATCTTCTCCTCTTTGCCCCTCGACACTTCCTCCATCTCTTCACTATAAGGAGTCCACTACGAATCATGACATTATATTCATAAGAACGGCATTATTCATACAATGTATCATGATGATTTAAAGGCAAATAAGTTCATTTTAAGAGTCATATGCACCAAAGGAAAAAATCAACATCCATGTTTTAGAAAATGAATATTCCTATGAGCAAAAAAACATTCGATCTAGAAATACAATGCACTAAATTCAGTCATGAATGAATTACATTCATCTCCACCAATGCACCAAAACAACATTCAATCTAGAAATACAATGCATCAAAATCAGTCATGAGGGAACAAAGAAGCTAAGGCCAAAAAATTCTTCTCCAACAACATCAATCATGAATGAATTACATTCATCTCCACCAAAATCAGTTCTTGCCTTCATTACAAAGTAAATTAAAAGCAATTTGTTACCTGACGTTTGTATGGCTCATCCCCTCCAATCCATGGGTACTTTTCTGGACAACCGCTCGGCCAACTACCGGAAGTGTCTGACATGCCTATGGACGGAACAACATCGAGTATAAGCAACAGAGAGAGAGGGAATCACTGAACTGAATTACGTAGAATCTGTTAACTTGTTCAACTGATAGTTTGTTACAGCAAGAAAGCTCAATTTCAGAAATCCGGTAAGTGTGTGAAAATGTGATGACTTGACACTAAATCTTTTAACTTGTTCAACTGATAGTTTGTTACAACAATATAGTCTGAAAATGTGATGACTTGACACTAAATGTTAGTATGACAGTTAGAGGCTTTTATCAAAAACTGGTAAGTGTGTGCTGTTTTTGTTCTTCTAGAGTCAAATCCTCGAATCTGTGTGGGTTTGAGTGTGTGTGATCCACGAGTCCAGTTCCAACATAAACAAGAAAGCTCAATTTCAGAAATCACTGCGCCGAAATGCTAAAAGAATAAAATGGATGTCACGCATAAGAGGCCAAATGAATAGATTGTCACTTTGTCATTGTTTTAGCAGATTGATTATAAACAAAATCCTCAATGGAAGCCACCCAAGCCAAGGAGAATCCTCAATGCAAGGAAAGAGATGAGGTCGAATTGAGCAATGATGAAATTGGGGATGAAATTGGGGTTTTTCTCGTTCTCCTACCACTACAGGTTCTAATCCTTCGAATTGAGCAATGGAAGACACCCAAAGCCAAGGAGAAGTAGCAGCTAGCTCAAAGGAAACAGATCTGGATGAAACCAATGGAGGCTAGGGCGATTTGGGTTTCGGATCTGGAATCACAGATCTGGAATTCTAGTCGAACCAAAACAAAAACCAATTAATCAAACAGATCAATCGAAAGGAAGGAGAAGACTCACCCGATCGAGCGCGATGGCAAGTGCAGAACAATGCAAGGAAGTCGAGGAAGAGATGCCAAATACCCCGGCCCTCACTGTCTGGAAGAGAGGATGCAAAATAACCTCACTGTTCGGAGAAGACGATATATGTCAAACATGTACGGAGTCACATGTTTTTTTTAAAGTACAGTTGAATCAAGGGACGAACATATATATGTTCGTCCCTTGAATGATGATGGTACGACTGCACCTGACAATCCTCGATCATTCACCATGTTTATCGATGGTCAACGGCTTGGTCAACCTCCACTCAGTATTCAGGAGACGAACTTAGTAATTGTTCGTCTCCTTAAAGGCTCCCTTGGATGGGTGTACATCCGGTCCTATTGTAAGTGACGACCCATGCTTTGTTCGTCCCTTGAAGTGCATTCAGGAGACGACAAAAAAGTCGTTTGTGTCTAGAACGTCAATCTGGCCTAGTGTATGTGTCCATTTGGACCCTAGAAATCCACAAAGAAATCAAGTAACGATAACCAAGTTAGACAAAAATAGTAGAAATGATGGATGATTACTGAATGAAGCTAGATAGCAAACCAAATACATTGAAATCAAGCAATTCATAGAGGCCAGTGTGATTTTACTTGTTTAGTACAAAACCAAACAGAAGCGTTTGAATTGTACGCTATTCTCCGACTACATTGTTCTTGTGGATGAAACGAGAGATGAGGTTATTGGCCGAAGTTAGAGCTTCGGATGGAGGCACTGGAAGTGAGCGGCTTTAGGTTGAGTAGAACTAAGACTGAGTATGTGGAATTCAACTTGGGTGAGACAAGGAAGGAGCCGGAGGATCTGATGTTACAAGAGAGTATTATTTATAAGAAAGACTATTTCAAATATTTGAGGTTAGTCATGCAAAGCGACGGAGGAGTGGACATGGATGTCCAAAATTGGATTCAGATGGGGTGATAGAAATGAAGAGCTGCTTTAGATGGCCTCAAACAAGCACCTCGGGCATGGTAGCTTCAATTTGCTACTTACCTACACATGTTCCTTCGTTAGTAGAAAGAGCGACTCATCCCTATTTGTGTTTCGTCGAGGTAATGAGCTAACTTATGTCCTTATATGTCGATGACATCATACTCACTGCATATAGGCTTGTCCACGGGTCGGACTCGTCGGGTCACATCACAGGTCGGGAATTCATGACCCGAACCCGTAATCGACGGATCACGGGCCAACAGGTCAGATTGTTTTTAAAAAATATTCGATTTTTAATTCCCCCCCCCCCCCCCCCCCATAGCCTTTTTGGAAAAAAAAAAATTGTGACCCGATAGGTCAATTTTTCAAAACCCTCGATCCTAACCTGAACCCGTGACCTGCCACGACCTGCGACCTGCCTGACTTGGACCCGTCGGGTAATGGACCTTCTGGGTCACGAGTTGACCCGTAACCCGTGGACAGGCCTAACTGCATCTACAAAGACTTTCCGGTTTGCCATTACGGGTCAACTCAGCAAGGAGCTTTCTATGACTGATCTAGGGAATCTCGGTTTCTTCTTGGGAGTACGTCTCTGCATCCCGATCCGCATTTGCTTTGTTTCTCTTACAAGAGAAATATGCAAAGGAGATATATTGTTGCCAAGGCTAATATGGTTAACTATAAGCCTGCTGCAATGCCTGGTGAGACCACTTTCAAACTGACTCAAGCCTCGGGTCAGCTTGTGTCTGATCACACTTTGTAATCAGTGACCTTTGGGTACTACCCGCAAGTTCTTTCCGGTTGAACCATTTCGGAATGGTTAATGCCTCTACCCTCCGATTAAGCCTACTTAACACAAAGTGAGTAATACACTAGCTACTAGATTAATGAATCAAAATCTCTGTGATTTAATCACAATAACACAATTAAGGACCCTTAATTAATATTAGATAATGGAAACTCCAAAACAATATAGCAATCCTAGATAATTAATTAATCCACACAACATAACTCTAATCCTCTAAATTTCTGATAGACCGATCACTGCGCTCCTTCTTTCCCTCTTCCAATTAAAACATCTCCAAAAAAAACCCCAATTCACAATCTCCCAACCAATTCAATTCAATCATAACAAAAAATGTCCTCTTTAATCAAGGGATCAAGAAGAACCCTAAAGCCGGCGGCGACGTGGCTATGGCCGCGGCTATTCCCAAAGCCGCCTCCGTGCCACCACCACCACCACATCGGCGCCTCCCCATTGCTGGCCCCGCCACGTCGGCAGGTGGGAGGGCTGACGCAGAGTCACAGGCTGAACATATGCAAGGGGATAAGCTCGGAGAGCTACGACCAGATCAAGGCGGTGGTGAACTGCCCTAGGTGCAGCAAGCAGATGAACGTGTTGTTCTCGAACCGGCCGTTGTCGATAAATCCGGCGAACGAGGCCGGAGTCTACCAGGCGTTGAATGTGTGCCCCCATTGCAAGACGGCGTTCTACTTCCGGCCGTACAAGCTCAAGCCGACGCTTCAAGGGAGCTTCTTCGAGATCGGGAAGCTCGGGAAGGATCATAGGTGATGATGTTGTTACCAAATAATACAAACTATATATATTAACTTATATCATCAAAAATTGCAACCAATTAATAATCTGGCCAGGATAGGTATAGGAAATTGCAGATTATTAACTTATAATACACCAATCACAAATTGGGTTTTGTGAAATTATGAGAAATTTGGTCGGGTCGTATGAAAACGAAAGTCATATCGAGTTTTTCTGTTGTTATAAGGTCGGGGTCCACCTTCTAATACAGAAGCTTAACCTATGGGCTTTTGTTCCTCTTATATTTTGGTTTGATTTTTTCACCTATTTTTCAACGTGGACTCTACCCACAATTCCACAAACCCCAACACATTTCATGTGAGGGATGGGTTAAAGCCTCAAATCGGGAGAAAAAATAAGAATTTTTTTTTATTTTTTTGGTAATTTTTACTAATTTGGGGTTAAAAAGGTAAAAAAAATAATAATTTATCACAAATATAGCTCAACTTAGTTGGTAAAGAGTGAATGTTTAAACGTTGATGTCATGGTTCAAACCTCTTTACATAATTTATATTTATCATATTTTTTTCCCATTAAAAATGATTATTTAAATCACAAATTAAAATTTTAACAGGAATTATAAAAGGAAAGACCAGCAAGATAATAACAAAGATAATAATGAATTACTCGAGGGAAGTTTCGTAGGGGAAGGTGTGAGCAATGAGGAGAACGAGGCTTCTTCTTCTTCTGTGTGGAAGAAGCTGAGGTCTTATGTGAAAGATGCATCGACGCCATTATCAATTTCATCGTTGCCACCAATGCCACCACCACCACCGGTGGTGCAGAGCCCGATGGCACCGCCTTTGCCGATAGAGAGGCAGAGGAATGGGGAGGAGAAGGGAGGGAGGTGGGGAGGGGCGTTTTGGGGGAAGGATTTGCCCACACCCAAGGAGATAAGTAGAGGGCTTGGTGATTTTGTCATTGGCCAAGACCAAGCCAAGAAGGTAAGCAATTTAATTGTACTTACACAAGTTCGACGAGGTTTCATTTTAAAATAAACTGACGGTTAAAAGAAAAAGTATATCACTCTTATAAATAGTAGTATTCATTTTAAAACAAGTTCGACGAGGTTTCATTTTTTAAAAGAAAAAATTAATTAAAAAAATATGTAGTATTTGTTTATTAGAATATAAAGGTTTTGTTAATTAAAAATTATGTGTATATATAAAATTTAGCATTTCCGGCCTACCCAAAATTTAATTTCTGATTTTGTGCACGAGGGTCAGTCAAACTTGTTACATGATTAATATGCACGCCTGGTTAATATGTGATCATGGTTATTTTTTAAGGTTCTTTCCGTGGGGGTATACAATCACTACAAAAGGATACATCAAGCATTGCAAAGGTAATTTATAAGCTTTAAATTATATATATGGGTGTCAATAAATTTTAGCATAATACTACCTCCGATCCACTATGTATGACGTTTTACACAATTGCATAGGAATTAAGAAAGGAATTAAGGAGGGCTTAGATATCAATTAATTTCTCTCGTACCAGCCAAATATTAATTGGCATTAAATAGAAAGCGTAGGTTGTATATAATGGATTAGGTAAATTAGAATTAGTTGAGAGTATATATAAATTCAATGGAGGAGATAAAAGCCTTTCAATTAATGAAAACTAGTATAATTCCCGCGCCATGGCGCGATTTTTAATAAATAAAATTTTAGCAACATAATAAATTAATATTATAAAATATTAATAAAAGTTTGGATAAAATAATAAAAGTAGGCTTGAAATCTTTAAGAAAATGGTAAAAATATTTACCATAAAGTTAGGCTTCGTCAAAAAAGTTTTTAAATATAACTATTATATTGATCTAGGTTATTATTATTATTATATATAAGTATATATATATTTGAATAGTAGACATTGGATTTAATTCAATATTTAGAATTAAACTCAATGGTTAGTAAATGGGTAAAAAAATAAAAATGAGAAAATGTAAATGTGTGAAGAGATGAAGAGAAAAAGAAAAATAAATAATAAGAGAAATTAATATTAGACATTAGATTTAATTCAATGTTTTAAATTAAACCCAATTGTTAGTAAATAGGTAAAAATCTTAAATATAAAAATTGATTTAAAAGTTACTTAATTATAATTGGAAAAAAAATGCTACAATTAAGGGGAGGACGACACATAAGCAATGTCTTCTGTTTTAAACTATTATATAGATTAGTTGAGATAATGGATAAATACTCCAAAACGTTCAAAACGTCATACAATCTCAAATAGTAATGAACAACAATTAATACTAGTACAAAGAATTAGGAATTAATGGTTCATGAAAAGTACAAAACGTCATACACATTGGATCAATAAAATAAGTCTTAAACGTCATACATAATGGATCGGAGGGAGTAATTGATTAGTGATTCAATTGTACATAATTTTCACTAATGTGCTGTGAAATTTATATCTTAAATGTTTAACTTTAAAGTCATAATTGATTGTTGATTCAATAGTACATCATTTTCACTAATGAACTACTCACTGAACTGAATAACTTGCTACAACTGAATAAAAACTCACTGCAATCGAACAAGTTAATGCAATTAAATAACTATATATTTACTATAACTGAATAATTATACCGCATAAGGATTTACTATAATTGAATAATTAACTATCCATTGCAACCTAATAAGCTGTTACAATTGAATAACTGCTTACTACAACTATTACAACTGAATATCTATCTATTGCAATAAAATAATTATCCAGGTATTGCACGAAAAACATTGTTCTACCCTTTGTCTAAAACCTCGTACGATGAGATTTTTCTTAGAACTAATCGATCTTGCTCAATTTAGCTAGTAAGAAGGGCATATTTTGATGGATTGGGATGGATATTTGAGTAGGTTTGGAATGGAAGAAGAGGAGGAGGAGGAGGTGGCAATTGATGATGAAGATGAGTTTGTTGAATTGGACAAAAGTAATGTTCTCTTGATTGGTCCAACTGGTTCAGGTATATGTATATTCCAATCCATACACATATATACACACACTCTCTTTGCACCAAAAACAAAAACCTCATTTTATATACTCTCTGTTTGGAAATATATGTTATTTGACTTTTTAACACGTTATTTTTAGAAGTTAAAAAAAAAATATTAAGTTTTTTATTATTATTTTGAATAATTACAAACTTATTATTAATAAGTTTGTAATTATTATTATTTTTTTAAAATTGATATGTCAAAACAAACGAGTTGATAATTCATAATAGCAATTATACACTTTAGATAAAGGTAATAACTAAATGAATTAATGTAACCATGTTGCCATGTTGGCTTTGCATTTTAATAATTTTGAATAAATAAAATTATAGAATTGAATTCATCCATAATGTTGCTAATAAGAACAAGACTTTCTTGATCAATCTTATTGCTCCTCATTCTTTGAGAATTAGAAAGATACTTTTCAAGTTAAGTTTGAATTTTGTTTTATTTTAAATTTGGGTTCTTCTACTTTTGACCTTTTTCCCCTATTTTTCCTGACACTTTTTTTGTTTTAATTCCCCTCCATAATTCCTGAAATCTCGTAGATTTGATCTTGTAGAATATGACCCTCAAATTATCGAGTATCATCAATTTTTAGATGAGTTGAGTCAATTGCGGGTATGATGAGTCATTATCAAGTTTAGGTGTTGGGACGAGTGAATCCCATATTGGAAGTGAGATGATTAATGACTCTACTTATTATCAATTAGTAATGGGGGCTACTATACGCACAATCAAAATATAGTCACCAAATCGGTGTCAATGGCTTATTTTTAGGCAAAAATGTCTTCTAACTCCGAAAATCGGTGTCATGACCATACACCTAGCGATATTAAATATCAAATGTTTGAGTTTTCTAGTTAGAGTAATAAAACTCTCCCCAGCATTAGATCTTTATTGGATCGATCCTTTTGATTTTGAGTCTGTAATGATCATATATGTCCTATAAGGGATGCCCTTGTAGTGGGTATTAGTATCACATTGATGTATAAATACTCAGAGATTGTACTAAGCAGGGCAGGAAAGAAATAACTCAAACACTTTACCTTTTCTCTCTCTCTCTCCTATCTCTTCTCTCCATGTCCAATCTCTCTTCTTCTTCTCCTCTTCCCTTCTTTTGTATTCATATCTCAAAAACTCATTGAGTTCCCCTATCTTCCTGCTACAAGGAATTTGATCCATAAATCGGCTCGCTCTGATACCACTGTTATGTCCTGACTCCGATCGTAGGCCTAGATGCGAGAGAAAGATAGGGGAACTCAATAAGTTCTTGAGATATGAACATAAAAGAAGGGAAGAGGAGAAGAAGAAAAGAGATTAGACATTAGACAGGGAGAGATCGAAGAGAGATTAGGAGAGATAAGAGGTAAAGTGTTTGGCTCTAGCTTATTCAATCCCTTTCATGACCTACTTATAGTATAAATTATCATAATTGAATTGGATAGAGTTAAAAATCTATAATTTGAGTCAAATTATATATCAAAGTCCGACTGAGACCGATGACTGGGGGTCGTGTGTACGAGCGTACATGCGCTAGCTGTAGCCTAGCACACAAGCCGAGTGAGGTTTCATTCTAAAACCAATTGACAAATTGTCAATTGGTTTTAGAATGAAACCTCACTCGATTTGAAACACTTTTGGTCGTTTAATTAGGGCTTTGAGTGAAGTAATTATCAGCTTTATTAAAATTATGGCAGGGAAAACTTTACTTGCAAAGACATTGGCTCGATTAGTAAACGTGCCATTTGTCATTGCAGATGCAACCACGTTGACACAGGTACCTTTATTTATATCAGCACCATTAGATTTCGATCAATTAAACTAAATATTATGTTGGGTTGACTCTTTAATCTCTTTTTAAAATGTGTGTGTTCAGGCAGGATACGTTGGAGAAGATGTGGAATCAATATTGTACAAGTTAATTACGGTATTATATAGGTTCTGTAGGGAATTATTTTGTAGTTTATTTGTGTTTTCGAGAAAAAAATACATTTATAATAATTTTTAAAATTTAAAGATAAAAAATTGATGGATTTAATTCACCTTTTCAACTTAAGTTAGATCTCAAAATAAACCAATTCTCTATTGACTATTTTTATATAAATACCTTTGACATCGATTTTTCCAAGTGTTAGGGATCGTTTGGTTCAATGTGGGAATTGAAATTCCCGGGAAGTTATTTTATTGGAATTGAATTTACGGAAAGTCGAATTGATGGGAATTGTAAAAATGTGATTGGTTGAACTTTTAATTTTAGAGGATTAAAAGAGGAAATTGAAAATTTCGATATACAAACCGGTGGAAGTTGGACTTACCTAGGGGGAACTAGATAAGTAAACTTCCTCCAAATTGAAGGAATTTAACTTCCTGTGAAGTTGAATTCCTGGGTTTTCATGTTTTAAAATTATAAACCAAACGCAGGTATTTCTTCTACTTCCTGGGTTTTTTAACATATCAACCAAACACACTCTTAGTAGTATGAGAAGGTGTTCTTATGCACATCTCACTAAAAGGTTAAGGGTTCGATCTTTAATATGAACAATGTCAAGGGTGGTCATGTGTAGAATTTTGTTATTGTTATGCCATTTGTCACTCATTAATTGATCTATAGTTTTTTAACATATGGTTGGAATGTGATAAATTGAACATTATTATATGCAAAAGTTTTTAAAATTTTTGTTAGTCATAGATAGAAACTTCTATAATAAACTTCCAAACGCGAAAGTCTAGTGAACCAATAACAAATTTTGTTAAGGCAACTCTTGTTTATTATATAGGTTGCAGAGTTCAACATAGAAGCAGCTCAACAAGGAATTGTGTACATCGACGAAGTAGACAAGATTACCAAGAAGGTAAATCTTCTTCAATCGATCAATTTGTTGATAGCACGTTTAAGGTGGTCGAGATTGATGCGAATGAATGTTTACAATGGATGGATCGATCACATGTGATGAAGGCGGAGAGCTCGAACATTGGGAGGGATGTATCAGGTGAAGGAGTCCAACAAGCCCTCCTCAAAATGTTGGAAGGAACTGTATGTGACTGTTATTTGGTTAATTGCTGCAATTGACTTGAATTTACCTCCTCTCATAATCCCCTTTCGGTCGGGGTGAGAGATTTCACCTTTAGGAGCAAGTTTAATTAATTATGATATAATTGATTTCAGATAGTTAATGTTCCTGATAAAGCATCTCGCAAACACACTCGTTCAACTGACATTATTAAGATCAACACGAAAGACATTCTGTTCATATGCGGTGGAGCATTCAACGATCTTGAGAAGACGATTTCGGAGAGGTAACAATATAAATTCTGTTTCATTCCACTCAATGAATATTAGTTGACTCGGTTGATAAGGATAGACTACTTCATATCAAAACGTTGTGTGTTCAATTCTCGTTACTGATGAATGGGGCAGTGTTGGTGGCTTAGCCCTGGTGATCTGACAGAAACTGTTAAATCCCAATGGGGTTTCATTCTAAAATCAATTGACATTATGAAAGAAGTAATCCACCAACTTATATACAAGACTTAGATTTCTTATATTATCAATGCTGAATATATCATTTCACATCTTCCACAAATCCAATGAAAATACCCAAATTTCCCCTTTATCTCTCCTCTCTAATCTCCCTCTATCTATGTTCTTCTTGCCTTTGGTCTAATCTGTAAACTCACTTTTCTCAATTTCCTTCCAACTATCAAAGCAGTTATAAAAATTAGCCTTAAAATTCTTCAAAAACTCTAAAATCCCCAAAATAGAACATTTGTATTCTTTTTAGAAAATTGTTGAGAGAATGAAAGACGTGAAGAGACCAAAAAGAGTCCCACATTGATAATATGAACAAAGAAGTCTTAGTATATAAACTAATGGGTTACTCCTATTGTCAATTAGTTTTAGGATGGAACCCCGATCAGCTTATGTGCTAGGCTATTAGCGCATCGGGGGTCCCAACGGACTTCAGTATGGTATCAGAGCGGAAAAAATCAAACAGCCCGACTCTCGATCCTGGGCTAGCTAAAATAGAATGAGATGCTAGACCCGTTGTTCAAGTGTCTTTCGCCGATGTGAAGAAACCAAAAAGAGTCTCACATCAATAATATGAACAAAGAAGGATGAAACCCCGCTCGGCTGATGTACTAGACTATTAGCGCACGTGTGCACACGACCCCCGATCCCGTGTACACATTTGGACTATATAAAATACAAATTCAACAATTCCATCAATCTATTGTCGATCAATAAATCATGTAATTAATCAACACCAAAACGGTCAAATTTGTCCAAAAATTACCAACATCTATATGGCGGTTGTGTAAATTCTCAGGAGACATGCATCTTCGATTGGATTTGGGGCGCCGGTTGCGGCGAATATGCGGTCGGAATCCGTCGGAGTTCCGACGGCATCATCCTTGTTAGAATCGGTAAGAAAGTATAGCAATTGATCAGAACTCTAATTAATCCATCTTCTTCGATCATCGTTGTTAAAATTGGCAATGTTTTCTTAATTAATTTGGTCTGATCATCATTTTGATAATTGGTTATATATGGTAAGTTGTAGGTGGAAAGCAGTGATCTGATTGCATATGGTCTGATCCCTGAATTTGTTGGGAGATTCCCCATTCTTGCGAGCTTGTCCTCCTTAACCGAGGACCAACTTTTAGAGGTTTTTTTTTTTTTTTTACAATATTATTATTATTATTATTACTCTATCCGTGCGTTCCTAAAAAATAGGGGTGTTGTTCGAACCGAATGAGCCGAGCTTGACATATTCAAGCTTAGTTCATTTGTTAAACGAGCTTTAATCGAACCGAACTCAATTTTTAAACGAACTTATTATTTTGATCAAGCTTGACTTGTTTAGAAAATGAACGAGCTCGAGCCGAACTTTTTTCAAACTTTAAGCAGTTCTACCTGGTCATAACATATTAACTTAATGGAAATTTTAGAAATTTCATAAAATTCGAGTTATTTAAGCTTAAATCGAATGAGCCGAGATTTCAACTGAGCTTAAAAACTTGCAGATTTTGACAAAGCCAAAAAATGCCCTCTTCAAGCAGTACAAGAAAATATTTGGCATGAGCAATGTAAGCAATGCCTTACATTTTAGTCAATTTTGATTTTCTCAATATATATATATATATTGATCAAATTAATATGTTATTCAATGAATTACATTAGGTAAAGCTACATATGACGGAGAAGGCGATGAGGATGATAGCGAAGAAGGCCAAGGCCAAGAACACCGGTGCTCGTGCCCTTCGATCGATTCTCGAGGACCTCCTCACCGATGCCATGTTCGAGGTTCGTTTCATTTCATTTCTTAACTCGAACATCTACTTTATACTAGGATTTAGAAAGATAAAACAATAACAATGATTTTCGCTATCATTTAGGCTCCGGAAGAGGAAGCCGAGGATGGAATCGACAAAATAGACGCGGTGCTAATCGACGAGGAGGCGGTAGGAACCGTTGCCAAAAGGGGCTGTGGTGCAAAAATTCTAAGGGGAAACGGTGCGTTGCAGCTCTTCCTCAATCAAACCATGCCCTCTCCTCCTTTGGTACGTCGAATAACTTGTCTGAATCGGTAAATATATTCACAGAAAAGGTAATCGAAAACTCTTTTATCAATCGGATCGATTGATCACCATCCAGGAATTCCTAATTGAGGTCTAAGTATGCTGAGAGGTTTGGTATGGGAGTGTCCCTCCCACATTGGTTATAAAAGAGTAAAAATGATGGATTATAAGGAATGGTGAAACTCTACACAACAGCTTAAACTTTTGTGTTAAGTTAATGGATCCTGACCTTATAATCGCAAAATATAATAAACTTTTCTTTAAATTTTCCAACAGATTTTTCAAATTTTTAGGGAAAAAAAATGATAGATTTCTCTAATTAATCTACAATATTCTCAAAATATAAATGTTTTGATCTTCAAATATTCGATATAATGAAGTTGGAGCAAATATAATTTAGATAATACGGAGTATCAATTTAGTTCATTTATATATTTTGGAGAGATTTTCAAACTAATCTAGTTAAATTTGATGATCATATATCCATCTTTGTTGATCCATTGAATAAATCTAGTTAGTTGTGAGATTACATTTATCTAGTTTATCTAGTAAAATTTACATTTTCAGAAAACTCTTTTAACAATAAATGTCCAAACCTCTCAAATACAAAGCTACCTCATAAAATCCAACATACATTTCCACTTTCCTGCATTTCCCTAAGATGGAAATTTCCCACTTCAAAATTGAAATTTACCTTAAAATAACATTAATTACATATATGTATTTTACACTTTCAAAAATAAGGCCAAGTTCACATCTTTTTTTGGTTAGTTAAGCAAGGGTATTTAAGTTATTACATTTGGTATATATTGCAAATCTTTGCAGATGGCATGATGATTCCAATCCAAAATGCCATTAATGAATTTCTTACTTTGAATTTTTTTTTAGGAGAAATGTGAACCAACTAAGGAAGAAGAACTGCAGCAAGAAGATTTGAATTCTCCTTCCAAAAGCATTTTCATGTAAAGGCTTAGCTTTTAGTGGTTGTAATGTCATGTATAGAGATATATGTATATAGATTAGTATAAATACCCTAATAGCTTTTTAATAATCATAAAAAATAATTAAATGTCAATTACCCCTTTTCTCGCTAAACCTCTTGCATCTCCATTTACGGTACGTAATTTCTATATCTTCTTTCTCGAACCTTTCTCCTTTCTCTCGAATCCTTTCTAATCTCTTCCTATTTCCCTTCAATTCCATGACTCCCAATTGGGACATAACGTACGGTTTTTTATTTATCTATCATAGTATCATGTAGTGATGTAGTTTAAAGTAATTTTCATTTTATTTTTTTAATTTAATTTAATTTACTGTATTATTTAGTAAGAAGAAATGTTGTCTCTCTCAATCAAGGTTTATGTGATAGGAAGAAAAAATGCCATTAATGAATCACTGTATTATTCAGTACCAAATTGATCAAGTTTATCTATTGCAAGTTTATGTTTTTAACTTAAAGTAAGACAATAGGCATATGGTGGAAGTTGTTAGATCAGGTGAATTGTCAGATGCTTAAGCTATTTAGGCAATAAGATGTTTAGGTGAAATGTTGTCTCCCTCAATTGTTGCTCAATCTTTCATATGGTATCAGAGCTCGTTGTTATAAATCTTTAATCAAGGTTTCCATATGTTAGTTTATACATTGAGATTCAATATTCCGCTTTAATTTCATACATTCCAAAAGAGGGTTGTTATTCGGACGGTTAAAATCTCGCCTTTCACACGGTGTCGAACTTGGTTTCCGAAGTCGGCAATCTAGCCACCGACACCGAACGACGGAGTCGTCAAATCTGAATGGTTTGGAGGATGCGATGCTGATGGGATATATGATATACTTAGATTTGTTTGGTTCTATACTTGTATGGGCTGAATGGGCCGAAAAGCCCAGTGTTTTGTAAAGCCGAATACACTTTTAAAACCCTAAACAAACTTAATGATGAAAATTCCACGCTTCGTCTTCCTCCTTACCCAATACGCTCAGATATTAGTCTCCCCAATCCAATTTAGTTTTCAATTTGATTTGTTTTCCAACACCTGCTAGCCCTGCAAGAGTCGATTGCAAAACTGAAGATGCCATGGCTACCGACTTCACCAGTCGTCGGCGGCAGTACAATTCACCGACTCCGGAAGCCTAGGTCGACATAGCTAGAGCTCGCCGACTCCGGAAGCCGATGTCCAGACCGTGCAGAAGGCGAGATCTAACCGTCCCAACAGCAAGTTTCTTCCAAAATCTAGGATAGTTGTTAGGTGAGATAAAAATATAAGGAAAAAAAAAGTTGTATCTTTTTTTTTATACAAGATAAGTATTTGGGTGGCGTTAGGTGCTGCTAACCCACCACCCAATAGCGTTCTTTCGGATGAGGACCAAAAACTCCGGATGCGACGTCAAAGATATATCGAGATCCATCGCATAACAAAGTTGAGACAAATATCTTGATCTCTCAGGGGCATTGTCACACACCAGACACTGAATTAATCACCGTGATCGAGGCTATCACCTTCAAGCTCGATCTGTCGGCAGCACAAGTCCCTAGCCGCTAACATGTCAGAGAGCGGTCGTCTACAACCTCAATTAGTAGAGAGGGTCTTGACTTTTGGTAAATAGAGAGCGGTCGTTCAGAGTGGAAAAAATGTGCAACCTTATCCGCCACTCTATTGCCTAATCGGGAACATGAAAGAAGGAAACTTTCATAGTCGATCGGTTCGAATAACTTCCCAAATTCATTCCGCTAGCTATATATTTTATTTAAATATTACTATATATATTACCGAGCAGGTCCGTGCTATACATGAGACTTATTTTAAATATATATTTTTAATTAATATATTATTACTATAATTTGAGTACTAATAATTTTTATCTCTAAAAGTTTTAATATGATTATTTATCTTTAAAATTCGACAAATATATTAACTTGGCTCCACTTCTACATGAAATTCAACTATATAAGAAAAAAAAAAGATAATTGCTTTAAAAATGCATGTGTTTAGGTTTAAAACAAATAAAAAAAAATATAGTATAAAATAAGTTGATTTAAAGAGTAATGTTTTGTAAATGGATTTTAGACCAAGTGTAACTTTGAGAAGTGTTTTGAATAATGATTTGGTCTAACTTGAGATTTTAAAGAGTTTTGGGGAATCTTAGGAAAATTGACTTACTTTGCCTAACTTGATGAATAACTTGATGACTTGTGTGAGTATAAATTATGAGGTGTTGATATTGCTATGATATGTATATGCTTTATGATGAGATTTTAATCTGATAAGCATGATGTGAAGTATGAATTATGAGACAGAATGTTGATATATGTCCTTAAGCATGAGATTATGATGTGTTGATATATGAAAGCATGATGTTATGTACGTTATGACATGTGATTTTAAAGAATGATGTTATATTATATGATTAAGAAGCATGATTGTGGATATATATGTGTGTGCGCGCGCTTAAGTATGAAAGTCTAATATGATATATGATTATTAGATGAATATGATTTATATATGAGGTGATGATAGATGGTTACTAAATGTTGTTATATGATATGATGATGAGTAAAGCTTGATGAGATGTTGAGATGATACATTAAGATGATGAGTTATTGAGATTATGAGATATGAATTATGAGATGAGTTGGATAATTAATGGTGATGATATGGAAATGGGAGGATGAGACTTTCGATTATGTGAACTTATATAGAATTATTTGTGTTTGGGTGCTTGAATGTAGACTTATATGTTTATTATGCTTATTACTATGTGACCTTAATCTCTCTTACTGCTACATTGTTGTTCTGCACCTCCAGGTAAGTTCCTTAGCTAGGGGGCTTACTCGAGTTGGACTGTCATGCATGTTGTTTCATATTATATGATAGGTGTTGCATATGCATATCGCATGATCATGTAATAACATGCTTAGGTTTTGCACTATTGAATGTGCATTTGTTTACTCTATGCATTTGGTAGAACGACCGTTATATTGTGAGTCATATAGTCATTTGCTAGGGTCATAGGACGACCTAGTCCCACCTGGTTCGTTCCTCATCAAGTCGTCGAGTTGAGAAAGAAATGAGAAATGAGAGATGAGATGAGCATGATATATGAAATGATATGATGAGAATTGTTATATAGCCATGAGCTCGGTCGGCGTCTGCACTAACGAGAATGGGTGCAGAGGTAGGAGAGGGACGTGTCACTTGACATTCTATATATGTGGGTACCCTTTAAATTATATGCACTATATATAGATAGATAGATAGATAGATAGATAGATAGATAGATAGATAGATAGATAGAGGGGGGGTGGGGGGAGAGGGAGAGAGAGATATGATAGATCATATGTACTCAGCTCTTAACGTGTATCATGTGAATAAATCTGGGCCATTGAATTAAGAAGATCAACGGATGAGATTAAAAATATCTTCTGATTATTCGATGGTATTGGGGGATTATTCGGTGAAATGAAATTATTCAGTGGTATTGAGCGATTATTCGTTAGAATAAAATTTACATTTTTTACACTCTTTTTACAGATGAATAATTGTGTGAAAACAGACGAATAACCATGAACAAATAGACGCATAATTTTTTAGTACATGATACACGTTAAGGGTTGAGTAGACCGGAACCAACCTCTTTATATATACTGATAGATTACATAGGTCTCCTCATGTATAGTGGGCTCAAAGCCCATTAAGGCTCAATACCTTTGTAACCTATATATATGATTATCAATGAATGGAAACCCTCAAGGAGGACTTTACATCAATTATATAATCCTACATTTTTACATCAATTATATAATCCTACATATACACCAGCATGCTTGATTGCTTAAGATTCATGTACTGCATTAGAAGCATATTTATTAGGATTAGCGCATATTATGCGGCCTCAACGAGGACTTCCGGTTCTGCATGCGTGGCTCGATCGACTTGGCTCCTTTCCCCGTTCTTATTTTTAGGTATATATATATGCATGCTTCGACATTGTGATGGGTGTTGTCTGACGATGGGTACTTCGGACATATGATTAGAGGCTGACTTGACACTTGGCAATATTTGAAATGCTTTGGATTTCTATTTTGACCCGGCTCAAGTCGTGGCACCTTGTATTGAAATTATATTGACTGCAATTGACTCAACTAAAATGTTTTCAGCAACTTAAAAGTTAGGACATGTACAAGTGTCTTCACATCAGGTCTTCAACGGGCCTCACGTGATTTGGGGTGCGAAATCCCCCTTTCAAACTCTGACAATTGTTTTCGAACTTTCAACACGTACATGGTGCGCACGATCTGAACGAAGGTATCCAACCTTCGAAACGTAATTAGGGTTTTATAAACTCGGGTCGTTACAAACCAGCTGAAAACCGAACCAAACTTATTAGTTTCGGTTTAGTTTACATTTTTTGAGATTTCGGTTCGGTTCGTTTCGGTTCGGTTTTAAACTGATAAACAGCCCTATCATCGAGATAAGGTACATTCGTCGTGAAGTGTTGATTAGAGTATAGTGTATTGGAACCTAAAGTTTTATATATGGGAAAACATATATAAAGTTTTTGAAACAACCATATTAAATCTACCTAAAATGAAATAAATTGAATCTAACATTAATTTTTAAAAACAAAACATGGTCCAACATAAACTATATCCCTTTAGTCCTCTTCTACGTATAAGAGTATAAGGACCACAAAATTAAAGACGAATCCAGAGGTTGTGTTCTTCCTGGTGGCCAAAATTGCCGTCAAATTGCAATTGCAAAATGTCCATCTTAATTATATATGCCCTAATTAGACAAATGTTCACCGGACAGTCTAAATTAGGTTAATGTCCACTGGTCAGCTCTTACCATGCCACTAGAGTAAGAAGTGAATGATCCCCTATTGACAACAGTCGTTGCCACTCCAGTCGTCGCAAGAGCAATAGTTTTTTTTTTTTTTTCGTTCCCTATTCCGATTGTTGTACCCGAACAGCTTCGATTTGTGTTGGTTCGGTTTTGCCTTGTGTTCGATTGTTGTGCTCTTTTACTCTAGTTGTTGTTCGATTGCTATTCGATTACCCTTCTACTGAAATTCTTGATTGGAGACACTCGATTGCACCCTTGTTGCTATTCGATTTTTTGTTCTAATTGGTTCGGTTTATGCTGGTTGATTATTTACTAAATTTTTTATGATAAGATGCAAACTAGATAATATGGTTGGGGTTCCTCAACCCATTGATCGTATTTCCATGAGCGCACCCTAAGATCATAGGCTGTGTCGTTTTATGTTGCGTTTTGTGTTGTTCGATTATTGATTCTATGTTACGTTTTGTGCTATCATGGTGCATTTTATGTCGTTCGACTATGCTTTTGGACTCTAATTTATTTATTTTTTGGTGGGCTCTCAAACTAATGAAGCGACAACAAACACAACCATGGGCTACGAAAGGCGGTGAGTAGCCCTTCCCCTAGCGTCTTCCTCAATAATAAACAAAGTTCCCTCAGACGGGGTAGCCAGTAAATGGAAACCAATAGGAAATAAAAAGGCAATAGCAGCAAGGGAGTTCGCGACCGAATTCGCTTCCTTGAGGACATGACGGAATTGGATATCCCAATCCCAGTTGAAAATGCCTTGGCATTGACGAACCAGGCTAACGAGCGGGTGTCCCGAATTGATATTCCCTTTGATCAGATTGACTGCAGGCAAAGAGTCGGTCTCAGACATCACCTTGTGAAATCCTCTATCCCAGACTAGTCGAAGTCCATCCACAATCCCCCATAGCTCGGCCATTGGCACAGTGCAGAGGCCAATATTGTACTTTATAGATGTTGGAAATTTTGTTCCAATATGATGATTTTCACCTACACACTTCAATTGTCATTTAGTTTTATGTGGCAATGGCATTGGTTTGATATTGTTAGTGTGCTTTTCTCCCCTCTCTCTTTTTTGAGTGTGAAGACATATACTCCCTTCGTCTCAAAATTTAAGTCACTTTAGCATTCTACACAAGTTTTAATAAAACACTCACTCGTCAATTAACATCATCATTCCACTAAATTTTTTAATAAATTTTATTATTTTTAAATATCCACTACATTTTTTAACCAATCAAAATCTTTTAAAAAGTCAACAACACACAAATCAATACAAATCATTACTATCCCCTACCTCGAAAACCTAAAATGACATCTATTTTGATACAACTCAACTAGCCTAAAACGACATCTATTTCGAGACGGAGGGAGTATAATTTCTTTTGCTGGTGGAGAAAATTCACATCCACAATTTTGTTATTTCGCATAAAAGGGCATGCAATGCAATAAATGTATGGTTCATTAATTCATTACTACTACGTATGATTTATGAGTTATGGAGAAGGCATGGTGTTGGTACCTGACCAAACTTTATCAGTATGGTTTGAAAAGACTATTCATCAATTTGCCTTTTTTTAAATAAAAAAATTAGAACCTTATTCAATACTCGATAGTAAAACTTTGCATAAAATCATACGGACTATATACTATTTTTTTAAATTATAAAAAAAATGCCCATAATTGTAAGACATTGTTATTTTTTTTTATAAGGGTAATTGTAAAACATTGTGAATTCACGACATCCTTCCGATAAAAATCTTCATTTGGAATTACTGCAATAAAATTGTTGACAAAATTCGATAATGCTGATATAGTACTGTTGACGCCGAGAACATTGTTGACACTCTCACGACTAATATTGTGGATACTGTTGACTTTGTGAACACAATTGGCGTCAACGTTGCTAACACTCTCGATCACTAACATTGCGGACATTGTTGACACGACATAGACATCGTTGTTTTCTCTAATTAACTAAATAGAAAATATGCTGACACAACCCTTTTGGTGTTTTTTACAGATCTACACATATACATCGTTGTTCTCTCTCTCTCTCTCTCTCTCTCTCTCTCTCTCTCTCTCTCTCTCTCTCTCTCTCTCTCTCTCTCTCTCTCTCTCTCTCTCTCTCTCTCTATGCTAGAGCATCAAGATCTACTCAGTCGCTACAAGATCCGCCTCTCGCAGCTCCAGAAAACGTTCAGGGAGTTCGAGACTCTCCGACAAGAGAACACTGACCTCCGTGTCACTTACGACGACCTCAACCATTGCCTGAATCGCCTCGTCGAGGCCAATCTCAACCACCAATACAGTTCGTCATCTCCCTCTTCTGAAATTGCGACTCCTACAACGTTTTCGAAACTCGACTGTCTAGATTTCGCTCGTTGGGAGAGCGGCGAGATTCCGATTAGTGTGATTGAAAGCGGACGCGTATCGTTGCTGAAGAGTATATCTGTGTCGTGAAACCGATCAATTTCGGAAATGATTTGCAGAGATTCCTAAGAATGGAGTGAGGGGAAGAGAGAGGTGAGAGAGAAAAAAAGGGATAGACTTTTTGCAAAATAAATCAAGCATATAGGTACACTTTTTTTTTTGTAACGTGGGGGTTTCGAGGTTATCGACTAGTCCTCCACGGGTCTGAGTCTTAGCCTGCAATGGATGTGCGCTGGATAGTCAGGCGGCAAGCCACCAGGCAGACTCACCCAAAGCCAATGAAGGCTTGAACACCCACTAATTACACAAATTATGTAAAGAGTGAGATTTGAACTCTTGACCTCTAGTAATGACCACCTCTCCCTTACCGGCCACTAGGGTTAGGGCAAGGGACCATTGGTTAAATATAGACACTTTTTTAATTAGAGTAGATCAAACAGATTATGGAGAACAATACCACTAACATTCTTCTCTCTTCTCAAAGTTAACTAGCCTAACAATACATGCTAATAGTAGTATATGTTTAGGAACAATACATGCTACTCCTAGCCTAACAATACATGCTACTACTAGCCTACAATACAAAAATACACTTATATCCCTAATTATTACTTTACCTTTTCATTTTATTAAAAACTAAAATTAACAAATCTCTAATCATTACAAGGATAATTTTGAAAAGTGAACACCAAAATATATCTAAAATGACCTTTTTTTTTTAAATAAAATTTTACTTCTAAAACGATATGTTTTTCTTAACAATACATGCTACTAGTAGTATATTTTTCTTAACAAATGGAGTATATTTTATGATTTCTATTCCATTCAACACAACTCAAACAAAGTGAGACAAATAATGAATAGTTTCAAGGGCAGAGTTAGGGTCAAGGGAGCACTTGTCTCCTTTCCTTTGACAAAGTACTTATATGTTATACTCAATGATAATTTGTTTTGATATAATATACCCCTAATTTGATGTCGAGTAAAAAAAGTTATATATCAACATTTGAAAATCAAGCACATAATTATATTAATTGCTTTAATCATATTTTAATAAACTAGAATGTTTTTATATGTTACTTTTCACGTGATGTTTTCATACTATAATCAAAAGCTTTAAAATGTCTACCAAAAAAAATCAAAAGCTTTAAAATGGGAGATTTATATAATTACTCGATTTGACAATGAGGGAAATGCACAAAGTAACCAAAAAAACCGGAAGTATTGCAAGATTAACCCAACCCGGTTTATATTTGGGTGAAACCGGATAATTGGGAAACCCTTGGAGCCAGTAGCAGGTAAGGGAGGGGGGTGCAATCTTTCAATGTGTGACACCTGTCCTGAGAGAGAGAGAGAGAGAGAGAGAGAGATGGGGGGAACAAGTCCCATCTGTAGAGGAGAGAGGCGGAGAGAGAGAAAAAGCAATTGAGAAAGAGAGAAAAAGAAATTGAGTAAGGACAGGAGGGGGAGAGAGAGAGAGAGGTGAAAAAGAAAAGTGAAGTATGAGAGGGGAGAGAGATCAGTAGAATGTCAGTGAGGGGGCATAAAAAGATATTGTTACTCTTTCACTTCGAAGAAGCAATTGGACGAGGGTTTATTTGCAGGTTGACGTGTCAGCAGTTAGCTTTAATTGGACACCCAAAGCAAAATCACATGACACATATTGGAATCGACTGGACAAGATTTATCGGAGAAACAGATTCTCCATCGACTTCGAATAGAAAATGGGCAAGTTTGCTTTCGATAAAGGTTATGCGAGAGGTTTATCCCTCAAATCTCAAGCAAATTTACCCATTTTCTATCTGAAGTCGACGGTGAATTTGTTTCTCAAATAACTCAGGTCCAGTCGATTCCAATATGTGTCATGTCGTTTTGCTTTGGGTGTCCAGTTAAAACTAATTGCTTGCATGTCAACCTGCAAATAAACCCCCACCCAATTGCTTCTTCTTCGAAGTGAAACAGCAACAGTAAAGTTGCAGAGGAGAGAAAACCCTTCCATTTCTCTCTGTCCTATCTCCACTGATCTCTCTCTCTCCTTTGCAGCTTTACTTTTCTTTTTTCACATACACATTCTCTCTCTCTCTCTCTCTCTCTCTCTCTCTCTCTCCTCTGTAGGCTTTCTCTCTCCAGTGCAGACTTTCTTTTACTTTTCTCTCTCTGCCTTATACTCACTAATCTCTCTCTCTCTCTCTCAACTGCAACTTTACTTTTCTTTTTCACTCCCCTCTCTCTCTCATGTCCTCTCTCTTCTCTGCATACTTTCTCTCTCTCTCTGATTTTTTTTATCGGAAGAAAACTTACCCATTTTCTATCCGAAGTTGATGGTGAATCTGTTTCTCTGATAACTCTTGTCCAGTCGGTTCAAATAGGTGGCATGTCGTTTTACTTTTGGTGTCCAGTTAAAACTAACTACTTACATGTCAAACTGCAAATAAACCCCAGTCCATTTGCTTCTTCTTCGATGTTTTTTCTCTGACACTTAAGATTTAATTCAAATTATATTAATGCCCCCTTACCGTCACTCTTCCCCCCTCTATCTCTGTCTCTGTCTTATCCCTTTTGTCCTCTCTCTTTTTACCGTCTAGGCTTAGAGGGGAGGGCGACACTAGAACCAGGTAAATATTGAGTGTAAAGTTGTTATATTGTTTATTCATCAATAAAAAAATAAACAAAGTGGTTCACCAAGCTTCTACGAGGGCTCCTCCACTTCGATTCCACCTTCTCTACTCCAAATCCAGCCTCCACTTGACGAAACCAACAATAAAAAACATCTAGATAAATATAAAAATAGTTGAGACAAAAGGAAAAAATAAAGTCACCACGAAAGCAACCACAAATAGTATCGAAATCATCCGCGTGCAACCATCCAATAAAACCTCCATCTACATAAGTCACACCATCCGCGGACAGAAGAAGGGGGTACGTGTCCAACATGCCCTCATCCCACGAGTTGGACACACATCGAACAACGAACCCCCACGTGGCAACTATCTGGAGGTCGCTCATCACCTATAAAAGAGAAGAAAGAAATACAAGAAAGGGACTTGTTGGACGGCAGGGAAGGGGACAAACAAGCGGACCTAGCAGAAATATCCTGAAAAAGAGTAAAACTCAGAGGGAAAGAAAATAGAAGGGGAGAAAACCGAATTCCACAAAACTCTTTTATCAGGGGAAGGAACCGCACCGCGGACAAGTATTGAAGTCATCCGCAGTCAGCCTTTTGGACTCTTCTTCGTTATTTGAGAGTCTGAAGTGGGAGTCAAGAATTTGTAACTGTCAAACTATAAACTAGCAAACGGTGACAGGTAAACGATTGATTCCGATTTCATTTGATGAAACCTCGATGAAGGAATAATTTCTCTAAAGCGCAATAAGATTATTCCCGCGGCACAGGTCGGGCCGTATCGATTATTTCGGTACGGGTCAGGTAAGTTCGTTGGGAATATTGAAGGCCCCACTGGGTTTTATCCATTTTTCTCCATTAGCCTTCCCCAATTTTACCCAATGTTCAAGATCAACTGTTATTTTCCCCCAATTTCCCTTCTATCCCCTTCCCTCATCAAAACAAGACCAAGTCTTCCCCAATTGTATGCGGTGTATGTTGCTTGTTTGATGTCCGCCCGCTTCTTCTTCCTTCCGTTTTCAAATCTGCAGACTTGCTCTTGTTCTTCTTCGAGCTCCTTCCTCTTCTTCCTTCCGTTTTCAAATTTAGGAGAGAGAGAGGGAAATAGCAACCCTTTGGCCTTCTCCTTTGGCCTTCCTCTTTCCTTTCCCCTTGAGATGACAGTTTTTTTTTAAAACTATCAATTCCCCTTCCATCCACTTGTCTCATTCTCTCTCATCCAAAAATGCAACCGGTCTCTCTCTCTATTGTAAACGGCTGGGCTGCAATTTTTAAAGGATTTGAGCTAACATTTTGCAATTAATATGGATAGGGGATAGGAGATAGGGGGTGCAATCCAACCGGGTTTTTGAGTTAGTTTTGCAAATGGCCCCAATGACAATTAGGTAAAAAGTTGTGCAAGTTAAAGTTTTTACATCAAGTTATATTTTATTAAATGTTTTATTAAATGTTAAGAGTACAATAAGTTACACATTGACTAAATATGTTTATTATATTCTATCCTTATTTTAACAACTATTTTCTTCTACTATTTTATTTACACACACATTTCTGATTTAAACAGACAAAGCGATATATAACATTTTAGTTCAAAATTACATTGCACATAGTATATTATTTCAAAACCGGGGATTGTGCAAATAAAATTAAGTTAACTAATAATTTTTTATAATTTAAAAAATAGCGGTTTTGTGGAAAATTGGATAAATGAGAGTCATTTTCTTGACGTTAAGCCTATTATTTATTTATTTGGAAAATTTTAAGGGGTGATTACCTCGATGTCCATAATTTTGAGCTTTATTAGGAAAATGTCCACCACCCTCTCCATATTAGCAAAATGTCCACCCCTAAAATAAAGTTGTTGAAACTCCTGTGCTAACCTCTGTTTCAGCAGTTTTTTTTTTCGCTTTTTTTTTCCTTTTTTTTTTCGCATTTCCAGAGTTGCTCAAACCCATGTGTCACCCTCTGTTTCAGCAGTTTTTTTTCGCTTTTTTTTCGTTTTTTTTTCCGCGTTTCCAGAATTGCTGAAACCCTTGTGCCAACCTCTGTTTCAGCAGTTTTTTTTTTCGTGTTACTGTTTTTTTTCGCGTTATTGTTTTTTTTTTCACGTTGTCGAAACCGAAGTTGCTGAAACCCCGATTTCAGCACTGTTGTTGATTCCGAAATCCCGATTTCAACACTGTTGTTGATGCTGAAACCCTAGTTTCAGCAACGTTGTTGATGCTAAGCCCACGGTTTCAGCAACGTTGTTGATGCTAAAACCCCGATTTCAGCAACGTTGTTGATGTTGAAACCCCGATTTCAGCAATGATGTTGATGCTGAAATTGTTGTTGAAACCGTGTTACGGGATATAAAATTTAGCCTATGCGGGATTCGAACCCACGTATTTGCGCATAGCACATCGCTCTACCATTGAGCTAAGAGGCTTTTAAAGGAGATTTAAAGTAAGTTCAACAACAACAATTTCAGCAAATTCTAGTTTTAAAGCAAGTTCAGCAACAACAATTTCAAGGATCAAACTAAGAGCCCTCGTCAAAAGAGTAATTTCAGCATTTCAAATCCCACAAAAAAATTTGCTATGCTCATCAGAGACAAAAATCCACCTATATGCATGCTTGCTACAGAACTTTAGGCCAGATTCACAAACCAGATGAAGATTCAAATAAAAGTATCGAAACTCAAAACAAGCAAAGCCAAATTCTCAGATTACTGGAAAATGAGAATTTCATTCACAAAGATTAGAGACACCAGCCACAAAATCAACATTGTCTTCACAAAGAATCCGGAGCAAACTCAAGATAATTTCAAGAATTTAATACAGTATTCAAAGAACCGCCACACACAAACAAACAAATATAGATAATTAGGGAAAAGGATTGTATGCACAAGCTATTATCTGCCAGCGTTAATTAGCAGCACGATGAGAACATCACAGAGTTCCTATTCCAGTCTTCAAAAACGCATTGTTCATGGATAAGTAAAATTGTAAAAGAGAAACGCAGCACTAACAGGTACGCAGCCAACGATGGTGCCAAATTAAAAAAGATAGAAGCAAGCGATTGCATACAGCAAACGAGAGAAGGATGGGTGTTCACTTACAGGTTGTCGCCGTTTAGGACGAGGCGCCTGGTGGCTAGTAGAGGAGCGGCGGAAATAAAAACTCTTCACCCACCCACATCTAAGGCGACCATGGTTCAACAAGCAGACCAGTGGCCATTGTCATTTTCGAGAAAAGTGCTGAAATCGGCGGAAATGGCTGAAGAGTGCTGAAATCGGATCCTCTCGTGCTTAGAACTGGTGGAGCGGAGGCGGCGGAATCATGGAGGAGCGGAGCGCGGCGGAATCGGCGAAGCTTTAAGATCTGAAATCGCAAATCTGAATCGCATATCGGTGGAATCGAGGAGGATGACCGGATACAGGATGCCGATGTTGAAGGAGCACACGACGGCGAGGCTGGTGACCGACGGCGGCGAGGCGAGGGAGAGGCGATGGGGGGAGTTCCGGATTCCGGCGGTGAGGGTATGAAGAGGCGAGGCTGGTGACCAGAAGAGGAGGAGGGAGAGGAAGAGTGGGAGGAAGGCCTCCGTTCTCCTCCGCCGCACTTAATTCAACTCGTCGGCGGCGCACCGAATTACGGGAGATATTTCGCCCATGGATCTGTGGTGCTGAAACAGCAATAGATATGTGAGATTAGGGGGGTAACTTTGTCCAAAAAATTTTAGGTGGACAAAAACCTAATGTTACAAGGGTGGGAGATACTATTCAAATAGAGGCCCAAAAATGAATTCGTTGGGCAAATTTTCTCAAATTTTAATAGAAATAATAAAGAGGGACGCAAAATATGTCAAATTTTAATACACCGTACTACAAAACAAAACAAAAAAAAAAAAGCCGTTACTTATGAAACATCACGTGAAATTTCGGTTATTAATTTGATGCAACATAACTCGTAAGGCTCCTATTTCTCGTCTTTACTTTTGGTAGGGTAGGTTTGAAGGTACATATTGCATGATACGTGTTACCCTTCATAAACTCCTAGTACTCTGCAACCGTATTAATAAATAAATATATATATATATCATTTTATTATATGAGAAAGTAGTTTTGAGGTGTTCGGGATGATATTTGTGTAGTGTTTATATAATTTTTTTTTTTTTTTGATATTAAATAATTTGTGAACACCTCTTACCGTGTGAATTGTAAACAAACCTGAAGCGTATGTTGGATTTAAAAGATCAATGCTTGAGATTTACATGAATTGAAGACAAAAGTTATTCATCGATAATAAAATATTATTCGTACATAACTCATACGAATTAGTACAACGGATGATTAATTTTCATATGAAAAGACTATTACCACGTGTGAATAATTATAGTGTTACCTATGAATAATCAGTTTATTCGCAGTCATCACACTGTAAGAACATTAAATTCCCCAAATCCAAATCATTACTTATAAATATTTTGTTTATTGAATAAAAATTGTGTTAAATATATACTACTCACTCCGTTATAAAGATATTGTTTTAGGGAGTGACAAATCTTGTGTTAAACCCCTAGATGTCGGTTAGCCTAACAGAACAGAGAGAGAGATCATGAGAGCTAAAAGAGTGTTTAGAGGTAATTTGTATTTGATTGATGAATGAATTCCGTGTCTTGGTACACAAGGTCCCTTATATAGGGTCCTAACATCACTCCCTCTTTTATGAAGACCTTGCCCACAAGGTCGATCTAATTCCTTGAAAAATCTGGAAACTGATGCAAAATGTGCCCGGCCGGTTCCCACGTCACTTCCTCTGCTGGCAAACTAACCCACTTGATTAACCATTCGACCACTGGTTCGCCGTTGGTCAGGTGTTGGACTCTAGTTTCCAAAATTGCCTCAGGAGTAGGGTTGGGCAACCGGTCTGGACCGGACCGGACCGGACATTCCGGTCCCGGTCCGATTCGATGGACCGGAATTTTTTAAAACTTGGACCGCGGATCGGACCGGGACCGGGATATATGGTCCCGGGTTTTTCGGTCCGCGGACCGCTTGGACCATTTGGACCGGATCCATCCCAGCCATGTTTTTTTTTTGGGTTACAGGCTTACAGCAACCCTAATTCTAAACACAGCCGCCCCATTTGAATGTTAAATTGAATTGAACACTACTGAAATTTAGATCTTAAATCTAGATCTGAAAATTGAAATTTACATATTAAATCTTACAAATTGAAATTTACATCCGAAATTGATATTCTTAAATCCAGATCTGGAAATCTTAAAATTGAAATTTATAACCTAGATGAAAAATCAATCCTGCCTAAAGATTGAAAAACAACCTAAATGTTACAAACTGAAAATGTTACCAATTGTAAAACAACCTAGATCAACTAAAAGTGAGAAAGAGAGGGTGAAGATAGTTAGAGAGGCCTACAGATTACACTCAACACAGAGAGACAAGAGGGCGAGGCCGCTGACGACGAGGGAGTCGAGCGAGGGCGAGGCTGCTGGCGACGAGGGAGTCGGGCGAGGTTGCGGAAGACGAGGGAGTCGGGCGAGGGCGAGGGTCCTGAGACTCCTGCGAGAGACAAGCGTCCGGTGCGAGGCTGCTAAAGGCGAGAGGAGAGTGCGTGAAAGGGAGATTACACACAAAGAGAGAGAGGGAGATGCGAGCGGTGTGCCATGAATGAATTCAATGAAGAATGATGTGAACGGAAGAATGGAACGAAGAATGTTGAAGCCTGGAAGCGAGCGGCGTGCCGCGAGATGCGAGGGTTAGGAAAGAGAGCAGCGAGCCATGAATGAAGAAGGCTTCTTTAGTTCTCCGCACCTTTAAAAAAAAATAGAACCCGGTCCAATTCCGGTCTGACCCGGAATTTCCGGTCCGGTCCCAGGTTTGGACCGGAACCCGGAATCCTCTTTTTCTTGGATCATGGACCAGACCGTAATATTTCTGGTCCGATCCAAGACCGTAATTTCCGATCTGGTCCCGGTCCGATCCAATTTCTGCTCAGCCCTACTCAGGAGCTACTATGAAGAAGCCTGAGTCATCTGTAGCTGGCAATTCCGATTGGGTGGTGACAGAGGGTCCAATTCACTTCTTCAATTGAGAAATATGGAAGACCGGATGCAGCTTAATGAAGCTGGCAATGAGAGTTTGTAAGCTACCTCTCCAATGCGGTTCGTCACCTCAAAGGGTCCATAGTACTTTGCACTCAACTTTAGGCTGGCCCTTTCTGAGAGCGAGGGATGTTTGCCTGTATGGTTGCAATTTGAGGTAAACCATATCACCTTCATGCATCACCCTCTCTGTCTGTCTAACATCTGCGAAAAACTTCATCCTCTCTTGTGCCATGAATAAGCCAGACTTCAGTATCCCCATTGCATTTTCCCTCTCCTGAACCCAGGTTTCTACTGATGTTGTGGTCACAATGTTCGCACCCATGCCTAGCTGGGGTGACATCTTCAGGGCCGAGTGGTAAGATGAGTTGTACCACCACTCTGCCAGTGTAATCCACTTCGCCCATTGCTTCGGCATTGCTGAAGTCATACATCTCAGGTACGCTTCTAAGAACTGGTTTACTCGTTCTGTTTGACCATCTGTTTGAGGATGATACGCAGTTGACAGCTTCAGGGAAGTCCCTAGTTTCGTGAATAATTCCTTCCACAAATGGCTTGTGAAAACCTTGTCCCCATCCGACACAATATCTCTAGGCAAGCCATGGAGTTTGTAGATGTTATCCATGAAAAGCTGGGCTACCTGAGTTGCAGAAAACGGGTGGCTCATCAAGATGAAGTGGCTGTACTTGGTAAGTCGATCTATCACCACCAAAATCACATCATATCCCCCAGATTTCGGTAATCCCTCCACAAAATCCATGCCAATCGAATGCCAAGGAGCTTCCGGAACTGGGAGGGGTTGAAGTAGGCCCGGGTATGCTACGGTTTCGTGCTTGTGGTGTTGGCAAACATCGCGCTCTTGAACAAAATTTTCGATAAAGGATCTCAGTTGGGGCCAGTAGAATAGCGTCTTTGCCCGGTGATAAGTGGCTCGTGCTCCCGAGTGACCACCGGTAGCCTCAGAGTGGAAAGCAGTGACAATCTTAGTCCTTAATTCCACTGTATGCCCAATCACTATTCTGCCTTTTTATCGTAAAACCTCTCCTTGCCATTTGAATAGAGAAGAAGGATCAATCACTGCTCTCAGAGCTAACTCCTCAATCTCGGTGTCGCCAACATAGCTATCTGTCACCTCCTGGATCCATGCCGGTTTGATTACAGTCAATGCAAGGCAAGAGCTTCCCACTGTATGCTCCGCAAATATGCCCCTTCTTGAAAGAGCGTCGGCGACTGCATTGCATTTGTCCATTCTGTACTGGATCGAGTAAGACAGTCCTAGCAACTTCCGGATTGCCTTCTTTTGGAGATGGGTGGTAACCTGCTGATCGTGTAGATGTCTGAGGCTTTAGTGATCCGTGATGATCACAAATTGATTTGGTTCCAAGTAATGACGCCACTTTTCTATTGCATACAAAATCGTCAAAAGCTCTTTTTCATAAGTGGACAATAGCAAGTGTTGTCCACTGAGAGCTTTACTGATGAAGGCCAGAGGTCTGCCCTGTTGCATCAGAACTGCTCCGATGCCCTCGTCACAAGCATCGACCTCAATCTAAAATGGATGGGAGAAATCCGAAAGGGCTAGTACTGGTGGGGAAGACAGTATCCCTCTAATTTTGTGAAAAGCCTCACTGCTAGCAGTCCCCCACTGAAAGGCCTCTTTCTTCAATAAATCAGTTAAGGGCTTGCATATGACTCCAAAATTCCTGATGAAGCGTCTGTAGTAACCAGCTAAACCGAGGAAGCTCCTCAATTCTTTCTCATTCCTCGGCGTCGGCCACTTCACACAATAGCATCAATTTTAGACTGATCAGTGTCCACTCCTTCAATTGAAATAACATGTCCCAAGTATTCGACTTTAGGTACTGCGAAACTACACTTAGACAGTTTGGCATATAGATGGTGCTTCCTCATGCTCTCCAGGACTTTTGTTAAGTGACCCACATGGTCCTTCAAGCCAGTACTATAGACTAGTATGTCGTCAAAGAAAACGAGTACATACTTTCTCTGATACTTAGCGAATACAACATTCATTAAAGACTGAAATGTTGCTGGTGCGTTCGTCAATCCGAAAGGCATTACATTGAACTCGTAGTGTCCATTGTGGGTTAAAAAAGCAGTCTTGTGGATGTCACAATCGGCTACCCGGACTTGATGATACCCGGCACGCAGATCCAGCTTCGAGAAAACAGATGCCCCATGAAGCTCATCTAGCAGTTCCTCAATATTTGGAATAGGATACTTATCCTTGATCGTTGCATCATTCAATTTTCTGTAATCTACACAGAACCTCCACGTCGCATCTTTTTTCTTGATAAGCAATGTTGGTGAGGCAAAGGGGCTTTGACTATGTCGAATGAGACCCGATTTCAGCATTTCCTTGACCTGTTTCTCGATCTCGTCCTTTTGTCTATCAGGATAGCGGTATGGTTTAGAACAAATGGACTGGGTGCCTGGCTTAAGAGGGATGTTATGCTCACACCCTCTCTCGGGAGGTAGAGTCTTAGGTTCAGCAAAGACATCTCTTCAAAATGTTTCAACACCTCCTGCACCTCTACAGGTGTTGAATCTTCCTGGGCAGACAACTGAAATGCATGTGTTATCTCTGTCAAGATGTCCAACTCGTTATCCCTTGCCAATCCTTGCAGTTCCTTCCCTGTAATGTGTCTCACCACTTCCTTCTTGTCATCCTCTACAATCCCTTGCAACTCTACTCGTTTCCCTTCCTTAGAAAAAGCGATTGTAATCGAATTGCACCGAGCTGTAATTCTTCATCCAGTTAACCCCTAACAACAGCTCGAAGTCACCAATCTTCAGGGCTCGTATGTCAAAGGAGTAATTGCCTCCTTGCATTACCCATTTGAATCATTTGCACTCTTGGCGGCAAAACAATTTCCCTTTGTTAAGCCCTTCAACTATCATCAAATTCGCCGAAGTCAATTTGAATCCTGCCTCCTTTGCAATCATCGGATCAACGAAGTTGTGGGTGGATCCACTGTCGATCAGGACGTTGATCAATCTGTTTCCCACATAGCCTTTGACCATGATTGATGTGTCCGCGCCATTTCCTGTTAATGCTTGAACAAATCCTTACTTTTCCTCTATCAAACTTTCCTCTATTGGAGCAAGATTATCCTCAGATTCTTCCTCTCCAATCACATCTGAATCCTGAGCAAACATGTGCTTCACAGAAGAAGTATTGCATCTATGACCCACAAAATACTTCTCTCCACAGCGAAAGCACAACCCCTTCTTGAAGTCTCCGGTAGGCTTGGCTCCACCCCAGCTCCCTCGAGATCCTTCTTGATTCCCACTTAATACCGATTTCCATGGATTCTTGCTAATCTTGACCAAAGTCTGCACTGCATCGTTGTGTAACCTAGCTAACTCCAGCCCTTCTGCTAGATCCCTTGGTCTGCCCAGTTTCACTAAGGGCTTGATTTCTGCCTTCAATCTGCAACTTGTAACGAAATAGCTTTCGGGGAGATGTGGATTGTATGACAGCATACCTGCTCGCAATTCCTCGAATTTCTCGTTGTATTCTTCAAGATCGGAGGATTGGCTTAGTTTGTTGAATTCTTTCACTATATCCACACCCTGCTTCTCCCCGAACCTACAACACAAAGCCTCCCTCATTTCTTTCCAACGAATTCCCCGACGTTGCATAAGGTATCCCTGAATCCATGTGTCAGCGCGATCTTGCATGTACATCGCCGCAAGCTCCACTTTCTGATGTTCTTGGATTCCAAAGAGTGAAAAGTACTTTTCACACTTCCGAACCCAGCTCCGGGGCTTTTTCCCGTTGAATTGGGGAAAATCGACCTTGGGAAAACGGTTTTGCGCCTACAAGAAACCCGTCGTTTCTCATCGGATGTGTCCTGTAGGCGTTCGTGTCCTCTGGAATCTCGCGATTGCCCATCGGTGGGGTCTTTTCTTCCTGATCCAATGTCGCTTCTCCAGAATTGGCATGCGCTGCTGCTTTTTGAGAGAAAACTCGCATCCAATCGCCGATCTGTGCGATCGATTGGTCCATCCGATTCTGGAATTCCTCCTATGATTTCTTCATGTCTATGATCGTTTGTTGTTGCTCCTGGAGGATTCGGCACTGCTCGTCCTGCTTCTGGATTGTCTCCACCAAACGATCGTGTGTCGTCGTCGTAAACTGTTGAAGCTGATGTAGCCGAGAATCCACCTTCTCCGTCGCTTTGAGTCTCGTTCCATCCGCCATTTCCGAAGATCTTCAAGCTTGTTGATACCAATTGTTAAGCCCATAGCTGTTGGTTAGCCTAACAGAACAGAAAGAGAGAGATCATGAGAGCTAAGAAAGTGTTTAGAGGTAATTTGTATTTGATTGATGAATGAATTTCGTGTCTTAGTACACAAGGCCCCTTATATAGGGTCCTAACATCTTGTTAAGAAAATATGTCAGTGTATGTATTTTGGTGTCGAACTGCCTTCTAAAACTATCCTTACAATGATTAAGTAGCCATTAATTATAGTTTTGTGAAAACAAAAAAGTAGAGTAATAATATAGTGTAATTTTGTTTGTTTTATTAAAAAACTATAAACATCTAAAATGACATATTTTAATTAATAGATAGAATATAACATGTTTTACTAGATTAGAATAGCTCTATTTACCTTAATTTCCACCAAGTTTAATTAAAGGAATAGAACATCATTATATATATAGTGGCAGAGCCAGTATTTGGTTCAGGGGTGGTAAAAAAAAATTGTAATTTTTTTTGTGTATACTTATTAATAATATTTTTACAAAAATATTGAAAAAAAAAAACTAAAATTGTGATTTTTTTTAATGATTTTTTTTGTATTTAAATAGTTGAGAGTAACCAAAAAAATAGAAGAGAAACAAAAAATATAGAAAAAAATCACAAAAAAATTACTTTTAAAACAATATTGAAAGAAAAGATTAAATGTATAATTTAAACAAAAATATGACATTTTGTAAATGAAATAGTTGATAGAAACAAAAAATATAGAGAGAAATCAAGAAGAATTAATGATATAGTAAAAACAAATAAACAGTACGGGAATTGAGATTAAATGTGTAATTTTGTTTGTTTTATTAAAAACCTATAAACATCTAAAATGACATATTTTAATTAATAGATAGAATATAACATGTTTTACTAGATTGGAATAGCTCTTTTTACCTTAATTTCCACCAAGTTTAATTAAAGGAATAGAACATCATTATATACAGTGGCAGAGCCAGTATTTGGTTCGGGGGTGGTAAAAAAAATTTGTAATTTTTTTTTGTGTATACTTATTAATAATATTTTTTTAAAATATATTGGAAAAAAAAAACTAAAATTGTGATTTTTTAATGATTTTTTTTTGTATTTAAATAGTTGAGATTAACCAAAAAAATAGAAGAGAAACAAAAAATATAGAAAAAATCACAAAAAAATTACTTTTAAAACAATATTGAAATAAAAGATTAAATTTATAATTTAAACATAAATATGACATTTTGTGAATGAAATAGTTGATAGAAACAAAAAACATAGAGAGAAATCAAGAAGAATTAATAATATAGTAAAAACAAATAAATAGTACAGGAATTGAGATTAAATGTGTAATTTTGTTTGTTTTATTAAAAAAATATAAACATCTAAAATGACATATTTTAATTAATAGATAGAATATAACATATTTTACTAGATTGGAATAGCTCTTTTTACCTTAATTTCCACCAAGTTTAATTAAAGGAATAGAACATCATTATATATACAGTGGCAGAGCCAGAATTTGGTTCAGGGGGTGGTAAAAAAAATTTGTAATTTTTTTTGTGTATACTTATTAATAATATTTTTTTTTAAAATATTGAAAAAAAAAACTAAAATTGTTATTTTTTTAATGATTTTTTTTGTATTTAAATAGTTGAGAGTAACCAAAAAATAGAAGAGAACCAAAAAATATAGAAAAAAATCACAAAAAAATTACTCTTAAAACAATATTGAAAGAAAAGATTAAATATATAATTTAAACATAAATATGACATTTTGTAAATGAAATAGTTGATAGAAACAAAAAAGATAGAGAGAAATTAAGAAAAATTAATGATATAGTAAAAACAAATAAATAGTACAAGAATTGAGATTTGAAACCCATGACCTTTAGATTCTACTTCTCTTCTTCCTTCCTTCCTTCCCTTACCACTTGAACTAAATAGCACTCTTGATTCAAATGTTATTTAAATATGTTATATTACCTTAAAAATACTAAATATATGGAGGAAAAAAATTATTTTTTTTTCCGCTAAGGGGGTGCTCGAGCAACCCAAGCACCCCCTAGCTCCGCCCCTAAATATATATATTATAAAATAAAATAATATGAGATGAGATGGATTGTCTCACTCTAGCTAGTATCCAAGCCAGGCCCGTGCTAAGGGAGGTTCAGATGGTTCGGCTTAACAGGGCCCCCAAATTTTATGGGGCCCTAGTTTTAGTAAAATATAAAAAGTCTGTTAGTGAAACATACTGTCCAGTTTGGTCCGCTTGTATGGCGCGCTCCAACCATTTCCACCCTCTGTGATGTCCTGTGTTCGACTCCTTGCAACAGCACTAATCTTTGTTTTTTTTTTTTTTGTATAATTTACTCTTCTTTTTATTTCATAAAATCATAAACAATTATATTAGTGCTATATTAAGTATATTATTATCTTTTTTTCATTTTTAATTTATTAAGGGGCCCTTTTTTCAAGGAATTTGCACCTTTTATTTTTTTTAATCATTCAAAAAAAATATTATCTTTCTCTTTTAAAAAACATACAAAACCCATTACTTAGAGAAATTAGTGAACTTTCCCCCAAAATAATAATAAACAAATAGTGAACTTATTACAAAAGTCATATAAATTTTTTTAAGAAAATAATATTTATCGTTTTTAAAGAATCATTCACATCCCTTTTATATTTAAAAGAATGTTCAAAGATCGAATTCAAATTTTTACCTTATTCCTATTTTGATTAATTTAATTTACATAAAGTTGACTTTGAATTACAATACCCCTCACCGTCCTTGGATTTTGATATCTTTTTGTGCATTTTGTAAATATAAATAGGATCATTGTTGATTTTTTTAAAATAAAAACATAATTATATATATTTTAATAATAACAAAAAAAAATTACATAATGCAACTTATAAAAAAAGATAAGATCATTAACACGATATACGAATAAGGTCTAATTATTTTTTGCACAGGCCCCCTAAAAGTATCCGCACGACCCTGCTCCAAGCTCGTTTTACCTTAATTGCATTGTTAATGATCGAGGTTGTTCATGGACTTGCAAGCCATCAACCTGTTTCATCGACATTGTTCTTTTCGTTGAATTACTCGTCAAAGATATATCGCTTTTAAATGAAATGAATTGATAGTCGAATTACTTCTTCTTATTTGTCAAAGAGCGTTTTGCCTAAATTCGTCATTTGTATGGGTGCGCTTTTGCTTGTTGTATTACAATTTTTCTGTTTTCATTTTTATGTTTTGACGGTCGTCCGTCTGCCGACTTGTCAGCTATCAAAATCCAAATATATTTGATTTCGAATTCTTACCAGCATAAGATTATGTTTAAAGTGGAGTGATACTTTTCCAGTAAAAAAAATGGAAATCATTTCTATAATTGTAATACAATTCAAGTATTCAACCCTAAAACCCTAAAATAGAAAAACAACAAATTGTACCTGGTTAGAGAGCAAACTTTCCCTTCAAGTGGAAGTATGGAATTTAACAACAAAAAGTGGTACCAATTCAGTTAGTTGGAATTGGCGATGTACAGTTGTGGTATATTTATTAGAGAAGATAGAAGATGGCCTGACATTGTTGATGAGTGAAACTATATCATATGGTCCACATATCATATGGATGGATTCAACACTTTTATTAAGTTGAGTTATTAAACTGTTTTGGTACAGGTAATTTTCGATTTCGTCAAATCGTAGGTGTCGATAAAAAAAAAATACTACTCGATATATGTCAATTTTGCTGACATGATGCTCTATCGACAGTGAAAGTCAATGATTAGTTGTTCAATTGGTGAAAAATTAACCGTGTCAATATATAACAAGACTCTTTTATTGAATAGTTAAAGATTCTTAATCGTAGTATCAAAGACCAAATGTAATTTTCTAATTGGATGAGAGTTAGACTGGCTTATTAGTTATTGACTACTGTAAGCCTGTAATACAGAGCAGATCCTCTATTACCTTCGATGCACCACTCGATATACCATATAATTATTTATTCTACAAAATCAACACTAATTTATATATATATATATTCTAAACACGTATATTGACATATTTATAAAACATTTTTTTTTTATCAAAACTCATATTTTTAAAAATATAGATAAGAAAACTAATGATTTTTCTATTTTGCTGTAATGTGATTTGTTATGAATTGTTTTTATTTTATAAACATAGACAATATGAGCATATTAAATATAAATATAATTTTTATGTTTATTAATGTTAATGTATATAGTAAATAATTATGTGATAAACCAAATATATCACTTAGGGTTTATAGTAAATGTCCCTCCGACCCTAGCAAACCACGTAATATGTTTTCAAGATGGATTATACGTTTCGGCTATATACACCGAGTTCGCAAATCCCCACGTCCTTAATGACGTGCAAGTGGGGTGAGAGCCACCCAAACCTGGACGTGCTTGCACGTTTTTTTTTAATAACGTGCTTGCACGTCCTTAAGGACGTGCAACATATTTCGTATTCGTTCCGTTTTGTTCATATTTCCAATTATGTGAATACAGTTTTGAGACTTTACGTCTGAGTTCTCGGACCCAAGGGTTTGGAATGACCGTGACGAAATGGTTACGCATTTCAAGGACTTGGGTCGGAGACACTGCATGATTTTAGTAATCAAGCGGTCTTGGACGGGGGCGTCGAATCGTCCAGGCGGGGTTCTCCTTGCTTGCGAGCAGTTTGGGGAGTACCGACCACGCGGGAGGAAGCTCCGGAGCACACAGTCGATGATAAGTGGTTGCCCATTCTCTCTACACGGACACGAAGCTCCGCCGGGTCAGTGGCGCATGACGGTAACCCATGGTGTTCATAACCACGGGCTTTCCACGAGCTTGAAGGGTCACGCCATCGTCGGACAGATGACAGAGGGGGAAAAGAAGATGGCGAGGTGGATGAAGGAAGTTGGCACTCCTCCAAAATCCATTGGGTACAGATTGAGGCAGTTGGATGATACCAGCGTCACGTCAAGGAAGAGCCTTACCAACACGCTCGCCATGATGGTCGCCGAAGAAAGAGGTAGTCGGACGATGACCCAGGATACCTTGCACCATCTGCGGGAAAGAAGGTACTACTACGACTTCAGACGACATCCGGATGACGACAACGTCTTGAGTGACCTCTTCCTCGCGCATCCCGACGGGATACGCCTTATCCGAAAGTTCCATTACGTCATCATAATGGACAGCACATACAAAACAAATGCGTAAGTTACTTAATTACGATTACATTATTGCACATATAGCCAATTATAAAGTATTTTATATGTAACATATTTACACCTGCAGATATGGGATTTCTTTGTGCGAAGTGGTCGGGTTCACACCCTCAAGCAATACTTACTGCATCGCCTATGCCTTCATGTCGCAAGAGAACGAAGACACATACGCCTGGGTGTTGCGACAGCTTCAGATCTTGCTTGGGACGGTTCAGCCTCAAGCTATCATGACTGATCGAGAGCTAGGTCTCTTGGCGGCGCTGAATGTTGTCTTCCCCGACGTCCAACATCTCCTTTGTTGGTTACACGTGACGAGAAGATGCGAGGAAGCAGCTCTGAAGATCACGAAGAATTTAAACCACGCTGGCATCTTTAAGGGCAACTGTTGGGGGCTGTTCGAATCGAGGTCGGAGGAATCATTCAACCGACGTTGTCGGGCGCTACGAGTTGCATGGCACCCATTCCCAGGTGTGGTGGCGTATTTGGAGTCGGTTTGGCTTCCATATAGCAGGAGCATAGTACGGTGCTACGTAGATAATGTCTTCCATCTCGGCACCCGTACGACAAACAGGTACAACCTCACTTCGATCATATCTCCCATTACAATATGATATAATATCGAATATTTAGTGGTATGCACTTCAATGTGTACAGAGTTGAGGGTCAACACAAGGTTCTGAAGGAGGCACTTCACTCATCGACTGGTGACTTCCGCATCGTGATCGATGCAATCCATAGAGTCAACGATTGTCAACTGCATGAGCTGCAAACTGCTTTGGAGATCGACCGCTTCAAATGGCCAACAACGGCGTATAAAGTCAACCTTTTCGATGAGGTAAAGACTTTAATCTCCAAAAAGTGCTTCGATTATCTGTACAAGATGTGGCAGGACGTCGTGAACCAAAAGGTTCCTCCGGTATGCACGGACCGACATTGGAGGGTTTGTTACGGGATCCCTTGTGTCCATGAGATTCAGGCATACGTCAACTCCGGCACTCCGATACCCTCCGAGGACATCCACCCGTTCTGGATGGATTTGACATGGACTGACCTCGACGACACCCCACTGCCGTATGAGCTGTCATCTTCATACACGACTTCCAACGATGTATGCGAGGATGAGCTGCACCCACCCTCATCAGCAAGCGTCCAAAGGAAGGGGAGGCCTCGGGGGTCGAGGAATGCTTGCAGAACCAACTCGTTTCCATACGAGGAGGTAAGGGAAAGGTTTGAGAGAGAAGAAGCGTGTGCTGCTCGAAATGCTGCTCGGCCTCGTCCACAAGCGACCTCAGCTTGACGTGGACGTGATGATGTGTTCGGAGGGTTCAACTGGGGTCGAAACAACGTTGATCCCTTCATGCTCGGTCATATTCAGACGGTGAGGGACACTGTTGGAGATGGTCATTGTGGCTATCGTGCTTTGGCGGCTTTGACATCACCGATCGGCGAGACTGCTTTCCCGGAACTCAAAACGTTACTATGCAATCACTTGGAGGATCACGCCGATCTGTACGCCGGTTGTTATACGGGAGAGTACCCATTCCAGCAGTTCGTCGACTACCAGAGATGGGCTGGAGCCACACATGGTGATAGGAGACGGTGGATAGAGCTACCCATCATGGGTTTAGTATTTGCGACGGTATATCAGATTCCTCTCGTCGTCCTAGCTTGGCATCATCCGTTCACATGTCTCCCCATGATCTCGCCGACATCTGCTAACAACCCTCCCCAATCAGCAACTCTTGGTGTAGCCTGCATCGGAAACCAAGACCATTTTGCTGCGGTACGACTTCAAACGTCTTTTTTATTACCTATTCATGCTTTTCATACATATGTCAATACTCTAACTCTAAATTTTTGTTCTCATAGATCTGGTTGCGTCCTAACGCTCCTCTTCCGCCGCCTCCACTAGAATGGGTCAAACATCATCATCCGATCGTCGAAGGATGGGATGCTCCGTTTCAAGCTCAGATTGAGAGATTTAGAGCCTTGCGTGCCGAGCCCGACCGTCCTTTACTATTTTCCTAGATTGTATTCCACAACTTTGTTTAAAATTATGAATTTAAACCTTTTTTTCTGTTCCTTGTAACGTTATTCGCATATTATCCGAATGAAAAGCTTAACAATTCTTGTGTTCTGTTTAATTTGACCCTAGCTAAACACAATTTTATCAATTAACATTACAAAACCGTCGGAAAACCTAAACCCTAACCCTAAACCCTAAACGCAAAACCCTAACTAGGGCTTGCACGTTCATAACAACGTGCAAGACGTTTTTAGTGGACGTGCACCGTCCCAGACTTGCACGTCCTTAAGGACGTGCAAATCCTTAATCCGAATTTGCGGTGTATATAGTGACACCCGGATTATATATTAACTTTTTTATTTTATTTTATTTTAACTCGATAGCTAGGTTTTATTTTTTATCACGTACATTAAATTAAACTTTTCGGTTTTATAAAGATTCGATTAGATTTATTTATTTAATCAATTTATTTTAGAGTTCACACATTTTAATTTATTTCCTAATTAAAAGAGTCTTAATTTATATTTCAAACTTCAAATATAAGTTGGGCAAACTGATATATTAAAACCTACTATTAATTAATATTTGGACCCATATATGTTGTCCTTAGACATCCGCCATTTTCTCTAAAATATAATTAAAAATATGTTTTTATTTGCGCACACGAGTATTGCATTGTTCAAAAAATCATTTATTATTTGCCTAACTTTCCAAAAATTACTCCCACTTTTCAAAATTACACAAAATGTAAAATTATTAATTTATTATTATTATTACATAACTTTAGTAATAAGTATGGAATTGTATTAATAATTAATATTTTATATTTAAAAAATGGGTAAATTACACATAACCACCCATAAATTAGGTTGGTTTTCACATAACCACCCATAAAATTATAAATTACAGATAACCACCCATAAATTTGGTTTGTTTTCAAAAGACCACCCATTTGTTAAATGTCCATTTTTTTCATTTATAAGTATGAAAATGCCCCCATATTTTAGTTTTTAAAAAGTAATAATTTAGGTTTTTTTAAGTACTTCATTTGTTCGGCAAAATATGTCGTTTACTATTTACGCATGTTTTTTTAAGATGATAAAAACTATATAAAATATTCATTTTTTAATAAATTTTTTATAATAATTTAATACTAGTCTATTTCCCGTGCTATGCACGGATTTAATATAAAAATATTATTAAATTATAATAATTATTTTCAAATAATAAATTTAAGGTTTTTTAAAATTATTTTTCTAATATTCCTTCTCATATATGGGTATAAAGAAAAATTATTTTTATAAAAATTGAGCCTCCCTTTTAAAACAATTCCTAATTCTATCATTGTTGTACAAGCTCACAATTGTTATCATCCTTTATGTTTTTTTAAGCAATAATTGAGGAAGACCCCAGTTGAACACCTTTTATGTTAAATAATTGAGGTATCATATCTTTTCATGGATTTTCGCTATTTAACTACACCCCTCCGCCTCAATATTCAACAATATGATGCGTGATGTGTGCCTTTATTTATTCGATTGAATTTTTGACTTAGCTCATAAGCATCATGGATCACCCATTATGGCTTGTGGTTCACTCTTTTCATAAGTGTGAAATTTATATTAATAAGTATGAAAATTTTTAAAAATATTTATGAAAAATGGATATTTTATATAATTTTTATCATCCTAAAAAAACGTGTATATAGTAATTAAACAAAATATTTTTCCGAATAGATTGAGTAATAATCTAGATTTATTTTAGAGCTTATTCACATCTTATTCAACATTGCAAATATGATGCATATATATATATTGGTTCGGACATTTATATATTTTTACAATGCTTAATTTCCTTACTTTTTTAAAGGTGAAATGTCAAATTAAAATAAAATATATATACAATTGCTTTACATTTAAAAAAAGTTTAAATTAGGGGTATTTTAAGCTTTTCAAACAAAACAAAATGAGGTTTAATGGATGGGTGGTCATTTGAAAATAAATCTAATTTATGGGTGGTTTTCTGTAATTTATAAATTTATGGGTGGTTATGTGAAAACTAGCCTAATTTGTGGGTGATTATGTGTAATTTACTCTTAAAAAATTAACTTAATTTCAGTCTTACGTTATTGGATTCGAAGCGAAGATATTTACCGGGGAGAGGTGGTGAATTCACAACGCAGCGTTTCGTGTGGGGCAAAGGAGTAAATATGATCCGAGGGGGAGGGAGGGTACTGTCTGAGAGTTTGTTGGGTTGGGCGAGTACGACGTCGTTACGTAACTCACGTTGGGTTTGTGGGGTTGTGTTTTAAATTTATAGTTATAAAAAGGCCCTCTATTTCTTCCTCATCTAACTTCATTGCCAAGAGCACCTCCTCATAGACACATTAAGAAACACGTCCATCTTATGGCAACCAACCCTGGTTTCCTCACCCAATGGCCTTGGTCTCCTCTTGGCAACTTCAAGGTCTCTCTCTCTCTCGAGATCTCTCTTACCTCTTAAGGCGCGACTCGATCTCTTCGATTTCCTTTGGGTTTGTTTTCGTCTGTTGTTACTGGGTTTTAATTATTATAATCATACATTCGAAAACATCATTTTAAGTTAGTCGAGAAAAGAGAGCGTAGAGTCTGATCCTTTAGACTCTACTATGCAGTGACTAATCCATCTCTTATCTTACTAATCTGTATCACGTAAGATCTATATATTATTAGTAGTAGTATTAGCGAAAATTTAAAGTTTTTTTTGAAATATAAATTTATCTTTTGTCTTTGAGAGTTCATTTTTTAATATAATTAAGACATGGCTCTCTTCGGTCTTCTTTGGGTTTGTTTTCGTCTGTTGTTAGTGGGTTTTTATTTATTATAATCGGGCATTCAAAAATACCCTTTTAAGATAGTCGAGAGAAGAGTGCGTAGGTTGTGATCTTTAAACTCTACTCTGCATTTGATAAACCCTTCTTTTATATTACTAATATGCATCATGTAAAATCTATATATTATTATTAGTATTATTGAACTCATGTACAAACATTACTTTGATTTTCATCCGACGAAAATTTATAGTTTTTTTAAAAAAAATATATAAATTCATCTTTTTGTCTTTTGAGAGTTCATTTTTTTAATTACGTTGATCCTGTATTTCATAACAAGAAAAATTATATCCATGGTATATACAATTTCCTTGCTATTCTTTGAATTTATTTTTCTTAATAATTAATTGCTCTCATGATGATAGTATTAGTAGTATTAGGAATAATAATGATAATAATAATAATACTTCTATATGTATTATTTGAAGTTTAATCCAATTAATAAAAAAAATTAAAATATAATTAGTTAAGTATATAGTATGTATAAATTAAAGAATTTGGCGGGTAACCGTTCCCTTCATAGTTCATAATTAAATTGGTTGGCCAAACTTTTAAGGTACACACCACCGCCTGTCTAACATCTTTTGTGCCTACATTCATTAATTACTTTGTGGTACAAAGTGTACCACCACATACTCCAACTCTCAAGGTAAAATTAAATATACTCATTTACTGTAATTTTTAGTGTAAATTATAAAGGTTTAAACTCGATATGTACTATTGTACTTGTCAAGCACTTTGTGTTTGTGGAACTTGAATTTCAAATAAGGTTAATTTGAGTGGGTTAGATGAATTAAATTTTTTTTATATATTCATAATTTTCGTTAACAAAACTTTTATTTTAATTAAAAATACATGATTTTTATTATTATTATTTTTTAACTATTTTTAATTATTTAAAAAATGAGGCGGACTAGAGGGGATATCTGCCTTGCCCCAGATATGTCCCTGATTTCTAATTGCACCAGTTTGATACATTAATTGACTTGGGTGACATTTTGTTAATGGTGAGTCATTATACGGTGTAAATCATCTACCTCAAAACCCCGCCATACAAAATTATTTTATATCTAAATTAATATTTAAAAAAATTATTTAGCTTCTACATACTTATAACATATTTGGAAAAAAAAAAATTTGTGGGACGGGGTTTTGGGGTAGAGGATTTGCTCTGGCCCTTTTATGGGTGGTTTGGTGTAATTATTATTATAGTGTGTGGTAAAGTGAAAATTAGGTTATTTAACGGTATCCATGAATCTATGATGACCTCGCAACTCAAATGATAAACCTTTTTAATCTAATCGATTTAGGGGGGAAAATCGGTGAACAAACTAGAAGACGAATTAACAAAATTTGTCTCGATTTCTCTCAACAATAGCAAGAAGACGATAAATACTCCTTGTCGAATATTCGATATTAGGTTTGAATTTCATTCCACGAATTTCAATTTGGGCACTTGTGAAATTTTTAGGGTTTTGATGTAATCCTCTCGGATTCGTGAGTTTTTCGATTTTGTGATAAATCAGACGGTTGATTTCACTATTCGATGATCGATTTTGTGATCGATGATCGAGGCCACTGATTTCTTCTTGCTAATCTCACTGTTGAAAGATTGGATCTTTAACTGTGCTCCGATTTACTGTATACCGATTTCTTACTGTTGAGAGAACACAAATTGGGAATGTTTTACAGACCTACATTCGCAGATAAGATAACATTTAATGCCTGTTCATGTGTAGTTGATAAAATTCCTGCAATTAGACCTGCCAATTGGGTGGGGAAGATCCGATTTAATGCTTCTCTAATGGCTATCAAACCTTGAGTTTTCGTCGAGTCTATCACAAACTCGTTAAGTTCCAACACAAAGAACTTCAATTCCGACACAGTGAATTTCCTAGCATTTATCTGCATATGATCTGATCACAGTATGTATCTGTTACATGAATGTGAAGACTAACATGTATACTCTGTACATTGAAGTATGTGGTACTAGCACCATGTGTTGTTCACAGCATATACTCGTACACGACGAAAGGGGAGGATGCAGATTTGTCCTATTTAATCATCTTCCCATTTCTGCTACTGAGGATGGTTCACAACCAGTTCTGGATTTCGCTTTCTCGCTATCGCACTGCCAAGGGCGACAACCTCATAGTCGATAAGAGCATCGATTTCGAACAAGTCGACAGAGAACGCAGCTGGTACTTGATTAACTAACATATCTCATTATATATATATATATTCAGCTCAATCATATCCTGCTAAATGCTAATCTTATTGATGAATGCAGGGATGATCAGATAATCTTCAATGGAATCCTGTTTTATTTGGGAAGGGCAATGGAGAATGCAACACATTTGCCCTTTTGGAGAACAGATGGTGTCATCATCACTGCGTTGCTCCACATGGGTCCGGTCGAGTTTCTCTATTACTGGCTTCATAGAGCTTTGCATCATCACTTTCTGTACTCTCGCTATCACTCCCACCACCATTCCTCCATTGTCACTGAGCCCATTACATGTAAGCCTTATCCTTAATTATGTTTTGCATTTGCATTCATATTTTAGGGGTAAATTCTAGGGCCGTTATTCGAGCCGAGGTTGGCAGGTTCAAACTTGGTGTTCGTTTGTTAAACCAGCTCGATCCAAGCCAAACCCATATTTTAAACGAGCTTATATTTTAAATTGCTCAGTTTGTTTAGGTAAGTGAACAAGTTCGAGTCAAGCTTTTTTCGAGCCGAGCTCGAGCTGGTCAATTCATATAACAGTACAGATGTGGGTCAATCAAATAGTTTTGATTGTTCTAAGATAGTTGATCATGAGGGTGGCTCTCTAGCTAGTTTGAGATTAATCGCATTCGATAGCTTAGTAGAATCATTCCGTAAGTTGTGTATCCCATTTAGTTGTTTGAGTTTGAGTAAAAATGTGTTCTATTGCTCTTATACACATGATGATGTTTTGATTGTTCTATGCATTTTGTGTTTGGCAGCCGTTATTCATCCATTTGCGGAACACATATCATACTTCCTACTATTCGCGATTCCAATGCTAACAACTATCTTTACGAAAACGATCTCTGTGGCGTCCATTGGTGGCTACATTTTGTTCATTGATCTAATGAACAACATGGGCCATTGCAACTTCGAGCATATCCCGAAGAGGCTCTTCTCGGTCTTTCCTCCTCTCAAGTATCTCATGTACACACCAACGTAAGTTTCTATATCCCTAAGTCTTGTGCTCGTTACTTATCATCGTTGATCACTTGGTTCCGATGCTAAAAACAATGCCCTTTGGTAGGTATCACTCACTGCACCATACTCAATTCCGGACCAACTACTCGTTGTTCATGCCATTCTACGACTACCTTTACGGGACTATGGATGAATCTACCGACTCACTCTACATGAAATCATTGGACAAGCCACAAGTTTCTCCTGATGTTGTGTACTTAACACATTTGACAACTCCGCAATCCATTTATCATATAAGGACCGGGTTTGCCTCCTTGGCTTCGAATCCTTTAAGCCCCAAATGGTACCTCTGGTTAATGTGGCCTGTCACTCTTTGGTCCATGATCTTGACTTGGATATACGGCCACACTTTCATTGTCGATAGGAACACCTTCGACAAGCTCAAACTCCAGTCCTGGTCAATCCCGCGATATACTATCCATGTAAGTTCATAATTAGTATGTCCAAAATCTATTTGGGGGTCGTTTGGTATTGATATTTAGATATCAGATATCGGATAGTTTGGTATCAAGATATCACCGATATTGATATTTTGATACCGATATCGATATCTGATATCTAGATATTGATACCAAACAAGGCCTAATTCATAAGAAAACTTGATGAAATCATATGGTCTTAATATTCATTGCATTTGTTTAGTACTCTCTACAATGGCAAAGAGTTGCAATCAATAAGCTGGTAGAGGAAGCCATCTTGGAAGCAGATGAAATGAATACCAAAGTACTCAGTTTAGGGCTTTTGAATCAAGTAAGTGGTATAATCATACAATGGATGTGTTTTGTTCAATGAATGGAGAAACTAGATTGATCGAATTCGTCTTTGCAGAGCCAGGAACTTAACCAAAATGGTGAACTCTACCTTCAAAAGTTTCCGAAATTGAAGGTGAAGCTAGTAGACGGGAGCAGCTTAGCAGTCGCGGTCATCCTCAACAACATTCCGAAAGGAACAACTCAAGTTTTCCTTCAGGCAAAGCTTTCTAAGATTGCTTATTCTGTGATATGTACACTCTGTCAAAGAGGCATCCAGGTAACTCACTATCCTAGACATCAGATATCAGATAACTAGTGTTTGGTATAGACAGATATCGATATCACTTAATATGATAACTAAATTCCTTTAAAAATCGGTTTACTACATTCATGTGTCCACATTTGTAGGTTGCTACCTCGCGGAAATCTGATTACGAGAGGCTTAAAATCTCAATGGCTTCGACTCATCGAAACAAGCTAGTGCTTACTAAAGATTCTTCTTCTTGCAATGTAAGTCCAACAACATCCCCTCTTCTATGTAACTAATGTATGATCTGAGTAATGTGTCTTGTTTGTATGAAGACATGGTTGGTTGGCGAGGATCTGCTCGACAACGAGCAACGTAAGGCATCCAAGGGGACGACATTCATCCCCATCTCTCAGTTCCCTCCGAAGAGAGAGCGCAAAGATTGCTTCTATATTACTACTCCGGCTATGCTTGTCCCGTCGTCTCTTGGAAACCTGCATTCTTGTGAGGTATATATGTAGTTTTGATATGCAAGATCAACTCCATTGATCAACATGACTCCATCCATTAGTCTCAATCCCAAGTATCGATCTTATGGCAGAATTGGCTGCCGCGGAAGGCAATGAGCGCGTGGCGCGTAGCTGGGATAGTTCATGCGTTGGAAGGATGGAATGTTCATGAGTGTGGTAACACCATGTTCGACGTCGAGAAGGTCTGGCAGGCTTCCATCTCCCATGGGTTCCGCCCTTTGTCGTCTCTCGTTTGATCGGTTGTAGATCATATATGTGGAGGAGATTAATACTTATGCTATGAAACAATATGATATATGATGGTCATGTATTTATGTGTTTCTGTTTGCCTGTTTGTGCTTGGTTGTGTTATGCCATGAAGTATTTGTAGTCTCTATTCATATATATAATGAAATGAACACAACTATATGAACTATATGAACTATGTGTGATTTATGGAGAGAGAAAGGGTTACTATTCAAGAAACCCTTCCAAGCTTTCCTGGATCAGTTGAATTTAGTATGCATCTTATCATATAATCGACTTGTTGATGAAACTTAGTCTACCCTTGGATCTCAAGGTCGTCACTCTTTACCCTGTGGCAGATGTCAGCAGTTCGAGTCCGCTTATCTCCAATTTGTCAACTTAGCCGATACAAAACTGCATAAACATAATAAGTCATTATAATATAAACTATACTAGAGAATAAAGTAAATTCATAGTGACTAATGATTTATTGATCTTTTAAATTATCTTTTCTAAAATTGATTGATACCCATTAGAGTAAAAATCACTTGATATATATACCTATCATTTCAACATAGATCAAGATATTTCACTTAACTCGAATGTTTTTGCTTAAATACGACACCATTTGATGATGAGAAAACCCACCATTTGGTGGCAAACCCTTCCAAGCTTTCCTTGATCGATTGAATTTAGTACCATGCATATTAGTACCATATAATCAACTCATTGACGAAACCTAGTATGCACTTGGCTCCCAAGGCTGTCTTTACCCTGTGGCAGTTGTCAAATGTTTGAATCCGCTTATCTCCAATTTGTGAACTTAGCGGATACAAAACTGCATGAATATAATAAGTCATTATAGACTATACTAGAGAATAAAGTAAATTCCTAGTGACTAATAAAGTAAATTGTAATGGACCATGGTTATATTTGTGAATAATTGAGTTAGATAAGTTAGTTAATGTAATTCCTACAAATTTATGGGTGATTTCTGTAATTTCCCTCAATTCTAAAAACGCTGCACTCAACAGTCAACAACGAAGCTCGAGCATGGCTGCAATGGAGGAGGTGAAGAAGAAGAAATGGTGCTGCATAGCGCACCACTTCTACAAATCAGCTTCCTCTAATCCCGATAAAATCGCCGTCATCCACGCCTTTGGCGGCGCCCTTCTCTGTCGCCACCGCCGCCTCCGAATCGCCTCCGTCCAATTCACACCCGATCCCCCTCCGCCGCCTCCCCCGTTCGATGGCGACGAGTGCTTCACTTTCTCTCAGCTCCTATCCGCCGTTGATTCCCTCAGTTTCCGCCTCCGCCGCGCTCTCGATGGCGCCCTTGATTATCCCTCAGGTGATGCCTCTTTCGCCCTGAGCTCGTACTTTATGAATTGAAATCGGGAGTAGTTTCATGTTAACGAATGTTTGTTTCGATTGTGTATGAATGATGCATTAGGTTTTGTATTGTTTGATTAATCGCTTATCATTGGAGTGATCGACGCTTTTTCATTCAGTTTCCGTTTCATTGATTGATGAATGATGAGTATTGAGTAATGATTCTCTACGTCTTGTTTCAGACAATGCTTATAGGGTTTCAAAGCGCCCTAAAAAGTTCCATGAGATGGATAAACAGAAGATAGTAGCAGTGTATATGGTGCCTTCTGTATATTATATCACTGCAGTTCTTTCTATTCTGAGGTGTGGGGAGGCTTTCATGCCTCTAGATCCTTCATGGCCGAAAGAGAGAGTACTGTCTGTTCTTTCATCTTCAAATGTCGATCTTATCATCTGTTGCCAAAATTCCAAGCAAACAAGTTACTGTGCTAGCCAGCTGATGGAGTCGGAATGGCTAATAGATTCTTGCAGTTTGCCTGTCCTTTGTCTATCTATGGATGAGAACAGCAGGGAGAAATCTTGCCAATTTACGTCACCTTGGCCATGTGAATCTGCAAAGTTGAGAACATTTAGCTATGTTATGTGCACCTCAGGGTCTACTGGAAAGCCCAAAGGTGTTTGTGGGACTGAAGAAGGTGAGTTGCTTCAATTATTTCATAATCTGTATTTGGTTCTGTAATTTACTGAAACTTTGTTGCAGTCAAGCCTGCATAAATATTGCAACCATTTGAAAATCTTATCAGTTTATACCTTCCCAATCTTGTGCACAAGATACCATGACTCTACATTTCACTAAGGAAAGTCTGCTAAACTTGTATTGCCATAGACACCTAGGATGTGTTTTCCAGCATCTGTATAATAGAGATGATTGCATCATCTTCATCTTGAAATAGACTTTCAAATGGTGGTGGCCAAGTTATATGCTTTGCACACATCACAAAAGTTATATGCTTTGCACACACCATAAAAACTTTCTTCTAGATTTCCCCCCCTCATATTCTGCTGCCTGCTGCAAGCTGAATATTGCTTCTAACCATCTTACATGCTTCAAAATAATTGATTTGTAGAAGATTATTGGTCCATTTGCTAGAAATAATAGATTGCTTTATGAGATGAAATGTACATTTGTTGAATTATATTTGTAGCGTTCCATATACCTTGTCACTTATCCGTACTGCGGCATTGGGCATTTTCAATTAATCCTTAGTTTTTTTCAAAGCCACAAGTTGAGCTGTATGTAAACATATTTTATCATCAAATAAAAGTAGGATGTTTGTGGATCATATGCTCTCTTTTTCTCTAGCATTTTATGATTTGGTGTCATTAACTTTTTCTTTCCATATTCTTCTCCATTGATGTTGAATGCAAAGTGGCAAACTTGTATCTCAATTTTCATGTATTGGCTTTTGTATTCCCATATCTAATCATGTGATCTTAACCTAACTTCAATTACTTACTGTCATTTTTTAAGGTCTTTTGAATCGCTTCTGGTGGTTGCAAGAATTGTTTCCATTGAAAGGGGATGAATTTTTATTGTTTAAGACCCCTATAAGCTTCATTGATCATATTCAAGAATTTCTTGCTGCTATACTTACAGCTTGTACACTGGTAATACCACCGGTGAATGAACTGAAAGAAAACATGTTCAGTCTTGTTGACTTTCTGCAGGTTAGTTTTTGATGCTTTGTTCTTCTCAGACATATTATTCTTGCCTTCCTGGTTTATTTTAAGTGATGTTGAGTATAGCATATTCACTGTAACGATATATTGACATAAAGCTTTGAGTTGATAATTTATAGAGGTTTGCATTGTATTTCAGTTAAAATATTGATATATTTTTCAGAGTTTTTAATTTTGGTTGCCTAAAAGAAAAGATTGTGATGAACTTATTCCAGAGTTATTATATTTTTATCATTTGGTTCCTGAATTATGTTTCACTTTATTTCCTTCTTTCCTTTCTCTTATGTGGCTAGAGGTGAAAGTTTAATTTTTGGTTCCTGATCCAATGTTTGATTGGTTATCCAGGATTACAGCATAAGTAGGTTGATAGCTGTCCCATCATTGGTAAAGGCAGTTCTTGCTCCCTTAAGAAATCCATACTACATGAAGATAAGTTCTTCTCTGATGTTGTTGTTGATAAGCGGGGAAACTTTTCATATCTCCTTGTGGCATGCCCTTTCCAGGTTATTACCAAGGACCTCAATCTTAAATATTTATGGCAGCACTGAGGTTAGTGATTGGGTTATTACCATCTCCACGAACTCCTGTTTTCTACCATCTGAATCCTTTTAGTTGCATTTCCTGTACTGGTTAACTCTTTGTTATTTGCTTGCCTGATCCTTTATTTCTTCTTTCCTTGGACCTTATGCTTTTACTTAAAATTTTGATTGTTGAAGCTTGCACACTTATTCACTGGCCACACAGTATTTGAACGGTTGAACCACAAGGACTGGCCAGGAAAAAAGAACGGTTTTCAAAATTATTATGATGTAGAGGCAATCAAGTTCTTTTATGACGTTTCTTTTGATTATGCTTGTTTTTTTTAATTATTATTATTGTTGTCTAATGCATTGTTGATACATTGGTGTTATTGAGTAGGTCTCTGGTGATTGTACTTATTTTGATTGCAAATTGTTGCCAATGTCGTTAGAGTCTCAGATGATAAGTAGTGTTCCAATCGGTAATCCTATTACCAATTGTAATGTCATTCTACTTAAGGAAGATGGGGCACTAAATGAAGGCGAGATATGTGTAAATGGTCACTGCCTTGCAAATGGATATATATCTGAAAACAAATCAGTGCCTTTTGATTATGCGGAGCTTCCTGATGATTCTCTTTCGATGGATCTCAGCAGAAGAAATTTTTATTTTCGAACAGGAGATTTTGCAAAGCAGCTCCCAAGTGGAGATTTGGTTTTCCTGGGAAGGAAAGACCGCACCGTAAAAGTTAATGGCCAGCGTATTGCTCTTGAAGAGGTGGAGTTTACATTGAGAGGACACCCAGAAGTAGTAGATGTTGCAGTTGTCTTTAACAAGAATGAAAGAGCATATGAATTCCTCAAGGCATTTGTGGTATTGAAAAAGGACGGGCTGTCTGACATTATCACATCCATCAAAAGTTGGATGGTTGAAAAACTTCCTACTACAATGATTCCAAAGGAAGTACGTAGCATTGAGGCACTTCCAACGTCTTTCTCTGGGAAGGTTGATTATGCATCACTGTCAAGCATTTCATCCACATCCACTTGTGAGTTGGATGATCCTGATCAAGATCAAATGGTTGAGCTTGTAGAAAAAATTAGAAAGGTTTGTGCTTATTGTTGTTATCATCGATATCGCATGACCCTGGAAATTTATATTCTGGATTTATTTATGTTGGGTGCTGCAGTTACTTAGTTAATACGGAGTATATGCTTTATTTTAGTTGTTCATTCTTTCAGGGTGTGTGCTTATATCCCAGGGCCTGCAGCTGTTTTACTTTACATAAGAGGATTAAACCTTTTCTTCTTTGATGACGGCGATGATTTTAGTGATAGGCTTAGTGAATAAGTTATCTTTTTCTCCTGCGATGTGGGGCACAGGCGCACATCAGTGTTTACACGTGGCCATTGATGATTTGATAGTGGGGATGGTTGGTACTTGGTAGGGCGATGTGAAGCTATATGTGTTTTTGTGACAGTTTTACTGCTTTGGTTTATCTTTCTGTGGTCTGGTTTTAATAATCATTGTTTACACGGGCCCGTTGATGATTCTGAATGTCATCGTTTTGGGGCTAGAACAGTTTTTAGTTTTCATGATAAAGAAGAGATGGGCAAAAATCCTGTGGACGTCCCTTCATCATCAAATAACTGTTTTTCCCCATCAATTTAGTCTAGATTGATGTGTCAAGCTTTTCCTTTTGCTTTTCTTTTTTCATTTGCTTGATCCTTGCAATCTTGTTTTGACATTCTTTAATTTATACTGATATATATCTGCCTTCTATGTAATCATCTGATTCATCAATTTGTTACGTTTACTTGTTTCGTCAGGCCTTTTCTCACGCTACAGCGGTAGAGTTTAGCCATGATAGTAACTTTTTTGAGATGGGTGGTGATTCTGTAACTGCAGCTCATGTTGCTCATGATTTAGGAATTGATATGAGGTTGATTTACATGTTCCCAACTCCTTCTGAGCTTCAAAGTGCTCTCTTAGAGAAAGGAGATCTCTTACATGTTGACGAACAATTAAACTGGGAAGCATTGCCACAGGCTGAAAAGGATGTTTTGCTGCATCCTCAGTCCGAAACTTCTGATGTTGTTCGAGCGGAGAGTGAAAGGTCATATTTGACCTTGAATGACAATAACTCAAGAACTCACTATATTCAGGCCTTTAAGCCCTTTAAGGTGGACCGGACTTTAGATTTCACTGAAAAGAGCCAAAATGTGATGGGTATGCATCCTTGGAACCCCAATGAAATGCCAAACTTATGTGCAATAAATCGAGGCAACAGATCGTTGTACTATGGAAAAAATAAGGGAGATGATTTATGCTGTAAAGTCTGGGTAAGTAAAGTTCCAAGACAGTGCCCGGGATTTTTACAGGAATTATGGAACGTTCACATGGAGTCTTGCGTTGATGCATCACCTGCTATTTTATTTAGTGATGAGGAAGTTCTTTTATTCATTGGATCTCACTCGCACATTTTTCTGTGCATTAATGCAAGAAGGTATGCGACTCTCTGGCTGAACAACCATTCACCTTTTCATTTCCTTATTGTCTTCATGTTTTCTTTTCTCCTGGTATCTCTCTTATCCCACTGAAGGGACAATGAAGCTGTTGCTTTGGGAAACCTTCTTTCCTTTTATATGTAGGAGTGCTTTACAGCCAGAATTTCAAGAAAATAGTATTAAGGTGCTAATTTATGAGGGGGAAAGTAGGTTTTCTAATGAGAGAAAGAGAGAGAAGAACACATTTTTACTCTCTTCATTCAAGTTGCAAGGGTCACAACGCAGTAACAGCTGACTGAGTCTTAGTGCAGTATGGCCAACAATCCTGTCATTGATGCTGCAAAGGATTACTTCTCCTTACCATGTTTAAACCAATTCCAGGGCCTAAATGCTTCATTATTTTCCTTTATCTTGAAACAAAAAGTCTAGGATGAATGGGTGTAAATAAGAAAGATTTTATGAAGAACTTTTCTGTCAGTAATTCAATGTTTGGAAAATTACTGAGATTCAAATGGATAAAATTGCTTCAGTGGCTCTGTGCAGTGGGAAATAAAGCTGGAAGGACGAATTGAATGTTCAGCTGTAATTGATGGGGACTTCCACCAGGTCTTTGTTTATAAAATTATCTTGCAATTATCTTATCAGGGTTGAGTCCTGAATTTACTTAACCTGGATATCTTGCAGGTCATTGTTGGATGCTACAAAGGGAAAATATATTTCATTGATATCAAAACTGGAAAAATCTGCTGGTCCTTCCAAACCAATGATGAGGTAAGTTCATATATATCGTTGTTGTAACTTCTTTGTCAGCCCTTTATAATGAAGCTTTTGGTATAGATGGTAGAAGTAATATGGGTTGAGGAAATCAAGGACATAAAATGTGACTTCTACAGGATTTTTTCACTGAGTTGGAAGTTGAAACCTGTCTTGTTTTGTTATGATATCAGCACTTTTGTTCTCATGTAAAGATTTGTTATATACTTATATGAAGAGGGTGAATGGGTGATTCATCATTTTTTTTTCTTTTATACATATGTTTTTACTCTTGTGACATCCATATGAAGAGGAAGATTCTTTGTCTTGTTCCAGATTCTGTCTTTTCCTTTTGGACATGCACATTTGGATATTCTGCTCTCATTATTATTGAATCTTATAATGATGCTACTGCATAGGGTCTTCTTACGCTATTGTGACACTAGTAGTATTACCATCATTCTGGGCTTGATATTTTACTCTTTTACAACTTTGAATCATTCTCGTTTCTACTTTTCATATTTCCTCTTTTAATCCTCCCTTGCGTCCCTGCAGTTTTGAAAATCTACATTTTCATCTCCACGAGAAGCTAGATGCTTGAGTACATCATAAAGGACTAGTGTATGCATAAACTTCAATTGCTTAGCTAAGAGATTTCACGTGAAATGCAGAAAATGTGACATGAAAAATCTTTATTAGTTAGCTGTTGTTGCACAAATGCAGATAGTTCAACATGCAATTTTTGTTCATATTGACTTTATTATTGTCTTGCAAGGTAAAGTCGCAGCCCTTTGTTGATAAGTCCCGGCATTTGGTCTGGTAAATCCCCTACTAATTCTTGTGCCTTTGGCTAAGTCAGGCTGCTTCTGCCTTTGACTAAATTAGGTTGCTTGTTCTTCCTTTCTATTATGTAAATGTGAACCAGCCGAGCGGGATTCCATCCTAAAACCAATTGGCAATAGAAGGAGTAACCCACTAGCTTATATGTTATGACTTCTTTGTTTGTATAATCGATGTGGGACACTTTGTCTCTTCACATTCTCAACACGCCCCCGCAAGTGCAACTAGGGTCGTCTTTCGCCTCTAGTTGACACTTGGACAACGGGTCTAGCATCTCATTCTCTTTTTAGCTAGCCCAGGATCGAGAGTCGGGCCGTTTGGCTTTTCCGCTCTGTTACCATGAGAGAGATTGTGAATGAAAGGCTTAAATTTATTCTTAGGCAACTAGCCAATTTATATTACATCAGGGCAGATGAGAGAGAGCATTTAATACTCCTAGACATTCTAAATACATCCATGGGAAATCTACATACAGAATATAAATGCTGACTGTAAACAATTACTAATTGCAGTAATTGTTTACCTAGGGACTCAACATTCTAACAATGCTGACTGTAAACAATTACTGCTGTAATTGTTTACTCAGACACTCAATTTGTCTAACAGTATTCTTTTCTTGCCTCGTGGTAATCTTTTTATACTTCTAAGTAGTTGATTTGCATAGATCAATGCCTCTTAATGAGAGGATGAACCAAAACCTGAGTTCTTTAGTTCTGATCAGCAGAAGCTTGATGGCCCTTTTCCACTCTCTACAACGAACCTATCTTGGCACCTAGCCACAATTACATCTATTCTGATCTGTTGGAATAGAAATGCTATGTGATAATAAATCTTCAATCAAATAAGTAACATGACAACTTTCGGCATGGCTTGCCTATAGGGGTTGTCAGATGTGCAGCTATTGTGATTTAATGCGGTACAAAGGCATTTTTTAGTCCATCATGAAATAAAATCAAATGGTGCTAGATCTTTTCTGCTTTTCAAGATTGTTCAGTAATATGGTATTCCGCGCACCAAAAAAAAAATCTGATATTCCTGAGTGATCTAAGCATCCTTGTTACTAATTTTATACCAATTAATTCTTTGGATTACGTTATCTTCTGACATAATCTCCATGAAAATATTGGCAGGTGTGGCTCTCACGACCATATCCTTTATGCTCTTGACTACAGAATGCATTGCTGTGTATATCAATTTCCATGTGGTGGAAGTGTTTTCAGTTCACCTATAATTGATGAGGTACCAATAGTTATTGCTAATCTATACCCAAACCATACATATTTCATATTTGCTTTTGCCCCTTATCTATTAATTGGTTAGTCTTGTTCTGGAGGAGGGGTTGTTTGGGAGTATGTCACATTGAATGCTCTTGTAATTCTTGTACATTGAAGAAGCTCAAATTCTTCCATATGAGCTTTAAAGTAAACAAGGAAAACAAATTTCTTGTATATTTTAAAAGAGGATAGGTATTGCTTCATTTAGAATTGTTGGAAGAGGCTCTTCAAAAGAATTAGGTCTCTCATTAGGTCTCTATTCTCAAAGATATAAAGGCACTAGAGCTGCAAGAGAATATGGGCAACCCTATGACTCCCTATCTTGCTTGCATAACTCTGTCTCTACTTCTATTCTCCTTTTTTCTAGCTTTTGGCGAATTGGAAAATAGGAAACTCAAGAAATGATCATTCTAAACGCCCCCGGGTTGAAGAGCAGCTGTGCTGCTTACATTAAAGTCTACTTTGCTACTCCCTCTGATTCAAAATAAAAGTCGCTTGACTTTTTGCACGCTTTTTAACGAGGTAAAAACTCTATAAAATATTATTTTTTTAATCAATTTTTTTTAATAAATTGATACTTGTTATGTATGGAAAAAAATTGATTTAAAAATTAATATTTTATAGAGTTTTTACCTCCTTAAAAAACGTGAAAAAAGTCAAGCGACACTTATTTTGAAACGGAGGGAGTACTTTTGTGTGGAGTCTAAAATAGAAAAATGAGTTGAGAATTTTTATTTCATGTAGGTTAAAAGTATTCTTTATGTGGCAACTACCGCTGGCCGTTTGACAGCAATATCATTGAAGGTAATATTTATTTGATTCATAAGCTTGACTTTTGAAATGCATCCTGCTTGATAGGGTTTGCCTTGAGCAGAGTTACTTGCATTTGGTGTACGTAAAAATATGATATTCAATGTATCAATTCCGGGTCTGAAAAAATGAATGAAAAGGGACAAGCTTTTGGAGCTGATATATTGGGGAGATCAGAATAAATAGCTAGTCTGTTTGTTAATTAATCTTTTGCCCCTTCTCTGCTAGACTTCATAACCTTCTAATTATGTGGACTAAATGCTGCATCTCCTACTATGATGATAGTAACCATAAGAAGTCAAGGTCAATTCTCAACCCATTTGGGCTTAAATATGAACCTTGCAGATTGGACAAAGCAGATAAGTGTCTAGCTCTTAAATTGGCAAGTTATGAGTTTAAAATTTATGTTCTAGCGTAAAATGAGAACCAAAAATAGGCATTATTTAATCAAACTATCAACATTGAGTATATAAATACTGCATAATTAGGAAGTTGTGCAAAAAGCTGTAGCTTTAAAGCTTTTTTCACCTATATAAAATAACTAATAACTGATTCAGAAGTTCTAAGAGAGGACTATTATATGAACAGAAGGTAAGGACTTAATTGGTTGGCTAGTTACCTGTCAAAGTCAATATTAGTAGTTGGGGTGTTTCTTAATTCCAAGTTGAAAACGTAATTTCTTTGCCTAGATGAGGATGGAGCAAAGGACAATGAAATGGGTCATCCTTGCATATACTATGCATGCTGTTCTTCTGTGACCGCTTAAGAAAAGGGGGAAGTTAGGGATGGGTGGGGATGCAAAGATAGTTTAGCAGTTAATTCCTTATTTAGCCTTTGGGGAAACGTATCTAAGCTGTAAGCGAGGTAAGAGATTAATAACATTATTATGAATCTTGCTGAAAAAATTATTGAAGCACCACTAGAAAGGCATAACTTGGATGCTTTTCTTGAGGAAAAGTCATTGTCACTTTATGTTATGTTGAATATTGGGCATGCTATGAGATTTATTTGGACTCTAGGTCTAATCATTGAGTACAATCTCTTCCTTCTGAACTGATAAGACTGTATCTGTGTTCTCACATGTTTTCTGCTTCTCACTATCAATGCAGAACTTATCATTCTCTATACTGTGGTTCCTCAAGCTTGAGGCCCCGATATTTGGATCACTTGCTATATGCTCTCTTGGAAATGGTGATGATTTAATTTCTTTTTAATAACTGCAGCACGAAAAAAATTTCTTTTTGATACCTATAATCTTAGAAAGTCGTGGATAACTCCTTGTCGCTTCCCTGACACATAGCTCTGTTTTTATTATTCCCTGTAGTCATATGTTGCTTAGTCAGTGGATATGTGGCTTCTGTTAATTGCGAGGGATCCGTATTTTGGAAGGTAAGAAATATAACCAGCCAATGTTATATTTCGTGTAGAACAAATTTATAAGCTTCTCCAGTAGAAACTCAAGAAGGCCCGATTTCTTTGAAATGCTTGGTACTACAGTCTAGTAGTCTACTTAAGGATCAAAATGCCTCTAAATGCTACAATGAGTAATCATGGCAGCTCCTGCACAACTTAAATAAGAAGTCTCTGGAGATGCTAGATTGTTAATGGAAGCAAGTTTCTCGCTGAATATCTAACTAGGCAGAATTTAGATGACCTCTGGACTGTTTGAATTCACTAGCTTGTTCCCATGTAAGAAAAAGTAACAAAGTAGGATATGTATGAATCTATAATGAAGAGCATGTCCTTATCTGTTGATGCTGAATAGCATATTTACTGGCTTCTTATAGTTTAACTCCACTCTCTTGTTGTTTTGTAAATCAGATCAAGACTGATGGGCCATTATTTGCTGGATCATGCATATCCCGTGAATGCCTTTCTCAGGTATTTACTCGTAAGGTTCCTGATATCTACAGATTTCAGCATCCCGGTGATGCTTTAACGTATCCTCTCTTACCCTTTTACATCACACTTCCATGTCAGGGAATTGTATGCACTCGAGGTGGAAGTGTTTACTGTCTAGAACTGGTGAGCAAATCATTCCAAATATTCTCCATTGTACTTTCAACTTGCTTATCGCGCCTGTTAGTCTGTTACCAAGGCAGCAAACTTAATTGATCTTGAGACCGTCTCATTCTGATCAGGCGAAAGGAAGTATAATTTGGCAATACAAAGTCGGAGCTCCAATCACAGCAACAGCGTATATAGACGAGCATTTGAAGTTGAAACATGATCTTTCTAAGCCTCCTGACAGGTCAGAAAAGTGAACATTTTTTGATCCAGAAAAGCCTTTTTCCGAGGCTTCTTACAGCCTAAGATTTTGGTTGCTGTGTCATGCAGGCTGATCTGTGTATGTTCCAGCTCCGGGAAAATCCTTGTACTTAGAACTAACATACTAGCTACCAAAATAGACAATGGAGAGCCCAAGCAAGTAGAAAAATACGCGGAAATAGATATCCGTGGAGAAATATTTTCTTCTCCGGTGATGATCGGTGGCCGGATTTTTGTGGGCGGCAGGGACGACTACTTGCATTGTTTCATAGTTGGGCCACATTCTGGGAGAGCTGAAATCAGTGAACATCTTTAGTGTGTGAAATTGCAGTCTAGCTCTGAAATTTTACTTTAGTTCTTAGAAAGCATGTAAGTTAAGCTGCAGGTATTGGTATTACAGTAAAACTGTCCAAAATATCTTGTCAATAGCGACAAGGTCACCTTTAGGGTCAACAGTTGAGTCAATCATCACATGAACACATCATCTTCTAGGCAATGTCTCGAATTAGTTGTAACCATTAGAGAATATCTCAGATGTGATCGAGTCACTAACAATCTCAACAGGGGGATTTTAGATATTTGTTCAACAACCCTAATGTTGTTATTATTAGGAAAAATGAACAAAAATAATACTAACTATCAACTTTTGGCCAAAAATAATACGAACTTTGAAATTGACCGTTTCATATACGAACTATCGCCCTATTAACCGAAAATAATACATATGTGTATTCCGGTGAACTTTCCGACCAAATACGCCACGTGGACGCCGGAAAACACACATGACATAAGTTTTTGACACGTCACCAAACTTGTAAGTTATGCCGTGTCATAAATTTATTTTTTCAGTTTTTTTAAAAAAAAAAAGAAAAATTAAACAAATGGGCAAATAGCTACCGTACCTTTCGAAACAATGGAATCGATGGTGGGCGTCTTCACTTTCTTCTCAATGTTATTTGCTCATTCTCTCCTCCATTGTTTCGAAAGGTACTGTAGCTATTTGCCTATTTGTTTAATTTTTCTTCTTTTTTTAAAATGAAAAATAAATTTATGCCATGTGTATTTTCCGGCGTCCATGTGGCGTATTTGGTCAGAAAGTTCACCGGAATACACATATGTATAACGCCGGAAAATACACATGGCATAAATTTTTGCCACGTCACCAAACTTGTAAGTTCATTGTTCATATATAAAACGCTCAATTTTCAAAGTTTGTATTATTTTTGGCCAAAAGTTGATACTTGGTATTATTTTTGTCCAATTTTCCTTACTATTATAACGGTTTTTCTATTTTATGCTCCAAGGGAGGATAAGAGACTACAAATAGAAAGATTTTCAAATTTAAATGATTTTAACCATTTTTAATAATGCTTTCCTGGGTCTATGCATTCAAATCTAGGGAATCTTTCTCAGTATTAAATATACTAATGCAATCACCTATAAGAGGTCTTGTCTCCTTTTCTCGGTCGCTTTTTTTCACATCTCATGCAACATTCTATTGTCATTCCACCATTATTGTCCATCTCGCACGACCAACATATCAGCTACGATCAATATACATGAAAGAAAAGTATTTGTCGACATTTCGATTGTTTTAAATTTACTATTAGATGGTGGTTCAGCAAGGATTAACAACATTCAAATCTCTAACTATATCCAAAAATATTTTAATTTACATTTTAACACCCTTTCAAACTCTCTAAGAATAGATCTCTATCTAGCCCCCTTGGTGCCCTACCCCATTTTAAAATACAGTTAGTACCTAAAGCTCTCATAACATAAGCAATTACAAGTGATTAATTAATCTAATTGACGTGCTGATTCCTTTTGAGCAGTTTTCTTTGCAAGTTCTTCAGCCTTGGAGGCATGCAACTCCATTGCAACTTCAGCCTCCTTTGCCTTTCTTACCTCCTTTGCCGTCTCCATTTTTAATTTTGCTATATCTCTCTCCTCCTACATATATATTTTTTGAAAATAATTATAATCAATGTACATTATTATTATTATAGGATAAATAAATAAGTGATAAGAGACGGAGAAGCTAGTTATATGTGATTTTACATTATAATAGTCCAACATAAATTATCTGTTTGAATTTGCTTGAGGAAAAGAATAGGTGATTTTAAAGAAAAATAAAATGTAAAAGAATAGGTGGAGAGAGAAAAGATTGTTTGAAATTCTGCCGCTCTTTTCATTTCTTGCCAAATATCTTTCACTACGGAATCTTGTTTGGAAATGAAATAGTTTTCTATCATTTTTCATTTTATTGATTTTTTGTTTTTGCCTTTATGATTCATATAAATTATTAATGTAGTTTTTCTTACCATTACAAATAGATTTTTAATCGGGTAATGAATCTTTCGAAAACATCATCTTCACTTGTTCAAAGAATAAATGCGTATAATAGACTCTCTCTGTTGAGATATATATATCGAGTTGATGTATAGTAATCATTTATTCATCTATAAAAATAACTTTAATATGTTATTTTTCAATAACTATTCTATATTATGTTGGTTTTGTCCTAGTTGGGGCAGATTAGCCCAATCTCTGCCTTCTTTTATTTTCCTATCATTGGATCAAGTTGGTTATTAGAATTAAATTGGTTACATACTCAAAATTTACCGCTATAAGTTGAGTCTTTTCTCATAAAATAAATGTTGCTGTTTTCAAATAAAAGAGACAAGCTATTACTTAAAAAAAAAAACCATATATTAATTGGATATCTATATATTTTGTACCTTCTCTTCGGCTCTTGCGTCAACTTTGACATTGTGCATGGTTTTCATGTCATGCATTTTGGTCTTTATTGATTGCATCTTGTAGATTCAAATTTCCTGATAATATTTTTTTATTTGAAATTGGTGAAAAGTGTTTAAAAAAATCTAAATTATAGTAATAATAAATTAATGGAACAATAAAAACAAATGTTTTTGGCTATTTATAACTTTCATTCTCTCACAATCACCGCATGATTAAATTTAGTATTACCTAAAAAAACTACCTAAAAAGGCTAAAATCAAGGTTAATTGGATGAAGGATATAATTTTTGTGGGTAATATATTGTTCCAAATAAGCTTTGGAAAAAATCAAAAATTATTTGCAGTTTGAAAAATCTATAACAAAATCAAATATTATACTTTTTATACACAAATTAAGAAGCTTGACAACAACTTAACCTTCTAACTACAAAGTATGTCATGCATACTACAATATATAATGCAAGATTACCAAAGCATGTCTCATAAACCACAATGAATTCTTCACCGCAAACAATGACACTAACTGTAAAATAGTACCTCTCAATGGTGGCACGTTGCTTGACAAAATGTGTAATTGCACATGGTTTCATATTTTAGAAGAGCTTCAACATAAACAAACAAAGCTTATTATTATTAGATTAATTGATAGCTTCTTTGGTTAGTCACATGTTTTCCAAGCAAATTGTGTGATTTTGCTTAATGTTTCTTTGTAATGAATTTTGTTTAAATCTCAAGGAATAAAATATATTTTTATGGACATCATGACTTATATTTTTGCATTTTTATTGATGTAGCTCGAATTAAAAGTCTGACACTTTAGCCATGCAGTTAGAGATTATATATGTACATGTGTTTTGTAAATAGAGGATATAATAATACATATTTTATTAGAAAATTTTATATATGTTTTTTTATTAGGAGGCGAGAATCCTCAATAGTCAATATGTAAGTTATATAGGCCTCAATCACGAAAGGATGGAGTGACCATGGCCAAGGTAGGTCCGTTGTTTTTGAGGTCTTGTGCAACTTATATCTTGATGCCTTTTTTATTACTAATTGAATGGGGAAGAACAATACACCAAATCTACTAACAAAAAAGATATATATTCTCATAGATACAAAGTCATGTGTCTAACCTAATGCGAGAAAGAGAATAAAAAAGTGAATATTTTAGATTACCTTTCAAAATCCTTGATAATTTGAATTGATTAGAGTTTTTTCAGTGTAGGAGAGGAATATAGCTTAAGAGGTATTTACTTTGTACTAATGAATAACTCACAATGTTTTTCCTATTATCGATTTTTTTCGGCAAAAAAAAAACATTTTTACGGAGGAGGGGGTGGGGGTTGAGGCTGAAAAATGGGAACAAGGGGATTTGAACACAACTACAATTGAAAAGTGGAAAAATCGCTTATTTTTTTATACTGAAAATAATTCGAAATATCATACAAGCCTGGTAGATCGAGGGGCCGATGAATCGGTGGACGAACAAACCGTCATGCAACAACACAACACAAGAACACAATACAACACAACCAAAAAAGGGGAAAAAAAACAGCAACAAGCTGAGCAGACAATACTAATAAATAGATGAGTCAAAGATCAAACTGGATACCCTCCTATCAAAGAGTCGGCTTGGAATAAGCCAAGCACTACAACCGTAGCACCGTTGGTCAACATTAAAGTAGGACTCGAGCTCTTGTGGGCAGTGAAGACGAAGCTTCAAGGAAGCACCTCTCGGAAACGGCGTCGTCACAAACACACTATCACGAATCCAACGAGTCCCAACTTAAATCGTCACACCTTCAACAGACCGAAAAACACCCTGGCCCACCAAAAGCACCAACGTAGAGCAACCCGAATAGGTGACGCCAAAAGGATGAGGATCTTGCCACGACAAGGTTGATGTGACAAATGCCCTTGCGCACACACATATTTGACCCCTCTCGGCTATGCATAACAAAGTGAAAACCCAATTTTTCACCTCTTCCAAACCATGCTTGGTATGCAAGGAAAATCCGCATTTAAAAAAAAAAAAGCTTATCAGAGTTCAGCGGCCCAAGAACGCCCATGTCGTTTGAGGAGGGTGAACCGACACAGACCGTTCATGGACGGAGTTGAACGAAGGAGTGGTGGGCGCAAATGACGCTCTTGAGGAGAACCAATCCGGAGGAAAGACGTCAGATGGCGATCGATGGGGGTATTTGTGGTGGTTCTGTTGTGTAGTTGTGATAGACCGGTGTGGATCGACATTGAAACGATGGTTGGATGGCTAGGTAGGGATGTAGGGAGTAAGTGGTGGCGACAGTGATAGGCTGATGTTGGTGATTGCCGGTGTTGTGTGGTAGCGGTTGTTCGGGTTGTGTGGCGATGATATACTGGTGGCGAAGGGGATAGCCATCCACTTGTCACCAATTAAGTTGTATACTCCTTGCATCCAACAGCTACGCGATGTGCTTTTACCTCCCTGCTTTCAAATAACGTTTTTTCAATCCATTACATCCTAAAAATAAAATAAAATTGACACAACATTAATTAAGACACACAATCATTGAAGTTATTCCTAGCATCCAAAATACCAATACCTTCCAACTTTCCCTGATTTTTTTCTTCCATGGAAAAACGCTTATTACTTAGTGCTCGTTTGGATTGGTTTAAAAAACCCGGGAAGTTGAATATCTCAGGAAATTGGATAGAATATCTGCGTTTGGTTAAAAAAATTTCTTCTCCAAAAACTCAGGAATTGAAATTCCCATGAATTTACATGGTAAGACAACTTACACCATTTTCTTAATAATAAAAATCCCTTATTTATCTCACTATATCCAATCCACCATTATTTTATTTTTCAACCAAACATGTTTCATAAAATCCCTGAAAGTGTAATTCATGGGAATTAGACTTCCCACTTTCCAAGGAATTAAATTCTCGGGAAGTAGACTTCCTATACATTTATCCAAACGATCACTTGGTGTCAATTGAGCTAACAAATCATTTGTTATTTTTCTCTCTATTTTTAATAATGTTAATTATATACACTTTTAAAAAAATTGAGGCCCCTAAAATTTGAGGCTCCATTGCAATTGCACGTTTTTTCAAGTCTACTGACCGCCCTTGACCATGGCTCCTCTATTCACAAAGTGTTGGCACGACCCACAAAGAAGTGAGTTACCCAAAAAAGTGATGAAACGTAGTGTTCTATTCACAAAGTGCTGATGCGGGGCCGCCCGTCAGTCCTCCCCACCCGCTCTCCTCATACACAAAGTGTTAACGCACCGATTACGACTGCTTGAAAGGCTTAGCGACCTGCCTAGGCTTCATCTATTCTCATACCGCCCATTATTGCAGGGGGGATGGGACGGACCGAATGTACCAACCCTCATTGCCCCGAGTCACAATATGCATATGCGGAGCTAGGCGGGGGCAGGTGGGAGAATTCACCCCCCCCCCTTTTTCATCCAAAAATTACCTATATCTGTTCTACTTGTCGATAGCTTCGTTTTGATATATTATAAGCCTGATTCCGATAATCGAGTAAAAAGTTATGAACGTTTGAAAGTTAAACACAGATTAATTATTTCAAATGTCTTTTAATAAATCATGATACTTTTATATTTTACTTAATTTAATATTTTGGTAATATAATTCAACCTAAGAGCTTCGAAACAAGAGGTTATATTACTAAATTCGACAATTATATAAGTAACTATTCAAGTTTAAAGTTTGTATATCTTATTACATGTTATTGCATGATAAGAGAACAACAAGTTGCATATGACTTTATGGGTTTGAAACGATATTTTTAGACGAAAATAATGTTGTTATAGATTAAAACGATATCGTTTTCCTTTTAAAGAGAAAAATAACTATATAACAACTAATGACATAGTTTTAAACTAAAACACAACAATTTTGAATTAAAAAAACATTGTGTTTTGAACTAAAAAAACCCTTGTATTGAACTAAAATATATCACCGTTTAATGTAAATTGAATATCATAGTTATGCTTCTCTAAACTATAGAAAAATCTACCAAATAATGAATCAACAATTTGTATAAAACTTCGCGCCCCCCCCCCCCCTCGATAAACTCCTCGCTCCGTCCCTGACAATATGTTAGCACTATCCATGAAGAATCGTGTTAAAAAAGAATGGATACTACAATCTCAATGCATGTAAGTAAATGTATAACGATAAATAAAATCATTCCTACAAAAAAAAAACGATAAATAAAATCATGTGATAGCATCCACTTAGGTGATATTTATAGGTCTATTTTCATTAGTTTTTAGTGTATTAGTTGCATTTTACTATAGTTTATTTGTTTTACATTTTCATACTTAGAGTCTACATACAAGTAGTATTGAGTGTTTTGATTTTGGAGCGAAGACAAAGAAAATCAAGCTAACAAGGTAAAAGGATAAAACAACGCAAAAACGAGGCATAAAATGCGGCCTAACTCCACCTAGTTTGAGATTGCGAACACGTCAACTAGAATCTAGAAGAGTGGGGACATGAAATGCGTCGCTTTGAGCACAAGAGTGATGAAACGTAGTGTTCTATTATATCCAAGGGTATGGGCGAGTACGACAATGTTTTATGAGGATGAAAAAGTGAAGCACGATATTTTGGGAGAGGGTAAACACGACAATAGAAATTTAAAGTATAAGATGTAAACCATTTCTTTTATATACCCATGAGCAAATTAATCATTAATGTAAACCATTTTAAAATTTCGAGGTACACATTTTTTTTCTTTTGATTTTAAGGATAAAAATTGTATTAATATTAAGTATTTTACATAGGTGCATGGAATAAAAGTGTGGGAAATGAAAAGAGGGTCGCCCTTAGTTAGGCTCGGAGGCCTAATTAGGGGAAATGAAAAGAAGGGTCACAACTACCGATTGCACACAAGGGTGAGAGAAAGAGAGGTGGGAGGGGGAGGCGAGAGCAACGGAAGCCATGGGAGTTGAGTTTGAAGGGGGCTCCGATGTGTGAACATAGGGAGTTAAGCGAGAGGGAGATGAGAGCTTGATGAAGCAACAGATGCGGCTCTTTTCATATACGAGGGAGAATGAAAAGTGAGGAGTTGAGCGGCTAGAGTTTTCAGGTAGCGGGTATTTATACTCTGTTAATTAGGGTTAGGTTAGGTTAGGAAAAAACACAAAAAATAATCTCTTTAGTGGAAAAAAAAACTTATATGTATTGTGTTTATGTAACCCATTTAAATCAATGGTTAATTCTTTAAATAAGTTACAATTTTTATAGAACTATGGCTGTGTATGGTTGCCCAAAATTAACCGGTTGAAATTAGTTAGGGCTGGGGAAAATTTCCCACGAAAATCGTACCAACACGTACCAACCGAACCAATTGTCAGAAGTCGGTACGGTAATGGTAATCGAAACGGAAAAGTTGGGATTACCATTACCAACCGATTTGCAATTGGTTGGTACGGTAATTACCAACCAACTACTACCAATATACATTTAGATATTTTTTTAATTATATTTTAATTGTTTTAAGATTACATTAAGTTGGAGTATTTTTTTTGGGTTATAAGACTTGTTGTTTGTTATTGTTGTTTGTTATTCAAGTTAATAAGGCCATCTCCATTGCTGTACATTTGTGATGTACTATGACAAAAAATTTAAAAAATAAAAAAGAAAATTTGGAGTACACAAGTAAAATGAGCTAACAGAAGTACATGAAAAATTGCAGGACGGGGCTGACAAATGGCAAATGTACCCAATAGAACATAGGCACGTGGAATGGGTGGAAGGCTTGAATTACTATTGAACACGATAGGGCAGCAAAGGTGATATTATTTTTTTTATTTGGCACTTCAAAATATGTAACAAGGTGAAATGATTTTTTTTAAATCAATTTTTGACATGTTAAAAATACTTTAAAAAAATTATAAAAAATATATTTGAATAGTCATTAATTTTATCTATCCATAGACATCCATGTTGCATATGTTTGTTAAAAAGAATTTGATTAAAGTAATTTTCGTTAATAATATATATTAATTTATTATTTAAATTATATTAAAATAATAATATTCTTTTACTGTAAAATAATTTTATACGATGATATTAAATAAATAGATGTAATATGTCGAATAACAACACAAGTATTAAATTTAAAAAAGTCGAGATAGGGTCCGTAAATGGAGTGCAGGGATGTGAGTGAAATTGTTAAAAACAATAAAGGGTGTACTTGTGCTGACGTGGCAGGAAAAAATTTGGTTTAGTACAGTAGTAAGTGTACAGGGGTGTGCATGGCCTAAGTACTTCGTATTTCCTATTTCTTTTTTATTTGTTATTTTATTTTTGGTACTGGTATTACCTATTAACTTGATTTCTTTTTATATTTGTTATTTTTATAAATTGTTTTTAATCAAGGGAGGAATACTAGCTCAGCTTCGGTTCAGACTAAAACCTAAATTTTATTCGGAAGCTAGTGGACATGTTATTTTAAATATTATCGGGACAATTTAAGTCTTTATATTGCTTTTGTGCTTAAATGTATGAAAAATTTACCGTATTTATGTTGTTGCTACTTATAAATTTTAAATTTTATTTAAGTTGTATTGTCTTTGATTATTTGTATGCTTTTTTCACCAACACTCAAAACATGGTAAAATACCATTACCAACACGTACCAACCAACTTAATTGGTAACCAATTAAGTTGGTACAACCCCTTCGGTGGTTGGTAATGGTTTGAATTTTAGGATTACCAATTATAATTGGTTGGTACGTGGTAACGACAAAAACTAATTGGTATTGTACCAATTCCACCCCTAAAATTAGTATCTTGTAGGTGTTAAAAAAATAACTGGTTTAATGGTGGTATGGGAGCAAAAAAAAGTCAGAAACCGGTTAAAATTTTTGGTTTAATTATAAGCCGGCCAATGCAGCTTATTTAGGGGTTTATTTTTCTACAATTACAAATTTACCCCTTCTCTTTTATCTTACTTGGTTTGAAAGTACCACAATACCCCTAATAAAAACCAAATAAACTCTACTTTTTACAAATAAACTGTTTTTCGCCCATACGGAGTTTATATTTTTTCATAAATTTTTAACTACTTTTACCAACAGTTTATAAATTTTACACTGTTTATAATTTTAGTCAGTTTATTAACTCCGTCTCATACGAACCCTATATCTTTCTTAAAGTTTTTATATATATATATTTTTTTGAAAAACAAAGAAAATATTTGTAATATGTCTATATGTTACTATTCGTGTAATTTGCTGATTTCTAAAACCTTAGTCCCAAACCCTACTCAACCCTCCACCGCTCTTCCGCCATTGTCACCCCTCTCCGCTTTCTCTCTCCAGTAAATCCGCCATGGACGACAGCTTGTACGACGAATTCGGCAACTACATCGGCCCCGAGATCGAATCCGACAGAGAAGATGCCAGCGACGCCGAAGAGGAGGACGACGACGACCTCGAAGACCACCGCAAGCCCTCCGACGACGCTCCTATGTCGGAGGACGAGGACTTCGCCGCCGCATCCGCCAACGGCAATTGGATCACCTCCGGCGACGTCGACGTCGAGAACCAAATCGTCCTCGCGGAGGACAAGAAGTACTACCCCACCGCCGAGGAGGTCTACGGCGAAGATGTCGAAACCCTAGTTATGGACGAAGACGAACAGTCCCTTGAGCAACCGATTATCAAGCCTGTCAAGGCTCTGAAGTTCGAGCTCGGGGTCAAGGACTCCTCCACCTACGTTTCTACGGAGTTTCTCCTAGGGCTTATGTCGAACCCTAGCTTGGTGAGGAACGTAGCGCTCGTCGGCCACCTCCATCACGGGAAGACTCTGTTTATGGACATGTTGGTGGAGCAGACGCACCGCGTCTCGACTTTCGATCCCAAGAATGAGAGGCATATGCGGTACACGGATACCAGGATCGACGAGCAGGAGAGAAGGATTTCGATTAAGGCTGTTCCCATGTCGCTGGTGCTGGAAGATAGCAATTCCAAATCGTTCCTTGTCAATGTGATGGATACGCCCGGCCATGTGAATTTCTCCGATGAGATGAGCGCTGCTCTCCGGCTTTCTGATGGTGCTGTTCTGGTTGTGGATGCTGCTGAAGGAGTCATGGTAAGCCAAGTTCCTCCTTTACTTTTTTTGGTTCTTGTTCTTTACATGTATTCCTGTTGCTTATAGTCAAATTGAGGTAGATAGGTTCAAGAAGTGCTGACTTATTGTTCATTACATGTATTTCTGGTTGTGGAAATAGCTTCTTCTTGTTTTTTTAAATTATTACTCTGATTTTGATCTATTTGAGCTTTCCTTAGAGGCATGTACTAGCAATTGGAAATTGCAGGCCTTCTTGTGCTCTACTTTGTTCATTTTGTAAAGCAAATCATTGCTGACTGTTTATCTGCGGTATGCGTGTGAATCAAACTGGGTCATGGTTGGTGGATATGCTCTTTTTTTTTCCCTACATCTCTCCATAATTCTATCTATGAGAGCTTAATTCGAGTTTTTCCCCCTGATTCACCAAGAGCTGATGTTAGTTTATACTTTATAGCATTTTTTCAAGTATAAAGGGCTTATCTCATAGATGTTGTCTTCTAATGTTGACAGGTGAATACAGAGAGAGCTATTCGCCATGCTATCCAGGAGCGTCTTCCAATTGTTGTGGTGATTAATAAGGTAATTTAGCTGTGTACTTGAATTTTTTGGGTTCTCTGACACAACTGTTTGCAATTTTTCTGTACTGGTTTATGACTTAGATTCATCATTCTTGAAGGTTGACAGGTTGATAACAGAACTGAAGCTGCCTCCTAAAGATGCCTACTTCAAGTTGAAGCATACAATTGAAGTAATCAATAACCATATCGCAGCGTTTTCTTCAACTGCTGGTAATGTCCAAGCTATTGATCCAGTTGCAGGAAATGTTTGCTTTGCAAGTGCTACTGCCGGCTGGTCTTTCACTTTGCAGTCTTTTGCTAAGATGTATGTAAAGCTCCATGGTGTACAATTTGACGCGGAAAAGTTTGCATCTCGTCTGTGGGGAGATATGTATTTTTATCCAGACAATAGAACTTTCAAGAAGAAACCCCCTGCTAGTGGTGGTGAACGGTCATTTGTTCAGTTTATTCTTGAACCACTATACAAAATATATAGTCAAGTGATTGGAGAACATAGAAAAAGTGTTGAAACAACACTTTCAGAGTTGGGTGTTACTCTCAGCAACGCAGCCTACAAACTAAATGTCCGGCCTTTGCTTAGACTCGCTTGTAGTGCAGTTTTTGGTACCGCTACAGGCTTTACTGACATGCTGGTGCGTCACATCCCTTGTGGAAAAGAAGCTGCAGCTAGGAAGGTTGACCATATATATACTGGACCAAAGGACTCTGATATCTACAAGTCTATGGAAGATTGTTCTCCTGCTGGCCCCCTGATGGTTAACATCACCAAACTCTATCCAAAGTCTGATTGCAGTGTTTTTGATGCATTTGGTAGGGTTTACAGTGGGGTACTCCAGGTGGGGCAGAGTGTTAAGGTTCTGGGAGAAGGCTATTCTCCAGATGATGAAGAGGATATGACCAAAAAAGAAGTAACGAAGCTGTGGGTTTATCAGGCACGTTATAGAATTCCAATAACCAGAGCTCCTCCTGGTTCTTGGGTTCTTATTGAGGGTGTAGATGCCTCAATTATGAAAACTGCCACATTATGTAATGCCAACTATGATGAAGATGTGTATATTTTTCGTCCATTGCAATTTAACACGCTTTCAGTTGTCAAGACTGCTACAGAACCTCTAAACCCTAGTGAGTTGCCCAAGATGGTCGAGGGTCTGAGGAAAATTAGTAAGAGCTATCCTCTAGCCATTACCAAAGTAGAGGAATCAGGGGAGCATACAATTCTAGGTACAGGAGAGTTGTACCTCGATTCGATCATGAAGGACCTGAGAGAGCTGTATTCAGAAGTGGAAGTCAAGGTCTTCATCCTTTCTGGAAACTGTTTCTTATTTTCTTTCCAGTGGCCTTGCCTATTTGCCTTTTTGTATTTGTTCAGTCATGTTAATACTTTTAAAAAAAAATCTGATTTTTATTCCTGTTTAAAATTGCAGGTGGCAGATCCTGTGGTCTCATTCTGTGAAACAGTTGTGGAGTCATCATCCATGAAATGTTTTGCTGAAACACCCAACAAAAAGAATAAAATTACAATGGTATTGTATGCATTCTTGATTGATCTAATCGGTTCTTTAGTTTGCGTGATACTCAATACTTATTACTTTCATTGTCCTAGATTGCGGAGTCTTTGGAGCAAGGACTTGCTGAGGATATTGAGAATGGTGTTGTGAGCATCGATTGGCCTAGAAAGAAACTCGGTGATTTCTTTCAAACCAAATATGACTGGGATTTGCTTGCAGCCCGTTCTATATGGGCATTTGGCCCCGATAAGCAGGTCATTCTTCCTTTATTTGTTGGTTTGGACGCTTTGCAGTATTATTACTTTTTTTTTTTAATTACAATAATGCCGCCTGCCCTTTTCCTTATTCCTTTATCTTTATATTCACTCTTCAATAACTCTACTATTAATGTAGAAGTCAACTGTTTGATAGTGTGATACTTCATATTTGCAGGGTCCCAACATTCTGTTGGATGACACGCTCCCAAGTGAAGTTGACAAGAGTTTACTCAACGCTGTTAAAGATTCCATTGTTCAGGGGTAAGTACCTTCATTTGTTACACCAGGTGACTGGTCTAGTTTCTGCTTGTGATGAAATGACTTTTGTGTTTGTGTCGTCAACAGATTTCAGTGGGGTGCTCGAGAGGGTCCTCTTTGTGATGAACCAATCAGGAACGTGAAATTCAAAATAGTAGATGCAAAGATTGCCCCTGAGCCACTCCATCGGGGAACTGGTCAGATTATTCCAACAGCTCGTCGTGTTGCTTATTCTGCTTTTCTTATGGCCACTCCTCGACTTATGGAGCCTGTATATTATGTTGAGGTAATTTTCAGTGGGTTTTGCTTTCATTATGGAGATCTGGTTCATGAGTGGTAGGATTATAGGCGGATTGGTCTCATTTATTTGTTTTCTTACTTTCTTATTACCTCTTGTTTGTTGCTTTCAGATACAAACACCAATTGATTGTGTCTCTTCTATTTACACCGTGCTATCAAGAAGGCGTGGCCATGTTACTGCAGATGTTCCTCAACCTGGGACCCCAGCTTATATTGTTAAGGTGTGTGGTTAATTTTAGTGTGCATCATGTAATTTTATTTGGCGTGAATTGGGGATAAATATTGAGGGTTATGGATTCTCATGAAGTCATGAACAGTTTATCTTCACTCTGAATATTGAGATGAAATTTGTTACATATGGGTAATTTCACTAGCAGTCACTGGAATAAGAATCTAGGACAATATCTCACTGACTAAACCGTATTCGATATATTTGCATTTTAATTGAAATTCTGCTTTATGTCTAACTTCTATTTCTCTCATGCTTTTGTAGGCATTTTTGCCTGTGATAGAATCGTTTGGTTTCGAGACAGATTTGAGGTATCACACTCAAGGGCAAGCCTTTTGTCTCTCTGCATTTGATCACTGGGCTATTGTTCCTGGTGACCCACTAGACAAGGGGATAGTGCTACGGCCCCTTGAACCCGCCCCAATACAACATCTTGCGCGTGAATTCATGGTGAAAACTAGGCGCAGAAAGGTGCGTGCCTATGCTTTCCTGTCATGTTACTTGTTCTGCCTTAATTCGGTATCCTACCCCCATATTGGAGTCTCTTACTGAACTCTATAAATATCACTATATTTTTCAAAATTTATTATATGAATGCAATCATAGTTATTATCAAAAATCAGATCGCATTTAATAAATTTTATCTTGTTAATGGTGCAAACTGTGATCAGTGTGGATGGGCAAAAAATAAATTTTTCCTTGTAAAAGCTGATTCCTAATTCTAGCTTCTAAATGATGAATGGTGGGAGTTTCTCAGATACTTTTGACAGTTAACTGTGTCTAGGACTAGAAAATTTATGCTAATTGACTCATATTGCACCTGAAATAGTTATCCTTCACATGTTGGATAATTCTGGGTTTGATATCCCTAAACAAATCAGGTCCCATAATGATCTGTTTCATTTGTTTCCCAATCAAAGTGATGATTTGATTTGTTTTTCCATTTTAATGGGCCAATGGCTATAGTTTTACAAACACCATGTCTAAACATTGAAGAAATTAATTTCATTCATTTTGGGGGCAAGGGAATCATATTTTACCCTTCCAAGTTCCAACAGATATTTAATATTCAGGGAATTATTCAGTAAAAATATATATAGTCTCTGATTGCCTTTTGGCTAGGAGGATGAATGAATTGGCTTATTCTGTGAATTGTTTAGACTTATTGTCTTATTGTCTGATTGTCTGGAATCTGGATAGCTTCAATCCCTCAAAATCTACTCGGTTGGTTTATTATTCATAAACATAAGTGTGAGTTCATAACATTGATTCAGCACTGACCAGTCTGAATTGAACTAATATTGCTGAAAAAACTAATCTTATTATGACTGATTTTGAGCAAGAGTTGAATTTTAATACCTTAATTAATGTTTTTTTTTTATCAATGTTAAGGGAATGAGCGAAGACGTGAGCATTAACAAGTTCTTCGACGAGGCTATGGTGGTGGAACTTGCCCAACAGGCTGCTGACCTTCACCTGCAGATGACATGAGACCTGGCCGGGTAACTGTTGAGAAATTTTTACTCTAAAACGCGTCTCTCCCTCATTTCTAGGTGAACTACAACTTTGGTATTGGTGCTGTGAAGGCAAAGCATTGCAAATGGTAAAAGAGAATGTGGAAAGAGGCATGAGACATGGATTTGTTTTGAGCCCTTGATAACAGTGCTGAAGATTGTGAGTTGAGTCTTTTGGCTAACACTGCATTTCTATATCCTGGCTGTGACAGATAAATGACTTAGTCGGAGAGATCACCTTCAATAGATTTTGGGTTGGCTATCACTGCATTTTTATTGTGTAATTCATGCTAAATAGTATAGTAATTGGAATTTGGAAGTTTAGAATTTATTGTGGTGTTTTGCTGGCGGTGATGCTCGAGAGTTCTTTATCGTCGTTTTTTAGCTTATCAGGTGTCAAGTTTGCAATACTTGTCAAAGCGAAACTTCGGTGCTTTGTGAAAAAATGTGTGAAAACGTTTTGAAGGCTTGCTCACTATTGCCAACATAACCATATTCCAATCATCCCGAAGGTATGAACTTGAGAAGAGGCCCTTTTTCTTTGTTTAAGCTCCGCAAATGGTCATTGGTGGATGGTCCACTTTGTTGCATATGCCAAAACTCAGTGATATTAGTTAAGATGATTAAACTTAGCGCCAAAATATGCTCATGAAATCCATAAACAACCATTTTCACGCAAAAACAACTTCACCTAAAGAAGTGGTGGTTAAGATGATTGAACATAAAAGTTCAAATGCTTGTATGTACTATGTAGGGGCCTAGTTCAGTGTATATGATTTGATATGATTGGCCCCTTTTTTTTTTTGGTGCAAAGGAGGACCAAGGTTATTAAACTGGGAAAGTTCAGCCTGATGACCCAACAGATGGGGGCAGGTGCAAAGCATTACAAAGGAAATCCGGAATAGATTCAAAGATAGTGAGGGGATTAGTCATATTGATAGCTGAGTTAGCTAGTGCATCGGCTGCTGCGTTCGCTTGTCTTCGAACTTGATGGAACGAGACCTCCCAATGTGCCGTCTGGACTAAAAAAAAAGTGTTGGTCCAATGGAGGTTCGGCTAACCGAGGCACTGGTGGATCCAGGTGACACTGGCTCGTGATCCTTCCACTGACAGGAGCGGGAGCTAGTCGCTGCTCTGTGAAGCCAGCCTCACGCAGTGCACTCCGCTCTAAGAGCCATGGTGACCCAGGCCTTCGCCCAAGCCACCAGACTCAACTCCCTACTTGGAGAGGGCGAGCCCAGTGAACGCCACCGAAGACCCGGCCTGGCTAGGCATAACCCTGTTCCAGCACTTTAATGTCCCCACTTGGATTAGTCATATTGATAGCTGAGTTAGCTAGTGCATCGGCTGCTGCGTTCGCTTGTCTTCGAACTTGATGGAACGAGACCTCCCAATGTGCCGTCTGGACTAAAAAAAAAGTGTTGGTCCAATGGAGGTTCGGCTAACCGAGGCACTGGTGGATCCAGGTGACACTGGCTCGTGATCCTTCCACTGACAGGAGCGGGAGCTAGTCGCTGCTCTGTGAAGCCAGCCTCACGCAGTGCACTCCGCTCTAAGAGCCATGGTGACCCAGGCCTTCGCCCAAGCCACCAGACTCAACTCCCTACTTGGAGAGGGCGAGCCCAGTGAACGCCACCGAAGACCCGGCCTGGCTAGGCATAACCCTGTGCCGTCTGGACTAAAAAAAAAGTGTTGGTCCAATGGAGGTTCGGCTAACCGAGGCACTGGTGGATCCAGGTGACACTGGCTCGTGATCCTTCCACTGACAGGAGCGGGAGCTAGTCGCTGCTCTGTGAAGCCAGCCTCACGCAGTGCACTCCGCTCTAAGAGCCATGGTGACCCAGGCCTTCGCCCAAGCCACCAGACTCAACTCCCTACTTGGAGAGGGCGAGCCCAGTGAACGCCACCGAAGACCCGGCCTGGCTAGGCATAACCCTGTTCCAGCACTTTAATGTCCCCACTTGGATTAGTCATATTGATAGCTGAGTTAGCTAGTGCATCGGCTGCTGCGTTCGCTTGTCTTCGAACTTGATGGAACGAGACCTCCCAATGTGCCGTCTGGACTAAAAAAAAAGTGTTGGTCCAATGGAGGTTCGGCTAACCGAGGCACTGGTGGATCCAGGTGACACTGGCTCGTGATCCTTCCACTGACAGGAGCGGGAGCTAGTCGCTGCTCTGTGAAGCCAGCCTCACGCAGTGCACTCCGCTCTAAGAGCCATGGTGACCCAGGCCTTCGCCCAAGCCACCAGACTCAACTCCCTACTTGGAGAGGGCGAGCCCAGTGAACGCCACCGAAGACCCGGCCTGGCTAGGCATAACCCTGTGCCGTCTGGACTAAAAAAAAAGTGTTGGTCCAATGGAGGTTCGGCTAACCGAGGCACTGGTGGATCCAGGTGACACTGGCTCGTGATCCTTCCACTGACAGGAGCGGGAGCTAGTCGCTGCTCTGTGAAGCCAGCCTCACGCAGTGCACTCCGCTCTAAGAGCCATGGTGACCCAGGCCTTCGCCCAAGCCACCAGACTCAACTCCCTACTTGGAGAGGGCGAGCCCAGTGAACGCCACCGAAGACCCGGCCTGGCTAGGCATAACCCTGTTCCAGCACTTTAATGTCCCCACTTGGGTTACAAGCTCACGCTACTAAGCTCGACATTCATCATTGGAATCTGTGAGGCTATGAAGGGCAGATGTTCCTCACTATTTTCCGATGTGGGGCATTTCGTTTCAAAATGAATTTTGTAAATTGGAAAGATTTTTCCTGCTGAGATGAGTCTCCACCGAAATTCCCATTTACAGTGGTTGGACAAAGAATTCTACACAAATCCCTCTTTACATTCCTGAATAACAATCTGTGTGATTGTTGATCAAGATTGAAGGATTTGTTGGAACTCGATTCAAAGAACACTTGTGAACTTCAATTCATTGTGTTGTCCATCGACGAACACAGGAGGGGTCCGTCAACCGACTCAACCCCCTTGCCTCCAGTGAGGGCCTAGAATATGTCCAAAGACGATCTCATTTTAGTCTGAAACAACATCGATTAGGTCTGAAACAGCCTCGTTTGTATCGTTTTTAGTTCAAAACGACCTCGTTATAGATCGAAACTATCCTGTCAAACCCTGTGTGGGTGACAAATAGATCCACATCAGTGCAAGTTCAAGTTCTGTGAGTACTCAACTGCTGGTTTGTTCCTTCCTTTCATCAAACTTCAAATCTTAACTTACCTAGTTTTCTGACTAATTAGTACTTAAAGTTCAAGTTCTGTAAGTACTCAACTGTTGGTTTGTCGTTTCTCCGTTTTCGTTTTAGTTACAATTTTCCGTTCTCATGTAACTATAACACACAGGAGTACAGGACCATATGTTATACTTTAATTTTTTTTTATTAATGGATTAAATTTTATATTATATAATAAAATTACTAAGTATAATAAAATTCTTCAGTAAAGAAATTTCATTAATATTTAACGATAAAAACTATATAAAATAAATTAGTTTACAATTTCACACTTAAAATTACTTATTTATGTACTTTTTTTACGATAAAAACTATATAAAATATAATTTTAAAATAAATCAGTTTACAATTTCACACTTAAAATTAGAGCTTATATTAGAGCAATATATACTTTATAATTTATATATTGTTAAAATATAATCAATTACAATAACAATATGGACAAAAAAAACATGCGAATTATACATATTTTATTCACTTTTCCAAACACTTTTGCTTCTTCATTCAAATCTATATGAGGAGGTAGTTGCGGACGACGTCGTTCAACTCATACCAAGAGAAAGAAGATGACATTGTAGCACACGCACACACGAGAACATACACGCAGTGGCGGAGCTAGAAAATTTTCGGAGGGAGGCACCGTCAGAAATGTACGATATTGTACGTTTTGGATTAAATTGACATGAAGAATTATATATAATACGATAATTAATGATGTTATTTTAAGATAAAATATCACCGATTTATGATAATTAATGATGTTATTTTAAGTATAATTTATTGTGCTCATAACATATAATATATGTATAACCCGATATAAAAAATTTAAACTTGCATAACTTCTTATCTAATTGTCGGAATGATTAATATAACCTCTCATTTCGAAGCTCTCGAGATAAAGTATAGTATGTAAATGTTAATTTAAGTAAAATATAAAAGCATTATAGTATATTGAAATAAAATTAAAGTGATTAATATACCCTTAAGTTTAAAACATTCATAACTTTTTACTTAGAGGTCGGATTAAGGCGTATTATATATCAAAACGAAGCTATCGACGAGGAGAATACACCTAGGTAGTTCGTCGCGTGAGAGAGGGGGCACATGCCCCCTAGTCCCCCCCTCAGCTCAGCCCCTGATACACGTGTGGATGTTATGGGAACCTACACAGTAAATTATTTAGATGTGAAGATTACACATAAATATCGTAGGAAACGTTGAGTTTTAAGAAAGTAAGATTACCATTGTTTTTGAGGAAAGAGTACCATATTATTATTTAGGTTGGGAAGAAAACTCATTTGAAAATTGAACCTACATTAGTGATTTAGTGGGTCAAAGTCAAAGTAAAGAAGAAGAAGATTTTACCCTATCCCGGTATGATTTCATTAGGTAGAATTTACCTTATCCCCGATTTGGTTGGGTCAAAGTAAAAAAAAAAAGAATTTGTTTCAAATAGAATATTTTAGCTTATTTACATTACATAAGTAATTATTAATTACTTTTTTTTATCACAATTATTAATATTAATTATCAATTATCAATTACTTTTGATAATATTTGGTTGTAAAAAGAATATAAAATTATACAAAATGATATGGCATATTGAGTGACGCGAACCAAACTTCTTTTTAAAATTAATTTTTCTTAGATTTATCCATTTCAATAAGTTTATCAAATCTAATTTTTTTATCTTTATTTTCAATTTAAAACTTATAATTTCGTTAATCGTCTGCCCGTCCATAGATTTTATGACTAAACAGGCCCTTCTCTCTCCCTATCAATCTCTACGTCATCCTGTCGCCATTCTCGTGAATATTCGGTTATACTCAAAATCTCTCCACTGCCATCGCCACCGCCACCGCAAACATTGAGATCTCTCTGTCAATCTTTTGCTTTTCCATGGCGCGCTTGAATTCTTCGTCGCTCGATTAGATGTCTCGGATTGGGCGGCTAAGTCCCCTAATGTGCTTGAATTCTCCGTCGTGTATAAATAGGAGCTTGGAGATGCACTAACTCTTTTTTATATTAATCAAGTTGCGGTTGCTTCATTTCTTGTCATTGTGTACGGGCTTCCTCCTTTTTTATATTTTATGTTGTTATACCACCCACAATCAATGTGGGATAACGACCTTTTTCATTCCATCATCTTTGGATTTTAGGTACGATATGAATTGAGAAATATTTTCCGCAAATACACCCTTGTGTATTTTATTTAAATATAATATTTTGATAGAATAACTTTTGTAAAATAAAAATGTTGAAAATGATTTTTATTCAAAAACGGCAGACCTATAATTTTTTGGGGGGGCTAAAAAATTCACGATTTTTTTTGCATGTATATATGAAAAATATTTTTTTTAAGGATTTAGAAAAGGCCATAAATTTATTATTTAAATAGTCATTTTGAGTAGAAAAAAAAAATGTAAAATAAATACTATAAAAAAATGAGAATTTTTTATATATTTATGTATATAAAAGAATATTTTTGTGTAAATATATTGCAGATAAACTTAAATTTATATTTAATAAGATATTTTTAGTAGAAAAAACTAAGAGAAGTAAAAATTATGAAAACATGAAGCTAATGGAGTTTGAATTTATGACCCTCGAAGTAATAAATTAAAATCCCCTTTTTCCCAACTAAGCTAAGTTGTCTTTATGATTCATTACATATTTTACACAACAAAATTGTGAACTATATTTTATTAAATCAATAGTAACAATACTTTGCAAAAGAAAAAATTCATTTACATTTTTCTTTTTTGTCCTGTTGGGACCCTCTATCCTCATTTTCCCTATCTCATCTCTATCCCTCCCCAAACTAAGTGTTTTGTTAAAAATTCTAAAAGAATTAAAATTAAATAAAATGAAGAAAAAGGATGAGTGAGGGTTTGAGGGATGAATTGTGAGAAGATATGGAAAGAGGACATGAATTATGGGGATAGAGGGATCTCAATCGTTTGGTCTTTTACTATTATCTCATCTCCATTCTTATCTTCATCCGATCTCCTTCCTCCTACAACCTCCATGAATCACTTCGACCAATTCACACTTGAGTTTCTATTCTACAGTCTGCACCATACTAATCTACGTTGTTATGTTCATGTTTTGATGAGTTTAACTTAAAAAAAAACATTTTTAAATAAGTTTAACTTCCTGTAAATTAAAATTCTGTGTTTTGTTTGATTGAATATGAACTTTCATGAAATCATGAGAATTTATGTAAAATTACTTTTGTAACCCTTATTAATAAAAACTACTATTTATTTAAATTACGGACAAATACGTAATTTGTGATTTGATAAGAAAAGGAAAAGATTTTTTAAAATAAATCAAAATGGTGGATTTCAACTTACCCACCTCTCACATGGTAATTTCAAATTTCAATTCATCCATTTTGGTGGAATTGGAAAACACATATATTGAAATCTATTTTTTGGGTTATTTCAATTCCTGAGTTTTTTTAATGTAATCCAAACGAGCACAAAGAGAGCAAGTGTAAAAATATGGATACGTGAAGTGTTGTTCGGAGATGAGGTGAAGGTCTCGATGCCAAAGCGAAAGTATGAGAGGTTATAGGCGGATGGGGGAATAAATATATATTTCCGGTGAGATATTTTTTCAAGGAATCGTACAAATATTATGATTTCAACATAGAATCTCTACTACGATGCCATAATCACAAACATTGCATCATTTCCTTGATTCGAAGGGGACCGGAAGAATATAATTTGCGGTGGTAATAATGAATAAAGAAAAAAAAACACACAAAACAACAACAAGAAGAAGAAGATTGATAAAGATTGTTTTTTTAATGACCTCTTGAGAGAGGTGAGAGCCTCTCTCTCTAAGAACAAAATCTCTAACCCTATTACCACCTCCACCACCTCACCACCCCCACCCCCCACCACCGCCACCCCCACCCCCACCACCGCTCCACCGTCATCAACTCTACTCATCAACAAACACCACCGCCTCTTCTCGATCTTAACGCCTAACCACTACCATCTCCTCACCATCGCTACCACATCTAGCCTCTGTCGCCGCCATACCGAAACAAAATCAGCCCGTCAATGTCGCGGGTCCACCGGCTTCTCCTTGGCTTCCGCCACTCTCCGGTGGCCGCCTTCGCCGCCGTTTGGGTGGACATCCTTGGTTGAGATCCTCTCGCTCCTCCTTGGTCCTTGGGGCCCAAGCTTCGGGTCCTTGGGACCCATGTTTTGGTACCTTTGGACAAAAGGTGTTTTTTTTTAGGGGGGGGGGGGGGGGGGGGGACATCTGAAAAGGTTGAAACCACTCATTGAGTATACCCCGTGAGTGGATCTTTTGATTGAGCTTATCATTTTTTGATAGCTTAAGTTGTTGATTCATTCAAATAAACCCACCCGATTAAGGTGATATTAAATCCCGAAAGGGCTTCAATAAGATCCCGAAAGGGATCCAGGTGCTTCTTACATTGGGGTTCTCGGTCGCGAAGCTGGTTGTTCTTGGCGCTTCTTTTTCTGGGATGGGGCTCTGGCGTCCGTTTGTCGGGTCTAGTTGTGGTCGAGGCAGTGTGTAATTGTGTATCGAGGCGACTCCGCGAAACGGAAATTTCCTTGGAGGTTCGTCTTCACTGTCCACAGGGACTCCTGATGTACCGCTGGCCAGCGGTGTCATTGCTTGGTGATGTTTGGCGGCGGCTCTTAGTCTATGTTGTCTCTAGCTTGTTTGGGTTAGGTTCGCTTGTTCGACTGTTTTTGTGTGCTTTCCCCCGGTTGTACTGCACCTTGTTCTGCCTTTTGTTGTAAGTTTAGACAGTTCACCGGCTGCCGACTTGTCGGCCTCTCGAGATGTCAGGTATGTCCGGCTCTCGAATTATTTCCTAATAAAAAAAAACAATGTTCCTATTTGGCACGTAGTAGCAATGTCCGATCTGATATCGCTAGTTCGATCTGATTCGATCATCCATTGGCTATCGAGGAATGTCAACAACTTCTCTACTCAATAATGTCCAATTCAACATTAAATGTCTAAAAGAACGATGATTTGTTGTGTATATAGTTTTCATGTATCTTAGCAGCCAACTTAATCAACAACAACAAAAAATCTTCATGTATCTTAATCCTTGAAACTAGTTCAATACCCACACCTTATGCAGTTTTGTAATATAAATATTAATATGTTTGATATTAAAAAACGCATAAAAAATTTGTAAATAACATTAAACCCTACTATTCTTTCACTTTTTTGTATTTAGATAAATTTTCTATTAACATCCATTCAACTTATTAACTTCCTTTGATATTTTTTATTGTTATATTAATTTAAAAACAAGACAAAATTAATTTATATCTATTTTTTTTTTAATTTAACTAAATTTTGTGTTAAAACTCTTTGGATAAAAATTTGGTAAAATTATATCTTTAGCATAGATACTCACAACAAACTTGGTTAAAATCTTGTAAAAATGTATCGATATCTAATAAAATTGAGTAAAATATTATCTTAAATATATAATAATATATTAATATCTTATGAAATTGTGTAAAATTTTATCTAAAATATATAATAATATATCGACATCTAATGAAATTGAGTAAAATCGTATCATATATAAATGTTATCTCGTAAAATGTATCATAAATGACTTCTTCTTTATTATACAAAGTTTATATATATAATATATATAATATATTTTATATAATTGATTAATTGATACTCCAAAACAAACTTTGAATGGTAAATTTATGAATCAAAGGGTAACGAATTCAATTTACAGCCATCTTTCCGCCGGAGGCCCCAAAAAACTCCCTCCCGTCCCACCTCCTACTCGCCGCCGACGCCGACGATTCCCCACCGCGGCTTCTCCGGCAATTGAGGTTCCGGTGATCAGGATTGCACTCCGATGTCTGAATCAGCCTCCGAAAATCTCGGTTAGATTTCTTGTTTTCCCTCTTCTAGATGAACTACCATAGGAGTAGGCTTTCCAGATCCCTAAGGCAACCTCTCTCGCTCCCTCACCTAATCGCCGGTGTCTTCTCCGCCTCCTCCTCGCCAATGGCGAGATTCATCGGCACCGTCTCCGTCCTCTTCTTACTCTTCATCTTCTTCAACACTGTTTTTTTCTACTTCCCCTCCCACTCTCGTAGCGAGAGAGTTGATGGATCATCGCCTCTCACGGTTTCTCTCTTCGGTTCGGATCCCTTGGTGCCGGTGCCGCGCAATTCCGGGAAGGTTAGGGTTTACATGTACGATTTGCCGAGGAAATTCACCTATGGTGTGATTGAAAGCTATGCCATGGCTCGAGGTGGATTGAAGAAGTCGCCTTCGCTAAATGACGGTGTCGCTGGCCGCGTTGATGAGATCAAGTACCCTGGGAACCAGCACTCAGCCGAGTGGTACTTGTTTGCTGACATGAACAAAGAGGAGAAGGACCGTGTTAGCTCCCCTGTGGTTAGGGTTTTCGATCCAGAGGAGGCGGAGTTGTTCTATGTGCCATTCTTTTCGTCACTGAGTTTGGTGGCGAACCCGATCAGACCAAATGGAGGAGTTGGTAGTCCTAAGGGGAAGGTTTACAGTGATGAGGAGATGCAGGAGAGCTTGATTGAGTGGCTGGAAGGGCAAGTGTATTGGAAGAGGAATAACGGACGGGATCATGTGTTTATATGTCAGGATCCGAATGCCTTGTACAAGGTTATTGATCGGATTAAGAATGCAGTGTTGTTGGTTTCTGATTTTGGCAGATTAAGGCCTGACCAGGCATCATTGGTTAAAGATGTGATCTTGCCTTATTCACACAGGATTCGGACTTTTGATGGTGAAGTTGGCATCCAGGAGCGCAAGTCCTTGTTGTTCTTCATGGGCAATCGATTCAGAAAGGAGGTAGGCTTCAGCTTTACTCTCTATCAGACTCTTATATGATTGATGAGAATATTGGGTGCCCTGATTGAGTCTTGGCTATGAGAATAACCTTAAATATAGCAACTATTTTGGATATGTTAGCTCTACAATTGCATACATTTTTTGGTCCTTGGAAAGGTTTGATTTTGATTGCCATGGTTATAAGTTTTTAATTTCTTTGGGGATTAGCAAATATTTGTGAAGTTGATATGGAATGTTAGTTGGTAAGAAGTTAATGAATGAAAGCATATAGATTGATAGTGACCCAAGTTAATAAATGAGAATTAGCTAAATGTTCCTACTCTTTTTGTAAACTTTAGTGTATGATTTTGTACGTGTACCCCTGCTGGAAATGCTGAAGATCTTGTGTCCAAGTCAAGATTTATAATTTATATCACTTGCTTTGATTGTACTAAGTATGATTTGTGATTCTGAAAGCTAGCCAGCTAGGTGTAAAATGTTAAAAACTGGAATGGATTACAAATGATGCTTTTTCCATAAAGCTCTTGCTTGATTCTGTGACCAATCTGCTTTGCTTTTTCATTGAAAACCTCTTGAACTTCTTTTTACTTATTAGTTTGTAACTTTCACTTGTCATTCATCTTATCCATAACTTCCATTCATAATGAAGTGAGTGTTCATTTCATTATGATTATACAAGATGGTTTCAACTAAATACTTGATATAGTGCCCTTAATCCAAAAAATCTTGTTGGTAATACATTAAAATTTTGCTAATCATACGGAAAACATATCAGAAGCCAGGGCTTGGTCACCATCAATAATTTGAACTGCAGAAGATATGATTGCTAGGAGTTTGCAACTTTTCTCTTGAGGATATGATATTTTCCTTTCATTGCTTCAAAGTTTCATCTGGAGTTTCAGACGTCAACTTGCCCTCTGTCATTGATGAATTACTTAAAGATAATTCGTTGGAGAGTTATAAGAAAGATGACATGTGATCAAAATGATCTTTTAAACTGATATAGAGTGCTCAATCATAATAGTTCTTTGGTTGTTATCGTATTCTATTATCACTGCTGATGGCAGCATCTCTATGTTGATGTGTTATTCCTGTTTGATGAAAATTGAACAGCTTGATACAGTTACAGGTGCTCTCTTCTGTTAGAATTTTTTGATTGATATGTGAATATGAGTTTTGTTACTTTACTAGTTTTATATCTTTTATTCCTTTCATGTCTTTCCTTGAAAACATCCTGCCTAAAAGGATGATCAATTATTTTTCAATAACAATATTTGATTCCCCTTCGCTCCAGGGTGGAAAAATTCGTGACTTGCTCTTTCAAATACTAGAGAACGAGGATGGAGTTGTGATGAAACATGGTGCACAATCAAGGGAGAGCCGCCGTGCAGCTACTCAAGGGATGCATACTTCAAAGTTCTGTTTACATCCTGCTGGTGACACACCATCAGCTTGCCGTCTCTTTGATGCAGTTGTCAGCTTATGTATTCCAGTAATAGTGAGCGACAATATTGAATTGCCCTTTGAAGATGTTATAGACTATCACAAAATTGCTATATTTGTAGATTCTGCTTTAGCCGTGAAACCAGGTGCTTTAGTTGATATACTAAAGGCAGTTAGTGCTGATAAAATTTTGGCATATCAGCGGGAGCTTAAAAAGGTAATACTAATACTTTATCAGTGGCATTTACTGCTTTGCTTTTCTTTGGTTTAGTTGATTGCATTGAGATCTATACTTTACAAACTGAATATCGCAATCCTGAAATTGTATTATAGAATTGCTAGTTCTCCTGCCTTGAAGTTGCATGACCTTAAATTCGTTGTATAATGACTAGCTGATTTGAGCATGAATCTTTGTTTTGTATTGTTTTATGTGTTGTATCTTCAAATCTTACATAGCCAACCTCATGAAAATCTATGCACACTCTGAGAGTATGAATTAGTACAGAAATGTTGGCTTGAAGCTTTCCTTCATTGAGCAGTAATTTAAATATGGCTTTACCTTTATAAATGAGTCAATATTATAAAGTTGTGCTTGAAACATTTTGCAGGTCAAACATTACTTTGAGTATGAGGACCCTGACGGAACTGTAAATGAAATTTGGCGTCAAGTTAGCTTGAAGAGTCCCTTCATCAAGCTGATGATTAATCGTGACAAACGCCTCGTCAATAGAGAGTTATCTCAACAAGATTGTTCTTGTCTTTGTTCAAATCGTTCAGAGATAGTCAAACATTCAGGGACAATCACCTTGTGATATTTGCTGCAGTGACATCAAATGTTTCTCCATCTTTTTTCCCGACTAGCTGAGTTTCTCAGCCAACCAAGCAAACGTGCTCAAAGGGACCTATCCGGTTCATTTTTGTTAACTCATCTCACTTGACTGCGACAGCTAACATATTCTCACATTTCACAGTATTTGTCTTTGCATTCTCCCTACTCCCAGGAATGAGAGAGAGGAAACAAAGGTTCAAGGTAGATATTTATTTATTGTTCACTTTTGCTTGTTATTAGGGGAATCTTATGTCAGCAACTTCAACTTATTTGTAAATGCTTGCAAGTTAGGAAGTAATGCTGATTCGGTGTAGTTCCTTCTTTTTCGTTCATAGGAGACAGGCTATATAATGGGGAGGCCGGGGAGGACTCAAAACACCTCAAGCGAAGAAGCTACCATACTTGCTGGCTGAATTAACTTGCATAGTTGCATCTTTTCTCTATTATAGGTTATTTTAAAAGACATTACTGATCTAGTGATCTTTGAGCATGTGCAGTTCAGAGGAGCTTCTATTGTGCCTTATTGTTTGTATTCATACTCATTCATGAATGATCTTAACTTGCAAATTTTCCTACTTTTTATGGGAGTCATTGTTTCATCTGGCATTAGTTTTTGTCAACAACGATACGCAGTAGCCAGTAGCCCAATGGTATCGGTACATTTCATTTGTAAACCAAATGAAAGGTTGCTATTACATTTACAGACAGATGCTTAGTAGATGACTACAATTTGCGATAGGAATTTGGTTTTATCTTTTAGATCCTGAAACTAAAATGCCAATCCGATGCAAGCCGTAAGTTATGACTGTAGATATACAGCTATAATAATCTTTTCTTCCCACTTTTACACCATCCTCGCAAACTCTGGGGACCACCGCTGAGCTAATAGCCTGTCATGCAGGCCTTCAAGGAGTGCTCTCCACTCTATCCATCTTCTTTGCTGCATCTCCTATTGTCGATGGCTGCAACACTCCTTATCCTCTAGTTTTAGTCTCTGGTTTTTCTGGAGCAATTGTGCTCTGCTTAATCAAGTGTGTACGGGTCACTGAGAGATACAGTGTGACTGATCTGCAAGTCTCTATGATGCGAGTTGAAGTGATCATGGAAAAGCTACTACGAATACGTCAAAAAACTCTTGCACAAACACCAAATAAAACGCAACTGACAATTGGGATAAGAACAAAGGCATTTTATTAGCTTGAACATAATGGTGTAGATCCAACCTTGGCAGAAAACAAGTAGATTGCAATTGACAACTGAGAAAAGAACAAATGCTTCTAGTTATAGAAACTGAATCCAAAGAAACATGGCCAAAAATTCTGAAGGCCGAAGGTTTTGGTGTCAAAATAAAATATAAGCACCATTATTGTGCGCCACGACCCATCACGCTTACAGGAACTTCCTGTAAGGTCTTCCTGCATCCTCATCTTGCATATGCTGCAAACAATATCACAAATATCAATACATGTGTGACCAAAAGCAAAGACCTATTAAACATTAACATGATTCAATACATCATACATCTTTATGCATCACTTGAGCCTATTGGGTTAGATGGAAGACCACCACATTCCAAAGGACCATTTTTTAGAGGATATACAAAACTTTTCAAGTATAACAATTGCTTTCATCACTTGAGCCTATTGGGGTTCATCGGAATGGGTTTCATCATATAACAATTGTTTTCGCCTGACCCTCCACTTTCTCAATCTACCACTAAAGCTGGATAGTGCAAGTTTGACCTAACTTCTCAAGCAGTTCCCTGATTCAGAAGCTACAGCCTAGATGTATAATAATGTGTCTTGAAGGAATGACATGTCATCAAGTGATTTTTGAAATGCTACACCAGGACACCATCTTCAAAACAAAGTTCAGCAAGGAATCCTAAGACGTCACATTGTATTACTTGTACACCCAAAGGTTCAAAATTTTTTCTCAAAGGTATCCCTTGTTCAAAATTTTGAAACTTGGTATCTTGACTATACAAAATATAAAATTAGTAGAAATGTGAAATATAGAATCGATTTCATGTATGTTCCAATGAAACCCATTGTCACTAACCTAAATACTGCATTAGACAACCATCAAAACATGCTCGGTATTCAGACAGAAGTTGTCTTAAAAGTTTTAAAATTTTCAAAGTTCAGAAAAGAGCAATAACAAACCTAATGAAGCAGGCATAAATGAAACATAGCATCCCCAAGGAACCCAGCTAAAGCAATTTATCAAGCATACATAAAGGAAGATATTGAGAGACTAATGCGTGAACAGAGTGTGGGAAAATCAAAATCAATATTGTGAATGTCCACAAATCAGTTCCTCGTAGGAATCAGATTGACATTACAAGAAGAGAACAAAAGAACAAAGACATTTTATGATTTCTCCATCATACCAAAAACAATGAACTAACTTAAAGGCGTTTTATATCCTGACAAAGCCATTCCATTCTAATTCAAATAATGAATACCGTTTGATAATCTGTTTGCTTGCGAGATAAAGGGTCAGCTCTGATCAAGCAATGAACATCAATTCAACTAAAAATTGAAATCCATCAATGGAAAGGGGTACTCAGCTATTCATTTGCAAGCAATAAGGTCAGCTCCAATCAAGCAATGAATATCATTTCACCTCAAAATTGAAATCCGTCATTCAGATAAGACCAGAACAAAATTCAAGATAGCAAACAAGATCAGTCATATCCAGATTCAACGTGAGATCCCTAAACCCTAAAATCGCAAAAATTAGAATGACGGAGCACGTCAAAACTGGACCAATCAAAGAAATAAATGAACATCAATTCAACTAAAAATTGAAATCCATCAATGGAAAGGGGTACTCAGCTATTCATTCAGATTTAATTTGAAGGCTTTTCTGTCCTGACAAGTGAAAAATCCATTCTATTTCCGATTCAAATAATGAACACCGTTCAAATTTCTGTATGATTGCAAGCAATAAGGTCAGCTCCGATCAAGCAATGATCACCATTTCCCCTCAAAATTGAAATCCGTCAACAGAAAGACGCCCTCATATATTCATTCAGATATGATCAGAACAAAATTCAAGACAGAAAACAAGATCAGTAATATCCAGATTCAACTTGAGATCCCTAAACCCTAAAATCGCAAAAATTAGAATGACGGAGCACGTCAAAACTGGATCAATCAAATAAATAAATGAAATTGCAAGAAGATCGAGATCAAGAGGAAGAGAGAGAGAGAGAGTACGAATTCGCGGACGATGCCCTTGTAGACGAGGAGGGGGATGGTAATGCCGAAGAAGCCGACAAGGAAGAAGTTACGGCGAGTCCAACGGAAGTTGTGCTCCAGATTCTCCCTGGCGCTGCCCCAATCCTCGATGAACTTGTTCTTGTTTGCTTCCATTCCTCCTCCCATTGTATCCCTCTCTCTCTCTTCAACGCAGCTTCGCTTTGCTTTGGTAGGGCTTCCCAATACAAACTGGCTTGGCTGTGCTGTGCAGTTCTATCAACCAAGGTAAAGAGTAAAGAAGAAGGGTTTCTTATTTGGAATATTTTGCAAAATGACCCCATTTTAATTCTCTTTTTGCAAAAATAACCATTTTGTGTATTATATTCCTATTTTACCCTTTAAAAGTCTATTCTTGTGTCATGTATAAAATTTGTATCATTGTCCATGTGGAAAAATATATTCTAGTTGTATCACTAAAAAAATTTAGTCACATGAACTTTTAATAAACATGAAAATGTATAATATGTTGGACGAAAAGTTATATTAATATCGATTTTTGTTCAATTAAAAGAAATAAATTATTATAAGAGTATCCCAATAACTTTATCATTTTTGAGATTCACCTCGTTCTTCAAAATGGAATTGTAATGCATCCTTCTTTAATTCATTTGATGAAAGTGCGATCGAAGCTAAATTTGTTAAGGATTTGAAAAATGAAATCCCATTCGATTCTATCGTACGCTTTTCATGTCAAGTTTAACTATCATTAATCCTTTTTCCCTTCTTTTATTTCTAAAAGAGTGAAGTATTTCGTGGCAATTAGGACATTGTCATGGATAGATCGACTACCAGGGACAAATGCCCCTTGGATAGGATGGTTAAGCTTAGAAATAACGTTTTTGAGTCTAATAGCGAGAATTTTCGAGATGATCTTATACACGGTTGAACATAAGCTGATTGGTCAGTATCTAAATTGTTTTAGGTCGATAACTTCAGTATAGTATTCAAAGGGACTGATGTGAAAACTACAGCTCCTAGTTCTCAGTAACAATGGTGTTGTTGGCTCTTGTTGCAACCCTTGCTGCAACATCCTGTACCCACTAAGAGCCTTCTCTTTTGCGAAAGTGCGTCGAGGCAAGTCCAATATGTCAAACTGGAAAAGTGAATTGCAAACCAGAGATGCATAGAAACATAAAAGATGTATAGAATCAACCAACAAGATCTACCAAATGTAAGAATTTTAGAATTAGAGGCTAAGTTAATAAATGACTCGACTCAAACCACTTGACCGAGTACATACGGCTATAGCCAAATCCAATTCATGTATCATATATGCTTTATCATAGTAAACTAAGATAGGAAGAAAGAAAACACTCAGCGGTGTATCAGGAGGAGCAATTTAGAAGCGAGATATTACATACTTGTTCGCTATGCCATTCTTCATAGACAAAAATGAATGCAATCTTGTCTCAGCCGAGGTTTTTGGGAATTGGGGGTGCGTTCTCCAGGTTTTGTTGGATCATCTTTGCTTTGTTCACCTCTGCAGCCGCCTCTGCTTCAGCTCTCTCATACAGAGCCTGTTTATACATGGCCCCCATCATCTCCATCTTTGCCTTTTCGTTTTCAAATTGCATGTTGATAATGGATTCAGCCTCCTTGTCCAGTGGTTTGAAGTACTCATTAATGGCGACTTCCTGTGAATCAATTAAACAGACTTTAGAATATGATACAAGGGGAAATCAACGTAAGATTATAACCAGCAGAACAGAATGTAAATCATGGCTTTTATAGGATGAAGGTAAAACCATCATCAGCTTTCATTACATTTCATCAAGTACTTAAGCTAAAAGTGGCATTTTAGACCCAGTGTTCTAGATGTCTAGCACTGATGCCCCTTAATGCAAGAGATCAGCCTCGCCATCCACACAACCTTGCATTATGAAACTCAACAAGAGGGAAGGAATCAATATCCAATAGCTTTCTCCTCAACCGCAAATTAACAAGAGTTACAAGTTTTGCAGTTTATGAACCCCAAAGAGGAGGGATAAATTTCATGTCAATAGTATTAGAGTCAGAAATACTCAAGGGTGAAACTTACTGTTTCGTTTAAACTCTTATTCAGATTTTGCATTTCCTCGACCATCCGCCGAACCTCTGACAGTATGATCTGCTCAGGAATCTTCTTCACTGCTTCTTTCTGCAGCTGGGCCTAAACAATAACAACATGATAAGCAAAAAGCAGAACAAACAAAACAAGTAAATGAACAGCATATCAAGCTTGTAAAGAATAGACTTCAAAACTAAACAATCGAAAACTAAACAACATATGACTACATTAAGCTTAAAGTTGCATATAAAACGACAGACACAATCTGTACAAAGGGGAAGGGGGAATGCAAAACTTAAAAAAAACACAAAAGATTGACCACTCTGTTAGTTATTTTCATCCAATATATAATCTTCACACATGTACTACTCGGTTTGGGAAAGACACACAGACATGGTTGCTTGTTAGAGCATATATTAATGGTACCAAGAAGTGCATAAAATATTAGCAACCTCCTTTATAAGCGGGATTACACTGGGTATATAAGTACAAAAAAATACGAGAAAAGACCGATAATATCAAGTATCCGACAAGGCATAGCGATTTTGGCCACACTGTCCAACATGCTCATTTCATGAAATGAAGGTTGTTACCCCTATCCTATGATCATCTAGTATGCCAGTCATCTGTCATAAGATAAATGAATCTAAAAATCATTAAATCTATCTGAAACTGATGTGTGAAACTAGAGTGCTTAGCAGGAAATGATACTAATGTCAAGATTATCATCCTTATTTCAAAATTCAAACTAAAGCACTCCATACCTTTCTTCATATAGACCCAAAAACAACTACCCTAACCATACCATTGTAGTTTCAAACTTCCCTCAATTCCATCTGAAATTTCAATCTGTGAGAAGTAGCTATAAATCCTCCGTGGTATATTGCTGTCAAAAGTAAGAGAACCTTCAATTCTCAATTGATGATAAAAGTGCACGCTTATGCTTTGCCATTTCTCAATTCCTTATAAACCAACTCCTTCACATAAAAAATAACATCGTGGGAGTGAATTCCCAATCCAAACCCAATCCTAACCATACCATTTTGCACCTTGTTAACAGAAATATCAGTTTTAAATGAACATTTCACACTTCAACAAAACTAACTACCCTAACCATACCATTGCAGCTTCAACCTTCCCTCAATTCCATCTGAAATTTCAATCTGTGAAAAGTAGCTATATAAATCCTCTGAGGTGAATTGCTATTAACAGTATGAGAACCTCCAAATCTCAATTGGTGATAAAAGTCCCCACCTATCTATTGTCGTTTCCCAATTGCGTCACATACTCCAAACTCAAGTGTATAGTGTATACAGAATCAAATCAGACGTACACAATTCAAGAATTCACCAAAACCCCAAAATCAAGCGAAACAAACCACTACAAATATAAAACCAAATCTTCAAGCTGTAGAGGCCAAATAGCTGAAAATATCAGAAAAATAAAGTAAACATGTCAAAAACAGAACTCCAATTGAAAATGAGACCATTAGAAGATTGAAACGGGCAATTCGAAGAGAGAGAGAGAGAAAAAGCGAACCGATTGGACGCGTTGTTGAAGCTGCAATCGCAGAGATCGAATGTGACGCTCTTCGTAGCCGGAGAGGACTCTAACGTAGAAAATCGCTTTCCTTCCGAAATCCAAGAGCTTCTTCATCTTGATCTTTACTTGTTCTTTCACCCGTAGATTCTACTTAGACTCGAGCAAATTCCAGATTTCTTCGCTACCTAGATGGCAAAGCCTCTGAGACGGGAATTCCGTCTGTCGATAGTTCGATCGAGAAATTGAAGAGCGGGGGATAGATTCTCAGGCTAGAAGATCGATAACGATCTCGAAGCCGAGCTTACCGGGACCTAGAAATCGGCTTGAGAGGAAGAGAAGCCAATTCGAAGGAGATCCGATGAATGCAACTGATAAAGAGAGAGAGTTTGAGATTTGGGAAATTGGTTTTCTGATATTGATTGGATAATTGACTGATTACAGAACTACAGCTTATACGAAGAAGATGAAGCCGAAGACAACAAAACTAGGCCTAAAGCCAAATACAGACTACGGCCCAACATTCGACCCAACTAGCGCTATAGGGCTAAGCCCAGTACAAAACTTGATCGACTGAAATTAGATAACAAAATATATATTCAGATAACAGATGAAAGTAGAACGCAGCCAGGAGCTGTGCGGGATTGGTTAATCCTGTTACAGCCTCGAGAGATTTAGCCGGGAAAGGTGAAAACTGAGTAATCGCACTCAGAAATCCTCTCGAATTTTGCTTTGGACGATCCCAATTTCGAATTGAGGTCTCCACGGACTCGATTATGTTTTGTGTGCTTCGCCGGCTTCGGCCACAGGAGGAGGGGGGTATAATGCAATTATTTTATGTGAGTAAAAATCTCTTAAAAATCGAGTTAGAATCATCATTTAACCAAATAATCACATAAATTGAGATAAAATAATTACATTATAATTACCATAATTTATATACACCTTAAAAATTGTGTTGACCAAATACTACCTTATCGTTTTGCATTATAAACTTAATGCATTTGAAATTCAAATACGCCATTGAATCCAACAAGTTTACGTGACGTCAATGGCTACCCAAACAAGAATATCAAAATATTTGGTTGTGTTATAATACTCCCTCCCATCTAGAATATAAGATTTTTTTATTTTTCGGCACGTATTTTAATGAGCTAACAAATATATAAAATATTAAATTTTTTTACAATGTAATACTTCTTACTAATAAATATTAAACCATCAAAAAAATTCTACATTTTTTCGACACGTTAAAATACGTGCTTGGAAGTCACAAATACATATGATATTTTCAGATCATATGTATTTGATAGGAGGGAGTATTATTTGTATTTATTTTTTAGTATTGGATAAATTATAAGAAGATATTGTATGAGATAAGTTATAGGAAACTCCAGTTCTCTTTGTACTCTTATGTAAAGAGTCCTTTAGAACTATAATATAACACATCAATTCATCTTCTTGTTTCTCCGCCTCCCGTTATCAGCACGAGATGCTCCAATAATTCAAGAATAAATATTAGGTTTTCGTGATTTTTTTTTTGTAAATAGCCAAAAATCGAAAAATAATTAGGGGAATAGCCAAATTCGGAAAGATTTTAGGGAATTAGCCCAAACAGGGTAAAGTCGTTGTTATAAACAGCGACTTATCTTATTTTGTATTTTTTTAAAAAAAAATTGGATTATAAGAAAGAGGGATTTTGTTCAAATGGACCTTTAAACATATTTGGTTAGCTAGATAGGCCCATTAATTGTTTTATTAGCATGCTAAACCTTCTTAAACGATCAATGGTCAACCGTTGACCGGTCAACCCATTTTGATGCCATTTTTTTTTTGATGCCAATTTATTTTTTTTATTTTTTTTTAGTGATGCCATATTTTACCGTTTTGATGTCAAAATTGTATGGTGACAATTTTATATAATTGATGGCATAAGAGCTTAAAACGTGGAATCAAAACATCGTCACCTTATTGTCACTTTTCAAATGAAATGATTGGATGACTCTTTTTTAATGCCACTTTTTTAAAACATTGATGACATTTTTTGTGATGTCATATTTTACCGTTTTGATGCCAAAATTTTATTACATTTTATTTTCACTCTGATGCCACTTTTCTAATTAAATTATTGGATGACACTTTTTTAAAACTCTAATGACATTTTTTGTTTACTCTAATGTCACGTTGACCATTGATGCCATTTTGAAAAATTTGTATCACATTAAAGAAAAAAATGTCATCAAATATCATAAAAAATATGGAATCACGGTAAAAAAATATTATCAAAAAATTGACATAAAAAAAAGTGGCATCAGTCGTTAACAGTAAAAAAATGGCATCAATGATCAACGTAACATTACTGTAAACAAAAAATGTCATCAAGGTTTAAAAAAAGTGACATTAAAAAAGTGACATCCAATCATTTCATTAGAAAAGTGGCATCAAAGTGAAAATAAAATATAGTAAAATTTTGCCATCAAAACGGTCAAATATGACATCACTTATATATATATAAAAAAAAAAAAATTGGCATCAAAATGGGTTGGTCAACGTTGACCGGTCAATGGTCAAACGGTTGACAATTGACCAACCCATCCTATTGGGAAGGGGTCTAGGACAAAACTAATTAAATTGATTTAGGGGCTAAGTGACTAATTGAATATTCAAAAAAGACCCTCTACCAAAATCACCTATAAGAAATTGGTTTTATTTGAAAACTGGAAAAAAAATACATATTGGGAGAGTCTATCCCAAATTTTTTTTAAAAAAATAATAAAATCGCTGGTATAAACACCGACTTAGGAATTTTTTTTTAAACTGTATATTGGTATAGTTAAAATGGAAAAAACTCACCCAATTTTTTTAGATTTTCCTCCTCCCTCGTTTCCTGGTATTTTTTTTTTAAGTTTTTCATCTTTTTTAACCTTTATTCGATAATTTTTTTTTTAAAAAAAAACAAAGTCGTTGTTTGTTATTTTAATATTTTTTTTAAAGTTGGGGTAACCCCTAAAAATGTATTTTTTTTTTCATTTATGTTAGTGTTAATGAAATTAAACCAAATTTAAAAAAAAAAAAACGAAATACACGTAAGTCGCTGTTTATAATAGCGACTTATATTTTTTTAAAAACCTTGGGTAAAGTTGATGTTACAAGCAACGATTTTACTCTATTTTGGCTAATTCCCTAAAATCTTTCGGAATTTGACTATTCCCCTAATTATTTTTTCGATTTTTGACTATTTACAAAAAAAAAAAAAAAATCGGTTTCCACACTCTTTTTTCTCTTTGTATGCAGTGTCACGTCTATGCTTTTCAGGTCGATCTCTTTATCAACGTTATATATTTGCTTTTGTTATGACTCTGATTGCTCAGACTCATGTGGTAATTGCAATGATACGAGATTTCTCGCGATTTCGCTGGAGAAGCAAAGATTTGAGAGGGAAGAGGTGGCGGAGAAACAACTATGAGATTTCGGATTCCAGGAGCAACATCGTCGTCGAAATTGCGCCGTCCAATTGTGCCTCCGATCTGCGATTCAAGCAACATCATCATCGTCCAATCGCGCCTCCAATGGCAAGACCTCTTCCAGCAACATCATCGTCGGAATTTGCGGCCGTCGAATCCATAGCAATACAACTAGATCCGATGATTGCCTCTCTCTAACAGATCGAAAGCTTGAAGGAGATCGGAGGAGAGTGAAAGGAGGAGAAACATAGATGGACAAGATGCACGAAAGCTTGCGTTTTGAGGGACGCTAATCAAACTAGGGTTATAATAGCAATATGATGGATAGTTTTACAATTTGTTCTAAAAGGAGGACAATTCACTAATTGGGTAAAAAAAAATTATCAAAAAAATATGTCCCAAGTCCCAACCAAATAGTGAATACCCGATTGATTGGAAATCGGGTAAAGATGCAGTCGGGTTCACTTCGACCTGCTCAAGGTTGCTGATGCCGTGCGGCTCTTACAGTACAGCGCAGAGAGAGAGAGAGAGAGAGATGGGAGCAGCGGCGAAGCTACTGCAATGGCGGGCGATCACGAAAGAAGCAGCAGAGCATACGATGATAATTGTCAAGTTCCTCTCTTTACTTCACATCACCAACGCCTACCTCTGCACCCCTACTCTCGTACCCCTCTGTCTATCTCCAATCTCTACATTTACATCCGCTGAAATTGAAGCGAATTTGGCTATTTTGATGGTGGATTTTCGCTAATTGACGAACAGGTGTACGGCCCCAGCATGCTACCTACGCTGAATTTCAGGGGAGACGTTCTCCTGTCGGAGAGGATTTCTCATCGGCTAGGGAAATTGGGGCCTGGAGATGTCGTCCTTGTCAAGTCTCCAATAAACCCTAGGAAGACTGTCACCAAGCGCATTGTCGCCATGGAAGGCGATCGTGTTAGCTTCGCTGCCGATCCCTTCAGCTCTGACGTATTCGAAACCATTCACGTTCGTCCAATTTCTTATCTACTTCTATGCTTTGTGCATTACTGTGGAATGTTTGAGCATCTTATATCAATGTTCATCGAATTGCTTGCAACCCTAACTAGTTTTACTGGAAATTCTTGCTTTATTTAATCAAAATACACAATCATCTGCACTGATTTGGGATCTGTCATAAGGTGCAAAGATTAAGGGCATTTGCAAAGCTAACCCATTAATGGGTTGATTTGCAAAAATCAGGTGATTTACTGTCATTCCTACAAAGATTAGCTTTAAGAAGTTAGGGGATCTTCTGCTGTATTTTGCATTTGACCATCTTTCCTTGTTTATTTCTTCATGCTGAAGTTTGTGGTTCAACCATTTTCACTTATGGTTTCTATGGTTGATTGCGCATCTAGGTTCCGAAGGGACATGTTTGGATTCAAGGAGACAACATTCATTCATCATATGATTCCCGAAATTTCGGTCCAGTTCCATATGCTCTTATCCAAGGGAAAGTGTTTTGCAGGGTATGAACTGAACAATCTTTTACCTTTCTTTCTTCTGCTACACTAAGATGCATTCCCATTCTTTTGTATTAATATTTGCTATTTTGAGATGGCCCATTTGTCAAAATCTCAAGCATTTCCAAATCGCACAGGTATGGCCGCTTAATGAGTTTGGATCTCTAGACTGATCTACGGCCCTTCGGCTTACATCAGGACTTCTTTTCTTGACTTTCTTCAGTATGATGGTCTCAATCTTACAGCTTAGCAGGGTAGTCAGAAAATACATGTAGTATTTGTGCGCATGATTGTGTGATTGTCTCACTCAACTCAGAGCTCGGTCTTGTTTTTTCACATTGTAACATTTTTGATAAATTTATCATTAGTTGTTATCCGGACGGGGATTGTCTTATAATCCATTAGTTATAGGATTAGTTTTGTCATTGCTCCAAACATCCTTATGCTGCTGTAATGTTATGTTGAAATACCTCACTCCTTTTCTTCTTCCTTATTTTTTTTTTCTGTGAGAGCAGAAACCTCACTCCTCAAATCCTGTGAATAAACACACTTCAACACACCAAGCTCAGTTGTCTTCCTAGGTATATTTTGCAACACATAAAGCCAAACAAACACCTATTCTGATTTTTAGGAATTTGAATCCACTTTTTTCTAATTTATTATTATGCTTTTATGACATTTTATCAAGTATCTCAAGAGGTGCAACACTCTGCATCTGTTGTGGACAAGTAGACATGAATTCGAGATATTGACAAAAGGGGAGGAGCATGGGCTACTTACTTTTTGGTTATAACAACATTTTGACTAGACTTTATGGCTCTTTATATATAATGTATATGGAAAAACATGCTTAGGAGTTAGGATGCTCTCAGCTGGATACTACTTTATTATATTCATTGTAAAGGTCGCACGGGATGCTCACTTTTGTAAAGAATTTAACTCCCCAAAATAGGTTCATGTATGCTTGGAAACTTCATTTTGTCACATTTTACTATTGGTGTTATGTGTGTGCATAATATATTCAAATTTCATGACATTATATTACATAATTAACAAATGACAGATTTTTAAATCTGTAAAAAGATTTTCCAGCACAAATTTGTACACAGATTCAATACTTTTTTAAATCTGTACACAGATTCAACACATATATGAAAGATTCAACACATATATGACATATTCAACACTTTTTTCCAGTACATATATGGTAGATTCATCACCTATATGACAGATTTTTAAATCTGTAAACAAAAAAAATAAAAATTAAGCACACTTTAAATACCAAACCCTGTAAACAGCAATCTGTGTAAGTACCAAATTAAAATTCAGCACATATATCATATATGAGAGATTTAGTGGATTTTTGAATGTGTATATAACAAATCACAAATTCAACACATTTTAAAATCTGTAAACAGCAACTGTCATAAATTCAGCAGACTTTAAAATCTGTAAACAACAATTTCTTTTGTTAAAATCTGTAAACAACAATTTATATGACATATTTGGGCAAAAATTCAGCACATATCTTTAAATAGCACATTTTAAAATCTGTAGACAGTAATCTGTCAAAATTCAGCACTTAAAAATGACCAAAAACATATATTCAGCACTTAAAATCTGTAAACAACAATTTTATTTGGTTAAAATCTGTAAAACAACAATTTGTATGATGGGCAATCTATAAACAACACATTTTTAAACCTGTAAACAGCAATCTGTCACAATTCAACACACTTTAAAATCTACAAACAACAATTTGTATGACATATTTGGGCAATCTGTCAATACCAAATCCAAATCCACCAAGAATTCAATCTCTAAATCTAACAGGGTTATATAAATAAAGGCCAAATGCCATTAAAGGCACGATTCACTACCATTAATTAGATAGCTAACAATACAAAGATTGTATCCAAGTTGAAGTTCCATGACAGTAGAACCAACCACTTCTCCTTAGGTAGTACATGACTCTTACTACATTATATTTTCCACACTAAGATCACTAGCAGGACAAACATCATCAAACCTACTACAACTTTTAATACTAAATTCTCTTCTTTTATTTTCATAATAACTTCTTGGCTTGACTTGCCTCCCGAGTACACAATTGAAGGGTTTTGAAAAGTGTGAGTGCATAAATCTAGTCTCAATAATCGTTGATGGAGACCGATTTTGATGATGATCTCGACACGAACCCTAGCCTAAGAAACAAAAACAAACGAGATCGGGGCGGGGCTTGTCTCCCTGGAAGACCCTCCGACACTCAAGTCAGTGTTCTTCTCATTCATCCTCCCTCCCTATGGAGGCGTATCTCATGTTTTATAATCAAAATTAGGGTTTGAGGGTTTTACCGTAGGAAAGACAATAATGCCCTTGGGCCTTAGTGGGTTCGCTTAGTTTTGCTCTCTCAATTGCCCCTCAGGCTTCTTTAGCACTTATTAGTGGTGAAGGAGGCCGACAATTTCCGATCCTTGGGAATCTTGATGTTTTTACTTGGACCTTCCCCTTGATTACATAGTTAGTCCTTGATCTCGTAGATGGGTACTTGAATAACGAGTTGCGTACACTCTCTTGATTGCCAATGGTTGCATAATATTGACCGTGATTGGTGCCGAGATTTTGGCCTGCAAATGGCGGCTATTGACCTTAATTGGTGTCCATTAGTTGGCCTGTAAGTGACGACTATTGGCCTTAAATGGTGTTCATTAGTTGGCCTATAAGTGGCGACTATTGGCCTTAAATGGCGTTCACTATTTAGTCTATAAATGACGACTATTGGCCTTAATTAGCGTCATCCTCTATGACCTTTGAATGGCTACTATTGGCCTTAATTGGCTAAAGCAATCAACCCCTAACGGTGACGGATTATAATTGGCCTTTGACGGCTTCTACGCATTTGGCATGTGATTGGCTTCCATTGGTGTTTATTGACGAACTCCTTATGGCATGTGATTGGCGACTATTGACCTTAATTGGCGTATCCATGGCCTAAAATGGCTTAAATTGGCTTTAAAGCTTACTCCTTCTTGGCCTATAATTGGCTTGTTTTGGTTTTAATTGACGAATATTTTATGGCCTGTGATTGGCGACTTTTGGCCTTAAGTGACTATTTTTTGGCCTTGAATGACTAGTTTTTGGCCGTAATTGGCTATTGTTGGCCATAATTGGCTATTGTTTACTTTCCTCTTATTTTCTTCTTTTTCAACGTCATTCTTGACATTCTTGAATAATTTCTATAGTTTTGATGTCGATCTTGACTTCCAAGTTGACAGTAGTTAGGGAACTTTTTACCCCTTGCGTGGCTAGCTCTTGGGTTATGAGCTTGACGCATAATTTGTTGTTGACCCTTAAGTGAATCCCTTGCTGCTATACTCTGGCAACTTTGATAGAAATTTCATACAATTTCTTTTTAGAAATCAATCTAGTCGAAGAGTAGATATAAGTATTAATTGTAGGCTACATGATATCAAAACGGAGAAGAACTTATCCGATTATGAATCTAATGCGCGATCCTGTTGTCGTGGTCACTATGAACATGGCCGTTGCACTTGGCCTCGACGGTCCTTATGCCTCGCACCTCGTTGCTAGTTTGTGCCGAATGAAAGTGTTATGCTTTAACAAAAGTTATTAAGTAAGTAATTGAACAATAAAACCATATTTGTTAAGGAGAAAGACAAAGGTCTTTGAGCACTTCCTGATTTTGACGGGCTTTAATGCTATGCGATATTGCCCCTCGTCATCCTCTTTTTGGATCCAACGTAAATAGGAGTCTACAAGGACCAAAACCTTCAACCTTGAAAGTTGGATCGATTGCTGTAATTACTTGAAAAGATCAAGCCAATTTCGCAATTTGTTGAGAACTCCGGACCAGATTTGTAGTTACGACAAATATTCGTCAAATGAGATCGTCTTCCTCGTTAGTTTTCGTAGAGGGCGGCGCTGGTTCTCGATGTGGCATCCTCGGTCCATTGTCCCTCCTTCTATCGGACCACGATCGGCGGCGCAGGTCAGGCGCGGGCAGCGGGGACCTTGGTGTGAGATTCTAGAATTGATGTAAAGTCCTCCTTAGGGTTTCCATTCATTGATATAACATATATATAGGTTACAAAGGTATTGGGCCTTAATGGGCTTTTAACCCACTATACAATATTAGGACCTATGTAATCTATCAAACCCCCGCAGTCGAAACTGGAGGGGGTCGTACAGTGAGACTGGAGCGAAAATCAATGAACAACTGTCTAGGTAAACCCTTGGTGAATATATCAGCGTACTGATATGAGGACGGGACATGGAGAACGCGAACATGTCCAATGGCAACCTTGTCTCTGACGAAGTGGAGATCAAGCTCAATGTGCTTCGTGCGTTGATGTTGGACCGGGTTGCTAGCCAGATAGACCGCCGAAATGTTATCAGTGTAGACCAGAGTGGCCTTCATGAGAGGGCAACGGAGCTCAAGCAGGAGATTGCGGAGCCAAGAGCACTCAGAGACAACGTTGGCAACTCCCCTGTATTCGGCTTCAGCGCTGGAGCGAGACACGACAGACTGACGCTTGGCCGACCACGACACAAGTGTGTCATTGAGGAAGACACAGTAACCAGACGTGGAGCGACGCGTGTCAGGACAACCACCCCAATCCGCATCAGTGTATGCAACAAGGTCAAGCTTAGAGGAAGGAGTGATTGTGGTGCCGAGCTCGAGGGTGCCGCTGATGTACCGAATGATCCGCTTTAAGGCATGAAAATGGGGTTCCCTGGGTGCATGCATAAACAAGCAGATCTGCTGAACGGCGTAACTGATATCAGGTCTGGTGAATGTGAGATACTGAAGAGCACCAGCAAGGCTCCTGTATAATGTCGGATCATCAACCAAAGGACCAGAGTGAGCGCTGAGCTTGTTGGATGTATCGACAGGGGTGGCGACCGGATTGCAGTTACTCATGTTAGCCCGTGCAACAATTTCAGCAGCATACTTACTTTGTGAAAGGAAAAGCCCAGACGAGTGCCGCTGAACAGCAACCCCCAAGAAGTACGACAACTGGCCCAAATCTGACATAGCGAATTCAGCACTTAGCTGTGAAATAATCGACGTCCGGAGAGCATCAGAAGAGGCGGTGAGAATGATGTCGTCAACATATAGGAGCAGAAATGCCATGTCGGAGCCTCTGCGATAGATGAACAGGGACGAATCCGAGCGGCTGCCAATAAAACCCAAGCGGAGCAAATGAGAAGCAAAGCGCTGGAACCAAGCTCGTGGAGCCTGTTTCAGACCATACAGAGAGCGCTTCAGGAGACAGACATGCTTAGGGCGATCGGCATCAGTAAATCCCGGCGGCTGAAACATGTAGACTGTCTCATTCAAGTGACCATGCAGAAAAGCGTTCTTGACATCTAGCTGATGAATGGCCCATTTGCGCGACAGAGCTAAACTCAATACCACCCGGATAGTGGCAGGCTTGACCACGGGGCTGAAGGTCTCATCACAATCAATGCCTACCTGTTGGGATCGACCGTTGACGACAAGACGGGCTTTATAGCGCTCCAACGTCCCATCAGAGCGGAACTTGTGACGGAAGAGCCACATACAGCGAACGACGTTCGCCGCTGGAGGGCGCGGGACAAGAACCCAAGTACCATTCATTGTAAGGGCCCTGTATTCGTCGAGCATAGCCGCCTGCCAATTCGGGTCGAGGAGGGCTGTTTTGTGGGAGGTGGGGATGGGGGAGAGGGAGGGAGATGTGATGGACGGTGGATAGCGGGGTGATGGGTGGTGGTCATGGAGACGATCTGACGGGGTCGAAAGACTCCGGAGACGCTGCGGGTGTGTGGTCTTGTGGTGGGGGGTGGCGAGGGAGGTGGGGGAGGGGGAGACGCAGGAGCACCGAGAGAGCTCTGGGGAAGAATGAAGTGAGGGAATGGGGAATCAGATTCTGGCGACGACACAGGGGGTGTGGGAGATGCGAAGGGAAATCGCGACTCATCAAAGGTGACATGACGAGAGAGAATGATCCTGTGAGTCTTGATATCGAGGCAAATATAACCGCGATGATCAGACGGGTAGCCAAGAAAGACACAAGGGGTAGAGCGAGGGTGAAGCTTGTGGGGGGAGGTGGATGCCTGATTAGATAAGCACAGGCAACCAAAGGTACGAAGGTGATCATACCTAGGCTCGGCGTAATAAAGTGCCTGAGCAGGCGAGCGATGATGTAGGGTAGTGGAAGGGAGAATGTTTAGGAGATAACATGTGGTGGATAAGGCGTGAGGCCAATAGGGAAGGGGAACAGATGCGTGGAAGAGGAGAGTGCGCATCATGTTGGTAATGGTTCTGATGATTCTTTCTGCCTTGCCATTCTGCTGAGATGTATAGGGGCAAGACAAGCGATGGGAGATCCCGTTTGTGGCAAAGAAGGAGTGAAAGTCTTTGTTGTCAAATTCACGGCCATTGTCACATTGGAAACATTTGATGGATATGTGAAACTGTGTTTTGATGTAGGTATGGAATCTGACAAAGACAGGAAACACTTGGGACTTGAAATGCAACGGGAAGACCCATAAGTAATGAGTGTAATCATCAAGAAACAAGAGGTAGTACTTGTGACCCTCCTTGCTAGGCACGGGAGAGGTCCAAATGTCGCTGTGAATGATATCAAAGGGAGCAAGGGTAGAGGTCAAAGACCGTTGGAACGGCAGTCTGGCATGTTTGCCTAGTTGGCAGGAAGAGCATAAACCAGAGCGTGGGTCTTTAGGACAGGTGACAAGGCTCTGAGAACGGAGGACATCTAGAACGGCAGCACTGGGATGGCCCAAGCGTGCATGCCACAGGCCGGGCGACGATGCCGAGAGGGCGACCGGACACGACTGACTGGACGCGGGAGGTGGTGTGACAGGGTAGAGCTCCCCGGTGCTGTTACATCTCATTCGAGTAACCCCCGTAGTAAGATCGTTCACAGAGAAACCATAGGGATCAAACGTAAGGGAAACGTTGTTATCAGTAGTGAACCAACGGACAGAGATAAGGTTTTTGACAATCTTTGGGGCAATAAGGACATTGTTGAGGTGTAGTGGGTGGGTTGAGGTCTGTAATTTGGCGTGGCCAATTCCCGAAGTAGCAAGACGACCACCATTTCCGACGATAATAGAGTGGGCAGGGCCCTTAAAAGAAATAGATGAGAGATTACCTGAGGAATTCGTCATGTGGGAGGTGGCACCAGTGTCCATGTACCAAGAAGAGTCTGAAGGCGTCGGCTGCATAGAGGAGAAGGCGTGATGCCCATCAGGCGGAACATATCCTTGATCAGACGATGTCAGATAGGCTTGAGGACCGGCATGTCTCATGGCAGGAGAGCCGGAGTGTATCCAATGAGGGTTGAAGCCAGGCATGGGGGACCATCGAGGGGCGACGGTCGAAGGAGGAGGGTCGCGAGGCTTTGTATGGGGCGGCCGCCGCGGAGAGCAGCGGGCGCTGCAGTGGTCGATGCCGCGGGCGCAGCTGAAGAGGGTGAACGACATTTTATTTTATTTTTTTGATGTAGAAGGAGACGAGAGCGAGAGGCGAGCAGCGAGAGTGAGAGAAGACCGGCGAGAGGGAGAGGGCCGGGCTCGAGAGCGGGAGGTGGTTCGGCGGGAGAGAGGGGGGAGAGAGAGAGAGGCGGCGAGGAGACGACGCCGACGACGCTAAGAGGAGGGGTGGGGCGGGAGGATCAAATTAGGGTTCCGTGAGGAAGAAAAGGTTGTGATACCATGTGAGATTCTAGAATTGATGTAAAGTCCTCCTTAGGGTTTCCATTCATTGATATAACATATATATAGGTTACAAAGGTATTAGGCCTTAATGGACTTTTAACCCACTATACAATATTAGGACCTATGTAATCTATCACTTGGGGTACGGTAGACAGGTCCGCAGCACAGAGTCTTGACGGGGGCAAAGGCGCTGCTGCGAATGTGCGATGGCCGTCCGAGGGGCAATGCGAATGGGACGATGATGCCGCTACTGCCCGATTGCGACTCGATGACAAAGGCGATCGAGGTCGGGTAGGTGGAGATGCTTCTGGCTGCGCTTAAGACCAATGAACCTCGATCGATCTAGTTTCGCAAGCAGATCAATAATCTCATATATGTATATATCAGATTTGTTAAGGAAACATATGAATGATGAAAACACATTCATCAAGGAAATAAAGATCAAATTTGTTAAAGAGAAGGGCAAGAGTCTTAGGCACTCTCGGATGTCGTGAAGCATTCCGACACCACTCTCTCGGATCGGCACTGACTGTGGACCGGTAGCAGCTCGATGGCCCATGCGCCGGCTTGCCCCTGATGCCGTGAAACCCTGGGACGCCGCTTCTTTGCCCGAAATTGAGCGCTGTTGGACACAGTTTGTATGGAGAAAGAGGGTGGGAGTGATGAGAGGTATTACGTATAAATTATTTTAATTTTTAGGGTAATTTAGTTTTGCTCTAAAAATCAAAATTTCCATATTCCAAATGGCAGGCCGCTGACATAAGTCCAAGCCACATCAACACTAAACCTTTGGGGAATATAGTCGATGAGAAATAGGATATTGTTTGATGACAAAGATATAATGACAATGGAAGAATGGATCAACAATGTAAAATGTTATAAGAGAAGTTGGAAAAAAGCGCAATGCGAGGAACAAGAAGATGACCAGATCAACACTAAACCAGACCTTCGACAAAAAAACATAAACAATCACAAATTGGTAAAATGGAAAAAACCGGCTGCCGGAGCCTGGATGTGTCAAGGTTAATTTTGATGGTGCTAAGGTCGGATCTCGCAGCTTCAGGATTTGTTATTCGTGATAGCCTTGGGACGGTTCTATCGTGTGGTGCTTGCCCTTGTGGATCGGTTTCTGCAGAGTTTGTAGAGTGCCTTGGTCTCTTGATGGGACTCCGTGAAGCTTCTAGGATGAGCTTCTCCTGCCTCGACGTGGAGGGCGACTGTCTACTGCCGATTAAGGTCATGAAAGGTTTGTGGCGGTGTCCTTGGGAGTTAGAGATGGTGGTCTCAGATGCTCTTGCCTACTGTCGTGATCTCCACAGCATCTCCTTCTCCCACACATTTCGAGAAGGGAATCAGGTGGCCGATAGGTTGGCGCATATCGGTCTATCCTCATTTTTCGTCACAGACTGTGCTCCTGCTGAGTTGGGAGCCCTCGTCCGTCTAGATGCCCTTGGGCGGTGGTTTAACCGCGGTTGACCACCCCCAAATCCTTGCCTTGTATCAAAAAAAAAAAAAAAATCCAAGCCATATGCATTTTGGATGCGTGTGAGTTAAATCAATTTAGAAAGACTTTTTTTAGTTTGATTCACCAATATAGATCATTTTTTTTATAAATAAAAAAAACTCAAGTCACACGCATCTTGGAGGTGTGTGTCTTAAATACGCCTTAATTTCGGTAGAATTCGCCTCGACTTCCCCTTTATTAAATGATATTTAAAGCAAATAACGTGCGTCCAAAACAAAAATATCAAAGTGACTAGAGTATCAATGTTAAACTACAACATATAAACAAGCTAAACATTCCAATCAACATTCAATATTGTTAACCATGAATTAACAACGGAAAAACGTTCATACTTTTTTTTTCCGCTCGAAGTAGGTTGCCCAAGTAAAAAACTTAGTTGGTGGAATTCAGAGCATTCCCAATGATGGCAAACCAACATCTCTATTTTATTTTTTCATCAAATTTGAGCGACTCAACCATTGTGGACAATCTCTCCACTTTTCGAGTGTCTCAATAATTGAGAACCTTCTAAAGGGGCAATCAATCAAATGATGTCATGGGTCTTTGCAATAAATCATTTTTCTTTCTAATATTTTTATTAGGGTGAGATAAAAAGGAAAAAATAAATTAAGAGGAGTCGAAAATAAAATTAGTGAAAAATAAGATGGACGAATAAAAAAATAACAGGATGCTCCCAAGCCTATCAAGTCATCAACATAATCATACACCGGCTGCCGGCTAGGAACCCGGAGAACCAACAACACCTGAAAACTCTGCAGACTAAAAATTCATTTTCCCAACTTTACCCCTCTGAGTTGACCAAAACTATTCCGGTTCAAAACCGGTCCAATATAACCCCGTCCAATAAACCGGGTTCAATACTCAAATTGACTCTTCGTTTTCAATTGAAGAAGCATCTCTAACTCAACTCCGCTGACTCTCTCTCTTCTGCTGCTTTTGCTCAGCTCACTCCCGTCCATCCCTCTCTCTCTCCCCCCGATTTTCCACACGAAAATCCACCACACCGCCATTGGAGCTGTCCATTTCTGCACCGAACCTTTTCCTTTCTATGTAGACACGTCCATTGGCCGAGATTTGTCGAACAAAATGGGCTGCATTCAGTCCAAAAACATCGGCCTCAAAGATAAAGATCAGCAGCCTACACAGCCTCCAGATCTAGGTTTTTCTCTCGCTCTGTCTTTCTCGTCGCTCTATGTGTTCTGGTTTGGATGAATTTTAGTTTTGATTTCTGAAGCAGAAGAAGGAAGCAATGGCGGTGGAACTGATCACGTCGAGCAGCAATCGGAAGGAAAAGAAGAGGAGAACAGCAGCAATCAGCAAGCGGGAGTTCCGTCGTTCAAAGAGTTTGCTCTGGTTGAGCTTCGCGCGGCGACGAATGGTTTCAGTAGAGAGTTGATTGTTTCGGAGAGCGGGGAGAAAGCGCCCAACGTCGTTTACCGAGGGAAGCTGAAGAATAATCGCCTTGTTGCTATCAAGCGCTTCTCTAAGCAGTCATGGCCTGATTCCCAACAGTTTGTGGTAACGCTTTGCTTTCTAGTAGCCTCATTTTTGTGCTTTTCTGTTGCTGGAATTATGATCTAATCAGTTGCTTGTGGATGATGATGATGACTAGTGTTAGGCAAAAAGTTGTCTTAGAAAAAAAGCAAAAAGTTATTGTTAGAGTTGGTGGAAGGCAAAAAGCACTAGTCCTTGGTCCTTCTCTTCTTTTGCTCTTTACATTACACTTGGGGACTAAAAGTGCTAGCCTTTATGGGTAGAGAAAGGGGAAGAAGAAATAATATTTGATGGGATTTATGATTCTACTTGGTAAAGTCATTGAGATCATATCTATTAAAGTGAAATCTAATTTCATAGATGGTAATAGGTGAAGTTTATCTGGAGCTTGCATAATTATGCTTTTTTTTAATGAATCAAAAGATGCTCATTATTTGAATTTTGTTATTAAGATTTGAAGTTTGAATTGAGCTCCACTTTGTGGAGTTCTTTTTCAGTTTTAGTGAAGTTACACTGTACTTATTCATAATTGGCTCTTATCTGTAGTAGTTATGAATTCAATTACCTATTTGTGGAAAGTATGTAGCTGTGTGCATAATTAGTCTTTGGTTCTATGGTCCACACGCTTTAGCCAATTTTACATACTTTATCTACTTTTAGAATACTAACCTAAGGCAATTTTTTGGACTTGATCATACTTAAATTTCTATTTCCCCGTTCTTAAAAAACCAACATCCAATTACATTAGCTTTCTCTCTCGGGCCTAAGTGCCTAACTAACTTTCCCCAGGCTGGAGTTGCTCTTGTAATTTTGCTGCAGCTACCTGTATTTGTTTAATTGGATATTTTGTTTATTAAGTTTCATTCCTGAATTATGCACTTTTTTCTTGCGATATCTCAAAGTCCTTTATAGGTGTGTTATTACAAGGTAAATGTCACCTATTTTATTGCATGTCCCCTTTAAGTTTGTTCTGCATGTTTCCATTAAGAATTCTAGTGAATTGGTTAATGGGGAGAAGATAAACTTCACTTTGTGCATCATTAATTGTATTCTATTGCAAAGCCACTGTTCTATCTATTTTATTTGTTGAGAATTAAAAATATGGCCATTTTTTAGATCCTTATTATCAATATACGACTTGTTTTTTCCCCTCAAGATCGATTATCAAGTATATGAATGCATAGTTTTAGCTAACTATAGATTCTTGCTAGTATATTGAGCATGCTGTTTCTGGTTACTGATGAACATACCTTGTCCTTTTGATGTGGTACTTTTATTGTACTTTTGTTGATGGTTATATATATATTTTTGGTAACTGTTTTCTGGTAATCATGTTAATTGTAGACAGATGCTGCAGGCCTTGGGAAGGTTCGACATAAGAGATTAGTGAATCTAATAGGCTGTTGTGCAGAAGGGGATGAACGATTGCTGGTAGCTGAATATATGCCAAATGATACTCTTTCAAAGCATCTATTTCACTGTAAGGTTTCTGTTGCTTCATACGTAGTAGTTATATAAGAGTAAAACATAATTCTAGTCAGCCAGAGTTAATGGTGTCAATTGGGCTGCTTGGTTTGGATTCAAGGGTCAAATGCATTGATATTTTCAGCTTTTGAAGTCCGAGTCCAAACTCCAAATTTGTGAGATATGAATTTGAATTATTTTTGGTTGGCTTGAGCTTCAAAACCAATCCAATGTGAACTAATTATTAGAACCTTCTCCTTTTTTTGGCATAAAACACTGTGCTAAAGAGAGGTTAAGTATATGTTTTATACCAGTCAAAGTCAACTTAAGTTGTTGAGATTGTCAGACTTCAACATAAGTCCTGCAATCTGTATTCCTCTCTAGGCCCTAATTCTAATTTCTCATTGATTTATATCCTAACCTGTATTTCTCAAGCCTAAAATCATATCCCAAGCTGATGGCTTTCTTGGTCTTTTGACGTTGGGCAGACTATTCTGTTGAGCCTCTCTGTGAGACTGTCTGAATCAATATCCTTTTCATCTCATTGACTCATTGGTCATTGTTCACAAGGGTCAATTATAACAATATCACCTCCTATCATCAAATTACATACTTGATCTTTTTGCACTTGGCACGCTTCAATCCTCGAGTCAATGTTTGATTACAGGAGCTACAACACTGAAGCAACCTCATGCCATACTATAAACATCATTTCTTTTCCAATAGTAGAATCAATATCTCTGTCATACTAACTTCATTTGAATCTTAAAAAGTTGATTAGAATTATATATATAAAAGAACATATAGGAAGGACTGAATGATGAAACACTTGATTTATTAAATTACTTAGCAGTTAGCACATGCATTGGTAAATGTGAATTAATAGGTTATAAGTTTGTTCTTGTTATATTCATTAATATACTTCAAATGAGCACTACAGAACATGATTTATTTGAACAAATTCATAGATTTTGTATTCTCATTTTCCTCCCTTTCACATCTTCTAAAGCTTTCTTTTTAGGCACTCTTTTCCTTTTCTCATATGCTCTAAAACCTATTTTGCCAATTGCAGGGGATAAACAACCATTGCCATGGGAGATGCGTGTAAGAGTCGCATACTTCATTGCAGAAGCACTTGAACACTGTAACAAAGAGAATCGCAAATTGTACCATGATTTAAATGCATATAGAGTTCTTTTTGACGAGGTAAGTGCAATATTTACAATACTGCGATTTGCTGATATATTTTCATGTTGTGCCACTTTCTTCATCAGTGGCAAAGGAATCCATTAATGGCATAGATACTACCTGGTTACAGCAAGTGTACTGTATATACTAAATCTTTGCTTTTTGTTGCCTGTCTTAATGCACGATAGTATCTTTGCTGTTTAATCCTAAATGGAAAAGAGACGGGAGTTTTTATTGGTATATTGTCCTCAATCCGATATACGAGCTTTAAAAATGCAGATTAAGACAGTTTCGAGATGCAGTTGGAAACATCTTAAGTCTCAACATATGCACATTTCATAGATTCAGTATTCTACTGCTTTGAAAGAATTATAGAGCAACAAATAAAAGACCTATAACTTAAAGATGCCTAAGGTATTATTTTTACAGTAGGAGAAGCTGCATAACAGACTGCTGCTTTTTAGATTAAAGTCAAAGCTACAAATTTCATCTAATTTGTTGTTTATTGACCTTTTTTTTTCTCTCTTGTCAGGATGGGGACCCCCGATTGTCTAGCTTTGGCCTAATGAAAAATAGCAGAGATGGAAAGAGCTACAGCACTAATTTGGCTTATACACCTCCTGAGTTCTTGCGCACTGGTATGTTTTAATGACACATACAGCACTGGTTCCTTAAGATTTGCATTTGAGTAGTTATAGAATGTTGATGTCCAGGCACAGTTCCATAGCTTTTAGGTTCAACACTGCATCAACACTGTGTGCTTTGTGTTATTTTAGGCTGACCTGCGTAAAAAATGCAGTCATATTGTCAAAGTCCGGCATTCTCTTTTCATAAATGCTATTCAATCATAGACCTCCCCAGACCCAGCTTCAGCAGGACTCACTGGGCTGTTGTTGTTGTGTATATACAATAATGTTTCAGAGGCTTCACTATTGTTATAGTTGTTTGATGTTACTCTCATGAAATGCTTTAATAGATTATGAACTCATTATTTGGCCAAGGATTTAATTTTCTCCTTTTGTGCATATATTTAGCAGGAGCTAGCACTGTCTCTCAATCTTATTCTTGTGTTCTCTTCTAATTTTTTTTTCACTGCAACTTTAGCCTTGATACTTTATACTTTCGTCGAATTCATCATTGCTTGGTTAGATGTCTTTGGCCTTTTCATATTATCTGTTTTGTTCCTTGTCAATTGCCATGTCATGACGAGTTCTCTTTTTTAATGTGGAGCTTCACTACTACAGGTAGGATCATCCCAGAGAGTGTCATATACAGTTATGGAACTGTCTTACTGGACCTTTTAAGCGGGAAGCATATTCCTCCAAGCCATGTATGGTACTTCACTCTTGAATGCTTCTGGGCTTTTAGCTAAATCATACTTCAAACCATGCAACTATTGTAGAATATTCATTTGCTTTACACATTTCATAATCAGATCACATCATTGAGCATCCAGTGAGAACTTGTCACTATTGCCGTTGTCATAATGTTTATTCATTCTATATAATATATTCTGAATTGAATACACCTTTTTATGTAATGATTAATGAGCACTCTGGGGACTAGAAGGCTGATCATTCCTTCAGTGTCATCCCTGGGCTTCTTTGTTGAGTTGGATGTTGAAATGGGACAGTTATATTGAACAGTCAGTGTTGTCCTAAATCAGATTGCACATTGAACTCTTCAGCCTGAGCTTTTGTTAGTTGGCATAATCATCCTATTTTATGTACAGGAAGAGAGAATAATATGCTAATTGCCAGTTGGTGCTGTTATGTTTGTTGACAATTAGTTTATTTGTAGTAAGAAGGTTCAGTTGGTGCTGTTATGTTAGTGAAAGAATAATCATCCTATTTTATGTACAGGAAGAGAGAATAATATGCTAATTGCCATTTTCCAATCGGTAAAGCTTCATATGCTGTACTATACTTTGTGAGAATACACGTTTTGAACTATGACATTAACAATTAATGCAGCATCAGAAGTAGAAGATAGTTGATTAGAACAAGTGGTTATTGTTTTTTCCATTTGCTTTCCTTTTCAGGCTCTGGATATAATAAATGGTAAAAACATGCTGCTTCTTACGGATTCAACTTTAGAAGGACAATATACTGATGAAGACGCGAAGAGATTGGTGGAGCTTGCCTCAAAATGTCTGCAGTATGAGGGCAGAGATCGCCCTGACATCAAGTATCTTCTTACATCAGTTGCTCCTCTTCAAAAGCAGAAAGAGGTATGGAGGTTTTTACCTTGTCTAAGATGGTGTTTTTTTTTTTTGAAAAAATATGTATTTATTTACATATCGTCTAAGATAGTTCTGGAAAGTCTTTGGCACTTAATAATATATTATATTCCTAATGGTCTAAGAAAGTTCTGCGTGAGCGTGCATTACTTCCTTGTTAACATATGCCTCAACCTTGTTATATTATTTGTTGTCTTTTAGGTTGCATCACTTGTCTTGATGGGTTTAACAAAAGCACCAGCAGTGCTCCCGACACTTTTATCACCATTTGGCAAGGCATGCACGAAAATGGATCTTGCTGCAGTGCATGATATTTTGCTAAAAACAGGCTATAAGGATGAAGAGGGTGCCGAAAATGAGGTGAGATATTAACCTCTTCCTTCTTAGCAAGCCTAAAGGTGTAAATTTGATGACCTCTTTAACATCAAAGCAGGTAAAAAAAACTAGAAACATTGTTGTCATTATTTAATATTTTTAATTGACTGAAAATTCAACTAATTTCCAAGAGCTATAGATCAATCTAGTTAAACCTGCCATAGACATCTGTGTATAGAAGCTACACAAACAAATAAACATCCTCCCATAGCATTGTAGAGTTAACCTAACCCAGCCTATTCATCTTAAAAAATACTGGTATTTTCCTTTTGTACTGCACAATTAAATCAACATTTGCTTACATACAAGTTGAAATATATACATTTAACATAAATTTGGCTAGTAGGAATTTAAGGCAAAGTTTCTGAATGTTGTAATATCATCTGAAAGACTTACAAGTTATGAGGACAACTTAAGATGGTTTTGGAGTCCAGTATCTCAAAACCAGATGAACAATGCTCTATAGGTTGAAATGACACAAGTTAGAAAGCTTATGTGCCTATTGAAGATGGTATTTCTTTTGTTAATGCACACATGTGTGCATCTGAACTGTTTTCAGTAAGAAAATGCCTTACTATCTTTTGTTCATTTGTTTATTTACTTTGCTGAGTGTTTCACTTATGGCTTATCTATCGTGCACTGCCAATCTTCTCTGAAGCTATCATTCCAAGAGTGGACACAACAAGTGCAAGACATGATAAATACGAAGAAATTTGGAGATATTGCATTTCGGGATAAGGATTTCCAAAAATCGGTTGATTTCTATTCAAAGGTTTGTGGCTACCCTATTAATTTTGTTTCAGTTATTGAGGAAAGGACTCACTAACCGACGCATTCAGCACAAGTTTCTTTTTCTTTTTCTCTAATGCATGCTAGCATTATTTTTACACTGATAATAATCCATTGGTCGATAATCATACGGAATGAACAAATAATTATTATGATTGTTACTACATATATTCATATAGGGCTCACCGATGATGACACCAAACCAACTAGATATAAATATCAAGTCAGACTTCTTTAGGTGTTAGGTGGACATGACCATGTCTAGCTTCTTTAGGCTCTGTTATTGACAACCCATATCATTTTTTCTCTAGATTGTTTGTACATTGTGCTTGAAATAGCTTGCTTAGTGCCAAGCATTGAGCTGCAAAGCATGACTGACTTGGCAACTAACAATCCAGACATTGTTTTTACTTGGTTCATTTAAAGAACTGATTTTTAGTTTCTTTACTATATATTTCAATCTGTCCGTATGACTGTCTTGTATCTCCCTATCATTATCTACCACTAGAATTTTTTATGCGACTTGAAGTACAATGGCTGAGACTTGTACAAGTAGTTTTCGGGATTTATTTTACCCCCTATGTTGCAGAACTGTCAGACTTACATATTTCTTATTTTACCAAACAGTTGGTAGCATTGATGTCCGTTCCTTCGGCAACGGTATTTGTGAGACGTGCGTTCGCCTACTTGATGATTGGGCAGCCGGAACTTGCGCTTAGAGATGCAATGCAGGCTCAGGTATGCCTGCCAGAGTGGCCAACTGCCTTCTACATGCAAGCCCTTGCCCTCTCCAAGCTTGGAATGGAAACCGACGCTCAGGACATGCTGAATGATGGAGCTGCCTTCGAGGCAAAGAAACAAAACGGCTGGAGATTCTGACGCTTTCAAGGTTACTAAGAGAGTATTGTAGCTAATGAGACCATAGTAATATTAGTATCTTCAGCTGACGGAGTTTAGTTACTATGCATTGCTGTGGTAGTCGGTACTTCGTGTGCTGAACGTTTCGCCTTTAGATTCCTTGGCTTGTGCTCTCTCTATATTGCTTGCTGAACGTGATTCTGATTGCTGGTGATTTTTTAGATAGTTAAATTGTGATGTTTGCATTTGAAAATTGAGACCTAGATGATGTTACATGTTATTTACTTTCAATTTATGGCTGTTTCTTTTCCTTCACCTGCTTTATTAATACCTCTTAGATTTGCAATTGGGTCCTGTGGAGTGGAGTTTGTGTTGAATTAAAACATCATAGTTTTGGTCCGTTAAACCAAAGAAAAAATCATATCAAAGGATGACGGAACAATTTATATAAAATTTCACCCTTTTGATAAGTTGTCGGCCCTCTCACTGTTCTGACCTAATTGCGAAATGAGTAACATGGTATCAAGTTAAGCAAATTGTACTATCGGGGAATCAAGTTAAGCAAAATGCTCGACTATATTTATGCTTGTTGCATAAATATAGTCTCGTTTGTATAATCCTTTTAAGTTTGGTTGTATTTTAATGTTTTGGGTTATCTGGGTTGTTTGGGTCAGATGTGTTGTAATCAAATTGGGTCAGATGAGCCCAATTGTGGAAGACAACGGCTAGTCCTCGCTCTTGCCCTTATATGCGTTGAGATGCTCCTGTGCTAGGGTTTACGGCTCTCTCCTTTGGTGATCCTAGGGTTTCTGCTCTTCCTTTTGCTTTTCTCCTTGGTGACCTTTTGTGGTTTCCTTGCCTCCGAGTGAGATGCTTTGACAGAGCCTCTTGATATAGCTTCCAATCAACCCAAAAGAGTCTGAGACATTGAGATTCCAAGACGATTTCATAGGAAATCGTTGGTGCAGAACATCATTGGATGTTTTGCTTACGCCATTGTTGGATCTCTTCTGGTTGTCTCCTTAGACACACAGACACTTTTTTTCATATATAAATGTAACTACTGTATCTCCTTCATAAATGATTTCCCCATAATGGCCATGAACCGTTGCTCATGGGGTGGCCAAATAGGGGTTTGCTGCTCTTATTACTACAGAGTCAACTTGAACAATTAGAACTTGACCCGCCTTCAAGTGTGGTCCATTTTTGGCTATACAGACATTTTGACAAAGAAATTGTCCAAGACTTATTTTTGTGGGGGTCTCTTCACAAGAATTTTGATGAAGCCAATACCAATTCAATTTGAACGGATTCAAAATAATGCTACTTACTGGATCGGGGGTATTTCTCAGTACTACAGATTGTCAAACATATAACCTAAATGTAGAAAAGGTACAAAAGACTAGCTAGGAATACAAATAATGAAAGATGAATCATGGATCGGGTGTATTTCTCAGTACTACAGATTGTCAAACATATAACCTAAATGTAGAAAAGGTACAAAAGACTAGCTAGGAATACAAATAATGAAAGATGAATCAAAGCAGACAAAAAAACCAACCATCAATTATGTATCTATATTGAAACAAGATGGTATTGCACAATTAGGTATTTGTCTAAGATAAAAGAAAAATAAAACCAATATAGTTTTAATTTTGTTTGGGCATGTGACGCATGAACCGCTACAATAAGAGAAAGATACCTTATTAACTATAGTCATCAATCATCATCCATCAACATTTATGAAGTACATATCTTTAAAGAGGTATCCTAAACGTACAAATCAAAGCACATTAATAATTTGTATTTTGAAATGGGAAACAGGAGGAGAGCACATGATATAGAAATACAATAGAAGATGAGAATATATATCATACTAATATGAGATGTATGAGATTTTGGGATGGGGAAACATAACACGTGATGTACCCAATCATTCAGAATATTCACATGTGGTGGGCTTTTTAATCCTCTCTCTTTGTGAAATGATGTGTGTTTATACCTTTTAAAATCTTTTTATTTTTCTAATATATTAATTTTATATTTTATTTAAATTTATGTCAAAGTCATCTAGATATAGTGAAATCAAGTTGATAGAACCATCCCTCGATTAATCAGATAGTGTTGGAATGTGGTTGTCCCACATAGGTTATATTGAGAATACTTGAACAACATATAAGGTTGAAGGATTACTCCTCTCATTGCCAATTGGTTTTGAAATGGAACCCCGTTCGGATTTATGTGTTGTTTGAATCTCTCGTATGTGGGTCCGCACACACGCCCTCTCTCCAACTCGTCTTAGCCATACCGAGCTCAGCCGACTTAACAGATAGTTGTTATCTGATCCTTTAAATACTACGGAGCTCTTGGGTAATTTGAGATATTCGAGATCTAGCACTATGTTAGAAAAGCAAATTTAGCGATAAATTTTATTATTAGAAATAATTGTAATATGAACTCTAGGAATCACCTTTCTCATGAATTTTCTATTATCATTCCTAAGGATAATCTATGGCGATTTTCTGTTAGGAACATACCCTAAATTGGAAAAGATTCCCTACCAAAATAGCAAGCGATCATAGGAATCTAATTAAAAAAACTAAAATAATTAAAATTTAAAAAACATTTTCAAATTAGTGCTATTAAGGGCATATGATAGAAAAATCATAAAAAAAAAAGATGCAAGAATAAACGCTTGCATAGTTGCATGTTCAAATATAACCAATCGACAACAAAAGAATTAATCTATTAAATTTATATATTTTTCAGTATCTTTCATATATTTCTTAGATAATTTTAATATATAATTCAATACTACCCCTCAAGTGATTGAGATTTAGATATTAAAAAAGGAGTCATCCACATATAAATAACAAAACTAACATAACAATCCCATAGAATTCCACCTTAAAATGAAAAATTAAATGATAATGAGAGGTGGCCCTAAAAAAATGATAATGAGAGAAATATGAATATTGAATAACTTCACATTTGATTGGGGCAATTAAAGAAGTATAAACTTTAGGCTTGCCTTTTTGCTCCCCTCCATGTGATATCATGTTGCTCTGCCATTTCCCATCTTAATTTTCTTCTAACTATTATTATAGTAATATAGTAATTTATGGGCCCTCTTTATTTTATTTTATTTATTTTAAATGAAGAATTTGTAATAAACAAGTGTCTGGATCATGTTGGCTCCCAAGTTATGTTATCCAATCCACTAGAGCGTGTGTCGCGGCCTCGCGGGTCAAGTGTATCCTTTTTCTTAAAAAATATAAAATTTTAAAATAAAACTATATTTTATAAATTATTTTTCTTAAATTTTTATTCGAATATTTGAAGAAACATTTATATTTTTTAGAATATGAGGCGATCTTTCCATCTTTTTATATCGTCTTTCCATTTTAGCGAATAAGGCGAAAAATCAGTTAGATCGACTAAAAATAGCTTGGAATTCTCCAAAATGAAGAAGTTGTTGAAATGTTCTTAGTTGATTTTAAATTATTTTTTTAGGTATGAAAAGATTAGCACTGAAACTACCGCGTTTTTTTTGAACAAGCAATAGTTTGAGTGAGGTCGGTCTCTGTTGGATCACCACTCAAAAGCGTCCTTTTGGACGAGAACACGAAGTTCTGGATGAGCCGCTAATCCACCTGCGTGACTGCGTCCACTGAATGCCGGAGACGAACCACCTTATCAGCAACCAGGTTGACTTCTCGGAAGATGTGCTCACATGAGGTTGAAGCAAAATCCCGAAGCAATAACAGAATGTCAGAAATGACAATCTCCACCACCCAGGGACATCTAGAGAACGTACTAGTGAAGACATTCATCGCATCATGATGCACTTTGTGGACATTGAAACTTATCATTGCATAAAAGGTGTAAACCAATCTATATATTTTAAATCCGTAATGAATATAGTTGAAATTTCATAATGTATATATCCTTGTTATAGTTTTTTTTTTTTTTTTTTGTAATCATCCTAAAAATGGCCGTTTAGTTGCTTAGATAAATCGATATTTTAATTTTCACCTACTTTTAAAATGAGGGCTTCTGGTATCAACACTGACTTTTTGTGTTGGTAAAATCGAGACATTTTATCGACACGGGAAGCTAATGTTAACAAAATATTTTGAGGAAAAAAATTTACTAATACCAAAAGCTGGTGAAATATGATATAAAATCATACATTTAATAAGTTTTTAAAATTGATTACGTCATGCTTATAGAAGTTAAGCATATTCTTTGAGGTTGATTAATTAAGCTTTTATTCTTTATATAGGTTGTTCGTTTGCTTTCCCGCAAACTCCGATCACGTGCCAACGACCCTAAGTTTATTCTTATTGTTTGTTACGGAGTATTCCCTCCGATTTGGACAAATTCGGAGTTTAGGGACTGGATCGAACAATGTGAGAAGACCAAGTGAGTCATTTATCAATCCCTGTATATAGTATTAGACAAGGAGACCCCTTATCACCCATTTCTATTTTTTTTTTTTTTTTTTTTGATTAGGTAAAAATTCGGATGGAGATCCTAACCGAAAGCATCCTGTCGGATGAGGTCAAGAAGACCTGTATCTAGGTATAGCTCAGGCCCCCTGGTAGAGTAGCAAATGTGTGCAACCTTATCCGCTACCCGGTTACCAATACGGGGAATATGTGATATACTAACATTTCTTATTCCTTTGAGAAGGCTTTGGATATCTGACATAACCATTTCTATTTCCCAAGGACATCTAACTTGTGATCTTAGGTAGTCCGTGATAATCTTAGAGTCTCCTTCTATTATTAGATTGGTTATGTTTAGTTCTCTCGCTTTTTCTATTCCTAGGCGTAGAGCTAAGGCTTCCGCTATAAGGGGTGATTGTCCACCACTAGCTTTTCCGCCAATGTTGATTGGGTCTCCACGCCAGTCTCTGATGATGTATCCAATGGAACTGTTTGTGGTTGATTTAAATGATCCGTCAAAGTTTAGCTTATATTTGCCCTCCGGAGGTTTTCTCCATCGGTAGGTTTTCCTATTGTTCCCAAAGAGCCCATTTCCTTTACTTTGTTTCTGTATGTCGGCATCCTCCATTTCATTCCATCTACTAGCTTTCCTCCAATTATCAATATTGTTCGTGATCATTTTCTTGATAGCCTCTGTAGAGGGGATCGTTTCATTTCTAAAGATTATTTGATTTCTTATGAACCAAATGGTCCACCATCTGATTGCTATATATTGTTTCTTCTCCATCGGGAGAGTGGAGTCTAAAATTTGTAAAATTTGATTCATATCTCTGTTTTCTGTAATTAGGTTGTTAATGTTTTGGGAAATTTGTCCAGAGAATTGTTGTTGGAAATTGTTGCTGGGACATTCTATGAATAGGTGAATATCATCTTCCACGAATTGGTTGCACAAGCTACATGTGTTCGGCACCGCCACCCCTTTTAGGGCCAGACGGGTAGCCGTAGCGAGGCCTTTTTGTTTTATTTTCCAAATAAAGTTTTTAACTTTAGGTGGGACGTCAAGTTTCCAGATCCATGAGTACTCATCCGACGGTCTTTGTGGTGTGGATGAGATTAAGTTATAGGCACTTGTCGTTGTGAACCATCCCTTTTTGGCGGGCCACCAATACAGTCGGTCTGTAAGGGGGGTGATTGGCAAGGGGATTTTCATAATATCCTCTACTATGGGCTTAGGAAGCACTGATTCAAGTTTTTCCTTCCTCCATTGTCCTCCTACTATGAAATTGCTTACGGAATCATGTGGATTAATGTTATGTTGAGAATCTATTTTATCTTTTAGAGGTGTCGTAGCCACCCAATTATCTTCCCAAAACTTAATTGATTTCCCATCCCCCACCTGCCAGATGAGTCCCGTTTTGAATTTCGGGATTAAATAACTTAGTTTCGACCATTGCCACGAGGCATTGCCTTTTCTAGAGTAGGTAAGGATGTGGTTTTCTTTCAAATACTTGTATTGTATGATTTTTACCCAGTTATTTTCTGGTTCAGCCAGAATTTTCCAGAGGAGTTTTAGTTGAAGAGATTCATTCATATCTTTAGTTTTTCTAATTCCCAGTCCTCCATCCCTTTTTGATTTACATATTTTATCCCAACTGATTAATGGGCTATGTTGCGCATCTTTGTTCCAGAAAAAATTTCTATTGATTTGATCTAGTTGTTTGTGGACCGCTATCGGAAGCATGAAGCTCTGCATTGAGTATAAAGGTTTTGATGATAAATTTGACACTATTAGGGCTGTTCTGCCTTGTTGAGAAAGGGCATTAGCCCGCCATTTGCTCAATTGGTCTTTAGATTTGCATATCATTTCGCCAAAGGTTTCCTTGGTAACCCTCCCATTTATGATGGGACAACCTAAGTATTTTTCCAGGTTTCGTTCAAGGGGTATGTTTAGAATCCCTTCAAGGTCTTGAGCTCTTGATCTAGGAATACCTGGGGTGGTTTGAAAGGACGATTTGTGGTAATTTACTTTTTGCCCTGAGAATTTACAATAGTCTTCAATTATCTCTTTAGCTTTTGTACATGCAGAATTGCTTCCTTTTGAGAATATTATTATGTCGTCAGCAAAGGCCAAAAACGGAACGCAGGGACCCGAATGGCCAAATTTAAATCCAATGCTGTTGTGGTTAGATTCTGCCTCCCTTGATAGTTTACGAGCAAGAATTTCTGTCCCGAGTAGGAAGAGAAATGGGGAGAGGGGGTCCCCTTGCCTCAAACCTCTTGAAGGTTTAAAAGGATCCGTAGGGCCGTTATTTACTAAAACAGAAAAAGAGACTGTGGTCACACATTCCATAATAATATCCACAAATTTTTGGTTGAATCCAAATTTTTGGAGAACTACTTTCGTGAAATGCCAATCTACTCTGTCGTACGCTTTCTCCATATCAAGTTTTATTGCAGCCCACCCCTTGGTACCTTTTCTAGTACGAAAGGAGTGGAATACCTCATGTGCTATTAGGATATTGTGTCACCCCTTTCTATTAATACTAATAGCAGAAATACTAGCAAGAAATTTACCAAAAAAAAGTAACCAAATAGAAAATACGATTGTATTCAACATCACTAGGATGGGACCAATCCCTTTATTTTCATTTGCAGATGACATTATGATTTTTGCAAAGCCAGCAAAAAATTGGTCCAAATGGTCAAAAAAATCGTTAATGAATACTGTGCAATATCAGGACAAATGTTCAGCTTCCATAAATCAACATTCTAAATGACTCAAAAGTATCAAATGAATAGAAACAACTTAGACAAAATATGACTAACATTACAAACCAGACTACACTAGATAGATTTCTCGGATGCCCAATCATTAATGGGAGAGTAAACAAAATAATATTTGAAGAAGCGGTATGCAAGACATGAACTCAACTTACCAAATGGAGAGCCAATGCCTTGTCACAAGAAGGTAGAGCTACGCTTATTAGATCAGATCTAGTAGCAAAGCCCAACTATATATATCATGCATAACTTTATGTTACCAAATGAAATTCACAAAGAACTAGATCAAATTAATAGAACTTTCTTCTGAAATAATGATCTACCCTATAAACCTTTAATCATATGGGATAAGGTATGCAAAAAAAAAAGGATCGGGGTGGGGCAGGAATTCACAAAACAAAAGACATGAACCAAGCCTTATAGATGAAATTAATTTGGAAGCTAGATCTTGGCCGAACCCATGAACCCCTGGGTCCTAGTCGTCTATAAAAAAATAAAAACCTTAAAGATGATCACATCCTTGATTATGAAAAGAAAGGAAATGTTTCATTGCAACGGATTAAGTTGATGGAACTAAATGAAGAATTCCGTAAAGGATTAACATAACAAATAGAAAATGGTAAAACGATCAAGTGCTGGAAAGATAGATGGCTAGACGGAGAACCACTAATTGGGCGATAAATACAAAACAACCAAATAAATGAAAACGACAAAATTGAAAAATTTATTGACAACGACAAGAAGTGGAAGGTAGGGGAGCTATCCCAAATCCTTCATGCAGATCCTTGTACAAAAGATAGTAAATACTAGATACCCGAACATTCGATTGGCGATAGACTATATTGGAGGACAAACAAGTCAAGATGGTCAAGGGTCTAAATATCGCTTATGAGGGTCGTACTGATTAGGGATAAAATTAATATATCAGGGATGTATATATATCGGATTTATAGATTTTGCTAATTTTTAACCATAAATATTATATTTATAATTCAAAATAAAATACACATGAAAAAATAATATTTAAATTAAAAAATAACCAAATAAACTTGATAAAATAAAAACATCTTCATAAATGTTAAATTATCGGATATATTGGAGATGCGGACGACGAGAAGAAGCATATGACAAGAAGAAGAAGTTGAATCAATAGGTGGTGCCCTAGCTCTAATTTTGACCCGATATCCCGATATCATAATGGATTATAAATAAGATATATCGGTCGATATATCCGATATTTAGAACACTGTGGATGATTCTCCACTAGTGATAATGCATATTTTGTATAGGTATTCTAGGTAATTTAGGGTTGTTTTAGATTGCATTGCATATGTTTTCATAGTTAAGTCGCATCTTTATCATTTTATATTCAAAGTTTGAAATCTACATTTTTTATGGTTAATTATGAATGCAGATTCACGAATCCGAACTCGAGAGATGGTGCGAGAGGGCAATGTTGGAGCCCTGAAGTTACTAAGGTACTAGGATGGCCTAGAGATGAAGAGAAGAAGCGATCAAGAAGAAGCAAGGATAATGGTCGCCGAAGAAAAGAGGAGAAAAATGGCCAGCACCAAGAGCGGTGCCCGCGGACACAGGAGCGGCGCCTGCCGATGACCCAGCGGCGCCCCCCGCTGCTGATAAACTCAGATTTTCCAATCCTTATCCAGCGGAGATTCGAGCCTATCATTTGCTTGATCTACAAGACACGATTTCTAGGGTTTTGCAACCCATTTGAGCCTTATAAATAGCCTTGTATTCTAGGGTTTTTAGAGAGAGATGAATCCACCACATCACATCGCTCTTTCATAGTTTGCATCTTTTCTTATTTCTTTCAAGGTAAGCCATGCTCGGTTAATCTCATCATAGTTATGGTTGCATTTCAAGACATGGTTAAGGATATGTGAGGGCTGTTTTGTTATATTAAAGTTTATGCATTATGATTATTCCAATTCTCTTTGTTTTGATATTGCTTATGTATTGTTGATATTTATCTTAGTTGACCACTAGGATAGATTTGCATCATACTATGGTTATAACTTTATTCCGCTATTGTGGGCCTTAATCCATAAGTAGCCAACACTTCTTGCATGAACAAGTCGAGAATCTTGATGTTGTAGGAGAATTGACAAATAAAGGTTATCTCTTTTGAAGCGATATTTGGGTTGACAACCAGATGCGAAGTCAACGAGACAGGAGAGATGAGTTTTGAAGAGTCGTAATAGGTGATGTAAATAGAATGGAAAAACATAGACAATTTTCGCAAACTTTCTGCATAGTCGATTTCAAGGCCTTGAAATGGATTTAAAGTCTTGGACTGGATGTCAAGGTCTTGAAATGATTCCAGAAACCTGTTCAGTTGTACGAAAATAAACTTATCAATGTATAATGCGGAATAAATAAATAGATGGACACACGAATTGTTAACGTGGTTCGGCATAAACTTGGCCTACGTCCTCGCATAGGGTTCTCCAACCCGTAGGATTCAAAAGAACTATTATTTCACTTCCTATGGATCCTAGATACAACCGAGAAGATCTTTCCTTCTTCTAAACACTCGAAGCCTCACCCGCTTCTATCTAGTCATCTCAGATCCCTTAGAGTCCTAGATACAATTTAGAAGAACAACCATTCTCTCAACTTATAGCCTCACCCGCTACTATCTAGTCAACCCAAAACACTTGTGAAATAATAGCCTAGTGAATACGTTTGAGTAAATGTATACTCTTAGTATAACACTTTAAACTTGTACAATGAAGCTCTAGAAACTCTCAACTCTCAAAAGATAAAGCAAGAACAACAATGGAGAAAGAGATAATCAATGACGGATGATTGCAATGGAGAACGCTTTGCTTGAATGCTCGTGTATATTCTCCTTCTCCACTAGCACTGTCTCTTTTATAGGTTGTAGGGGCTGGACTAATTTTTGAACGTTTGAATTTGAATTGTCAAATCTTTTCTTTCCACAAAATCATCCCACAATCTTAAACATATCTTCTCCTTATCTTCATATCATCTCTTGCCTTGAATATAAAACTTCAGCCCTTTCTAGAAAATTTTCCAGCCACCAAATTTTCTAGAATCTGCATAGAAAATCTCAGCAACCTTTTCAAATATTTGTTATATAAAAGATGCACATAAAAATCTTTAACAAAAAAATATATAAGATATTCGACGTATCCAATTCGTCCAATTTGCCCTTGTTGTCAAGACCTTGAAACCAGAGTCTTGTTTTGTCTTTCATCAACATTTCTCAAAGACATGTAGGTTAGCTCTCAAGATCTTACAATCAAGGTGGAGTCTTCAAGTTTTATTTGATAGAGTTAGGGAATTCATGCTACTCGCCCCCATGCTAGAGTTTAGGGAGTTAGGTGGTGTATTGGCAAGTTCGGTCTATCTAATTATGTGCTTAAACCAGCTTTAGAGCAATATGCATAACCTATTTGCATCTGTATAACAGCTCAATGATTATGGGACTACCATTGTTGCGAATGTGAGTGAAACTATATATTTCATCATTATTATACAAACCAACCATGGCTCCAATGTGAAGTGGTTGTAAATTTACAAATAGAGGGAGTAATATAATTATAAATTTTAGGAAAAATGACTCAGGATAATACGAACTATCAACGATGAACCAAAAATAATACGAACTTTCAAAATTACCAATTCGTATACAAACTATAACACATTAAACTAAAATCGATACAATGTCCAAAATTCACAAACTATAAATTATTTTAGACTAAAAATATAATTACTTAGAAAGTTTGGTAAAAAAATTGTAAAATTAAAGGAAAAATTAAATTCATCTAAAAAAACCCTAATCCCCTTCCCCATCTGCCCCAGTTCAGTAAAGCTTCAACAATGGCCGTCTGTTCAATCTTTGAAGATGCAATCCCTAATCCATCTGACCCTTTCACCTTCGTCCACCCCCAAATTCTTGATAACTCCTGCCACCGCCAACAATTTCATCTTCACCTCCGCCATCGCCGCCTTCAATTGTTCTACAGGGAAGAAGTTGACGGGGTTAGGCAGGAACAATGGGAATCCTGGGGTGGGACATGGAGGTCCCTCCCACAGACAAACACGAGTGGATCTAATGGGTACAACAATGGAGGTCGACTTAAGCCTTGCGAAGAGTGTGACTGTTGAAGAACCAGCAAATCCAGATCTAACGAAGCCCATGGGGCAATCTATAGGGACGACCATAGCAAATCAGAGAGGGGATAATTTTGAGAATGTCGGGCAATTTGTGCAACCAAGGGGAGGTATTAATTCCGACCAGCTCTCTACAGGTGGGCATATACAGCTCGACGGCGGGGGAGCTTGCTCCATTCACCCAGGCAACTTTGATCGGGGAAGATGATGAAATTATGAATTTTATGATTTTGACCACAATTTATTACTTAATTAAATATTTAGTGCAAATGAATTTATAGTTTGTGAATTTTGGACTTTGTATCAATTTTGGTTTAATGTGTTATAGTTTGTATATGAATTGGTAATTTTGAAAGTTCGTATTATTTTTGGTTCACCGTTGATAGTTCGTATTATTCTGGGTCATTTTTCCTAAATTTTATGTAATAGTAATTGATTGACACACTTTATAATGTGTTTTATTTACATTATTTTAAATACATTGTTAAACATATTAAATAAACACGTACTATTCAAGTGTTCATTCATTGTAATTAAAAATCATCGGAATCCAAACACGCCATCATTAAGCTCAAGCTAACCTCCCAGCTTATCTGCTTGTCTTAAGCTGAACGTTGTGTTTAAGCTCAAGCTTGTCTATATAAGCTAAAAAGGTAGGGTTTCTTCACTTTTGGCTGGCTGCTTACAGGTAATCCAACTTAGAGCAAGAGACTCAAGAGAGAGATAGAATAGAGCGACGCTAGGGTTTCCAAGGAGCTTGTCTATATAAGCTAAAAAGGTAGGGTTTCTTCACTTTTGGCTAGCTGCTTACGGGTAATCCAACTTAGAGCAAGAGACTCAAGAGAGAGATAGAATAGAGCGACGCTAGGGTTTCCAAGGCTATTCATCTCCTTCCCGACGGTTTGGCTCAGATATGAGGTGAATCACTTCGAGAGACCTTAGATCTGACTTCGAAGATCATCAAAAGGATTGTGTACTTCCTTCGTTCGGCGACGGTTGTCTTCTCCGACAACCTCCAACTTAGATCTGTTCTTCGACACCAGATCTATGGAGTTTCTTCGACGCTTTACCATTTCTCCTTAGTTTCTTCCTTGTTTCGCGCGATTCCTTTTTGTATAAGATGTATAAGTCCGAGATCTTGATTGTAGTTCACCAAACCCTATAAACCTCATTTGTTATAGTGGATTGAGCTGGAGTCTCCTTTTCTGAGGCTCCGTAGATGTAGGGAAATCGAACCACGTAAAAATCGATGTGTCTTTTCGTTTTCTGTTGGTTTTGATCTCGCTCTTCGATCTTGAACCTTGTCCTCCGATCTGTGAGGTCGACGACGCTCTGATCTACATGAAATCATTTTAAACTAAAGAAATTTTAATTATCTATTAACCGAATATGTTAGAAAGATAAAAAATATATAGTCTGTGACATTTAATAACTGTTGGAATGTGATTGTCCCACATCGATGATATAGAGAATGCTTGAACAATATATATGGTTGAAGGGCTACTCCGCTCATTACCAATTGATTTTGAGATGGAGCCTCGTTGGATTTATGTGTTGTTCGAATCTCCCGTATATGGACCCGCACACACGACCTTCCTCCATCTTGTGTTAACCCCACCGGACCCAGCCGACTTTAACAATAACCGTTATCGATATATCAATTTTTAGATTTATTAATCCTCAACTTTCCAATTTCAATAGCACCCACACTACAAGAAAAAAGGATTATTTGTACGTCTACAAGTACATATAATCTAAGACATACATATAAAGTCTCTAGATATGATGGTTATACAACTTACATATATTAGATATTTTGTTAGATAGTGAGAAGTTTCGAATTATTAGTCATGATAAAAAAAAAATTAAAAAATTAAAAAAAAAAAAAACTGACATAACATTTGCATGATAGTTTTTTTTTTTTTTTTTTTGAGTAAATTGCATGATAGTTCTTATTATTGAATTGAAGGAATTAATTAAATTTGCATCATAAATTCAAAGAGAGAGGGGAAAGGGGGAAAAAATGAAAAAAAAAAAGTAGTATATATTTTTATCATTTCATGTAAGGTCCACTAACATTTAATTTCTATATTAGTAATAGTGCAATAGAGCAAAAAAAAAAAGGAGTATTTTGTAGTGTAATTTGTATATTAGTGCAATAGAGCAAAATCAATACTAGTTCAAATTGCTTCTTATAAAACAAGTTATACATTGCTACTTTTAGAGAGGGAAAATCATCCAATCGGATATAATTATTGAATTTACCAATACAATGACATCTCTAAATTTGTTAATTAATTTAACAAAACTATCTCTATCTACTATGAAAGTGAATCAAAGTGTAAACTTGAGAGATGTAAAGAGACTAAAAATAGTCTCACATAAAAATATAAAATATAACATGCCTACTATATAAGTCTGTTGAGTTATTCATACTATTGCCAAATGGGTTAAAAACATTAAATTGTTATTAAAAAAACGTTTAATTATATAACTTAAAGGAGTTTTGATTTAAGGCAATATTGCTTAATACGGAGTATTTTAATACATATATTGCTGATTTTTAACATCACCATTTATATTAAACAAGATTTAAATTGGAGTTTAGGTGCAGAGCGGATCTGTTGTCCCGAAACTCTCTCTGTACCCTCTAAGAATTCACCACACTCTTTAGTCTTTACTCATTTTTTTTAATTTTTTCAATTTTTTTTTTTAAATTCTGACGGTGAGGAGAGACATTCAGTGAACATGAGTTTTTGACACAGGTGATCTCATTCGGTTCAGGTGAGGGTCGAACTTAGCAATTAGCATATTCTTTTTCCATGAACACACTTTAACAACGAGTTTGGATTGAACTTGTAAGTCATACCTTTAAAAATATTTCATATTTTTTTTGTTCATATTAACCGTGAATAAAGTACCAAAAATTAATATGAAATGTAAGTACATATTTGCATCCAACTCTTTTGATTTGTATCCAAATTGTTATCACTGCCAATTGGCAACACAAAACACATCATCAAGCTCAATTGTTTCAAGTTGGAACCAAAAACCTCTACATGAATAGCAAACCTAATAAGACTAAGAGAGTCGTAGATTTGAACACCACCATTTATATTAGACCAGACTTAAAAGTATGGTTCAATTAACACACACTTTCGTTTATGAAGAGACAACGGGTTTGAATCTAACTCTTGAGTCATTAGGAAACACCCTCTCAACCTAGTCGGGGAAAGGGTGCGTACAACTCGATCATCCAGACCCTGCTTTAAACAGGATATATTGGGCACGCTGTTGTTGTATATATCAAATAGAAGTTTTAATAAGATCTAACTATAAATACATTTTAGTCTATTGACACCCAAAATTCATCATCAAAGAAGATCAAATATTCCAAGTTGTAACCAAATGGAATCAAATCTTCACATGGATAAATGAAGTAGATAGCAAACCTAATTAGACTAAAGAGAGCCATAGATAGATTTGGAGATTCAAAACAATGGAGTATAAGAAATGAAAAAGAAAGTCAATGGGTTGCTTCATTGCAACCTCCCCATTCCCAAACTCCACCTTCTCTCTGACACACTCCACATGGCTCCTGCAAGGCTGGTCCACTCTCCACCTTCTCCAAAAGCTTGATGTTCTCCTCCATTGGTTCCCACCACCACTACCACCATCTCCTCTTTCACATTCAAACCCTTCATTTATAAGATAAATAACACCCACCTATTTAATTCCCATTAATTATCTTTTCCCTAAACTCAATCCTAAATCTATCTCTTGATTGACTTGCAACCATATGTTTGGTCATCAGTTTATTTAGTGGTGGATCTCTCAATTTCAACAGTATTTTTTTTTAAAAAAAATCTTTTTTTAAAGATTAATTATCTTTTCTCTAAACTCAACCATAAAACTCTCTCTTGAATGACTTGAAACCATAGTGTTGTAACGAGAACGATAAACAGACAAAGAAAGCCACAAAGATTTAATGTGATTCGATAACAATGTATTATCTACGTCCACAGGCGGCATAACCAGATTTGTATCATAGAGGCAAAGAACGGATTAGGGTTACAAGCATCAACGTTTCATGAGTATTTATAGGTACTCATAAAACACTAAACAGACAAAGGACCGTAAGCCCAAAACAGATAAACGATGAGCCCGTTAACAATAAACATAACATACCATTTAGGCGAGGTGGCGTTGCTCCCCAACGAGACCACCGCCAGAGGGCTCCGCCACCTGACTCCCTGGTGTGTTGCTGGTCAACAACTAATTCAAGGCATATTAACCCATGGATCCGGTCATCAGTTTATCCGATCTCTCGATTTCATTAATATTTTTAAAAAGAAAATCTTTTTTAAATATTAATTATATTTTCTCTAAACTCATCCCTAAAACTCTCTTTTCACTAATCAAGTTTGTGACTTGTAACCATATGCTTGATTATCTCCGATCTCTCGATTTCACCAGCATTCTTTTTATAAAAAAAAAAACCTTTTTTTAAAGATTAATCATCGATCTTTTCTCTAAACTCAACCCTAAAAGTCTAAAACTCTCTCTTCACTAATCAACTTTATGATTTACAACCATATGGTTTGATCATCCATTTATCCGGTCTCTCGATTGTATTACAGTAGTATTTAAAAAAAATACTCCTCTTTTAAAATCAATTGATCTTAATATCTATAAACTAGCAAACAAATTAAGAATACATCATCTAACCTCTTAAACTTTTTGATTAGTTTAATACGCGACAGATCGCGTCCTTAATCCCAACTAACCTCCCCTAATAAACAAATAATCCGCCAGATAATAGATTGAGAATTCCAAACTTGATTTACAAGTCAAATTAGTGTTCAAGAGGTGCAAAAAAATAAATAAATAATAATAATAATAATAATAATAATAGTGTTTGCACATTACACACAGCTAGATTATAGCAAATCTCATGCACACACTAAAAATAATAATAATAATATTATTAAAAAAAAACCATATATTTTTCTCTCTTAAAGTACACCCAAAAAGAGAGAACAAAAACATACCCATTAACTGATCCTTTGGTTTTTTTCAGTTTTAACATTCCTCTGGGCCTTTCAATTCATTCTCTCCTTTGTCTACTCATCCTTTGCAATCCTTCGATCGTTCGTTCTAGCCCATGTCAGCCAAGCTCTTATACTCGTTGTCTGACGACAACCCGAAGCAGCTTGGCTGCATTAATGGCTTCCTGCACCATTTCCTTAGCGGTCGCGCCGTTAATGCCCAAGCTGCTCATCATCCTAAGAGCCTTCCTCCTGGTACTCCATTTTTTTTAATTAAAAAAAAAATCCATCTATGATCTTAATTTTAGTACACTTTTTCTTGATGAATTATAGAAAATTAGGGCAGTTTTTTTCCCCAAATTTGATTCATGGTGATCAGTTTCTTAGTTTGTTATGTAATTCAGGGTCAAACATCATAAAAGGGCAAGCTAAGATGGAGGCTAATGACACAAGTGATCAAGAAACTAAGGTACATCAACAACAACAATCTCAGTATATCCCGCTGAAATCTGTCAAGGAGACATCCATGATGCCTTCTCGAGCAGTCGAGGAGCAGTCGAAGAACACGAGGAGCTCCGAAAAGCAGCAGATGACGAGCAATGTGATGAAGCACATTGACTCTCCAAGGCCTCTGCAGCCATCCAAGCTGCAGAACCAAAAGTCATCGGATTCGATGGTAACTAACCGGAGCTCGGTCCAAGACAAGAAGAGCAGGCCACATGGCCGGAGACTGTCGTTCGACGGAAGGGAAACCGGGGAGAGCAACAAGTGCAGCTTGAAGCTGAATGAGCTGCCAAGGCTGTCACTAGACAGCAGGCAAGGGAGGACTAAATCAGCCTCGGTTTCGGACGCTGAAGAGACCGGAAGTAGCAGGGCGGTATCGAGTGTGGTGGCAAGACTGATGGGGTTGGATGATCTCCTGCAGTCCACACCCAGCTGCAGGAGGTCTGAAGACCTTGAGCTTTCGTCGAGGACAACGAGGAGCACGGATGAATCCGACACTGATTCCGAAAGGCATTCGGTTTCCATATACAGGGAGATTGACAAGAGGCTTGGGGAGCTTGATTTTAGGAAGTCTGGCAAGGATCTTAGAGCCCTCAAGCACATACTTGATGCAATGCAGAGGACTAAGTCGAAGCTGGAAGCCGATAACCGAGCTCAAGACAGCATCAATGGCATCAAGATCAGCCAATATGTTAACTTGGATCAATGGAATGCACCAAAAAACAGTGACAGATGCTCCTCCAGAGCCACCGGAAAGGCCTCGAGGAGTCCTAGTAAGCAGCAGACGCCGGCAAGCCTCCCTCGAGTAAGAACTGGCCAAGCTGTGAATGCTAAACCAGACGGTGTCGACAAGAGGAGGGACAAAGATTCATCTCCTAAGATGCAACCAAAATGTGGCAAACTTGACAAGTTTCCACAGGAAAGGAGAGTAAGATCAGCCATGATGACACCGAATCAGGAGCCGAAGAATCCGGTGAAGACAAAGACTAGGCAAAGCTGTAGGAAAGTGGTTCAGAGGAAGCTTGTGTTGGATGATCAGTGTGATATGGTTCACACTCCTCGGCCTCCACGAAAGCTTCACAAAACAGTGGTAAGGGCAAGTTTTCATCAATTACTTAGTCAATTGCAGCTCACTTTGTTGATTTGTTCAATGATCTTAATGAGTAGTCGCGGTTTCAGGGGCCTGGAGCGAACGCCAATGACGAATCAATGGCAGTAGTGAAGGAGCAGCCAAGCCCTGTGTCGGTTCTAGATGCTGATTTCTATGGCGATGAATCAGTTTCACCGGTAAAGAAGAAGGCAATTGCTTTCCAAGGTATGTTATGAGCTACAAATGCTTTACATCTTTCGGCTTATATTCGATCAAGAACATGTTATAATATGCTGAAATGTATATGCAGACGACGATACTTGTCCGGTGTCAGCAAGAGTGGAGTGGATAGCAGTGGACACAAGGTCCATTATCAGCTCGTATGAATCGGAAAAGCCTAAAGAGACACCTAACAATCTCTGGCTAGCGAGGGAAATGTGCGAGGAAAAAACTCCGGTCCAAGCTAAGGGCTCATACCGAAGCATGGAAGACGAGAATGACTTGCTGACAAGCATTATTGCCAAGGATCTGGCAAGGAGATCAGACAGTTGGACCGACTTTAGCAGCGAGAATTCATGGCTAGTTTTGGATATCGAACGCTTGCTGTTCAAGGACTTGATTGTCGAGCTCCTGCACGACTAAACATCCTGCTGAAAGCCGTTATTAAGGCCATAATACAACACCTATGATCTCTTCTTTTTTTTTCCTGACAGCAAACATGGTTCCAATGTGAAGTGGTTGTAAAGAGTTTGGTTCAGCTTAATTGTGTGTTTAACTAATCAAATGTATATTGTTCTACCCTTTATATATGATCAGGAGTGTGTTAACATCAATGATCTTTTCACCGTGTTGAATTTACCCGGTTTTTATCGATTTTGAATCGAGTTTTGGTTGATCAGAGGCTTAATCTTCTATGTTTAGTTCATCTGTTTATATCAGCAGGCCTTACCTTATAAAGTAGATCAGTGAAGAACTGTCATTTTCATATTGCTTCTTATGTAATTGTATTTAACAATTCTGTCAAATCTTGTTTCTCAACTGTTTTAAGGAAAGACTATCTATGCAAAAAAAAACCTAAAAATCAACACATTGCATCAAACGAACCTTGCACTGGACTATCTTATATGAATCCAAAAGCTAGGACTTGTAACAACCATTATAAAAAAAAAGGTTTTTTTTTCTTCCTAAAAGTAACATATAAAATAGAGTTTTTTAAAATAAAACACCATTTCAAATTTTTTTTTAAACATAAATGTTTTATATAATACTCCATCCGTCCAACAATACATGGGTTTTTAGAGGTAAATTTTTGTCCAACAATAGATGGACTTTTAGGTTTTCTAGGTAAAAGTTGTAATGATTTGTATTGGTTTGTGTGTTGTTGACTTTTTAAAATAATTTGATTGGTTAAAATGTGTAGTGGGTGTTAAAAAATAATAAAATTTATGAAAAAGTTAGTGCAATGATGATGTTTTTTTAAAAGTAAGGTGTTTTATTAAAACTTGTGCAAAATGTTAAACGACAATGTATTTTAGGACGGATGGAGTATAATCCATTCAATTGAAACACCAACCTCATGCCAGTAATGCCTAATATGTGGGTAAAGAAAAGGAAGAGGATTAGAAGAAGACTAATCTTTAAAAACAAGCTCATTCTGAAAAATTAGCATATCGCGCCAAACGAACCCTTACTGCACTGTTATATGTCTAATATATGAATCCAAAAGGACTTGTAATAACAACCATTGAAAAAATGAGGCTAAGTTGCACAGTGGGAAAAAAAAATATCTGTAAAGAGGTATCATGTTATTTAAATGTGTCACAGAACACAGTGATTTCTTTAGCATGCCTTATCTTGAGGAATAGAAAGAGCAGTACTTGACAAGCAGAAAAAATTGAAAACATGTACCTAAAATTTGATCAACACAATGATTTGAATGCTGAGACATTATGAACCCTCCCAAGTTGTATTTTCCACCTCAACTGTCCCACCAGTTCGTCGTTCCTTCTGCGAGATGGGGCCATAAGATTAGACCAAGTTACCGCGATTCAGCAGCATGAGCAACACTGACAGCACATCAAGGAATCATGTCTGTAATAATACAATGGGAAAGTCATCTGGTTCAGCAGCTAGAATTCCACTGCAAAGATGAAAATTATGCGGGTTTGATTGATCGACGAAAACTGTCCATACCGATGGGATAAGATCATAAGACATACTATTGCTCAGTTCAACTAGCAACTGTCAAATAAGGCCTTAATTTGGCCTTAGGATGCAAAATAGGTCCCAGCTTGGTGTAACTTGAGGATTTTTCAAAGGACGGTGACAACTCATTGAGGAGAGCAAGTGTTGGCATTGCTACAAGAAAATGTACTGAAATGGTTCTCTTAATAGTCTTATTGTAGGGCATTGGTTGTCTGCTGCGTTTATGAGGTCATACGGGTGATGGATCAACATCGGATGGGAATAGCTTTCCCTTCTTATGCATTGGTTTACAACATGTTTGACTATAGACTAAAAAAATGCAGTGGTTCTCTTACAGTCTTATGCAATGTGAATTGCAAGGTTGGGTTTCAGGATCACTTAACTGCTATGGAGGTGAAGGGTAGAGTTTAGCAATCCGAGACGCCTAAGACCTATAGATTGAAGAACTCCTTATACGAGAAAATTGCTCGGGAATCCAGCAAAGCTGCAAAAGATTAAAGTAAATTAAAGCTCTTCCATGAACATAGTTTATACAAATACACAACTGAGGCAATCTCAGTCAGGCTCATAATAGTCATAAGAATCCTTCATGACAGTTCAAAACCTTCAGCAATAAGCTGAAATCATTCAATTCATCAAATTGCCTAAGGTGGACACATGAGTTGCAAGAAACAACTTGATAACAGATTCAAAGAGAATCCAAAGCGTCCCATCGGATTCAAAGAGATACGTTGAGCCAGCGCATCAGTACAGCGACAAGATTTGCAATGAGCCAGCAGAGTAACAAATTTAACCAGCAACAAACTAGATTGTGAACTGCCATATTCACAAATGACAGATCCTACTATCAAAACTTTACTTGCAACTTGAATTGTATATTCATACTATTCATAACAAGTAAAGTCAAGCAATTATCAAGTTTCCCGATCATAACATTTTGCAAAACCCAGCCAAAGATCATACAATGGAAGTTCTAGATCTGACGTACATCGCTAATGCTCAAGACAAATTACTGTACATCAGAACTGAATGACATCTCTTCCTGTGACTGCCTTTGTACACCAGCACTGAACACCATCCTTTTGTGACCCACTGGATTAGCACTCAAGACATTTCAACTTTTGTCGAAATTATATTCATGTCCAAATGCTCTTTCATGAAATGAAATGTAACAGTGATTTGTGAAACAAGAATTACAAAATTGTGGAAAATAGAACAGGCCAATGGCTTGAAAGAATCTTTAGTGTACATGGAATACTCATCAAGATCAATGTGGAGTACTTGAAATCAAATAGAGGACACAATACTCCTTGTTACAGCAAAAGTATGAAATGATACAAGACTTCCTTGGAAGGTACGCAACTCTGCAAAGCATTAAGATATTCTATTCGTCGTTCTGCGTACACATCAGAATCGGCGATTTACAAAGGGATATGCAGCTCACTAAGCAGATATGATGCTAAATCTAGAACTCAGTGGGAGGCTTTAATCTCATTAGCCTCTTGATTCTGTCCTTTTCAGTGTTCTCCATAATCCCCTGGTATAAAATGAGAATCAAGTGGAAAAAAAGTGGTAAGTGGTAGGGGAGATAGATTTTTCAATAAAAACCAAGCACAAATGAACAATGCTTAGAAATGTTGCAGTTTCGAATCAGTAAAAGCTTACATTCCAGACAATTTCGTCAAGGGATAAACAAATCTTCCCGTACTTATCGAGAAACATGCGTTCTGTGGGAGGTTTGCCCTCACATACATCCTTCACGGTTGATGTTATAACAAAGATAACTTCTGCCACTTGAGATTTGAAAGATCCGACATGAGAAACAAAGACCAGAAAAGATGAATGTGCATGAAAGAGTGATAAACATGAAATTGTATGTGCTTTAATTTGAATGAAATATCCTGTCAAAGGCACGTTCCACTAACGGGCAAGTAAGCGAAGCATTCCAAGATATAAGTCCAACAGTAACAATTCAATAATCACTGTCATGACATAAGAAGATCTCCTATTAGTCCTATATTTTGCTTCTCAACGCAAGAAAACGCCCATCTGAGCTTCATAAATGAGGAGAGCATGGCCAAGCATTTCAAGAGTCATCAAGACATTCATCTCAAATGAGGATATCAATGGGTGATGGATATAGGATGGTGAGAGAATAAGAAACACAGTAACCACATATGTATACCCTGTCTTTGGCAAGCATCTGCATCTACGGGCATTTTCTAAACCCATTTCTTGTCAAACAGTGAAACAAAGAAGCTTTCATCTATAATAATCAAAATAAAATCGCCCAAACTATATAAATGCACTAAGTTTTACCATCATATTTTACAAGGAAATCGCCACAGAGATGCTAGGACAAGAATGCAATCCCACTCTTAAAGCACCTCACCTTTATACCCATATGGGAATTCTGGATGGACAGAGAGAAGGAAAAGTAAGACAAGAAAATGTATATATACTTACAAGCAAGTTCATCATACTCCTCCTTGCCCACAACATAAATGCAAACGCCTCCTAGCACCGTATACACAATATAGACAGATCTGTTGATAAATAAAACCACAGAACATAATGGATTAAAGTGAATGCCAATACAATACCATAGAGTTTTTAAACAGACAATTGCTAAAGTCTACACCTCCAAATCTAGTTAATAAAGATCCAGACTTTACTATGGGCATACACGATCCAAGTTTTTGACAATGAAGCTCTCAGCAATGCATACACCAAACACAGGGACTAATTAAGCATTTGCCTCAAATAAAATCACTTACTTATGAGAAGCAATAAAGAGCTCCTCCGTCTTAGCGCCTTTCAGGTTCTCTGCACCCAATTTTACCAAGAAGGATCGCCAATGCAATCGCTCCTCAGCTGGGACTCCATGGAACCTACACAGTTGTAGCAACACAATTCAAAAGGATAAATTCAGAGAAGCCCCAATTAACAGCTTACATCTAGCCCTAATGAACAAAGGCATCTTCATTCTAACTGTGCAATATATCCACACACAAAAAAGGGGCAAAAGAATCAACATAATTGTTCACATATTTCTGCTCAAAACAAAACCAATCAACCTGAGATCTGATAAAATTGCATATATGCAAGGCGGAAAAAACACTTGATCCGATCAAGCTGCATCCAAATTCTAGGGTTTTGATTATAAAAAAAATATACAGATTCAGTCAATCAAGGCAAAGAACAATCAAATCTGGTGGGATCAAAACTGAATTGCACATATATCATCGGAATTAAAACCCTAAAAGAAAGAATTCAGTGAAATTCATCACAATAAGAAGAGAAAAAACTTCGAAAAACAAAAATAAAATGATACCGTTCGACGAGAATGTTGCCTTCGGAATTGGAGATGAGCACTGCAAGTAACATTTTCTTGCTCCCGCTAACTTTCTACTTCTTCGTCGTCGTCTTCAACAGCTAAGCGTTACACACAGAAAGAGCTTCCGGAAGATAACGAAACCAATTGCTATGGCGAAATTTTACGTATGAGTATTTTTTCTGATTAACTGGTAAATTGCAGAAACCACCCCTAAAATATGTGATTTGCTTAAAATCACCCATTCTATGAATATTTTTCGAAAATCGCCCCTTAGTTAGCAATCATATCCTTTATCATTTTTTTTGATCTTGTTACTCGATATCGTATTTCTTACACTCCTTCCTTGTACTATCTTGGTTACTTGATTTGATTCTCAAGGAGGCTAGGAGCGAACCATTTGGTAAGAGTCCAATTTATTAGTTCCAATATAAATATTAAAACTAACTAAAAACTGTAAAATTTAAAATTAGAGATTTTCGACTTCTAGACACAAATTTTAAAAATTTCCAATTTTTTTGATCCTATGAAGTCCATCTATATTGGCGATAGCAAGTTCTATGATATGAAAGATTCATGGCATTTGTGATCTCATTTTGATTTTCTATCTTCCAACCAAACGAGATGAACCTGGGATATGAACCGAGTAACTCGAGCGCTACTCAAGCCCTTTCACTTACTAAATGAGCCGAAAATCAGCAAATTTTTAAGCTCAATTCAAATCTCAACTTGGCTCGATTCATACTCAATAGCTCATAAGTAATTAGGATTTTTTATTTTTTTTTGATCAGAAGTAATTAGGATTTTTTAATACTCCCAAAAAAGATCGTCGGTTGAACTCGTTCATTTACTCTAAACAAGATGAGTTTGAACACAATTTTAAGTTTGAGTCAAAGTTGGGCTCATTTTGAAATCGGCTTGTTCAGCTCGAATAACCCCATAGATGAACATCAAGCAATATAACCTCGGCTAGGCTACGCAATCCAGTCACATATCTAAACCAACACAGCATATGACCCAGCTATGGCCAGCCCCTGTAATACTCCAAGCGCCCTAGAAACTCGCTAATGAGTTCAGAACCGGATAATGCATAATCAAGAACAATGGCGGAACTCTTGAAGATTTCAGAACTGGCCCAAACAGCTAGCTAGCTAGCTAACACAGGTATGCACAAGACATAAGCATACAACCTGCATAACACAATGAACTGATACTGCAAATCTCTAGCAATGAGTTCAGAACAACGTCTCTCAGAGTTACCTGCTAGTGCATAACACAACCAAAAAAAAAAGGATTGAACTGGCATAATACGCGAACATAAGACATCCTACATGGCTACATGACAATGAACTGATAGTGCGAATCTCTAGCAATGTAACTCGGGATAGAGTGGAAGATTATAAACTGAGTGATTACCAGAAGAGTATCTCTCGTGAGATGCCTGATAGTAATCTGGCAGAGAGGCCTTGCAACCTGTTGAGCACGAGTGCTGATCAAATCCGAAGAGCAAGGAACTTCGCCAAGGAGTCGATTGGCTTGGATGTCCCTTCCCCACTTTGCTTGTTGGAGGAGCGCTTCACCTTGATTCTGGCTAGGTAGTCGGCTGGGATCCAAGCAAAGCTTAGCATGAGCTTGTGGTCTTCGACGTCTTGTGCCCGAGACTCCAGCGCCTTTGCCACCCACGCAGGATGGTAAGTCACTTGGTACCACGCAGAGGCTTTCTTCTCGTAAACAGCGTTCCTTTCCTCCACAGAGAGCTGATCCAATTCATTGCCTAAACTGTCGAACTGCTGTCTGAATTCTCTCTTCAGGGAGCTGTATGCCTGCTTTACCTTTTCCTTCATCTCCCCTTTCTTTTTCTTGTAATAAGTCGGCATCGACCAAAGATGCCCAGTCACAATCTCTTCCTCCTGGCTAATCCTGTATTGGCCAAGTAAACCCTGGAGTTGCCTCTCATATGAGCGCTTGATATCCCACGCCTCGTTCAGAAAGTCAGAAGATCCAGGAATCTCAAGATCCCCATCATAAGGAATATCCTTAGCACTAATAGTGACATCAGAAGGAGGTGAAATTTTTCATCAAAGCCATCTGTTATGCGCCTATACAGTCGTCCCAGGATCTTCTTCGACTTGTATGACTGTGACTCTGGTTTACCCATGAAGTCTGGATACATCTTTGGTTTCAATTCCTGGGGCATTGATACCAGCTTCCCGGTTTTGGGGAAATCAACAGCGGTAGCAGCAAGCTCAGCCAATTTCAGGCAAGTTTCGTCAAGTGCGCCGTCTGGGAGGTTATCAGCGTGAACCACATGAGCATTGCAAATTGCTCCCAAGCTATCATTGACCATGTTTCTACTAAAAAATTCGATGATATCCTGTAGAGTACGCCGTCATAACAAAAATTAAGTGAATTAGTGTGCAAATGTGCAGCTGCTAGAAAAGTGTTACAAGGTACAAAAGACTGCAATCAGATGTGATAAATGTAACCATAGATGACTGAACTTTATAGCAATAATTCAAAGGGCAGATTATTACCACAGTTGTAACGTCACGTGTTTGTTCTTTTGCTTGTGCAGGTACGTACTCCATTGGCTCCCAACTTGTTTTACTTGGTGGGATAAGATTTTTGTCCCACGCTACGTAGTACGAATCCCCATCAAGGTCGCTGCCAGATGCTTCATCGGTATGTGGCCTATAACCTTTTTGGGGGAACACAACGCAGTCATATAAATGGTGCAATCCTGGGGCATCTACAGCCTCTAACACTCGGATATCTCCAGGATGAAGACAAGGATTCTTAGCGACAACAACTAAACCCTTAACCACCTCACGTTTCCTTTTCGAATCAGAAAAACTGGAACCATGTTTGCAAAAGCAATTCTCCAGTGACGGCATAGAAACTTGAATGAAGCATTGGCCTTGTTCAAGAACCCCCAACTCATCAAAGCAGCCCAGCACCCACCTGCTTGATGGGACGAAGATTCTAGCCTTCTCCCGTAAATCCCCAAGCTGCGCAGCTCTGATGCATGTCAGCATGCCACGAAGATATGGTTCAGTCTGAGGCTTGAATCCTGAACTTAGCATTATTGCAGCTGTATTGCCATGCTCAGCACAGGATTCCGTCAACACTGAAAATGCCACATCTGCATCAGTAAACATGGCATTAAGCTTTGTGAGCATAGTTTCCTGCATTTTCCAGAAGACCTCGTCGGCAACTTGCAAAGCAGAGAGCAAGGTGATGATCTGTCGGTTCAAAAACCCTGGCTGAAACCTAGTCCATGAGCAAATCTCGAGCATTGTGTGGCTTGATTCAAATTTTACCATGCTTGGTCTGCAGAAAAGTCTTTTTCCATCCCCTTTGCTTGGCCAACAGGCCACGACGCCCTTGCATCCAGCATAACGAATTTGGTATGCGCAAGGTGGGTTATCATTCAACTGTAGTTTCTCAGCCACCTCCATTGCAAGATCAGGAGTTATAATTCCAATTCCATCTGAGAAAACATAGCCATTCCTCTCAATATCCGGAAATGATTTAATCACTTCCTCAGGTGATACTTTAACTGTAGCATACGTTGAAGAGAAGCATAACCCCATCCTTGCAGTACACTTGGCAACATTTTTATTCGTGAACTTGCCCATCCAACCTCTAATACTAGTCACAGTCAAGTTCTTATCAACCTTATCATCGGCAAAGAACCATGCTGAACGGTCCCTGAGCTGGTTGGAGGAAAAGGCGAGGAAAGAGTAATGCCTCCCACATAAATAGAAACCCTCCTTCATAATAGAATTGACCCTTTGGTAAATAGTTGTCCTCTGAACAGAAAAACTTCTCGTGATATCCTTCACAATGGACGGGGCATAGAAGTTAAGGGCCTTGTTGTTCAGGGTCTGCATCCCTTCATCCATAAATGTGACTCTTAAAAACCTATCTGACACACCCTTGTAATGCCTCAGAACACGATTAGAGAGCTCGACTGTAGGCGGAAGGCAATAGGCTTTGGTAGGGGTGATGACGAGCCTTCTAATTTTTATGATATCGCCCATTTGTTTGGGAGCCTTGAGCATCTTGGGGTTCTTCATCAACCACTCCTGGACAATCTTGAGCCTTTTCTGAGCGTCAAACACTGGATGCCTGTAAAAGCACATATGCTCCAAAGCCGCCACACTAACACCCTCTGGCCGGCCTCTCAGTAACCCAAAAAGTCCACTAGTTAGCTGGTGCTGGTTTATGATACCCTTGTGCAACAGAGCATTCAGCATAAAAGTCACACTAAACGACAAGCCTTCGTTTTGGATACAAAAGAAAGGGTCCTCCATATATGCGCCAAAATTTGGCTCATTCTGCACCCTGAGACGCTCTTTTAGATGCTCAAACGGAACTCTGCGCTCTTTAAGAAATGTTAAGGCCTTTTTCAACCTTGGCCCATTGCGAGGCGGTAGGGCGAATCTGTAATCTCTGCATCTCCCAATTGCTCCACAAGATGTGAAATCAGTGGTCCTAATCCAAGGATCATCATCATCAAGCAAATCAAAAGGAACCGATACATGAATATCATCATCAGCGGTTCTATAATAGACCAAGGGAGAGGATTCAAACTGCAGCAGAAGAACCAAAAATCCCAACTCTGTGTACTGCTTGATGTCACGAATATCTCTCACCAAGAACTCCAGCATAATGTCACATTTAATCACTGCATGCTTGGTTTGATTTTTAAATTTAAAGGCGATATCCTGCTGGAAACAAATTCTGCAAGTTTCATCAAAAGGATCGATGAAAACATTGACATCCGAAGAAGGCCCTCTCCAGCCAGCTAGAAACTCCTCTCTGCTCACTAATATCCCGATGTCAATTCCTGCCTTGTACAATTTAAAGGGCTCAGTCGACCTCCTGCTTTCACTCAGCCTGAATGGATTCTTGGGACCTTCACTAACAATCAACTGTTTATTTCCCAGCATCATATTACCACGGCTAAAAGTATCTAGAACCCCTCTCACCACCTTTTGAGACGAAAAATGCACAAAAGCATGGGGCACCACCTTCTCATAATTTGTACTGTTGTTGACATCCTCGGTATCCTGACTTGTGAAATCAGGAAAAGAATCAGGAGGAGTCCAAGAAGTTTTCATTCTACATCTCCAGGCACTAGCTCCTAATTCCTTTTCCAAGTAATCAGCTAGCATTTGTGCAGTTACATAATCCTCAAACCCTCCAAAACTCAGCTGTGTAACAATCAAATCCTTTTCATCACCATCAGATGCCATTTTGCAAAAGGACAAGGCCTACGCTCCGTGAAGAATGAAACCTGGCTGCAAAGTTACATAAATCAACCAAGATCAGGCCACATAACCAGACTTATTAATTCATCAATCATAAGAACTAAAATGCAGATTGTCAATCACCTAAAACCATGACAAAAGAGGCCACTATCTATAAGATCTATAAGATTTGTTTTAAAAAATGAATTATATAGTCAAAGCATACATCCGATGAGACAATTTAAACATGGGTTGGGAGGGGGGGGGGGGGGGTAGAAGATTCTTAGAAAAAAAAATGGGGGTAGAGGGTGACTGGGTGAGAAGCAAGATCACTGACAAAAGTTCATAAAGTCATAAGAAGTTGCAACGTCTCATGCTGTTAACAGAGTAGTGAAAAAATGACTGCAAAAAAAAATGGTGTTCAATTTACTCTGGGGGTGGTATTCCTAGTATCTATTTGATCACTTATTATTTGAAACTATAATTCTGTCAACTGTGAAGAGAAAATAAAACAGTAAGAAATTTTACTTTATGCCAGCAGAGACAACTTTCAGAAAGGAATGCCGAATAATAATGTGCTTCAAATCCTGCTCAAGTTCTTCTACAAGAGATGGAGGCAACCTTCGAAGGGAGGGAATAACAGCATCAATTATGAATATTATATACTCTAACAGCTTTGCCACAGCTCGGTTATCAACCTGAATACGAAAACAACGGTTAAAGAAAATTTCTTCAAGATCAAAATTGAGAAGAGTAAACTAGACTTTCATTGCACTTTGATAGAATTTCTTGCTCCCTTTAATATATCTTGTACTAAATACACTAACATAGCATGATTTGAGGTAACCGAAACATATCGATAACTGGAAAAAGAAATGGAAAATATAAGATTAAAGTTACTTGAAATCTTTCTTATATGTGTTGTTGTGGATGGATTGATTAAGTGCTTAAAAAGATTGAGATTTCAGAATTCTCAATCATCTTAAACATGAGGTGAAATGTAAGAAGCAAAAGGCAAACCATCATAAAAAAAATCCATATTTGATTCATTTAGGTTAGATATTTTCAAGGATGCGATGATGAAAAAAGAACTAATCAACATGATTCTTATCTTCCATTCACCACTGTCTATGATGTTATGAAAATTAAAATCATAAGTAATGACGAGTCCAAATGCAGCTAACAGATATCCTTCACTCTAAACAATTCAAAATTCAAAGCCTAGATACTGGGAAGTTTATACAAGAGAAAAAACATAGCATTCTCATTAATAAAACTGATTATCTCAGCTATATTTAAATATACAAAGCTTCACAAACTTTTTGTAACAGAGATTTACAAATCCTTCTTTTATTAAACCAGCATACTTCATTTTTTAAAACTAGAGCAGGTCCTTTCCAGCAAATCATACCATCTCAAAGAAAACAAACAAAATTTTATCTTAGCTGGAGACACCACAGGTGTATCTGTATTAAATATGTACATAAACAATGACCACTTTACCCACAATGGGTGAGGTATGTCAATAGGAGACTCCCCTCCCTTGACGAAAGTTCTCAAGGTCGAGCCCCAGGAATGGAGGACCTTTGAAACCTATGAGGGGGTGCTTTACCCCCTAATGGGCCTACCTGGAGCGAAGTGGGCCGCCACAGGTTTCGACTGAAAAAAGATGACACATTTTTGGCATAAATGGTTAAAAGAACCAACCTGTTTGTTATCAGTATCACTATTTGTAGCATCCAAGCTTTTAAAGAACAACTGAATGAGAAGCTCAACTAGGGCAACCCTTTTTCCAGCTTGTTTACCCACTGCGCAGACACACCTACAGTAAAAGAAAAAAGAAGGTACAGTAAATATTTAAATGGTTTAAATGATTTCCTCTCCCCAAAGAGATAAATCCTCGAATTTCAAAGAAAGAAAAAAATGACTAATAATCTCCTTAAATAATCCAAAGGCATGACTGTATGAAGAATGTGAAGATTCACTCGGTTCCATCCATTTTATTGTTTATCAAATAAATGTTACACGTGACATAATCAAATGGGGGCAGAGGGTGACTGGGTTAGAAGCAAGACCACTGAAAAAAGCTAATAAAGTCATAAGAAGTTGCAATGTCTCATGCTGTTAATATGTTCACAATAAACAGAGCAGTGAAAAAATGCCTGCCAAAAAAAATGGTGGTCACTTCCCTCTGGAGGTGGTATTCCTAGGATCCATTTTATCACTCGTTATTTGAAACTATAATTCTGTCAACTGTGAAGAGAAATAAAACAGTAAGAAAATTTACTTTATGTCAGCAGAGACAACTTTAAGAAAGGAATGCCGAATAATTATGTGTTTCAAATCCTGCTCAAGTTCTTCTATAAAAGATGGAGGCAACCTTCGAAGGTTAAATACTCTTAACAGCTTTTCCACAGCTCTGCCACAGCTCGGTTATCAACCTGAATATGAAAACAACAGTCAAAGAAAATTTCTTCAAGATTAAAATTGAGAAGAGAGTAAACTATGACTTTCATTGCACTTTGATAGAATTTCTTGCTCCTTTTAATATAACTTGTACTAAATACACTAACATAGCATGATTTGAGGAAACCGAAGCATATTAGTAACTGGAAAAAGAAATGGAAAATATAATATTAAAGTTACTTGAATTATTTCTTACATGTGCTGTTGTGGATGGAAGTGCTTAAAGAGATTAAGATTTCAGATTTCTCAATCATCTTAAACATGAGGTGAAATGTAAGAAGCAAAAGGCAAACATCATAAAAATAATTTCATATTTGATTCATTTAGGTTAGATATTTTCAAGGATGAGATGATGAAAGAAGAACTAAGCAACATGATCTCTATCTTCCATTCACCATTGTCTATGATGTTATGAAAATTAAAATCATAAGTAATGATGAGTCCAAATGCAGCTTACAGAAACCCTATCATAACTCTTGGAGTATTTAGTAAGCCAACAGAACAAAAGCTGACACAGGTGAAATAGATACATACACAGCATATAACCAGATTCAAGATCCTCCTAAAGCTGTAACAGCTAACAACTACTCTGGCCAAGCAAACCATGGTGACATAATGATAAAGAAAGAGATTTAAGTTTAATTAATCCATTAACTTTGACATATCAAACAATATGCATCTGTTAATGTAGTGTCCATCTGCAGAATTTGACATTTAACATCCATCGTGGATTCCATATCCATGAAAATCAATTCTTCATGGGTGCACACATATGGATTGACATGAAATGGAAACACTCGTAATTCATCTGAGAAAAGGACTCCTCTTGCTGCATTTTCTCAAACAATACAGTATTTAAGCTCCATCGAGCGTTTATCCAAGTACAACAAACTATCGCGGTCCCATTATGAACACTAAATTGACTGAATGTAAAACACATAAAAAACCAATCCTGAATTGTTGTGATGATCATCTTTAGAAGACCACATAATGAAGCATCAATGAGCATTCAAATAGAATGAGACAACGAAGGAAGAAGATTGAAGAAGTGAGGAGAAGAGTAAAGAACTAAACAAGTCAGGAGAATAGTGAAGACCTATCCTGCGAAGAGCGACTGAAGAGCAATGGAAAGTCGCCGACAGGGGAGGCGGTCGAAGACAGCCACCGGAGAGGAATCGACGGCCTGCAGTGGCGAAGCCAGGACGACCTTAAGAGGTGGGCGTGATTCAAAGAGCCTGAAACAAATTTCACAAAACATATATCTCCAACCACTGAAAGATCAGGCCAAGAATGCTTTTTCACAAAACATCAGGCCGTTGTGGGGACTAAGGGACAATGTCAAATGTGTCATAACAATTCGTACATGTTGGACAGAAACAAATTTCCAGAAGTGCTGACTGCTTTCCGCTTTCTGTGGTGGGGGAAAAATAAATTTCCAGAAGAATGCAAGCATGGAAATTGAAAACCGACAGCATCAGAAGATGGGGAAACCAACAGCATTCAATAGCATCAGGCCACTGCATTCAAATAGCATCAGGCCAAGAATCCAAGCAACAGATGAATGCAGGCATAAAAAGTGAGTGCAAGTATTCGGAAGAATGCAAGCATCAGGCCAAGAATTCGGAAGACAGCAAGCATCAGGCCAAGAATGCAAGCAGCAGGAGAATTCGGGTGCAAGCAGGCCAAGAATTCGGAAAACCTCTGTGATGTCTGGATGGGAAAAACAAATTTCCAGAAGAATGCAAGCATGAAAAGTGAGTGCAAGCAACAGATGAAACCGAGAATTCGGGTGCACAAACCAATCCAACAGCATTCAATAGCATCAGGTATTCAGGCCAAGAAATCGGCTGCAGAAACCAATCCAACAGCAATATAGAAGAAGAAGAAAACAAATAAGCACCCACAGAGCTCTAAACTGAAAAAGAAGATAGAGGAGTGAGGTTGTAAAAATCTTGCCTCTTCGTGGTGATAGTTAGGGTTCAAGGGAAGCAAAATTGGGAATTAGAAACGGGCAACGTTCGTAGTGTTGAACACGCTAAACAACTGTCCCATCTTCTTCTTCTTTTTTTTCCTGTATCCGCCAGTGACGGCCTGAGCCCCGCCGATGAGACGCCGACGGGAGATTGAGGAATTGAGGACGGAGGAGAATGGTTTTGTCTTTGATTCTATTCAGAAAGGAATACGGCCCAAAATCGCAAAATTTCAGAGCCAAAAACCCTAACTAGTAACTACCCAATCATCAACCGCCCATGAAATCCCCATTTCATCACCGCAAAATTTCGAACCCGGTCATGATCATTCACTTCAAATTCAAATTAACCCTACCCAAGCTTGAAAAACAAGACAAACTCAAAACTTCGAATCATACCCGAATTCAAACCTTTCAAGCAAACAACCAAATTCGCATTCGATTTCGATTTCCCGGAAATGGAAACCAATATGGAAGTGGAATTTACTCAACTTAGTAGGGGTAATGGAGATTACTTACTTGATCGTAGAGAGACGATCGTCGCTGAATGTGGGAGGGTTCTTGATCCTGCAAGCTTACGGGGACTCACACTTTCGTGATTTGATCGGACTATCGGAGTAACGCACCACACGAAACGGATGAGTGAAGTTTGTACTGTGAACGTTATTTGTGTTTGGCTTCAAATTGATTCTTCCGCCGGAAGACTATGAGTCCTTTCTTGTTTTGTAGTGGACGGTTGTGATTTGCATTAGCAGGACTACATCAACGGCTCAAAATTAATGATTTTATAACACAAATATTTTGGATTTCTTAAAGGGAAAAAATAATTAAAAAATCAAGTATTGGTTTTTTTTTTAAACCAAAATAAGAATTCGGTTTTTCAGACAAGCCTGGAGAAACCGAGAGACCGGACACGCCAGTAGATGGACTAACCATCATGTACAACCGAAAAAACTTACAGAAGCAAATGACGTAAAGAAATAACAGGAAGCAAATGACACAAATAAAAAACAGAAATAAATGTACAAAACATCCTACATTGAAACTACAAGCTATCAAAACAAACAAACTTGGTAAAAGGGAAGACGCACACAGAGAACTCTGGGAACCTAGCGGACATCTCATATTATGGACTCCAACAGAGCCTTCAGATATCGATCGTACTTCCACGACATCTACGAACATAACAAATCGACCACCGTTCACATGAAGCCTGCATGACAACAAGAACGACACTGCACATCAATCCACAAGCCCAAATCCTAATCAAACCATTGCTCATTCAAACCCCCAAAACCCATCTTATCCCCTCGAGGACGATAACAAGATCGTAATAGGTTGCACAAGGGCAAGCCAAATTAGAGACGGGCAAGATGAGAATGAAGAGAAGAAAAAAAACAAGAGTGAGGCTTTAGACAAGATCCCAAAACGACTATTGTCAAGACAGTTTCAACTAAATTGCACACAGGTCCTTCTCATTTTTTACAAACAAATTAAAAATAAGTCAAAAACTCTCTCATCTACATTGCGACAAGAAATTGTTGGGAGAACGAACGGATCGCTTTGAGAGCGTACGTACATTGAAAATCCCCTTTTCTTCCTCACATCAACCCAATCTATCTCTTGTTGTTGGTTTGCTATCGAATTCAATCGAATCTTTCAATCAAAGATTCTCGCTAAAATTGATTGATGGTTGAAATTCATCGTCGTTTGAAGAATTCCGTCAAAACCCTAATCTATTTCCGTCCCTCACTCGGACACCATTTGGAGGGTGACTGAGGAGTAAGATTCCCAAATTAATTGGCATTTTCCACTGCGCTAATTCAAAATCATCATACGGTAGTGGCAATAGTCAAGCGGAATTGAATTAGCTGCAGTAATGTGGATGGTACCGGAATTGAAAGGAGTAAAATCTTCATACGTTCGGAGGGTGAAACTTCATATGGTATTTTAAAATCTTACTCCTCTAGCTCCTCCACCCAACCCAATGCGCTAATTCAATTCCCAAATTAAGTAATTAAGGAATTAGGGGCTGACCGGCTGATCGATGGAATTAATTGACAATTTCCACTTGATCTCCTCGGACGGCAGTGACAATAGCCAACAGCGAAGGCAATAACCAACACCCGGTGATAGGCTACCGCGGTGGCGGCAATATCCCCGGTGGTAGGTAACGCAACAGCAGGACGACGGGCGGTGGACTTCGGCATTGGCAGAATGATTAGGGTTTTTTGGACCTATTTGCAATTTGTTTGGAAAAATTAAAAAGTACATGTGTGCAATTTAGTTGAAATTGTCTTGACAATAGCCGTTTCGACATCGTGTCTAAAGCCGCTATGAAAAAACAAACAAAAGGAAAGGACAAAGGCCAGCAAAGATTGAAATTTGTATTTGTATTTTATTTTTTCCAAGTAATTAAAGAAAGAAGCGTTGATCAAAAGTTATCACCCATGGGCCAAAGCGAAGGTTGGCAACCACAGGGAGTAAAAACCGACGGACTACGCGACAAAACCACAGAGGGTGGAGCTGAAGACATGAGGGTGGAGCTGATGGTGTCCCTTCGGAGGCCGGACAACAAGGGCGGAACACAAACGGACCGTCGGAGGACCAACAAGGCGAGGGGAGGAGGCAGGTGACGGTTGGTGACAGAGGTCGAGGAGGTTGGCGTCGGAGGCAGGGCCCGGTGGGGGTTGTCGGAGGAAAGCGACGGTGCTGTAAAGGAGGTCGGTGAGAGGCGATGAAGGTCGATCGGTATACAACGGTGGTGAGCTGAGGGCAGCGGTAGCAAGGATGGTGGTGGATGCAACAACAACCGAGGCCGGCGGAGGCAAGAGGATGGGTGATGGTAGGTGGCTGTGTTGTTGTGGGAAGTCGGTGGGCAAAGTGTTGTGACACAACAAGTATTGGTTTTGATTTGAACCAAAAATAATATTGTTGTGTTTCTTGATCTTTTTTTTTTAAAATCAAATTCGCTAGGTGTGCACTGGCTATACACGTAGCATAATTCATTTTTTATCACATCATCAATAATCCCGACTCCACTTGCTTGTTCCACCGGCCCCCCACTTCACCCTTTCCGTCATTGTTTCCTGCCTCACACACTCTTCCTTTTGCTCCGCTGTCGCTCACTGATTTAGCCTATCCTCCCATACCAACTTCAGTCGCGCCTTCTATATCATCTGCAAGGTCATAAGTGACCAACTCAGCAAATTGCTCGAGTTACGGTCCAATATGGGTTGAATCGTCCTCGTCTTCGATTGGTTCTCTCTCTCCATTTTTCAGTTGAAAGGCAATGAGTTATACGATTAATCATGTTGGGTGTTCAACTGAGACACTAGTGATTGTTCCCTCGGCAGATGACTAAGGGATGTGGGGTTGCATAGTGGTTGGATCTCGTCGATCCCATCATTGAACAACCAGAGTATAATACTCTATCCAGTATCAAAGTTTTCCACCTCCTCGCTTTCCTTTTGTCGTTGGATTGATTTGAGTTGATTTCTATTGGATTGATTTCATGATTCGTCGTTTTTTTGGTTTGTTACATGAGATTATGACTTTTAGGGTCAATATGTTTTTTTTTTATTATGAAAGAATTCGGGAGAGTAAGCTTTACTCAAAGGGTGATGTGGTGTCCATGTGTTGTTCTTTATATCCATGTGGCAAATATTGTTGGAATCTTTGGTGAATATTTCATCTATATTATTTTTGGTTAATATGGTGATAGTTTTTATATGATTTTTTTAAAGTTCATATTATTTTTTGTTCATGATAGATACTTGTCATTTTTTTTTTGTCATTTTTCTTTCTTAAATGATGATGGATGGTTTTATACTTTATACTAGTACTAACTTTATTATTTTTTCAGGATAATAAAGAAATCTATATAATTTTTTACTATTTAATTTCATGCTTATTATTCCACCCAATTAGCAAAACATATCATTTACTATTTACACATGTGCTTTTATGAAGATAAAAGCATACTCCTATAAGATATCAAAATTTTAATGATTTTTTTTTAATATTTTCATACTTATTACTAATAGTTAAGGAATTAGTTTTAAAAATTGATATTTTTTATACTCAATTTGATCAACAAAACATGTAGTACCTTTTTTTCTTATCATTCTACAAAAACATGTGTTAAAAGGAAACGACATATTTTTTATCAAAAAGAATAATTTACATAGACATTGCTTAGCCAAAGGGTTTTTTTTTTTACAGAGTAGGCAAGAGTTATGAGCTATTACACAAGTTGTAATCTGGCTCATTGATCATCCTCAAGGATGATGGAACAAAATTTTCTATTATAAGAGATAGTAGAGTAATTACAAATGATATATACCCTTTATTGCTATGAAAACCGCTACTTCGTTTCCTTGCTTAGCCAAACGCTCTTACCTTCTTTTTTTATTAGGCAAAAATTCGAAATACAAAAAGAAAGCCCGGTAAATTGTGAGAACGTAAGGAGCGTCAGACGAATAAACTGTCAAGATACATAAGACAATATCCTCATTAGCAGAAACTTTTTTAAAGAAGAAAAAGCTTAGACATTGAGCAAGATGCTCTTACTAATTGCCACAGTAGCAAAGACATTGGTGACTCAAAGTCACCTACCATACGAGCAAAAGCAAATCCCAATATTTGCTGCTCGTATGTTAATGGTTGAGCATTGTTTGTTGCGGTGGTTCCACAAAAATATTCTTATCTTCTAAAGTCTAAAAAAAATAAAAAAACACATGTCCCATATATTTTGCTCTTACTAGGGTTTGATGGTTTAGGCGTACGCGTTTTTTCTTCAATCAAACTGAGAGAGTGTTTTCGTGTGATTAAAAAATGTCATAAAAATAAATATAAATAAGGCAGTTAGGCAGAGAAAACAAATAAAGCAAGACAAACATAATAACACGAAAAATCTTTGACAATGTAATGAGAAAGGGAGAGTAAGGAAGAAATATAAGAATCACCGAAAGATAAAGGATATGAAATGCAAACTAGGAGGGTGTAAAATTGGGGGAGTCACTCCACACTTTAGAATAAATTCCTCTGCTAATATAAAATGAATATTAATAATGCAAATGTGAATTTTTCAATTTTCATGTCTACTAAAATATAATATGGTTTTACATGATTTTTAAATAATAGTAGAAGTAAACTTTTTTCTTAGCCTACAATGTAATCAATTTACATCAACAATTATAAATTACTTTATAAAATACTTATATTTTATGAGTAAAAAGTGGCAATAATGATTATAGACTCTCTTTTCCACTCTTTTAAAGTACATGAATGTGTTAGTAATTTAATTTCCCCTTTTGAAAAGGAAAGCAATGGATGGGCAAGAATCAAAAACTCCTTTTCAATTTCCCCACCATAATATAATTCAGATCATACTTTAATAAGTAATCAATCCCTATAAAATCAAAACCAAATTAAAATAAAGTAAAAAAAATCTATACAATTAAATTCTAATAAATACTCCCTAAATAAATAAATAAAATAAAATTCCCACCAAAAAAATAATAATAAAATAAAATAACCACCTTCCTTCCCTTCCATTTGGCACCCATCTCGATTTCATTTCCCATTCGAAATCTTCGGTTTCGCGCACAGAAAACTCTCTCTCTCTCTCTCTCTCTCTCATGCAAAACCCACGGCGGCCATGGGAAACCTCTGCACATGCCTGCCACACGATCTCCCGCCCGCCGCCGCCCGGAGGCTTTCCGGCAGCGGCATCTCCAATTCCAGCGGCCGGTGGAGCCGGACGCGATCGTCAAGGAGGGAGAGCTCCGCCGGCGATGTGAAGATGGACGATCCCGTGCTCCGGGAGCAGGCTCTGGCCGCCGCTGCCGCCTTCATCCTCCAGCAGCAGCGACGACAGAGCAGCGGCGGAGGAGGATCGGTTCCGTTTGATCGGTCGGCGTCGCTGAGGTGTCCGCCGCGGGTTGGCTCTACTAAGAATCAGCAGGGGGCTTTGCCTAGGAGTTGTAGTTCCAGGGCTCGTTCTCTCGCCGATCCTCTTCTCCAGCCTCATCAGCTTGTTAATCAGGTTTTTTCCTTCTTCGGCTCTTCGTCGATTGGTCTACTTTTTCAACTGAGTTCTGCTTTTCTGATTGGGATAGGGTTAGTTCAGTTTAGTGATCAAAGTGCGTTAGTGCGCAAATTAAACTGCACTCCGTGTTTGATTGGGATCGCTTTGATTGTTGATGATTGATGTTGCTATATTACGGTAGTTATTCATCATCGTTGAGTTGATTTGCAAGAAAGAGACAAAATCCAGTAGGGGATTATCGATCTCAAAGTAGGAGGTTTGCAACCAATGATGTCTTAGCTTGGGGTTAGGGATTATAAATTATAATTGAAGTTTCCAGTTGCCTTTCCGCTTCCTGCAGGCTACAGTCTATAAAAGATAAGAGGTCCCCCTTTGTACGAAAATTTTGGGATGGATATCATTTCCCATTTTTTCATAGGACTTGACTTAAAAATGTATGATGATGGAGATATTGCAGAGATTGATTTTGATGCTCAAATGGAAGTAGTTTGGGGATTTTTAACACACAATTTCTGAAGATTTTAGGTTTGCTGTTGCCTTTTTTCCTCCTACAGTCCAAAAAAGATAAGTATGAAGTCCCCCTTTTTTGAAAATTTTGGGATAGATTTTAGTTTCAATCTTTAATAGAAGTTGAAAATTGAGGTATGCTGTTGCCTTTTTACCTCCTAGTCTCCTACAATCCAAAAAAGATGAGTGTGAGGTCCCCCTTTTTTGATTTTTTTTTGGGATAGATATTAGTAGTTTCCATTTTTTACAGGACTGAGCTTAGAGAATGTATGGAGTATTTGCTGAAAGCCCAGGGTTGTCATTTTTTAATGTGGCTTCATGTTGAAGTTTTGAAGTGAACGTGACATTGGTTAGTGGTTCTTGGGTGGCATTTAGTGGGGAGAAACATGGGAAACTGATGTATGAAAAGTTGCATTTTTCTAGTTGTAACTGAGCAATATTTCAAAGCAAAAGCGCTCATGAAACCTCTTTTTATTGTGGTCCATGCTTCTTAGCTTGTAAATGGATAAACATCTGGCATGATCTAGGAATGGTGATTTTTCTATTTTAGTCATCTAAAACATTGGTGTAAAGCTGTTAGCTTATGGCTTTACTTTTTAATATTCTCTTTCTCATCTATGGCTTTTCTAGGATACACTCTTCTTGGATCATACGGCTCTATTAACTGTTGATGCACAAAATTTTCCTCTTCTCAGTTATCCTGGAGCAGAACAAACCTCTTAATTAATAACCCTAATGTTCTTTTAAACAAAGGGACTGTAAGAAATCTGGAGGAAATAATTGAAATAACAATGTCGAGATTCCTGCGAAACTTAACGAAAGCTAAACTCTTTTGAAAATGTTCATTTTCATTTGTGAACTGAGGGTAAAAACATTAGAACTTAATTTCTTCCTAACAAAAAAGTGTCTGGGATAGGTCATAAATTATGCTTCCTAGTACTGGCTTTGGGACAATGAAAACAATCCTGTAAGATAGATTCGCACACGGCTTCTTATTTTTAATTTTATGCCTCTTTTTTTTTAACTCTTGCACTCCTGTTTTGATTAAAAATCTTGCTGTTGGAGTATATAGGTATATACGCACACCTCCTAATCTGTGTTCTTTAATCGGTTTTACTCTGTTCTTCTTGGCATAGACGACTTGATCAAATTAGCCTAATTGTGTTAATTTTTCTGTTTTCGCCTTCTTTTATTACAGGATAAAAGTCTTGATGATTTAGAGACTGCTCATTTTGTGCTTGTCCATGGAGGTGGTTTTGGTGCTTGGTGTTGGTATAAGAGTATAGCCCTTCTAGAAGAAGCTGGATATAGAGTTACTGCCATTGATTTAACCGGTTCTGGAATTCATTCATTCAATACAAATGAAATAACAAGTCTTTCACAGTACGTGAAGCCATTGACAGACTTCCTTGATAAACTTGCTGATGGAGAAAAGGTTGTCTATCCAATTTGCCATCATTTCCCAAGAAACTGGTTAGCTTTTTTTTTTTTTTTTTTACTAGTTAGTGTTTAAACTAGTCACCCTCACTTGCTAGTTGCTACTTCAGCTCCAACATTTTTTTTTCACTGTTCTGGTTGGGGATGGGAGTGTAATTGTGCTGCTAGTGCCTTCTGAGCGTGGTGTGTGACTGTCCTGGCCTTTAGCTGGTACCGATGTTTTTAGCTAATTGTATGGTTCAAGTAACATTTGTCCTGCACAAGGGTTATCGGTTTAATCTTTGTTTTCTCTGTTTTGTATAAACAATCATGCAGGTGATCTTGGTGGGGCATGATTTTGGAGGGGCATGTGTATCGTATGCTATGGAATTTGCTCCGCATAAAATTTCAAAAGCTATTTACATTGCCGCGGCAATGTTGACAAGTGGGCAAAGCACCCTTGAACTTCTCTCACAGAAGGTTTTATTTTAATCTTCCGATTCAATTTAAATGTTGTTCACTGTTGTGGTTCAAACAAGAGAAGAATTGCTTTAGTATGTTTGGAAGAGGATAGCTTTGTTTTTCATGCAACAACATTATAAGATGAGATCTCTGTTCATTAAAATATCTTTTGTTATATGGTTATAAATTTTTGTTACCTTTTGTTCATTAAAATATCTTCTAAGTGAACGAGTCAGCACTTTTACCCTTCTTTACAACAGCATTGTAAAAAGCTGCATTCCATGCGAAAGCTCTTCAATCTTCATTGAGTACTAATCTGAAAAAACTTTCCAAATTACGTTGCCTACAGCACTTGCTCACAATACTAAAACTTTGTAGATGATTCCAGACTTGTTTTTTGATACATTGTCGTGCAGACTGCAGAGTATTCCGAATTCGCTTGTAGGATGAAGAGTTCTGGAGATATCATAATGAAGTAGTTTCTTAGTTCACTGTAAAAGAAATTCTGAGGCAACTATATACTTGTTCTTTCAGGAAGAGTCAAGTGACCTGATGGGGCAAGCCAAGGTATTCTTGTATGCAAATGGAAAGGATCAACCTCCAACTGCAATTGATTTTGACAAGTCATTGTTGAGAGACTTGCTGTTTAGCCAAAGTCCGACCAAGGTAATACTTTATATTGCTTTGTATGCTGAAATCCTGAAACTCTCTTTAATTTTGATGAAATTTTGGTAGTATTCAGAATTCAGTCTCTCATTGCTCGTTTGAAACTGGCGTGTTTTCTAAGAATTTGTTTAACAAAAGTACTTTTGACTCGAGACTTGGTATGCGTTTCCTAAGAATTTCTATCAGTTGGGAAATCCTATCATTCGATATTTCATTCCTGTCACATTGTTTTTATTTTTATAAAGTTTGCTGTTTGAATCATAAGTATTCATAGGCTTTCTTTCTCTGGTACTAAACTATTGAAACTCGTTCACATGATGAAGAAGACAAGCAAACATTTCTCCCACCTGATGATGTTTGGGTTAGAGTGTATACAAGTGAATTGTCTCTCTTTATACAACCTAATTAGCTAATATTTTGTACTTAGTTCCGCAACACCCAACGTTCTGGGACACCTTTCCAGAAGGAGTTTGTGTCGGCAATTGGGATCCCGGGCTTGAGTTTGAGTGAATAGGCAGTGGTCTCTTTTTGAAATAACTAGCTTTAAGTTTACTCTTCACATCTGTATCAGAATTTGTTGTAATGGACCCATTTCATAGGCTTGTTGTCTAGATATCCGACTTCGTTGTCCCACATTTATGTTCTCTATTTCACACGCTTGCATATCTAGCTGTCTTTGATGTATTATGCTTAACTCAAAGACTTGAATGCTTGTCTTTCATCATTCAGGATGTTGCATTAGCTTCGGTCTCCATGAGGCCGATCCCATTTGCACCGGTCCTAGAGAAACTCTCTCTATCTGATCAGAACTATGGATCAGTAAGACGGTTCTACATCCAAACCCTGGAAGACAATGCCATACCGATCACGCTGCAAGAGCAAATGGTAAACTCAGCGCCACTGGAACAGACTTTTCGTCTAAAAGGTGCCGATCACTCCCCCTTCTTCTCTAAACCCCAAGCTCTTCACAAACTCCTAGTCGAGATCTCGAAGTTGTCGTGATCAATCATTTATCCTCCATTGGTGGTTTTGGGTTGCAAAATTTAGCCCTTTTCCTGGATTGTTCCAGACGTGCAAATTGTACATGAAAAAGTATCATTTTACTGTGCAAACAATCACATATTTATGTCATTATAAAAGGTTGATTCCTGTCATTTTTCCTTTCCTGTTGTTACCTACTGTGTAGTACCTCCAAAATCAGGGGAGGGAGGAGAATCTATGTGATGATGATAATATGTTAAATGCAAAGTGTCAAACCCTTAATTTATTTCCTTGAAATTGGTTGCTTCAAACATGTTGGTTATTCCAAGCTCATACTAAACTATAATCAAGTTTCAAATCAGTTCCTTCAAGGGTAGACCTGTCAAACGGGTCATTCGGGTCGGGTTCGGGTCGGGTCACTTCGGGTCTCGGGTAAAACGGGTCCCGGGTATTTCCGGGTTGACTAGAACCCGGGTTTGACCGGGTTTCGGGTCATTTTGGGTCGATTTCGGGTTTGTCAATTTTTTCCATTTTAAATTAAAAAATCATGATTTGACAATTTTGCAATAAATTTTAATTATATTTAAAAAAAATTAATTATATTTAATTAAAAATCAACCGGGTCAACCAGGTCACCGGGTCAATCGGGTAAAATCGGGTCAAAATTACCGGGTCAATCGGGTCACCGGGTCGAAACCCAGATGACCCGGAAAATTTCCGATTTTTCGGGTTCGGGTCGAAAATTTTCCGAACGGTCGGGTCGGGTCGGCCGGGTCGGGTTGTGTTTTGACAGGTCTATTCAAGGGTGTTATTCTCTTGTAAATCAATGAATTATTTTGGCATTTAAATGATAAGCTTCTTTTCGAAAACTATTGAGGTTTATTTGCATTTATTTGGTATGAAAATGTAATACTACCTCTAAATCTCTAATAACAACCAAATAAACGCATACTACCTCCGACCTAAAATACACGTCGTTTGACTTTTCAACACGTATTTTAAGAAGGTAAAAACTATATAAAATATCAATTTTTTTTTAATTATTTTTTTACAACTTAATATTTGTTGGTAATAAGTACTCCTATTAAATTGTAAAAAAAAATAATAAAAAAGTTAATATATTATATAGTTTTTATCTCCTTAAAATATGTATTAAAAAGTCAAAGTTTATTTTATTTCATAACCTTTCCACCCTTATTTACCACAATTTATCAATTTAAATCAGTTTATAAATTTCAGACAGTTTATTAACCTTGCTCAATACGAACCCGCCGAGTGAAGAGTCCGAGAGAGCCAAATTAGATGTATTCATATCATGAATAAGGGGGTCAATTTTTTTTTATTGAGTAAAAATTCGACGCACTGGATATGTAAATTGAAGACAAAAACAACTACAAAGCAGAAATACCACGATACAATGATGTAGTTATAGACACAGGCTTGTAGAGATTTAACCAAAATTTGTACACTATTTTATTTGCATCAATTTAATTCAGTCATACAAGTTACATCCATCAATCAACAGTACCAAATTGTTACAAATTCAATCAAATACATCACATTATTGACTATTATGTACCTCAAGTAAAAGATCTTCACTCACACCTATACACTAGCAATAAAATTACATTGGGAAGTGACTGCAGTTAGAAATGAATTTGGGAAATCAGACAATGAAAGAAGTTAATGTGATTCAGCAGAGGAAGGTTGAGTGTCATAAATTCATTCCAAACCCTGGGCAGTGTGCAATGCATACAATAGTAGTAGTATAGAGATTAGAGAGTAGATGGAGGCAACTCCAACCAAACAGAGCCTTAAATGTCAAAGCTGCTTTTTTTTCAAACTGGTCAACTGTATCGCAGCTTTAATGGTGTGCCGACTTCAACCACTGTGTGTTGCCATTGCCACTCCCATCTCATCGCCCTTTCTTTTTAAGATTAACAGTATCGGATTTGGCTATATGCATCCCCGGTGTAAATCATCGGCCTATTAACCCGTTCCGTAGAATTATTTTACCTTTAAATTAATATTAAAAAAAAGTTAAAATATTTTTAGCTTCTACGTGATTATTATAACATGTTTAAAAAAACAACTCTAAAAAAACAATTTATAAAATTATAATAATTAAAAATAGATAAAATTAGGGATGGTTTTTTTTAATCTATATTTAATTTAGTAATAATAGAGTTAATTACTTATCAAAGATCCTTTAGGTTTTATTTTGGGGTGATTTTGGTAGTGGGTCTTTTTTTAATATTCAATTAGACACCTAGCCCCTAAATCAATTTAATTAGTTTTGCCCTAGACCCCTTCCCAATAGGATGGGTTGGTCAATGGTCAACCGTTTGACCATTGATCGGTCAACGGTTGACCGTTGACCGATCAACGTTGACCAACCCATTTTGATGCCAACTTTTTTTTTTTTAAGTGATGCCATATTTTACCGTTTTGATGCCAAAATTTTACTATATTTTATTTTCACTTTGATGCCACTTTTTTATGTCAATTTTTTGATAATATTTTTTTTACCGTGATGCCATATTTTTTATGATATTTTTTCAAAGTAGTATTTTTGATGACATTTTTTTTCTTTAATGTGATACAAATTTTTCAAAATGGCATCAATGGTCAACGTGACATTAGGGTAAACAAAAAATGTCATCAAAGTTTAAAAAAAGTGTCATCTAATAATTTAATTAGAAAAGTGGCATCAGAGTGAAAATAAAATGTAATAAAATTTTGGCATCAAAACGGTAAAATATGACATCACAAAAAATGTCATCAATGTTTTAAAAAAGCGGCATTAAAAAAAAGTCATCCAATCATTTCATTAGAAAAGTGACAATAAGGTGACAATATTTTGATTCCACGTTTTAAGCTCTTATGCCATCAATTATATAAAATTGTCACCACAAAATGTTGGCATCAAAACGGTAAAATATGGCATCATTAAAAAAAAAAAAAGTTGGCATCAAAAATTAAAAAAAAAAAAAAGTTGGCATCAAAATGGGTTGACCGGTCAACGGTCAACGTTGACCATTGACCGTTTAAGAAGGCTTAGCATGCTAAAAAAACAATTAATGGACCTTTCTAAGCTAAAAAAACAATTAATGGGCCTATCTAGCTAACCAAATATGCTTAAAGGTCCATTTGAACAAAATCCCTCTTTATTTTTAGCTTCTACATGATTATTATAACATGTTTAAAAAATTAACTCTCAAAAAACAATTTATAAAAATTATAATATTTAAAAATAGATAAAATTAGAGGTGATTTTTTTTATCTATATTTAATTTAGAAATAATAGAATTAGTCAACTATTTAAAAAGAGAATGAAGATGAAAAAAATGTTTGGTAATGGGGGGATTCAAACCTAAACTTACTCTACTCCTCTTTTATCTCTCTGCCAAGTGTGTCAACTAAGCAACATGTATATAAATACACCTATATTATACTAGTATATATTATCCCCGACCGAAGGGTGTGGGGGGCTAGGGTTGTCCATGTATGCTACAAGTAGAGTTTGGGGATCAAGTTGTATGCACTTTTTCCCCGACTACGTCGAGGGGGTGTTTTCGAGAGACTCATCCAAATAATAAATAAATAACCGAATAAACTACAAAAAAAGAAGATAAAATAGAATATAGATAAAATGAAGTAAACTAAACGCAAATCAGCTATAGCCAAGATGATATAATAAGTGTGGGCAACTAATGCACGCTAAACATATCATATCAATGTTTATAGCGGGGGTGATAGAAGGAGGCTTGAGTACATGATATGCATATGTAGACATGATGACCGACCTCTTGCCCTAAAAAGAGATCCTCCGATGATCACGACCTTATAATACCCTAAAAACAAAATAAACTCAGCACATAACTCTTGTTCATACGCGCAATCTGATTGAGGATTCCTAAAATTATACAAAAAAACACCTAAAGAGGATCCTGCCCAATGAATCAAGTCATGTTCCCATTAACTAGGAAGAGAGGAGCGAGCAGCGGCCACCTCCACGAGAGTCAATGAGGGTAAGATTATAGACAAAACTCCCAATTTCCGCTCCACATGCACCAACACCCCATGGATCGCAAACCCTAGCATTGTGGATAATTGGTTCAATATAGGCTAAACAAAGATCAATATATTAGACACCCATCGAACACCAAACAATCTTCCCAAAACTTTGGCTTACTACCGTCCTCCACATTTCAACACGATTTTACAACAATCAATTTCATACTAATGCACATTCAAAACATCTAAAATTTCGAATACTCACCCATGAGTGGATGCTCTTAACTTATTGTCAAATACAACAACAATAATTCTAGCTAGTATACCTCGCTCTAAACAGGGTCTTTGAAGTCAAGTTGTACGCACTCTTTTCTTAATGAGGTTGAGATTGAAGATGTTTTCTAATGAGTAGTGAACCAAGATAGGTAAACACCACATAGACAAACAACACAGAAAAGAGTAAAAAGATAAACACATACACTCTAAGATATAAGTACAGGATGTGCGAAAGTAAGAAATGTTAGCAGAAAAGTACGATATAACACAACCATTGTTCGTACCCTATCATGTGTCACTCTCTCTCTCTCTCTCTCTCTCTCTCTCTCTCTCTCTCTCTCTCTCTCTCTCTCTCTCTCTCCCTCTCTCTCTCTGAGCAAAAACCAAAGCTTCAATTACTTCAAATCATCCAGAAGCAAAGTTTTTAACACAACAGGAAAATGAGAGTAGCTAGACATAATATAAAATCTCAAAGGCTTCAAACTTGCAAGAAAGTCGGCAACTCTATTCACATGTCTCGGGATGTGACTCCATTGGCACTCGTTGAACTCCTTTGAGAGCTTGTCAATCTTCCTCAGCTGGTCGCCTAATTCTCCCTTTTGCCAATCACCATTTTGTATCTGATAGATTCCAGTGGGCCATATAACCGTTGGGGGTCCACACGTTAGAGCGCATCATGAGCACCCAAGCCGAGCACACAAGACCAGCGGGGTTCCATCCTAAATCCAACTGGCAATAGGAGAAGTGGCCCACTGACTTATATATATACTAGGCTCGGGGTTCCGTGTTTTTCGATGTGGGACGAAACATCCACACATCACAACACGCCCCTTAAGTGCAACTGCCTAGCCTCGCAATATAAGCCAGTTGCACTTGATGTCTTGCCTTAAGGCCGGCTAGCCCAGTAGATAGATCAACCAGGGTCCCGTACCGCACCGCTCTGATACCATGATAAATCCCGGTGGGCCATATAACCGTGGGGGGTCCACACGTCTGAGCGCATATGCGCACCCAAGCCGAGCACACAAGACCAACGACGTTCCATTCTAAAACCAATTGGCAATAGGAGGAGTGACCCACTGACTTATATGCAAGGCTCGGGGTTCCGTGTTTTCTTTGTAATGAACCCGAGACTATCCGATTTGATACAAATCCGAGGCAACCACTGCATCTTGCAAAGCTCGAGAGCCCAAGCGAGTCCCTCTGCTTCCATCAGGTCCGCATTGTCTGTTTCCTGCACAGAACGAGCAGCAACAGCAAACAGAGCCACGCCCCTCTCATTTCTGGCCACACAACCCACTCCGTAAGATCTGTCTAGACCAACCGCCGCATCGTTGTTCACCTTCACCCAACCCTCATCAGGAGTTGTCCACCTTCGGTTTTCTTGGATACGCTGAGAAGGTTTTGCCCGATCAATGCACACAACAGGAACAAATACGGAGACAAATGATCCCCATGTGTCACCTTCTCAGTGAGCTATTAAATACATATATTATAATATAATATTATGCTTTTTTGCTTGTATGGTGCACCATCTTTGTATTTTAGTTTATTTATCACGGTTATCCGTCTGCCGACTTGTCGGCCTTCGAGGTTCAGATATATCTGATCTCGAATTTTTACCTTATCAAAATAAAATAGTGAATCAGATAAGTCCGATTCTCGAGATGCCGAGAAATCAGCAGACGAAAATCGCATAATGGTAATTAAAAAAAATCTCCTTATGGATCACTTAGACTGGTTGGTATGTAGTCAATCCTTGATTTGATGACAATTTTGAACATGGTGTGATACAAATACAGAACTACTCACTCAGTCACTCCTACACGTACGAACAAATTCCCACCCCCAACCACCTATTTATTCATTCCCCTCTCCCGCTCTCCATTGCACTCAATTCCAAGCCCCTCCCTTTCCGGCAGCCATTAAATTAAACTCCATCTTAACCTTCAATAAATTTTCCTCCTCTAATCAGTACTCTTAATTGATCGATTTCGCCACTGCCGCCATGGCCAGGAACCGCCTAATTGTGTTGTTTCTACTGACGGCGGGGGCGGTGCTGCTGGCGGGAGGCGCTGCGGCGGGATCTCCGACAAAGAGGCCGACGACGACGAGGGGCGAAGAGGCGGACAGGATCACGAAGCTGCCGGGGCAGCCGGATCAGGACGACGCCGTTTCGTTCCAGCAGTTCTCGGGATACGTGACGGTCGATAGGGTGGCCGGTAGAGCCCTGTTCTACTGGCTCACTGAGTCGACTCGCCTCCCTCGTTCCAAGCCCCTGGTTGTTTGGCTCAATGGAGGTAATTAATTTCTTTAAATTAATATATAATATACGCAGTAATATAATATAATTACTGTAGTTATTTACATTTTGCATGGCTACTGCTTGCATTGGAGTCAATGGCGTGATTACCTTAATTAATCTAATTATTATTTGATTGCATTGGAGTTTATTTTATTTTTAGATCATAATAAAGTTTTAATTTCACTTTTGAAAAAAATATATAAAAGCTTATAATTAATTTTATTTTATTTTTAAGTTATAAATGATGCAATTGACTCTTTTACAATTTTATTTTTCGTTCCACGTGTCACTATATAAACTCATCTCCTCATCTATTTTTCTTTATACAAGTTAAGGATTTGAATGGGGTCAGACCACCATTTAATAACATTATTACGGATGAGGATGTTGATATATTCCCGTCTGAACTAATGTTTGGCGCGATATCTGCTTGAAATAAGCGTGAGATATGATCGACGCACCTGTTGATTTCCCAAAAATTGTGCATGAAACTCACTTCTCATCCAATTTTTTTTTTTAAAAATCCATTATCCACCTCACTCCTCATCCCACTACTTTATAAATTTTATTATTTTTTATTTTAATAATTATTACTCCGTGTTATTATAAGTTATAAAAAATGATTTTATAATAAATTTTAATAAAATACTCATGGTTAGAAACGTACTTTTTACACAAAAAAGGTCTAGAGATTAGTTATATAATAGAGTTGGTTTTTAACTCCATAAATGGAATAGGGATATGAGAAGTCATTCATCAATAATCTACTACTCCCTAGCCTCCCTTCCATATCAAGTCATTTTTGCCTTTCTACTTTATTTTAAAAAAATCTAAAAACTTTAATAAATATGAATTTTTTTATAATCCTATATTTATTAGTAGTAATAATTATGAAATTATAAAAAAAAAATTATTTTTTATAGTTCTTTTATTTTAGAAAAAAATTATAAAAAAATCAAATTAATATATTTTTTTTTGGTCAGAATCAAATTAATATATATAGGATAGATGGACTAACATTTTAACGCAAGACTTTTTACATTATTTCAATCTTGATCTCTTTTTAACTAATTAGGGTTCACTAATTATTAGTGGGTATTTTATACTTATAAAGAATTTATTTATTTATATGCTATATACTCCCTCCGTTAAGAAAAACATGTCGTTTTAGGAGTAAAATCTTGTTAAGAAAAACTTGTCGTTTTAGGTATTTTGGTGTTCACTTTCCAAAATTACCCTTGTCATGATTAGATGTTTGTTAGTTGTAGTTTTCAATAAAGTGCAAAAGTAAAGTGATAATTAGGGGTATAAGTGTATTTTTGTTTGCTTTCTTAAATAATGTGCAAATGTCTAAAACGACATGTTTTGATTAACGGAGGGAGTATATAAGTGGCATTATAAAATAAAAATGTATTAGTGCCTCACATCTATAAACCTACAATGCCGGTGATAACTATTAATTGGAAGTTTGAATACTACCAAAAAGCATTATATTAGACCTAGCTAACTCTTCCCCTTTGTCTTAAATATTAATTCATGTTAATTACCAGGTTGAGTGAATTCCAAGTTATTAAATAAAAAACTAATTAAGATCACCCGCACGCCTGTGCGCATGTGTGTGAATATCGGAATAGGATTGAGTTCCAGTAGAGTTTGTAAAAAAACTCTATGGGTAGAGTTGAGAGAATCTCAATCACTGATTTTAAAACCCAGTTTATCCAAGGCAGCCTGCGTGGAAGCCTTTTTACAAATTAGTACTAAAATTATGTTTTCTTAAACGGTTTCCTTATAGAAAAAATGCACTGCCAACAAAATTAAACCCGAAAAAACGAAATTGATTCAACCAAGCAACTAATATATCCGGTCAAAATTGCCTCAAATTAACACAACACGACTATTCCTAACTCCAAACCGAGAACAAAAAACTAAACCGAAAACAGCATCAACAACAAATAGGGAAAAAAAACTTATTCAGCTAAGTTTGTGAACGAATCAAAGAAGAAGAAGATGTGAGAGAGACAACTCAAGATAACCGACCACAAGGGATGAAGACTGTCATTGAAGAGGAACTATGAGCTGCATGTAAGACCGGAAGACAGCTCAAGAGGCGATCACGAAAGAAGATAGGAGGGAGGAAAAAGCGTGGTGTATGAAGCCGGTCCAACTCTTTATTTTTTTCCTAAGGAAACCGTTCAAAAAAACCCTTGTGAAAAATCAACGTAGGATGTCCTGTTAAAAAAAACACAATTTGTATATCTAGTACGTCTTACATGTACTCTCCATTAAAAAAAATTCTTCTTTTCGAAATCTCGAATGTCCTGTTGATCAAGTTGACCGTGACAGTGTTCGTGATTTTCAAAGATCTCTTATCTAGGTGAGGGAAATGTCGTTGATCCACACTTCCTCATGAAACGTCTCCTTCCTTTGGTGGGTTTCTGTTGTCGTCTCCTCGTATTGGTCTATCGACTATCCTGAACATCGTGTTAGTCTATCGACTATCCCGTACTTTCGGTATTCACAGTCTATCATGGGCTTAATTCCCCGACTTCCATGTGGATTGAGCTTTTTGTTGTGATCACGTTGTGTTTGAGTCTTGCCTCTTTTGCTTTCATTTGTATGGTTCTCTTTTGTATCATAACAATTAGTTTGTTTGTCGATTTTCAGCCTCTCAATTTTCCAGATAAGTTGTCTGGTGTATCAGTCGCTTTCCTCTTTAAAAAAAAATATCTTCTTTCACATTTCGACATTAAAAAAAAAAAACTTAAAAATTAAATAAAATATCATTTTTTACATATTAGTCATATCATTATATAAAACTATTAATAAAAAAAAATTAATATTTTATATAGTTTTTAGCTTTTTTGAAAAACGTGTAAAAAAACTTAAAATAAAAATGTAATATACATAATGATGATCGATGGTGATAATAATAATAATAATAATAATAAAAAAAGTAGAGATGTAACATGAAAAATGACAAGAAAGACAAAATGTTGTTGGGGTTAGCTTTGGATAATAGTGCAGATCAGCTCAGCAATTCAAAGTAGTGAGGAGAGAGAGATACATATAGTTTGTCCACAAGTTGATCATAACAAGTGAGGGTGAGGGGTACTGAGGGGTGAGGGTGCAGTTGCAGATACACTTTCCTTTGTCACTGAGGAAATGACAGGTGACCTAACCCACACACACACACACTGAAACCCCCTCATCTCTCAGGCCCATCCCCCATTGATCATGACCACCCATGGGGGTGGGGTTTCTCACCTTAACTTCTTCTGTATATTAATTTGTGTGTGTTTGTGACTGAATTTAATTAATATGGGCTGCATTCATTCACTTGCAATTGCATTTACATCAATTTCTCATACATATTCAATGCTTTTGCTTTGCTCAATATATTGCTCATATACAAATATCTAGCTACCTCTAATTTAGCTTCTTCAAATCACTTAACACTAGTTTCCATTAAATGCTTTTAAAGAGGGCGACTGACCATTTCTCCATATTTGGTACAATAATAACTAATCAGTTTACAACACTTGTTATGAGTCTTGTTCGCCCATAATTCTAGTTTTCTTTTTTTAGATCCTTTCCAGTTCAAGTGGGTTTAGCCCACTCTACATCTGGATCGGGTTACTGTAGGCCCATTAAGGGGTTGACCCTCCCACTCACAAGCGTCTCCATGTTTCCACGGGGATTCGAACTTCGAACCTCGAGGCATGGGATGCAGCCCCATAACCACTACACCAACTTGTGATTGGTATAATTCTAGTTGTCTATTATTCAGGTCTTTCGGAAACACTCTCTCGACTTGTTCGGAGAATGAGTGCGTACATTCTTACCCCTCAGACCCTGCTTTGGCGGGATATACTGGGTAGTTGTTGTTGTTGTTTACGAGACTTGTTAATCTACCCCTAATTTAGCTTTAATTTGTTAAATAATTAATGAAAACTATACTCTATAAAATATTAACTTTATTTACCTTTATTTTTATAAATTTATATTTAATAGTAATAAGTATGAAATTATTTAAAAAGTTAGTAATATTTTTTTATAATTTTTAACACATAAAAAAACGTGAGTGGTTAATAAAACGTTAATTTTTAACTAAGAGAGAATACTATCTGTCTACTCTTATATATATATATATATATATATATATATATATATATATATATATATATATTATTTTTAATTTAATTAATGCTCATTGTCAATTAGTAATGATTTACACACCTATATAGGTGCAAATAAAATGAGACAGAAGAAAATGCCAAAGATATAGCATGAAAATAGATTGAAAGTGAAATTTCATGCTAAGATAAATATAGGGAGTAGGGGATCTTGTGGAAGCTTCTGTTCTTATATCTCCTTTTAGGTTATGATATTTTTGTGTAAAATGTTACAAACCAAACATTGCCCAATAGTACTATTGGACTCCAACTATACATCCATAAAGCTATTTAAGATCATGTGTGGGCAATATGCTAAATTCTTAGGTGGTGTTTGGACCACCAAAATTGCTAGCTAGCTATAGCTCACTTCATCCATGGAGAAAGTGTATCCTTTTGTCTGTTGGAATGTGATTGTCCCGCATCGATTATATAGAGAATACTCGAACAACGCATAAGGTTTGAAGAGTTATTTCTCTCATTGTCAATTGGTTTTGAGATTGAACCCCGTTTGGATTTATGTGTTGTTCGAGTCTCCCGTACGTAGGCCCACACACACGACCTCTCTTCAGCTTGTCTTTAACCCCACCGGGCCCATCCGACTTTAAAATGGTATCAGAGCCGGGTTTGGCTAGTTGCGGTCTGGGCTTCGGATTAGTTAGGTTGTTGGTCTTGTTGACATGTCGTGAGCATTGATTTCCATTTAAGCGCAAGTGGATTATTGGACAAAAAAAAGTCAATTTTTTTTTTTAAATAATATTCACTATATATTTCCTACATAATCTAATTGGAATTTTCAGATAACATGCATAATTCAAATTTTGAAATATTTAAATTGGTAGATTACATTAAATCATTCTTAAAATAAGATGATTTAGAAAAAACAACCTGATCATTAAGAAATTATACAAAATTGCCCACAAATGAATACTTATACTCCCTCCGTTCGGAAATGTAAGATCTTTTACTTTTTGGCACGTATGTTAAGGAGCTAAATACTATATAAAATATTAATTTTTTTTATAATATAACACTTTTTATTACGGAGTAATAAGTATTAAAATGTAAAAAAATAATTTTAAAAAAATCAATATTTTATATAGTATCTAGCTCATTAAATTGCGTGTCGAAAAGTAAATGATCTTATATATTTGAACTGATGGAGTATTAATTTATTTTATAAAATCTTGACTTTGATACAAAAAAAAAAAGAGCTAATTTTTTGCTTTTTAGACACATTTTTTTAATATAAAATGAGTTATAAGTGGATTTTTTAAAAGTAACAACCGAATTTGTGTAATTTCGTAAAATGAGTTATGAGTGGAGTAGTTAGTTTTGTGAAATACTCCCTCCGGCAAAACTTGTCGTTTACTATTCACGCACCCTTTTTTAGAATGATAAAAACTATATAAAATATTTATTTTTTTATAAAATTTTTTTAACAAGTTTATACTTATTAATAATAGCTACGAAATTATTAAAAAAAATAATTAAAAAACCAGATATTTTATATAGTTTTTATCTCATAAAAAAACGTGCGTGAATAGTAAAGTGACAAGTTTTTCCGAACGGAGGTAGTACTCTTTATTTTACTGTAGGTGTTTACCATTGCAACTGTTTGGATTAGACTCCTCGATCTAATGATATTGCGTGATATGGAACTCAATTTTATGATTGTTCAACAACGATTAGACCCCTATTGATATGATGAGTACCTGAACGGTCAAGGGAGTAAAAAGGTTAAATTAATTACTCCATAGTTAATTAAATCCTCTTATGATTTCAAATTTTCGATGGATTATAATTGGAGTATAATTAATAATATATTTAAAATAACACTATAAATTTAAAATAAGTACTTATAAATTATATTAAATTTATAATGAAATTATAAACTTTAAAAGTTATTGTATAATGAAATTGTATAGTTAACATAATTTACCATGTATACTCCGTTCGTTAATTAAAATAAAATTTGTACAATTTTTAAGAAATTAAATAAAAATACATTTATAGCCCTAATTATTATTCTACATTATCGATCACTTTATTAAAACTATAACTAATATTTTTCTAAAATGACTTTTTTTTAACAAGACTTTTTTCTAAAACGCCATATTTTCTTAATGGCCTTATTTTAAACATTATAATTATATTAAACAAATATTTTTAAATTGACTATAACCATCACTTAATCATGTCAATTCAAGATTAATATTGCTAAAACATATAGGATTTATAAATTGTTATCCATAAAAATAATTACCAAATTAGATTTCTTATGGATATTAGTAAGGAGAATACTGTTAATTAATTGTTAATATGTCTTAAATTGAAGCTTATTATATGTTTTGAGTTTAGGTTAATAGATATATTGAATTGTGCTACTAGTTATTACAAGGAATACAATCAATGGTTAAGATATGGGTTAATGGGTATGATTGTTATATGAACTGAATAGCTCGAGCTCGCTCACTTATTTAAAACAAGCTGAGCTTGAACAATTTTTAAGCTCGGTTGAAAGCTCGGCTCGTTCAAATAAAGCTTGAACAGCTCGAATTCTATGAAATTTCTAAATTTTTATTCAAGTTAACTGTTATAACAAAGTAGAACTACTTAAAGCTCGAAAAAAACTTGGCTCAAACTCGTTCATTTCCTAAACAAGCCAAACTTGAACAAAATAAAAAACACGTTTAAAAATTAGACTCGACTCGGCTCGACCTCGTTTAACAAACGAACCAAATTTAAACATGTCAAGTTCGGCTCGAATAAAACGTCTAGATATGGGTGAAAGAAGGAGTTAATGGATGCCAAGTGTAAATCCAACTCATGTAGGCCATACCAAAAACCAATGGTACTAACCACAACATCAACCATTTAATGCTTTTGCTCACCCCTATGAATGATCTGATTTCTCATAGCTGTATTTGTCACTCTTTTTTTTTTTGTTTGATCATCAGCTGCATTTGTCACTCTCATCTGATTTTATATGTCTAATGTCTTGGAATTTTTGAGTTTGCAGTAAAACTTGTTATCTGGATCAAGCTTTTCATTATTTTTGAAGTAATTTACCTTTGGAGTATTATGGAAAAATAACTGAGTAATTAATAGTAATAACTTTGAAAATCACTAAAAATATATATAAATTATTACACATTAAACCAATATTGATACGGGATAAATTTTGATCGATTTTTTCACCAAATTTTTGACATGACAACGAAATGTTTAAAATTTTAATGGCATATATGCTCATTACATGTCTAAATGTAATTTTTGAACAAATAAACTAACTTTTGTTTTTCAAAAATTACATTAGAGCATGTAATGACATGGCTCTTCGTCATTAAAGTTTAGATCATTTGGTTGCTACGTCAAAAAACTGGTTGGAAAATCGATCAAAATTTGCCCCATAGGATTCATTGGGATAGTTTGTAATATCTTTTAGTGATTTTTTTTTCTTTTCTTTCCCCATTTTCTTAAATGCTTTTATAAGGAGTGGGTAATGTTAGAAATTGAATATATGGGATTAGTATTGTAAATATTAGAAAGTATGGTATTTTGGTATAAATACCAATAGGTTGTAATCTCTCGGTCCATCGATGAATATTGAATCCAGTTCTTACCTTCTTCTTTTGCCTCTCGCTCTCCTTCCGATCTCTCTTCCCTCTCACTCATCCATGTTGATGGTTCATTTTTTTTTATATCATTTGTCCTTTTATTATTTATCAATTTCTCTAATTTGTGCCAAGTATATAAGTTAAATATCCTTAATTAAAAAGAAAATCTTAAAAAAAAAGAAGTTGAACCCTATTTTTTTTAAATTCAATAAAATAATGAATCTAATATAATCTTTATAAATTAAATCAGAAACCAAAATCTTAAAATAAATAATTAGATCATATAAATAAAATGAAAAATGACATAAATTGATAAATTTAATAGAATCTTAACAAAATCGAAAAGTTTAACTTATGCTCTAATAACATAGCTAAGTTAGAAAATCCAATTATTTATATAGGTTGACCATGAACATACCCATCTCTTTTTTTTTTCAATAGCAAAGTAAAAAAACTAAATTATTACTTGTTTAAACATGAGAAAAAAAATGACTATATATATATATATATATATATATATATATATATATATATATATATATATATATATGTGGAAATTGACCAACTCAATTGTTTATAGACTTCTTTGTTATCATGGGACCCCGTATTGACCATAATGAAATATGATGGGTAACATAGATGCATACAAAGTCCTCTTTGAATGATTAGTTATCAAAAAGACACTTTCTATTTATATTTATTTTATTTATATATTTTTCACCATTAATTTTTTTTTGTTAGGGCCGGGGTGTTCCTCGGTGGCGTACGGTGCGTCCGAAGAAATAGGGCCGTTCCGGCTCAACAAGTCCGCCACCGGCTTGCACTTGAACAAGTTCGCGTGGAACTCCGACGCCAACCTCCTCTTCCTCGAGACCCCCGCCGGTGTCGGCTTCTCCTACTCCAACCGCTCCTCCGACTTGTTAGACACCGGTGATCGTCGCACCGGTATGTGAAACCACATTCATTTCATTCATACCATATATGCTCGTAAATAACGTTTCGTATCGGTCAAAATCAAGTAACCCTAAGTGAAATTTTGATCTTATAGCAATGGACTCGCTTCGTTTTTTGTTGAGGTGGATGAAGCGGTTTCCGCGGTATCAAAATCGAGAGCTATATTTGACAGGGGAGAGTTACGCTGGACATTACGTGCCCCAGCTCGCAAGAGCCATTCTTAACTATAATTCCATATTGAAGCATTCCTTTTTGAACCTCAAAGGCATCATGGTGAGCAATATATATTAATTTTAATTACTTAATTGCTCTAAATGCATATGTTACATATATCTTTTTTTAAAATCTTGTATATATAAAAATTACTTTATGCTTCTTAAAATAAGTTTGAAACGTATAATGGCATGGGTGCAAGAGTTTATAAATGTCTAATTATAAGGTCAATTGTATCTTAACTATACATTATAAAATCTTCAAGCAAATGCTCCCCTAATGGAGCATTGTTTCTTCGTATTGTAATATTTTTCAAAACTAAATGCTTCTTAAAATTTATAAATAGAGAATCTATTAGAGTTTGAGTAAAAATAATTTCAAAAATACGTATTTTTTTTTATTTTTTTTTTTAGAAAAGTGATTGTACATCACCTATAGGCTATAGCTAGAATAAATAAACAACTTAATTATAAGTTTTCTATGAAGAAAATGCCCTTTTTAATTAATGCACTACTTTGATGAAAATTATATAGAGATGAATTAATAAAATTAAAAATATATGATTATCCCCGAGTTATAAAATATAATTTTGTAGTTCATTTTGTGATAATTTTATCACATGTTAACAACAAATTCAGTGTATGCACCCTTTTTCCGACTCTATCGAGATGGTGGGATTGCAATCTATATCACCTATAACACTTTGTGTGTTATACTTAGTTTTACACTTAATTATTTCGGATATAAGTTTACATTAAAAAATTATATTTATACTCTATACACTTGTATTAACATATCTATAAACTTTTATTATTAAAATATATGTTTAAAAAAAATATTTTCTAAAATAATCAATCTTTTAATTATCCATATTTTTTAATAATAATTTTTCTTAATAAATATTTTAATATAAGTGTATATAATATAATTATAAATGTTATAAATTTTTTTATTGTGAATTTATATCTAAAATAATTAAGTATAATGATAATTAATATACGTTGGTGAACATAGGTAGGGAACGCGGTGACGGACAACTACTACGACAACCTTGGGACGGTGACGTACTGGTGGAGCCACGCTATGATCTCCGACACGACGTTCCGGCAGCTTGTCCACACCTGCGACTTCCACCGGCAGAAGAACTCCGACGAGTGCGAGTCCCTCTACAGCTACGCCATGGGCCAGGAGTTCGGCAACATCGACCAGTACAACATCTACGCCCTCCCTTGCAACACCTCCGACGCCGACGGATCCCCCACCCGCCGCCTCATGCGCCTCCCCCACCTCCCCGCCCACTCGGTACGTCATTCGGTACATTGCTCTAATCACCGATGAGTGTCACATAATAACATATATATGTCGGGTCTTCGAGTTTCAGATAATGAACCGGTTGTCAGGTTACGATCCGTGCACCGAGAAGTACGCCGAGGTGTACTACAATCGCCCCGACGTGCAGAGGGCTCTCCACGCCAACACCACCGGCATTCCTTATAAATGGACCGCCTGCAGGTACGTCGATCGATCGATCTCGATCGATTAGGTTAAAATGCTAGGGTTTATGTTTTCTTACACAAACATATATGTGTATGCAGTGAAGTCCTGAACCGGAATTGGAACGACACGGAGGTGTCGATCCTTCCGATCTATCGACAGATGATCGCGGCTGGTTTGAGGGTTTGGGTTTACAGGTACAGTCTACACACCATGTTATTGATATATAACGTTATAGCATATATACAAATTCGCTTATGATATTCGATCGGTGCACCATATCCATTGCAGTGGCGACGTCGATTCGGTGGTGCCAGTGACGGCCACAAGGTATTCTCTAGCACAATTGAAGCTTCAAACTAAGATTCCATGGTATCCTTGGTATGTTAAGAATCAGGTTAGTAAATTAGGGTTTGTTTACTCATCCGATTGGTCGATCGAATCCATGGTTTCGAGTATCGATTATTGCTAATAGTTTCTTTCGACGCGATTAATTGAAGGTCGGAGGGTGGACGGAAGTATACGAAGGGCTAACATTTGCGACGGTTAGAGGGGCAGGGCATGAAGTGCCGCTTTTCAAGCCAAGAGCGGCATTGGAGTTGCTTCGATCGTTTCTTCGAGGGAAACCCCTTCCGAAATCATAGAAGCTCGTCGACAAGTTCGTTACATTCCTGATCATTTCCTGTCGTTGCGACGATCTATTGCGACGGTATTGACAAAAGAAACGTTACAATATGTGACAATTAAACATCTCATTTAGGCGGGAACCGCTGGCCGGTGTGCCGATTCCTAGCACAAGTCGGGGAAAGGCACAATAGAAAATTTGTAGAATATTTGTGATGATTTTGTTTCCACAATTTAATATACTCGTCGACTATTAAGAGCTCGCGACGGACAATGCAAGTTTCCGTCGGATTAGCAATGACTACAATCACTGCTACGATACCCACCACTTTGTCTTCCTAAGGCCATTTCCTCCAGTGATTGAGAATTTGAGATCAATGTGTGATTAAGTTTGGATTGATATGTGATTGACTTGCTTAATGGGCATCCATGTTTTTTTAATTGAAAATGTTACTTGTATTGAGAATTAAATAAACACTGAAGCCCATTAAGCAAGTCCGGCCCAAAGGCGCATGTGGGCTTAGTGAATAGTGTGTCCAAAAATCTTGGGCTTTTTAACCCAAAAAAAAAAACAGTATATTAAAATGTTCAAACAATAGTTAATGAAAATTACTTTGGTTTATTGGTGTTGGTTTGATCTAAGGCCCCCTTTAGCTCCGAGAACAAAAAATCCAAAGAAAATGAAACCAACCCATTTGTTTTTTCATATAAAATGGAGGATCACTAGTATCGGGGAAGGTTAATTGTAAGATATCTAGATATCAAGATATCGGTATCAAGATATCACTTGATATTTAGGGGATACCAAACACTACACATTGATATCACTTTAAGTGATATTGATATCTAGTTATACCAAATACTCGATATCAGATATCGGAGGTTAATATCCGATATCTGATATCTATATATCGAAGGTTACTATCTCTTTTGCCCATTGTAATCTCTTGGTAACATATTCCTATCGGTCTCTTGTTCTTGATTAATAGTTAACCTGTCTTTTTTGCACTTTATGGGCTACTCAGAAATATTCTCTCGATATAGCTGGAAAAAGAGTGTGTACATCAACTCCTAAAACCTTAAACAGATAGCACCACATTTTTTTAGGCTTCATCTTAAAAGAAGTCACTCTCTACTCTCTACCCCACCCCCCCTTTTTTTTGTGATAAGGTAAAGATTCGTGGACCAGACAGACCTGACTCCCCGAGAGACCAACGAATCGACAAACGAACTAACTTTGAGTGCTTTTTACTCTCCACCACCTGTTTTGTTAAAAGATCTTCAATTTTGAGTGCTTTTTATTATTTTATTTATATTAAAAACCCTACAATTAGTAAGGCCGAACCATAACTTTTAACAAGGCCCCTTTGATTGTCAGAGATGGCTCAATCAATAAGCCTTCCAACATCCAAATTTTATTACAAACTTTAAAAACAACAAAAGCAGTTTTAACAATAAAGCGATGGAGCAAGCCTTGAAAGCCTTTAGGCCTTGACAACAGTAATAGGGCAGGATGCATGGGCTGTCACATAGCTGGTAACACTCCCCAATAGTACCCTGCAAACCAACAACTATAATTGGTCAAAATGTCATCCAACTTAAAAACTCAATCCAAGCTAGATCTGTCAATCGGATCAGGTCGGGATTCGAGAGGCTTCAGTTTCTGTTACTTCAAATCGGGTTGTTTTCAGGGCGGTTTTGTAGGTTAGTCTGATTGAATCGGTTTCTAGTTATATATATAATATTAGGGTCGGATTTAGACCGAATCCAAGTGCACTAAATCGGTTTCTAGTTTAAAACAATTTTCGAGTCTTAGCCAAAATAAATTACTTATATTGTAAATAAAATCTATAAAATATTTTATAGATTACAGAACCTATCGAAAAGTCGAACCATCTATATTTTGAGACCGGTGAATTACTTATATATATTGTAAATAATCTAGACTATATATAACTAATATAAAATAATCTAATTTTATAATTAAAAAAACTAAATGACCTCATACAAGATAAACTCAAAACTAAATTAAATGACCTCAATCTAGGGCAATAAGCCACTTCCAAATTTCATATGAGAAATAAGGCATATATATATATAAAACAAAGTGACGTTTTGGTAAGGTAAAACTGTGTGACTGCACACAGTTTTGGTATAATGAAAATGAAGTGCCAAAGTAAAGTAAAAAAATACCTTTTAATAGCACTAAGACCTCTGCTGCCCATCACCATAGAGTTGAGTTTGAGTTCTTCAATTGCTTCACATAGCTTCTCTCTTGCATCTCCCCAATATATCTTCGTTACTATATTCACCTTTTCAAACAAAAAAATATATAAATATATATATATGGTTTATGTGATATTTTGAGAAAATATTTATTTTATTTTTGATTATAAGATCGGGATATTTTGATAATTACATTTTTGGTCCCTAACTTTTACCACTTGTTTCACTTTAGTCCTTAACTTTTGAAACGTTTCAAAATAGTCCTTGACCTTTCTATTCCATTTCATTTTAGTCCCTAACCTTTCAAATGTTGTAAAATAGTCCCTAACCTTACATTTTTATTCGTTTTAGTCCCTAATATTAAAATATTATTTGAAATAATTATAAAAAAAACCACCCTAAAGTTTTCATAATTTAAATAAAATTATTCATACAAAGAAAATTATATAAAATCATCTAACTCTATAATTTTAATTTTGAAAAATACTCAAACTATTTTACTATTTATCATAAGAGCATATTATATAAAATTATCCATATTTTTTTTCACAAAAGCTCTCATAAAATTTATAGATCTTGTGACTAACTATGAGAGGTTGTGGGATATTTTTTATTATTTACCAATACATAGATCCAATATATGTTTATTAATCCATTAAAATAATGAATTTGAATAATAAAAGAGACCGTTTTTAAAAAAAATTCATAAAGTTGGATATTTGTTTTATAATTATTCTTTATATGGGTAATTTACTCGATCATTTATATACATTATGATAACTTTAGGGTGATTTTTTATAATTATTTCAAATAATATTTTAATATCAGGGACTAAAACGAATAACTAATATAAGCTTAGGGACTATTTTACAACCTTTGAAAGGTTAGGGACTAAAATGAAACGAAATAGAAAGATTAAGGACTATTTTAAAACGTTTCAAAGGTTGGGGACTAAAGTGAAACAAGTGGTAAAGGTTAGGGACCAAAAATGTAATTCACCCTTTCTAAAACTAAAACTTAAGTCATTATGTAAAGGCTTATCTTTTCTTATACGGAGTATTTTGATTGCATTTTGAAGCTCGATGAGGGAGATGCTATTTTATTTACCATTAGTTTTAAGCAAAAATCAAATAAAATACATAAAAAAAAATAAAGATTCAAAGGCTATAAAAGGGAATTCATCATAAGAAATTGAAGAAAACAAGAAAAATGAATTTATTTATTTATTAGTGTGTTTTCCGTCTTGTGCATGAGAAGATTTTAATACAATATTCTAAAATTACATCTATTATCTATAAAAAAACTATTAAAAATATAACAAAAACAATAAATTTGAATTATAATGTGGGAATTAAACTAATAACGATTAATGTGCACGGAAAATATAAAATAAAAATTAATGTAGATATAAATAATTCATTCTAGCAAAAAAATAATATAGATATAAATAAAATCACATATATCAAATAATTAATTTTGATATAAGTAATTCTTTCCACACCAAAATAATCTAGATAAAAATAAAATAACACCTACCAAATATTTATGTATTATTATTTTCTGATAAGTATGGATATGAAATAATATATTGTTATCAATTAACTAAAAAATATAGATAGATAGATTGTGGTTTATGATAAATTTCTATAAATTATGACAATATATTATATTAATAATTTTTTTAGCGAAAATATTTTTTTCTATACTCAACCATAATAATACACACGTAGGACGCTATGTATCGATTTGTTTGTAAAAAACAGAAGAAGGGTACCTCTTTCTGGCGAGAAGTGGTGTCGAGGAGATCAAGGACCTCAATATCAGTCTTGACATCGTACTTTTTCATTAACTCTGGCTTTGTGAACTCCACCAATGGGATCAAAGCTTCATTTATTATTAAAACAAAAAATAAATATTAAAATTTAAAATCAGGGGAAAAAATCCTAATATATAAAAGCTGGAATTGAAGAATTACTAAAAGAAAAATAAATATGAAAATTATTATTTTTTATTTTCGTCTAAACCTTGTCACAAAATTCTCTTCGAGCCATTAGTCTAACACTGACCTTAATGCAGATACAGAATTGGACATTCTCATTTGAAAAGATGCTCAAAGCTGAGCTACAGACAGATTAGAGACGAGAATTGAAAGTAGGGGATCTCATAATACATACGAGAGGCAGAGGTAGCCGAGAGGAGGTCGCAACACTCGTGAGCCGGGGGGTTCGACTTGACAAGGATGATGAAAAGACTATCCCCATTGTCCACAAGGTTGTCTATGGCCCATTGAAGGGCACACTTGCTGCTCTTTGAGAAGTCCATTGCAACTCCTATCACTCTATCTTTCACCATTTTCTATTTCTATTCTCTCCAAACTATGTATTGCCTATGACTATGAGGAAGGATCTCTCTCTCTCTATATCATTCCAATATATATACACATTTGCACGCTATATATATATATTTTCTTATTGGCAAAGAAGATTCATATCTGTATATATTATGTGATGTGATATTTGTTGGTGATGCTGACAAGCCAAGTTATATATTGCGTGCAAATTTGTGGCATTTGGACTTTTTATTATATGTTATCCTCAAAATCATCTTTCATTTAATTTAAAATCTCTGAATTTCAATATTCCAACGATCCCACTTTTCAATTCAAACGTGCGTCACAATGGAAGCATCCTTTAATTTGCTTAGTTTTTAAAATTCACAGATCCATCCATCGTCAGAGTAAATAAAATTTTTGTTTTTGTTTTACCGTGAGCAAGAAGTGGATCGACAAGTGATCCTAAAGCCATCCGAAGATGACTTGTTTGATCCTCCGCAGAGGGTCGGCGAACAAACGAAAATAAAAAAACAACAAAAAACACTAAAACAACGCAGAAAAACCCTAGTGTCTTGAGATCTTGTCCGAAGGCGGCTAAGCACTAGTTGCGATGATGTTGGACATCTTCAAAACTTCATGCGACATCAACTGGGTAATTTGTTGATAATCTGGGTTCGATTCGCTCATACATTCAAACAACGAGATAACGAAAACGATAAGCGAAACCAAACACAAGAACACACAGCCTTTGTTTACGCAGTTCGGTTACCCTACATCCGCGGAACCTCAGGAGGGGAGGCTCACCCAATTTCACTAAGCAACCAAGTTCAAAACCGATTACAAAGGATTCAGATGCACAAGATCTAAGTTAGCGATTTCTAAAGCGACACAATGAAGAAGATAAGAAGAGAATAGGGTTAGGAATCGTCCGTTAAGGACACCGAGAAATCTCAAAGAGATTTCTCAACACAGGAACCCTCCTTCCAAGCCTCCATCTTCATCAAGCAAGCAGGAACTCAGGTAGCACCAGACCCAGGTGAGCTCCCTTCTAGAAATCGCCGTCGACCGAGCACTCTCAAGCTAGAAACCCTAGCTTCTTCTCCCAAACCCTAGCCCCTTGGCTTACCTGAGAGAGAGCGTCGAATGCTACAGTAGAGCTAGGGTTTCCTGAAGAGAGCATATATAGGCGAGCAAGCAACGTTTCAAGCTGTGAGCTGGGCTAGAGGAATGGGCCAACAGAATAGGCCCAACAACCAGGGAAGCACAACTCGGACATAAGAAACCAGAAGAAGCCCAATGACCACACTTAGACTCACACACCCTTCCAATGGTCACACCAAGTGAGCCAAGCTAGCCATTGGTTCCAAACATGGTTAGACCATGGGACCAATGAGCTTTTCTTGCTCACAGCATGGCCAGGTTGGTGTGTGGTCAAGTGTGGCATCACCTAACTTAGACCTAGGTGCATCTTAATACCAAATAAACCATGGTTTTGTTTACAAACAAAATTACAAGGATTAAAGTAACAACAATTGCCCTCATAATCCTTGTGATTGAGTCCATCTTGGCCACCAGTAGTGAAGTTGAGTGTTCTCCAGTCCGTCGTCGGTTCAAGAAGAGCTTCAAGCTCAGTTGGCATCCCATATATGCAGGACATCCCTGCAAAATGAGAACTTGTCAGCTGGGACAATTTTAGTGCCAAAGTCTGCAGGATTAAGGTCTCTCTTAATCTTTCTCACATCAATAAGTCCATTTTCAACCTGTACACGAATATAGTGGTGCCTCACATCAATATGCTTAGTCCTTTCATGGTAGACAGGATCTTTACATAGATATAAGGCACTCTGACTATCAGTGAACAAAACAGGAAAAATGGACAAAGGTAGGATTTCACCAAGTATTCCAGTCAACCATGAAGCTTCTTTGGCTGCTTCTGTAGCAGCAACGTACTCAGCCTCAGTGGAAGAGAGAGCAGCAATGGATTGTTGCTGAGACTTCCAAGATATGCAGTTCCCAGCCCATGTGTAATAATAGGCAGAGGTAGATTTCCTGTTATCCTTATCACCTGCATAATCCGAGTCTACAAAACCATGCAAATCATGCTTTGAAGCATGTTTAGCAAACACAAGGCAGTAGTTTTTAGTAGCACACAAATATCTGAGTAAGTACTTCATGCCAGTCCAATGCACATCACCAGGATTGGACATAAATCGACTTAGAACACTAATGGCAAAAGCAAGATCAGGTCTAGAGCATAGCATTGCATACATCACAGACCCTACAACAACATCATAGGGAATCTTAGACATCTTAGCTTTTTCTTCAGGTGTTTTGGGACAGTGTTTTTTAGTTAAGTCTAGGTGCCCTCCTAAAGGGATACTGGTAAGTTTAGAATCAGACATGTTAAATCTGTTCAAAACCTTTTCCACATAATCACTTTGAGATAACCACATCATCTTCTTTTTTCTATCTCTAGTGATGTTAATACCTAGAATCATTTTAGCAGCTCCTAAGTCTTTCATGTCAAAATGAAGTTTCAAATCTCTTTTAACAGTAGATATGATAACTTTAGAATTGCACATGATCAGAATATCATCCACATAAAGAAGCACATACAGAGGAGACTCAGACTTAACACCCTTGAAATATAGACAAGTGTCATAACTACTTCTCAAAAAACCTAGTTTTTTCATGCATGAGTCAAACTTTATATTCCACTGCCTAGGACTTTGTTTCAAACCATAAATGGATTTCTTTAGCAAGCATACATGATCAGATTTATGTTGATCAACAAATCCTTTAGGCCGAGACATATAAATAGTTTCAAACAGGTCACCATGCAAAAAAGCAGTTTTTACATCCATCTGTTCCAAGTCCCAATCATACACAGTAGTTATAGCCAGCATTAACCTCAGGGTTTTATATTTAACTACTGGAGCAAAAATGTCATTGTAGTCAATTCCCTCTTTTTGTGAAAAACCTTTAGCCACTAGTCTAGCCTTGAATCTAGGTGGTTCTGTAGGTTTAACACTTTCCTTTAATTTGTAGATCCATTTACAGTCAATGATTCTGGCATTTTTAGGCTTAGGTACTAAAATCCAGGTTTTGTTAACAATCATAGACTGAATTTCCTCCTTCATAGCTTTTAACCACATATCAGAGTTAGCACATTTAACAGCTTGATCAAAATTTTCAAGAGTATAGGATCTCACAATCTCAGCAGCAATAAAAGCAAACTCAGCCAAATCAACATCTTTTAGTTCAGCAAGGTTGATAAACCACCTATTAGGTTTGATAACCCTAGGCTCCCTATCTCTAGTCAATTGGTAATCATGTAAAACATTATCACCAAGTTGCACAGAAGACTCTCCAGACTGAGAGTTAGATTGAGAGGAAGAGGAGCTTACTTCCCCATCAGATTGATGGGGTATTGCTGCATCCAGGTGTTCATTGTGGTCATTTTGATGACCTAAAGGTGGCACTTGCAGTTCTTGTCCTTCTGCTTGGCCACCAGGTTCAGGATCAGGGGGAGGGGGAGGAACTGGTCCATCTTCCTCCACCTCTTCATCTTCAGGAAGATCTACTTCATGTGGAAGGAAGAATGAGGATTGCTCAGCTGCATCTTGATCAGTACCTGCACTCTCAGAGGAATTTGTCAGTACATTTTTAAAATGAAATCCCACCTCATTAAAGGTTACATTTCTGGAAGTGATTACCTTGTACCCATGGGGTTGCACAAGTAATATCTTGTAACCTTTTGTTCCCTCAGGATATCCTAACATCACACCTTTCTGGGCCCTTGGTTGCAACTTACCTTGAGACACATGAGTGTAGGTAGTGCATCCAAAAGGCCTCAGATGGGTAATATCAGGCTCTTTCCCAGTCCACATCTCCTGTGGAGTCTTAAACTCAATCACAGAAGATGGGGATCTGTTTATGAGGTAGGCTGCAGTGGTTACAGCTTCACCCCATAAAGAGGGTTTCATCCCAGCAGAAATGAGCATGCACCTTGCTTTTTCAAGCAAGGTTCTGTTCATCCTCTCAGCTATACCATTTTGCTGAGGGGTGCCAGGGACAGTGAGGTGCCTTTTAATGCCATATTGAATGCAAAAATCATTAAACACATGATTACAAAATTCAAGCCCATTATCTGTTCTCAAACACTTAAGCTTATGATCAGATTCATTTTCAACAAGCAATTTCCAGTTTTTAAAACTATCAAAAGCTTCATCTTTAGATCTAAGCAAATATATCCAAACCTTTCTAGAATGATGATCTATGAAAGAAATGAAATACTTTCTACCACCTACTGTATTGACTTGGGCAGGGCCCCACAGATCAGAATGGACATATGCAAGGGGTTCTTTAGCAACATAGGTGAATTTAGGGAAAGCATGCTTAGATTTTTTTACCATAAATGCAATCTTCACAAAAACTTAAGCTAGCAGGTTTCACAGGAATCATGCCAAGTTTGTACAGATGTGTTAAGCCTTGAATACCAATATGACCAAGCCTAGAGTGCCAAAGCATAGAAGGATCAGATATGACATTAAGGCTCACAGAGGAGAAGTTCAGTTCAGGAGTACCCTGTACTATGTACAGTCCTCCTTTCTTGATACTTCTTATCAGTGTAACCCCATTTTTAGAGACTTCCTTAATACCTTTGCGAGTATTAATGTCATAATCTTGATCATCTAACACAGATTCAGACATTAAATTTCTCCTAAGGTCAGGAACCCACCTGACCTTCTGGAGAATTCTTACCTTTCCATCAAACATTCTTAAGGCCACATTACCTATACCTTTGATCTTCAGAGAGGTGTCATCACCCAGCAGAACCTCACCACCATCATACTCATCTAAAGTCTTGAACATAGACTTGTCATAGGTGGAATGAATGGTGCACCCTGAATCTAAAATCCAAGAGTTGTTAGAATCATCAGAGGAAGAAACAAGCAATTGATGGGGGTAATCATTTTGAGAATCAAGCATAGCAACAGTTTCTTGTTTTTTCTTATTTTCATCAGCTTTCTTCTTTTTGTAGCAATCCTTAATGTAATGACCAGGTTTATCACAGTAATGGCAATTTCCCTTACTGCTACCCTCCCCAGTGGATTTGTCATCCTTTTCCTTATCCTTTTTCTTAGATTTCTTGTTATTTCCCTTTCCCTTACCCTTAGCCACAAGGGCTTCAGGTTTAGGCTCAGTTTTCCTTTCAGATTTGGTTTTGAACACCTTCATAATTTCATTTTTCTCAATGATGACTTCCAGAATTTTATCTTTACTAAGGTCATCATTGCTGAATTGAACCACATCTTTAAAGTTGTCAAACTGAGCAGGTAGAGAGTTTAACAATAACACAACAAGGTGGGTATCTTTAACTTTGTCACCAACCCTTTCCAGTTCTTGTGTTAATCTAAGAAACTTATCCAGATTTTCATTCAGAGACAGGTTTGTATCCATTTTGAAAGTAAATAACCTACTTAGCAGTGAAATCTTCCTAGGTAGAGATTTTGTTAAATACAAAGCCTCTAAAGCATCCCAGAGAGTTTAAGCAGTAGTTTTACTTACAAACTGACAAGCCACATCGTCAGACAACCTGATCATGATCTCTGAGTGAGCTTGCTCATCCATCTCCAGTTTAGATGGATCTGTAGTGCCTTCAGGATGTGCTCCAGACACAGCCTTCCAGCACTTCTCCTTGATCATCACAGCCTTCATCTTGACTTGCCACATGGCAAAGTCAGAGGTCCCATCAAAGGGCTTCATTCTCATAGTGTTTTCTGCCATAGAAATACACAAGATAAGTTAGCAACCAACTTAATAAAGAGAATGAACAAATAAAAGGCTAGATCTGAAACCAACAGGTAAACAAAGGAATGTTTTTGGGTTTTTCTGGTATTTGTTAAGACAAAGAAGAAAAACAACAAAAGTAAGAATGAACAAAGGAGCAAAGAACAAATGAACCCTAGATCCAGCGGAAGCACAAAGAATCAGGACCGGTTCAACCCTTTCTCGAGGACGAAAAAGGGCCAAACCAAGGCTCTGATACCACTTGTTGATAATCTGGGTTCGATTCGCTCATACATTCAAACAACGAGATAACGAAAACGATAAACGAAACCAAACACAAGAACACACAGCCTTTGTTTACGCGGTTCGGTTACCCTACATCCGCGGAACCTCAGGAGGGGAGGCTCACCCAATTTCACTAAGCAACCAAGTTCAAAACCGATTACAAAGGATTAAGATGCACAAGATCTAAGTTAGCGATTTCTAAAGCGACACAATGAAGAAGATAAGAAGAGAATAGGGTTAGGAATCGTCCGTTAAGGACACCGAGAAATCTCAAAGAGATTTCTCAACACAGGAACCCTCCTTCCAAGCCTCCATCTTCATCAAGCAAGCAGGAACTCAGGTAGCACCAGACCCAGGTGAGCTCCCTTCTAGAAATCGCCGTCGGCCGAGCACTCTCAAGCTAGAAACCCTAGCTTCTTCTCCCAAACCCTAGCCCTTTGGCTTACCTGAGAGAGAGAGCGTCGAATGCTACAGTGGAGCTAGGTTTTCCTGAAGAGAGCATATATAGGCGAGCAAGCAACGGTCTCAAGCTGTGAGCTGGGCCAGAGGAATGGGCCAACAGAATAGGCCCAACAACCAGGGAAGCACAACTCGGACATAAGAAACCAGAAGAAGCCCAATGACCACACTTAGACTCACACACCCTTCCAATTAGGCGTGGCCACGGGTCAGACCCGGCGGGTCGACGGGTTCGACCCGCCGGGTCAAGGGTCGGGGGAAGGCGACCCGAACCCTAACCCGAGATTTCAACGGGTTGGCGGGTTCGGGTCGACCCGACGAGTTGGAACCCGGGTTGGACGGGTTTGCGCTTGTTTTGGACTTCGGACTCTGAATTCGGATCGAATTTGTCGAGAAAGGGAACGGGAATTGAACGCCTATGTGTTTGACAAATATCCTTTCGTGTTCACAAATCATAACTTGACTCTTTAGTCTTTATGTACAAAATACAATATGTAATATTACATCTTATAATTTTCAAAACTAAAAAGTCTACAACTTATAACTCTATAAGTTTTACAAATTACAAAAAAGTTGTATAATTTGTGTATTAGGGAGTGTTGGGGGGGGGGGGGGGGAAGGAAGAAGGGCTTGAATCGGTTTCCCGACTGCCTACGTATCCTCCCGGGGGTGAGGAATCAAAGCCCACGTAGTTCTTTTACCTGTATGTCTGAACCCCGGCCCGGTTACCTCCTCTTCTAGTCTTCTTGGTCGTCGGTCCCGGATCCTCCACCACCTTCTGAGCCATCTGTCACCGCGCCATCAATGGAGCTCCCAACGGACTCTGTCTCTATTCCGTCATCATCCTCGGAATCAGTCCCCAAGTTGTTCTTCTGCAAGGCAAACTTGGGCTTCGAGGTTCTCGGGAAGCAACCTTGATCTCTTCTCCGAAAGAATCTGACCTTCGCGACTGAAAAGCTGCTCGACGGCTACGGTGGAGCAAGGTGCCCCAAGTACTTGTCGGGCGATTACATGCAATGTCGGGAATCTTTGTCTTTCGGGACGGCTCCACCACTCAAGGACATCGAAATCTTCCTCTTCATCGCTGAGAAAATCAAAGTTAGTGGACAAATATTCGTCGAGCTCCGAGTGGGGGCTCGACGAAGTTCTCGACCTCTTTGACCCAAAGATATCTCGGGCAAGTGCCTTAGTTCTAGCGGTGATGCTGGTTCGTGACCCGCTAGAACTGGAAAGCACGGGAGGACGACCGGAGGGCGCTCTATCGCCCGTCGAATATTCAGTATATAATTGTTCTAACAATCCTCTAACTCTAGCAACAATAATTGTAACATTGCAATCAAGATCATCCACAATTCCTAAAGTCGGATAATAGTTTTCTAAAAACAATTGAACTCCGTTTAATTTATATCTAGGGTCGAAACAACAAGCTACGAGGAAAATGTCGGGTATAAATTTGTAATATGCGATCCATTTGTGCCGCATCCCCATAGTTGCGGTGGAAATGGAAGGCGTGTTAACTCCGTCTTGAAGGGCTAGTGCTACGTTCATTGCAATAAAACAAAAAACGTTTGATGTAGGCTGGTAAACGTGGGAAAACGTCCGAGTTGCGTCGTAAAAAACTTTGAAAACCTCCACAACGTCCCGGGCCTGAGTCCACACATCGGCAAATATGTGTGAGTCCGGGATGTGTAGTGTTGCAAAACCGGAAAGAAGTTCCTTGTAAGCGATTGAATCGTAAATCATTGTGTAAGTGGAGTTCCACCGAGTGCAAACGTCCTTGGGGAACATTTTTGGGCGGGTTTGGTGGCTACGACAATAAGCGCTCCATTGCCGGCGAAGCTGTTTGCTTCGCCAAAGTGCCCGCAAAACAAATCGAATTGGTTCAACAACACCTTGTAAATATAATAAACCATCTTGAACACATAAGTTTAAAATGTGAGGGGCGCAACGGATGTGGAAAAACTTCCCGCCTATCGCGGGCTGACAGTTTTGGATTAAATCGGGGATAGATGCGGTGTTGGCAGAAGCGTTGTCAAAACCGATACTAAAAACTCTTTTAGTTAATCTATATTCTTGTAAAACCGTTAAAAGGACACCTGCTATGTTTCGTGCCGTGTGTGCTTCGTCGAAAACTCGAAAAGCTAAAACACGTTTGTGCAATTGAAAACGTTGATCAACCCAATGGCAAGTAACACCCATGTATGAGTGATGTTGCCAATGGTCGGTCCAAATGTCACTACAAATCGAAACGTGTAAATCATGGTTTTTTTGAAAATATTCGATTAATTCATTTTTACGGGTGTTATACCGTCTAAGTATTTTCCTCTTAACCGTGTTTCGACTAATACCTTGCCATGCAGGTTGAACATTTTGCGTAATAAATTCATTGAAACATAAACGTTGTGAAAAACTATAAGCTAAACCCTCGGCCGCTATCATTTCCGCATATTGATCATGACAACTACGATAATCATAAGACCATAAACCAGGGGGTTGAGAGGAAGAAGATGCGTACCCGGTTAGTTGAGTTTGCCATTTGGCAAGGCCGAGCTTCTCGGGATGCTTCGAGCGGATATGTCGACCGTAGTTCCCATATTCGCCTCCCTTCTTGTGCTTGTAGACCGTGGAGCAAAAGTTGCACTTGGCGGCGCAACTCGCTTCCTCCCAAGCCAGCTCCCTAGGACCCTTCGTGAACCAATACTTGAAAGTAGCGGCTCGAACTTCCGCCGTAGTAATAGGGTCGCCATCGCCCGGAGTTCCTTCGGCGGGGAACCCGGACTCTTGGGTCGGAATCGTCGGAGTTCCGGCTTGGGGGGTGGGGGTCCCCTCGGCCTCGAGCTCGGCCTCCTCCTCCTCCTCCTCGATCTCGTCGACGTGGTCGGCGAGTAGAGCATCATCTCGACGACGTCGGGATCCGCTCGCCGCCGAGACCGATGCACTTCGACGAAGGCTTGGGGCCGCCGCCGGGTTCGACCCGCCTCCTCCGACACTCGGGGTCGATGAAGATGGGGCTCCACTAACACTCTTGCGACCCCTAGTAACTCGGTTGGTAACTCGGTTGATGAAACCCGATATTTTCAATTGAAGAGACTTAGGAGATTACGAGAGAAAAGATCGAGCGATTAGAGAGATTGAGATGAGATTAGAGGAGATGAGTGAGGTGTGGGTTGGCATTGGGAGGGAAAGGGGCTATTTATAGAGCCAAACCGAGCCCTTTCTCTCCATTCCGAACGTTGGAGCAACGGTCGACCCGCCGGGTCCAACGTTCGACCCGGCGGGTCCAAAGGTCGACCCGGGCCGACCCGGCGGGTCGACTGTTTGAAATATGACCGTTGGGTCATTTTCAATTTTTTTTTTTTTTTTAATTTTCACTTGGGTGGTGTTTGGCTACTAGTTAACTACCTTAACTTTGAATTAAATTTATATCTTAAGTTTTCAATATATTTTATGTAGATTTTTATTTTTTGAACATTTTAAATGTAATATATAATGTTTAGGTAATTTTTTCTAAGTTGTTAGGTAATTAGTAAAAATATTATCTTATAAAACAATATTTTTTGAATCATTCAAACACAAGTTTATTGTAAACCGATAGACGAATACACGTTTACAAATCACAACTCACATTCACCGATTCACATAACATAACATAAAAACGTAAAACATAAACTTACTACATTACTACAATACTCACTACTTATTATTGGGACGTAGAACATAGGATTATAGGAATAATAGACTAGTTTTTACCACCACTCGTTCCACTCGAGCCCGAAGCGCCATCGTTCTTAATCTTCTCGGGGTGCTTGTTGGTGATGTGAGACTTCAAATTACCATGGCCAAGGTTATTCCGCATCTTGTACCTTTTAGCACAATGACGACAAACGGCTACGAATGATCGATCGGCTTGCACATCCACCTTATCGTAGTGATCTTTAAACAACGCCTCTTTGAGGTTGTCACCGGACATGATTAGAACGTACGAGCTTATGAAAATCAAAGTGATAGAATGATAGGTGATTGATGGATTGGATGGGATTTGTGATAGGAGGAGTCGGGTATTTATAGCCCCGAGCCGACTAGCCGTTACAACGGCTATATTTTTTTAAAAAAATAGCTCCGACCCGTGGGCCCCACTCCAACGACTTTTTTTTTTAAAATAGGGCGACCCGACGGGTCGACCCGGCGGGTCACGGGTCACTAAACTCCCGACCCTAACCCTAACCCGCTACCCGCCCTTACCCGGCAACCCGGACCCGGCGGGTCACGGGTTGACCCGTAACCCGTGGCCACGCCTACTTCCAATGGTCACACCAAGTGAGCCAAGCTAGCCATTGGTTCCAAACATGGTTAGACCATGGGACCAATGAGCTTTTCTTGCTCACAGCATGGCCAGGTTGGTGTGTGGTCAAGTGTGGCATCACCTAACTTAGACCTAGGTGCATCTTAATACCAAATTAATCATGGTTTTGTTTACAAACAAAATTACAAGGATTAAAGTAACAACATAATTTTTGGTTTTTTGAATTTGTGGTTCTGGGGTTGTTGTATTTGGAAGGAGAGGGATAAAATCAAGTTTGGGTTTTTCAATTTTGTGGATCTAGGAGGGGTCAGTGGAGCGGATGTGCTCGAGTCAATGGAGCGGATGTGCTCAAGGGTTGTAGAGGAGTGCGAAGGCATGGATCCCGAGGTCGGAGTCTCAGGATCTTGGTCTTGAAAGAGGTCGCACATCGGCCACAGAGCAGGGCCGCGGAGCCGTTGTTGGCGATGACGGAGACTTGGGTACGGCGGTGCTGATGAGGCGGGGCCAGTCGAGGATGGGCCGTCGGAAGCGGACCATGGGCAAGACGAGGCGCGGAGGCGGTCAGTCGGTTAGGGTTGGAAAGAGGGCATTTAATTTTGATGGTTTTACTGGATAGCAATCCAATAATTCTCAAAAGCTGAAGAGTGGGTGGCCGCTCAGGCTGACGGGGAGGAAACCGGAGACGACGGCGGTGGCTGAGCCTAGGGTTTGTGTTTGGGTTGGGTTTGTGGGTTGGGTTTTTTGGGATTTTGGAAGAGAGTGGGGCGGTACCGAGGCCCCCACTGTCTCGAGCGGTGGTAGCGGTGGAAATCCGGGCGCGAAGGCGGTGGAGGCAACCAAGGCAGGCTACAGAACCGGCAGAAGGTCTTTGAGAGACAAGACCGGCAGGCGGTGGTGACCTGGAACAAGGAAGACGGACGGTGGTGGCGGGATCTGGTAGCGGAAGCGCCGGTTTGAGGGCGGCTGAACAAGGAGAGAACCATGAGAGGCCGGTAGGGGCGAAGGTGAGCCGAGGACGAAGGCGGAACCAAGGATTGGTGATGGACAACCATGGCAGGTAGCGGCGTTAGGTGGAAACCGGTGGACGAGGGAAAAGAAAGCTACTGGGCAAGATTTGGTGGAAACCGCCATTTGGCCTATTTTTAAATCTCGTGATAAAGCCTTGTTTCAATTTTCTATATTTTTTTGGCCTAAATCTAATTTAAACACTAACCTTAAACTAAATGACGAGACAGAGTCGGGTTCATTCTTAATCATCTCTAAGGATAATGTTTAAAAGATCCTCATGTAAGGGGGGATTCGGCATATTACAACCATCTCTAGACTTATCTATAAAAGTAGATGTTGTATTCACTTCTCTATAACAATATGCCGGAATCGTATAACGTCAAAACTTCCTTTCAGCAGATTGATTTTCTCAATGGTTCTATAGACCTACTAGTCGACCTTTGAGTTGTCATTCTACTATTTTAAATTATCTCCTTCGAAGATCACCCTCATTAATCATCTGGCAATGGCTTGTCATTTATAAATTATAAAATGAAACTAAATTATTTTATAGGACACTTTTTTTTAACAGAAAAGAATTTGACTAAGGAGAATAGAGCAGGAGAACAACATCGATAGGGAGAATAGAGCAGGAGAAAGCAGTCTCAATGTGAGATAGACGGTATGTCGTTCGATTGTTGTCCCTATAGATGTGAGAGATCTCGAATTCAGAAAATAAACGTAGAGCAAATAGAGAATTAAAAATGAGCATCTCAATCTCTCCCGAGCTTGAAACCCTGGATGTCAGGCTATTTATAATGCTAAGATTATCGTTTTCACTACAAATATTTTTAATGTTGAGTGCAACATCTTTGAGAACACCTTTCCATAACCCGAAACACTCGAATGCGATAACGGATCCGATAGGGCAATTCCTTAATAAATCAGCAAATCGCCAATTTGGATCCCCAGTAACACTTTGTGTATTACACTCGGTGTTACACCTTATTATTTCGGTTATAAATTAACATTAAAAAATTTTAAAAATTATATTTATACTCTATACACTTATATTAACATGTTTATAAATTTTTATTATTAAAATATATGTTTTGGTAAGATAAAAAAAAATATTTTCCAAAATAATCAATCTTTTAATTATTTATAATTTTTAATAACATTTTTTCATAATAGAATTTTATAAATATTTTAATATAAGTTTATAAAATATAAATATAATTTTTATAAAATTTTTAATGTAAATTTATAGCCCAAATAATTAAATGTTACACCTAATATTACAGGGATCTACGTTGGCAAATCGCTCCCATGTTTAGTAAACCTTTTTTGCGTGCGTTACTCTGAACTCATTGATACTCTGAACTCATTGATTCTTATCCTAAACTCATTTGTACGTGGAGATTCCATTTCCATAAAATAACATATATAAAAAACATAGCAAATGGTTCTAAAAACTAATGCAAATCATTAAGCAAAATATCTCTTAAGACAACATCAATAGATATGCCAACTCTTAACTTTTCGCATCTCTTTTTATTTTTAACCAACTTGAGATGAAAGTATGCTTATATTGGACTAAATTTAATTGGGTATTTAACTTTATATATTAAAGTATAACAATGGCGCGCTTTTTATATACAATATCGGTTTGTCTATTATATGCTTTAAGAGAATAGGATAAGAATACTCTAAGAGAAATATTTTTCAATTTAGCTTCTTATACAATATCGGTTTGTCTATTGTGTGCTCCTCAACCCCCTCTTCCTCACCGCCACAGCCCTTGACCACGCCACACATGTTCCCCTTGCGCCTCATCCTCTGGCATCCTTCTCCCCCTGCAGTGTAATAGATGGGCGGGTTCCCCTATAGCCTATTTAAAGTTGTGCTTTACAAAAAAAAAATTGATTTGTTTTATGAAATAAATGCGGGTTCAAAGAGCGTTTAACCCGAAATTTTGAAAAAAAAACCCGCGGTTTCAAATCACGTTTTGTAGTAAAATATAGTTTCCTCTTCAAATTGCTAATTTGCACAAGAAACGTAGTTTAAAAGCGTGTTTATATGAGAAAGCTTAAAAAAAAAATATTTCAGTAAATATTTTGAACTTGTGAATATTTTGGTAAATAAATATTTTGAAGAAAAAAATTCAGCTATGGCCCATACAAATATGATCTCAACTTCTCGCCTTTCTTGTTTAAGCGATGTGGGATATATAATGTGATAAAGTTATTTTACTTAAAAATTACCCTCTCTTTATCAAAATATATACTTTATATTTAGATTATTTTATATGTTTTTAAAGAGTTAAAAACTTTATAAAATATCTATTTTTAAAACAATTTTATAGATAATAGTATTAAGAATGAAATTATATATGAAAAAAATAATAAACTAATTGATATTTTATATATTTTTTTATCGTCCTTAAAAAGTATATTGAAAGTAACATAAAGTATTTTGAGATGGAGGTAGTATTAATAAGAGGAACAATGTGTGAATATTCACACATTTCAAAAAAAATATCTTACATTTGAGAGATGTGGTAATAAAGTATCCCGACTTGCAGCTTATTCCCAAAAATCTCCATACAAAAGCACAAAAATATATGGAGACATAGGATCTCCCTACCTCAATCCTTTTTTCTATTTTTTTTTTAAACGGAAAAAATTTGGCAGAGTGGGAGACCCCATTCAGTCAAGAGCATCCTGAAGGATGAGATTAGCCAGCTCAGGGTCGTGTGGGAACGACGGCCCTGAAAAAACATGACCAAGATGCGTCAGTCGGTCGGCAGCCATATTAGCATCCCTGTAAATGTGATAGATCGAGGCTGATTCAAAACGACGCAGAGAGAGGACAAGATCAGAAATGATCATTTCAACTTCTCTAGGAGGATATCAGAGTTCTTTTAGACTATTAATGATGGAGATGTCGTCGCCTTCAATGTGGAGGTGGGTAATGTCCCAATCTAAGACATCATGGATATCAAACCAAAGAGCAAAGCCCTCCGCACCAATAACATAGTTAAATGGGGAGGGACCCGAACCCGAGCAGATGGGTTGCCCTAGATGATCCCTGATAATAAAACATAAATTACCTATGTTTGAAGAGGAGAGAGCTCCATCAAAATTTAGCTTACAATAGTATGGGGGTGGTTTAGCCTATTTGGTAGCGGGTCGTTTGTTTTTGGGTTTATTATTGGAATTTTGTTGGGTGCTTTCATCAGTGTGAATTTTGGCTTTGTTCCAGATGTATATTTGTTTGTTAGTATAAGCAGCTATAGTTCTTGGGTCAGGCTTTATATTATCAAACAGAGCTTTGTTTCTAAAGAACTAGACACACCACCAGATAGTGGCGGATTTGGTGAGTTGGTGTTTACCTAAGTCCTTCATGAAAGTGTTTAACATATCGAAGATGTTTTGTGATTGGAATTGAATTCTTTGGAGTTTAGCCGATAGATTTCGATCGATAAGGTGCATAGTTTATGTGGTGATTGGACAATTTAGAAGTAGGTGGGGCAAATCTTCGAAACAAGAGTCGCATAGGTGGCAGTTTGTTGGAAAGCCCAAACCCTGATTGACGAGCTTTACCGACGTTGGGAGTCCATTTTTTGATAGACGCCTGAGGAAACCTTTAATTTTAGGGGGCAGATCTAGCTGCCATATCCAGTTTAGGTTTGATCGGGAGTGTTGTTTAATGGAGTGAAGTCTGTCAATGACTGACTTGGTAGAAAACCAACCATTTTTACTCCATTATACTTTCTTGTTTGAGGAACACCAAACCTCCCCTCCCCCCCCACCCCCACCAAAAAAAATTAGGCCTTTAAGAGGGAAGAGGAAAATTGTATAATAGTGGATAGTCGTTACCTTTTCTTACCTAAATGAGACCGAGATTAAGTTGTTCAATTCGAATCTTCTTTAGAAGTGTACGACATATGTTTAGTCGGTTCAACCCAAATAGAAATAAGTTCAGGTTTCAAACGGCTTTTATAACCTTTTTTTGTTTATATCAAGTATAGTGTTCTATCATATTCAATGAAATTTAAAACGTTTCTATCACTCATTGCTAGCTTTAAAAGGAAATGTGGAAAGTTTTGCATATAAGCAAATAAACCCAACAATAGCTTGGTAACTTCGTGGCTTGGCCCGTATTTGAGTTTTTTTGTTCAAATTAAGGTTGTGAGATGGGATATTTTATCCTAGGGCACCATAGAGCGATTGTGGCGATAGTCCTCTGACCGTCGGCGCTCGCTCTCCTTCTCTCCGGTCTAGGGCCGTGGGAACCAGGGTAATCTCGCCGAGTTGTGCGGGTCCATCGAGGCAAGCAGGGAATCAGGTTTGGGCAAGGAATTTGCTTGGATATGGCATCAGGAAAGAAACAGTTGAAATTGACAGAGGAAGAGTGTGTGGAAATTCCAGTAGGAGGCGTTGCGGCAGAGGCTGGTAGGGGCAAGGGGACGATCGTATTGGTGGGATCTCTCCTGACAAATAGGCCCTTCAATTCCTATGCTTTAAGCACTACGATGAAGGGAGCTTGGAAGTTGAAAAAAGGGTTTGTTTTCCGTGAACTTCGACAGAACTTATTCTTATTTCAGTTTGGGTGTGAGGCGGATAGGGATAAGGTCGTGAAAGGGAGCCCTTGGAGTTTTGATAAAGCTCTTCTGGCGCTAAAAGACCCAGGTAATGTTCAACCCTCTCAGATTGTGTTTGATACGGTCCCGTTCTGGATAAGGGTTTATGATCTCCCGATTAATTTGTTGACAAAAGAAACTGCTATGGCTATTGGGGGAATGTTCGGGGGTGTGATTGAAGTTGATGAAACTGACTTTATAGTTTGTGCTAAGTATCTAAGAATTCGGGTGATGGTGAATATAAGAAAGCCATTGAGAAGGGGGTTGCTGATGAAGGTAGAAGATCGGAGAATATGGGTGGAAGTGAAGTATGAAAGGTTGCCAAACTATTGCTATGCATGCGGATGTTTAGGGCATGTGGAGGCGGACTGCGAAGGGGAAATGGAGAGTGAGAATCAGGAATACGGGGATTGGCTTCGGGCCTCACCGGTTAAACGAGGGATAGAGAGATCGATGATGGAGAAAGAGATGGAGAGGGAGCTGAGGGGAGTCGAAACAAGAGGGGAAGAGGGAATGGACAAAGGAAAAAAAAAGAGGGAGATGAAAAGAATAAAAGGGTCTTATTGTTGAGCTTACTTGGGGAGGAAGATAGGGAGGAAGAGGAGGACAAATCTTTGACAGGAGAAGGAAAAGAGCAAGAGAATGAGGTAGTAGGAATAATAGAAAAGCTTAATTTAGATAAAGAAATGGGGCTGAGTGCAAAAGAAATGAGGAAAGAGAGGGAGGTGGTGGTTGAGGGGGGAAGTAGCGACAAAGTAGGGGGTGTGGCTATAGGAGGAATGGGGGAGAGTGATGAAAGGAGGGAGGGGAGTGTGGGGACGGGTGAACTAAAGGAAAGGGAGGGAGTAGCTGATCAGGAGGGGGGAGTACTGGGAGGGGAAAATATGATGGTAGATGAGGGAAAGGGAGGTAAAAATGGTGGAAAAAAATGGAAGCGGATGGCAAGGGGAAATAAATTAGAGGAGGCTGAGAGCATGTATAAGGGGAAGAGGAAAGTTAGTATGATGGAGATCGACGATTTGAGAGGGGGGGAGCTGACCGAGGACAATAAAAAAGGGAGAGTAGGGTTAGATGGTACAAATGATGTTCAATCGGCGGGAGAGGACGAGAGCCTCTCTTGCCGATCACAATGAGTCTTCTAAGTTACAATTGCCGGGGATTGGGGTCGGCCCGTGCAGTTGTCAGACTCACCAATTTGGTGAGAATGGAGTGCCCCAGGATCGTGTTTCTAATGGAGACACGGTGTGGACGGAGGAGGATGGAGGAGGTTAGGGTTAAACTGGTTTTTGAGAATTGCTTCACGATAGAGAGTGTTGGGAGGTCAGGGGGGTTGATCCTTATGTGGGAGAGTGGGGTGGATGTTAGTGTGAAGACCTATACGATGCACCATATAGATGCTGAGATTAGGGAGAGCGATGGTGTGATGTGGCGGTTGCTTAGTCTGTATGGGTGGCCGAGAGGGGAGGAGAAACATCATACTTGGAGGCTGATTCGCAGACTGAGCGAGGAGGTGACGGGTGCTTGGTTGGTTATGGGAGACTTGAACCAGGTGGTGAATGTGGGCGACAAGGAAGGGGGTTTACCTCCGGACATCAACGTGATGGATGAGTTTAGGAGGACTTTTGATGATTGTGGGCTGGAGGTGCTGGGATTTGAGGGATATAAGTTCACCTGGGACAACGGGAGAAAGGGAAAGGATTTTATACAAGAAAGATTGGATTATGTGTTGGCAAATGAGGAGTGGAGAAATAGATTTGAGGGAGTCCGTGTGTTTCATTTGGATCGCCAGGGATCGGATCATGTTCCTGTTGTCGTATTTCCTTTGAGAGTGGAGCAGCAAAGCCAGACGGAGGAGAAATGAGTTAGACCAAGCAGGTTTGAGGCGATGTGGGTCGAAGATGAGGGATGTAGAATGATAGTTAAAAATGCATGGGAGAGACCGTACATAACGGGTGTGGTAGGAAAGCTTGAGAGATGTATGTTGGAGCTGAAAGAATGGAATAAACATGCTTTTGGGAATATTCTCGAGAGGCTTAAGAAAGTTAGGGAACAGCTTCGTGATTTGACCAAGAATGGGATGAGTGTGGAGACAGTGGCTAGGCGACAACAACTGGAAAAGGAAGAGGATGAGCTTATGACACAAGAGGAGATTCTCTGGTTCCAACGCGCTAAAGCAAATGAGTTTAAGTGGGGAGATAGGAACTCACGGTTTTTCCACCAGAAGGCTAATGGAAGGGCGAAGCGAAATAAAATAACAAGGTTGATTGATGAAGAGGGGATGGAGTGGAGGAGTAGATCGGGGATGACAAAGGTGGCGGTGGATTATTTTCAGAAATTGTTTAGTTCAAACCTGGTTGCCTTGCCCAACTCGGCCACTAATGGGATCTCTGCATCAATTTCGGCTGAAGATAACTCTGAGCTGTTGCGTCCGTTCACTGGTGAGGAGGTACGTATTGCCCTATTCTCTATGCACCCCACAAAAGCTCCTGGCCCTGATGGTATGTCAGCGTTGTTCTATCAGCAACACTGGGATATTATCGGGGCAGAAGTTACTACCTTTGTTCTTGATATTCTTGGAGGAAAACCTTTCCCGGAGACACTTAATCATACTTTCATCTCTCTAATCCCTAAGATTAAGTGCCCATTCCGGATGAAAGATTTACGTCCAATTAGCTTGTGCAATGTTTTGTACAAAATTATCTCAAAGGTGCTAGCGAATCGACTGAAGGGGTGTCTGAGCAAGGTGGTGGCAGATAGTCAGAGTGCTTTTGTTCCCGGGAGACTGATCACGGATAATGTGCTTTCAGCGTTCGAAATATTCCATTACATGAAGAACAAAAGAGGTGGAATGCAGGGGTATATGGCCTTGAAATTGGATATGGCCAAGGCTTATGATAGAGTAGAATGGGGCTTCTTAGAGCAGTGTATGAGGAGGATGGGATTTCATGATGATTGGACGAGGCTGATAATGAGGTGTGTTAACACAGTGTCTTTTTCTGTGTTGGGGGGGGGGGGTGCCGTCTGAAACTTTTATGCCAGAGAGGGGATTGCGACAAGGGGACCCATTGTCACCATACTTGTTCATGTTGTGTGCGGAGGCTTTCTCGAGCCTCATTAGGCAGAGCGAGAGGGAAGGACGATGGGGTGGGGTTAGGATTGCTCGTACTGCACCGACCGTGTCTCATCTTTTTTTTGCTGATGATAGTATTTTGTTTGCAAAAGCAACAGCAACTTGTCAACGGAGCACAGAGATCGTTGATATCCTCCAGAAGTATGGAGAAGCATCAGGACAACAAGTAAATTTTGCAAAATCTGAGCTATCTTTTAGCAGGAATGTAGGGATGGAGAGGAGGGAGGAGATTCAGGAAATACTGGGGGTGATAGAGGTTGAGAAACACGAAAGATACTTGGGGTTGCCAACGATGGTTGGTCGGTCCAAGAAAGTTATTTTCGGACATATTCGGGAGCGAGTGTGGAAGAAGATGAAGGGTTGGAAGGAAAAAAACCCTCTCTAGAGCAGGGAAGGAGGTGTTGATCAAGGCGGTAGCGCAGGCTATCCCTATGTATGCCATGTCGTGCTTCATGATGCCCACTGAATTGTGTAGGGAGATTGAACAACTTATGTGCAACTTTTGGTGGGGCGAGGAGGGAGGAAAGAAGAAGATCCATTGGATGAGATGGAGAAAGCTATGTACGCCGAAGGAGAATGGGGGGTTGGGGTTTCGGAATATGGAAGCGTTTAACCTTGCACTTTTGGCGAAGCAAGGCTGGCGGATGTTGAATGAACCAGAGTCCTTATTAGCAAGATTATTAAAGGCCAGGTACTTTCCTTCGTCCGATTTTTTACATGCTAGGTTGGGTTACAATCCAAGTTATGCATGGAGGAGTATATTAAAAGGGCGGGAAAAGCTAGAACAAGGGCTGATTTGGGTGGTAGGAAATGGGAGGAATATCCGAGTCTGGTCGGATAAATGGATTCCGAGAGTAGTAGGGAATAGGCCCACTCCGAGCTTAGGTGCGACAGATCTAACAAGGTCGGTTGCCGAGTACATTGATTGGAATGGGACTAGATGGAGGGAGGAGGTGGTTAAGGAGGATTTCATACAGCATGACGCGGATGCAATTCTGAGTATTCATTTAACAGATCAGTCGATTCGAGACCAGCTGGGTTGGATACATACGAGTGATGGTCTGTTTACGGTGAAATCAGCGTACCATATGATTATGGAAGAGAAGCTTGCATTGGATGGGTTGCCTGGTCCGTCTGATGGGAGGCCGATGAGGACATTGTGGAAAAAAATCTGGAACTTTAGAGTGCCCCCGAGAGTGAAGAACTTCTTGTGGAGAGCAGGGAAGGGAATTATGCCATGTAAAGCTAATCTCTACAGAAGGAAGATCACGCAGGATCCATGGTGCGAGTTGTGTGGGCGCGAGGAGGATGATGTAACGGCCCAGAATTATGATTTCCGGGTTACGTTTCAAGGGATGAAAACCCTTGTTCGGATCTTGCAATCCAGGTACGGGTCGAGGTTTCAAACTCATTTTAAGATTTGTAGAAAGAGGGATTTCAAACCCTAAAACCTCGAAGGGCCGTTGGGTACCCTTAACCTGTCCTAAGACTATGTCGCGGAAACCATTTCAAACGGAAGTAAAGCGGAAGTAAAGTACAGATACAAGTGCCACGGCGGAGCCGGGTCAAAACGGAGTCAAAAGTATAAATCCAAAACAATATAATCAGAGTCTGATGAAGTCTATAACTCCAGCACTCACTCTCCGCCGACAAAATGACCCGCGCAATAAGCAAACAACACCGATAGGATGAACATAAATAATTCCTAAAAAAATTGATTTGGAGCGGGATCAGATCGATGCCCACTTAACTCTGCATCCCAACCATAAGCACACATATACGCTATACCTAATAAAGATGCTCTAATGCAGTACGAAATTCAAACACACTAGCATGCTCCTAGTTCATAGTAATGTGCAGAAATACTGTAAAGGGCCCAAGACAATGCCAAGTGGCATATCCCTCTCCTACCTCCACCCCTTCCGACAGGCGGAGACTGGCCAGCTCGTGAATGCATTCATTCATAATAGGGCGGCACGCATGCCTAACCCGCTCCACAATAAAGCCCGCAGGCATATCATAATATAAGGAAGTACTCGATTGACTTAGGGTACCCGATGAGGTTGGGCTACCCTATGACCCTAGCAAAGACTCTAGGACTATCACAGATAACGGCCGTTCTGTTTACAAACACATAGAGAAATCGAATGCTCAACGATCAATGCAACCTAGCATGGTACTACATGGCATGCTGATCATGAATGCAACACCTAGTATATCATGCACTTAAAGCAGGGAATAGCTCTATTCAATCTGAGTAAGCTCCGAAGAGACTTACCTGAAGATGCAGAACAGCAAAATAACGCAAGCAAGGGCCCGAATGCAAGTTCAAAGCGATCCAAAAGCATTACACACCTATCATCAAGCATTTCCATAAGCTACCGGTCCATCAATCATACACACAAACTCCACGTTCTCAACATGCTCAAAACTAACCGATAGTAAAACCATTTTTCAAAACCTTTCCCATTTGATCAACATCAACCAAAATCGTCCTTTCAATCAAACCCTATTGATAAAATAGTACCAACCATATTTTCCAACTCTTAAATCTCAGGTTAAGTCAACGCGTTCTCAAAACAATTTCTCAATCACACTTGGCCAAATTCCGACATAAATCATTAAATCCTTAACCAATTTCCCAAAATTATATTATTAAAATGATTCCGGCATGTTTATTTTCAAAATCATTATATAAATAAATACCAAAATAATCTTATTTTCGAAAACCGTATTTATAAATCAAAACCAACAATCACTTCACAATTTCTAAAACCCAATTTCTAAACAACATTAATATAACACTCTAAATATTATTTACATATAATAAATCACCAAAATCCATCCATTTTATCATTTCTAAAACATATATTAAAGTATCATAATAATAATATGGACAAATAATACTTGCCTAAAATCATAACATATCATATATACTAACCACAACTCTTAAAACCAAACCCCAGCCCAACTCTCTTATTTCCAAACTGAGCCCAATACCCAAAACCCACACCCGGTTCCGGATTCCCTCCCAAAGCTGAGACCCAACAATCTAAATGATCTAAACCGGAATAACAATTTGGGTCGGCCCAAAGAAAAGAAAAAGGAAGGGCCCAACCCTTCACCTGTCTTCTTCAAAACAAGGAACAGAACAGAGGCTCATAGGCGGCGACGGAAAGCGGACGGAGAAGGAGGATGAGATCCTCAGGCCACCGGCGGCCGTCTTCAACCCGAACCCAACCCCAAACCAACCGGAACCAGATCCCGACCAATACCCAAACCTCAGGAATGAAACGCGCGCAAGAGGGGGAAAGGAGAGGGAGAAAACTCACCGAGAGGAGGTCCGAGGGCGTCGGAGGCTCGTCGGAGCTCTCTGGGCTCGTCGGAGATGGGGGAGGGCGTCTGGGACCTGGGTTAGATACGAGGGTTCATAAGGATGCGTTTTTATGGAGTTTCTGACCGGAATCGACTGAGAAAGCCTTACCGACAATTGGGGACGAAAACAGGGGGAGTAGCGTTCGGGGCGGCTCGGTGCTCGGTGCTCGGAGTCGGCGGCCGGCTCCGGCCTTGGGCCGCTCCTAACTGCTGCTGCTGGACCGAAAGGGGGGAAGGTAGCTCACCGATCGGAATCGAAGAAAACGAGGAAGCGGGGAGAAGAAGACCTCGGCGGCGGTCGGCTCTCCGGGAGATCTTCGGCTGCTCCTGCTCGACGTGGGTTCCGAGGAGGCGCTTCTGCTACTTCTATCTCAGGGAGAAGATGAGGGAGGTGGTGGCGACTGGTGGCTGCGTTGCTTCTCGGCGGCTTCAACAGAGGTGAAGAGGAGGAGGGGAACAGTGGAGCTTGTCGGAGTGTGGATTTAGCCTTTGTGAAGGTGAGCAATTTTAAAGGAAAGGGAAGAGGGTTGCTACTGGTTAGATCCAAATGAGGAGGGGATTGTTGAACCTGATTTGGGAATAGACAACTGGGAAGGTGCTGGCGCCTGGCAGTGCTCACATGTAAATGTAAATGGAGGGTGTAGTGGGTTTGATGAAATTTCAACAGCAATATGCGTACAGACAAAAGATAGAGGAAGAGAGAGAGAAAAAGAGAATACAAATTGAGAATGGTCCCCACTCAAAGAATTTAAAATAGCGGAATAGACTCGAAACCCGCTCACCCGACAAATCCCGACTAAACTCAAAACGATCTTTAAATTTCGAATCCGAGGTTACTAATGAACTCCGAATACTATACTCAATTTTCTCATAAGCACGCGGAATAAAACATATTTTAATTTTTTTTATTTTATTAATGCCGGATCTTGTTTTAAGGATTTCCATCTCGATTTAGGAAATTAAGGACGAGTTTTTCTTGAAATATCCGAATTTTTATTTTATTTTATCTTATTATTTTTTTCGTCTTAAATCCATTTATATTATTTATTGAAATTTATTATTTAAAAAAATCCGGGCCTTTACATCATTCACCTCTAAAAACAAGTCTCGTCCCCGAGACTAAAACCAAAACAAAGTAGGGGATGAAGTTTGAAATTGATGAGTCCAAGGACCCTGTCTGGAATCTTGTAATCATCTCGGTTGCGTCTTCCGGGATTCTCACAACATCCTAGTCACGGTCGTGACATCTCCAATTGGCCTTGACAAGTATGCGATAAGCGCCCCTATCACATCCTCGCTTCGACTTTTCGGAAGTGTCACAACTCTAAAAGTTCTACAATGTCATCACTAGGTCTTAGCAAGCACCCTACAAGCGCCCTCATAAAATGATTGTATCCACTTCGTGAAGTATCATAGAGTTGCCCGGGTTTGAAAAGTTTCTAAAGGGATTCCGCAATTTGAAAAGATTGGCCTCAAAATCTTCAAATAAGACGTTTAACCAAGCAACTTTACACCAAAACAAGTAAAATCTTTACGATCAAAATTTCGTCAAAATCCTCCAAAACCCAATCAGTTTCCCGCATATCAATCAATCAAATTCAGAAATCAGGAGGTGGAATCATCCACCTCTAAGGGCTAATCTCATATTCTCTTCCTAGTTTCCAATCAAATCAATCATCATTCTCAACTCAATATGAACAAAAGTACATCAAATCATCAACTCATAACATCACGAGCCACCTCTCATATGGAAAATCTCAACATCAATCACGATAATCTCAACCAATCGACATCTCAACAACATATCGTGTTTTCCCAAAACATAAATCATATTATCACGCCAAAAGCAATAACAAAATCTCAACATCATATCACAAGTCATGAAGTATGTCTACATCATACAGAAGGCATCACAAGTGCATCATCGAATTCTCACAACTTATCACACAAGCACACATGTCAAGAGATCAAAGAGGTCAGGTGTCATGGAGTCAGTACGCCACTACAGTCAAATCTCACGATCGCATCTCTCGTTGCAACACCAGTAGAACCAGTCATAACATGGGTTTTTCTCTTAATGAACACATACTCACCTAATCATCTTATCAACCTATCCGAATTCTATTCCGCGTAAAGGGAAGTCAAACAGTATATCAGTCATCGAATGTCAGCATATTCACGAAACATCATCTTGACCCATCACAATGCCAAATGGCAATCATTTAGAAATCACGCATCATTACCTCATATATACAGATCATATTCATCATTTACATATACCGATAATCATGCTTACCAACCATATAATAACACAGCATTATCTCATGTATCATATCACAACACATCCTATCATGCTTCTAAAACAACATAGCAGAGCAGCAATATATCATGATAACATTTGTCACTACCAACTAGATTTCAGTATTGCATAACAACATGTAATATCATTCCCCATCAGATGCATCATGGTTATTATCTAACGTCATGCCAGCAATTATAAACAAATCACATCATCAAGAAAATCCTCACATCATACCAATCAAAATAAACAAAATCCCCACTCGCTCGCTTCCAATTCCCAAGCCAAGACCAACCTTCTTCTAGACTCACCAACATCAACGCGGACAAAATTCCCTAAAGAAATCTCAATTCATTCTGATACTCCAATTCGCCTCTCATCCCACCAAGCACTACCTCGCACCATCCACCTCTAAGAACTCGCTCCTATCTCTAACCTCACGCCCGAGTACCCTCTTATACTATGTACTGAATACTCTCAAGGGTCATTTCTTACACTCTCCCACTTCACAAGACATCTCAAACATCATGCCCAGCTAACCATACCCCCACCGAAGATTTACCCAAAAGCTTAATAGAATCACCCAAGCACTGCCTCTCATAAATCCCAAGACTCACTCTGTCTCTCCTAAGCCTTCATCTCTCTTGCGACTTATCTCATAACATCCCTGATCATCCTAATCACTCAAACTCTTTCACCACTCTTCTACCACGCTACCAATGACCTCACCCACAGGTTTAAGGAAGAAGCAATAATGAAAATCATCAAACATAAGGTCTACAACATGTCAACTAGCAGTCATAAACACAACATCATGAGTTCAACAAGTCTCGGTTTACCATCATGCTCAATAATCATTGCAAACATCATATATGAACATAATGAAGTCAAGCTAACATGTTGCATTATAACCTTACCCGATACCATTCATGCTTCTTAACATATGTAGTTCACATTTTACGGGCAAAGGAATTCAAATCATGCTTAACAACTTAAAGTAGCAGCACGTCAAGACATCATGGTACATGAGATTTATAATTCATCAAATCATGTCATCATAGACAACAGGCAATCAGGCAACGGTCATTATCAAGTCAACACATCAATACATAAATCTCATCGCTAGGTCAGTGCAATCTTGTCGTCAACACATTCAAAAGAGTTAGCAATTCGAACGGAGAACAATCCCGCTTGCAAGTCATATCGTACACAGTAACCGTGATTCTCGATGCGCGCTCGTCCCGCCGACATCATAGATCCTGAGGCCCGTGGGTTATGGGCCCACACTTCCGCCACACTGCTCTATCGCTATGCAACCTCTTCTCTCTTTCAAGCAGTCGCTCACCCAATGTATCGCGCATGAATCCAAGTTAGCAAGGATAGGAGAGTGACAAGAGCGGACAACCCAATGTTCCTTTCGAAACCAAACATAGACCAAGGTTAAGAACGACAAGACTAAAGACAAGACTTCGACCCGGGAATAGAAACGACGCCCTTATGGAGGTCTATTAGGTTGCAATGGTGACAAGCAGACACAATTTCATCATAAGGGCATATCAATTATTTTAATCCACACTAACATGTACCTATCTCGAGGAGCACGACATACGTATTCATTTCAAAAAGATATATTCATCTGCTACACGGATGCATGCGAGACAAGATAGTAGTCTATCATCCCATGAAAGCAGATAGGCCTAGCAACTTAAGCAAGATATGCAGGATTAAATAGGCATCACAATTATCACATATATGAACAATGCACGAGCGTAGTGTATGGAATCATAAAAGGACATGTAAGAGCAACATAGTAACTATCTTATCTGACACAATGATCGTATAATAGGTCAAGCATGGCACGTAATCATATGACGAGATACATTTAGAAAGCATGGGTCCTACATGGTACTAGTGATACATGATGTGATACAAGCATAGTCAAGAGTCATTAAGAGGAGTTCAGCATAATATTTACGAAACATGAGACATCGTCAAAAGTAACAAGAAATACACCATGGGCGATACATTATAATCATACTAAGAACGAACCATCATAGAGCACATTCACGATACAATAATCATCACATCCTAGGACAAGTACACACGTGATCATTTGGCGAATCATATTGGGAACCATAAGCCCTACATGACACTACTAGCACATATCGAACATGCACACAATCAAGATAACTCGACTAGATTCGTTCTAACATTCAGGTGTCATGCGTATGCGAAATCATGATATAGCGTGGTGTGTGATCATGCGAGGTGTCCAGTCATACGTTCATGCAAGCACGAGAGAATATCATAGGGTAATAGGGAAATACCACCGAGCGATAACATATAAGCATGCTAGGATTTACCATCACGAAAAGCAAGTCGATCATCGAATTCAGCATCAGTCTAATCAGGATGAGTAAAACACTTTAAGAAGAGGGAAGAATCACACTATCAAGGACCTAGCATGGGAGAGAATTAGCAATAATGTAGGCAATATATAAGCTCACACCAGTCACAACTAAGGGTCCTACACGACACTAATAGCTCAACATAACATGCTATACATATAAACATTTAATTGATAGTTACAACGGTACACAAGAAATCAATCATTCATATTCCGACGATATAGAAGCATGGGGGCAAATGCAACGGTGTATAATACGAACCTAGTAATAGGACAATATAGCTAGAATACGGGGGCATGAGCTCAAATCAACACCTAACATGATAAAGCATGCATTCATCAAGACCCCATTATACCACATACTCTCCATCCAAAGCACGTAATCATACAACAATATTAACTTGCAAGATCATCAATAATGATTGATTTAACGAATACAAAATAGATGAGCATGCTACATATTCTCGTCACAAAGGAGTGATAAGCATTGACACATCATCATTCATCATGCTAAGGCGATCATGTACAAGCATTCATACAGGGAGGGTTTGATCACACTACCATAAACCTAATCCAGGAGGAAATAACGATCATGCAAGTTCGTATCATATGCTTCATGCTTCCTTATCAACCATACGATCAGTAAGCCAAGTAAACATGCTATAACAACAAATAGTCATGATATAAGGAAAGACACAACACGATACTTGAGGAGGGTAACTAACCACACATGAGCTTAACAAATCATGACAGAAAGCAAGGCATAACATGAGCAACTTCTTACAAGCGATCATTTACAAGGTACATGCGAGAGATTACAAAATCATGTCATGCAGTTCAAAGGGAGTCACCATTACAATCGGACAGAGATCCCTAAGACAACCATTGACTTTTTCCAACCGACTCATCACCCCTCTTTCCCGTGGGACTCCGATACGACTCTTCATGGCAAAGAGACATTAGTTGATCATCATAAGAATAAGGAAGGACAACCCCATAAACACCTTACTTCTGACTCAAAGTGACATCCAAAACTTCCAATACTCACTCAGACAACTTAACATAGCACCATGATTCCCGACACAATGTGTTTACCAACCCAATTTCCCGTGAAAGACACTGACATCCAGGAAAAGGCTAGATAGAACCGTCAAGGGGTTAACATAGTGGAAGGGGTTATTCCACACAAGCTGGGTTTGACCACACGGAAACAAGGGTACTCCCACTATCCCGTTTCCACAGATCAGTCAATACACATTTAATTGTTAGGCATACCAATTAGATGTCCAGCATAGCATGCACTCAACACAGAATCAGTTAGTGACACTCAAAATTACCTCCTTGGAGTCTTCCAGACCCATCTGTAAAGAACAAGCTAATATTTCGCCTACCCATTTCCAACTACATCCAATAGGGATGGTCTAACGTCTTTCTACCCACTCGATCCCCTCTTTAGTCGGTCTTCTATATTTCATGATAAGTCAAGTTCATTACTTAGTCCAATTTAGGTTAGGCACCTTAAGTTCATTTTGCCCTTTCAAAACACTTCCAAATCCTTTGAAATTCATGGGCGGTTTTCCAAAACATACACTCGACCCTTTTGTACCCGAATTGCACAACCTCAGCTCTGATACCATCTTTGTAACGGCCCAGAATTATGATTTCCGGGTTACGTTTCAAGGGATGAAAACCCTTGTTCGGATCTTGCAATCCAGGTACGGGTCGAGGTTTCAAACTCATTTTAAGATTTGTAGAAAGAGGGATTTCAAACCCTAAAACCTCGAAGGGCCGTTGGGTACCCTTAACCTGTCCTAAGACTATGTCGCGGAAACCATTTCAAACGGAAGTAAAGCGGAAGTAAAGTACAGATACAAGTGCCACGGCGGAGCCGGGTCAAAACGGAGTCAAAAGTATAAATCCAAATCAATTTTTTTAGGAATTATTTATGTTCATCCTATCGGTGCTGTTTGCTTATTGCGCGGGTCATTTTGTCGGCGGAGAGTGAGCGCTGGAGTTATAGACTTCATCAGACTCTGATTATATTGTTTTGGATTTATACTTTTGACTCCGTTTTGACCCGGCTCCGTCGTGGCACTTGTATCTGTACTTTACTTCCGCTTTACTTCCGTTTGAAATGGTTTCCGCGACATAGTCTTAGGACAGGTTAAGGGTACCCAACGGCCTTCGAGGTTTTAGGGTTTGAAATCCCTCTTTCTACAAATCTTAAAATGAGCTTGAAACCTCGACCCGTACCTGGATTGCAAGATCCGAACAAGGGTTTTCATCCCTTGAAACGTAATCCGGAAATCATAATTCTGGGCCGTTACAGATGAGATTCACGCCTTATATGAGTGTAAGTCGGCAAGAGAAATCTGGAATTTGGAACCTGGGTTAAGCAGGAAAAGTGGGCGGCAAGGGAGAATTAGAGATCGGATTGAAGCCGCGGGGAAAGAGTTGAGCGCCGATGAGCAAACGGCATGGGCTACAGCACTGTGTGGTATATGGAGGGCTCGGAATGTAAGGCTCTTTAAAGGAAAGGAGGTGAGAGCGGAAGCTATTTGGGAGGAAAGTTGGAGGACAGCAGAGAACATGAGCAGAATGGAAGGAAGAAGGGGGAGTATAAGGGAGGTTCAAGGAGGGGAAATGAGGTCTCGATGGTCGGTACCGCCAAGAGGATTCATCAAGCTAAACTGCGATGCGTCGGTCGATCCCGAAAGAGGAAATGGAGTGGGTGTGGTAGCGCGAGATGACAAGGGTGAATTATGCTTTGCACCTGCGAGATCGGTGAACTGCGCGTCGGCACCAGTAGAGGCGGAAGCAGAGGCTGTTGGGTGGGCGGTGCAGCTAGCGATCCGGGAAGGGCTCTCACACGTAGTGATTGAAAGTGATTGCTTGGAGGTGGTCAGGTGGCTTCAAAAGCGGACGGAGGCAAGGTCGGCGATGGGGAATGCGCTTAGAAGAGCTGTTGAAATGGCGAGCAATATACAGGTGTGCAGCTGGACTTACGTGCGAAGGACAGGGAACGGAGCTGCTCATCTCCTAGCTTCATTACGGCCGGATGTACATTTATTTGATTTTAATGATTCATTTACAAACTCTAGGCTTACAAGGGTGATGTTGGATGATTTGGTTGTTTAAGTTTATTGAAATGATGGTTTATTAAAAAAAAAAAAAAAACTTCGTGGCTTGGCCCAAAGCCTTGATTAGTAACAAGTTTAAACGTTGCATTGTCAAACTCTTTATCTTGGAGTTTAAATCAAAATCGTACTTCGACGTGATCCAGCTGGCAGAAACTACGCACTAGCTAAATCGATTTGCACCGATCAGCTCGATCAAATGACATATTATTTGTATATATGTAGGACATTTGTGAGGATTTTTACATATAATCTAGCTCATTGGAATCATATGAATATTTCGCAATGTGGAGAGTGAACTAAAATTTAATGTGGGTCTCATTGTAAAAAATAAATTTCATATTAATCTTATTAATCCCTTCTTCATTTTTCAAATATTTAGATTTGCTCACATTTTATTCAATCTTTTTTTTGGTAAAAACATTTTTCTTTTGAGAAACAACCTACCCCATCTCATTCCAAATCAAGTTCCAAAGCTAAATCAATGTTAACAGGAAGCGAAAGCACGGAAAAAAATAAAGACTGATTGACCGGTCTGGTCGTTGCTAACTCATGGACAACCTTATTCCCCTGCCTCCTAACAAAAATAAACGCTACTGAATAAGAGAACTGGACAGAAAATTAATCAATGAGATTTAGTAAAAACATTTTACTAAATCTCGCTTAATCTTATGAATGATTGACTAGCTAAGTACAATATAGACTTGGATTGTGAATAAATAGAAATATTGACATATTTGATGCAATGAAAAAAAATAAAAAAATTGGTCCTTTAATTAGAAGTAAGATATTAAATTTTTTTTCCTAAAAATAATTAATGTCAATTAAGAAAAAAACAGAAAAACGCATGACGAACTACTAGCCCATGAAATTTACAATATTATTAGTGAAAGTAACAATATAACTACTAGTCTACTCACTATATATAAGTCAATATTGTAAATATATTAAATTATTCGTGAAGTAATATTGGCGGGGTGAATTAGTCAAATTTGAATAGGATAAAATTTGCAGGGAAAGTAGAAAATGGAAAGAGGAAAAATAAAAATAAAAATAAAGAAAAGAAAAGAGGCAAAAAAAAAAATCATTTCATCTGAGCCCTTGGATCTAAGAGAAAAGAAGAGCTCATGGCCGTCGGATTCAACGACAGATCCTCTCTTTTGCTGTTACGCGAAACAGCGAATCAGACGGCCATGGCCCGAATTTAACGGCTAGAATCCGAAAAAACCACAGTTTTAAATTCATTAATTCCCCCCACCACCGCAAAAACTGTTATCAAACGCAGAACTAGCCGTTACGAGAGAGTGAACACAAGGCCCCTTTTTCCTTTCCTGCGCGGATTCGTATCATCACTTTCGTTCTACACTTTCATTCTCATCATCTTCGCGAATTTAATGTCATAAGAATCACCCTTTCTTGCAGCAGATTCAAAATTCAACCTCTCTCTCTTAGTTTCTGTCACCATTGATACTCTATGTCGATGGATCAGACCGCCAAGAACGCGAAATTGGCTACTCCGATTAAATGCACGGAAGGTGTTCGACCAAAGGCCTCAGAGAGCATGAAGAGTTTTGAGAATTCAAACCCTAACTTCAAGACCTCGAATTCGCCCCAATTGGTCAAATCGGCGGGGAGGCTCCAGAGATCGGCGGTCAGGAACCCTAACCCTGTGATTCCGTCTCCCAGGATCCGGATGAAGGAGAGGAAGTTTGTGGTGGCGAAGAAGAAGAAGAGCAACAGCAACACTGATGCGGTCAAGGTTGAGACGGTGAATCCTGATTGTAAGTGTAAAGGTAATAAGATCAACGGCAAGTGTTTGTGTGTTGCTTATGAAACCCTAAGGTCTTCCCAAGAAGATTTCAATAGGAGTTGCAAGGATCAGGGCGTTGAGGGTTATGGAAATGAGGGGATGAACTGTGAGCCAGAACTTATTGAATCACCAGATGGACCCCTTGGTAGTTCAAGCATCAAGAGGAGGAGAGACAAGCTGATGGAGGAAGCAAGAGAGAGCGTTCCGGAGCCCGGATTAGGGAGAGTATTCCACCTGGTTCAAGCATTTGAGAAGCTTTTGACCTTGCCTAAGACTTCAGAGAACAAAAATGAGGAAGAAGGAGACGATGGTACAAAGAAAGGGATGAAATGGGCTTTGCCTGGTTTGCAGATGCCCAAAGCTCCAGAGACATTGGAATCTTCATCTTCCTTTTGTCCTGATGATTTGGTGTTTACTGCTGAGAGTATAGGGTTTGGCTCCTCTCAAGTTTCATCTTCATTTGATGGCAGCCAGGAAAGGTCAGTTTTCTACAACTCAATTGATTTTCTTTGGTTCAAATTGGGTGTTTCTTGTTAATAAAATGGCAATTATCTTATACTGAAGCAGTTCGAGGAGGAGTTCGACTGGAAGCGTAAGAAGCCGAAGAACTGTAAGATTTTAGGAATTGCATTGACTTCTTAGGGGATTAAAGTTTTATTGTATTTTGTGACACTTATCTGATATAATAACTGCATCAGAGCTCGGTTTCTTCAAGAAATGTCGGGAGGAAGTTAAAGAAGAAGAAGCAACTGAAAGCTACATCTCAGAAACCATTTAAGCTAAGAACAGAGGTATGTCTTAATCTTATTAGCAGCTGTTTGTTGGATGCTGGTAACTCAGGCATGACAGTGATTTTGCAACTTGATTGTTCAACGACTAGTGGTGATGATTTAAGACACTTGATATGTTAAACATGTCGCTGTGCAAACAATGAGGCAGAAACTTACAACTCCCCCAACTGAAGATGGGGCAAGTATTTTTGAAAATGTACAAGACCTTATGTCTAGACATATCAAATGTATTCCTTGAGCTTGGCAAAGGTATTTCTGTAATTGGACTTGAATGAGGAATGAGTGCAATTGTTTTCACTGCAGTACATTCAATGTCAATATATCAGTGATCTAGTTAACTGCTGTGTTTGGGGGAAGGAATAAGCTGCAAATTTAGATATTCAGATTGTTTGCTGAACTTGGAAATTTCGTGTTTTCAATTTTCGTCATCTATAACAGGAAAGAGGAAAGGAGAAGGAAGAGGAGTTCTTTAAAAAGTTACAGGAAGTAACAATTCAAGAAGAAAAGCTGCGGATACCGATTGCACAAGGTCTTCCTTTGACGACAGATGAACCTGAGGTTAGGACTCTTTGTCTTTAGAAGCTTTAACTTCGGAGGTTAAGAAATTAGCAGTTTATCTAAAGGCTAAATTGTGTTGTGATTTGCTTGTTAGATTCCGATAAAACCTTCAGTGAAGGAGTGCACAAGGCCATTGGATATTAAGTTGTATAGTGATGTGAGGGCCGTTGAACGATCTGACTTTGATTCTCAGGTATATCTATCTTCATAATCTTCTTGCACAAATTTCACTTGTAAGTTGTATGATAAAAATCCAAAGTTCTACGTTACTGAATCACCGATTCGTAAAGTTGGGCATTTGGAGTAAACCATGTTGTAGATTTGTCCAGTCGAAATCCAATGAAATCATCCATAGCATTCAACCATCTATCGCTCTTAACAACTCCTTCAAACGTCGCTTTTGGCATCAGGTGGCCGAGAAGATGACTCTGATAGAGCTGTACCGGATGGAAAGAGAACGATTACATAAGGTAAAAAAGTTCCTCCAATGCTTAGTTACAAGTCAATCACGCATTTAGTTTATCTCCTTGACTCCCAATTTTCTCCTAATCACAGATGGCTGAGGAGGAAGAAGTAAGGAGGCTGAGGAAAGAACAGGTCCCGAAAGCTCAACCAATGCCCTATTTCGATAGGCCTTTCCTACCCAAGAGGTAAGTTCTGTCACTTGCAGCACACATAAACCGCAAAAGATTTACTGACCAGTTCTGTATACGTCTTCTTTTGTAGGTCTGGAAAGCAGCCAACAATCCCGAGAGAGCCTAAGTTTCATGCGCCGCAACATAAGAAGATGAAGCCGGCAATGTCCTGGAATGACTTCAACCTGTATGCACACCAGCAGTGAATTCACTGAATCAACTTGACCACAAAAAGAGTTTTGCATTGTCCTAGTGAAATATCCTTCATTCATTGATTTTTTCCCCATTTTTTTCCCCTTTGGTACATGTCAAATGCTACATTGAAATCAGATTCTGGCTTCTGTAAATTGTCAAAGAAACCCAAAAGCCAATCATCTGTCTTAAGGTGATTGTCTTGTAACTAAGCACCTTTATAATGGTTTCTGATATCAAAATAGTACTTGGTACTTTTGTGTTTATAGTACAGAAATTTGATAATCCCCTTCTGTTTGTGTCAAAGACGATAAGTTTTTTAAATCATTTTTTCAGAAGCGTTTTATTATTATGGAACAAAAAGTTGGATCAGATTGTGTTATCTGGTTTAGGGTCTGACTGGAAATGTCTCTATCAACAATAACATACGGAGTATTTACTGATTTCACATGATACAACAACACTCAGCATCGCCAGCTTACAGAAACAGCTGCAAGAAATTGAAGTGCTTGATGGGTTCTCACTTGGTCTGACAATGCAATAAAAATCCTTCCTCCAGTATAATTTACTGATTTCACATGATACAACAACACTCAGTATCGCCAAGCTTACAGAAACAGCTGCAAGAAATTGAAGTACCTGATGGGTTCTCACTTAGTCTGACAATGCAATAAACATCCTTCCTCCAGTTTGTTTATCTTCATCTGCAGCAAGGCCTCTGCTATAGGGGCCAGCTGCCCGGAACATAGATCATAGAACACGGAGAGTCTATGTATAACAGTTTGAAAACACGGAGAGTTATGCAGCAAAAGTGAAAAAAAAAAAAGGTAAAACACCGTTCGTGTACTGAAAAAAAATTAGATCTAAACACACCTATTCAAATGCTATATGCCACAGGACTCAAAAGTAAAAAATACCATTTTTCTTCATTAACTACTACTCCCACAAAGAAATATAAATTCAAACTGAATTTTACCATGCGAAGAACAACAGATATCAATTTCTCATTCTCAACCCTCGTTCAATTTATTGGCACAATTACGAATATAAAGTAATCCAAACCAGAACAGAATGCAGGCAACTTAAATTAATCCTCGCACCCAGCTGCGAAATTTTTACCAGAAGCGATCTTCGTGAGTTCATGCACCAAGAAGCCATAATACTCCTTGGCAATTTTGGATCTAAAAGTAACATCTGCTTCACTAAGTCTACCAATGGAATCAACCTAATACAGCTAAGGCCCATCCCAGGTAATTAGCTCCCAATGGAATCAATCTCTTCCTGCTCAGATAAATGCATCTCTTAATTTAGTTTGGCCATTAACTTTCTATCATACAGGCTAGATAACAACAAAAGAAGTTCCATAGACAATGTTGGATAAAATGAAGAGTGCAACTGTGCAAGCTCCACCAGCACAACTAAAATGAACCAAGCCAAACCAAATAGCAAACACCTCAATACTTACTGCAATATTGTTCAGAGCACCATTCACCCACTTGAGTTCATGGATTAAAAGATGGAACACCAAAAAGAATGTACAACTGCCAATTCAACAAGACCACATCAAAAAGAATGATTCTGAGGATCTAAGATTTTATAAAAACAGGAGGAATCATTTTCTTGTGTTGAAGTGTCCAACCTTGTTATTAGAAAGCACAAGGACATCTTTCTTACCCACAAAAGTAATTCAGCAGCAATCAAACTTTGGATTTAATTATGAATACTCTGGTACAGTACATCAGGTAATCACCTGAAAATGAGAATAAAGAAAGATCCATACAGTAGGTTGAAGTTGGATTATTGGGCTAAAAATACCTGATCTTTAACTTTGGCCACACAGATCACCAATAATCACCACATGAGCAGGTACCATTGTGGAAGTGATGGAACCGATTAATATCTCTAACAACTATTTCTCGTTGTACTATCTTCGATATAACCTTCACTGCAGTATGGCAATCTGGACATATCCGTAGATTTTTAAGGATACGGATGGGACTACCTTTCGGCGTCCTAATTAACGCAAAAGCTAGAGCCAATCTTTCGCTGTGTAACCACAACATTCTTTCCTTTTCTTCGTCTTCTACATCAAGCAAGACAACATCAGAGTTCGGGACATATCCTCCCCTGATAGCTCTAATTTTCAACCACTCGAGCATCCCATGGATCAACCTCATATCAGGGTGTGATGTGTTCCCAACAGCGAAATAATGAATGTTCCCCTGGATCTCAATCCAACTTAGACCCGGTTCTTTCTTCACTCCCTTCTTCTTCATACTTTTCCTAACATGAGCCACGCTGCCCCATCTCTTAGCATTAGCATAGATATTTGACAGTAATACATAGGCTGCCTCATCCTCTGGCTCCATTTCAAGCACTTGCTCAGCAGCAACTCTTCCAAGTTCAACATTTTGGTGAACGACACAAGCCCCTAGCAGAGCACGCCATAACATAACACTCGGCTCCAAAGGCATCTCCCTAATCATTTCCATAGCTTTATCAAGTTTCCCAGATCTCCCCAAAAGCCAGACCATGCAAGTATAATGCTCTATGCATGGTTTAATTCCATATTTTTCTACCATCGAAGTAAAATAAGCCTGTCCTTCGTCTAGTAATCCCATATTACTGCATGCAGAAAGTACACCAACAAAAGTTAACTTGTTTGGTATACACTCTGACCCCTGCATCCGATTGAAAATCGCCAGAGCCTCCTTTCCCAAACCATGCATGGAATACCCTGAAATCATGGCATTCCATGAAACTTCATCTAGATTTGGCATCTTATCAAAGATCAAACGTGCATTGTTAATGTTTCCACACTTGGCATACGTATCAATCAAAGCATTTCCGACTACAGTGTCTTTGTCAAACTTGGTTTTCACGGTCAAGCTGTGGATCTGCATAGCTGGGTCTAATGCTGCAGATGTAGCACATGCCCGAAGAGCACTAGAGAATGACACTTCAGTTGGAGACACATTTTGTTCAAGCATATTCATAAACATAGCGAGTGCCTTCTCTCCTTCACCTAGTTGCCCATAGCCAACAATCATAGTATTCCAAGTGACATCATTTTTGTTCAGGGAATCAAGAAATAGTGTAACCGAGTTCTCCATGAGACCACATTTAGCATAGACATCTATAAGAGCATTAGAAACAAATAAATTCACAAGAAAACCAACTTTTAATACATGGCAATGAATTTGCATCCCAAGACCCAAGCTTCCGCAACTAGCACTTGCCTGCAACACACTAGCTAAGGTGAATTGATTTGGAGAAACAAAAGCTCGCCTCATCTGACAATACATATCTGCAGCCTCTTCCCCCTGGTCACTTTGCGCATATCGAGCAATCATGAAACTCCAAGCAATCAAATCTTTTTGAGGCATGTCCTGGAATACTTGTCGAGCATCCTTAAAGAGGCCAAACTCAGAGTACAATTCAAGCAATGCTATGCCAACAAACGTCTCGTGCACGTAACACGTTTTAAGCACGCATCCATGAACAGCCTTCCCTAAATTTATCTCCTCCAAACCAACACAAACCTTTAGAACACCAGCAAAAGTGTAGTTGTTTGGCATCAAACCAAGCATCCTCATTTTCGAGAAAAGGCTCAGAGCCTCTGTGAAACAACCGTTTGCAGCATAGCATGCCACCATTCCAGTCCAGCAGACCATGTCCTTTAGCAAAACCCCATCAAAAACAAGCCTGGCCGCATCCACATTCCCACAAATAGAATAAGCATCAATTAAAGCAGTTCCCACAAAGGCATCACCCCTATATCCTTGCTTGTAAATGCAGGCATGGATTCTCCAAACCAAATCCGGGCAGCCCATACTCACAAAGGACTTTAAAATCGTAGTGAATGCAAAGGCGTTAAGCTCATGCCCCTTCCTGTGGAGCCTTGAGAACAGCTCTAGTGAATCAAGAAACAGCTCCTCTTGACTATAACCATGGATCAACGTGACATATGAAACCGTATTCCTATCAGGCATTTCATCGAACACCTTGCGGGCATCCGATATAAGTCCGGACTTAACATACAGATTGAGAAGCACATTCCAGGCAAACAGGTCCAAACATTCGCCTCTCTTCAAAACCCGGCAATGGAGAGCTTTACCGCCAAAGGGCTGGTCGTTTATGATGCAGCTTTTAAGATGAAGGGCGTAGGAATGAGAATCGAACTCCGGACTTAATGTGCAATCATCGACAAGAAGCTGAGCTGCTTGGGCTGAAATCCCACGCCTTCCGCGGCCAACCCAAGCAAGATTTCGGTAAAAGCTTGTTGCTTTCGTCCATGGAAGCGTTAATTTGCGTAAGAACGATGTGACCATACGCTTACAGTTAAGAACCGCCTAAAAGAAGGGGTTCTGCCGGAGGAAAAGCGCAGAGGAAATGGAGTCAGGAGGAAAGAGTTGTCAGTACCAATTTACAAATTCGAAATCATGTCAACGGGTCAAAACACTTTACCTTGAATAGGTAAATAAAGAGCGGTCATTCCGGGAATCAAACCGAGTCCTCGGTGAGATTTATTTACTAATACAAGGAAAAAATCTTTAACCATTCCGAAATGGTTCAACCGGAAAGGACTTGAGGGTAGTACCCAAAGGTCCCCTGTTCGAACCCCGGATGACCGCTTTATATTTACCAAATTCAAGTCAAAACACTCTCCCATTTGTAGAGATCCACCCGGATGACCGCTTTATATTTACCAAATTCAAGTCAAAACACTCTCCCATTTGTAGAGATCCACCGACCGATGGAGGTGAAATGTACAACAAATGTTATTAGGCCCGTTTGCTATTGATATCTAGTACTCCACGCTCCACGTTGAGGGGATTCCTTGATTATCATAAATTATTTCAACAAAAACATTTCATTTTCATGGGAAATTGAGTTAACCATGTCTGATATTAAAACTTTACTATCGACTATAGAAGAAATTTCCTTCTTTCATGTCCCCCGTTTGGGCAATAAACTGGCTGATAAGGTTGCACACCTTTGCCCGGATAGTCGATATTCAAACCAATTAAGGTCTTTTAGACCTCATCCGTAAGGATGCTGCCGGGTAAAGCATGCTCGCCCGAATTCTTTCCTAATAAAAAAAGGGAAAAATGACCAAGAATAATACCAACTATCACCCGTGAACCAAAAATAATACGAACTTTAAAAATTACTAATTGGTATACAAACTATATCCAATTAAACCGATTTTGATACCATGGCTAAAATTCAGAAGAAGAAAAACAATTTAAACTCAAAATATAATTACTAAAAAGTTTGGGAAAATTTTATAAATTTGGAGAAAATTAGTCTGTTCAATGTTCATCGTCTTCTTCCTCAAAGTCCCAAATCTCCAAACCCTAAACTCCAATCCAACCCCAAATCTTCAAATCCTCCACAAAATCTTATAATCAAAGACATCAAAATCTACAAATCGACCCCAAATCTTGCCAGATCTTAGTAAAAAGTTAAGATCCCTCTAAGTATTTTCGAAATCGAACAAATTGAAGGCCACGAATTTGAGTTTCGCGTTCTCCGACCCATACGGGCACTGACACAAGCCTTAGCAAGCAAACAGAGAGAAAAGAGGATCAGGGATCCCGTAATCACGACGAACATGGTGCTCGGCGACAGATCTATCATGTGCCTAGGGCTGGCCTCTTTGTGGTTTTGTTCAAACGTGGTGATGGTGGCTGAAAGGAGGGCTCCTCCCTCTTTAAAACCAGTGCTCGTCCTTGTGTCTTTGACTTTCATTCTATCCACCGGTACCCTTTCTACTGGTGTCCATTGAGTTCGTGGGTTTGAGGTTTGTGGAGGGGGCCTAGAGGAAGAAGATGATGAACAGAACTAGTTTCCCACAAATTTACAAAAATTTCCCAAACTTCTTTTTAATTATAGTTTGAGGTTAAATTATTTTTTCATTTCTGAATTTTAGCCATGATATCAAAATCGGTTTAATTGGATATAGTTTGTATATCAATGAGTAATTTTTAAAGTTCGTATTATTTTTTGTTCACGGGTGATAGTTGGTATTATTCTTGGTCATTTTTCCTAAAAAAACAATAAAAGTCGTTTTAACCCGGGCATAAATATTACGGTGTAATTAATGGTGTCAACTTACTTTATTTTCCGTACTCTGTATATTGTTTAATCATACTCCGTATTACTCTAGAAAACTTCAATCAACCTTTCGTATTCCACTATGAACATATGAACATATGGGAGGCTGCAGATAATGATTTTTTTTTAAATTTAGGACGGGGAAGGAAAATGGCAACAGGGAGGAGGAGATAGGAAATGAAAAGAAAAGTGGGTAGGTGTGAAGTTGTAGAATCCGGATCCTCTCCTTGTATTAGGAGACCTAATAAGTAAATCTCTACCGTCAAAATAGACCTAATAAGTAAATCTCTACCGTCAAAATAATTCAATGGTCAATATTTTCTAATCTCTTTGATTTATAAAAAAAAAAAAAAAAAAAACAAATCTCCCACATCTTCTTCCCCAGCATCTGGAAACTGGAAGTGACCCTTGAATCTACCAGGAGCTTCAATGGCATCCCTAAAGTCAGCTTCAAAGAGGTTTGCGGAGGGAGAGCATTTAAGCCTTGTTCAATTTTCAAATTCAATCAACACACAAAAATGTGCTCATGTATCCTAAATTTTGTTTTAGGCCGGACCAGGAACTCGATGACAAATATCGGAAAAAACTCAGTGATTACTAATTGCCCAATTATCCCTCCCGCCTCAACCTTCTCCTTTTCCGGCATCTCGCTCGGATTTCTCTCTTTCCTTTCTCTCTGAATTTGAATCCGCGTCGAACATTGTCGATCAAGCAACAACGCCGCCACCAAGAATAAGGAAAAAGAGGATCACAGACACAAGTCAAGGCTCTATCGAATCGAGGCTCTCGATCCGGCACCGCCTGACAATCAATCATTTGTGACGACTGAGGGGCCGACGGACGGCGGTGAGGGCGGTGCAACAAGGCGGTGGATGGGAGAGCGGCCTTGGCTGGGAATCTGCAGATGGGGGAAGAAGATGTGGTTTGTCGGTGGATTTATTTATTTATTTATTTATAAAAAGATTGGAAAATCTTGACCATTGAATTATTTGGATGGTGAAGATTTAGTTATTAGGTCTCCTAATATAAGGAGAGGATCCGGATTCGAAGTTGTACGAGCGTCGTTTAATTTGGAACAAAACTTCATGGCTAAAATGTCTTTTAAATTGAAACAGAGGGAGTAGTATTATTCTCCGATATCTAGTATTTGGTATGACTAGATTAGATTTCTTGAATAGGTAAATATATAGATGCGATGAGTTACCAAATTATAAAAGGATAAGACCATACTAAAGAGTCTCATGTAAGATAAAGGAATCAAACAACAAAAGGATTCCTCTATACCCTCTATACCCTCCAACCCTTCCAAGATCAGCCCCCTATACCATTCCTACCACTCGCTACTAACATCCACTAACCCCCAAAAAGAAGTTCAAATTATCCCCGTTAAGTCTCCCAATCAAGCTTACGATCCAACGTTTTAACAAGTGATTTGCACTTCCACTTTGCTAAAAAGCGAGATCGACAGCTATTGAGAATACGTGTTTGGTATCCCCAAATATCTAGTGCTTGGTATCCCCAATTCCCAAATATCAAGTGATATCTGATATCTATGTTTGGTATCGCTAGTATCGATATCGCTTGATATATAGATATCAGATTTTAGCCTATTTGATATACTGATTTTGAGGGAGGTATCACTTGATATCAAGATATCACCCGATACCGATATCTTGATATCAAGATAACAACCGATATCGATATCTTGATATCGATACAAATATCGATTCCAAACGGGCCCTTAATCTCCTAACGGTCGTGGTCGCCGTCATTAGTCAAGGTTGTTGAGCTCGCACTCATGGTCTAGGTTGTCGTCGTAGTGCTAATCATGACACCGGTGTTTTTTCCGAATCTAGTAATTTTTTCATTTTGGATTAGAGAATAATTCATGTATATCAATACTTAGTTGGCTTAGTTGGTAAAGATGGGTTACTTTAATACATGGATGGGAGAAGAATCAGACGACGTCGTTCAACTCATATCAAGAGGAAGAAGATGATATGTCATCGATCCGTGTGATAGAGCCATTAAGCAATCATAATCATTTAATTAGAAGTAAAATGAATAGTGAGAGAAGTTCACCCTCCAAAAGTAGGCGGCAGGTAAATACGAATGAAAGAATGAGGAGGTCCAAAGAGACCATTACAATCCGAGCCTAAGTCCTTAGAGGTCTGCCCGCAGGTAAGCTTCACAAAAATGTTACATCTGGCACGTAGGCCATCAAGACACAAGTTGATAGAACTCTCGCGTCCTCTTCCTTGTATATATAGAATAGAGCATCATAAGTGTGATTAAGATCACACACAAGCCCCTTGTTTTTCCCGGTTTTACATGAATAAAGTCATCACCGTTGATGGTCAAACACAACTGCTCAAACTCTTTCTCTTTTGCTCTTGTTCTTGATTGATCTATTTGATCACATTCTTTTTTTTTTTTTATCAAACTATGTCATGGTATCAGAGTCATGAATGATCCGAACATCAATTCGAGTTGATTCCAACATCGTGCTATTTCTCTACCATTCAAATCATCCAAACAACTCGCTTGCGACACAGCTTCTCAACGACATGAATTATTATCATTGGAAGAGATCGGTAGAGGTCTCGCTTATGGCAAAAAAAACAAATTGCAGTTCGTCATATGAGAATGCGAGCGACCTGAGATCGGTTCACCGATGATTATGCAATGGCAACGGTGCGACAACATTGTTACTTCCTTGATTCTCTACTCAGTGGAGAAGGATATAGCTCAAACATTGCTCTATTGTGACTTAGCAGTACATATGTGGTAGAAGTTGAAAATGAGGTTCGCATTTCCTAATTGCACTTGGTTCTTTCAAGTTTAGAAAGAGTTATTCACTTTGAATAAGGGAAGCTTGTCCGTTGGTGCGTATTTTACCAAATTTAAGCGATTGTGGGATGAGTATGTGGTGTTGATTGAGACGTCTAGTTGCAATTATTGTGGAGCATTTGGAAATATTCCACAATTTTTCTTTAAGCTGCAAGTTGTTCAATTTCTTGTCGATTTGAATGATTCGTATAGTATGGTGCGAGCATTGCAAAAACTCGGGATCTAGGACCAACTCGAGCAACAACAACAATGGATCTGGCAGAAGGTCCAAGTATTTTTGCGAGCATTGCAAAAAGAAGGGACACAACATTGAGCATTACTTTCCGAATTCATGGATTTCCGAGTAATAGGTACAAGACACAATCAAATATTTTTTCTACTAAAAACACTTCAGTGAATCTGAATGAGGAAGATAGTAAGCTCACGGATGATCAGTTGTTGGAATGTGGTTGTTCCACATTGGTAATATAGAGAATGCTTGAACAACATATAAGGTTGAAGGGTAGGGGTGATATTCGAGCCGAACGAGCCGAGCTTGACTTGTTCAAGCTTGACTCGTTCGGGAAACGAGCCGAGCCGAGCTCGAGCCCAAAAATTATTCGAGCTTTTTTTGGCGCTCAAGCTCGGCTCGCGAGCCCAGGGGTAAACTCGAGATCGGCTTGTTAAGGCTCGAACAAGCCGAACGAACGAGCATGGGCTCGTTCGAGCTCGTCATCTAGGCTCGTTCGGCTCGTTCGAGCTCGGTTCTTAACTGAAAGCCTAAATGCTAAATTACAAAAGCATTTGTAAACCAAGGAGAAAACCCTTAAACAATGCATAACCAAATACAAGTTCCATGATACAAGTTCGAGCTGGGTTTTCTGTAATGAAAGTTTAACTCCCAAACTCATGAATCTGCAGCAACACATGCATAAATATGAAAAATAAATCATCACAAGATCTACCCCCAACTCATGAACCTTACCTTTTGCAGTAAAACTTAAAGCAAAATTATAACATCCAAATGTTCCCCTTCATACTCAGTTAGCTTCTTCAACAACTTCTTTCTGCTACGCTCGATTTCAGTTATTGCATTTGTCATTTGGTACTCCTGTTGCTGTTGCAGTGCCTACAAAAGAAAGATTGCCCACTAAATGTTGGAAACCAAACCTCACAATCCCATGAATAATTCCAACAAAACAATGACCTAGTATCTTAGGCCCTGTTTGATAGCGTATTAGATTAGGTTTCAAGAGGTTAAAAAAAATTTAACCTCTTGAAGGGGTGTTTGGCAAGGGTTTTAGGTTGGGGTTTTGGGGGTTAAGGTTGAGTTTATTTTTCTTGAAAATGGAAGCTGCCCTCCCTAGGTTTTGGAGGTTAAGGTTGAGTTTATTTTTTTGTGGAGGTTTGAAATGTCAGTTTTGCCCTCCACTTTTTTTGCCCCTTTTGCCTCCTAGCATTTATGAAGGGCATTTTGGACTTTTTCACTATAATAACCTTTTATAAACCTTACAACCACCAAACACCTTCATCTTTTTTACAAGGTTATTTTTAAAAAAAAAACTCCACCTCCCACACCTCCATAATACCCCAAATAAACTCAACCTCTTGAAAAAACCACAACTCCTAAAAAAACCCCCAATTTGCCAAACACGCGCTTATACTCCCATTTGATTAAGTTCGGTGCCAAGAAACCTGCAGCTTAAATAGGATTTAAGTATCACCCACCCAATCTCACGCAACATTTCACAAACCAACTGAAATTAAAGTGATCCCAATGGGTTTTCACAAACCAACTGAAGTTTTCAAGCTGGAAACCCATAAATTATCCAACAGCAACAAACGAAACCAAATGATAGATGAAATTCTTCAAAAAGGACCAGAAGAAATTGAACCTGAATCATCAGAGGCTCGAACCAAAAGCAACCCTAACGTGTCCTCGTCCAGATCCTTTATTGAAAACAAAGAGCTGAAATTCTAGGGTTTTGCTATTTGGGGAAAAGGGGAGAAACAGAAACGAAACCCAAATACAGAGTGAGTCGTTGCTCAAATTGAATTGAATCCCTAATTTCATAGCCTCACATCCCCTAATCGTTTCAATTTCAATCTATAAAGGACAGATCTAGGGAGGAAGAACATAATGAACCTGGTCGGGGAGTAAGTTTGTTGCCGAACTGGAGTCGCCATCGAAGAGCCTACTACTCAACGTCGCCGCTGGAAGGAGGGAGCTAGAAAGGGGAAGACTGTGAAGATTTTCCGGACTAGAGTTCACCGCCGGAGGGGCAGCTACTCAACAAAGTCGAAGTCGAAGTCGCGGTTGGAGAACCTGCTACTCAACGTCTTCGTCGATCGGCGCCTGAACTTACGAAGTCGCAGCCAGGAGGGAGGAGGCGAAGAATGAAGACTGTACGAGGGAGCCAGACTGCCGGAGCCATGACTGAAAGAGAGAGCCTGGAGTCCTAAACAAACGAAATCGAAGATTGAAAGAGAAAGAGGGAGGCGGGACTACAGGGGGACACAACACACGGTCACATATAACCCTAGGGGCAATTTTATAATTTAACACACTCGAGCTTCCGAGCTTGACTCGGGCTCGGCTCGAGCTCGGTTCGAGCTTAAAAAAGTGTTCTGGCTCGGCTTGTTTTACCTATTCGAACGAGCCGAGCTCGAGCTTTTTCAAGCCGAGCTCGAGCTGTTTGGCTCAGATAACACCCCTATTGAAGGGTTACTCCTCTCATTGCCATATGTGGGCTCGCACACATGACCTCCCTCCAGCATCTTGACTCCACCGGGCCCAGTCGAGTTAACAGGTACCAGCACTAACGACGGATCGATATCAACAATTACTAGTTCTTTTGAGCAAACACAATGTCACTAAGAACAACAATGCCTCAAGCATGATGCATGGAAGGTATGTTTTTCTGTCTTTCTATTCATACTGAGAATCATCAATGAATCACTAATAGCGGAGCTGCTCACCATATTACTCCCAACCTAAACCTGTTTCAATCTTCCACAAAAATGTTTCACACCAATTTTATCACTAAACTAGATGGCACTCAACCTCCCATTGCTCATATTGGTTCCATTAAACTGAATGAGAATATTTCCTTGACCGATGTTGTTAATGTCCTAGATTTCGCATATAATCTTCTCTGCTAGAAGGCTTACCATTGATCTCAGACAGAATATTCTATTTACTCTCTCTCTCTCTCTCTCTTATTGTTTCTTGGTTCAGAGCCTTCCAATGAAAAATTTAGTGGTTCTTGGTGAGGAACACAATGGGCTCTATCTCACCGACACTTCCAAACTCATGAGTTTTCTTTTCTTGTCTTTGTCAAGTGTTCATCAACCAACCTTTACTATTTCTTCTTGTAATGCTTCTTAGCCACTTTGGCACATATGTTTGGGGCATGTCCCATACAATTAGATGCATTTGTTTCCTTTTCTTAAGAATGTCAATTTATCTCGTGACCATAGTTGTGATGTATGTCATAAACCTAGACAACAACGGGGTGTTTTCCTTGTCAGTACAATAAAGAGCACATTTCATTTTCAATTGATTCATGTGGACATATGGGGACCATATCAAACACCTACCTATAATAAATAAAATTTTCCTTATTGTTGTTGATAATTTTACCTGGACCACTTGAACACTTCTTTTACCCCACAAAACCATAATGTCTTCCCTGTTCTTCAAGTCTTTATTACCCTTGTTGAAAACCTGTTCAACGTGTCCGTACAAACCATACGATCTAATCTATATGTGTGTGTGGTTTACTTAAATTCGAGATTTAATGCAAAGGAATATCATATGAAACTAAACTTATACAAGAATAAAAACAAAAAACCAAAAATTTTGTGCGGTAATTGGAAGATATTGGATCCAGCAATAAAAAAAAAAAAAAAAAACTTTGTGGAGTCCAACACTAAATCTCCACAATAAATAAATTTAAAAAGCAACAATTGGTGGGGCCAACATTAATCTCCCACAGTCACATAATTCCGATTTTTCTAGAAAAAACAAAACAAAACATGAAGCACACGCACATGACAACGAGAGTGGGTTGGTTTTCTATGAGACCCATGTTTTTTTAAAAAAAAAAATCAGAAATGGAGATTAAATCTCCACCATCCATTTCACAGAATTTAAAGACTCATACTTATTCATGTCTATTGCAATTACACTTATAGGTATATATACTACTAATACCCATATCACTCATATACACATTACACACCCTATATATGCATACATAAGAATATCTACCTCTTATAAAAGCTTTGTCCTGAAAGCTTAAGAAATTGGAATCCGTGTACATTGATTTTTGTTTATATACTATAGGTATATATACTACTAAGAGCATCTTTAACAATGATACTCAAAATGAGTATCATAACTTGCCTTTTGACATTTCTCTCTTATCCACCTCATTTTAATATTTGGTATTCCACAATCATGGTACTTGATATGAGTATCTTATTTCACTTTTTGGATCAAAATTCTTTTTTTTTTGGTCAAAATTATAAACTTTTTGTATATAACTTACATTTTATTTTAAATATTTAATATTTAGTAAAATAATATAGATAGAAAAAAAATATTACGAACAAAAAAAACAACATTTTTTCAATAACTAACAAGAAATAACTAACAAAAAATAACACTTTTTCAATAACTAAAAATAAAAATTAAAAAGTACGTACACATTTTATCTCAATTACCCACTTCAATCCGTTGCCAAATATTCTCCACCAAATCAGACTTCAGACGATTATTTTTAGCTCTATCTTGAATACTAGTACGCTTTTCAATATATCTATTCATATCATTGTTTCTTGATCTTGAGTACCTTCACCTTGCTCTATTCTCGGTAATTCCCTCGATGTCATCCCGTTGTGATGGATCATGATAAATTTGATACGTGTCGCGCTCATCTTCTACTATCATGATGTGCAATATGATACCTGCTCTCATTATTTTTCCAATAAGAGAAGCATCCCATATGTTGCACGGGTCACGATTGCAATTCGAGCTTGTAGAACAGGAAAAGCTCGCTCCACATCTTTCCTTGTAGATTCTTGATGTTGAGCAAACAATTGTGACTTCGGATCTTGAGGGAGGATGATTGATTGAATAAAGGTAGCCCACGATGGGTATATTCCATCTATAAGGTAATATCCCATATCATACTCACGACCGTTCACACTAAAATCAACCGGGGGGGCTCTTCCTTCAAGCACATCATCGAATACAGGAGATCGATCAAGAACGTTGATATAATTGCATGTGCCCGGTGTTCCAAAAAATGAATGCCAGAACCAAAGATCATACGATGCCACAACTTCGAGGATAATTATTGGTTTTTTCTTGTGCCCACCAGCGAACTGTCCTTGCCAAGCAACTGGATAATTGTTCCACTCCCAATGCATTCAATCAATGCTCTCCAACATTCCAGGAAACCCTCTTTCCTCTCCAACATAGAGTAATCTTCGCAAATCTTTCTTCAGTTGGACTTCACAAATATGTTTCCCCAAAAATGGAGATTATTTCGCACACGAACTCCTTCAAGCATTGCCTTGTTGTAGCTTCACCGATACGAAGGTACTCGTCAATGGTGTCAAATGCCACTCCATAGGATAACACACGAAGAGCAGCAGTGCACTTCACCAATCGTGATATGCTTAGCCTCCCCATAGCATCAGGTCTGGACTTGAAGTATGACACTTCATTTTGTAAACAATCCAGAATACGAAGAAAGACGTGTCTCCACATTCTGAATCTCCGCCTGAACTGGACATCTGCATATGTTGGGCGATCGCCAAAGTAATCTGCGAATAATTTATCATGCCCAATCTCTCGTTGTCTTTCCACGTACGTTCTCTTACGAGAATGTTGTGAACTTTCAACATGATTTAGGACATAAATTTGCTTCAATAAGCAAAGTTTTGCACTTCTACTACGTTGATGAGATTGTAGTAAAAGCTCTATGGACTTTTCGAATTGATCTTCACTCTCATCACGTACTTGATATTTTTTCACTCTCATCACTCGACATTTTTTCACTATGATCACTCGATATTTTTCAACTCTCAAGTTGTGTGTAGTGGAATGGTATGAATAAAACACAACTTCAATTCCTATATATATGGAGTAAGAACCTACCTCACCATAAATGTATAGCTTTATGCTAACCTATGGATGTCAAGCTTTGTGTCCACCCATGCATGTCAAGTGTTATGTCCACTTATGCATGTCAAGCTTTGTGTCCACCCATGCATGTCAAATGTTATGTTCACTTATGCATGTCAAGCTTTGTGTCCACCCATGCATGTCAAGTATTATGTCCACTTATACATGCCAAGCTTTGTGTCCACCCATGCATGCCAGGTTTTGTGTCCACCAATATGCATGCATCCTTACCTTGTATAAATGTAGTAGAGAGTTGTAGTTGTACATACACTAACATCCCTCTCCTCCCTTTAATTCCATCATATACTCTATTCCATCACACTAGCCATGAACCCCAACAACCGCCCTCCATTTGACAACCCATTCATTGGAAATATGTCGTGGACCAATTTTATTGTCGGTAATGACAATAGAAATGGTAATACAAGATATATTCCTATGCTTTATCCAAATTTCATACCCCCTAGACCATCCACTCCACAATCAATCCCTTCCGAGTTTCCACAATACAACACCCAAGTGGTTTCCCCGGAGGTCGTAGAAAACCCCACCGTCAATGTCCCCGATTCCACCGAGAGGAAGAGGATGCGTTGGAATGATGAGGAAGATGAATGCCTCATTAGTACATGGTTGAACATCACTAAAGATCCAAGAACGGGGACGGAACATACATCAACTAAGTTTTGGGAACGAATCACCACAAAGTACAATGAGAAGTCCATTGTTCGCCCCCGGTGGCAGCAAAGACAATTGAACTCGTGAAAGCAACACTTTGCCAGAATGGATTCCAAATGTGATAGCCCGAAGCGCAAGAGAAAGTCTTAGCTTAGCGTAGTTCAATCAAACGGCCTGAACCGCATCGATCAGGGTTCATCCACCACATCCAAAGTGAACATTAATTATAAGCGACTTTATGACATAGAGAAGAGGGCGACTATACTTCCTCTGTATCTGTAATAGGCGAGGGTGCTTTGGTTACTTAGTGGCAGGTCTTATGCTTCCCTTTTGACTGCAATAGGCAAAAGAGTGGTGAAAATGACAATGATGTCATGAATGTCGCTCGTGCACTTTTTAGAACATTTGATCCACATGGTAAAGAATTTTGCTTTGAGCATGCTTGGCACATGTTAAAAGATGAAAATTTCCTAATTGACTTGCTAGCCCCCGTGAAAAAGAAGTAGATGTCGTTGATCTTGAAGATAGTAATGATTTCACGAAAAGGATGAGAATCAATGAAGACAGCCAATACTCGTCGTTGATCTTGAAGATAGTAGTGATCCCTTTGTCCGTCCAATTGGTAAAAAGGTTGCGAAGTGTGTGAGTAAGATGAAGGGTAAGGGTAAAGCTAAAATGAATTATATGCACGTTCCACTTCTTCAAAAATTTGATGAACTTGAAGAATCTGAAAATCAAACAAGGTTGTCGTTGGAATCGGTGGCAACGAAGAATGTGGATAATTTCAGAATACAATTAAATATTAGACGAATTCGAATGCTCGAAAAGCTCATAAGCAAGAGTAATCGAACTCCCATTGAAGAAAAATATACGGAGAGCTTGATGAAAGCGAATCTTGAGAACTTGAATGTGTCCGATGACTAGTATGTTGTATTACTCGTGGAATCTTATCTCTTTCGCATTTCTATATTACATTATGTGTGTTTTCATATTCTATGTATTTTTTTTAATTTGTGTTTTTAAAGCGTTGTGTAATGAGTTTGAATCATATGTTCCCGTATTTCTATATATTACATTATGCGTGTTTTTATACTCATTGTTTAATACTCCGTATGTTGAATCGGTTCAACTACGACAAATTTTATAAAATGTCTAAGTTATTTTATTTTTTAGCGATATAATTTTTTTTTAAAAAAAAAAGAGACGAGCGACATTCGTCTGATCAACGACAATTTTTTTAATAAAAAAAGAGACGAGCAGTGTTTAATAAAAAAACATTGCATGCATTCATTCAATTCAATTTGGTAGGTGAATTCAATTCACAGTTTGGAAATTGTACTCAATTCAATTGTGCATTCATTGTATGTAGACCTGTCAAAACGTAACCCGACCAGAAAACCCGACCCGAACCGCCCGAAATTTTTTGGGTCAAGACCCGAAAAATCAGACCCGAGATTTTATTTCGACCCGAACCCGAAAACCCGATAAATTTTCGGGTCAATCGGGTCCGGGTCCGGGTCGACCCGATCGGGTCGGTGGTTATTAAAAAACACGCTATGCCAAAACGCGGCGTTCTGTATATCCTGCCCTAACCAGATGCTCGATCGCTTCTTCCCTGTTGTTCCGCCATTTCCCGTCTCGTCTCCGTTCCCCCAGTTCCGCCAGTTCACCTCGTCACCGGTCGGCGGTCGCTCCTCCAGTCGGTCCTCAAGTCCGGTCGTCTCGCTCGTCGTCTCGCCTCCAATCCTCGCTCTGCTACTTTCCGTCTTGTCTCCGTGCCTCTCAGATCCTATTCATCACCAGACGCTCCGCCTCGCTCCGCCACTTCCCGTCTGTTCATCACCAGTTGCTCCGCCACATCATATTCGCTCCGTCGACTTCCAGTGCAGCCTTCAGGTACAACAAGGTCTTTCAATTTTGGTTATGATGGAGTATGTTACTTTCTAGGTTTTTGGAATTTCGGTTTGTAGATCTGAGTATGTTACTTTCTAGGTTATGATGGAGTATGTTAATTTCGGTTTACAACAAGGTCTTTCAATTTCTAGGTTTTTGGAATTTCATCAATGTCAATGTTAATTACTTGTCCCTAGAACCACCTTCCATGTGATCCAAAGTCATGAATGTCACACTGACAATTGCAAAGCACGGTTAGTTTTGCTTGATAAGGGAGGCCTAAGAGTTAAGGATGGGAAGGTAACTGCAAAATTTGATCAATCTATTTATAAGGAAATGGTTTCGCTTGCTATTATTAGACATGGATACCCTTTTACCTATGCGGAGCATGAGGCAAACAGGGATCTTCATGAGTTTCTAAATGCAGAATGCAAACCCATATGTAGAAATACCGCCAAAAGCCATGTCATGAAAATTCATATTAGAGAGAAACATAAGCTTAGAACTTCCATGATGAATATTTCTGGAAATATTTGCTTGACTTCTGATATGTGGACTTCTGTTGTTGGTCAAGGCTACCTCTCATTGACTGCACATTATATTGATGATGAATGGAATTTGCATGCTAAACTTCTGAATTTCTGTCATGTTGAGCCACCTCACACTGCAGTTGTGTTGCATGATACTGTGTTTGCTCTCTTAAAAGAATGGGGAATTCATAAGAAAGTGTTTTCTGTGACACTAGATAATGCTAGATGCAATGACAATATGCAAGACTTGTTATCTGAAAGTCTCTCGTTGCATTGCCTTTTGCTTTGTGGGGGTGACTATTTCCATGTGCGTTGTAGTGCCCATGTTTTGAATTTAATTATTCAAGATGGTTTGAAAGTAATTGTCGATGAGGTGAAGAAGGTTAGGAAGTTGGTGACCTATAATGTTGCTTCAGAGCGTAGAGTGTTGAAGTTTATGGAAGTTGCTTCTGCTGCTAATGTTGATCGTTCTAGGACTTTGAGCTTGGATTGCCCTACTAGATGGAATTCTACGTATAAAATGCTTGAAAGAGCATTGGTATATCGTGTCCCTCTGTCAAGGAGATCTGATCGAGACTATCCTGAAATTCTAAGTGAGGAGGAATGGTGCAGAATAGAAAAGATTTGTGCACTTCTAAAGCCTTTTGATGAACTTACAACTCTTATGTCGGGAAAGAAATATCCAACATCCAATCTTTATTTGAAAACAGTGTGGAAGATTGAGCTTCTATTACTCAGATACGCTTCTTGTGAAGAACCAATCTTGAAAGACATGGCAATGAAGATGAAGGAGAAGTTTGATAAGTATTGGGAAACATATAGTGTTGTTTTCTCCTTTGCTGCTACATTGGATCCTCGCTATAAGTTTCAGTTTGTAGATTTCTGTTTCCAAGAATTGGATAAAGTGTTGAATACTACAACTGCTGCATCAAAGGGTGATCTTGTGATGAAAGAGTTTTGTAGGTTGTTTGATGAGTATGCAAACCGCAATGCTACTCAAACAAGTGGAGGAAGCATACCAGATAACCAAACTCATGATGAGGATGAGATGGCGGTAAACTAATCTAAATTACTATTTTAAATTTCTTTGTTTAGTTGTTTTCATTTTTGTATTTATTACTTCTTTAGTTATTGTTAATCTACATTTGTTACTTCTCTAGTTATTAACATATGCATGATTTTAGCACCTCTCATTAACATATACATTTTTTTTGTTTCTTCTTTAGGCATTTGCTAATTATGGGGATTTTTCTGAAGAAAAAACTGAGATAGAATCATACCTAGATGAGTCGAGGTTAAGTCACACTACAGATTTAGATATTCTCATGTGGTGGAAAGAAAATTCTTCCAAATATCCTATACTCTCTCTTTTGGCAAGAGATATCTTAGCGATTCCCATTACAACTGTGGCATCTGAATCTTCCTTTAGTATGGGAGCTCGAGTTCTTACGAAATGGAGATCCTCTCTTCATCCGTATACAGCAGACGCGCTATTGACTACTCGCACTTGGTTGTTTGGATTTCATGTCGATGAAGGTACGTTTACTTTGTGTGTTCTAACTTGATACTTTCAATTGAATAATTGATTAGAGTTTTAATTGAATATTTATTACAATACAGATAACAATGAACACCAGGATATTCGAGGAATTGAGTACCAAATGAAAGAGACGGGGATCTAACATTTGAATGAGTATGCCGCTTGTGTTTTGTGGTTGTATTGGGTCGTATTTCTGATGTAAAAGGTGTCATTCTAACAAGTTTCTATTGAACCCTATTATGTGTTTGAATTAGAGGATTTTTAAACTTGTATTCAGAATCTTCAAATGATTGGATATTTTGGATGTTTTTAGAAATTAGTTATCTCATCTTGTTATTTTTTGTACGACTGACTATTGTAATATTTGATGATGTTAGCGTTTTTGTCATCTTATCTTGTTGTTTAGTACTTCTTTGCATATAGGAAACAAAAGACAATTGACAAGAATAGAAGCAAGTAACCCAACAACAAGGTAAAACAATGAAACTAGTTATATTGAGCAAGGGCTACAGATTATATCCATATCAAACTAGGAAAACATTACAAATCCATATAGTTATTTTTGTCATTTCCGGCAAATTAGGCAAGTGTAAATTAAAAATTTTACAATCTCAAAAGTCAAAATCGACCCGAAATGACCCGAAACCGGGTTCAACCCGACTTTTTTTAATTTAAAAAAAAAAATTGACAAACCCGAAATCGACCCGAACCCGACCCGAAACCCGATCAAACCCGAGTTCGAGTCAACCCGAAAAACCCGAAACCCGTTTTACCCGAGACCCGTTTTACCCGAAACCCGAAGTGACCCGACCCGAACCCGACCCGAATGACCCGTTTGACAGGTCTAATTGTATGTCATTCATCTGTTCAATCGGCATTTTCAATGACAATTTTTTTTGAAGTAAAAAATAAATGGGTCCCACAGTTAATGCTGATTGGGTAAAATTGTATGGTATTTGTCAGATTGAGTATCATGTCCATGATACTTGGGCTCCTTCTTTCTTTTGGGTTCTTTAAATTTTTTGACTTTTTTTTTACTTTTTCTTTTTATTTAATTACTATGGTACTCCAAGTACCACTAATAAAGATACTCTAATACCCATATCAAACCAAAAGAATCCCCCTTTTTTTTTTTTTTTTTTTTGATTAAGTACAAATTCAGTCAGCTGGATTAACCAGGCGAACCGAGAGCATCCTTACGGATGAGATCATAAAGATCTTGATGGTGCTGTATCTGAGGGGCCGGAATACTATGACCAAGGTGTGCAACCTTGTCAGCCACGGCATTCCGAATGCGCCCTACATGATTGATTATGATCCCCCCTCGGGGACGGAGCAGAGACTGAATGTCTGAAATTATCGTTTCTATTCGCCAAGGCGGTTTCCAGATTCCTTTGATAGCGTTTACAACCGCTAAGCAGTCACTTTCAATGGTGCATCGGGGTAACCCTTCTGAAATTGCCAGATTTAGCCCAATTAGTACAACCCTTGCTTCTGTTTTCACAGGGGTTTGGTGTCCCACAAACTGCTGATGCACCACCAAGGGAGCACCAGAGTGGTCCCTGATAATAACACCAACCGAAGAGGGTCCAGTAGTCGGGGTAGAGCCATCTACATTTATTTTGAGCGAACCCATTCTTGGTTTGGTCCATCTCTCTTCCTTTTTCTTTCTCTTCTTAGCGTATTCTTTTTGCAGCTTACTATCTTGTTTGGTATACTCCTCCTCATCATATATCTTTGTTTTCGCCCAGCATGTTTTTTGTTGAACTATGAATTGTTTTATTTCCTCCGGTGTTGGCAGTTTCCTACCCTGGAATAAGACTTAGTTTCTGAACCACCAGATTGACCACCATTTAATGGCAATCGAAGATTTCACATCTGCGGGTAGCGTACTTATGTGATTCATGAGTGGTATCATTTGCCCCCTTGTATTGGGGTTTGTGTGGTGAAAGCGTTGTATGTGTTTCTCACTTAGTACCGCCGAGCTTACTATTGGACATTCAACAAACAGGTGATACGCATCTTCATTGTGATGGTTGCACAACACACAATTCCTAGGTACCGGGATTTGGTTTCTTGCCAATCTATCTTTTGTGGCTATGCCATCCAGTCCGATTTTCCACATGAAATTCTTTATTTTTGGTTGCACATCTAATTTCCACATCCACCCAGCCTGTGGGCTATTTGTCATATTGTTTTCGCCAGTGATCATACGCATGGCACTTGCTGTTGTAAACCAGCCGGTTTTATCTGACTCCCAGTATAACCGATCTGTTCCCTGGTTTAAGGATATATATACATCCATGATCTCACGGACAATCTGTGGTGAGACATGAGCCGAAAGGGCCTCTTCATCCCATTTCCCATTCGTAATGAACCGTGCTACCTTGAAATTCTCTGTATTGGGTTGGGGAGCAATTCCCCTCATGCTAAGCGATTCTGTTCCACACCACCTGTCATGCCAGAAATTAACCGATTCTCCGTTACAGATGTTCCATACCAACCCTTTGCGAAAAAGAGGAATGAGTTGACTCAACTTGCTCCACTGCCATGAAGCAGCGCCCCTTCTTTTGTATTCGAGGATTGATTGATTTTTTTAAGTATTTCTGGTTAATTATGGTTACCCATATGTTAGTCGGTTCCGCTAGTATCTTCCGTATTAGTTTTAATTGCAGAGCAACATTGATGTTACTCATTTTATTGAGTCCTATACCGCCCGCCTTCTTTGGTCTACAGATTTTATCCCAGCTAATGAGTGGACAATGCTGAAGATCTTTGTTCCAGAAGAAAGTTCTGTTAATTCTATCTAATTCTTTATGGATCGTTGTTGGTAACATGAAACTCTACATGAGATAATTTGGCCTAGCCATAAGGTTGGATTTTATGAGTACAGCTCTCCCTTCTTGAGACAATGAGTTCGCCCTCCATTTTGACAATTGTTGCTTTGATTTAATGATGGTGTCTTCAAATGTCTCCTTATTAACTCTCCCATTTATAATCGGGCAACCTAAGTATTTTTCTAGATTGGTTGAATTGTGTATATTCAAGACTCCTTGTATTACGAGCTTCCTTTGAGCAGTGATACCCGTGGTTGTTTGAAATTCTGATTTTTGATAGTTTACTCTTTGTCCGGATATTGTGCAGTAGTCATCAATTATATTTTTAATTTTCTGACAAGCTTCCGCACTTCCTTTACAGAAGAGCATCGTGTCATCTGCAAAGGAAAGAAAATGGATTTTCATAGCATTCCTAGCGCATTGGAAGCCAATTGGGCTTTTGTCTTGGATGGCCTCGAATTGGAGTGCTCTAGCTAACACTTCAGCATTAAGGATGAATAAAAAAGGTGACAATGGGTCCCCTTGGCGAAGCCCACGTTGTGGCTGAAATATTTCTGTCGGCTCATTATTAACCAGAACTGCATAGGATACTGTTTGGACACATTCAACAATCCAATTGATGAATATTGGATGAAAACCAAATTTTTCCAAAACCTCTTTTAGAAATTTCCAATTTACTCGATCATAGGCTTTCTCCATGTCCAACTTGATTGCGACCCATCCTTCAGCGCCTCTCCTAGTTCTGAAAGAATGGAAAATTTCGTGTGCGATCAGAATGTTGTCCTGAATTGCTCTATCCGCCACAAATGCGCCTTGTAGAGGATGTATAAGTTTCCCTATTACTTTCTTAAGTCGTTCAGTTATGATCCTTGAAATAATTTTATAGCTTGTATTACACAGACTGATGGGTCTATAATGATTTGTAGTAGTGGGTTGGTCACATTTGGGTAACAGTGTAATGTATGTATGATTAATTTGTTTCAACATATGACCAGAGGAGAAGAAAGTTTTCACCGCTTTAATGACCGAAGGTCCGGTAAGGTTCCAGTACTTCTTAAAAAACTCTGCAGTGATACCATCGGGACCGGGAGACTTATTGGTTCCTAATGCAAAGACAGCATCCCTTATTTCTGTATTAGATACTGGCCTGATCAGGTATTCATTATCTTCATGATTAATCTCCCCCGAAATCAGATTTAAGAAATTTGTGTGGATTGTTATATTTTGATTTTCTTCCTGGAAACGGTTTTGAAATTCTTGCTTAATCTCTTGTTTTATATTTTCTTGGCCAATGATCTGCAGACCATGTGAGTTTGTGATTTCCCGAATAATTTTCCTATTCCTCCTTCCTGATGCAATTCTATGAAAGTAGCTAGAGTTTGTATCCTTCAGCTTTAGGTGGCGTGTTTTGGATCTCTGCCTCCAATAGGTTTTCTGAAATTTTAGGAGCACTTCTTTCTTTTTTATTAATCTAACCTGTCTATCCCCCCCCCCCCCCTTTGGGTGTTTGTTCTTCCAGTATCTGTCTGCACTTGTAGTAGTAACTCATCTGTTTCCTTTAGTTGTTGGAAAATATTGCCAAAGGTTCTCATGTTCCAGCCCTTAGATAGTTGTTTTAGTAGTCTTATTTTCTGTACTAACTGGAACATAGCAGAGCCATCTAACCTGAGTCGCCATGCTTGTTTGACCACATTGGTATAATCTTTTCGATTAAGCCACATATTTTCCATCCTAAATGGGGGTGATTTGTGTATCCTAGTGTTTTCAATTTCTATCCCAATAGGACAGTGATCCGATGAAGTGAACGCATAATTCCTTGTTTGAATATCCGGGTATCTTTCAATAATGTCATGAGAAACAAGAACCCTATCTAGTTTCTCATACATCCATTCATTATTTGGTTGTGCCTTTCTCCATGTAAATTCATTCCCTGACGAAGGGATGTCAGTAAGCTGGCATTCATTTTTAAACCGGATGAGACGGTTAAATCGTTCATTTCTCGGTATGGTTCCTCCCCTTTTTTCATTTGATGAAACAATTTCATTAAGGTCCCCCAGCACTATGCAGGGAAACTGAGCTAGGCTTATGATTTGTGTTAATCTATTCCAGAATTCAGGCTTATCTTTGTCATGTGGTGGGGCATAGCAGAATATCAACATATTTGTGTTGTTACTTGTATTATTGGTGTGCTTGAACATAATAAATCTGTCTTCTTGAAGAGCAACCTCTAATTTGTCATCGATTAGTTGCCTGTCTTTCCATAGGACCCCTATTCCACCTGCTCGACCAATAGCCGGTGACCATATAGCGTGATCAAATCCCGCCCTTTTCCAGTTAGCTTCATCCGGGATATTAGGTGATTTCGTTTCCATAAGAGCACATATTTGGAAGTGTTCTGCTTTACAGAATGCCTCAAGTGCAATCCAGAAATTGGGCTTGCCGAGGCCCCTACAGTTCCAGGCACAGATCCTCATTTTTCCACCATTTTGAGAACTAAGAACCATCCAATACATGTTCTTAGTTTGACTAGTTGAGACCATAATTGCTCAATGGGGTTAGTGATCTTGATTGAATTTATCGGATTTAATGATATGAAGGACCATGTGGATATATTGATCCAGATTTTTAATATACAAGTGTCATTCATTTCTATGTTTTTCCATTGACAAGGTGTATGAACCTCCTCAGAGGGGTTGTTTGTGTTTGCATCCAAGCTATAACTTGGAACAACAAACCGATTTGTGTTACTCTCAATCAAAATGTTATCCAGGATAAAGTTTGTTTGAAAGTTATAACAACAGAGATCATACTGGGTAATATTTGCTTCATTAATTTTCCACTTGGGATATACAGCCAAAGGAGGGCGAGCACCAACCCGATGACAAGGTGCTAGCCGACCATCCCAAACGACCAGCCACAACTTCAGCAAGCTAGTAGTGCCACTCATGGGCATATGTACATAGACCCTACTGGGCAAATTCAGAGCATTTGTAGCAACTAAAGAGTACCTAGTAACATAGCTAGAATTAGACGCCTTAACAAACTGGATAGAAGACAATAATGGGGGATACCAACCCGGCCCAGAAGCTGCACAAACCCACACACCCCCAGAGCTTGCAGCCGGCCACCATAACTGATCACTCATGACGCGTTTTCTTCAAACTGCTACCCATCAGAGTCGATGAAGCAGTATCGTCATCTCCGGCGCCCGATTTGCGTTTTCCAGACTCAGAGGTAGAGGATTCAACCTCCAGCTTTGCCAGCTGTTTCTCAACAGAGGTGCGGATCGCCAGTAATCCAGGGGTAGCCTTGAGGGAGGCTGCGAGAGCTGCAGGGTTGCTTAGATCGGGAAGATCAAACTCCTCACCAGGGGGTACATTTTGCAAGTACACCTCAAGGGCCTCCGGAGAGAAACCATTGAGGTGAGGTAAGCCTTCCACCAGCAGCTCCGCCTCACTGCCCTCATACATCATGGGTTCCTCATCATCGTCTTCAAACATAAATTGGGGCTCCGGAGATGCAAACAGTTCAAGGAAGGACTCATCCTGTGGGACTTCCGGCATGAGATGATCAGAAGTTGGTGGCCTGGGAGGTGAAGGATCCCCAACAACAGGTTGCACATCCGTGATAGTGGTAGCAGGGGCAGCCCGAACAGGAGGGGAGCTCCCACCAACATCACAGTCACCAGAGGTAGAAGAGTCGGGCTGAGAGGCAGCGTTGATGCCCACAAACTTAAATAGCTCAGACTTAGGAATACCTATTTTGATGATAGGTTGATCATGCTTCTTCTTGGCCGCCACTTCGACCCAGTCATTTGTGTCGTCATCGCCACTCGACTCCTTGTTCATAGAGGAGCTCGAGTAGTGGGCACCAAGAGGCGCCTGCACACCCGAGCTCTTCTTCCTGTGCGGGCAATCGCCAAAGGTGTGGTCTGGATCGCCACAACTCCCGCAGCCTTCCGGGAATTCTTCGAACCACACAGGGTACTCGACAAGCTCATCTCTTTCATTGAGCACCATGACACTCTTGTTTGGGATCTTGGTGATGTCTACTGAGATACAGATACGCGGGTAACGGACCCTTTTGCCTTTAGCAGTGAAGGCATCCAGCTTCAATACCGAGCCAAGCCCATTCTCTTCAATGATTGAGGTAAGCACCTCCTCCATGATGTACTCAGCCGGCAAACCAGGGATTCGGATCCACATATCCAAAACCGAAATTGGCTCAGACATGGGATCAAAACCCTGACGCCAGGGCTTCAGTAGCAACAGTTGGCCTTGGATGTGGAAAGGGCGTCCGGCCCACACCCTATCACGATCAGCCACCATCGAGAACTTGAGTTCAAACCAATTGTTAGCCATAGGGATCACTTGAAAACTTCCCTCCAGAAACTTCCAGTCAAATCTTATCTTCTTGCGAATCTCCTTCAGCTCCAAGGGATCTCCGATGATGGTAGCATAGAGAGTAGTGCTTCGGAGAGAGGCAATGTTGTCTCTAACCCCGGCCAGACGCATCTTGTATTTTTCGATGTCAAAGGGAAGGTTAGCTTTCCCTTTGCCTTTGTTGTTTGGGTGTACACCCACATCCTCCGGGCCTGGTACCCCTTTGGATTGAGATCTTCTAGCGCCCTCACCAGACGCCGAGCCAAGGTTGAGACGGTTGGGTAAAGGGGGAGCAGAGGCCCCTTCATCCACCTTCTGTTTTCCTTTGGGGTTGCTCTTGTCCACCATGATCAACAGAGAAGCAATTTGGTTAGAGAAATAGTAAGGTGAGAATGAGAGGAGCAGCTTGTGCAAAAACCACAAACGCACCCCCAATTTATAGTCGAAATCAGATCTAAAACAAAGGAATGCTTGGTCAGTGTAACAGTACCTCTGATATCGCCAATCTTTCACACAATCTTCCCAAATCCGATCGTACAACCCGAGATGAGCACCATGGACGAACCCCATGGCGACACCCAAACATTTCCATTTAATTTTGCCTTGCGGCGGAAGGCACCACCATGCCAGCCACCACCACCAGTTGCATCCTTGCACTCCAAGCTCCACACCCCGCCATATCAATTGAGTGCCGAAGTGACAGATTCGAGATTTGGATTTGAATGAATCTTCGAAGCGGCGCACATGCGAAGCCAGACTGGGGTTATCATTGGAATCGATTCTCCAATTTTGCACTTGGATTCCATAACTAGGTATGGCTTGACTGAAAGCCCCAAATAAATGCGAGGAATGGAGATTACAATCAATGGATTTGGAGTGCAGATGCAAGCTAGGGTTTGGTGGTGTGCGGCGAGGAACATGAAGTTTCTCTCTCATCAGAGCTTATCTCTCTTCGGGTATAGATAGCCGTAGTGCATATCCCCCTTTTCTTTTTGTTGCTTAGAGCATGTGCATTTGCTATGTTTTTCACCAAAAAGCAATTAAAAAAAAAGCAAAAATTGAAGTACACGGGCACATTGTTCAACATCTGCAATTGTGTGGGAGAATTAACCAATTTAATTATTTTGCTTCAAAATTGGTCACTTTACTAAAAAAAGGGGTCACTTGAATTCAACGGGGAGCGGAAGATATTTTGTGTTGCTAAATATCTACAAAAGGAGGACACGTGGCGATATGTTATTGGTTGGGCCACGGTCAATGGCATCTCGCCACATGTTTTTGTTAACATTTAATGTATTTAATCCATTTTTAATTGTATTTAATTAAAAATTAAAAATTAAAAAAAATATTTTTGAAATGTCATTAATTTTGTCTACCCATAGACACCCATTTTATATATGTTTTAGAGGGAAAAAAACACAAATTACTCTTTGTAACTAATAGTAGTGATTAGTAATAAGCAAATCTTATAATAACTTTAATGATTTGCTCCCCCCTATAAATATAACCTTCTTCCATCAATATTCATCGCCCCACAACAATCATAAATCTCTCTATTCTACCCCAAATCAATCTCTTTCATTCAAAATTGATCTGAATCAAGCTCCACATAACTTTCCGCAAAGCTTTTTACGATATGCTTTCTTTTTATTCTGAGCAACATTCCACTCCATATACAAATCATACACATTTTTTGATGTGATTTCAGTTAACCAAGATAACCCTATAAACAAATACACATTTTGGAAGGATAAAAACACAGAGTTGACACGACAACTTAAAACAGTTGGTAAGATAATATTGTACATTTGGTAGGTCATCATTATTTACTACATCCCATTCTAGCCACAATTGACACGATAGAAATCCTCAATTGGCAGGACAGAATTACACACTTGCATGACACACCAACACAAATATTCACATTTGGCAAATAGCAAACATGTTTATGGCAAAGGTTTTTAATAAATTGTAACTTTTCACTAACTTGGAAGGTCATCGGGAACCCGTACAATGCGTATGTTGACCTATCCAATTTGTGATTCCCATCATCAACCATGGTCTTTAATGTCCCCGCGAGGCTGCCGTGTAGCTTCTCACTAACCTGGAAGGCCATCGGGAACCCGTACAACGCGTATGTTGGCCTATTCAATTTGTGCTTCCCAGCATCAACCATGGTCTTTAATGTCCCCGCGAGGTTGTCATGTAGCTTCTCATACACCAGCCTACCCCAGGGGAAGTCGAGAAAGCGGCTCGTGTCCTCTAACAAAAGTTTCACCACCACCCCTGATATGAGTCTTCCACTATGACTAGGAGGGCAAGCTTGTACTTTTTTCATGAGGGAGCCCGCAACCGTCTCCTTTTCCCTCGCCCACGCACTCTCCACATCTTTCAATAACACCTTCTTCTTCCTAAACAACCGATACACAACATCCTTGTGGTCTCCCTCCATGACATCTCTCGGGGGCGATGAGCATTTTGGCCTTGTGATGAGCCCGAATTCGTGGAAAAAGAACCGCACGTGATGCCCGTGCAGGGAGTACCACGTCTCGTGTTGCTTCCTTGTGTTAAGCTGCCACGGGAGTCAAAGTGCACCAATTGTGCAAGGAACTTGTTCCTGGAGCTCATCCTCATTATGCCCTCGAGTTGGCTTTTCATGAGGGCCTTATAATCGTCGCGATCAATGGATAAGTGTAGACCTTCTAGCAGCTCAAAATTGGAATGCGACAAGGCCCTGCTAGGGAAGTGGTCTTTTTCCGCAGTCGCGAGCACAACCTGCAATACATGTAACAGTCCGAGGTTCCAATTTTTTTTGTCAATTATTAGAAGCACAACCATGTAACTATCTCAATTTCCTTACCCCCTAGCTGCTGGGTTCGGCGCGAGCTTTCTTCTTGCATGTCTTTGCCATTTTTTAAGGTGAATGAACAAAGGGTACCTGCATCATAATCACCACCAACAAAGGCTTTCAGACATTCAGGTCACCTAAGCTCTACCATACCAAATGTTCGAAACTATCTTACCAATTTCATTTTCCCGTCCTACCAATTCTGCTATCCTCACTGATGTCCTACCAATTTCGCATTTCAGACAAGCTTGCTTGATTTTACCTATTTCCCAACACAACAGATAGCCAAAGTAACCTATAATGTGTTTGTGACATTTCATCAAACGGTTGGTGGGCACTAAGGGTTTCAACAATATAAAACGAATTCACCAAAAATTCAGACACCATCATTGGTATACCCAGGCCCGTCCATTGAGCTGTTCAAAAAACCCAATGGAACAGGACACCCAATTTGAAATGGGGCCCCATATTTTCACTATACGGAGTACTAGTATTGGGTATATATTATTTTTTTAATGGTTTTAGAATTTAGAAGTAAAAGCTAAAGAGAAACACGCGTAATAATTGCTTCTCCCAAAAATTCACGCCGACGGATTAATGGCATCTCTTCGTCTTCCCCGTAAAATTCACGCTCCACCCTTCTCAAGAATCTCAACCTCTCAGTATGCATTTCTTTGAAACTTCACCGGCTCGGCTCATCCTTCCTTCACACTTGTTTCTCCTTGTCGTCGCATTGCCACCTTTGTCGGTGTCGATGACTCGTCTTTGCCGATGTCGCAAACTCGTCATCGCCTATGACGCTTCCTCGCCGGTGTCGCAAACTCCCTCCTCGACTTCCCCTTCGCCTTCGTGTGCCTCCTCATCTCCATCATCGGCAATTTTCGATCTCCGAGCTTTAATATGCAGATCTACTCTTGGCCTTTCACTGTTTCAATTCCCTGTTTTTGCAAGTGGCTAATTTGCTAATTTCATTGTACTGAGTTGTCATGCCTCTCCGAGCTTCAATTTGCTAATTTCATTGCTAATTAATTTGCTAATTTCATTTCATTGTATTTCCGAGCTTCAATTTGCTAATTTGAAAAATTGTGGGTAACATACCTTAATTTCTTCGTTTGTGTTCTTATGGTACAAATTCCAGTGGATTGATGAAGTAATTTCTTAGTTCGTGTGTTATCTGTGTGCAATGAAATGTTGCGGCGTCATTCAAACCTGGAATAAATGATTTTGTGGTTAAAATGCTCAATCCTGTTTTTGAGTTTAGATTTTTGGTATTTTGTTTATCATCTACAGACGTTCCTTTTTCAAATAGACCTCGATTTTGTTGTCCATTGATAAAGATGCAATTTTGCACTGGTTTCCTGACCAAAAACGAGTATTAGCAAAACCCTTTCTTATGGCAACAAAACCCTTCCTTCTGCTACCAACATTTTTTTTTCATTATCCAATCATACGAATTCTGCTACCAAAAATTCAGACACCATCATCAATCCTTCGTCCTACCACATGTGGAGTCTTCCCCTACCTATTCACAAGATTATGGATTTCTTAGTATCCCTCCCCATCTCTGAACCCCTGCTTACTCATTTGTCCCCAATTTCTTCCCCGACATCCCATACCCCTAACCCATTCGATTCCCGATATCCACAAACCCTAATCGCACCCCAAGCCCCCAAAATCGCAGTGACAATCACAACTGCAATCGCACCCATCCTATTTCCTTCCTCTACTTCTAGGCAACCACTCTCAATCTACATTTGTTCCAAAACAACCCCTAACTGCACCCCCATTGTCCCCAATTTCGAACAGAAATTTACACATCAACAGTTGCTTACCTCCTTCTTCAACCGGTGAGTTCCTCATTCGAAGAGCTGAGAGTGTTAGGGGACGCCTTCTTGTCCTTCGCTCTTTCCTTTTCTCCTCTGAGTTTTTTTCGTCTCCCTCCCGCTTGAACTGAACAATGACCCGTCTCTCTCATTCCTTCTTTTTATTTTATAAACCGTTCAAATCACGAACAATTATGAAACTCCTCCTCCCTCACCTGTAATGGCCGGCTATGAACAGTTGTCTGCAACCGGTTGATTTTTGCCCCAAAATTGGACTTACTTTTGCAAATTTTGGGCATTGGGTGACAATTTTGCAAAAAGACCCAAAAACTTGTCTAGTTACTACCATTTCATGTAAAAAAATTCATTTAAAAAAATTTATAAAATTAAAAGATCAATTACATTAGAAAATAAATTTTATGTTTTTTTAAAACATGATTTTTTTTCCCAAAAATTCTAAACATGTAAATACAAGTACGTGACATGATGTACCGCTGCCGACAGGGACTGCTGATGTACCGCTGCCCACAATGACTTCTGATGTACCGCTGACCAGCGGTGTCTCTACTTGTAGGCGCTTGGCTCGGATTCTTAGTCTACGTTGTCCCCTGTATCCTAGGATTAGGTGTGCTTGTTCGACTGGTTGTATGTCCTTGTCATCGTCTGTATAACACCGTTTTTTATTAGGTTGTTTCTTTAATGGTTTACCGTCTGTCGATTTTATCGGCCTATCGAGATTTCAAACTTGTCTGGTTCGCGAATTCTTACCTTATCAAAATAAGAATAAAAAATACGTGACATGTAAATATATTTTTAAAAAATTTTTAAAGTAAAACTAAATAAACTTAAAACGACGCCGCTTCATCATCCTCCCCTCCCAGTTCCCTGGTGCTTGTGCTTCCATTTATCTAACCCTAATCTCATGCCCCTCTCATCCTCCGTCAGCTGAGAGAGAAAACCTCTGAACGCGACCATGTCCTTCCGGCAGCAGATCCTCTCCGCCGCCCGGCGCTCACGCCGCCGCCCCTCCTCCTCCCTCATCCATGGTCGCTCCTCTTCCTCGTCCGCCCTCTCCCACGCCTCTCCCTCCTCCGCCCCCGCCCCGCCTCCCCCGACCGCCATGATCTACGATCGCCTCGCCGAAGTCGTCAAATCGAAGATCCAGCGCCTCGAGAACCCCGATCCAAGGTTCCTCAAGTACAACTCCCCTCATCCTGTCATCGTCGATCACTCCTCCATCCTCACCGCCCCCGCCACCAAGGTCACCACCCTCCCCAACGGCCTCCGTGTGGCCACCGAGTCGGACCTCTCCGCGCGCACCGCCACTGTCGGGGTCTGGATTGACGCCGGATCGAGGTTCGAGAGCGAAGAGACCAACGGCACCGCGCATTTCCTCGAGCACATGATCTTCAAGGGGACTTCCAGGAGATCCGCTAGGGAGCTGGAGGAGGAGATCGAGAACATGGGAGGACATCTGAATGCTTACACTTCGAGGGAGCAAACTACTTATTTCGCTAAGGTCTTGGACTCGGATGTGAATCACGCGCTTGATATATTGGCTGACATTTTGCAGAATTCTACGTTTGACCAGAACCGGATCACTAGAGAGCGTGATGTGATCCTGCGCGAGATGGAAGAGGTAAACCGCAATTTCCATTCCTAACTTTACACTATCATGGCGAAGATTTGCATTTGTTTTGCCTTTGAAGAGAATTTAGGATTTAGGATGCATCTGTTCTTTGGTGGGAGGGGATTAGTATGTCAACTGTTCAAAAATACTATAGATTGTTTATGAATGTTGTCAATATCGTTCTCTTGGTTTTGAATTCTAAATCCATTTCGAGAAAAAATGTATGTTGAATCTTGATGGTGTGCTCAAGCACCAAATTGTATAATTTTTGGATTTCTAATTGTGTCAAATATCATGCTAATGTTGTCAATATTGCAGTTTGTTTTCAACTGCATGTGTTTTCTCTCTCTCTTTATAATATGCATTATTAGTCGCCCCAGTTTCTCTCCTGTTTCATAAAGATCTTAACTGAAAAAATGCTTCCTGTTGTAATTCCTTTGAAGGTTGAAGGGCAAACTGAGGAAGTAGTTTTTGACCATTTGCATTCTACTGCGTTTCAATATACTCCCTTGGGTAGGACTATTCTTGGTCCAGCTCAAAATATTAAAACAATTACAAAAGCTCATCTTCAGAACTACATATCAACACACTACACAGCTCCCAGAATGGTAAGTCTACGAACAACCTTTTACATGATAACATGAATAAACCTTCTAATTGTGCTGCCAGCCATCATTCAGATATATGTTTGTCTGGGGTTTTAATTGCAGGTAATTGCTGCTTCCGGAGCAGTGAAGCACGAGGAAATTGTTGCAGAAGTGAAAAAATTGTTTACCAAGCTATCCACAGACCCAACAACCGCATCACAGCTGGTTGCAAAGGAACCAGCACATTTTACTGGTTCTGAGGTGTGGAAACTTTTCAGTTTATTAATGTAGTTTTGCAACATCTTGATTTCATGTAACATATTTCATTTATGTATCCAAACAAAAATATCAGGTTAGGATGATTAATGATGATGAACCTTTGGCACAATTTGCTGTTGCTTTCAATGGTGCATCATGGACAGATCCAGATTCTATTGCCTTGATGGTTATGCAGTCAATGTTGGGTTCATGGAACAAAAATGCTGGAGGTGGAAAGCATATGGGGTGGGCCATTCTTTTCACTCAAAACTTTTCAATTTCTGCATTTTTATGACGTTGGAACTAAATATCATTGTTTTTTGCCAGATCTGAGCTTGCCCAAAGGGTTGGCATAAATGAAATAGCTGAAAGCATGATGGCATTTAATACCAACTACAAAGATACAGGCTTATTTGGAGTTTATGCGATTGCTAAGGTGAGGATAATTAGCGGTCATGTTTCATGTGGATTATGAAATATTCTTGTTTGTACATCCCATCTGAGCCTTCTAAGTTCTAACCAAAGTTTTAACCAAAGTGCTTCTAATTAGCTAACCTTTGAACAAAGAAGTATTATGCTATACTTATTGCTTAGTTTATCAACGAAAACATATTCTATAAAACAATCTGTGTGGGAGGATCAGTTCTTAGTAAGGGTGTTACGCTGAATGAATTTCCATTCTTGACTACTGCTGTAAATGTTGTGTAACTCTGTTGTTTACTGATTACTAAGGAAAGACATCATTATTTCATGTGGTGCTATTATGATTATTTAGCTTTTTATCCTTTTATCATTCACATCTAGAATGGAGATCGGGAATTATCACATTTGATCTTCACAGTTGACCTTGGAAAGGACAATACCCTTTATTGACCAAGAACATTAACATAACCTAACTGCATCACATGGTCATCTTGCTTTGTCCGAGTTTTTGAAGTCACATAATTGTCTTGCTTTGTTGAGTTTTTAAATTTTGTTGCCTTTATGTTTATATTTTATTTTATTGTTTGTAATCAAATGCTAATCCAAAGTAATCTCTCTTTTAACTTGCCAATAGAAAAGATGAGGTTAACTTATTCTCTAAAAAGGCACGAAATCAGCTAAATGCCATTATTAATGAGCATCAATGAATTTGGGGTAAAAAAAGTAAGGACCATTGTCACAGTACTGCTATAGCATAGTTAGTGGACGACTACCATAACAAAACAGAAATCTAGAGACCCACTCATTGTAGGTTTAGTCTGTAGTCTTTTCTAGTTTCAAATTCTGTCATTTTTCAGCTCCCTACTTTGTTCTGCCCAAATCTAACAGTTAGTAAAATATACTCCAGCCTGATTGCTTGGATGATTTGGCATGGGCAATTATGCAAGAAGTGTCCAAATTGTCTTACCGTGTTTCAGAAGATGACGTTACTCGTGCTCGTAATCAGGTATTTCCGCTCTTTGTAGTCAGTATTTTGTCCATGGATTCCACATTGCGGCCTTCTATACCATAGGATGGTACAATTTTAGAATCATAAGTTAAATGATTATGTCATCTGATTTATGACTTGCGTCGCAAATGCTTGTTTGTACATGACGGTCTTGTCATTGTCTGTGCCCTGAGTGGCTTACTAATCCATTGGTTGTTCACCATTGCTGTTTTACTAAGTTTCTCCCCCCTTTTGTGCCAGTTGAAATCCTCTCTGCTGCTTCACATTGATGGAACTAGTCCTGTTGCTGAAGATATTGGTCGACAGGTAAATCCATTTTGCCATTATATTTGTGGAGTCAAATCCTATTGTTATGAAACGAGAAGTGTAGTTGCTGCTTACAAGTTTCAAGATTTAGTAAAAAGGATATAAGTCTTCATGAAAACTAGTCCTGTTGCTGAAGATATTGGTCAACATGATGTTTAAGTCAATTATCTACGTTTAGTAAAACCAATTAAGTCTTCATGAAACTAGTCCTGTTGCGGAAGGCAGAAGATGTTGGCTGTTGGGTAGTATATACTTTATCTCCCTATATTGCTTATCATCATCTTTGTTGTGAGTCATATTCTAGTCTTTTAAAAGACAAATGTTATTGCGGTTTTCAAGTTCTGAGATTTAGTATTGATATTATAAAATGGATTAAAATGATGTTTTGATGCTTTTTTTTATTTACTTTAATTAATACAATCATTCACACTCACACTCATGGTTACATGGTTCGAAAGTCGAATCGAAACGAGGTACGAAAACGGAAACGCGGTTCGTTACCTCAATCGAATTCGGTACGACGGGGAATGGTAGGGTATTTTTCTTTTTTATTTATTAGTTAAAAATAAATATTAAAATACTAATTGGGGAAGGGAAAGATGCAGAAAATCCAGGGCAATCACATGGGGAAGTGAAAGATGCAGAAATTGATTCACTTTTATTTGGGCCTTTTCTATAATAATTGGGCCTAATGCCTTTTAGCTCAACCCTAATTTCATTTCCTCTTCCTCCCACCCTTTCCTCTTCCTCCCACCCAACAATGGCGATCATATCTCACCCATTCTTCCTCTTCCTTGCATCTTTTCCTCCCTTTCTCCATTTTTTATTGGGTTCGCCCCTATGAACGAATTGGTTCGAGTTTCCGACCGAATTCGGAACGAAGTTTTCGGTACGAAAATCTATACATAGTACCACGAATTCAGCTTCCATGGTCACACTCACACCCTTGACCATGTTAGCTGTTTTCTGGTTTTCTCATATTGTTTTTTCTACGTCCCATGAAATTAGACCTATTATGCTTTTTTATGTGTGATTTTTACTTGTATGTATTTTTATGTTCCCCTTCATGACATTGAAAGGGTGATTTTGTATCTAATATATCTATCCATAATAAGTGAGGTTAAAAGTCAAGGAACATTTTACATGGGGTACAGCGGAAACACATTTTGATATGAAAACAAATATTCTTGAAACATTCATGATTTTGATGTGAAAAATCATTAGAATTATGTAATAGCCTTATTAACCTGTTTTTTTTTAATTTTTTTATTGTCTATCTGGGCTATGAAATTCATCATGTCAGCTACATGTGGCATGAACATGTAATACTCCTTTTGTCCCAGTTCATCCGTCATTGGTTCTTTTCTTGTCAGAATGTGTAGAAACTAGGATGTGCATATTTAAAGTAGTTATCATTTCCTTTGGAAGTCTGAGAGAAGCTGATGTGATAATGATAAATCTTGTGTCTGTCTTGTTTGACACTGATTCGAGTAGGGGTGAAAATATAAAACAAATTCTCTCGAACCATTCTATCTTTTTTCAACCACCATGTCACCAGCACAGCAGCCCCTGCCAAAGACCTTGTAAGGCGCTGGTTTCGAGGAGTCACTCATTTCTGACACAAGTAAAACAATGCCTAAAGTGACTCCCATTTATATTGATTTATGAGTAGACAACTAATGGTTGCCATTTTCTTTATATATTAAAACTAATAATGGAATTGCTCTTGGTCACTTTACACAAGTAAGTAATTATTTTTTTAATACATGCAGCTGCTTACCTATGGTCGAAGGATCCCTTTTGCCGAGTTGTTTGCTAGAATTGATGCTGTTGATGCAAGCACCGTGAAACGAGTTGCTGATCGCTTTTTATGTGACAAAGTAAGTAATTTGTTCTCAATTATAAATTTTATATTTAAATCCAGTGAACCACTAATTTAGGGTTGCCCAGAATTTTCAATTAGGTTGGAGTAGCGTTGCCAGTGATAAAATGTTTCCTTTTTCTTTTCTTCTACTGTATTATTTTGGGTTTTCCGTTATATGTCTTCTCTCTTTTTAGGATGCACTGGCACTTAATAAGTAGCATTCAGTAGAGTAATTATATGTTCCAGGTAGAACTTAATTTTGGCTGCCCATATAGTAAAAGTCCTTTGAACATAATTTCAAGAGCTTACAGTTTCAAGATCACTAGTCATATGTTAGACGGTTTTTCAGTACGGAACATAATTCGTTTGACATCCAATGAATTGAAGGATTCACATTTATTCTCCCCTATCATATAGTCCCAACCTGCTAACTTGATTATCCAAGCTAATGGGTTGAAGTGACATAAGAAAGGGTAAATTGCATGTTTGATCCTCGTTCTTTTAGACTTTGCCTGATGACAGTCTGTAACCTTTATCTTTATCCTAATAAAGTCTACTAATACAAAATTCATATAGTCCTTGCTTATGTTTGGGATTGTCCTGAACTTTCATGAAATCATCTTTAAAGGTTGAGGATCAAATTTGCATTTTTACCCATAAAAATAGTATCGGCTATGGATTATAAATGCTATTGCTGGAAAACGGTTGAGTTTCGGCTTAGGTTTTAGGTGTTCATATTTCTGCTACTTGAAATTCCAAAAAACTAATTCTCACCCCAGAATCACCTATTAGGCTTTCAGTTTCATTGTTTTTATTTGCTCTTCCTCTCAATATCTAGTATTGACATTAGGGAAAGTTAACATTTTAGAAATGAGAAGCATGACTTACGATCTTCCAATAATTGCAGGATATTGCGATTGCTGCCGTCGGTCCTATTCAGGGCTTGCCAGACTACAACTGGTTCAGACGCAGAACCTACTGGAACCGCTACTAGATTCCCTACCCTTTCCTGGCTTTTCAATTACTATCTCACATTGGTAAGACGCATCCTAACCGGTTTGCATAAGAATGTTGCCCCCCTTTATGCAATAATGGTCTAGGATCGAAAGGTTTTCTCGTATTTATAATCATTTTTGTAACATTAACAGTCAGCAAGCAAATAATGTGCCAAATCCGCCACGTTGGTGGTCGTGAAATTTTGAATACTCGTCGTTGTGGCCAACTGATTTGGCACCGAACATGTGAATTTACCTTCTGCGTTCAGGTGAACCAGTCGAAGTTAAAAATTTGTCGTGTTGTTTTCATTGCTTCTGTATTCAGGTGAACCTTTCAGGCAAAATATTCAGTATTTATTACATTACAGCCTTTATTTTTAACAATGAATAAAATTGACAATTCGTTTGGAAAGGAAATACTCCGTATGTATTACAGCCTATATGGCTCTCTGTGTCACCAGTTAGTAAAAAGGTTTTTGAGTCTAATTTGCTGCAGTTTCTCTTTTATAAGACATCCACGATGATTTAATTCAACCACAACTAATTTCTAAACGGTTTTTCTATCCTATGTCATAGAATAAAATTTCCATTTTAGAAAAAAACACATTTCCTTAATTTAATTGCTTTAGCTAAATTTTACATTAGATTCTTATGGTACACTCATTTTTTGTAGGAAATCTTTCTCCAATTGGTTCTTATCCTATGCTCCTAGGGTGATAGAAAAACCGATTTCTATAATGTAATTGGTTTATACGTATTAAGCTCAACATTTGGCGTGATTTTTCTAGGGAATGATTTAGCTAATTGCCAAGGGTCATCCTTGGCATGGATGTAATATACGTGTGTTGTTTGTTGGCGAGTAATCAGTTAGCTTATTTTACGGGTATTTGATATTTTGCCGAATTTTGGGCTATCTTTTTGCTCAATAAAGAAAGGTGGTCCTAACTCCTAAATATTTGGAGAATGTATCAATAGTTTTGGAAAGATCTTTAAGAGCATCCTAACGGTTAGTGTAAAATAGAGAAAATGGACAATTTTAGAGAAAATATGAGTTTTTTACCCCAGCGACTTTTGTAAAACAATCTTTAAAATTAAATACGTTTACCTCTTTCAATGCCTACCTATTTGTTGATTAATTGTTGTCTATTAATTTAATTAAGTTATTGGAATTTTATTTATAAAATTATGAATTTATTAGTGTATACTCCGTAATATAAGGAATTCGTATAATAGAGAAGTTAAGAGGTGTGTAAAAAATTTAGAGATTTTACTATTTTGTTCTCTATTTTAAAGGTTTTTTTAGAAACTATTGGGGATGTTTCTAAATGAGGTTTTTTTACACAAATCGCTATTAGATTATAGATGTTTGTTGTCTTTTTAACAGATTTTTAAAGAGATACTCCATCTATTTCAAAATGAAAGTCGTTTGTTCTCAAAAAAAAAACAGAGAGTAAAAACTATATAAAATATTTATTTTTTAATTAATTCATTTTTATATAGTTAATATTTTATATGAAATTATGCAAAAATAATTAATACAAATTTTAAATAGTTTTAACTTAAAAAACACAAACCACCACGAAGTTGGATCATAACGTGATTTTATAGTCTATTTATATCACTTTAAAAATTAAAAACATAACCTAAATAACGTGAAATTGGAAACTAACATGTAACAGCTGGTATGATGAGAGCTACATTCAGATTTCAATGACAAGGGCGGATTAGATCAAATATACTTGTAAAACATGAAAGATCAACCATATATACAATCCAAACTCCCCGAACAAAAGTAATTTGAATGAAGATGCTAAAGTTCCTCCTATCCCACCAAAAGTAAGAATAAACCAACCAACGAAGCTAATATGATATCGACAGTCACAACCTAACTGCCAGCGACTGACACGACGAGCCCCTAGCCTAAAGAGGATAACACTGCTAGCTTCAAAATAGGCTGACACCCTCCGCTAACTAGCGTCAAATGAGATTTTCCGAGACCATCAGTCCAAGAATTGTATCAAAAGTAATGAAGAGATGGATTTACTTACAAGAGAAAACGAGCAGCGAGGCAGCAATATGGCCTGAGTCATATTCTCTATTGCGTGTGCCGGTTTTCCTTGTTTCGTTTCCAGATTCTAGTTCCTCTAGATTCCCATATTCTCTACGATTTCTACTTTTGCATCGAGCAGTGCCACCTGAATGTACATGTTAGCCTAACCTGTTATGAACAGTATACAAAAGCTACTAAGACTGCCTGGCTCTTGTATTGTAAGACCGTCGAGCGGAATAGGGAGTCCTTTGTGCTGATCCTGTCCAGGTGCCATCGTTGTCCTCGTCGTCGTCCTCTTCTCTGGCCACCGGACGACCAGCCTTTCCACCTCTCCTGGCTGCAGGCGGGCGCTTCCTCTTGATATGTGCTGTATAGGCTGAGTAATCTACCGTGTCTTCCCTCAAGGCATTCTTGTATTCCTGTTTACACCAAAGTCTCTAATAATTTGATAGATGTTCTAGTGAAAAGTTCTTCACAGAACCTTCCACAATGGAAGAACACATGGAAGCTGAAGGAGGGTCAGAATAAAAAACCCAGAAGCGTTTTAAGGGGAAATGAAGGTTTTCCTAAAATGCCGCTTGAAGTAAGAAAACCGGATATCCTCCCTTTATAGTATCCATTGTAACAGTTACCATCCATCATTAACTTCCCAAAAATTATCAGATTGAAAATTCTTTTACTAAGCATGAGACTTGTTCAAGTATAGATAAGACAGGTAGGCTCCAACTCTACTTTCCCTGGCATATTGACTTATAATACTCCAAATTGCGTAGAAAAAAACAGGAAATGTGCACTTAATTCCTTCTCTATCATTCCTATTTTTCCGGGTGTGGGTTTTGAGGCATAATTAGAGTTAGAGAAGATGGATTTACCTGATATCTTTGCGTTAACTCTTGCGAAGTGGATGGCAGGTCAGTGTGCATGTCACCTATGCTGAAAGGGATGTTCTGCCTGGAAAGCCCTTCTCCAGTTTTAGGAGGCTCAGTAGGAGAAAATGCCTGATCAAGGAATTAATTGACAGAATTACATTAAATTCCATCAAGCCATGTAATGAAATGAACACACAATGTATATTCAACTCCTACCTGACAACGGACATCATCTAGGTTATAAACAATTTTTAGATGTCTCTTCAACTTCAGAAGGAGCTGAATTGCAACTGCAGCGACACACTCGGCCTGCGTACATTCATCATAATCAATGAACAGCCAACTGAGGTGATCGAGTCTCAAAATGAGCAGGGCAAGGTAAAAAAAGCATATTTGGGGTTAAAGAACCCAGAAAATCAAGAAGTTAGATAAAACTATCAAGAAGAGAGCAGAGTATGCATGCATATTAGGAAAACTATAAAGACGTAATCTCAAACACATCTAGAGTTGACCACTAAATGCCTTTTCAATCAACTCACTTGAAATTTGTGCCGATCTTCTTCACTAAAGGTGTAAAGATTGCCTGAATTTGCTTGATTTGCACCTTCGTCGGTCACTCTCAAATTAGAATATAACTGCTCACCCTCTATGGTTGGATGAAAACTAATCATATTATTGCTGAATTCCATAGCGGTATAGGGTGCCAACTGCAATGTTGTATCCTGCTGATTACATCCATTCTCATGATATACCTTCAGGGAACCTCGCAGTGAAAAGTGCATGCTCAAAGCTTTTAAACTTGCTTCTAATGTTCCAGACCTGACTTGTATAACTCGGTTTATTACATAAATCAGGTATAGAGGCTCATCAGCCTGTGTGAATGGGAGCAATGAAAGAATCTCCGTGCAATACCTGAAAAAATAGAATTTGCGTCAATTAACAAGTAAAAAAAGCACCAGCTATACACGCACAGAGGAGATGCAGCATTCCTGGCAGCTTACATTAAGAATGGGATAACTGTAGTGCTCCAATGAGGAGTATCAAACTTTCGCACCACCGAGGACATGAACTTATGCCTACCAATGCGATTTCCACGTATAAGTTTGTAGATACGGGAAACACCTAGCCTTGCGTTTGAGATGGACAGGTCATCAGGTTTCTCCTTGACATGTCTGCCAACCTTAGGTTGTGCTTTTAGATTTAAATGTCCATCATTTTCTTTCATGGACTGTATGAAGGCAAATGACAACTGAAGACCATCACCAAGGCGGCTTTCAAAGAAATCAGGATGCCTGAAAAAATTCTCACCATTAAATATGAGCAAATCAAGTGCACATAGGTCTGAGCAAGATGAAGAAGATTACTTTTCATTCATATTCATCAGCAAATGATGTGCCAATTTTGAGTTAACCTCTTCAGGATCTGTTTCCAATGCAATGAGGTATGGAACACAGGTAATGGGGTGAACAAGACCTTGGCGAAGTACTATTTCCACAATCTGCATCCACAATAAGATGAATAAGTTAACATTGCTTAGAGACTTCAAGCATTACACTCTGTGCCCACTTTCTTTTTTGAAGACTCTAGAGCCAAAACTACTTGTTTTTATTCAAGAAATTAGAACAAAAACTTAATGCTGAACATCCTAATTCAGTTGCCCAATTAAGAATGACAAGCTTTCATTGATTTATAATTAAGTTGTCCAATTAAGAATGACAAGCTTAGAGGCCAACTTCTAAAATTCCATGTTTCCCCTTAAAGCATCCATAAATTCATCAATCTGGCAAAAGCTGCAATCACTGCGTGTGGAAACCAGGAATCAGTAAGAAAGCAAAAATGCCTTTTCCTTACCTTCAAGGCAGATTGGCGAACCTGCTCATCTGTGTCCAAGGTTCTTTCTAAGATCTTGTCCCAGTACAGTTGTACTATCCCTCCACAGATGTTGGTGTCACCTGCTCCAGCAGCATAAGGGACAGTTGATCCACCTTCCAGAGTCTGATCAATCACATTACTTTCGACACCATCTGGTTGCAGTTGACTTTCAGCATCAAGCAAATATTCGTACATGTTTTGTAGTGATTGCATCTGGACATAATTTCATTTTTAGTATGGAGCAAAATGCAAGGTGGAGTTGACAAGATTCGTGTTTTTTATAGAAGAAATGGAAAAGAGGAAGTCTTTACCTTTAGTCGCACATTAGAGCTAGAAGACAAAGTAGCAGCTACTATCTTTCCAATATCATTTTCCAGCATACATTCAGGCTTAGCAATTAATACAAAACCCAGTGCCTGTAAGGTATATATAAAAAAAATTCAGATCAGTCATAAAACAGCTTATCAGATTCTGTGGAGTTGTGGGAAGGACCAAAAGGTCAGCATACCTGCAAAGCTCTGACCTTTATGGCAAAATCATCTGCCAGTAGATATTTTTTAAACAAGTTAAGGCTGCTGCCGAAATCTACAACTTTGTTGCAGGCACTCAGTAATGAATTACCATGGCGAATCAGTAGTCCAAGACAAAATAGAGATCGTCCTACTTGCTGAAAACAAGCAAACATAAGTTATGCCAGTGAAAACACTTGCCTACCAGCAGAAGTTTCAGTTTCAATATCTGGGAAACATAAGCATAGCATTATTTTGTACGAGGAAATCAAATTTCAAAGAAGAGCAAACTAGAAGAGGTGCAACATGCATCATATATAAAGTGGAATGCGAAAGAACATGTAATTGTGATTCCTAAGAAGCAAATCACCAAGTCCAACACGAACCAAGAGCAGAGGCTCCTCTCTCCGTATTGCACTCCTCAACTTTCAATTTTGAGCTGCAGCAGTGTTTAAAACGGCTAGAGGTGGCCCAAGGTAATGGACAAGCCTATGGATTAGGCATGCATGAGAGGCAAAGGTGATTGTCTCTTCACAAAACATCTCAAAATACCTAAAACTTTGACTACTTTCAATTTTAATACTATAAAACATTTCAATGAGGAAATAAAACAAAATTGAGAAGATAATATTGTAATAAAACAAAGTTTGTTTTTAGGTAGTAAGCAAGTAAGAAAATCAAGTCTAAACCAACTTTTAGCCTCGCCATTTTACAAACTGAGCTGCAGGAAATCAACAGGCTGTTTTCGCCATTTTCAACCTCGCCATGTACAAGTTCAATCGATTTACCTCTCTCAATGCCTCCCAATCAATGGAGGCTATGGTAAATTTGATAAGTACAAGCTTACAAGATGCTCCTAATTGGGGCTATGGATGCGTCGACAGCCTAACAATCACTAACAGAATCTTCTACATCCTCTTTAAACCCTAGAAAATTTGACAAATTTGTTTCTCAAAAGAATCAAATCGAAATTGGAACCTATAGATCTAAAGATTGGTTGTACGTGTAAGTTTAATTCATTGGGGAGAAGGGGAGAAGTGCTTTGTGAGAATTTTTCCCGATGGGCTTAGATTTATGATCAATTTGGGAGGTTTTTTGGTTTTTGGGTGGTGTTTTGTTAACAGACCCTCTTTAATGGGTGGTTTGTGTAATTTCTATTATAACAGGTGGTTTAGTGAAAAAAAAAAGATATTTAATGGGTGGTTTTCTGTATTTACCCATCAACATTTTGATTAATTGCCTCCATTTTGACAGAAAAGGGTGTGGAAAAGAAAAATGATGATGCAAAGAGACAAGGTTGCAAGGCATGAAACATCCAAGTGGAAGGTTGGAACCTAAAATTCATCTTAGCTGGAGGCACCACAGGTGTATCTGCATTAAATATGTACATAAACAATGACCACTTTACCCACAAGGGGCGAGGTATGTTGGGAGGAGACTCCCCTCCCTTAATGAAAGTTCTCAAGGTTGAGCCCCAAGAATGGAGGACCTTTGAAACCTACGAGGGAGTGCTTTACCCCCTAATGGGCCTAACGGAGCGACGTGGGCGGTCACAGGGTTCGACTGAAAAAAGATGACACATTTTTGGCATAAAGGGTTAAAAGAACCAACCTGTTTGTTATCAGCATCACTACTTGTAGCATCCAAGCGTTTAAAGAACAACTGAATGAGAAGCTCAACAAGGGCAACCCTTTTTCCAGCTTGTTTACCCACTGTGCAGACACACCTACAGTAAAAGAAAAAAGAAGGTACAGTAAATGTTTAAATGATTTCCTCTCCGCAAAGAGAGGAATCCTCGAATTTCAAAGAAAGAAGAAAATGAATAATAATCTCCTGAAGTAATCCAAGGGAGTGACTGTATGAAGAATGTGAAGATTCACTCAGTTCTATCCATTTTATTGTTTATCAAATTAATGTTACACATGACATGCCCAAATAAAAAAAAAATGCTGATTTGGTCCATATGTTCATTTGGGATATGAGACCGTTTTAAGTGTTGAGATTGGGCATTAGTAGGAATAGTAGCTTTGTTATAAAATCAATAAAAGCAGTCAAACTTTCATAAGAATTCAGATTGGGCATCCACTACAAGTCTACATCCCTTAAATACAAGTTTCTTTTTGGCATACAAGAAAGGAAGCATGGGAAGGATCCGAGTTGTCATGGGAGATATCACAGATTGACAATCACCTATGAACGTGACAAAAGAGGCCACTATCTCTAAGATTTGTTTAAAAGAATGAATTATATGGTCAAAGCATATATTCGATGAGACAATTTAAACTTTTTTTTTGGTGTGTGTTGGGGGGGGGGGGGGGGGGGGGGGGTAGAAAAAGTAAAGCAGTAAGAAAATTTACTTTATGCCAGCAGAGACAACTGTCAGAAAGGAATGCCGAATAATAATGTGCTTCAAATCCTGTTCAAGTTCTTCTACAAGAGATGGAGGCAACCTTCGAAGGAAGGGAATAACAGCATCCATTATGAATATTATATACTCTAACAGCTTTGCCACAGCTCGGTTATCAACCTGAATACGAAAACAGTCAAAGAAAATTTCTTCAAGATCAAAATTGAGAAGAGAGTAAACTACTACTTTCATTGCACTTTGATAGAATTTCCTGCTCCCTATAACATATCTTGTACTAAATACACTAACATAGCATGATTTGAGGAAACTGAAAAGTATCGGTAACTAGAAAAAGAAATGAAAAATATAAGATTAAAGTTACTTGAATTCTTTCTTACATATTTTGCTGTGGATGGATTGATTAAGTGCTTAAAAAGATTGAGATTTCAGATTTCTCAAATCATCTTAAACATGAGGTGAAATGTAAGAAGTAAAAGGCAAACCATCATAAAAAATAATTCCATATTCGATTCATTTAGGTTAGATATTTTCAAGGACAAGATGATGAAAGAAGAACTAAGCAACATGATCTCTATCTTCCATTCACCATTGTCTATGATGTTATGAAAATTAAAATCATAAGTAATGATGAGTCCAAATGCAGCTAACAGAAACCCTATCATAACTCTTGGAGTATTTAGTAAGCCAACAGAACAAAAGCTGACACAGGTGAAATAGATATATAAACAGCATATGACCAGATTCAATATCCTCCTAAAGCTGTAACAGCTAACAACTACTCTGGCCAAGCAAACCATGGTGATATAATGATAAAGAAAAAGATTTAAGTTTAATTAATCCATTAACTTTGACATATCAAACAATATGCATCTGTTAATGTAGTGTCCATCTGCAGAATTTGACACTTAACATCCGTCATGGATTCCATATCCATGAAAATCAATTCTTCATGGGTGCCCACATATGGATTGCCATGAAATGGACGCACTCGTAATTCATCTGAGAAAAGGACTCCTCTCTGCTGCATTTTCTCAAACAATACAGTATTTGAGCTCCATCGAGCGTTTATCCAAGTACAACAAACTATCAAGGTCCCATTATGAACACTAAATTGACTGAAAGTAAACCAGATAAAAACCAATCCTGGATTGTTGTGATGATCATCTTTAGAAGACCACAGAAGTTATAACACAAATTCAGTAAAGGAATAGCACTGTAGCAAAACATAACTGCATGTCACCTGAATTTTGAGGTACGGTTGCAAAGTGACAACAAACTGCGATGGATCAGATGCAGGTGCACAGAGTTTGGGATCCACAGTGCAGAATGCATGCAAAGCCATCACATAAGGAAGCATGCGAACTTCTCCCTCTGCGTTATTTATTTCCTGGGCCTAATGACAACAGCTAAAATCAGATCAAAGAAACAAAAATATACATAATTAAATGGTGTAGAGTCTACCTGCAATATTTTTTCTAGTAAGCACTTGCATATTAGTTCGCAGCGCTTGTGCACAGTGGCTAATGATACAGGATTGATCCCTGCGGCTTTGACAGATTGTGGGGTAAAATCAAGAGCCAAGTTGCGCTTAATAACTGTGACAAGAGGCTGTTGGTTTGAGATCTTCCTCAACATGTCAACAATCTGCTCAGTCTTTTTAGCCAACTCTGATGGAACGGAACTACCATCTCCATAAAATTGAGTCTGGCCACCAGAAGGTTCCTCGAACCAGAACTCATAAAATGTCTTGCAGACAAGATCCTAAGTCGATTCAAAATTAGACGAACTACTATAAGAAAAATCAAAAGCAGTGATAAAATCAAAGAAAGTAAAAGGCAAGATATTTTTTCCCACTTTTCTTTTCCTTAATAAACAGAAGTATATTTCATTCCACTACATAAATTTATAAAGCAGGCCAGATAACAGGATTGCATCCAAAGTCAGTCACTTAGGACTTGAATCAAGGAACCAGCACTGCCATCATCCTTTCCCATTATTAAAATATTATTTAAGATCGAATACCATTTCTTTGCTAAAAGAAAACTACCTGAATACTAGATTCTTCATCGCTTACACGAGAAATAATCTCAATGCAAGCATTGTTCACTTCTGGGAAGTTCTCATTTGAAACACACATGTCCCTTATTATTTTAATAGCACGTTTACGAACACTGGTCCCAGTGTCCTTCACCCTCTCAGCAATCTTTTCAAAATACTGCAAACATTGCAAGTGAGTGGACAAATAAACAGGAGAAATGTTAGTCACATCACTGAGCTTTAAACAAGGACATATATAGGGATGTATATGCTTTGACACACCTTTAACCCAACATCTGGATGTGATGCAATATGCCTTCCAACAAGTTCAAGAGCAGCTTCTCTAGCAGATATTGCAGAGTCACAGAACCGACCTTCGACTGCTAATTGGACCCGTTTATCACACAAAACGTCTGGATCCGCTTCAACAATCAAACTAACCTGGGAAGGCCACCAACATGAAAGGAGAGTAAATGAAACAGTAATTGTAGGAGGATCAATTGACTGTATATAAGAACCAAAAACACTTACAGCACGCAATGCCTTAGCCCTCACTATAGGCGAGTTCTCCCTCAGACAGGCCTGAAAAAATTTGCAGAATTAACCAAAATCCCAAATCCATAAATCAGAGTTTAAAATATCAAGAAAATACCAACCAGCAAGTTGCAAAGTATTCTATCAAATCCTCTGCAGAAAGAAGTGTTCTGTCCCAGAACTGCAGAAATCTTCTTGATGGAACTCCTGGTCAGCAATGCAGCTTCAGAATCACGTACAATTTCTTTTAACTTCAGTCTTGCAAGGTGGTAATCAAGCTTCTCCTGAGATTTTGGATCATCTTTGCACCATAGACAAAGACAAAACCTATAAACAGTTACAGTAGTTAACACAGAGTGCAGGCAGAGCAAAGTCGGAGATTGAGGATGCAGCCAAACAAACAACTGCGAGTACATGTAAAATTAATGTTGTGTGATTTTAATTTTTATTGTGGGTATTCTTATTGACTACTTCTCCACTAGAGTAATGTGCACAACAACAATGCTTATTTCCAAATGATAATGAAAATTTTCTCCAGTCTATGTAGTATTTAATAGAAAACATGAACCAATAGAACTTAAAATTGAGTATCTCTTATGAAGGAAAGAATGTGGAAAGAGAAGAGGAAACAAAGATGGATAAATAAGGGAATAAATAATTTTACTACTCACCAACGTGTAAAAAGATGAAGGTCATCAGCAGAACCAGTATCCTGGAGGTAATTCAAAAGTAATTGCTGAACAATCTCCATTTTTTTAACAGAATCAGGGACTCCGGACGATTTTTTGGAAAATGAGATGTCACTCCTGCCATTATCCTTAGACTGTGATTTACAATATGATTGTAGAAGCAGAAGGTGTTTTCGAGATAGGCACAGAGGACAGTTCCAACTAACTGTGGATGCGTCATGATGCCTGACACCAGTACAATCAGCATGAAACAACCTCTCACAATCGTGGCATGCTACCAGCAACCTTTGAGCCCTCACATCCAAACAAACAGAGCATGTGTCTTCTGGATAACTTGCAATCGCATCATCTTCTTCAACCAAATCCTGTACTATCCAGAATTTCTCCCTATTGCAAAGAGCAGAATCTTGCTTGAGTCTCGCAGCAATGTTACCAAATAAATCAATTGCAGTTGCACGTATTGAAACATCTTTAGATTTTGGACCGGCATTCTGAAGCAGCAAAACACAGAGAACCTGCAAAGAATTTTCTTTAGATAGACACATAATTTTGGCAAAGTACACCATATCAATGCTAAATACAAATTTTACCTCCAAAAGAAGAGCAGAAGCAGGATATTCAGGCAGATTCAATGTTGTTAATAGATCTGATACAAGATTATCCAATATAACTCTCAATTCAGATGCATCCTGATTCTTTACAGCAGCTAAGCGCTGAAGAATCCGTGTCCAGAATGAAACACAAGTTTCAGTGGCCGCCTCATGACATTTCAGTAGGAGATTCGGATCTAATATAGCTTCTGAAATGGCAGTAATATTTGATGGTTGCCTCAAAGATTCAGGCACATTTGAACTATGGTGAACCAACTGAAGTAATAAAGCAGTTATCATCTGTATCTGCTTCTGTTCTTCATCAGGTAAAAGATAGGTTCTGGTTGCTCGCTTTGAGATAGGTAGCTTCCAAAGCAACTGAACTACTTCTTCCATTATATGACTCCGATGCTGTGCGTATGAATAAAATATCTGCAATTCCCAGCAGAGAACATGGAAATTACAAATAAACACCTAAAAATCTAGAAGGCTGAAATATGTATACATAACAAAGTGAAGCTCGTTACCCCACTAATCAAGCTGATTGCCTTCAGCTGCAAGAGCTGAATATTATCAACCAAGAATGTTGACAAACTTGTTTTAAGTAGCTGCAGAATGCAGCTGTCTGATAAGCGTTCCATCAGCAAGAGATCCCTCAAAAAACCAAGAATTGTGCAAAGTTTTTGAAAGACTGTATTTGATGCAGCAGAGGCCCTAAAGCAATAAACAAACATTCAATATCCAACCTCTCTTCTAGTATAATTAGATGATCAAATTTGTTATATGGAAAGAAAAGAAAAGAATATAGTTCACTAATGAAGATAACTATTGGAGGGAACAAAATAAACATATTATTATCAGTTAAGCAATTGTTGAAAGTCGCCAAATTGAAGAATTACAAACTCTTCATACAGGAAAATGACAACATTGAAAAGTAAGTCGGAAGTCTCGTCAACTGAAGTAAAAAGACTAGCATAACTATTACAACTTGTTGGTTAAACATACTGAGGATATGACTAGAAACAGGAGACAGCGGAGGAGTGCTATCCGTGTGGAGGAAGGCAGGTTGTGTGGTGCATAAGTATGTTTAACCAACAACAACAATCCCACAAGTTCTATGACAGGAAAGACAAGAAGCAAATAAGCTTTTGAAAGTTTTGGAATATGGGATTGTTCATGTATCAATCCATTTCAAGCAGTGAAACCCATTACTCTAATTTAATGAGCCTTCCAAACAGAAAACTTGAAGGGAGACCGGAGAACTCAAAGTACCTGTTTGTTGTAGCCCTTTTTGGTTTAACACTCTTTACTATACGCCTTTTCTTGCTCGCAGAACCAAAGTTGGCACTATAATCATCATCATCATCATCATCATCTCCTGAAAATCAAATTATAATTACACTTTGAACATTGTTAAACATGAAATAAAACAAGATCTTTGTGGGTTGTAAATTGAAACACATTATATATGAAACAAATGGTCAATGAATAAGAGAAATCTAGATCAAACACGATAAATTTACTGGATATGCAAAGACTACATTTTCTAGGGTGCTTCTGTCTGCTGTAATTATTGTTGCATTGTTTCAAAGGACCATCTCTCTTCTCAATCATGTACTTTTGAAACCCTTCGGGTGAGAATATCAAGTGGGAAATTGATCTTACGCCTAAAAGGAAGCAAATTAATCAGCCTCAGCAAAATGTTAGTATGAAGTTCCAGCCATAGTCTTTTAATAAAGCGCCAAAGACCACTTTCTTAGTGAGACACAATGACTTAAACTTGGCCTGAATTTTGAGAGGCAGTTTTGCCCATTAACCAATTTTAGGAACTTCCACTGTAAGAGGTTTTGTATCCAATTGTGTTCAACCATTTTGCTTTTGAGGCTGTACAAAAGATTTTGTGTAGGTATCCACCAACATTGTCACTCGAAATGAGAGGTAAAAATTACGAACCATCAGCTGCTGCATTCTCCTTAGGTTTGTGCATAGCACGATATGATGGGTCACTTGCATACATTACGTCCACGATCTGATGTCTCAGGAACTCCAATACTCTTTCAATAATCTGATTTAGGCAAGAACGATGTAATTCGAAGAGAATGATTATCCACACAAACTCACGAAGATAGAAGATATAACACTTTGATATATCCACTGTCAAACAATAAACCAAAACTGCTTCCAAAACATAATGTTACCTCTTCTTTGTACAACTGCTTTGGCATGTATGGATGAGCCATCACTGCCAGTGCAGCATGAATGGATTCCAAAGCAACAAGGACCAATGAAACATCTGAACCCGACTACATAGATTTACAACATAATGGCATTATGAGATTAAAGAATAAAATATTAACCCAGCACCCATGAGTCTAAATACAAGAAATCATAAAATGAAACCCAGAGAATGTATAAAATTCAGTAACAGACTTACATGTTTACATTCATCCACAGATAATCCCTCAGCGTTATGAATCTGATGATCCAACACTTTTAGAAGTCTGGTAAGAATCTCGACAGGAGTTAAGTGCAACATCTTTTCACCCCTTATGGACATTACTTCATTTACAAGAACTCTAATGTCAGAAAGTGGCATCGATTCCCATTCAGCTTCATCTCTATCAGCACTAGGAACTTCTGCCCTCCCACAAAAATCCTCCAAAGCTTCACAGAACCGCTTGAGTATAGCATCTACAAGTAAAATCAAATAAGAAAAAGTAACATTAGTATGTAATCAAATAATATTACATGGCAACTAAAAGCAACTTTTGTAACAATTCTCTAACTCAGCATACCTTGATGCCCAGCAGGATCTGGCACATCAGAAGAAAAATGCTCTTGATTTAATTTCTTCTTGACCTTAGGTTTTCTAGATGATGAAGGTGCATCCTGCAATTCTCTAACTCATTCAACATTTTACAACAGTAAAGTAAATCTCATTGCTTAAAAAAGACAAAATACATTAGCTTACAACAGCAAGATCACGCTGCTGACTACGAAGCTCAACACGGTCTCTGTGTACTTGATTGGTAACAGGCTCACTCTTTGGAAGAGTTGTAGCATCGGAAACTGGACTACGGATTTGCTCCCTACAGGGACCTGAGGCACTTGAAAGATACATAGAGTAATAAGCATGTAAATAGCAACATTTTTACACAGGAGAACTTTGTTTCAAGTCATTTAGGTCCTTAAGCAAACACATGTAGTACACAGCTTTTAATAATCCCTGTAATAAGAGGACTTCATAATCCAATCTACAGCCAAAGAGAAGCAAATCTGTTCTGCACATATAATCTTTTTTCTTTCTATATGGTTAATTGGTTATGATATGAGGCAAGGAAAAAGGTCAATAATATGAATATCATTGTATCAAATGTGCATCTCCGAAACAATAAGCATCAAATTTAGTATCTCAGTTTGTTCCAAAGCTCTAGATGTAATGAGATACTAAGTTTTGACAAAGTTTGACAGCATGTTATAAAAATAAAGAAAACCAATAGAAGAAGTTCTTCACTAGACAAATACTCCGTATCATTTTAGATAGGTGATTTATGTAATTAAATGAATGTACAAGAAAACATAGCTAATCTTTTGGAGCTTGGTTGAAGTTGAACATTATCCACGCAATCCATCTTTTCATGGAAGCCCATGATATGATAATGAATAATATGAATATCCTTTGACATTATACAGTTTCCGAGTTCCAGATTCACTTCTTTCTTTACATGGTCCCTTTTTTTTTAGGAATCTCAAGCTTAAGCCCCGCAAACAAGGGTTATACACTGATAACATAGTATGGAAGACAAGCCCCAAAGATTATCAATGAGGAAATAGGACAAACGACACAAAAATTCCAATTACAAAGAGTAAAATTTTGGAGGCATTGAAAAGATGATTTCAGAGTCTTGTATTTTACAAATATCTCTTTACCAATTTAAATAAAACTTTGCACGGGAAAAAACACCACAGTGCCTCAAGCCTATGAGGTCAACTGGAGGCTTGGGGGCCACAACATTGTCACACGTCACCCAGCCGCAAAGCGCACATATATTGCCTTTTTATTGACTAAAAAGCATAGTCAAATTGTCTTTCAGGGTATTGTTGCTTCCTTTGGTATCTTTTCGATTTTGAACATCGCAATTTAAATCAATTTATCACTAGACATAAGCATAAAATTCACCTGCTCATATTTTTTTACCGTCTATAAGGAGGCATTAATCCATTATAACGGGGGAGGAGGTCGAACCTGTGACCTCTAGGTCCCTTGCTCATATTAAATGTCTAAATCACCATACATTAATATTTGTGTACTTGGCCAGCTATGGAAATAAACTTAAGTTGAAGGCAATAAAATAGAATTAGGTCAGAGGCAATAAGATTAAGGTATGGAATAAAATAAATTCTAGAAAAGCTCCCACACTAGAATGTAAATCTCATGCCATATTTATCATCTCCCTAGATTGACGGAAACTTTATCATAACTTTTTTAAGTACTAAGAATGCAAATAACATATCTTCACCATCTATCTAGATTAATGGAAACCTAATCATAAAGTTTTAAAACGATGAGCATTGCTATGCAATATAAATAAAACATTCGACTCTTGGATCCATTTCTACTTTGTACCATTGAAAACAAAAAACGTCTGTATGAATGTGAATTAGATAAAATCTGAACCATTTGCAAGATCAAAAAACACACGAAAATGAGCCACTTGTATATTTTCAGGATCATGCTCTTATGGTTCTAAATATTACCATACCAAGAAATTTCATGAAGTCGATTTCCATTTTAGTTCCAAATCTTTGTTTGCTGTCCCAGTCAAGCCTCTAACCTATATTCTATAATGATAAACCGCCAATCTTTTTTTTCCTTTTTCAGTATATATATTCCTATACTTTGTCCAAGTAAAGGCCCTAACCTCTTGATGACTCTCCTATTATCATTGTCTAGCTTATAAAGTGCATGAGAATAAAACATAGATGACGTAAAAAGTAATGAAAACACTAAATATTAGTGATATTATTAGACAAAAAAATATCTATTTTATCATATTCAATTTCACGTGATTTATCATATCTATCATTTTCAAAGTTCCTAAGCTTACAGGTTTGCTAAAGGCTATTGCTAGCACCTTAATACCTGATTTATAAAAACAGTTCCTACTTGATATGCATTAGAAGCAAAAAGTGAATGTGCTGCTTCATTATATATCTGTTCCTTCGGTGTCATAGTCGCAAAAATTCTATTGTAATATACCTACTAATTTTTTAGATGAAAACCAAGAGTGACTCCACAATATGCCAATAAAATATATGTTCACTGAAAATCAATCCACTAAACTGAACTAAATCTATCCTTCATCAAATAACTTAGGATATACAGGTTTCGCAGATGTCTATAAGTAAAAAATGTGTTACGCTATCCAAGGTAACTAGACAAGCTATAAAAGGGTCACGCGGTTCCAGCCAAGGTTTCTCCTTAAACCAACACCTCACATAAACCACATTAGCTGAAGTTCCACTTTGATTTTTTTTATTTGCTTCTTCATAGTTTATTTTACTGCTTCTGAAAGACACAGTGTTCGGATGTATTATCTTCCCTTAAAATCACACACACGAAAAAAAAAAAAAAAAGAATTATACTCCCTACCTTCATAACATCTTGCATCATCTAGATGTGACAACACTTATAACGTTTAAGTGTATAAGAATAGTAAGAATTAAAGAACAATTGTGAAATTTAATACATCTAAATTCTCGTCCTTGACTGTTTGTGCAAGTGAATGCCTGGGTGTTGAGGTGCAAAAGATTAAACTGTTTTCCTACCTCCAAGAGTACACTCAAACGCATTAAGGTTGTGCCGAAGAACTTCACCACATAGATCCAAATCCTCCCCGATCTCCACTGTGCCACGATGAGAAGCTTTCGCATCATTCTTAAGGTCCCTGTGGATCGAAAAAATTCTTTATAAACCTACTGAAACAGAAATCGGCATGAAAAATCTACCTACAGACGTGTTGAATTAAATCTCACCGCCGTGCTCCCAATATCAGCACCTACTCACTCACCAGATTACAGTTCGTGCGAATTCCAGATGCAAATGCAGAAAGCAGGAGACAGACGAGAAAGGAAAAGAACTTACAAATAGGAAACGTCAGTTTCGCGAAGCAGTTCAGCAATCCTCCCGGCCTGTGCGAGCAAATCGCTCCGGTTGCTCAACGGCCTTCGCGGCTGGTCGTCAAACAAGCAGAGCTCCTGATCCGCTGCTCCACAGAAGACCGGGAGAGAAGGTAAAGGCAAGCAAGGTGCGATTTCAGAGTGCACGGTGTTGCATAGTGATATTCCTCTTTGGCACCAGTCGCCGAGGGGATTGTCGCTACTGGTACCACCACCGGACATTTTCTTCTGGTGGATCAGAGGAGAGAAAGAGCAGATTCGAAAGCTTCGAGTTCAAATTGCGGACATGGATGCTCGATTCATGCTCGGAATTGCAGTTTTAGCGGTTGAATTTGGGGTTTGGGGTTGCGAAATTGGGGAATTCGGGGGAGAGAGGGAGAAAACTGAAGTTGTGAGAAAAAAAGCCCTAGGCAGTGTGAAAGAGAGATTAGGAGCGGGGGGGTGGAAGAAGAGAAATGGCGGGGAACATGTAAAATAGGAGAAAATGTTCGTTTTTTCTTTCCTCCTTTTATTTTTGTTTGTGAAAAAAAAATTGGTTTTAGAAAATGCAAATATATTTTAGAGAAAAAAAAATTCCTTTGGTAACATTGTAACGTATGATATATTGTGCTATAACTATTGTTTAGATGGATAAAGTTTAATAATAATAGAAAAATTACTTCTTGGATCTTATTTATAGTTGTTATTAGCTAAATTTTGAAATATAATCAAATGAAAAGTCGAATCTAATAATTGAGCGATCTAATTAAAAGTTAACTATAATGAAATTGGATATTCTTTTTTCGAAATCCATTTTAATTATGTAAGTGATTTAACTATATGAGAATTTCATATTTAAAGTGTTGAACCCATTTGATTTTATGATAGATTTTAATTATTTTTCTTGATTTTTTTTATAACTCATTTCATTTGTAATGTAGAATGTGTTCCTTTAAAAGTATTGATAATTCTTATTCAATAAGTATTCACCTAATTGTGATTTTTTTTTAATCTCAAATGTTGTCTTATTTGTTGTCCCGTTATGAGATACCAATAAAAAACAACATATTTTACAATAGTAAAATAAAATAAAAATCTATATTTATTAAAGGTTTTCATCACTTCGAAAGTTGAGTTTATTCACCAACCTTGATGATTGCTATGATTTTGCGTCGATCTATAAAACTGGTTGAGTATTGTAGTATGATTCTCTCCCTTTATACGCCGTCAAACCAATGTGTTATTCAAATAGATTAATAACAAGCAAATCACGAATTCACGATAGATTAATGATAGGGATGTGATTAAAGTGGTAAGCTACTTGGTAAATTTCTCTCTCTAAGCATTTTTGTTTATATTTTTTAGTTATAAGATTGAGATTCACTATTTTATTTTTTATTTTTTTGTCATGTGAGGTTCACCGTTTTTTTGGTCATGCGAGATTCACCATTTTTAATGTTTAAGTCATTGTGTGTGATTTCACAATTCTTTATATTTTAGTATATTTATTTTCACTACACAATCAATGTGAGATCCTGATTAAAATCTTCGAGTTTTAGAAAAAGTTATTAGCTAAATTTGTGAAATTTCACGAATTGTAAAGTATTCTTTTAATCGTTGATTTTAATTTAATTAAGGACTACATAATATTAACACTAAATTCTATTATGTAAGGATTTCAATGGAGTAAGAAAGAGTTATGATACACTTGTAACTTTGTAAGTTTCTCTAAAATCAGGAAAATTGAAAGAACGAAAAACAAGTTTAGGGACTCCAATACCCTATGTAAAATTTGACCTTTCTTGTTATTGGGACGACGATTTTGTCCCCATACGCGAGGTGGACATCCTGATTCCGGAGGACGGTAACGATAAAGACCAAATTGTCATCGACATTCTATATGTTAGCAAGTCACCTGAATCTGCCAGAGCTATAGAGCTATTGGCCAGGATGTTGATCTTTTTTGGCACTGACATCCGGTGTCGAGGGTGCTTGTTGTCACCACCGACAGTTTGTGTTAGACTGTCGGTAAACACTCTTCTACAAAATACCCACCCCAGCCGCCCTCTTCACAATTTTTTTCCGAGTTTTGCCGGCTCTGAAACCAGTGTCAATTGGACCTTTACGAACACCGGAAGTCGTAGAACAAACCATGTATATGATGACAAATTACCGTCCCGATAGCAAGCCGGTTCATTAATCCATGAACCTTTTAAGTCTTTGACATATCAGATACATGCTTACTCCAATGCCCATATGCAGAATTTGACAAATAAATCCTTCATATATTTTGAGAACCCATCATGAAAACTATAGATTGCACACTTATACAACAACAGACATAAAATTAGTTCTGAATTGTTTAGATAATCATCTTCAAAAGACCACCATCATTATAACCGAAGGTAGGACTTCACTTGCATATCAATTCAAAGCATCCACTACAGCAGCTTTAACATACTGCATTGTAGTTGTACTTCACAACTATGAACAAAAGTTGATGTTTTGGGATCACACAAGTTAGCCATTAACTAAGCTCAGCTAACATAATCTGAACCACACACATTAATATACTTCAAAAGTGGGCTAAATAACTTACAAATAACCTACTCAGTTTCTATCGAGCTTTGATATGTTTGTTTTTTTTCTTGAAGGACAGCTGGTTTCGCCACCCAGCATTCTCGTCTTGGTCATCCCAAAAAGCATGTTCTAGCTGGTCTAGCTCCCTTTGATGGCACCACCGGTGATACAACTCTGCTTCATGTAAATGCATACATGGGGCTCGTCGTTTTCATAGTGTTTGCATATATCAAACATACAAAACAGTGTGACAGTGAGCTCCGACCAAGCACAACGACAATCTGTGGAACGTAGACAAGGGAACAAGTTGCAACAACACACAGGTGCTAGAAGTCGTTTCTTCGGTTGGGTAGGCAATTTTGGGAGGCTAGCAAGGAACCAGTCAACCAGGTTCTATGGCTAAAACAGGCAAGTGACCTGGCATAAATGCCAGGTAGAAAACACAGTTGTGGCCTTGTGGGTGGTTACCAGAAAACAACCTTACTGTGTGAGTGATCAGTGATGTGAGAACTACTTCACAGTCCAAATTGCTGGTGCAGCTACAAACAATAAGGTTTTGATAAGGACCAAAAGGCTTAACATGAACTAAATTAAAGGAGTTCAGATTTATGTGTATCAGTACAAGCAAAATCTTCAAACAAATTAATGCTTGAGTTTAGACAAGGAAGCATACCCTAACCTTTCATGTTTATTCTCTCTTAGCATCTTAAACATGTAGAAAATTGACAATCACTTGGATCAATTTATTCTCTTTATCAACTAGAACATTGATAATTCAATAAAATTATCAATGTTTTTCCAATTTCAGCTACATTTCTTTAGATTTACCAGTGGTCTTCCAAGTTCTTCTGCTTCACGGACAGACGCCCTTTCATCCCTCTCTTGCTCCAACTTAGCCACCTGGGCAGTTGGAACCGCAAGGACTCCTCCACCTCCTCATGCAGTTGGAACCGCAAGGACTCCTCCACCTCCTTTGCCTTGTTCGCCCTTTCATCCCTCTCTTGCTCCAATTTAGCCACCTGGGCAGAGAGAGACGCCGTATTGTAATAATTAACCTCTTCCATGAGGTTAACGACCTCCATAACAGATCCAAAGATGTCAGCGCCAGTCATAAGCACGTCATTTGTTCCTTCGTCTTGTTCTTCTTCGTCCAGGCATCTAGCCGTGCCAAGATTTCATCTCGCTCCTCTTTCCTGGGTTTAAGCAGTTCAGCCGAGGCAAGTTGGACAGCTGCACGCTACCAAAGTCGAAGTGCATTCTCTAATCATATTGAAATCGAGGAACACTTTAACATTAAGAATCGGCTCAGGGGAGTCCTGAGAACAAACAAATTACTCACCTTCTCCCGAAGCCTCTGACGAGCCGATTGGGCCTGACTCGACATTTCAACAATTTCATCTTCGGTAGCACCCATCCCTGTGGCAAGAAAAAGAGGAAATTTGTACCAAAAGTGCATCTTCCATATAGGTTAGGGTTTCACAAGAGTCAGAGTTAGTGAATTCGCAGCTTACCAGAGACGCGCGAAAACGAGAGAGTGAGCCGAGAGGGAAGGGAAGATCTGTGACTGCGAGGGACTGAATCTGCGGGAGAGTAAGAGGTAAGATTTACATTCGATTTCGATGATGAAATCAATCAAATCAGGATCTAGATTTCAAAAAATTCAAACCCTAATTCTATACCGAAAACTAACCTTGATCCATGAACATCTTCGAAGCGCAATCAATGAACCTCTGATCGATTTCTCACTGACTTCTCTTGTTCTCTCGTCGTCTCTGATGGATGAGACCCTTAGGGCATGTTTATCGGTATAAAAAGTAGGGGATACTTGGAGTTTTATTAATTAAAAATTTGAGAGAGTTCAAGATCGCCCTTTCACTTCCTACTTCATTTCCTACAACATCAAAATATTTTGACATATATTTAATCTTTAAAAAAAATATAAAAATTATATTTATATTACTAACATCTATTTTTATATATTCATAAAATTTTATTTTGAAAATTCATGTTTTATAATTTTTATATACCGAAGACTGACTTTAATCCATGAGCGTCTTCGAAGTGGAATCAGTGAACATTTGATCGATTTCTCACCCCTTAGCTTTCACCTTTTTTATGGATGAGACTCCTTACTGACTTTTCTCGTTCTCTCGTCGTCTCTGATGGATGAGACTCTTTACTGACTTCTCTCGCTCTCTCGTCAATTTCAGCCACACTTAAAACTGGTGAACGTTCCTAGCTTTGAGATGCCATCACATTCACTAGCTTTGAGATGCCATCACATACCGAAGACTGACTTTACCGCAGTTGCATAACTAGATACAGATTACACCCACTGATGCCATCACATTCACTAGCTTTGAGATGACTAGTTTTTAAATAATGAAGAAAAGTATTATTTTATTTTTTATCTAACTAATTAAACTTTGTTTATATGTATTATGATAGGAAACATTGTATAAAATAATTTATAAATCTCATACTTTACGCACGGGTACCATACTATTCAACCCCGATGTCTAGGTATTTTAAAAAAAAATACAAAACTTAATCCGCGTGTCTATAAGAAAAGTACATATCTCTTCCAATCCCGGGTTCAAAAATTGGATTTACATGTAACATGCAGATTTAATCTCGTGTTTCTATCGGACCTGCAATTTTTTAATCTCGTGTATATAATGGAAATTAATTCTTCTATGTGTATGTAATGCAAATTAATTAATAATACACCTATGTTCTTAACTTAATAAAAAAAATAGAATAGGCAAATAATAATCATAACGTACTAGAAAATTATTAGTAAATTATTAAAATAGTTAGCACTATCGTTTTGTTAGTTTAAATTATTAGAAAATTTTACATAATACGGAAATAAATAATACGATAACATCCGAAAAATATGATTAGTTTACTTAGATTAATTTAAAATCTCGTGCGTGGCGCACGAGTTATAGGCTAGTTAGTGTATTATAGGCAAGGGGTGAGGGAATACATAATTACTCCCGGATTTAATTCTTTAACCGAGACCGATCCATCACGGTTTCGACTTTTATATTAAATCGGATACCATAATATATATATATATATATATATATATATATATATATATATATATATATATATATATATATATATATATATATATATATATATATATATATATATATATATATATATATATAGACTAAATACTTAATTAAACCTAGAAACATGAGCCACATAAAATATTTGTAAACATTCTATTATTCTCCCACTTGGCTCGTGTGATGACTTGATGGCTTAATTGAAACTTTATATGTACAACTATAATGTATAAAGTCCATACAGTAAATATAACATTTACAGAATTTCGAATTGATCGGATCATGGCAGTCACAAGTCATTGGGCGACATGATTCCTTCCACGCAGTGCCGATCCTATCATTTTTGAGGCCCTGGGCGGGAAAAAAATTGAGGCCCTATTTATATATATAATATATATTTAGTATCTTATATACGTTTTTTTTTTTAATAAAATGTCTTAAATCAATTTAAAGTATCAAATATCATTTAAACTCCAACGCCATGTCCTAAAAATAATAGCATATCTCATCCAACAATTAAAAAAATCTTTAGTCACTGATACAAAATGTATATTATTATTGAGGGTTTTTGAAACTCAGTGGTTAAATGAGGGAGGTTTGCATAATATATGTTCATTAAATAAATAAAAAGATAGGGCCCATTTATAAATTTCAACGATCTCTAAAGACAAACTCTAAAAACACCGTTCAATAAAAAATAAATAAAGAATAAGAGTTTTGATTCACGGTTTTTAAGGTTGGGTGCATGTTTATTGAGCTTTTTAAATGAACAATAATTTAGATTTCCATTTGATTTCGATCATGAAATCAATCAAACCAGGATTTAGATTTCAAACAATCAAAACCCTAATTCTATACCTAAGACTAACCTTGATCCATGAGCGTCTTAGAAGCGGAATCAGTGAACCTTTGATCGATTTCTCACCCCTTAGCCTTCACCTTTATGATGGATGAGACTCCTTACGGACTTCTCTCGTTCTCTCTTTACACTGTGTTTGGCAAATGGAATATTAATGGAAAGGAAGCGAAGAGAAAATAGAGAGGGGAAGAGAAGAGAAGAGAAATGAAGTAGTATTTTTTAAGATTTGCCATTTGGCTATCACATGGAAGGAAAGGAAGGGAAACACGTATATGCTGTTTGTTTAGGTGGAATTGAAGGGATTTTTATTGAATTAGCAGTGTTAATTAATTGCATATTTTTCCTTTTTCTTTTTTTAAAAAAAATCTCCTTACTGACTTCTCTCGTCAATTTCAGCCACACTTGGGAAAACTGGTGAATCCTGTCGTCAATTTCAGCCACACTTGAGAAAACTGGTGAACGTTCATATAAAGGACGCCCTTTCACATTCCGTAACCCAAGGGCGGATCTTTGGGTAAGCCCACCCATCAGATGCTAGGGTAAAAATTAATTTGGAGTGTGTTAAAAAAAAATATTGCTAGGGTAATTTTTTTACTCTGCTGAGCTTAATTTTGTTTGGTCTAAATGAAATGACATTCACTCACCTTCAATTGTACATACACAAAACACACAATTTTACCTTCAATTGTTGTGTCATCTAAATAATTATAAATTAATATATGTATAGAAAGTCGAGAAACAACATCTACTTAATCACTTAAATCTCTTTTGGATTCGGGGACTGAATCTGCGGGAGAGTAAGAGATGTAAGATTTCCATTCGATTTCAATCCTGAAATCAATTAAACCAGGATCTAGATTTCAAATAATTTAAACCCTAATTCTATACCGAATACTAACCTTGATCCATGAGCATCTTCGAAGCGGAATCAGTGAACCTTTGATCGATTTCTCACCCCTTAGCCTTCACATTTGTGATGAATGAGACTCCTTATTGACTTCTCTCGTTCTCTCTTTACTGACTTCTCTCGTTCTCTCGTCAATTTCAGCCACACTTAAAACTGGTGAACGTTCATACAAAGGAGAGGGTGCCCTTTCACATTCCGTAACCCTCATATTTATTTTTCGTAACCGTTCACCCATTCATTTTCCCTATTAATAATCCTTTATGAGATAGTCATCATTAGTGTATTATAGACAAGGGGTGAGGGAATGCATAATTACTTCCGGATTTAATTCTTTAACCGAGACCGATCCATCACGTTTTCGACTTTTATATTAAACCGGACACCATAATATATATAGACTAAATACTTAATTAAATCTAGACACATGAGCCACATAAAATGTTTGTAAACATTCTAACATTCTCCCACTTGGCCCGTGTGATGACTTGATGGCTTAATTGAAACTTTATATGTACAACTATAATCTATAAAGTTCATACAGTAAATATAACATTTACAGAATTTCAAATTGATCGGATCATGACTTAATTGAAACTTTATATGTACAACTATAATGTGTAAAGTTCATACACTACCACGATCCCAATCTATCCCGACTCCGAGAGCCAAAACCACATCCATAGAGAGGATCACCGAGCCACGCTAACGCAAAGAAGCACAAACGCCGAAGTAAAGAGCACCCAAAAACCCTGTCGGGATTTAGTCTACCGTAACGGGATTTAGTACATGCTCATACGAGAGGTTTTTGTACCCTTGCGGAATTTTGATCAATATTTATATATAAATATATATATAAGGAACCGAATTTTTTTTTATTTTAAAGTCATTATTTATTAATATTATTTTTATTTAATGTGATATAAATATCATCTAATAACTTTCTCGGGCTGCTTTGGGCCCAAGACTAAGTCTTGGGCCCAAAGCACTCAAGCTAAGCCCAAAAAGTCGGGCCACTCGGGCCCAGGAGAGCCCTAGAGACGGGTGATGCAGAGAAAGGCAGCAGGGACAAAACGAAGTGCTGCTGAGCAGCCATCTCCATCAACCTCCACCCAGTACCGAGGAAGGAGACACCGGGAAAAGCCAAGAGATTCCGAATACCGTACCTCTTTTATTATATTTGATGAGGCTTTATTTATATAATGGGGAACCTCATTTATGCTCGCGTCCAATCATATTTACTCATGGCATCGTAAATACTAATATTTATGTTAGCGCATCATCAACTAACTATTTAAGACATGTTTCAGCAGAGCTTCTACTAAGCATATCAACAAATACATCATTTTTATTTATTTATTTTTTTTTTTTGATAAGGAAATAATTCGAGGACCAGACATGCCTGGATCCTCGAGAGGCCGACAGAGTCGGCAGACGGTAAACCGTCTAAACAATAGAAAATACAAATATGGTGCAGAAACAAGCAACAACACTCTACAAAGGCGAAACACGAAACAATCAGACCGAAACGAGATGAGGACGTAGACGAAAGACGAAGCCAAGCACTCCCCGGAAGCAGCACCGCATGCCAGCGACACATCAGGAAACACCTGTGGGGAGTGAAGACGAACCTCCAAGGAAACAGTCTTCCGGAAAAAGGAGACGCCTCGATACACACTGCATCGGCCCCAGCCTGTCCCGACTCCGACTGCCAGAACCCCATCACACGGAAAGAAAGACCAGTCACGCCACACGCAGAGCCACCAGTCGCCTGAAACGAGCGCACCAGAGGACCAAGCGGAAAATAGCAACCCGCCCGGGATTTATTCATTACATTTATAATATTTTAAAATTTAACATTTAAACAATAATTTATTTAAGCCTTTTTTCTTTTTTCTTTTTTAATGGGCCAGCTTTGGGCCCAAGGATATGCCTTGGGCCCAAAGCACAAGATCGGGCCGAACAACAAGCCCCGGCCCGGTAGGGCAAAGCATTTGCAATCCCACCACAACGCAGGGGCGAAATAAGACAATCGCCGCCGCCCAACCCTGGGTAAGGGGAGGAAGCAGGCGGGGGATTATCGGAGCCAGGAGCAGGCCGGAGCGCAGGTGGAGGGCCGGACGGGACCACAACCACCAACGACAGCCGACAACCAGCGGAGGGGAGACCCACGGACACGCTGGACCGAGAAGCCGAAGATGCACCCGGAGTTGCTAGCGCTAGAGAGGGCGCAAGGAAGAGTCCGGGAGGGAGGGAAACACCGGAATCCACCGGAGATAGCACGAAACGAGCCCAGAACAGGCCGAGGGTGGAGGCGAATTTGATGAGGGCGGGTCATCGATAGGTGACGGGGGGAGATGAAAGGGGTAAGGAGAGACTACCAACCACCAAAGCCCCAATTAGAAGCGTTAAGATCGGAACCGATCAACAAATACATCATAACCATAAGTAGAGTGCAATCTTATTGGTACTTCTCCAACTAATAGAAAAATCAGATTTAGTAAATAACGAAGCTCAATTTTAGAATCTCGTGGCTGCGGGTTCCTGGATCGAGTAGAGCGCGGAAAATTATGGGGGTTCGAGCTTACCTGAGATGCGCGGCGGGATTGCCGTCTGAGCGCCATAGCATGGGGCGATCGAATTTGAGTTGTCCTCAGATTACCTTTCTCCCTTGGACTACATCAAGTGTCGTTCCTCACTAGACAAGGCGATTCCCGATCGGTAAAGGGCTTTCAACGCCTTGGAACCCGACCTAAACTCTTAGACCATCCGCATCCGTGAACCCGAAGGCTCATCGGGATGCCACCTAGGATAAAAGAAAATAGGAAAAAAAGAAAACCGCAAGAATCCGGCTTGTGGGATTCTTGCAGATGAATCCTGAAAATGGGGTTCATGGCACATGAAGCATGGGCAAACAAAAGGGGAAGCTCATGGGCTTGACACGTGTGAATTAATTTTCCCAATTTCAAATGGAAAGCGTCAAAAGAGGGGAAGTTTGGGCAAAAAAAAGTTTTCAACCATTTAAAATAATTTTTAGGTGTTTTCTGTAAAAAAAAAATAAACAAAATAATTATTTTCAAGTGTGAATTAATTTTATCTACCCATATAGACCCATTTTGCATATGTTTTTTTTAAAAAAATTATGCCAACAACACCCATATACTAAGTTTTTTACCAAAAAAAAAAAATTTCACCCATTTTGCCTATAATAATGATAATAATAATAATAATAATTTTCGAGTAATTGAAAAAGTAAAATTAATGAGAGTGGATTATAGTATGAGGTTAATATATATAGATTTCATTTAATAAAAAAGGTAAAGAAATAAAAGTAAGTTATGAGTCCGAGGTCGGGTTCATGAATGGGGGGTGAAAAAATAATAATCTAAAGTGTGGTGTTTAAGCTGACGTGGCAGTGAAAAAGTAAATTATGAACTTGTGAAGAGATTCACGAATGCGGATGGTCTTAGAGATTTCAAGAACCGACATCTCTTAAGTTCAATTTAGCCTCCTATTTATAGGCAGAGGTGTGAGGTTTCGTATTCCCTCATGCTCGCTGCGTATCGTTTGGCTCGGGACAAGTGGCGAAGACAATCACACGTCTTAGTTGGAGCATCTTGTGTAAGGATAAAGATAGTGGGTTTTCCCACATTTGAACATGTGATGGTTATGGTGAGAGTTCACATTGACACATGAGAGTCGGAGCATAGGACCTCATCCGTGTCTCCTTTTCCTATAACGAAGGCGAATATGTTGTCCACGCGTGTGTTAATTACCACAACCACCAACCTTATCGATCTTATATTCACTACAACAGATATAATCTATCCACGGGTGCTTTCCTTTATTATATTTGATGAGACTCTATTTATCAAGTAGGGAACCTCATTTATGCTCAAGTCCACTCATATTACTCATGAGAAAGTATAAAACATTCTTATATATTGTTTTTCAGCAAAATTATCGATGTTTTTACAATTTCAGGTCGATACAAACCTCTATCTCTCCTCTCGGGCCAATACGTAATTATTTTGTCAAAAGTAAAAGAAATCATCTGCAATTTTTCTGTAAACCATCTTGCTAATACACAAACTCCTGTTGTCAATAGCCTCCCCCAATAGGTTAGACAAACCAATATGACTTACTCATCGATTAGCAATATGGAGGATGTATATAGGAAGTATTAGGAACCATTTCATTCTTCATTCCTTCCTGATGAAAAATACACAAATCTGTTTCAGCTACATTTTTTTGAATGTAAATATTTCATATTAAGCCACTGCTTGTTCCTGAGCTGCTGATGCTTCCTCAACCTTTCTGAACCCTGGAAGCGGAGAATTAAAAGCAACAAAGCATATTAGTTCAGTTCCACTTTATGAACAAAAAGAGCAAACATTCAAGGGGTGTTTGTCGCAATGTGTTTTCTATTTGTGCTGATAAGCAGCACAAAATAGACCCTAACTTTAAAGCTCATAAAGATTCGAGTATTTTCAAATTTAAACTTTCAAGTTCAACTTTAAAGGAGTCATAAGCAAGAAAAGAAGACATGGTCCGCACCTCTCTTTTTAATCTTATTTCGGAAGCTTCTTTTCCTGCTAAATGCAGTCTCCTGCAGATTGAATATGTTCTCAGATGCATTGTAACAGAAAACAGGAAAAAGACGGGCAAGTACCAAAAGGCTCTGAGAGAAGCCGAAAGAAAGTATTTCTTTAGATTTACCAGTGGTCTTCCAAGTTCTTCTGCTTCGCGGACAGCAGCAACAAGATCTTGATTTGATTCATTACAAAGGCTTGTAACAAGACCCGGTTGACCTGCTCTAGCAGTACGGCCGATTCTGTGCAGGAAATCTACAGCTGATGCAGCAAATTCGGCCTGAAAAGAGGAAATTCCAGGGTTAAGAGGATATAGGGGAACTTGCTTATCTTCATAACACTACTTTTATAAGATGGTGCAATTGAACTACTTTCATATACTACCTCTGTTCGGAAATAAGTGACGCTTGACTTTTTGGCACGCTTTTTAAGGAGTTAAAAACTATATAAAATATAAAGTTTTTAATTGACTTTTTTTTTATAATTTTATACATATTAGTTATAAGTTTAAAATTATTTTAAAAAATTAATAAAAAAGTTGATATTTTATACGGAGTATAGTTTTTAGCTCCTTAAAAAACGTGTCAAAAAGCCAAACCACACTTATTAATGAACGGAGGGAGTATATTTATATATATATATATATATATATATATATATATAGGTCAAGGGAAAAATTTATTTCCCAGGAAAAAAGGAATTAGTTTTTGCAAGAACCTGAATGATATGTGAGATATTTGGGATGTCAAGACCCCGAGCAGCAGCATCAGTGCAGACTAGAACACCACCTCTTTCCCGGAAATCTTCCAAATTATTTGTACACTCATCCAAAGAAGTATTCCTATGGTAGCAGAAACATTCAACGCCCGAAGTCCGCAGTATCTTGGCTACTGATTCCACAGCCTCAACAGTGTTGGCAAACACCATGGTCCTACACACTCCAGAATCTGAACTCGATTCGCCAGATTTAGAGTCCTGGTTTATAGCATTTATCAGAGCATCTACTTGAGTGTCTGTTGACACCTTGACCCACCTCTGCTTCAATCTGAAACACAACATATAAAATCATCAATAGTTTTTTTCAGTAACTCCCTCTTTAACTTAAGATTGCAACTTCTCTGATAAGTCGGTAGTTGGTTATTATAGATAGCAGCATAACAGGGAAGGCAAACTCTTGAAGGCAGTCATAAGAGAGGCAAGGAGAACCTTGGGTTGTGGCGATGCAGATAATTCCCACTGATCCACTTTGCACCTGGAAACTTCCATTTCAAGACCCCTCCAGCTGTTTTCCTTCCATTTACTGGGAGTGTAGCAGCAACAAATATATACTGCTTGCTACGTTCATATATTTCCCGAACTCGTCTCCATCCTTTTCTCTCATCAATTACTGACTCACTGTTTTCTTCTACCACTTCTTCCAAATCATCCGCAATTATTTGCTCTTCAGAAGATAACTCACTTACCTGATCATCTTTGCTTTCAAATTCTGAGCTCAAAGTGGAATCAGAACTGGAAGCTTTTGGTTCTTCAGACACATAATTTTTTGCCCGGGACAATAGCTTCTCATCAAAACGAAGCATATCTACAAGACGAATAACCTGATTTTGGAAGCTCCCACAAAGTAACAGGTCTGCCTCATCAAATACCTACCATTTGACGAACCAACAGAATTTTTCTCAGTGCAATTACAAAAAAAAATCAAGGAAAAATTTACTGCAAATTATCTTAGAAGCTGCCACAAAAGAGCTGACAGGAAACTGAAAAGAGACAAATAAAAAAACCCAACTTACCACATATTTTACTCTGCGCAGAAAATTGGATTGACGATTCCTCTCTCTGTCAACGGCATAGAGATAGTTGAGAAGAGCAACAGGTGTTGACACAACAATATCAGGTCTCTTAACTGGCCATCCCTACACGGATCTCTTCTATATGAGAATAACTCAAACAACGCACTACCTTACACAACCAACCTCCACTCTCCATGAACATATTGAAAGATGAAATCAAAGAAGTCAACATGATGCAATGCAGGTCTTAATCAAAATTCAACATCCCGCCACAAAAAAGGATGCAATTCATTGTTTTTCAGGACTATGGTATCAAGAATCATGATACAGATTTTTCATCAACAATAATGAGATGAATCGCATATAAAACTTAATATAGTAATACCTGTTTCCCACATATAGCTGCAGCCTTGAGGAGCGGTTCACCATCTTCATTGCAAAGAGAACTTGCCATGCGAACCACTTGCTCGCAAAGCATGACATTGGGGCACAGAATGAGTGAAAGTGGATGGAGATTATTATTTCCTCCACTCTTACCCACGTCTTCCGAACCAACCAGGATCTCTCCCCCACATAACTTGTCAATCAAGGGAACAAGGTAACCATGGGTCTTACCACTACCCGTCTCGGCTGCAATAACAGTGTCCTTCCCTAAGAGTATGGATGGTATACAAGCAGCCTGAATCAAAGAAAGGAATATATAATCTTTGTCTCATGATAGTTATAATCAATCAAGTGGTAGATCAAACTAATAGCACCATTGCTTCACACATCGCTACGACTCTATGAGGGCTTGTTCGGTATGCAGGTATGGGGATAAGGGATTGGGTTAGGAATGAGCAAACCCGGTACCCGGTGCTTGGTTTGTCCATGTATGGGGTTGGGTATCTGATTGGCCTATTTCCTGGAATAGCCTTACAACATGATCTTTATACTCACTGCTTCATTTTGGGTTGGCCTATTCCATGATTTAGGAACTACACCCTTCATCTCACCGCCTTGCCAGTAAATTTGTCAAAAAATCTCATTTCAGCTGCAGTCAAAACATCTTGTTCCCCATCCCATCCTGAATCCTTATTCCAATTCGACACTTGAAGTTATACCAAACAAGCCCAAAGGGTGCAGTGCAATGAAGCTACTAGCACACCTCCATAATCCAACCAGCAAAAGATAGATTTCCCTTAAAGATCACGAATTTTACTCTTAAGAAACAAAATGTGGTTTCAGTTTGCAGGAATTAAATTTGCTTTAAGAACACCGATTTTCGAAACAACGAAAGAGAGGAATATGAGGGCTAACCTGAATTAGAGAAGGGTGACCAAATCCGGAGTTGGAGAGAGAACGGGAGACTCTATCCGAGATACCGAGTTTCGCCCAAGAAACGGCGTCGTTTGCAAAGAACGTATCTCTTTCATTCTTGGTACACTGAGAGACAACAACTTCAGATGAAGCTGCGAATCCCCTTTTTGGTGCAAAGCTAAGAGATTGAGCTTTAGAAAACTTGAATGAGTGAAATGATGGCAAGATAAGCAGAGCAGCTGAGAGTGAAAGCGATGAGGATAATTGGGGAGAGAGAAACGGGGGTTGTGGAGAAATCCTGCATAGTCGGAGCATTTGAAGATTGAGATTCGATAAATTTCCAGCCAAAGCTAATGGTAGAGAGCAAATAACTTCAATTTTGCAGGTTCAGTTTTTTGGGTTTTAGGGTTTCAAGTTCAACCTTAAACCCTGAAATTTCATCCTTTTTGTTTATTTTTTTCCTTATCCGGGGGAAGTTTGATTAACCAAAAAATAAATAAAAATCGTCCTACTCGATGCAATGGTGTATCTTTCCTCGAGTATCCATAAAGAATTGGATCAAATAAATAGACAATTTTTTTCTGGAATAAGGATCTACTTACAATATAAGGCTCTCATTGGGATAAGGTTTGCAGACCTTGCAAAGAGGTGGACGAGGCACTACAAATGAAACTCATTTGGAAAGTCCTACCGGAGCCCATGAATGTCTGGGTTAAAGATTAATTATAAATATCTCTATAACCTCAATATTCTGGATTATAAAAAATCAGGACAATGCTCTTGGAATTGGGCTAAACTTTGCAATATTATCTCTAAATTCAAAACCGACCTAGTGTGGATTGTGGGGAATGGCCGAACAATCAGGTTTTGGGAGGATTGTTGGGTCTACCATGTAACGGTCCGAACATAAATATTCGGGTTATGTTTTAAAGGTTGAATACCTTCGTTCGGATCTTGTAATTCAAGTGCGGATCGAGGTTTCAAACCTCAAATATTAATGTTGAAAGTGGGGATTTCAAACCCCAAAATAGCGGAGAGCCGTTGGGACTTGGGAACCCATAACCTGTCCTATAGACTAAGTCGCTCAAATTCATTTCAAATGCAAAGTTACGTAAAACTAAAAGCGGATACAACTTGCCAATATTCGCCCAGAACAACTTCCCGTCATAGAAGCATGGATTAAACATAATCTGCAAACAAACCTAAAAACAATATGCGGGGTAAGGATCAGACATGTTTAAACATGCCCCTCATCCATTATCATTAAATATCAAGCATCATTACAGAAGAACCCATCATATCAATAAGGCGGAATCAGACATATCGAAAAATTTATCCTAACACACAAGTAACATCCCCATTTTGCTTATCATTAGGTCTCATCCTTAACGGGTCATAAAATCAAGAAATTCATGCAACTCAACACTATTCGTAAAAGATCACATTCCTACGACTTATCGTACCGTCCTCAAGCTCCTAAAGCTAGTGACGATTGACGATGTCCTGGAAAATAGCCCTACTATTCAACGGGGATATGACGTCATAAGTAGGCCACCCAACGCAAGACATCTGGAACACTATAAAGCACATCACGGTCACTACACTTAGCCAGGTCATAACCAAGCTCACAACCCTAAGTATAGCAATCTACAAACATTGCGATCGAAGTCCTAGTGCTCCTAAGCGTAGACCCCATAACAGGGCTCACAAATACCTCGTGGATTCTTAGGGCAAAGACAAGCAACTCCCTGTTCTAGCACCTCTCCGTTAATGGAGCCACGTGTGACTCCCCTACCCTCTGGTATGAGGGCATGCGTTACACGTGTCCCTTGTCAATCCACAAGATCGCCAGCCAGCTGCTCGCTTAGCCCCCTATAAATACCCCCATTCAGACCTCCAAGTAGGGAATTCGATTCAAGAGAGAAGAAGAAGAGCTCTGTATATCTCCCTGACTTAAAACCCTCGGAGTCGAGTTCTTAAGGTCTTTGATCGGAGAAGAACGTATCTGGAATAAGAACGTCATCTTGAGTATTCCCTCTAAACACGACAAAACGTACTCACATCCTCGCGAATCAAAAGCTTTATTGCAACCACTTGGACCAATAGCACACGAGCTGACCCATACCCATCCTGATTGGGCTCGCATGTAATAAAGGACTTTTGTCATCACCTTGAGGTAATAAGTATAGGTGAAATTCCAGAACCGCGTCATTGGCGTCGTCTGTGGGAAATAAAAATAGAACAACGTCGACAATTGGATAACAAATTCAAGCGAAGTACAAAACGATCAGAAAATAAAAATACAACGGAAATTGGATAACATACTACAAAGGAAAAAACAGAACAACGTCGCTACTACTCCACAACTTATTCGCTTGCTTCCAAAACGATAATCGTATAGCGGCTACTTCCCTTCATACTTAAAAATGATCAGAGAAGCCCCAACGCGTAGCTCACTATCCTCTACAAATGCACGCCAACCAGGGTCATACCTGAGATTTAAAAGGCCTGAGGCGAGATATCAAATTGGGTCCTTAATTATATAATAATTAAATTTTTTTCCTACAAAAATCCTATTAAATCACACAAAAATTTAGTGAAACTATTGGTTTTTCCCTAATTCCTTACCCACCTAATAACATTTAAATTGTGCTAAATTTATAAATCTATATATAACCTTATTTTAGAAGACTTTGCTTACGTGTCAATCTTAGATGAGTTTTAGGAATATTGACCAATTAATTTTTTTTCCTTCATTTTTTTATTTCTCCTTTTCCCTTTTTTTCCATAATTTTTTTTTAATCCTCCATTCTCTTTTATTCTTAACATATTTACTAACAATCTTATACATAACCTTAATTTAGAAGACTTTGCTTACATGTCAATCTTATAGGAGTTTTAGGAATATTGACCAATTAATTTTTTTTCCTTCATTTTTTATTTCTCCTTTTCCCTTTTTTCCATTAATTTTTTTAATCCTCCATTCTCTTTTATTCTTAACATATTTACTAACAATCTATATATAACCTTAATTTAGAAGACTTTGCTTACGTGTCAATCTTAGAGGAGTTTTAGGAATATTGACCAATTAATATTTTTTCCTTCATTTTTTTATTTCTTCTTTTCCCTTTTTTCCATTAATTTTTTTAATCCTCCAATATTCTCTTTTATTCTTAACATATTTACTAACAATCTATATCTATATCTATATAAACTCTTAATTTAGAAGAGTTTATGATGACGTGTCAAGCTTAGAGCAATTTTAGGATTCTTGACCAATTTTTTTTTTCCATTTTTCTTTGATTTTCTTTATTTCTTTTTTTTTTCTTATTTTTCCTTTAATTCTCTTTTTGATTTAATTTTACTAACTATTAGGCTTAATTCAAAACATTGATCTTAGCCTAAATTATAATTGTAGTAGTTTTTTTCTAAAAAAATAATCTATATAAACTCTTAATTTAGAAGAGTTTATGATGACGTGTCAAGCTTAGAGCAATTTTAGGATTCTTGACCAATTTTTTTTTTCCATTTTTCTTTGATTTTCTTTATTTCTTTTTTTTTCTTATTTTTCCTTTAATTCTCTTTTTGATTTAATTTTACTAACTATTAGGCTTAATTCAAAACATTGATCTTAGCCTAAATTATAATTGTAGTAGTTTTTTTCTAAAAAAATAATGGGATTAATTCAAAACATAAAATTAATAATAAGGAAACATAAAATTAATATTAGTAATCTATATCTATATCTGTATATATATATATATATATATATATATATATATATATATATATATATATATATATATATATATATATATATATATATATATATATATATATATATATACTTTAATCGTTTTCTCAACCCATGAGTTTAATTCAAAATATTTAATTATCTGAACTTTTACAATTATGTTATAATGTTAATTTAATATATTAGTAAGATTTTACTTATAAAAAATCGCGCCATGGCGCGGGGATCATACTAGTTATATATAAAAATTCACCGATTTATAAATAAAATAAATTATTTCAATAAAGTACCATAACAAATCAAGAGAATAGTTATAAAAAAATATTCTAACAAATTAATTTAACTGATTCAACACCTAATAAAAAAAATTAACAGATTCAACTTTATTTTTAGGTATAATAATGAGGGCACAATATTTTTTAGGAGAATATTTTTTTTTCTTGAAGTAGATTATTGTATTTTTTAACTTCAAAAAATTTATGTTAGAAAGAGAAAAAAAAAAGAGTTAAAAGCAAGAGTGAGTAGGCCTGTAGGGTAGGTATCTTCAAGAAAATTATGTCAGAACATGCATGTAATCTTTCACCAAAAATAAACAGAACATACATGCTTCATGATTTGGGCCATTAATTTTTTTTAATATTGAGTTTGGGCTGGGAGTATACAAATATTGGGCCCTTAGGATTATTGGGCCTAAGACGAGGGCATGTTTGGCCTCCCCTCAAGTTCGGCCCTGGCGCCAACCTTCCGTCATAAAATAATGACCCTGGCTATCCCGAAACACCCTTACGCGAAATTCATGTCCAGTATGGGAAACTAAACAAACATGGTCCGCAACCACGCGACCATACATAGCACCGAAAGAATCTGGTAGCGGCTGCAAATAAAAAAAAAAAAAAAAGAAGCAAAACTCTATTAAAAAAGCCCATGAATACGAAAACCACGAGTAAAAGGTCAGGAGAATTACCAAGAATTCAAGCTTCTCCTCAGAATCGATAGAACGGAAAAAATCGCGACAACTCTGATTAGGAGAGGTCATGGTTTTTCGCTCCAGTTCAGGGAATAACAACAACATGCAAGGAACAATCGCTCCAGTTCAGGTCACTCCCCACGCTCTCTTATATATCGACAAGTAAAGCTAATTGTATTCGATATTATTTTTAATTTTTTCGGTCCAGATCTTTTACAAGATAATCTGCATGCAGAACAACTGGCGAAATATCTGAACACCACCCTACTGCCCTGACTTCCCATGTCACGTCAGGAACAGTCGTTTTCAGCTCATGAACAAACAAAAGAGCAGACGATCATATCACGCATAGAGCCCGAAGCAGAGATCCATAATGATAATTATACAGAAAAGTCATTGCAAACGACCCGGCGATTAACTTAAACAAAATACTGATTAAAAGAGACGGATTAACAAGTACAGAACAAATAAAAGTTCCGCCTCGTTACAAACCCACAAACATCGCCTCGCGATCTGATTAGACTATTCATCTTTGAGCCTGAGCACTTTGACGAGAGAGTTTCTCGACCAAATAAATTTGTAGTCAAGACCCCGCTATAGGATAGTGGAGTTAGGTTCGTCCTCAAGAGAGAAGTCGGCGGTTCTAGGTTTAGTTGATTTCGGGGTTGGGAAATAGCAGAAAGAGATGACGAGGGTTGTTGTCAGCGTCGACTAAGACTTGGTCGATGTCGAGAGATGGAGGGGGAAGTAGTGGTCGATGCCGGATATCTGTACAGAAACTTTAAAATAAAGAAAATAGAATAATAAAAGTGCAAACTTCCAAGGTTTAAGGATCACCACAACAATAAACATATGTGTAGATTATAAATCACATAAAGATGCATGTTTTATATCAAATAACTTTCGTCATTAACAAATATGAATATAGAGGCTTTCGCATAGTGTTACTATCTTTTCTTAATTAGAATTAGTCGACTTTTGCAAATAAACTCTAATTACTATACAAATTCATAATAAGATCGCTTTCGCTTCAATACCCCAAATAAGAAATTTGCTCAACTCTCGCAAAGGATTAAACACATAGGTAGATGATGATAAAGACATACAAATTCATAAATTCATAAATCAAACACACATGTATATGTTTGGATCACCCCAGCCCTAGAAGAGGGAAATTAGAAACAAAACATAATGAAAGAAAACAACTTTAATATTAAACTAAAACTAGAACTTACAACCATTCGACTCCTTCCTCTTCCTTCTCTCTCTCGCCTCCTATCTCCTTGCATCTGAAGACGACTTGGCTTGAATTGTTGAAAATCAGCCCCCCTAAGGCTTTATTTATAGGCCACAATATCATCTTCAAAAGACCACCATCGCTATAACAGAAGGGAGGACATCAACTATGAATTGAATTAGAAAACATAACTTCACTTGCATATCAATTCAAAGCATCCACTACAGTAGCTTTAACATATTGCATTTTAGTTGTACTTCACAACTATGACAAAAAGTTGATGTTTTGAGATCACACAAGTTAGCCATTAACTAAGTTCAGCTAACATAATCTGAACCACACACATCAATATACTTCAATAATGGGCTAAATAACTTACAAATAACCTACTCAGTTTCTATTGAGCTTTGATATGTTTGGTTTTTTCTTGAAGGATAGCTGGTTTCGCCACCCAACATTCTCGTCTTGGTCATCCCAAAAAGCATATTCTAGCTAGTCTAGCTCCCTTTGATGGCATCACCGGTGATATAACTCTGCTTCATGTAAATGCATACAAAGCAATGCGACAGTGAGCTCAGACCAAGCACAACGACAATCTATGGAACGTAGAGAAAGCGGGTGGTTAGAGAGAGAAACTCTCAAAGAAGGATTCTTCCTTCTTGCCTTCCCCCTTGCTCCGGCGAGCTCCTCCGGCCTACACCTCGGCTTTTCGGTGCCTCTTCTCACCGGAAAGGCGATTGTTTCCCTCTTCTCTTTCCTTTCTTCTTTCGATTTCTACAATTCAGTGTCAAGATTGAAGGAAGCTAGCCTCTCCAACACCTCGGCTTTTCCACCTTCCGGTAATTGATTTTATTGTTTCCTCACCTTCCCGCCTTCTTCCGACCTCTCCTTCCTCCACATAAATCATCGTCATCCTCCTCAGTTGGCCTGGAAATTCTGAGCAATTCCCCGCCTTTGGTGGTGGCGCCATCACCGGCGTCGGGCCGGGCTGGTTCCCCTTGCCAACCCCTGACTCTCCTTCTAGCCGGTACCCCTTCTGAAACTAGCCGTTACCTCACTGACCATCTAACCGTTACTCACACCAACGGTCACCTGTTTTCAAATTCCAGAGTTTGACTTTCGTTGACCCGTCCTCTCCAATCTCTCTGAGATATCCTCCCGCCGGTGCTCTGACGCCGGAAATTCTCCCCTCCTTTCTCCAATCTTTCTTCTCCCCTCTCTATCTCTCTAACCGGGGAGGAAAACCCCATTTTGGTGCCAGAGTTTCAACTGGGAAGTTTTTCGACTGACAATATCCCGAGAAGGGGTCTCGTACAACTACTCTCCAGTGAAATTGAGAGTGGAAATCGCCTTTTCACCTTCTCAGCTTCACTGAGCCTTACCGATTCCTCGGATGAAGGTGGGTTCAAAGAAAACCCAAATCAACTAGGGTTTCTGACGAGGGCGATTTCTCACAAGACCTTATGGAGATCGATAAGTCTCCAAAGAACGGACGGCGTGCAATCTACCTCACTCCGACACCAATCCCGGCTGCGACAGGAGCAACCTCGTCCCCCAAGATGACGATTCTAGGGACGATACCAAAGAACTCCCCCACAACCAAGCCTCGGGCTCCTCAGACAGTTCAAGGTGAAGCAACTACACAACCAGGTTCCTCCTCTTCTCCACTCTTCATACCGTTTCAATACGGTGAGGTACTTCCCTCCTCCTCCCTTCCCCCGGTGCTACCCGGGTCCTCTAGGACAGAAATTGATGTGCAAAAGACCCCAATGGAGGGGCAAACTGATTGCTCTTTGGTCAAGAAGATCCCAATGGAGGGACAAAACCTTTCTTCTTTGCTTAATCTGAACTTGCAAAAGATCCCTATGGAGGGACAACAAATTGCTTCTGACAACTTAGCTACATCCTCTTTGTCGACTAAAAATGTTGTCCCCTCTTTGCATACCTCAACCATCTCTGCTTCCGAGACATTAACCGCCATACTAAATGCTGATATGATGTCTGAAGGCACTAGTAACACTAGAGCCATGGCTCCCCCTGAGGTGCAGGTACCCAACCCTCAAACCTCTCCAACAATTCCAACCTCAATTGTTGACCAACCTTCCCCTATTGACTCCTGTCCTGAACAAGAACCCACACCAGCAGAAGCCTACAGGGTTCCTAATAACTCAAACCACTCTCAAACTATCCCTCCCTCTGACACAAACCAATCTCACTTACAAGGAGCCTGGGCCACTAGGTCACCATTGATAGGGTCAACCTCCAGAACCAGAGGCTTCAAACTGTCCTACCATAATTCAGGAGAAGGTGATACTGTAAAAGCCTCTAAGCAAGACTGTCTAACCCTAGAAGAAGCTTGGGGTTTTGCTTTGGTAGGTTATGTTGTTGGGCGATTTCCTGGGTTTGAGGCTATTGCTAACCTAAAGAGAAATTGGCCAAAGCATGAATATAATGCCCAGGGTGGGTGGTTGATGTTCAAATTTTCCACCGAGGAGGATAGAGACACAGTGTTGATGAAGGGACCCTTCACAGGACCTGGTTACACCCTCCTACTTAAGTGTGTACCTGAAAGATTTACTTTTGACAAAGCCCTATTTTCTAGCCTTCCTGTGTGGATAAGGATACATAAATTGCCCACAGAGTTCTGGACACCAGTGATGCTTGAAAAAATTGCTTCTAAGATTGGTGATCCAATTATGTCAGATGGCTATACAGAATACAAATCAAAACAATTATATGCCCGAGTTTTGGTTGAGATGGATTGTGCAAAGGAACTTAAAAGAATGATCACAATCGAGTTTGATGATGCACCAGATCACACTTGTTTCATTGAATATGAAAACTTACCCCCGAGGTGTAATAGATGCACAACCTATGGACATGAAACAAATAAATGTCCTGCTGCAAGGGGTGCTGCTGCAGACAACAGCTCGAAAACCCCAATGGGGCCTCAAAGGATTTATAAAGAGAAAACTACAGCTCCTACAGCAGGGGGGCTCAGTACTCAACCTATTGACCAACCTCCCCCTCCCTTTGCTACAAACCATATCACAAACCCTCCTTCTCTACCTTCCCCTCCTCTTCCCTCTCCACCTCCCCCTCCTCCTTCACAAATTCCTCCTCCCCCTACCCCTATATCTGTCACGCCTTTAGAGCATACTCCCTCCTCCTGCTTTCCCTCCCAAAAGGATAGCAGAATAGAGCACCCCTCACCCCCCTCTCCTCCTCCTCCCCCTCCTCCAAACCTTACCTCATCCTCCAACAATCACCATCCCATCTCTAAACCCCTATTCAGCTCCAATGCCCCTCCTCCATCGCACCAACCTCCACTGCTCCCAAATCCCTCTCCTTCTCAAGCTATCTCAAACACTATACCCTCCCCCTCAAATGCTTCCTCTGTCCCCTCTTCTAACTTCCACCAAAAAAATACCAGCTCAGTCTCACATGCCACCAAGTCTACTGTTAAATCCTTCCTATTTTCTTCTATTGACAAAATCAACAGAGCTTACCACAAAAAGAAGGCCTCCCCCCCTCCTCCTCCTCCTAAGGCTATTGATCTTCTTGGCTTTCAAGCAACATACACAGAAGTCTCCCCGAATTTGGAGAAAGAAATGAGACAGAGGGAAATGCAACAAAAAGTTTATCAAAGACAAAAGAAGGTCACCTTCTCTAAGCATAACAGATTTCAGATTTTTGAGAAAGTGGATGGCAATGGTGGAGCTGATGACAGAGAACAGAAAATTCTGCTCATCACAAATGGCTCAGAGGAGAAGCAAGAAGAGAGAGTTTCTGAGAAGGCAAAAGAAAAAGCAGTGCAGACGAGTATAGAGGAAGATGCTCAACAAACTGATGTACGAAGGAGTATCAGGCTGAGTAAAAAAGGAAGTAATCAGCTTCTTACAGCAGTTCAAGGGATGGAAGGACTGGATAAAGGGCCTAGCACCCTTATAAAAAGGCCTAAATGATTATTGCCTCTTGGAATGTAAGGGGTTTTAACAGTCGCCCCAAGCATAGGGCTGTTAGGGAATTTCTAAGAAATAGTAATATAGCCTTTCTTGGCATTCTTGAAACAAAATTGGATGTGAACAAGCTGCAGGATATAATGAGGAAAAGTTTTGGCCAATGGAGTTTTTTGCACAACTTTGATCATAGCGATAAAGGGAGAATTGTGGTTATTTGGGATCCTTTGAGAGTGGATTTCAAACATAAGAAAACATCTGATCAGATGATCTGTGGAGAGCTTCTATGTAAGATCACTGGTAAGACCTTTAACTTGGCACAGGTTTATGGCCTTCATACAATTGTTCACAGGAGAGGTCTTTGGACTGACTTGGCTACATAAATCAGTAATAGAACGGGTCCTTGGCTAGTACAAGGAGATTTCAACGCCATCATGAGATCTTGTGAAAGGAGGAATGGAGCCACTGTCACTACCTATGAGATTGCTGATCTTTGGGAACTTTGTTCTGAGTTGGATCTTCACGATGCAGCAAGTGAGGGACAGGAGCATACTTGGTTTAAAGGGCAAAAATCAACCAAAATAGATAGAGTGATGGTAAATGGATACCGGGACACACTCCGCCTTCACTGTAAAGCCAAATTCCTATTGCCTAAGTCTTCTTTTGATCATTGTCAAGTGATAGTGGAAGTTCTTGAACAGCTTCCAAAGAAAAAAGGGCCTTTTAAATACTTTAACATGTGGGGGCAGGATGAAAAATTTCAGCAAATCGTCTCTGAAAATTGGGCCTATAATGGTGAAGGTTCTGATCAATTCCTGTTGTGCAAAATGTTACAAGGGCTGAAGAGACCACTCCAGTTACTGAATAAATCCCAATACTCTAATATAAATGAGAGGGCCAAATCTGCAGAAAATGAGTATGAACAGGCCTTCTTAGCTTTAAGAGAAAACCCTGACTCAACTGAGTTACTACAAGCAATGGAAACTGCCAAGAAAAAGGCTATAAGGCTTAAGGAAGCTGAGTTTAAATTCCACTCTCAACTAGCTAAGGCCAAACATACCTTTGAAGGAGACAAATGCAGCTCTTACTTTCATGGTTTAATGAAAAAGAACATGAAAAGAAACCATGTAAACTCTCTGATCAAGGAGGATGGCTTGGAGACTCTATCTCTGGAAGAAGTGGCATCTGAATTTGAGAAATTCTACAAGGAACTGCTCGGGACAGAAAGGAACACGGAGGAGGTGGATATCAGAATAATAAGGGATGGGGGAGCCCTGCTGAGCAATGACAGACACGAGGATTTGATCAAACCTGTTACTCTTGGAGAGATTAAAGCTGCACTTTGGGATATAGGGGATGAAAAATCTCCGGGGCCTGATGGTTATACATCAAAATTCTTCAAGGATACCTAGAATACCACTGGGCCTCAGCTCGTTAAGGCAGTAAAGGAGTTCTTCGCCTCAGGCAATCTTCTTAAACAAACAAATCACACCTCTATTGCTCTAATTGCAAAGAAACCTAATGCTACAAGTGTAGGCGATTTTAGACCCATTTCTTGCTGTAACATCTCATATAAGATCATCACAAAAATCCTTGCTAGCCGTCTCTCTCCGGTGCTAAAGAATATTATCTCCTCTTCCCAATTAGGCTTTATTGAGGGTAGGATCATGAGTGAAAATATTATGCTATTACAAGAACTCATTAGGAAGTACTCAAGAAAGAGGATTAGCCCAAGATGCATCTTAAATCTGGATTTAAGAAAAGCTTATGACACTATTTCATGGAAATTTGTCAAAAAATGCTGATTCACCTTAACTTTCCTCCTATATTTGTGCAATGGGTGCTCCAATGTGTATGTACTACTTCCTTTTCTATTAGTATTAATGGCTGTCTACATGGATATTTCTTTGGAAAAAGGGGATTGAGGCAAGGGGATCCAATTTCTCCACTTATATTTGTGCTCTCTGTAGACTACCTCTCAAGGGTGTTGACGTGCAAAACAAGGCTCCCAGGTTATAAATTTCACCCTAAATGTAAAATGCTACAAATCTCTCACCTTGCCTATGCAGATGACTTAATATTGTTGTCAAGAGGGGATAAAGAATCGATGTCCATACTGCTGGATGCACTAGACCATTTCTGTGCAGTTTCAGGACTTGAAGTAAGCCCTTCTAAATCTTCTTACTTTATAGCCGGTGTAAAGGATGAAGATAAGGAGTTCCTGGCCACCAGAACAGGTTTTTCCCAAGGAACCTTCCCTTTTAGGTACTTGGGAATTCCTATATCATCAGGAAAGCTTACTGTCTCTCAATTTTCTCCTTTCTTAGACAAGATCCTAACAAACATTAGCTATTGGAATTCTAAGACCCTATCTTATGCAGGAAAAGTGGAACTAATAAGGGTTGTCCTTCAAGGAATTGAAGCCTTTTGGTTTTCTATCCTCCCTTCCCCCTCTACTCTTATTAACAAAGTTAACAGTCTTTGTGCAAAATTCTTGTGGAAATCTCATAGGATAAGATGGAAGGACGTGTGCCTACCTAAAGAAGAAGGTGGTTTGGGATTAAAAGATTTAAAAACCTGGAATACTGCGTTTCTTTCAAGGATTCTTTGGGACATCATTAGGAAGAAAGACAGCTTGTGGATTAGATGGATTCACCACCAATACATCCAGCAAGGGAGTGTGTGGAATTGGCAAGTACATAAGGAAAATGACTCACCACTCATAAAAAAGATTTTGTCTATCAGAGATGATTTGCTAACTTCCACAGGCTCCATTCAAGATGCTATGCAGAAACTAAATGAATGGAGCCTTGGAGGTAAATATAAGATTGATGTTGCTTATAACCATTTCAGGAGAAAGGTCCCTAAGCCACCATGGACATCAGTAGTATGGGACAACAAAATCCTACCAAAACATTCCTTTATCCTATGGCTGGCGGCTAGGAGAAGGTTGGCAACTTGTGATCTGATCAAAATCAGGGAAGTAAACCTCAACTGCTCCTTTTGCAACCAAGTCACTGAATCCCATGAGCATATCTTTTTTGCTTGTAACTTTTCTTCCTCCGTGTGGTCACAGGTTAAGCACTGGTTGGGAATATGGCGTGGGATGAGCACCCTGCAAAGTGCACTCAAATGGATGAAGAAGGAGGCCCGAGGCTCTGGATGGCAGTCAAAGGCTAAGAGGGTGGCTCTGGCAGCTACTGTATATCACATTTGGAAGGCTCGGAATGAAAAGATTTTTGACAACACAAGTAGGAGCCCTGAACAGATCACTCACCTCATCAAAGTCCATGTCTACAAGGTCCTAAGCCATGATTTCTCCATACATTTCACATCAACAATTACACTACAAGAAGGACTTGTTCACACAACTGGAGCTGAGCTACAAGCGTGAAGAGCAACAATGCACTCTGATTTAAGAGGGACAAATGAAAAAGGGCATCAAGTGTCTAATAGACCCCAATTTGGCTCCTAGTGTTGTATGAGAACCTATAGGGTTGCTGGCCTGAGGTCTTAAGTTTTTTGTAACAGCAACTTCATAGCCTACTGCCCTTAAAATGCTTGTTTATGGTTTAGGTGTGCTAAGGTTGTGTGTGATTAAATCTCTTGATGGCCGAGCCGAAGGGAGATTTAGTCTTGCACAACCTTAGGGGGTGGGTCCGACTTCTGATAGCCGAGGCTTGATGAGATAGGAGTTGCCCCGAACCATGTGTTCAACACACCTCATTGATTGGAACAACCTTACGTATGTTCCATGATTTTGGTAGCTACGCAAAGTGTCCTTTGGACACTGTCAGCCCTTTTGTACATTATAAATATTTTTTTTCTGTTTTCAATATATTAACCCTTAAAATAAAAAAAAAAACAATCTATGGAACGTAGACAAGGGAAGAAGTCGCAACAACACGCAGGTGCTAGAAGTCGTTTCTTCGGTTGGGTAGGCAATTTTGGGAGGCTAGCAAGGAACCAGGTTCTCTGGCTAAAACAGACAAGTGACCTGGCCTAAATGCCAGGTAGAAAACACAGTTGTAGCCTTGTGGGTGGCTACCAGAAAACAACCTTACTGTGTGAGTGATGTGAGAACTGAGAACTACTTCACAAGTTCAAAGTCCAAATTGCTAGTGCTGCTACAAACAATAAGGTTGTGATAAGGATCAAAAAGATTAACATGAACTAAATTAAAGGAGTTCAGATATCTGTGTATAATTACAAGCAAAATCTCTTAACAAATTAATGCTCGAGTTTAGATAAGGAAGCATACCCTAACTTTTCATGTTTATTCTCTCTTAGCAACTTAAACATGTAAAAAATGGACAATCACTTGAATCAATTTATTCTCTCTTCAACTAGAACATGAGATAAATCATAACAAATTGTGGTAGCCGGACCGATGAATTCCTGATTACAAATTGACAATCACTAGAAGTGCAGGTCTCTCCATTACAAATTGGCAACACTGATAGAGATAGGCAATGTAGTATTTTTTTCCGTGCAAAGTTTTATTTAAACTAGTAAAGAGATATAGTAAAATACGAGACTCTCAAAGAAAGAAGTGAATCTGCTTACTGTTTCGGAAATGGCCATTTGATAAAATGATATTCGTATTATTGACCTTTTCCCTTGCCTCATATCATAACCATAGAGAAAGAAAAAAGATTATAGACTTGCTTCTCTTTTGCTGTAGATTGGATTATGAAGTCCTATAATTACAGTGATTATTCAGCGTTTGCACAAGGACACCTAAATGACTTGAAACAAAGTTCTCCTGTATAAAAATGTTGCTGTTTACATGCTTGTTACTCTATCCATCTTTCAAGTGCCTCAGATCCCTGTAGGGAGCAAATCTGTAGTCCAGTTTCCGAGTGTACAACTCTTCCAACGAGTGAGCCTGTTACCAATCAAGTACACAGAGACCGTGTTGGGCTTCGCAGTCAGCAGCGTGATCTTGCTCTTGTAAGCTAATGTATTTTGTCTTATTAAGCAATGAGATTTAGTTTATTGTTGTAAAATGTTGGATGAGTTAGAGAATTGCAGGATGCGCCTTCATCGTCTAGAAAACCTAAGGTCAAGAAGAAAGTAAATCAAGAGCATTTTTCTTCTGATGTGCCAGATCCTGCTGTGCATCAAGGTATGCTGAGTTAGTAATTTTTACAAAAGTTACTATATAATATTATTTGATTTCATACCGGTTAAGTTACTAATGTTACTTGTTCTTATTTCATTTTACTTGTAGATGCCATACTCAAGCGGTTCTGTGAAGCTTTGGAGGATTTTTGTGGTAGGGCAGAAGCTCATAGTGCTGATAGAGATGAAGCTCATAAACACTGTTAACATGTCTCTCTATCAACTAAAAGTGCAGGTTTCTCCATTACAAATTGACAATCACTTGTACTCAAAGATTTGCAAGAACCACAGTTTTCAGAGTTGAGAACTGCACATAATCCTGAATTAACTATCAGCCTGTTTTAGCCAGAACATTATCAAAAAGAAACAGCGAAATGGCTGAGGGTACAGGGTTGTATAAACAATCAAGTCAGTAATCTGTAACATAATACAGTATGCAATAAAGGATGATAAAATGCCTGCATTTATGCAAAGCTGTCTCTAGAAATTTCTCTAACTTGAAAAGGGGCAAGAGAACGAAAGCAATGAGAAAGAGAGCTTATGTACTTCATAACTATGCCAAAAAACATCACAGTTGTATTTCATTGCAGCAGTTAGCTTTAACAGATTACATTGCAGCTGTACTTCATAACTATGCCAAAAAGTTGATGCTTTGAGATCCCGTTAGCAAGAGAACGAACTATTCACACAAGTTAGCCATCAACTGAGCTCAGCTAACCTAATGTAAACCACATATCAGGATACCTTACAAGATATTCGATCATCAGCGGACTATATAAACTTATGGAAGGGGAGGTCCTTGCCCAGTTTCTCTTCATCCAATTTAGCCACCTTTGAATGGAGACACCTCCAGTTCATCATTGCCTCATGCAGCTGGAACCGCAGGGACTCCTCCACCTCCTTTGACTTGTTCGCCCTTTCCTGCAGCCGTTGCTCCAGGGTAGCCACATGGACACGGCGAGATGCATCAAGCTCCATTGCTACTTGGAGCTGAAGCTGAAGAGAGTCAGCCTTCTTTTCCCTTTCATCCCTCTCTTGCTCCAGCTTAGTCACCCGGGCACGGAGAGACGCCTTATCGTGATGATTAACCTCTGTCATGAGGTCAACGACATCCTCAAGAGATTCAATGATGCGCCTGGCGGTATTACACGAATCATTCGACACTTCCCATGACTTTTTCAGCAAGACCTGAATCTCAGGCAAATTCCTCAATTTCATAATTTGTTCCTCCGTCTTGTTCTTCCGCAAGGCCTCTAGCCGTACCTCGATTTCAGCGTATCTCTCTTCATGGGTTTTATCCAGTTCAGCAATGGCAAGTTGGACAGCTGCACGCTAACAAAGTCGAAGTGCATTCTCTAATCATATTGAAATCGAGGAACACTTACCATTAAAAGAATCGGCTCAGGGGAGTCCTGGGAACAAACAAACTACTCACCTTCTCCCGAAGCCTCTGACGAGCCGATTCGGCCTGACTCGACATTTCAATGATTTCAACTTCGGTAGCAGCCATCACCTCGTCTAAATCGACCTACATTCATGTAGCAAGAAAAAGAGGGAAATTTGTACCAAAAGTGCATCTTCCATATAGGCTAGGTTTCACAAGAGCTAGAGGTAGTGAATTCGCAGCTTACCAGAGACGCGCGAGAACGAGAAAGTGAGCCGAGAGGGAAGGGAAGAGATGTGACTGCGAGAGACTGAATCTGCGGGAGAGGAAGAGAGATCAACGAGACGACGAAGAGCAATATGGATTATGGTATGGTGTTTCGGAATTTGGGGTTTTGGGGAAGCAGAACAAAGATTTCAAATCTTTCTCGATTTCCCATGTATAATTTCACTTCCCGCAGCTATATGCCTATATTCGGGACCGGGGACCTACAGTAATCCATCCTAGAATGGTTCGCTTCCCAATGAAAAAATAATTACTTTTTTCACCCGTCCGGTAATTAAAATTTAAAACTTTTTTTAAAAAGACAAAAATAAATATCTATATTTTTTTGGAAAAATAAATACGTAATACACCATCCGTACCGAAATAGTTTTTCCCCTTTGACCATTTTCATAATTTTTAAGGGAACTAAAATTAGAAAGGGAAAAACAAAATCATTGTTTTTTCCATTTACCTATACAATGCATTTAATCTTAGTGTAAAAATGGAAAGATTCACTAAAAGGGACAATTCATTTGTTACAAGAAAATTGACCCAAATGGACAATTATTTCGTTACGGAAGATCGGGTACAGTGTGTTCCATTACCTATACAATGCATTTAATCTTAGTGTAAAAATGGAAAGATTCACTAAAAGGGACAATTCATTTGTTACAAGAAAATTGACCCAAATGGACAATTATTTCGTTACGGAAGATCGGGTACAGTGTGGTTCATTTAAGGGGTTGACCCTCCTACTCACAAGCATCTCCATATTTCCAAGGGGATTCAAACTTCGAACCTCTTAGCATGGGATGTAGTCCCACAACCACTATACCAACTTGTGATTGATAGTGTCTAAAATATCTAAAACGACTTAAATTATGAGATGAATGGGGTATTAGACTATCCACAATGGTTTTGTCTATAATGTATACATTTGCACAAGATGTGTAAAAATACACCTTACTTTTTGGTATTTTGCTCCAATGGTCAAATGTGTATTTTTTTACACACCATTTAAATTGTCTTGCTTTTTGAAAAAGTTTTTGCACATGAGGGGGGTGATGCGCTCAAATTTGAACATTACATTATCAAATGTGCATATTTAAGGATGGAGACGGGGATAGTAGTCCCCACCCTGATCCCCGCCCCCGATGGGGAGTATAAAATCCCCGTTTTTATTTAGATCTTACCGAAGTTTAAATAATTTTGCTTTTATTTTTAAATTTTTACCTTATAACTTACATTTATAAGATATTATATGTAATATTTATATCATATTTTTTTACATAAGTTTAATAATATCTTATAGTAGTTTTCTAATAAATGAGGGGAACCGTGGGTTTTAAATGGGGAACTCGATGGGAAAACCCGTGGGGAATGCAAACGGAAAAAAATACGCGGGGGTGGGGATTCCCCGATGGGGACAGGGATCCGACGGGGATGGGGATGGGGACGGCCAGACACGGCCACGGGTCACGGGTCGGACGGGTCGACCTGTGACCCGCCGGGTCAGGGTCCACGGGTCCGATGGTCGGGAAGGGTTAAGGGTTAGGGTTAGGGTCGGCTAAATGTGAACCCGTGACCCGCCGGGTTGACCCGGCGGGTCGACCCGTCTGACCCGGCGGGTCGATCAATTTCAAAAAAGCCGACCGTTGGGTGGGCCCCACCATTTTGAACGTTTTTTTTTTAAAAAACTAGCCGTTGCTTGGCTATGTGTGTAGTAGGCTCGAGCCTATAAATAGGCTCGATGTTCTTCCCAATTAATTTTTACTACACATCAATCAATCAAAATATCAAATCACTCTTATCCAATCCCGTCGACCGTCGTAATGTCGAGCAAAGGAAGCAAAAGTGGATCCTCGTCCTCGACGGCGTCGACGCCGAGCACGTCCGAATTGTTCGACCACCATTTCAAGAAACTTGTCAAAGCCCCGGGCGAGACTGGAGGCCCTGAAGCAGAGTGTTGCTACTGTGGTAAGAAGTACAAGATCGGGAACAACCTTTGTATTGGCAACTTGAGGACTCATCTTGCCACGAAGCATCCCGACAAGTAAGTCCAAGTCCAACTACAAGCATCGGGAGTAAGTTCTTCAAACATGAACGTATGAAGAACTTAAGAAGTAAATAAAGTAGGAAGTAAGTTTGTTTTCTAGGTTGTAAACTTGTAATCTCACGCATGACGTGATGAATCCCCGAGCCCGATATCGACCGGACTATGAATCCGGTACGAGTTTGTAATCGTTGTTCGGTTTGTAATAAGAATTTGTGTTATGTGTTTATTAATTTGTTTTTTAACTAACCCAACATGTCAAAATAACAACCTTAGCATTTAAAAAAATACTAACAACCTTAGTTAGAATTTAAAAAAACATTTACACAAATAGAATTAATGGAAAAACAAAAAAATAAATTACAAAAACCCACCCGGCCTGGCCGGCCAGCCCTCCAACGGTCGGCAAGTTTAAAAAAAAAAAAAAACAAATGAGCAACGGCTGTTTTTTTTAAAATAGCTGACCGACCCGCCGGGTCGGCCGTTGGACCCGGCCGATTTCCCTCCCCATTTCCCCCTATAAATACTACCCTTTCCCTCCCATTTTCATCACACCATCTCATCACATCTCCTACTCTCTAATCGCTCTCTAATCGCTCGAGAATCGAGGAAGTCGGAAGTCGGTGGTTCACGAATCAAGAATTCCGAGAATTCGCATCACCAATTCCTACTTCTATCATCTCTTTCTTTATTTTCATTATTTCGTCATTTGTCTTAATTACATATTTATATTATTTCAACATATATCTAATCCAATTTTATTGAAAATGTTTTCACGAGTTCGAAGGAGCGTTAGCGGAGCCCCGTCTTCAAGCAGGGGTGGAGACCGTGGAGGCGGCTCGGGATCGGGTCACCAACCGGAGCCTAGCCTTCGACGTAGTGCCTCCGTTTCCGGACCAGGATCCCGACGACATCGGGATCAGGCACTACTCGATGAGCATGTCGGAGTTGAGGAGGAGGAAGTTGCCCCTCTGGGAACTCCTTCCATGACATCAACCGTCCCGACTCAGGAGTCCGGTTTGGAGGCCGGGGAGGATCCGGCCGCCACACCCGATCCCGAAGCCACACCAGTCGCTTTTAAGGCCGCCACAATGAAATTCTGGTTCACGAAGGGCCCGCCAGCACAGGGATGGGGCGAAAACTATTCCTCCGTCAAGTGCAGATTCTGCCCGCAGGTCTACAAACACAAGAAGGGGAACGGATATGGCAACTACGGACGCCATATCGAATCGAAGCATCCGGAGAAACTCGGCTTGGCGAGAGGTCAAACACAACTTACCGGGTACGCAACTACTTCCTCTCAACCCCCTGGTATATGGAGTTATGATTATGCTAGTTGTAGTGATAACTTTGCTGAAATGATAGCTGCCGAAGGCCTAGCTTATAGTTTTGCACAACGTTTAAGTTTCAACGAATTTATTACGGAAAATGTTCAGCCCGCTTGGCAACCTATGAGTCGAAACACGGTTAAGAGGAAAATGATAAAAAGGTATAACACCCGCAAAGCTGAATTAATTGAATATTTTGAAAAACATAGCGATTTACATGTTTCAATTTGTAGTGATATTTGGACCGACCATTGGCAAAACCACTCATATATGGGTGTTACTTGTCATTGGGTGGATGAACGGTTCATCTTACACAAACGAGTTTTGGCTTTTCGAGTTTTTGACGAGGCCCACACGGCCCGTAACATAGATGCGATTATTTTTAGAGTTTTACAAGAGTATAGATTGACTCAAAGAGTTTTTTCAATCGGTTTTGACAACGCATCTGGCAACACCGCCTCTATCCCAGATTTAACACAATATTGCCAGCCCGGGATAGGGGGGAGATTTTTCCATATTCGTTGCGCCCCTCATATTTTAAACTTATGTGTTCAAGATGGTTTAGCGTATTTACAACAGATTACCGAACCTATTCGATTTGTTTTACGGGCACTTTGGCTAAGCAAACAGCTTCGCCACCAATGGCATCAATTTTGTCGATCTAGCAACCTTCGCCCGAAGAAATTCCCCCGAGATGTTAGCACTCGGTGGAACTCGACCTATAGAATGATTTATGATTCTTATCAATATAGAGAAGCTCTTTCCGCTTTTGCCACCCAAAACATCCCAGATTCAAACGTTTTTGGGGATGTGTGGGTTATGGCTCGAGATATAATTGAGGTTTTCAAGGTTTTCAACGATGCAACCGAAACTTTTAGTCATGCTTACATTCCTACTTCTAGTGTTTTCTGTTTTGTCGCGATGAACATTGCCATAGCCCTCCAGGACAGGCTTCAAGTGCAATGCATATCCGACGCTGTTATCACCATGCGGGAGAAATGGTTGTCTTATTACAAAGTTATTCCTGATATTTTCCTCGTAGCTTGTTGTTTCGACCCTAGATACAAATTAACTGGGCTTCAAAAGTTTTTAGAAAACTACTTTCCCACGCTCGAAGTCCAAGATGATCCTGATTGCAATGTTTCAATTATAGTTGCTAGAGTTAGAGGAATACTTGAATCATTATATACTCATTTTTCTACGGGTGCTAGAGCGCCTAACATTCCTCCTCCTGCGCCTTCAAGCTCGAGCGGATCCTCACGCACTAGTATTACCGCTCGAACTAAGGCTCTTGCCAGAGATATTTTTGGCACAAAGAGGTCGAGGTCGTCGTCGAGCCCGCACTCGGAGCTCGACGAATACTTGTCTACTAACTTTGAATTCCGCAGTGATGAAGAGGAAGATTTCGATATTTTAGAATGGTGGGACCGAGTAGAAAGACAGCGATTTCCGACCTTGCAGGTGATCGCTCGACAAATACTAGGAGCCCCTTGTTCCACCGTTGCAGTGGAACAATTATTCAGCCGAGGGGGCCAAATTCTTACCGAGAAGAGATCAAACTTGCTCCCTGAGAACCTCGAAGCACAAGTATGCCTCGCCGATTGGAAGAGGGCTGAGATGAGAATTCAGAAGAACTCCCTCAACACCGGGTCGGAGCAAGATGATGGAGCGGACTCGGAATCGGTCGGGTCCTCCGTGGACGGTGGAGTCGTCGATCCCGGTAGCCAGCGCCAATCCGACACCGACGAATAGCCGAATAGGTAAGCGGGGTTCAGACAAACAGGTAAAGAACTACGTGGGCTTTGATTCCTCTCCCCCGGGAGGATACGTAGGCAATTGGGAAACCGATTCAAGCCCTTCTTCCCTCTTTTTTTTTTATTCCCCAATCAATGGCCAATGCCCAATAGCCCAAATACCCACAATTCACACATACAATTCACACATATATACATATACATCCGAAAATTGCAAAAAAAAATATCTCAACCCGGCCTGACCCGCCGGGTCGACCCGCCGGGTGCAACCCATTTCGAGTCTCCCATGCCACGTATCCGACCCGGCAGTCCGACCCGCCGACCCGCCGGGTCAATCAACCCGCCGACCCGTCCCAACCCCGGGTCAGGGTTAGGGTCGACCTCCCCGGGTTGTCGACCCGGCGGGTCGGACCCGTGGCCGTGTCTAGGGACGGGGGAGATTTTTTATCCCCGAACAGGGACGGGGACGGGGAGGTGGGGCTTTTTACAAACGGGGACAAGGACGGGGAGGGTACTCCCGGCCCTGGTGCCATCCCTATGCACATTTTCACACCTTAAAAGTAACCAATGGAGCTAAAAAATACACATTTACACACAACCATTAGAGTTATAAAAGTTTATGCCGAGTTGTCAACATTAGAGAGATTTTAGGGGTTTTGACCAATTATAATTTTCTTTTTCTCTTTAATCATTTTTTTTAATTCTCTTTTTTTTTCTTCCTTTTCTTTTAATTCTCTTTTTTTTTTTCCTTTAATCCTACTAACTGTCTATATCTATATAATCTATATAAATTCTTAATTTAGAAGAGTTTATGCTGAGGTGTCAACATTAGACAGATTTTAGTAGTTTTGACCAATTATAGTTTTTTTTCTCTTTAATAATCTTTTTTTTAATTCTCTAACGAAACTCGAATTTCAGGTTTCCACTTCGGCGGGACCCGGGGGTGGACCCTGTGGGACCCAGGGCGCTCTCGATGGGCTTACCTGACCCGCACCGAGAAACTCGGCGCGGCCCAACCTGTGTCGCGAGAAGAATGGAGCCCTTTAGGGCCTCCCCTATTGTGAAGTTTCATCAACGAAATGAGGACTCGTCGTTTACCTGTTATTCACCGTTCGATTTGGTGAAATGGTCGCGATTTTATGGATCCTCACCTCAGACTGATGGCTTGTGATGGAGCACTTTTCATTTAGACGCGGATGTGGCCTAACTTCATCCGCAGAGCGTTTTTCTCTCCTAATTCCGAGTACCTGCTTCCTAGTCCTTACGTGGTGGAGATTGTCTTCTTTCTAGTCCGCTCTACTCTCTCTCTCCTCTCTTTCAGCCCAAAAGTCCCTCTCTTTCAATTAGATTTTCCTTTTTTATAGTTGACAGGGAGTCCCCTGTCCTTCACCACGTGTTGCTTTTAGATGGACACGTGTTTACTTCGTGGGGGGGAAATACTTGGCTTACCCAAATTTTGGGTTACCCAAGGGTATTTATGTAAAATCCACAAAAAAATTAAAATGAATAAAAGGAAACTAAAATCTGAAAAGTAGGTAATGAGTACCCTACTTCTAGCCTAGGTTAATAATGATGTTTTACTTTTACTTTTTCTATAAAAGGGTTTGAATTACAAATTCACAATTTATTCAAACACTTCATCTCCAAACGGTAAAATTCTAATATTAATTAGTGTTCTTAAAAATGAAATTTTAATAATATAACAAATTAATATTTTTAAAATATAAAAGAAAATATACTTTATGTCCAACTTATAGTATGTATGATGCATATAATATAAAGTTGGGAATATATATTGGAAATGGATTTATTTACTACAATATTAATTATAATTTATATTTATTGGGAATCAATTAAATAAATAAAAATTTTGTATAATTTATTTTATAAAGCATATTTTGGTAAAGTTGTTAAAAATTGAATTAAAAAAATTAAACTAACTCGCCGGAATTTGTGGTGGATCGTTGGATTCAAGGTTTTTGATTGTCGGAATTTGTGGTTGAAAAAATTGGGATGACAGTGGGCATTGTTGATTTAACCTTGTTTTAATTTGGTTTATTTGGATGTTTACTCATGAAAGACATTGTAACCAAAAAAAAAGTTGTCTCTACCCGGAATTGAATAGTAGATCAGATAGCAGCAGCCCGCGGACCTACCCGCAAGTTGCTACATAGGCTCTCTACAACTAGCAGCAGCCCGCGGACCTACCCGCAAGTTGCTACATAGGCTCTCTACAACTAGCAGCAGCCCGCGGACCTACCAGCAAGTTGCGGGTCTCTTTTTTTTTTAAAAAAAAATGTCAAACATTGGACAAATAAATACTTGCCTCCACCAAGAATCGAACTGTTGATCAAAGAGCAGGTCAAGTAAACATCACACCACTACGCCCTCTATCCTTGTTGCTTATTTCACCAGATTTTTTTTATTGACATTATCTAGGTAAATGGAGATGGGAGAAGTAGGTCGCGGATCTATTCGCAGGCTGCTACATAAAACTTCCCCAAGAAAGTGGTCACTTTTTAAAAAAAAAATTAAAAAAAAAATACAATTCCTAGTATTGGTGGACAGTATTTCACAAGGATCTAGATTGTGGGTCGTTAGATTGATTTAAACGGACGATCAAGATGTGAATATATAATTGAAATTTGGGTTTTTTTTAGAATGTGAATATACAATTTTATTCTTACCGAATCACCACCCTAGATTACTAAAGCAGACCCAACTTTTTAAGTTTTACCAAATCGGCACCCTAAACCACTTCAATAATCAATTAATACTTATTTAAGTCTTAGATGGTAGTATATTGGTGTTAACCGAATGACTCCGAAACTTTGATTAAAATTTTAATTATATACATGTCCTTAAAAGATTAATCTCCAACTTAATACTCAATCGTATAATTGTTAATAATAATAATTATTATTATTATTATATTTTATTTTATTTTATTTCTATTAAAACTATTATTTTTTTCACTAGTTGAGTATTTAATGTTGTAGTATATACATTTTTATTATATTATTATATTGTTGTTGTTATTATTATTATTATTATTATTTTATAAATTAGTTTGGTATGGTTTTTATTAAACGGAAACTAAAGTTTTGTTTTGGAGGAAACGACAATTACGATTTGTTCGTGGTACAACCGAAGTTAATCCAGTCCAAATTATCGCTATAGACCGGGGGGATGCACATACCCCAATGGTCACAACATCTTCTATGCACTCCATCAACCGGATTTCGAATCCCGGTAGCGGTATAAATCCCTTTTTTTCTCTATTTTTCTTTCTTTCATTCATTTTTTTTTTCTACATTATTCTATATTCATTCTTTTTGTCTTTAACTTCCAAGGAAGTTTTGGTGATATTTTTTTCCACACATATAAAAGTATATATTTAAAGTAGGAAAAGGGATTGAACCAATGTTTTTAATTGTTTTCGGTTCACCTGAACCAGACCCATAAAAAACAAATAAAATGTTGAACCGGGATGGGTTGGACCCGTCATCAACATGTCCTATATATATGTCAGCAAGTCATCAACATGTCCTATATATATGTCAGCAAGTCATCTCCATCCACAAGAGCTACTGGCAAGAATGTTGATCTTTTTCGGCACTAACATCCGGTGTCGAGGGTGCTTGTTGCCACCATCGACGGCCTGTGTCGGTAAACTCTCTCCTACAAAATACCCACGCCAGCCGCCCTCTTCACAATTTTTTCAGAGCTTTGCCGACTTTGGAAACCGGTGTCAGTTGGACCTTTACCGACATCGGAAGTCGGAGAACAAACCGTGTATATATATGATGACAAATTACCGTCCCGATAGCAAGCCGGTTAATTAGTCCATGAACCTTTTAAGTCTTTGACATATCAAATACGGAGCACATGCTTATTCCAATGCAGAGTTTGACACATAAATCCTTCATATATTTTGAGACCCCATCATGAAAACTATAGATTGCACACTTATACAACAATAGACACAAAATTAGTTCTGAATCGTTATAACAGAAGGGAGGACATCAACTATGAATTGAATTACAAAACATAGCTTCACTTGCATATCAATTCAAAGCATCCACTACAGTAGCTTTAACATTTTGCATTGTAGTTGTACTTCACAACTATGACAAAAAAAGTTGATGTTTTCATTGTTTTGAGATCACACAAACTAGCCATTAACTAAGCTCAACTAACATAATATGAATGAACCACATGCCACCAGTTTATATTGAGCTTTGATATGTTTGGTTTTTTCTTGAAGGACCTTCGCGCCACCACCACCTTCCTATCAGCTGGTTTCAGCACCCAGCATTCTCGCCTTGGTCATCCCAAAGAGCATATTCTAGCTAGTCTAGCTCCCTCTGATGGCACCACCGGCAAACATGGGGCACGTCGCTTTCATAGTGTTTGCATGTATCAAACATACAAAACAATGCGACAGTGAGCTCAGACCAAGCACAACGTCAATCTGTGAAACGTAGACAAGGGAAGAAGTCGCAACAACACACAGGTGCTAGAAGTCGTTTCTTCGGTTGGGTAGGCAATTTTGGGAGGCTAGCAAGCAACCAGGTTCTCTGGCTAAAACAAACAAGTGACCTGGCCTAAATGCCAGGTAGAAACACAGTTGTGGCCTTGTTGGTGGTTACCAGAAAACAACCTTAGTTTTGTGTGTGTGAGTGATGTGAATAAATTTCACAATAAGATTCAAGTGAAGTTTCACAAAACAGTAGGAACCTCATAGATGCAGCTTCAGAATCTCACACAATTGCTTTTAACTTCAGTCTCGCTGGGTCAAGCTATCCTGAGGTTTTGGATCGTATTTGAACAAAGGCAAAGACAAAACCTATAAATAGTTACAGTAGTTAACACAAGCATCATCCAGATCAATGTTTGAAATTGTCGATGCAGGCAAAAGAAGGTAGAGTTTGAAATTGCTGGTGCAGCTAAAAACAAGATGATGTTTTCATCATGAAGTGAGGATTAAAGTTTAATGTCATGGTTTCTTAGAAGGGAATTGCCAAGTTCCATAGCTCCATGAATAATAAGGTTGTGATAAGGACCAAAAAGCTTAACATGAACTAAATTAAAGTTCAGATTTATGTGTATCATTACAAGCAAAATCTTCTAACAAATTAATGCTCGAGTTTAGACAAGGAAGCATACCCTAACCTTTCATGTTTATTCTCTCTTAGCAACTTAAACATGTAGAAAATTGGCAATCACTTGGATCAATTTATTCTCTCTATCAACTAGAACATGAGATAAATCATAAATCATTACAAATTGTGGTAGCCGAACCGATGAATTCCTGATTACAAATTCACAATCACTAGGAGTTTTTTTCCGTGCAAAGTTTTATTTAAACTGGTAGTAAAATAGGAGACTCTAAAATAATCTACTTAATGCCTCCAAAATTTTACTCTTTGTAATTGGAATTTTTGTGTCATTTGTCCTATTTCGTCATTGATAATGGCTTGTCTTCCATACCTTTTTTTTTTTTAATCAGTGTATAGCCAATTGTTTGTGGGGCTTAAGCTTGAGATTGCTAAAAAAATTTGAACCATGTAAAGAAAGAAGTGAATCTGGAACTCGGAAAATGTATAATGTCAAAGATGGAGTGCATGGATAATGTTCAACCAAGCTCTAAAAGATTAACTATGTTTTCTTGTACATTCATTTAATTACATAAACCACCTATCTAAGATGATAGTATTTCTCTAGTGAGAACCTCTTCTATTGGTTTTCTTTATTTTTATAACATGCTGTCAAACTTCTTCAAAACTTAGTATCTCATTACATCTAGAGCTTTTGGAACAAACTGAGATACTAAATCTGGCGCTTACTGTTTCGGAAATGCCCATTTGATATAATGATATTCGTATTATTGACCTTTTTCCTTGCCTCATATCATAACTATAGAAAAAGAAAAAAAGATTATATGTGCAGAACAGACTTGCTTCTCTTTGGCTGTAGAGTGGATTATGAGTACCCTCATGACAGTGATTATTCAGTGGTGTGTACTACATTAGTCCAGTTTCCGAGTGTACAACTTTTCCAAAGAGTGAGCCTATTACCAATCAAGTACACAGAGAGCGTGTTGAGTTTCGCACTCAGCAGCGTGATCTTACTCTTTTAAGCTAATGCATTTTGTCTTTTTAAGCAATGAGTTTTACTTTACTGTTGTAAAATGTTGAATAAGTTAAAGAGATGCACCTTCATCGTCTAGAAAACCTAAGGTCAAGAAGAAAGTAAATCAAGAGCATTTTTCTTCTGATGTGTCAGATCCTGCTGGGCATCAACGTATGCTGAGTAAGTAATTTTTAAAAAAAGTTGCTTTGAGTTGCTATATAACATGTATTAGATTACATACTAGTTAAGTTACTAATGTTACTTTTTCTTATTTGATTTTACTTGTAGATGCCCTCATGAAGCACATAAACACTGTTAACAGGTCTCTCTATCAACTAGAAGTTCAGGTCTCTCCATTACAAACTGCAATCATTTGTACTCAAAGATTTGCAAGAACCACAGTTTTCAGAGTTGAGAACTGCACATAATCCTGAATTAACTATCAGCCTGCTTACAAATAACAGATTTGCAGAATGACTGTCTAATTAAGAAGTCTGATTCAAAGTTCCATCTGGGAGACCAACTATACCTGTTTTAGACAGAACATTATCAAAAAGAAACAGCGGAATGGTTGAGAGTACAGGTTTGTATAAACAATCAAGTCACTAATCTGTAACATAATATGCAATAAAGGATGATAAAATGCCTGCATTTATGCAAAGCTGTCTCTAGAAATTTCTCTAACTTGAAAAGGGGCAAGCGAACAAAATCAATGAGGAAGTTCTGCATTGTTGAGAGAATCATCTTCAGAAAAACATCACAGTTGTACTTCATAAGTTCATAACTATGACAAAAAGGCATTCACTGCAGCAGTTAGCTTTAACATATTACATAATTTACATTTACATTGCAGCTGTACTTCATAACTATGCCAAAAAACATCACAGTTGTACTTCATAAGTTCATAACTAAGACATAAAAAGCATTCACTGCAGCAGTTAGCTTTAACATATTACATAATTCACATTTACATTGCAACTGTACTTCATAACTATGCCAAAAAACTACCAAGTGCTCCACTAATCCCACAAAACCCGACTTCATACTCTATACATCCTCAACTCGGCTTCAACATAGCCACCTGTGATTGTAGAGAACTGCACTTCATCATTTGCTCATGCAATTGGAGCGGCAAGGAGTCCTCCACCTCCTTTGCCTCATTTTCCCTTGCCCTCATCAGCCGCTCCAGCGTAGCCACCTGGACACGGCGAGACTCATTTGCTTTCTGCAGCTGAAGCTGAAGAGAGTCAGCCATCTTTTCCCTTTCATCCCTCTCTTGCTCCAGCTTAGCCACCCGGAGATGGAGAGATTCAGACAGCTTTGTTTTTTCTTGTAGTTGGACCCGGAGGGAGTCTGCCTCCCTCTTCGCCTCCGTGTCCGGGTTCGCCCTTTCCTGCAGCTGCTGCTCCAGCATAGCCACCTGGGCACGGCAAGCTGCATTAACCTCTATTGCTTCTTGCAATTGAAGCTGAAGAGAGTCAGCCTTGTTCGCGTGCTCTATCCTTTCATCCCTCTCTTGCTTCAACATAGCCACCAGGGGATGGAGAGATTCAGCAAGCTTCGTTTTTTCTTGTAGTTGGAGCCGAAAGGAGTTTGCCTCCCTCTTCGCCTCCTTTTCCTGGGCACAGAGAGACGCCGTATCGTGATAATTAACCTCGGCCATGAGGTCGTTGACATCCATAAGAGATCCAATGATGTGTGTGGCGGTATGAAACGCATCCTCCGTCACTTTGCACGACTTTGATAACAAGACAACAATCTCAGACGAATTCTTCACCCTTTGTTCCTCCGTCTTGTACTTCGTCTTCCAGGCCTCTACCGATGCCGTGAATTCAGCTTGCCACTCTTTCTGGGTTTTAGCTAGTTCAGCCCAGGTAAGTCGGGCAGCTTGCATCTGCCAAAATCGAAGTGCATTCTCTAATCATATTGAAATCGAGTAACACTTAACATTACGAATCGGCTCAGGGGAGTCCTGAGAACAAACAAACTACTCACTTTCTCCATAATCCTCTGACGAGCCGTTTCGGCCTGACTCGACATTTCACCTTCGGTAGCACCCATTACCTCTTCTAAATCGACCTCCATTCCTGTGGCAAGAAAAAGAGGGAAATTTGGGGAAATTGATTCTCAGGCTAGAAGATCGATAGCGACCTAGAAACCGAGCTTACCGGGACCTAGAAATCAGCTTGATATCAAGAGAAGCCGATTCGAAGGGGATCCGATGAATGGAACTGATAAAGAGAGAGTTTGAGATTTGGGAAATTGATTTTGTATTTGATTAACCTTGCACTGATGAACAAGTAGACGACGATAGGTTTAGCTTGAGCCGGGTTGCCATAAACCGAGACCCAAACTAACAGATTGTGGGCCTATTACCCAATTAACGTAAAGGCTAAGCCCAATACAACTTACTTACTAAAATGCAGATAAACAAAATTCATATAAGATAGCAGACAGAGTACTTGGTTGTGCAGGAACATTATTCCTGTTACATTGTACCAAAAGTCCATCTTCCATATAGGCTAGGGTTTCACAAGAGCCAGAGTTAGTGAATTCGCAGCTTACCAGAGACGCGTGAGAACGAGAGAGTGAGCTGAGAGGCAAGGGAAGATCTGTGACTGTGAGGGACTGAATCTGCGGGAGAGGAAGAGAGATCAACAAGATGACGAAGAGCAATATGGTATGGTCGGTGTTTCAGAATTTGGGGTTTTGGGGAAGCGAAGATTTCAAATCTTGTTCTCGATTTGATCGTTATATTTCAATTTTCCATGCATAATTTCACTTCCCAATGAAAAATAATACTCCCTCCGTCCTAAAATAAATGGTCTTTTAGGAATTGAACTTTTGACAAAAATTCATGGGTTTTTAGGTTTATATGGTAATTATTACCCCTAAAAAAGTACAATAGTAAGTAAATTAAATAGTTCTCACCTCTATAATAATAATGAGATTTAAGTATAAATAGGTTTCCTTAATTAACGTGCAAGAGTCTAAAAGACCATGTATTTTAGGACGGATGGAGTAATTACTTTTCCTTTTAAATATAGTTATTCATTTAAAAAATCCAAAAAAAGTTGTCTATAGATAACAATATAACGAAAAAAATGAATTAGTGTAAGGACGAAAATCAAATCTTTGTAAATGAATCAACATCCATTTCAATAAACAAGGAGATTTAGAAAAATGAATAATGAAAGTAATACCCAAAACGCTCTCTTCTGAGCTTTCCTTCTCCTTCCTTTCTCCTCGGAGCTTCTGCCTATCAACATCTATGGCGAACAGGTTTATACCAACTCTTATGGCGCTCAAGCAGGTAAACGCTCTCTTTTGAGCCCCAAACCCCCTCCTCTAGGAGGTTCAAAATCTCCTCCGGGAGCCCCTAACTCGCCTCCGCGGCGTAAATAGTCCCGGCCAAGCAATGCTAACTGAGTTGAAGGCACTTGAGAATACCAACACTTGGACTCTTGTGCCAAGACCTGAGCATCAGTCTGTGGTAACCTGCAAATGGCTCTTCAAACTTAAACTGAAGGCAGATGGGTCCTTAGATAGACACAAAGCCAGGCTTGTGGCTCGTGGCTTTAGTCAGGTTGAGGGTATTGACTACAGTGAGACATTTGCTCCAGTGGCAAAAATGATCTCAGTGAGGACCTTGCTTGTTGTTGCTGCAGCCAAGGATTGGCACATATCTCAGCTAGATGTCACCAATGCTTTTCTGCATGGTGATCTGGAAGAGGAGGTCTTCATGGAACTACCACCTGCCTACTGCTCTCTCAAGACTATGCAGCCTGATGTTCAGGGGGGGGGTGAGAGTAAGAAGCATCAAGCTGTGGGAGACATGGTGTGCAGATTGCAAAAGTCCTTGTATGGGCTAAAGCAAGCACCAAGACAATGGTTTGCAAAGTTCTCTGAGGCTGTGATCTCTGCAGGATTTGTGCAATCTGAATATGATCATTCAATGTTTGTTAAGAGAAATGACAATACAACCACAGCTCTACTAGTGTATGTGGATGACATGATCATCACAGGAAATGATGCAAGTGAGATAAGCAGACTCAAAGCCCATCTGCACAGGCACTTCCAGATGAAAGAATTGGGTGAGTTGAGATACTTTCTGGGTATATGACGGGATGAAAATCGTTGATTCCCAATCAAATAGTTCTCACTCTCACAAATTAGTATAATTGGCAAGAAAGGGGTCGAACCATCGGGAGATTTAAGATTTCACAATGCAATTTGATCACCAACAAGTAACAAAAGTGGGAAAAGATGCGACTTTTAAATAAGAACAAGTAAAGTAAAGTAAAGATAGAATTTTGTTGTAAAATCAAGAGTAGAGAACGGTTCCACCCACGAATTCTTTGACATTGGTTGGCTTATCGATCATCGAATTCTTTTCAAGCTATTAACTTTCCTACAAATTCCTCTCGTCTTGGTTTATATGGATTAAAAGTCCTACGAGTCCAATTAATCCCTTACACCTCAATGCAATCATAACACGGTTAAGATTTAACAAGGAGATAGCACAATATCCCAAGAACTTGAGCATATAAATAACACCAATTAAACACGGTAAATCAATGTTTAAGATATATGTCAACTCCCTACATAATCATGCTTCAAACACGGAATCCACATTCTTATGCGTGCTACTACGGAAATAACACAAATACGAAAGTATTAAATCCTAGCATGAAATCAATATTATCAAGGTAGCTAATCAAGATAACATCAATAACATAATCAATATCACACAAAGAAGTTGAAAGAATTATAGAGGAAAAATAACTTAAATTAGAAACTCACAAAACCACCAACCAAGTCTCGAAAGTGTAGACGGAAACTAGAAAATTAGCCAAACATGGCTTACCTAAGCTTTTTTCTCTTCAAAGGTGATTTCTCCAATTGAAAACTTCATTAAACTAAGCCTAGAACATCCTATTTATAAACCTAATGTCTTCCATAAAAGGTAGATAAAAGATAGATAAAAGATAGAAACTTCCTAAACAAACTAGATAAAAGATAGAACTTTCCTAAATTAATTTAGCGTCAAATTCCGCTGGCAGCGAATGGCCTTGATTGAGCTTTGAAGAGTCGTGCACTCTTACAACAGAGTCGTGCAACTCTTACAACAGAGTTGTGCAACTTTTACAAGAGTGTCGTGCAACTCTTAAAACAAGAGTCGTGCAATTCTTAAAACAGAGTCGTGCAACTCTTACAAGAGAATCGTACAACTCTTAAAACAAGAGGCGTGCAACTTTTAAAACATGATCGTGCAACTCTTGCAACATAGTCGTGCAACTCTTCCAACATAGTCGTGCAACTCTTACAACATAGTCGTGCAATTCTTAAAATAATATTGAGAGAACATAACATCATGTTGAGAACAATTTCAGAAATCTCGATCGTTTTGCAAAAAATAACCTATTGCTGAGCAAAAATAAGAGTAAGTTGTGCAAATATAAGAGGACGTTGTGCAAATTTAATCATAAGTTGTGCAAATATGACCATAGTCTATTTATTTTATTTTTTTAACTTTTTATCGTGCAAATATAAGAGTTTAAAGTTGCACTTTTTTCCATGTCAGCACTTTTTTTCCCATGTCAGCACTTTTTTTAGAGTTGCACAAAGCAAGGATAACAATTTCACAAAGAATCGAAGAAGCACATGACAAATGAATCATAAGCCGATCAAATAATGTCGAACAATTCCATCAAGCCTGGATAACAATTTCACAAATATGATCCAAATCTAGTTTTTTTTTTCTACATGGATAACAATTTTTTTTTACTTTATAATATTATCCATGCGCATTTTATTCTAATTTGTGCACTTTTTATTCTATTTGTGTCAGCACTTTTTTTAAATAATTTTTTTTTAACGTCAGCACTTTTTAAAAATAAGATCATGTTGAGAATAAATTCACAAGTCTCGATTGTCTTGCAAATCTTAAAATAGAGTCGTGCATTTCTTACAACAGAGTCGTGCAACTCTTCCAACAGAGGCGTGCAACTCTTAAAATAGAGTTGTGCAACTCTTACAACAGAGTCGTGCAACTCTTAAAACAGAGTCGTGCAACTCTTAACACAGAGTCGTGCAACTCTTACAACAGAGTCGTGCAACTCTAAAATTTCATAGTGTTATTCATGAAATTTATAGTTTTATTCATACAAACTAAAATCTAATTTTAAAATGTATGTTAATCAATTACATTATGTTTATAATGTAATTTTAAAATTTTAAGGCCATTAATATTTCATACATATTTCACTGTTAAGGCCATAGATCTTGAAAGCACTTGAACGAAGAGGATGAGCAACCAAAGAGTTCAAATGCAGACTTGAATAAAGAAAAGAGCAAAAATGAAGAGATTCTAGGAAGCAAGTTACAATAGTACTGAGGATCCCTACATTATTACTTGCCTGCTGTTTCCTTTATTAGACAAATGGTCCATTTCAACACGCTATTCATACCAATCTCTACTCAAATCATACATAATTATGAAGATCATCTAGGGGTTATAATCTAAAGGTGCAGTATATACAAAGCACCACATCTCCAGTTCACCATTTTCCATCTTTGCCATGCCATAGCAGGTCAGATCATTCATTCGGTCTGCGGAAACGGTTGGGGAAGAGGTAGATAAAGAGAGCATCTCCTACACTAGGGTCAACCAATGCCCATATTTACAGTAAACATAAACCTTAAAGAATTGAGTTTTCAACAGCTAACAACTCAGCATCCTGCTTGTTTCTTGCTTTTGGCTTTATTTCCGAGTGGGTTTGGGACTTTAGTACTTTACTAGAAGATCACTCAGTGACAAGCCAGGGTGGCTTCTTCTGGGGCATTGCTCTTCTCATCTGCGTGCTCAGTGGAATTGCCTTGTTCTTTATGAATCTGTGCAGTGCTTTGAGCTCGAATGGCATCATCTGGCTTGACACAACTATGCCCAGAAGCTGTAATTGCTGCAGGTGCTCAGGGGAATGATTTCTTGAAATCTGAATGCCCAAAGAATACATAAATCTAATTTGGTCAAAAGCAATTGAGTCAATTCATATCTAATCAACATCAATGTTTGAGTAGGGAAAAGACATACCCAAGAACATATATATGGGCTGGAGGAGCACCGTGAAGCCAGTAATCAAGATTCATGTCACTCGGAGGGGATTTCCCTCCAACATTCAATGTAGCAACAAAGACACTGTTTGGAAATTGAACAAAAACAAACACATCTGATTCATCTAAAGGAGAAAGTGGATTGCCAAGAACAAAAAGACATTTGCTAGAACCAAAATGTACTGGTGATTTTGCACATCTATAATGTTAGGGTGTTCAAGATATTCTCTGCTCTGTCGACTAATCCGATTTGTATTCCACAAGAAGTTCTCTACAAACATACAGATTTTTTTTGGTGAGCTACAAACATACAGATTAAAAAGAGAACTAAAGATCACCTCACCATAAATTATAAAAAAAACTCTGAACTGATCAACCATAAAAGCATAAATTGGTATCATGTTGGTGAATTAAAGATCATATCTAACCAGTTTTGCTCTTCTTGATTGAGCAAGGCTCCCTCTCTGAGAAGTTGGTCCCACAATCAACCTCACCCACTGGGCGTGCATATCCGCATTCATTGGTTCAGCTTCTCCAATGATAACTAAAGATCATATGCTGCATACAGAAATGATAACCAATTAGAATCTACAAGAATAAGGCATCATCCAATGATATTCAATTTCTACGGGATGGATCATGGGAAACCCCAGAAACCCATCTTGTTCTTTAAAATTCCAAGTGCAAAAAACACATAAAATTGCAAAACACCACATCAGATATAGAGTATGTGATTGAATATAATAAATATTTCATTTCAACATAACAGATGAACTGCTCAAAGATACTTTCATGAGCTTTTTCAGATAGAGTGAGATTTCCCAGATGAAGCAAACATCCATACACTATGACCATACAGGCATACAAAACAACCTTCAAGAAGAAGAAGGCAGCACCTGATACCCTTTCAATCCCATTTTGTCGAGAATCTTTTGGCATGCAACCTTGTCATCATAGCTGCAAGGAAAGTGAAATAACAACTCAGAAGAGTTCCCAATCAATTACTAAGACAATATTCATAATAACCATCAACCTCAAAATAATCAATAGAAACATTAACTCACTTACAATTCAATACTTCTGAAGCTAGGACACCAAATCGAAAATTGCAGGTTTCAGGACATTATTTGGCTACACACATCTTATAAAGTGAGGTTCTGTTGCACTTAAGGTCTCCATCAAGGATTGAAGTTGCATCTATAACACAAAAACCAAAGAATTTAAAACAGGTTCGAAGATAAGCATAATTAGTTCAGAATAAATTAGGTTCTCTATATGTTAGAAATGTGTGATGACATCCTAATGAAGCCAATGTTGCACAACTCTCTCTTGGAGGTGCACAACTCTCTCTTGGAGGTGCACAACTCTCTCTTGGAGTTGCACAACTCTCTCTTGGAGTTGCACAACTCTCTCTTAGAGTTGCACACCTCTCTCTTACAGATGCACAATACCAGAGTACATAACTAGTAAACTGATATATTAACGAATGTGCATCCAACAATGAGAAATTGAAAACTATGAAATATGCTAACAAGAATTAAGTTGTCAGCACAAGGAATCTCAGATTCGATGGGAAGCACAAGTAAATAGATTTGAAAGGAAAACTGAAGGAAATAGAACAAGGATCTGGAATAAATCTCGCACTGATTTACTCAAACATGCAGTTCCACAGTACACTGACCTGCGAGGTTCCAGTAATCATGTTCTTGATAAAGTCACGGTGACCAGGGGCATCAATCACAGTGCAGTAGTACTTGGTGGTCTCAAACTTCCATAGAGCAATGTCAATGGTGATACCACGCTCACGCTCGGCCTTCAGCTTGTCAAGCACCCACGCATACTTGAATGACCTCTTGTTCATCTCAGCAGCCTCCTTCTCAAACGTCTCGATCACACGCTTGTCAATACCACCAAGCTTGTAGATAAGGTGACCAGTGGTGGTGGACTTCCCAGAGTCGACATGTCCAATGACCACAATGTTGATGTGAACCTTCTCCTTACCCATCTTATCTTGTTAACTAAGAACCAGAAACATGAAGAATACAAAATTTTATAAAACATCTCCCAATAAAATAGCATAAAGAATTCTTCAAAAGTTGATTACTATCTTATTAACTAACAAGCAGAAACATTCATGCAGCAAGATACATAAAAAAGGTAGACATTGAAATCCAAAATGGAAATCTGAAGTTCTGAAGCACATACTCAATATCAACTCATCAAGCTAAGCCAATTAAAAACGTCTCACCATGAACATTCAACACTCCTTTAAAATTGCACAAGGTTAGAACTACTAAATTAGCCCCAAGCATAGTTATAAATCCACTCATGAATCAAGATGATACAAAATCTGTACTGAAATCTAAAGTAGAAAACTGAACCACATAATCAAATATTCAGAAGCAAAACATTTGAACCATAGACAACTAGTCAAATTACAAATTAATCACACAATATTTAGCATCTGAACAATCTGTTGTGAACCATAGACAACTATTAATCACACAATAAGGAGATGCTCACTACAAATTTTTCCAGATTGCAACCTTGAATTCATAGAAATTTAATGGAGAAAAACCCTAATTCGGTCAAATTTGAAGTCAATTTAGGTTAAGATGTTACTGCCTACAAGCTAAGACAAACAACAATCCTCTAGTTTTCTCTTTAATCGATTGATGAGGAGGAGAGATGAAGAGAGAGTACCGGAGTCATAGCCGAAGAGGAGGCCGCCGATTCCAGCGGAGAATGCGAGATGGAGAAAGATGGGAGTCGGCCAGAGCAACTCCTTGCAGTTGTACGACGGCGCCGGCGTTGATCCTTCTCCATCTTCATCTCTCCACGCTATCGACGAATTGAGCGTATAATAGGAAGAGGAATCGCTCGACTTCTCTAGATAGAGCACCATCGGAGCACCGAATCCATGAGGAAGAGCACGGAATCGAGCACCATCGGAGCAGACGTCTCCGATCGAAGGGAGTCTGAGGTAGTCGACGTCGTCGGCGGAGTCGAAGGCCGATGCGGAGGAGCCAGAAGGAGATACCGGCGGAGGAGATCTGGCGGAGGAGATATGGTGGAGAGAGAGAGATTGGATTGGGGGAAATCTCAGGAAAAAAAAAAAAGGGGAATTACTACTTAAATACCCCACTTTCATATTTGGTTTGCAAAAATACTTAGGTTTGAAAACAATTGCATCAATATATGAAAATTTGCAAAAATATCTTATTTAATTATCAAAACCACCCACCACCCCAAAAAATCAGGATTTTTTTTTTAATATTTTTGGTTTTTTTTTTATTTTTCTTATATTTTTTAATTATATTAAATAATTAAATAATAAAAAATCTGGAATTAAAAAAATAAAAATTTCTCAATCCCAATCCCTACTAATCGTTAGTCCCGACCGACCCAATCCAAATCCCTAACCAAAGCACACAAGAGCAGCCCCAACCCTAAGTCTCTTCGGCGGTCAGCCCTAACCCCAATCTCCGGCGCTCGGACTTAGCCCGCGTCTCCGGCTCCGTCACTGCCCTCACCGTCCGTCGCTGCGCCTACACTCCGGCGCCCCCAAAAGACCCAATCCCAGCGTGAGAGGCTCCGCTACTACTCCTGGATGTGTTATCCTTCAATTTCAGTTTCAATTCGGTAATGGTAGGATTGTCTTCCCATCTTCACTAGTTATGTTTTTGGAAATTTTTCAAGAAAATAAAGCATATTGCGTTGTCGCCGTAGTTGTTGGAAAGTTGCATCGATTGCTCGGTTGGGATCACGATGTCGAAGGTGATGAGGAGGAGGAGGGAGATAGAAGTTGGGATCATCATCTTCTATGTGTTTGATCTTAAGATTTTGTGAAGTTGTTAACTTCTATATAAGTTTATTAATAAAGTGGGCAAATACTGTGAATTAATTGAAAGTTGAATTAAACTAGTAGCTGGAATTGGTCCGATCGATGTACATGTTATGATATATTGATATTTGGTTGGTGGCCATCACGTTAATTATAGTACTGATGAATCAATGTCAGTTCAACGATCAATCGCTCATAGCAAGATACGTATATATGGAAGATGAATGCAAGTGGCCATTGTATGCATAAGGTAGAGATTTGAAACTAGAAATCACTAACTAATTACTGTAATGTGGTTTTATTAAACAATGTAATTTAAGCGCTAGATCAACTAAATCTTAAGAGATTTGAGATTAGGAAGCATAATGTTGGATGTTTTAGACATGAATGTTGATTTGTTTAGGAACAAACTGGTGCATAACATTTTCAACTACAAAGGGAACATGGGCTAACAATATTATGGCGCAAACATAGTTGTTTCATTTAGCCTAAGACTTTATCTATTATCTATTGTTTTTGTTCGACATGAATAGGTTCATGTACGATGGTAAAATTATCTTTGGATACTTGTGCTGGTGTTTTGGATACTTATGATGTTGTTTGTCTGATTTTGGAGTAGTTTAGCTTAGTACCTACTGATAATTGACCCAAGGTTTTCCCCATTGTGTACAGAAAATCAATCTCTCAACTATGATTGTTTTGGATTGTTTTTGTGTCATCTCAAACTTAGAGTCAAGGGAAAACACTTCATTCTCTTTCAAAGCCTTGAAAATTGCTAATCGGGCTTGATGAGTTTTACTAAACGAGCCGAGTTTAAGAATGTGAAGCTCGATTTAAACGTTGACTCGGGTTGACTTTAGTTTGTATTTTGTAACATGTACAAAATTTCTCCAACATTACTATACTTGTGAGCAAATAAGAGATGAGTTCGGTAGGGTAAAAGGCAAGCAATTCTCATATAAAAGACTTATATTCAATATTGATAAGGCGTCATCTGACATTAAGAAAAATACCGCTAGGCTCAAGATTCTACTGTCCATTGAGATGCGACTTTGTTTAGTTAGTTGGATAATCATCAACTCTAGTAAAAAAATACCTATAAACGTTCACATTAGTTTGAACAAAGATTTAAGAAGATAAAGTTTAGGTTTTGTTAGAGGTGGGGTATGTAATGTATATTGGAGGGAATATATATCTAGTAGGAGGCGACAATTAAGCGGTTAGGGTTAATAATATAGTTGTTATGATTTAGGTCAAAACCGTATCTTTACTCAATCTCCCACCAATTTTTTTATCATATCCTGTCAATGTTCATATTTGGGATTGTCAAGAACAATATTCATCCTGTCAATGTGATAATATTATGGTTTCAAGATATATACTGACAATCCTTTTGTAAATATGGTTAATAATCCTGAATATATATATGATTGACCGTATCTTCATTGATTCTCTCCCCGATTATAGCTTCAATCATGTCAAAATAAACCTATAGCCTTGTCACTATGAACATTATTCATGTCGTTCTGAACAAATAACCTTGTCATCTTGGACATACCTTTAATTTATAGTTACGGTATAGATAAAATCGTATCTTTATTCTCTTTCCTATTATAGAATCCATCATGTCATTAGTAATTACCAGGTTTGTCATAAAAAACCTATATCCTGTCAAACACAAATTTTATTCCTGTCACTTTTGATTCTCTTACTAAGTCAATGATTTTCATCCGGCTAGTTTTATTATTCTTAAATTTTCGAGGAAAAAATATTAAAAACATTATTTTAATATATATTTCTTTTTTTAATATTTTTTTACTTTTCTTTTAATTCATAATACTCCTTTTAATGATTTTTACATTTAAATTTAAAGGTAAAATCAGTCATTATTTTTTAGCAAAAATGACCTATTTTTTAGCACAAATGACCCACCTATTCTATTTTTGCTATTCTCAGAAAACGGGTATAGTTTTGCAAACCGAACACTGATTTGGTGTATTTCTGCAAATCGGCCAAAAAAAAATTTGAGAATTAGTATATAGGGGCTATTTCGCAAATTTGTCCAAATATGCGTCTATTTTGCAAATACGTCCAATTAATGTGCCTATTTCGCAAATTTTTTCTTGAAAAAATGAATTTAATCCAGAGTTAGGCACTATCGGTCCCTAATATTTTTAAGTGTTAATTTTAGTCCATAACCTTTTAGATATTGCTCCTACTATTTGGTCCTTCCTTCAATTGTTTCCGTTAACGTAAAACTTTATAATTTCAAAACAAGGAAAGAAGATTGGAGAACCAGCAACAACACACTGTCATACTTGTTGGCTTCTGGTGTGAAACACCAACACATTTCCATAAAAAAAATCGTTTCTAGCAAAAAATTGCACATTTCCACGCACCAAAAAAAAAATCAGCATCATGACCTATTCAACATCAACAAGAAAAGGTTTGAAATTCCTCCCTGCACTTGTACATATTTTGTATACATGGCTCTTCAAAGCCATACTCCTCCCTGCACTTGTACATATTTTTCTAAAATTCAATATATTTTAACCTTCAAAATAAAAAAACAATAAGGTTTGAAATTCTCAATCGATGCAGCTAGAGATCGGCTGATGTTTCATCATGAAGTGAGGAGGATTAAGTTTAATGTTTCACTAATGTTAACACAGCCTGCAGCCAGAACAATATTTGAAATTGCCGATGCAGCTAAAAATAAGCTAATTTTTCAACATGGAGTGGGGAGGATTAAGTTCAATTTCATGGTTTCTTAGAAGGGATCTGCGAAGTTAAAAAGGTGAATAAATAATAGGGTTGTGTAAAGGAGAACTAATCTCATCGTTTCTTGAGATCACTAGGCGAATTACTTGAGATCATGAGGCTGTATAAACAATCAAGTCACTAATCTCATCGTTTCTTCCAATACAATTTGCAATAAAGGATGATAAATTACCTGCAGTTCTGCAAAGTCGTCCAGAAATTTCTCCAACTTGAAAAGAGGCAAGAGAACTAAACCCAGGAAGAGAGCTTCTGTTAACAAAAACCCGACTTGTTCAAATTCCAACATATTGTTCGAGATCACTGACAAGGGAACTGACTATTTAGTCTATATATACATGTTAGCAGCTAACTAAGCCAACATAATCTAAAGCACTTAAGCACACATCTAAATCCAGGCATACGTTACAAGGGCACTAACTAAGCTGGCATAGTTTGATCCTGAAGCACCAATCTAAATCCATCCAGCTATAAACTTCACAAAAGACATCCGCTTATCACCACGGACTAAAGAAACCTATGAAGCTGGTTGTCCTCCTTCTCTTGTGCCAGCCTAGCCGCATGGAGGGTTGGCTGCCTTCATTTGTTCCACCACATGCACTAGCTTAGCCAATTGGAGACGAAGAGTTTCACCCGCCTTCATTTCCGCCTTCTCTTGCTCCAGCCTAGCCACTTGGAGACGAAGAGATTCGCCCACCTTCATTTCCTCCTTCTGTTGCTCTAGCCTAGCCACTTGGAGACGGAGTGATTCCACCACCTTTATGTGTTCCACCTCTAGCTCCAGCTTAACCACTTGGAAACGAAGAGATTCGCTGGCCTTCATTTCCTCCTTCTCTTGCTCTAGCCTAGCCACTTTGAGACGGAGAGACTCGGCCGCCTCTGTTTGTTCCTTCAGTTGGAGCTCCATAGAGTCCGCCTTACGCTTGAGGGATCTATCCCTTCCATGTGACCTCACCACGGCTTGATGGTCATCCACCTCTCTCATGACGATAGAGTGATCCACAAGAGATTCAGTGTGAGCCTTCTTAGATGCCCTCAACTCAGCTCTGCCCTCTTCCTCGACTGCTTTCTCTTGTTCAACAGGGGCGACTTCAATCTAACAAATGCAATTGAGGAACACTAACATGATTACATGAAGAATCGCTGAATCGGATATGGAGAGATAACAAACGAAATACTCACCTCCTTCTGAAGCCTCTCACGAGTTGAATTGGACTGAGTCGGCATTGCATTTTCCTTTGCGCCCACCACCTCGCCTGGATCGACCTCCATTCCTGTGGCAACAAAAGGAGGGAAATTTTCAATCACCTTCTTTCCGCCCTTCAGTTGGAGACGCAGGGAGTCCACCTCCTTCGCCATCTCCTCCTTCTCTCTCTCAAGCCTCTCCACTTGCAGACGCAGAGATTCAACCACCTGGGAGTCGGCTGCCTCCTTCACCTGTTCGTCCTTATCCGGACACAATTCTATGATCTTGGCCATCTGCTGCTGCACCTTAATTTTGTACACCAGGGAGTCCGTACGCAGCCTGAGGGACCTCTCCTTCTCACGCAAACCCACCCTCGATCGACCAACCTCTTTATCTATCCTCTCCTGCATCACAAATAGCTTTTCATACACTTTAGCAAGCTCCTCCTCATCTGCATCCCTAAGAACCTTCAACCTTTCGAGACTCTCATCCTCACTATCATCCTGAGGCAAAACCTTCACCAAAGCCCTAAACTCGCACGTGAATCTATCTACGCAGGCTTTTACTACTTGTTTCGCAGAGGCCATGGCAGCATCAACCTATCAAATTGGAGCACAGATATCTGATCACATTGCAATCGAGGAGCACTAAATATGGAGGGGGAATCAGAAGAACTCACAAATGGCTGTAATCTCTGACGATCTTGGCTCGAAATTGCGTCTTCCATTTCGCAACTCGTCTCATTCGAGTCAAGAGCCATTACTGTTAAAATACTGCAGTGGAGGAAGGGAGAAACATTCGCGAAATTAGCAATTTTTCGGATCTAGATCGACGAAATTAGCAAGAACATTTATCATCGAGCTATCAATCACCATTTACAAAGCAACAAGTTCAGAATTTAGACCTAAACATTCCCAACAACAACAAAAATACACAAGAGCCAAAGCTACTGAATTCGCAGCTTACCAGAACGAGAGTGACCCGAGAGGGAAGGGAAGAGCTGCGACTGTGAGGACTGAGGACTGAATCTGCGGGAGAGGAAGAGATATCACCGAGATGACGAAGCGCAAAACGAATCGTTTTGAGGCTGGGGTTTAAGATGATTAGATGAACGAAGATTGACACAAAACGCATCGTTTTACCTTTATTGAAAAGATAACTGGACCTTGAAACGAACAGTTGAAGGCGAAATTGAAAGAAAGCGCTCAAAGAGAAGCTTACTGGGCACAGTGAGCTAGGATTTAGGAAGTCGGGGAACCGTCTGAGGCTCTGAGCGCCGACGCAGTGACGCCGAGCAAGGGAAGACTTCCAGCAACTGCCGGACCGCCGAGACGCTCCCCACCGCCGTCGATCGACTCATCGCCTCTGTTTGCCTCTGCAGGTGAGTTTATGACTTCGGGTTGTCACTTCTGACTTCCCCATTCTTTCCTGATTGCTTTATTTATGAATCGAAAGGAAAATTTTAGGGTTTGATAAAGTAAGTTGACATTAGTTGATGGTTTTAGGGTGAAATTGAAGGTAGTTCATGCTTTTAGGGTTGAATTGCTAATTGTGTCTGTGACTGTTCGAGATCATGGCGATGCCGGAAGAATCGCATACTAATGACGAAGTGGAAGACGACGAGCACGACTCCAAGGAGAGCGTTTTGCATAAATACTTCCTGCAGGAGTGGAGCACGGTTAATTCCATCCTCAACACTATCCTTTCCCATGGCGGCGTCTCCGATCTCTCCTCCGTTCACAAGATCCGATTCATTGTACGCTCCTCTTATTTATTCGCATTCCTCACTCTTCCAGTTTGATCTATCCATCAATCAAATGCGCATTTTTATTAGCAGAACTGGAACATTTGATTTCATTTCAGTCATTTAGCTTCTCCAATTGCTTTCATGGATTTTCCATTAAAGTAACTGGAGCAGTTCGTCTTTCATTTTAAAATGGATAAAGACTTGAGCGTGTACTGCATTATGGTGCTCTAGTTTTTTTGATATTTACCCGTCGTTGCTTCGGTTTCTAGATGGACAAGTATCAAGAGCAAGGCGAGCTGCTAGAGCCATACCTTGAAACCATAGTTTCTCCACTGATGCTCCTCATTCGCTCCAAGGCGATTGAATTGGGTCCCGAGTCTGATGATGTTCTTCGAGTGCTCAATCCAGTGTCAATCATTATATATACTTTGGTCACTGTTTGCGGATACAAGCCTGTTATCAACTTTTTTCCCCATCAGGTTTCTGATTTAGAACTAGCTGTTTCCCTCCTAGAGAGATGCCATAATACAGATGCAATTACGACATTGCGTCAAGAGAGCACTGGAGAAATGGAGGCCAAATGTGTTATGCTTTTGTGGCTTTCTATCCTTGTCCTGGTTCCCTTTGATATTTCTTCTGTGGATTCAAGCATGGGCCAGAATAACAATCCTATTGAGGATGAATTACCACCCTTGGTGTCAAGGATTTTGAATATCTGTAAGGATTATCTTTCAAATGCTGGTCCTATGCGTACAATTGCAGGGTTGTTGCTTTCAAAACTCCTCACTCGTCCAGATATGCTAAAGGCCTTTGACAGGTATCTTCAGTATTCATTAATAATGGTTGATAATTTCATCTGTACAATTTGTATCAGCCAACTTTTTCCTCAAGAAAGGGACATTGTGAGACATTCCATTCTTCAATTCTTTTGTAAAACTGATTCATTGAGTGACTTTGCTAGTTAGAGTTTCTATCGTCTTGGAAGATCTAACATAAATTATATCTTTCAGCTTTGTCGAATGGGCACATGAAGTCCTGGTTACATCCTCCGATAATGCCACGGATCATTTTCGGTCACTTGGTGTTCTTGAGGCTCTTGCTGCAATTTTCAAGGTTTGTTACTTGACAGTTTCTTTATATATAGTTTCAAATCAGAATTTCCCTCTATTCTGCAATAAATTCAGAGTATTTGCATCTGTTCCTTACTTCCTTACTCATTTTTATTGGTGTGTGGTTAGTGTTGTTTTTATGTTCATCTTCTTATGCTATATTTTGATGCTTCACAACCTATGGGACCTCAAACGTCTTTCCCAGCTTTGCAGGATTATTTATGGTAGCAGATGCTTGTTTCTATTAACTAGTCTTGCTTGAATATATGCTATTGTTTTTGAAAGAAAAAACACATCAGTGATGACTCTTAATCTGGTCTTTCATGCTGCTAATATCTAGAGGATAAGTTGGATGACCTGAATCTCTAAATTAAAGATCCTGAATTCCATCTAGAGGATATATTTGTCATTGAAGTGCCAGAAGCTCTCTTTGGATATTATTTTTGGGCAAAAGTCACACTTTTTCATGCCCTCATAACATCCTGTGCGGGTCACTGGTTTGGCTACCAATTCTGTCATAGAAGGGTCCAAAAGAAGAAAAGAGTTTCTCTTGCTGATATTTAACCCACACCAGGCATCACAACCTTATTTCGTTAAGATTTCCAATGTGAGAGTAGGTAGTTGGCACACTCTTCACCTAAAGAACCCAAAATCTGTTTGTTGGTCTTTATTGAAGCCAGTGCTTGCCAGGTAAACAATGCATGATGGTCTGTATAGGATGTAGCCAACTTCTCATTCTCTCAAGTGTCGGACTTCTGCAAGCGCATATAAAGCCTGGATGTGGGTGTGCTTTGTTACCATCCTTACCACACCGACCTACCAGGCCTCATGCCTTTTATTTGAAAAGAAGGGGATGCCTCCTGTTACTGGTTGCCCTGCATAGAATCTTGTAAACTACTCATATCTCCTGTCACTGCCAGTTTAACAACCTGACAAAAGTACTGCTTTCCTGCATAATTCACGTGGATATGATTTTTGTCTAACAAATCTTGGATAAATGATATTCATGGCATTGATTCCTGCTGTGATTTGCACAATAGATGCTATGTGACTTCATAGCTTCTTCTTGGTGACGTCAAAGACTGTCACTATAGTGGAAGATATTTAGCAAGAAAATGACAACTTCCTGAAAGCTACAGTGTTGCATTTAGGACTTCACACCTCCACAACTACTGCTTCGATTGCCTGGTCTTCTTGTTTTGCTAGAGTTCCATCCTTTTTATTTTTATTGTTTTAAATTATCTTGTTAATATTGCATGATTGTGACAGAATGGTGATCTATGCAGAGTGGTAGCCGAAAGGTATTACTGGATATGGTTCCTAATGTTTGGAATGATGCATCCAAGTTGATGGAGTCTGGTGTTGCAGCTCATAGTCCTTTACTTCGCAAGTATCTAGTAAAGCTAGCACAACGAGTTGGATTGATATGCCTCCCTCATCGCACCCCATCATGGCGCTACAAGGTTAGATTCTTTACAGTTGATATTCTTAATCTTAAACTTCCTTTTTCCTTTTTTTTTTTTGCCTAATTGCATTTTGTCTGAATTTGGATGTACTTGTAGGGAAAAATTACCTCGTTTGGAGAAAATATTTTACTTAATTCAAAAAAAGATGTTGCATGCAATCATGCTGTGGGTGCGACCTCAGAAAATACAGCAGGAGTGACCTTTGAGGAAGAGGAAGATATTGATATTCCAGAGACGGTAGAAGAGATTATTGAAGTGTTACTGCTGGGACTAAAAGATAGGGTATGATTAAAGGGCTTATTCTCCATTGATTTCCATCAAATTTGTGAAGCATTGAGACAGCTCTCTTGCACATGAAATACAACAACAACAACAACCCAGTTAATCCCGCAATAGAGCGGGGTCTGGGGTCAGGATGTACGCACTCGTACCCCGAACATGAAATATGTGCATAAAAAATAAATATGATGCGATATTGCGATCTATAACATGGCTTTCTGGCTGTCCCTTGTGGCTTCAAAAATTTATTTAACTTCATACTTTTACCAAAGTTGAAAGTCTTTTAAACCTGTTCTCAAGTGTAAATTATATCTTCACTTTCCTTTTTCCCAATCTCTCTATGCTGTTTGTGTCCCTCCATACTGTCTTATAAACCAAGTATGGTGATAGATAATTGCATACCTGTAGCTTACTTTTGATATAATTGTATTTATACAGGACACAGTTGTACGCTGGTCTGCAGCTAAAGGTTTAGGCCGCATAACTGCTCGTCTAACATGTTCCCTTGCTGATGAAGTTCTCTCCTCTGTCCTAGAGTTATTTTCTTCACGTGAGGTAGAATGCAGTGCACATTTATGTTTGGTACTGATTTTTTGCATGAAGGCCTTACATAATCTCTTCATGATTTTGATATGTGTATGTTAGAGATTGTTTGATTGAAATGAAAAGATAAGGGTGGGGAAATACTTGTTTCATAATGCATAAGATTATTTTCCTGGCTTGAATGGGGTATTTGGAAACTGTAGTGTTATCTTTATCCATGTATTCATTGAAATTTTATCAACTTCGATTTTATTATGCTTTACAGGGAGATGGTTCATGGCATGGAGGATGCTTAGCCTTGGCTGAACTGGCACGTAGAGGATTGCTCTTGCCTATTAGTCTTCCAAAAGTTGTACCTGTTGTTGCTAAGGTTGTTTAAACTTTTAAAGTAGTTTTTATGCATTTGGACATAGTCTTACTGTATCCCTCGAACACATTTTTCATTCATCTTGGATTATCTTATTTGGCCATGCTTGTGCTGATACTACAACTAATATAGGATATTCTTTATGTTCTACATTGTAACTTACGTTTAAAATTAATTACTTTGCTAAACACAGATATATTCATGCAGAAAGGTTAACAATTTGTTATGATGGAAAAAATCTTTTTAGGCACTACATTATGATATCCGTAGAGGTCCACATAGTGTTGGCGCCCATGTACGTGATGCTGCTGCTTATGTTTGTTGGGCTTTTGGTCGTGCATATTATCATACTGATATGAGGACTGTGCTGGAACAGCTTGCTCCACATCTTTTGACAATTGCTTGTTATGATCGTGAGGTATATCAATCTTTATATAGCCCTTTCTCAGAGCCAGCTAGTAGTCTCCTTTTTTCACTTTCATATACGCTCATCCGGTATATCAATTGGAAATAAAGGAATTAACTAGAGATTGGAAAATAAAGATAATGTCATAATAATTGAAAGTAGTAATACACGAACTTGGGTTTATATAATATTCACTCTCCTGGATGGAACTAGGAAATTCCTTGATCTGATATAGTTTGATCAATGAAACTTAAGCCATATGAATGTACTTGATTTTAATTGTTGTACAAGCATGTAGTGATTTTTTTAAGTGTACAAATTGTTTGCTTACTCGGCCCAAAATACCAACCCCCCCCCCCCCCCCCCCCCCCCCCAAAAAAAAAGTATTTGAGTTCATAAGATGAAAAAGAAATGTATGTGTTAATATATCTGTTTTCTTCCAAGATGCATGTCTATCTGACAAATGGAAATCTCTTGAATTATGATAATTAGGTGAATTGTAGAAGAGCTGCTGCTGCTGCTTTTCAGGAGAATGTGGGAAGACAAGGGAACTTCCCACATGGTATTGACATTGTGAACACTGCAGACTACTTTGCACTTTCATCACGTGTGAATTCGTATCTTCATGTTGCGGTTTGTATTGCTCAATATGAGGGTTACCTTTGTCCCTTTGCGGATGAGCTGCTAAATAGCAAAATCTGTCACTGGGTATGAAATATCACATCAAACTTGTTTGCTTCATTTGTTTTTGCTTTCTTCAGCTGAACCTAGTTATGCCAATTAGACACACATATCTCACGAGTATGTATGTTTTTATTTTTATTTTTTGAACAGCTCAAACATATGTGCTCAATTTGAAAATCATTGTGAAAGGTTCACCTGCTAAGCTGGCTTTTTTTCCCCTTCTTTTTGAGCAGTTGTTGCTTAGCGTTGGTTTCTCATTTGGCTTATATTTACCATTGTTTAATGAATGTCTAAGTATGTGATCGACTGATTGTACAGTCATAATAGTAAATTTGGGGAACAGGTTCATATCAGTCTCTTGTTAATAATTTTAAGACAGGAGCATTGGACACATGATACAAGGTGTAAAAAGGGGAAAAATAACCTAATCTCAAAAGTTGAAGATGATTCTCTTTTATTGGTTGCAGCTGAACTTCAATTGACCCTGCATACATTATTACCTTGGATATTTGTGAGATGATTTAAATCAATTCTACAGTGGAGAATCATTGGTCCTGATTTCTAGCAAATTTTCCCTTGGAGCAAAATAAATGGAGTTTGGAGAAATTTACAGCAGCTGGTCAGATGATGAAAAGTTAATCTGTATGACTTTCAAAATAATGATTTCCATTTAATTATTTGGAGTTGTGTATTGTTCTGTTTGTTGGTGATTGGGACTAACCAGTGAAAACATTGAGTTCATAAGTTTCAAGGTTATTGGAACGTAATTCCTTAGCATCCTGATTTTGCACTTGAGCATATTACCTTGCCTAATATTCTGTTGTTGTGGAAACCAGTTAATCAATGTTTGTTACTGAGATGATACATTGATTGCATGTAATATCAAATTTCAGCTGTGGTTTTGCTTCTAGAAGCTTCCAATTATTCATGGATAGCTTACCTGTGGCTAATGGCTTCACTCTTCAGGATAAAGGCATGAGAGAACTTGCTTCCCAAGCATTAGCTGCCCTTGTAAAATATAATCCTGAATATTTTGCAAATTTTGTCTTGGAGAAAATAGTTCCTTGCACTCTCTCAACTGACTTGTGCACGCGTCATGGTGCAACCCTAGCAGCTGGAGAAGTTGTTTTAGCTCTACATCAGTGTGATCATGCTCTACCCACTGGTTTGTTTCGTTTCCCTAAAACTTTTCACTAGCTTCTCTTTACACGTAGAGTAGGAGTTTTATCTATCCATAATGATTGCACTTTTATGCATTTTAAGCATTCTGACATTGTGTTGGCCACATAGATTCCAAGCAAGAAACAAGCTTCAAAATGATAGAAAGACGTGGATTTATTAATCTTCTGCTGTCCATGTTTTATGGGGGATGGAGAGCATTAAATTTTGGCATAGTAGCCTTCTTTTGGCAATAGTCTACCTCATAATAGATACTAGCAGCTTAGGGTTCAAAACTTTAACCATTTTTTAATGTATGTATCGAGGTTGTTATTTCTGTCCACAAAGATTTCATATGTACATAAAATGATTTTGATTTCCCTATTAGTTTAATGACAATCTTGACCTATAAGTTTTTTTTTTCTATATTTATTTACTTTTCTTCTTCTTCTTCTTCTTCTTCTTCTTCTTGACCCTTTGATTTACCAGTTCCTACCTACCTACTTGAGATAATTGTTCCATGCTTCCATTTGATTTCTCATATTTTCTTCTTATCATAATTTGGTCAATGATTTTCTTGGTTAGAGTTATCTTACCAAAGACAAGCTTAGATCTTTAACCAAGATAAGCCAATTTATGCATGGAAATCTTGTTATTTTCCAATGGTCTTCCTGACTAGAAAAGTGAAAACCGTGAACCTAGAATTTATTCTGAAATTTGAACTATTATTGTACCAGCTTCTATAAATCATGGGGAGTGTTTTTGGGATTAGGGGATTTATTATATTTCTCTTTTCCTTCAGAGATACAGCTTTCAGTGTGTCTAAAAAATTATTGCATGAAAATTCTTCAAACATCTCCATGCCTCTCACCAGCTAGGCCATTTTAGCCCGACAACAATGACCGTCTAAGTTTCACAATATTTTCCGTCATGACTCAATTAATCATTCCCCGTTGAAATACCAAACGAAAGCAGGACAAAGAGTAGTGAAATTTCATATCCTGGGGCCATTATCAGAAATTCAGAATACCTCTCTCTCTTCAAGTTCCCTTCCAATTTATTTCTCTACAGCTTTAACTTTTGTCATCAACACACAACTTCAGTCTTATTTATTTATTTATTGTTGCAGATAGGCAGAAGCTAGTAGCTAATGTTGTTCCAGCTATTGAGAAAGCACGCCTTTATCGTGGAAAGGGTGGAGAAATTATGCGATCAGCCGTCTCCCGCTTTATTGAATGCATCTCTTTAGCTCACATATTCTTGCCAGAGAAGATAAAGCGTAGTCTTCTTGACACACTAAATGAAAACTTGAGACACCCGAATTCTCAAATACAGGTATTTACTTTGCCCTGCCGCACTGAGGGGTCTAATAGACATATTAGGACTGGACGTCTTCTTGATCCATCTTCCATATAATGAACAGACTGGTGCTGTCGACGCCCTGAAACAATGCATTCTAGCATACCATCTGCCCGTAGATGAAAAGGGTATAGTTAATATCACATTAAAGTACGCACAACAGCTCAGTGATCCTAATGCTGCTGTACGAAGAGGTTCAGCATTGGCACTTGGTATATTACCTTATGAATATCTGGCCAGAAGTTGGAAGGATCTGCTGTTGAAGCTCTGCAATTCATGTTTAATTGAGGTAGTTTACATTACTAATTAATCTGTATTACTTCATCTTTTTTTTTTATTCGTGGTAGATAATACTACAAATAATTGCAATTTCTAAATTTTACCTGCACAACTGAATGATTCAGGACAACCCTGAAGAACGGGATGCTGAAGCTCGGGTCAATGCAGTCAAAGGGCTAGCATCTGTGTGTGAAACATTGACTGAATCTCGGGATCCATCTTGTCTGCGCTCGGAGGATGATTATATCTCTCTTTTACTACTCATCAAGACAGATGTTGTAAAGAGTTTGTTCAAAGCCATTGATGATTATTCTGCCGATAACAGAGGAGACGTTGGTTCTTGGGTTCGTGAGGCTGCTATAAATGCCCTTGAGAGATGTACTTACATCCTATGTAGAAATTGTTCAAGGCCGAATTATGAAACTATTTCAGAGAATCAACACATAAGTTCTCTGTTTGATGTGGAACTTGCGACCAATTTAGTTGGTGGACTTATTAAGCAAGCTGTGGAGAAAATGGATAAAGTAAGGGAGGTGGCAGCTAATTCTTTCATAAGGATCTTGTACAATAAAGCAGTCTTTGTTCCCTATATACCTTACAGAGAAAAGCTAGAAGGATTATTTTGTGTTGAAGCGACACATAAGTGGGGGGTATGCAATATTATCTACTCTTCTTTGTCTTACCTACCATTTCATTTTCTTATTTCGCAATTTTTCACTTCTGCTTGCAGGATCCTTCTTTTTCTTATCCACCCTTTGTCCAGTTACTTCAGTTCAGTTGTTACAGCAGGCATCTACTCTCTGGTCTTGTTATTGCAATCGGTGGATTGCAAGATTCTCTGAGAAAGACGTCTTTGGCAGCTTTATTGGACTATTTGCAGCCTGCAAAAGGAGATGAGGGAAGCAGCTCTAGGGAAGTAAGTTTGTCCCTGGATATCCTTTGGGTTCTGGAGCAGTATAAAAGATGTGATAGAGTGATTGTTCCGACCTTGAAGGTAATTTCAACCTCAGCAGTGGAATATGTTGATGGGTGCCAATAGCAGTACTTAACCTTCAGCTATTATTTTCTTGCAACTTTTTTCCATATTTTTTTAAAAAATATATCTTGCATTTGCACTTAAGATTGCATTGTTTTTGCACAGCCAAATAGCCATTGATGCCTTTCAGCCATCTAGAAACTATTTAACTAGTCCTGGCCTTATTTGCATTTCTGTCTATTGCTCTTTTTTCCCAATAAAATATGAAGATAACTTGGTTCATTTGGCTATTTCAGACTATTGAGATCCTTTTTGGTAGAAAAGTCTTCCTAAACATGGAGGTACGTGATACACTAGCCTTCAAACGCATTCCTTTCATTATTACCGCCTGGTCCTTTTCTGCAATTTGTGCTTGCCAGAAAAATGCTACTTTTATTAGTTTCAAACTGTTGTCATCTTTTGTTTTTGAAAATAATATGAAATATATAAAAGAAAGTACTCACACAGGAGGATGTGATGAAGTCCAAAATTCTCATGTATTTTTTCCACTTTCAGAGTGGTTCATCTCATAAACTCAACACCTGCCATAATCACTCAAGATCATCATTTTATTCTCTTAAAAGTTCTTTTTTTATTCATAGATATATGATATACTATAAGCTAAAAAATACGGAGTACAGTGTAATTCTCACGAGTTTGACGCTTGTAGGATCACCTTGTGAAAGCCTTATATTTGATATTCACAGATGCTTACTGGTCTTCTTTATGTGCTTCTACCCATAAAATATTTGGCATATTGATTCATTTATGACAATTTATTACTTAAATATTTTAACCTTGCTGTTAATCTCGTTCCATTAATGAGACATTTGATTTTTCTTTCAGAGCCATACTGCAAAGTTCTGTGCAAGCATTTTAGATTCTCTACGTGATGAGTTGAGGGGAACAAAGGACTTCCCCAAGCTATATGCTGCAATTGCTATACTTGGATACATTGCTTCAATTAATGAGCCAATCAACTCCAAAGCATTTTCACATTTGCTCACTCTCCTTGCCCATCGATATCCAAAGGTTCGTAATCCACACTTGTCTTGAATGGTTGACTACTTTTGCCCCGTCTTTGTGAGTAGGCATATCAAAAGGAAGTTCTTCTTTGCTAGACACTAGACAATTTCTGTGGGCAATGCCCATTCTGGGTATACATACTAGTTAAGATGTGTATAGTACTATATATTTTTAACTCAATTGTGACATATCATCTGCTAGATTCGTAAAGCTGCGGCTGAACAAGTATATCTAGTGCTTCTGCAAAACAGCACTCTTGTGGCTGAAGACAAGATAGAAAACGCCGTTGAACTTGTCTCGGAAACTTGCTGGGAAGGCGATATAGAAGATGCGAGGCAGCAAAGGTTAAAGTTGTTTGAGTTAGCTGGCTTAGATACAGGCCTTCTGCTCAAGCCTTCATCTGCAGCATCTAAGAAGGATCTCCGGAAGCAGCAGACGATATCGGATGAGAACGAGTCTTACTCCTCGTTGGTTGAGTCGAGCGGTTTTTGATGGCTTCATTGATTCACCACATGTACAATTAATCCATTTTAGTAATATATGTATTTGTATGGGGCCTCTGCTTGTGTACAATAATATACACTACATTTGGCGGTGTTCGCAATTTTGATACCAGTTTTCTTGCTTTATTTATGGATTTTTTTTTTAAAATTGTTGTTGCTTTATTAGTGATCGGCCAATAAATCGGGACAAAAATGGAATATTAAGTGGGATTTTGAACCTGATATTTTACTTTTATGGTAACATCAAGCAGCATAAAAAGGTGCCGGATCAAGGAATTACCTAGTTCCATTGATGAATTCGAACATGAGGAAAAACTTGTGAACATACTCTACCATAGGTTGTGCCCATAGTGTTTGCAACAGTACTTCAATGGTATATTTGTTTTCCAATGTACCAGGTTGATATACCGATCAAGTACCTTGGATTTTTCTTGGAGGACGACGAGGAACTTGAACACATACGGCAGGTAAAGACGGCAACTTAGCGGACAGGTGAAGTGAAGCAGCGGCTTGTAGCAGTCTTGACCGAGTTGGTCGAAAGACATCGCACAGCTCGGGCAGCTGTAACTGAAGAGGTATGTTCCTTTCTCTGCAATATAGAAGTGATGCTCATCATGAAATCAGTAATATAGATTGAGTTAACACGGTTGTCCTGTGAGCTTTGTAGATGGTAGATGAATTCATGGCTGTGCGGCCGCTCCCCAACATGTTCGACTAGTAAGCATAAACAGCCATCTTTGACACCGGACCTATGATCATCTTCAACACGGACAGCGACGACAACACAAAGAAAGCCTGTATATACTCATTTAGTCTTTGATTCTTTGACAAGATAGGCACATTGTTATCCTCTTTTTCATGACATCAACATAACAAATATGTCTGGATACCCATCATCACACCCATTTTACCATTCGTCTCGCACTCATCCCACCATAGGCACATGTAAAGGCACCACTCACCTCTTTTTACCTCTCCAAGTCCACACAGGCCTATACATGAGATGCATTGGCAAGTGTGTGTGTGTAGTGTACCTAAGCAATTGTCGAATTAATCGCAAGCGATATGAACACAAACTCTTTAGAGCCGAAAATGGGCAAAATTGTATTATTTCTTTTCTGAGGAAGGCGCGATATCGTCATATAGACAAACATGGCAGGCAAGTGATGCCATTATTCAACTAAGTATCAAGACGAGAACATGAGAAGTGCTCTCAGAATGCCACTGGCTTAATGTCCCATATATCCTTTGCATACTCATGGATCGTCCTGTCACTGCTGAACTTGGCTGAACCCGCCGTGTTCAAAATCGACATGGTTGTCCATTTCTGTTCAATTAGCACAGTTAGGCCGAAAGTCATGACCAAAGGATGAAGTGAAGTAATCAAATGCACGAAACATAAGTACATCATAGGATGTGGGATGAAGCATCTAACGTCGTGTATTTTCTATCTACATGTTGGATGTAACCTACCTATTCACATTGGAGTTTCGGAAAATGCAAGTGATAAGGCATGATAGGGCATGTATCTGATTATGTTTGTTACCTTTTGGTCTCGGTATTTCTCATCGACTTCATCTTGGCATTCTATGTAGTTTGGAAAGTCCTTGCCCACAAGGAAATAGTCAGCACGGCCATAGCCTTCATTGCCCTCTAACGATCCTATCAGGTCATCATAATTGTATTGCCCAAAGACGCCGCTTCTGACATATGCCTTAACTTCTTCAAACCTTGGGTCCGGTACAAACTACAAGTAGAAAAACAACTTGAATTTTAATGGAAACAATATAAGCAGCCAGTCAGCCACAAACTCTTAATCCGAGAATTTGAAACATGAATATACCAAAGCATATCCAAAGGGAAACAAGGAAGGATCAACAACAAGATTTACCTTGTCCTCAGCCCGTTCCTTTCTTAAGCCTGCAATCTCATTGGCTCGAGCTCCAAAGAGGAAAAAGTTTTCTTCTCCAACCTCTTCCCTGATTTCAACATTGGCACCGTCCAATGTCCCAATTATAGCACAGCCATTCATTGCAAACTTCATGTTGCTGGTTCCGCTGGCCTCCATCCCAGCGGTACTATCAAAGCAAATGCACACAATATAAGATATGGTGCATTTTGATTAAAGCCATCTAAATTGTTAATAAACGAAAAAGTGAAAATTACAGATCAAGGATCATATCAATTAGCTGTTTCAACTGACGATACCTGATATGCTGTGAAAGCTCACTGGCAGGAATAAGCAACTCAGCTACACTAACATTGTAATCAGGGACAAATACAACCTGCAAATTAAATTTAAATGTGGAGGGAATTAAGAAAAAAGACGGTTCAGAAGCAAAACAAAGCAGAGAACTCTTGAGACTTCAATTAGACAGATTAAGAAATGACAGAACAGTAATCTAGACCCAGCAAAAGCATAACAACCAAACACAAGTGTACCCTTTCAGCATCTCTCCAGTAACAAACTTTTAGTACGTGTGTGATGTGACACTGTTAGCTTTAGTGACACGAAGAGGAAAGAACTTGTAGTATTCACCAATGAATCATTTTAAAACAAGGAAAAAGTAAAAGAGTTAGAAATCAAAATCAAGTGTTTGCAAAGTCATGGCTCATGACGATTAGTGTCCAACATAAATCATGTTCACAACACTTCAATCAGGATATCTATATTCAGAAGACAATGTCAATGACCAAGATCCAAGAATGAAGATTTAAGAGTGTACTGGTGTTTGCAATGCCGAGAGGATAACAATGCTTTATAGAAGTAAATTTGTAAACTTCTAACTAGGATATCTATATTCAGAATATAATGTTAATGACCAAGAGTGAGGATTTTAGAGTGTAATGGGAAGCGCTACACGCCTACACCTGTCTCACTTGTAGTGTAATTCATCAGCTTCATACATCAATAATTAGTTGCAGATATTTAATGCTTCATAAAACAAGTATACTTAGTATGCCAATGAAAGTTAACCCAACTGTGCAATACATTTTAACCGGAGCTTACATGAGTTATTACATCATGAACTCAAGACATATCTACTTCATTTGGAGCTACACTTTATGGTTTGCTTCTGATTCTTATGTAACTATACAATGTGACTATAACAATAGCTATATCAGATATTCACATGTTTAATTAATCATCTTTATCTAACTAGATAAATGTGCAGGATTAGCTAACTACAATTGTGTATGGTAGGTATATTAGAAAAGTAGCAGTTGAGTCAATTCCCATATCCTACCCCTCGGCTATCTTAACTCTATCTTACACTTACAGCTCTCAATTACAACTGATTAGTACAAACTGTTAATTTACATGTAGATATATACATGAAAGGGAGTAACTGAATATAAATGTAAACAATAAGACAAATTATCAATCAAATAAAGGAGGACCATAGACAATTATTAGAGTATGTTTAATCAGTAGATATATCAAACCCTTTCATAAACCAGTCCTAATATACACATACATGTATCTGAAAATAAGCCAGCTAAGGGTAGTTATCTAGTTAATAAATCAAAAAAAAAAAAAACACAGGAAAGCCATAGTTATAATAGAGAAGCATGATTACTGATGCAGTGCCTGAAAAACATTGCACGCTATCATGTAAAGCAGCCAGTTTTCAAGGGTCATTAAGTAACAAGGTCAAACTGTTCTTAGGCAAGAGATCACAGATAGGCATACCTTCAATAAATCACCGATTTCAGGATCATGGTTAATCGTTGCCCCAACATCACTGATAAATTTTACAATCCTCTTTGCCTGAACATAAGTAGCAAAAGCTTTTCCTCCAAATATGCAAACTCGAGGGACGTATTTGGCTTTCCTCTCTGCGGAATTCATTTCTTTCATCTTCTTATAACGGTATACAATTCCCAAGATATTCATCAGCTGCCGCTTGTACTCATGAATACGTTTGACCTGACAAAAGAAAAATATAACAGTGCATAAAAGATGGAGCTCCTAGAATTTTTTTTAAATAAAAAACATTTAAGAAAATTGCATGATGTCGTCGTCAAAGTCACTTCCACAGAGCCTAGCGGAAACATGACAGATATGGAAGATAATGTTTCATTTCCAGAAGTTGGATAAGAATTCAAGGCCTACTTGTTGGTGATATTAGTACCACCTGTATTGCCAGGACCAAAGGCATTGTACTAAACATTTAGAGCTTACAAAGAAATATCATCCAAGCTTAGCTACTAAACATTTAGAGATTACAAAGATGGGAAAGAATTGATAATATTACTAGCATAATTCCAGCTAAATAGAAGATTAACTTGCTTTAATGTCGAGGAGTCAAAGGGTTTGAAAGTCAATATTACCTGTATGTCAAACATTGCATCGGGACTGACAGAGTACCCTGTTTTCTCTTTCAGAAAAGCAACAACCTTCAGTTTGTTTCTCCTCTTTGCTTCTATCCATTCACTCTGAAGATCCTCATTGTCTGCAAACTGTGTGAGCATAAGCAAAATTATGATTATAATGTTCAAGTGCAGTAAAGATGATCATTGCAATTTATTCACTATTCATTCTGAAATCTGCACTGTAAAGGCTCTAACTACGTACAAACACCATCTAGTGAATGTAAACGTATGGTATTAACCGTTAAGGAATAATCATAGGCAAAACCTATCTGTTTTCATAGAGATGTGTTCTTATGTGGCAAAAAAAAAAAAAAAAAACTACATGCATCAAAACCTTAAAAAGAGGTTTTCATTCAAGAAGTCAATACGTACTCTTCAAAGACAACCTTCAGACACTACCAACTCAGCTAATTTGTGCACAAAACTTCTTCTGCATTTAAATGTTGCATCAAAATAATATTTGAGAAACAATTTTTTTGTCATCAAGCATCAGCTTTAGTTAAATGTATTTTGTAGGATACTTGTCATCTTCAGCTTAACTAACAAACTCATCATAATGCATATTCCTCGCAACTTCTGCTTACCACTCTCAAAAAGAAGCAATTCCCTTTGGATCTTCTATCAGTTCAACTAATAAATTTCATAACCATAGTACCATAGTGGGTCTCATTCTTTTAGTCGCATTACTTCATGGCAGTGTAGTTCAGTAACCAAATATCACTGAAAGTAACTAAATTAGATGAGATTTTTTAATATGATTGCAAAAAACTATCAATCAGACCTTTACATCAGTACTCTAGGATGCCCTTTTCAATGTCTTGCATGTCTCTACTAATTTTTAGTCCCTAAATATTGCACATTTTTTTGTTATGAACTAAATATTGGATGCTGGAAACTCTTAAAAATGGATTAAGTGCACCATTCCTTAAGAAATGATTTTCACTCAACGAAATAGAACATACTGCACATCACAAACAGAACTTTCTCAAGAGAAGAGGTAGTATGCAACTGGTTTACCTTTCGCAGTTCTGCAAGTTTTTCAGTCTCGAGGATCCAGTCTTCTGAACCAATCCATTTTGTAATAACTCTACTTAATTCTGGATTACAGAAATGCATCCATCTTCTTGGTGTCACTCCATTGGTTTTATTTTGAAACTTTTCTGGCCATAGCTGGTACATTTTGTATACAAATTAATAATAGTAATAATGGTGAAATTTATACTAGGACATAACAGATAAGGAGCATGGTCTTCTCATGGAAGAGATTGAAAACTCTCTCTTGATATAAAGCTAGGAAATTGAATACCTTATAGAAGTCATTGAAAACTTCCTCTTTCACAATTTCACTGTGAATCTCAGCAACCCCATTTACTGCATGACCACCAACAACACAAAGGTTAGCCATACGAACCCTCTTTGGAAGTTTTGGAAGTTTTGGATCCGGTCCCTTTGTTGGCTTTTGCTTATCCTGATTATCTTTTTTCTTAGGCTCCTCTAACTCAAGAACCTGATCCTCTCCTGTTGGAATTAGTATTTTTGATTCATCGTCTTCAACTAAAAGCTCAAGTTCTTTCTCGCGAAGAAGGGCTTCCTTTTTTTTGATTAAATCTGCAACAGAAGCTGGGAGATCAAAGTTCTCCAAAATTCTCATCTGATCCAGTTTTTCCTTCAGTAATTCTGGATCTTCCACACCAAACTCAGATACTATGGTATTAACCAGCTGCAACAATTTAAAAAGGCAGCATTGAATAGGCAAAGTCAACATACTACAAGATCATATACCATGATATAAAGTTTGAACCCTTACCTCATCATCTATCATCTCTATGATCTGGATATGCCGAGGAAGCAACTTCTGCATGAGTTCAAAGCTCCATTTTTCCAAAGCCTCGGGTAAAACAGTGTGATTTGTGTATGCCACAGTTCTGCATAAAAGGCTCACACTGTTAAAAAAGACAAATAAATATGTACAGAAACTAATATAACCAAACTAGAGAAGGACAATTGTGGAACCTCCACGTCATAGATCACCTGTTTGAAATTATGCCTAATTCAGTTATCCTCTATTTGACCTCAATTCATAATAAACCTTCTGTTTTAGAAGTTTTTCAACTCATTAATAAATTTACTGGACTGTTGTTTTCCTTGTCCACTTTTTTTAATTTACTGCATCCCTCATCAAATAATTGTGCCTTGAATACAGTTTATCAATAAATAAATAAAAATGGGACTCAGGCATTTGAAGTTCTACCTTTACCTGATTACCATAGGATGCAGATGAGTAGAACATAACTAATCCAAATAATTTGAAAATAAAATTAGATCTCTAAAAAATGAAGTACCTATTAAGGTGAACTTCACAATATCAAAATCATGAATAAATGTTAGAAACCAGAATCACAACTATAACTTGAATGAATTGACAGTTTCAGTGACCATCTTTCTATGAATCCAACATTTCATTTGTTAATGATCACCTTAATCTTTTCACGACCATTTGAAATTGTCTAGTTTTATGTATCAGATTATCCTGGAGAAGCTCTATCAAAATTCCAACCATAGGCAATTCTAATGGGAATTCAGAAGCCTAAGTAACCTAAATATACTATGTGCTCAGTGCAGGATGTGTTTCATTTTTTAGGTGGATGGAGGATGGGGAGGAGTAAGGAGCATTAGATCACTAATTCCTTTTGGCTGGAAGTGTCTGCAAGCTAAATTTTAACAGTACTGAAGCATAGTCAAAGGGAAAACTGTGCTACTTGACAATTGGCATCAATTCCAAGATGCGGAAAATTACTAGAAAGTACCTCTGAGTTATTTCCCATGCTCGATCCCAGCCAAGGCCCTTCACATCTATCAGTATTCTCATGAGTTCGGGTATGCATAATGTTGGGTGAGTATCATTCATCTGCACTGCTACTTTATCTGGAAAATCATCCCAGTTGACATGGCCTACAGATCTTCGCTCAAACCTTGCAATGATATCTTGCAGAGATGCTGAACATAGGGTATATTGTTGCTTCAGACGTAGGATCTTTCCTTCTGTTGAATCATCCCCAGGGTACAGAATATAACATATCTGTTCAGTCAAAAGGACAAAAATCAGGTCAAAATTTCCATAGGCCATACCCTTCCAGCAGATATGTGAGCCAGACTAAATAAAATAACAAATTTGTTATGATACTTTTGTGGAAAGAAGACATTCACTATTGGAATCTGAGTAGGGTGATGTTTGGTTGAAATCTGAGTATTGGGTCCCAATGAGGAATTAGTTTTTGAAGGTTTAGTGTTGGAACTTCATACCTCATACCAAGTGTTTGGTTACTATTGGAATGAAATTTTATGGATGAAGCCCCCTTGCCAATATTACGGTGGGTACTGGGTTTGAAAATAAAACAACTAAAGACCAGGGTTGGAGCTCCACAACTCAAGTCCCGATTCCCTATACTACCCAACTACACACCAATAAAAGCTACTAACTGTGGAATTTAGTAAAGGCCAAGTATGACTATGATACTACCTTAAAAAAATCACATCAAAACAAGAAGGGTCTTTATCATCGTTTAATTCTTCAAAAGGTTCATCTTTCCATTTTGTACCCACATCATTTCAAATTGTTTTCTGTGTTGCAGCCTGAATGAGAACCAGCTGTAGTTTCTTAAATGAAAATGTAAATTTGCTATTTGCACCAAAGAAACCACAATAGAACAAGCTAACAATGTCAAAAGCAAACCACAGTAGTTCTTGACAGACTCTCGATGTAATTCAAGAAAAGAACTAAAAAGTTGCATGAAATCATAGGGAACATGTCTAAAATGAGAAAAGCAAGGAACAAGAAAATTCAAGTTATGCTTAGGATGAATGGTCAAATAAAAACAAATATGGCAGTATAAAATTATGTTTCTCATGTTTACCCCATTGTAGCATATGCATGTGATGGCTTTTACTGCGATGATAGACGCTCTTGGAAATAGGCTTATTTTTCTTCTTAGGTAGTTTTAGCTTTTAAGAGCCCTTCCCATCTAACTGGTTACTAATTGTATACGCACATGTGTTCTTATTACCACACAATAGAAGAGAAAAAAAAAAAAACAAGAGAACTTTTCCCCAAGCAAAGAAGGTGATTGCCTAGTGCAGTGTCCTTTTGCTTAACTATTAAGGTGATAGCATGAACTAATCACCTGCACTGTGGGCACTGCATAGGCAATGAAAGATGAGGTAGCTGTGGTTGGAAATTAACTAGTGCCTTTATCTTAAAAATAATCTGATATGCACAAATAGAGTCGTATCTATTGAAAAAAAAAAGTGACAATTGTGCAATTAGTGATGAAATCACTAGTATTAATTAAAACATAATATATTTTGCCAGTATCAACTATCAAGGATCCTTTGAAAAATCAAAAAATCACACATAAGAAAAGAACAGGTTACAGAGAGCTGAAAAGTCCACGAATGCCAGAAAGGTAGTAGTTATCATTTAACCACTCGGTTGTAGCCAAAGGTGCCAAAAGAATTGACTGCTAAGCCTTATGAGTTAGAAAATTCTCAATCATCTTTAGCAAAATATGTCCAAGGATATTCAACCAAGATAAAAGTATAAAACTGACCTTCTCTGCATTTAGATGTGGCTCATTTGCCTTGGCATGCTCCCCATCATTGAAAGCACTTAGATCAAAGTCTTCTGATGGAACTGTAGTAGACCATAGTCGAAGATTTAGAGTAGTTTTTGTTTTATACCCTGGGATTGGAACATCATAGGCAACAGCCTTAATATCCTCCCCTCCAATCCAATGTGTTTTCCCATCTGACCCTTTGATAGCCTTCCCATAGAATTTAACAGGGTAGGAGACATCATTTCGAACAATTTCCCATGGATTACCCATCTACAAAAGAAAAATGTTTAAGAGAAGACGCCTAAGCATTTTAATAGTAACAGATTATGAGAAAAGAACCAAGGTAAATAAACTTCTGAGAATTGGCAAACACAACCCCAGAACAAGCATACCTCAAGCCAGTTTTCAGCAACTTCTTCTTGACCATCTTTTGTAATTCGCTGCTTGAAGAGCCCATATCTGTACCTGAGCCCATAACCCCAAGCTGGATAATTTAATGTTGCTAAAGAATCAAGAAAACAAGAAGCAAGCCTCCCAAGACCCCCATTTCCAAGTGCAGCATCTGGCTCCTGTTGCAAGCCAAGCCAAAGCATTGATATTCACAACGACACAGTTTTTATTTGCAAAGACACATTTACGCATGTAAAAGAGCCAAATGTATGTTCATATGTAATTACATATTTGGACTAGTGAGTTCACTGAAACAACACAATAAGCAGCCTCACAGCATAAAAAGTGACCTATTCAGCAACGCTTCACCGTGATAATTTAAAAACAATGCTTCTTATACATGTGACCATCTTCATGAGTCCTCTAGCATCCCCTTTCCTTACCTAAGGTAAGGGTATCGGAAATTCCATAGACAAGAAAGGAAAAAGTTATAGGCCTCACCTTTTTTTTAATGATTTTTCTCTCCATAAATATTTTTTAATAAGGATTAAAATCTTCTTGATACGCACATTGGTGTAACAATTGTAAATGCAAAAAAACAAATCCCTTGTAGTGAAAATAATTATCTGAAATCTGACCTGACAAGCAACATCTTCCAAATGATGTCCCAAACTTCTCAGAGCATCCCCATATGGACCAGCAAGCTCTAAGTTACCTATTGCATTTAATAGTGCTCTTCCCTGCAAGATGTGAATATATTTGAATGTTAAAATATCCATGAAAAGAAATAGAAAGATCTAAAGAAGCTGATAAGCAATGGGGGCAACAGAACCTGGAGAAACTCCATTGATAAATAATATGCCTGTTTGACATTAATCCTTTCATAGTATTCATATGTAGCATTCCAGTTGACGATGAGAGAGTCTTTAACACTCTGTGCAGTAGCAAAGTAAACCTTGGGGAGATCAAATCTCTCCAAAGAAAACGCCGGTGTGAACTCCGCATGGTATTTAATTCTTGAGACGATTGATTCAGATTCTGCTGTCAAAGAACTCACATGGCTCAAAGCTCCTAATTGGAGAAAAACAAATTTCGATAAAGAGGAAAACAATCACCAATACATGCAGTATATGAGATTATATCTCAATGAAGAAAAATATGACACATAAGGAAACATAAGAAACAAACATTAAATGAACCAAAGAAAGGTGCCAATGTCAATCCTTTTCTCTTACAAATTTCAACATCTTGAAGCCTTGATACTTCACTTTTTCAATCAACTCATATTAAATATTTTTAATTGATTTAGGTTCACAATGCCAACCTTCTAAAGCATTTCATATAAAATTTTCATTCAAGAACTAAATTTCAAGTAAAAGATGACAACTTCAAAAGAGAAACATTTTTCCCTCAACTATTAAAGTCAACATCCCTAGTTAAGAATTAAAGATCATGTAAGCACATTATTTTGGTAGGTTTTGATGATTTTTCCCTCAACTAAATTCCAAGTAAAAGATGACAACTTCAAAAGAGAAACACTTTTACGGATCTTTCACATGCTTTTGTTAAGTCACTCGGCCTTGCAGTATATTCGCTACTGGTAAATCAAAATCTCCTTTTTCAGAGCTTTTCCTTTCTGTGCCTTTTATAAAATCCCAAATTTCAACATCTTGATGCCTTGATGCCTTGATAGTTGGTACTTCACTTTTTCAATCAACTCATATTAAATGAATTTCATTGATTTTAGATTCACAGTGCCATCTTTTAAAACTGCATACCATATAAATTTATCATTCAAGGAACCAAGTCTCAAGTAAAAGACGACAACAACTTCAAAACAGAAACATTTTTACCTTGGATCCTCAAATCAACATCCCTAATTAGAGACCATGCAAGCACATTGCCTCATATCCATCTCATTTTAGATTATTATACTGAACAGCTATTCCTTTCTACTACTTTAGACTGCTTTTGCAGATGATGCTTTTACGAATCTTTCACATGTTTCCCCAGTGACACAAAAATTAAAAATGAGAAATTCTCGACTCGTAAATCAAAATCTCCTTTTCCAGAGCTTTTTCTTTCAGTGCCTTTATAAAAAAAAATCCAAAATTATGAGCGAAAATCAAAAGGAGATCCCGATGATTCCGAGATTAACAAAAAGAAGGAATTTAATAAACAAAACACGATTACGAAGAGAGACCTTCTTCTTCGGAGATCGGATCATCAAGCTTCGACTTAGGCTCACTGGCAACGCACTTGACGGAGAGAGGTCGCCTTGAACGGGGCGAAATCGAGGGCTTAACCGAGTTCTTCAAAGTGCGATTGTGAGGGATGAACCTGATGATTCTGGAGGCGGAGCCGCTGTGCGGAACACCGTCCACAATGCTTGAATTGATCGAAAATGGCAGCGTCGCCATTGATGATTTCTCTCGCTCTGTTCTCTCTCTCTCACTCTCGCACTGATGACTGATGAGTGGTCAGTTACTACACCGCCTGTTGGAGTGTGTGAGGAAGCAGCTATCAACTTGATATGGGGAACGAGGAAGAATAGGACAAAAGCTGGTACTGCCTCACGTTTTTAGAAGTGATACTTTCAATTTCAATTGTGAAATAAAATTTAATGTTTTCAGATTTTAAAATATTTTTTATTCCCATTTCAGGTTGATATTTATGTTTGCAAAATCGAATTAAAAAAAAAAATTCAAAGAAAATCTCAACGGCCATAAATTGTTCTAACTCGACCATCATGAATAATTAGACAAACCCATGCTGTCCGGTTTAAATTATTGGTAGTGTACGAGTGAATTGGTAAATAATTATAAGAAGATATGGACAATTTAATTTAAATTTAATAATAGATGAGAAAGTTAAATTTCATTCAAGTAATAGTTCAATTTCAGTTCATTAGATATGGACCGTTGAAATAATTAAATGCATATTGGTATGTATTTATTATTCTTTTTTCATTTCAAAAAATATTTACAAATCAGATTAATAGTAAAAGTAAAAACGCTAAACTTAAATCGTTCATCTTAATCCTCAACACATCTTTTAGGCGAAACTAATTAAAATAACTTAACCTTTAAGGGGTGTTAAAAATATATCTCAACCTTTCAAATGTAAAATAAATATCCCGATCTTTATAAGTGATGATAATATAATATCCTAATGATTTCTCTCCAATAAAATTCTTATTTTTTGTATTGTATTACTCATGTATTTTCAATTGAAATAAAACATATAAAATTAAATTAGATGAGTTTAAAAGTTTATTAAATAAACTTTTGTTGTTTTAGATTTAATTTGTACCTAACTTTTTATATCTTTTTTTAAATCAATAATATCTATAACAAGCCAAATAAAAAAAATGTAAAGCAAAATAACATATTTTCAATTAGTAAATGATTAGCTAGTGATTTAACTTATCAAAACCGAAGAATATTTTGTCAATTATAAACTTTATGTACTACGAAATTGAAATAAAAATTTAATTATTTAGATTATTCAATGGTGTTAATTTATTTATAAGAGGGAAATTATTATTATTAAAAAATATATAAAATAATGTAAATTTTTTATTTTTTCTTAAATCCAAAATAAAAAAAATAAGACAAACTTAAAGACCAATCTAATTTAATCCAATAAACTTGAATGATATTTTACACAATCAAGATATTGAAAATTATATTTTAAATATTTACCTGTTTAATTATATTTGTTTTGATAAAATTTAATTATAATATAAATTCATATTAAATTGAATAATTTGAATTAAATACGTATTAAATTGAATGTTTAGGGGAGAAACTAATCATTTGTGTGGGGGAGAAAAATTTTGGATATTGTATTATCATCACTTATAAAGGTCAGGATATTTATCTTACATCGGAAAGGTTGAGATAAATTTTTAACACTCTCGTAAAGGTTGGGTTATTTTAATTAGTTTCGCCCATCTTTTAATCCTAAAAATACACTAAACTCCTTGAAATTCATCAAGGAACAAATATAGTTACGCTATTATTTTAGTGGGTTTTGATTGATGATTTTCGACAACTTTAATGTGGTTTTCAATTGTAAAATCATTCGAAACTAAGGTTGGATATTTGCGTTGAGCTAAATGAGTATGCTCGGCTGATGTTGCTTTCTGTGTTGCAGGTCGACAGAACTTGCTAACAGAAGGCCAAGTAAAAACATCTTCCTTCATAAGGACAGTTAACAATGAGAATGAATCACCATACAACAACACAAGCCTTTAGAACAGATCAGAAGTGGTGTGTTTACCTACCCAACTAGTCTAGCCGGAGACGATGAACTATTTGTATTCTTTGTTCACTTCCACACTACATTTGCAAAATATTCTCGCTGTTTACCTAATAGCAACTCTCGATCACTTGCTTGAGGGAATCACACAGGCCCCATCCCAATAAAGAAGAGGCGGTGGTGAGTAAAGCTGGGAGCAAACATTCAGCTCAAAGCTTCGGTCTACCAACCACTCTCTTTGCAAACTCATGGATGATACTCACTGTTGTCTTACTATGGCGCAGAGAGAGTTCTGCCAGCAAAATTTGGCCTTCCTGTGGAGTCAGATCACCATGACAGCCCTGAAGAAATGAAGGGAATGGATTTCACTTGAGAGTTAGCACGACGTTTTTTTACGTGTTCAAGTTTAGAAAAGGCAGATCAAAGTTTAAACAATCATTTTGAGTGCAGCAATGAGTATCTAACTACTAAACTCTCCATGAGGGAGTTCCCTCAATTGTCTTAGCTCTTAGGTGGCCTACTGAACTCTTATTTCCGATATGATTTTACTATCCATTGGGCTCTGAACAAAGTGGGATCTAGAGTACATAAATCACCTAAATGTGATGCAACAAATTATTAATTAAACCGTCAGATGATAACGTTGGTCAAAACATAGCAAGCTGTTGAAGGCTGCACTCTGCAGATGCTAGTTTACTCTAAAATCATTTGTTAAACAAGACAGACAAGCACGGAGAGTATGTTACCAGTCGTGATATTCTATCACAAGCAGCGTGGTGCATAAGGATGCCAGCAGCAACTGACACATTAAAGGAATCCACCATTCCCCTCATAGGAATAATACAATGTATATCAGACAGCTCCAATGCATCTTCGCTGATTCCCCTGATATCATAGACCATAGTTCCGTTAGTATTTTAGTTACCGAAAACACAAAATTTGCCAAAAAAAAATTCCCACGGGTTATATCCAATTCAATGGAAAATAGCACAAAGACCACTTTCAAAAGAAGATTTAAATAACAGGAGCTCCATCATAAAGAGGAGATGTATCCTCAGTCCTTTATATGAATGAATTCAGATTGTAGTTCTAGCATTTTAAGGTAACAGCAGCAATAGTAGAAAACACAAAAACAGGAAAGCAACATAAGTGATGATCTTATCAAAATTGCAAGCTTGTCAAAACAGCAAGAAGAGCAATTACCTACTCTCGTTACCAACAACAATGGCGGTTGGCACTGACCAATCCATCTCATCAATACAGACCTGTTAGGAATGCACAGAAAGCAATGTTCAAAATTCATGAACTGTTGTGATGAGCTTAATCATACTATATTGCCTATAACTTGTCAGTTTTTAGGCATTACCGAATTCTCCCCAATATGTGTTGTGGCAATCCTATATCCTCGTGATCTCAGCTCATCAAAGCATTCTCGGATGGAATCCCATAGTTCAATATCTAACCACTTCTCTGCACCCATGCTAACATGCCTATTTTCTCTATATCTGCATATGTCAAGGTAAAGAAATTTATGAATTATATGAAGATGTAAAACCAAGAAGTTGGAAATCAAGCATCAAATTCCTCATCATAACGCCAAATGTTTAAATCAGATACCCTAATTTTTGTTGGGAGACAATCAAGAAAACAAACTACAAACTGAAAACTATACTGTAAGACATTAAAGACAAAGTAAGGATCTTGAGCAATGCACTATAGTGAATAAAAGATATTCATTTGATTGTGCAATCAATGCATCTAATCCTAGCTCAAGCTCAACTGCACTCAACTTCAAAGAAATCATCAATGTTGACATGTTAAACTAAAAATAACTCTTTCACCTCAAATCAGGTTGCACCTTTTGGAGCTGTCACAAGAGACAACATGAACTGACTGAATCCCTAAAGCATCAGCCGATCGAAACGCGGCTGAAATGTTACCAAAATCACTCAATCCTTCAACCACCAGACAGACCGAATAGGTCCGATTCTTCACCACATTCCTGAACCTCTCCTTCCTGGCATCCATCATATGAGGCTCCAAGGCATCCAGCACATCTCTACTGCTAAAGTAAACATCAGAATCCGCTTTGTAACAATCCAGATAAGGAAACCAGCGAGCTCCGGCGCCGGACGAATCAACCGCGCCCCGAGGCTTCCTCTCCATTTTCATCAGCAGCGAAATGTCATCCTTTCCATGGAAAGAGAGCAATTTCTCAACGTTGTCCTTCGCCAGATCCTCCTCCGGCTCCTGGATCAGGGCCTCCGAGAGCGACGCGTAGCTCCTCGATCTAACGACTCTGAAACCGCGCCGAAAACCTAATAGAAAAACAGACAAATTGTTCAATTGAAATTTTTCTACTGATTACAGGAAGTGGAGAGATCGAGAGAGGGAAGAGGAGAGGAGAGTTGAGTTTACATGGTTGGAGACGAACGAGTGAGACCAAGGGAGATTGGAGACGGTGGCCGATAGGAGAAACAAGAGAGAAACGAGCTAGGGTTTTGCAGAAACTCATTTCAATGGAGAGGATGAGAGAAATTGGCGCCAAAGATGTGTAGGTAGTTCGGCGTGCGAGCTCAAGCCATGGCGGAAGCCGGAAGCACAGCGTCTCTCCCTCTCTCTCTCTTGTTGCGTTCTGGATAGAGAGAGGAGAGCGCCACACAGCGGAATGATTTCCATTTTTGGGCCAAACAAATGAGGTAATTTTTGTGTAGCTTTGGGCTCCATTGTTATTTGTTGGCCCAATCCAAGTAGATACATTATTCTTGGTTTGTGTTTGGATTCAATCATTATAAACTCAAAGACACCTTAATAAAACAGCTTGAAAATCATGTCAACCAAACGCTACCTATTCGGTAGATTTTATATTATAAACGTAGGGTGTGTTTGCGAGAGGATTATTTTTTTTATGGGATGGATTGGAGCGAGTGTTTAGGGATGGAAGAGATGAAGATTATTTCTAGAGGTCGGGTTACGTTTCGAAGGTTGGATATCTTCGTTCGGATCTTGTAATCCAAGTGCGGGTCGGGTTGAGGTTTCAAACCTCAAAGATTAGTGCTGAAAGCGTGGATTTCAAACCCCCAAAAAAATAGCGGAGGGTCGTTGGGAACCCATAACTTGTCCTATTGACTAAGTCACTCAAATTCATTCCAAATGCAAAGTTATGTAAAACTAAAAGCGGATACAATTTGGGTCAAAACCAAAACATAGAACACATGATTGGAAATCCTTCAAGTTATTCTGATAGGAGTCAATCGCTCGGTCGATCTTCGCCCAGAACATATCCCTCGTCAAAGAAGCATAGATCACACATAATCTGCATACAAACCTAAAAACAATATGCAGGGCAAGAGTCAGACCGATGCCCAATCGCATTCTGGGTCCCACAAGCAGGCATACACATACACTATACCTATAATAAAGATGCTTATAATGCAGAACGAAACTTAAACACGCAAGTCATGGTTATCAGGATATAATAAGCAAAAATAAGATAAATGGCCCAAACAATGTCAAGTGCCATATCCATCTCCTACCTCCGCCCCCCTTTCCAATAGGGCGAACGTTGGCCATCTCAGTGCTATAGCATAACAATTCCAACCGCAAGTGGTATATGTGCGCATCAATAACCAATCATCATATCATCATCATGCTCATAAAACAATCAAACTCATCTCATATCTCGTGACAATAATGACTCAGGACAAACCCGATGGTGTTGGGTTATTCTATAACCTAGCAAAGACTCTATGTCTCACAGATAAAAATCGTCCTATTTTCCAAACACATAGAGTAACCGAATGCCCACTCAAGTATGCAAGTCCTAGCATGATACTACATGACATGCTTCAATGGTTATGCAACACCTAGTATGTCATATGACTACATGTAGAAAATGTTTATCTCATCGGTCTAAGTAAGTCCATAAAGGAACTTACCTAAAAAGTCGAACAACAAAGTATAGTAGAAAGCATAATCCAATCAATCAACAAGCACCTATATATAATACGTAGTTATAAAGAATGTGATAAGGTACAAGGTTACTAATCACACACACTGAGACCATGTTACCAAAACGTTTCCAAAACCATTCGGAAGTTAAACCATTTCCATAACTCATCATTACTCACGTCAAATCCCCATTTCAAAACCAAAGCATAACATCATTAAACGGTATTGGTGACAAAAGTTCGAAATCCGACAAGTTAGGTTAAATCAATTCGTAAAACAGAGTTCGTAAAACATCAAATCATCAAACCATATAACCTTAGTAAAGTTGTGATATTTAAGAAATTCTGGCATTTAATTGGTTCAAAATACAAGTTCTTCAAAATATTTCTGAAGCGTCCAACTCGATACGCCAACACCTTTCAAATTCCGTTAAAATCCCTTTCCGACTCATTAAAATAATCATTTAAATAATATTTCCAAATTTATATATATTTCTGAAATCGACCTTTAACCAAAACCCGACAGAAAATGGTCCAGCCCAAAAACCAACCAAGATTCCCAAAAGACAAAGGAGCAGCCTTGGCCAAAGGCTACTGGGGTGATTTTTCGCGGTGCTGAGATGGCCATTCGCTGCGGCAAAAATCATACTAGGCTCCCCTAAGAAAGGGGCTTTCACTGGTCGCGAGAGGCAACTTTCGCCGCGGCGAAAGCCGCGCTCGCGGCCATGAGATGGCTCCTTCCTCCTCCTAGGCTTTGTTCTAACTCGTCGCGGCGATCATGGTTTCGCCGCGACGAGATTCAAAGCTTTTGTTTCGTTTTTGTCTTGAATCATCTCCGTTCTAACCCAAACCAATTCCAAAACACAACTAAACCCATTACGATGCCAAAGAAACACATAAGACTCCAACGAGGACTAGAGGGGAAGAGTGGAAGAGGGATCGCCGAAGGTCTAATGGGATACTCCGAGCTCCGAATCGACGAGGAAATGAGAGATCGAGTCTAGGAAAGGTAGAGGATGAGTAAAAGAGCTTCTTTACGAAGTTTGAGACTAAAACGGGCAAAAACGAGAGAGATCTAGCTCACATTCGAAAAATAGGGGAAAGGAGAAAGAAGGGCTCAATTTCACGTTTTCCAAGGGTTAAATCCGCTCCGATTCGACGTTAGAAGGTAGGGGACTTAGTAAAGAAACACCTATAAAATATTTGGAAGGAAAAGGAATCACGAAGAGGGAGAACAAATCGATTTACTGCGAGAAACCAACGAATAGGGGCTGTTGGGCTCGATTTCACGGCCGCAACCAAGAACTCACGGCGGCGAAAGGTGTTCTGGACTCCAACTCGCGGCGGCGAAAATCCCCCAAAAGTTGTTGTTTTGCTTAAAACGGCGTTCGGCCTTCGTCTTCTTGGCTAGAATTTCAAGGAGGAGGTAATGGAGGTTTGTTTGAGGGCTTTATGGTTGAGAGAAACACAAAAGATGAGATCGGGAGAAGGGTTTGGAAGATTGAAGAGGAGAGGGCCGGAGTGAAGGTGACTTCGGGTCTTGAATCTCAATTCGAGAGAGTGAGAAAGTGAGGTTAGGGTTTGAGTGTTTGGCTCAGAATTTTATGTTGCTCTCTTGGGGATTGATGCTTTCTTTATATAGGGGGGACAAATGGCACTCTTAGGGTTTAATGGGGGAAAAAGACAAAAACCACAAAGGGGAGAGTGGGAAGGAAGAGAGAGGGACACGAGAGAGAGATGGTCCCGCTAGGTCCGACTCCGAATTCCGACAACCTATCCCGAATCCCGAATCCCGACTCCCGAAAATCTGAATCGAAATTTCAAATCACTTCAAAACGACCTACGAGACTCTAAGTTTTCAAATGCAAAACTCGATACCGGAAATAAGACTCGTCAAGCTCAAATTCAAAGGATGCCAGAATTAATTCAAAGGATTTCCGAAAATAGAAACTCGCTCGATGACGGATTTCCGAAAACTTTCCAAAATGGGTAATTAAATAATAATAATTAAAATTTGCAGTCTTTACATTTATCCACCTCTAAAAACAAGTCTCGTCCCCAACACTAAAACCTTCAAAATCCAAGTTAGTGCAATGTCTTAAGAATAAATATTTTTAGCTTGAAACGCCCAAGTGCAAGCATAACACACAAGCTGAGTGAGGTTCCATTCTAAAACCAATTGACAATAGAAGGAGTAGCTCACCGACTCATATACTAGGGCTTGTTTTGTTCACCATTCTATGTAAGACTTATTTTGACCTCATTCACATCCAATAGGTTGGTTAACTGCAGATTATTCCAAACAAACCCGTAAGGAGTTAAGGCCTTATAATTAAGTTAATTAGCTGTATTCGTGTTAATGTCGGTTGGGCCCGGTGGGGTCAAAGACAAGCTGGAGGGGGGTCGTGTGTGCGGGTCCACATATGCGAAACTCGAACAACACATAAACTCGAACGGGATTTCATCTCAAAATCAATTGACAATGAGAGAAATAACCCTTCAACCTTATATGTTTTTCAAACATTCTCTATATAACTGACGTGAGACAACAACATTCCAACAATTCGGCTAACCATTTACTTATTGAGTTTGTTACCATCTAATTTTAAAGTTTTTATCGTATATTTATGATCGAAGGGAGTATCAATTGACCGACTTATAAATTGAAAGGATAAAGAAAACATACTCCGCCATGTTAGGTAGTAATCCAATACAAGTTGGAAGTTTGGGGCAAGTCAAATGTGATGCTACCAAGTTGTGGCCAATGTAGTCCACAAACCTATCCACTTTCCACATAGACCTAAAACAGGATTTTTGTTCTATTTTCCTTCATAATTGAGGAGGTCAACTTTCCACCTGTTGTATTTTGTCTATTTTGCAACTTGATTTAAGTACATGTAATAACGTGTTCATGTGACAAAAAAAAAAAGGAAAAAGGAAATATTAATTTATGGTCACCACAAGGAAAAAATGGTTTCGTTATAAGTCGGGTAAGGCTCCACCATTGTTTCCCCTTTTTGCTATTGTTGAATGGATATATGGCCTCTAATTAAATTAATGCATGCATATATGGTACCCAACTAAAGGTCACCAAAAAAAAAAAAAAAAACCTCCAATTAAGAAAAGAAGGTTAGAGATATGATAGAATCAAAATTACATCTTGAATAAACTAATTAAGAAATGATATTGTTGAAGATGTGAAATTAAGGGCTTGTTTGGCTGAATGTGGGAAGTACAATTCTCGGGAACTTACTTCCCATGAATTGAATTCCCGTGAAATGCACTTCTCATTAATTAAAAAAAGTTGTTTGGTTGAATTTTGTTTTTAGTAATATAAAGAGGAAAATAAATAAATCCATGTTAAAAAATGGTGGAAATTGAACTTATCTAGTCCTCCTTAGGTTAGTGAACTTCCTATGATTTGTAGGAATTGAAATTCCTGAAAAGTTGAATTCTTGTATCATTCTGTCAACCAAATATAAGAATATATCCTACTTCCTAGATTTTGTAACTTATTGTGTTTTTAACTGACTAACCAAACGAGGCCTAAGAAAAATAAATCTCATATAAAAAATATAATGAGTGATCCCAACTTTCAAATATACTAAGACAAAATAGTAATTCACACATTTAACAACAATCTTAACCAAAAAAAAAAAAAAAGTCAGTTGAGGGATCTTTTGCAAGCATCTAACTTTTTAAGGCTGATTTGTTGAAAATTTCAATTTAGTGGATAATTTTATACAAAATGGTGTGCTTAAGAGGGATTTTTTTAATTGGACCTATAAACTACTCAAAACAATTTTTATACCACTTAGGATAGGATAAAGATTCTCCCTAACTTTAGTTGACTTCATTTAGCCCCCAATCTGCCTTTAAAACGAGCAGGAAAAAAAGGGTTATTTAATTGAATGGAACCAACTCAAATCCAAATTACTCAAGTCTGAAATGAAAAAGTGCAACTAAACCAAACCAGTAAAGAAGTTGGGCAGTATAAATAGAAGCATCCCACATTGGATCTGAAGCCACATTTGACTTCCAGGAAACTCAAACCTCCTTTCCTTCTTTCTCTTCCCACCACACAAAAACCCCAATCTCCAGGCTCGAAATTCAGGAATCCGAGCAAAACCCATTTCTCAGGAGATCGGAAGGAATCATGGGTCGTTCTTATTTTCTTCCACTTCTCTGTGTTTCATTGATTTTGGCTCTCTCCTTTTCCAGTGGTATGTAGGGGTGAAGAACTCAGGAATTTGTGTTTTTTTTCTTTTCATAGTAATGATTCTTTGAATTTCTGAATGTGGGATGAGTTTGAATTGGGTTGAGTTGGTTTTGCAGGATCTGGAAGGAAGTTGCAGCAATCTTTTGGTGAAGAAGAGTTTGCTTCCATAGATAGAGAGGTTGGTACTCTTGTTTATTTTATTTATTTATTTTTGTCCATGGTGTTTAGTTTTTGGATTGCAAAAGCTAAAAACAATGTATGGAATTTGGAATAGTTCTTAAAACTCTAGCTAATTCACATCTCTCTATAAAATCATTCCTCGTTTCAAAGTCGTCACTTTGATCGTTTTCATGTGAATTTTTTATTGCTTGTTTCAAATTAATTGTGAATAGATATCAAAATTTAAGCTTGTAAGTTTGCTTCCATGTATAGAGAGATTGGTACTTAGTTTAATCTTCTATCCTTTTTTTTTTGTCCATGGTGTTTAATTTTTGGATTGCAAAAGCGAAGAACAATGTGTGGAATTTGGAATAGTTATTAGGGAAGGTGTAATGAATATCAGTAAGAAATTCTACATTTCTTTATATTGGTGCAAAAACTATTGTTAGAATAAAAAGATGCACAATAAAGAATATATGAGTTGATGAATATCGGATTGAAATTATCTCCAACAGTACGATGCAAATGCTTAAATATGCACATTTTAATACAAATTGTGTTCCAATGGTTACTTTTTAGTGTGCAAAATATGCACATTTACACACAAATTACTCAAATAATATAAACATATCACCTCCCATGTGCAATCCAATCAAAATTCTATTTTTCCAAAAATAAAGTTAAGAAGCCGACAATTTTTTATTAAGAAGCCAAACAACTTTGGATTATTGTTCTCTTGATTAGATAATTAAGAGCGAACCAATCACAAGTTGGTGTAGTGGTTATGAGGCTACAGTAACCCGATCCAGATGTAGAGTGGGTAAAACCCACTTGAACTGGTAAGGAAAAAAAAAAAGATAATTAAGAGCGATTTCTTTGGTCAATTAAGAAGGATACTGTAATTTTTAATGGTTTCCACTTCCTACCCATTACTTTTTAGTCAACCCACAATTGCTATCGGATTTTTATTGAATTGAAAAAAAATTTGGTCGAATTTTTTGAATTGGAAATGGTATATCGATATACATATACGGAGTATCATATATGTAAACAGTGGCGGATCCAATGGGACTTAGGGTGACTTTGTAAGTGCTAACCCAAAAGAAAAATGTAAGAAAATGTAAGGAATCTATCTAAATTATTTATAATATTGTATTAATGTATTTTTTGTACACGGGGCATGACATACATTGGTTTTAAAGATAAAATAGTGTAAAAGAAGTACTGAATCACAAAGAGAGCTTAACATAATTGGAAAGGAGGATATTTATTATCTTGAGGTTATAAGTTCAAATCTCATTAGTATATTTGTTTCTCCTACATCACTAGAAAATCACAATGTCACAAAAGTTTCTTAGTTCTATTTGTAAATTTGTATATTTTGATGACAGGGAGCAACAAGAGAAACAATTGAATTGATGGACTATGGTGCAACTGGTCCCAACTTCAATTCCCAATCAGGGATACCGAACACTCCGCCCCCACCGCTGTATAAGTAAATTATCGGTGGAGATCATCTAGTCCATAACCATCGGACAACAATGTTAATTTCTATTTATGTATAATGTTTTCAAGTGTTCAGTTTTTGTATGTCCTTACTTTGCTAGGCTTTGTTTGGATGAGAAGTTAATGTGAAAACTTTAGCAATCTTAGAAACAAGATCAATTGTATTGTTTTTGTCTCGAGAAAATAAGATCCCAAATTGATGAATCGTTTGCTCTCCTTGCCAAACAAAGCATAAGTGTGTATTGTGGAGCTTAAACCTTTTTTTTTTTTTTTGAAATCAATGTTATAGTTCAATTTGCATTTAAAAGGTGGTTCAATTTACCACTTGATGTCTTGTTCTTGTTTCAAGTGTTTGATAGTAACATGAGTATGTATTATTCAGAATCTCATTGCCGAATTTATGTGTCCATTGGTTAATTTTCACATTATGTTACAATTGCATTTAAAGGTGAAAGTTTTGTATTTTTTTTTAATGGAAAGGAATTTGAAGTATTGAACATGTCTGATGAGTTGAGAGGCCGTAATTGTAAAGATCGACAATGGTTAAACCATTATGAGAACAATGACAAGAGAAAAATAACATGAACAAAAGAGAAAACACCAAAAAAATTGAGATGCAATAAGATATATTAGGATAGACAAGCGATGATTGAACAAAATCGGTCTCTTTTATATAGATAAAAAGGATTGAATTCAATTTGAATTTGATTATTAAACTCTAATATTCTTTAAAAAAAAAAGTTACATGACTAATTTCAAAAGGATCCCTAATTGCACTTCTATTGCTACACCTCACAACATTGTCAAAACCAATGTCCAATACATATACCTCAATGTACTATCAAAAGTCAAAACCAATGCACAATAAATTATTACAGTAAATTTTTGATATTGCCTTCATTTTATTTTCTAATGCTTCCTACTGGCATAGGTTAGGAAAACCATAATAAAATGACATTTTCACAATGGAGGACGTATGAATATAGGATACAACTAGTAGGCCATCACACTGATAATAAAGCACAAGTAGTCCATCATACAATACAATACCAGACATACAAGTGGAGGAAAGGAACACAGATTTTACAGTAGACCAACTAAAACCATAGATCTACTAACCTGACACTTTATCACCAGAAACACAATTGGAGGGAGGAGCTTACACAGATTGGCCAAACAGCTAGCTTGAAACAGTAATCCAGGGGCCATCCTTAGCTGGACACTGTGGAGATAGAGTCCCATGGGGATAAGTCAGAGCTCGTTGGGTTTCCATTGAACGCGTCTACGTTGCCGGTGATGAAGCTTGAGTTCTGAGGGTTGAAGGCTGAGGCAAAGATAGGGTTGTCGTCTCCATGCACTATGAAAGACGGGGGGACGTTTGCCAGAGGAGGGAGATTCGGAGCGTTCAGCAGCTGAGATGAGCTGAGGCTGTGGGTTTGAAGAAGATTGTTCAGACTGCATGACATGGAGCCATGGGCGACCAGTTCTTCTGCTAGTTTAACCTGCAACCAAGGGAATATATTATATGAACTCGTCTACGAATTTTCACACAATGTGAATATTTTCACCATAATAAAACAAACCTTCGCCCTCAAGGCTTCCACATCTGACTTAAGCACTCGATTGTTTGTCGTGGCATCTCTTAGGTGTTGAGCGGCCTCATTGAGCTCCTTGCAAAGTGAACTGTTTTCACCATTGAGTTTCTCAACCTGGTAGAAATGTTGAAGAATCACAGGTTAAAAAAAGATTTGCAACTCCAGCACTGTATCAATATCTACATGTTCAAAATGTGTGTGTGTATCTTCATACCTGCCACTCCAATTCTGCAAGATGTGCTTGCCTTCTTTTTCTTGAGCGCCTGGCAGACTCCCGATTGGAGACCTTCCTGGCGTTAAATGACAGTTCCAGAGGAGCTTAATAAAGAAGCAATAAACTGTTTCTTTTTCCATGATTTTGTGTGTTTTGTGTTTTAATCTCTATACTGGTTTTCAAAGTACCTCCTCATGCGCCTCAAATCAACAGCATCTATGCTCTGTTCACAAGACCCAGCCTCAATCTCTGCATCATCGTCGTCTGATTGCTCTCTGGAGGATCCACTTGTTGCCACCTTGGCTTGATTATCTCCACCAATCAACTTTAAATTTGACATTGGGCTGTCAGCTAATCAGTGTTTCAACACACACAAAAAAAGGACTATGGTCAACTCCAAAGCATTGAAGTCCATGATCGCATCTATAGCAGAACAAGAATTTTCAACTTGTATAATTTACACAGCTTCCTTTCTCCCAAACAAGTTATTTGAATAATGAAGAAAATAGAGACAGGTCAAGTTTCTTTAGCAAGCTTGAACATACCACAAATTGATGATTGTGAGTCCATAGTTGTCGAGATACATGGCTGCTTCAGAGTCGGACAAATGCTTTTAGATAATAAAGGGGAATCTGCAAATCCAGCGTTTCTTGGATGGCCATTCCAAAAAACCTGCATTTATACATATTTTTCAACAAGGATACATAAGAAACACAAAAAAACTTTCTTAAGATATAAGAATAACTTGAGAAGTCATAAATAACATCACATAAAATCTGAGCAGTTACTACTGATTATACATAATATCAAGCAAAAGAAACTTTTCAAATCATTGATATGTTAGAACCATAAAAAAAATCCCTTCTTTTCCATCCAAACTCAAAGTACCTAAACTTGGGCAAGCAAAAGTCATAAAAATGGAAGTTGGTATCCAAACCTTGGCAAATCATGAGTCTTGAGAAGCATAGAGTAGTGTCTTTGGGACACCTTGGTATATAATATTGCCTGCTATGGTGCAGGCAATATGTGGGGAGTCCGCCTACAATTTGCTGACGGAAGACAACTCATAACGCAGTTTGGTTCGCATATTGCTGCTTTTATCTTCAACTTTGGATCATTTTTTGCAGCATAGTATTTATTTGTAGATTCTAGGGAAGTGGTTTTAAAAAAAAAAAATCTACAACTTTATCCTTTCTATGCAGATATGTGAAGATGGAAACCTAGTGTTTTGCATCTCTATTCAATTTTTCTTCAGAGACATTGTCCCACTCAAATAACATCTTCCAGTCCTGTTTTGATATTTAAATGCGATCCAATTCAGGCCACTCAGCATACCGACTGCCCGGTATAGGGAAATATTGTGTCAACCATGGAGATGTCGTATTGGATTGCAAACTGAAGGTAAGTTTCACATAACCTGTCACTATTCCAAACCACAGGAAATCATCTGTCAACAGCAACGCCCTTCATTCATCCACCAGAGACACCGCCATCACTTCAAGATCTGATTAGCCCTTGCAGTGACCTGATAACAACAATCTAACATAATGTGTTTTGAATGCCTCTATTTTAACATTCCCCAATCCATTAATCAATAAAATCTCACCTGCTCCATTCTTAAATAAAAACTGCAACAAGGAACTAAAAGGCATCACAATCATATCATAGAACCTATCAAGCCAAGGACTGTTTCAGCATCAACTCCTGCCTCTATATATAATACTCGATTAAATATGATTCCTATTGGCAAGTTAGCCTCTAGAACATTCACTTCAATCCCTTAATATCAACACGGTAGAACGAAGTGCTAATCACAGTTACAAATTCCAACTCTTGGCAGATAATAGCAAAACAAGATGCACTAGTTCAAGACATCTTGTTGATCCTCAGTATAAATTCTTGTAGACTGATGTTACTACTCATAAGCACAGTAAATCAAAAAAGAGAGCGCCATTTTTTTTTTTAAAAAAAAAAGGAAAAATCATACACCAAATCGATCAACAAAATCAAACGCAACAGATAGATTAGTAGCTAACCCCGAACTGATATCCAAGAGCGGCAGCAGCGAAATCGCCTTTGTAGTTATCCTCGGCGCTGAAAAGGCAATCACCGGCGGGCGACGGCTCCTCCTTTAAGAAACTCTCCTCGAGCGCGAGCACCGCATGGATCGGCTTCACCTCGGCGGTGGCTGCCGGAGGAAGAGCGGCCGGAACGCAACGAATATGCTTGGGATTCATCGGCGCCGATGACTTCGCCTGGAAGGCAGAGAGAGAGAGAGAGGGAGGGAGGGAGGAGAGAGAGAGGGAAAGGGGGGAACAAGTGGAGAGGTGAAGGCGGTTGATATAGAAAGTGAGTAAAGGGGGAAGGTGGGAAAAGCAAAGGTGAAGACAAGAGTGCCTACGTGGAAGGTGGGGTTTGTGGGCCCCACGTTATTGGGTTTTGATACTCACCTTTTCCTTATTTTAATCCAAATTACTAGAAATAACCTAACTTTGAAATAAATTTGCTATTTGCACGGTTGCATCTCATCAAATGTAAGGTGAGATCATTGACTTTCAGTGTTGGTGGAGATGAAATAGGGACATGTGAGGAAATGATGTAGGGAAGGGCAAGATCACCGACTTAAAGACTTGCTGATTTCGGATGTCGGTGATGGCAAAGGAGGCACAGTAGCTTGGATGACCATAAAAAAGATGTCAACTTCAGATGTCAGTAGCGGTGAGTGCTTCTACGTCACCAAATTTTAGTTTCGATGGCAACGACTGTGTGTTTGACGAGATATTCGTCGTGCCAATAACAAGGTCTATTTGGATTTCATACTATCTTGAATCTTACTAAAAAAAGAATCACGTAAACGAAATAGTGAGGAACGAACTCCATTTAGTGATATGGTTCAAATCTTGCCACCATATTTCTACCTCAAGTTTGAAATAAATTCGGATTTCATCGTAGGCCGTAGCTTGAACCTTACTAAAGAGGTGAATCACGGAAACGTAGAAGAATATGGTACAAATCTTGCCACCACACGAAGTAACAATTGATATTAATAAAAGTAGCTCATTAAATTGAAAAACTCAAATTTACAACATTTTTTTTCAATGAAAAAATCTTTTAAGATCTATATATTTTTTTCATGACCAGTGGCGGATGCTCCTGGGAGCAAACCCAGCCCTTGCTGGGGCAATTTTCCCGGGGTTAGGTAAAAAAAAAATTGCGGGTAGAATAATTTTGGAAAAATAACTAAAAATAATCCCAACTATCAACATTCAACCAAAAATAATCCAACCTTTATAAATAACCAAAAATAACCCCAACTATCAACATATATATAAAAAATGATAAAGGCAACTTTAGTTATTAATTTTAATTCTAAAATTTCTCAAACTCCTAGAATTCCACAAAATACCCTCTCTCTTTTCCTCTGTAACCACCCTCTCCATCGAAACCCAACTCTTCCTTCTCTCCGTCAACACTTTTACCCCACCAACCTGCCACCATCTTCAACCTTGCTCCTAGCCTTGATCCACCCCATTCTTTGCCTAATAGATTACTCAAGCAAATTGTCACAGATTCCCATACAAATCACCAAAATTAACGCCCCATTTATAAAACAAAACCCTACAAAATGTATTTGAATATAATCCAAACAAAACTCTAGCCATTGCCATGTTTGATACCTTGATGAATTCAATTCTATACATTTTGGGCTACAGTGGATTCAAAATATTGCAAATCGAAAATTCCCTCGGTCGCGGTCAATTTCAAAATATAGAGAAGCAATAAGGGGTTTTTGGCGAGGCTTTTAATTGGGGGAAATGCGGCCGTCGTCTGTGTGAGAGGCGACCGGTGAGGCGTTTGAAGATGGTCTAATTGTAAGGCTAAGAGGTGGCTTGGTCCATCCCCTCTGAGCATCGCCCGGTTTCTGGTGCCGGTGGAGTTCAAAGTAGGTGGAAGATTAGGTTTACCAAATATAGGGAAGGGAAATAATTTGGGAGAGAGGGTATTCTATGCAATTATAAAAGTTTGGGCAATTTTAGAATTAAAATTAATAACTAAAGTTGACTTGTATCATTTTTGGTATATATGTTGATAGTTGAGATTATTTTTGGTTATTTATAAAGGTTGGATTATTTTTGGTTGAATGTTGATAGTTGAGATTATTTTTAGTTATTTTTCCAATAATTTTTAGGTGGGAAGTACTAGTGGACTTAATATATTAAAAGCCAAAGACTCCTAATTCAAAAGCTTCTTTTTTTTTATTATTTGGAATCAATTACACCGGCTAGTTGAAAAGATTTTACACAAATTTCCTCCTAGCTGATAGATTGATTCGTTTGGTCCACTTTCTGTTTCCACTGCAACTACTGAACGCGCATTTTCAGCTATGAAGATTATAAAGATCAGGCTCAGAAACAAGATGGAAGAGGGATATCTTTCAGGTTGTAGGATGCTCCATATTGAAAAACAATACGTCGACACTATTGACACAGAGGAAGTCATTGACCATTTCAAGTCGACGGGAGATTGTAGAGCGCAATTTCGTTGATCATATTTTATTTTTTATGAAACTATTTATTATTACGAATGTCAAATACTCCGTAACTCTTATAATTGATAAATCTTGAATTTTCTTTGTATTATTTATGAAGTATTATATAATAATCGTATTTTGGCTTGTTAATTTTTTTCTCTTTGTCATGACTAAAACATTTCCGCTCACCTAGCTTTGATACACTAGATCCGCCACTGACGTGGAGGTTTCAATACTATTATGAATCATAGTGGGGTGAAAGGTTGACCTTTTTGTACCTATGTTATCAGACGGGTGTGATTACCATCATCTGTATCAGACATAGCCAATCTACTATTTTTTTTATGTTTACATACAGTCAGTAGCATTTTGGACAAAAAGTAGATGACTGATGTATTGAAGCTTTCATTTTAGTAATGTATGAATGATTTGGAGTATCGAAGCTTCCTAGTTTCTAGTGGTTAAAGATGTGGAAACACCCCAAGTATGAAGTATCTAAGCCAGAAAAACATCGTTACAAGGGAGGGAGGTACTTGTCAAGTTTAAAAGGTAGAGAATAGAACTCAACATTTTTAATATCGTTGACAGTTCAAACACAAAGATCATTGTCAGCCGACACCAAGACCAGCTGAACCTGCACCACCAATCCAAACCCATTTCAGTTCATCAAAATGATCATTTTTCTTGTTCTTGATTACGCGGTTTCTGTTTGAAGGAACTCACAGACATTAGTTCACATTTAAAATCACACAGTAATGTATATTTGATCCACCATTGTGTATTGCTTTGTCCATAGATATCTTTCTAATAAGCACACCATTGTGGTGTTTGTAATAAGCACACGGACCATTACATATATATATATTTTTTTATAAAAGGGTGAACTTCAACTTTATACCTATTACAAAATTCCAACTACCATTCACCTACGTTGCCCACTTGCCCATTCACACTATATAACTTGCATCTTATACAAAACCCCCATAACATTAGCATACCCGTTCTCTTGTACAAAAAATTGTAGCTAGTCATGTCCATGTAAGTTCAAATCATTAAGAGTTCCACCTACACTCATTGGATTCTAATGACGATCGTTCCAAATCCGAAATGCCAGCATATCACGAAGAGCCTTCATCTCTACGGACTCATCCTCATAATCATCGTCATCATCGGAGCTATCATCTTCGTCATCTTCGCTTTCCAGTACATATAAAGGGTTGTCCCCGATATTCTCATTGTCACTGATGGGGATGTCATGAACCTCATTTGTAGGGTCGGTGTACATGAGAATGAAGTTGTGAAGGGCAAAACAAGCTATGATCATGCCCACTTGTGTCTCAACCGAGTAGCTAGTCATGTGGAAAAAAATCTGCCACTTCCTTCTAAAGACACCGAATGTGCGCTCAATACAACCACGAAGTGACGAATGTACCCGGTTAAATGCTTCTTTTGCGTTCCCAGCTGGCTCGCCCACAAACTGCGCATGGTGGTATCTTGTCTTCGAGTATGGCACCATGTAACCTTCCTTGTCGGGATAACCTTTATCTACAACGTAATATCGTCCTGCACCATAGTAACCAACCAACCAACTACGACATTCACATGTGCTTATTTTGTAATCAACTCTACGAACTGGAGCTAAAACATACCTGGGGGTGGATGTGGGAACCGCATAGCAGGCGTACTAATGGCATGATCAAACACACGAGCATCATGCGCACTTCCCTCCCAACCAGCGGAGATGAATGTGATGTACATATCGAAGTCACAAACCGCCATCACATTGAAAGTGCACGTTCCCTTACGACCTCTGTATGGCATTTGCTCTCCCCGTGGGATACAAGCTTCGATATGGGTCCCATCGATGGCACCTATACATCGCTGTCGATTGCACACATTTATATGATCAACCTGCAGAAAGCGCACATGTGCAAGCTACAATCGCTAAAGTAAATGCTCTAAAACAAAACATACCTTAAAGTATCGATTGTACCGATTGTCTGTAGCGATCTTGTCAGGTACATGTGTGAACAATGGGTCTCGAGGTTTGATTATGTCCTTAGCAAGCCCAATGAAACCATTGTTGCGTCCGACTATAGCTGTCAATACCTCATGGATTGTTCGACTTACTGTTTCACTAGATCGTTGGAATCTTTCACACACATTTCGAGTCGGTTCTCCACACGCAACAGTGTACAAGAACAACCCAACCTTCTCTATGATGCCCATGTTTATAGACCCTTTTAGGCCATAGTTGGTTCCCAAGTGACTACACAATCGAAGGAACACGTGACGTTCCATGCGAAAGATGTTCACACAACGAACTTCCGAGTCGGGTCCGTATAAGATCTCATTCATCCACCATTCTCCGGTATACACCGAGATGTAGCAAGGTACCTTATGAACGTGCTTGTAGTAGTGCTCGGCCAACAAACTTGTCTGTGCTTGCAGTAGAAGCACCATCACAATTGATCGTTTCCGACGTTTACAAGCTCTTTCGTCCATTGCAACCTGGAAAAAAAATACAAAGGTTCACAATCATTGCACTTCAATTGTACAGGAGTAGCATACTTTGGGTAGTATATATACCATGACTTAAAAAAAACAGAAATATTGAAGGTGATAAGGCCGCAAGATACATATAGAACACATGAAAATATGAAAACAACTAAAACATCAACAAAGTGCTAATACAAGGAATCAACATCACAAAAGGGTCCAAACGAACTTTAAAATGACCCCTTGGTACATAGTAAAAACTTAAAACAGTTTGCAAATCCACTGTTTCACTCGAATCTTAAAGTGACCTACAAAAACCAACATGACACTCTTAGCATAGCATATCAGAACTAGTCGTGCCCGCCAACTGCACCACCACGGTGATCGAAATTCCATTGTAACCATGATTTCCTTCCCTTATTGCTGCGCAAGGCGAGAAACATCTTCCCCTGATCCTTGTTTACTAGTGATTGTACAGAGAAACACCATAATGGATCACCTTCTACAAGCAACCCCTCCTCCATCATAGACTCGATTATATCCACAATCTCATCTGGTTTCTCCCTTGACTGATTGGTAGAGGCTGCATCTTGTTCTTTCAAAATAGCCAACAAGCTCTTACTAGTTTCCTCGACCACCGACACATGTTTTTGGTACAAAATTGACCCCTGCGATTGCCTAATGTTGCGTTTCAAGAGAGGGGCACTTGCACTCGTTCCTACAACTCGCTTCATTCTTCGGGCTGAACCTGATCCGGGACTTGAATTCAGGGTCACGGGGTCCGCTGAGCCCAAGCCTCTAACTATATTCTGCATGTAGCTACTCTGAGAGTTTACAGTTTGAGCTCCAAATGCCTCCACAAAATCAGAATTCACTTCCACATCATCTGCATTAACTCCACTGTCTTCAACAACAGTTGGAGAGGGTGGTGGATCCATTGACGGTGCAACACAGTGACGCCCAGTGGCAACTGTGCCCTCGTAAATTCGATCCCACAACTCTTCCAACTCAGGTGGGATTCCCTTCCTACGTAATTTCCTAAATTCTTTTGGATTTTCCTACAACATCGTGTAAAAACGCATCCATTAATCAATATGAACCTAACAGACCTTTTTCAAATAATGAACAAATAGAGCTTAATGAAATACCTTAATTTTCTTCTCCCACCATTCAGGTGTAGCATCAATATTACCCTTACTTGAATCCCAACCTAACCCGGTCTCACCATGCTTCAAATCTTTCCAATTCTTCCATCGTTCTTTCATCCCTGAATGTTTGTTTTTCAAAGTCTCTTTCCCACACTTCATATTAGAAGCTTCCTCAAATTGCGTCGTCATTTCCACCCAACTAAATGCTTGATCCCGTCCGAATTTGTGTTGATACTCGAGAAGCATGTCTATGAACCTCCTCATAAGTTCCTCGTTCCATGGAAAAGCCTTTTCCTTCTCCTTCATGGGAGGCTTATTGCTTGATGACATCCTGCTAACAAATTCGCGAAAAAGATGCATACAAATACCATATACAACATACATGAAGCAATCAGAATGTCCAAAGTTGCATCAAAACATACATATTCGGAATATATTATAAAAACTATAATTAAAGTTACAAAACCAACTATAATGCATGTCCAAATTCACACCAGGAACCCCGTAATTTTTTCGTCTACAACACCAAACATCAATTTTTACTTATAATATTCACAACCAATACGTTCTAACTTCATCCATTTTCATCTCATCTGTTACAAAATTCCGATGAATGATATTATTTGAACTACAAGTGATTATCAATCAATCAAGGTACAATTTTTATGAATTGTTTTTCAACTAGTGCTCTGTCAAACTTTAGCCTGACCTTTTATTAGAACATAATTTGTTTGCAATTTCAAATACGAAATAAACCCAAAATTAAAGAATTGATAGGCTCACTTCGTACCTTTGGAATTGTAGTGTTCGATCGCCAATCCTTTGCGTCGTAGTATGGAAGCGAACGTCGATGATTTGGAGTCGATGGGTCACCGCTTGCCGCCAATCTTTTCACCTTTCAATGGAGTCCTAGGGTTAAACAGGGCCAAGTTGTGAAAAGTCACTTTTATACGGAGTATATTTTATTCATGATTTTTTATAATTAAAAACCCCTTTTCGTCATTTCATCTATAAAACCTCTTTTAAACCCGTATAAATACCAAACACTCCATAAGATTTCGACAAGGTTTTATATAAAATTAAAATCTTACTTTTAACTCTTTATTATCTTCAACTCCAACTCCAACTACAACTACAACTACAACTACAGATAAACCCTCATTTACCAAACACACCCTAATTCTCTACGGGCTTATCCTACAAAGAAAGCTAACCAGGAATACCAAACGACAACATTAGTCTACAAATCACTCAAATCAGAAAAGTCAAGTGCTAAACCGTCGGACAAACTCAATCCATACCAAGACAGGAATAACATCCTAATATAAATGATTTTAGTATGATTTGAACTCTTAACCTTGTGACAGCGAGATATATGAGAAGATTTACTTCTTTGTTGGGTAAGACAGGTATTATGTCTAGTTTTAGAGGTTTTGTCAAAGTCTTAATTTTGATATTGAAATGGACCTATTTGCCCTTGCGTACAGGCAGTGGTGGAGCCAGGATTTATATCCGGGGGTGCTAAAAAAAATTGTGTGAATTTTTTTTAGTGTATACTTATTAAGAAGATTTTTCTAAGAAAATATTGAAAAAACACTAAAATTGTGATTTTTTTTTAATTTAAATATAAATATGACATTTTTTTTAATGAAATAGTTGATAGAAACAAAAAAAATATAGAGAGAAATCAAGAAGAATATTTAATGATATACTAAAAAATAAATATGACTTTTTTAAATGATAAAACACTAAAATTGTAATTTTTTAAATTTAAATATAAATATGATTTTTTTTAATGAAATAGTTGATAGAAATAAAAAAATATAATCAAGAAGAATTAATAATATAGTAAAACATAAATATAACATTTTATTAATGAAATAGTTAATATAAACAACAAAATATAGATAGAAATCAAGAAGAATTAATGAAATAGTAAAAGAAATAAAAAGTGAAGCATTTGAAATTTGAACCAAAGACCTTTTGATTTTTTTTTTTTTTTGGACGTGGGGGGTTCCGAGGTTATCGACTAATCCCCCAACGGTAAGAGTGAGGTGCTTCCTTGTGCCTCACTACCATGAGGTCAAGGGTTCAAATCCCACTATGAGCAATTTGTGCTATATATAGTGGGTACTCATGCCTTGGTTTACCTTAGCATGGGTTAGCCTGTCTTGCGGCTTGCCGCTTGGCTTACCCGGCTCGAGTGCTTTGCATGCTAGTGCTCGGCCCGTGGAGGATTAGTCGATAACCTCGGAACCTCCACGTCATAAAAAAAAAGACCTTTTGATTCTCCTTCATTCTCTCCTTACTTCCTTTACAACTTGAGCTAGGCAACCCTTTTCATTTAAATATCATTTAAAGATATATATTACCTTAAAAATACTAAATATATGCAAAATTTTATTATTTTTTTTCCGAGCCGGGGATGTTCGAGCACCCTAAGCACCCCTGGCTCTGCCCTGCGTACAGGACTGTATTTTCCAAATCTAACACTTACGTTTTGTTTAAAGAATAGGGTAATAATATATTAATATAGCTTTTGGAGTTGATGAATCGCCCTTTAATTATCTCCCAAGTCATTGTTTAACAAAACAACATGTTCAAACATTTTATTTTAATCAACCGTTATGTCATCATTTTAAATATGGATATGGATACACATTATTGATTATACAATTAACTCAATTGATTACTTACAACTAGGTTTTCAAAGAAACCAAAACGTTACTTTCAAGCTCCAACTGCTTACCCGAAACGTCCCTCCTAACCGAAAACACTCTCCCTCTATCGATGCTTGTCATTTGAGAACGTAAAGATCGTCACAGTCGACAAATAGGGAAGGGCGACGAAATGTGGTCGGATGATTTTCGGGTTTCGATTTAGTCTGGTCCTACACTCAACTACTTTGCACAAAATTGGTCTAAATTTTGTAACGGTCAGGAGGCTGAATAAAATAGGAAAGGTTTGCAACCAAAAAAAAAGAAGGAAATGTAACACAACTGCCAAGTTGACAGCACAAAGATAATATGGGCTGTTGTTTGGGCTTGTTGGCCCAAATTTGACCTATTCATTTAAATGAGTTTTTTTTGGGTTAACAATAAGGGCTCGTTTGGTATTGATATCTAGATATTAGATATCGGATATCAACTCCCAATATCTTATATTTAGTTTTTGGTATGGCTAGATATTATATCACTTAAAATTATATCTGGTATCTGTGTTTGGTATCACCAGATATTGATATCGCTAGATATCAGATTTGGTCATATTGGATATACTGATTTTGAGAGATATCGTGTAATATCAAGATATCACCCGATATCGATATTTTGATATTAATATCGATATCTTGATATCAAGATATCAACCGATATCGTTATCTTGATATCTAGATATCGATACCAAACAGTGGCGGATCCTGAACTTGTTGATTGAGGGGGCGAAAAATTACGATAAAAAATATTATATGTAAATTTAAGCTCTAATTTTAATTTTCTGAAAAATCATCAATATTATATATCCTGAACTTGCATGATATATTTCATGGTTTTCAAATATTTGAATAATAAACCTCCTAATTTGAAGTTCTCGAATATAGTTATATTATTAAGATATGAAATTAAAAAATAATAATTACAATAAAAATATATCGGTTTGGTAAATGGTGTATGAAATATTATAATCCAGTGCTGAAATTTGAAACGCTTATAACTTTTCGCTCAGATATCGGATTTAAGCTTATAATATATCAAATCGAAGCTATCCACGAGAGAAATATGTATGTTAAATTTCATTTTCGATTGGGGGGCGACTGCCACCACTGACCCTAAAGAGGATCCGCCTCTGATACCAAACGAGCCCTAAAAATCATTCCGGATCATTCTATCCCTACTGCACACATTTTCTCGGTTCAAGAATTACGAATTCTCATCCATAAAGTTGCTATGGAGCGGATTACATAATACGTTTGTGTGTAACCCTATCCTAATTTTTAGCCTTAAAAAAAATAGGCCTAACCACCCTATTTTTTTTTAAAAAAAAATCTTCTTTATCTTAAAAATAGCATTCATCCATCTTAAACCCATTTTTAGTTTAGATTTCATCATTCTTTCTAATTTATCATTTTTAGATCAATGTCAAGAAAAACACACAATGCCCAAAATACTTTAAAAAAAAAAAAAAAGTCAATACATATTTACAATTTCTATGTGAATAGTGAATAGTGAATTGTAAACAAAAACATAATTGAGGATGATTAAATGCAATTTATAAGATCAAAGTTGGTTTAATGCAAGGTGACCTAAATGAGGATGGTTTTGTGCAATTTAATCCTTTTTATTAGCAATGAAATAAGTAACATATCAATCTTATTTATTGTTCAATTTCTTTATTTATATTAAATGCAGGATTACAACACTACACATCTCAACATATAGAGTCAGAATTTTGGACCACCATATAAAACTATGTACACATTTTTTCACTACAAGTGAGAACAGTCATAGAAGAACTGAAGTGATTTTTTTCAGGCTGAATCTCTTTTAAAGGAAAGTTAGTAAATTTGAAAATCACATTTTTGAAAAGAAAAACACTAAGACCACTTTTTTAGATCATTTTCTTATTTCCAGTTTTGAAGATCTAAGTGTTTTTAATCAATGAGTTCATACTAAATTTGAAAAGTACTTCAAAATTAAAAATAGAAACATTAAAGTAAGAGTGTTAATTATAACATTTGATAACATATAGCTAATGGATTAAAAGCTGATTGGTTAGATATGCTAAATATATGTTACATGAAACTGTTTATAAAATAGTATAATGTTTGATAATCCTAACTAATACAAACTAGTTGATAAGAGCAGAGAAAAATAATAAATTTGTAAATATAATTAGTTGTATTTTTTAAAAAAGCTTGGGATGTATATTAGTATATTTGTTGAAAATCTAATTCCAAACCTAATTTAAATATAATCAAATTTCAAAAGCTAAAAGTCAATGCTCCAGTTGCTCATTGTCGTTGAAATTAATCTATAAAAGTGATTTTATTTTTTATATATATAGGAAAAAAATCCAAAAGCAGCCAACACATTGATTGATAACTCGAGAGACCGACAAATAGTACACTGATTAACTGTCATGATATACATTATCAAACAACACAAATTAACCAGGAAAATGACTCAGATCTCATCAATATATATACCAAGCAATCGTCAACCAATGTGGAAGTCGACCCTTGAAAACCTACTAATGCCGAGAACACAGGAGAGTGCAGAACGTGACTTTATTTTAGTATCATACAAAATATTATACTACTATTATATTATATATACCAACAAGGCTATACAGTGCAGGTAAAGAAGACTATATAGTATAGCCACTTATTCAACAATCTTGACAACCAAAACAGGACACAGAATTGAATCATAGCTGTGGTGCTGAAGATGACATGAAACTAACTGCATTCAATTCAGCCTCTCTTTAATGCATTAATCCCCACTCTCTTATTGCAACTCATCCAATCATATACACTCTTCATTTACTCTTCTTAATGCATTTCTTCCAATTTCTTTCACCTCTTTCTTTGTATGTACTATATATTATGTGGTGCCTGGACCATCTTCATATATCTACCTAAAATGAAAACTAAGATCATACAATTTTGATAATTAACTTCAGCAAAAGATTACCATAAAAGTATTGAGTTGGCGGAAAATTATTCGCCCAGATCTCGAGTTTAAACTCGAGATCTGGAGACTTACTTTATTCTCATATAGAGTGTATCTGACGTGAAGTGGTTAATGGAAAATAAAAAAGTTCCTAAGAGAAAAAACAAGATATATATCCATTGAAAATCAAATAGGTAGATAAGTGATAATCAAAGTGATTAAAATTTATTATGCCATGATATTATATCATATGTTCACAAGCATATGACTAATTAACTTAATTACTTGTTGATTTATTTATTTATTAAAACAATGGAGAGCTTGAGGGTGAAGAATTGACTAGATTTAGAATACTATTCCAGTAGCTCTTGTTGTCTTCAGTTGCACAGCACTCACCACCACCACCACTACCACCGCCGCTACTGCCAACACCACCGGAGTTTCCGACATCGTCTGACGACAAATTCCGATCGGGAAAATTGCACAGCAAGAGCTCAGTAAACCCTTCTATGAAGCTCCCCATTGGCTGGCTAGTGTTGATTTCATGGAGGCCTGGAGTGAAGGTAGTTGGCATTGAAATCCCAATCCCATCATTGTATTCATCATGATCATTTTCATCTTCATCATCAGCCAAATGATTTGAGCTCTTTTCCCTAAACCCTTTCCACTCTCCTTCACAATTTGCCTCATCCTTGATGAGTTCTTCTTCTTCTTCTTCTTCGTCTGGTTCGGAGTTGTTCCCCATGAACTCTATGATTCCGGTGGTGGCAGTAGTGGGCCCTGGCACAATGCCAGGCCCACCATTCTCCGAGAAGCTCACAGTCGACGTCGGAGAGTGGTGGGCCCCAAGGTTGCCATCACTACTTGTGTTCTTAGCCCAATTAGGGGCTCCTTGATCCCAAGCCCTAAGCACATCAAGGCACATAGTGGTAGTAGTACTAGTTGTGTTCAAGTTGTCCATAGCCACTTGCAAGGGGTTTGGCCGGAGTTTCGACTGTCTGGCAAGCCTGGCTTCGGCCTCAAGGCGAGCGCTCTCCCATTGGGCCATGTGACTGAGGTTTGCCGCGCTCTTGGATTGGCCGTCATTGGACACTAGGGCGTCGTTTTTCGGCTTGTGGGTGACCGGATCAATCCCCATCTTGGTTAGCCTTTTCTTGAGATGGGTGTTCCAGTAGTTCTTGATCTCGTTATCCGTTCGTTTCGGCAGGTGTGTTGCTATAGCTGACCACCTATATTGAAAGTGACCACAATCAGTCCAACATAATGTGACATATGTATACACATTACCCAAACACAACCACCTCATTAGAGAGATTGGGAGAGACCAAAATAGCACAAATCAACTTAGATATTGTTGTCAATTTTGTCCACAAAAAATGCATATAAATTGATGCCAAAGATACAACACATTGTCATATTCTAACTATAAAAATGAGAATTATTCAGAAGACTGATCCAGAACGAATCAGATCAGATGGTTCGAATTTCGAGGAAGATAAGGTATACATACCGGTTGCCTAAGAGGGCATGGAGTTGAATGATTGTTTGCTCTTCTTGGAGGCTAAATTTGCCTCTCTTGATATCAGGTCTAAGGTAGTTAGTCCATCTCAATCTACAACTCTTACCACATCTTTGAAGCCCTAAAAAAATGAAAAAAAATAAAAAAAATCAATACTAATAATAAAAAAATGATAAATTGAACCCTAATTTTCATTGTGATTGAATTTCATACCAGCTTTTGTGGGCAAAGCTCTCCAATTGCCATGGCCATGTTCGTCGACATAAGCTAAGAGCTTGTGATCTTCTTCGGGCGTCCATGGCCCTTTCTTCAACCCAACCTTGTCGCAACACGGCGTTCGCCCCATCTTCTTAGATTTCTATGGAGACTGTGATAAGGAAGATGAACACAACCACCATGGAAGAAGAGCTAGCTGAAATTGAGGATGGGTTAATGCCCTTTATACAAAAGGCCACCATTGAAAAGATATACATTTACTAGCTGTCCAAAGAAAGAGAGAGAGAAATGAGTTAAGAGGGTAATAAATAGATGGGGCAAACTAAAAGAAAACTCAATTAAATTAGGGATTGCAGTACAATTTGTTTTTGTGAAAATCACAATTCAGTGTGTGTACATTGTATTTAGTGTAAATATTGACCTGTTTCACTTCAATTTACTTTTTTCATGTTACTTTATATCGTACGTTTCAGTAACAAATCGATAGTTACTGTAAGAGGGCAAGTTGAATTGCCAGTAAATTTTTACAGTATGCGGTATACTGAGTATATATGACACACTAATGATTTTTCTATGTACTTAATTAATAATTCTCATCATTTAATCTAGGGGAGAATTGGGAGAAATAACTTTAATTTTGGGCTAGTTGTGAAAAAACAGGTTGAACTTTCAAATATGTGAAAAATTATACTCCTTCGATCCGTTCGGTAAAACATATCTTTCACTATTCACGCACGTTTTTTAGATGATAAAAGTTATATAAAAATATTCACTTTTCTTTAAATTTCATTTAACAATTTCATACTTATTAATAGCAACTACTCCATTATGTTGTAACGAGAATGATAACAGAAAAGAAAGATACAAAGATTTACTTGGTCAGACAACAATGTGTTTACCTACGGTTACGTCCACGGACAGATAACCAGTTTTGTATTAGAGGAAGCGAAAAACAGATTAGGGTTACCGATTACCTATGTGGTTAGGCAACAATGTACGTGTTACGTACCTACGATGAGGGCTCCGTCCCCCGGATCCCCCGGTGCGTCGCCGGTCAACAATGATTCAAGGCATCTTAACACATTGTCTTGAAGCTTGGTTTAAACCGTACAATGATCTCTTCAAGCGTGTTGCTTGATCTGCCTTATAGTCCTTACCAAGTTTTTTATTATAACCTTTTACCACTAATCTGGCTTTATACATGCCTATAGATGCATCAACATTATACTTGACTTTAAACACCCACTTCGATCCTATGGCCTTGTGACCATGAGGTAGATCAGTCAACTTCCAAGTTCCATTGTCCTCCAAAGCCCTCAATTCTTTACTCATTGCCTCTTGCTTCTGAATAAGTCAATTTCTCCTCTTTAAATGTACCCTCTACTTCAACACATTGAGTCTTGCCAATTTCTCCTCTTCATCATTAATTTTCAATGTTGCATTGCATATGTTTCTGGTTCCTCCCTCTGTAATATTTGTGTTTGGATTATCTTGTACCCATTGAGGCACTTCAATCTGTGTTGAACTTTTTTTTATTAGGTAAAAATTCGAAGTCAGACGTATCTTTACATCTATATATATTTTTTATATATTTATTTGACTACATTTATATACATTTACAAACCCAGCCGAAAGGGTCAACTAATTCGCAAAAGAGCTTGATCAAAATCTCGAAAGAGCCCTAATAAAATCCTGAAAGGATTTTTAGGTGCGCGCTTGGTACTTGGTGGTTCTCGACTTCTCTTTTGGTTGGTCTCATCATCATAATCCTTGATTTTCTTTTAACAAAAAAATAAACAAATAAAGTAGTCATGACTACTTTATACAGTAAAATGACACTCTTAAAATATAAAATTCTACATATTTGAATGGTAATCCAATCACAAATGTTTTAAGAAACAAACAGATGTATAAACAAAATGCATTGGCTCTAAAACAGCTATAATCGGAAGAAGAGCATCCGTGGGAGGGAGCCAAATCGGAGAAAAGAAGTAGAAGCCATGACGCCTCTCAAATTGAAGAAAGCATCTGGGGGCAACCATATCGATAGCAACCCTTGAGAACGATTGGGCGAGGAAAGGGGATAACATGCAGAGAGATTAGGAAAGAGGCCAAACATCGTTTAGAAACCCTAAAAAAATTAAGAGCAAAAAAAAAATAAAAAAAATTATGAGTAATTAATAATTAAATAATAGGGTAATTATACACCTTTGCTACTCTACCAGGGGGCCTGAGCTTTACCTCGATACAGGTCTTCTTGACCTCATCCGACAGGATGCTTTCGGATAGGGTTCTCCATCCGAATTTTTACCTAATAAAAAAAAAAAAATACAACTTTTTTTATATCCCTTTTGATTGGATGGGTATCCTAGTATCCTACTAGTACACACTTCTTACCCTTGCATCTAGTCCATCCATTCCTTTCTATGTAACATAAACATACCCCACCCCAGTCGGGGTGGTTCACTGGTGGGGAGTAAGGGGGGATGTCAGGAGGTCTTGGGTTCGATCTCTACCTCCGCCCCTTTCCTTGATTAAAAATCCATTGTTTGCCTTGTTCCTTCCCAGTGGTTCGAGCCGGTCGGCGCGAGCCGATTTATCTGTTGTGTGGCTCTTGCCAGCCAGGTCACGTGTCCGGGGTGTGCCACCAAAGATGGGTTCCTCGTCATAAAAAAAAACATAAACATACCCCAGACAACCTATTAATCTTAAATTGTCATAACTCGAAGGCTTGTTAAACAATTTTTTAAATGGTGTCTTCAATCCAATCAAATTGTTGGAGAAGAGTGAGGGTGTCAGAAATCAAGATCTTGATCGGTTGTGAAAATGTCAGACAGTCGTCTCAATGAGGATGCTAGATAATCCAAGCTCCTTCGCCTTCACATTGGTTATTTTTTTTTAAATTGAGAGTAAGGGCCTTACACTAAAAAAAAAAAACAATTTTGCCAAGGATAGTAGCAACAACATAAGAGTTACCATGGCCATTTGAGTCAATTTTAGTCACGGTATAGAGTTATCGTGGCCACTACAATCAATAACCGATATCACTACCGTGGTCCCGAATGATGAATCCCGCAATCGCCTCACTAGAAGGAAGTTAGGATATATATGTCAAAGTTGATTTTGAATGTCCCTTCTTCTGGTTTGGACCATCTTATATTCTTTTTTCTTATCTTAGTGCCTCTATGCTCATCCTCGAGTGGAGTTGGGGTTCATCTTCAAAGTTTGTTTTGGAGATTTCCCAATTCTATAAGTGACATTTTCCATGTTTTGAATTGATGTTAAGTTTAGGTTGTCGAAAACTTTCTAATTACAGTTTGTCCATATGCACCACCATATAGGTGCTAGCTAGTTTTCCTATTGAAAATTTTGCACTTAATAGTTGCGATCGACTCGTTTCTCATAAATATATATGGGTCATTTTATTTTATTTTCTCAACTGTCATGAATTTTTGTACATGTCTATATGAAAAATATTTTTTTGAAAATACATTAGAAAAAACCTTAAATTTGTTATTTAAAATATAGTAATTTTTAATAGAAAAAAATAAATTATCAAAAAATGAGATTTTTTTAAAAAAAATATATGTATATGTAGAAAAAATGTTTTTGTTTAAATATATTGGAGATAAATTTTAATGTCATTTAATTAAGCATTTTTAGTAGAAAAAAAATACTAAGAAAAACATAAATTATGAAAAAGATGAAGTTGGGTTTAAACTCATGACCTCAAGATAATAACTACTATTTATTACTAATTAAACTAAGTTATCTTTGTAATTCTTTAGTTATTTTTTTACAATCTTTTATCCCTAAAATTAGTAAAAATTACTAATAAACAAAAAAAAATCTACGATTTTCTTCATGGCTAGGGGGACTAACACCACCCGATAGCCCCCTGGGTCCGCCAATGTGCATGTACACCATTACACATATATACCTAATTATATTGACTTTTTAGAGGTTATATATATACCGATTATTAAATTAAATAAGTAGAGCAGTGAAATATATATTCCATATATAACATTAATAAACATTACAAAGTGCATGGACACGATGTTCTTACACACCTCAAGTGGTTGGCAGACGATGAACCGTGAAAACATACAACAGAAAATAAAAAAAAAAGTTGCAAATCAGGCCGTTGCAAGTAAGCACGTATTAATTCGTACGTATATAATTGATCACTGCTAGCTGTAGTTATTTTATTTCAAAGAAAAGCAAGTAAAATGAAACAAAGATTTAAGATAGATAGCTGCTTTTCCTACCTTGGGTAAAAAGGTCTTCAATATTTAATGTTGCTTGAAAACATATAATTTACTACTTTATGTATATATATATATAGCTAGAGATTGAACGAATCTTCCATTTTTATGGCATGACCATTTATTACTACACATCCCATATTCACACCCAATTACATTGTCACTACATGACTAATTTTCAACCCATCCCATTAATTCTAAACTAGTTTGTTTACACAAGTTTGTTTAAGTTTAATTACGTACCTAGTTTGGTAAAAAAATATATATATGTTTTTATTAGGAAAAATAAATAAATATATATGTACCTTGCTAGTTTCCATCATTGTAAACAAAACTAACAAACTAAAATATTACTTTCTCTTGAGAGCACTTGATTTTTTGACACGTTTTTGTTAAAAACTTTATGAAATATCAATTTTTTGAAATTAATATTTTATATTCTCATACTTGTTATTAATAAATATAAAATTATAATTAAAAAGATTAAATATGATATTTTATAGAGTTTTTAATTTTAAAAAAAAACATGTAAAAAAGTTAAACAAAGCTTAATATGGGATAAATCTAGGGGGTATTAATGAAAGGAACATTGCAGAAAGAGTTCAAAGAGAAAAGTAAAAACCCTCTGAACCAGAGTTAACTTTCCGGCAGTAGCAGGCTCCACTAGGAGGATCGAGCCAGCAACAGTTGAATTCGGGTGCTCCAGATTTGACCAAGCAAGGGACGAGATTAGACCTGTCAAACGGGTCATTCGGGTCGGGTTCGAGTCGGGTCATTTCGGGTCTCGGATAAAACGGGTTCCGAGTATTTCCGGGTTAACTAGAACCCGGATTTGATCCGAGCGGTCGGATCGGGTCGGGTTGTGTTTTGACGGGTCTAGATGAGATCGATTCCCTACCATCCATGAAGCAATCCATGGGAAGAGCGCAAGCCTAGTGAGTTTCAAGGAAAAACTAGTGGGTGGGTAGAGTGAGAGCCACGCTATCATCCAGTCGTCCACCTACATTCAGGACGAGGCAGAGATGGAGTTCATGGCAACAGATGACACGCCTCCAGTGGAATATGACCCTCTGTGCCCAACAATCAACCTCGACCGAAGGGAGAATGAGGAATTATGGAAGCCATGGATGAATACACTGATCATCAAAATGTTTGATAAATGACCCGGATATTTGCAGCTACATATATAAAAGACTAACTCAGAAGTGGGGATTGAAGGCGCAATTTTCCTTGATAGATCTGGGAAATGACTATTTCATAGTGAGATTCGCGAATCAAGCAGACTATGATCCTGTTCGGATGGAAGGATCGTGGATGATTGGGGACAATTATCTTACAATTAGGAAATGGGTCCCAAAATTCAGAAGTGGGGATTGAAGGCGCAATTTTCCTTGATAGATATGGGAAATGACTATTTCATAGCGAGATTCGCGAATCAAGCAGACTATGATCATGTTCTGATGGAAGGATCGTGGATGATTGGGGACAATTATCTTACGATCAGGAAATGGGTCCCGAAATTCGATGCAAGTGCTGAAAGAATCACCAAACTGACTGTTTGGGTGCAAATCCCATGTCTGCATATATAGTACTTTGACCCAAGATTCCTCCGACTGGTGGGTCAGAAGATTGGGAAAGTTCTGCGGATAGATAACACAACAACATCAGCGGAAAGAGGAATTTGCTAAGCTAAGTGTCGAAATTGATCTAACCAAACCACTCCTCTCGAAGTTCCGTCATGATGGGAGAGTCTGGTCGATTCAATATGAAGGGTTGAGAATGGTCTGCTTCAACTGTGGAAAGGTGGGACATAATGTCGAGAATTGTGATCATGGGAAAGAACAAGCACCAACGGAAGACCGGAATCGAGTGCCTGTCGGAGAGGAGATCTATGGAGGGTGGATGCAAGCAAAAAAAAACTCATAGCAAGCGCCAAAGAGGAAAGAGTGCCACCAATGGGAACCTGCCGGAAAGTCAGTCGTGGGAACACACCTGCTACCAACGGGGGAGGAGTTCCAACGACTAACAAAGGAAAGGCGGAGAATCAGGGGAATCCTAAAATTGGGTAATCTTCAAGATTTGCAATTTTGGAAAATCTTGAGACTACATAGCAGCAAGGGGAGACAGTTGTGAAAGAAAAGATTTTGCAAGAAAGGAAAGATATCAATCAAATTGATTCAGATAAGATAAAGGGAAAAAAGATAGCTGGATACGGGTCAAGGCCCATGGGCAAAGAGAATAGACCCGATTTGTCCACCGAAACCACACTGGCCCGACACAGTTCAAGGAGAAGAACTGGCTTAGCCGTGAAGAATGTAACAGCCACAAAAAAAAAACACTTGCCCCTAAACAGATCCCAATCAATATCCAAGAAATTCAAGCAATAGGTGATGTATACCTAGAAGCCCTCCTCTAAGCTACCCGCAAGCGTGTCCTAATCCACAACAAAGCCAACACCCAATTTAATTCAAACCACCCGAAGGAAGACGAAGCCCTCAACCGATCACAAAATCAATCCATCTTTCCATAACCCGTTCCACAAATGATAACCTTTACCACCAATGGACCAGCCAACGCAAGTTATCAAGATCCCGGTTCGGACTCGGGAAAGCTTTCTAATGTCGAACCCTTGGATGAGAACGTTTCTAGTACATTACCCACCCATTGCGAATCAGGCAAAACTGAAGCTACGGTCGATGAACACAGAGACGAATCCAATATTATGCAGGGCCTCGGTGCACAAGGTTCTCAATGAGTCGTCATTACCACTGGATGAAGCAGCTCATGCATTTGCAGAAGCAATGAATATGTCGGTAGAGACATTATTTAGGGCCCTCCATAGCACTATGGTTTTTATGGATAGTTTAAAAATATTAGCTTGGAATACTAGCAGAGCAGGGAACGACTCTTTCCTTGCAGCTCTGCACGACTTGATCAAAAGTTGTAATTCGCAAGTCCTTATTCTGGTGGAGTCAGGATAAGTGGAGACGTCGCTGATATGGTCTGTAGACGAATTCGGTTTGATGGGAGACTACGAGTGGAGAGCGAAGGTTTCTCGGGGGGTATTTGGGTCCTCTGGTGCACAGACACGGTTGATGTGCATCTCCTGATCAAACACGGCCAACATCTTACAATGGAAGTCCGAAGGAGAGGGGAGGTCCCCTGGGTCCTCTCAGTTCTATATGCGGCTCAGAATCAAGCCCAACGCCTTGAGTTGTGGAGAAGTATTATTGACTTTACCGAGAACAACAATAGGCCTTGGGTCTTAGCGGGTGACTTCAATGCTACAATGAGCCCTACAGAACGATCTCCAGCTTCATCGGTGGGGTCTAACAGAGCAACTCAGGTCTTTGAGGAGTGGGCAGAATCATTGCAACTCATCGATCTTGGCTATTCGGGGTCTCCGTTTACCTGATGGAGAGGAAATCGAGAGGAGCATAGAGTGATGGCTAGGCTCGATAGAGCGCTTTGCTCCCCGGACTGGAGATTAAGGTTCCCGGAAGCTGCAGTAAGACACTTGGTGGTTGTGTATTCAGACCTCGCACCCATCTTATTAGAGCTTGATCCGAGAGCAGGAGATCAGCCCACGAATAGACCCTTTCGGTTCCAGTCGGCCTGGCTACAGAGTGAGAAGTTCGGGGAGTTTCTTACATCCAACTAGATAAAGGAGGAAGAGGTTTGTGTGGCTCTGAAATCTCTAAAGAGAGATCTAGGAAGGTGGAATAAGGAGGTGTTTGGGAACATTTTTAGGAGGAAGAAGAGACTGGCTAGGCGTATCGAAGGGGTTAGACACAAACTTGCAGAAGGAATTTGCAACCATTATTTAGAGCTTGAGGAAAGGCTTTCAAATGAGCTTGATGAAGTGCTGAACCAAGAGCAACAATTGTGGTTTCAAAAGTCTCGATCTAGTTTTATGCTGGATGGTGACCGGAATACCCGATTCTATCACCTGTCAACGATTATACTGTAACACCCCTTTTTAGATCCCAAAGGAGTGTTGCAGCGCCAGTGAATCCGCAGACTTTAATGTCTTTGAATTCACCTGAGGCTTATAGGGACATGCAACCATGCTCCCATAAACAAGATGATAATTGAAATGCAGTCAAATAGGCGGAAGTGAATAAAATTTATTAGTTTAAAATATCTAATCACAATTAAATAAGAATACCAAAACCATAAAGTATGAATAACTTCTAAAATAACTGAAATCAAAGTAGCGATGCGGAAACATTTAGAGGTTCAAAACTTGTATTCAATAAATGACAGTCTGCTCTTCAACTCTCTCCTGCTCCGCTGCTTGTACTAGACCTGTGGAACATGGTCTGGTGTTTCGTGAGAACGAAGGACACCAGCCATCCAATAAATAGGATGGTTAGTACAATAAAGACTAGCAAATAATAGGGAAAATGTTCAGACTTTAACCTTACAGTGACCATAAAACGGTATGTTATAGGTTAAGGGAAAGACACGATTATTTAATAGTGGAAACTGAATAAAAAGATAAAAATTCACGACATGACTCGGATGATCATAACGATCGATTATAAGATAAGAAAGGGAATTATACCCGAGACAGATGAGTATAATAACTGAAGTGATCACCTATTTATCAGTCGATAATAATCACAATAATTATAACGATAATAATAATAATAACAATAATACGTGGTACCGGTCGGGCCTTTAACAAGGACCACGACCTACATCAGATCGTTGTTTTACCACCCCGCAGAGAATGCATTCCGGGATGGTGTTTCATGAAACCTTATAAGGCGGTGGCTTAACGAACCACAACCTGCAAGTCAGTCTACTGCATAACTTGCCAAAGGCATATAGCCACTCGCATCACGTGGTGCGCATTTTAACATTTCACAACTAAGCATCACATGGTGCCTATCTTATCATACATAAACAATTTATACTAGGTGATCATGATAACGACATTAAATCAAACAGGGACAAGCATGGATAATTCAAAGGGTCTTATTATCACATGCCACTAGTTTGCATGAAAGGACAAGCAGAATATCATGCACTTTAGAAAGAAGAAAATGGGCAACCTTTACTTATCTCGTGTTATAAACTAACAACCACATTTAATCCACATATTACTATAATTCATTTAATAATTGCCCATTAATTTAACTCATGCCAATTTATGATTAAAAGAGATAAATTACATCAAGTAGACAGGTATGCAATTTATCGAAATTGGCAAGGAAATTGGCCACATGGCCGCATTCGACTCGGAAGAATTTAAAAGGCACAACAAAAGAATCACGAAACACGCAAAGGGCGTTTGAACGAAATCACTTGCCTTAACCTTCGATGATCAGCTGATGATAACAAGATGAGATTTTAGCACCTATTGAATCCAACGGAAAAAGGAACATTTAATATTGATATTTTATGCAATTAACTTTACTTAATTCAATTAGAAATTGAATTAATTCTATAAAGTTAATAATTTATACCAATATAAATTCCTCGCGGAGCGGGATCCAGTGTGAGTGCTTCAATATTGCTTGGTGTCGCTGAAATGGACAAGAATTGAATAGTTTAGAAATATTAACCGCCTAACTTAATAAATAATTAAGTTAGGGCCAAAAACAAGAATATCCTAAATAAGAGAGAAGTTTCTGCTATTTTATATAAAGAGATTGAAAACCTCTGTTCTTCAATGGCGTTTCACGCACCGAAGAAGAACGAGCAGGTGAAGGCGATGGCTCGGCGCGGGTCTTCCTCGGCGTCGATTGCTAACGGTGCAGGCGAGGACCTCGGCGGCGACTCGGGCGGTGATTGGCGGCGGCGTTCGAGCAGTGAGGGCGACGGCAAACGTAGACGAAGGCTCGAGGCTTCGGCAGTGATAATCGGAGACGGTAATGGACGGCGGTGACAATCGAAGACGAGGGCAACGAGACTCGGCCCTGGCTCATGGCGCGTCTTCGGGCAAGGCTGCACTGCAGTGGTTCTTGGCGGTGAAGGCGGCACAACAGTGGCAATCGGAGGCGGCTCGGACAGTGGTGGCAATCGGAGGCGGCGCTCGGACTGCTGTTCGAGGGTGCGGCGTCGAACAGGGCGGAGATGAAAGCAACCACATAAGGGGGCGGCTCGGCGGCTGTTCGACGTTGTCGTTCTCCGGGCAAGGTGCAACTGCAGTGGGACGTTCGGCGGTGGTGGACTGCGGAGGTCGGCTCTGCTGAATTGGGAGAGGAGAAAGATGAGGGAGGCGGTGACGTTGTCGTTGGGTGACATTGAATTGGTTATGTGTTGGGGAGGGGAAACCCTAAGATTAGACGTGTATCTATACGGTTTAATTAGGTTAGATAAAATATAGATTTTAAGGAAAATAAATAAAAGAAGTGGATAAAGACGAAAATAGATAATAGATTTCTCCACTTTAGCGGGATGGATACTATTTAATTTAATTCCATAAATTAAATAATAAGGGTATTTAGAGGATTTATATAATTAAATCCATCATATATTATTTCTCTTAGAATAATTTAATTATTCTAATTCATATCATATATCTTATGTAAATTTGTTAAATAACCAAAGTCACAAGATATATACTATAGTTTGATATAATATAGACTTATTTAATTAAATAAAAATAAGAAATAGCCCAAAAATAATTTGGGGTATTTCATATACAGCGTCGAGCAAACAAGATACGGAGTCTGCAGGACAGCCGTGAGAGGTGGGTTGAAGAACCGAGAGAACTCAAAGACCTGGTGGTGTCATTCTTTGCCAATTTATACTCGGATGACGGTTCGATCACTGTCCGTGTAGCTCTTAACAGCCAACACACCTTCCCCTTGATTGGAGACGATTTGATGGCATCTATTACAACCCTTAAACAAATGGGGCCTCATAAGGAGCCGGGACCGGATGGCTACCCCGCGATTTTCTATCAGCGTAATTGGGACACGGTGGGTGCACAAGTGAAGGCGGCGGTGCTGAGTTTGTTGAATGAGAACCGCTTACCCAGGGGTATGAGTGATGCCCTCATGGTGCCTATACCTAAGGTGGATAATCCCTCAAAGCCCCAACGACGAAGATGATCGTCAACCGAATCAAGCCCCTTCTATCAAGTCTCATATCCCCTATGCAGGATAGTTTCATGCCTGGCCGTCAGATCGATCATTGATAATGTAGTAGTAGTGAGGGAAGTTCTTCATTCAATGATGGATAGAAGGCGACAAAAATGGAGGATTATTAAAGTCGACTTAGAAAAGGCATATGATCGAGTTAATTGGAACTTCTTGAGAGCGACTTTGGAAAGGGCACAGCTACCTCCGGACATGGTGAACGTCATCATGACCTGTCAGTCTCGTGGCAGGACGGAAGTCCGATGGAATGGAGAAAGAGTGGGGGGATTCGGTCCTTCTAGAGGGATCCGACAGGGCGATCCACTGTCCCCGTATATGTTTGTCTTATGTATGAAATACTTGACGTACTTGATACAAGATGCAATGATGAATGGGGAATGGAAGCCGATGTCAATGGGGAGTACAACTCTCCCATTTGTTCTTTGCCGATGATTTGTTACTATTTGGAGAAGCCACGGTTGAAAAAAGTCACGCAGTAAGGAGATGCTTAGATCAATTCTGCAACACGTCGGGGGAAAGGGTGAACTACTCTAAAAGCTCAGTTTTCTTTTCAAGAAGCACCCTGGCAACAATCAAGAGTGATATCAGTGGGTGTTTAGATATGCCGATAACTACACATTTTGGAAACTACTTAGGGGTGCCAACGACGAGAGGGCGAATGAAAAAGAAGAGATTCAAGTTCTTACTTGACAAGGGGGCGTCTAGACTACGGGGTTGGCAAGCCCAAACATTATCCCTGGCGGGTAGAATAACGTTGGCAAAATAAGTGTTGACTAGCCTCCCACTTTACACGATGCAATCCACTTACATCCCTAGAGGTGTGTGTGACGAGATGGATAAGGTGGTGCAAGGCTTCATTTGGGGCTCATCGTCTGACCATTGACGCATCCATCTGATGAAGAAGAAAGTGCTTTACACCCCAACATCGGATGGAAGGCTTGGTGTACGCCCAATGCGAGAAACCAATCAACCAGTGCTAGTCAAGCTAGGATGATGAATGCTCCAGGAACCATCCTCTTTGTGGAGCAGGCTAATTAGAGGTAAATATTGTGATTCCAGGGCAGACATCGATATGTTTGTTAGAAGAGATCAAGCGTCAAGTCAATGGACGGGGATAGTTAGTGGTGCCGAGATCCTAACCCCGGGTCTGAGGACGAGCATTGGGGACGGCAATTCGACTAGGGTTGCTAAAAATGTGGCCCGGCCCGAAAACCGAGTCGAAACCGAACCGAAAAAGTCGATTTTGGTTCGGCCTGATATTTCTCGGTTCGGGCTTCGGTTCTGAAAAATCCAAAATTCGGTTTCGGACCGAAAACCGGAACCGAACCGAAAAACCGATTTAAAAAATAAAACCTAACTGGCAAATCCTTTCTTTGGCTTTCTCGCAACTCACGCCTCTGGGCTCCGCCTTCCGTTCCATGTCTTTCTCTTTCAATCTTTCCTTACTTACAGACACATACATGCGATTCTCCCTCGCCTCGGCCTCTCCCGTAGCCCCGACGTCCTGCTGCCCAGCCATAGCCTCGTCGCCGGACTCGCCATCTCCCGACTTCCTCGCTTCCCCATTCACAGTCACTTTACACAATCGCCGCTCGCGCTCTTCCGTCACCGTGCCGCCCCGCTTCCGCCCTCGCCCACCCCTCACCACTCACACGATAGGCAGACAACACATACAACACAACCGGAATCATAGATTGCAGAAAAATCAAAGAAAGGAGGGCAATGGAGATCTGCGAAATGGGAGCACAAAAGCAAAAAGAAGTGGAGATCTGCGAAATGGAGATATGTGAAATTCCAAAGCTACGACTCAAAATCAAAGAAATAAGTCTCCACTGTGAAATTCCAAAGCTACGACCCAACAAAAAAGCACCATGAAGATCCCAAATTCAAAGAAAGAAGATAGCATTCAAGAATTAAAAAAAGAAGAAGAAATAAAAGATGAGCGAAGAGATCTGTGAAATGGGAATGTTCAGGGAGAGGCAATGGAGAGGTAGAAAAAAAGACAAAAGGCAACATTAAGGTCGGTTTTTCCGGATTTTTCGGGCCTAAGACCGAAATAACCGAAACCGAATTAGCGGTTTACGGTTCGGGCCTCGGGCCATGTGTCCAAAAAAATCGGGCCGTCGGTTCCGGCCCGAACCGTTTGGGTCGGTTCGGTTCGGGCCGGTTCGGACCGTTTGCGCAACCCTAAATTCGACTCTATTCTGGTTACATTAATGGCTTCAGGCGGAGACGTTGGAGGAAATGGCCGCCCATGAGATTGCGGATAGCTTAATCGGATCGCATGATGTTGATGGAAATTAAAGTTAGTGAGTTGCCAGGGGCTTCGGATAAACATTATTGGGGACATACGAGTTCAGGATGATTCACCACGGCATTAGCACTCCGCCTACTGAGACAAGATGATGGGCTGACTAGGAAGGCGAAATGGAGGCACATATGAAGAGCCCCCGCTCAACAGCGAGCACGCACTTCCGCATACTTGGCAGCCCACGATGTTGTCCTCACAAATGCAAACAGGGTTAGACGACACCTATCGAACCACCCGAATTCCCCGAGATGTGGAGTGGAGGAGACGATTCTCCATTTGTTGCATGATTGTGGTGTTGTAAAGGAGGCATGGCGAAAGATAAGGGGAAGACAACTACCCCCTAAGTTTTTCAACAATCCAATTGTGCAGGATTGGATCTTTAAAAATGTGAGGAAGATAATAGATGAAGCACATCCTTAAATAAAAAAAAATATGCAAATTAATTTTATCTACCAATAAATATCCATATTGTAAAAAAAAAAAAAACATGTCCAACACCAACACAACTAACCTCAAAACACTCACAATCTCGTAAGTTCACCTTGCTCTTCTCTCTTTGACCCGCACTGTGATCGTGGATTAACGAAAATATGCAAAAGCTCCACTCTAGTCCAATTACATAGAAAGCCAGAAAGGTGTGAATAATCTCTAATAGTACACATTCTATGGAAATAATAAAATAGAAAACCCTAGATAATTAATTAGTATCCTTATATAAAATAAAAGTGCATATTATTTTATCCAACCCTTTCCATGCTTGTGATATCTTCTTCTCCTTAATTATGAGCATCCCGCAAAAAAAAAAAACATAAACACTCTGATCGAGCCTCATGCCACCGCCTCCTCTTTGCCTTCCATGACTTTCTCCCCTTCACTTCACCAGTTCAGTCCTCGGCTCCATCTCCCCGTCCACCTCCATTAGCTATCAGCATATCACCGCCGCTCACAGCCTTCCTTTGATAGCCACCTCCGCCACTTGTTCCCTTGGCTCCGCCTTTCTCCCTAGCTCGGCTCTCCACCGCCTCACACCTGCCTCCTTCGGTTTCTTCTCCTTTGATCTGCATAGACCTCACCCTCTTCGCCCCCATCCTGGTGCCTCCTTGGTCTTCGCCTTCGGTTTTGGTGTCCGATTGGTTCGAGTGCTCTCGGTTTCAGCTTTTTTGGCGCCACCCTCCTTGGCGGTGGCCCACGACCACCCATCTACGTCAATCCCAGCCTCAGTTCTCTTCGAAGTCTCCCTCGCTTGTCCTCGGCTCCAGCCTCGACCGACCCTTCTCGGAGGCGCTTCAGCTCCTTTCGAGGCTTTTCTGAGTCGGATATCTTGGCTTATATATGTTTAGCGTTGTTCACACGCTAGGGGTTTCCTTTCCTTTCCTTTCTGTCTTTCTTTCCCTTTGCCTTTGTATTGTTGTTCAATTTCTTTGCTCTGTTCCGTCTCTGTCGCCTCTAATTTGACTACCTAGTAGTCGCTTACGATCTTGTTATTGTCCTTGAGGGTCTTGAGATGGGTTGGGGGATTTAATTGGGAAATGGTTTGCCTTGGGGATAGTTTTGCGGTCTTATGTGTTGTGTGGTTCTTGTTGTGATGCAGGCCTTATGTGAACGGTGTTTGATTAGCTGTATCCGAAGACATCGTGGATTTGAGATCGATATCTGATGGCTCTTTGGAGTCCATAATCTGAGATGTCCGCTGGTGTTTCCAGGGTTCTCTATGTGCATTGTCCGTTGGCTGATTGATTCGTTCGTCGTGTTAGTTTATTTTTACGATGTAGGATCGCTTGCACGTTTATTAATTTTTGCATTTACTTTCTGTTTTTGCTTCATGTTATTTCCATTATGTTATTTGCTTCTGTTTTTGATTTGGTTGTACATGATGGTTTGTCCATCTACCGGCTTGTCCGGTCTCTCGGTTTCACTAGGCTTGTCTAATGAATCGAATTCTTATCTTGCTTCAAAAAAAATTCTCCTTAATTATCCGCTCGGAAGCCATGCTTTCCTTCTTCCTTAATATCCATATAGCTGAAGATATGATTCCCTTTTTCCTTAATATCCATAAAATTGAAATAAAAATATATATTGTTTTGCACCAACATACTTGACTTAAAATTATAACTGACTTAAACTGAAATAATACGACTTGAAATAACCCTATTTAGGGCTCGTTTGGTTTGATGTGAGAATTAAAATTCTCGGGAACTTACTTCATGAGAATTGAATTCACATAAAGTTCAAATCATGGAAATTGTAAAAATATGTTTGGTTCATTTTTTATTCTAGGAGATTAAATGAATGAATTGAAAATCTCCAAGTTAAAAATGGTGGAAATTGAACTTACCTAGATGCCTAGCTAAGTGAATTTCCTTCAAATTGAAGGAATTTATCTTCACAGGAAGTTGAATCCCTAGGTTTTTAGAATTTAAAAATATAACCAAACACATATGTTTTCCCTACTTCTTGGAATTTTCTACTTTATGGGTTTTCTAATTGCTAATCAAACAAGGCCTTAATAATTATCCAAACCCCAATAAAAACCGATAGTGATCCAGAGCATAACCTAAGGGTGTGTTTGGATTCCAAATGCATTATGCTTATAATGCAAAACGATAAGTTGGTGTTTGGTTAACACAATTTTGAAGGTGTTTAAATTATGATGTTTTTAGATTTGCCACTAGTATTAATTATAATGTAATTATTTTATCTCGATTTATATGATTCTTTGGTTAAATAAGCATTTTTTTTCCTCGATTTTTATTTTTACAACCAAACGCTCACATATCTCGCCTTAGTATATAAGTCAGTGGACTACTCATTCTAATGTTAACTAGTTTTAAAATGGAATCTCACTCGGCTTGTGTGCTACACTACTAACGCATGTGCACCGTGCACACGACCCCTAGTAGTTCTCCTGAACTCCATGTCTCAATTTTTTTTTATAACAAAATTACCTAATGCTAATGATATGGATAGAGACAAAATTAAAATTATAATCATCATCTCTAGGTGTAGTTTTCTTATCGTTAATTGCATTGACCACAATCTGGATGTCGCCTTCGATAATGAGTTTCTCGATGCCTAAATATATGACTCGCTTGATTCATTCCTTGAAAGCTAATGTTCCAATCCGCAAGACAGTACCAAGTGAAACATCTCATCTCAGATAATACAAGTGTAGGACTCTCTTGTTAATTTGACATATCCATCAACATTAAGTTCTAGACTGCATTTTAATGAGTCAATTGACCGGTTTAGATCGGACGGTGAAATTTCATTTGAGAAAGGGCTATTCCATTTTACTAATAGGACTATAGGAGTGTACATAACATAGGTAAATGGAAGAAGAGATGATGGACCCCCACCCTAACTAACAAGGCAGGAGGTGCCTTCGGGGTAGGGTACTTGACCGAACAATCACTTTACTTTGATGGATTGAAAGTAACGAGATTACTAGACAATGCACTTACTCAATTCACTGCCACGTAGGCCCCTTCTTTCTATTCAACTTTGTGTACTATTCCCTAATTAATTACTTATTTGGGGCCATTTTTTGCAATTCCTCATAAATCCACCGAAAGCCCAACTTCATTTTTTTTATTTTTTTTTTACATTTTACGGATTACTTCCTTTTTTAATACAGAGCGATATTTCGGAGGGTGTCAGACTCTTCTGGATATCCAAGAGCGTTCTTTCGGGTAGAGCATCGAACCCAGAGTCAGAAGTCAGTCCGCTCGGATTCGAGTACAACCATATATGCGTAGCTCAATCTACCATCACGTTGCTTTCTCGGAAGATGTGACTTGTGAGAGCAGAGACCATCTCAAATGACTCAAGAGTGAGCAACAAATGACTCAAGAGTGAGCAACGAGTCCGAAATCAACAGGCATGTCGACCTACCAAGAGTACGTCCAAACTCCAATGATCGCATATATTAACATGAGGCAATCTTCTACTATTTCGATCTTCCTAATTAACACCCAGACTTCTAGCCTCTAACAGTCCCATCTGTAACCCTAGAGATTCAGCTTGAAGAGCCGAGCAAGAACCGCATATGCGCACGTTGTAGCCGACCACCTTCCCTTATTCATCCCGGATTGCATAACCTATAGCAGCAATACAAAACAAGGATTTCGATCCATCAAAATTAAATTTAACGAAGGCTTCTTTCGGCTTACGTACCCCATCGAACGATATTTTTTTCCTCTTGTTGTCGATGTTGTATTTGTTTCCTCCTCTTCCAAATCTTGTAACTTTGTTTTCCCTCAATTTTTAATTTGTGCTTTCATTACTTCTATCTTTTTTTCCTTTCTCCACATTGTTTGATTTTCGAACAACATTTTGTTCCAGATTACTCCCTCTTTTAACTTATCGCTTACCATTTAATATGTCTTTTAACATTAATAAAAATTATTTAAAGAATTAATTCTTTTAAAATAATTTTGTATTTATTACTATTATTATATTTTAGAAAAAAATTAAAAAGTTAGTATTATGTGTCAAAAAAGAAAATAATAAACAAACTAAACTAGCCAAGGGAGTAACATTTTTCTTGTGGCCCTAGACTTTTTGATATCCTTAGTTAATACTTTGCTCTGCGACCCAACAAAATTAAAAATGAATGCTTTGTTTTGGGGCCATGCATCTACTGCTTCTTTTAATTGGGTAATTTAATTATTGATCTTAACTTTTGTGGTGCCAATGACTAAATCGGTCATTAATTTGTAACTTAGATTTATTTTTATTTTTTATTATACATTTTTTTTTATTCAGGTAATAATTCGGGTGAAATAAACCTACCCGACAGCATCCATACGGATTAGGTCTTCATGTATCAGTGTATTACTTTTATGTAGGTATTTGGACTAGCTTATAGATTAATTTTGTCCACCAAACAACAAATGTTGAATTGCCTAATTCATGATCATGACTTTTGTTCATCACTGTATCTTCTCACTCAAGTCGCATTTAGCATTTGTGAATGGGACATTGTTTGTGAAGCTTATAACGTGAGGTCTACACATTCAAGTGCATCATGTACACTCTGATCTCATAATATATGTCAGTAATAGACTAGGGTCTTGAACCTCACCGCTCTGATATCATGATAAATCTCGGTGAGTTGTACCTCACCGTTCTGGTACCATGACAAACCTCAGTGAGTCATACGACATGAGGTCCAACACGTCTGAGCGCATCATGCGCACTCAAACCGAGCACACAAGACTAATGAGGTTCCATATAAAACCAATTGACAATAAAAGGAGTGACCTATTGATTCGATGTGGGACAAAGGTACACATCGATCACAATGTAGTTAAAGATGTAGAGTAAAAAATTCTGATTAAAAAAACGGTATTTCTATCCTATGTCTTTAAAAATCTAAATTGAGAAAGATTCTCTACCAAAAAAATAGACAACCCTGCGTGGCTTCCTTGGGGCTCACGGCCAATTACTTTGGGTCCAAGTCCTAACCCGTGGGATAAATGGAAAATATAATAAAATTAATTGTAAATTATAATAATCAACTTTATATAAATAATTCCTTGTGGGGTTTGTGTATATTCAGTTTGGGTTTCTGGTGCGTTTAGTTCGGGTATTGTGAGGCTCTACGTTTGACGTGATTTCTTTTCCGTTTGATGGGTTCTGACCGTCAGAGTCGGGATATGCTGGGATCGTGGTAGTGTGTATCGAGGCGCCTCCTTTCTCCGGAAGAATGGTTCCTTGGAGGTAATTCCTGATGTGCTGCTGGCCTACGGTGTTGCTTCAGGGTAGTGCTTGACTTCGCCCTTCGTCTACGTCCTCGTCTTGTTCGGTTTAGTTTTGTTTAGTTTCGCTTTGTAGTGCGCTTTTGTCTGTACGTGCACCATCTTTGATTTTTGGTTTTTTTCTTTACGGTTATCTGTCTGTCGACTTGTCGGCCTTCGATGTCCAGATATGCCTGGTCTCAAATTTTTACCTAATTAAAAAAAAATAAAAAATAGATTGCTAATTTCTGCGGTGGAAACTTTTGGTTGCATCCCAATTCTTATTTGCTGTCACACTGCTATTTGGCTGCAGTTTGCAGAGACTATTTACTCTATTAACTACTGTACTTCGCAAATTTTTCGTTGCACACTCATGTTTCATTTTCTGCTCTACTATCAGAAACGGATATACTGTATGGTAATTTTTTATTTTACAGTATTTTGGGTTTTTTTTTATAGTACTGGTACTAATTAAGAAATTTTTTTGATCAGGTTGGTACTAATTAAGAAATGAATCATATCATATTTGATCATTCATTTTCTGCAAAGTCTGTGTGTTGCCCTTTTGTAAATTGCTCCATTTGTACTACTCCCTCCTTGAATTTGGTAAATAAAGAGCGACTAAGGTTGCGAAACGGGTCGCACACGAACCGAACCGAGCCAAATGGGTCGGACCGAAACCGATGGCCCGATTTTTTGGGAGGAGTGGCCCGAAGCTTGAACCAAAGCTCGACCATTCGATTACGGTTTTTTCGGTTTTCGGTCCGAAAAAACCGAATTTCCTACCGTGTGTTTTAATTGGAAACCAATCTAACAAACCCTAATATTGAAAGTAATTCAGAACTGGGATCAAACAATTGAACACCTCCGGATCCATTGAATTCAAGTAATAGATCGTTCAATACAAGTAATCTAACAAGAAGCGACGAGGAGAGTGAATCGACGGTGCCATTGACAGGTTCGACTCCAACCGCTCCTCGAAGGAATAGATGTTTCCACTGTGAGAAGAAGCGACGAGGACTAGGAGAAGCAGGAGGCGAAGTGGGAGAGAGAAGAAGCGGCGACTCTGGCGAGGAGACGGAAAGGGGTGAGGAGAGCGATGGTAGGCGAACTAGGGTTCCTCAAAATCAGGCCTGACCCGAAATCGAACCGAAAAATGCAGTTTCGGGCTGGACCGATAGTTAACGGTTCGGGCTTTGGTCCTTTAAAAATGAAATTTCGGTTTCGGGTCGAAAACCGTAACCGAACTGAAATTTTCGGTTTTGAGCTCGAATAACCAATTTTTTTAAAAAAAAACCCCTAAGTAGCTAGCAGCTGTTTTTTTTTTATTGACGCAGAATAAGAATTAGGTTGGGTCGGGCGTAGTAGAAGCCATTCCTAGCACATCCTTGCGGATGAGAACACGAAGCTCTGGATCGTCGTCATAGCTGTCGTCGACAAGGGACGCATGTGCACTGCGAGCGAGATAGTCAGCCACAACATTGGATTCCATGAAAATATGACGAATAGCTACATAAGAGAAAGACGAAGTATCTAAAAGAATGTCAGATTGGAGCAGCTCGATATTCCATGGGCATTTCCAATCCCCTCCTAGCAAAGCTTTAATAACCAGAAATTTATCACCCTAGATCAAGAGGTTACAAATATTCAGCTGTTTACCCTGAAAAACCCCCATTTTGAGGCCCAGGTTCTCGGCATAGGCGACCGAGACATTGATACAGGTGTCCCTACCCATGGCCACCACCCTACCACACTAGTCCCGAATGACGAACCCATAAGAAGACGAACCTCCCTGTCTTACAGATCCATCAAAATTAAGCTTGTAGCAATCCATTGGTGGCTTGACCCACAACCCCGTACGACGACGACTCAATCCCGCAACTATAGCAGAAGGGGCGAGACAACCAGAAGTACCTGGAAGATTTCCCTGAGATGGTAGAGAGGCCCCACGGGTCGGGTCGTCGGTTTCAGCCCGACCCGTTTGTGTCGGTTCGGTTTTGGCCCATTGCGCCACCCTAAGGCGAACAAAAGAGGCGCTGAGGCGGCGTACTGAGAGAAAGAAGAAGAAGAGGCGACGTACAGAGAGAATGATGAAGCGTGTGATGGAACTTGCTAGCCTATACTGTATTAGCAGATTATGTTTTTTTTAAGCTGTTTTTTCGGGGCAAAACCAAAATTTTCGGTTCGGTTTCGATTTTCGGCCTGAAACCGAATTTTGGATTTTCCAGAACCGAAGCCCGAACCGAAAAACATCGACCCGGCCCGAAACCGACTTTTTCGGCTCGGTGAGTAGAACAAATACACGTGACTCGTCCAATGAAAGGAGGGGCGAATGCCCCCATTGCCCTCTTAGATCCGCCTAAACTTTCTCTTATTTAAAAAAAAAAAAAGGGTAAATGGGTGATGACCGTACAATAAATTATAAATGGAAAATTGAAAATCTTGGAGGGCTGCAAGGTCCACCATGCTGAAATGGTCCAGCATGTTATGAGTTCTTGAGGCCTTAGTAAATGAATCCACCATTGAATCCCTATTTATATTTGAAAAGTCATGGTCACCAATGATGACACGTACCGATGGCTCGATTGGTAGAACACCATTCGATATACACATAAAGATACTCTTTCGAGAGATTACTATCGAGTTTTGAGTATGATCTTTTGGTATTTTTAATCTTAGGGATTGCACATCCGTGAACTGCGAAAAAGTCTCATCCAAGATATATATGGGCGTGAATTTCATATATACGACAAGGATCGCAATGGCGAGGTTTTTCATGCCTTTATTTTGTGGATGTTTCAGTATCAAAGTCCGACCGTGTGCACGGGCGCACATGCGCTAATAGCCTAACACACAAGCCCGAGTGAGGTTCCATTCTAAAACCAATTGGTTATAGAAGAAATAGCCCACCGACTCATATACCAGGGCTTGATAGGTTCAACTTTCCGATGTGAAACACTTTTGGTGTCATTCACATCTCAACATTCAGTCAAAGACACCTTCTTGATTCGATTAGAGAAAGAGTGTATATATCTTGAGCTCGTTGTGATTGTTATTATTGTTATCAATGGAGGATATGTGGGGAGCTCGGGGTCGCTGAAATCCCCTAGCCCGAAAGAAAATTAAAAAAATAAATTGAAATTAAGTATTTTTTGATAATGTTTACTCATCTATGAATAAGAGTTTTTAAAAAATAACAAATTATGAAAATAATTTAATTTATTTGATAAAAAGGGTAAAGTTTAGGCTTTTTCATTATATTTAAACAAACACATTCTTTTACGTATAAACGTACAAAATTTTTTTGGTTTAAAACAACAAATAAGCTTGACGGACTACTTATCTCATTAGTCATTACCAATTGGTTTTTTACATTGAACATCATTGAATTTAAGTGTTATAATATGATTAATTGATTGATCCTAATCTATCCAAATACCTATCAAACCAAATACAAAAATTGTACAATGAATATACCAATTCAAGGCATTAGTTTTGAATGTGGGCCGTCATTTAATATGGCGGAAAATTATTTGGGCCTAAACGGACTCGATTTGGGCTTTTTGTTGGTTGTCAATTAGTGTAGACTCATTTGCTTCTTTCTCCAATTTTCTGGGTTGAACAAGAAGTCCTCCACAGCTGACAGCTCCACATGTTCTAATACGAGGTTAGATGTAACTTTTGTCATTAAGGTTATGTTTGGCACAAGCTTATATTAACCATTCCGGAATGGCTCACCGGAAAAGACTTGTGGATAATAGTCATAGGTCCCCGGTTCGAACCCCGGAATGGCCGCTCTTTATTTATCAATTCAAGGCACAAGCTTATTGAAACTTTTTCAAAGCGATGTGGTAAAAAAATCTGCAATTTTAAAAAAAAACGCTTTACAAAACACTGTGGAATTTGTCATCCTAAACAAGAGTTTAATCTTTTAATCTATCCAAAAAGGCTAAAATTTTGATATACCTCTAAAATTTCATCAAAATTTTCATTTAGATTATAATCTTAAGCTAGATTAATCTTTGACATGCCAAACAAGACCTAAGTCCACTCAGATCCGTGTTATATATCGTTGGTGTCGATGGTAGCTCTCCGACCACTTATACATTGCTTAAGTTGTAACAAGAAGTTCCTATCATTGTTGGTTCATTAAAAAAAGCATACTCCCTCCAATCTAAAATGTAAGATTTTTAACTTTTCGACACGTATTTTAATGAGCTAAAAACTATATAAACCTCTAGTTCCTAGGGGTGGAAATGGGTCGGGTGATGGATGGGTGGACCCATTTTTTCACCCGACCCGTCACAAAAAAATTTCACCCGACCCATCACCCACCCGTTTAATGTTTCACCCAACACCCGACCCGTCGGGTGAATCGGGTGAAGGAATTAAAAAAAAAGACTCACAAGACATACCTAAAAATCATTCATATTCGATAATTTTATAAATCATGTCAACGTATGAATCTTACTAAATTAATAAAAGACTTATTCAGACATTATATCACTATCCTTAACTTACAAAATTAGTATTAGAAGTTTAATATCAAACTGAATGAGATGAATTTAACTCGGTTACTAGACTCAATATAAAAAAAAAGTATAGAAAAACTATGTCTTTAGAAAACAGACTCATGTGTCATTTCTTTAATATCTTGATTTGGTAATTTCTTTAATATCTTAATTTGCATTAAGAGGATTATTGTTACGAGTCTCATGACAAATTGAGAAAATATGATTTGGTTAATCATGTATTAATACAGTAAATGCTAACAAAGTCGTTGGAAAGAGTCAAATTGCTTACAGTCTATCTGTATATGCAAAACAAATAAAACAAATTTTATTATTTTAAAAAGAGATGGAGTTAAATAATGCAAGTTTTTTTTATACCTTTTTAACAAGAACATTTGGCAAATGGAGAAAGTAGAGGTAGAAACCGAGAAATACGTTAGTTATGTTAAATTATACGTAGTATTATTTATATACTAACCTCTTTTTTTTATAACAATCGGGTGGGCTAACGGGTGGTTAAGCGGGTCGGGTAATGGGTCGGGTGATGGGTCGGGGAATGGGTGGAAAATATATTACCCATCACCCATTTCACCCGACCCATCACCCATCCGTCACCCGGATTTTTTCGGGTTTTCACCCTAATAATCGGGTCAGGTGCATGGGTCGGGTGAGTCGGTCACCCACGGGTGATTTCCAGCCCTACTAGTTCCTATAGCATTAGATCTGAGCATGGGCCGGGCCTCCGGTATTTTAGTAGCCCATTGTACCGGGCCGGACTTGGGTCATGCCCGGTTTTTGGGCCTACTGCCTTGCCGGCTTGCCCAAGCCCACCCTTGTTGACGGACCGGGCTGCCCACCGGGCTTAGTGGGCTTTTTTTTTTAAGAAAATGATTCGGGACTAGGGAATCCTACCCGATAGCATAATCTGTTATGTAACTAAATTTCCTTTTAGCTAATATCTAAGAAGCAAAGTCAATTAAAGACATAACAAATATAAATCTATACTTTTTTTTATACTTTATGTATATATTATATGTAACATAATACAATACACATCATATACCCACTGTATTATATATACAAACGCACTCAGTGTAAAGATAAGAGCAAATATACACACACTGTAATGACGTACAATAATATATAAAAGCTAAATTATGCTAAAAAAAGCTATATATATATAGTTTGTATTATCATATTTTATATATAGTTTGTTTTATAATAAAAAATATCATTATATATATTATATTAATATATACCAGGCCCGCTTGGACCTCATACTCAGCCCAAGCCCAGCCTGGTGGGCCTACCGGGTTGGGCTTGTTGGCCCGCTTGGATCGATTGTTTTACCCAAGCCCGCCTTTTTTCTCGAGCTAGCTAGGCGGATTAGCCCAGATCTGCTCAGGTCTAAGCATAATATATAGAAACCATCACTTCCCCAACAATCCTCTCCTCTACAAACCTAATGCCTAAATCAAACCGCTATTGTCCACCAGTTGGCGCCACCCCAGGGTCCCTCCCGTCACAATCGATCGTAGCTAACTGGACGGCCCTCAGCCACCAACATTTTTAAAAGTATTTGGAAATTGATGATTAATTTTCTATTTAACAAATCATAAATTGCTATTTGATCATTCATATTCAGACCTCCAACATTTTAATTACTTCAAATTCGTTCGTTCATATCGATAGAAACATCCTTTCTAAATCATATACACAGTTGAGAGGAAATCATATTCAAACATATACAAATATACTAATAATGAAATATATTATATATATTCTTATGTTGCATGTGTTCTCATTTGAAGATCTCTTAAATAGAGCTTTATTTTTTCAAAAGGTCCTAGTCCAAAGAGGAACAAGAATGACTTGACTACATATCTAACCAACGCAAGTACAGTACTTGGATGAACACTTGCCCGCAGGACGTTGCATCTGAAATAGACAATGATCGTAACAATCTGCATCCGTGCAACTTCCAGAGCCAGACCAATAGTTATCGCATCCATAACCAGTAGAAACAAAGAAGGATATAAGAAAAATAAAGTAAAAGACAAAAATTATCAGTGACGGACCAATGCTATTCTTCATTGTTGCAACTACTTCTCCTCTTGAAGGACGAGGCCAAGAAAACCAGAGTTTTCCAGCAAGTTGTTTGATTGCAATATCGTGATTCGTGTGTAATGGTTATGTTTATACATACTCTTAGGGATGCCTTTTTATAGCATCAGGTGTTGATCATTGGAAAATATAAAGAGTATTTAAAATGAAATAAATGGTTTACTATAATAGAAAAAACAATATGCAGGGCATCTAATCTATGTCTCATAATTTGTTGCCTATTTAAATTTATGTGAACATTTCTTGTTCGTTAAAAAAATATTTATTTGAAATCAAATCATATTTAAGTATATCATGAAATTTAGATATTATTTAATTCGTCTCAAGAATTTTCATCTATTTTTTCCACATATGATGTTATTACTATCATAGTAATCAATGGATATTTCACTAAATATTAATTTCAATGGTTATGAAACCCCAAAATATTGTATTATTTTAAAACATGGGTAACAAAAAATCATCACACGGATGTTTTTGAAAGAAAATAAAATCATTAATGGAAACACAGATTATTAAATCACTTTTTTTTATCAAAAGAAAAAGAACTGACTAATAATGAAATTGAAGATAAAATAAACTCTAAAAACACAGTGGCTATATTCTTTACATAAAATGTAACTTCTCTAGTTTCTATTTAAGAGAGTAGTGTGTGTGTTTTCTTTTTTTAAGGGATTAGCCTATTTTCGATTTGATATTAATTCCAAAGGCAAGATAAATACATATGTGTCAAGTATTGTATGTGAGATGGGTGTACAAGTTTTCTTAAATAAACCATATATATTTATATGAATTTAAAATTTTAGCATAAGATGACAAATTGATATATGGGGTATGAGTAAGCTAGGGTAAGAACCAAACTATGAAAACAATAGGTGATAATCGTGTGTATGATCACTTAGAGTGGATGTAAGAAACCTTAAAGGGATATTACTTTTCCTTATATCGATGTTGTGTGGGTCTTGTTAGATGAGATAGATGATCTCACAAGTTTATTGATAACAAAACCAAAATATTTAAAGATACAAAGGGAGTGGTTGGGTGGGACTAAACACTTAGAGATTGTGCAAATAAATAAAACTAATTAACCTAAAATATAGGAACTAATTAAGCTTAATAATCATAACAAATTAATAGATAAACTATTATTCCTAATATTCCCCCGCAAGACGGACGGCGAATTCAAAGTCCGATCTTGAACAAACAACTTCGATGGCGAGAACCATACGGGGATCAACTTCGATGGCGACGACGGACTTGCCGGTTTCGAGGAGCTTTTTGGTGAGGTTACCGGTACCAGGACCGATCTCGAGGATGACATCGGTGGCCTCGATTTTGGCCTTGCCGACGATGGCTTCGACAACCAGGGGTTGCTGCCTTGTTGTTGTGGCTTCTCTTGAAGAAGCTTCAGTTGTTCCGTGATGAACTCACCATGACAGAAATTCGGGGGAGCTGCTGAGATGGGGCGATCCAGAATTGGGATAAAGGGTTTGGACAGATCCTGCAAATCTTCAATCCCGCCGGCGTAATTAGCGGATGGAGGATTCGGTGGTACTGGTGGTGGGAAGCTCTGTTGGGGATCTTCCACATGGAATCCGCCGGAGGTGGTGGTGGGGGTAACGGTGGATGAACGGGCGCCTCTGACAAGTGCAATGAGTGCAAGCAGATCCCAATCTGCGTCCATACTAGTGGCTCTCTCTTTTGAAGTGGAAGGTTTGAGAGAGAGTGGAGATGCACCGGGATGGCGCTCGTTGAAATAGATTGTGGTTAGAATCATATCTGATCAGAAGGTGGTATGGTGCGCGACCGTGATCGACTCGGTTGGCCTATTGTGATTGTTCGGCAATGCCGATGTTTGGTTTCGGTCAAGACCGATGTTGGGTTAGATGGTGTCAAACTGACGTCAAAGTGTATCGGACGAGGTTTGAGTTTGTTGGTGTAGGAGAAGGCCATGGTTGATTAGCCGAAGGTGGTTTTAGGGCGGCATAAGCCGAAATTGGATTAGCCCGAGGGCGGTTTTGTGTGGCCAAGATGTAGGTTAGCCAATGAAAAACAAGAACAAGATTGAAGGCCGACATGGTTTTGGCCGAAATTGGAATGGCAAAAGCCAAAATTTTGGTTAGTGTGGCAGGCAAGCGGAAGCGGTTTTGTAATGGCCAGAGCCAAGTTTAGATTGATCGGAGGCGGTTTTGTGGTGGCCTAAGTCGGTGGATATGTTTCTGGGCAACATGCCGGAGCATTGGTTTGTGCCGAAAGTCGGAGGATAGTTGCCCGGAGGCGGAAATTGGAGGATCAAAGCCGTTAGGCTAAAAACCCAGATACCATGTTAGATGAGATAGATGATCTCACAAGTTTATTGATAACAAAATCAAAGTATTTAAAGATACAAAGGGAGTGGTTGAGTGGGACTAAACACTAAGAGATTGTGCAAATAAATAAAGCTAATTAACCTAAAATATAGGAACTAATGAAGCTTAATAATCATAACAAATTAATAGATAAACTATTATTCCTAATAGGCCTTAGGGCTATGAATGTAAGATCTTGATGGAGACATGTGGTTGATACTTGTTCTATGTTTAGATTTACTATGATAAATTCGTGTGCCCTTTTTACTCATTGTTATGATTTCTGAAGACCCGAAGTAAGTCTTCTTGACTTGCTCATTACACCCTTTGTTTATATACTTTAGATGGGGAAGGCCCTATCGATCGCACTAGTAGCATGCTACATACCCACACACTCAGACACTCAGTTAGTACATGCTTTAGGCGGGGATTGGGGATTATGACTCTTGCGTTGATATATGACTTGATATTAAGATATATGGTTGTGCTTGATGCATCTTATTGCTTGTCATATGGATTGCTATATATGCTTGGATTTGATCATATATGATGCAATTGATTGACACATTGGTTATGATTTGATCTGATATATGAGATGCGATTGCCTGAGACGTACATTGGCTATGATATGAGATGTGATGATTGAGATATGTGATATGCTCGTTGTGAGTTGATATGCGTGTTTTAAGGGTATGAGGATGCATCCAAATCCTCTTATAGTTCCACAACCACAAGCGAACCTAGTATACCTCGAACCTAGTATACCTCGTTGTCATTTATTTTTCACTATGTTGTGACGTGATGCGATGGATTGAATGAGGATCAGGTCTGCGTACATGATGAGATGATGCGTCGAGACGCTTGGGGATGATTTCATAAGGATTTGGGTGAAGAGTTGGGTCAGGTAAAGCCTTAACCTCATAGGGATGAAGGCTCTCCACGGAGCGAGGGAATGGACTAGTATAAGATTGGATAATGTCTTTTTAGTGTTTGTCGCATTCATTAATCAGTATACATAGATTACATAATCGAGTAATCATAAAACCTAGATATCTATATATACAATGTAGCATGTTATATCACACAACCATCCAAAGGAATTCTCTATTGATGCCTTTATATATGAAAACAAGTAAAATACAAAAGGTAAACAACAATCACATACAAGATACAACACACATAAAAAGTTTCGCGAAGAGAATCGGGTTGTGAACAGCTTGGCGCATATGGGTCTATCGACTACTATGCTTCTAGACCACCCTCTAGTCGAGATCAAAGACTTCATCCGTCAAGACGCTCTTGGGTGATGGATCAAGAGCAGTTGACCATCCTAAATTTTCACCTTATATTAAAATAAAAATACATAAAAAGTGAAGAGTTAACAAATTTTCAGTTTTTCTTGAAGATGGCTTTATTTTCATAAAGGAAATAATAAACATCAATCCTTCCCCCATTAACAAAAGGAAGAAAATAAATAAATATCAACCCTCTAATTAAAAAAGAGCAAACTAACTAAAATAACACAATCTTTGTAGGAGTGTTAAAAAAATATCGTCACATTTCAACTGTAAGAAAAATAACTCAACCTTTGGGTATGTGGTAACAAAGTATCCCGAATCATTTTTATGACTATAAATTAAATCAAAACAATGACATAAAATTAATCAAATAATATCATTCTCATTAAAATAAATCAACATCATTAAAAATTCACCAACAATCTTAATTTTTCCAAATATATGTCATCTTTTTTGCACGGATTTATATATAGTTGAAAAAAAAAGAATTGGGATACTTTATTATCATCTCTCCCAAAGATTGGATTATTTTTCTTACCGTTGAAAGATATGAATATTTTTTTTAACATCTCTGTAAAAATTGAGTTATTTTAATTAGTTTTGCCTTAATTAAAAAGTATTCCCTCCGATCCAAAATACATGTTGTTTGACTTTTCAACAGGTATTTTAAGGAGTTAAGAGCTATATAATATATTAACTGTTTATTATTATTTTTTATAATTTAATACTTCTTACCAACAAATATATTAAATTGTAAAAAAAAAAAGTTAATATATTATATAGTTTTTAGCTTCTTAAAATACGTGCTTAAAAGTCAAACGACGTATATTTTGGATCAGAAGTAGTAATTGCTAAAAAAAAAAATTGATGAAGAAAGAATTCAGATAGCAAAAGTTATCCGATAGCATCCCACAAGATGAAATCCTGGAGACCTGGATTAATTTAGATGTCGCTAGATCGAGAAGAATGACAAAAGTAATTGCTAAATTGAAAACCAAAAAATTGACTTTTTATCATTTCCTTCCTTTTTTTTTTTGCTCTTGAACTTGTTGACCTTTATCTGATGCATTAAGACAAAAATTAAAGTTCAATTTTAGGTTAGATATGGATTGAAGACTTGAAGTTTCAACCCTAGTTGAAAATGACAAGGTCTTTATTTACTCTAGGGATATATCCGGTTCATACTACTATAATTCTTATTGATACAAAAGTCCTCTAGTCCTAGCCCTATAAAGTTTTGGTACGGAGTTGGTCATAATCTCCGGCTCATATAATTAAAATAAAAGAAAAACCTTGCTTTCATAGGAATAAAGTGTAGAGTATAGGAGAATATCTCCCAACCTTAGAACGAGCGTCTATAAATTGTCACAAAATTTACAAAACTCACGTAAGTATACCAATAGATGAACTTTAAATAGCATCAATTAAATTGAATTTGAGTAGAGTACCTATTAGTAGGTAACTAGGTATCATTGGTTTCGTTGGGGATTCTATTGTGTTTTGTTTTAGTAGTCAAATCTACTTGATTCCTTTGTAATCAAATTGGTTCTGGCTTGCTATACACACGGTACAATTCCAAATGCACGGGTTGTCGACTTCGGGGGTCGGAGTCGAAGAGGACTAGTATGTTGTCGAGTTGGAGGAGTGGTCGATGGAGAGCTGGAGGGGTGATGTTGGCTGGTTGTCGACTTCGGAAGTTGGAATTGGCTGGAGGCGGATGTGTGTTGCGTCTAGCTGGGATGGTGTGTGTTTGACTTGTGGGGTGGTGTTGGGTGGTTGCCGACTTCGGAAGTCGGAGCTCGTAAGACCATCTCGAATAGTTTCTCTAAAAAATTTCAAAATGGGGAAACAAAATACATATTCTTCAAATTATTTTTTCGAAGATTTGGAGAATGCTGCAGATTTAGGAAATCCTCTCTATTTTTTCTACTGTTTCTTCATTTTGGAGAATGTGATGGAGAATCTGTTGGACAAAAAAATACCTAAAAATTCTTCAAAAACTTCAAAATCCCCAAAATGGGAAAACTGTTGGAGATGCTCTAACAGGCCAGGCTTGAGATTTTACATGCCTAAAGCGAGATATGAAAGTTGGGACTTGTATGAAGCTCGGATTAGATAATTACTCTTTTGATTTTCTTTATTTATCTTCATATAATTTTTTTTCCATCTCGACTTGTTGTCGCGATGGTAAAACCCCTAAACGGGTCCGACTACCACCGCTGTTGAGTCATTCTCGCCGAGTCCGGCTTCGGAGTAGCCTATCTACTTTCTTCCACCCCGGTTAAGATGCCCGTCTTGGTGCCGCCGGCGACCTCGCAAACCCTCTCTTGGTGAATTTGTTTCTTTGGAACGATCGAATCAAAATCTCCAAATCCATCCTATTTTGGCTAAATCTCTCTCTCATATCCCTAATTTTTGGTTCCATCTTTGTCTTATCGCCTTCTACTTGTGCTTGGTAGTTGATTTCTGGGGTTTCTTCTGGTCATCGTCCTCCTCGTTGGGTTCGAGGTTCAATTTCGGGATTCCCTCCACCCGCTCTCGTTACTCATCTACCCCCCGTTTCGGGTCTCCGCACCACCCCCAATTTGCACCTTCTATGTCCAATCGCCATTGTTCTGATCTCCTGGTTGTTGGCCGGCGGGTTTGGATCGTTTTTTAGTCAACTTCATGGCCTTCGCTTCATCCCGATGTCCCCATCCCTCTTGCCTGGGCTTTTCTCCGACGACCGATTGTGTGTTGTTGCTGGTTGGCCTCCGATTTGTGCCTCCCCCATCGAGGTCGGCGATGGAGGTTTCCTTTGGCCTTCAGTTGCTTGTGTCTTTACTGGACATAATTTTTACGATGGTGAAAAGCCCTAGTTGCTTTGTGTGTATCAGGCTTTCTTGTGCTCGACAGGCCCGCAACTTTTTGTTCTGCCACTACTCTTTGACCCTAAGGTTTTGTCTTGGGCCCAAAGTGGCCTGGAAAGAAAAAAAAAATAAACTAAAATTTCACGAGGTACCCCCGAGTATCGCTTAATTCACACGGTGACCAATTGCTTTACATTTTTCACATGGTACCCCTGAGGTTTTGAATCCTTTCACCTCGTGCCCTTAATTCTCCATTTATTTTAACAGCACCGTTTGTTTTCCCTTCTTCTCACTATGTTGTTGAAAGCTCCCAGGAAGCGGTCGACTAGAAAAGGTCCAAAGTCCAAACCCTAACATAAGAATAAGTCATCTTTGCTCAATGCCACCACCCCCGATGTCCTCTCAATCTCGTCTTCTCGAGTGCACGAACTATTGTTATTGGGTGCTCTCCTTCTAAGGATATGGCTTATCCTCAACGACGCCAGGAAGAGGAACTGGAATCCCCCACAACCGAAGCCCAAGCGGAAGCCGTGTCAAAAGAGACCATCCATGGCGTCTTCGAAGATGATTACCTCCCCCATTCTTTCGTCTCGTGGCGTGGTTTTTTTGCGCCCCCTGCGATTCGGTTCCTCTCATTTCCCCTTAGACATTCGGTTTTTTTCTGCGAAATTTGGAGACTCGAAGGTGTTTGGGTCTCCAAATTAAGACCTAATTCTGCATTCCAATGTCTTAAATCATCCAATTTCATCCATCCATGCGCTAATTCGATTTCATTCTAAAATTTCCGCCCCAATTTCAACGGTGAAGAGAAAATGGGAGAGTTCCACAAATGAGAGGTGAAAAGAGGGAGGATAGGGCGATGTGCCACACTTCAGCAGTCCGGCTAGCAGCACCGAGCCCTCTTCCAGCCCCAACGCCGACGACCAGCAGCTCCGGCCACTAGCCTCTGTGCGGCTTCCGTCTGCTCGAAGGGGTTCTTCGTGTCTGCTTTTCTTTCCGTCGTCTCTTTTATATCAATTGATTTTTTTTTTAATTTTGAACTAAACGGTGTTGTTAAAATAAAGGCAGAAGGGTACGACGTGAAAGGATTCAAAACCTCAGGGGTACCACGTGAAAGGTGTAAAACAATTGATTACCACGTGAATTAAGCGATACCTCAGGGGTACCTCGTGAAATTTCTAAAAAATAAATTGTGTTGTTTCATATATATTCTTTCACATAAATCTTTTTTATGTCTTTGAATATATATATATATATATATATATATATATATATATATATATATATATATATATATATATATATATATATATATATATATATATATATATATATGTTTCATACTTAGAATAAACTCACCCACAATAGTCTAAAAAAAATCCCATAAGGGTCTTGTTAAACCCCCCGAAAGGGCTTTCTAGTGTGTTTTTTCTACAAGGATGGTTTTCTGCTGCGTTAACGGTAGATCTTGACGGTTCTAGTCTGAGTTGGGGCTCTGACGTCCAATGGCGGTTCTAGTTGTGATCGTGGCGGTGTGCATCGAGGCGACTCGAAACCTGCTCGTTCGATCAAACCTCGACTATATCAATTTAAATCGAATTTTCACATCAATTTCATTATTTCAAGATAATCGGAATTAAACTAATTTTAAATCAACACCCGTAGCTTGAAAGCATAATTAAAATCCATTAATCTCAAATCCTAAAACGATGTCGGAATGACCTTAGAATCAAAACTTGGTGCTTGAGGGCGAGTTTTCTCTAACTTTTATACATAATATATATTTAATTAAAAATCACAATAAAATAATATATAAATATATTCGGTCTTTACATTCATCCACCTCTAAAAACAAGTCTCGTCCCCGAGACTAAAATAATTCTAAGGCAATGGAAAGAAATTTGAAATCGGTGAGTCCGAGGATCATGTCATTGATCCTGTAAGCGCCTCATAAGGGCCCGTATGAGATTCTCACAGTATTCTCGACGTGATCATGATATCCCCAATTGGTCGTGGCAAGTATGCGATATGGGCCCTTATCACATCCCTACCCCGACTTCTCGGTTATATCATAACCCAAAAGCGTCATAACGAAAATCCAAAATGGTCACTTTTAAAACCGCTCAAAATATTCAATTCCAACGTTTAATCAAACAACTTTACACCAAAACAAGTCAAATCTTTTCAAATCAAGATTCCATCAAAATCTTCCAACAACCACATCAGTTTCTCACATAACCATCAATCAAATTTAGAAGCTCGGAGGTGGAATCATCCACCTCTAAGGGCTAATCCCATATTCTCTTCCTAGTTTCCAGAATCAAATCAATCTAACAGTCTCCATTCAACCAAGATTCACACGCCATAAGCAATACATAACCACATAACCTATCGATCATCAACGAGTACATCATACGACAAGTCTCAACATATGCCAACACAGTGCCACAAGGTCACATCAACATCTCCACATCATACTAAAAGTCATAATATGCATCTATGCCAAAATAATAACACACATCTCGATATCACACCAAAGTCATAAAAGGTACCCCTCATCATAGAGTCAACGAATCAAAACTCATTGTCAACATATCAACACAACAAGTCATGTCATTAAGATTCCGCAAAATGAGAGGTCAAGTAGTATACTAGTCATCGAATGTCAGCACATTCACCAAACATCATCCTAACTCATCACAATGCCATATAACGATCATTTAGAAATCTGATATCATTATCTCATATATGCAAATCATATTCATCATTTAATATACCCATAATCATTCTTAACGATCATATAACATAATATCCTGCTTATCACCACATAACATAACATCATGCTCTCACATAATAACGCATCATTATCTCATATATCATATCACAACACATCCTAACATGCTCCTAAAACAACATAGCAAGGCATCAATATATAATGATAACACTTGTCACTACCAACTAGACTTCAATATTGCATAACAACATGTAATATCATCCTGTATCAGATTCATCATGGTTTCTATCTAACATCATGCCAGTACATTTTAATAAATCACATAGTCGCGAAAATCATCACCCAAATGTTCAAGAAGAAGCAATCATGGTCATTACTACACATAAGAACTACATCATATCAACTAACATTTATAGTAATAGCATCATCAATCATCGCAACTATGTCAAAAGATCTCAATTTACCGCCATGCTAAAAAAATTATTGCAAAACATCATATATGTACATAATCATGTCAGACCAGCAAGTTCCATCATAACTTTACCAGGTAACAATCCAGGCTTCCCAACATTGGCAGTTTATACTTTTATAGGCAAGGAGTTTAGATCATGCTTAGCAACTCATATTATCATCGCATCAAGACATCATGGCACATTAGAATCGTAAGGCATCAAATCATATCATCATAGACAATGGATAGTCAAACAACATTCATGTGTTATGCGTATGCGAAATCATGATATAGCGTGGTGTGTGATCATGCGAGGTGTCAAGTTATACATCTTTGCAAGCACGAGAGGATATCATAGAGTAAGAGGGAAAACACTACTGAGCGACAACATGTAAGCATACTAGGATTAACCACTACAGAAAGCAAGTCAATCATCGAATTCAACATCAATTAACTTGCATGAGTAAGACATGTGATGATAATAGAAAGAGGGAAGAACCACACTATCAAGAACCTAGCTCGAGAGAGGATCAACAACAATGCAGGTAAGATATAATTCTCACGAGTAACAACCAAGGATCCTACCTAACTCGCCACTCCAACCACCTTGGTGCAATCTCCTTGGAGTCTTCCGGACCCTCTGTAAAGAGCAAGCTAGTATTTTGCCTATCCATTCCCGACTACATCCAATAGGGATGGTATTACCGCCTTTTTACCCTCTCGTTCCCCATTTGGTCGGTTTTCCTCTTCTATTACAAGTCGAGTTCATTGCTTAGTCCAATTTCGATTAGGCATCTTAAGTTCATTTTGCCCTTTTAAAACACTTTCAAATCCTTTGAAATTCATGGGCGGTTTTCCAAAACATACACTCGACCCTTGTGTACCCGAATTGCACAACCTCAGCTCTGATACCAAATTTGTAACGGCCCAGAATTATGATTTCCGGGTTACGTTTCAAGGGATAAAACCCCTTGTTCGGATCTTGCAATCCAGGTACGGGTCGAGGTTTCAAATTCAATTTGAAGGTCAATAATGAAGGGGGATTTCAAACCCTAAAACATCGAAGGGCCGTTGGGCACCCTTGACCTGTCCTAAGACTATGTCGCGGAATCCATTTCAAACGGAAGTAAGACGAAAACAGAGTAAAGATACAAGTGTCACGGAAGAACCGGTCAAAACCAAAGCATGATTGTTTAATTACCATTTTACTAAATTAGGATATTAGCCAGATTCTTCGATTCGCCAACAGGGAACCCCGTCATATAGACATCGAGCACTCAAATCTGCAGAGAATACCTTTAAAAGAAGAACGGGGAAAGGAGTCAGATCGAGCCACTCATGCGGGACCGGCAGTCCTCGCTGAGGCCACATAGTATGTGCTATGCCTAATAAAGATGCTCTAATGCAGTACGAAAGTCAAACACACTAGCATGCCCCTAGGTATAATAATGTGCAGAAATATTGTAAAGGGCCCAAGACAATGCCAAATGGCATATCCCTCTCCTACCTCTGCACCCCTTCCCGTTAGTGCAGAGCCTGGCCAGCCGGTGCTATAGCATAGCAATTCATCGTGGTGGTGCACGGACCACGGAATCATCATCATAAGTAACCAATCTTGCCCGAGGGTGCTGGGCTATAGTAACAATGACTCGATTGACTCAGGGCACCCGATGAGGCTGGGCTACCCTATGACCCTAGAAAAGACTCTAGGACTATCACAGATAACGGCCGTTCTGTTTCAAACACACATAGTAACCACGTGCTCAGTTCAATGCAATCCTAGCATGATACTACATGGCATGCTTTTATGCATATTCAACACCTAACATAAAATGCAACAACAGGCATGAATGTCCAACCTGAGTAAGCCCCCTAGGGAACTTACCTGAAGATGCAGAACAGCAAAAATAACACAAGCAAGGGCCCAAATGCAAGTCCAAAGCGATCCAAAAGCAATACCTACCTATCATCAAGCCATTTCTATAAGCTATCGGTCCATCAATCATACACACGAACTCCACGTTCTCAACATGCTCAAAACCAACCGATAGTAAAACCCTTTTTCAAAACCTTTCCGATTTGATCAACATCAACCAAAAGCCTTCTTCCAATCAAAACCATTGATAAAACATACCAACAATACTTTCCAAACTCTTAAATCCCAAATTAAGTCAACTCATGTTCAGAATAATTTCTCAAATCTTACTTGGCCAAATTCCGACATTTATCATTTAAATCCTTAACAATTCCCAAAATAACATATTAAACATCACAATATATTTCCAAATAATATTATCTTTAAAATAATTTAAAGATATAATTTCTCAGAATCATCATAAAATAATAAGAATAATAACTATCAACTATATAGTAACATAACAAGTAAAACATGAATTTAACCACCCATAAAACAAACCCCAAAGGCCCCAGCCCAAACCAGCAGCCCACACTCATACCCAGGTCCAAACCCACAAGGAAACCCGACCCGGCTCGCTGACCCGACTCCAAAACTAAACCCTGCTCTCCCTGAACCGACCCAGACCGGAAACAAGGAAGAACCGAACCAAGGAAAATAGAAAACAAAAGGGAAGACTCGGTTCAACAGCTTCTTCTTCCCAAACTGATTGAATCAGAATTGCTTGGATCAGAAAAGCGACGGAGGAAGAAGAGAGGAGAGCCCGGCCTCCGGTGGTCCGTTTCGCCCCAAATTTCAACCAGGAGATCGACACGAGATTCCGACCTTAACCGCCCCAAAAGAAATCAGACGCGAGTGAAAGAGAGGGACCAAGAGAGAGATTACCGAGGCGTGGCGCGATTCCGACTCCGAGGCGAGTTCTCCGGCTCCGTTAGCTGTTTCCGACTACGAGTAGACGGGGAAGGAGGTCTCCTTGGGCCTAGGGAGAGGGAGATCTGAGTAGGAGTGCGATGTGAAGGATATTAGAACCGAATTCAAAGAGAACGAAACAAACCCGGAACGGAAAACAGGGGAGCGATGCTCGCGGTGGCGCCGGAAACTCCGTCGAGATCGGAAACGCTCCTTCTTGGCCTAGGGAGGGAGGAGAACGAGTAAAAGAGCAGTTTTGCAAGGATTCGAAGCAGAAAAGGGAGAATGGACACGGTTTACCGATGTCAAACGAATCAGAGGGGAGGAGCTTCTCCGGCAGAGCTGGCGGTTCCGACGGCCTTCTGGGCTCCTTCTGGACGCCTGGGAGGGGAGGCTGCAACGCCGGCTAGTCGGTGGCGGAGGATCGAAGGAGGTCGGGTGAAATAGAAGGGAAATCCGGGCTGCGCAAAGAAATGGAGGGGAGGATGATTTTCTGGGTTTTGACAGTCTGTTGCAAAACAGAAAAACGCAGAGAGAGGGAGAGGGGATGAAAGTGTGGGTTTTGAGGGTGGATGGGGAATTGCAGAGAGGAGGGAGTAGAGTTATAATGGGGAAGGTTAGAGACGAGGACAAAATAATAGCTGTAGGATGCAAGGCACACCCCAATGTCCCCTGAGAAACGACACAGAGAGGGGGGAGAGAGAAAAAGACCAAAGAAAATAAATGGAATTGGTCTCTCACGAAAGAATTCAAAATAGCGGAAATAGACTCGAAACCTGCTCGTTCGATCAAACCTCGACTATATCAATTTAAATCGAATTTTCACATCAATTTCATTATTTCAAGATAATCGGAATTAAACTAATTTGAAATCAACACCCGTAGCTTGAAAGCATAATTAAAATCCATTAATCTCAAATCCTAAAACGATGTCGGAATGACCTTAGAATCAAAACTTGGTGCTTGAGGGCGAGTTTTCTCTAACTTTTATACATAATATATATTTAATTAAAAATCACAATAAAATAATATATAAATATATTCGGTCTTTACATTCATCCACCTCTAAAAACAAGTCTCGTCCCCGAGACTAAAATAATTCTAAGGCAATGGAAAGAAATTTGAAATCGGTGAGTCCGAGGATCATGTCATTGATCCTGTAAGCGCCTCATAAGGGCCCGTATGAGATTCTCACAGTATTCTCGACGTGATCATGATATCCCCAATTGGTCGTGGCAAGTATGCGATATGGGCCCTTATCACATCCCTACCCCGACTTCTCGGTTATATCATAACCCAAATGCGTCATAACGAAAATCCAAAATGGTCACTTTTAAAACCTCTCAAAATATTCAATTCCAACGTTTAATCAAACAACTTTACACCAAAACAAGTCAAATCTTTTCAAATCAAGATTCCATCAAAATCTTCCAACAACCACATCAGTTTCTCACATAACCATCAATCAAATTTAGAAGCTCGGAGGTGGAATCATCCACCTCTAAGGGCTAATCCCATATTCTCTTCCTAGTTTCCAGAATCAAATCAATCTATCAGTCTCCATTCAACCAAGATTCACACGCCATAAGCAATACATAACCACATAACCTATCGATCATCAACGAGTACATCATACGACAAGTCTCAACATATGCCAACACAGTGCCACAAGGTCACATCAACATCTCCACATCATACTAAAAGTCATAATATACATCTATGCCAAAATAATAACACACATCTCGATATCACACCAAATTCATAAAAGGTACCCCTCATCATAGAGTCAACGAATCAAAACTCATTGTCAACATATCAACACAACAAGTCATGTCATTAAGATTCCGCAAAATGAGAGGTCAAGCAGTATACTAGTCATCGAATGTCAGCACATTCACCAAACATCATCCTAACTCATCACAATGCCATATAACGATCATTTAGAAATCTGATATCATTATCTCATATATGCAAATCATATTCATCATTTAATATACCCATAATCATTCTTAACGATCATATAACATAATATCCTGCTTATCACCACATAACATAACATCATGCTCTCACATAATAACGCATCATTATCTCATATATCATATCACAACACATCCTAACATGCTCCTAAAACAACATAGCAAGGCATCAATATATAATGATAACACTTGTCACTACCAACTAGACTTCAATATTGCATAACAACATGTAATATCATCCTGTATCAGATTCATCATGGTTTCTATCTAACATCATGCCAGTACATTTTAATAAATCACATAGTCGCGAAAATCATCACCCAAATGTTCAAGAAGAAGCAATCATGGTCATTACTACACATAAGAACTACATCATATCAACTAACATTTATAGTAATAGCATCATCAATCATCGCAACTATGTCAAAAGATCTCAATTTACCGCCATGCTAAAAAAATTATTGCAAAACATCATATATGTACATAATCATGTCAGACCAGCAAGTTCCATCATAACTTTACCAGGTAACAATCCAGGCTTCCCAACATTGGCAGTTTATACTTTTATAGGCAAGGAGTTTAGATCATGCTTAGCAACTCATATTATCATCGCATCAAGACATCATGGCACATTAGAATCGTAAGGCATCAAATCATATCATCATAGACAATGGATAGTCAAACAACATTCATGTGTTATGCGTATGCGAAATCATGATATAGCGTGGTGTGTGATCATGCGAGGTGTCAAGTTATACATCTTTGCAAGCACGAGAGGATATCATAGAGTAAGAGGGAAAACACTACTGAGCGACAACATGTAAGCATACTAGGATTAACCACTACAGAAAGCAAGTCAATCATCGAATTCAACATCAATTAACTTGCATGAGTAAGACATGTGATGATAATAGAAAGAGGGAAGAACCACACTATCAAGAACCTAGCTCGAGAGAGGATCAACAACAATGCAGGTAAGATATAATTCTCACGAGTAACAACCAAGGATCCTACCTAACTCGCCACTCCAACCACCTTGGTGCAATCTCCTTGGAGTCTTCCGGACCCTCTGTAAAGAGCAAGCTAGTATTTTGCCTATCCATTCCCGACTACATCCAATAGGGATGGTATTACCGCCTTTTTACCCTCTCGTTCCCCATTTGGTCGGTTTTCCTCTTCTATTACAAGTCGAGTTCATTGCTTAGTCCAATTTCGATTAGGCATCTTAAGTTCATTTTGCCCTTTTAAAACACTTTCAAATCCTTTGAAATTCATGGGCGGTTTTCCAAAACATACACTCGACCCTTGTGTACCCGAATTGCACAACCTCAGCTCTGATACCAAATTTGTAACGGCCCGGAATTATGATTTCCGGGTTACGTTTCAAGGGATAAAACCCCTTGTTCGGATCTTGCAATCCAGGTACGGGTCGAGGTTTCAAATTCAATTTGAAGGTCAATAATGAAGGGGGATTTCAAACCCTAAAACATCGAAGGGCCGTTGGGTACCCTTGACCTGTCCTAAGACTATGTCGCGGAATCCATTTCAAACGGAAGTAAGACGAAAACAGAGTAAAGATACAAGTGTCACGGAAGAACCGGTCAAAACCAAAGCATGAGTGTTTAATTACCATTTTACTAAATTAGGATATTAGCCAGATTCTTCGATTCGCCAACAGGGAACCCCGTCATATAGACATCGAGCACTCAAATCTGCAGAGAATACCTTTAAAAGAAGAACGGGAAAAGGAGTCAGATCGAGCCACTCATGCGGGACCGGCAGTCCTCGCTGAGGCCACATAGTATGTGCTATGCCTAATAAAGATGCTCTAATGCAGTACGAAAGTCAAACACACTAGCATGCCCCTAGGTATAATAATGTGCAGAAATATTGTAAAGGGCCCAAGACAATGCCAAATGGCATATCCCTCTCCTACCTCTGCACCCCTTCCCGTTAGTGCAGAGCCTGGCCAGCCGGTGCTATAGCATAGCAATTCATCGTGGTGGTGCACGGACCACGGAATCATCATCATAAGTAACCAATCTTGCCCGATGGTGCTGGGCTATAGTAACAATGACTCGATTGACTCAGGGCACTCGATGAGGCTGGGCTACCCTATGACCCTAGAAAAGACTCTAGGACTATCACAGATAACGGCCGTTCTGTTTCAAACACACATAGTAACCACATGCTCAGTTCAATGCAATCCTAGCATGATACTACATGGCATGCTTTTATGCATATGCAACACCTAACATAAAATGCAACAACAGGCATGAATGTCCAACCTGAGTAAGCCCCCTAGGGAACTTACCTGAAGATGCAGAACAGCAAAAATAACGCAAGCAAGGGCCCAAATGCAAGTCCAAAGCGATCCAAAAGCAATACCCACCTATCATCAAGCCATTTCTATAAGCTATCGGTCCATCAATCATACACACGAACTCCACGTTCTCAACATGCTCAAAACCAACCGATAGTAAAACCCTTTTTCAAAACCTTTCCGATTTGATCAACATCAACCAAAAGCCTTCTTCCAATCAAAACCATTGATAAAACATACCAACAATACTTTCCAAACTCTTAAATCCCAAATTAAGTCAACTCATGTTCAGAATAATTTCTCAAATCTTACTTGGCCAAATTCCGACATTTATCATTTAAATCCTTAACAATTCCCAAAATAACATATTAAACATCACAATATATTTCCAAATAATATTATCTTTAAAATAATTTAAAGATATAATTTCTCAGAATCATCATAAAATAATAAGAATAATAACTATCAACTATATAGTAACATAACAAGTAAAACATGAATTTAACCACCCATAAAACAAACCCCAAAGGCCCCAGCCCAAACCAGCAGCCCACACTCATACCCAGGTCCAAACCCACAAGGAAACCCGACCCGGCTCGCTGACCCGACTCCAAAACTAAATCCTGCTCTCCCTGAACCGACCCAGACCGGAAACAAGGAAGAACCGAACCAAGGAAAATAGAAAACAAAAGGGAAGACCCGTTTCAACAGCTTCTTCTTCCCAAACTGATTGAATCAGAATTGCTTGGATCGGAAAAGCGAAGGAGGAAGAAGAGAGGAGAGCCCGGCCTCCGGTGGTCCGTTTCGCCCCAAATTTCAACCAGGAGATCGACACGAGATTCCGACCTTAACCGCCCCAAAAGAAATCAGACGCGAGTGAAAGAGAGGGACCAAGAGAGAGATTACCGAGGCGTGGCGCGATTCCGACTCCGAGGCGAGTTCTCCGGCTCCGTTAGCTGTTTCCGACTACGAGTAGACGGGGAAGGAGGTCTCCTTGGGCCTAGGGAGAGGGAGATCTGAGTAGGAGTGCGATGTGAAGGATATTAGAACCGAATTCAAAGAGAACGAAACAAACCCGGAACGGAAAACAGGGGAGCGATGCTCGCGGTGGCGCCGGAAACTCCGTCGAGATCGGAAACGCTCCTTCTTGGCCTAGGGAGGGAGGAGAACGAGTAAAAGAGCAGTTTTGCAAGGATTCGAAGCAGAAAAGGGAGAATGGACACGGTTTACCGATGTCAAACGAATCAGAGGGGAGGAGCTTCTCCGGCAGAGCTGGCGGTTCCGACGGCCTTCTGGGCTCCTTCTGGACGCCTGGGAGGGGAGGCTGCAACGCCGGCTAGTCGGTGGCGGAGGATCGAAGGAGGTCGGGTGAAATAGAAGGGAAATCCGGGCTGCGCAAAGCAATGGAGGGGAGGATGATTTTCTGGGTTTTGACAGTCTGTTGCAAAACAGAAAAACGCAGAGAGAGGGAGAGGGGATGAAAGTGTGGGTTTTGGGGGTGGATGAGGAATTGCAGAGAGGAGGGAGTAGAGTTATAATGGGGAAGGTTAGAGACGAGGACAAAATAATAGATGTAGGATGCAAGGCACACCCCAATGTCCCCTGAGAAACAACACAGAGAGGGGGGAGAGAGAAAAAGACCAAAGAAAATAAATGGAATTGGTCTCTCACGAAAGAATTCAAAATAGCGGAAATAGACTCGAAACCTGCTCGTTCGATCAAACCTCGACTATATCAATTTAAATCGAATTTTCACATCAATTTCATTATTTCAAGATAATTGGAATTAAACTAATTTTAAATCAACACCCGTAGCTTGAAAGCATAATTAAAATCCATTAATCTCAAATCCTAAAACGATGTCGGAATGACCTTAGAATCAAAACTTGGTGCTTGAGGGCGAGTTTTCTCTAACTTTTATACATAATATATATTTAATTAAAAATCACAATAAAATAATATATAAATATATTCGGTCTTTACACGTCGGGTTCGATTCGTCACCTTCACAGACGATTAGTGTGGCCACGACTCGCATCGTAGAGATGTTCAATCGCCGTCGACGTTCGCCGTTTTCGCCTTCCGTCTTCTCGAATTCAATCGCCGTCGACGTTCGCCAGCGCCGCCGCCGCCTGCTACAATCCCTACGAAGGAGACGTTACTTGACGATTTGGATTAATTAGCAACAATTAATCGGAGACGTTACCCATCCGATTTGGATTAATTAGCAACAATTAATCGGAGATGTTACATTGCAAATTGGGTCAAACTACAAAATCAGCCCGGAGTTTTTGGAAATCGCAACTTAGCGTCTGCATTCAAGATAATTACGGAAAAGGGCTTAACTTTCATAAGGCAGAATTTCTCACATGAAATGCAACGTATCGTGCCCCGCCGGTCAAGCATACAAGACCCAAAAGCTAAGTCATCTATGTCCTATTTTTGATGAAAAGTTTACTATTTAGTTAATCATATTGCATGGTTAATTGCATCGGTGACATATCAATTCTTAAAATGCTTATATGTGCATTTATATATAGAACAATATTATATCAAAGCCATAAAAAACAATTACCGAATCGCCACTCAAGGCCATTAGATCGTCAATCAAGGCCAATAGATCGCCAATCAAGGCCAATGGATCGCCACTCATGGCCAATATATCGCCACTCATGGCCAATATAACGCCACTCAAGGCCACTAAATCGCCACTCATGGCCCAATGATCGCCACTCGTGGCCAACGAATCGCCACTCATGGCCAACGAATCGCCACTCATGGCCAATGGATCGCCACTCATGGCCAATATAGCGCCAATCAAGGCCAATAGATCGCCGCTTATGGCCAAAGAATCGTCACTTAAGACTACCTAAAGCCAATTCTAAGCCATAATAACGCCGTTAAGGGCCAACAAAAGTCAAAATCAAACAATAAGAATATCATTTAAAGCGAAATGCTCAACCCTAACGAAAACCGTCAAATTGCCAATCATAAGTAAAATTCAAACGAGAATGTCATCAACTAACACTATCTCTCGTTTATGGCAAAGAATTCATCTAATCATTTTGAACAATAACTTTCGGTTGATCAGTTAATAACGCACCGACTGCATTATATTATGTTATTCGGTTGAGAATGCTAAAGCTTGCAGGATACAATGAAGATAGGGGGCAAGCATCACTGGTGATCTTTGATCATAACAAGTGAAGAGTATCAAATTATTCGTCTTCCCTTATCACTAGATCGTGATAAGGAAATCCGAGGGGCAATTGATAGAGCAACAGTAATTCGATAAAAGATCCAGGGGCATAATCGTCATTTATGAGGTGAACTCTAATCAAACCCTAATTCCATTATATATATAGGTAATCTACTAGGGTTTAAGGGGGCTTCTCAATCAACCAATACAATCCTGACTTAGCGTCGGAGGCTCCTCGGGGAGCAAACCCCGCCTCTTCTTCCTCTTGATCCTTGCAGGTGATCGATCGATGCCGAGGAGGAAGGAGGAGCAGATTTATGCACTTACAGTTAGATATATCATCAAAATTCCATTCTCAAATCATAAATGATTCGATGAACTTAATTTTCCTTTGCATGTATTCTAAAAATCGGTATGAACTTGCATAACACGATTTAAAACATTAGAACATTGATAGAGGAAGGGCATTTGGGGTTTTATATTATACAGTAAAGCTAAGATGGCAAGTGTTGCAGTAACAGAGCTCGCACCTAATTCTAAGGGTAAGCTAGGGAGTTTCAAATGAAGCCCAATCCTACAAATTCAAATCCTCATTCATAACAAACACCAATCCTGATTCCGAAACCCTAATTCCTAAATTCTACCAATTAAAATCCTAATTATTTTGTTCTACTCTAGGGCTTTGAAATTGGATTGCCATGGAAGAAAGGCAAAGGTGCAGGGAGAGCATTGCAGCAGTTCCAACAACATGCTTGATTCCTCGCCCCATTGCTCCATCAAGAGCTTCTTTCGAGTTTCGATTTTGCAGGAAACATCCTTCAGTTCTTCCATTCTCGTTCTCTGTTTTTTCATTCATCATCGGACTCTTCCGTTCTTTCTCTTTTTTCATAATTATATACATATAATCCCTCTGGTTGGAAATAAACAATGTTTGACTTTTACGCAAGTACTTTTAGGAGCTAAAAACTATATAAAATATTTTTTTTAAAAAAAAAAAAATCACAATGTAATACAAAGTAATTATTAGTAATAAGTGTTAAATTGTGAGAAAAAAAACAATTAAAATATAGTATATGAATTTATATAGTTTTTAGCTCTTAAAACTACAGGTATAAAAGTCAAACATTGTTTATTTTCGACCGGATGGAGTATATACTAACAAAACTATTGGGCTCCCTATGCTAGTTGGGCCTGAGGCCAAGACATGTTGGACCTCGTCTCATATTCGATAGCAAGCCCAATTAATTATATTCGTTCTAAAAAAAACTTGGTTATATGCAGTAGTAATGTAGTATCCTATATTTAGTGTTAAAACTTTCAATCTTGTAGGTACGAATGTTTCCCTCCTTTTTTTTCACATGGAATATTTCAATTTAGAACTGCACAATTAATCCAAATGAAATTTAATTAGTACTATTTTATTACGTAATTTAAATTTAAATAAACTAATAAAAAAGTGTGCACATTATATGGAAATGGAATTAACTATCAGGGAATAATACTCTTTCTCGGCATTAAGTAAAAGTATATACACAAAGATTTAAATATTAAACTCTAAGAAATTGACTTTAGGATCTATGTTCTTAAAATAATAGGCTTGTTCATCAAAGGAAAATTAAAAAGATAATCCTGACAAATTGATTTCACCTAATATTTATGACTTCTACGGCAACATGCCAATAAATTAGTCCAACATATACCAATTCTCACATATAAAAACTGACAATGAAGATACAATATACTCCGTATTGGAGTATAACATTCCGTTTGTACCATTCAAAAACATATTGTATTGAAGTATCAAAATATAAGTTTAATATATAAGGTTGATGGATTATTTTTTTCAAAAATTAATTGGTTTTATGATGTAAGAGCATCCGCATTCATGAGGTAACCCCATCCCTCTCTCTCTTCGTAATATTTTGACACATCATTTTCCACTAACTCTACCCTATCCCTTAAAATTTCTAAATTTTATCCCACATCCATAAGTTTACCCCATTAGTATTTTTTTAACTTTATTTATACCCCACCACATATTTTTAACCAATCAAAATTTATACCACTTAATAAAAAAAATATACAATACACTTTTATAAATATTTTTTAAATAAAAAAGAGATGGGGAAGGGGTGAGTTTACCCCATGCCACTAAGGTTCCCCCTTCCCCTCTTCAAGATGGGTTTTACCCCACATCAATAAGGAAGGTAAAAGGTAAACAAAGGGGTGGGCAAACCTGATGGATGCTGATGCTCTAAATTCATTGACTTAATGGACTTGGTTTATTACACTTTGGATGCGTTTTTACAAACATATGGACTCTCACATTATAATTTTTTTGGATCTCTAGTTCGTTTCAAGTGACCCAAAAAAGTCAATCTGCGTCAAGATCGACCGAGTACCGCAAAACCTCTTTTGATGGGGGTGGTCCTCCAACCATTCCGGAATGGCTTACCGGAAAGGACTTGTGGATAATAGTTATAGGTCCCCGGTTCGAACCCCGGAATGGCCGCTCTTTATTTACCAATTCAAGAGGGCGGTCCTCCTGTCATGTATAGAAGTTAAAAGGGGATTAGTATAAGTACCCCATATCTTGTATTAGAAAGACATCCAATGAATAATCAAAGAATTCCTTTTTTCTCTAAACTCTTACTCTCTCTTCCTTTACTCTCTCTTAACCCTAATCTCCTTACTTTCCCTATCCTATCAAATTACATAACACCTCCCAAATCAGTTTTTCCAAATACATCACGGGCGAGATTCAAACTTAAATCTTTGAACAAACACCTAAGTAAATCTAGTGTCTCGTCTCACTAGGTCAGCAAGTGACTGATTTTTTTTTTCGAAGCAAGATAAGAGTTAGGGAGAGGTTCCCGACAAGTCGGGGGCCTTCCTAGAGCGTTCAGACGGACGAGATCAGCCAGCAGATGGTCCGATGAGCAGTTATCCTCGGCAGGGTATCCGTAAGCAAGACGAGTCATCCTGTCTGCCACATCATTTGATTCCCTAATAGCAACATTAGTGAAGTATGATAGGTCAACCCTCGTATCTGATTGTAACAACTCAATGTTCCAGGGACAGGACTAGTCACCCAGAAAAGCTTTAACAACCGTCAGACAATCCCTTTCAATTAGAAGGTTGTCAATATGAAACTGCTTAGCTTTCAGAACACCCATCCGAAGACCAGCAAGTGACTGATATGTACACTCCATATCTCAAAAGTGCTAACTTATCTATTGATTTTAGATTGTTGATATTTGATAATAGAAATTTTAACTCCATATCTAATTAACTAATATTAAATGAAACATAAATAAATTAAACCACCATATATTCAACAAATTTTTGAAGAATTGTAAATGTGAAATATTGCAATACTTGTGAATTGTGACCCTTTGACTTAAGGCTATGTTTGGCATCACTTAGGAGCCTATTTATCCTATCTAATAAATTTTATTTTATTTTTTTTTACTTTGAGCACCTAAGAAGTAAGAGGGTTTCGAAGTTGAAAGTTAAATCACCTACAAAATTACTTAATCATTGATAATCCTATTTGACCATGACAAGTTTATTTGGCGGATATTGTTGATTTCCCTATTTGACCATGACAAGTTTATTTGGCAGAAATAGTTGATTTCTTACCGTTTATTTTTTTAAATAGGAAAAATATAAATCCTTTCTAGAAAATAATTTCGCAGAGATTGTACTTTTTGTAAACTCAGAAAATTTGTTTGGCTACAATTTTTATTTTTAGATATAAAATGGAAAAAATATTTTTTCCTATAAAAAATAGGAAAAGTAGACTTTACTCTTGTGTAAGGAATTGAAATTCCAAAAATAAAATAAAATTATATGTTTTATTTTATCTTAAAAAGAGAAATCAAACACATACTCTCTCTCACATAATATTTGCCATTTGACTATTTCTGAATACATTTAAATAATTTCATAATTATTACTAAGTACGAAATTAAAAAAAAATGTATTTTTCATCTTTCTCAAAAAATGTATAGAAATAGAAAAAAACAAATAGTGTGAAATCGAAGGAGTTTAGTAAAGGTCCCGTTTGGATAATAGTTTTTTTTTTTTAAAGTTGAAAAAAATCCAAAAAATAGTAAAAACATGTGTGAAAATGTGCTAAGAGTATCTCTAACAAATTTCCTATTTTGGAGATTTTGGATTTTTGGAGAATTTTAAAATGTTTTTTGGTCCAAAAAATTCTCCATTTCATTTTCAAAAATGAGAAGTAGTTGGAGTAAAAAACAAAAATAGTTTAAACAAATATTTTTTTGTTATGTTTTTTATTTTGGAGAAATTTTGAGAAAACTGTTGAAAATGGTCTAATGAAAGTATAGAAATGATTCATATGAATATGGTTAAAAAAAAAAGGGAATGAATTACATTTTATGTAATTCTCCCTAATATTTGCCTACTGTAAAAAAAAAAAAAAAGGGGGAAATTATGTTTGGTGCTCCTAAGTTTATGACATTTCCTATTGGTGTCCCACACTTTTTCTTAGTCTGGATAGTACCCCTAAGTTTTGTCAAAAGTTTGACCCATGTCCAAAATTCATATTTTCTCCTTTTTAATGAATAAAACCACCCTTTATTTTTTCTTTTTTCATAAAAAGCCCTTTTACTTTTAACATTGAACAAAACTACCTATTATTTAACTAAATTCAACTCAAAAGTGACAAAACCAGCTTTATTTTTTAAAAACTAACAAAATCATATATTATTACCAATGTTTTAGCAAAAAACCACTCATTGTTTCCAAAGATTTTTGTTGAAGAAAAGCAACCATTATTTTTAACATTACACAAAAGATCTGTTATATATTTTTCATAGTTTGTAAAAAAAAAACAAATCTCATTATTTGTCAAACATTGTATAATTTGCATTTATATAATCACCCATTATTTACAAAACTTTGCATAAATCCACCGTCTTATTATTTGAACAAAAATATATATATTGAACCTATAAATTATTTAAAAAAATCATAAAACCATACTTTGCGTAAAACTACCCTTTATGCTTTAAAAAATGAACAAAACCACTTCTTATATAATAAAAGAAGGTGTTATTCATTTATTTTTTTTGGAATTCATAAAGCCTAATAAGATAAGGATGATTAATCTTTTATTATATTTTTCTTTTGTAAGAGAACAAAATGAAAGAAATAAAATTTTCTTTTCTTTTTCAATAAAAATCTAATTGAGCCATCACATTTACAAATGTTTATTGTTAATGGGATATAGGTTAAATATTATTTTTGAAAATAATAGGTGTTAAATATTATTTTGGAAAATAATTAGTGTCTTTTGTTTTTTGCAAAGAATAAAAAAAAAATAGATATTTTGTACAATTTTAAAAACCGTAGTGATTTTGTTCTAATTTTTTTTTGGAAAAAAGGATGATTTTACGATAAAATTTTCGGAAACAATATGTGATTTTGTACAATTTTAAAAATAAAGATGGTTTTGTCACTTTTGAATTGAATTTAGTCAAATAATAGGTAGTTTTGTTCAATGTTAAAAGTAAAGGTTTTTTTTTGTGTGAAGAAAGTAATAATAAAGGATGAGTTTATTCATTAAAAATAAGAAAATATAAGTTCTAGGCATGAGCCAAACTTTTAACAAAATTCAGGGGTACAAATCGAACAAAAAAAAAGTATAAAACACCTATCGAAATTGACAAAAACTCAGGGGCATCAAATAAAATTTTCATTAAAAAATAAAACAAAACGAAACAAAGACGGAGTATATAAATTATAAAGATTAAATTTCAAAAAATCGGAAGTAGGGCTATTGGCAAATTGGCAACTTCTCTATTTCGTTCACATCACAAGACAAAGTTAAAATGTGATTGTACACTTGTACTTTGTGCAACTCAAAAATAGACTCTTGATTGATGGTCTTATTCATCTTATCACACATGCTCTTATTGGTGGCCTACCATTTCCAAGCTCCCCATCATCCGGCTTAGAACATGCTCATTGCTTAACATCAACACATAATTACCACATAAGTACTCCCTCCGTCCTAAAAATATACATGGTCTTTAAACACTTTGCACAAGTTTTAATAAAACAATTTACTTTAAAAAAACATCATCATTACACTAACTTTTACATAAATTTTATTATTTTTAACACCCACTACACATTTTAACCAATCAAATTATTATAAAAAGTCAACAACATACAAACCAATACAAATCATTATAACTTCCTACCTAGAAAACATAAAAGACCATCTATTGTTGGACAAAATTTTACCTCTAAAAACTCATGTATTGTTGGACGGAGGGAGTATAAAATAAATGCATTTTCTGGCATTTTCTTTAATTAAAAAAAATTATGTTCAAGTGTGAATTAATTTTATCAACCCATCACCCATTTTGCATTTTTTTTTAAAACACCGAAAAATGATCCAAAATAATATGAACTATCAGTCATAAACCAATATAAATACGAACTTTAAAAACTACTAAAAACAATACAAATTATCGACCATTAAAAAATATTAATATGAACTTTAAAAATTACCAAAAATAATACGATTTATTTCACATTGAACCAATTTTGATACGAAAAAATTCCAATCAAGTTTTCTGCCAAACTTTTGACCTGGTAATCGAACATTCGAAAATTTAATGACGTTGCACCACATCGTTAAGCGTTTAATGTATTTTTTTTTTGTAAAAACTCCAAATTTGAATGCAAAATTAGATGATTAAATTAACTTTATAATCCAATTTGTATTGATAATTAGTTTTTATTTTCAAATATTATACTCATACTATGATATCACATCATTAAAATTTTGGATATTTAGTTGACACGTTGGAATATTAGTCAAAAAGTCAACCATAATTTTTTCCGTAATAAAATTGATTTCATGTGAAATAGTTTAAATTATCTTTGTTAGTTTTTAGAGTTCGTGTTAATATTAGTTCATGAACGATAATTCGTTCATGAACTAATATTAACATGTGAAATAGTTTAAATTATTTTTGTAGTTTTAAAATTTCGTATTAATATTGGTTCATAAATCATAATTCATGTTATTTTTTTTTATCATTTTTTCCAAAACAAAATATGCAAATAATACTCATATACTATTATTTATACCAAATAAAAAAATATTTTTTTTAACCTAGTTCGCCTATAAATAAGGGGAGAACTTAGTTAAAGAATTCTGCATATGAATGGAGTTACATATGAATTATGAATGTGGTGTTGGCACGTCATCAAAAAGAGTTTTAAATTAAGATAATTTATATATATATATGATTATTTTACTTGTTTAGGACATTGTTTTCCGTGATTTAAAATTTGGAATAAAATTTGACCGCTAATTTTTTTTTAAAAATAATTCAATCAATGATTTTTTTTAAACGAAAATAATTTGGAAGATTACTGAAGCAACCTAACCAAGGGCATCCTTAAGGGTGATACTGCATAAAGTATCGTCAGAAGACGGGGAAGGACAAGAGAGGGAATATCCAATGTGTGATAGACGGTCAGCTATCTGATTACCTTCCCTATAAACGTGAGAGAATTCAACCCCGGAAAATGGTTGGAGAAAAAGAAGAGAGTTCAATCTCGCCAAAATGTGAAATCCCAACCTTGAGACTGTTAATTATGATAATATTGTCTTCTTCAATGCATATAAATTAACTCAATGATTAAATGCTCTAATTCTTCATACAATATATATTATATTATATGTAAACTATATCTTAGTTAAATAATCCTGCTTATGAACAGAGCTACATGTACAAAGACGATAAAACCCACAAACAACTACCCCGTATAAAAAGAAAAATCTACGCGTACCGTACGAATAAAATCCTGTATCCTAACCGTATAATTCGGCGTATAAAACTACCGCACCAAATTACCACCACAATCACAATTACAATTTTGATGCAATGAATCTCAAACATTCTGTGCAAATCTTCATCTATGCAGTTGTTCAATCGAGACATTGAAGCCCTAAATTCTCTTTAAACCAGCTCAGTAATTTATGAGGCAATCGAGATCGATTGGCCCCTCTTCGGACAAATCCATCGAGGAGCTGGCAGCGAAGCAAGACGACAAGTCGTTACCGTCGCCGTTGCCGTTGCCGTCGATCAGAAGCTTCAGAATTGACTGATCCTGCGCGAAGTAGGAGTCGGAGAACTGAAGAACATCAGGGAAGTACTGTGAGGATGGATGATTGCTGGTCAAGGAAGAAGACGAAGTCTGATTGTTGTAATTGGTGCCGGAGAAGTCAATCTGATTGGCCTGGGGGGAGATCCCGACCGTTGATTTTGTCTCGAAGGCGGTGCTGTACGGCGACGCCTCCGTCAATGGCGGCAGCTGAGGCTCCTGCAGCGCTTCTTCGGGGATGTTGTCGCCGCGGTAATTAGCCCCCGTTAGCGCTGAAATGTGTGTTTTCTTGCCGGATGATGTCTTGTTGAACACTCGAGAAATCACCCACTCGTTCTGCAGATTCATAGGTGCAATTCAATCTCTGAATCAGCCCAAAAAAACAGGGCACGTTTCGTTGTTAAAAAAGAGCGGAGATTTCTCACAAAAGCCCCCAAAACAGGGGAGGTTTGATCATAAAAACAGGGGAGGTGTGAAACCGGTTTCACACAAAAATCAAATTAGTACCCACAAGATTTTTGGGAGAAACAATGAATTGATATCTCAAATTCTACCAAGAAATTGAATTAAAGGCAACTGGACCTCAGAGATTTGACAATCATTAAAAACAGGGGAGGTTTGACAAAAAAAACCTCAAAATCGGGGGAGGTGTGACAGAAAAATCAAATGAGTACCAACAAGATTTTTTGATGAAACAGTGAAATTGAAGCTCAAATAAATCAAATAAAATGAAATTAAAACCACCTAGAAGTTGATTTTGAGCCAATTGGGGGTACCTTGGCGGTTTTGGGGAGGTTGTTCTTGGAGTATTTACCCTCCAGCCTGTACTCATGGATGACCCAATTAGTCTTGATCCCTTTAGGAGCTCTACCTCTGTAGAAAACAAGCGTCTTCTTCATACCGACGAGCGATTTGCCTCTGTAAATCTCCTTGTCCTTCCCGGTAGCCTTCCAGTACCCGGATTCAGTCGCCCGGTTCGTCCTCAGCCCCGTCGGGTACTTCTTATCCCTCACACAGAAAAAATACCATTCCTCCTCGCCGATCTTCGCCATCCCTACAAAACCCCCCAAAAAACACAAAAAAAGGTTCAATCTTGATTTCAACAAAAAACAGAGCGCAAAAACAGAGGAGGGTGAATTGAGCTTTACTCGGCAAGTCCCAAGGCTCCACCTTGTTCAGATCAGCCTCTCCGACGGCGAGCGCCCGGAATCGGCTGTCGAGAACCTTCGGGGCAAGGTAGTGAGTGATGAGCTCCTCGTCCGTGGGGTGGAATCGGAACCCCGGGTGGAGCTCAATCGGGTGTTGCTCATCCTCGACGATGTTCATGGCGGCGGAGCTCGATTCGCAGAGTGGGTTGAGTTTGTTGATGTGATGCTTCGGAATTATTGGATGGCTGTGAAGGAGGAGGAGGAAGGAGATCGAAGATGTGAGAGGCGTTTTTGTTTGGTTGTTAGAGGTGATGATGAAATTGAAAGGAGGTTTTTTAGCAAAGATTTTGGCAGAGGACTCCTTTAAATACAAATTTGTATTTCACCTTCTCTTAAAATAAACGTGTAATTTAATTGTACCTATACAAATCTTATGTCACGTCATACCATAATCAATACACATGTAATATGTGGGTACAAAAAAAATTACTCTACGTCTAGCAACAATTGTTATTCTGTTAAAAAATATAAGACATTTTAAAATGGGTTTATTTTTTCAAAAACTAAAAAAAACATATAGTAAGATGTTAATTTTTTAAAAAATTTAAAAATTTTTTATACTTATTACTAATTATTATAAATTTATTTTAATATTTTACTATATTTTGTTAGCTTATTATAAATGTGCGAATTCTAAAAGAATATTTTTTAGCGGATGTGGTATTTTAACGATTGATATAATTTAAAGACGATTAATAAATATACTATTATAAGCTATATTCTTAATTATTAATCTATTTTTTATTTTATTGAAAACTAATACGGAGTATTAATAATAATAATTTTTTAGCAATAATAATAATAATAATAATAATAAAAGTTAAGTAACCATATATAAGTATTTTAGGTTGATTTCTAATCGTCAATTTTTCTTTCCAATCTTGCGGGTGGTGATGGAGTGGAGTGGAACGCCTTCTTTGTGATTGCGCTCCGAAGACTGTGGAATTAACACATGCCAAAAGAAAACCAATTAGTCGAAGAAACAGACGAGGACCAAGTCAAGTACCACCACGGTAGCATTGTTAGCTCGATCTTTGGTAAGTAGTGAAGACGGTGCTCCAAGGAAGAGTCTCCCGAAAAACGAAGTCGTCATGAACACATCCCCTCGACCTCGACGAGTCCCGACTCAAAACGTCACACCTTTAATTTAATAGCCCAATGCATCAAAATATATATATATATATATATATATATATATATATATATATATATATATATATATATATATATATATATATTGATTAGGAAATGATTCGGGTGAGATAGCTCAGCCCGCAGCATCCTTACGGATGAGGTCAAGAAGACCAGTATTGTTTTGGATATCGACACCCCAAGCAGAGTGGCAAAGGTGTGCAACCTTATCAGTCACTCTGTTGCCCAATCGAGGTACATGAGAGAAGGAAATTTCTCTCAAAGTCGATAGAAGGAGTTTGATGTCTGATAAAATCAGTTCTATTTCCCACGGGCACTTGGTTTGTTTATCAAAATAATTTATAATCGTAAGCGAGTCGCCTTCGATGATTATTTTATTTATGCGTAGTTGGACTACATGTTGTACTCCTAGTTTAAGTGCTAATGCTTCCGCCATAAGGGGGCTTTTCTTTCCTAACTTTTGGTAGCCTATGTGGACTGGGCGGCCGACCCAATCCCGAATAATCGTCCCAGCAGTGCTTATGCCGTCCGCTATAGTAGATCCATCAAAGTTGAGTTTGAAGCAGCCCCGACGTGGTTTTTTCCACTTGACCTCCCTTTGTTTGGACTTCTTCTTATGATGAGTTGATCTACCAGATAGCTGATGAAAGGTTTCATCAAGGTCAGTTTCTAGGCGAGATGTACTGCGCCAGTTTTCTATATGCTTTTTAATGAGGTGAGCTGCACTATCTTTGTTAGGGATTGGGATGTTTCTAAAAATAAATTGATTCCTGATGAACCAAATAGACCACCAAGAAATAGCAAGTACAACTTTTTCTTTATTTGGCAGGCTATTGCCAAGGAGAGTCAAAATTTGTTTAAAGTCTCTCGACCTGTTAGTCAAATTAGAGATTGAGCTAATAACTGGGTTTGGAAGATGGATTAGTGGTTTCGTATATTGGCATTCTAATAGAAGATGAGTATCATCCTCATCGGCATTGTTACAAAGGCTACACGTAGATGGGACCGAGCCACCACGAAGAGCGAGTCTTACTGCAGTAGGAAGACCGTCCTGGTTTGTTTTCCATAAGAAAATCTTAACTTTAGGTGGAATATCCAAGTTCCAGATCCAGGAATTGGGATCCGGGCTGAGTGAAGATTGATTTGTGAGTAGTTTATATGCGCTAAAAGTAGTAAACCAACCCGCTCTATCGGGCCACCAATATAATCTGTCTTCAAACATTGAGATGGGTAGGGGAATATCTATTATCTCTTTAACTATGTTGTCGGGTAAAGTCGCGTTCAGTTTATCGACCCACCATCTACCGCCCAAAATGTAATCACTAACTAGTTCGTCCCTATTTTCAATTATCGGGCAATCTTCTCTAGATTGTAGGGAGGAAGTTGGGATCCAATTGTCAGTCCAAAATTTAATAGACCTACCATTTCCTACGGACCAGATAAGACCAGTTTTGAATTTATCAAGGAGAGATGAAAGCTTGGCCCACTGCCAAGACGATGCCCCACGCTTTTTATATTCCAGAATATTCGTTGAGCGAAGATACTTGAACCTGACAATGCTCACCCAAACATTATAAGGTTCGGCCAATATTTTCCACAATAGTTTTAATTGGAGAGCTTCATTCATCTCCCTTGATTTTCTGAGCCCCAAGCCCCCTTGATTTTTCGGCCTACATATTTTGTCCCGGCTAATTAAAGGGCGGTGTTGGAGATCCTTATTCCAGAAAAAGGTTCGATTAATTTGGTCCAACTCTTTATGAATAGAGGTGGGAAGTAAGAAGTTCTGCATTAAGTGAAGGGGTTTGGCAGCAAGGTTGGTGCTAATGAGAACAACACGTCCTTGTTGGGAGAGAGCATTAGCACGCCATTTCGACAACTGTTCTTTGGATTTACAAATTAAGTCTTCAAATGTTTCTTTCTTTACTCTACCGTTGATAATGGGACATCCAAGGTATTTTTCCAAGGAATGTTCATTTCCGATGTTTAGACAAGTAGAGAGTTCAGATATCCTAGAAGTGGAGATTCCTCTAGTTGCTTGGAAGCTGGATTTGTGGTAGTTAACTTTTTGTTCTGAGACTTTACAATATGTTTCAATGATTGCTTTTACCTTTCGACTGCTGTCAATACTACCTTTAGCAAAAATGATTATGTCATCTGCAAAAGAAAGGAAAGGAACACGAGGTCCTTCCTTATCAAATCTAAAACCAATGGGGCTGTTTTCTAGAGAAGATTCCGCGTTTAATTTACGTGCAAGGAGCTCAGATCCCAGAATGAATAAATATGGAGATAGAGGGTCCCCTTGACGTAGTCCTCTGGTTGGGGTAAAGATATCCGTAGGACCATTGTTGACTAGGACTGAGAAGGACACCGTAGTTACACATTCCATGATCCATGAAACAAACGTAGGGTGAAAACCAAAATTTTCAAGGACACTTCTCACAAAGGTCCAGTCCACTCTATCATAGACTTTTTCCATGTCTAATTTTATCGCAAGCCATCCTTCACTCCCGGTCCGAGACCTGAAGGAGTGAAAGATCTCATGTGCTATCAGAATGTTATCTTGGATGGCCCTATCAGAGACAAAGGCCACTTGGAAGGGGTGGATAAGTTTTCCTATTGTCAGTTTGAGTCTCTCAGAGATAATCTTTGAGATAATTTTGTAAATTGTTGAGCATAGGCTAATGGGTCTGTAGTGACCAGTAGAGCTTGGATTATATATATATATATATATATATATATATAACTTGTTCAAGGTTTTTATTTTTATATTATTTTAATTGTGTTTTATTTTAATTTTATGTTGAAACTTGGGCCCCAAACACCACAGACTTCGGCCCCAAGGTAAAAGAACTTAAGCTCCAAGGCTAAAGAGCTTGGCCCTAAGGGATAGGGGTGCACGCGTCTTTGAAATGGAGTTCTGATACAACAACAGGTAGCGGACGGTGGCGAAGCCATGAAACTGGCATCGGAAACGCCATCATAGAGCATGACCGCCAACACGCCTGACACTGCCAAGATCGTCGAACTACCCAAGGGGGAGTAAGTGTGGTAGGGCACCTCCGTCAGACTCGAAACCGAAACTCCAGATTTAAAGCTGAGATCAAGGCGAGGATTTGATATAAAAGGAGGACGTTGTGCTCTTCCAATTGGTGGGAAGGTTGAAGCTTCCGAAGTGGGAGAAAACGAATTTGACTGGTTGATGCTCTCTCTTCTCTCTAGTCTCTATAAGGGATTCTCTAGTCACTATCAATTTTTTTTTTTGGAAAATGAAATAATTCAAATTCCTAGACGACAACGAAAATCTAGGAAAACGAGAGGCCGAGGGAAATCGGCAGACGAGCTAACCGTCATAATAGTAATACAAAAAAAACAAATACATAAAGAAAAAACTCGAATACAAATGATCTCAACAAAGAAGACCGGCAGAAAAATAGTTGAAGGACACCAAGTGAAACCGAATACTATCATTATTTGATATTTTTCAAAAGATAGTATTAAGATATTGGAAATAAATAGGTTTTTCTTTTTCTTTATTCATGGATTGCAATTTCGTCAAAAATATTATCCAAAAAGTAAATGCTAAAATTTTTAAAGTTATCGACAAATGGAATAGAAATGTGAGAGATGAGTACTCCATTATAAAAACTCTGAGACAAACAATCGGTATCGAGAAAACAGGTATAATGACAACCATCTGGTGGAGTATTTTGTACTTCGGAAATCAAATAGTTTTAAAAAACGAGGCTAATACGGCCAACAATATTATCAAATTTATCAAACAACAAACCCTCAATTGGAATATAGCTAAAATTGACAAGAGACAAACGCAATGTCTATTTATCCTAACTACTCAACTGGTTATGAAAACAAATGGAAAAAAGACATTAAGTGGGAAAAACGAAAAGGCTCAAGTTTCAAGCTAAAATTTGACGGGTCCTTCCGGGATAACAGGAACTTTGCAATTGGCTCTGTGATCCGGGATCATGAAACCAATTGGGTCGCGACGAAAGGTGTCAGCATCCCATCGTGCTCGGTTATCAGAGCTGAGACTACAGTCCTTAGAGAGGGAATCCGTAGAGCATTAGATCTTAATATTCAGAACATTGAAATAGAAGAAGATAACCTTTGCATAATCAATGCACTTAAAGGTATTTGGAAATGCCCTTGAGAAGTCGAAATGATAATTTCCGATTCCCTCATAGACCTCTGTCGGTTTTAGACATTACACATTCATCACGTATTTAGGGAAATTAATTAATAGCGTAGCAGACAGACTGACCCTTTTAGGTCATTCAACCACTATCACCAACCCTAACATAGATTTAGAACTGCAAATTCATATCCAAAATGATGTTCTATGATGGATTACGAATCGTTTATAGTCATTCCTAATCTCTTTCCGTTTTTTTTTTAAAAAAAATTATTTTTTTTTGGTTCAAGGTGTTTTGTGAGGGAGAGAGAAGGGTGAGAAACGTGGTTTGTCAAGCAACAAGTACACCTTTCGTGGGACAGTTTCAACTTTCAGCTCTTATCCTCTCTTTCTATTTTATTCCCTTACTTTTTTTACTTTTAATTTATTTTTCTTTAAATTAATTTTTAATTTATGGGCCCTTTTCTTCCTAAATTGCTACCGAGTATGTGTTGTTTGGGACAATTGAGGAGTATTTCAGTAGATTTTGACAACACTTACATGCATAAAGTAGAACCTTTACCGAAATAGGATGTGCATTAAATATGACCAAGTCCAATGATGAATATTTAAGCTGCATATATTTTTCAATAATGAATATTTTAGCTCCATATATTTCAATGTCTTTTAATCTACTCCATATTTTTAAGGTGTAGGTTAGGTATTCATATTCATTAAAAATGATAAAAACCTCTAAAACAACTAAATATTTTTAGGGGTGTTTACTAGAATGTCCATATATTCAGCCTTTATTAGCATTTTATCCACCAATCTATCCATATTAGCTAAATCTCCACATGTGTTGTTGAAATTGCTGAAATCAAAGTTACAGAAATTGTGCCTCCTCCTGTTTCAACATTTTTTTTTGTTTTTTTCTGCGTTGCTGAAACTGTAGTTGTTGAAACCCCGATTTCAACACTTTTGTTGATGTTGAAACCGGGATTTCAGCAGCGTTGTTGATGTTGAAATGATTATTGATGACACTGCTGAAAATGTTATACATACAAGCTACTGAAATGCTAAAATACTGAAATGTTAAAAGGTTGAAATGTTATCATATATACTTGTAAGATATAGTAACTCATACAATTTTATAAGAATTAATTTCAGTAAATATCAAGAAGCTAATAACCTCTCCAAAAATTTCACCAAGGCGAAATTTATATGAGCTAGTTATTATGAATTAATTTCAGCAAATATCAATAAGCTAATAAGCCCTCCGAAAATTAATACTCCCTCCGTTAATTAAAACTTGACATTTTACTATTCACGCACGCATTTTTAGGTGTTAAAAACTATATAAAACATTAACTTTTTTAACAATTTTTTTAAATAATATCATACTTATTACTATTAAGTATGAATTTATAAAAACAAATGTAAAAAAAAGTTAATATTTTATATAGTTTTTATCGTTCTAAAAAAGCGTGCATGAATAGTAAACGACAAGTTTTAATTAACAGAGGGAGTATAAGATTAGGACTGATAAGATTTTATTACTTTTTGTTGAAATTGTGAGTTATTATATGAGCCAGTTATTTTCAGTTCAATTTGAAAAAATCTCGATTCTAACTCGTTCACATTACCGAACATGAACTCTTTTTTAAACTTGAATCTTGAATCAGGCTTGACTCGATTAAAAAAAGTACGTTGAACATATGCATATTATCAAAGCTGAACTCGATACAACCCAAACAACCCAAACAAGTCGAACTTGAGCATCCTCGATTATTGAATTGAGCCAACTTGAACTTGACTTAATTAAACACAACACAAGCTAAGCATGAACATACCAAAATGTAAACCTTTTGTAGGCAACTAAAAAATTGTTATGCAATGAAATAATATTTGTAGAAAAAATGTAAAATTGTTTGATTTTCTTGCCACCGACTAGTAGAAGTTTACAAGCTTATTTACTCAAATACTCCCTCCGTTCCAAAATACATGAGTTTTTAGTTTTCGGCACGCTTTTTAAGGAGCGAAAAACTATATGAAATATTATTTTTTTAATTAAATTTTTTATATAATTTGATACTTATTAGTAATAAGTATCAAATGATATAAAAAATTTGATTAAAAAAATAATATTTTATAGAGTTTTTCGCTTCTTAAAAAACGTATCAAAATGAAAAAGCCCATGTATTATGGAACGGAGGTAGTATTGGGTTTGAAAAGTTTGAACGTTGAAAAAGCGGTATGTTAGTTGGCGTCGGTTTAACCAATGTTCATCTACAGTGTTACAGTACATTTTTTTAAAAGGATAATTACTGTATATATCAGTAGCCAAATTATTAAATTTCACATCAAAAAAATCTATTACTCCACTAGTTTTTTTTGTTAAATTTTATAAATTTAACTATCCTGATTTGAAAGGTGGAGTACGTATTTGATAAGTCCTAATTTACGGGTAATTAATTGGATAAAAAATCTATTAGTGACTTTTCCGCCTTAATTTATCAAAAATCCTGATTTGAAAGGTTACTTTATTTATCGAAATTTCAATTAAAAAATGATGTATACAAATTTGTGTATATTTAGCAGATAGATTACAGTAATTAGTTATCAGTGTTTCTATCCTATGTGTTCAATGTCATAAGATAACACCCTAAATTGAAAAAGATACCTTACTAAAATTAAACGACTCTAATAATTTAATTTAAAATTTGACTAATACATTTTAATTAAGAATATATTTTTATTCTAAAATGAGAATCTTATTCCAAAATGAGAATCTTATCCTAACACGATTAGTTATTCCTAAAGTTGATTGCTTAACAAGTTAATATCTATTTTTTTTTATCAAAAAAATATCTATTTTTTAATGAGTTCCAATCTCATTTGGTTGGCAGAGTAGTATTTAATAATTCATATATGTGTTTGGTTGTAAAAAATTAAGGAAGTTAATTTTTTAGGAGTTCTAATTCATTCAAAATAAGCTTGTAATTATCATGTTGAGTTTTGAAAAAAAAAAATTATCATGTTGAGGGTGGGTAAGATGAACTAATATAGATTTATTGCTCTTTTCCTTGTACATAAACAAATTAGTTATTTATATGTAAATTAAATAAATGTATTTCTAACCTACGTAGTGTATCTTAAGATATATAGTCGAAGGATTATGATTTAAAAAGATTATCTACTGAAATATTCATAAGCCTTAAGAAAATGTTTTTTTAAGCTTAAATAATTAAATGTTAAAACAACTTTTTTTAATATATTCACTAAATAATACTTTATCCGTTTGACAACACGTCGTTTACTATTCACACACGCTTCTTTACAATGATAAAAACTATATAAAATATTCATTTTTTTATAATTTTTTTTAACAAGTTTGTACTTATTAATAATAACTACGAAATTGTTAAAAAAAATTATTTAAAAAATAGATATTTTATATAGTTTTTATCTCCTAAAAAAACATGCATGAATAGTAAAGTGATATATTTTGCCGAACGGATGGAGTATTTATTTACCAAAATATTTAAAGTTTAAAATATTTACATTTTAGGCAAGTTTCTCATAGAAATGTGGTTTTAAACTGAATTTCTTGTGTAAATTACTAATTTAACCCTATGACGGAGAGAATATTACATTCTGTTACAAAAATACAATTAGAACCCGTGTTTATTTCATTTTTGGTGGCGAACCCAATTACTAGGGACTTTTTAAAATCAACAATTAATTAATAAACTTAATACTCGGACTAATTAATCAACCTATCATTGAAAGACATGGATGAATATGCAGGGGCGGGGGGAGGGGGGCATGCGGTGGCTCGAGCCCCCGGAAAAATATATATAAAAAAAAATTATATATATATACAATAAAAGAGGTATTGTATACAAGAAGTGTGTGGTAGCAAAAGTGGTGGGAGCCGGTACTAGGATAAAGAAGGTTGAGGGTTTGATTCTCCAATCCCCCCCTCAACTTGTATTATTTTTTTACTTGTAAAAAAAAAATCTTCAACCCGTAAAAAATTTTCAGCCCCCCCCCCTCGATGGAATCCTGCCTCCGCCCCTGTGAATACGTATAACAGCTTTCAAGCTCCTTGAACTGCAATGGTTTCTCCCTCTTTATGTTGAGTCTTGGTCTTCATCTTCGACTCCGGAGCGTGGAGACAGGTGCCGCCATGGATCTTGCAGTTGTGGGCGGAGAGGTGGTGGAGCCGCAGCGGGCAGACTCGATGAGGCGGAGATGTAGACGACGATGGAGGGACATGCCCATAAATCCCCTGTCCCCGATCCTGTCCCTTCTCTTTTCCCCACTCACATAAATTTATTTATTTTTAATTATTTGGAGATATAAGAGTTTAGAAACTTTATTGTAATTAGTAAAATAAGAGTTCCTTAGTTGTAATAGAGAGCTGTTAGTTGTTGAAGTGGTTAGCCGTGCTATATAAGCACTTGAGCTCTTCTGTACAGAACAAGTTCATTGAAACAGAAATTGATTCTCTTCAACTAAAGTCTCCCTTCAAAGCTCATTTTCGATTCTTCAATGGTGTGTTGATCACCATTTCAAATGGTATCAGAGCGCGGGTGAAGTAGAGAGTGATGGAGATTCAATTTCGATCACAGATTCAGCCATAGCAAAGTAACCTTGAAGTTCCAGTACCGACAACAATGGTGACGCCGAATGAAGTCGTTCTTGAAGCTTCGCAACTGCAATCCAGCGTTCTTGTTTATGGAGATCCGCTCGCCCTCACCCATTCAGATCATCCGGGTGCACAAATTGTATCTCTGCAATTGACTGGTTTAAATTTCTTGAATTGGAGTAGAAATGTCAAGATGGCATTAGGGGCGATATGCAAATTAGGTTTCATTGATGGAAGCTGCAAGAAACCTGGTTTGGAATCATCTGATCATCAAAGATGGCTGAGAGCCGATTATATGGTCAGATGTTGGATATTGAATTCGATTGGGAATTCAATTGCGGAAACTCTGATGTATGTTGAATCTGCGAAACAGTTGTGGGACGAATTGGTTGAGCGATTTGGTCAGACGAATGGACCGCTGCTATATCAGCTCAGAAGGACATTGGCGTCGCTGGAACAGGGAAACAAATCAGTTGGGGAGTACTATGGCAAGCTCAAGAAGATCTGGGATGAGATCGAGAGCATTGAAGGATTACCTGAGTGTGAGTGTGGAATCTTGGCACAGTGCAAGTGCAGCGTGATCCAAAAGATTCTTGACAAAGAATCCAGAGCGAGATTGATGCAGTTCTTTATGGGACTGAATGAGGAATTTGATGGAGTCAGAAGCAACATGCTATCATCTGAAGTACTGCCTACTGTGAATCGTGCATTTTACATAGTCCAGCAAGTGGAAAGGCAGAAGATGGTTACATGATCTATTCAGGTTGATCAAGAGGGTTTAGCTATGCATGTCAATAGGCAGTATCAAGGTGGAAACGGCCAGTATCAAGGTGGAAATGGCAATGGAAATAGAAATGGAAGAAAGTAGTATAAGTCTGATTACAAGTCCAAAGGAGACGAGAAATGTGACTTCTGTCACATGAAAGGACACATAAGAGATGAATGTTACAAGATCATTGGGTATCCAGACAAGAGCAGAAATGGATACAAGAATGGAAACCCATATGGAAATAGAATGGACAATGTTGTGGATGCACAGGAGCAGGACAATCCTTTTGACACAGTGGATGAAGAGCATGCAGTTGATCAAGCCTTAGTCAATGCTGTTTGCAGAGAAATGACAAAGATGTTCAAAGGAAAAGAGATCATGGTGGACAACTCAGTCTCTTCAGCAAATGTAGCCATCGCCTCTTCAGGTATCTCCTCAGCAAATTTAGGAGGTACGTAATGTCGAATTTTCAAGTGCTTTAAGTGCTGCCTAGAGTAGAAGTAGTTCTGTGTGGATAGTAGATTCAGGAGCTACTGATCACATGGTTACAGATGTGGATATGTTGATTAGAACAAAGAAGCTTAGTAAGCCTATCAGAGTAATCTTGCTTGATCATAGCATACAATTGGCAGACACAGTTGGAGAACTGGTCATAAATGAAAAGCTTGTTATACATGATGTGCTTGTTGTGAATGGTTTTCAGTATAATCTGATGTCCATGACCAGATTGTTGGATGATGGGATTCTAATCAGTGTAAATCCTGACAAATGTATGCTACGATACCCTATCACTAAGGAGATAGTGGGCATTGGACAAAGAGTAGGAGGATTATCCATCCTAGAAGAATCTGAAGACAGAAGAGGATCCAGAAGATAAAAGCATGGATTAAGAGTCAATGCTTGTAATAAAGTTGATGTGGGTCACACAGCTGAGTCAATAAGCATAATTCATGCTAGGCTAGGTCATTGCTCAAACAGTAAACTAGAGCATTTAGATATGATCAAATGCAAGCCAGTAAAGGATTTCTTTTGTGAGAGTTGTATTTTTGCAAAACAGTCAAAGCAAAGTTTTAATAGAAGTGAATTTTTAGCTGCAAGTGTGTTTGATCTTGTGCCTTTAGATCTCTGGGGTCCATACAAGACAACTACATGGTCTGGTGCCTCATATTTTGTGACATGTGTAGATGATCACAGTAGATATACATGGGTGTATCTTATAAAAGATAAACTACAGGTTTATGATGTGCTTAAGTCCTTTGCGGCTTATGTTGAAACTCAGTTCAGTACAAAGATTAAGATACTCAGAAGTGATAATGGGACAGAGTTTGTGCAAAAGAAATGCAAGGATCTGTTCAGTGAGAAAGAGATAATACATCAGAGGAGTGTAGCAGGAAATCCCCAGCAAAATGGAAGAGTAGAAAGGAAACACAAACACATCAAAGAGACAGCCAGAGCTATGAGAATACATGCTGGGATTCCAGTGAGATTTTGGGGAGACTGTGTACTGGCTGCATTCCATGTGATTAATCTACTTCGTAGTGTTGTGAGGAATTGGAAAATACCTTATGAAATGGTACACAAAAGGGCTCCAGATTATGATCACCTAAAGGTATTTGGTTGTCTTTGCTATGGGAAACCAAATCAACCTAAGAAGGACAAATTTGGTTTGCAATCCAGGAAGTGTGTATTCATGGGATATCCAACAGGTCAAATAGGTTACAGATTATATGACATAGACAATAAATGCTTCATCACCAACAGAGATGTGATCTTTCGAGAGAAAGAATTCCTTTTCAAAGACAGCAAGCCAAGAACAGATGAAGTGGTAGCTAGAGTAAACCTACCACTAGTCAATCCAGCAACAGATGAAGACATATAGAGTTCAAGACTACAGAGATCTCATGAAGTACCTAGAACACAGCAAGATGAACATTCAGAATCAGACATCATTGACAGGGATATTGTTGAAGACTCTGAGAGCAGTGTAAGGCAAGATAATGGAAGAATGGATGAAAGTTCAGAATCCAATTCCATTCCTACAGTTCATGTTGCTGAGATACACGAGAAGCCTAGGGAAATAAGGAGATATGAGAGAGTGGTCAGGGCACCTGCAAGGCTTCAGGATTATGTATGCAGACATAAGCCAACAAATTCAGTCTCCACTTCCTTCCTAGTTCAGCAATTATTTGACATGGCAGATTATTCAGATGACTTTGTGGCATCTTTGGCAAATGCCTGCTAAATAGCAGAACCAGTGACTTATGCACAAGTTAGAGGTCATCAAGAGTGGGAAGAAGCAATGAGGAAGGAATTTGAGGCCTTGGAAGCAAATCAGGCATGGATTCTGACTACACTACCTAAGGGAAAGGAAGCTATAGGATCCAAATGGGTCTATAAGGTCAAGTACAGGACAGATGGAGAGGTTGAAAGGTATAAGGCCAGGTTAGTGGCAAAGGGATACAACCAAGTGGAAGGGAAGGATTGCAAATCCACTTTTTCTCCAGTGGCCAAGTTGGCTTCAGTAAGGATGTTGATTGCTATTGCCACTGCAAGGAAATGGAGAATCCACCAATTAGACATCAACAATGCTTTCTTGCATGGATTCTTAGAAGAAGAAGTGTATATGACTCCACCTTTGAGGTATGACAAGGCACAAAAAGGACAAGTTTGCAAGTTGCAAATATCACTGTATGGGCTTAAACAAGCATCGAGGCAGTGGAATATTGAGCTAACTGCATTTCTTGTTAAAAAAGGATATGTGTAGTCAAAGAATGATTACTCAATGTTCATTAGAAGGAAAGGAGATAAAGTAGCAATGACACTAGCTTATGTGGATGATTTGTTATTCACAGGAAGTGATGAGGAATTCATTGCTGAAATAAAAAGGGATCTGCATTCAACATTCACCATCAAGGATCTAGGAGAAGTTAGATTCTTTTTGGGAATAGAGGTGGCCAGATAAGAAAAAGGGACTGTGCTAAATCAGAGAAAATATGTGCTGGACATCCTGAAGGATTCTCACATGTTGGATTGCAAAGCAGCCTCTTTTCCTCTTCCTACAGGACTGAAACTGTCAACAGAAGAGGGTGAATGTTTGAAGGAGCCAGAAGAATACAGAAGGCTAGTTGGGAAGTTGTTATACCTCAACATTACCAGGCCAAATATATCATTTGCAGTACATCACCTGAGTCAGTTTCTAAGCAATCCAAGAGAACCTCACCTGAAGGCTGCAAATCATGTAGTGAGATATCTAAAGGGAACTGTAAACTTAGGGTTGTTCTATGCTTCGGATTGTGATCTCAATTTGACTGCATACAGTGATGCAGAATGGGGAGCATGCAGTTTCACAGCAAGATCTGTTACAGGGTATTGTATGTTCTTAGGGACCTCAATGATCTCATGGAAAACAAAGAAGCAGAAGACAGTGTCGAAATCATCAGCTGAGTCAAAATATAGAAGCATGTCATCTGCAACCAGTGAAGTGGTGTGGTTGTACAGAACTTTGCAGGATTTAGAAGTAATGGTCAGCCTACCTATTACAATGTATGGAGATAATAAAGTAGCACAGCATATAGCAGCAAATCTAGTTTTCCACGAAAGAACTAAACACCTAAACATAGATTGTCACTATGTTAGGGAAAGAGTTGTTGAGGGATTCATCAAGACTGCATTCTTGAGATCTCAAATGCAATTAGCTGATGCACTTACCAAGCCTATTGGAGAAGCACAACATAAATTCTTTGTATCCAAGTATGGACTTGTTGACTCATCAACATGTCCTATTTGAGTGGGGGATTTGGAGATATAAGAGTTTAGGAACTTTATTGTAATTAGTGAAATAATAGTTCCTTAGTTGTAATAGAGAGATGTTAGTTGTTGAAGTGGTTAGTCGTGCTACATAAGCACTTGAGCTCTTCTGTACAGAACAAGTTCATTGAAACAGAAATTGATTCTCTTCAACTAAACTCTCCCTTCAAAGCTCATTTTCGATTCTTCAATGGTGTGTTGATCACCATTTCAAAAATTCTTTTAATCTTTTTTTAATTAATTTTTTTAAGTTGGGCTTTGTGAGGGAGAGGAGCGGGGATATGAGGGGGGACATATTGAAGGACATGGGATTTGAAGCTCAGGTCCATCCCTCTTGTTTTTTTCTAATTTACCAATGAAAAATGATATAAAAACGCGAGTTCAAACCACGTTTTACCTGAAATTATTAATAAAATATGGTTTGAACTTTGAACCCGTTTTTTTTTTATAATAAAATATAATCTTCTATTTGATGCCACATTCAAATTGGGGATTTATATAAGAAACGAGGTTTACAATTGCCTTTTTTTTCCTGAGAAACCTGCCCCCATAAAACATGGTAGAAAATGTATTAAATTAATATTTTGCATTTATAAGGTATAACAATAATTTTAAATAAATTCCCACTCAAATTTATATTTGACCAAATAAAATATAATTATTTATTTCCAATAAAAATAAATTGTAACAATATATATTTTCTTAAATATTAGGAAAAAAGTAATTTAAAATAAATCCCCATTTAAATTCATATATATTCAGCCAAACAAAATATAATAATGCAATTCCAACAAAATTAGTTTTAACAATATATTTTAGGAAATCTAATTCCCATAAAGTAAGTGTCAATGTTAAACCAAACTAGCATCTTCTCAACTTTTTAGGGAAGTATATACACCTTTTATATACAAGATCTACGATAATTTATAACTTATCGACCAGGGATATCCTGCAGCTTGTCTACTATAAATAAAAACGACTTACGAGTCAGTATATAATTAAGTAAGAAGAAAAGAAAGAAGAAGAATTGCTAATTATTGTTATATTTATAATAAAAAAAAACATGAATTTTATATAATCATGTACTAATAAATATTAGAAAATTGTAAATTCAAGAGGAGTCCCTTTCAAATTTTATCCAATCTTGTTGATCGAAACATAAAATATATCTTAATTTAAACACAGATTGATCACATTGCCTACAAATGGCCACGTTTCACCACGTAATTTCTCATATTATTTATCTCACGGTCAAAATACTAGTCTAAGTTGATGCCTTCTCTTTTTCTACATGCCTCTTTAAACTAATTTTTTTAGTAGGTTTTTTTTATATATATAAGATAGACTTAGGGTGTGTTTGATAGTAGGTGTGAAGAGGTTTCGGAGGTTACAAAAAAAAAAAAAAGCTCTGGAGCATGGTGTTTGGTAGCGTCTTTGTGTGGAGATTTTTTTGTTGAAAATGGAAGTTGCCCCCTCTCCCCAGCTTTGAGAGGTTAAGGTGGAGTTTATTTTTTTGTGGGGGTTTGAGATGTCAGTTTTACCCTTCATTTTCTTTGACCCTTTCCCCCGGCCATCATTTATGAAGGGCATTTTGGATTTTTTCACTATAATAACCTTTTATAAACCTTACAACCATCAAACATCTTTCATCGTTTTTACAAGGTTATTTTTTTTTAAAAAAAAACTCAACCTCCCACACCTCTATAATACACCAAATAATTTCTACCTCCTAAAAAAAACCAACTCCTAAAAAAAACCCAATTTGCCAAATATAAATTTTTATTTCTTAAGATTCAAATATGAATATTTGGTTAAAGAGAAGAGTTTTTAACTAACTCACCTCGTTCAACAATATACTCCGTATAAGTTAAACATGCTACTGCTCTTATTGTCAATTAATTTTAAGATGAAACCTTGTTGAATTGGTGTATTGTTTGTACTCCCTCCGATCCAAAAAGAATGTCATTTGACGTTTTAACACGTATTTTATGAAGCTAAAAACTATATAAAATATCAACTTTTTTTAAATTATTTTTTTACATCTTAATATTTGTTGGTAATAAGTATTAGATTATAAAAAAATAATAATAAAAATTTAATATATTATATGGTTTTTAGCTCCTTAAAATACGTGTTAAAAAGTCAAACGACAACCTTTTTTGGATCGGATATACCTACATGCAACTTGTTCCGAGTTCCGACTAGACTAGAGGTCCTCCAAGATCTCCCATCATATGATTGGGACAAAACTCGAAATGTTAGTAATAAATTATAGGATCAATGAAGGTATCTTTTTTTGGATCAATGAAGGTATCTAATTAGACGTTTGTTTTTTTTTCCCTGCAATGTGGGGCTCGTAATTGGTGACTCATCCTATCTTACCTAAGAAGGTAGATTAATTATTTTAGCAATTAAGTAACCCATATAAAGGATGGAAGGTACTAAGAAGGAAAATAATTAAAATTATATAAATGAGGCGCATTATATTCACACTCAAAAAATTAAAATTATGAAAATAATTATTCCCACAATCAATGTGGGATGACATTCCCATTTCCCAAGCCCTCAAGTGCAATCCGCCTGGATCGGGTTGAAGCTTGAATATTTTTTTTCTTTTTATATGCCGACATTTTTTTTCTTTTTTCTGCCGAGTCGAGACTCTCAATCTCTCGTCCGGTATTTTTTTTATGACGGGTTTCGACATCTCAATCTCTTCTAGCGTACCCCAAAGCCAGGAAAGGGTCGTTGTATGAAAAATGGAAGTCGTGTCGGGTTTTTATTTTGTTTTAATTAGTTTTTGGTTATAAGGTCGAGATCCATCCTTCTAACACATAAGCTTAAAACACTGTGTAGGAGGAGTTTCCAAGTTTCTTATATTTTGTAACGTTATACCACCCACAATTAACGTGGAATATATGACCAGCCTTTTTATCCCAACAGAAATATTGGACAATAAGAAATATAGAAGAGCATCTGAAAATATGATAGAAGTAGGAACAAGTGTTGCGTATGAAGAGAAATAAAATTTCTAAATAGTATCATAATTAAATTGACACATTGAGCTAATGCTAGATTTAGTAAAATTGCCAATTAGGGAATTGGATCCAAATATACGTACACTATAAAAAAAATTAAAATAATCATCCATGTGTATATGATATTTTTCAAGTATGAAAAGATAAATATATAGACGTGGTGGGTTCAACCAGAGTTACAGAAAAGTAAGATTATATTAAGGGTCTTTTCGATCAAGTACTTGATCGATGATTTGGAACGTCGTTGATCCACACTTTTTTAAGAGATATCTTTTCCACTGATGGGTTTCTACCTCTGTCTCCCCGGTGTTGAGATGTTGTGTCGGTCTCTTGACGTTCCCATAATCTCGGCATTCGCAGCTTCAATTGGTGTACTTTGACTATCTCTTTGTTGGTCTTGTTTACTAAGATCTTTTGTACATATTTGGGTTTTTTCTTCTTGTATTCGTTTTGTCTAGTTGTATCATATATAATTAGCCTGTCAGCAGATTCCCTTCGACTTCTCAATATTTAAAATTTATGTTGTCGTCTGGAATTTCGAATTATTTTCTTTTAAAAAAAAGTACTTGGTGATTTTATATATATAAATTTTTAATTCGTTTCAAAAAGTCCAAAACTTCTTTTGTGTGTATTTTTCTGTTTTTTCCTTTTTCAAAAAAAGCTGATGAGGAAGTTAAGTTTGGCAGTTCACAAAGTGGGTGCCCCATACTGCATGGTTTAGGTGATTGGAAACAAAACAAAAGAGCTCAACTAAGCTTTTCCATCCCAAAGTTTGTTATTCAACCAAAAAAAAAAAACTCATCAATCTATCATCTATGTAAGCATTTTCGCCTTTGCGTTTTCAATTTCCATATGTATTGTGTATATGATTTCAGCTTGCAGTTAGCATGTAGCTTGGATACTAGTTTTTTCTTAGAAAAGATTACGTGTACATAAACGTACATGGGCCGGACAATCGGAGGAGGGCGGATGTCCCTCCTTCCCTTCGGCAAGTAACAAAATTAAATTTCACTTATCGGTAGCTTCATTCTAATATATGATAAAAAAATTATGAACGTTTGACGATTCAACGAACGCTAATACTTTACATGTCTTTAACTATTTTTTCAATTATTATTTTTTGTTTGTGTTATACGTTGATATATGAACATATAATACATCGAGTAAATGATGTACGTCACTCTCAACTGTTGTTACACCAGTTGCCGCCTCAACTGAATTGTCCATATGCGCCCACCCTCCAAAAAATTCTCTATGATCGAGTTTTGAGCTTCATATTCACACGACAAAGTTTTCACTAAAGAAACTGTCATAACATCGGCTTTTGAAACTAAAGGCGAAATATCGATTTGAAAGGCTGATGGCATGGAAGGGTTTGCTGGTTTGGGAAGCTGAGATCGAATAGGCCGGTAACCCGGCCTGGCTCTTTATAAATAATGACCGTTTTTGCGCATTTATGATCTATAATCCTCTACCCACATCTTTTTAAATGTGACCAAGATTCATCACAACTTGAGAGGTCGATTGCATCAGTTAAAAATGTCTTCTGGTTTGGGAAGTCATGACCACCATGATTATTTGTTTAACGATATTTTGACTATGCATATAGTATCCCCCTTAGGTAGAACCGTAGAAGAGATAAGAGTGCTTAACTTCATGAAAAAAAAATACATTACAAAATAAAGGTAAGATCGCATGCTCTTTTAATATGCTTTCAACTCAAAGAGACATCCAGATGAATCGGGTCATTCTGGTCCTATTTTATTTTTTATTTTTTCAAATTCTTGTTATTTCAAATAAAAATGACTATTTAGATTGGAATTTCGATTACTTTTGAGTTGCGATTTTTATATGATTTGGTTAATTTGAATTTCGCTTAAATCAAGTACGGAGTATTATATTGCGGAACTTACTAAATCGATTACGTTATTATTTTGAATGTTGCGTTATAGGTTTCGAGTTTTGGTATTTAAAATCAAATAAATAATTGTTCCGGAAATGGGGAGAATTGGGTTAAAGTCTAATTAATGCCGAAAAGTCGAAAATGAAGCCGTTTTAATTAATTATTCAAATCCTCAGACGCGTGGTTCCGTTTACCCGTTATGAACTTATGATTAATTTGAGTCTTATAGGGAACCTCTTCATCCAACGGCTGGTATGCAGCATCAGATATAAAATCAACGGCGACGAGATACGCCACGTCACACATCCGTAAAGAGCGGTCCACTTCTCCCGCCATTTGCACAAAAAGTACACACTTTTTCTTAGACAAAATACCTACCAAAGTACCCACGTGTATTCTTCCTAACCGTCTTCTAATCACCAAAGTCAAGCAATCACATTTCACTGACTTTACCATCTCTAACTTATTCCTTTGTTCACTTTTAATGACTTTTTAGTTTTTACTTGTTCAAAACATATTATTTTAGTTTTATATACTATCTGTTAATCAAAACTTATAGTTTTAGAGATAAAATATTGTTAAGAAAAACAAGTCATTTTGAATATTTTGGTATATTCACCTTACAAATTTGCCCTTGTCATAATTATAGAGATGTTAGTTGTAGATTTTGAGAAAGTGAAAATGTAGAGTAATAATTAGGGGTATAAGTGTATTTTCATTTGTCTCCTTAAAAAATACTACTAGGTATGAAGATTTCTAAAATGACAAGTTTCTTTTAATGGAGAGAGTATAACTTTTAAGAAAAATCGACAAATATAGTACTATTATATAGGGGTGGGCACAAATCCCGCAAATCCCGTCCCGTCCCGCATCCCGTCCCGATCCCGGTGGGATTTAGAAAAAAATAATTCGATCCCGTCCCGCAAAAATTACGCGGGACGGGACGCGGGACGGAGAGTTCGAATCCCGCAAATCCCGTCCCGTCCCGCACATATATATAAAATAATATATATTTTATATATTTGATTAAATTAAATAAAAATATATAAGAATTACTTATATATATTTCGACATCTTCACCATTTACAGTGTTATATATTAACATTCCACATATCATCTTCAGTTCTTCACCATTTACAGTAATGGCCTTTTAAAAAATAAGGCTCACTGCTAAGACTAAGAGGCTTGATGTTATTCATGAATTAACATTTACATATTGACATTTAAAGTGTTATATATGCATGAATTTAATTTGTGTGACTGAATTTATTTATTTTTTAAAAACTTAATGTTATTTTTAGATTGTATTTTTATCTTTTTTTTACGAGGGACAAATCCCGTCCCGTCCCGTCCCGTGAGGGATAAGACCCGGCGGGATTTGGAAAAAAAATATTCAATACCGTCCCGCAAAAAATACGCGGGACGGGACGCGGGATTACCCCAATCCCGTCCCGTCCCGTCCCATGCCCACCCCTACTATTATATCTTCATTTGTTACATTATTTCTTTACTTAATAAAAAATTACAACTAACAATCAATTAATCATTATAAGGATATTTTCATAAAGTAAATGTCAAAGTACCTATAATGACATGTTTTTCTAACCAAAATTAATTAATATTTTAAAGTGACATGTTTTGCCGAACGAAGAGAATATTATATATGGAGTACATTTTTTACGCTGATAAACTCTTAATTAGTATGAAATAGCATTGCAACCATATACAACACCAACTTGTGATTGGTAGAAATCCGTTGTTTATCACATCATTCAATTTCAAGTGTTCCAATATGTGATCTGGGAATTTAGAAATCGAATTATCTTCAACAATAAGGGAAATATATCACAAATAGAACTGGTATACCGAACCATCACATTCTTTAAAAATTGGAACTAGGCTCATGCAAAAGAGGACATACCAAACAAGAAGCAAAGCAAAATTACCAAAGTGGGATAAACCACCTAGAGGCTTCTACAAACTAAATGTAGATGACTTTGTCAAACCCACTAGCGAATTCAATGTTGGATGAATTATTAGGGATAGTGGTGGTCGGATAATTTTTATTTTTCAATATGCGATACATAGCGGATCAATGTTACAAACAGAAGCAATAGGCCAATAGCCTTCTGCACTATAATAAAGATTGCAATCAGGAAAGAGATAAAAAAAACCTTATTGTCAAAGGTGATAGCCTCGATGTGATCTTCTCCATTAACAACAACAACAGAAACACAATATCAAGGGAGATCCTTACAACAGTAGAGGAGATCCAGGCGCTTACAAGGCACTTCAACAATATTAGTTTTAATCGTTGCTATGGAATATCTGATTATTCTAGTGATTTTATACAAAAGGCTAATGTGACTTACTCGATCACTTGTAATATGGATACACTCTCCAACTATCTCGGGAGCTATATAACATCATTTTTAGGGATGATCAAGGTTGGGTTTTGTATGGACAAAAAGACAACCATTTTTTTTGTATTATATGTACCAAAAAAAAGGAAAAAAAATTCAAAGTGCTGCATGTAATTGTCAATTTCATGCATTAAAGATACTGCACGAGTGCACATTTTTTCTTCTACTTCCTTTTTTTAAGAAGTACACTTGAATGGTACATGGTTGAATTTGTTAGGCCATCTGCAAATGAGAAATTTTGTTTATTTATCTGACAGGTCATGTTTAGCGGAAAGCATTAATATGCATTATCTTATACTGTATTCATTTGTAATTTATTTCAATTTTATTTGGATGATTAAGTCAGAATCCATCCTTTAATACAAATGTTTAACTCATATTATTTCCTTTAGTTTTTATGTGCCAGAGCCAGACCATTATAAATTGATTAGCTTGCTAATGAATATATATTGTCGTATGCATTAAGTTATTCATTTATCATAACTAATTATTCAGATATATTAAGTTATTCAATTATAATGAATAGTTATACATTCAGTCAGGGGCGGATCCTGGACCGACTTCTCGGGGATGCTCGAAGATAAAGTTTTTATCATTTCGATGATACTTAAAGATATTTTTTTTACGGGTGAGGATGTTTGAGGGTAAAATTTTTAAAATTAACATTAAAAAAATTAAAAAAAAAATTGTGGGGATGCTTACGAGTAGATCCGTCCCTGCATTCAGTTATATTTATTCTATTGAAGTAATTAATTATTCAATTTTAGTTGATAAAAAAAGGCTATTCAATTTTAGTAAATCCCAAAAGTTGCAATGGAAGTACTCAGTAATAATTGAAAAAGGTTATGGGAAATTCAAACGATTATTTCTGATTTTCTAATGGACATTTTCTCGATTTTAGACAATTAAAGTCCATCATGTATTTAAAGAAATTAATAGTGTGGCGATAGATTGACCTTTCTTTGTTATACAACCACTACCATTAATCCTATCACGGATTTAGACCTACATGTTCGGATACTCTAAATTGGACTACCGATCATACGTACGGGTCAATTTGGTAACACGGAGCTGATGGGGTAGCTGAAACTGATGGATTAAGTGTGTCAAATATATGTTAAATTGGAGTTTTCATAAGCTAGTAATGTGTTTGGTAACCCAGCTGATAGAGTAGCTGATACAAACTAGCTTATCAGATATGAGAAAATGAATATAATTTTGAAAAGCTTGCTGTTAGTAGCTATTGAAAATCCAATTTTAAAAGCTAATTAAATTAAAATCTTATATTTAACTTATTTAAAACTATAAATTATTAAAACCAAAACCTCCGAAAAGCTACATTGCCAAACGGACCCGTAGTTTATCCCAATCGATGACCGTTTTAAAAGGAGGGGAAGGTGATCTGGCAGGGGTGGGCCCCTGCTTCCTTCGTTGCAGCATGAAGCCACGTCTACTGACAAATTAAAAGCGCGGCAATCCAACGATTTTTTTTTTTTTTTTTAAGTTGTGTGCTCTTCACTCTTCATTTCCCACCTCCGTTTCCTTTTAAGTGACTTTTTCAATTTCAGCACGTAGTTTTAGAACGGTAAAAACTATATTAAATATTAATATTTTAATAATTTTTTTTAATAATATTATACTTTACACCAATAAGTATGAAATTATAGAAAAAATTTATTTAAAAAATTATTAGTTTATATATTTTTTCGCACATTAAAAAGCGTGCCTGAATAGTAAAAAGTCACTTAAAAGGAAACGGAGGGAGTATTAAAGAAGTCTTAACATGTTAAAAAAATAGCACTCTTTCCTATCTAAATTGTTTTTTACTTTTTAATATTATAAAACATTATTTTTTAATTAATTTTTAAAAATAACTTCATATTTCATACTTATTGCTAATAAATACTCTATCCGTTAAGAAAAATATGTCGTTTTAGGAGGAAAATCTTGTTAATAAAAACATGTCATTTTAGGTATTTTGGTGTTCACTTTCCAAAATTATCCTTGTATTGATTATGGATTTGTCAGTTGTAGTTTTCAATAAAGTAAAAAAGTAAATTAATAATAATGCGTATAAGTGTATTTTTGTTTGTTTTTTATCTGCTTTATTAAAAAATGTGTAATTGTCTAAAACGACATATTTTAATTAACGGATGGAGTATAAAATTATTTTGAAATTTAAATTAAAAATAAATATTTTATACTGTAAAGTTTAAAAATTTTAAAAGACATGTAATATATAAAAATCAACCATACTATCTCCATTAAAAAAGCATACTTTCATTTTAAGGTTTGCAAGTTTTTTAAGAAACAAAAAAAAATACTAGTAATTTTTTTTTTATCAATTTCATACTTATTAATAATAATTATGAAATTACTTTTAAAAATAAAAAAATGTCAATATTTTACTAAGCTTTTTTATCTTTTTAAAAACACACAAATTTTAATTTCAAAGGATACTCCATCCATTCCGTAAAACATGTCGTTTACTATTCACACACGTTTTTTTTATGATGATAAAAACTATACTAAAATATCTATTTGTTTATAAAATTGTTTTAACGATGGATATATTATATAGTTTTTATTATAAAATTGACGTGTTTTTTCCCAAACGGATATATATTTTAATGGAGTAGAGTATATGAATTGAGTTAGTAACCCAAAAAATGAAAGCATACGAATTTGATTAATGTAAAATAGATGTACGGAAGGTGCCAGCTTATGATATAAAACAGTGCTTAAATATTCCATTTATGAGTTTGGAATAGTATCGCGATTGCAACGCATCGTGTAAATGTGCAGCGTTTCTCATTCCATTTGCTGCTACCCACTCATCTCCAGCAAGGCAGCAACCTGTTTCCTAAATTTTATTTTCGTGTGATTCTACTTTTTTTAGATTACATTTTCAGGTCGCAATTCAAACAACAGTCTTTCTATTATATTTTAAGGCCCATTTAGTATCGATATCTAAGATATCAAGACCGATATATATTAGTATCAATATCAGGATATTGATACCGGTTAATATCTTGATATCAAAATATCAGTATTATAATCCAAGGTTTGAGCCCTACTTTCGCCCCTTTTCTTGTGTAAAAATTCAAGGATTGCCTTACTCCTTATCCGCGGGTCGAGCCGTCGGCGCACGCCAGTTTACCTGTTGCGCGTCTCTTGCCGGCTGGGTCACGTGCCCGGAGTTTGCCACCAAAGGTGGGTTCCTCGTCATAAAAAAAAAAAATACCGGTATTAAGATATCGATATCGGGTGATATATAAAACTTTCCTCAAAATCAGTATATCAAATAGACCCATATGTGATATCTAGATATCAAGCGATATCGATATTTGGCGATACCAAACACTGATATCAGATATCACGTACTTGATATTTGGGGAAGAACAACACTAGATATCGATATCACTTTAGGCAAACCAAACACTAGATATCATATATATATATATATATATATATCAGGGGCTGAGATCTGATATATGATATCTAGATATCAATATCAAACGGGCCCTAATGATACAAGATAAAAATCTAAATCGAAAAAGATTACTTAGTAAATCTTAGGAATCTGATTAAAAAAAAATAGGTAAACTAATTAAAATTTTAAAAATATTCCTAAATTGGAGAAAACCCATTCAGACAATACTGTATAATACGAGTAGTAATCAATACAATTTTTTTTTTCTATGTGAAAACATTTTTTCCATATAAGAAAATTATAAAAATGTATTCAAACCATCAAAATAATGAAATAAGCAATCGACAAATGGGTTTTGGCTTAGTTAATTTGTGACACTAATTGCTGGAAAAAGAGATATGATTAAGCTTGTGGAAGTGAAGTGATGCATTGGTTTTTGCCTTTTGACATTTTGCATTTTTAGGTTGCATGAAATGACAAACTGCCAACTTAGTAAGACCTAACTCTAAAGTCTAAACGATGTACATCAATAATGTCAATGCTCCAAAATTGCACGTACATGTAGTTATGTATAATTGTAGGTGTGACCAAGAGAAGCCAATGGTAATTTATAAGATTAATTATGACTTAATGCCTATTGGATTTTGAAGTTTTCATCATATCTACTATGAAGTCGGCATTTCCGGGTTCAAGGGGGCAAAAAGGGGGACAGCATTTGCTGGTCGCGATCCCGCGAGGGTGAGCTAACCTCAAAAACCCGTCCTCAGATGAGCAGAGATAGCTAGCAAAAACGATGGAATCATCACATTGAACACTTAGCGAGTAAATGAAATATTATGTTTCAATAAGAATTTCAACATATTTTGATTCATATAAATATGATATGTTTTTATTCATAAAGTTTGGGGGTTGACACAGAGTATCTGCAAATCTGAACCCAAATGAGTTACTTAATTAAAAAAAAATAGTATATCAAATGTTAGGAAAAAAAAATTTGCAGTGGGAAGACACCCATCTGCCGCATACATTTTCACTTTATTCTGACATTTTTATTTTTATTTTTAAATCCAAAGACACTTCCAGTGGCGGGGTTGCAGATGCTTTTAGAGCTCACCTAGTATTGTGGAAAAAGTAAAGATCCGCCGGCCCTAAAATGAAGAACGCGCCTCACGCGTGGGTTCTCAAAGGCGATTTCCGCCGCCGCCGCCTTCATGCTTCTTCTTCCTCCTATGTGCCGACCGGCCTCCACCTACGATCCCTAGTGACCCCCGATCCCGCTCACCTGCGAAAGCCGAAAGCCTCTCCTGCCGCTACCCCCTCTGCATCCTCCCTGGGCCTGCTTTGCAGACTCCCTGTGCCGATCCGGAGAACCCGCTCTACCCTCCGTCTTCCCGTCCTTGATGGGTTTTGCCTTTACCAGGCCGACCTAGAGGCGGTGGAGCCTCCGGATTCGATCTCGTCTTGGCGAGATTCATCTGCTTGGAGGGTGTCTCAGCCCTCTTTCCGGGCATTTACATGGGTTTGGAGAGCCTGGTAGTGGCCGAGTGAGCGGCGTCGCTTCTTAAATTGGCGTGGGTGGCTGGCCGGTCATCTTCTCTTTGCTCCGGTACTGTCCTTGCTTCTCCGATGGTGTCTGAATTCTGCAGGTTATCTCCTTCTCGCTTCTTTTCACCCAATTACACTCCTTGCTCACCAGCATCTTACCTATGTTAATCTTATGAAAATATGCAATTGAGATTACAATCCCGCTATTATCTGCGCTATGAATTTCGATTATCTGGATTACCTTTTGGATTCGCTCTCGGACTTTGCCTTCTCATCTAATTGTTATCGATTTCGCTTGGGACTCTTGATGAGTGTAGCCCGATCTGCCTCACCGGCTGTTACTGTCGCAATTGCGATTGATGGTTGTAGCAACTTTAGCATTCTTTGTAGTTTCTGCTGGTGGGTTTTGTTGGTTTTACAGGTTGCCCATTGGTGCGGTCTGTTTTTGGTTACTGCCTTCGATTCGGTACATCTTACTCACACAGAAGTTTACTGTCCTTGCTTACCAGCATCATGAAGGCGGAAATTGTTTTCACAGGACAATCGATTTGATACATATCATCTGCCACAAGCTATCTATTAATCTCCGTAATTTGATCTCCATACTTCATTATGCCCAAGGACTTTGTCTTTGGATGTGGCGCTCTTCTTCCATGTTCTGGTGTTTGTTCTTTTCTTGTTGCAGGTTCTGTCTTTGGAGGGGCTTGCTTGGGTGCTCTCGGTGCCAACACGCCTGCCAGTTGCTGACTGACTCTGCAAAGGGTTGGGTCGTGCTGATGTCTAAAAGCTCCCATGTCATCAACAACTACACAATATTTCTCATGTACTTGGGTTCACAAATGCAATATCAATACCAAAAATGTTCTTACAAGCCTTACCGGGCAAGAAATGTGCATCAAGAATATTGTATACAAACTCTACACGGTGTTTATACTCCGTTGACGTATTTTCAATATGTCCTACATAATTGCTTACAAGGCACACCCATATTTATAAAAGGTTGTGACGTGTTCGTTGCTTTCGCCTTTGAGTTCTGTGTGTTACATATCCCAACCCTTGTAACCGTATTTGTTTGTCTTAAACTAAGTGCTACACCCTTGCTTTTCTCTAACTGTTTTGGAGTACCCAACCTATTATCCAACAAAATTTATAAATGGGTCTTACCAGGCCGAACCTCTCTTATTCAGAGCTTATTTACAATTCAAGTGAGTCGTAATCTCGATTACAAAACTCGTTTAATCAAGTCGGACACTGACAGGTCGACAGACCCTGGGATTCCCCCCCTCGTTTTAAACAACTCATCCTTAAGGGCCACACAGGACCATCTTGCTCCCACCACGAGCTGCTGTCACAGCCAGCCCAAATCATTCGTACAAACTGTTCGCCCAAAAAGTTTTTTATGAATATATGCACCTCGAACTCACTCGGCATCCAGAGCCGTAATTTCTGGACAAATGTAGATATTTTCTGTCAAAATAATAATATCAACGTTCTAGCTCTTTTAGAAACTAAGACTGATAAGGTTCCTTCCGAAAGCACACTGCGTAAATGTGGTTTCTCGAATGTTGCTTTTGACCCAGCTATTGGTTTTTCTGGGGGAATCTGTCTTCTGTGGAAAGATATCCCTGCCTCACAAGGATCCATTGAACTTATTTCGGTTCACCACCGATTTATTCACTTTAACTACTCGGACTACGCTACAAAGCGGTGTTTTGCGGTTCTTGAGGTCTATGCCCCACCGGATGAGCGTCGCAAATCACCCTTCTGGGATACAATCTCCCTATATATACAGTCACTTGTTATTCCCTTCTGCATCATGGGAGACCTTAACGAAATAGCTCCCCCAGCTGAAAAACTTGGAGGAGTCTATCCTTCGACGCCGCGTTTCATGCGCTTACTAGATTTAAAGAACAGACTATCACTACTAGAAGTACCATCTAGCGGGGGTCAGTTTACTTGGCAACGGAAATCGAAAGATGTGGTCATTTGTTTGGAAAAACTTGATCGTCTTCTAATCCACACGGACATGCTTACCATTTTTGACTCACTTCGTACACAGATCCACCCCTTTACTAGATCCGACCATGCTCCGATATCCACATATTTTCGTCACAACATTCAGTCTAAGAATAGACCATTAAAGTTCGAATTGGCTTGGGCCTCAAGGGCCGATTACAGAAACTTAGTCTCGCAAGCTTGGAGAGAAAACCCACAAGGTTCTTTGATGTTTAAATTGCTTCAGAAGGCAAAAGTTCTTAAAAAACTATCCAAAACCGGGCATATGAATACAGTACGCAATATTCATAACCAAATTCTAGTAACGGATCAAAAACTCCTTAGTTTACAGACATCTCTTATCTCAAATTATAACAGTCAGGATGTTCAAATCCTAAAACAATTACTCAACAAAAGAGAACGAATGCTCGACTTTCACCGTCGCTATTGGAGCCAGCGGGCTAAAGTTAAACATACCAAACTTAATGACTCCAACTCAGGCTACTTCCATAAGATTGATACTGCAAAAAGAGGCAGGAAAATGATCAAATCTATCCTACTTCCCGGTGGGGAATCCACAGCTGATTTCCACACAATCCAACAGGAATTTGTCTGCGACTTTAAAGCTCGTTTCAGAGCTTCTTCGACCCCTGTTTCGGATCTGTCTCCAGACCTAGTGGTCATCCCATCCTTAGTTTCACATGAAGATAACGACATGCTCTCGGCTCCTGTTACAAACAATGAGATTAAAGCGGCTGTATTTTCTATGAGCCCGGATAAGGCTTCGGGCCCTGATGGCTTCCCAGCTGGTTTCTACCAAAAGTTCTGGCCTACAGTTGGGCCCTCTGTAATAAAAGCCGTCAAAGCTTTCTTCACCAGTGGTAGGTTACTGCGTCAGACAAACCATACTTTCATTACGCTTCTACCGAAATGCGATGACCCGACTGCAGTAAACCACTGCTGACCTATCAGTCTATGCTCTACAATTTACAAAATCATAGCTAAAGTAATTTCAGCACGGTTAACCAAGATTTTTGACAAACTTATACACCCCCTACAAGGAGCTTTCACCAAAGGGAGATCTATCCAGGACAACATTCTGATTGCTCATGAGGCTTTACATTCGTTTCGGATGAAGAAAGGCAAAATGGGCATGGTTGCTCTTAAGTTAGATATGGAAAAGGCATACGATCGCATCGAATGGCCCTTTCTGTTCCAAGTTTTATCTAAGTATGGTTTCAATGACCTCTTTATTAACAGAATAAAGGAATGTGTTTCAACTGTATCCTACTCGGTCCTCGTTAATGATGAACCAACCACAGTATTTAAACCAGCCAGAGGTTTAAGACAAGGAGACCCCCTCTCCCCTTTTCTCTTTATCCTAGTCTCTGAGGTATTAGCACGTACACTGCATAACAAAGGGCTCGCTAGCAAGGACCTGGGTATCTCTTTCGGTCGTCCGGGTATCAAGGTTCCCTTCCTAGCGTTTGCTGATGATATTCTTATTTTCTGCAAAGCCTCCCACTCGGCATGTACTTCTGTACTGTCTATCTTAGACAGATACTGTTTAATTTCGGGACAAAAAGTGAACTTGCACAAATCCAGCTTCCAAGCGTCTCCTAACACGACTGCTACTGCCATAGCGTCTATCATTGCAGTACTTGGCATTCCCCAGGCTAACAATTTTGACAAATATTTAGGTTGCCCTATCGTTAACGGTAGGACCAATAAGGACACATTCGCTGATGTGGTTCTCAAGACCAAAAATACACTCACAAAATGGAAAGCTTCAAATCTTTCTCCCGAGGGGAGACGGGTGCTTATCAAAGCAAATCTGAGTGCCAAACCGATCTTTCTTATGCAAGCTTTCCTGCTACCCTCTCATGTTCTTCATGAACTTGACAAAGTGTATAGACAATTCTTTTGGAACAAAACCTCTAAAGCTCCACCGCTGATTAGCTGGGACAAAATCTGTTCGGACACTATGAAAGGTGGTTTGGGGATTCATAAGGCAGAGTCTATGAATATAGCTCTCCAGATGAAGCTTCTTTGGAAAATAATTTCTGAACCAGACAACATCTGGGTTCGTGTCATCTCACAAAAATATCTTAAAGGCCAGAACCTTTCCAGTTATAACAAAAAGGGTAATATCTCGTGGCAATGGTCCCGCCTTATGTCCATCAGACCTCAGTTCCTCCCAGCTCTTCAGTGGAGGGTCGGAAATGGGGAATCCATTGATTTCTGGTCCCATAACTGGGCCTTCGAGAGGCCGTTGAGTTCCAAAACACTGAGACCCATCCCGAATAATCTCTTGGGTGTTTCGGTGGCTCACTTCATCACCAACCGCCAGTGGAACATAACATTGATAAATGACTCATTAGCAAATGTTCTGAAACAAGATGATATCGACCACATCATGGGTCTAACTTTGCCTAGTAACCAAATCTCGGATCGTCTTTATTGGGGTCCAAGGAAAAATGGTTGGTTCTCAACCGCCTCTGCCAACTCCTTCCTATCTGTTAACACCGGGTCGCCTGATTTCGATTGCGATTGGATCTGGAGTCTCGATGTGCCCCCTAAGGTTCGACACTTCCTCTGGAAAGTCTCCCGTGATGGTCTCCCGACCAAAACCAGATTACAGAGGTCGCATGTGGCTGTACCTGCTGGTTGTGTTTTCTGTGGAAATACAAATGAATCGGGTGATCACCTGTTTCTTCGGTGTCCTATGGCTACTGCTTTGCTAAAAGCTTTACGCATCCACATTCCGGGATTTATCACTGTTTCTGTCGGCACGGGAAATGTGTTTCCTCTTACTGCTATAAAATGTGCTATTGGGACCAACACTTTTGCCGTTCTAGCTACAGCTTGGTGGGCCATGTGGTTCGTTAGAAACCAACTCGTTTTCGATCATACTAACAAGGTAACTATCAATGAAATCTTGTTGTTCCACAGCACAACTAGTCATTGTTGGAAATAGTCAAAACGTTTAGACGATGATCCGACTGGTCCGTTGTTCCCTTATCATCGCAGTCATAGCGGTACGCCCAACCAGGCTATTAGGGATTGTGCTACGAAAACTAGGGCTCAGAATCGGTCTGGGAAGTGGGATAAACCTCCGCCGAATTGTTATAAACTCAATTTTGATGGTTCGGTACTCCTGAGTGGCAACTCGTCTTATGGTTTTGTCATCCGTGACTCTGTGGGTTTAGTGGTCTCTGCTGGCAGATTTGTTTGTACAAATATCTCAGTGATTTATGCCGAAAATCTCGGACTCATAATGGGTTTGTTACGTGCAAAAGAGTTGCAACTATCTACACTTCTGATCGAAGGAGACAACCTACTGGTGATAAAATCTCTACTGGGGATTGGAAATGCCCCTGGACAATAGAGATGCTACAAGCTGATATACTGTCTGATATCTCGTCCTTTACTTATGTTGTTATTCGTCATATTTTCAGGGAATCGAATGTTGTGGCTGACTACCTTGCTCGTAGTGCCCTCGTTTCCCCTGCCGACGTCTGCTGTGAGGATGATCCAGAACTGCTTGTTCTCATCCGGAAGGATGCGCTAGGAAGGGTCTCTGCTGCGGCCGACCCGACCTAATTCTTATCTTGCGTCAAAAAAAAAAAAAGAGCTCACCTAGTATTTAATTTCTTTTTCTTTTATTAAAAAATAGAACATTATATATGAATGAAAAGTAAATATATTAATCCAAATTTTTTGGATGATATTATAAAAAATATGAATCCGGCCAAATCTAAAATTTTGTGAGGATGATTGAGTTTTAATCACAAGTAGCTAGGTTGGTAATACAATATATATATAGGAGTATACTTAAATATCCCATCTAAATGGCTAATTAAATACACTTTTTAATTAGGCATTGACACTTTGACGGTTTGCTTTATCTAGCTAGCTACAGACTTATTGTCATGATTCAATTAATTTAGCTAATGGATCTAGCCGCTAATCAAGTTCATGTATATGCATTACTTAGTCATATAAGAAGTTCATGTATATGGATCTAGCCGCTAATGAATCAAGGTTTTTTTTTTCCGAAGCAAGATAAAATTTAGGGAGGATGTCGACGACCCGGCGGCCTTCCTAGAGCATCCAGACGGACAAGATCAGCAAGAACTTCATCTGACTCGCAGCTATTATCGACAGGACTACTGTAGGCAAGACGTGCAATTGTGTCTGCTACAATAAAGGTTTTAACTAGGGGTAGAATTAATCGGTACAATATATACCAATTCTCTTTTTATTTCAACCAAATACCAACTACTCCATGTATTTGATAATTGGGAAATACATACCATTACAATTTACATACGTACCAACCACCGATGTTGGTTGATTATAGTTGGTAATTGCTTTGACACCATCATATAATAACAAAATATACCTCATGGTGTTGGGATTAAAAGTCCCATTTCGACGGTAGACGAAAAATAATAACAAAATATGAGGGGAGGTGAATTCTTACCCACTGACTTAAGTTTTTGTGCTAGTTAAAAGAGTGAATCCTGATCTTTTAATAAAAAAAAAATTAAATCTGATAAGTAGACATTACTACCCTAAATTTTAGGGCTCGTTTGGTTGAATGCGGTTAGTACAATTCCTTGGAACTTAACTTCCCATAAATTGAATTCATGTGAAATGTACTTCTTATGAATTGAAAAAAGTTGTTTGGTTGAATTTTGCTTTTTAGAAATATAAATAGGAAAATAAAGAAAATTACATTAAAAAATTAGGGTGGAAGTTGAGCTTACCTAGCTAGTCCCCTAGGTAAGTGAACTTCCTACAATTTGGAGGAATTGAAATTCTTGAAAAGTTAAATTCCCGTATCTTTCTGTCAACCAAACTCATGAATATATCGTACTTCCTTAATTTTTAAACTCCATGGGGTTTTAACTGACTAACCAAACGAGGCCTTAGGTTGCTAGTTAAATATAGAGTATTATTGTATCAAAAGTTATTTTGGTATATACCGTGCTAATGGATATTAATCATTTCGGAATGGCTCAACCGGAAACGACTTGTGGTAGTAGTATCCATAGATCCTCGGTTCGAACCCCAGATAACCGCTCTTTATTTACCAATTCAAAGTTGGTAATGGATACATGATGATTCGTTATATAATTAGTTGCTAGCCAGAAAATTTGTTGGCAACCTAGTTTAACAATCATGCACTTTCTACCTACGTACGTAGTACTAGACAATAACTAGCAGCAGGGCATCATATGGGTCATGTAAAGCAATTAATTAAATACATTCATCCACAAGCTATTAGCTATATATTCAGAATTTCATGGAAATTAAGAGCAATTATAAGTTGGTTTGGTAAAAACGTACACAAGTGAGCTACCAACGGATTCAGTATTACCAATTAATGCATTTATTCATATCTCCCTTGAAAGTGCTATAACGCCCTCTGTTGTGTGTGTCTATATATATTATTTTGAGATAGTAATTTAATATAAAAAATTTAAATTAATAGGTTATATAGGTCTTATATTGTATAGTGTTAGTTAAGATCTTCTAATTGTATATTCTGTATTAAGATAGAATCCTTTGTGATTATCTTTTCCCTAGTTGTTGAGATTTTATTCTAGAACTCTCGTACAATGTATTATTTATACGATTAATCAATACAGAGAAAATCATCTCTTTCCTCACACATTTACATGGTATCAGCCTAACCTCTCGATCCTCACGATCAAGATGTCGAATCAACCCACCTCCCCCACCCAACTGTTGTTCTCGGCCTCCTCCGATGGCAACTCTCCTCACTTTCATCTGCTCAATTTCACGATTCGTCTAGATCGCAACAACTACTCGCTCTGGCGGACCACTGTTCGCTCGGCCCTCGAGGCATTCGATCTCGCCTCATTCCTCACTCAGGCGGTTCCACCGCCGGCTACCATCCCAGCCCCGGCAGAGGATATTCTCTCCTCCCCTAACATCACCCCAGCGTCTGCACTGGCAGCCTTTGCCAATGAATCCCAGACCTCGTCACGCACTCCGCACATCCCTAACCCCGAGTACCTTGCTTGGGTCCGCAAAGACCGATTGGTGCTTCTGTGGATCCGCTCAACCCTCACCACCCCTATTTTGGGGTACGTTGCTCGCGCCACCACCACCGCCGAGGCTTGGGACATCCTCTCTCGGATGTTTGCTGCCCAATCTCGCGCCCGACAGATGCATCTTCGACATCAGCTACAAACTCTCTCCAAGGGCAGCCTCTCTGTTCTTGACTATGTCCACCAGAAGCGCGCCATCGCCGACGAACTCGCTAAGAGTCTCGTCGTCATCTCCGATGCCGACCTTGTCACCTACATTCTGTTCGGCCTGGGCTCTCAGTATGCTTCGTTTCGGTCTGCCGTCGCCCTCTCCAACGATCCACTGTCTTCGGATGAGCTCCTTGGCCATCTCTTGCAAGAGGAGCAGCGCCTAGAGGAGGATTCTCGCCCTACCATCGACATTGATCAGCCTGCCGCCAACTTTGCTGCATCCCGGGGGCGTGGTCGAGGCCGAGGCCGAGGCCGTGGCCGCTCGTCCGCTGACCGTCCTCGCAGCGACTCACCTGGATCCTCTATTGGTGGTGCTCCTTCCTCCAACAACTCCGACCGCAGCCGCCCAACCTGTCAGATTTGCTCCAAGCAAGGCCATGAGTCCTTCAATTGCTTCCAGCGCCTTAATTTATCGGAGTTTCCAATGACCCATCGCCTCGCTCAAGAGGCTCTTGCCCGATCTGATGGCTCCACCAAGGTTGCGTATTCTGCCGCGTCCCAGTCCGAGCTCACCGATCCTTGGATTGTCGACTCTGGCGCCAGCAACCATGTCACTGCTGATCTCAATGGATTCCAGTCACACTCTCCTTACAATGGCACCGACAACCTAGTTGCCGGGAACGGTATGTCTCTTCCCATTGTTCGTTCAGGGTGTTCTATTCTTTCTGGTCCGCATGCTTCCAAGGCCCTTCAATTAAACAATGTCCTTTTTGTCCCCAAAATTTCAAGACATTTGTTAAGCGTTTCTCAATTATGTCGGGATAACAATGCCTTTGTTGAATTTCATGCTAATTCCTGTGCAATTAAGAACTTGCAGGGCCAGACACTTCTAAGCGGAACCGTTGAAAATGGCCTTTACTGTCTTCCCCGTCAACCTGAGCACTCGAGTCGTCCGTCTGTCTTCCTCGGTGAGTGTGCTTCGGCTGAATGCTGGCATCACCGACTCGCTCATCCTCATGAGTTCGTTCTACGTCGTCTACTTTCAAGTCACAATTTACCCGTCTCTTCCCACAAATTGGCTTTCGTCTGCTCATCTTGTCAGTTAGGCAAGAGTCACCGCTTGCCGCTTCCAAGTCGCACCACTACTGCCGATCGTCCGTTTGACCTTGTTCACTCGGATGTCTGGGGTCCTGCGTCAGTGTCTTCCTTGTCCGGAAAGAAATACTATATTACTTTTATTGATGATTGTACCAAGTTTACTTGGATCTATTTTTTTGCCAAATAAAGCTCAGGTTTATACTACTTTCCAGTTGTTCATTAAAATGGTTCAAACACAATTCTCCACACAAATCAAAGCCTTTCAAACCGACTGGGGGGGGGGGGGGGGGTTGAGTATCGCAATGTATCCTCCTATCTAGACACTTTGGGAATCCGGCATCGCGTGTCTTGCTCGTACACACCTCAACAGAATGGCACCTCTGAACGTCGCAATCGGTCCATTGTTGAAAAAGGTCTTGCCCTTCTAGCTCACGCCAACTTACCAAAACATTTTTGGGAATATGCCTTCCACACCTCGGTGTATCTCTCGAACCGAACTCTCACTCCCATTCTCAACTCCAAGTCTCCCTTTGAGGTCTTATACAACAAGGTACCGGACTATGGTTTCTTAAAGTCCTTCGGTTGCTTATGCTATCCCTTTCTCCGTCCCTACACTCACTCCAAACTCGAGTTTCGATCCCTACCATGCATCTTCTTGGGATACATCACCAAACACAAGGGCTACCTATGTCTTCACTCCCCTACGAATCGAGTCTACATCTCCCGTTACGTAGTCTTCGATGAGTCCACATTCCCCTACTCAGCTCCGGTGTCTTGTCCGGACATCGCCCCCATCGCCTCCTCTCCTATTGCCATTCTACACCAGGCTGCTGACGGCTCCTCCCCTGTGCGCCCAGCATCCCCGTTGGAGTCTCCTCCCACCCCTGCTCCTGTCGTCTCTGGTCCCCCGTCACCTCCACCATCCCCCTCTGTCGTCCCTTCCACTGACTCGGCAGCGTCCCCCGCTGCTTCGTCCTCATCCTCTGCGTCCCCTGTTGCGTCCTCCCATGTGTCTTCACCCACATCTCAACCCTCGGTCTCCGCTAGTTCTGGCTCTGTCTCGTCCTCGGGCACTCTCGACAGCCCCGCTGCATCCCCGGCTCCCTCCCCTCCACCGCCTCCTGCCCCGACTCATCCCACATGGTTCCGTGCATCGGATACCTCTAGCCATCACATGTCCACACGGGCTCGCACCAATGATCTAAAACCCGAAGCCTTTTCCGCCACCAAATACCCGCTACCCCTTGCCCTCCTAGCTCACCCAAAACCTCGCTTCTTCCATCAAGCCTCAAAACACCCTCACTGGCAGCATGCTATGCAGTCTGAATATGATGCTCTAATGACTAATGGGACTTGGGACCTCGTTCCCAAGCCTTCGGGTGCTAACATTGTTGGTTGCAAGTGGGTTTACAGGGTCAAAACCAAGGCGGATGGATCTATTGATCGCTACAAGGCTCGTCTGGTGGCAAAGGGGTTCAATCAAGAAGCTGGGGTTGATTATTTCGATACATTTAGTCCTGTCATCAAACCTACCACCATCCGTCTCATTCTGAGCCTCGCGGTTACCCATGCCTGGCCTCTGAGGCAAGTCGACATCAACAACGCCTTCCTCAATGGCGATCTAGCTGAAACCGTCTACATGGAGCAACCACCCGGCTTTCAGGCGTCTGACCGGCCTACCCATGTTTGCCGCCTTCGGAAGGCCTTATATGGCCTCAAACAGGCTCCGAGGGCATGGTTTCACAAGCTTCGCTCCGCCCTCATTCGGCATGGCTTTGTTGGCTGCATCTCCGACTCCTCATTGTTCATCAAAAAGGTCGGACAGCAGGTTGTTTATGTCTTGGTGTATGTCGATGATTTGATCATTACAGGCTCTCATGGATCGTTCATTGATGCCTTTGTTTCGACGCTTCATCGCACATTCTCCCTCAAGGATCTCGGGCCTTTACATTACTTCCTCGACATTCAGGTCACTCGGTCTCCCACCAGCCTGCATCTCAGTCAGCAGAAATACATTGCTGACATCTTGGATCGGTGCGCCATGACCGGTGCTCGTCCCATTGCTTCGCCGGCTGAACCTGGTTCCCGCCTTCACCTAGATGGTGATCCGTTCTCTGATCCACATCTGTACCGCAGCATCGTCGGCGCTCTTCAGTATGTTACCATCACTCGCCCTGAGATCTCCTATGCTGTCAACAGAGTCTGTCAGTTCATGCATAGTCCTACGGATGCTCATTGGTCTGCTGTCAAGCGGATTCTCCGCTAACTAAAGGGAACAATCTCGGCTGGTCTGCGTCTCCAGCAGCTCCAGGACCGTCGCTTAGTTGCCTTCTCTGACACCGGTTGGGCTTCAGACCCTGATGACTGTCACTCCCAGCATGGTTTCGCCATCTACTTTAATTTGGTGGCAATCTCATCAGCTGGTCGTCTCGCAAGCAGAAAGTCATCGCTCGGTCGAGTACTGAGGCCGAGTACAGGGCCATTGCTTTCACTGCCGCAGAGCTCATCTGGCTTCAACAGCTTCTCCAGGAAATGGCCATTGCCATTCCTCGAGCTCCGATCCTTCTCTGTGACAACCTTAGTGCCACTTTTCTCTCGGCCAACCCTGTCTTCCATCAACGGTTCAAGCACATCAAGATTGACTATCACTTTGTTCGTGAACAAGTCGCTGCGCGTGATCTTGTTGTTCGCCATGTACGCTCTCTTGATCAGGTCGCCGACATCTTCACCAAGGTCGTTGGTAACTCTCGGTTTCAGAGTATGCGTTCCAAGCTGCATGTTCCTCCTCGACCATGAGCTTGCGGGGGCGTGTTAGTTAAGATCTTCTAATTGTATATTCTGTATTAGGATAGAATCCTTTGTGATTATCTTTTCCCTAGTTGTTGAGATTTTATTCTAGAACTCTCCTACAATGTATTATTTATACGATCAATCAATACAGAGAAAATCATCTCTTTCCTCACACATTTAATCATATCTCCCTTGCAAGTGCTATAACGCCCTCTGTTGTGTGTGTCTATATATATTATTTTGAGATAGTAATTTAATATAAAAAATTTAAATTGATAGGTTACATAGGTCTTATATTGTATAGTGGGCCCAAATGTCCAATACCTTTGTAACCTATATATGTGTGTGTGTGTGTGTGTGTGTGTGTGTGTGTGTGTGTGTGTTTATCAATAAATGGAAACCCTCAAGGAGGACTTTACATCAATTCTACATTCCTACATGGTATCAGAGTCTTTTCTTCCTAACGGAACCCTAAATTGATCCTCTCGTCTCACCGGTCTTCTTCTTCCTCCGACTCGCCGTCGTCGTCATCCTCTTCCTCAGATCCGGTCTTCTTCTTCCTCAGATCCAGCCCCGGCATATCTCGCCCTCCCCGTCACGCCACCCACCGCCGCCGGCATCTCTCCCCGTCGCTACATCTCTCTCGCCACTTCGTCCAAATCGAGCCCTCGCTTCGCCGCCGCCGAGCCCAGCTCGAGCCGCCGCCGATTGGAGCCTCGCCTTCGCCGCTTCCATTCGCCGACAAGGAAGACCTCCATTGCAGCTTAAATCGACGGTCTTTCAATTTATTTTCTAGAAATTACAAAAAACGTCCCTTATGTTTATCTTAATTCCGTTTTTGGCCCTATGTTAGTTTCTTATTAAGATCAGGGGCCAATACTTCTCAAAAAAAAAAAAAGCAACCGTACTCCGGATATCCCGCCCCTCGTCATGCCGGTACTCAGGCCTATCTGACATCGTCCGATCCAGGCTATGTTCCGCCTGCTATGCATCACGCCTTCTCCTCTACGCAACTGACATTCTCCGACTCTTCAAGGTACATGGACACTGGTGCCACCTCTCATATGGCGAACTCCTCAGGTAACCTCTCTTCTATTTCCTTTAAAGGTCTTGCACACTCTATTAACGTCGGCAATGGTGGTCGCCTTGCTACTTCGGGGATTGGTCACGCCAATTACAGACCCCAACCCACCCATTACACCTTAACAATGTCCTCATTACCCCAAAGATTGTCAAAAACCTTATCTCTATCCGTCGGTTCACTACTGACAACAATGTTTCCCTTACGTTTGATCCATATGGTTTCTCTGTGAACGATCTTACTACGGGGGTTACTCGAATGAGATGTAACAACACCGGGGAGCTCTACCCTGTCACACCACCTCCTGCGTCCAGTCATTCGTGCCCGGTCGCCCTCTCGGCATCATCGTCTAGCCTGTGGCATGCACGCCTGGGCCATCCCAGTGCTACCGTTCTAGATGTCCTCCGTCCCCAAAGTATTGTCACCTGTACTAAAGACCCACGCTCTGGTTTATGATCTTCCTGCCAACTAGGCAAACATGCCAGACTGCCGTTCCAACGGTCTTTGACCTCTACCCTTGCTCCCTTTGATATCATTCATAGTGACATTTGGACCTCTCCTGTGCCTAGCATGGAGGGTCACAAGTACTACCTCTTGTTTCTTGATGATTACACTCATTTCTTATGGGTCTTCCCGTTGCATTTCAAGTCTCAAGTGTTTTCTGTCTTTGCCAGATTCCATGCCTACATCAAAACACAGTTTCACACATCCATCAAATGTTTTCAATGTGACAATGGCCGTGAATTTGACAACAAAGACTTTCACTCTTTCTTTGCCACAAATGGGATCTCCTATCGCTTGTCTTGTCCCTATACTTCTCAGTAGAATGGCAAGGCTAAACGAATCATCAGAACCATTACCAACATGATGCGCTCTCTCCTCTTCCACGCATCTATTCCCCTTCCCTATTGGCCTCACGCTTTATCCACCACATGTTATCTTCTAAACATTCTCCCATCCACTACCCTACACCATCGCTCGCCAGCTCAGGCACTTTATTACACCATGCCTAGGTATGATCACCTTCGCACCTTCGGGTGCTTGTGTTTCCAAACCAGTCTTCCACAGCCCCACATAAGCTTCACCCGCGCTCCACTCCATGTGTCTTCCTAGGCTATCCGTCTGATCATCGCGGTTACCTTTGCCTCGATGTCAAGACCCATAAGCTTATTGTGTCACGTCATCTCACGTTTGATGAGTCTCGCTTTCCCTTTTCTCCTTCTCCTCTCCCCTCTTCCACACCTCCTGTGTCTCAGTCCGAGTCAGAGTCATCATTCCCTCTTTTTTTTCTTCCCCAGAGCTCTCCCGGTGCTCCTACCTCTCCCCCTCCACCACAACCACCACCCCCTACCACCAGACCACACACCCGCAGCGTCTCCGGTGTCTTCTGACCCCGTCAGATCATCTCTATGACCATCAAAGATCGACCCGCCTCCCAAAACCATACATACGCACCGCCATCCCCTCGCCAAGAAGTGATGCCGCGGCCGCAGCCAATCAAAGCTCCGTCCCCAACCCTTCGCCCAACCTACTAGCGGCGGTCGCAGCATCATGCCGCGACCGCAACCTATCACCTTGATGTGGGCTTGCAACGCCCGCAACATTCCCCGCAGCCTCCGCCCCCTGCCTCCGTCCTTCCCGACTCCCAATCCCCCCTGCCCCCACCCCGACCTCTCTTTCCCCCATTCCCACCTCCCACAAAACAGCTCTCCTCGACCCGAATTGGCAGGTGGCTATGCTCGACGAATACAGAGCACTTACGAAGAATGGTACTTAGGTTCTTGTCCCTCGCCCTCCTGAGGCGAACGTCATCCGTTGTATGTGGCTCTTCCGTCACAAGTTCCGTTCTGATGGGACGCTGGAGCGCTACAAAGCCCGTCTTGTGGTCAACGGTCGATCTCAGCAGGCAGGTATTGATTGTGATGAAACATTCAGCCCCGTGGTCAAGCCTGCCACTATCCGAGTGGTTTTGAGTTTAGCACTGTCGTGCAACTTGGCCATCCATCAGTTAGATGTCAAGAACGTTTTTCTGCATGGCCATCTGAATGAGACAGTCTACATTTGAATGCGGAGTTCGCCATGGCTGATCTGGGTCAGTTGTCCTACTTCTTGGGAGTTGTTGTTCAGCGTCATGCGTCTGGTCTGTTTCTCTCTAAGAGTAAGTATGCTGCTGAGATTGTTGCTCGGGCCAAGATGGGTAATTGTAATCCTGTTGCCACCCCAGTCGATACATCCAACAAGCTCGGTGCTCATTCTGACCCTCTGGTTGATGATCCGACATTGTACAGGAGCCTCGCTGGTGCCATTCAGTATCTCACATTCACCAGGCCTGACATCAGTTACGTCGTTCAGCAGATCTGCTTGTTCATGCATGCACCCAAGGAACCCCACTTTCAGGCCTTGAAGCGGATCATTCGGTACATCAGCGGCACCCTCGAGCTAGGCACCACAATCACTCTTTCCTCTAAGCTTGACCTTGTTGCTTACACGGATGCAGATTGGGGTGGTTGTCCTGACACGCGTCGCTCCACGTCTAGTTACCGTGTCTTCCTCAACGACACCCTTGTGTCATGGTCAGCAAAGCGTCAGTCAGTCGTGTCTCGCTCCAGCGCTGAGGCAGAATACAGGGGTGTTGCCAACGTTGTCTCCGAGTGCTCTTGGCTCCGCAATCTCCTTCTTGAGCTCTGTTGCCCTCTTCAAAAAGCCACTCTGGTCTACACTGACAACGTCTCCGCCGTCTATCTGGCTAGCAACCCAGTCCAGCATCAACGCACGAAGCACATTGAGCTCGATCTCCACTTCGCCCGGGACAAGGTTGCCATTGGACATGTCCGCGTTCTACATGTCCCATCCTCATATCAGTACGCTGATATATTAACCAAGGGTTTACCTCGACAGTTGTTCATTGATTTTCGATCTAGTCTCACTGTACGGGCCCCTCCAGTTTCGAATGCGGGTGTTTGATAGATTACATAGGTCTTATATTGTATAGTGGGCCCAAAAGGCTCAATACCTTTGTAACCTATATATGTGTGTGTGTGTGTTTATCAATGAATGAAAACCCTCAAGGAGGACTTTACATCAATTCTACATTCCTACATAAATAAAAACTAAAACAAAGAATTAACCTAAGTTGGTAACGAGGGAAGGAAAAACAAAAGTTATTTAGTTCAAACCCTAATATTTCCATTATTTATATATATTCTTTGCTATATTATTATTCCTCTTTCAATTAAAAATGACATATAGAAAAGAAAATTACAAAGAGAAACGTACAAGTCATCGTACACTGTAAATTACAACTCAGTAGGAAAAACGAATCAACTGGTCAAAAGGAAGACATACACAGAGAACACTGAGGATCACTAGTGGATACCTCATATTATGGATTTCACAAAGCCATCAAATTGCTATATTGCATTTCTACGATGTCTCTGATCTGAGCATGATAAATCAACCACCGTTCACATAAAGCCTGAAACACAACAAGAACAACAAAATATACCAATCCACAAACCCACACCCAATCCACACCATAACACCATTGCCATTCAAATTAACTCCCAAAATCCAAACACTAACTTATTGTTTTATTTAATGTTGACTAGGACTATAGTACTTTTGTTATTCAATTTAAATACACGATAAAATAATTGAAGTACACCTATGGCCCGGAATATATGGAGTTGAATTTCATAATCATATAACATAATTGAATTGGGATGATAAGTATATATACTTTATTTTGAAAGAATTATTCCACCTTTGAAGTTTGATCCTTAGATTCTACTAGCATATAGTTATTTGACAAAGTAAGAGAATTTGGTAAAAAGGTAGATTATAATTGGTTAAATCGAGAGTCCGAAAAATAAGTGCGAAGAATTATTCCATCTTTTCTCGATCTTCTCTCTTTTATTTTTAGTCCTTGGACAACTCGGTTTTATAATTAAAAAAACTACGTACCTTAGTCAAGTGTTACTAACTTAGTCGATAAGGATCGGATCATATATTTATCTAATAGTCACGAGTTCGAAAGGGTTCAAAGTGTTTTCCATTGAAAAAAATGCCATAAAATAGCTAGCATATACTCTGCATATATGCATTGTATTGTTTATTTCCAATACAGAATCTTCAAGAAAAGAAGTTGGTCGTAGTATATAAATGTAATAGTCTACCTAAAATTAATTTAAATTCACAAATCAGCACCACAAAAAATTGATTAAAAATAACAACCTGCAAAATAATAATTTATACGATCGAGTAGGTTATAGTTTATGAATTCGATAAAGGATAAAGGCTTATAACTATAAATATACACCAAATAAAGAATATGGTATTATTCCTATGGGTGATCCTTTTTTATATATATCTTTATATTCCAGCTTATATATAGTGATTAAATAATTAGTACGGAGTATATTTTATTTGTATATTTATTTAATTCTTTCCTATTGACTTTAATTGGTTTCTTTGAATGTTAATATGTTTCTCTGTTGGGAACGAAACCCCATCGGATAGATCAACGTCCTACAAGATATATCTAACCGGCGAGGAGATTTCCATATAATTAATTTGATTTTCATATGATTTGTTGCGTTTTAGAACGACACGTACCTTAATTTGTTAGCATATATTTTCTTCGATCTATAAAACAAATTAAATAATTAATTTGTTTATAATCGAGTGGCAAATGACAATTACTTGTACATTTTTTAAGTCTGATTTTTTTTAATGTGAAGAAAGATTTTTGATTCTCAATCGACAAATCAGATAAGGCGATAGAATGATAGATAAACTAATTATTATGTACAACCGTCGAGCAGAAACAAATGACAGAAAGGAAAATACACGAAGCAAATGACGGAAAAGAAAATGCAGAAATAAAAATATATGTCATCCTACACTGTAAACTACAATTCAACATAATACACGAATTGACCAACCAAAAAGAAAACGCACACATTGAGCTCTGGGGATCACTAGTGGAAACCTCATATTATGGACTCCATGCGTCATCAGGTGTCGATCGCATTTCCACGATAACTACAAGCATGGCCAATCAAATCATCATTCACATAAAACCTGCACCACAACAAGGAGTACGATAACAAGATCATAAGTAGGCTACCATAATGGTAAGCCCAAATAGAGGCATATGAGCCAGGACGTACTTATAATAAAAAAAACAGTCAATAATGAATGGGCACATATATACAGAAGAGTGATTGGAAAAGGACCTCAGTCGCCTGAGACGAGGCTGAGAGATGCCAATTAAAAACACATGCGACGAGATCGGAGTCGGGTCGGGGCTCTCTCTGATGAACTGTAGACGAAGACACCCCACGAGGCTCTGGACTTGTGCAAATGCCAATTATAACCAAGTACTTGACCTACTCCGATCCACTTGACTAACAACTAAGTATCAAAGATAAATTGTACATATGCATCAAAGATGAGTATATAAATAGAAAAATGATAAAAATAGGACTGGACTTGTGCAAATGCGATGCATTGGGTATTTGGGTCTCTTTTATTTCCACATTTGGTCCGACCTCTTTATTCTCCATTGATTTTATTATATTAACATGTAACTGCATTTATGCAAAAACACGTACTAATAGATCAACGATGACTATACAAAGCTTTAGCTATTATAAGCATTGGCCACATGTTATGTGCAACCTAAAGTGTTACAATAAATTGGGTAACCATGCAATGTATATACCTTGATTCTTGCTTTAAGTAGGTGAATGAACATGAGCTTAATTACCATTTTTTCATTTAATATGTAGTACAAGTGTGCAATTCAAATGCCAATTAAGGCCTTGTTTGGCAATTGTCCTTATTCAATTAATTCATTTCCATCTCATCACAATGTGTATGTATGGCTACCAAAATAAACTGTTAAGAAATAAGTAAAAGTGGATGTTTTTCTTTTGGAAATTTTATAGGAAACCACCCTTATTTATTAGGCTTTTCATTTAATCACCCCTTATACAAAATCTTTCACTAAACCACCCCTTATTGATTAGGCTTTTCATTTAACCACCCCTTATACAAAACCTTTCACTAAACCACCCCTTATATAATTCTGTCCACAGATAACCACCCCTACTTCTATTCCATCCAATTTGATGTTAAAAAATTATGAAAAGACCAAAATGTCCTTTAAAACTATCCATCTTTGACTCTCTTGCCTCTACTCGTGCTCGATTTATCTCAGTTCTCTAGTGGTGGACTGGTGGATCACGCTGGCTTGGCGGTGACTCGGGTGGTGCTCGACTGGATTCACTGTGTCCCTCTCGCTCGCAGCCTCTCTCTCTCTCTCTCTCTCTCTCAAGTTCGCATCGGGTGAACTTGCAATTGCAGAACTAACAGGCTGAACTCTGAACTGATGAACTTGTGATTTAATTGAACGAATAGGCTGAAATCTGAAGCCGCTCAACTTGTTAATTAATTTCGAATGAACAACCCTCTTGATTTTGAACGAACATCAGGATGGTTTAATTGTCTATGAATTGTGGTTTTTTTAATTTTTTGTTTGTGATCAGTGTATATATATATATATATATATGGGGTGGCTCATGTGAGAACACCTCTTAAGGTGAGAACCTAAGAACAAATCTACACCATCAAATCCAACAAAATCAACGGTTGTGATTAACAGTGTTTTTTATTTGAAAAAAATAAATAAATTCGGTGGGCCCACCACTTCAAGAAAGAAAGTTGCGCCGTCCGCGCGTGATTCAACATTGGCTGGGTTTCATTTATTTTTTTCATTCATCTCTGTTTTCTCTTCTTCTTTTTTGTGTTTCGTTTTTTTTTTTTTATGTTTGTTTTCAAGATAATTGTATTAAAATAAAATTATTCGGTTAAATTAGAAAGATTATTCATAAGAGATGCTTATTCGGTAAAATTTGATATATTATTCTATTAAATTATAGAGATTATTCGTATATTAGAGGAAGATTATTTATAAATTTGTAGTTTTAGGGATGTTAAAATAATAATAAAATATTTATTTTTCGGTAAAATCACAATTGGTATTCGTATATAAGAGGAAGTTTGAAACAATTATCTATAAGAATAAGTTTGAAACAAATCATAAAATGATTATTCGGTTAAATTTGAGAGATTATTCGGTTAAATTATAGAGATTATTCGTAAGTAAAAGGTTAATTATTTACATATTTATTGATTTTTTAATGTTAAAATAATAATCAAGAAAAGTGTACATTATTCATTAAAATCACAAAGATTATTTATATGTACGAGGAAGTTTGAAGCAATTAAAAACATAAAAAAGAATTAATTAAATTATGAATTAATTATCCAATATTATACGATCAGACTTGACAACCGATTAATTAATAGTTTTCACTCCATAAATCAGCCAACAATTATTTGGTTAAATTACATTATTCAATTAAATTAGAAAAAATTATTCATATTTAACATAATGATCATTCGTATAGATAAAATCAATTATTCATATGAATTGAAGTGATTATTCACATAATTAAATTTTGTTGGATATAAGAGATTATTCGTATATATAAAATCTATTATTCGTATATAAAAAATTATTCGTATATAAGAGGGAGGGGGATTGTTTACCTATGTATTAATTACACTATCAGAGTATCAGGTAAAAAATGACAAAATTAAAAAAAAAAAAATCGAACCCACATGCTGGTATGTAGAAATAAAGAAAAAAAGAAGGTGGCCCCACAATTTTTTCCGTCTCAAACTCACGCACAGTAACAAGGTGAGAGTGAATAGTTTGGCAGTGGGTCCCGCATTTTTTATTTTAAAAAATAGGATAATTTATGATAAATCTTGACCTTTCATTTCCCTCTCATCCAATGGTCTAAAATTGTTCCTACGTTCCCACCCTAAGGGGTGTTCTCATCCGATCCACACTATATATATATATATATATATATATATATATATATATATATATATATATGTATAGGGAAGCTTTAAAATGTAAAATATCCTTAACGTGTAAAATTTGCTTATGGTGTAAAATTTTGTCTTTTAGTGAAAACCAGACCACGCATCCTTTTTAAAAAAAAAAAACCGAACCGGTTTATAAAAAAAATGAACCGCTTCTTCTTCATCTCCCTCAGCGCTCTGATTTAGAAATGGAAATGGCAGGAGGCGAGGCGGTGGCGGCGATCGGAGCATTGATGGCGCCTGCAGCGAGCCCTAACGTCGTCTTCCTCTCCAACGAATTCCAACAGCTAAGCCGAAATCGACCTACGCCAGCCTTGCATTGTCGTCGTCGAGCCTCACCGGAGACAGGAGCCAGTCGAATTCGGCGTTCTCGAGCCGGAGCGGTCACCGGATGGCGTGGATCTGGCTTCTCCTCCTCGCAATCGCCGGAATCCTCCCCGGAATCGTCGGAATCGGGAACAATTCCCGCCTTGCCCAACAACATCGGTGCACCGATTCGCCGCCTTCGACCGCGACCTTCCCGCCACCGATGCCACCAGTGATTGCCACCAACGAACTCGCCCCGCAACCACGGTCTCGTATCTGCCTCCCCCTTGCTCCGTCGTGCCCTAGGCTGCCACCGGGAGCTTGCCGAAGTCCACCCGTACAACCGCCATTTGTACTCGGAGTTTTACAGTGGATGTGAGGAAGGGGATGATGAAATTACAATTTTTGTCCCATACTTTGCCTTTCTTTCAAAATACGCCCTTATCTCAATTTAATAAATTACAAAATTATTCCATTGTTTATAAACGCACAACATAATATTATATTTGCACAACTTAAAATTATATTACAATTATTTAGATTTTTTGAATGATTTAGGTTGAGATTGAAAACCTAGGGTTTGATTTAGGAGCGGAATTTGGGGCTTTTTCCCAAAAGCCAAATTGATTGAAATTGATGATATGGTTGTGTTGTTGGGTTGATTTTGAGCTAATTTCATGTTCATATCATTGTCAAATTGTTTATGGATCATGAGCTAATTGAATTTTAGAATTTTAGATTGCGATATGTTTTAGAATTTGGGGCTTTTTGCCAAAAGCCAAATTGATTGAAATTGATGATATGGTTGTGTTGTTAGGTTGATTTTGAGCTAATTTCATGTTCATATCATTGTCAAATTGTTTATGGATCATGAGCTAATTGAATTTTAGAATTTTAGATTGCGATATGTTTTAGAATTTTGAGGTTTTTGCCAAAAGCCAAATTGATTGAAATTGATGATATGGTTGGGTTGTTGAGTTGATTTTGAGCTAATTTCATGTTCATATCATTGTCAAATTGTTTATGGAGCATGAGCTAATTGAATTTTAGAATTTTATATTGCGATATGTTTTAGAATTTAGGGCTTTTTGCCAAAAGCAAAATTAACTTAAATTGATGATATGGTTGTGTTTTTGGGTTGATTTGGAGCTAATTTCATGTTCATAGCATTGTCAAATTGATTTCAAACTTGCATCTATCAACCTAAATTAGCCGAGAGGTGAACCCAAACTCTCAAAAGTAAAAAAAAAAACAAAATTAAAACATCGATTTCAAAAGCACATCTTTTGTCTTATTAATGCACATTATGATCTTACATTTGCACAATTGTATTCTTAATCTGCACAATTGTATCTTACTTTTGCACAATTGTAGTTTAAATTTGCACAATTGTATCCTACTTTAAATTTGCACAATTAAAGTTGCACAAATGCACTTTACAGTTGCACAAATGCACTTCACAGTTGCACAAATGCACTCCACAGTTCCACAAATGCACTTCACAGTTGCACAAAAGGTATCGAAAACGGGAAAAAGTGCATGTACCCATAAAATTAGACATATTTACCAATTTACCCATAAATTAAACATATTTCAATTATAAATTTTTATAATTGAAATAGACACATTTACCTATTTACCTCATAATGAATTATTTGTCTGCACAAAATAAACTTATATTTGCACAATAAGATGTTATATGTGCACAAAAGCAAGTTATACTTGCACAACAGAAAGTGTTACCACGGGAAAAAAAAATCTGGGCAAAAAAAAAAAAATTAAAAAAAAAAAATCGGGTCCGAGAAGGGGGGCAGGGGGGGCACACGCATGGGCAAGGGGGGCAGATGTTCTACTAATAAAATTAGGCCCATTAGTAATTAAATTAGGCCCAATAGTAATTAAATTAGGCCCATTAGCAAATTTTACACAATAAGCATATTTTACACTTTAAGGAATTTTTACATTTGAAGTAAACCCTATATATATATATATATTAGTTGATTCGATTGTACTCTGAGTCTGAGTCTGTGATGTATAATTGTATATGAGTAATATGACTATATATTGAATATTGATCAGTTAAGACAGTAACTTAGTTTGTTTCTTATCACTATCAAGTGTTGTTTATTTGCTTTGTTTATTGATTAGTAGAGTAAGATAGCAATTATGAGTTGCTTTGTTTAATTGTTTATATGGAAATGAAGAGACATATAAGTTTAGATGATATGGATTGAGTTTTTGTTTTTTAACATATATGTTTATGTCACCTTTTGTTCGTTTTTAGCAAAATAAAGTTAAAATATTGGTCACGACTTAATTAATCATATAACTTTCATTTACATTATGTTTTTGTTAATGTAGTGATGGTAAACAGTATAGAAATGAATAACTATTATATCATATGTATTCTAGTCCTAGTACAGGGGTAAATATAATAAAATATTAACAAAACGTTTTGACCGCTAAGAATCCGCCAATAAGGCCGCCGAACCGTCTTGGCGCTTGGCGGTACCTCACCGCCGAGCATTCGCTGAGCGTTTTTTAGAACATTTATTATACCTTATGATTGGAGAAACTTCTGCATTCGTGATCAGTTTACATCATCGAATCCCTCTCCGAATCCCCTGGTCGTGTAGCCTGAAGTTCGTCGATGGCTCTGAAGTCTGGACGATCGTAGGATTTCTATATATGGCAGCAGAAAGGTTGAAGATGGATAGTTAAAAAAAAAGGGAGCATTTCGGTCTTCTCAGAATTTTTTAACATCAAATTGGACGGAATAGAGGTAGGGGTGGTTATCTGTTGACGAGATTATATAAGGGGTGGTTAATTTAGTGAAAGGTTTTGTATAAGGGGTGGTTAAATGAAAAGCCTAATAAATAAGGGGTGGTTTAGTGAAAGGTTTTGTATAAGGGGTGGTTAAATGAAAAACCTAATAAATTAGGGATGGTTTAGTGAAAGGTTTTGTATAAGGGGTAGTTAAATGAAAAACTCAAAAACCTAATAAATAAGGGGTGGTTTCCTGTAAAAATTTCCTTTTCTTTTTAATGAGGTAAAACGGTTGTATGGATGTCAAAAAATAGTCAAAGGTAGTTAAAATTTTGAGTTAAAAAATAAGATAAGAGCAAGCTCAACAACTTCTCTAAAATAGATAAAATGTAAGATTTTAGAGAAAAAAACCATTTTTTCTCCCCAATAGCTTCTCTAAACTTATCTCTTAAATAGAGAAATGGATGGAGAGAGAGAAAAAATATCTAAATTTAGAGGAAGAGTTAGAATCTGCAAAATTTAATGCGTTCACCCCTTTCAACGTCTACCTATTTGTTCATTGGTGATTGCCTATTGATTTAATGAAGTTATTGGAATTTTATTTATTAAATTATGAATTTATGCATCTATTATAGTGTATAATAAATGTAGCAATTTGTATAATAGATAATCTATTGGAGTTATGGTGTAATTTTTTTTAGAGATTTTGTTATTTTGTTCTCTATTTTAGAGATTTTTTAGAGGAGCTGTTAGGGATGCTCTAATAGAAGGAGCTTTTTTAATGTTTAAAATTTTAACTACAAAAACCACCCCACTCTTTTTGCATTAATTGGTTATTTATTCATCACAATTAAAACACATTTGTTCCCCATACAGAGGTTATCTTTTTGTTTAAATTTTTAACTACTTTTATCAACAGTTTATAAATTTTACCCTATTTATAATTTTAATCAGTTTATTAACCTCATCCCATACGAACCCAATATCTTATGGGGATTTCACAAAAATGTCCAAAAAATTTGCTCTAATTAGAGGAGTGCCCACAAATTTAAAAAAATTGGTGGAGTGTCCATCCCCCTTGCCCCCCCTCAGTTCCCCCAGGCCCCCCCTCGCGTGTCCAATTTTTTTAAAAAAAATTACATGTCAGCACTTTCTGTTATGCAACTATAACCCGATGTTATGCAAATATAATATTATGATATGCAAATATAATATTATGTCATGCAAGCTTAAACAACCTTATGAAAAGAATATGCACATGCATTTGTATTTTAAAATTGCATGAATATATCTTATTTGCATATAAGCACATCACTCTAACATTGATTGACCTAAGAGGCTTTTAAAATTGTATAAATGTCAACGTTGATGTTACTGACACCGACATTCCTGACACCGTTGACACTGACATTGTTGACATTGCTGGCACTGCTGACACTGTCACCGCTAACATTGTGAACACCACTAATATTTTTCGTATCAGCGTTGACGCTGATGTCGGGTGACGCCGACATCGGAGATGCTGATGCTCATGTTGACTGACGATGATGTCGGCTAACGCCGACATCAGAGATGCTAACGCTAATTAGGGGTGTGCATAACCGGGTACCCGACCCGACACGGTTAATTGTGTCGGGTACCCGAAACCGTTAAGGCTGAAAACGCCGATCCGAACACGACACGGTTAATACCGGGTATCCGACACGGAAACACGAAACGGTTCCGTGTCGGATACCCGTGTAACCCGCCACGAACCAAAAATTGAGATGTTCCCTACCGATTTGTAAACAACAAACATGAAACAATAATTTGATACATATTCCATCCAAACCAAATTGAAAATATTCAAAATAACCTACAATTACCAACTGTGTTTGATAGATCTATACTAAATTGAAAACTTTTCAATTTGATCAAACCCTAATTTCTCTAGATTCCACCAACAAATGTAATCGACCAGAGAGAAAGACATGGAATTGAATCCAGGAAGATAAGTGAGGAGACCTTCGAGCCTAGATCTGAAATTAAAGCCATAATTTTTGAAATTTGACAAAGGAAGGAGGATGATAGATCTGATCTAAGAACATTGGCAAAGGAGCTGCCTCTTCGCCTCTTCGTCATCGACGAGAGTCACCTTGTCGCCGGCTCGTCGCTTTGTCATTGCGAGTCGCCTTGTCGCCGGCTCGCCGCCTAGTTGTGCTGTGGTCCGAGTGGAAGGCCTGGCCATGTCTCTGTTTCGATTAGGGGTAGCGACTTGCTGGGAAGTGAGCCGCTCATCACCTCCGTCATGGACATTGATAACTCCACTCCCTTTGATGAGAATCGGAATTAGTTTCAAAGGCTTTGACATGCAGTTTGTGTCAAAGGTCTTGGAGCTTTAACAGTGTTGATGAAATACAAAACCTGCTCTATATGTTATTATGTCCGAATATTATATTATGTTATTATATGCTTCCATATTATTATTATATATTCACTAACCTTTCAGGAAGCTATTTGAATTATATCTCCTTCCTTAAGCGTTCAAAGCTGAAAGATCAAATCGAGATCATGGCTTCCGAAGTTTTCAAAGATAGAAGATTGCGCTCAAGCCATGATCCTCTCTTAGCTGTTGGAGAAGATTCCTTCCTCAAGTGGCGCCGATGATCTTCACTATATAAAGGAGATGAAGAAAGAGAGAGAGAGAGGACTTACGCACTTCAAGAATATCATTGCACAATCAGCCCTCAAGTTTAGGATCTCTCTTCAGCGTGTTCTCTCTGCTTGTTCTTAAGAGTCTTATATTTTGTTTCAAAGCATTTGAGAGATACACAGTGAGCTTATAGGATATATTCAGAGAGAGTGTTATACTCGAGAGTTTGTAACTCAGGTAGTAGACACTAGGCGATTGATTCACTGAGAGTAAGAGGATTGTACTAGATAGCTGAGAGAGGTGGGGCTCTCCTAGATTGGTCTAGGACTCCAAGGGAACGTGAGTTGACTAGATTGCAATTGTATAGGAGAGAGGCTTCTCGGTGAGCTATTAGGATCCTAAGCTTTGTGAATCAATAAAAGCCGGTTGAATCCTAGGGTTGTGGAAGAACCCTAGGCGGGGACGTAGGCCAAGTTCGTGCCGAACCTCGTTAACAATTCGTTGCGTCCTTTACTTTATTGCTTTACCATATTTCCACACTTGGTTCGTATTGTTTAACTTTGTGATTCAGGTTTTCAGAGAAAAGACTAAGTCTAATTTCAAAGGGTTTGGCAAGAGCTTCAAACGTCTTGAGACTTTCTGCGAAAAACCGACATACTCTATTCAACTCCCCTTCTAGAGTATCTTTACATTACTTTGTTTTACATTATCGAACCTTCAATTGGTATCAGAGCTTTACTCACTGCTTTTGATCGAGGCAGTTTTTCCAGCATAATCATGAATTGGCATTTCCAGAGACATTTAGGGCAATCAAACAAGGTATTTCTTCATCAAGTAAAACTAAACCGTTTTGATTCAACGCTCCCACCATTTTTTTCGATTTCAAAAACATAGAACCCCGCATTGATCCAAAACAACAAAATAGCGAGCAATTACATATGGAAATCGGAAACTCCCCATTGAATTGAAATACTCACAGAAGTAGGCGTAGGGCCACTCCCACTCGCCGAAGAAAAACACCGAATAGACCTCGTTAGGGCTTCTTGCCGAAAGAGATTCGAACGGAGCTTGGTCGCAGCTAGCCTGTAGATGTTAAGCTGCGAAGAAACAACAATTGTTGATTAAACACTGAAATCAGCTATGAAAATAGCGAAGGGGGATTCAATTTGGGGTTTATCAAACAACCTAATTCACGAACTGTTGCTTTCAATCTTCAAACGTTTTCGAAAATTATAAAAAATAACCATTTAATTATAAATTTTGCATAAAACTGCTGAATTTTGGTGTTTTGTTTTCAAAATTCCGCAAAGCACACCTTATTTAACATATTTTGAACCCTGACGCGATTCCCTATCGGGAAAGGTATCATAATAGAGAATCCGACACCGGATGCTTTATATCACTTCTACGGAGACCGCATTGATATTGATTTCACAGATGTCAACATTGATATTGATTTCACAGATGTCAACGTTGATATTGATTTCACATATGTCAACATTGATATTGATTACTAAAGAGAAATGACGGCATGATGCAACTTCAAGCAATGACAACAATCAAAATTCAAAAGCAACGAAATCATTGAAAACAATCAATGACAACAACTCGAAAGCAATGACAACAATCAAAATTCTAAAGTAACAAAATCTGAAATTCGAAAGCAACGAAATCAGAAATTCGAAAGCAATGACAGCCAAAGAAACATCACTCGATGCAACCACAAAAACATTACTTGAGACCGATACCACAATGGCATAAAGAAGCTAGCATCACCACTAATTGTACACAAAGCTTCAGTGAAGATCATAATCACCTAGAGAACAAGTGAGAGCCATGCCAACCATTCCACCTCCAACAATAGCAACATCATACTGTTGTGGATCCTCAATTGAGGTAGTTTTTCCAGCATAATCCAGAATTGGCATTTCCAGAGATATTTAGGGCAATCAAATAGGGTATTTCTTCATCAAGTAAAACTAAACCGTTTTGATTCAACGCTCCCACCATTTTTTCGGTTTAAAAATCTAACATCCTCGCATTGATCCAAAACAACTAAATAGCAAGCAATTACACATGGAAATCGGAAACTCCCCATGGAATTGAAAAACTCACAAAAGTAGGCGTATGGCAACTCCCACTCGCCGAAGAAAAACACCGAGTAGACCTCGTTAGGGCTTCTTGCCTCTAAGAGTTTCGAACGGAGCTTGGTCGCAGCTAGTACATGTTAAGCTGCGAAGAAACAACAATTGTTGATTGAACACGGAAATCAACTATGAAAATAGCGAAGGGGGATTCAATTTGGGGTTTATCAAACAACCTAATTTACGAATTGTTGCTCTCAATCTTCAAAGGTTTTCGAAAACTATACAAAATAACCATTAAATTATAAATTTTGCATAAGACTGTTGAATTTTGGTGTTTTGTTTTCAAATTACCGCAAAGCACACCTTGTATAACATATTTTGAAACGTGACGCGATTCCCTATCTGGAAAGGTATCATAATAGAGAATCCGACACCGGATGCTTGATATCACTTCTACCGACACCGCATTGATATTGATTTCACAAATGTCAACATTGATATTGATTTCACAGATGTCAACATTGATATTGATTTCATAGATGTCAACATTGATATTGATTACTAAAGGGAAATGATGGCATGTGCAACTTTAAGCAATGACAACAATCAAAATTCAAACGCAACGAAATTAATGACAACAGTCAATGACAGCAACTCGAAAGCAATGACAATAATCAAATTTCGAAAGCAACAAAATCAGAAATTCGAAAGCAACAAAATCAGAAATTCAAAAGCAATGACAGCCAACGAAACATCACTCGACAACAAGAAAACAAAATCGAGTAAATCAATAAGATGTCAGCATTTTAGAAGCACAAGTTCTTCTATATTTTAATTTAGAAGAACTAGTTGCATCTAAGAATCTAGAATCAAGTTGCATCATTAATTCATTTTGCACATATGGAGAATCTGACATTTGTGCTAAATTCAAACTATCCAAAGCAACACGTTAATTCAAGCATTTCAAGAAGATGTCTACAATTCCAGAAGATGTCTGCTAGTTGTTTGCAACACCAGTAAAATCAGAAAATAAAAAAAGAGATTAAGCTCCACAACTACAACAACTAGATGTTTAGTATTTGAAATAGTTCATATTTGGAATCGATCAGATGCAAAATTGCAGGGAATCGAACAGATGCAATGTTCTAATTATTAGATGTCAACATCAACAAGCCTTATAATGGCTTGGGGAAGAAAAAGCCTTTCATCGACTTTCCCATACCTAGATACAAATGATTCTAGTAGTATATTATAACTATAATGTCAATATAAATGGATAGAGATCATATTAGTAGTGAGCTAAAGTTATAATGCCAATATACATTGGTAGGCAATGTAAACATCAAGTTTTTCCATAGTCAAATTATCAATGGTTTAACTCCAAGAAGCTCAATTCCAATTGTGAAACACATCAATAAAAATGAAAAAGAGAAAAGAACACCACCTGCATCTTACTAAAGTATGCATGTCGATGTTGTTCAACAATTCTCCAGGCTCTAACATTTGCAAACTGAAGCCATTTGATGAGCAAGAGTATGTTTATATCATTTGAACAAGCAGTAGAAAAGCTGTCTTGAATGGATTATGCTAAATTAAAGCCATGATTAGAGTATTAGACAGACATGCTTAATTTATTTCCCTTGCATAGGAAACTGAATTTTTTAGCTAAAGACACCCGCCAATGGCTATGGAAGAATATTCATACCTAATGAGCTAAGAAGATATATGATCAGCTGCGGAGTGATAAAATTGATAAATACAAATTACAACTACAACAAGAACGGATGAATGATGCAATCAGTAAGCTAGTGAATAGCATCTGAACATAAATGAGGAGCAAACATGCCCTGGGATTGTAAATACCTTTAAGAAGAGCGATAGAAGCTGGTGTGATCGCACTAGCCCTCGGGCCAGGTGGCTCATTATCTTTCAAACTTACCCCATTGCGCAACAGGGCTTCCATCAATTATTGCAACATTAAGGTTTTCAGTTAGAGGATTGCTAGCTAAAATGCAACCACAACAACATTGCTTGAGACCGATACCACAGTGGCATAAAGAAGCTAGCATCGCCATTAATTGTACACAAAGCTTCAGTGAAGATCACAATCACCTAGAGAACAAGCGAGAGCCATGCCAACCATTCCACCTCCAACAATAGCAACATCATATTGTTGTAGATCATCAATCGAGGCAGTTTTTCTAGTATAATCCTGAATTGGCATTTCCAGAGACATTTAGGGCAATCAAACAAGGTATTTCTTCATCAAGTAAAACTAAACCGTTTTGATTCAACGCTCCCACCATTTTTTTCGATTTCAAAAACATAGAACCCCGCATTGTTCCAAAACAACTAAATAGCGAGCAATTACACATGGAAATCAGAAACTCCTCATTGAATTGAAAAACTCACAGAAGTAGGCGTAGGGTAACTCCCACTCGCCGAAGAAAAACAACGAATAGAACTCGTTAGGGCTTCTTGCCGAAAGAGATACGAACGGAGCTTGGTCGCAGCTAGCCTGTACTTGTTAAGCTACGAAGAAACAGCAATTATTGATTGAACACTGAGATCAGCTATGAAAATAGCGAAGGCGGATTCAATATTGGGGTTTATCAAACAATCTAATTCACGAACTGTTGCTCTCAATCTTCAAACGTTTTCGAAAATTATACAAAATAACCATTGAATTATAAATTTTGCATAAGACTACTGAATTTTGGTGTTTTGTTTTCAAAATACCGCAAAGCACACCTTATTTAACATATTTTGAACCGTGGCGCGATTTCCTATCCGGAAAGGTATCATAATAGAGAATCCGACACCGGATGCTTGATATCACTACTACCGAGACCGCATTGATATTGATTTCGTGGATGTCAACATTGATATTGATTTCACAGATGTCAACGTTGATATTGATTTCACATATGTCAACATTGATATTGATTACTAAAGAGAAATGATGGCATGATGCAACTTCAAGCAATGACAACAATCAAAATTCAAAAGCAACGAAATCAATGACAACAATCAATGACAGCAACTCGAAAGCAATGACAACAATCAAAATTCGAAAGCAACAAAATCAGAAATTCAAAAGCAACGAAATCAGAAATTCGAAAGCAATGAAAGTCAACGAAACATCACTCAACAACAAGAAACAAAAATTGAGCAAAGCAAGAAGATGTCAGAATTTCAAAAGAACAAGTTCTTCTATATTTTAATTTAGAAGAACAAGTTTCATATAAGAATCTAGAATCAAGTTGCATCATTAATTCATTCTGCACATATGGAGAATCTGACATTTGTGCTAAATTCAAACTGTCCAAAGCAACAAGTTAATTCAAGCATTTCAAGAAGATGTCAACATTTCCAGAAGATGTCTACTAGATGTTTGCAACACTAGCAAAATCATAAAAAAGAGAGATTAAGCATCAGAAAAAAAAAGAAGAAGAGAGATTAAGCTTCACAACTACAACAACTAGATGTTTAGTACTTGAAATAGTTCATATTTGGAATCGATCAGATGCAAAATTGCGGGGAATCGAACAGATGCAATGTTCTAATTATTAGATGTCAGCATCAAATATTCTAATTATTAGATGTCAACATCAACAAGCCTTATAATGGCTTGGGGAAGCAAAAGTCTTTCATCGACTTTCTCATACCTAGATACAAATGATGCTAGTAGTATATTATAGCTATAATGTCAATATAAATGGATACAAATCATATTAGTAGTGAGCTAAAGTTATAATGCCAATATACATTGGTAGGCAATGTAAACATCAAGTTTTTCCATAGTCAAATTATCAATGGTTTAACTCCAAGAAGCTCAATTCCAATTGTGAAACACATCAATAAACATGAAAAGGAGAAAAAAACACCACCTGCATCTTACTAAAGTATGTATGTCGATGTTGTTCAACAATTCTCTAGGCTCCAACATCTGCAAAATGAAGCCATTTGATGATTAAGAGTATGTTTATGTCATTTGAACAAGAAGTAGAAAAGCTGTCTTGAATGGATTATGCTAAATTAAAGCCATGATGAGAGTATTAGACAGACATGCTTAATTTATTTCCCTTGCACAGGAAACTGAAATTTTTAGCTAAAGACACCTGCCAATGGCTATGGAAGAATAATCATACATAATTAGCTAAGAAGATATATGATCAACAACGTAGTGATAAAATTGCTATATACAAATTACAACTATAACAAGAACGGATGAATGATGCAATCAGTAAGCTAGTGAATAGCATCTGAAGATAAATGAGGAGCAAACATGCCCTGGGATTGTAAATACCCTTAAGAAGAGCGATAGAAGATGGTGTGATCGCACTAACCCTCGGGTCAGGGGGCTCATTATCTTTCCAACTTACCCCATTGGGCAAAGCAGGGCTTCCATCAATTATTGCAACATTAAGCTTTTCAGTTAGAGGATTGCTAGCTACAATGCAACCACAACAACATTAAGCTTTTCAGTTAGAGGATTGCTAACTTACCCCATTGGGCAAAGCAGGGCATAATGAAGCTAGCATCGCCACTAATTGTACACAAAGCTTTAGTGAACATCACAATCACCTAGAGAACAAGCGAGAGCCATGCAAACCATTCCACCTCTAACAATAGCAACATCATATTGTTGTGGATCATCAATCGAGGCAGTTTTTCCAGCATAATCCTGAATTGGCATTTCCAGAGACATTTAGGGCAATCAAACAAGGTATTTCTTCATCAAGTAAAACTAAACCGTTTTGATCCAACGCTCCCACCATTTTTTCGATTTAAAAAACATAGAACCCCGCATTGATCCAAAACAACTAAATAGCGAGCAATTACACATGGAAATCGCAAACTCCCCATTGAATTGAAAAACTCACAGAAGTAGGCGTAGGGCAACTCCCACGCGCCAAAGAAAAACACCGAATAGAACTCGTTTGGGCTTCTTGCCGAAAGAGATTCGAACGGAGCTTGGTCGCAGCTAGCCTGTACATGTTAAGCTGGGAAGAAACAACAATTGTTGATTGAACACTGAAATTAATCAGCTATGAAAATAGCGAAGGGGGATTCAATATGGGGTTTATCAAACAACCTAATTCACGAACTGTTGCTCTCAATCTTCAAACGTTTTAGAAAATTATACAAAATAACTATTAAATTATAAATTTTGCATAAGACTGCTGAATTTTGGTGTTTTGTTTTCAAAATACAGCAAAGCACACCTTATTTAACATATTTTGAACCGTGACGCGATTCTCTATCCGGAAAGGTATCATAATAGAGAATCCGACACCGGATGCTTGATATCACTTCTACCGAGACCGCATTGATATTGATTTCACAGATGTCAACATTGATATTGATTTCACAGATGTCAACATTGATGTTGATTTCACAGATGTCAACATTCATATTGATTACTAAAGAGAAATGATGGCATGATGCAACTTCAAGCAATGACAACAATCAAAATTCAAAAGCAACCAAATCAGTGACAACAATCAATGACAACAACTCGAAAGCAATGACAACAATCAAAATTCGAAAGCAAAAAATCAGAAATTCAAAAGCAACGAAATCAGAAATTCGAAAGCAATGACAGCCAACGAAACATCACTCGACAACAGGAAACAAAAATCGAGCAAAGCAAGAAAATATCAGCATTTCAGAAGCACAAGTTCTTCTATAATTTTTGGAGAAGATATAATTATTGTAGCTAGTCTTTTGTGTGATAAACATGGTTGGTTCGTTAAATTAGATTTAATTAAGTTGTGCAAGAACAATAATTCCCGGCAACTCGATCAAGCAAGAAAGAAAATATTGCTCTACTCATATCTAACTTGACTTAACCTTAATTAAAATAAAATTACGATTAAAAATAAATTTAAGAAATCTAGTTTTAAAAATTGTAGGATTATAGTCAAACACACCTGATACTTAATTAATAAATAAAATTACGATTTTTTTAATTTCCTATATATATATATATATATATATAAGAACATAGGTTAATTAAGAAATCTAGTTTTAAAAGTATTTAATAATTAAAATGGATAAACCTAGGAAGTATCTTTAAAAAGACTAAACATGCTTGTTATTTGAGCTGAACGAGTCAAGTATTGCTTATTCATATTTAGTTCATTTAGGATATGACCGAGCTCGAGCCGAGCTTAAATTTTGACTCGAGCTTAAAAATGTGCTCATACTCAGCTTATTTTAAGAAATAAACGAGCTCGAGCCGAGTTTTTTTCGAGCTTTAAGCCGTTCTACTTGCTCATTATACAATAACTTAAAGGAAATTTTAGAAATTCCATAAAACTTGAGCTATTTGAGCTTAATTCGAACGAGTCGAGCTTTGGACCGAGCTTCAAAATATGTTCATACTCGGCTCGTTTAGAAAATGAGCGAGCTCAAGCCGACTTTTTATCGAGCGAGTACGAGGTGAATCCGAGCTACTCGTGCATGTTCACATAATACCCCTAAGACCAAATTAATAACTAAGATTAATTTGGAGGAAAAAATTCAAATAATATATATATATTTTTTTTTGAAACAGAAAAAATTTGGCTATAGAACTAAGTTCTATCCGCCAAGAGCATCCTTGCGGATGAAATTATGCAACAGAGAGTCGTCAGGTGGGAGAGTCCCTTGGAAAGCGAAATTGATATGAGCTAATCTATCAGCTGCCATGTTTGCTTCCCTATAGACGTGACGAATCTCAACAGAACTGAGGAAGCCCAGCAAGACTAGACTGTCAGAGACAATCATTTCACAGTCTCCAGTAGGCTTCCCCAAACCTTTCATACATTTGATGATGGTGATATTGTCTCCTTCTATTATCAGTTTAGTTATATTCAGATCTTTTGCAGCTAGAAGACCTTTCCAAAGTCCAAGACTTTCACACCCGCAAACTGAGGGGAAAGGAGAGGGACCAGAACCCCCACAGATAGGTCTTCCCCGATAGTCCCGAATGATGAACCCATAAGAGCCATTACTATCTGATAATAGGGCTCCATCAAAGTTCAGTTTGTAAATATCCAAGGGCGGAGCTTCCCATTTGGTTCTCCTTCTTTTGCAGTTCGCTCTTGGTCTTTCCTTTTGCTTGTTTATGTTTGGATATGTTGTGTCTTTTTCAATTTTGGTTGTATTCCAGATGAATTTTTGGTCCGTAATGAAGGACGCTATTCGTCTGACATCAGGCGTGATGTGATCAGATAATGCTTTGTTTCTGTAGTACCAAATTCCCCACCAATCAAAGGCAAGATTAATGAAGTCTTTGGTTCCAATTTTTCCCTTTATATCTATTATTATGTCATTTATCGCTTTATCCTCTTCAAAGCAATCACAGATCTTTATGAATATATTCGGGTCTTTTGATAGTAATGTGTCCTTTGTTATATTACATCCCCAGAGAAGGTGGTAAAGGTCTTCATGACAGGAGTCACAGTTCGGGCAGTTTGTTGGAATTCCTAGTCTGCGGGATGCTAGCCTGACCGATGTGGGTATCCCATTTCTGAGGATCTTCCATGTGAAGGATTTTATTTTGGGTGGCATGTCAAGTTCCCAAACCCATATGATATCCATAGATTTATGTGCTTTTAGATTATGGATCATATCAATAGCAGATTTGGTTGAAAACCATCCATTTTTACTCCATTTTCAATACAGTCTGTCAATGTGTATATTTTGCGGTATTGGTGCCGTTGATATTGTATCTATAACTTCTCGTGGTAGTATATTTTGGAGTGTGTTTAATTTTCCTTGGTCCCATATTTTGTTTCTTTGTATATAGTGGTTTACTTTGGTTTCAAATAATATTTCTTAATTTATGACCTTAAAACTATTCCAACCGTACCACACAATCAAGTGTAAATTGAAAATAGTACGGAGTATATAATAATATTTTGAAAGATTTTAGGATTATGGGTGAATCAAATTTTAAATCAATGGGAAGTTTAGCAATGAATACAGATCGATGGCACAAAATGTATAAATTAAATTAATTGCTACATACTAATAGATTACATAGGTCTTAATATTGTATAGTGGGCTAAAAACCCATTAAGGCCCAATACCTTTGTAACCTATATATATATGTTATATCAATGAATGGAAACCCTAAGGGAGGACATTACAATCAATCTCATGATCTCACATGGTATCACAACCTAAGATCCAAAGACCCTAAATTTCTTTTTCTCTAACCCTAGCCTTTTCTCTCTCTTCGCCACCACCTCCTTCTCTCTCCTCGCCGCCGCCCTCCCGCCGTCGGCCTCCCCTCTTTCTCCCTCCTCGCCGCCACCTCCTTCTCTCTCCTCGCCGCCGCCCTCCCGCCGTCGGTCTCCCCGTCCCCTTGTCGCCGCCGCACCATCCCTCCCCTCTTTCTCTATCCTTCCCGCCACCATGTCTGTCGAAACCACCGCCACAAAATCACCCTTTCATTCCGCCCTAACCATATCCAATATCAAAAATTGCATCCCTATCATTCTTGATCATGAATCCAGTACCTACACCATGTGGTCGCACCTGTTCACGACCCATGTTAAGGCTCATAAAGTCCTCCACCACATTGACTCCTCCGCCAAACGCCCTGAAAGCGAAGACGATGATCTCTTCGCTCAACTTGACACCATTGTCCTCCAATGGATCTTCAACACCATCTCAAAAGATCTATTGACCACCATCCTCGACCCCAAAGACTCCGCCTTGAATGCTTGGAAGAAACTTCAGGATATCTTTCAAGACAACAAGTCCACCCGTGCTGTCTATCTTGAGCACGAATTCTCAAGTTGCAAACTTTCTTCTTTCCCGTCGATCTCTGCCTACTGTCAGGACATCAAGACCTTGGCTGATCAGCTCGACGCCGTTGACTCCAAACCCAGCGCCACACGCCTCGTCCTCCAGGTACTCTCGGGCCTCCCTTCTGAATACAATGCTGCTGCTACCCATATACAGCAGACGGAACCTCTCCCCACGTTCGAAAAGACCCGGTCCCAACTGATCCTGGAGGAGATTCGCCTTCACCGTCAGACAACCGACGCCGCCAAAGACAAGACGGCGTTGGTCTCATCTAGTGACATCATCGAGCAACTTGCCCTACAGCCTGGCCGCAGCAACGATCAGCAGGGACCAAGGGGCGGCGGCCGCAGCAATGGCCGCCCGCAGCACTGCGATCCCCGCCACCCCTCTTGGTACCCCAACCCTGGCTACCCTCCTTGGATGCCCTATGGCTGTAAAGGCTCGGATTTTTAAAATATTAATTTTCGGAAAAAGAAAATCAAAATGAATTTAAAATAAATTCCGACCCAAATTTTCCGATTTAAAAATCAATTCCGTCTTTTATTTCGGTTTTGAACGATCAATCAGCGGAAATTTAAATCCCCGACCCGAGCTCTCAATTCCGTCATATTCCGAATCCTTATCCTAATCCAACTCATCACCTCCTAATTATAGTAAAATCTTATCCTCACCCCCCCTCCCTCTCTTTTTGCTTTCTCTTATCCTAATCCAACTCATCACCTCCTAATTATAGTAAAATCTTATCCTCTCCTTTCCTTCCCCCACTCTTTGACCCCCTTATTTTGGCAAACAAACAATACCTCACTCTTCACAAAAAAATGGACCTTTTATGTGCAATTTGACCTTTGGAAAAATCAGATTTGTGTTGATTCTTCCTCTTCTCTCTCCTTCTCTCTCTCGACATTTCACAAGCCAAAACTGGTTCTTGAGCTTCCTCACGCCATTTCCACCACCGCCGCACCTCACCACCGCCACACCTCACCACCGCCACCTCCACCACTGCCGCACCACCTCCTCCCCGGAGCGCCGCCGTCGCCACCAGCAGCAGCCGGAGCCACCACCGCCGCCGAGCAGCACCTCTTCCCTTCTCCTTCCTCCCTGTTTTCTCCGAGAACCCCGGTAAGGCTCGTTTCCCTTTCCATTCGACTTCGAGCTGTGAAAAGCACCACCTTTAACCCCCCGTTCTTCCGTCCTAGGCCGAGCTAGCGCGGATCGAGACTCCGGCGAGTCCATCGAGATCCCGACGAACTCCGACGAAGCTTCGAAGCCCTCTCGGTGAGCTCTCTTCCTTCCTCCTCGTTCCTTCCTTCCTCCCTGTGTGCGTGGGCCCCCCTTCCTCTTTTAAACCTCCAGCTCGTTGAATTGAAAGAAACAAATGGGAAGCTTCTTTGGGACTAACTTTTGAAGGGCCCGGTTTGGTTTAATTAAAACAAGGGGGCCGGGTTGGACTTTTATAAAATAAGTGGGTGGTTTTTGGTAATTTTAATAAAGTGAGGTTGGTTTGGTAAATTAAAAATGAATGTTTTGATTTAATGAATATTGTTGGGATTTTATAAATATTTTATAAAGATGTTAAAATAAAAGATGTTAGAAGTAGTATGTAATATTATTAGGGTTAAAATATAAGATGTTGTTTGAGATTTAATATGTGATATTGTGGTGATTTATTATTGTGGTTAAATGTTAGATGATTATGATGAAGATGTGCAATTATATGCTAAGTAAGATTTTGAAATGATGGCATGCAAATTGGTTAAGTATGAAATGGGGATTATCCTAAGTTGGTGAATTGGAGAATTATATTGAGTATGCTTGTGAGATGTTGAGATGATAGATTACGAGATAAAGTTGATATTATGGAAATGATGATGTGACGGTTGTTATGTTAAGTTGTGAAGTTATATGTGTGATAATTCTATGCTTTGTGTGCCTTAGAGATAGACTCATACATGTACTTATACTTGTTAGGTGATCATTTGTGACGTGTTGGATTCATATTGCCTGGTTGATTGCCTTTCGCTGTTCTGCGATACCAGGTAAGTCTCTTCGGAGCTTACTCAGATTGAATAGAGTGATTCCCTGCTATAGGTGCATGATATACTAGGTGTTGCATTCATGATCAGCATGCCATGTAGTACCATGCTAGGCTGCATCTACGTTGAGCATCCTGTTTCTTTATGCGTATGTAAACAGAACGGCCGTTATCTGTGAAGTAACTAGAGTCATTGCTAGGGTCATAGGGTAGCCCAGCTTCATCGGGTACCCTGAGTCAATCGAGTCATGCACTTCCTTTTATTATATGCCTGCGGGCTTTATTGTGGAGCGGGTTAGGCATGCGTGCCGCCCAATTATGAATGAATGCATTCACGAGCTGGCCAGTCTCCACCTATCGGAAGGGGTGGAGGTAGGAGAGGGATATACCACTTGGTATTCTATGCTAAGGCCTTATTATTATTATGCACTTGATCTTAGGAGCATGTTAGTGTGTTACTATTCCGCCATGCATCTAGAAGCATCTTTATTAGGAATAGCGTATATGTGTGCTTATGGTTGGGATGCAGAGAAGTGGGCATCGATCTGATCCCGCCCCATATCAATTTTTTTAGGTATTATCTATGTTCATCCTATCGGTGCTGTTTGCCTACTTGCGCGGGTCATTTTGTCGGCGGAGAGTGAGCGTTGGAGTATAGACTTCACTAGACTCTGATTATATTTTGGATTTATACTTGACTCCGTTTTGACCCGGCTCTGCCGTGGCACCCTCTTGTATTACGCTTATTTCCGCTAGTTGCACTATTTCCGATTTCCACGCTTAGATTTACGACAGGTATAGGGGACTTCCCCGGGGATTCCAACGATCCCTTCGATTTTGGGTATGAAATCCCCCTTTGAAAACGTTAAAGTAAGTTTGAAACCTTCAACCTGTACTCGGGGCGCAAGGTCCTTACGAGGGGTTTTATCCCTCGAAACGTAACCTGGGAATCATAATCCCGGGCCGTTACAATGGCTACCCCGGTGCGTCGTTTCGTGGACCTGCCCCATATCCCAACCGCCAGCAGGGCTTGTTGGGCCCTGCACCCCGCCCGTCGTCTGATCAGGCATACCCGACTGATGTACACAACGCCTTCTCTTCCATGCAGCTGACACCTCCTAACGCCGCTTGGTACATGGACACTGGCGCTACCTCTCATATGACGAACTCCTCAGGTACTCTCTCATCTCTTTCTTTTAAGGGTCCTGCTCATTCTATTATCGTCGGCAACGGTGGTCGCCTTGCTACTTCGGGCATTGGCCACACCACACTACCAACCCCTACCAACCCTTTGCACCTCAACAATGTCCTTGTTGCCCCCAAACTTGTCAAAAACCTTATCTCTGTCCATCGGTTCACCACTGACAATAATGTTTCTCTTGTGTTTGATCCGTTTGGTTTCTCTGTGAAGGATCTTACTACGGGGGTTACTCGCCTGAGATGTAATAGCACCGGGGAGCTCTATCCTGTGTCGTCGCCCTCACCATCCAACCCGTCAAGTCCAGTCGCCCTCTCGGCATCATCATCCAGCCTTTGGCATGCTCGTCTTGGTCATCCCAGTCCTGCAGTTTTAGATTTACTTCGTTCTAAGAGTCTTGTCCAATGTAATAAAGAGCATCGCTCTAGTTTATGTTCGTCTTGTCAGTTAGGCAAGCATGTCAGACTTCCTTTTCAGCGATCTTTAAACACTACATTCGCACCTTTTGATATTATTCATAGTGATATTTGGACATCTCCTGTGCCTAGCAAGGAGGGTCATAAGTATTACCTTTTGTTTCTGGATGATTATACACACTTCTTATGGGTTTTCCTTTTGCACTTTAAATCTCAAGTGTTCCCTATCTTTGTCAAATTCCACGCTTACATCAAAACACAATTTCACGCCTCTGTCAAGTGTTTCCAATGCGACAATGGCCGCGAATTTGACAACAAAGATTTTCACACTTTCTTTAATACCAATGGGATCTCCTATCGCTTGTCCTTCCCCTACACCTCTCAACAAAATGGCAAAGCCGAACGAATCATCCGAACCATTACCAATATGATGCGCACCCTTCTTTTCCACGCATCCATTCCCCTCCTTTATTGGTCGTATGCCTTGGCTACCACATGCTACCTCCTCAACATACTCCCTTCCACCACCCTCAACCATCGCTCACCGTTTCAGGCACTGTATTGCACTATGCCTATATATGATCACCTTCGTACCTTTGGTTGCTTATGCTTTCCTAACCAGTCATCCACTGCCCCCCACAAGCTTCACCCACGTTCCACCCCTTGTGTCTTTCTTTACTACCCGTCTGATCATCGCGGTTATATTTGCCTCGATATCAAGACTCACAGGATCATTCTCTCTCGTCATGTCACCTTTGATGAGTCGCGATTTCCCTTCGCATCTCCCACACCCCCTGTGTCGTCGACAGAGTCTGATTCACCATTCCCTCACTTCATTCTTCCCCAGAGCTCTCCCAGTGCTCCTGCGTCTCCCCCTCCCCCACCTCCCTCGCCACCCCCCACCACAAGACCACACACCCGCAGCGTCTCCGGAGTCTTCCGACCCCGTCAGATCGTCTCCATGACCACCGCCCATCACCCCGCTATCCACCGTCCATCACATCGCCAAACACCCCCGTCTCCCCTACGTGCGGCGCCCGCCGCAGTCCTTGTGGCGCCCGCCGAAACCCCAAATGCGGCACCCGCCGCATGTTTACCCTCCCTGGCGGCGCCCGCCGCACACCCTGCGGCGCCCGCCGCAACCCACTTTGCTGCACCCGCCGCTTCGTACCCCCCCTGGCGGCGCCCGCCGCACCTGCACCCGCCTCCCCCATCCTTCCCGGCTCCCAAACCTCCCTCTCCCCCATCCCCACCTCCCACAAAACAGCCCTCCTCGACCCGAATTGGCAGGTGGCTATGCTCGACGAATACAGGGCCCTTACAAAGAATGGTACTTGGGTTCTTGTCCCGCGCCCTCCAGCGGCGAACGTCGTTCGCTGTATGTGGCTCTTCCGTCACAAGTTCCGCTCTGATGGGACGTTGGAGCGCTATAAAGCACGTCTTGTCGTCAACGGTCGATCCCATCAGGTAGGTATTCATTGTGATGAGACCTTCAGCCCCGTGGTCAAGCCTGCCACTATCCGGGTGGTATTGAGTTTAGCTCTGTCGCGCAAATGGGCCATTCATCCGCTGGATGTCAAGAACACTATTCTGCATGGTCACCTGAATGAGACAGTCTACATGTTTCAGCCGCCGGGATTTACTGATGCCGATCGTCCTAAGCACGTCTCTCTCCCGAAGCGCTCTCTGCATGGTCTGAAACAGGCTCCACGAGCTTGGTTCCAGCGCTTTGCTTCTCATTTGCTCCGCTTGGGTTTCATTGGCAGCCGCTCGGATTCGTCCCTGTTCATCTATCGCAGAGGCTCCGACATGGCATTTCTGCTACTATATGTTGACGACATCATTCTCACCGCCTCTTCTGATGCTCTTCGGACGTCGATTATTTCACGGCTAAGTGCTGAATTCGCTATGTCAGATTTGGGCCAGTTGTCTTACTTCTTGGGGGTTGCTGTTCAGCGGCATGCGTCTGGGCTTTTCCTCTCACAGAGTAAGTATGCTGCTGAAATTGTTGCTCGGGCTAACATGAGTAACTGCAATCCGGTCGCCACCCCTGTCGATACATCCAACAAGCTCAGCGCTCACTCTGGTCATTTGGTTGATGATCCGACATTATACAGGAGCCTTGTTGGTGCTCTTCAGTATCTCACCTTCACCAGACCTGATATCAGTTACGCCGTTCAGCAGATCTGCTTGTTTATGCATGCACCCAGGGAACCCCACTTTACTTGGTTGAATTGATATTGTAACCTTTTCTTGTCCTTTTAGTCTTCCTATTGATGTCCAATCAAGATATTTGGTGGCAGCTTTGGCGGTCTAACCTTATACGAGAACCCATATTATGTCTCACCAAACCAGGTGAGTGTTTAATCTGGATCTACTTTGCCATTTTTATTCGCTATTTATCATATCCATCAGTGATGAGTCTATTTTCTTTTCAATGTCATCTGCCATGAGTTATAAGGGTCATATATATCTGATGGTGTATTGATTTTGAAAATGATAATGCTTTCACTTTTAGCCGGGAAAAGGATTATTGTGAAAGGAAAGCTTTGTTTTATATAGTGTACCCGACTACTTTTTATACCAAACTTGAGCTGACTCGTAGTACGGCATTGGCTGATGTTGCGTTTTTCATTACATTTCTAGATTCGAGCTTTGGAAACTTTTATTGAGTTTCTCCACATACATTGAGTTGCTAACAATCTCCCTTAACCCAACAACCATGAAAACTTTTATTGAGTTTCTATAGCAACATGTTCATGACACCAGAGTACCAGACCCTCTAGAAAAATGGGAGTCTCATTTCACCAGAAGCATACAAAATGATATTTCTCTTCAAAGGTGACAGATGGTGTGCTCCTCGCATTGCAGCAGCTCTAAGCACATTCAAGGGGCCAAAATCAACAGAGTAGGCCTTCTGAAAACCATCTAGTACAGATGCCATCATGGTGTTCACAGGCCGTCGATCTGCCTCGTACTTCCCTAGACACGATACCTAAGAACAGGACACATGATTCGTTAAGTGGGTTCGCATGTAAAGCATCCATCTTGGACGATTAAAAACCTAGTATGCATAAATTTAGACGATACAGTACCTCCCCATAGTCAGCGCCAAGAGCAACACCTTCCGCAATCACTCTTGCAAGAGCAGATGCATCTCCAAATCCCAAGTTGACTCCCTGACCGGCTAGAGGATGAACAGTATGTGCAGCATCACCGATGAGAACAACACGATTTGCAGCGTAACTCTTGCTGTGTTGAAGAGACAATGGGAACACCATCCTTTCAGAGATTAACTTTGTGACTTTTGGAGGCACCTCGAAAGGATCATTAGGTGATACTGCAGCTGATAGCAATGAAAAAAGGTCGTTGCCACGTACATTAGACTGTGGATGAGAATAACCATAGTCCAAAGCATTGTTCACAACTTTCACGAAATCATCACTATTTATAATTTTGCGATCTGAAGCCTCCTCTGGACTCATAGACCAAACGATATTGCTATAGTTATCTCCCATTGGCAAAAGCGCAATTGGACCATTTGGAAGAAATCGCTGCCAAGCACAACTGTTGTGTTCAGAATGTTCAACCGTGCAAATGAGGGCATTCTGTCGATAGTGCCAGCCAGTGGTGTCAAATCCAGCTAACTGCCTCACGCGAGACTTGCCTCCGTCAGCACCAACCTATCACAACATGCATAAGACAAGCTAATGACTTGACATCCATCCAAACATATAACAGGTCTGCAAATCGTGTAACCATTCTCACTTTCTTGACTGAAATCTAAAAGGCGTAGGCAAGGTCAACAAAACCAAAACTTGGAGATTAAGAAGAAATCAACAATCGAAAATTGCAGCGGATGCTACAAAAAGGAAACAACCATTACCACTAACTTTGCGGCTAGAGTGCTTCCATCATCTAGCTCTAATTTTGCTAATTGACTGTGGCTAGACGTGGAAGATTTTGAAACACTGGAAGGTAAGGTCATCGAAGTTAGTCTAGAGTTGAGCAACGTCTTCCGGAAAACACTTTCCTGTCAAAAAACAAATCCAAGGAAGATATAATAACACAGCAAAGCTCAACTATTCAGAAAATTTACCATTTAACAAAATTTACAAGTAAATGCAAGAGGCTTGAAAAATTGATTACAAACCAAGTCCTAAACACCAAGTTGCCCCATGTCCCTTTAACAGTTCTCCAAGTTCTCTGGTAAGTCCCACTGCTATTAAGGATTTAAGACAGATAAGTAACAAAACAAATACTTGAATATACCTACTACCGGAAATCCTACACCCAGAGTTGAATAGGTCCCTTCCAACTACCTAGCAAATTCCAAATGTAAAGGAAAGTGAGCTTTCTTGGCCTTTTTCCCTCTATCCAGTGACACAAGGCTCCAGCTGCTCTAAATTTATTAGGTGATGCAAATGCTTGACTATTTTTATCCATGGTTACACAATAACACTTATTGTCAAATTAATTCTTTGAGTTCTTTTATCTAGTCGCTATGAGGTAAGATGTCTGATATTTATATAATATTTGCAATCTGATGCACATCATGCACTGGCAAAATTTCACTTCTTACTGTTTGATTCCTTCAGAGCAGCCTCCCTTATGTTTGCACCAAAAATACCTACTGGGTGTGCCTGATGTTTGCACCAAAAATACCTAATAGGTGTCTGCCTACGCCTTAACCTCTCTCCTTTCTCAACCTAGCATATACCATTAACTCCTATTGTTCAAATCCAAACTGTTTTCGCCAAAAAGCCATAATTGTTCCACCTACACTATACCACCATACTTGTGAAGTTCTCTCCTGGCCGCTTAAAAGGTACAATTTGCTTGAAAGTTCCCGGTCGGTTTAGCTTAATTATAAATCAGCCATAACAGCAAAATGCTGAGCGTACACCCCTCAGGCAAGGGGTTTTGAAAAGTCAAATTCACTTAACTAGATTTGCCCAACAACATTCAAGCACATGCACAACTAGAAACATAAATATAGATGTGTATACATATCCCTGGGTTTACAAACACTATTTACCTGTAGGGATGACAGTAATGAACTATGCAGCAACTTGTTCTCAACCACACACCTACATAATAGGAACAGAGTTTGTATATCAACAGTCAATACAGAGATCAAATAATGCAAGTATTTGGGTCGAGATTTTTATGCTCACCCAAGTATTTCTTTATTGGCATCTTTTGCATTGTATCTCGTGTACCCTAGACCAGTATAATCCCAAACCTATACATATACCATAGCTTCATTGTCTCTAAGAAACAAAAATCATATTATCAATGATACAAACAGAAAAATGCAAGAAAGAGCAAAATTTTGAAGAAATCATAGTAAGAAGATGACAGTAAGTGATATTGCAATTTATGACCAGTAAATAATGAAAAAATTAAGCTTGAAATGTCTAAAAATTTATTAAGGGAACAAGAACAGCTGATTGACAAGCTAAGAAGTAGCATTTGACTTTTTGTTAGAGTGAAACAAAGCTGCAAATGTCACATTAGATATTTCAGTAGTAAAGGGGGAGACTACTAAATGCCTGTAATCTAAAGGGAAATAATTCCACGGTTCCTTAATGGAAGTGTACTCTAGCGGTGAAAAACGCATCAGAGGACAAGCCTTATAATGGCTTGGGGTAAGGGAGTGGTTTTAATAAGATTCAACAAGCCTTATAATGGCTTGGGGAAGCAAAAGCCTTTAATCGACTTTCCCATACCTAGATACAAATGATGCTAGTAGTATATTATAGCTATAATGTCAATATAAATGGATACAGATCATATTAGTAGTGAGCTAAAGTTATAATGCCAATATACATTGGTAGGCAATGTAAACATCAAGTTTTTCCATAGTCAAATTTTCAATGGTTTAACTCCAAGAAGCTCAATTCCAATTGTGAAACACATCAATAAACATGAAAAGGAGAAAAGAACACCACCTGCATCTTACTAAAGTATGCATGTCGATGTTGTTCAACAATTCTCCAGGCTCCAACATCTGCAAAATGAAGCCATTTGATGAGCAAGAGTATGTTTATGTCATTTGAACAAGAAGTAGAAAAGTTGTCTTGAATGAATTCTGCTAAAGTAAAGCCTTTATAAGAGTATTAGACAGACATGCTTAATTTATTTCCCTTGCACAGGAAACTGAAATTTTTAGCTAAAGACACCCGACAATGGCTATGAAAGAATAATCATACATAATGAGCTAAGAAGATATATGATTAGCAGCTGAGTGATAAAATTGCTAAATACAAATTACAACTACAACAAGAACGGATGAATGATGCAATCAGTAAGCTAGTGAATAACATCTGAACATAAATGAGGAGCAAACATGCCCTGGGATTGTAAATACCTTTAAGAAGAGCGATAGAAGCTGGTGTGATCGCACTAACCCTCGGGTTAGGGGGCTCATTATCTTTCAAACTTATCCCATTGCGCAAAGCAGGGCTTCCATCAATTATTGCCACATTAAGCTTTTCAGTTAGAGCATTGCTAGCTACAATGCAACCACAACAACATTACTTGACCGATACCACAGTGGCATAAAGAAGCTAGCATCGCCACTAATTGTACACAAAGCTTTAGTGAAGATCACAATCACCTAGAGAACAAGCGAGAGCAATGCCAACCATTCCACCTCCAACAATAGCAACATCATACTGTTGTGGATCATCAATCGAGGCAGTTTTTCCAACATAATCCTGAATTGGCATTTCCATAGACATTTAGGGCAATCAAACAATGTATTTCTTCATCAAGTAAAACTAAACCGTTTGGTTCAAAGCTCCCACCATTTTTTCGATTTAAAAAACATAGAACCCCACATTGATCCAAAACAACTAAATAGCAAGCAATTACACATGGAAATCGGAAATTCCCCACTGAATTGAAAAACTCACAGAAGTAGGCGTAGGGCAACTCCCACTCGCCGAAGAAAAACACCGAATAGACCTCGTTAGGGCTTCTTGCCGAAAGAGATTCGAACAGAGCTTGGTCGCAACTAGCCTGTACATGTTAAGCTGCGAAGAAACAACAATTGTTGATTGAATACTGAAATCAGCTATGAAAATAGCGATGGGGGATTCAATTTGGGGTTTATCAAACAACCTAATTCATGAACTATTGCTCTCAATCTTCAAACGTTTTCGAAAATTATACAAAATAACCATTAAATTATAAATTTTGCATAAGACTGCTGAATTTTGGTGTTTTGTTTTCAAAATACCGCAAAGCACACCTTATTTAAGGTATTTTGAACCGTGACGCGATTCCCTATACGGAAAGGTATCATAATAGAGAATCCGACACCGGATGCTTGATATCACTTCTACCGAGACCGCATTGACATTGATTTCACAGATGTCAACATTGATATTGATTTCACATATGTCAACATTGATATTGATTTCACAAATGTCAACATTGATATTGATTACCAAAGAGAAATGATGGCATGATGCAACTTTAAGCAATGACAACAATCAAAATTCAAAAGCAACGAAATCAATGACAACAATCAATGACACCAACTCGAAAGCAATGACAACAATCAAAATTCGAAAGCAACAAAATCAGAAATTTGAAAGCAACAAAATCAGAAATTCGAAAGCAATGACAGCAAACGAAACATCACTCGACAACAAGAAATAAAAATCGAGCAAAGCAAGAAGATGTCAGCATTTCAGAAGCACAAGTTCTTCTATATTTTAATTTAGAAGAACAAGTTGCATCTAAGAATCTAGAATCAAGTTGCATCATTAATTCATTCTGCACACATGGAGAATCTGACATTTGTGCTAAAGTCAAACTATCCAAAGCAACAAGTTAATTCAAGCATTTCAAGAAGATGTCTAGATGTTTGCAACACCAGTCAAATCAGAAAAAAAATGGAGATTAAGCTTCACAACTACAACAACTAGATGTTTATTACTTGAAATAGTTCATATTTGGAATCGATTAGATGCAAAATTGCAGGGAATCGAAAAGATGCAATGTTCTAATTATTAGATGTCAGCATCAAATAATTAGACACAAAAATAATCAGGAACTAGAGGCAACAAGACAACAGCTATGGTGAAGAGATCTTTGGACAATTAGTGTCTTATTTTGGCCTTTTTTCACTGTTAAACTAAACACCTCTCTTTGCCTTAACAGAGATCAGAAGCTTTGCATTTGTATCATCAACACATCATAAGCTTCACATTTGACAACAAACATGAATCAATGACAAAGCAAACAACATCCTTAATCTGGACAGCACACGTCAAAAGCACTGCATCAAAAATCAGTTAAATTTACATGTCTTGAGACTACCTCTTGCAAAAGGAGATTGGAGAGATACGTAACCCTATTGTTCTCTTCATGTTCCTAAGCTTCAAAATACAGGTGACTCTATACAAGTTTACATATGGGGATCCAAGAATAGATGATGCAGAAACCGCTCTTTATTTACCAAATTCAAGGCAAATATGAGCATTAGTTTTATTTAAAAAACACAAGGGATTCGATACAACCAAGGTTCTAAATATCGCCTATCGGGGTCGTATCGGTTAGGAGTAAAAATGATATATCGGACATATATCGAGATATATCGGATTTATCGGTTTTGCTAATTTTGAACTATAAATATTATATTTATATTTCAAAATGTGAAAATACACATGAAAAATTAATATGTAAATTGCAAAATTACCGTATAACGAATCTGTCATCATTCAGTGTAAATTGATAAGTTTACAATGCAATTTGTCAACCTCTTATCTCTCAAATTCAGAACACACTCATTCGAAATTGAAACTTATCATTCAACCAAATCAAAACCTCCCATATTCAGAATTTCAGAAGTCAAAACACATTCATTCAACCAAATTGAAAATCATTCGAAATCGAAACTTATCAATCACTAAACACTCCAAATTGAAGCCATTTAATCAATTCAACACATTCATTCAACCAAAAATCGAAAGAGGAATTCAACACATTCACTTAGGGTTTCGGATTTACCTACCGACGTTGCCGAACAAATTCGGACAGGAAGAGAATGAAGAAGACGAAGCGCTGCAGCGCGGTGGCGGTCGGAGAAGCTTGAACGGAGGAGAGCGGCGGACAAGGGAAGCGAGGTCGCTGGTCACTGTTCGCTGTACGTTCGCAATCGGAAGCGAACTGAAGAAAGCAAGGTGACTTCGGCACCTGTTCAAATTTCAAGCAGTTCAAAGAATGAAAACACATCAATTTTTTTTTTAAATATTATAAAACGACGTCGTTTTTGCCTATCGGCGTTGACTCGATATATGGCGTTGAAGTTAAAATTATCTACGGCCAATTTTCGTTCGGTTCGTCTGGCCTCTTTCTTCCACCTCCTGCTTCGGCTGAAGGCTCTCTTCACCGCCTTTGAATCGCTTTTGCCTATCACCTTCCTCTTCATCCAGATACATCTCCCCTCCCTCTCTTGCTAACGACCCTTTTTCACAGTCGACTCGCCGACCAAAGGACTTCACCGAATTCGTACAAGGCCGTGCACTACTCGCCGCCATCACCGCCTCTTCCTCCGACAATTTGATCTCTCCTTCGAATCGTATGTGTTGCCCTCATCGTCGTCTTCTTTCTGGTCAATTAATCCAGATGCAGCGCCCTCTCTGTCGGAGCACCGCAGTCTCGGTCGGAAGTGAGCACGGACCAGCCAGGTTCCTTCGGCTCCTCTCTCTCTTCGCTGTCGTCTCTGCTCGATTTCAGGCTGGGCAGGTACGAATTCGACCTAATCTTATTTTCCTTTTTAAAATTTGTTTCTTTCTTCAATGAATTGGATTAGGTTTATTAGGGGATTCGATTTTTCTGTTTTGGAATCGATTTTGCATCCAATCTTTCTTCTCATGTCCTGATTTTAGTGTTATTGGAACTGCGGCTGTTAATCTCAGAGGGCAGATGATCGGAAATTCCTCCTGCTGTTAGAATAGGGTTGGTTTTTGCTTTTGCCGCTCTTATTTCGTGTTGATTTTGCTTTTGTGGCTTGGTTATTGCTTCAATTTAGTTGAATGATTAAGACTGAACCTTTTAATAATCTAGATGAGTTACTTTAGTTTTCATATATAGGATGATGTTTTGTTTACTCCCAATTGATGTTAGACTTTAACCCTAATTGTCTGTTTAGTTGTTATTTACTTGCACTTGTTTCCTTATTTGAATTGCGTTTTATGCAGATTAAGGGTTTTATATCTCAAATTCGACCCTCTTTTTTTAGGTTGTGCAAATTCTTATTAATTTTGTTATGAGTTTTCAATCTTGTTTGGGGGTTTTCTGCTCTAGGTTTGAATTGAGTGAATTGGGCAAGCCTAATTATATATCTCAATTTGATGTTAGTTGTAAATGATATGTAAATGTCTAATCTTATGTTTAGTTGATGTTAGTGATCGAATAGCCATTAGATGGAGAGAGAGAGTCACGAATACACCTAACCAAAGAGACCATGTTTATTGAAAACAAGCATGTGCATCTCTCTTTCCATGAACCCTAAATAAACCCAAATGAGCTCAAATTAGATGCCATGAATCATGAATTCGGGTTTAGAGCCTCTTTTGGTGATCAATCTCTGCTTATTTGTGAATTTTCTGAGAATCTGCTTATTTGTGAATGTGCTGAGAATATTGCGTACTATGGTGTGGGTTTTTTTGGTGGGAGATTGTGCGTTTGAATGATTTTGGAAATTTGGATATTTTGTGTGTTTGAGATTACAAGGTTGTTTAAAAACTTCTTGTACGTTATTAACTTGCTAAAATTTCAAGTACATGGTGTAACTCAATCTGAACTTTGCACAAGTCTCTGGTTGTCAAGCTGGTCTCTTTGGCATGGTGAAACATGCAGGTGTTTCTGTTTCAAAAGGCAGCAATTTTCAAGTGTAACATGGTTGGAAAGCCTATAGTGGTTACTTGTGTTGTCGACAGTATGACTGATAATCTGAGGCCCACTCGTGCTAAAGCTACTGATGTGGAAATTAGTTTTTCTTACCTGTAATGTTATGTACTTTTTGTTTAGCATAATCACTGTTCTGTTCAACTGCCTCTGATGTCTCATAGTTCTGGTTTTTGTATTTATATACCTGAGAACAATTTTTGTTTTTGTGCTGTTTTTCTTCTTCTTTGGTTTAGGAGATCAGAAGAGGTTATGATTAACTCAGGAAAACGGTCAATTGCATTGGTCGATGATGCCTAAGCTGCGAAGTGGAGCAAGAAGATCGAGAAGGCTTAATAACGACGTTCAACAGCCTGCTGCTCAAGTGAACGATCAAGCTGATAATTGGGTCCCACTTGTACATAACAAGGCAAGGGGGAGAGGTGGCTATGGTGGTGGGAGAGGTGGAGGTAATGCCACTGCTGTAGCAAAGGCCGCTGGTGCAGGGACTAGGCAAACAGGTGCTGGTAGAGGCAGGGGGTAAAATTAATAGACTTGGACCCTAAAATTCCAGGTGAGATTGCTCCTCAGCTTGCACCACTAGGAGCTCCTGCTGCTGATAATCGAGTTGAGGGGGCAGCAGATAAGAACATTGTAATGGAGGGTGGAAGTGGGGATAAATTGGTGGGGATTGAAGAAGATGCAAGCCAAACTCCTATTTCTGAAAGAGTATGTTGTTCCCTGTGATTCTATGACCATTTGATCACTGAGTTGAATGAGAATAAACTTCTATATTGAATTAGCAACCATTTTTTTGTTTATATTCTATAATTTGAGCCTTTTATCCTCCAAAAAGTGTTTTTGTTTTGTTCCATGCATGTAAGTTGTTTGTGATTATCTTATATTTCAGTTTGTTGTTGTTGCATTTTTTGCTGTCTTATCCTTCTTCATGTTAATAAAAATGGAATCTCTCAATGCCATTACTCTTGCTATGAGGTTTGTTATCTTATATGTCAGCTTGTTCTTTGTTGCAGTTCTCTTGCTATGTGAAGTTCGAGCACCGAAATAGCAAAGGATGCAATTATGGCCCTCCATATGAGTGGCAAGTGTATAGGTAAGTTCTATAATTTTACCTTTTAGTTTTATATGCTGGACATTAAATTTTTTAATGCTGTAGTTTTGTACACATATCTTATGTGCTAAAACTTGTATGTTGTTTTGTTTACAAAGCAATTTGAATGGATGCTACGGTATTCCATCTGTTCACCATAAAGTAAGAGTATTTGCATTGAGAGATTCCATTTTCACCTTTATCTACTGAGTTTCTGCAATGGCTTGTTTTTTATTCTTGCGTTGTTTGTTAGGATGGATATAGATTACCGTTTCTATTTGTCTATCAAACGAATTAGGGGATGTTGGGAGATATTTGTCAATCATTCAATTTCCGATCTAGGTTATACATAGGCTTCGTTTGGATGCATAATTTTTTACTTATAAATCATCACTTATGAATCATCACTTTCACTATTGTTAGGGGTTGTTTGGATAGCTAATACTTCTACTGCACCACCCCTGTAAAATTAGAAAGATGGCGACAGTAATGGAACCTGACTTGCTCTTCCCTACCATCAAGCAAAGAGGAAAGCGAGGGTCTTCAACAACTTCAACCCTCACCAATCTCCTTGTTCATTAATTAAGCCCTTTTTTGTTAATCAAAACCCCTTTTCGGTTGAATCGAAGGTGCGATTTAGTTTTATGCAAGGTTAGGAAGCAGACTGGTTGACGAGCTCGTCCTGGAAGTTGTTGAGGACGAGAATGATGAATCCAGCGACGCCGGAGAAGGCGAGGGCATAGGTCTAGAGACGGCGCCGGCGGGTCTGCAACTGGCTGCGTTCAAACCCTCAACTCTCCCAAAGTGATGAAAATCGAAGCCCTGATCAAATTCAATTGAAAAGAGAGAGAGTTGCTCTATAATTTTGGAGCAGAAAGGGGCAAAAATGGTGAAGTAGATCAATTCGGGACTTGGGAGATGAAGAGGCACGAGGAGAGAGATGAAATTTGGGGGAGATGGAAGATTTTAGGGATCAAAAAAATCAAAATATCTACCCACCCAAAACACCATCGGTCAACAGTGATGGTAAAAAAAATAAGAGATACCTTATAAGTGAAAATTTATGAATCCAAACGAAGCCATTCTCATTTCATTTTCGGGCTTTATTTAGATTATTTTTTGTTTGCCTATTGTCATCCTTTTTTTTACATTTCAGGTTTCAATTATAATTTCAAGTTTCAATTATAATTCTAGGTTTTGTTTGCTTTTAGTTTTAGTCGATCACAATCTTTTATTGAGCGGTATCCTGGGTGTGAAGTGAATATGATTGTAGAGACTAAATTACTGCCTTGGCTTGATAAAGGTCCTTCTAGAGTTTACAATGAGTAATCTTTGCCTTTCTTATATGGGCGATTGCTTTAGATGCTTTGGACCTTCCAATATAAGGAAAAGGGAGTGGTGTGAAGGAAGTAGTGAAGGAGTGTGGCAAAGAAGGACCAACTACTAAATTTCACCATGTTGGCAAGATCAAATCATGTGATTTTTACTAAAGATAGTAAAATTTGAATTTTGGTGAAATTTACTATTTCTGCCTTGAGGATGTTGTGGCAATTGGGGTTTTTGTCTCAGTGTCTGCGTTTTTTGATTGCTAAATTCTAGGACTTTATCTACTAGGTTTGATTGGGTATCAAATAGAGGTATGAGACCAGGCAACAAATTATGGTTCATTTAAGAGCATATCATGTCATCAAATAGATCCGCGGGTGCTGCAGGATCGGCAGGTGCCGCTATTTGGATTGAATTTGATTGGTTTATAAAATCCACCAAGATGAAAATACTCTTCATGCTGATAGTCTACTTCATGGCAGGCTTGAAGCCAAGCTTTTCTGCATTTTTGCTTACTATGCTCCCTGTATTCTTTAGCATTACAGTCACCCAGATACAAGTTTCGTTTTCTGATCATTGGGTCACATTGGCAACCGGCATTATTCAAGGGACGTGTAAGGATTGATTGCATTTACTTTCAATTCGCAGGGCCTGGGACAAACTATAGGTGCAGCATTTATAGATGTGAAGAAAGCTATGACGCTTCCTCAGTAATCCTTGTGACATTTATGCTGTCGGGTGGATTTCTCATACAGGTGAGTCTATAGAAACTTCATCTTAGACTACTTGAATCCGCAAATTCAAAGGATTTGACTTTATTTGTTATACTAAATTGTTTGATATCCAGCTAAAGGATACCGTTTGCTAACTGGTCAGAACATCCCTTCTTGTCATGGGTTTGCTATCCGTCTTTCAACTATCACACTTACAAGCTACTGCTAAACATCCAATACAGCTGTTCCTTCCTCCTAATTTGAACTTTTCGTTTTGAACCAGGCGAAGTGCTCTCGGAAGGCTTCTCCTTGAACAAATTTTAATAACATAATTGATTTATGAATCCGAATAAAAATCCAATCTCTTACGAGGATAAATTCCTCTTAAATGGTATTTTCTTTGTTAAGGTACTTGCATCCACTTAACCAGTACAAACATACTTATTAGTTTATATAATTTTTAGCCTAAAGAGAAAGGCAATTCTCATTAGTGTTCAATTAACCTTCTGTGCTACTTTTTACCCATTTTTGTAATTGAGATTATAGTGGATGTATGTTTGTAGGCCTTGGTATGAGTATCAAAGAACAACAGAAAATCACGCTTTCTTGATGCAAAGTACGCATTTTTTATGTTGATTGAGAAACTAGGGAATACCCAACTGCAAAAACTGAATAGATGATCAAGTGAGCATGTCTGCAATGGTTGTTTGTTATTAGCTTTCTTTCAAAGCATGAAGTTTCATGCTGATTCTCTAAACCAAAAAGTTTAAACAGATCTCCCACATGATTTATCAAGAAGAATGATTCTTTCTTAGTTTGAGTTGAGGATTCTCTCTCTCTCTCCCCCCTCCCAGGGTGGTAGTTGGTAGTTGGTTGTTGTATTTCCTTCGGTCCAATAATATTTATACCTCTATTTAAGTTTAAGCTTGTTGAAGTTCATTAAAAAAAAAGATTACCAATATGTAGAGTGGATAAAGAGTAAATACGTGATTCCCATGTGTATGAAATTTTAGTATTCATTTATCTACTTAAAATGGAGATCAAGTTATGTTTGTTGGAAATGTTAATGAGAGGGAGTACAGTAGGTCCATGAAGAAAAAAGAATTTCAGACAATAAAGAGACAATTGCAAGTCCGTACTTACTACTAAATAGTTTATAACCTTGTAAACATGCTTATTGACTTCCTAAACTGATTAAGTAGTTCATGTGGTTCACATGGAATTAAATTATATGGTTAGATTAGGATGTAATCAATGGAAAAAGTAGTAGCTTCAACCTAAACCTTTCCAGCCTCCAGTAAGCCCCCATTTTCTGGTGAAATACACAACTGGAGACTCATCCTATAGTCACCTGTAACACTTGGCTTATTCAAATCTGCTACTTAGATGATTTTTCACCAAATGGTCACGAGGAAATCAATTTGATGAGTCAGTTTGTGGATGATTAAGTTTAAGCTTGCTGAACATGTGTCGATTGTCAAGTTGCTTACCGGACATTTCCAATTTGATGAGTCAGTTTGTGGATGATTAATTCTGTCTTGTGAGATTTGATTGTGTAATGATCACATTTACTATTGTAAATTGGCAGCAATTGAGTTTCTTTGCTGGGTCTATGGATGCAGTTTTGTAATTTTCTATCTGATAGTGATAGCCATGGTCAATCTATCTGAAACTTATATCTGCTGTTCTTTTGGCAGGAGTGGGAGGCTACTATTATCTGTATGAGCCACAATGGTGGATAGGAATGATTACGAGTGAGTAGTTTGTAATTTTAACATCAGGTGCAGTTTCAGCTATGCTTGTATAGTGTACTATTTTCGTTTTGCAGATCTAAATGTTTTCAACCCCAGTAAGATTTTGGAAGAAACAAAAAGAAGGAAGATGTCAATAAAATGTTTTGTGGCCTGTCAACTGTTAAGGTTGCTGCATTATACTCCTTAATGCCAATTTAACTTTTGTATACCGATAGCCCTGCCAGTCTAATATTCTTTTGTTTTCATTTTGCATTTTTTCAATTCTGAAATACACTTGCATTATTTCAGTGATTGTTGGAGAAATTGCTAATTTTGCCGAATATGCATTTGCACCTGCTATTTTGGTCACTCCTCTTGGTGCTCTCAGCATCATCATCAGGTATGCCAGCATTATTTATTTTTGTTTCTCTTTTCTTTTACACTTTAGCTGTTTGCATCAGTTGCTTGTAATGAGTTTGTGTGGTACACCGACTGCTGACACGTCTTAATTTTTTTAATAGCGCTGTGCTGTCACAGATTATTCTGAAGGAGAGACTGCGTATATTTGGAGTCGTTCGTTGTTTGTTGTGTGTTGTTGGCTCAACAACAAGTGTTCTACATGCTCCTCCTGAACGTGAGATTGAATCCGTTATTGAAGTGTGGAACCTTGCTACTGCTCCTCGTAATTTATCTTGTTAATTGTGTATGTTTACGCTGTTACCATATTAAATCATTGGTTCATTTCAATTTATCCCGGTAATCTTTGGTTGTTTCTGCAGGATTTCTTTTCTATGCTGCTGTGGTCATAACAACTGTGTTCATACTCATATTGCAATTTACTCCTCAATATGGGCAGGAGATGGAAAATCATATCCGCAACCTTGAGGATGAACTGGAAAAACAGGCTCAGGGATTCAAAGTTGAACTGGAAGCTGTTACACGTGCCAAAGTGGAACAGGAGAATCACGCTATCCGAGCAGAGGAAGCCCTTGGATTGGCTAAAATTGAGCTCAAGAACCGGACCGAGAAGCTGGAAGACATGCTTAAGTGTAAGTGTAAAGAATTTTCTGATGCCTTGGCCACCATAAGAGAGCTAGAAGATGATATCTGTATCCTGGAGGAAGAACTAGATAAACAAGCTCATGGATTTGAGTCTGATCTGGAAGTTGTTATGCGCTCCAAAGTGGAGCAACAGAAGCGAGCAATCCGAGCCGAGGAAGCCCTGAGACTGACCAAATGAATAAATTCCAACACTGCTGGGAGGCTTCAAGCCGAATTCAAAAGGCTTTCGATGCAAATGCAGTCAACATTTGAGGCAAACGAGAGGTTGGCTACCAAGGCAAAGACAGAAGCCAGGGAACTTCGACTGATTAATAAACACCTTGAAGATTTGCTGCAGCAGGCTAAGGAAGAGCTTGAGTCAGTCAAAGATGATTATGAAGCACAAGTGCTTGATCTTCACAATCAGCTAAGCTTGAAGGCAAAGCAAATAGATCAGTTGTTGCTGGACATTGAAGAGAAATCCAACCTATTCAATCACGAGGATGAAGTTTGCCAGAGTTTCTCAATGGAGCTGTTAACACTTAGAGCTGAGGTTGATAGGGTTAACGTCAAATACTGCTTCATTCGTTGCACAGATGGAACAAGGGACCGATTTGAAACCTGAGCTTGATCGAGCAACTGAAGATGTTGGTGAAGGAGCAAGAGTTTCTTGCCTAGAGAGAGAAAAGTCAAAGAGACAATCTAGAAAAGCACTTGATGATTCAGCAAAGAGAGATGCACATAAGTTATTGGAGGAGCTAAGCCGTGCATCGCACAGCCTTCTACCTAGTATACCAAACAAGTTGATTGATGAACTATTAACATTAGTCATAGGAAAGAAGTTCGTTTTTAACCTCATGTTTTGCATTTGAGGTCCCAAATTCCTTTCGTTCATTCACAAAATTATGAACTTTTCCACATTGCTTCAATCTTACATTTGACAAAATTAAATCAGAGAATGGATTTCGGTTCAGAAGTTGAGCATGAAACATAGGATTGGAGTTGAAACTGGTACCGAATACAAACAACATCAATCAATGACCCAAATCCCGTGTCTTTTAATAGGCCCGAAAGCCCATATACCAGTAATTGGGCCTGAGATAGTTCAATTGACCAGTAATTGGGCTACATTCAATTAAAATGAGTTGGGCCCGATAAAATTCTTGGTATCACCAAATCTTCCAACATTGAGAGTATTTTGCACTGTCAAAATATTCATGCCGAGATAAATATTTATTGAGAAAATTTGTTAAAATATCACTTTTGCTAATTCAATTAGATTATTAACACCCTAATTTATTAAATTGTCCGGGCTAACACCACTTTAATATTTTTTTAGGTTATTAGCATCTGTTTCTCCTTCTATCAGCCGTTTCAACATTCCCCTTCACCTCCGTCAGATCTGGTGCCCGCATCCATGGCGAGATCTCCCTCTCTAAATCTCCGATGGTCTCCGTCCGGCCGGATCGTCCCCAAGCTGTCGACCTCATCCCGAATCTCCTCTCCCTCTCCCTCTCGCTCTCGGTTTCCGTCGATGTCTCACTCCCTGCTCCCCTTCTTCTGCTCTCTCGCCCTCGCTTTTCGCTGCTTCTGCTACCGGCCGTTGAGGGCCAAATTAGACCTTCTGCTGCCATCCCAATCTCTCGTTTCCCCCCATCTCGGTCGGGCTTGAAGGACTCAGCGCCTCGTCCCGCTTCCTATCCCGCAGAGAAATAATTGGGCGCTTGAACTTCATAAACTCGAGAGAGAGAGAGAGAGAGAGAGAGAGAGAGAGAGAGAGAGAGAGAGAGAGAGAGAGAGAGAGAGAGAGGGAGAATTTAGGAACCTGTGTTGGTGCCTGGTGGTGCCGGCGCTGCTATCTGGAATTCCACTCGCGTCTCGCTCCCTCCCCAGGTGATTTACTGTCTTTGTCCTCGTTCCTTTTCGAAAAATTTGCAGATTGTTTTCTTTTTAGGATCCTTTTTCCTCGCACCAAGCACTGCACTCGGACCGATTTGATTTTAGGGTTGATGCTTGTGGTTAGCTAGGGATCCTGAATGTTATGTTTGCTCAAACTCAAATTCATCGGACTTTGTTAACTTCTAGCTCGGGATCCTGAATGCTTGTGGTTAGCTAGGCCGTGATTTGCTGTTGTTTCTGTGTAAGAGTTGTTGTTTTGGAGTATTTGAATTGGCATCTCTGTTGGGATTCATCAACTGTTTTGGATCCGTTTCAAATGAAATTACTGTGTGTGAAATGTTTAATGTGCCTGGAAAGTGGTATGATGCATCTGTTCTTACATGTTATAGGTTCAAGTCAAACTGCAAACTTTTTCTTCCCTTGATGAATTGCTATCAGGTACAGACAAACCAATCCTTGTTGACTTTTACACTACCTGGTAAGTTAAAATTCCTAGTTTGCTGAAATGGTTAGAAGAGGAGAATAAGAGCCAAGGGTTGAATCAACAGGATGGATCTTGTTGTAGCAGGGTGTATTAGTTATAATAGATTCAATTTGCCTCGATGTTTATTGTTTTTTTATTTCTCTACCGGTTGATGAAGCGTGTCCTTGTAGAACATGGGGCTTCCAATTTGGATTCAAATTGAATGACAGTATAACCATACAAGCTTGCTTAATATGACCACTGAATGGAACTTCTTATAGATTGTTGGTAGTTATTTAACCTTTTTTTTAAATCAAATTATATGATTCTTGGGATTCATCTGGTCACTAGGTATTCATTACCAGATGAAATATACCATGTGCTTATTGTTAAAATAGTGCAAATTAATGATTTGAAGTGTTTGAAATGGTATGAGTTTGTTGCTGCATTATAAGTTTCATGTTTTTTGTTCTTTAAGTAGATCATTAGCTTGTCTGATGTATATCAAGTTACTTATTGCATTATAATGAACAAGTCCCTTGTTGATTCCATTGGATTGCAGCTGGAGAACAGTCAAGTGGTAGACAATGGTTATGGCGAAGTAACGGTCAATGAAGATGAGATTGCTATTGCTGCCAGCCCAAGTGGAATAACGCACGCTTTGGTGAATGTGGATCCAGTAAGAACTCCATATTTTATAGGGTGCCAAGATAGCATTATAAATAATAATAGCTCAGATATTGTGTATAATGTCTGGAAGGATCTCTAGTTTCTAAGATGCTTCTATGGGTTCAATTTTATGTGTCTTTGGGAATCTGAATGACTAGAGATGTAGCTACTCCTTAGCTGACATTTCATGAATTCATGTACAACGCGGCTGAAACATCTACCTGGAGAGGGTTGGAATAACGTATCTGTGCAGGTAAGGTTGTTTTGGCTCCTGCGTATTGGTGTTATTGTTATAGAATCAGCCGTGGCCATTCGACAGCCAAAACCGAAGGTGCCAAGGGGAGAAAGGACTCTCGATTCGACAAGCTCGAATGGCAGCGAGATGGACGAGTTACAGAAGGTCACCAGGGTATCTGAATTAGGAGGAGAACCTGATATGAATGGAGGACCCCCGGAGATTGCTTCATCAACTGAGATACAAGAGGAGCAAGTTGCAGATTAAACAAAGGCAATCTGGGTTCTACTCTTTGGGTTGATTGCATAGTAAAGGTACATTCTTTATGAATTTATGTGTCATAAACTAATAATTGTCACTGAACTTGTGTTCTTCTTGTATCAGTACTCATAATGCTTGCAATAAAAAGGAGAACTTGTTATTGGACCCCAAAAAAATGAGCTTTAAAGTTTAAAGTACCTGGTACTTGTTAAGGATATGGTGTGTTGGTGACTGTGATGGTTGAAGTTCGTTACCATCAACTAGTTTTTGTTAGTGATCAGTTCTTTTTGTTGCGAGTTTCAAAGTAGCATTTTTTTTGTTTGTTTGGTATGTAAGGTGAAAGTTTGTCAATGTTGTTAATTCATTTTTTTTCCAAGAAAAAATGGCATCAAAACACTGCTTTGAAAATCACAAATAGCATCAATAAATAAAAATCATCATTAAAAGATGTCATCAATGAAGTTTAATCGCATTTTATGCCCTTGTGTCATTAATTGTACAAGAATGTCACCATAAAAAATGTTATTAAATAATTACATTAGGAAAATTTCATCAAAACACTACTTTGGAAAAATATGGCATCACGGTAAAAAAAAAATATCATCAAAAATTGACATAAAAAAGTGTCATCAGTAGTCAGCAGAAAAAAAAATGGCATCAAAACACTTTTTTAATGCCATTTTTTTCAAACTTTGATGGCATCAATAGTCAACGTGACATCACACTAAACAAAAAATGTCATCAAAGTTTGAAAAATGACATCACACTAAACAAAAAATAGAATCGATGAAAATAAATTGATATACAATTGATTAAATTAAAAAAAAGTGGCATCAAACGATTTGATTAAAAAAATGGCATCAAATAATTACATTAGAAAAAAGGTCATCAAAACACTGCTTTTAAAAAGTTGCATCACATTAAAGAAAAAAAATGTCATCAAAACATTATTTTGAAAAAATATGGCATCACGGTAAAAATATCATCAAAAAATTGACATAAAAAAAGTGCCATCAATAGTCAACGGTAAAAAAAAGCATCAATGGTCAATGTGGCATCACAGTAAACAAAAAAATGTCATCAAGGTCTGAAAAAGTGGCATTAAAAAAGTGTCATCAATCAATTTTATTAAAAAAGTGACATCAAAACGAAAATAAAATGTAATAAAAAATGGCATCAAAGCGGCAAAAAATGGCATCAAAGCGGCAAAAAATGGCATCATATAAAAAATGGCATAAAAAAAAGTGGCATCATTGGTTAAAAAAAAAAAAAAAAAAAAAAAAAAAAAAAACCCTGAAATAGCCGGTCAACGGTCAAACAGGTTGACCGTTGACCTTAATAGACAATTTGAGAAGGGTGCTAGGTTAATTAATTAATTTTGTTTGGATGCTAGTTAGCTAATTAGATATTCATAATATGCTAGTTGCCAAAATAACCCATATTTATTAGTATAAAACTTAGAACCAAAATATTTATCAAACTAGTAAAAAAAAAAACCGTATGACTATATACACCCCAAATCATTTAAGGACGTGCATGGTTAAAAGGGGTTAATTAATTTTTTTTAAAAGATAATTAGTCACAAGGTTTGCACGTCCTTAAGGACGTGCATTTTCGGCCTTGTGATTTGTGGTGTATATAATCACACCCAAAAAAAACTCAGGTTCGGATAAAAAAAAAGAGTGAAACCACATTTCTATTTGAGAGACTCGCTATTTTTTATTTAATTTTTTTTTATGGGAAGAAACTCAGTTAGAAATATTATGACCGCAAAATGATTAATTTAATTTTATTTATCCTAGTCCAGTTCGATTGGTTCAGTTGCTCTACATCTGGATCGGGTGCGGTGTAAGTAACCCATTTAAGGGGTTGACCCTCCTACTCTCAAGCGTCTCCATGTTTCCACATCTGGATCGGCGTCGTCTCCATGTTTCCAAGGAGATTCGAACTTTGAACCTCTTGGCATCGAATGTAGCCCCACAACCACTACACCAACTTGTGATTGGTGCAAAATGATTAATTTAATAATTATAGTAAGGATGTATTTGATACAAATGTGGCACATTGAGAATAAAAAAGAAATGTAATGTTTATTTTACTATGTGAGGGCACGAGGCACCTCTCCTATATTTTTAGTTAATACTAATGTAATATCCGCGCCTTAAAGACACCGGATTTATTTAAAATATTATCCGATTATATATTTGATTCGAATATCATTCTATATATCTATATACTTATTTACATAAGAAAAAAAATGCATAACATAATTGTTTTGAATTTATAAATTACTTGGAAAGAGATACAATATAATTAATAAAAAATGATGAAAATGATTTAATAAGATAAAGTGGTAATAAACTCAAACACACCACATAATATATTTTGAAATGTATACATAATTATTATTACTACTACACAACTAAAAGGAAAAATGTAATTAGCTAACATATAATGATAATTAAAACGATTCTTTCAAATTTTAATTCTAACATAATAAAAATAATGAAACCAATTCAATTATAATTCACTTTCAACATAATAAAAAATATTAACCTTTATAGTAAATTTAAACTATGTAAAAATCACTGATTCGTTTATAATTCAATTTTAACATTGAAAAAAAAAACTAACAATGTTTTAACACAATAAATAAATATTAAACTTACAGTAAAGTGAAACTACCTAAAAATTACCGATTCATTAATAATTATTTATTGCACGTAGACAATGTGGGGAAGATTGTAATCGATTTAGTATGAGAAATACATAATTTCAATTTTAAAAATAAATCATGAGACGATTGAGATCAAAATAAAAAATGAAACATATATAAAAGAAGTCCAACAATATAACCAACCAATAAGAAAAGAGAAATGGATTAAAATAACCAGGTTTAATTGTGTGCGTGAAAAAATGCTAACAGAATTAGTAATATTAATAGATAGATAGATTTCTCTTACAATATTTTGATAGATTGTGGACAATTATTTTATTTAGAGATAACAATTTGAAAACCCTATACAAACACCACCCCCACGACGTAGCATCCAACCGATTGATTTACAACTTTCAAAATTAGATATTATGTTTTCAACTTAAGAAAAAAAGGACAATCTATACATACAAAGCATACGTATGGAAGGGGGCATTGTATAGCACAGACTTGCCTACGGCTTTGGCCGAGTCTTTTTTTTACAGTAGGAAGACTCTGCTATAAACGCAAAATACTTCCTTGAACATCATGCTGGATGATATTACAAATATCCCTATTAATAGAGAACGTGGACAAATTATAATTTTCCCTACTCTTAGTAATATGATCAGCTACCTTATTTGCTTTACAGAGATGAGGGGGGAGTCGGGATCAAATTGAATTACAGAGATGCAATTATGGATTTCATTTGTTGCAAGTTGTCATGTGCACATCTTGGTTGAAATGTCTTTCTCGTTTCTAGTTTCTCATGCCTTCATTGCTTTTTTTTGTTCTCTGTTTTTTACTTTCTGCTTTAATTTTACTTTAAATTGGTTGTGTGATTCCCAATTCTAGATGATGAGCATTTGATAAGGATGTAAATTGTTGAGATTTCTAGGAGATTGCTTAAGAAACACGTTAATAAGCATCCTCTAGCTCATTTAAAAGTCAGTCTAGACAATATTGGATGAATAGCATGGAAGATCAACTACGGGAGGGATTCTACTGAGTTGGGAATTAACCCAAGCAAGTTACAAGTCCATTATAAAACTTTCATTTGATATGAATATATTTGTTACTAATAACTAGCAATTTGTTCGCAGTTTTTCACGAGGAGAGATATGATATACAATTCCCCGTTATTTGAAGATTTTTCAAAAGGAAAAATCAACTTTAGACCCACTTCAAATTTTGAAGTTGGGACTAATCACTACACACTATACGAAATTGGACAGACAGAATACTTTTCAGAGTTGGGGATCAACGGAAGATGAAGATTAGAGATCGAGTAGAGTACTACAGTAGAGAATGTGTATAACTCGTGTAACAAGCCAGTGGTAGCCACAGTGGCTTTGGGGGAGGGGGTATGGCTTTGGTCTTTCCCTGTGGAAATGGTTTTGGATGCATCTCTTTATAAATCACTCCGTTAAGCTCAAAGGACTTCTGAAGGGAGAAAGTTGTTGTGTCTCCTATCAAAAGTAAAACTCAAACTTCCAAACTAGTATAGCAAGCAAGTAAGAGGTCGATCCCACATAGAATCAAGTATTTATATGCAATGTGTATCTATCAATTAGTAGAAAGGGGAGGTTTTGGTTGATTAAAATAGAAAGAAAACAAAATAAACTATAAACAAGTTGATGCAAAACAATTTAGAGAAGATCGCTCTATCTACAACTATCCACTTTACTTGTTTGAATTGATATTGTAACCCCCTCTTGTCCTTTTAGTCTTCCTATTGATGTCCAATCAAGATATTTGGTGGCAGCTTTGGCGGTCCAACCTTGTACGAGAACCCATATTATGTCTCACCAAACCAGGTGAGTGTTTAATCTGGATCTACTTTGCCATTTTTTTATTCGCTATTTATCATATCCATTAGTGATGGGTCTACTTTCTTTTCAATGTCATCTGCCATGAGTTGTAAGGGTCATATATATCTCATGGTGTATTGATTTTGAAAATGATAATGCTTTCACTTTTAGCCGGGAAAAGGATTATTGTGAAGGGAAAGCTTTGTTTTATATAGTGTACCGACTGCTTTTTATACCAAACTTGAGCTGACTAATAGTACGACATTGGCTGATGTTGCGTTTTTCATTACAATTCTAGATTCGAGCTTTGGAGAAGAAGCAGAAGGCTGGCAAGTATGTGAAGAAGGTGAAAGCCAAAACCAGGAGGAAAATGCATGAGCTGGCAAACCCTATAGAGCGTGATGAGTTCATAGACACGTGGAAGGAGTAAAGATGTGTCCGGAGTAGTGGAACTTGTGAACGCCCCCGAAAATCCATGAGCTAGGAAAGACATTCCGCAAAAAAAGTGCATTTGGCAATACAAATACAATTTTAAGTCTCGAGTGAATGTTTACTAAGGAATGAAACAGTTTTGGTCACCTTTTATAGAAGTGAGAATGCGTTTACTTTAACCCTTTTCTCTAAGCTTTCAGGGGCTGGTAAACAATGCTAGAAGCAAAAAAGGAAAGTAAATCAACAAGAAAGTACAAGATGAAAGTTAGCAAAGCTCAAATAAGATCATCATTTTCCTAGTTCTCCACATACATTGAGTTGCTAACAATCTCCCTTAACCCAACAGCCATGAAAACTTTTATTGAGTTTCTAGCAACGTGTTCGTGGCACCTTCGAACCAGTACACACCCTCTAGAAAAATGGGAGTCTCATTTCACCAGAAGCATACAAAATGATATTTCTCTTCAAATGTGACAGATGGCGTGCTCCTCGCATTGCAGCAGCTCTAAGCACATTCAAGGGGCCAAAATCAACAAGAAAGAGCTCTTAGTTCTCTCTCCTCCCTTGGCAATTTCCGACTTCCCTTGTGTGTGGTGGTCCGCCTTGGCCGGTGGGGGTTCTCCTCCCTTGTTTTCTTCTCCGACCACCATGGATTCCCTTCCTCCTCCTCCCTAGAAGATGAGGTATGGTGTTTCCGACGATGGTAGGTTGTTCTTGTTCTTCTTCCTCTCATTTTCTCTTTCCCTCTCTCTCTTGAATTTTTGGTTTTCTTTGCTTTCTTGCTCTTTCCTTTGGTTTTGTTTGTTTTTCTTGTTGGTTTCCGACGTCTTGGGGCTGTTTTTGTGTACTTGGTTTAGCTTTGAGTCTAATCTCCGGTGAGTTTTATTTGTTTTCCTTCTTTTCGTTTTGGTTTTGTTTTTGTTTTGTTTTCTTTGTTGTTGCTCCGAGTTTTCATCCTTTTTTGGTCATGTTGCTTCCTCTTCGGTTTGTTGGTTTGGTCTTCTTGTTCCTTTCCGTTTCGTTTTCTCCTTTTCTTTTCCTTGGTTTTGTTTGTGTTGGCTTGTGAGGTATGTTCTTAGGTTGAAGATGGGAAAGAACCAAAAGGTTGAAGATGGTGATTCCATTGGAGACCCGAGAAAGTACTACTCGGATGGCCATTCCTTGGCTATGGGGGTCATAAAGGAAGGAAAGAAAGTGCTCAAAAAGATGAAGAAGTCGGCCTCAAAGAAAGCTAAGAAGGATGAGTTGAACAAAGAGGAAACCGCCATGGATGACCATGAAAGTAAGTCTCTCACAAAGCCTGGTTTTTCTCTCTCTACTAATGGATTGATTGAAGGTGAAGTGGAAGAGCTTGATCCAAATGGAGATTCCGAGCTTGAAGACCACTTCTCCGGCGAATTCTTGGGTGGTTCTGGTGGCGGCGCCACCCCTGATGTGGTGGAGCAACTGGTGGAGACGGTGGTGGCTCCCCCTCAGCCCATAATGGCTACTCAAGATGGATGGGAGGTGCATGAACAACATTCAATGAAGGAAGCCTCTTGCATTCAATACAACTTGGGTGTTTCCAAGGAACATTTAATGCGTGGAGCTCCCAACGCAAATCAGGTGCATCCTCCCCTAGACCATCTAATTTTTGAAATTTTGAATTCAAAAATGTTGGCGCTAGGTTTAGAACAAGGGCCGAGCCCATCAGATTTGTTTGGCATAGCCGCTGGTGAGCTAACCGCTTTGACGCACCCATCGCTAAAACCGGGTAGCTCCAACAGCTTATCGGGTGGCTTCCGGGGGTGGCTGGGCGAGCAACCGGATAGCCTTACGCCGGGTTACCCGAATGATGCTGATCCGGATAATTCCAACACTAGGCTAACCGCTGCTGAGCTATCCGGTTTCCGCAGCTACCGGATAACTCTGGCATGGTTTTGGGTAATCTACCTGGGCTTGGGACCCGAAATCCGGATAACTTCATTCCGAGTAACCTGGGTAGCACGAAACCGGATGGCTTGCCCCCTCCTACGGATAGCGACAACTCTAAGCGCCCGATTAATGCGGATAATTCTGGCCAAAACCACCCGGTTCCTCCCATTTCGGATAACTCTGCGCCTGGTCCCTCCAACCCGGGTAACACTGACGATGGAGGCCCGGACAAAGGTAAGGCTACTATGGGCTCGGACAAGAAAGGTAATGGAAACCAAGGTAAGTCCAACCCTCCCACACCTAATGCTCGGGACTCCAAATCAAAGAAAATCTTCACGAATGTGGGAGTTAGTACTAAGCTTGAGTTCCATCCCCTACCAAAAGGCGTGTGGACATCAAGGTTGCCGATGCCCTCCCTAAACATGTTGGGGCCGGACATTAATAGGCCAATACGTAGGCTTTCTCCTCGGCCCTTTCAAGATCAATGAGCTTCGAAAGTCTTGGGGAGTTAAGTCCAAAGTTAGAATTGAAAATGATTGGCTTTTCTTCTCTTTTGATACCGAAAATGATGCTAACAAAGTGCTTGAAGGTAGCCCCTATTTCATCCATGGGAGGCCTCTTATCCTAAAGAATGTTCCGGACAAGTTCTCGGGCTTTAGGAAGGACATTGCTACCGTCCCCATTTGGGTGAGGATCTATAGTCTTCCGTCAGACTATTGGACGACGGAGTACATAGGGAAAGTTGCTTCACATGTGGGAACTTCGTTGTTCTTGGATAAAGTTACCAAGGAAAGGAAGAAAGTTACCTACGCAAGGGCTTTAGTAGAGGTAAACCTAAGTGAAACTATCACCCGAGAGGTAAATTTGCATTTTGATGATAATGATGTTCGATCTTGCACGTTCTTCATTGAAAATGAGCTTAAGTTTTGCAAAGTTTGCTATGCCCTTGGTCATAATGCTAATGTGTGTAAGCTAAGTGAGAAAAGGTCCAATACTAGCTTGAGTGGTGAAGGAAAGAACAAGGAAAAGGAACAAAACGCAACCTCTCCTAAAGCTAGCAATATGGGGGAAAAGGAAGGCAATGGCTCACCTCCAGGCACTTCTACAAATCCCTCGGACAACAATGCTCATATTGGTCCTAATGGCTCCCATAAGGCCGGTGAAGAGCAAACTTTGAGGAAAGAAAACAGCCCACTCAATGCAAGCACTTGCCCCATTGTGACGACGGATGAAGGGGAAAATGGCGAGACCCTAGTACCTCCGAGTATGTCCACACCCTTTGTAAGTTTTTCTGGATCTCCTATTCCTACCTTCACTACTATGGATACATATGCTCAAGGCACAACTAGCTCGGGAAAAAAGAGAAAGAAGAGATGGAAGAGTTCGGCAAAGAAGGCCAAAGGAGATGAGAAAGCTTGTCCCAACGCAAGCATTGAGCAAAATCAGGTACGAATTCCATCCCCTTCCCATGAAATTGCTATTGAAAATGACGTGAATGGTAGGAAAGGAAAGAGGAAAGGTGTCGGGCTTGGTGTTGATCCAAGTGACCTTGACATCTCCTCTTCGGAGAAAAGCTCTAGGCATGCCGAGAGTGAGGATGGTCATGAGGTGGACTCGGAGGATTCTACCACCTTTACAAAGGTCTTATCCAAGGCTTAAAGGAGAAAAGGTAAGTCCCCCACCACAAATAGCAATACTATTGTTTTTGCCCTAAGATCCGAGAACAAATGGCCCCCAAAGCCACCACAAGGTAGCACTAGGGTGACTAGAAGCAAGGACGGTGGAGGAGGTAAGAAAAAGACCAACAATAGGTCTTGATGAGAATCATAACTTGGAACATAACGGGGTTAAACCATCCCCAGAAACAAAATGGTGTGCGCGATCTCGTGAGGAATAATGATGCTAAGGTATGTGCTATACTTGAAACTAAACTCCATGAGGGTAGTTTCAATCTTGATCATTTCATGAATAATTGTTTCCTTGGTTGGGACTTTGTCTCTAACTTCCAACTTGATGAAAGAGGTAGAATCCTTGTGGTTTGGGATCCCTCTTTTGTGTTGTTGGAAGTTATTGAGATAGGTGTCCATCATATAGCTTGTTTTGTGACTAACAAAGCTACCGGTGAGAAAGTTGGTGTTTGTTTTGTCTATGGGCTGCACTCGGTCGTCCATAGAAGAGCTATGTGGCCGAGCATCACTAACATCTTATGCAGCCATACTTTGCCTTGGATGGTGCTTGGGGACTTCAATTGTGTCATGAGACATGATGAGAGGATGAATGCGGAGCCGGTCACCATGTATGAGTGCCGCGACATCCTAGAGGCATGTGAGAACCTTGAGCTTGAGGATGCACCATACACGAGCAAGAATAAATTCACTTGGTCCAAGGGAGGAAAATGGAGCAAAATTGACCGGGTACTTCTAAACCATGAATGGATCAACTGTAATATTTTTTGTCATGTGAATTACCCCGACATGTGGAGCCTCTCGGACCACAAGCCGGCTATTGTGTCTCTATATAGGAATGAAGGAAGGAAGAAAGAAGCACACTTTCAAGTATCTAAATATGTGGAGTGAGCATGGTAAGTTTGGCGACCTTGTTAAGGAGAATTGGTGTGGATCTTGGAGAGGATCCTACCAATTTCGACTTTGCAAACTCCTCAAAAAGCTCAAAGGGCCGCTGAAATCTTTGAACTCCAAGGAGTATGGACACATTTCGGCAAAGGCAAAGGAAGCAAATGAGGCCCTTAACATTGCTGTGGAGGACGCGAGGCTAAACCCGGAAAATTCAGCAACTTGGGATGACTTGAAAAGGGCTAAAATGAAGGCGGAAAGGCTCAACAAGGCGGAATATTCCTTCCTTAGACAATGCTCCAAAGCTAAGTACACTCTCCAAAGTGATCAATGCAATAAATATTTCCATTCCCTTATACGTTTCAATAGACATAAGAACCACATTGTGTCATTCCAAAAAAGGGATGGGACTATTTCTAAATCCCCTAAGGAGGTGGCAAATGAATTTCTTGGATACTACAAAGAGCTTCTTGGTTGTGCAGATTTTACAAATGAAGTTGATCCATCCATGTTCGCTAGTGGAGCTAAAGTGAAGGACGAGGACAAGGAAATGCTTGTTGCATTGGTGTCCAATGAGGAGATCAAAACAGCCCTTTGGGTGATTGGTGAGGACAAGGCACCCGGGCCGGATGGATACACTTGGAATTTTTTCAAGAAGACTTGGGATATCACCGGGGGCGAGTGTTGTGAGCCTAATTTACCATGTTTTACACTTACTTTTATATCGATTTCTGCATACATTGCATACATTTGGGTTAGAATAATACAGAATATGTGTAGTTTACACTTATTTGCAATATATGGAGGTCTACACAAGTTTTTGTTATATTTCGCATAAATCGGACGCACTTTGGAGTTTAAAGGAAACTCATGGAGAAGCTAAGAATGGTGCAGCTGGAGAAAATTCCATTTTCACTATTTTTCGTTCTGAATCAAGCTTTGATGTCTTCATGAGAGTTGTAGCCCTCGGAAAGAGCTTTCCAACGCATGGTCATATGCGTCAATCCGACAAACGAGGACTCGGGAAAGTGCGTTTCAAGAACAGAGCAAAAAGCTGAGAGAACTCTACTCGAGATCGACTAGCATCTACTCGATCTCGACGAGACCTGGTCGACGAAACCTGGTCGAGCAGAGCTGATCGAGGACACCGAGTCAGAGAAAACCCGACTCCCGGAATCCTACTCGATGTCGAGTAGCCTTGGTCGAGATCGAGACGCCATGTCCGGAGTCGACGAGCTGTGCCAAGCCGAGAAGCCGAGGACGAAGACGCAGACCACATCTACTCGATACAGAGTAGCCGTGGTCGATATCGACCAGACCTCCGAGCCATGTCCGAGCCTTGTCGAGCAGAGCCACCCGACCAAGCCAGCCAGACGACGAATCCTACTCGATACAGAGTAGGGTTACTCGAGATCAACTAGACCTCCGAGTCATGTCCGAGTCACATCGAGCACCGGCTAGCCGAGACACCGAGTCGACCAACAATCCTACTCGAGACAGACGAGGGCTACTCGAGACAGACGAGGGCTACTCGAGACAGACGAAGGCTACTCGAGACAGAGGAGGGCTACTCGAGATCAACAAGACCCTAGTCGAGATCGAGTAGACTTCCCGAAGCCGCGTTACTCGGTTTTGACGAATCCTACTCGATGTGGGATTGCTTGGGCGCGAAGATTGCCGATTCTATCCAAATACATCATGAAGGAAGAGATCTATCCATTAAAGACATTTAGATATATTTAGATTTAATTTCTTTATTGCTTTTATTTATCATTAATTATTTAGATATAGTTTTAGATATAGATAGAGATATTCTTTCCTAGATCAGCTAGGGAATGAAGCCTATAAATAAAGCCCTAGGGGGCTGATTTTCATTAATTCAAGTCAAGTCGTCTTAGGACGCAAGGAGGAGAGAGAGAGAGAGAGAGAGAGAGGGAGAGAGAGAGAGAGAGAGAGAGAGAGAGAGAGAGAGAAAGAGGGAGAGAGAGAGAGAGAGAGAGGAGAGAGGAGAGAGGAGGAACGTTTGGAAGGTTTTGTAAGTTTTAGTTTATTTCATGTTAAAGTTAATTTCTTTCATCATGTTTGCTTTCTAATTTTCCTTCTTCTAGGGTTGGGGTGATCCCAACATAGATATGTTTGTTTGATTTATGAATTCATGATTTTGTATGTCTTTATTATCATCTACCTATGTGTTTAATCCTTTGCGTCAGTCGAGGACAATTTCTTATTTGCAATTATGAAGCGAAAGTGAATTAATTATAAATTTGGATAATAATTAGGCTTTGCTTGCGAAAGTTGGTTGATCCTAATTAAGAAAAGGTAGTAACACTTAGGGTTTATGCGAAAGCCTCTATATTCCTATTTGTTAATAACGAAAGTTATTTGATATAAAGCATGCATCTTTATGTGATTTGTGATCTGCGCATATGTTTATTGTTGTGGTGATCTCTAACCTTGGAAGTTTGCATCTTTATTTATTTTATTTCATTATTTTTATCCTGCAAAGTTACCCGACACCGACCACCTCTTCTTCTATCATTCCCTCGACATCGACCAAGTCTTAGTCGACATCGACAACAACCTCATCACCTCTTCCTGCTATTCATGAACCCCAAAACACACTAAACATAGAACCGCTGACTTCTCTCCTGAGGACGAACCTGACTCCCCTATACTATAGCGGGGGTCTTGACTATAAATTTATTTGGTCGAGAAACCCTCTCGTCAAATTGGCGCCGTTGCCGGGGAGATATCAATTGCGCCTAGTTTAATTGTGTTTAAGGTTCAAAAAAGCCCATCCCTTTTTCTTACCCTATCACATACCTTACCACCACCTACCTCACCGGTACCAACTGGGTGCCAAGCTTTTGCTACTAATTTGTGTTCTTGATTTTGATTTCAAAGCTTAGGTACAAAGTGGAAGACTTTTGGGAAGGGGACTCCGAATGGGATAGATGGGTCCGAGATTTGAGACGGAGAAATAGGATCGCAGTGGAGGAGTCACGATTAAGGGAAATAGCCCGGCTGGAGGACTTAGTCCGAAGACTTGAGGCTTCCTATCGTTCTAAAGGATTAGAGCCTCCTTCTTATGAGGAAATTGAAGCTATGGAAAGTGATGAGGAAGAAGAAGATTGGAACGAACAATGGGTACTCCCACGGTACATGAGAGCAACAACGCCAATCGACGTCAACCACATTACAGAAACCCAGGCATGTCCTTCCCCGATCTCGATTCCACCTTTGCAATCTATCTTTGAAAAACCATATGAAGGATCCCAAGGCGAAATAGCACTAGAAGAGAAGAAGTTGGACATTGTTGACCAGGGCATTCCAAGATCGCTTTTACCTTACAAGGTGAAAGCTATCCCCGATGATTTTGAGCAACCGATGTTCATATTCAAGTATGGGGTCCTAGCAAAGTGGCATGAAGCTCCGCAGGATGAGGAGGAAATACCTCTTCCCTCTCCACCGTTCTGCTGTGATGGAGATACACAAATAATTCAACCAATGAAGCAGAAGAGGTATGATGATGAGGTATGCATGCCAGCTGGAGCCCAGGAAGATGAATGGGTGAAGCCATGGAGCGTTCACTCGGGGAGATTCAAACTTCTTCACATGATGCCCCCGGATGACATCCCACGCTTCCCTCCACCAGAGGAACCACCAGATCCACCTATACCTCCGGACAAAGATGAGCCAGGCTAATGCTTAATGGAGAAAGTTGGCCTAGCGACTCTAAAATCTAGAGCATGTATATAAGACTTTATGAACTTTTTTGGGACTTTTGAGACTTTGTTTTCGTTTTTGGTTTTGAACATTTTTTTGGTTTTTGTTTTTCTTTTGTTGGTATATGTCTTCCATACTTTTCAGGTCCATGGATAGAACCAAGCAATATTCATACTCGGCCCAGGAGGTGCTTCCATTCGAAATTTAGAGGCCCTGCACACTTGTCTTGTGAGTTTCTTTCTTTACCCTTGTTTTTATACAGTGAGGACACTGTAATGTTTAAGTATGGGGTGGGGGAAGGGCTTACTTTATGCATAATTGCCATATTTGACATTATTTGTGCATATTTAGAATTTATTACTTGGAATTGCTACATGGCTATTTTGGAATGCATTATTTGATTTATATGCTTATATGCATGTTTTCCAAAATTTGAAGAAAAATGACCCCCATTGAAATTTTTTAATATTTTTTTGATAATGTCATGGAAGCTTATATGGAACTCGACGATGCAAAATTAGATTCATTAGAGATATAGCATGAAATTGCCTAGTAAAGGGAAGTCACAATGAAGTGCATATTTTATTAAAAACCATGAAAGGAGGTAAAATTTGAAGTTGCTTTTGACATGTTGCATGATAAAATGATGGAGGACTTTATATTTCCATATATGCTCATTGTTTATAATCCTAGCCTTACCTATGCTTATGCATCACAAAAGCCATAATATGCCTTATTTCATATATTGCTCCACATGATCTAAATAATTGCCATTCTTTACCTTATCCGGGGATTATGTTGAGAATGATGTTAGATTATGGAGATGTTATATGGTGTTTGTGTTGTTATCATATTTGGAGTTTGGAAGGAAATTGTTTGAAATATATGGAAAATTTAATGAGTGAAAGAAAATCCAATCGCCTCAGGAGATAAAGGTAGATTGACCCTGCTCTCTGAGATAATAGTTTGGAGAGATGGGACACATTGTGAGGAGTCCAAAGCACTAAGTATCCGGGGCCATTCATGACACCCATGTTTGCGACTCGCGAGAAGGCAGTGCCGAGGTTAGAGAGGTAAAAGCATTATTATTGAAAAAAGCATTATGAAAGGTGATGAATCATGTGGAGAAGGAATGTGGAAACTCAATTTGGAAATACTCCATTTCCCCGGATCATTAGCACCACATTGCCAGAAACTGCCCGCCTTTTAGCCTTTTACCAATCTACTCCTTATTTGAGCTTAAATTAAAGTCCTCTTGATTATCAATGCTTTGTCACATGAATTGTTTTTGCACAACCCTTCTTTTGTGAGTAGATGTTGTTTTTGTATATTTGCACATGCATGGATCTGTGACACTAGTACCTTTTCGAGGATGGTAATTGATTGCAGGGACATATGAGAATGAATCTGATATGTTGAGAGTTTTGAATTCTTCCCCTGAATGACAATTAAAAGTATTGCTTGAGGACAAGCAAGCTTAAGTATGGGGTGTTTGTTGTGAGCCTAATTTACCATGTTTTACACTTACTTTTATATCGATTTCTGCATACATTGCATACATTTGGGTTAGAATAATACAGAATATGTGTAGTTTACACTTATTTGCAATATATGGAGGTCTACACAAGTTTTTGTTATATTTCGCATAAATCGGACGCACTTTGGAGCTTAAAGGAAACTCATGGAGAAGCTAAGAATGGTGCAGCTGGAGAAAATTCCATTTTCACTATTTTTCGTTCTGAATCAAGCTTTGATGTCTTCATGAGAGTTGTAGCCCTCGGAAAGAACTTTCCAACGCATGGTCATATGCGTCAATCCGACAAACGAGGACTCGGAAAAGTGCGTTTCAAGAACAGAGCAAAAAGCTGAGAGAACTCTACTCGAGATCGACTAGCATCTACTCGATCTCGACGAGACCTGGTCGACGAAACCTGGTCGAGCAGAGCTGATCGAGGACACTGAGTCAGAGACAACCCGACTCCCGGAATCCTACTAGATGTCGAGTAGCCTTGGTCGAGATCGAGAAGCCATGTCCGGAGTCGACGAGCTGTGCCAAGCCGAGAAGCCGAGGACGAAGACGCAGACCACATCTACTCGATACAGAGTAGCCGTGGTCGATATCGACCAGACCTCCGAGCCATGTCCGAGCCTTGTCGAGCAGAGCCACCCGACCAAGCCAGCCAGACGACGAATCCTACTCGATACAGAGTAGGGTTACTCGAGATCGACTAGACCTCCGAGTCATGTCCGAGTCACATCGAGCACCGGCTAGCCGAGACACCGAGTCGACCAACAATCCTACTCGAGACAGACGAGGGCTACTCGAGACAGACGAAGGCTACTCGAGACAGAGGAGGGCTACTCGAGATCGACAAGACCCTGGTCGAGATCGAGTAGACTTCCCGAAGCCGCGTTACTCGGTTTTGACGAATCCTACTCGATGTGGGATTGCTTGGGCGCGAAGATTGCCGATTCTATCCAAATACATCATGAAGGAAGAGATCTATCCATTAAAGACATTTAGATATATTTAGATTTAATTTCTTTATTGCTTTTATTTATCATTAATTATTTAGATATAGTTTTAGATATAGATAGAGATATTCTTTCCTAGATCAGCTAGGGAATGAAGCCTATAAATAAAGCCCTAGGGGGCTGATTTTCATTAATTCAAGTCAAGTCGTCTTAGGACGCAAGGAGGAGAGAGAGAGAGAGAGAGAGAGAGAGAGAGAGAGAGAGAGAGAGAGAGAGAGAGAGAGAGAGAGAGAGAGAGAGAGAGAGAGAGAAAGAGGGAGAGAGAGAGAGAGAGAGAGAGGAGAGAGGAGAGAGGAGGAACGTTTGGAAGGTTTTGTAAGTTTTAGTTTATTTCATGTTAAAGTTAATTTCTTTCATCATGTTTGCTTTCTAATTTTCCTTCTTCTAGGGTTGGGGTGATCCCAACATAGATATGTTTGTTTGATTTATGAATTCATGATTTTGTATGTCTTTATTATCATCTACCTATGTGTTTAATCCTTTGCGTCAGTCGAGGACAATTTCTTATTTGCAATTATGAAGCGAAAGTGAATTAATTATAAATTTGGATAATAATTAGGCTTTGCTTGCGAAAGTTGGTTGATCCTAATTAAGAAAAGGTAGTAACACTTAGGGTTTATGCGAAAGCCTCTATATTCCTATTTGTTAATAACGAAAGTTATTTGATATAAAGCATGCATCTTTATGTGATTTGTGATCTGCGCATATGTTTATTGTTGTGGTGATCTCTAACCTTGGAAGTTTGCATCTTTATTTATTTTATTTCATTATTTTTATCCTGCAAAGTTACCCGACACCGACTACCTCTTCTTCTATCATTCCCTCGACATCGACCAAGTCTTAGTCGACATCGACAACAACCTCATCACCTCTTCCTGCTATTCCTGAACCCCAAAACACACTAAACATAGAACCGCTGACTTCTCTCCTGAGGACGAACCTGACTCCCCTATACTATAGCGGGGGTCTTGACTATAAATTTATTTGGTCGAGAAACCCTCTCGTCAGCGAGCTTTGTGCAGCCGTGAAGGAGTTCTTCCGTAACGGAGTTCTCCTCAAAGCAACTTAATCATACGGTGGTGAGTTTGATTCCAAAGGTAGATGATGCAAACCAAGTAAGTAACATCCGACCTATCTCTTGTTGCAATGTGGTCTATAAGGTTATATCTAAGATCATTACTACAAGACTTGGGTCTTGTCTTTCTTACTTGGTTGATCATGCTCAAGCGGCCTTTGTGCCGGAGAGACTCATGTCGGATAATATCTTTCTAGTTCAAGAGCTTCTCCATAGATACAATGTGAAAAGGGATACTCGTAGGTGTTTTTTGAATGTTGATCTTGCTAAAGTCTACGATACCCTATCTTGGAAGTTTCTTGAATTTGCTTTGCATGAGATTGCCTTGCCTCCCTTATTTGTGCATTGGGTCATGGAATGTGTGTCTACTACCTCCTTTTCTATTAAGGTTAACAATGAGATGCATGGTCTTTTTGAGGGGAAAATGGGTCTCCATCAAGGGGACCCCTTATCTCCGCTCCTATTTGTTATTTCTATGGATTTCTTCTCTAGGCTTGTGAAGGCGGAAACAAGCAAACCGGGCTTCAACTTCCACTAAAATTGTGACAATGTTAGGTTAGCACACCTTGTGTTTGCCGATGACATTGTCATGTTTTCTCGTGGAGATGTAGCTTCGGTCAAAGTCTTGATGGGATGCCTTCAAAAGTTCGAGAGTGTGTCCGGAATCAAAGTGAATAGGAGCAAATCAGCCATCTTTCTTGCCTCGGTTCCACAACATGAAACGGCTGCACTAAAGGAGATCACGGGCTTCAAAGATGGAGAATTCCCCTTCTGATACCTTGGTGTGCCCATTAGCCCCCATGGGCTCCGTGTTGTACACTACACACCTCTCATATGCAGGTCGAAGGGAGCTCATTGCCTCGGTCATCCAAGGGATTGAGGGCTTTTGGCTCTCGGTTTTACCGGTCCCCGAAGCCATCATTCGTGCCCTCACTAGCCTTTGCCGCTCTTTCCTTTGGAAATCGCCAAGAGTTAGGTGGAGTAAGGTGTGCCTTCCCAAGCAAGAGGGTGGGCTCGGCATCCTTGACATTCAAACGTGGAACTTAGCATTCATGGCTAAGCATCTTTGGCGCATTTTTAAGAGAAAGGAAAGCATATGGGTGAGGTGGGTGCACCACAAGTACCTTGCCCTCACGCATGTGGAGGATTGGTAAGCTCTTAGGAGGGACTCTCCTCTCATCAAAGCTCTTGTTGAGGTAAAAAACAAAATTTGTGCTTCTTCTAACCTTGATGAGAAGTTTGATGAGTGGTGTAGCGAGGGCAAGTTCATGGTGAAGAAGGCCTATGAAGATTTTTGGCATAAGGAGGACAAGGTGAGATGCCATAAGGAGGTTTGGGCGAAGGGGAATACTCCAAAACATTGCTTCATATTATGGTTAGCTACCTTGGGTAAGCTCTCTACTCTAGATAGGTTGTTTTTTCTTAGATACTATAACCATTGTTCCAAGCTATGTGATGAGGATGAGGTGCTTGAGACACATGAGTACTTGTTCTTTGAGTGCCCTTACACTAAGGAGATTTTAACATTCCGGAGGAGGTCAACACCTTGGCAAGAGGGCTTAGATGGCTAAGGAGACATAAGAGGAAAAAGAGTTGTAACATGAGGGCAAAAAACTATGCCTTCTCGGCGGCCATCTACTTCATTTGGCATGCTAGGAATGCCAAGATCTATGATGGCAACTTCATTCCGGTTGAGGTTGTGACTAAGGCCATTGCCACACATGTCTTTCGTGTGCTCCATGCTGTCTTTCCTTCCCATGAAGTCGAGAAATTTTGATAAATCAGCCCCCCTTCCCCTCGATGATGTTTTCTTGGTTTATGCTACATGTTTTTGGGGTGTTTCCTAGGGCCTGCGAGCCTTTGAAGCCTACGTGCTTCCGGGAACAACCCTTAGGTCTTTGTTGGGTGTTTGTGTCTTTGTGGGGCTGCGTACCCTTGGAACAAAACCCTTTTGGTGTTTTATTGGTGTGGCCTATGAGACCTGCGAGTCTTAAGCACACCCTCGGTTGTTTTCTTAGCACTTTTGTATGTGTCCGAGAGGCTTGTATGCTTAGCGGAACATGCACTTTTGACACTTAGTTTTGGTTGAACACTCCTGAGAGTCTAGGCTTTGTCCTTGCTTTCAAGAGTTCGACCTAATCGTTGTATGGTCTTCGGACCCCCCCCCCCCCCATTCTTTCATTGAATTTACATAAACCTCCCCTCACCCGGACATAGTGCCGGGGGGGTTTCCTTAAAAAAAAGGGGCCAAAATCAACAGAGTATGCCTTCTGAAAACCATCCAGTACAGATGCCATCATGGTGTTCACAGGCCGTCGATCTGCCTCGTTCTTCCCTAGACACGATACCTAAAAACAGGACACATGATTCGTTAAGTGGATTCGCATGTAAAGCATCCATCTTGGACGATTAAAAACTGAGTATGGATAAATTTAGACGATACAGTACCTCCCCATAGTCAGCGCCAAGAGCAACACCTTCCGCAATCACTCTTGCAAGAGCAGATGCATCTCCAAATCCCAAGTTGACTCCCTGACCGGCTGGAGGATTAATAGTATGTGCAGCATCACCGATGAGAACAACACGATTTGAAGCGTAACTCTTGCTGTGTTGAAGAGACAATGGGAACACCATCCTTTCAGAGATTAACTTTGTGACTTTTGGAGGCACCTCGAAAGGATCATTAGGTGATACTGCAGCTGATAGCAATGAAAAAAGGTCGTTCCCACGTACATTAAACTGTGGATGAGAATAACCATAGTCCAAAGCATTGTTCACAGCTTTCACGAAATCATCACTATTTATAGTTTTGCAATCTGAAGCCTCATCTGGGCTCATAGATCAAACGATATTGCTATAGCTATCTCCCACTGGCAAAAGCGCAATTGGACCATTTGGAAGAAATCGCTGCCAAGCACAACTGTTGTGTTCAGAATGTTCAACCGTGCAAATGAGGGCATTCTGTCGATAGTTCCAGCCAGTGGTGTCAAATCCAGCTAACTGCCTCACGCGAGACTTGCCTTCGTCAGCACCAACCTATCACAACATGCATAAGACAAGCTAATGACTTGACATCCATCCAAACATATAACAGGTCTGCAAATCGTGTTACCATTCCCACTTTCTTGATTGAAATCTAAGAGGCGTAGGCAAGGTCAACAAAACCAAAACTTGCAGATTAAGAAGAAATCAACAATCCAAAATTGCAGCAGATGCTACAAAAAGGAAACAAGCATTACCACTAACTTTGCGGCTAGAGTGCTTCCATCATCTAGCTCTAATTTTGCTAATTGAATGTGGCTAGACGTGGAAGATTTTGAAGCACTGGAAGGTAAGGTCATCGAAGTTAGTCTAGAGTTGAGCAACGTCTTCTGGAAAACACTTTCCTGTGAAAAAACAAATCCAAGGAAGATATAATAACACAGCAAAGCTCAACTATTCAGAAAATTTACCATTTAACAAAATTTACAAGTAAATGCAAGAGGCTTGAAGAATTGATTACAAACCAAGTCCTAAACACCAAGTTGCCCCATTTGTCTCCGTCCCACAACAAAACAGAGAAAGTCCCTTTAACAATTCTCCAAGTTCTCTGGTAATTCCCACTGCTATTAAGGATTTAAGGCATATAAGTAACAAAACAAATACTTGAATATACCTACTACCAGAAATCCTACACCCAGAGTTGAATAGGTCCCTTCCAACTACCTAACCACTTCCAAATGTAAAGGAAAGAGAGCTTTCTTGGCCTTTTTCCCTCTATCCAGTGACACAAGGCTCCAGGTGCTCTAAATTTCTTAGGTGATGCAAATGCTTGACTATTTCTATCCATGGTTACACAGTTACACTTATATATTGTCAAATTAATTCTTTAAGTTCTTTTATCTAGTCGCTATGAGGTAAGATGTCTGATATTTATATAATATTTTCCATCTGATGCACATCATGCACTAGCAAAATTTCACTTCTTACTGTATGATTCCTTCAGAGCAGCCTCCCTGATGTTTGCACCAAAAATACCTACTGGGTGTGCCTGATGTTTGCACCAAAAATACCTACTAGGTGTCTCCCTACGCCTTAACCTCTCTCCTTTCTCAACCTAGCATATATCATTAACTCCTATTGTTCAAATCCAAACTGTTTTCGCCAAAAAGCCATAATTGTTCCACCTACACTATACCACCATACTTGTGAAATTCTCTCCCGGCCGCTTAAAAGGTACAATTTGTTTGAAAGTTCCCGGTCGGTTAGCTTAATTATAAATCAGCCATAACAACAAAATGTTGAGCGTACCCCCCTCAGGCAAGGGGTTTTGAAAAGTCAAATTCACTTAACTAGATTTGCCCAACAACATTCAAGCACATGCACAACTAGAAACATAAATATAGATGTGTATACATATCCCTGGGTTTACAAACACTATTTACCTGTAGGGATGACAGTAATGAACTATGCAGCAACTTGTTCTCAACCACACACCTACATAATAGGAACAGAGTTTGTATATCAACAGTCAATACAGAGATTAAATAATGCAAGCATTTGGGTCGAGATTTTTAATTGCTCACCCAAGTATTTCTTTATTGGCATCGTTTGCATTGTATCTCGTGTACCCTAGACCAGTATAATCCCAAACCTGTACATATACCATAGCTTCATTGTCTCTAACAAACAAAAATCATATTATCAATGATACAAAAGATAAATGCAAGAAAGAGCAAAATTTTGAAGAAATCATAGTAAGATGGTGACAGTAAGTGATATTGCAATTTATGACCAGTAAATAATGAAAAAATAAAGCATGAAATGTCTCAAAATTTATTAAGGGAACAAGAACAGCTGATAGACAAGCTAAGAAGTAGCATTTGACTTTTTGTTAGAGTGAAACAAAGTTGCAAATGTCACATTAGATATTTCAGCAGTAAAGGGGGAGACTACTAAATGCTTGTAATCTAAAGGGAAATAATTCCACGGTTCCTTAATGGAAGTGCACTCTAGCGGTGAAAAACGCAGCAGAGGACATTCAACAGAAAGGGGTAAGGGAGTGGTTTTAATAAGATTCAACAAGCCTTATAATGGCTTGGGGAAGCAAAAGCCTTTCATCGACTTTCCCATACCTAGATACAAATGATGCTAGTAGTATATTATAGCTATAATGTCAATATAAATGGATACAGATCATATTAGTAGTGAGCTAAAGTTATAATGCCAATATACATTGGTAGGCAATGTAAACATCAAGTTTTTCCATAGTCAAATTATCAATGGTTTAACTCCAAGAAGCTCAATTCCAATTGTGAAACACGTCAATAAACATGAAAAGGAGAAAAGAATTTCAGAGATTAACTTTGTGACTTTTGGAGGCACCTCGAAAGGATCATTAGGTGATACTACAGCTGATAGCAATGAAAAAAGACCGTTGCCACGTACATTAGACTGTGGATGAGGATAACCATAGTCCAAAGCATTGTTCACATCTTTCACGAAATCCTCACTATTTATAGTTTTGCAATCTGAAGCCTCCTCTGGGCTCATAGACCAAACGATATTGCTATAGTTATCTCCCCTTGGCAAAAGTGCAATTGCACCATTTGGAAGAAATTGCTGCCAAGCACAACTGTTGTGTTCAGAATGTTCAACCATGCAAATGAGGGTATTCTGTCGATATTTCCAGCCAGTGGTGTCAAATCCAGCTAACTGCCTCACACGAGACTTGCCTCCGTCAGCACCAACCTATCACAACATGCATAAGACAAGCTAATGACTTGACATCCATCCAAACATATAACAGGTCTGCAAATCGTGTTACCATTCTCACTTTCTTGATTGAAATCTAAGAGGCGTAGGCAAGGTCAACAAAACCAAAACTTTCAGATTAAGAAGAAATCAACAATCCAAAATTGCAGCAGATGCTACAAAAAGTAAACAAGCATTACCACTAACTTTGCGGCTAGAGTGCTTCCATCATCTAGCTCTAATTTTGCTAATTGACTGTGGCTAGACGTGGAAGATTTTGAAGCACTGGAAGGTAAGGTCATCGAAGTTAGTCTAGAGTTGAGCAACGTCTTCTGGAAAACACTTTCCTGTGAAAAAACAAATCCAAGGAAGATATAATAACACAGCAAAGCTCAACTATTCAGAAAATTTACCATTTAACAAAATTTACAAGTAAATGCAAGAGGCTTGAAGAATTGATTACAAACCAAGTCCTAAACACCAAGTTGCCCCATTTGTCTCCATCCCACAACAAAACAGAGAAAGTCCCTTTAACAATTCTCCAAGTTCTCTGGTAATTCCCACTGCTATTAAGGATTTAAGGCATATAAGTAACAAAACAAATACTTGAATATACCTACTACTAGAAATCCTACACCCAGAGTTGAATAGGTCCCTTCCAACTACCTAACCACTTCCAAATGTAAAGGAAAGAGAGCTTTCTTGGCCTTTTTCCCTCTATCCAGTGACACAAGGCTCCAGGTGCTCTAAATTTCTTAGGTGATGCAAATGCTTGACTATTTCTATCCATGGTTACACAGTTACACTTATATATTGTCAAATTAATTCTTTAAGTTCTTTTATCTAGTCGCTATGAGGTAAGATGTCTGATATTTATATAATATTTTCCATCTGATGCACATCATGCACTAGCAAAATTTCACTTCTTACTGTATGATTCCTTCAGAGCAGCCTCCCTGATGTTTGCACCAAAAATACCTACTGGGTGTGCCTGATGTTTGCACCAAAAATACCTACTAGGTGTCTCCCTACGCCTTAACCTCTCTCATTTCTCAACCTAGCATATATCATTAACTCCTATTGTTCAAATCCAAACTGTTTTCGCCAAAAAGCCATAATTGTTCCACCTACACTATACCACCATACTTGTGAAATTCTCTCCCGTCCGCTTAAAAGGAACAATTTGTTTGAAAGTTCCCGGTCGGTTTAGCTTAATTATAAATCAGCCATAACAACAAAATCCTGAGCGTACACCCCTCAGGCAAGGGGTTTTGAAAAGTCAAATTCACTTAACTAGATTTGCCCAACAACATTCAAGCACATGCACAACTAGAAACATAAATATAGATGTGTATACATATCCCTGGGTTTACAAACACTGTTTACCTGTAGGGATGACAGTAATGAACTATGCAGCAACTTGTTCTCAACCACACACCTACATAATATGAACAGAGTTTGTATATCAACAGTCAATACAGAGATCAAATAATGCAAGCATTTGGGTCGAGATTTTTAATTGCTCACCCAAGTATTTCTTTATTGGCATCTTTTGCATTGTATCTCGTATACCCTAGACGAGTATAATCCCAAACCTGTACATATATCATAGCTTCATTGTCTCTAACAAACAAAACTCATATTATCAATGATACAAACAAAAAAATGCAAGAAAGAGCAAAATTTTGAAGAAATCATAGTAAGAAGGGGACAGTAAGTGATATTGCAATTTATGACCAGTAAATAATGAAAAAATTAAGCTTGAAATGTCTCAAAATTTATTAAGGGAACAAGAACAGCTGATTGACAAGCTAAGAAGTAGCATTTGACTTTTTGTTAGAGTGAAACAAAGCTGCAAATGTCACATTAGATATTTCAGCAGTAAAGGGGGAGACTACTAAATGCTTGTAATCTAAAGGGAAATAATTCCACGGTTCCTTAATGGAAGTGCACTCTAGCGGTGAAAAACGCAACAGAAGACATTCAACAGAAAGGGGTAAGGGAGTGGTTTTAATAAGATTCAACAAGCCTTATAATTGCTTGGGGAAGCAAAAGCCTTTCATCGACTTTCCCATACCTAGATACAAATGATGCTAGTAGTATATTATAGCTATAATGTCAATATAAATGGATACAGATCATATCAGTAGTGAGCTAAAGTTATAATGCCAATATACATTGGTAGGCAATGTAAACATCAAGTTTTTCCATAGTCAAATTATCAATGGTTTAACTACAAGAAGCTCAATTCCAATTGTGAAACACATCAATAAACATGAAAATGAGAAAAGAATACCACCTGCATCTTACTAAAGTATGCATGTCGATGTTGTTCAACAATTCTCCAGGCTTCAACATCTGCAAAATGAAGCCATTTGATGAGCAAGAATATGTTTATGTCATTTGAACAAGAAGTAGAAAAGCTGTCTTGAATGGATTCTGCTAAATTAAAGCCATGATGAGAGTATTAGACATACATGCTTAATTTGTTTCCCTTGCAGAGGAAACTAAAATTTTTAGCTAAAGACACCCGCCAATGGCTATGGAAGAATATTCATACAAAATGAGGTAAGAAGATATATGATTAGCAATGGAGTGATAAAATTGCTAAATAAAAATTACAACTACAACAAGAACGGATGAATGATGCAATCAGTAAGCTAGTGAATAGCATCTGGACATAAATGAGGAGGAAACATGCCCTGGGATTGTAAATACCTTTAAGAAGAGCGATAGAAGCTGGTGTGATCGCACTAACCCTCGGGTTAGGGGTCTCATTATCTTTCAAACTTATCCCATTGCGCAAAGCAGGGCTTCCATCAATTATTGCCACATTAAGCTTTTCAGTTAGAGCATTGCTAGCTACAATGCAACCACAACAACATTACTTGAGACCGATACCACAGTGGCATAAAGAAGCTAGCATCGCCACTAATTGTACACAAAGCTTTAGTGAAGATCACAATCACCTAGAGAACAAGCGAGAGCCATGCCAACTATTTCACCTCCAACAATAGCAACATCATACTGTTGTGGATCATCAATCGAGGCAGTTTTTCCAGCATAATCCTGAATTGGCATTTCCAGATACATTTAGGGCAATCAAACAAGGTATTTCTTCATCAAGTAAAACTAAACCGTTTTGATTCAACGCTCCCACCATTTTTTCGATTTCAAAAACATAGAACCCCACATTGATCCAAAACAACTAAATAACGAGCAATTACACATGGAAATCGGAAACTCCCCATTGAATTGAAAAAATCACAGAAGTAGGCGTAGGGCAACTCCCACTCGCCGAAGAAAATCACCGAATAGACCTCGTTAGGGCTTCTTACCGAAAGAGATTCGAACTGAGCTTGGTCGCAGCTAGCCTGTACATGTTAAGCTGCGAAGAAACATCAATTGTTGATTGAACACTGAAATCAGCTATAAAAATAGCGAAGGGGGATTCAATTTGGGGTTTATCAAACAACCTAATTCACGAACTGTTGCTCTCAATCTTCAAACGTTTTAAAAAATTATACAAAATAACCATTAAATTATAAATTTTGCATAAGACTGCTGAATTTTGGTGATTTGTTTTCAAAATACCGCAATGCACACCTTATTTAGCATATTTTGAACCGTGACGCGATTCCCTATCCGGAAAGGTATCATAATAGAGAATCCGACACCGGATGCTTGATATCACTTCTACTGAGAACGCATTGATATTGATTTCACATATGTCAACATTGATATTGATTTCACAAATGTCAACATTGATATTGATTATCAAAGAGAAATGATGGCATGATGCAACTTCAAGCAATGACAACAATCAAAATTCAAAAGCAACGAAATCAATGACAACAATAATGACAGTAACTCGAAAGTAATGACAACAATCAAAATTTGAAAGCAACAAAATCAGAAATTTGAAAGCAACGAAATCAGAAATTCGAAAGCAATGACAACCAACGAAACATCACTCAACAACAAGAAACAAAAATCGAGCAAAGCAAGAAGATGTCAGCATTTTAGAAGCACAAGTTCTTCTATATTTTAATTTAGAAGAACAAGTTGCATCTAAGAATCTAGAATCAAGTTGCATCATTAATTCATTCTGCACATATGGAGAATCTGACATTTGTGCTAAATTCAAACTATCCAAAGCAACAAGTTAATTCAAGCATTTCAAGAAGATGTTAACATTTCCAAAAGATGTCTGCTAGATGTTTGCAACACCAGTAAAATAAGAAAAAAAGAGATTAAGCATCAGAAAAAAGAAAAGAAAAAGAGAGATTAAGCTTCACAACTACAACAACTAGATGTTTAGTACTTGAAATAGTTCATATTTGGAATCGATTAGATGCAAAATTGCAGGGAATCGAACAGATGCAATCAAATATTCTAATTATTAGATGTCAGCATCAAATAATTAGACACAAAAATAATCAGGAACTAGAGGCAACAAGACAGCAGCTATGGGGAAGAGATCTTTGGACAATTAGTGTCTTATTTTGGCCTTTTTCACTGTTAAACTAAACACTCTATTTGCCTTAATAGAGATCAGAAGCTTTGCATTTGTATCATCAACACATCATAAGCTTCACATTTGACGACAAACATGAATCAATGACAAAGCAAACAACACCCTTAATCAGGACAACACACATCAAAAGCACTGCAGCAAAAATCAGTTAAATTTACTTGTCTTGAGACTACCTCTTGCAAAAGGAGATTGGAGAGATACGTAACCCTATTGTTCTCTTCATGTTCCTGAGCTTCAAAATACAGGTGACTCTATACAGGTTTACATATGGGGATCCAAGAACAGATGATGCAGAGACAAAGAAAGAGGAAAAAAGGAATGGTGTCAGCACCAACCATGCGATCGAGGAGAACGACGCTGGTTGAAGGACAAGGACGTCGAGGAGCACGAATGCGATTGGAAGCCCTAAATTCTGATTGGAGAAGGTGCAATTGCAAATAGAGTAAGAAGTCATGAAGTCTAGAGTTTGACTTTGATCCTCTCCTGTTGTAATGGTCTAAACTTCAAAAATCATTCCCGAATGGCTCAACTGAAAAAGATTTGCGAGTAGTAACCAAAGGTCTCCGGTTCGAACTCCGAATGACCGCTCTTTATTTACCAAATTCAAGGCTAAACGTCAAAATAAGATATGAGCATTAGTTTTATTTAAAAAAAACAAAAGGGATTCGATACAACCATATATACCAAACAAGTTGATTGATGAACTATTAACACTAGTCATAGGAAAGAAGCTCGTTTTTAACCTCATGTTTTGCATTTGAGGTCCCAAATTCCTTTCGTTCATTCACAAAATTATGAACTTTTCCACATTGCTTCAATCTTACATTTGACAAAATTAAATCAGAGAATAGATTTCGGTTCAGAAGTTGAGCATGAAACACAGGATTGGAGTTGAAACTGGTACCGAATACAAACAACATCAATCAATGACCCAAATCCCGTGTCTTTTAATAGGCCCGAAAGGCCCATATACCAGTAATTGGGCCTGAGATAGTTCAATTGACCAGTAATTGGGCTACATTCAATTAAAATGAGCTGGGCCCGATAAAATTCTTGGTATCACCAAATCTTCCAACATTGAGAGTATTTTGCACTGTCAAAATATTCATCCCGAGATGAATATTTAGGCAAAAATGCATAAAATCACCCACTATTCATTGTTGTTTGCAAATAACCACCCCTTATTAAAAAATTGTCAAATATTCACTCACTATTCATTGTTATTTGCAAATAACCACCCCTTATTCAAAAATTGTCAAATAACCACCCATTAAATATATGTTGTTTGCAACTAACCACCCATACCCCTTTTCTTGTTACACCTCACTTAATTTACTATGAAAAGACAATTATACCTCTATTCTTTAATGTTTCATTTTTAGTAAAAAGACAATTATACTTCTCTTTGTTGCTTGATTTTTCACGTATTACAATTAGACATGTCAAATGGGTCATTCGGATTGGGTCACTTCGGGTCCTGAGTAAAACCGGCTCCGGGTACATCCAGGTTGTCTCGAACCTGGGTTTGGCCGAGTTTCGGGTCATTTTGGGTTTGTCAATTTTTTCTTTTTTAAATTAAAAAAAAATCATGATTTGATAATTTTGGATAATTTTAAAATTCTACAATTAAAGACGTTGTTCATAAATCATAGTGCTTGTAATTATATACTATATCTGATCTAAAATATTTTATTTTTATTATTTCTCTTAGTTTTTAATAAAATGTAATAATATATAAATATCAAAATTTTAAACAATTTTTTTAAAAATTTGATATTTTATATATTATTACATCTTATTAAAAACATTTGATTTTTATTATTTCACGTAATTTTTAATAAAATGTAATAATATATAAAATATCAAATTTTTTCTTTTTAATCAAATGTAATAATATATGATTAATTTTGGGTCAGAATTTTTTTTATTTAAAAACATTTGATCTTTCATTTTTTAATTTATTAAAAATGTTTTCCGAGTAATCGGGTAAATCAAATGTCCTGAAACCTAGATTAAAAATTTATTTAAAAATTGACAAACCCAAAATCGTTCCAAAATTACCCGAAACTCGGTCAAACCCGGGTTCGAGACAACCTACCCGAATGACCCATTTGACAGATCTAATTGTAATACCTGAAAATCAAGCAACAAATAGAAGTATAATTGTCTTTTTACTAAAAATGAAACATTAAAGAATAGGGGTATAATTGTCTTTTCATAATAAATTAAGTGAGATTTAACAAGAAAAGGGGTATGGGTGGTTAGTTGCAAACAACATATATTTAATGAGTGGTTATTTGACAATTTTTTAATAAGGGGTGGTTATTTGCAAACAACAATGAATAGTGGGTGGTTATTTGACAATTTTTGAATAAGGGGTGGTTATTTGCAAACAACAATGAATAGTGGGTGGTTTTATGCATTTTTGCCAAATATTTATTAGTATAAAATTTAGAACCAAAATATTTATCAAACTAGTAAAAAAAAACTCAGGTTCGGATAAAAAAAGAAGAGTGAAACCAGATTTCTATTTGAGAGACTCGCTATTTTTTATTTAATTTTTTTTATGGGAAGAAACTCGATTAGAAATATTAGGACCGCAAAATGATTAATTTAATTTTATTTATCCTAGTCCAGTTCGATTGGCTCAGTCGCTCTACATCTGGATCGGGTACGGTGTAAGTAACCCATTTAAGGGGTTGATCCTCCTACTCACATGTGGCACATTGAGAAATAAAAAAGAAATGTAATGTTTATTTTACTATGTGAGGGCACGAGGCACCTCTCCTATTTTTTTAGTTAATACTAATGTAATATCCGCGCCTTAAAGACACCGTATTTATTTAAAATATTATCCGATTATATATTTTATTCGAATATCATTCTATATATCTATATACTTATTTACATAAGAAAAAAATGCATAACATAATTGTTTTGAATTTATAAATTACTTGGAAAGAGATACAATATAATTAATAAAAAATGGTGAAAATGATTTAATAAGATAAAGTGGTAATAAACTCAAACACACCACATAATATATTTTGAAATGCATACATAATTATTATTACTACTACACAACTAAAAGGAAAAATGTAATTAGCTAACATATAATGATAATTAAAACGGTTCTTTCAAATTTTAATTCTAACATAATAAAAATAATGAAACCAATTCAATTATAATTCACTTTCAACATAACAAAAAATATTAACCTTTACAATAAATTTAAACTATGTAAAAATCACTGATTCGTTTATAATTCAATTTTAACATTGAAAAAAAACTAACAATGTTTTAACACAATAAATAAATATTAAACTTACAGTAAAGTGAAACTACCTAAAAATTACCGATTCATTAATAATTAAATTGATTGCTAAAAAAAAGTCGGATGACTTTTTTAACACGTAAGTCATATAATGACGGTATAGTAATCGAGGTGAAGAAGAGCAAGAATGAAATTCTACGGTTGGAGAGCATATCTCGACTTGGGTAAATTGATTGAGAGCATGTTCTTGAGAATGAATTATCGGATATTATATAGTTGCGTAAATGGCTCCAATATGTATATCCACATTAAAAATAAATATATTTGGAAAATAAAATCAAATAATATGATCAATGATCACACACTTTCATTTAATAATGCATTATAAGAGGTAAGATAATGTTTTAATATGCGTATTTTTATATTTTTAGTATTACGATATTCTGTAATAAATATTTATTGCACGTAGACAACCTGGGGAAGATTGTAATCGATTTAGTATGAGAAATACATAATTTCAATTTTAAAAATAAATCATGCGATGATTGAGATCAAAATAAAAAATGAAACATATATAAAAGAAGTCCAACAATATAACCAACCAATAAGAAAAGAGAAATGGATTAAAATAACCAGGTTTAATTGTGTGCGTGAAAAAATGCTAACAGAATTAGTAATATTAATAGATAGATAGATTTCTCTTACAATATTTTGATAGATTGTGGACAATTATTTTATGAGAAAATTTGCGCCGAAGGCGCAAATTTTAGGTCAAATTAATTAATTGTCTCCCACCTCCGTCAAATTAGCTAAAAGGACACGACCTAAAATTGTGCCCCCCTACCATAACCCTAAATTGGATCTCGTGGTGTTGCCTTGCCGTCCGAGGAAGAAAACCAAATTGGAGCTCGCTCTCACGACAATGGCGTTTTCGAGGGAGAAGACGAAGGTCGGGCCGGCGGTGCCGCTCGCGCTGGTGCCTTGCCGCTCCGACGAGCCACCTTGAAGCCAGATCTGTCCGACACTGTCTCCCTCTGTCTCGATTTCTCATATCTGTGGCGCGGCGACCAGATATCGGTGGCGCGGCGACGATTGATCTCGGTGGTGCAGAGAATAGATTTGTGTGATCTCCCTCTATCTCTTCCCCTTCAGTTTGTGTTTCTCCATCACAGTCTCCCTCTGTCTCGATCTCTCAGATCTCAGATTGTGCGCCGGTGTTTCAGCACTCATCTAACAACGCCAGTGGAGATCCAAAGGGAGAATCTGCGGAAATTCTCAATTTCAGCACTCATCTAACAACGCCAGTGGACATTCTCAATTCCAGTGGACATTCTCAATTCCAGTGGACATTCTCAATTCCAGTGGACATTCTCAATTCCAAGGGAGAATCTGTGGAAATTCTATCCGACGATGCCGCCGGTGTTGATGTCGGAGCTCTTCCTCCTTTGTGAAGCCCGAGCACCAAGTCTCCAATCGTCGGTCTCACGCCTTAAGTTTTGAGGTGAGTTCTCTTGATTGTGTTCGAAACCTGTGTGGAGATGCAACTGATATTGTATTGAGGGCTTGTGCTCAATCTCTCTGAATTTTCACAGCATCAGTTGCTGATGGTGATTTTTTGTGTGGTGTTGCTACTATGATTCTTAATCTGCTGCTATTATCCTTCATCGAATGGTGATGGGAAATTGGTGTGTTGCGATGGGAAATCAACCACAAATAAAATACCTCAATTCCCACTATGTAGATAGCGGAAGTCGGGATCGTTCCACTGGAGAGAGGACAACACTTTCTAGAGTAGTTCCTGTGATCTAACAACACACAAAAATCAGTAGCAAAGGCGGTCGATATCGACTAGAGAGGTCGATATCAAGGGGATGGACGAGAGAAGTGATGAATGTCGAGTGATCTTTTGTTTTCCAGCAATAAAATAGAACAAAAAGCAAGGGATTTTAGGGATGTAAACGATATAAAAAGAACTTCCAAGGTCAAGGGATAACCACAACAACAACCATGCATGAACCACACAAGAATCATAGAACAAAGATCATGTTTTTATCATCAAAAGATAGCTTTCGCATACTACACAAATAGAGAATAGAGGCTTTCGCATAAAACCTATTCGTTCTACCTTTTCTTAATTAGATCTCTTTTATTTTTGTCAAAGATCTCTAATTACTATCCAAATTCATAATTAAATCCACTTTCGCTTCATAATCATAAACATGAAATTGTCCTCAACTTTCGCAAAGGATTTAAGCACAAGATAGATGATGATAAACTCATAAAAACATCATAGATTCAAGCTTTCATACATGGCTATTGTTGGGTTCACCCCAACCCTAGAAGAGGGGGAACTACTCACACATAGCTATAGAAAACACGCTGAAAATTGAATAAAACATAATAAAAAATTGCATAAAATCAAACCTCAAAACCAATGTCAAAACCTTCAACCAAAAACTCCAAAACTCACGTCCCAAGCTGCTGTAAATTCAGCGTGTCTTCCCTCTCAGCTGCTGTCCGTTCAGCGTCTCTTGAATGTCTCTAATTAGCCTCTAATTGACTTTATTTAAAGATAGAAATTAAAACTTAATCTCCAAGGAAAGAGATTTTATCTTAGGAAAATAATATAATCTATCTAAAGAATGATAAAATATCCCAAGTCTATCTAACTAAAAGATCCTAAAAGAGATTTAGATGAAAACCCTAATTAAAAAGCCCAATAAGAATTTAAAACAGTCCGCAGAAACTTTTGCTGGTGTGCAGATTCGCGCAGGGTATCGGCGCCGAGGTTTGGGTGTCGGCGTCGAGGTATCTGTCCGAATGCAGTAAGTTCTGTTTTTCTCCAGCTTTTCGACTCTGTCTTCAATCGCACTTTCCCGAGTCCTCGTTAATCCGATTGACGCATATGAATATGCGTTGGAAAGCTCTTTTCAAGGACTACAAATCCCATGAAGGCTCCAGATCTTGAATCGAAGTGATGGATGGCGAAAATAAGGCTTTTCTCCAGCTGCACCTCTTTTTCCTTTTGCTTGGCTTCTCCATTGCCTTCATGATTTTTCATTAAGCTCTAAAGTGCGTCAAAACTCCTCCAAATCACCTCCAAAACCTATAAAATCACATCAAAGCTTGTGTAGACTCCATATCTTGTAATATTAAGCATAACTACACATTTTCCTTACTTTCCCAACACAAAACCTAATAAAAGGACTTGAATGAAATAAAAACATGATGCAAAATATGACTAAATATACGGACATCATGGTGCTGATGTTAGGAAGGAGCCTATCCCTGTTTTGCCTACATTTCCTTTAAAATGGGAGGGATTCCTACTACTGTAATTACCATGGACAAGCCAACTGTCTTCATTGGTGTCCGGTTATCGAACCTACTTTTGAGGCGGCCAAGCTCCTATACTGCGACCAAACAAGAAGACGTTGGCTGCCATCTTGCTGCAAAACAGTACCATAGGATGGAATGAGTTTGAAGATAGGATCAAGAAGATGATTGAACAAGGACAGACAGTGCATAGCAGAGGATACACTAAGCTTATACAGGCATCCAACAACTCCGGAATGTATGTGCATGGTCTCGTTGAGAAATTAAACTACTAGCTACTTAGTTCACAGTTGATCCTTGCCTTCTTAATTTTGATAATATATAGTCTTTGGTCATTGTATATATATACATTGTCACAAATTTAACACTAGGTCCAAAGTCTGGAATTTCCCACTGATTTTGCTTTATTTATTGTTAGATATTAGGCTTTCGTTAGCCAAAATTCAGTGGAAATTCCTAAGCAAACAAGGTTTTGCTGAAAATTTGATGGTGAAACAACTCCGGCATCTCTCTTCATCGCCAGTCCCACCGCTTGTTGCTGAAACAACTCCGGCATCCCCTGATTCGCCTGCAAATCATCCATCTCGCGCCGTAAGCTTTGAGGTGAGTTCTGTTGATTGTGTTCGAAACCTGTGTGAAGATGCAGTTGATATTGTATTGAGTGCTTGTGCTCAATCTCTCTGAATTTTCACAGCATCAGTTGCTGATGGTGATTTTTTGTGTGGTGTTGCTACTGTTATTCTTAATCTGCTGCTATCATCCTTAATCGAATGGTGACGGAAAACTGGTGTTCTTTGAATTGTTGTCATAAATATTCATCCTGATGTTCGTTACTGTCATACATATTCAACCTACTGTTCGTTGGTCTACAACTCTACATATTCAACCGATTGTTTGATCTCATTTAACGTCTATGGGGTTTAAATGTTGATTGGGCTGGGTTAGTAATTGGGTAAGACTTTTTAGTAATTGGGCTGGGTTAGTAATTGTTGAGTACTGCTATTCGATTGGGTGGGCATACAAATGAGTTTTTGTTTTGGACGTTTACTAGACTTTGGCTTCTTAATATATTACATATATTTATATAGGCAAAATTACAGAAAACTCATTCAACTTAATCACCCCTTAAATTCAAAATTACATAAAACCACCATTTAAATGGTATTTGTTTACAACTCACCACCAATTCAACTATTTTCGTTACTTTATCATTAAATATATTATATTTTAATATTTTTAAACTCAAATTTGATTGTAAATATATTCAAATTTTGAATTTAAGGAGTTGATCATATTTATGGATTATTTTATTAATTTTAAAAAAATAATAATAAAGCCTAGAATTATTATCTTAATTTATGGTTGAAAATGTTTATAGAATTTAAAAATATTATGGAAATTACTCTTATTTATTTATATTTTAAATAAGAGTAATTTACATAATTTTTTAAACATTTATAAACATTTTCAAACATAAATTAAGATAATAATTCTAGGCTTTATTGATTATTATTTTTAAAAATAAATACAATGATCCCTAAAATATAATTGGGCCCTTAAATTCAAATTTTGAATATATTTACAATCAAATTTGAGTTTAAAAATATTAAAATATAATAAATTTAATGATAAAGTAACGAAAATAGTTGAATGGGTGGTGAGTTGTAAGCAAATACCATTTAAAGGGTGGTTTTATGTAATTTTGAATTTAAGGGGTGGTTAAGTGAAAACACCCATATTTAAAGGGTGGTTTTATGTAATTTTGTGAAAACACCCATATATTACATATATTTACTAGCCTTTGGGTTTGAATATTGACAATTTCAACAATTGTTGAAATACGGACGGTTGTTTATGCAATTTCAGCATATTTTTTTGCCTTGCTGAAACTTTTAGATAGCTTATTAGCTTCTTGATTTTTTGTGTGATCTGAAATGCTGAAATTAATTCTTTATTAGCAAAATTCGTATACTGAAATCAATTCTTATAAAATTGTATGAGGTACTATTTCAACATGTCGGCATTTTAGCATCTTTGAAAAAAACAAACTCCAGTTTCAACAATTTCGGTGTCGAAGTGGTGACGCGGAAAAAAAAAGCAACTCCGGTTTCAACACCTTCGGTATCGAAGTGGTGATCCGGAAAAAAAAGGAAAAAAAATTAACTCCGGTTTCAGCAACAATTTCAGCATCTAAAATCGGGGTTTCAGCATCAATAACTTTGCTGAAACTGGGTTTCAGCATCAACAACCCTTGTTTCAGCAACGCGGAAAAAAAAAACACTGAAACAAGGGTTCCTGAAACCGAATATGCTGAAAGCCTGAAACCCCTGTTTCGGTAATGCGGTAAAAAAAAACACCACTGAAAACATGGGTTGTTGAAACCGAATGTGCTGAAACAGGGGTTTTAGCAACTCCGTTTCAGCCAGCAATGCGGTAAAAAAAAGCTGAAACAGTAGTTTCAGCACATGCGGTTTAAGCAACACGAAAAAATTTTGGAAAAAAACTGAAAAATGGGTTGCTGAAACCGTATGTGCTGAAACTTCTGTTTCAGCAACTCTGGAAACGCGAAAAAAAAAACAGGACAAAAAAACAGGGAAAAAAAAATTGAAACTGGATTGCTGAAACCGTATGTGCTGAAACCGTATGTGTTGAAACAAGAGTTTCAGCAATTCCGTTTTAGCAATGCGAAAAAAATAAACTGGAAAAAAAAAAAAACTAAAAACAGGGCTTGCTGAAACCGTATGTGATGAAACAGAAGTTTCAGCAATTCCGTTTCAGCAACTTTGGAAACGCGGTATAAAAAAAAATAAAAAACAAAACAAAACAAAAAAAAACAAAACAAAACTGATGAGGCGGGAGGGGGCACAGGGGCCAAGGGGGGCGGTGGACATTTTGCTAATTTGGAGGAGGTGGGAGCCCTTTTCCTAATAAGGTCCAAAATTTAGGACATTTTAGTAATCACCCCTTATTTTATTTAGAGATAACAATTTGAAAACCCTATACAAACACCACCCCCTCCACGTAGCATCCAACCGATTGATTTACATCTTTCAAAATTAGATATTATGTTTTCAACTTAAGAAAAAAAGGACAATCTATACATACAAAGCATACGTATAGAAGGGGGCATTGTATAGCACAAACTTGCCTACGGCTTTGGCCGAGTCTTTTTTTACAGTAGGAAGACTCTGCTATAAACGCAAAATACTTCCTTGATCATCCTGCTGGATGATGTTACAAATATCCCTATTAATAGAGCGTGTGGACAAATTACAATTTTCCCTACTCTTAGCAATATAATTAGCTACCTTATTTGCTTTTCTGTAACAATGTCTAAATTGAATATAATCAAAAGAGTCTGCAAGTTATTTGATCTTCTCAACATGACGCATAATTTCCCATTTGATGTCAACTGCTCTCTTTGATTGCCTTTATAACTTTCAACTTGTCCCATGCGATGATTACTTTTCGAAGTCCTCTGTCGAGTTGTTTGCTTTGTTTTATATATACGAAGTATTTGTTTTAGTTTTGTTTACTTTTTATTATTTGTTCTCAATTCGGTTTCTTTTGAGTAATAGACAACAATAATATGGTTTTGTAGGATTGAAAGGTTTAAACTTTAATCAAATTCAACTTTTGAATTATTTGTGACATTAAAAATATCTCTCTATTTGTTGGGTTTAATATGTATTCAAGTATTGATTTGTTTAATAACTTAATTCGGTATGAATAAGATTTAATAGCTCAAAATCAAGGTGAATAATATAATATAATAGGGTTAATAACTTTACATCAAAGTTAATTTAATAGCTTTTTTTATTAACGTGAATTTACTAATTTTTTATTTAAATGGAATAATTTTGTTAATCTTAAGAAGACCTAAGCTTAAACTCAAAAAATGTCAATAAAGGGGAAACCCATTTTTGAATAGACAATATTATGCAACCACTTTATCATGAGTTTGATGTCACACACTGTAAGATTATGTTTAAGTGTATATGTCTGTCGTGTGTAGTTGGTGGTTGAATGTATACATGCATAACCGAGAGAATAGTCGACCATATATACCATATCGATCGAGTATATATATAAATTGACTAATAATTAAACAAAAATGAAAGATTTCCAAGCATAATTAATAGATCGATTCAAATTGCAATTTGTGATTCAACTTGCAATTTGTATTTCAATTTGATCTTGCGCAGATGGCCAGTGGAGGAAAAGATATCAGCATCAACTTGGCACGGAAAAACTATCGAATGTCACATGCAAAATTATCTATGAAACTACTATACTATTCGTTGTTCAAAAAATATTGTTTAGGCTTTGAGCATCATATTAGATAAAGAAATCCCCAAACTTAAAGAGACGGAATATATAGATAATAAATTAGATTAGGACCTATAGCCAAGTTAAACATCACATATAACCCAACATTTTCATAACCATTTCACTCATATGTCTATAGGGAAGGTATATCTTCGAATAAATTACCCTCACATGTAAATCACTCCGGATAATATTATCAAAACCAATGGCTCAACCAAGGATGCAGAAGCTTAACTTCAGGTACCGGCACCTGATGTTGAACTTGGCTACGATGTTTCCTCATTGCAAGAAGTACAGCAAGGTCGAGTCCAAGACACCACCTTGAACGAGCTCATCGAGCTGAGGAGCTGTTCATCTTGCTTGTTCTTCGAGGTATTTGATTTCTCATTAGTTCAGAGGGACTAGTATTTGATTCACTGCGAATTTATAGTGTTGTGATAATTAGGCTTTGTTTTGTTTCTCTCTCAATGCAGGAAACACAAAGATCTTTATCTGTGGATGGCAAAGTGTCCAAATGGTCCATCTGTTAAGTGTTTGGTCAATGCAGGTAATCTTAGACTCTCCTGATTTTGAATTTCGATTCCAATTCTTTGTGCTAGATGTTTAGGGCTTCATTAGGTGATAATTTTTTGATATTTTTTTGGAAATTGAATGTGTTAATGGCCACCAGAATAGGTCTGATGTCTTATAGCTTTTCTTCTTTTATGAAGTTCACACAATGGAAGAACTAAAGCTTACGGGAAATCATTTGAAGGGCTCTCGTCCTCTTTTGACTTTCTCGTCGAATTTTGATACTGAACCTCATTGGAAGCTCTTGAAAGAGATAATCCTTCAGGTATACCTATTCACTATGTAGATGGCACTTATGTTGATTTATGCTCATGTTGTTTGTTTCAGGAACATGTATTATTTTTATTTTGAGATTCTGAGATTGTCCCTAGTTATGTCCTGTACTTTTAGTGTTAGTTGCCTTAGTTTTCCAGTATAGCAGAAGGATTCAATTTCATATGAACTGTCATGAGTTTTCATTTTCTATTTGGCAACAGACTGTCATGAGGATTCAAATTGTTGGTTTCCTCCGTGGTAGCGGAAACAAACAATTTGAAAGAGTTATTTATGCATTAAGGCAGTGGTGAATTGATGATATATGTCCATGTCCATAGAAGTTTTACTAATGCGATTTTATTTGGCTTTCTTCAGATATTTAGAACTCCAAAATATCATCGGAAATCAAAACCTTATCATGATCATGTGCTTGTTTTTTCTCTTCTTGATGGTCACATATGGTTCAGAAACTATCAGGTTTGTGTTTTTTACTCTACAAATGCAATGACCATGCTATTTTCATTTTCATTGTAGTTGCATCAATGCTTTCATGATTGTGAAGGCATTCACGAATATGATCAATTGATACTTGTATATATGTCTGGTAGGAGAAATATACGCACTAAATAAGGATACAGATTTTAACCTGGATGATAATTATCAATCATATGCAAATTTGAATGTTACATACAATGTTTCATAGCTTGTCTTTACACAAGCCGCGTCGTGTCTCTCTTTTAGTAGATTAAAGGATGATGTATATCTCTCTGGTAGAGGCAATTAATGTAGATTTATGCAAGACTATCTTCAGTATTCTTACCCAGATGTAGAAGTTGACGTGCTTCCTAATTAGCTATAAAATAATACCAGGAAAATGAAACCAAATTAGTACTCCTGATTATGATATAACAATAACATGAAAGTCAATAGTCTCAGTTTTCATAATTATTTTCCCTGTATTTAGCATTGTGATTTTTTCCTCTACCGTGTATCCCTGTTCTAAGTCTCACTTACATGTATCTTCTGGTTCCATTTGCTATCTTGTGCAGATATCAGTACCTCATAATGAATCAACTAAACTAGGCACAGGGGGCCTAGATAAAATAACTCTGATAGAGGTTTGAGCCTTATTCTTACTAGTCCCTACAAATGATGCCTTGTCATCTAATTCTAAAAGCTTTGATTAAATGAAAATCTTGCCCACAAAGGTTGGCCCTAGATTTTGTTTAATCCAATCAAGATATTTGGTGGCAGCTTTGGCGGTCCAACCTTGTACGAGAACCCATATTATGTCACACCAAACCAGGTGAGTGTTTAATCTGGATCTACTTTGCCATTTTTTTATTCGCTATTTATCATATCCATTAGTGATGGGTCTACTTTCTTTTCAACGTCTTCTGCCATGAGTTGTAAGGGTCATATATATCTGATGGTGTATTGATTTTGAAAATGATAATGCTTTCACTTTTAGTCGGGAAAAGGATTATTGTGAAGGGAAAGCTTTGTTTTATATAGTGTACCGACTGCTTTTTATACCAAACTTGAGCTGACTCGTAGTACGGCATTGGCTGATGTTGCGTTTTTCATTACATTTCTAGATTCGAGCTTTGGAGAAGAAGCAGAAGGATGGCAAGTATGTGAAGAAGGTGAAAGCCAAAACCAGGAGGAAAATGCATGAGCTGGCAAACCCTATGGAGCGTGACGAGTTCGCAGACATGTGGAAGAAGTAAAGATGGGTCCGGAGTAGTGGAACTTGTGCACGACCCCAAAAATCCATGAGCTAGCAAAGACATTCCGCATAAAAAGTGCATTGGGCAATACAAATACAATTTTAAGTCTCGATTGAATGTTTACTGAGAAATGAAACAGTTTTGGTCACCTTTTATAGCAGTGAGAATGCGTTTACTTTAAACCTTTTCTCTAAGCTTTCAGGGGCTGGTAAACAATGCTAGAAGCAAAAAAGGAAAGTAAATCAGCAAGAAAGTACAATGGGAACACCATCTAGAGGATGAAAAGTATGTGCAGCATCACCGATGAGAACAAGACGATTTGAAGCGTAACTCTTGCGGTGTTGAAGAGACAATGAGAACACCATCCTTTCAGAGATTAACCTTGTGACTTTTGGAGGCACCTCGAAAGGATCATTAGGTGATACTGCAGCTGATAGAAATGAAAAAAGGTCATTGCCACGTACATTAGATTGTGGATGAGGATAACCATAGTCCAAAGCATTGTTCACAACTTTCACGAAATCATCACTATTTATAGTTTTGCGATCTGAAGCCTCCTCTGGACTCATAGACCAAACGATATTGCTATAGTTATCTCCCATTGGTAAAAGTGCAATTGGACCATTTGGAAGTAATCACTGCCAAGCACAATTGTTGTGTTCAAAATGTTCAAACGTGCAAATGAAGGCATTCTGTCGATAGTTCCAGCCAATTGTGTCAAATCCAGCTAACTGCCTCATGCGAGACTTCCCTTCGTCAGCGCCAACCAATCACAACATGCATAAGACAAGCTAATGACTTGACATCCAACCAAGCATATAACAGGTCTGCAAATCGTGTTACCATTCTCACTTTCTTGACTGAAATCTAAGAGGCGTAGGCAAGGTCAACAAAACCAAAACTTGCAGATTAAGAAGAAATCAACAATCCAAAATTGCAGCAGATGCTACAAAAAGGAAACAAGCATTACCACTAACTTTGCGGCTAGAGTGCTTCCATCATCTAGCTCTAATTTTCCTAATTTACTGTGGCTAGACGTAGAAGATTTTGAAGCACTGGAAAGTAAGGTTATTGAAGAATTGATTACAAACCAAGTCATAAACAACATGTTGCCCCATTTTTCTCCGTCCCACAACAAAACAGAGAAAGTCCCTTTAACAGTTCTCCATGTTCTCTGGTAATTCCCACTGCTATTAAGGATTTAAGGCAGATAAGTAACAAAACCAATTCTTGAATATACCTACTACCCGAAATCCTACACCCAGAGTTAAATAGGTCCCTTCGAACTACCTAGCCACTTCCAAATGTAAAGGAAAGAGAGCTTTCTTGGCCTTTTTCTCTCTATCTAATGACACAAGGCTCCAAGGGCTCTAAATTTCGTAGGTGATGCAAATGCTTGACTATTTTTATCCATGGTTACACAATTACACTTATTGTCAAATTAATTCTGTGAGTTCTTTTATCTAGTCGCTATGAGGTATGATGTCTGATATTTATATAATATTTCCCATCTAATGCACACCATGCACTGGCAAAATTTCACTTCTTACTGTTTGATTCCTTCAGAGCAGCGTCCCTGATGTTTGCACCAAAAATACCTACTGGGTGTGCTTGATGTTTGCACCAAAAATACCTACTAGGTGTCTGCCTACGCCTTAACCTCTCTCATTTCTCAACCTAGCATATATCATTAACTCCTATTGTTCAAATCCAAACTGTTTTCGCCAAAAACCCATAATTGTTCCACCTACACTATACCACCATACTTGTGAAATTCTCTCCCGACAGCTTAAAAGGTACAATTTGTTTGAAAGTTCCCGGTCGGTTTAGCTTAATTATAAATCAGCCAAAACAGCAAAATGCTAAGCGTACACCCCTCAGGCAAGGGGTTTTGAAAAGTCAAATTCACTTAACTAGATTTGCCCAACAACATTCAAGCACATGCACAACAAGAAACATAAATATAAATGTGTATACATATCCTTGGGTTTACAAACACTGTTTACCCTTAGGGATGGCAGTAATGAACTATGCAGCAACTTGTGCTCAACCACACACCTACATAATAGGAACAGAGTTTGTATATACACAGTCAATACAAATATCAAATAATGCAAGCATTTGGGTCGAGATTTTTAATTGCTCACCCAAGTATATCTTTATTAACATCTTTTGCATTGTATCTCGTGTACCCTAGACCAGTATAATCCCAAACTTGTACATATACCATAGCTTCATTGTCTCTAACAAACAAAAATCATATTATCAATGATACAAACAGAAAAATGCAAGAAAGAGCAAAATTTTGTAGAAATCATAGTAAGAAGGTGACAGTAAGTGATATTGCAATTTATGACCAGTAAATAATGAAAAAATTAAGCTTGACATGTCTCAAAATTTATTAAGGGAACAAGAACAGCCGATTGACAAGCTAAGAAGTAGGATTTGACTTTTTGTTAGAGTGAAACAAAGCTGCAAATGTCACATTAGATATTTCAGCAATAAAGGGGGAGACTACTAAATGCATGTAATCTAAAGGGAAATAATTCCACGGTTATTTAATGGAAGTGCTCTCTAGAGGTGAAAAACGCAGCAAATGACATTCAACAGAAAGGGGTAAGGGAGTGGTTTTAATAAGATTCAACAAGCCTTATAATGGCTTGGGGAAGCAAAAGCCTTTCATCGACTTTCCCATACCTAGATACAAATGATGCTAGTAGTATATTATAGCTATAGTGCCAATATAAATAGATACAGATCATATTAGTAGTGAGCTAAAGTTATAAAGCCAATATACATTGGTAGGCAATGTAAACATCAAGTTTTTCCATAGTCAAATTATCAATGGTTTAACTCCAAGAAGCTCAATTCCAATTGTTAAACACATCAATAAACATGAAAAGGAGAAAAGAACACCACCTGCATCTTACTAAACCTTGTACGAGAACCCATATTATGTCTCACCAAACCAGGTGAGTGTTTAATCTGGATCTACTTTGCCATTTTTTTATTCGCTATTTATCATGTCCATTAGTGATGGATCTACTTTCTTTTCAATGTCATCTGCCATGAGTTGTAAGGGTCATATATATCTGATGGTGTATTGATTTTGAAAATGATAATGCTTTCACTTTTAGCGGGGAAAAGGATTATTGTGAAGGGAAAGCTTTGTTTTATATAGTGTACCGACTGCTTTTTATACCAAACTTGAGCTGACTCGTAGTACGGCATTGGCTGATGTGGCGTTTTTCATTACATTACTAGATTCGAGCTTTGGAGAAGAAGCAGAAGGCTGGCAAGTATGTGAAGAAGGTTGTTGTGAGCTGAATCTGCCATGTTTTACAGTAACTTTTATATCGATTTCTGCATGCATTTCATGCATATTGGGTTAGAATAATACATAATCTGTGTGGTTTACACTTATTTGCAATACATGGAGGTCTACACAAGTTTTGGTTATATTTCGCAGAAATCGGACGCACTTTGGAGCTTAAAGGAAACTCATGGAGAGGCTAAAAATGGTGGAGCTGAAGAAAACGCCATTTTTCACCATTCTTCGTTCCGAATCAAGCTTTGATGTCTTCATGAGAATTGTAGCACTCGAAAAGAGCTTTCCAACGCATGGTCATATGCGTCAATCCGACGAACGAGGACTCGGGAAAGTGCGTTTCAAGAACAGAGCAGAAAGCTGAGAGATTTACTCGATATCGAGTACTTTTACTCGATATCGACCAAAAATGTCCGAGGAGTGCCTGGTCGAGGAGGAGCTGATCGAGAAGCCGAAGACGAAGACATGTCGGGTTACACTCTACTCGAGATCGAGGACCTTTCTCGATATCGAGTAACCCGGAAGCCGGCACCCGAGCCATGTCGAAGAGAAGCTGTTCGACGTCACCAGGCCAAACCATGATCGATCACCTTTACTCGAGATCGAGTAAGATGCTCGAGATCAAGGAAATTTGTGAGCCACTTCCGAGCATGTTGAGTACCAGTTACCCGAGACACCGAGCCGAGCGAAGTCGATGACCGACGTTACTCGAGATCGAGTAAACCTACTCGAGATCGAGGAGATCTGTCCGGAAGCCGCGTACGCGGTTTAAGCTGTTCTACTCGAATTGGGAGTCCTTGGATCCGATTCTATCCAATTTTGGCCGAGATCTATCAACAACTATCAAGTTCTATCTATGGAGAAGGCCTATCAACACATGGAAGATATTTTACCTATTTAGATATAATTTCCCCTTTTAGATTTAATTCCTTAATTGCATTTATTTATCATTAAGCTTTTAGATATAGATTTAGATACAGATAGATATATTCTATCCTTGAATAGCAAGGAGTAGAAGGCTATAAATAAAGTCTTAGGGGCTGGTTTTTCATATTCAATTTCAGAGAGAACCGGTAAGTAGTAGTAGAGAGAAAGAGAGTTTGTGGCGAGCAAGGTGGAAAGGCGAAAGCGGATTTGTCTTGTTTGGTTGTAAGCTTTCTTTTATTTAATTCAATGCAAGTTAGTTTCTTTTGTTATTTAATGTCTTTCTTGATGATGAAGACCGAGTAGTCCACCCACTTCTGGGGCTGGGGTGAGCCCGACGGTGGCCATGTGAGGTGATGCGGTAAAGGTACAATCTTTTGATGCAATTCGTCTTCTATCCCTATAATCATGATTCTTTTGCGAGAGTTGAAGATGATCCTTGTTTGTATTATTGAAGTGAAAGTGATCTTAATGCAACTTGGCTTAATTATGTGAAAAGGGATAGTAACAATTAGGGTTTATGCGAAAGCCTCTATATTCCTATTTGTTAATAACGAAAGTTATTTTGATAGAAAGTGACGAGCGGTTTTTAGTCGCGTTAACCGTATCAAAATAATTTCGAACCTACCTAACTAATGTAGTGTGGTAAGCACGAGTCGATCCCATAGAGAATCAAGTTATTCCTAAGTTAGCTTATTTACCAATTAATAGGAAACGGGGGTTTTTTGGGTGGTGAGAATAAGAAAGAAAATAAAATAAACTATAAACAAATTAATGCAAAGAAATTTAGAGAAAATCGTTCTATCTACAACTATCCACTTTATTTGGTTGAATTGATATTATAACTTCTTCTTGTCCTTTTATGATTCCTATGAATGCCCTTGTCCCGACCTAATATAGTTACTAGTCCAATCAGTCCTAGAAACCCTTATCAATCGAACAGTCCCTAAAGAAGGATTTAACTCAATTGATAGCTTTAAGACCAGAGATTAACCAAGGTATTTGCAGTCCCTAAAAAAGGATTTAACAACACATCCAACTTCCTACCCATCCAATTAGTTCAATCAGCCCTAAAGGGATAAGTTTGCCACTTGGGTTAAGGTTCACAATCAGGAATCTACAAAACCCTAGCAATTGAATTGATTCTACCAAGTTGATCAGTCGGGATAGAATAAAACAATCAAACATTCAAGCACAAAGAAGTCGAAACATTCAATATAGGAAATAAGGAACAAGAATTAGAAACTCACAACTCAATCAAACAAAGATTCAAATTGTAGACAGAATGAGAGAGTTTAGGTCTCCATAAAAATAAAATAAAACATAATTAGGGTTAAGAAGTAAACTAAATCACGGCCGTATACTGTTGTTCGGCCTCCTTTCACATTCGCCGTATGAATTGTATATATAGTGGCAAACCTAATCTATATAATCTATATAATATTAATATATTTCTTATTCTATCTAACGTAATATAAATAAATATATATGAAATCTATCTAATTTATCTCTCTTTATAATAATAACAATAGTAACATGGAGCGCAGCAGATCAACAACACTTGCAACCGTGTGCCTCCTTCCAATTATCTGCCCATTTATTTCGTAGCTCGCACCTTTCCACCTTTCGTATAATTCGTCCAATGCAGTGTATTTCAAATTGGCTCTAAAATAACTGAAAACAATAAAACACGGGTGTAGACTCCGAATAACCAAATAATATAAATTAAGCTATAAAATATGTTAAAATGATCTAAACTAATATGCAATTCTACACTAAAAACATGACTAAAATATACCCTATCAGAAAGCATGATCTTTTATGCATTTATGTCTTACTTTGCATGGTTATCGTTGTGGTGTTGATACCCTGGCTTTGGAAGTTCTTTCATATATTGAGTTTATTTCGTCGGAAATCTGCGATTCTGTGTTCGGAGTTTGCTTTTACAGTTTCTGTCTTTTTGGTCGAGATCGAGTAGGCTGTAGTCGGTCTCGAGTAAGGTGTTGTCTTGATCGAGTTGTTTCTGTTGCTGATTTTGAGTTTCTGACATCGCTGTTGTTAGTCGATCTCGAGTAGGCCTTGTCGAGATCGAGTACTGATTTGTCTGGATCGAGTTTCTGTCAGCGATTCTGAAGTTTCTGTTTCTGCTGAGTTTTGTCGATCTCGAGTTGCTGTAGTCGAGATCGAGTAAGTTTGTGTCTTTGCTTTTCGTTTCTGCTTTCGTTTGTTATTTCTTTCTTTGTTTCTGTCTTTCTGTTTACTTTTCTGTGAGATTTACAGCTACCTGGGATAAGCTGCCACGCTTCCTCGTGGATCGATCCTGACTTTCTCTTACTACATTTGAGGGAGTCTTGTAATTATTTGCTGGGGCACGAATCTGGTTTGATCTATTTCATTATATTTCATACTCGATTTCCTCCTTACAACAAAGTTGAAAGCCAAAACCAGGAGGAAAATGCATGAGCTGGCAAACCCTACGGAGCGTGACGAGTTCGCAGACATGTGGAAGGAGTAAAGATGTGTCCGGAGTAGTGGAACTTGTGCACGCCCCCGAAAATTCATGAGCTAGCAAAGACATTCTGCAGAAAAAGTGCATTTGGCAATACAAATACAATTTTAAGTCTCGAGTGAATGTTTACTGAGGAATGAAACAGTTTTGGTCACCTTTTATAGAAGTGAGAATGCGTTTACTTTAAACCTTTTCCCTAAGCTTTCAGGGGCTAGTAAACAATGCTAGAAGCAAAAAAGGAAAGTAAATCAGCAAGAAAGTACAAGATGAAAGTTAGCAAAACTCAAATAAGATCATCATTTTCCTAGTTCTCCACATACATTGAGTTGCTAACAATCTCCCTTAACCCAACAACCATTAAAACTTTTATTGAGTTTCTAGCAACGTGTTCATGGCACCTTCGAACCAGTACACACCCTCTAGAAAAATGGGAGTCTCATTTCACCAGAAGCATACAAAATGATATTTCTCTTCAAAGGTGACAGATTATGTGCTCCTCGCATTGCAGCAGCTCTAAGCACATTCAAGAGGCCAAAATCAACAATGTAGGCCTTCTGAAAACCATCCAAAACAAATGCCATCATGGTGTTCACAGGCTGTCGATCTACCTCGTACTTCCCTAGACACGATACCTAAGAACACGACACATGATTCGTTAAGTGAGTTAGCATGTAAAGCATCTATCATGGACGATTAAAAACACCTTCCGCAATCACTCTTGCAAGAGCAGATGCCTCTCATAATCCCAAGTTGACTCCCTGACCGGCTAGAGGATGAACAGTATGTGCAGCATCACCGATGAGAACAACACGATTTGAAGCGTAACTCTTGCTGTGTTGAAGAGACAATGGGAACACCATCCTTTCAGAGATTAACCTTGTGACTATTGGAGGCACCTCGAAAGGATCATTAGGTGATATTGCAGCTGATAGCAATGAAAAAAGGCCGTTGCCATGTACATTAGACTGTGGATGAGGATAACCATAGTCCAAAGCATTGTTCACAGCTGTCACGAAATCATCACTATTTATAGTTTTGCGATATGAAGCCTCCTCATGACTGATAGACCAAACGATATTGCTATAGTTATCTCCCATTGGCAAAAGCACAATTGGACCATTTGGAAGAAATCGATGCCAAGCACAATTGTTGTGTTCAGAATGTTCAACGATGCAAATGAGGGAATTATGTCGATAGTTCCAACCAATGGTGTCAAATCCAGCACACTGCCTCACGCGAGACTTGCCTTCGTCAGCGCCAACCTATCACAACATGCATAAGACAAGCTAATGACTTGACATCCATCCAAACATATAACAGGTCTGCAAATCGTGTTACCATTCTCACTTTCTTGACTGAAATCTAAGAGGCGTAGGCAAGGTCAACAAAACCAAAACTTGCAGATTAAGAAGAAATCAACAATCCAAAATTGCAGCAGATGCTACAAAAAGGAAACAAGCACTACCACTAACTTTGCGGCTAGAGTGCTTCCATCATCTAGCTCTAATTTTGCTAATTGACTTTGGCTAGACGGGGAAGATTTTGAAGTACTGGAAGGTAAGGTTATCGAAGTCAGTCTAGAGTTGAGCAAAGTCTTCTGGAAAACACTTTCCTGTCAAAAAACAAATCCAAGGAAGATATAATAACACAACAAAGCTCAACTATTCAGAAAATTTACCATTTAACAAAATTTACAAGTAAATGCAAGAGGCTTGAAGAATTGATTACAAACCAAGTCCTAAACAACAAGTTGCCCCATTTGTCTCCGTCCCACAACAAAATAGAGAAAGTCCTTTTAATAGTTCTCCAAGTTCTCTGGTAATTCCCACTGCTATTAAGGATTTAAGGCAGATAAGTAACAAAACAAATACTTGAATATACCTACGACTAGAAATCCTACACCCAGAGTTAGGTCCCTTCCAACTACCTAGCCACTTCCAAATGTAAAAGAAAGAGAGCTTTCTTCGCCTTTTTCCCTCTATCTAGTGACACAAGGCTCCAGGTGCTCTAAATTTCTTAGGTGATGCAAATGCTTGACTATTTTTATCCCTGGTTACACAGTTATACTTATTGTCAAATTAATTCTTTGAGTTCTTTTATCTAGTTGCTATGAGGTAAGATGTTTGATATTTATATAATATTTGCCATTTAATGCATTGGCAAAATTTAACTTCTTACTGTTTGATTCCTTCAGAGCAGCCTCCCTGATGTTTGCACCAAAAATACCTACTAGGTGTCTCCCTACACCTTAACCTCTCTCCTTTCTCAACCTAGCATATATCATTAAATCCTATTGTTCAAATCCAAACTGTTTTCGCCAAAAAGCCATAATTGTTCCACCTACACTATACCACCATACTTGTGAAATTCTCTCCCGCCCGCTTAAAAGGTACAGTTTGTTTGAAAGTTCCCGATCGGTTTAGCTTAATTATAAATCAGCCATAACAGCAAAATGTTGAGCGTACACCCCTCAGGCAAGGGGTTTTGAAAAGTCAAATTCACTTAACTAGATTTGCCCAACAACATTCAAGCATATGCACAACTATAAACATAAATATAGATGTGTGTACATATCCCTGGTTTTACAAACATTGTTTACCTTTAGGGATGACAGTAATGAACTATGCAGCAACTTGTTCTCAACCACACACCTACATAATAGGAACAGAGTTTGTATATACACAGTCAATACAGAGATCAAACAATGCAAGCATTTGGGTCGAGATTTTTAATTGCTCACCCAAGTATATCTTTATTGGCATCTTTTGCATTGTATCTCGTGTACCCTAGACCAGTATAATCCCAAACTTGTACATATACCATAGCTTCATTGTCTCTAACAAACAAAAATCATATTATCAATGATACAAACAGAAAAATGCAAGAAAGAGCAAAATTTTGAAGAAATCATAGTAAGAAGGTGACAGTAAGTGATATTGCAATTTATGACCAGTAAATAATGAAAAAATTAAGCTTGAAATGTCTCAAAATTTATTAAGGGAACAAGAACAGTTGATTGACAGGCTAAGAAATAGCATTTGACTTTTTGTTAGAGTGAAACAAAACTGCAAATGTCACATTAGATATTTCAGCAGTAAAGGGGGAGACTACTAAATGCCTGTAATCTAAAGGGAAATAATTCCACGGTTCCTTAATGGAAGTGCACTCTAGCGGTGAAAAACGCAGCAGAGGACATTCAACAGAAAGAGGTAAGGGAGTGGTTTTAATAAGATTCAACAAGCCTTAAAATGGCTTGGGGAAGCAAAAGCCTTTCATCGACTTTTCCATACCTAGATACAAATGATGCTAGTAGTATATTATAGCTATAATTTCAATATAAATGGATACAGATCATATTAGTAGTGAGCTAAAGTTATAATGCCAATATACAATTGTAGGCAATGTAAACATCAAGTTTTTCGATAGTCAAATTATCAATGGTTTAACTCCAAGAAGCTCAATTCCAATTGTGAAACACGTCAATAAACATTAAAACGAGAAATAAACACCACCTGCATCTTACTAAACCTTGTACGAGAACCCATATTATGTCTCACCAAACCAGGTGAGTGTTTAATCAGGATCTACTTTGCCATTTTTTTATTCTCTATTTGTCATATCCATTAGTGATGGGTCTACTTTCTTTTCAATGTCATATGTCATGATTTGTAAGGGTCATATATATCTGATGGTGTATTGATTTTAAAAATGATAATGCTTTCACTTTTAGCCGGGAAAAGGATTATTGTGAAGGGAAAGCTTTGTTTTATATAGTGTACCGACTCTTTTTATACCAAACTTGAGCTGACTCGTAGTACGGCATTGGCTGTTGTTGCGTTTTTCATTACATTTCTAGATTCGAGCTTTAGAGAAGAAGCAGAAGGCTGGAAAGTATGTGAAGAAGGTGAAAGCCAAAACCAGGAAGAAAATGCATAAGCTGGCAAACCCTATGGAGCGTGACGAGTTCGCGGACATGTGGAAGAAGTAAAGATGTGTCCGGAGTAGGGAAACTTGTGCACGCCCCCGAAAATCCATGAGCTAGCAAAGACATTCCGCAGAAAAAGTGCATTTGGCCATACAAATACAATTTTAAGTCTCGAGTGAATGTTTACTAAGGAATGAAACAGTTTTGGTCACCTTTTATAGAAGTGAGAATGCGTTTACTTTAAACCTCTTCCCTAAGCTTTCAGGGGCTGGTAAACAATGCTAGAAGCAAAAAAGGAAAGTAAATAAGCAAGAAAGTACAAGATGAAAGTTAGCAAAACTCAAATAAGATCATCATTTTCCTAGTTCTCCACATACATTGAGTTGCTAACAATCTCCCTTAACCCAACAGCCATGAAAACTTTTATTGAGTTTCTTGCAACGTGTTCATGGCACCTTCGAACCAGTACACACCCTCTAGAAAAATGGGAGTCTCATTTCACCAGAACCATACAAAATGATATTTCTCTTCAAAGGTGACAGATTGTGTGCTCCTCGCATTGCAGCAGCTCTAAGCACATTCAAGGGGCCGAAATCAATAGAGTAGGCCTTCTGAAAACCATCAAGTACAGATGCCATCATGGTGTTCACAGGCTGTCGATCTACCTCGTACTTCCCTAGACACGATACCTAAGAACAGGACACATGATTCGTTAAGTGGGTTGGCATGTAAAGCATCCATCTTGGACGATTACAAACTGAGTATGGATAAATTTAGACGATACAGTACCTCCCCATAGTCAGCGCCAAGAGCAACACCTTCCGCAATCACTCTTGCAAGAGCAGATGCATCTCCAAATCCCAAGTTAACTCCCTGACCGGCTAGAGGATGAAAAGTATGTGCAGCATCACCGATTAGAACAACACGATTTGAAGCGTAACTCTTGTTGTGTTGAAGAGACAATGGGAACACCATCCTTTCAGAGATTAACCTTGTGACTTTTGGAGGCACCTCGAAAGGATCATTAGGTGATATTGCAGCTGATAGCAATGAAAAAAGGTCGTTGCCACGTACATTAGGCTGTGGATGAGGATAACCATTGTCCAAAGCATTGTTCACAGCTTTCACGAAATCATCACTATTTATAGTTTTGCGATCTGAAGCCTCCTCTAGACTTATAGACCAAACGATATTGCTATAGTTATCTCGCAATGGCAAAAGCGCAATTGGACCATTTGGAAGAAATCGCTGCCAAGCACAACTGTTGTGTTCAGAATGTTCAACCGTGCAAATGAGGGCATTATGTCGATAGTTCCAACCAGTGGTGTCAAATCCAGCTAACTGCCTCATGCGAGACTTGCCTCCGTCAGCGCCAATCTATCACAACATGCATAAGACAAGCTAATGACTTGACATCCATCCAAACATATAACAGGTCTGCAAATTGTGTTACCATTCTCACATTCTTGACTGAAATCTAAGAGGCGTAGGCAAGGTCAACAAATCCAAAACTTGCAGATGAAGAAGAAATCAACAATCCAAAATTGCAGCAGATGCTACAAAAAGAAACAAGCATTACCACTAACTTTGCGGCTAGAGTGCTTCCATCAAATAGCTCTAATTTTGCTAATTGATTGTGGCTAGACGGGGAAGATTTTGAAGCACTGGAAGGTAAGGTCATCGAATTCAGTCTAGAGTTGAGCAAAGTCTTCTGGAAAACACTTTCCTGTCAAAAAACAAATCCAAGGAAGATATAATAACACAGCAATGCTCAACTATTCAGAAAATTTACCATTTAACAAAATTTACAAGTAAATGCAAGAGGCTTGAAGAATTGATTACAAACCAAGTCCTAAACAACAAGTTGCCCCATTTGTCTCCGTCCCACAACAAAACAGAGAAAGTCCCTTTAACAGTTCTCCAAGTTCTCTGGTAATTCCCACTGCTATTAAGGATTTATATAATATTTGCCATCTGATGAACATCATGCACTGGCAAAATTTCACTTCTTACTGTTTGATTCCTTCATAGCAGCCTCCCTGATGTTTGCACCAATAATACCTACTGGGTGGGCCTGATGTTTGCACCAAAAATACCTACTAGGTATCTGCCTACGCCTTAACCTCTCTCCTTTCTCAACCTAGCATATATCATTATCTCCTATTGTTTAAATCCAAACTTTTTTCGCCAAAAAGCCATAATTGTTCCACCTACATTATACCACCATACTTGTGAAATTCTCTCCCTGCCGCTTAAAAGGTTCAATTTGTTTGAAAGTTCCCGGTCGGTTTAGCTTAATTATAAATCAGCCATAACAGCAAAATGCTGAGCGTACACCCCTCGGGCAAGGGGTTTTGAAAAGTCAAATTCACTTAACTAGATTTGCCCAACAACATTCAAGCACATGCACAACTAGAAACATAAATATAGATGTGCATACATATCCCTGGGTTTACAAACACTGTTTACATGTAGGGATGGCGGTAATGAACTATGCAGCAACTTGTTCTCAACCACACACCTACATAATAGGAACAGAGTTTGTATATACACAGTCAATACAGAGATCAAATAATGCAAGCATTTGGGTCGAGATTTTTAATTGCTCACCCAAGTATTTCTTTATTGGCATCTTTTGCATTGTATCTCGTGTACCCTAGACCAGTATAATCCCAAACCTGTACATATACCATAGCTTCATTGTCTCTAACAAACAAAAATCATATTATCAATGATACAAACAGAAAAATGCAAGAAAGAGCAAAATTTTGAAGAAATCATAGTAAGAAGGTGACAGTAAGTGATATTGCAATTTATGACCAGTAAATAATAAAAACAATTAAGCTTGAAATGTCTCAAAATTTATTAAGGGAACAAGAACAGCTGATTGACAAGCTAAGAAGTAGCATTTGACTTTTTGTTAGAGTGAAACAAAGCTACAAATGTCACATTAAATATTTTAGCAGTAAAAGGGGAGACTACTAAATGCCTGTAATCAAAAGGGAAATAATTCCATGGTTCCTTAATGGAAGTGCACTCTAGCGGTGAAAAACGCAGCAGAGGACATTCAACAGAAAGGGGTAAAGGAGTGGTTTTAATAAGATTCAACAAGCCTTATAATGGCTTGGGGAAGCAAAAGCCTTTCATCGAATTTCCCATACCTAGATACAAATGATGCTAGTAGTATATTATAGCTATAATGTCAATATAAATGGATACAGATCATATTAGTAGTGAGCTAAAGTTATAATGCCAATATACATTGGTAGGCAATTTAAACATCAAGTTTTTCCATAGTCAAATTATCAATGGTTTAACTCCAAGAATCTCAATTCCAATTATGAAACACATCAATAAACATGAAAAGGAGAAAAGAACACCACCTGCGTCTTACTAAAGTATGCATGTCAATGTTGTTCAACAATTCTCCAGGCTCAAACATCTGCAAAATGAAGCCATTTGATGAGCAAGAGTATGTTTATGTCATTTGAACAAGAAGTAGAAAAGTTGTCTTGAATGGATTCTGCTAAATTAAAGCCATGATGAGAGTATTAGACAGACATGCTTAATTTATTTCCCTTGCACAGGAAACTGAAATTTTTAGCTAAAGACACCCGCCAATGGCTATGGAAGAATATTCATACATAATGAGCTAAGAAGATATATGATCAGCAACGGAGTGATAAAATTGCTAAATACAAATTACAACTACAACAAGAATGGATGAATGATGCAATCAGTAAGCTAGTGAATAGCATCTGAACATAAATGAGGAGCAAACATGCCCTGGGATTGTAAATACCTTTAAGAAGAGCGATAGAAGCTGGTGTGATCGCACTAACCCTCGGGTCAGGGGGCTCATTATCTTTCAAACTTATCCCATTGCGCAAAGGAGGGCTTCCATCAATTATTGCAACATTAAGCTTTTCAGTTAGAGGATTGCTAGCTACAATGCAACCACAACAACATTACTTGAGACCGATACCACAATGGCATAAAGAAGCTAGCATCGCCACTAATTGTACACAAAGCTTTAGTGAAGATCACAATCACCTAGAGAACAAGAGAGAGCCATGCCAACCATTCCACCTCCAACAATAGCAACATCATACTGTTGTGGATCATCAATCGAGGCAGTTTTTCCAGCATAATCCTGAATTGGCATTTCCAGAGACATTTAGGGCAATCAAACAAGGTATTTCTTCATCAAGTAAAACTAAACCGTTTTGATTCAACGCTCCCACCATTTTTTCGATTTCAAAAAACATAGAACCCTACATTGATCCAAAACAACTAAATAGCGAGCAATTACACATGGAAATCGAAAACTCCCCATTGAATTGAAAAACTCACAGAAGTAGGCGTAGGGCAACTCCCACTGGCCGAAGAAAAACACCGAATAGACCTCGTTAGGGCTTCTTGCCGAAAGAGATTCGAACGGAGCTTGGTCGTAGCTAGCCTGTACATGTTAAGCTGCGAAGAAACAACAATTGTTGATTGAACACTTAAATCAGCTATGAAAATAGAGAAGGGGGATTCAATTTGGGGTTTATCAAACAACCTAATTCACGAACTGTTGCTCTCAATCTTCAAACGTTTTCAAAAATTATACAAAATTACCATTAAATTGTAAATTTTGCATAAGACTGCTGAATTTTGGTGTTTTGTTTTCAAAATACCACAAAGCACACCTTATTTAACATATATTGAACTGTGACGCGATTCCCTATCCGAAAAGGTATCATAATAGAGAATCCGACGCCGGATGCTTGATATCACTTCTACCGAGACCACATTGATATTGATTTCACAGGTGTCAACATTGATATTGATTTCACAGATGTCAACATTGATATTGATTACCAAAGAGAAATGATGGCATGATGCAACTTCAAGCAATGACAACAATCAAAATTCAAAAGCAACGAAATCAATGACAGCAACTCGAAAGCAATGACAAAAATAAAAAATCAAAAGCAACAAAATCAGAAATTTGAAAGCAACGAAATCAGAAATTCGAAAGCAATGACAGCCAACGAAACATCACTCGACAACAAGAAACCAAAATTGAGCAAAGCAAGAAGATGTCAGCATTACATTACAGAAGCACAAGTTCTTCTATAATTTAGAAGAACAAGTTGCATCTAAGAATCTAGAATTGTTGTGAGCTGAATCTGCCATGTTTTACAGCAACTTTTATATCGATTTCTGTCTACATTTCATACATTTGGGCTAATATAGTACAGAACCTATGTAGTTTATGTTTATTTGCCAAAATTATGGAATCTACACCAGTTTCTGTTTAAATCGCAGATTTCGAGGCGTTTCACAGTAATTCTACAGAAGGTCGGAAAAGCTCGGAAAACCACTACAGAAGTCCAAGGTCAAAGCAGCGGAATCAGTCTGTGAGTCGAGGCTACTCGATCTCGAGTAAGCCTACTCGACCTAGACGAGCATGACCGAGCACAGCTTGGTCGACAGAACCTGATCGAGCAAGCCAGCCAACCTGACTCCGGACCCTACTCGACCTCGACAAGCGCTACTCGAGGTCGACGAAGCCCAATCCACATGTCCGGAGTCGACGAGGAGGAGAGCTGCCCGAGAAGCCGAGGACGAGAAGCCGAGCACAGATCTACTCGATCTCGACGAACCTTTGTCGAGATCGACAAGCGACCCAAAGCAAGTCCGAGGAGGAGTCCTCGACGAGACCACCAGAGACATCCTCGACCAACACAACTCGATCTCGACGAACCTTTGTCGAGATCGACAAGCCCTAAGCCCAGATCCGAGGTGGTCGAGGAGATCTACTCGAGAAACCCTAGTCGGCGAGCAAAGTTACTCGAGGTCGACTAGGCGTGGTCGAAGTCGACGAGGACCAGTGAGCCAGAGTCTGAGCCACATCGAGCAGAGCTAGCCGAGACGACCAAGTCTACTCGAGATCGACGAGCCCAACTCGAGGTCGAGTAGACTCAGCTTCCAGAAGTATCTCGACAAGCCCTTGTCCGAGTAGAATTGAATTCCTTGGTGCCGAAGGCGAAAGATTCTATCCGATTTATCAAGTTCTATCTATGGAAGGCGGAATCTATCAAGATGAAGACATGTTACCTAAATTAGTTTTATCTTTTCCTTTTAGATTTAATTCCATTAAACATTTATTTATCTTTTAGCAAGTAGATATAATTTTAGATAGAGATATATATCTTCTTTCCTAGAATAGCAAGGATTAAAAGCCTATAAATAAGGCCCTAGGGGGCTCAGTTTTATTCATTCAATTTCAGAGACAAGTAGTTAGTTCCACAGAGAAGTTTAGGAGTTTGAGGTTTTTAGGGTTTTGGCGGTTTGCGAAAGTTGATTGCCAGGATTGTAAAGGCTTCGAATTTAGTTTTTAATGCAAGTTTCTTTCATCAATTCAATGTCTGCAGTTGCGATGAGGCGTGAGTAGTCCACCCACTTCTGGGGCTGGGGTGAGCCCGACGGTGGCCATGTGAGGCGATGCGATAAAGGTCAGATCTTTTCGTGCAATCCATCTTCTATCCCTATAAGCATGATTCTTTTGCGAGAGTTGAAGGTGATCCTTGTTTGTGTTATTGAAGCGAAAGTGATCTTAATGCAACTTGGATTAATTATGTGAAAAAGGGTTAGTAACAATTAGGGTTTATGCGAGAGCCTCTATATGCCTAGTTGTTAATAACGAAAGTTATTTGATGGAAAGCATGATCTTTTATGCCTTTATGTGTTGTTTTGCATGGTTATCGTTGTGGTGTTGAAACCCTAGCCTTGGAGGTCTTTTAATATATTTTATTTCTGTCGAAAAGCTGAGTTTGGGTTTGAGCAATTGCAATTTACGTTATTTTAAAGTTTCTGTCCTTTTCTGTTTCTTGTCGACATAGACGAAACCCTTGTCGATCTCAAGTGGTCCTATGTCGAAGTCGAGTAGGGGCTGGTCTAGGTCGAGTTGGTTTTCTGTTTTCTTTTGTCGATTTTCACTTTCTGCACTCTGTGTCGAGTTACCCTAGTCGATCTCGAGTTGCCTTTGTCGAGACCGAGTTGAGTTTTGCTTGTCGAGTTGCTTTATTTTCAGTTTCTGAGTTACTGTTGTCGACCACCTTGGTCGAGATAGAGGACAACTTGTCGACTTAGACCAGCTTCTGTGTCCTCGAGTTAGTTTCTGTTTTGCTTTCGTCTTTGCTTTGCTTTGTTTTCTGTTTTTATTTGTTCTTTGCTTTTATTTTAGTTGCCCTTGCCGGGTTTATTTCTGTTTCTACTTCTGTGTTTCTGTGCTTTTCTGCTACTTCTGTGAGAATTTACAGCTACCTGAGAACTGCTGACGTGCTTCCTCGTGGATTCGATCCTGACTTTCTCTTACTGCATTGGAGAAGTCTTGTATTTATTTGCTGAGGCCTAAGTCTGGTTTGATCTATTTCATTATATTTCATACTCGATTTCTCCTTACAACAAGAATCAAGTTGCATCATTAATTCATTCTGCACATATGGAGAATCTGACATTTGTGCTAAATTCAAACTATCCAAAGCAACAAGTTAATTCAAGCATTTCAAGAAGATGCGGCGGCAGTTGCAACTAATGCGGTGGCCGCTGCATCGGTCTTTTACGGAAAATCCACTTTGAAACAGCTCTCAACGTCAACATGAAAGTCGTAGCTCTCTGAAAGAGATTTTCAACGCATGATCATAATAGTTAGTCGGATAACTGAGGCCTCCAAAAAGTGCAAAACAAGTTCAGCATGGCTGGCGACAACTTCTGTAGACTTGTTCTTCGTTTAGGCTCGCTTCTTCTTCTCAGGGCCTCTTCAGATCTTTGCTTAAGCTTCTTTGATCAACATGACTTCCTCATCTAATGCGTCATCAACCCATGTCTCCTCCTCGGATCCACAATTGCTTGAAATAATCAATAAAAATGTGTAAATTTCGATTCCACCAACATAAAGAGTAAATATGCAAATTGTACTTAAACTATACTTGATATGAATCTTAACTAAGCTAAATGCAGCCTATTATGACTACCTAAATGTAGGTGTGGCCACGGGTCGGACCCGGCGGGTCGACGGGTTCGACCCGCCGGGTCAAGGGTCGGGGAGAGCGACCCGAACCCTAACCCGGGAATTCCACGGGTTGGCGGGTTCGGGTCGACCCGTTGACCCGACGGATTCCCAAATTAAAAAAAAAATTATTTTTTTTAATATTTTTGACTAAATTTTTTAAAAAAAATGATAGGTAAAACTTTTTCTACATATCACTTTTTATATCCATTTCATTTTAATATGAAGTGGGAAAAAACATGAGAAATTTTATATTTTTATAAAACTTCCTTCATCCACTACAATATAAATGTAGGGATATAAAACTTTTCAAACTTTACTTCATTTCAATATAAGAAATATAAGAAATAAAGCTTAAAGTGAAGAGTGAGGGTTAAGGGAGGATGGAGTACACATATATATACATCCATCCTTTCTCATTATAACTCTCAACTTTCAACGTGGGACAAGAGTCTTGTCCCACATTGAAAGTTGAGAGAATAGGGGAAGTCCTCCAAATCTATAAAAGGGAAGGGTGATAGTGCTTTTGACCCACATTGCACATTGCAAACTAGTTTATGTTTATATATTATGAATTATTTTAAGAATAATATACATAATAATTATTATAAACATAAAAAAAAAAAAATTCAAAAAAAAATATTGGGATGGCGGGTTGACCCGCCGGGTCATCGGGTTCAAAAGCCCTGACCCTAACCCGCAACCCGCCCCCACCCGTTGACCCGGACCTGCCGGGTCAATGACCCGTCGGGTCACGGGTCGACCCGTAACCCGTGGCCACCCCTACCTAAATGCGTGTTATCAACTTCCCTCTGGGCATTTTTCTTCAAGTCACTTATTTATTTTTTTGGTTTAATCAAAATCAAGTCACTTATTTATAATGTAATGAAAGTCATATCGAAAGATCTTCTTAAAATAAAGTTCATATCGACCCCTTTTTTTTCTTCTCTTCCTCCCATCCATAAATAACATACGAAAATGTGAGCTCTCCTTAAACTCTAATTTGCAAGCTCTTCTTGCATGATTTAGAGTGACCCTGTGTCTAGAACAGGTGCAGGCTTCCTTACTTTCATGTACTTCGAAGAAACCAAGAAAAAACCGAAACAAGAAAAATAAGGATATCTTGGAACCACTAATTATCGAGCTCAAACTAATGAGCATAACGTAAAATAGAATCATGTCCGACATAGAAGCTTAGAATACAAGTTCTATTAACAACAATAATCTAATCACAATCTCTAAGAAACTATTTTGTTCCAGATGTAAAGGCTCGGATTTTCCAATCATAATTTTCGGAAAAAGAAATTTAAAAGTGAATTTAAATCGAGTCATTTAAAATCTCTTAAAATGAATTCCGTCGTGATTTTAATGGATTTTTCCAACGGATCTCAATTCCGCTACTTTGACTTAAGATTTTGAAATATGAGCGAGATTTTATCGGATTAATTAATTCGATTTTGGAAATTCGATTTGAAATTTCGAGTTGGAATGATGTCGAGGGAGAGGGAGAGGGTTCCGGGTTTAATATATCGGGTATTTCAAATGTAGATTTTGGCACCATTTTGTGTGTCTCATTCATCTCCCCCTTTTCGATCAGCAACAATAGTAGGCTAGGCTAGTAGCCCTTCTTGTCTTCTTTCCTTAAACCTGAAATTGGTAGCAAAGGACCCCTCTCTTTGCTGTTTGACCAAGATGTACACATAACAACTCATCCCCAAGTCGTGCTCGTTATATACACCCCAAATCATGCACGTCCTTATTGACGTGCATAGTTAAAAGGGATTAAATTTTTTTTTAAAATATTAATTAGTCACAAGGCATGACGTGTATTTTTTGACCTTGGATTTGTGGTGTACATAACAACACCCTCGCCAATTTCTATTTTTCCAAATCAGTTCCAACACGGCAATACCCACGTCTCCCTTCTTTCATCTTCTGAGTTCTGCCTTGATCTCCTTCAAACACAGCTCACCTTCTTGTCTTCTTCCCCTTGTTTGACTGATTCCCTTGCTGCAGTCTCCCCCTCCCACGCCTACTGTACTCTTCCAGTCCCTCTCCTCTTCATTTTGTTTTCAAGGAAACCCACTCTCCACCTCCACCCCCTCTCTTTTCTTTCCAAGCAGCTCCACCACAAACACCCGGAACCTCCCCTGCTCTCCTCCCTGTTCGTTATTCGCACAAACCAGCAAGGCCGAGCCCTGCAACCGCCACTCCTTCTCGCTAGTCGAAGCAGCCAGCACCCCCTCCGTGGGAAGACCATCCCATCTGAGCCAGGAGCCTCCTCGGAATCGCTGGAACCGCCGACGCCCTTCCTCGAGCCTCTCCTCCACTGTCTTCGCGTGACAAGCTCGGTAAGACTCCTCTCGCCCTCCTTTCGCTCATAGGTGCCATAAAGATTCAACCTTTAATCCCTCTTCTGTCGTCCTAGGACAAACTGATGCTACCCCGCCTCCGCCGAGTCCGAAGAGCTCCGATCGAACCTTCGACGTGTCCGAATCGAACCCCTCTCGGTGAGCCCACCTCTTCTCCCTCTCCCGCGATTCGTTTGAGTTTTTTTTTCATGTCCGGGGTGGTCGGGAAGGAGAGAGTCGATGAGGACGAGAGACAGGACCGCCACCGAGCTCCAACGTCCTTTCCTTCTTTTTTTTATTTGAGCGCAGAAACAGGTGGGGAAGGGAATTTTTTTTCAAATTAGCCAAAAATCCTAAAGAAATTAGGAAAGTAGTCAAAATTTGAAAGTATTTAGGGTTTTAGCCAAAGTAGGGTAAAGTCGCTGTTTGAAACAACTACTTTACCCAGATTTAAAAAAAAATGTAAGTCGTTGTTTAAAACAGCGACTTACCTATTTTTTTTTAAATCGATTTAAAACATTTAATTGGAAAATACTGGAAAAAAAATAAATATGGGGAGAGTCGTTGTTTGAAACAGCGACTCTCCCATTTTTAATGTTTTCCCCCAAAAGCGGTAGCAAATCGGAAAAGGAGAGTCTGGAGACGAGTCCACCGGCCGGATCTGGATCTAGAAGCGCCGTCGAGCAAGCGAGGAAGCTCCACCGTCGAGTGCACAGGCGAGGAAGAGCAGTGGTTCTAGAGACGAGTCAACCGGCCTGATCTGGATCTGGAAGAGCAGTCGAGCAGGCGAGGAAGCTGCACCGTTGAATTCGGAGGCAATTGGATGCCCAGGCGGTCGGAAGGCGATTGGAAGCCCAGGCGGCCGAGTCCACCGGCCGGATCTCGGAGTCTGTGGATTCGGAGGCGATTGGAAGCCCAGGCGGTCGGAAGGCGATTGGAACCCCAGGCCGGCCGGTCGAAAGGCGATTGGAAGCCCAATTGGAATGGAGGAATCTGATTTTGCGGTCGGAAGGCGATTGAACCCCGGCGGTCGAGTCCACCGGCCGGATCTCGGAGTTCACCGGTCGAGTCTACCGATTTGCACTAGAGGAAGCTGTCAAGCAAATCGTTCGGCGAATCGCGGTCGGTAGTGGTGACGGGCCGGCAGGGGCCATGGATATGAGCGAGGTGCCTGGTTGAAGGCGGCGACCCTGATGGTGGGGTACCGGCTGTGCTCTGGGGAGTTCGGGTAGATAGCCGCCGAGGAGGAGGAGACAACTTCGGCAGCGGTGCTTGTGGCCATAGATCAACGTTGAAGGTGGCGACTCTATAGGTTAAAAAAATATATAAAAAGGGAGAGTCGCTATTTCAAACATCGACTCTCCTTATATGTATATTTTTTTCAGTATTTTTCAATTAAATGTTTTAAATCGATTTTTTTATAAAAAAAATAGGTAAGTCGTTGTTTTACCCTACTTTGGCTAAAACGCTAAATACTTTCAAATTTTGACTACTTTTCGAATTTCTTTCGGATTTTTGGCTAATTTGAAAAAAAAAATTCTAGGAAAGGAGGTGAACAATACACTTCTCCCTTCTTCAGCTTTGTGGGCCCCTTGCCACCTCGCACGCCACCGCAACACTGGCCCCCCTTCCTCTTTTTTTTTTCCTGAGTTCGGATTTGCAAAATGAAGAAAGAAATAAATGACTTTTTTTTTGACCTATTTCATGGGCTTATGTTTCCAGAAACAAAATGGAAGCTTTGGGCCTAATTACTTTCAAAATTAAAATGACTTTGGGTTTATATTTACAAGAGCTATTCGGTGTTGGGTATACAAAATAAAAGTTTGGTTTAATAGAGGTTTTCGAAGTAATAAAATAATTTAGTGTTGTTATGTTATAAATGTGTATCATTAAAATGGATTGGGTTTTGTTGTTCTATTTTAACTAATTATTTATGGTGTTGATTTATAAATGTGACTTGTCAAGATTGGTTTAGTTGATGGCTATCTTGGAAAAATGTTATTTGAAATATTTAAAAAGGGGTTTTATGTTTTGAAATAAAAATGCCGGAATTACTTCCATTATATGATTTTGAGAAATTGGTTTTAAGGTTTAAATGTTTAATGTCGGGATTCCTTAACCTCGCCACTTGATTGAGACTTAATGATTTGATGCCTTGATGTTTTACGAACCTTGTTGATCGACTTAACCTAACTTTTTGGATTTCGAACTCTTATAACTTATACCGTTTTACGGATGTTACGTTGGGGTTTTGAAATGAGTTAACTTCCGAATGGTTTTGGGAATGGGTTGGGAACATGGTCTCTATCTGTGTGATTAGTAGCATTGTAGCTTATCGCATTCCTTACAATTATAATAGGTGTTTGTCGATTGTTTGGACTCTGTTCTTTGGTATATCTTGCTGTTCGGCTTTCCAGGTGAGTTCCTATATGAGCTCACTCAGATTCGAAAAGAGATCTCCCTGCTTGTTGCCATGTGCATACTAGGTGCTTGCATTCATAATAAAGCATGTCATGGAGTATGTTGCTAGGATTGCACTCATGATTGGAGATTCGTTTACTCATTGCTTTTGTGAACAGAACGGTTGTTATATGTGAAGTAACTAGAGTCTTTGCTAGGGTTATAGGATGACCTAGTTCCATCGGGTCCCGACCTGAGTCAATCGAGTCATGGAATTTCCTTTACTTATAGATGTCTGCGGGCTTTATTGTGGATACGAGTTGGGCATGCGTGCCGCCCGATTATTATGGAATGCATTCACAAGCTGGCCAGTCTCCGCCCTATCGGAAGGGGGTGGAGGTAGGAGAGGGATATACCACTTGGTATTCATTGCTAAGGCCTTATTATATTTACGCACTTGATTTTACGCACTTGATCTCAGGAGCATGTTAGTGTGTTAATATTCCGCCTTGCATCTAGAAGCATATTTATTAGGACTAGCGTGTGTATGTGTCTGCTTGTTTGAGACTATATTGCGTAGGGCTTCTATCTGACACCGCCACGCATACATTTTTTTTAGGTTTGTTTTGCAGCATGATTGTTCGTTGCTTCCGTGACGTGGGAACTCTCTTAGGCGTGCAAATAAATGGTCTAGTTCTTCACGCTTAGACTTATGACAGGTACAGGGGACTTCATCGGGGATTCCAACGATCCCTTCAAATTTTGGGTATGAAATCCCACTTGAAAACGTTAGAGTAGAATTTCAAACCTTCAACATGTACTCGTGGCACAAGATCCTAACGAAGGGTTTCATCCCTCGAAACGTAACTCGGGAATCATAATCCCGGGCCGTTACACCAGATATCCAAAGTTCATCGAAATGTAAGCTCAACTTGAGATTACAGTTATAAACAGTAAATGAAATTGCAACTAAAACAGAAGGAAAATACGCACTCGAAACTGAAACTAAGAACACATTGATTGTTGAATTCAGTCGGACCCTTGCGCATAACCTAAGAAGAAAAATCCCTAAAAACGAATCCACCATGGCCATAACAAAATCAAAGATCAATGAAAATATAGGAATTAAGAGGAAACATTAAAAATAATAACACAAATCAGGGCAAACGACTAGAGAGAACGACAATTGTAAATGATCCAATTCGATAAAAAATAAGTATGTTACTAACGAGAAATCAAAGACAATATAATGCAGAACAAGAAGATTCAAGGGTGCCGCAAGGTCGTGCATAACCTAACATCGAAGATTCAAGGGTGCCGCAAGAAGATTGAGAATCTGGGAAAACGACTAGAGGCAAACGACTAGAGGGAATCCAGAACAAGAAGATTCAAGGGTGCCGCAAGGTCGTGCATAACCTAACATTGAACAAAGAATGAGAGGTCAAGCGCACCTAATCAGTCTCGAGCTTGGGTTTTTCTGCGCCGTTGTTAGTTGACGTCCTCCTACGGTTGTCCTAAATGAAAGCCCCAAAGTTATACATTTTAGAAAAGGAAGCGAAATTTAAGTATTCAATCACAAGAAGAGTTGATTGAGAATCTGAAATTTGGAGAAAAAATTACCTAAAAGCTAGGCCAAATATCAAATTTGGGGTTTTCGGGTAAACAGGAAAATGTATAAATCAACTTAGAAGGAAATGTAGAGGGAAAGGTCTCAAATATGAAATTATCGGTGGAAGAGGCGGCGGACAAGGGAAATCGATGGCGGATGGTGGTGTGTGGCCTTAGAAGAAGCCGATGAAATCTTCTCCATGGCGACTCCTGATAGCATGCATTTAGGTAGGCATAATAGGTTGCATTTAGCTTAGTTAAGATGCATTTCATGGATGGATTAAGTACAATTTGCATCTTTGCTCTCTATGTTAGTGGAGTCGGAATCTACACACTTTTATTGGTTATTTTAGGTAATCGTGGATCCGATGATTTGACATGGGTTGATAACGCATTAGATGACAATGTCTAGTTGAACGGAGAAGCTTACATGAAGATATCAAGAGGTCCTGAGAAGAAGAAGCGGACCAAAACGAAGAACAAGTCTGCAGAAGTTGTCGCTAGACATGTTGAACTTGTTTTGCACTTTCTGGAGGCCTCGGTGGTCCGATTGACTATTATAACCATGTGTTGGAAAGGTCTCTTCGAGATCTACAACTTTCATGTTGACACTGAGACCAAATTCGAAGAGGAAAGATCGATGTGAACAGTAAGGCCGTCCCGCGGCCAAGCTAGCCGCCCCGCGGCTAGAGGCTCTGACGAAGGATTTCGCTGATCGTCGGCCGCCCCGCGGCCTGGGTTGGCTGCCCCGCGGCCTTCGCAAAAACGCATCGTTCAGAATCAGAACTTAATTAGGGTTTTTAATATTATTTTGTGGCCGACTAGACTTATTATAAGGCCGATTTCTATGTTATTTTCGAGACTTCTATTCTATTCTTACGTTCATCAGATACTTTATAGATTTGAGAGATGTGTTCCATGAGGAACTAAACTCATCTATTCTGCCTGCAATTTGAAGCTTTATTTGGATTGATTGTGAGTTTCTAATTCTCGTTCCTTGTTTCCTATATTTGAATGCTTCAACTTCTTTGTGCTTGATTGTTTATTGTTTTGTTCTATCTTGTCTGACCAACTTGTTAGATCAATTCAATTGCTAAGGTTTTGTAGATTCCTAATTGTGAACCTTAACCTAAGTGGCAAACTTGTTCCTTTAGGGCTGATTGAACTAATTGAACAAGTAGGAAGTTGGATGTGTTGTTAAATCCCTCTTTAGGAATTGCAAATACCTTGGTTAATCTCTGAACTTAAAGCTATCAATTGGGTTAAATCCTTCTTTAGGGACTGTTCGATTGATAAGGGTTTCTAGGACTGATTGGACTAGTAACTATATTAGGTCGGGACAACGACATTCATAGGAAACTTAATAGGACGAGAAAAAGTTACAAAGATCGCTTCAACCAAATAAAGTGGAAAATTGTAGGTAGAATTGCTTCTCCTAATTGTCTAAATTACAATTATTTACTTTTGCTTCCATCATTCCGCTTTGATAAAAGGCGGAACTTTCACACTTAAAACCCCCCCAATTTGGTTACTTGATTGACATCTAAATCACACTTGAATAACGAATTTCCCTGTGGGATCGACCTCTTGCTCATTGCTATACTAGTTATAGGTTTGAGTTTTCTTTGACGGATCAACGACAGGTTTTCCCTCCGTCAACAAATGTGGCCAAAAGAGACAACGACAAGGAAATAATCAAAATTAGGGCGGAGATGGAAAGGAACCACGAGGTGCTGAAAGATCGATAGACGAAGCAGGAGGTGGAGATTGGCGATGACGAGAAACGGAATAGGAGGTGTGATACGGGGTTAGCCGTAGGATGACCCGATCTTCGACAATCAAACAAGAAACTAAAGGAATAAGCAAGACTCGAACAAGAACTCAAGAAACGCAGCAAGAAACAACAAAGAAGACACAAGAACTCGATCAAGATCTTCCAAGACTCGATGAACAATAACAAACACTCGAAATTGATAGCAAAGACACGACCGATAAGGACTGAGTCAATCTATATAGAACAAGATAAAGACCCCATCCCTCCTAAAAGGGTAGGAACCAATACCAATGACTATATAACCCGCCTCTACAACCCTACACAACCAAGCGGACAACTTGGAGGCACAAGGAGGGGGCTCGTGGATACTAGGATCACCAAGTCTTGCGAAGTTGATGAACACAAAGCAAACCAAGCTGAGACAAGACCAATTCGTGAATGATGAGCACGGCTCTAATCATTCAACAATCACTCAATGTGTTTCACACAAGTATGAGAGAACTCCTGGAAGCCTCGTCCTCTTCCCCTTCCTTGTCCTTGACCTTGCACATTAACAAACTCATTATTCCTACCATTTCTCCCACCTCGTGGAGAGTTGTTTTCTTCAAAAATAGGATTATTCACATTAAGATTAGGGTTAGGGTTAGGGTTGGCCTCAATACTCATGCATGTGCTTCAGGTGTCGGCATCGATACCTCTGGTGTCGACATCGAGACTATCAACAAGTCCTATGCACATGTAAGTCTTCATTGGTGGCTCGGGGAGCTGAACCATGCTCGAGAACAAAGCATGGCTCACAAATAGGAATGAGTCTAGTTGAAGCTTCTTAGCTCGGGCTCGAGTCATAGGTCCTTCTCCAAGAATGATTGGTGTGTTTGGAGCTGTAGAAGATGGTCCCGCATCAAGGTGGAGAAGCAACGACAAGATGGTCTGAAGGTCGGAAGAGTACAAAGTTTAAAAAGGGAGAGATTTCAGTCGTAGATAACGCGTATAACAAACGGTCGAGATCAATCCAAACCCACGCTTATATAGTAGTATAGAACACTCAACGCTTATATAGTATAATAGAAGTTGTTCTGCATCGTTGTGCCAAAAGGAAGTCTCACTTTCCGATTTTGCTATGGTTAAATGTCTTAGAGCATTCCCAAGGGATTCCCTATTTTAGAGATTTATGAGCTTTTGGGGAATATTGGTCTCATTTTCAACCCAATAGTTTCCCTAACCTATTCTCTAAAATAGGGATTGGGAAGGAAGAAAAGGGTATTTTTCCCATATTTGCAGCAACGCCATATTTTTTTGCCGTTCCCCATTCACACGTTCTTTCATCCAAGTTATTTTGAGTGATTGATCATACCCCCGAACAAGTAATCATGATCCTTATTATTTTAGAATTATTTATTTGTTTTCCCGTAATCTTTTCTAGATTCATCGATTTACAACAATTGCGATTATGATCTCTTGTTTTTTTTTCTGAATTCATGAATGTTGTTTGGTTAAGTTTGCTTTAATTAGTTTTTGCATCTAATTAATATATGGTTTTTTATCTAGATAACTTAATTAGATTTCTAGTGTTCTTGTTCTTGATTCTATCATTGGAGTGGTATGATATTAAGTAGTTCTTAAAGTTCAGTTCATATCTTCACTTTGTTCGGTGCTTTCCGAATGTGGTTGTGAGGATATTTTTTTTGGTTAGATATTTATATACCATGATATAATTAGGTTAAATTGGTATAAAGTTTAGATCTTTATAGTTATAGTCTATTGAAATCGTTCGATTCTCTTGAATTACTCCATCGGTGCAAATTAAGATCCCTTTGATATTTTGCTTGACCATGGCTACATCAAATTTCAATTAAAAATTAATTTTCAATTAAAATTTTAATTTATAATTCTTTAAAATGGAGAAGTTGTTGGAATTTTCGCAAAAAAAATTTAGAGAATGAAAATTCCATTTTGGAGAAAATTTGGAGATGCTGTTGGGGATGCTCTTAGAGACTTAGATTCATAACCACCTCCTTTTGAGGGATTAGACAAGGAGATCCACTCTCACCCTATCTATTCATCATAGGAGCAGAGATTCTTGCTAGGAAACTACAAACCGCTTCAAACCAGTCAGACAAATCTATCGAATTCAAAATATCTAGATCAGGCATGAAAATCCCCTTCCTATCATTCGCGGATGATATGATGATATTCGCCAAGGCAAACCAAGACTCGTGTCAAGTGGTGAAGAATATTATTGATGACTATTGTGCCATATCGGGACAAAAGGTCAATTTCCACAAATCAGCCTTTCAAACTACCCCAAAAGTCCTGAACAGTACAAAACAACTCATCCAAAGTACGATCCATATCACAAACCAGATAGCACTTGATAAATACCTCGGTTGTCCCATTATCAATGGTCGAGTCAATCGAACCACATTTAAAGAAACAGTAACCAAAACCAGGCAACAACTCACGAAATGGAAAGTCAACTCCCTTTCACAAAAAGGAAGGGCGACCCTAATAAGATCAAATCTGGCAACTAAGCCGAATTATATTATGCAAAATTTTATGCTACCCACAACAATTCATAAAGAACTTGACCAAATAAACAGATGCTTCTTTTGGAATAAAGATCAATCTTTCTCCCCCCCCCCCCCCCCCCCCCCTTATTGGTTGGGACAAGGTGTGCAAGCAGAAACGATTGGGAGGCGCGGGAATACATAAAACAAAAGATATGAACCAAGCACTACAAATGAAATTGTTTTGGAAAATCTTAGCAGAGCCCTGTAACCCATGGGTCCAAGTGATTAGGGAAAAATATTTGAAAGAAACCCCCATCCTTGAATACCAGCGAAAAGACAATTCAACTTGGCAATGGGTCAAACTAATGGAACTAAAAGAAGAATTCTGTAAAGGACTAATATGACAAATAGGAAATGGAAAGACGGTCAATTTTTGGAAAGACATCTGGCTAGATGGAAAACCACTACGAGGTCGACAACATCCAAACATCACTGTTGACTGGTGAAATTTAGTGCTTAAAAAAATCTGTAGTATGCCATGAAATTAATTCACATGACATAATCAGGTGTTGCACTAAGGTTTAAAATTCCGTACAAGTCTTGGGCTATGCATGATATGCCACGAAGGTCTTAACCTTCATTGCTAACGTGTGGTATTATTATTATATTGTATATTATGGTTGACCATAATTAAATCTTATGTCTTATAAATAATATACAAAATTACAAATGCCCAAGAGGGAGGTTAATATGTTAAGAGTGTTTCATTGTGGGACATGAATTACATTAATTGTTACCTCCTAACTGTCCAAAAGAAACGGGTGAAATGAAAGCCAATAAAGAGGGAGGTTACATGGTTATTCAAACCATCATGATTAATGAAAAAGGAGTTACATATAGGCTATATGGCAGACTAGCGGTATGTAGCTCGGCTATATAAAAAAAAAAAAAAAGGTCCCGTGAGGCAAAAAAAGAAAAAAAAAAATCAAATCAAACAAAGACAGTGGAAAAAAGAAAGCAGGTAGACTTTCTCATTTCTTCTTCTATATGATTTGCAGGAACATGGCCCGGGGTTGAAAACTAGAAATTTCGCCCGGGTTATAACCATTTGAAGACCGGTGGGACGCTAGGTTCGAAAGCTAAATTTTTCGCCTAGCGTCAAAACAATTGTGTAGTTGGTTTGAAAGCTAAATTTTTCGCCACTACACCGGCCCTACGGGTCATATACATTGGAACGAAAGGCTGCGAAAACTTGGGATGCTAGGCTCGAAAGCTAAATTTTTCGCCTAGAGACAAAACAATTTTGTAGTTGGCTTGAAAGCTAAAATTTTCGCCACTACACCGATCCTACCGGATCGACCCAAATGCAAACAAAATGCTGCCCAAATTTCACCGGGAAATGGTCAAAGAAATTAGGGATGAAATGGAGTGGAAGTTCAAGGAGAGGTGGATCTAATTCTAAAAGAATCTCATTTCATGAAGCATCCTCAACAAAATCATAAGCCTTCAAATTAGTGCTAAATTCCAGTAAACAAAAAAAAGAAAGTGGAGGAAACTCTGCTTTAACTTGAATCAGTGCTAATTTAAGTCTGCCATAATCAAAGGCATGAACGGATGAAAGCTCTCATATCCCATAACCAAAAGGAGCCCTCTACGTGAACCCAGGCAGAGTACACAATGTAAGGACTTTCAAACCCAAGTCCCAAAATGTGTAACTGAACACCAAATAAAAAAATACAAAGATAAACGGGGCACTTCCAAATCAGCCTTGATCAGAAAATAAACCAAATTTCAAATTGATAAGAGCAAAACTCCGATCAGCAAGATTACTCCCACTTTGTGTCAAATTACACATTTTTCCATGCCTTTCCGCTCAACAATGAACCCGGCAAGCCCATGACCCGAGTTCCTAAGCCTATGCCATGCCACCTACCACCGAAAGCCAACAACTTCCTCTAAAAAGTGGTCGAAGCGGCCTCGAACGCCCGACAAAAGAGGAGCACAAAAATAGGCCTGAAATCATGCTTTTATGGAGGGAGAACAACTGCTCAGGCAGTCAAGTTACGGGCCATGGTATGAATATTTAGAGGTGTATCCAGGACCGTGACATATTGGGTCCAAAAGAAGGTTATGCAAGGAGTATATTGGAAGAAACGGCGGCAAAAACGGAGCTTTGTGGTGGTTGCCAACGATGCCAGAAGTTGGCCTCTCGACCGTACTTGGACGATTCCTGCACAACAGGGCACTTTTTTGCACGCCCCTCGAGCACCCGATGATAACCTTTGCGTGCTCCCGACTCAACTTTCCAATATTATGCTATACCATCTACAGCCAAAAGCCGACAAATGTACCCGAAGATCGATCGAGGCAGTCTCGAACACCACACAAAAGAAGCCACAAAAAAGCATATATACATGTTATATAACAAAAAAATATGTATAGCAGTCAAGTTGGCGATGCTTTCGTGAACAACTCAGAATGCATCTAAGTATGCAGAGAGTTGGGATCAATAGAGGACACTGCAAAGAACGGGTCCAAATAAAAAATCAACAAAAACGAGGCTCTATAACAGCAATGGCAATGCCCAAAAGATGACTGCCGACCACATTTTTCTGCAGTCTTTCTCACCAAGTCCTGGGCTTTATCCGATGAATTGATGTGTCGGCACTCGCCCGATGACCTTCTAAATGATATAGGAATACAGTGACAGGGTCCGGTAACGTGGGTCTTGCTTGTGGAATGCTCAAACATATTCGGGATGGGGGTCATAAGCAGAATAACCTCTATACTCCTTTGGCTCATGTTGGTTGAACCATAAACACACAGGGATGCTTCACCATACAGAGATGGGCACTCGACTTAGGTCGGACCGCATTTTAAAAAATTGTCGACGCTGATCGTCCCGAATATCAAACTTCCACCAAAGACCAAGTGTATACTCTAACTCGATACAAAGCTTTCGCTTGTCGAGTTTAGCCACATCCAAAAAAAATCAAAACCAAATTCAAATTTTTCCTTCCATAAGAACTACATAAGATTTGATTCCGCTTCATCGGATATGTAGGAAACTCGATGTCAAGCCAAAGCTCATCGAGTTCAATCGCCAAAACCAAGTTAAATTTGTTCCGCAAGAACTACGTAGGTTTGATGCTCTCGAAGAGCTACGTAGGAAACTCGATAACAAGTCATGCAACAATCGAGCTCAACCCCAAATTCCAAAAGAAAAGATCAAATGAAGTTGTTTCAAATTCCAAAGGAAGAACTACGTTATGATTTGATGCTCCTTTATGAGCTACGTAGGAAACTCGACGCAAATCAAATTCTCATCGAGTTCAGTCATCCCAAACCAAATCTCAAGTTTTAATTAAAGCAAAAAGGTCAACTGTAATTCAATACAAAGCTTTCGCTCATTGAGTTCAGTCGTCTCAAAAATAAAATTTCCATCAAATCCAAAGTGTCCACTCTAACTCGATACAAAGCTTCCGCTCATCGAGTTTGGTCACACCGAAAATCAAAACCAAGTTCCACCAAATACAAAAACTCCATATTCCAGAACTACGAAGGCTTGAATATGCTCTCAAACGAGCTACGTAGGAAACTCGGTATCAAGTCATACAAATGTCGAGTCCAGCCGCAAGTTCTAAATCAAATCCATACATTTGAACTACGAGTGATTTGATTCCGTTATCACGGATACGTAGGAAACTCATATCCGGGTTCAATCGCAATCCCAAAGAAAACAAATCAAACTCGATACTCTATCGAGTTGAAACCCAAACACACAAACCTAAACACATATACCCAATCACATAACCGAACTCAAATCAGACACCAAGTCTAAACCAAATCAAATCAAAACACCTTACTATATACCAAACCAGACACAAAGTCTACCCAAACCAACCCCAAATACATAGAACCTATATCCTCGAACTACGTTGGACTTGATCCTTCCCATGAAAGTACGTAGGCAACCCTCATCAACGGGTGCAGTCCAAACCACCAAAAACCCAAATCCATGTCCTTTCAAAGTATCTGCATAATTTAAAATTGTGAGGAAGTACAGATAAGGGTCGAACTCTATAAAAAAAAATTCAAATTAAAATGTGTTATGCGAGATTGTTCCTTTAACAATTTTTGTTTAACAATCACGATTAACGAAAATGACAAGGCGGAAAAATATATCGACAACAATAAGAAAAGGAATATTGACGAACTTTCCAACATCCTTCCAATGGATGTGGTCAACAAGATCGAGGACATCTACATACCAGAACATGAAATAGAAGACAGACTATACTGGAAACCAAGTAAAAATGGTTGGTTCAGCACGGCAAGTGCCCTAGCACACATCACAAAGCAAAATACAGAAGAAACTTGTGACACAACATGGATATGGAACCTAGATACATTCCCGAAAGTCAAAAACTTCATTTGGAAACTTACACTAGATGGAATTCCTACGAGAACCATACTAGCAAACAAAGGCATCCATGTTCCATTATCTTGCGCTTTGTGTGACCGGACAGATGAAAGCTCAATCGATCTCTTTACTGAATGCCACAACACCCTACAACTGATTCACAAAATTGACCCAAACATTGAAAAAGTGATTCGAGAAATTGACACTAGAAACAAATCAATAAAAAACATTGTATGTGAAATTTTCACTAAACTCAACCATGAACAAAAAGGAAGACTTGTGACGGCATGGTGGTGTCTTTGGACAAGCGGGAATCGGCAAGTATTTGAAAACCTCAATACAACATCCATCCATAGTATGGAGAATTATACCAAACAACAGATACAGAACTGGGTTGCCTCTAAATTAACCTTTGAAGATGAGGCCACATACCACCACCAGAAAGCTCGGACAACTCAACCACATAAAAGAAGAAATTTGAGATGGAGCAAACTAGATGTGGGATCTTTCAAAATTAATTTCGATGGATCCAAACTATCTTCGGGTGAAGCTTCTGCAGGTTTCATTATTAGGGACCACAGTGGGGCAGTCATCGAGTGTGGCGGCTCCAAATGTGGACACATCTCAACACTAGCTGCGGAGGCTCTGACGATTAGAGGAGGCATCGCCAAGGCAAAAGAGCTTCGACTTCCGAACATCATGATTGAAGGCGACAGCCTGTCCGTCATCAATTGTTTGCAAGGCCTGTGGTGCTGCCCATGGGAGATCGAGATGCTGATTTCTGACACCCTGCTCCTACTCCAACACTTTGCTAGGGTGCAATTCGGCCATGTCTTCCGAGAGGTCAACTCGACCGCCGACATGATCGCGCATCTCATCCACACAACGCCGACGCGGGACCTCCTCGTTGATCCTGCTCTGCGCGTACTCAAGGATGCACTTTACCTTATCAAAAAAAAAAAATAACCACCTCCTTTTCATAAAGTAAACTGGAATTTTTATCCGTAAGTACATTACTATGAACTCGTTGGAATAACCGTACATTTATAATTTATAATATATATAATATGTTACTATAATATATAATATAATGCAATATTGTTTATTACATAAATTATATTACAGGGTTATCCAACCGAATCCGGATACTGCTTAAGGGTGTGTTTGGATTCCATTACATTTTAGTTATAATACAATTATTTTACCTCGTTTTATGTGAGTGTTTGATTATAAAAATAAGAATCTCGTAAAACCGAGGTAAAACCGTAATTTAACCAGATAATCACATAAAAAAAATTAAATAATTGTATTACAATTAATACATTGTGGAACCCAAAAATATCATAATTTAAACACTTTAAAAATTGTGTTAACAAACATAATGCATTTGGAATCCAAACACACCTAAATATTTTTGAAGTTATACAAATTGTTACCTTTAAAATAATTTCATAAGGGCTTTAGGCAAGATTCCAAAACGACTATTGACAAAATATTTTCAATGAAATTGTATGGTTCATCTCAAAGTTCACACAATAAACAAATTTGAAGAAGCATATGAAGAAATCAATTGCTAGTTGTTTCCGATTTGGGGTTTTCAAACTCAATTGGGTTGTGTAGATCCTCATCGTATTCGTACACCGGCAACTCCTCGTCATATCCATACCTTTCTCCTACCGCCTCTATATTCTCTAGCGTAATCTCCATCCCTTTCCCCACATCCGATCATCTCCCTGGAGTAATTGTCGCCTAATTCATTCTCCTTATTCCGCAAATACCGCGATTTGATCACCAAACATTAAGAAGCTTCGTCAATTTAGATTTGACCGATCGAATCGACTCCAAGTCACTGCATGCGTTCGTACATAAATTTGTGGCCGCAGGAATCCTCGTCGACGATCACGCTCAACGGGTAGAGCCTCACCGATCTCTTTCAGGACGATGTCGATTCCGCAGTTCTGCTGCTAGAAGACAACGACGGCGCCATCGATTTACCGAGGCAAGACCTCGAGTACGAGGATGCGCACGGGCAAGCCGATGGCGAATTAGAAGTAGACATCGATGGCGGCAGAAGGATGAGGCAACTTCAAAGCCTCATCGTTGTTGGCCGAGGTGACCCAAAAGCCTCAAGTTGTACGCAATCTATGAAACTCAATTGGGTTGTGTAGATCCTCGTCGTATTCGTACACCGACAACTCCTCGTCATATCCATACCTTTCTCCTACCGCCTCTATATTCTCCAGCGTAATCTCCATCCCTTTCCCCACATCCGATCATCTCCCTAGAGTAATTGTCGCCTAATTCATTCTCCTTATTCCGCAAATACCGCGATTTGATCACCAAACATTAAGAAGCTTCGTCAATTTAGATTTGACCGATCGAATCGACTCCAAGTCACTGCATGCGTTCGTACATAAATTTGTGGCCGCAGGAATCCTCGTCGACGATCACGCTCAACGGGTAGAGCCTCACCGATCTCTTTCAGGACGATGCCGATTCCGCAGTTCTGCTGCTAGAAGACAACGACGGCGCCATCGATTTACCGAGGCAAGACCTCGAGTACGAGGATGCGCACGGGCAAGCCGATGGCGAATTAGAAGTAGACGTCGATGGCGGCAGAAGGATGAGGCAACTCCAAAGCCTCATCGCTGTTGGCCGAGGTGACCCAAAAGCCTCAAGTTGTACGCAATCTATGAAACTCCAAAGCCTCATCGGGACGGGATGCGGGACGGGACGGGACGAGATTTGCGGGATTTGTGCCCACTCCTAGTGAAAAGTCATTTTTACCCCTCCCTTTAGATTTCTTATTCTATTAAAATAACATTAAAAGGGATGGATAAATAGATTTTATTAATTTATTTCAATTTATACATTTTTCTCTCATTAAAATAACATTAAAAAGGAGGGATAAAAATTAATTTTCACTGTTTTTAATAGAAAGTAACGAAAAAAAAAGTTAGTGGGTGACAATTTATAGACAAGATGGGTTTAAGGGGTGGTTTTCTGCAATTTCAATTTTAAGAGGTGATTTTCTGCAAAGAGCTATATTTTTTGGGTGGTTTTCTGCCATTTTTTGGGTTGTGCAAATACAAATTTATGTTGTACAAATATAAGTTTATAAAATTGCACTTTTCAGCTTTGTATTTGAGTTGTAGAATTATTATTTTTCCACCGTCATTTTATTATTTATATACCATCATTAGATTAGTTTTACTTTATAAAAAATGTCATATATTGTCAATTAATGAAAATTTGAAAAGTTGTTGTTGGACAAAAATGCGCGATATAATTGCACAACACATTTTATTTGATTTTTAAAATTTGAGTTCGACCCCTTTTGGTTATCCTCTTGATTCGAAGTCACATCGATACCAAGATTTGAGTGGTTTTGGTGATTTGGGCTGCACCCGAATTTTAGCGGGTTGCCTACGTATCTCTTGGAAGAGAATCAAGCCTCACGTAGTTCCGAGTGTTTTGGATTTTGTGTTTGTTTGGATTTGGTTTTGGATTTGGTTTCGTTTTCTTATATGCATCAGAGGATGAAGTTCAAGCCCACCTTCTACGAAGGGTAGCTCGAACAACACTCCACCCGAGTAGCCTGAGCCCACCTTCTTGGAAGGGTAACTCAAGTAACCCGCCTATCATTTGCATAGAAAACGATTTGATTTTGATGGTGGAGTTTAATTTGATTTGACTTAGAGGTTTGACTTAACGGTCAATTTGGGATTGTGATTGCACTCGTTTGTGAGTTTCCTACGTACCCTTTTGGAAGGGATCAAATCGCACGTAGTTCTTGGAAATGAACAAATTTGATTTAATTTGTAACCGGTGACTGAATTCGGCGTATTTAAAATTTTATACCGAATTTCCTACGTAACTCGTAAAAGAGTATCAAGTCTATACGTAGTTCTGAATGGAAAACCAATTTGATTTGATTTGTTTTGACCTCATATTCATTTAGAAGTGAATTTAGAGGCAGACGACTGTGCCCGATATATTTTTGAGATTTAATATCGGGCTACCTACGTAACCGATTTTACGGTGTCAAGTCTTTACGTAGTTCTACTATAAACCAAGTTTATATTTGGTGAAACTTGATTTGAGGTTTTGACTCCGTTTTTTTTATTTAGGAGCCGATTTGAGATTGACCCACTAGAATTAATCGGCAAATAATTTTTGACGAGTTTAATTTTATATATTTTTTTATTAAACTCGAATTTTTAATTTAAGCCAATTATAATTTGTATATTTTAGTGGGTCGGTTTTACAATTAAACATATTTATCTTAAATATGCCGAGGCATATAGATTATGTTTGATGCTTGCCTCGTTGTTTTGGAACACATTTGATGATAGGCAAGTTTATAGTGAGCCCAATCACAATTGTCCACTGAAGCCCATTTGATTTTTCCTTTATCAATTTTAGCCCCAATTTGAGATTTGGTCAAACCGGCCCAATTGACCAACAAAGGAATATGAACCATCTCCCGTATTTTTGTAGGGCAGCAGGTAGGCATTATTTTTTTCTGTTCGTCTTCCTCCTGGTGAATGACGGCATAGACAAAAGCATCAACAGCTCGGGCGAAGTCGCCTCAAGACGAAGCAGGCTTGATGAGTTTCAAAGAGCTGAAGGCCGGAGTTTAGAGGCGACTCAGATCGAGGCCTAATTGCTGTCCGCCGCCTCAGATGAACGCCATTCGCACAAGCGCTCGATGGTCGCCGAACACCTCGTGAGTTTCGACTCTTGTTTTACTTAATTCATGCCCAAGTCTCGAATTTCATCCCACATCCACCATCACTTAAGTGTTTAAGCTTCCAATTCGATTAATCTCTTCCTTGCAACTTGCAATTTGCAATTTTAGGGCTTCCGATTTGGGTAGCCGGGAGAAATCAACGGAAGTTAGGGCTTGCGCGAACTTGAGCAGCGCCATACGGGATGCTGACTTTGAGCAACTGGGAAAAGGGAGGGGCGACAAGGCATCGACTGTATCTCCAGACACACCACGGAGACCCTGGAGCGGCCACCACCTCGGCGTCTCAAACTAGGTATGACGTCTTCCCCTCTTTTCTTTGTTTTGATTGAACCAAACCACCAATTGACAGTAGGCATAGGCCGACTTCCATTTGGATGTTTTAATTTAGGATAAGTTGCAATTTGATAGCAACTAGCTAGAGTTTGAGATTTGTTTGATTTGGACTGTGCTATTTAGGGTAATCAGTTTGCCTTCTTTGTCTCTTCTGAATTGAGATCTCCATTTGTGGTAGGCATAGATTGCTTTTGATCTGGGTATAATTCATTTGGAATTATCAGTTTGCCATTTTGTAGCTTCTGATTTTTTGATACCCAATCTGCACTTGCATTTTCTACCCTTCCGATGGAGTCAAATTGGATGTTGTTTGCCTTTGTGGCTGTTTGTTTGGGTCCCTTGAAGATTGAGTACTCCTCTGCTGAAATTTCTGTATAAGGAGGCTAGGCTTCAATGCTTCTGATTTTGTACCGCTGCTCTGCCAAAACATTTGTCCCATATTCAGTTTACTTTTGACAATCCCTGAAATTCGGCAGTTCATTGCTTGTGAGTTCCAGGCAAAATCCGGCAGCACTTCGACCCTATAAACCGATCCACGCCGGGATCGAATGTAGCGGCGAAAAAGAATTTCGAGCCAACTACGAGAGAGAGTACCCTCAACCTATTATGAAGTTGATCCCTAGGCAAAAGTAATTTTATACTCAAGCCTATTATCGAGACCAACCCCTAGGTGAGAGTACTTGTACCCAAACCCTTGATCTTCCATTCTTCCTTGTGTACCTGCAAAATAAGTCATAGAAAAAAAAGTTATAGGTATAAAGCTATACCTATTTCAATTTTCCAGCAGCTGAACTCTCACAAAAGAATCCAAAGGTTTATCCCTTTGTTCCTTTTCTTGCTGAACCTTCACAAAAGAATCCAAAGGTTTATCCCTTTGTTCCTTTTCTTTCTCCTTTTTCTGCAGTAGTAATTTTTTTAGCAAGGTTTGCTTTTGCTGATTGTGTTTGTGTGTATGTGTTTTCAAGTATCTCCGGAGCAGGAAGTAGGGAGAAGGAAGAAGACAGCCAAAAGTTGTGCTTGCTGTTTCTCCAGCCAGCAGGGAAGGACGAAGAAGCCAGCAAGAAGGAGAGAAAAGGGACCCAGCAAATGTGCAGTAGCAGTAGCCTTTTAATGGGTGATGTTGGGCAGTTACTTGTGTAAACTGCTGTGGAGAAGTTACTTTGTAAACTGCTTTACCCACGTACTTGCTGCCAGTCACACGGAAAAGGCTACACATACACTTGGTGTATGTATACACCAATTTTTTTTTATTGAAAATTTATTTTTCTAGGGTTCACCATTTAAAATTTAGGGTATCATTAGTGGTTATTAAATTTTTTTAGTGTTTATTCTTTATAATAGGAGTATAATAGAGTTTTAAAGAAAAAATTCAGGGTTAATTTTTACAATTTTAAAAGTAGTGGATAAATTTTACAAATTTTTACACATGGAAAAAAGATACACCAAGTGTATGTGTATCATCCTCCCAGTCACACATCCCTTTTTATGTTTTTTTTTCTTTAGCTGTATTACTTCAACTGCAATCAAAATTAGCAGCTAACTTCTGCTGAGATTTGAGCATATGTTTTGGGCTTTTTTGTTTGGCAAAAATTGGGCCTTCCACCAGATTTACAAAACCCAATGTTGAATTTTCAAGCTTTATGCTTAAAGAGAACAAACCAATCACACTAGATTTATAATAAATGTGATGATATAAAATCATGAAAAAAAATTCATGAAATTTTACCCTCCAACAGTTGCATAAAGGAAAAATGACCAAGAATAATACCAACTATCACTCGTGAACCAAAAATAATACGAACTTTAGAAATGACTAATTGGTATACAAACTATCTCATATTAAACCAATATCGATACCATGGCTAAAATTTACAAACGAAAAAACAATTTGGACTCAAAATATCATTAACCAGGAGTTTGGGTGAAATTGTAAAATTAAAGTACTCATCTTCATCCATCTCGATCGATCTGGAAATCTGGAGGCTGGAACAAGGAGGTAAAGAACCCTAAATCTGAAATTTGAAGGGTTTTCGTCTGAATTGGCCACGAAAGTTGACAAATTTGAAATTCCTATCAAAAGCCCATCCTTAATTTGATATATGATTTGTGTTTTTGACTTCAATTGAAGGGTTTGTAGTTTGGGAATAGTGTCCATGGAGGGGAGAGCAATTGCAATTGCAGTTGCAGTTGCAGGGGGGAAGGGAAGGTGTTGGGAGATGCTGTCGCGGTGGCAGTTTGCGAGGGCAGAGACGAACTGCGAGAAGAAGGTGAGGGAACGGCTACGGAGAGGCGGTCGAAGAGAGTGGAGGACTCGCAGAGTCGGAGTCGTAGAGGTTGTGGATCTGGAGTAGGGTGGCTCATCCGGATCGATCCGAATATTCCCGGTGGGGGTCAACCCGAAGGCCCGCAATTTTTAAAAATGCGACCCGCCACCCGACCCGAACCCGAAATTTGTAATTCCGGGTTTTCCGGGTCGGGTGACGGGTTAACCCGAAAACCCGAGTTTTAAAATTTTGTTAATTGTTACAAAATTAAAATATTTAAAATTAAATAAAAAGGATTTTTTTTTTACTTTTTATCCGCATATTAGTTATTACATATACTCCGTAGTCTCCAAATTAGTTACGTATTACATATAAACGTACTATTCTTAGTAAAAAGGAAGTCTCTCGAAGCTACTGTAAATTAGTTACGTATTACATATAAATTAGCTATCTATATAAACTCTTAATTTACAAGAGTTTATGCTGATGTGTCAACATTAGAGAGATTTTAGAGGTTTTAACCAATTATAATTTTCGTTTTTCTCTTTAATCTTTTTTTTTTTAATTCTCTTTTTTTCTTCTTTTTCTTTTAATTCTTTTTTTTTTCCCTTTAATCTTACTAACTATAAACTCTTAATTTATAAGAGTTTATGCTGATATATCAACATTAGAGAGATTTTAGAGGTTTTGACCAGTTATAATTTTCGTTTTTCTCTTTAATCCTTTTTTTTTATTCTCTTTTTTTCTTCTTTTTCTTTTAATTCTTTTTTTTCTTTGATCTTACTAATTATAAAATCTTAATTTAGAAGAGTTTATGTTGATGTGTCAACATTAGAGAGATTTTAAAGGTTTTGACCAATTATAATTTTCGTTTTTCTCTTTAATCCTTTTTTTTAATTCTCTTTTTTCCTTCTTTTTCTTTTAATTCTTTTTTTTCTTTAATCTTACTAACTATTGGACTTAATTCAAAACATTGAATTCAATCTAATATAACTATTGGGCTTAGCTCAAATTCATTTACCAACTATCTATATCTATATACTATACTCCGTATTAATTTATGTCACATGTCCTCTCTGACGCAGTAGGAAGTCGTGGAAGGCACGCAAGCGCGAGCCTTTGATGATAAAGGGTTCGCAAGCGACGAAACCCTAGGAAATATGCTTGGAATCCACCAAAAAGGGATCTTGGAATCCACCAAGGAGATAAAGAGAAAATTCTCTAAACCAAAATTTGATTAATAATATGAATGAATGATTATGGCTCATGCCTACAATTGCTTAAATAGAAGAAAACTAACCTAAGATTAAAGATATAACTTTCCTAAATAAATCCCAAGATAAAAGATATAAGTTTCTAAATTATCTAAACTTATGCATCAAGTCAAAAAGGAAAAGATAAAACCTTAATAATAATCCCTAACTAAAAGATAAAAGATAGCTCTTAAAAGATAGAATTTTGCTCATGCATCAGTCTCCGTCACTTATGAAGAACTCGACCCCGAGTTCTCTACTAGATGTAGGATCCCAGTTAGATGTTCTGTGCTGCCCAGTATCTTCCAGCTCCTCCTTACCTTGCCCCATCACCAAGAAGTTGGACTTCCTCTTTCCTACCGGCTTATCAAAACGCATGACTGGAGCCATTGCAATTTTATGACCATTCCACTTAAACAACATCACATTATCCCGTCCTTTGTAGGTGACATTATGATCAAACTGCCAAGGACGACCAAGCAACACATGACAAACGTCCATATCTATGACATCACAAATTACCTCTTCTTTATAATGCTTACCAATGGAAAGTGGCACCTTGCAAGTTAAAGAGACCGGCATCTGCGGCCCTTCATTCACCCACCCTAGTCCATAGGGCTTGTCGTGAGGCTTCGTCGGTAACCCCAAATAAGTCACTAACTTTTGTGAGACCAAGTTCTCGACACTTCCATTATCAACAATCAAGTTACATACCTTGCCTGCGATAGAACAGTGTGTCTTGAACAGATTAGTACGTTGCCCCTCCTCTTTGGATGACAACAAGAGCCGCTGAAGGATGATGTTCACCCGCTCATCAGATTCTTCTTCAGCGAATTCAGCATCGGAGTACCCATCATCATTTTCCTCGTCGTCAGCATACACAATAGCGGTTGTCCGCCTGGATGGACAAACGTTTGACTTGTGGCCGACGCCTCCGCATCGAAAACACTTGTCTCCGGTTGGTCTAGCATAAGGATTTGCTGGCTTCTGATTGGACACCTTGGTAGGGGCCTTTGTTGATGAAGATGTTGTACCCTTATCCTTATCAATTATTGCGCTTTTTTCTTTGGACTCGACATCCTTTTCTGCATCCTCCGTTGTTTCATGGTTATTTTGTTGGAAATACTTGCGGAAAGATGAGAAATTCTTAGGGGATTTCTCCATCAATTCAGCCTTTAGCGCCAGGCTAGAAGCCTCAGTGATAGTCCAACATGTCTGCAGCCCCATCTTCTCTTGGATTGAACTCTTTAACCCACTAATATAGCGAGCCACCTTTTGGTTCTCAGTCTCGTTCACGTCGTTGCGCTCACACAACCGTAGGAACTCAGCGGTGTACTCTGCCACACTCTTCTTATTGCCCTGAGCACATTCAATGTACATCTTGTACAAAATTTGCTCATAGTCATCAGGTAAAAAGCGCTCCATCATCAATTGCTTCATCCGCCTCCATGTTCGGATAGAATTCTTTCTCTGCTTCTGTCTCTGGACCACCAATTTGTCCCACCAAACAGCAGCGGTACTCTTAAGACGGATTGCTACCATCTTAACCTGTTTGTTCACCGGGACCCCATGACCTCAAAGAATCTATCAACCTCAATCTGCCAGTCCAGGAGCTCTTCAACGCTCATATTCCCATGGAATGGAGGAATATCAGCCTTGACTCGATAATCATGGCGATTTTGGGTGTCGCCTTGATTTTCTGGAAGATCCTCTTCAAGGACCTCCTCTTCTTCCGAACTGGACTCGTTGTCGCCCCGACGATTTGCACCGCCGTTGCCAGCACCACCCCCGCGGCCAGCGCCATTGCCAGCGTTGTTTCCACCAGCGACAGCACCACCGTTGTTTCCACCAGCGACAGCACCATCGTTGTTGTTACCTCCCAACAGTGCCGCCAAACGATCACCCAGACCATCAAGAGCCGTGGTAAAAGCCACGGTAAGCTCCTGAGAGAACTCTTGAAAGTCGGCCTTGGTAAGTTGTTGATCTCCCATCACGCTTCAAATTGAAAACAGACAGGAGAAACCTGCTCTGATGCCAATTGACACAGTAGGAAGTCGTGGAAGGCACGCAAGCGCGAGCCTTTGATGATAAAGGGTTCGCAAGCGACGAAACCCTAGGAAATATGCTTGGAATCCACCAAAAAGGGATCTTGTTATCCACCAAGGAGATAAAGAGAAAATTCTCTAAACCAAAATTTGATTAATAATATGAATGAATGATTATGGCTCATGCCTACAATTGCTTAAATAGAAGAAAACTAACCTAAGATTAAAGATATAACTTTCCTAAATAAATCCCAAGATAAAAGATATAAGTTCCTAAATTATCTAAACTTATGCATCAAGTCAAAAAGGAAAAGATAAAACCTTAATAATAATCCCTAACTAAAAGATAAAAGATAGCTCTTAAAAGATAGAATTTTGCTCCTGCATCACTCTCCATGTTCAAAGTTATTTGTGAAAATATTATTTGCATAATATCATTTTATTATGGTAACTATATTTTCTAATTTTTTTTTTGAAAAATATTATAATATTAATTACCCAATATTATTTGATGTTTCATTTTTAACCAATGGGATTAATTCAAAACTTTTATCTTTCACTATTTATTATTTATTTTTCTCTTTATATCTTTAACCCAACTGTATTTTTTTCTATTATTTTTAACACATTTACTAATCAATGGGTTTAATTAAAAATATTGAATTAAATCTAATATCTATGATTTATCTATATCTAAATATTATTTATAAAAAAAATCGCGCCATGGCGCGGGGATCGTACTAGTTGTAAAACAAATTAAACCAAAAAAAAAAAGCTACTGTAAAACCAATGGAAAGAAAAACAAAAAAAAAGCTACTGTTTTTTTTTTTTGGTCATTAAAAAAAAAGCTATTGTAATATGTTATATGTACATATTTGGCTGTTAGAGCCACAAAAAAAGAAAAAAACGGGTCAACGGGTCAGACCCCGACCCGCCCGTTGACCCGGGATTTCTTAAAATTTGACCCGAGACCCGACCCCTAGGGGTCTCGGGTCAACCCCAACCCCGTGTTTTCCGGGTCGGATCGGATCGGATTTCCGGATCGGGTTCATTTTGAGCCACCCTAATCTGGAGGATTTTGGGGTGAGGAGAGAGGAGGAGGAGCTTGGTCTCGGCGTCGAGGGAGTCGCCGGCGAGCGCTTGTCGAGGGACTTGACAGCGAAGGAGGCACCGTAGGAGGGGGAGAAGCAGCGATGGAGGGCTGGAGGAAGGAGATGAACAATAACTATAAATTTCCCCAATTTTACAAAAATTTCTCAAACTTATTATTAATTATATTTTGAGTCCAAATTGTTTTTTCGTTTGTAAATTTTAGCCATGGTATCGATATTGGTTTAATATGAGATAGTTTGTATACCAATTAGTCATTTCTAAAATTCGTATTATTTTTTATTCACGAGTGATAGTTGATATTATTCTTGGTCATTTTTCCATTTTACAATTGCACAACTTTGAATATAAAGAAACTTTGAAATAAATAAATAAACTTCATTTGGACATATCCATCCCCCTATATCTTAAAGCTGAGTCTTTTGGAGAACATAGAGGCTATCCACGTGTCTAGCCTGAGGAATTCTTTTTTCTTTTTCCCTTATTGCCCCTACCCGACCTGTGTGAACGGTTTCTTTCTCCTCCACGTTCTGCTCTCCTATCTTTCTCCGACGGTTTCCATACGTCTTCTTCTCTTCCTCTCCTCCCCTTCCTCAATCTCTCTCACACGCTTTGCCTCCTCTTCCTAATTCGTTGCTCTATGATGGGGTCAATGGCGCTATAAACGGCGCCCAAGGTGCTTTGCTACGTCTCCGTCGAGTTAATTGGCTTGCGCTGTGAGTCGTTCAGGCGTCCGAGGTGGAGAATCAAAGTCTCCAGCCGCTCGAGCGATCATCTCCGGCGCAGATTTGACTTCGTCGGGGCTTGTGGCGGTCTCCACTTGGATCTCCTTTCCATTTTGCTTCTTCTGGTATCGATTTTTCCGATTTTGATTTTGTATGATATCCTCTCTTTGACGTCTAAATTAATATCCAGGTCACTTTCTTGATTTTCTTCTAAACCCTAACTTAAATCCGTTCTCCAGACTCGGCTCATCCCTTCCCGCTGGATCCGCCCCCGCCCTCGCATTCGCACTCGCGCCAGCCGCCAGCATTCTCGCTCTATCTCTGCCATCTCCATTCTCGAATAGATCTGGGTCGCCATCTCAGTCCGTCTAGCTCCATCTCCCCATCTCCGTTCTCCAGCGGGACCAACTCCCTCTCCCTCTCCCTCTCCGCCCGGAGGCCGTCGTCCGTCGCTGTCCGTCTGCCTGCTCACGGACCCCGACTTGCCGAGCCGAAAGCCGACCGCCTGACTCCCTACTTGCCTGATCACTACTCATCGCATCTGTCGAAGTCAGTAAGTTTTCTAATCAATTTGATTATTGTTATTTTGCAAAATTGGTTAGCATTTTATGGCTTGAGATTATTGAAATTAAAATTATTGTCAATTTGTCCATTTTCTAATTGATTAGCATTTCAGTGAAAGATTGGGATATTGCTTGAGATTGGGATATCATCTATTAATCATATCGATTATGTCTAGGAGCTGAGAGACATATGTAATTGGCGAGAGTCAACAAAGCGTTCCGAGGGGTGTCCTCGGCTGATTTTGTCTGGGCATCGAAGCTGTCGTCCAATTATCGGGCTTTGGTAGACAAGGTGTTCGACGAAATGCCTATTGGATTGTGTAGGACTAACTCCGTTGATGGAGGAACTAAGGTAACTAATTGTCTTATATATATATATATATCATTCCATGAATTTTAGGTTTTTGATCAAACTTGAATCTTGAAGTTTGTAAAGTTTGGTGGAATTTTTCCCGGGTAACTCTTATTTTCAGTTTGTAAAGTTTGGTGGAATTTTTCCCGGGTAACTCTTAGTGGTTTTAAAAAAGCGTTTGTCATGTATGAGGTTTATGAGGTAGGAATTAGCTTTACATATTAATAATATAAATAGTCTATATTGTAAATTTGTAATCATTAGAGGACATGTTGAATGATAACTACTATCTCTCTCAATCTCTTTTTGGCCAAACTCTTCTCTCTTATCTCCTTCCTCTTATATAGTTGGTAAAAACTCGCGTTGAAGACATAAATATATATGATTAATATGATAACATAATAAAATTTAAAAATTCCGTGCGTCACGCACGGGGTGTAGGCTAGTTGAGTCTAACAAACAGTAACAACACAAGGATAATGGCCGGATAAACCAAAAAACAAAAAGCAAGTAAACGTTCGGGCAACGCTGACCGAGCTGCCCAACGCTCTCTCCTATTAGTCCTATATTTTGACTCCCCCGCTCACTGCACTCACAATCACGTAACTGCAGAGAGAGACCCCAAGCTCCGAAAATGGCCGTCTCCAGCTGCCCTAGGGTTTACCCCTCATTTGAATGCAGATCCGACCCGGATTTCTCCTCTCACCCCAAGCCGGACCTCCCCGGCGGCCCCGGACGCTTCTCCTGCCGCCTCCGCAAGCCGGAGGGATCCTCCTCTCGCTTCTCCGGCGGCTTATCTTCCCTCGTCCTCCGCTTCCCGCCGAACTTCGTCAGGCAGCTCAGCACCAAGGCCCGCCGCAACTGCAGCAACATCGGCGTTGCGCAAATCGTCGCTGCTACTTGGTCTGACAAGTCCGCCGCTGGTTCCTTTGCTCCAATCGGCGGCGGCGCGGCTCTTACTGCTGCTGCTTCCGCCGCATCCACGGAGCCGGTGGCGGATCTGGCCAGCGGCGGTGATGTGGTGGAGAACGTAGTAGATAAAACTAACGGCTCTGTAAAGTCTTCCTCCTCCTCCTCTTCTCCCACTAATCCTGATTCGCTTGGGAAGCCTGATACGAGTATCCCATTTTTGACCTCCGACGGCAGCATTGCAATCCATGCTGGTAATTAATTAGTTTTACAGCCTTATCGTGATTCATGAATGGTTATTATATTTTGATCCGGTTCGTATTAATGGGTTCAATGATTCATATTGGTGGCGTGGCTCTTTTCTTTTCAAAATTTTACCTTGTACTAGGTTTGCTACCGCTTGTTAATTGTTATGGCGTATTACAGTTCGGGTTAAGACTAGGGGAAAGATGAAGCTCCATGTTAAATATTTAATACTTGATGAAGAATGATGATCACTAATGTGAAATCTCATAGTTCTTTTTTTGTTCCCTTTTATGCTGCTTCTATGATGGAATTTGTTTGAATGTCTAATTTGCTGCTTATTAACTGAATATTACTGTTGTTTTGGGTTTTCAAAGGTGAAAGGGTAGGTCGCCGCATTGCCACTGATGCTATTACTACGCCTGTGTTCAACACTTCTGCATACTTCTTCAAGAAAACTGCTGATCTCATTGATTTTAAGGTATCACTTGTGTGTGTTTTTAATTGTGGCATTTTGTACTTGTCTGATATGCATGTGATGGATCATCGATGAGGAATATAAAACTACCTTTACTTTCTTATAATTTTGTGTTGGCCTATGTTCCTTCTGTTCATGAAATTATAGAAACTTGCAACTTTGAGGGACAGTGACCTATCTGTTGCTGGTTGCTCATGTAACCATCTCATTGTCTACAGAAGTAATTTTACTGTAATGAACAATTTGCCAGGCAAACATATTTTGTTTTGCTGAGCTCAGATCCATATTTGACTGTTTTTATACGTGCTTTTGTAAGTCATAAATGTTACTCTGTATGTGACTCCCTATTCAATAAATCTTCCAGGAGGGACGGAATCCAAGTTTTGAATATGGGCGGTATGGAAATTATACGACTGAGGCAGCTGAAGCAAAGATTAGGTCTGTCTTCAGCTTTGTAATTATCTTATGTATACCTTGATTTAATATATGATGTGTCGACTAATAAGATTGGCGACTCATGGGCAGTGCTCTTGAAGGAGCGGAATCAACATTGTTCTTGGCATCTGGAATGTGTGCTAGTACTGTTCTGTTGTTGGCCTTGGTTCCTGCTGGTGGACATATTGTTACAACTACTGATTGCTATCGCAAGACGAGAGTGTTCATGGAGAATCTTCTACCTAGAATGGGAATACAGGTACTTGAGCATCGAGTTATTTATCTAGTATATGTTACAAGACTGTAGTTCTTATTGAGTTTTTTTTATGTTGTGGGAAGGAAGCATGTGCTGTGTGTCTACTTGGCCAGTATTTAACAAACACCTAACAAGGTTAAAATGTAGATACACAAAGAAGTTAACGATATTTGTCACTGGATGCAATTTGGATTGCAAAGCATTTAGATTTCTGTGTGTTTCTGTCTGAGATATCGAGTGGTTCATCTGGCACTGGTTCCTCCACTACAGTGAAAATTGTCTTGCTCTTTTAACCTATATTATACATTTTTACTTAATTTTCTTAAACATCACTTGCTGCATGAAGATGGGAGTATGGCATACCTGCTTTCATCTATTCTTGAGATGATTAAGATTTTTAATGTAGTTCTCACTTGGGAATGTATTGATTTTAGTGGCACAAAAGTACCATTTGTATATTCTCAAATCCAAATAAGCAACATTTGCAGAGTGGTTTCTTGGCAGATCATTTGGACAATTGCTTAATCGTTGTGGTTGTTATATTGCAGGTCACAGTCATTGATCCTGCTGATGTTGAAGGCCTGAAGACTGCACTAGATAAGAACAAGGTTAATACTTTTCAAGTGAATGATCTTGTGGCTTCTGCTTCCTATTTTGCCTCTTTTAGTAATTTTCTATTTTTCAGTTCAATTTGTGTTCTGAAATAATTACCTGACCAGGATAGGAATATTTCTTTCAGGTTACCCTGTTATTCACAGAGTCTCCAACCAACCCATTTCTTCGATGTGTTGACATCAAGCTAGTTTCAGAGCTTTGTCACAGCAAAGGAGCATTGGTCTGCATAGATGGAACATTTGCTACACCTCTCAATCAGAAAGCCCTTGCTTTAGGGGCTGATATTGTTCTGCACTCAGCCACAAAATTCATTGGAGGGCACAATGATGTGTGTATAATCAATTTTAGAAGTTTTAGTTATTTAGATGTTGCATTTCTGTAACTGTGCTGGATATGGTTTTTGTTATCAGGTCCTTGGTGGTTGTATCAGTGGTTCAAAGGAAGTACTTTCTTCAATTAAAATCATGCACCACATTCTTGGTGGCACTCTTAATCCCGTGAGTACAGTGATTTAGAGTATTTTGGGTTGATGGTTATCAGAGTTATTCAGTTGGCTCGCCATTTTTTCTTATATATTCCACAAGTTTCAACTTTTAGTTGAACTCTTATTCAAAACCAGGTTTTGTTGCTCATGATTGTTGAATCTTTGTTGAACAGAATGCTGCATATCTGATTATCAGAGGCATGAAAACATTGCATCTTCGTATACGGCAGCAAAATACAACAGCAATGAGGATGGCTGAACTTTTAGAAGTGCATCCTAAGGTAAGTGGAAACCACTTGTGCTCTTGTTATTTCAAGATGATGAACTGCTGGTGAATATTTCTCCAGTAAGATTAGAACATTTTTGTTAGCATTTGAAGTCCTTTTTATGCTTTCTCTTGTGTGCTGCTAAAGCAGGTACAAACAATCCTAGAATCAGTTGGTGGGTCAAGGGGCTTTTGTTTTAAAATTTTAATTTAAAGTTGATTGTACTGAAGATCAATTGTTTTCCAGGTGAAGCGAGTCTACTATCCCGGGTTGCCAAGTCATCCTGAGTATGAGCTTGCTAAGCGGCAGATGACTGGTTTTGGCGGCGTTGTCAGTTTTGAGGTAAAAAAAAACGTTGTTGCAAATTCTATGTTAAGGAACTCGCTTTTTCTTCTTACTAACGGGAAGAATATGAAATCTTTCCTTGATAATAAAACTTATCGTGGAAACTGGGGTAATTGCCATGCAGGTTGATGCGGATCTTGATAACACTATAAGGTTTATCGATTCATTGAAGATTCCTTACATTGCCCCATCATTTGGAGGCTGTGAAAGCATTGTGGATCAACCTGCAATCATGTCCTACTGGTAAGTAAACCCTGCCACCACTCGGTGCTGAGCAATAACTTTTATATTTCATTGAAGTTTCCTTCTACTGTTCTTTTCCGCTGATGATACCATCCGTGGCTTTTGTAACAGGGATCTGCCCCAGTCAGAAAGGATGAAGTACGGGATCAAGGACAACTTGGTTAGGTTCAGCTTTGGTGTTGAGGACTTTGAGGATTTGAAGGCAGATATCCTTCAGGCTCTGGAGTCTATATAATGGCGGTTACCTTCTCCTCGAGCACGAATGGGCTGGGTTCATCTTTTTGCTTTGCGGATGATGTTTCCATCATTCGTTCATGGAATCAGTCGACTGCACTTCTCAATAATTCATCACTATATTGTTGCTGTTAAGTGTCTTAAAAGCATCAATATGCTGCAATGTTGCGCCTCGTGATAATAGTACATTTCTGTAGGGAATTTCATGTCACCGTGGACATATTTGGTTCTTCGGAATAACTTCTGTTGTGATCCTTGTTTGAATGCGCAAGATTTCGTATTTTAGTAAGTTCTTTCCATCCTGCTTCGTACGAGTTGTTTGCTTATACATTGTCGTCTAGAGTGGAAGTGAGCACATGAGCCAACTTGGTGCGAAGTGGACGAAAACAAGGGTAATAATCAATGCAGGTAACAACCAAGGGCGAGCCATGGCTCGATATAACTAGCAGCTAGATCCACAAACATGAGCATCATGGTAATAGACTAATCCCACAAGCTCTCTTCGACAAGGATCCAACACAGGTGATAGTGCGTGAGCGAGGGGTGGTGATCGTGGAGACGGACATGGATGTCAAGATTAAAGGACTCCTTTGATCCATCCTTCCCTTGCTCTGAGGAGTTATTTCACAAATGTGAGGGAATTGTTGATCTCCCTTGTTGGTAATGCTCACACACTCATTATAATATTTCGAAATCATCGTCTCGACATAGTCAGGGAAATGATGCATACACCGCGACTCCCCATGCGATACGAATATACTTGGCTTGTTGTTATGTACTTCAATTTTCGCCTTTGACAAATGTTTTACCATTGAAAGATAAGTTACTTCATAGCCGAAGGTTTAAATCTAATTTTAACATAATTTTTTTAACTGAGCCTATCTTATCCATTTATAAATGCAGTAAATTAAAGTTAAAAAAAAAAAAAAAAAAACTTGTTATTTATTCTAGAAATAGCAAGCAAACGGCCTAGTGACCTGGTCTTCACTCTTCCCTCCATACACCTCGGAAGAAATTTAAATCAAACAAACAAACTCATCAAATCTCAAACCAAAAAGAAAAAAAAGAAAAAAACTGATCACGTCTTCATCTCGCCATTTGCACTGCCGATCGATCGAATCGACCTCCGAAATGACGTCGAAATCATGGATAAGGATACTGTTTCTAAGCCTGATGTTCCCTTCCTTCAACTCGATGCGATTCGAACTGCAATCGGGCAGCACAAAGTGCATCACCGAAGACATCAAGCACGATTACATGTCTGTCGGAAAATACTCCGTCGTCAATCCCAACGAAGGCCATTCTTTGCCGGACCCCTTCCGCGTCACCGCCCGTGTAAGCCCCCTCTTTTTTCGCAATTCGAAATGATCTAGTTTATTGATCCATCAGACTTTGACATTCAGGTTACGTCTCCGCGTGGCCATAACTTCCATTTCGCGGATATGGTGGAGAAAGGCGAATATGCATTCACAGCGCCAGAGTCCGGGGACTATACTATATGCTTTTGGGCGGCTTATCACAGCCCTCCGGCTACTGTCACGATCGAGTTGGAGTGGACGAGCGGGGTTGATTCCCGGGATTGGTCCAAGGTTGCTCGCAAAGGTCATATCGATGTGAGTTTGCATCGATCCCTTTTCGGTTTCAAGGTTGATTTCGTGGTTTTCACATTCGTCGTTGTTGGTTAGGTGATGGAGGTTGAGCTGCAGAAACTGCAGCAAACCATCAAGAACATCCACAACGAAATGTTCTATCTTCGTGAGAGGTACGAAAAAACCGAAGGTGGTGCATCACATTTGATGCCGGATGTATGGATTGATTGTATCGGTTTAACGTTTGGCGCAGGGAGGAAGAGATGCAAGAGCTGAACCGAGGAACGAATTCAAGGATGAGAACCTTCAGCTTCCTTTCGATCTTCATCTGCCTATCAGTTGCAGGATTGCAGTTCTGGCATCTCAAGACCTTCTTTGAGAAGAAGAAACTCCTCTAAAGCTTCTGTACACTTCGAATCCGATACGACAATACGAAAAAAGACAAGGTATGAATGCAGCAAAAGAGGCATTTTCAATCTAGATGCTCAAACAGTTGTGTGAATGATAATGAACAAAAAATCTGTTGTCTAGCCATAGTTGGATCTTACTAATTCTTTCCTGCATAAATTTCAAGCACATGATTTTGATGTAAAACCATGAAAATTGAAACAATACAGAGACAGGAAAACTTCAGTTCCAATTATAGTTCCTACTGTATAATTTTAGAAATCGACAAGGATTCGTATGTCCATGTTTTCGGATTTTAGGGTTAGCAACTCGCTTATCCAGCGATATAAGTCGAGTTATCAGGTTCTATAGTAAAGCAACACTTATGACATCAAAATACATTATACATTCAACATAAACAATAGGACTTCATATATGGTCCTTTTTAGACAACACAAGAATTTGGTTTAACCATAACAGAGATGGTGGTGGATAGTAGGATGCAAACAGTAATACCAGAGACACGATAAGAGACACACGAAAGCAGACACTCCGCCCTTTATTTAAGGAGTAAACTGTGGCGGAGAACAATTCAGAATGTGGTGATTCATAGCGTTGAACCACCTATTCGTCATCGTAGCCCCCATGACGGTGGTGGTGGTGGTGATGGTGCTGCTTCTTTTCCTCGTCATCAGAGTCATCGTCACCCTGCCATTTGCACATGTAGTATAGCAGTAAGTACACAGGAGAAGAAAAAAAACGCATTTAGGACTTCAAATTCTATGATTCAATCACTGCTATGTTGGTTTCAGTGCTAACTGTCTGTTAAACTCTCTAAGATTAGTTTCTTAATCTCTCACTGCTATTGGCTTTTGCCTCATTGTTTGTCCACATAATTGGTAAGTTGAAGCCTCCACTTTGTTTCTCCTCTCTCAGTTTCATGTTCTAACAAAATTTGAAATATTCTGAATTGTTTTTGATTCGTTTCTTGACTGACATAGGGATATATTTAAATAGTGCAATCTTTGTTCTGCTATCTTCTGTTTCTTTATAGGTTCATCTTAGCTTGATTTGTCCATGAATGTATGATGTATCTCAACATCTGACAATAGGTTGTGAACTTGTGATTGGTTTATTTCAGCCACATTCTTGGATGAATTAAGCAAAGAAGAACGAAGATAGAGGAACCGGACATAAACAATTAAATTGCTTAAATCGAACCTATGCACCATATAACAAAACAGAACTTCCAAAATATTTCAGATCTAGTACAAACTTGAAGCAAACTACTTGTCAATGAGAAACCATTTTTATGTGTTATGCCAGATTTGCCAAGTTGGAAGTCTTGAATTCCAAATGGCAATCTCACATTAATAGCAATTGGTGACTATCATTATGTACAGAAAATTGCAACTTAAGGATGATAATCCAATTGGTTAAGGCTCCTAATTAGAATCCCCAAACCACATATCTATAATCAAAATAGAAATTGCATAGCACCCCAATTGAGATATTGCTCCAATTTAGAGTTCACTATCTAGTAAAGTTCATCCCTTTCAGTTTCATATTACCAAAGATTGTTCAGTTCTTTAAATCCAACCCTTCACACATCTTTGACACAAGTAACAAAATCAGTCTCATCAGAAAAATCCCAATTTCATTGACCTAGGAAGTGATCTTCTACCATGTACAAAAATGCAAAGTTGGCCTCCCATAATTCATCAACAAAAATCAACACAGAAGCAAATCAGAAGGAAGAAAGAAACTCACATATTTCTTGCGGCCATAGCTGGGCTTGTCTTCATCATCATCCCTCTTGTAGCTAGGCCTTCCATAGCCCTCGCTACTTTCCTGAGTCTCATAGCTAGTTGACCTCCCATAGCCAGATTGCCCAGATCCATACTCCTCCGTTTCAGTCTTCCTCCCATAACCCGACCCGTAACCGGATCCATACCCTTCTGGCTCGGTCTTCCGCCCGTATCCGGATCCATACTCCTCTGATTCCGCCTTTCGCCCATAACCCGATCCGTATCCGGGTGCAGGCTCCTCCGGTTCGGCCTTGCGCCCATAGCCCGACCCGTATCCGGATCCATACTCCTCCGGTTCGGCCTTGCGCCCGTAACCAGATCCATACTCCTCCGGCTCCGGCTTCGGCTTCCTACCATAACCGGATCCGTACTCCTCCGATTCAGCCTTCCTACCATAACCGGATCCGTACTCCTCCGATTCGGCCTTCCTCCCATAACCGGATCCGTACTCCTCCGATTCAGCCTTCCGCCCATAACCGGATCCGTATCCAGATCCATGCTCTTCAGGAGGCTGATCATAACCGCTCTTCCTTCCATATCCAGACCCATACTCAGATCCGAACTGAGGACCCGGCGGCCCACCAAATTCACCTCCCCCGAACTCCGGCGGGGGTGGCGGGGGCTGAAATCCGTAGTCTGGAGCGCCGCCGTAACCACCGGGGGGAGGGCCTCCGTAACCACCGGGGGGAGGACCGCCGTAGCCGCCGCCGGGAGGGCCAGGAGGAGGGGCGAAGGGGTGAGAGGGACGGGCATAGCTCTTGTACTCGTTGGTTTGGGCCTCCTCGCAGTAGGCGGAGGGCTGGGAGTTGGAGGAGTAGTTGGGGCGATCGTAGTCGCTGCGGGAGTAGGAAGAGGACGAGGAGGAGGTGGAAGGAGGGTAGCAGATCTCGTCGGAGGGAGGGAGGGGGCGGCCGTAGGTCAGGGAGATGTCATAGCCGCCGCCGTAGGGCGTCGGATCGTACTCGTCGAAGTCATCGACCTCGTCGCCGGCGTCGTGGCCTCTCGGGAAATACGACATCGTTTTTATCTTCTTGATTTCGGTCGGGAGTCTCCGAGTGAGTGGTGCAAGTAAGAGCTGACTTGTACGGGTATATTAATAGAAAGATTTGGGGAGGATCTGAACGACGTCGTATCGGGGATTTGATCAATCATCAATGCAGTGTAAAATTCGTGATTAGATAAGATTTTTAAATGTAACGGGGAATTGAAAACCGTGTGACAAGTGTGTGATTACCATTCGTGTTCATATATATGCCGACACCCATATAAATTATATAATAAAAAAATCACATAATACTAGTACTTTTCCCGTACCTTGTACGGGTAAGTATTTTTATTGAAAGTTACCGTTTTAGTTCTCCCTCGTACCATGAATATATTTCATTTCATTTAAATGTTGTAATGTTATCCATTACATTTAAATAAAAAATAAGTTACATCTCTCAAATTGGAAAATTCTTCTTGATTGATGACCTACGAGTCTAAGACACATTGCACACTTATAACTCAAGGGTTGTGTGTCATCTTTATATTCGTCCTCATTTACAGGATTATAGAAATGAGAGTATAGCCATCAACCAAACACTCGTAAACCAAGGTTTGAGTAAGCAATTTTAATTATTTTGTTAAAAAATTACTACATATTAAGTTACTTGGAAAAATAAAATGCTCTCGATGTGCAATATAGTCAAAAGAGAACATCGATGAACGTTGTATGTGCGTAGCCAATAGAGAATACATTTACATAGACTTATCAAACATCAAATGCCTCCCTTTTATGCCTTTCGGGTTAGCTAGTAACCTCACCAATAATATATATGTTAAGTTACAAACATGATGTTATGGCAAGAAATCACAATAACATTTAAAATACCCAGATGTACCATTCTGCACTAAGTAGGATTGCAAAACCAATATCCCACACAAGTGAAGTCCGAACGGCCTGCAAAAGCAATTGTCTCACACAAAGCATATTCAAATGATAATATATATTCTATATATACATGCACAAGAATGAAGGAAAATATGAAATAAACACTTTTATATAAACATTTACCATATAAGTAAAGAAGGATCATATGTTTTGTAGAACTTCTTTGTAGACAACATTCTTTGTTTCCGTCACACTCTTCCCATAAACCTTGTAGGAACCACTTTCGTGGTCTTTAGATCATCGTATCGAGAGTGGAGTGCGGGCCGAGTGTTGGGTGGAGCTCGGTGGCTCGGTCGGAGGTGGACCTTGCAACGACGCCGGCAGCTCGGGGAATCGCTCTCTTTACCGCGATTTGTCTTAGGGCTTTGACGTTGCGTGTCTCTGTGCGACCGTGAAAAATAGAGACAGCTTTGTCTTTGAACTCTTATATATATATATATATATATATATATATATATATATATATATATATATATATATATATATATATATATATATATATATATATATATATATATATATATATATATATATATATATATATATATATATATATATATATATATATATATATAAAGGCAAAACAAAAAAGAGGGACGGATGGAGTATCGAACTCGGGTCCATTGTCTTGCAAATTAAAGCCACCCTAAGTCCACTTGGGACCGCCAGTGAACCTCACCACCATAAATTTTTTGGTTGTTATATTCAAATTGTATTCGATATGGAAAATTGCTTTTCATGGCCCTGAAATATTTCACACCCTTGCCGTGAAACCAGTTGGAGTAAAACTATAGATTCATTTTTGGGATGGTTGTAAGGTGTTGCGTGTTACCATGGAGTCCATATATTTCAAAGGTAACCTCCATTTGAGTATTTCTTTTCAGATGTTTATATAATTAACTTCTTTTTTATTCAATATCGAACACAGATTTTCACGGCCATGAAATATTTCACACCTTTGCGGTGAAACCAACTGGAGGAAAATTATAGATTCATTTTTGGGATGATTTTAAGGTGTTGCGTGTTACCATGCAGTCCATATATTCCAAAGGTAACCTCCATTTGAGTATTTCTTTTCAGATGTTTATATAATTAACTTCTTGTTTATTCGATATCGAAAACTGAATGTCAAATAGACAATTAAATATATCATTCAAATAAAATTATATAATCCCAAAAAGACAAATAACATTAACAACACAAGGAAATTGTAAATGTTTAAACAAACTACACTTCAAGCCACAACACAAAACGGAAACAAAACAACCAAATGTTCAACAAACCAAACTTCAAGCCCCAAATTAAAGGAGGCAAACAGTTTCTTGATTTGAATATCTGTGCATAAACCTGGTAAAAAATGAGCTAATTCATGATTGAACCTGATCAAATTTCTAAAAAATGTTATGATTTAACGGGCAAATACATCACTTTTTGCTAAAAGATTCCTAATTTCAGCTATAGATCAAAAAGCACATTCCCAACATCCTTGCCATGCTTTTCCTAGCAGCATTAAGAACATCAATTCCTGCACTGAGCCCAAGCAACAACATTTTTTTTGCTTGGGGAAGTCAATCATTGGTCTTCCCTGAGCCCTCACAACTCCCAAAAACCAGGAATTGCAACACCTGTTGTTCTACATATTAAGACCAACAATACATCAATGATGTAACTTAGTAGTGATCTTTATCGGTCAGAAAAGCAACTTCAATAAATAAAGAGAAAATGAACCCAAAAAAGATGTTACTAAATTATTGATAATTATACTACATCCAGAATCGGAAATCCTGTTAAAGCTCAATCTAAAACATGTGGCATAGTTGTCAATAAAAAAACATTGTTTAGTTTCATCAAGAACCAAAAGGAAATTAAAAAAAAAAACACAATTTAAGCTACAAGTAACAAAAATTACATGGGGCAAAAAGTTGTACATGTAAATCATCATTAAACATTCTATAGTTATGCCTATAGTGTTGCAACAACTTGAATGCCCATTTGCTTTGGAAATCTTCAAACTGCACACAATGCATACCAATTTATCCAGTATAAATTCACAAGCCTTGAGGGGTTAGCAAACCACAAGGAAGTAATCAAGAAATAGATCCAAACTCCAAACAAATCAAAATGGAAAAAAAAGAGCTCCAAACAAAAAAATCTCAAACTGGATCCCAAGTTACAAATCATAAGCTCCAAACAAAATATTCATCTCCATGTCAATGTTCCATTTTGTTATAGCCATAGGTTCTAGTACCCGTGCTTTTCTCTAATTCTCTAATTGAAACCCCGAACCCCTAATTGAACCCCCTAACCCCTAATTGAGTCTGAGCTGAGCCAAAATATTCATCTTCAATTCTCTATAGTTACAAATTGATGAATAGATGATCATTTGAGCACGCTAAGGAATGCTAGATCTGAGATCTCTCTATCCCAGACTCCAACAAAAAATCCAAAATACAAAGTGATTACAATAGTTACAAAACCAATCTATAAATCTTAAAATTAAGATGTTATTGATATTAACTCATGAAAGAGAAAATGGAAGAATTAAACACAGAGAGATGGAGAATTACAAGGTATCCATTACATGTTGAAACCAACACTATCAGCAATCATTAAAATGGGAAAAAAGAAAGAGAAGCCACCTGATCTCGTATCTGGTCAAGAAAGGTTCCACTTATCAACCCTGACACAATAATGCCCATGACAATTGTTGGGATGTAGTAGTATACTCAAAATGAAATGAAGAAAAAAATACAATACTTAAATCAACAAATTTCTACTCGCAAACACTTATTGACATTTTTTTCAAAAATATAAGAAGATCACCTCAGACAGAAGAGGGTATAGACCATTAATGCAACCTTCAGCCACAACACCAATGCACAAAACTGCATCTTCTCTTTCTTTCCAGGACTGATCATCCATAGAGGAAAGTTTGGCCTGCAGAAGAGTGTAGAAATGATGTTACAACAATAACAACTAACACTGCCAAAAGCTAAATAAGATCAAACTGCAGCTTCTCTTTTTTAAAAGAATTCTCCCCTCTAGCTCATCTAATGAATAATATGATAAAAGTTAAAAGACATGTGCATCTTGTCTAAAAGGTTGATCATTTATGATTTGGAAAAATGTCAACCAAACCCAAGTGTATCATTTAATTTTATACAAACCGATATAAGAATCACCATACATCATAATCTCTAGAAATTGATTGCTAAATAAAGATGAACAAAAATAAGATTTCTAAATACCATAAAAGGGAACATCTTAAAAAAGATCATGAAGAAATAATATAAAAAATAACCATTTAGAAACTCAGAAAGTAAGCGCAGATCTTCAGTTTTAACATGACAGTAGGCACAAAGTAAGATATATTAGTTGTCGCACCCAATAGCGCTTTGTTGTTGCTTCATGGCCAGCTGATCTTGGAGTTCTCTTTTATAGCCTTTTCCCTTCCATCCCCCATCTGCAAAAATAACATAAAGTATTATTTAAGAGGAAGTAATCAAGAAATAGATCCAAACTCCAAACAAATAAAAATGGAAAAAAAAGCTCTAAACAAAAAAATCCCAAATTGGATCCCAAGTTACAAGTCATAAGCTCCAAACAAAATATTCATCTCCATGTCAATGTTCCAGTTTGTTACACATAACCCAAAATAATTCTGGTGTGTAACAACAAATAATGACTTTTATTCAGTCCATTTCACAGCAATGGCATGAAAACAAATATGACCATAATCAAATATACCCATTCTACAACTATAATCAAATTCAAGATTACTTGCAACCAAAGAAGTTAAAAGCGAAGTATTAGCACATGAGTAACTTATATGCTACATAAAGAAGAATGGAAAATGTTATCGTAGATAGATTCATAATAACCTAGAATATGCGACATTCAATTGCTTCACAATGAAACCTGAAATTGAGATATAGATAAGACCATATCACGAACACGAACACGAAGAGTACGTATGAATAAAAATTCTTACATGAAAAATATATCATAAGTTTGATTTCATCATGTGGCCACCTTTTCGAGCATGATAGTGAAATCATCATATCATATACATCCACAATTGGAACACGGAAGGACATCCCAATTATCTTGCCATTCAAAATTGGAAGCAACTTGCCGAAAGTCTATATATCTGCAACTGCAAGAGCAACAAAAGGAGAGAACGGTCAAGAATTCATCTAAATCATCAAAAGCTTATAAAACTAAATGAAAGGTTTTTATAAGCAGACCTTTGCATCTTCCCCCCCAAAAAAGCCTTCTCTTTGCACTGAAATTGATCAGATTCAACAAAATCCACCCAATTTCAAATAATCCAACAATTCTCGAATTAAATAGAATATAGAAGAAAAATCAGTGTTGTATATATGTCTAAGCTTAATAGAACATACAAGAAAAATAATGTGAAAGTATTGCAAGTAATGAAATATATATACATGAGAGTAAATTCAAAGAATTCATAAGCAATCATGTTTGAGAAAGATATACCTCAAACTCTGATCAACGATGCTACCCAAATTCAACTGCAGACTCTTTAAGAGACTCTCTAAGACAAAAGGGCTCGAAAGAAGCAATCTTGAATTTTTTTTTATAAAAGTAATTTTGAATTTCACAAAGCCATCGTCTCTCAAATCGAACGTCCTTTTATCATTGCGATTGAGTCCAATTGCAAAGTTTGCACTCCCGTAGCGGCGCCACGTCGAATTGAGATTTTCAAGTCGGCAAAACCACTGTAATTGATGAAGAAAGGAAACAAAATACCATAATTAATTGATAGTATAAGGAGGAGAAGAGAAGATTAGGAGAACATGGATCGAAATCATTGAATGATGGAAAAGGAAGAGATCGAGTGTAATAGGAATTCCTGGTGCATTGAGCAGTTCTTTTTGGGTAAAAGAGGGACAGGGCCGGACCTGAGATTACAAATGCCCGAGGCGAAATATAAAAATAGGCCCCTCGACTATTTTTAATAAAAAAGCAAATACTAAACTATCAAAAATGCATATCGCTAGTCAAATATATATGCTATACGAAAATAACATGTTAATGTATATAAAGAATTAAATTGCAAATATTTCAAAACACATCATTAACAACTTATACTGTAATATGTTTTAGAAAAAATTATGTATACAAGCTAGGAGATTAATCTCATATTTGTGCAAGCAAGTTACTCAAATGTATGGTTATACTGATCTCATCTAATTAAACCTCCGGAGCCCAGTGAAGGTTTAATTGGGTTATATTATGATTTGTTGGTACAATTGAGATTAATCTCATATATGTGTATACAAAGTAGAAAAAAAATTGATATTTTATTTGTACATCCTAGTTACAAAAGAGCACGCCTTATAAGTTATAACTATATGGCCACTTGTTCCATAGATAGCTTCAGTCCATTGCTGACTACCAAAAAATGCTTCAGTCCATTGCTATCACATTTGCAACCTGTAAATTACACACAAATTGCCCTCTTGATGGTGAAAATCCTAATTCCTAATCTCTCCCCTTCAGTTGGGATTATAAAGGCCTAATTCCTAATCTCTCCTTCAGTGTGGGTTATAAATTAAGGCCTAATTCCTAACACCTCGCTCTCGACAATTGCTCCTTCTATTCAGTCTAAAATCCTAATTTCTAAACCCTAATCCCTAAATTCTACAAAAGTAAAATCCAAATTCAGTTTGTCGCAGTGTCGTAGATTATGTTCCAGGGCTTTGAAACTGATGGAAGAAAGCAAAAGAAGCGGCAACATACCCGATACATCGATCTTGTTATGTCCCATTGAGCGACTGGGCGTTCGTTCTTCATTCTTCCTTTGAGAGCTCGTTTTATTAAGCGGTTTCCCCCTTTTTCCCATGATTATATGTATACCCTGGACAAAAAAAACATGGCCGCCAGGGGAGTTGGGCCTGAGGCGATACCTCAGGTCCGGCCTTGAAGAGGGACACGTGATTGCGTTGCCGCCTCCAGCCCTTGCCGCCGATCAATTGTGCCCCCACCTCCAGCCCTCGCCACCGACCGATTGCCCCCAGCGCTCACCGTCGATCGATTGCGCCCCCAGCCCTCACCGTCGATCGATTGGGCCCCACCTCCAGCCCTCGCCGTCAATGGATTGTGCCCAGCTTCCACAACCATCAACATATCAATTCTAAGGAAGAAAGAAGAGACCAAAGAGAAAGAAAGAGCTCGTTATATGGCAACAATGGAAGGAAATCGAAGCAAAAATGAAAGCAGAAACAAAAAAAAGAGAAGAAGAAGTAAGGGAAAGATCTCGCGAGAGCAGATCGGGCGAGAGGACAAAGAACGAAGATCTCATCGACGTGGAGATTCGTCGATGCGTTCAAGGCATCGACGTCGCGAATGAAGAAATCTCCAGGTGCATCCCTCTCCCATCGTCTTTCCTCCGCCTGATTCTGCCCTCTTCTCCGGCAGATCCAAGGCCCGATGCCCCTCTCCCTCTTAGCCATGCCTCCTACTCCCTCCCTGACGGTTTCCAAACCCAAACCTTAAAAATTTGAAAACAGAGAGTGCGCGAAGAAGATTTTTTGACGGAGAGTGGATGACTTCAATTTCAGTTTTTTGAAGTAGCAGGCAAGAGAACGTGGGTGAGAAAGGTGAAACCGCTCTTCTTATCTTTGCTCAAACAATGACACGTGGCTCATTCTTTTGTGAAGAACCTGCTTCTAAAATAATAAGTATAAGGGGTGGATTTTCGTATATACAATCAGGGCGGACTGAGGTCAGTTTCGATTCGTCATATTTTTACAAAAATAAAATAATAGGTAAAAAAATTAAGAGAAAATTTGCGTTTTTAGGCATCTAGGAGGTTTTAATTAGGTCATTAACTAATTTAAAAGTTTTTTTAGGGTTTATAACCTATATTGAATACGGAGTATTTTTTTTAGGTCAGAGACCCTTCGCCCTCCTCTCCGCTTCACCTTCCTCTGGCGATCGGCGATTCCTCCTTCCTCTTGGCGATCGTCCGTCCTTCTCCGGCTGCGGAGTTGTCTTCCTCTTACCGCTGCTCGCCGATCGCAACCTAGACCCGGCGCTCTGTACCCCGCTCCCTTTCATTCTCTCCATGGCATCTAAGAGCCGTCGTTCGGCGATTTTCGACCTCCCTCTCTCTCTCAACCTTCGATCTCACCTGTGAGGACGAATCCAGACTCATTCTCCCCCGATTTCTGTGGCCAGACGAAGCCAGACTCGGCCTCCCCGATTTCGATGTCGCTCCCCGACATCGACAATCACCTCCCCTGATCACCTTCAATCGCTCCTCCCTTGTAGCTTCAAGGTCATATTCTTCTTCTCCTCCTCTTCTTCGATTAATTGTTTGAATTGCTTAATTGATTCGATAGTTAGGGTTTTGAAATGGAAATTGGGGATTAATTGTTTGCCTTGAGCTTCCATTTCAGTTTTTGTTTGTTTATCTCCTCAATTTGATTTGGCATCAGTAATGATTGGTGTTTGAATCCATATTTCTGCTCATAAGATGTAATTCTCTCTTCCTCTCAGTCTCTTTAAGCTATTGAGTTCAGGCTTGGATGGTGAGACATCAGGTTTGATTTTATAGTCATCGTCACATGATTCCTGCCACACTCTTTCAGATTGTATGTGAGGTTACAATAGGGTCTGAATTGAATTACTTCATATGCTTGTGAGAATGAATGTGTGGCTTTACTTTAGTATTATTCCCAAGTGTAATAATTGATCAGAAATCTTTTGGGAATATTGGTGTAGGTTGATTTTTTTTTTTTTTGCATGTTCAATGAATGTCTGAACATATTGTTAATTGAGTTTGTGTGTTGATATTTTATTTCAGTAGACTTGCCAAAACTTTGAAGTGGCATCACTTTTCAACCGTAGAAGTGAGGATTTATGGATCTCACTTTAATCCACCATTTGCATTTTCAATCGGTTTTGATCATGAAGTTAATTAGTGCTGTGAAAATGTTGCGTTAAACACTTGGTTCCACATGAGAATTGTGATCTTATCCAGTGATCCGGTTACTGTTGGATTTTGATAGCAATTGAACACTTGATCTTCAGTAAAACTTATTGGTGTAACGTATTCGACATTTACAATGTGCTTTCCTTTTCACTTCTATATGCTTTCGCATTCCCTAGGTAAACACGTTAGAGATTGCATCATTTGGTAGAATCGAGTGTATCAATCTGAACTCCTGTTAAAAAAATCTTAAGGAAGCCAAGAATAGCTCTAGAAAATTGCGGTTTTTTAAGGTACTGATTAAGTTATATTCCTGTTTTTTGGCAGCTAAAGTTTCTGTGTAATTTATGCAAATTGAGTGTAGGAAGATGGACTCCCATTGAAAAATCTCCAGGATCGGGAATTGAACATTCTCTGATATAATCTTGTACCTCATTTTTGGTTACTGATTTGAGTAGCGTTGCTGGTTTCCTGAGCATTCAGCAGCTTAGTTGCTGCATTTAATAGAAAAAAAATGGAGCATGATTTCACAAATTGTTGTTGTTTGAGGGTAAGTGAAGCCTTTGAAATGGGCTGAGTTCGCACCAAGACTGTAAACTATATTGGTTTATAGAATCAAATAAAAACGATTCACTCTTGTTGCTAGGACAAGCAAGTTAGATTTTGGAAAGTAAGTGGGGTAATTTTAGTTGGTCTGAGGTGGTGCTGTGGTGGAATGAAATCAATGTTCTTGGTGAAAGTGTATGTAAAGGCCGAATATATTTTTATAGTATTTTAATATTATTTTAAATAAGTGTATTATTATTTTATTGAATATATGAAAGTGGGATAAAACTCGTCCTCAAGCACCAGTGTCGATTTTAAAATCCTTCCGGCATTGTTTTAGAATTGGGTTTTGATGGAATTTGATTCCGCTTCCGAGCTCCGAGTCGTGAATAAATTATTTCACTTCCGAAGATGATTTAAAAGTCGATTTAAATTCCTAGTGTCGGGTTTTGCTTTAGTGAGCGGGATTGAAGTCGAGCGAGCGGGTTTTGGGTCTATTCCGCTATTTTTGAATTCCTTGGTATTGTTGGGACCATTCCCCTATTTTATTTTCATTCCTCTTTTCTTCTCTCTCTCTCTCCCCCTCTCTCTCTCGTTAGCCAGCAACCCCAATTGCAATTTGAGGCAAGTCACAGCTGGTTTTGTCCCTATATGTGTATTACTCTCCCATCTCCGGACTCTTTCATATGCAGCAGCACCCACAAACCTACCCCTACTCTCTCTCCCCTTTCTCTGTTCTCTGCAGCCACCCACACTCGCCAACAATCACCATTGAAATCTGTCCATTTCTGTTCTAGCTGTCGAGCCGCCACCACCGGCGCCCTTTCCTTCAATCGTCGTGACATGCGATCGTGAAATTCGAAGTGTACTGACCTGCTAACCCCGTGACATCTGGCCCATTGATCTCTTGACATGTGTGCTTGCATGATAGGTTATGATAATTCGATTATGCACTTGTGGTGCCTTCAGTATGATGTAGTTATGCTTTATGACTCATGGTATGATGTTGAGATTTTGTTATTGCTTTTGGCATGTTCTGAAGAGATGATATGATTTATGTTATGGATAAACATGTTATGCGGTTGAGATGTCGATTGGTTGCGATTATCATGATTAATGTTGGGATCTGCCATATGAGAGGTGGCGGGTGATACTATGAGTTGATGAGTTGATTCACTTTTGTTCATGTTGAGTGAGAATGATGATGGAATGATTCTGGAAACTAGGAAGAGAATATGGGATTAGCCCTTAGAGGTGGATGACTCCACCTCACGTGATCTGAAAATTGCTTGTCTGGAAGCTGGATTTTAAGATTTTGAACGGTTTTGAAAAGGGCTAGCTTGGATTTTAAAGGGATAAACACTATCGAGAATTTCAGGGATTTCAAGTTCAACCTTTTATTTCAACACCTTATTGGACTTTCATAATTGGATTTTCGTTAGGATGCTTTTGAGTTATGATATAACCGAGAAGTCGAGATAAAAATGTGATAAGGGCCCATATCACATACTTATTACGACCCATTGGGGATATCATGGTCATGACGAAGATACTGTAAGGGCCTTATAGGTGCACTTATGAGGTTCTTACGGGGTCTATGGCGTGATCTTCGGACTCACCGATTTCAAATTCCTCCCCCTTGCTTTAGAATGATTTTAGTCTCGGGGACGAGACTTGTTTTTAGAGGTGGATGAATGTAAAGGCCGAATATATTTTTATAGTATTTTAATATTATTTTAAATAAGTGTATTATTATTTTATTGAATATATGAAAGTGGGATAAAACTCGTCCTCAAGCACCAGTGTCGATTTTAAAATCCTTCCGGCATTGTTTTAGAATTGGGTTTTGACGGAATTTGATTCCGCTTCCGAGCTCCGAGTCGTGAATAAATTATTTCACTTCCGAAGATGATTTAAAAGTCGATTTAAATTCCTAGTGTCGGGTTTTGCTTTAGTGAGCGGGATTGAAGTCGAGCGAGCGGGTTTTGGGTCTATTCCGCTATTTTTGAATTCCTTGGTATTGTTGGGACCATTCCCCTATTTTATTTTCATTCCTCTTTTCTTCTCTCTCTCTCTCTCCCCCTCTCTCTCTCGTTAGCCAGCAACCCCAATTGCAATTTGAGGCAAGTCACAGCTGGTTTTGTCCCTATATGTGTATTACTCTCCCATCTCCGGACTCTTTCATATGCAGCAGCACCCACAAACCTACCCCTACTCTCTCTCCCCTTTCTCTGTTCTCTGCAGCCACCCACACTCGCCAACAATCACCATTGAAATCTGTCCATTTCTGTTCTAGCTGTCGAGCCGCCACCACCGGCGCCCTTTCCTTCAATCGTCGTTGACAGCTCCGCCAGCAGCTCACACCACTTAGTTGTTCGTCGTCGTCGTCGGACAGCCAGAAGACCCGCACCTCGCCCCTTCTTTGTCATTTTCGTCGAGAAACCCAGTGGCACCACTTCCTCCTCCGTCAAGTAGCAGCTTAGCAGCACCATCTCTAACGACCGGCGTAGCCAGAACCGCCACCCAGAACAATCCCGGAGCCACGAAGATTCTCTGCTCCCCTGTTTTCCGTTCCGGGTTTGTTTCGTTCTCTTTGATTTCGGTTCTAATATCCTTCACATCGCACTCCTACTCAGATCTCCCTCTCCCTAGGCCCAAGGAGACCTCCTTCCCCGTCGACTCGTAGTCGGAAACCGCTAACGGAGCCGGAGAACTCGCCTCGGAGTCGGGATCGCGCCCCGCCTCGGTAATCTCTCTCTTGCTCCCTCTCTTTCACTCGCGTTTGATTTCTTTTGGGTCGGTTAAGGTCGGAATCTCGTGTCGATCTCCTGGTTGAAATTTGGGGCGAAACGGACCACCGGAGGCCGGGCTCTCCTCTCTTCTTCCTCCGTCGCTTTTCCGATCCAAGCAGTTCCGATTCAATCGATTTGGGAAGAAGAAGCTGTTGAACCGGGTCTTCCCGTTTGTTTTCTATTTTCCTTGGTTCGGTTCTTCTTTATTTTCCGGTCTGGGTCGGTTAAGGGAGAGCAGGGTTGGTTTTGGAGCCGGGTCAGCGAGCCGGGTCGGGTTTCCTTGTGGGTTTGGATCTGGGTATGAGTGTGGGCTGTTGGTTTGGGCTGGGGCCTTTGGGGTTTGTTTTATGGGTGGTTAAATTCATGTTTTACTTGTTATGTTACTATATAGTTGATAGTTATTATTCTTATTATTTTATGATGATTCTGAGAATTTATATCTTTAAATTATTTTAAAGATAATATTATTTGGAAATATATTTGTGATGATTAATATGTTATTTTAGGAATTTGAAATGAATTATGAGTTGTGATTTTAGATATGGTTGTGCAAATAGAATTATTTTGTTACTAAGTGTCGGAATTTACTTATGTAATGATTTTGAAAACAAACATGCCGGGATTGTGTTAATAATATGATTTTGGGAATTTGTTAAGGATTTAAATGATAAATGTCGGAATTTGGCCAAGTAAGATTTGAGAAATTATTTTGAACATGAGTTGACTTAATTTGGGATTTAAGAGTTTGGAGAGTATTGTTGGTATGTTTTATCAATGGTTTTGATTGGAAGAAGGCTTTTGGTTGATGTTGATCAAATCGGAAAGGTTTTGAAAAAGGGGTTTTACTATCGGTTGGTTTTGAGCATGTTGAGAACGTGGAGTTCGTGTGTATGATTGATGGACCGGTAGCTTATGGAAATGGCTTGATGATAGGTGGGTATTGCTTTTGGATCGCTTTGGACTTGCATTTGGGCCCTTGCTTGCGTTATTTTGCTGTTCTGCATCTTCAGGTAAGTTCCCTAAGGGGCTTACTCAGCTTGGACATTCATGCCTGTTGTTGCATTTTATGTTAGGTGTTGCATATGCATAAAAGCATGCCATGTAGTATCATGTTTAGGTTGCACTAATTGATTGAGCATCCGCTTACTTTATGCGTTTGAAAAGAGAACGGCCGTTATCTGAGTCTTTAGAGTCGTTGCTAGGGTCATTGGGGCATTCGTGTTTCATATCGTTTTGGTCCCAGTCGAGTCTTATATATGATCTGGCTGCGGCGGTGACCGAGCGTCCTACCTGGGTTGCTTCGGAGTGAGGTACGGACTGATAGGCTGCGGCACCGACCGAGCGTTCTACCTGGGCTGCTTCGGAGCGAGGTACGGACATATATGCCCAGAGTGGGCACGGATCAGGGGATATGCCTTTTGGCATTGTCTTGGGCCCTTTACAGTATTTCTGCTTATTATTACAACTAGGAGCATGCTAGTGTGTTTAACTTTCGTACTGCATTAGAGCATCTTTATTAGGTATAGCACATACTATGTAGCCTCAGCGAGGACTGCCGGTCCCGGATGAGTGGCTCGACCTGACTCCTTTCCCCGTTCTTCTTTTAAAGGTATTTTCTGCAGATTTTGAGTGCTCGATGTGTATATGATGGGGTTCCCTTTTTGCGAATCGAAGAACCTAGCTAATTCTCTAACTCGTTACAAATGGTAATCACCCACTTATGATTTGGTTTTGACTCGGCTTAGTCGTGGCACCTTGTATCTAAATTTTGTTTCCGCCTTACTTCCGTTTGAATTGATTTTCGCAACATAGTCCCTAGGACAGGTTAAGGGTACCCAACGGCCCTTCGATGTTTTTAGGGTTTGAGATCCCTCTTTCGACTAATCTTAAAATGAGTTTTAAACCTCGACCCGTACCTGGATTGCAAGATCCGAACAAGGGGTTTTATCCCTTGAAACGTAACCCGGAAATCATAATTCTGGGCCGTTACAAAGATGGTATCAGAGCTGAGGTTGTGCAATTCGGGTACAAAAGGGTCGAGTGTATGCTTTGAGAAACCGCCCATGAATTTCGAAGGATTTGGAAGTGTTTTAAAGGGGCAAAATGAACTTAAGATGCCTAACCTAAATTGGACTAAGTAATGAACTCAACTTGTAATAAAAGAGAAAAACCGACCAAACAGGGACGCGAGTGGGTAGTAAATGCGCTAGACCACCCCTATTGGGTGTAGTTGGGATCGGTAGGCAAAATACCAGCTTGTTCTTTACAAATGGGTTGGGAGACTCCAAGGAGATCATCATGAGTGTTATTGACTGATTCTATCCTGAGTGCTTGATGTGCTAAAGTCTGATTGGTATGTCTAACAATTAAATATGTGTTGACTGATCTGTGCAAACGGGATAGTGGGAGTATCCTTGTTTCTGTGTGGTCAAACTCAGCTTTTGTGGAACAGCCCATTCCACTATGTTTGTTGACCCCTTGACGCTCATATTGAGTCTTTCTCCCGGATGTCAGTGTCTTCCATAGGGAAATGGGTTGGTAAACACATTGTGTCGGAATCCTGTATGAGTATGGAAGTTGTCTGAGTGAGTGTTGGGAGTTTTGATGTCACTTCGAGTCAGAAGTAAGGTGTTTTTGTGGATGTGTTTCCTTATTCTTATGATGATTAACCAGTGTCATCTTGCCTTAAAGAGTCGTATCAAAGTCCCACGGGAAAGAGGGGTGATGAGTCGGTTGGGAAAAGTCGATGGTTGCCCTTAGGGATCTCTGTCCGGTTGTAATTTTGACTCTCTCTGAATTGCATGACATAATTTTGTAATCTTTGGCATGTACCCTGTGGATGTCCATTGGTAAAAAGCTACTCATGTTGTTGCATCTATGATTGGGTACCTTGCTTAGGTCTCGGGTTGTATCTCGCTTTCTGTCATGATTATGTTGGTTTCGCGTGTCTAATTGACCTGTTGTAATGATCGTGCTACTGATTGGTCAGAAACATGAAGGGCATGATATGAGCCTATATGAATGTTGCTTTCCCTGGATTAGGTCCATGATAGTGTGATCAATTCCTCTTTATATGAATGTTGATAGATGATCATCTTAGCATGTGGGATGATGACGTGTCAATGCCTATTATCCCTTTTGTGACAAGAATCAATAGCATGCTTGTTGTTATGTATACATCAGGTTAATTATTGTTGCTTACTCTACAATTTATGCTGTTGTGTGATACTTGCACTGAAATTGGATTATGTTGGTGTAAATGAGTCTTGATAAATGCATGTTTTATCCTAGTATGTGTTGGTTTGAACTCATGTTCCCGTGTTCCAGCTATATTGCCCTGTTGCTTAAACTCGTGTTATACATTGTAAAACCTTCCTCGTGTTTCTATGTTGTTGGCATGGAATGTGAATGAATTGATTTCTTACGTGTCGCCATGATTAGTTGAATGCATGTATAGTATGCCAAGTAGAGCCTTTAGTGTCATGTAGGATCCTTGGTTGTGACTCGTGTGAATTATATCTTGCTTGCATTATTGCTGATTCTCTCTCGAGCTAGGTTCCTGATAGTGTGGTTCTTCCCTCTTCCTATTACCATAACATGTCTTACTTATCCTAGCTAGATGATGTTAAATTTGATGACCGACTTGCTTTCTGCAATGGTAGGCCCTAGCATTTTACACGATCTCACTCGGTGGTATTCCTCTGTTACTATATGACATCTTCTCGTATTTGCATGAGCGTATGGCTTGACACCTCACATAATCACACACCACGTTATGTTATGATTTCGCACACGCATGACAAATGAATGTTAGAGATGAATTTAGTCGAGTTACCTTGATTGTGGTCATGATTCGATATGTGCTAGTAGTATCTTGTAGGGCTTGTGATTTCTAATATGACTCGCTAAATGATTACATATTGTACCTATTATATGATGTGATAACTATTGTACATTTATATGTGTACTATGATGGTTCGTTCTTAGCATGATTATAATCTATTGTCCATGATGTTCTTCTTGTTACTTTTGATGATGTCCCATGTTTCGCGAACATCCTGTTAACCCCCTTTTAATGACTCTTGACTGTGCTTGTATCACATCATGTGTTGCTAGTATCATGTAGGACATGTGCTTTCTAAATGTACCTTGTCGTATGATTACATGTCCTGCTTGACCTATTATATGACCAGTGTGTTAAGATGAGATAGTTACTATAATGCTCTTATGTGTTCTCGTATAACATTAGGTCGGATTGTTACGATAACCTCATCATGATGCATTGACCTTGATTGTTGATATATATACCCCGCTAGTGCATTGCTCATATATGTGATATTTGCTCTGTTTGGTAAATTCCGCATATCTCGCTTAAGACTACTAGACATTATGGCTTTCAGGAATCGATAGACTGTTAGCTTGTCTCGCATGCCCCTCAAGGTAGAACTCGAATGTGTCTTCTGAATGTACATGTATGTCGTTGATCTTCGAGATAGGTACATGTTAGTGTGGGTTAAAATGATTGATATGCTCCGTGATGGATTCGTGTTTGCTTGTCGCGATTATAACCTAAATAGACTTCCATAAGGGCATCGTTGCTATTCTCAAGTCGGAGTTTCGTCTCTAGTTGTCGTCTTTAGTTGTGGTCCGTGTTTGTCCCCGAAAGGAATTTGGGTTGTCTTCTCTGGTCACTCCCCTATCTCCGCTAACTTGGACTCTTGCGCGATACGTTGGGTGAGCGACCACTTGGAAGAGAGAACGGAAAGTCGCGTAGCGATAGAGCAGTGCAGCAGAAGTGTGGGCCCATAACCCACGGGCCTCAGGATCTATGATGTCGGCGGAACGGGCACGCATCGAGAATTACGGTTACTAAGTACGATATGACTTGCAAGCGAGAGTGTTCTCCATTCGAATTGCTAACCCCTTTGAATTTGTTGATGATGATATTGCACTGACCTGACGATGAGATTTATGTGTTGATGTGCTAACTTGATAATAATCGTTGCCTGATTGTCTGTCGTCTATGATGATATGATTTGATGCCTTATAGATATCATGTACCATGATGTCTTGACGTGTTGCTACTCTAAGTTGCTAAACATGATTTGAATTCCTTTGCCCGTAAAATGTGAGCTACATATGCTAAGAGACCTGAATTATATCTGATAAGGTTATAATGCAACATGCTAGCTTGACTTGATTACGTTCATATATGATGTTTGCAACGATTATTGAGCATGATGGTAAACTGAGACTTGTTGAACACATGATGCTATGCTTATAAATGCTAATTGCTACGATGTGGTCCTTATGTGTAATAATGTCCATGATTGCTTCTTCTTTGAACTTGTGGGTGAGGGTTCTCTTGTGGAGTGGTTGATGAGTGGTAAAAGAATTCTAGGCGGTTAGGATGATCGATGGTATTACGAGGTAACACACGAGAGAGGGATCCATGTGGTTAGCAGGGTATGATGCTTGTGGTGTCTTGAGTAGTATACGAAGTGTGGGAAGTGTAAGAAATGGCCTTAAGAGAAGTGAGGATATAGTATGAGAGGGTATTCGGGTGTGATGTTAAGGATATGAGTTGGATTCTTAGAGGTGGATGCCTAGTGAGAGTGTTTGGTGGAATGAGGAGCGAGATTGGAGTATCGACATGGATTGTGACTTCTGTTAGAGGATATTATTTTAGCTGGTGTTGGTGAATTTAAATGAGGCTAGTTTTGATCTGGGAATTGGAACTGGGCGAGTGGGGATTTCGTTTCATTTTGAGTGGTGATGACGTGAGGATTTTCTTGCTTACGTGATATATTAATATGTGTTGGCATGATGTTAGATAGCAACCATGATGAATCTGATACAGAATGATATTACATGTTGTTGTGCAATATTGAAATCTAGTTGGCAGTCACAAATGTTATCATGATATATTGATGTTCTGCTATGTTGTTTTAGGAGAATGCTAGGATGTGTTGTGATATGATGTATGAGATAATGTTGTGTTATTATGTGAGAGCATGATGTCATGTTGTGTGGTGATAAGCATGATATTATGATATATTATCGTTAAGCATGACTATGGATATATTAAATGATGAATATGATGTGTATATATGAGATAATGATACCAGATTTCTAAATGATCGTTACATGACATTGTGATGAGTTAAGATGATGTTTGGTGAATATGCCTGTCTTTTGATGGTTGACTTATCGTTAGACATTTCTTTTTCTAACTCATAATAGCATGACCTTGTTGTGTTGATATGTTGGCATGGTAAATCTGCTATGACTGGATCTACTTGTATTGCGATGACATGCGATCGTGAAATTCGAAGTGTACTGACCTGCTAACCCCGTGACATCTGGCCCATTGATCTCTTGACATGTGTGCTTGCATGATAGGTTATGATAATTCGATTATGCACTTGTGGTGCCTTCAGTATGATGTAGTTATGCTTTATGACTCATGGTATGATGTTGAGATTTTGTTATTGCTTTTGGCATGTTCTGAAGAGATGATATGATTTATGTTATGGATAAACATGTTATGCGGTTGAGATGTCGATTGGTTGCGATTATCATGATTAATGTTGGGATCTGCCATATGAGAGGTGGCGGGTGATACTATGAGTTGATGAGTTGATTCACTTTTGTTCATGTTGAGTGAGAATGATGATGGAATGATTCTGGAAACTAGGAAGAGAATATGGGATTAGCCCTTAGAGGTGGATGACTCCACCTCACGTGATCTGAAAATTGCTTGTCTGGAAGCTGGATTTTAAGATTTTGAACGGTTTTGAAAAGGGCTAGCTTGGATTTTAAAGGGATAAACACTATCGAGAATTTCAGGGATTTCAAGTTCAACCTTTTATTTCAACACCTTATTGGACTTTCATAATTGGATTTTCGTTAGGATGCTTTTGAGTTATGATATAACCGAGAAGTCGAGATAAAAATGTGATAAGGGCCCATATCACATACTTATTACGACCCATTGGGGATATCATGGTCATGACGAAGATACTGTAAGGGCCTTATAGGTGCACTTATGAGGTTCTTACGGGGTCTATGGCGTGATCTTCGGACTCACCGATTTCAAATTCCTCCCCCTTGCTTTAGAATGATTTTAGTCTCGGGGACGAGACTTGTTTTTAGAGGTGGATGAATGTAAAGGCCGAATATATTTTTATAGTATTTTAATATTATTTTAAATAAGTGTATTATTATTTTATTGAATATATGAAAGTGGGATAAAACTCGTCCTCAAGCACCAGTGTCGATTTTAAAATCCTTCCGGCATTGTTTTAGAATTGGGTTTTGACGGAATTTGATTCCGCTTCCGAGCTCCGAGTCGTGAATAAATTATTTCACTTCCGAAGATGATTTAAAAGTCGATTTAAATTCCTAGTGTCGGGTTTTGCTTTAGTGAGCGGGATTGAAGTCGAGCGAGCGGGTTTTGGGTCTATTCCGCTATTTTTGAATTCCTTGGTATTGTTGGGACCATTCCCCTATTTTATTTTCATTCCTCTTTTCTTCTCTCTCTCTCTCCCCCTCTCTCTCTCGTTAGCCAGCAACCCCAATTGCAATTTGAGGCAAGTCACAGCTGGTTTTGTCCCTATATGTGTACTAATCTCCCATCTCCGGACTCTTTCATATGCAGCAGCACCCACAAACCTACCCCTACTCTCTCTCCCCTTTCTCTGTTCTCTGCAGCCACCCACACTCGCCAACAATCACCATTGAAATTTGTCCATTTCTGTTCTAGCTGTCGAGCCGCCACCACCGGCGCCCTTTCCTTCAATCGTCGTTGACAGCTCCGCCAGCAGCTCACACCACTTAGTTGTTCGTCGTCGTCGTCGGACAGCCAGAAGACCCGCACCTCGCCCCTTCTTTGTCATTTTCGTCGAGAAACCCAGTGGCACCACTTCCTCCTCCGTCAAGTAGCAGCTTAGCAGCACCATCTCTAACGACCGGCGTAGCCAGAACCGCCACCCAGAACAATCCCGGAGCCACGAAGATTCTCTGCTCCCCTGTTTTCCGTTCCGGGTTTGTTTCGTTCTCTTTGATTTCGGTTCTAATATCCTTCACATCGCACTCCTACTCAGATCTCCCTCTCCCTAGGCCCAAGGAGACCTCCTTCCCCGTCGACTCGTAGTCGGAAACCGCTAACGGAGCCGGAGAACTCGCCTCGGAGTCGGGATCGCGCCCCGCCTCGGTAATCTCTCTCTTGCTCCCTCTCTTTCACTCGCGTTTGATTTCTTTTGGGTCGGTTAAGGTCGGAATCTCGTGTCGATCTCCTGGTTGAAATTTGGGGCGAAACGGACCACCGGAGGCCGGGCTCTCCTCTCTTCTTCCTCCGTCGCTTTTCCGATCCAAGCAGTTCCGATTCAATCGATTTGGGAAGAAGAAGCTGTTGAACCGGGTCTTCCCGTTTGTTTTCTATTTTCCTTGGTTCGGTTCTTCTTTATTTTCCGGTCTGGGTCGGTTAAGGGAGAGCAGGGTTGGTTTTGGAGCCAGGTCAGCGAGTTGGGTCGGGTTTCCTTGTGGGTTTGGATCTGGGTATGAGTGTGGGCTGTTGGTTTGGGCTGGGGCCTTTGGGGTTTGTTTTATGGGTGGTTAAATTCATGTTTTACTTGTTATGTTACTATATAGTTGATAGTTATTATTCTTATTATTTTATGATGATTCTGAGAATTTATATCTTTAAATTATTTTAAAGATAATATTATTTGGAAATATATTTGTGATGATTAATATGTTATTTTAGGAATTTGAAATGAATTATGAGTTGTGATTTTAGATATGGTTGTGCAAATAGAATTATTTTGTTACTAAGTGTCGGAATTTACTTATGTAATGGTTTTGAAAACAAACATGCCGGGATTGTGTTAATAATATGATTTTGGGAATTTGTTAAGGATTTAAATGATAAATGTCGGAATTTGGCCAAGTAAGATTTGAGAAATTATTTTGAACATGAGTTGACTTAATTTGGGATTTAAGAGTTTGGAGAGTATTGTTGGTATGTTTTATCAATGGTTTTGATTGGAAGAAGGCTTTTGGTTGATGTTGATCAAATCGGAAAGGTTTTGAAAAAGGGGTTTTACTATCGGTTGGTTTTGAGCATGTTGAGAACGTGGAGTTCGTGTGTATGATTGATGGACCGGTAGCTTATGGAAATGGCTTGATGATAGGTGGGTATTGCTTTTGGATCGCTTTGGACTTGCATTTGGGCCCTTGCTTGCGTTATTTTGCTGTTCTGCATCTTCAGGTAAGTTCCCTAGGGGGCTTACTCAGCTTGGACATTCATGCTTGTTGTTGCATTTTATGTTAGGTGTTGCATATGCATAAAAGCATGCCATGTAGTATCATGTTTAGGTTGCACTAATTGATTGAGCATCCGCTTACTTTATGCGTTTGAAAAGAGAACGGCCGTTATCTGAGTCTTTAGAGTCGTTGCTAGGGTCATTGGGGCATTCGTGTTTCATATCGTTTTGGTCCCAGTCGAGTCTTATATATGATCTGGCTGCGGCGGTGACCGAGCGTCCTACCTGGGTTGCTTCGGAGTGAGGTACGGACTGATAGGCTGCGGCACCGACCGAGCGTTCTACCTGGGCTGCTTCGGAGCGAGGTACGGACATATATGCCCAGAGTGGGCACGGATCAGGGGATATGCCTTTTGGCATTGTCTTTGGCCCTTTACAGTATTTCTGCTTATTATTACAACTAGGAGCATGCTAGTGTGTTTAACTTTCGTACTGCATTAGAGCATCTTTATTAGGTATAGCACATACTATGTAGCCTCAGCGAGGACTGCCGGTCCCGGATGAGTGGCTCGAGCTGACTCCTTTCCCCGTTCTTCTTTTAAAGGTATTTTCTGCAGATTTTGAGTGCTCGATGTGTATATGATGGGGTTCCCTTTTTGCGAATCGAAGAACCTAGCTAATTCTCTAACTCGTTACAAATGGTAATCACCCACTTATGATTTGGTTTTGACCCGGCTTAGTCGTGGCACCTTGTATCTAAATTTTGTTTCCGCCTTACTTCCGTTTGAATTGATTTTCGCAACATAGTCCCTAGGACAGGTTAAGGGTACCCAACGGCCCTTCGATGTTTTTAGGGTTTGAGATCCCTCTTTCGACTAATCTTAAAATGAGTTTTAAACCTCGACCCGTACCTGGATTGCAAGATCCGAACAAGGGGTTTTATCCCTTGAAACGTAACCCGGAAATCATAATTCTGGGCCGTTACAGTGTATGTAAGTTTGAATCATTGATCAAGAATGTAAGTGGGGTAATTTAGAATGTAAGTGGGGTAATTTTTGAAGCTTGTTCTTTTCTATTGGCATATATGTTTTTCTTCAATATCAATATGATTTTTTTTTTCTTTGTTACAAATGCTACTGGACAATGTTTTCGTGTCCAACAAAGTCACTTGTACGAGCTCATGAGATTGAGCTCGAGCTCGGCTCGAGTATAAGCGAGCTCACGAGCTCAAGCTCTGCTTGAGTGCAAACGACCTCGAGCTTGAGCACTTTCCCTAGCTCGTGAGCCGAGCTCGAGTACTTGCTTGAGCTCGTTTTCATATGGAGCTCGAGCTCGACTCGTTTACAAACGAGTGGAGCTTGAACGAGCCGAGCTTGAACACCAAGTACTTGAGCTCGTGAGCTCATATATCACCTCTAGAATTAAGGGACCTTTACTTAGATCTTGTAATCACATGTTATGTGGTATTTCATATTATTAGATTCTTAAATATCATCACAAATGTGTCCTCAATAAAAATGTCATTTACAAACAATGTCATCACAAATGATTGAGATCAATGCGGTGGAATTACAAATGTCATCAATGAATAAAAGTCATCATTTAAAATATGTCATCAATGAATAAAAGTAATCATTAAAAAGATGTCATCACAAATATTATCAATGAATAAAAGTCACCATTAAAAAAATGTTATTACAAATGATTGCATCAATGAAGTGTAATCACAATGTGTCATCAATGAATAAAATTATAATCGATGAAAATATAATGATATACAATTGATTAATTAAAAAAGTGGCATTAAAACACTAATTTGAAAAAAGTTGCATCACATTAAACAAAAAAATGCCATCAAAACACTACTTTGCAAAAAATATGGCATCACGGGAAAAAAAAAATCATCAAAAAATTGACATAAAAAGTGTCATCAGTAGTCAACCGTAAAAAAAATGGCATCAATGGTCAACCTGGCATCATAGTAAAAAAAATGTCATTAAGGTTTGAAAAAAGTGGCATTCAAAAAGTGTCATCAAACCATTTCATTAGAAAAGTGGCATCAAAGTGAAAATAAAATGTCATAAAAAATGGCATCAAAACGGTAAAAAAATGGCATCACAAAAATGTCATCACTTTATATATATATATATTTTTTTAAAAAAAAACATGAGTTGGTCAACGTTGACCGGTCAAAGGTCAATGTTGACCGGTCAATGATCAAAGAGCTGACCATTGACCAATTAATACCCATTTGGGGAATGGACTACCTAATCTAATTTAACAAGTTTTTTTATCTACTTAGCTAATTGAACTTTCTAAATAGTCTACTAACCTAAATCACCCAAAAATTAATTAGTTTAGATGTGAAATCTAAACTAAATAATTGGAGAGTCTCATGCAGTGGCGGAGTCACTGCATGAGACTCATGTAGTTTAGATGTTAACTTTTACCTTTCAAATATTTGCTCAAATATAGTTTAGATGTTAACTTTTACCTTTCAAGTTTCGAAATCTTGCTCAAATACTGTATAAGATTGGAGAGTCTCATGTAGTGAAGGAGTCAGGATTCTCGGAGCCAGAAACTAGAACTTTTTTATTTTAATTCTCCTTCATTCCTTATCACTCGAGCTAGATAAAACTCTTATTTTAAATATCATTTACAGATGTTATATTATTTTAAAAATACTAAATATATGGGAAAAAATATGTTTTTTTAAAATATCAATTCACTTTGTAATTTTTTTTAAGTGTTAAAGAACTTGAGTCCATATTAACTTAAATTATCTTCCCAATTGAGATTTTTGTATCATCAATACTACATCCGTTGCAAAATATAAGGTCTTTTACTTTTTGGCACGTTTTTTAATGAGCTAAAAACTCTATGAAATATTAAATTTTTATTAAATTTTTTTACATAGTATTATACATATTAAGTAAAAGACCTTATATTTTGCAACGGAGGTAGTAATATTTTATGTTAAATATCCTAATGTTATAATATCTCGTGAAATATTTTGAACTTTAGATATAAATGCGTTTTTTTATTCTAGAGGAAAATTCTAAATTTGCAAAACCACCCACATTACACAAATATTTTACAAAAACACCTATATTTACAAAAACACTTATAAATGCGTTTTTGTTATAAATTATATACATTGATTAAAAAAAACATTTGCAAATAGTAGCATATAACTTAGTTTATTTGATTACAAAAAAAATCAGTTGTCAAACATTGATTGTTTAAGTATCTCAAATGAAATAACTTTGGAAAAATATTAGGTTGTTCAATCATCAATGAGAGAGTAAATAGATAAACAGTTGAAGAAATTGTCCGCAAAATAAATGATCAACTAAGTAAATAGCGTGCTAATGTAATATTACAACATGGTCGTGCTATCTTAATTGGCTTAAACATGCCTCTAAACCACTTTACACAATGCAAAATTTTATGCTCTCTAGTTCAATTCACAAGGAATTGGACCCGGTATATGTGGGTTAAACCCATACACTATAAATATCTTAAAACAACTCATCTTCTAAAGTATAAGCAGAAATGGAGGGGGGGGGGGGGGGGCATCATGACGAATATATGGTCGAAACTATACTCTCTTATTGATAAATTCAAAATTAGTCTAATGTGGTAAGTGGGAAATGGTAAAAGTGTAAAACAATTAACTTTTGGACAGACAATTAACTTACCACATCCCTAATAAAAGCATAGAGAAGAACTGCCCACCGATTAAAGATGAACAAGAGAAAGTGAGTGGCTACATTATGGGAGGACAATGGTGGTTGGAAAAACTGAATGCAAATATTCCACACATTATAGTTAAAAACATTTATGAACATCCTTCTTCCAAAAAATTATTTCGATGACAGAGTATACTGGTGGCTAGATAAAGAAAGATGGTTCAAAATGTCAAGTGACGAAAACACATGGACTTGGAAAACTAATGCCCCTTCAAAGGTAAAAAAAATTCCTTTGGATGATAGGCCAAAAGGTTTTCCCAACGACTATCTGCGTAGCTCAAAAGGGTGTGGTTGTACCAACGACTTGTATACTTTGTAACCAAACGACGGAGGACGATACTCATATCCTTGTAGAATGTCAATATACCAATAACAAACTTTCTTGGGCATTGTATATCCGTCAATCCATTAATAGCTTAATTGCAAGTTCGAGGGAATTCACGCCCATTTTATCCTTACTAGGTAATAAAGTTAAGAAATAAGAAAATGAAAAGTTAGCGTTTACTTCACTTGGTGGACTATCTGGTACATTAGAAACCAAGTAGTGTTTACAGAAAAAGCACTACCAAATCAGGAGTCGGTCAAGCAGATTTTTGTAAATCATATGGGAAATTGGAGGGAAGACATCCTTATACGAAAAAGACACCAAGACGAACAAGTCTAGACAAAAGGAGCAATGCAACAAAATAAGGTAACATCCCGACAATAATCCTCCATCCGGAGAAAGCCACATCAAGGCAAGTTCAAACTTAATTTTGATGGATTAACTATTGATAATTAATAATAACAGCACAACTAGCTTTATTATTCGAGACCGAGATGATTGTCCTATCCAATTAGGATATGATTATATTGGTCGTCATACCCTAATAAAAACAAAAATTTTGGCTCTAAGATAGAGCGTAACACAATCTATCGCATTACAAATAAAAAAGGTGCACACCTAGCATGACTCCCAAATTATCATAAATCATTTGAAAACCAATTATAGATGTCCATTAGAAGTTGAACTGGTGCTTGGTTTTGCTCTTCGTTTGCATCCTTCATTTGACGGTCGTTGTTTTGCCTAGTTTTTTCTTTTTAGTAGAGTGAGTACAACCTGTTGCTTCGTCAATTTTCTTTCCTTTTTTTTTTCATTGTATGTTTCATCAAAAACGGTTAATCCATCTCTCGATCCATCAAAATCCGTTACTCAATCTCTTAATTTTTACCTTTATTAAAAAATAAAAAATAAAATCAAACGTAGCTCAAATCCAATTCTAAAATTTCATTTCACTTTCACGCTCGACGGTCGACAAATTCCAGATAAATCGAAATCCAACAAGAACAGTTTTTGAATCAGAATCTCGAATTTCAACTGTCTTTCACTCTTTCGTGATTCCTCCTGCGTCGTCTCTCCGCGAACTCCCACTTCCTGTTTCGCCATAAATTCCGAGAGTTGCGAGGCGAGGACCAAGATGGCGATGCCGGCACCGAGAGTACTGTCTGTGGCGACCACCGGCGAGTCCGGCGCATACCGGACGGTGCAAGACGCGGTCGACGCCGTCCCCCTCGGCAACAATTGCCGCACGGTGATCCGCGTCTCCCCCGGCGTCTACAGACAGCCAATCCACATCCCGAAGACCAAGAATTTCATCACGCTCTGTGGAATCTCCCCCGAAGAAACTGTTCTCACTTACAATAACACCGCGACTAAGATCGAACATCACCAGGTTTCAATTCCTAAACCCTACCCGCCGCTTTTCCTTTATGTTTTTTTTTCCTGATTTTGTTTTTGGCTTTAATTTGTTTGGGGCAATGCGAATTTCAAGCCGGCGAGGTTGATTGGAACGGGGACGTTTGGGTGTGGGAGTGTGATTGTGGAAGGAGAGGACTTCATTGCTGAAAATATCACCTTTGAGAACTCAGCTCCTCAGGTTACTGTCTTTTCCCCTTTTCATTGCACATTATGATTTATGACTTGGCCTTGCTTGATTATGAATTTTTAAGAGTTGATCAATATACCTAAAACTTTAGCTGCTTTATCTGGAACAATGAAATGGATTCCTCCACCGATTGTTTATATTTTCTGCTCCCTCTTATGAATTTGTAGGGATCTGGACAAGCTGTGGCAGTGAGAGTTACCGCTGATCGTTGCGCGTTCTATAACTGCAGATTTCTTGGTTGGCAGGTATTCTATGCCTATATTAGTGCGCTCTTATGTAAATCTCAGATGTGTGAGCTCCAAGTTTATATAGTACTTGATTTAGATTGTCAAACATGAAAGATTTGCCAGTTTGTAACCCATTATTATTTGTGTGGGTTGCGTTTGGACAAGATTTTGCTGGCGCAAGGGCTGCCGAATAAGTTGTATTGCATGCACGAGTTAGTTTTGTGTGAATATAATTTTTTGATTTACTCTACAGATCTTTTGCTTTGCTCTAGTTAGTTGCTTGGTGCCTGGTGGTATTGTGTTTAGTAAATCAGCTGCTTGCATATTATTTTTGTAGTTCGTCTATTACTGGAGAGGGGTCTATGTTTTAAGCGCATCATATATTTCATTTCCTCTTGAGTATGAGGCATTGTACGTTGCTAGGATACACTCTATCTGCATCACGGGAGACAGTATTTGCGCGACTGTTACATCGAAGGAAGTGTGGACTTCATTTTTGGTAATAGCACTGCTCTTTTGGAACATTGCCATATTCACTGCAAATCAGAGGGATTTATTACAGCTCAGAGTAGGAAATCCTCTCAAGAAACTACCGGATATGTGTTCTTAAGGTAAGGATAAAACTCTTGAATTTTCTTATCGAATCATTGTGATGCATCTTTTGTTCCTAACATTCTTGTATTGTTCTGCTTTAGCCATTTTAACATTAATTAGAATGAACTGTTACAAAATGAATTTCTGGTCAGAATATTTCTTGACTCGTTTATTATTATGATGGCTTCCAAAATGTGCCTTTGATTAATTAGAATTGAGTGACCTTTGTTGTTGTGAGAAAGAAAACTCTGATCTCACCAAAAAAAAAAAAACTCTTAGTGGTTGGATATGCAGCTATATCTGTTGATATCTAGCTCACAAAATAGGAGGTGTTTTCTGTCATAGGCAAGGAATTGTGGTGATATAAGATGTAATGAAATTTCCCATTATTGAGATACCTTTTTCATTGGTGCTTCACATGCTCTGCAGATGCTTCGTGAAGTTCTTATAGGCTTGCAATGTCACAGTCTGTACTTTGTAGGCAATTAGGCATGTTTGCCTGCCCTCCAATAAAACAACTACGAACCTGGATAAGTTAGTGCCTTTTTTTTTAATTTTTACGTTTAGTTTAGGGGTAGGAGAAATTTGTATGTAGCCATGCCTCTAGGAGGCTGTTTTTGAGGGATTCCTGCCCCATGCGAAGCAATGAGAAAACAATCACGCTATGCTACCATAAATGAACCATTATTACTTATTAGGCAATGGTAAAACATAGATAACTAAAGTGAATCCAACTGAAGCAATAATAGCTCAACGCAAACTTAGCAAAGTACGAATTAACAGGTGAATAGAATAATCATGTACACGTGTCAAGCCTATAAAATGGGAGACTTCTAGGTAAAATTGGGTAACAAAATCCTATGCAGAAAACCAACAAGATACTACTCCATAGGTTTGTCAAGACAATAAGGTTTGATACTGCTTTTATAAAAGCACCTTTTGCCTTTGTTATAGCTTATATTATTAGCATTTGACGCCTTTGCTTACAGCTTATCCAACTGAGCCTTGTAAAGAACGTGTCAATGATTTATATTTTAGGTGTGTCATCACTGGTGTTGGGAGGCCATCATATACGCATCTTGGTCGGCCATGGGGTCCCTTTGGAAGGGTGGTATTTGCATACACTCATATGGATCATTGTATCAACCCAGTTGGCTGGCACAACTGGAACAATGTTGAGAATGAAAGAAGTGCTTGCTTTTATGAATATAGGTAGTTTGTTACTTTTCCAAATTCTGTGAGACCCTAAATATAACCAGCTCTCTGTTTTCTCCATTTTATTTTTGACCCTAATCTTTCACATTTTGCATAATGCTTCGATTAACAGTTGCAGTTGCTGCTATTTTGATTGTTTTTTTAAATTGCTTTCCTGATGATTTGGTGGCTGCTTTGTGAAAATCAACCCAATGTCTATATGCTTCTTGTTTCTATTCCTGAACCTGATATTGGGAAAGTTAATGAATAGACCATTAGAAAGAACATACTTTGGTTGATTTAGTTGAAAATTTCCAGGTTTCCCTCATTTTTTCAACTAGCCTTTCCACACTTTTCACTTGTCCTGATTCTCTTAGAACATTTGCCTGAGTCTGAAGTGCTAGAAAATTGATGTTTTTAGCTAAAAAGAAAGTGTTCTTCGGTGGCAATGCCACCACAGGATTAATGAGTTGTGCTCGGTTGGAATGTTCATTTTTTTTTTCAATAGATGTTATAACTGAAATCTGCAGGATTTGTGATAAAATTATTTCAGTCATTTACAGCTTCAGCTTCTAACCGGAGATCCAACGCATTGGTTTTTAACTGCAGGTGTTCTGGCCCTGGTTGTTGCCCTTCAAAACGGGTAACATGGTGCAGAGAGTTGATAGATGAAGAAGCTTATCAGTTCCTCACTCACTCCTTCATAGATTCAGATCCTCAAAGACCTTGGCTATTACAAAGAATGGGCATCAGAATACCATGTTCTGCTTAATAGAGGATCATATAGCTGGCGGTACTCTGCGAGACCTATCCAACCCTTGAAGACGTCCAATGAATTTCTGTATGAATAAATCTGTATTATTCAGTGTTGCCACTTCTGTCTGTTGAACAATGCGACTTTTTGGGCTTTACCTATATTGTGCAAATATGAGATATGCATGATGTTTTAGAGCATCAACAGGAGGAGTTGTTTCAATAAAGTTATAATCAGCAGTATCCATTTCTGTCAAGATCACCAATAATCAGAACACGAGCACGACCCGTGCTTGAAGCAGTGAAACCGGCTACGATCCCTGATCACAATTTCCCTGTGATACACTGATGAAGCAACCTTCATAGCCGAATGACAATCTCGGCATATACGAAGATTCTTGAATATGTAGAGAGGCATGCCTGGTTTGGTGCTTATTAGCCCAAAGCAAACCGCTAGCTTCTCACTGTGACTGAACAATGCTTGCTCTTTCTCCTCCAGTCCTTCCATGGTGCTCTCCCCGTCGCAACCGGGGAAAACCTGGGCAGCTGTTTCCGGGACATAACCAGCTGATCTCAACTTCTGTATGACTTCATCCAGCTTCGAGTAGATCTCCAGAGCACAAGGATGTGACTTGTCGCCTGCGCTGAAATGATGAACCTGCCCTTCAACGTGAATGGAGCTCATCCCAGGGACCTTTCGGATGCCCTTCTCCCTTACAACGCTGCGAAGATGATTCGCCTTTTCCTGGTTCCCGGACAAGGCATACATGTTGGAGAGCAAAACATGGCATTCTGTATTCTCAGGATCCACCTCAACCAAGTGCTGTAACAGTGTTTCAGCCAAATGGAGCTTCCCATAAAACCTGCAAGAGCCTAGAAGAGATCCTAGAATGACTGAATTAGGGCGAATCGGCATCTTCCGGACAAACTCCTCCGCCACCTCGAGTTTCCCGGATCGACCGAGAAGATCCACGACACAAGCATAATGTTCGATTTGTGGTCTGATGCCATACAAGGTCTTGAGATTGTTGAAGTAATACAGACCCTGATCAACTAAGCCAGAATGGCTGCACGCGTTCATCAGGCACGTCATAGTAACTGCATCCGGCCTGACTTCCTTAACCATACGAGGAACCAGCTCCAACGCAACCAGACCGAGCCCGTGCATAGCTAACCCGCAAAGCAAAGCATTCCATGTCACCACATTCCTATACCGCATGTTCCAGAAGACACTCAATGCCACGTTCATCCTACCACATTTCGCATACATATCTACCAACGCGGTTCCTACCATAGGGTCCATCTCGTCTTCATCCATGACCTTTAACGCATAGGCGTGAACCCACTTGCCAATCATCGCATCACCGGACACTGAGCAGCCGCTCAACAGCGAACAGAGAGTCACATAGTTCAATCTAATTCCGAAACTAAACACCATTGCACCAAGAAGTGCAAATGCTTCCTTTGTGAAACCATTCTCCACATAGCCCCTTACCATGATTGTCCAAGCCACCTCATTTTTCTCCGGCATTGCGTCGAACAACGCCCTCCCGCTCTCTAGACCTTCCCATCTCACCAAGCCATCCAAAGCCACAGTCCAAGTGATGACACTCTTGTCCTCCATCTCATCGAAAACCCTCTTGGCATCGCTGATCAACCCACATTTGGTGTACATTCCAAGCATCGAATTGCGCACTCTGAGCGTAAATGGCAAGCCCATCTTCACCATTACTCCGACGCCATGCTCACCAGCTCTCGCATTCCCCAACTGCGCGAACGCAGTAAAGACGCAAACCATGGTAGCATCGTCGGGCATCACAGCAAAGCCACGCATTTCCCTGTAAAGATCAACAGCCTCAACGGGCATCTTCAGATGGGTGTAGCATCCTAGAAGAGCAGTCCAGTCAAAAGCGTCTTTGTGTGAGTGGGGAATTTCGTCGAACACCTTGTGGGCGTATAGTGAGTGACCGCATTTGGAGTACAAGTGGAGAAGGGCATTGGAGACGTAGGCTTCCGGGAAGGATGTGAGGCCGGTTGTGATGGCGGCGGCGTGGAGCTTCTCGCCGTCGGCGAGGGATGCGCGGCGGGCGCTGCACCTTATCAGGGAGCGGTAGTGACGAGACAGTGATGCGACGGAGAGGGAGTTGGTCATGGGAACAAGAAGCCTGCATTCAGAAATCAGAATCATTCAGCAGGAGCTCCCCGGTTGAGCCGGCGACGAAACGACATCGTTTTGGCCAATTTAAGGCTATAGTTTTAAATGAAATAAATGTAATATTTTAGTTTTTGAAATCACGCTTTCAAACTGCTACTCACCTTTAAATTTCCATTTACAAGATGAGAAAATGGTAGGGAATATACCAAAATTTTGAACATCTTGCAAAAATGACATTGCAAATCTATCATTTTGACACCCCCTTGCAAATTATACCCATAAACATTTTTGCAAAGTTAAGATTTTTTTGGTATATCTATACAAATTGGCCTTGTTTTAAATTTGGGTCAATTAGGATTTGGAACATTTTATAAATATTTTGAAAAAAGGCAAATATAATTCAATTATTTGAAGAACACAGATGGGCCCACGCACAGACGCACTACTTGTTGAGCACATCCCTCCCCCTTTCTTCTTTCCCTTTCCTGTTACTCTTGACCTTCATACATCTCCTTTGATCGCTCGCCGGCGATCAATCCTACTTCAGAATCCCCAATTAAGGTCAGTTCGTCGTTGTTCCTCTTAACCCCCCTCTATTTGCTTAATCAATGGAGTTGATCGTTTATTGTGCTTGAAATCTTTGTATTTATTTCTACAGATCAAGAGTTTTGAAGAAATTTAGGGCATCATGACTGAGGCATTCGAAGGGTACGAGCGCCAGTACTGCCAGATTTCCGCCAATCTCTCAAAAAAGTGCAGTGCTGCTGCTCTTGCTGATGGAGGTAAATGGAATAGATAGATGCGGACAATTGAAATAGATACTTTGATTATGTGGATTTCATGACATGAGTGATTATTGGTGGTGTTTTCTTTGAATTTTCGTCTACCATGGATGAATTAGTCTTATTATCAGCGGCAAAGCTGAGATTTCTATTTTTGGTGATGGTGAAGACGGAAAAGAGAATGATCGAGCTAGGGATCGGAAAGAGGTAGATATAGCAACGCAAAATCCGTGCTTGTGCAAAATAGCATGAATTCTGTTCTGCAAAGCAATATCTGTGCTAGTGCAAAATAGCGACAAAGCATTAATTCTGTGCTTGTGCAAAACAAAATCAGCCACACCAAAGACTATAGCAAATCATGAATTCTCCCCATGAGTGAGGAGAATCAAGGATAGAGACTTCATGCTTTGCAGTTATCTTCGGTGTGGCTGATCGTACCACTTGTTGGCAGTTTGAGGATTTAACCTTGTCAAGGGGCTAATATGGTTCATAATTGTTAGATCTTGAGTTATCCATCTTGGTTTCAGCAAATGTTTAATAAGAAGCCTATCCCATTTGCCCCTTTGGATGGATTTGGAATCATTGCAGTTCTCATAATAATAGGCCTGTGTCAGGTGTGTGTGTTCAAGTTCCTAAAAGTGGTAGCCTCTCAGACTGTCAGACCCATAGTTTTCTTTATAGGGGTCTTGGAACTAGCAATCACAATCATATTGTCAAAAATAAAAGTAGAGGTTCTTTGCATAAATGTACAAGAATAGAACTCTTCAGTTTCTAGGCGCCATGTAAACTTCAATTCCACCCTTTCACATGTATAAGGTTGCATTCAAATATTGTTCCTCTATACTAACATAAAAATTGGGCGGTCATGTTGGTAAGAGGTTGAAATAGGGTATTTTGAACTTGACCAGAAAAAGTCTTTTGTTGGTTACCCCTATGTGGTTATTTGGTTTCTGGACCGCCCCTTTTAGCCTTTATTGAAGTCTTGTTTGGCATTGCTCATCAGTGTCTCGTTTTCTTAGTCTTCATCAAGCAACTTCTATTTCTCCTTAGACATTATATTTTTTTATTTTTAAAGACTCCGCATGTTGGTGCCTATCAATCGTTATGTTTGAAGGCCTAAAGGGTGAAAGCTTATCTATTTTATAAACTGTAGTGACTACACTCAGTCATCCTTTCCCATGTATGTGGGTTATAATTCTGATGGTTGTTGTTGAAATGATAGTACTATAAGCTTAACACCTTGCTGCTGTTACCTAGGCTACCACCATATGTCTCTGCCGGTTAACCTTTGCCCATATATATAAAATAAATTCCGAACCGTCATGGGTCCAGCTTTTGATCAATGTTTTAAGTCATGGTAGAAGAAGTTTGATCCACACATAGATATCATTAATCCAGGTCTGAGCTTTTTGAAACATAAACTTTATATATACTGTTGGAAACTAATTAGGATGTAATGAATTGAAATTTATGTAGCTTTAGACATAATTGTTCTCAAAGTGATCTTTTCCCTGCTAAAATTTATGTAGCTTTAGACATAATTGTTCTCAAATTGAAATTTATGTAGCTTTAGACATAATTGTTCTCAAAGTGATCTTTTCCCTGCTAAAATCCTTTATCAACTTACTTGAGTTTAGTTAAAAGATTTTCAAATCAACTAATAAATTCAATCATCATTTCTGAAGGTATTTTTATAGGACATCTAATAGAATTATTAATAAATGAAGTGGTTGGGAAAATATGATAAACTAAATATTTATCACAAAAATGGAAAATTTCCATCTCTGTTTAGTTGGAAGAAAAAAAATTCCATGCCGTTGTGTCAGATTGAACTTGCTGGAATACCCTCCTTGAATTGGTGATGTATATCAGGATGTACAAGGAATCCGCTCATTCTTGACGAAACCCACTTAGGAATGGGTTTCATGCTTTAGGTGGAATTCTAAATGCATGAAGAATAGCCAACTTATGATTCTTAAATATTCAGTAGATGTGGAAGAAACAAGATCATCTGGATAGCAGCAGCAATTTCACTTTGAACTTCAGTCAGCTAATCTTGAAGGGAGAAAATTATCTACTTCTCTAGGAACTAAAATTTGATTATATCTCAAAGATTTTATTTAACAGCATAAATCCCAGGAGAATCTTACTAGAAGGGTTTTGATGATTACTTAATTTATAACAACTATACATTCTAAATTGGGATGGTAGTGTGAAAGGGTGTCTTGTCCCTATATCTATGATAAGAAAAAGTGGTGTTACAAGTTCTTCTTGTCTCTTCATTATTCCATGGTAATCTTAATTACAAACTCTTTGATATGCATTTCTGTACTCAGCAGTGATATTTGACTGGCAAGTAAGTGGACATGGTTTCTTGAGCATGTGTAATAGAATAGCATGGATTAATCTATGACGTGAATAAAAAGGTGATGCCTAGATATGCGCCTTGTGCTAAGTGACTGATATCATATTTCTAGGCGTGCCCTTCATAGACTTGAGACAACATAACTAAACAAATAAATCCTAAAGTCAAATACTCTGTAATACATTTCATTTTAAACATACTTTTGAAAATTAGAAGTTGCCCTCCCTTCCATTCTTTCTAAATATGATGCTACTAGCATAACTGAAACACCACATATCACTTGGCATATTTAGATTTTATGTATTATTGCATTCATCAATATTGGTTTCCTTATTTGAGGCCTGATATATGCAGTGACATAAATTTGGATATCATGACCAAAAGCTTCGTTTCTGCAGAAAAGAAGAAGCAAAAGATTGTGGAAGTTAGAGCTGGTATTGAAGAAGCAGAAAATCTGGTAGAATCTTGGACTTTTAGCAGTTTTTATGATTGCTTGATCTTCTTTTTGATGTTTTTTCCTGTACTTAAATCTTGTCAATTTCACGCTTTCCAGATCCGGAAAATGGACCTTGAGGCCAGAAGTATGCAGCCCAATGTTAAGGGGATGCTTCTTGCCAAACTACGAGAATACAAATCTGATTTGAACAACTTGAAGAGTGAAGTGAAAAGGCTTTCATCAGGGAACACTAATCAGGCTGCTCGGGATGAATTGTTAGAGTCAGGAATGGCTGACACAATGGCGGTATTACAAATCAATCTTGCTCCCGAGTTTTACAGTTCTGATGATTGCTTATTTAGTTGGATATCCTGAGATATTGTAGATTAGCAGAGCTTGGTTGATTTTTGACGATTATATGTAGAATGAGTCAATACCTATGTGAATAACATGTTCTACCAAATTGCCTACAGAAGTGTCCGATACCTTGGTTTAAGATGGGTAGAAAACATCTCTACTTTGAAAATCAAAGTATTCCATTGCTGTAGATACATATTAGCTGGAGAAGCTTGCAATTGACATGTAAACTTGCTTAAAAACTAATTGATCTCTGATGCCTAGCAAATATGCAGTTCTTCTTTATCTAAGTTTTTTTTCTTTATTACTATTAAATGCTGTTAGCAGTCATTTCTTTTTTTAATATGATTATTCTATGATCATTTTGACTGTTTCCATAGCATTTACTTGTTATCTACTTGGCTAATGATGCCTATAGCAAAATGTATTTTTATTTCCTCGAAGCCATATTTATTTTTGTCAGCATTATCTGCAGAATCTATTCCTGACAGAGATGTTTATTACATGTGTTAAAAAAAACTCTTTGACTTTGCTGTTGGATTGACTAGGTTTCATCTGATCAAAGAGCAAGATTGATGGTGTCAACAGGGAGACTGAACGAGTCTAGTGACAGAGTCAGGGACAGCAGAAGAACCATGCTCGAGACAGAAGAGCTTGGGGTTTCAATTCTTCAAGATTTGCATGGACAGCGACAGTCCCTATTACATGCCCATGACACAGTAATGGCCTCAAGCTCCGCTCTTTTAATTGGATCTTGTTACTTTTTCTGGCATTGTGAAATATTTTAGGTTTATATTCTACTTGTGTTTGCTGTATCTGCTCTGAACCACTGTGGACATCGCTTAGTCATGTTATTCATAAATAATGGACCAAGTTTGAATCTGACACTAGAAGGATTAAATAGATGCTTGTTTTTGTTCTGATTCAGATAAATGAGGATTCTCTTAACTTTTTGGACTTCTCTTTGTACAGCTTCATGGAGTCGATGACAACATTAGCCGGAGCAAGAAAATCATGAACAATATGTCTAGGCGAATGGGCAGGAACAAATGGATCATCAGTGCCATTGTTGCCGTCCTTCTGATTGCTATTGCTCTCATCTTGTATTTCAAACTTAGGTAAGTGCTGGCAACTGTGCATTTCGGACGCAAGTTTTATGTCAACAAAGAGATGAAACGCTCAATTGTTCACCTTTTTATTTTCCGGCTCTTGCTTATATTGGTTTGCATGGTGTTATTGTTGTGCTGTAGTGCTTTTGCAAGTTTGGTAATCTGGTTCATTGGTTTGTTCCCTAATATAACATGTTTGATCCCTTTTTGGAGTGAAAATTTCAGTGCTGATTATTGTTTATGGTGTTCTTCATGAATATTTAATGCTCATAATTAATTTGTGATACTTTGTACCAAAAACTCAAACTGAAGATTGCAATTGAGATGAAACCCCTTTCCTTAAGTTGAAAAATGGAAAGGTGCTCAATAAAGCTCTTCTTCACATGTTCTAAATATGCCCTGTTCACATGGCTCGAGCCGGAGACGGACAATGTAAGCGTTTATATTGTAAAATCGATTTTCGACGAATGAAAGACATATATGGTAGAATTGTTACTATAGAATACAACCCTAATCAACGACTCATTACTTGTTAATTGCTATATAAAGATGAGTCTCTTTTCAATCTATTTTGCATCTCTCTCTCACAATACATATATATGCACATCTTGTTGCCCTTTTCTTGCAAAATGAAATCAAAATCATGTACAACAACAGTACAAGTGCAAAACAAAATAAGGCTTTTCACTCTCGTTGATTCAAGCTCAAACACAAATCCAGACAAACATGCTTTCATCTTGAGTTGCTCCCCCATAAATTTTGACAAAAAAAAATAAGTGTTAAAAAGCATCTGTTGCTCAATCTCATCTATTACAGACTTGGTAGTTCAAGATGCTAACTTTGGCGAAGACAATGGCGAATGCTTTGTTGCCATACTTTCTTTGAACAAGATGCAAACTTCAAACAAAACCGGGATGGTGCAATGGAAAGCAACACGCCTCCAAAAGGAAGGCAGTCGGGTTCATATATGCTCATTACACCTTACACTTGTGAAAGCAACTACTCACACCCCCAGCAAAATCAGGCTTTGTGCCAGTCTATAGCGTCTAACCTTAGCGAGTGTCCCTTGGTGGCTTGCCTGATGATCTATAGTCTCCGACATTGTTCATAGCGATTCTTCATCCTATGAAATGATTAAAGAGAAGTTCATGAGATTCAATGGATGTTCAATGTAAAATGCATAGATCCTCATAAAGGATGGTCTCAATTCCTTGCAAGATTCGAATTGGCGAATGGAAAAACATAGGACATTAGAAAGAAACTATCTTTCACAGTGAAGTTCAAATTGTAAGCTCCAAGAGTTGGGGGCTGTTTAACCCAAACCGAAGTGTTTTATATGAGGACAACGGACCTGAAGTTGCTTGATTGACATAGGTGTACCCTTACCAGATCATGTCGAGAAACAGGCATCTGCACACATTTTTGAAACTGCTAGAGAACTATCAGCGACCAGGCAAGATCCTTTGCTCAATCTGGTCCCTGGACCCGACATCTTCGAACTCCACTTGATTAGAGTCCATTGTTTCATCTTCATGAAGCACACTTGATGGGTCTAAACTAGGACTTCTCGTACTCCCAGAGCGACTACTTGCTCTTGTGAGAGCATCAGCAGGATCATCATCTTCAGGTTTCCTCGGATGCAGTGCGAAACTGCTAAAAGAAATGCTCCCGGGAGACATTCCAGTGGTGCTAGTTATCTTCGCTGTCGAATGTGTAGTCTCATCCGCTTCCTTGTCTTCAGAAATACGCACATCCGTTGGATTTCTTTGCAGCTGTTTTCTGTTCATCTGATGTTCCTGCACAACCGCGAAAAAAAGGACCTCTTTGATGACTATTGTTTCTTATACATGTTTGAGGTTTTCGCGAAAGAGAGTAGACTGACATGATCAGGTACTCCTCTAGACATGCTTAAGCTACAAGGATCTGCCATAGCTTTCTCGCGTCTTGGTATCCTAGATGACGAGGAATCTTGGTTCGTTCTGGCCCTCTTCCTGAAATCACATAGACAGTTTCACATCATTTGCTTCAAACTAGTCACACAACTCCAAGATAGCCCTAAAAAAGTTACCTTCGTGCTTCCTCGCGACTCTTTGCATCCATCTCCTTATTAGGAGGGTATTTAGGCAAGTCTGATGGCTCACAAGGATAAGGCGACGTTGTAAAGTACTGCAAAATACTGATGTAAGAAATAACTCCTCAAATCTCAGCTAAAAAAAGTTCAAGAAAGGCTAAAGAGATCTTAAACTCGATACCTCAGATGTAAGCAAAGAGGCAGCAGTGCCGCGGTTCTGTGGTGTAATGGACAACAAGGTTTGTAGAAGCTTATTTGACGTCTCTGGGTACTCCTTGAACCTCTCACGAAGAGAGCTTTCGTAAGGAGCTTGTGGCTTGAACATAGTCGCGCGAGGTAGCTTTGACTTGATCCAAAAATCGGCTGGTGGTGAGCCACATAGCTTGAAGATCTTGTGCAGCTGCTCAACCTGTGGACATCATAAAACCCGAGATATGAGATCTTGCATACATGATACAGAGGTAACGAATACGAATGAAGCAGCAATGACAACAACAGACCTCTGTTTTCCCCTTAAGAATAGGCCTCCCAACAAGCAATTCCGCAAACACACAGCCCACACTCCATAGGTCTACATACGACCCATAGTTTGTCGAGCCTAAAAGAAGCTCAGGAGGGCGATACCATAGTGTCACAACTCGGCTTGTAAGTGGTTGCCTATACCTTGCGCTTATGAAATTTGCCAAACCAAAGTCTGCAATCTTCAACACTCCATCGTCGTTTATCAAGATGTTTGATGTTTTGATGTCGCGGTGCATAATGCCTTGTCGATGGCAAGAGTCAAGGCCTTGTAGCAGCTGCTGCATAAAGCACTTGATCTGCACACCGAATTGGACTATTTCATATAGTCTTTATTTGGCTGAAGAATACGATTATATGAGAGATGTTGGGAGAGCTAACCTGTGGCTCCGTAAACTTGACCTCTGGACAAGAGACTAGGCCAGCAAGATCATGCTCCATGTAGTCAAAGACAAGGTATATGCTGCAAGATAATCTGGATGTGATTATACCACTTAGCTTGATGACATTCGGGTGGTCAAGCCTGCGAAGGATTGTGATTTCTCTAGCCATAAACCGAACACTCTCTGGCTGAAAGTTGTCGAATCGGACCTTCTTTAGAGCAACAAGCTTCCCTGTTGCATTTTCGCGTGCTCGGAACACATTGCTGTATGTGCCTTGCCCAATCTTTAGACATGGTAAGAATCAAACACCATTTTATTAGGCACAATAAAAGCCACAAAGATAAGCTATTGCACAAAAGTAGATCTCCATTGGAATTGAAGTACTTTTATCACATTATTCAAAATGACATTTGGGGTGTCATACATGCATTCATACCAATCTATTGCACAAAAAATTGCAATGTTTGTAGATCCATCAAGCTTTTGAATAAGTCAAGAGCTTTATGAACTAACTAATATGTTTCTAATCATAGCATCACTACATAATACCCATGGCAAGGGTTGTATTATAAAAGATTCGAGGCCGAGTTGAGCCCAAGCTACTCGGCTCGACCTCGACTCAATAAAAGTTTGGCTTGAACCCGTTCATTTTTTAAACAAGTCGAGTATGAGCACATTTTTTAGCTCAGTTCAAAGCTCGGTTCGCTTGATTTAAGCTCGAATAACTCGAATTTTGTGAAATTTCTAAAATCTCCTTTAATTTACTATATTTTGAGCAAATAGGGTTGCTTAATGCCCGAAAAAAGTTTGGCTCGAGCTTGTTAATTTCCTAAACAAGCCGAGTATGAACACATTTTTAAGCTCGAGTCCAAATTAAGCTCGAGTCCAAATTTAGGTGAGCTGAAGATGAACCAGCAATCCTCAGCTCGTTCAGATCGAATAACAGCCACACCTTGGACCTGCTGGTCCATGGTTAATGTTGCAATCTATGGTTAATGAACTAATTGTAACACCCTAAGGTTTTAGAAGATTGAATTCGATTATGTCGAAAATGTAGGTGTTTGATCCAATGTTGCAATCTATGTTGATAAAGATTCTTTGTTTTTGAGTTCTAAGCGAGGACAATGGACCGATGAATTCAATTTAAAAATTGTAATCACCTTCTCGAGCTTCTCAAAGGACTCGGCGCTAAGGGGAAGCCAGCCATGGACGGCCTCGGCGGCAGCTGAGGAGAGCCACCCAGGCCAGCCGGCGGAGCAGTTCTCGGCGGTGACCTGGTTCTTCACCGATCCGATCTTGAAGCTGAGAGAGAAATTCGAAGACGACCCTTTACTCTTCGAACCCCTATGCTTCTTGACGCCCTTTCCCCTCGCGATTCCATCTTCCCCTTCGCTGTTCCCGCCCCTATCGCCGGGCTCCGCTGTCCCTACCGGCGATGAATTCTGGGACAGAGGAGATCTGAATTTTAGCTTCTTGCCGAGATGCCAATGCCGATGTCGGTGCAGAGATCCGTCGGAATTGGACCGGAACCCGTTCTGGAGGGGAGAATCAGGCGGAATGCTCGACGCCCGCTTCGAAGCGATGCAACCCATCAACTATCAACTCCCATCGGATTCTGACGAGTTTCTGTGTCAGTTTTTCTTCCCCCACCGGATCAAATGTGGGGTGTGCGGAAAAGGGGGAAAATTCAGATCAGAGGCGAGAAAGCGAATTAAAAAAAACCCCTTTCGAAAGAAAAAAAAATCGGATTTTTAGGGTTCTTGTATGTTCCGATGATTGCTCTGTGAAATTATCCGGGATCTTCGATTTGTGCGGGGGAGAGTAAAAACGTATTTGGGGGAAATTGAAAATGCAACAGAGATAGCAAATTGCCCGAATTTGTTGCGAGGGAGAGAGAGTGGGGTCCGAAATTGGGGCTCATCTTTTTTACTTTTGTTTGCTGGTGAGATGAATGATCTCTGATCTGCAAGAGAGAGAGAGAGAGAGAGAGTAGTTGTCGAAGGATGGAGAGAGCGAGGAGGACGATGGAATTTTTGAAAATTATACCCGTTACACGCTTACCTGTTACCCGTTCGTTACTGTACCGACCCGTTTATGTTTCCGTTATTTACCGTTTACCTTTCCCGGGAGTTATTTGAAGATTTGGACTTTGGAGGGGAATGAGATTATTTGAGTTGATAAATATATATTGATTTTTTAGCAATAAATAACTATTGATTGAGTTTAGAAGATTTTAATTATTTTTATGTAAATTTTTATTTTTTTGATCAGATATTGAGTTTAGAAGTTTTTAATTATTTTTATGTAAATTTGAATTTTTTTTATCAGATAAGAATTCGAATTCAGACATATGTGAAACTCGATGATCGGCAAACTGGCAGATGGAAGAACCGTCTAAATTTTATGTGAATTTAATGGTTGGTATAAATATCTATTTAGCTGTTTATGTAGGTTTTATATTTTGGCACCCTACTCTTTCACTTGCTTAAAATGTACTCCAACATTTTTATTTTAGTTCGAGCAAAAAAGCATTGTTATTTTAGGTTATACTCCAACATTTAAAGTTGTATGTATGCATTAATAAAGCTTACATTTAATGAACTAATATCACATTAATTTTATTAGAGTTTATTTTTATCAATAATTGAGATGAAATGAGTAGAAAAATATATGCTCTGCAGCTCTGTTATGGAAAAATATCACTCACTATTTTAAAACGTTTTTTAGAATGATAAAAATTATATATTATATCAATTTTTTTATTAATTTTTTAATAGTTTCATACTTATTAGTAATAAGTATGAAATCATAAAAAATAATAAAAAGTTGATATTTTATATAGTTTTTAATTCCTTAAAAAGTATGCATGAAAAGTAAATTAATATTGTATATTTTTTAAGAACAAATATAACATTATTCAATTTTGTAAAAAAAATAACTAAAGAAATATGTGAGTTTTTTTTTTGTATTTATAAAAGAAGCTTTTATCCATAAATGTGAATGAGTAAGTAGTAGAACAACTAATATTGTTCTTTTTTTTTTTTGTTCTAAAAAAAAAAGAACAATATTAGTTTTTTTTTCCCATAATAATTAGTGAAGAATCATGAGATTTTTTAAGGAAAATTAGGGTTGTGAATGATTCGGCCCAAACCGAAATTTTGGACCGAACCCAACCGAACCGAAGTTTTTCGGTTCGAGAATTTTCAATTTCCGGTTTAGGTTCGGTTTGTGTTCGGTCGGTTTAGGTTTGGTTTGTGTTAAACCGATTTTTTTAATATTAAACTGTAAACTTATAATTTTATTAATTTATACAACTTATAAATTTATAATCGATTAATTGTTATAAAAATTATTGTTTTTTTAATGTTTTAATTTTTATAAGTTGATTCACTTTTATGTCTACAGCTTCAAGCCTTCAGTTCCTTTAGTCCTTCATTTTCTGAAAAAATCCCAAATTTAAACCTTAGGCGACCTGCGACCTTGCTCACTGCTCAGTTGCTCGCCTCCCCTCCGGTGGTCCGGTGACCTTGCTTGCCTCCCCTCCGACAGTCCGGCGTGGCTAAGGTGGCTCGTACCTCTCTAGTCTCCAGTCATTATCTCTATCTCTCTCGGCTTGACCCAGTTCTCACTTCTCCACGGTAAGATATGGCTTTGGCTTGCTTGAATGTTGAATCTATTTTTGAACTTCCCCAAAGACAAAAATGGCATCTACTCACCTTGTATTGGAATTTGTTTTTGATCGAACCTCTCTAGTCTCGACATCTCCAGTTCTCGGCATCAGCTCTCCAATCTATTTTTGAACCTCTCTAGTCTGGACAACCGGCATCTCCAGTTCTCGGCAATCGACATCGGCATCTTCAATCTGTTTTTGGATTCATTGTGGTTAATTATTGGTTTTGTTATTATGTAACTGTGGATTCGGTTCAATTAAGTTTAAACCGAACCGAACACAAACCAACCGGCAAATAACTGAACCGAACCTAATACTTTCGGTTCGGAATTTTGAGATTTTCGGTTTCGGTTCGATTTGGCCCGGTTCGGTTCGGTTTTAGACCGATGCACAACCATAAGGAAAATTCCTTCCGGTGCCCATATGTTTAAAGCAATTTCGGTTGGTGTCCCAATGTTTTTTTCTTCTTCCGAATGATGCCCCTTAACTTTTGTAAAATTCCACTCCGTCCCTTAAATCCAATTCAAATGTAACTCCGTTAATATGAAACCCCATTCGTTTTCAAAACCAGAGATCGAGAACCCCACATTCTTCCCCTTTGCGACACATAAACTCCCACCGGAGTTGAATCCATGGGCGCCGATGGGGGTGCTGTTGAAATGGTGGAGAGAGAGGGGGTGGAGTCCCGAATTGAAAGAGGAAGAAGGAGGATGAGGGGTTGGTCGGAAGGAGTGCTTCAATAGCCCCACACTTTGGACTCTGATTGAGGCTTCTCCTCATCTGCAACTGTCATCTTCGATTATGGGTTATGCAATTAGTATATGAACACGCGCAAGGAATTCAAAGATGGATAGTCATGATTTAGGTCAGTGGAGGAAGGGAGTGGTTCTATCTTTCAGAAGCGAAAAATCAAAAGATTGAACTCAAACCTTTATAGGAAGCACAATTCTGGATTCAATCAGCACAGAAGAGCCAGCCCTGACTCTAACCTAGAGGTTGAAGGTGGTACTGGCAGAGCATAAGAAATCGGGATGATCGACGTGATCGAGAATTGTTTTATCTGCTTCCTCTTCGCTGTTACAAGTCGTTTCCTTGACACAACGCCGTCGGATCCATGATCAGAGAGGGCGACGACCGGAATGCGACCTTGGGCTCGCTCTCTGGATGTAGACGACAATGTCTTCCTTTGTCACCTTCAGCAACGCCGCCGCCGACGAGGACAGACCCTCCGATCTCCCCTTCGATGCCGACTCCTACTCCGCCGATCACGTCGATTCTCCTCCTCTGACGATCACGTCGATTCTCCTCCTCCATCACCGAGTTCCCCTCCTCCAAGCTACGGTAGTGGCAGATTTCCAGACGAGGTCGCTTTTGAGGATGCCTCTTGTTTTCAATTATTTATTTATTTATCAAAAATAGAATTAGAGTTGAATTATAGTTAGGGCACGGGGTGGAAGTTTTCAAAAGTTAAAGGGACACCATCCTGAGAAAAAAAAAACCTTGGGACACCAACCGAAATTGATTTAAATACTGGGACACCAAATGAAATTTTCCCCTTTTTACAATAAATAAATGAACTGGTATGAGTAGAAGAAATATTATTAATTTTTTTAAAAAATAATATGTAAATACATATAAGATATCTTGATTTTTTTTTGAAAAAATAACTCTTTTTCGATTCATACAAAATTTATACTTCCTCTGTTAATTAAAACTTGTTGCTTACTATTTATGCACGTGTTTTTAGAATGATAAAAACTATATAAAATATTAATATTTTTTTACATTTTGTTTTTATAAATCATACTTAATCGTAATAAGTATGAAATTATTTTAAAAAACTATTTAAAAAGTTAATATTTGATATAGCTTTTGACCCCTAAAAAAACTGCGTGAATAGTAAAATATCAAATTTTAATTAACGGATGAAATATTATTTTTTTGATCTTAGTCCAGTTCTTTTATAACTTTTCAAACAATATCTTTCCATTTATCAATTTCAATCCGTATATACGAACCCAATACTTGGACCGGGTGGTCCGGGTCTATACTAATCAGTGATTGAGGTATCAATTATCAAAGGATAAATGGTTGCTCCGTTGCTGCAACAAAGGAGTGACATACAATGAGCGTTTATCGTTAATCCTCAGCCACCCTTTCCCTCCAAATCTCTCACTATAGTGACTATATCCATTTCGATCCTGAATCCTGATGATGATACTTCAATCATCCTCCCCAAACCCCCAATTTCTCCACCCAAAGCAGCAATCTTTATCTTCACAGACAACACCCTCGCCACTACTTCCTTAAGCCCCGCCTCTAATGGCTGTTTCAGCCCCACTTCGAGCGCCTTCATGGGTCTCCCCTCGCCGGCGCTTAGAGGAGAAGCTTTCCGACCTCCACAGGTGCACCAACCTCAGCTACGCCCTCCAAATCAACGCCCAGGTCTTCAAATTCGGCCTTCAAGGTGACCTATTCGTCGTCCCCAAGCTCATCTCTGCTTTCTCCCTCTGTCGAGAAATTGGTTTCGCTGTTAGGGTTTTCAACCAGGTTGAGCGCCCCAATGTGAATTTGTACAACGCGCTTATCAGAGCCCATTCCCAGAGCTCTAATCCGTCTCAGGCGTTCTCTGTTTTCTTCGATATGCAGAGGGCTGGGGCTTGCCCTGATAACTTCACGTTTCCGGTCCTTTTAAAAGCTTGCGTTAATGGTAGGGGTTCGGTTAAGGTGGTGGAGATGATTCATTCCCAAATTGAGAAGCTAGGGTTTCGTGCTGATATATTTGTGCCCAATTCGTTGATTGATAGCTATTGTAGGTTTGGTTCTGTTGGGGTTAGTTGTGCTAAGCGGCTGTTTGATGCAATGGCGGAGAGAGATGTTGTTTCCTGGAACTCGATGATGTCAGGTTTGATTAGGGTGGATCAGTTGAGAGAAGCCCGCAAGCTGTTCGATGAAATGCCTGAGAGAGATATTGTGAGCTGGAACACTATTTTAGACGGGCACGCCAAAGAGGGTGATATGACTGGTGCATTTGAGTTGTTTGAGACGATGCCTGAGAGGAATGTGGTGTCATGGTCGACAATGGTTTCGGGCTACTGTAAAGCGGGAGACATGGAGATGGCTAGGGTCTTGTTTGACAAGATGCCATTCAAGAACTTGGTTCCTTGGACGATAATCATATCCGGGTATGCTGAAAAGGGACTTGTGAAGGAGGCTTTGAGCTTGTACAATGAGTTGCAAAAGTCTGGTTTAAGGTTGGATGATGTTAGTTATGTAAGTATCTTATCTGCTTGTGCAGAGTCCGGGTTTCTAGGGTTAGGTACAGTTATACATAAGTCCATCAAGGCTGTGCGGTTTAAATCCAGCATTGCGGTGTGTAATGCGTTAATGGATATGTATATGAAATGCGGTGCTGTGAATAACGCTATGGATATCTTTGAAGGGATGTCAAGGAGAGATTTGGTATCATGGAATGTCGTTATCCAAGGGTTAGGGATGCATGGACATGGAGAGAAAGCACTGGAAGTTTTCGCTAGAATGAACGAAGAAAGAATTCAACCAGATGAGGTAACTTTCATCGGTTTGCTCTGTGCATGTACACACATGGGCTATGTTGACGATGGCCTTTTGTATTTCAATATGATGAAAAAGGAATACGGCATCATCCCTCAAGTTGAGCACTATGGGTGTTTGGTTGACCTTATGGGACGCGGAGGTCGTCTCAAGGAAGCAATGGAAGTTGTTCGCACCATGCCCATGGAACCAAATGTTGTGATATGGGGCACACTGTTAGGAGCATGTCGGATGCACAATGCTGTGGAGCTTGCAGCAGAAGTGCTTGATTGTGTGATTAATCTAGAGCCAACAAATGCCGGAAACTTGTCCATGCTGTCTAATGTATGTGCAGTTGTAGGAGATTGACACGGTGCTGCAGAGGCGAGGCAAAGAATGAAAAATATTGGATCCCCAAAACCATCCGGAGCTAGTTCAATTGAGGTGGATCACGAAGTTCATGAATTCACGGTCTTTGATCATTCACACCCTAAATCAGCAGGAATTTATGAGATGACTGATATGTTGCGAATACACCTGAAGCGACACTCTCATGTTGAAGCATTGGTATCTTAGTAAGTAGCAAGGGTTAAAATGAGGTTGAAACCGTTGAGGGCACGCACGGCGAGTGTAGAAATGATCTTGAGGGAGCCACAGTTTGGAGCCCATGAGCTGCAAATTATAAGGCAAAGCCATGAAGGATAGACATATTGATCCTGCTTTGCTCTTCATTGGATTGGATTGGATTATACAGACTCGCGCACATATGAGTCTCTTGTAATTACATCTCCATCCATGTCAGTTGATTTGATTCTATTTGTGATTATTTTGGAACATGTTAACGCACTCAAGTCTGATACTTACTAGTTAGCTTATACTGCATCTGTCTCCATCAAAAGGGTAATATGCAGAAAACCACCCCTTAAATGCACTATATTGCAATAAACCACCCCTTATATTCAAAATTGTGGCAAACCACCCTTTAAATGGACTCCGTTAGCAATTGGCCACCCGTTTCCCTTTTTCCATCCAACTTCTGTTAAATAAGTGTAATTACCATTATACCCCTAATGTTTTACTTATATTACATGCTACTCAAACCAAATAACCCCCTAATTGGGGGAAAAAGAGGATAGAAAATAGGTTACGATCTATTGCTAATTTGATACGAGAGTTTGAGAAGAAGAGGGACAAAGCTTTACTTTTCTGTAGGGTTCGAGATCTTCGATTGTGGGAAAGCAAAGCTGGAAATCAATGTCGAATTGAGAAGTGGATATCAAGGGTGGGTACGTCGAAAGATAAAGAACAAAACTCAACTTTTATGGCAAATTGATGAGTAGATATCCAACAGGGAACGAGCATTTGAGATTCAGAGGCCAAAGAAGAGGACACCGGTTAGAGTTTTTGAATCGGCCGAGAGACTGAGTTCAAAGAAGACAACGCATGTTAGGGTTTTGCTGGGATTAGGAGGTCAAAGAAGATGGCACCGGTTAGAGTTTCTAAATCTCTGTAAATTGGTTTATGAATCTCCAATCTACCTATCTTTCATCTGGAAATGGGTTTCTATTTTATAGATTTAGGCTTTACAATTTTCAATTTTAACAGTAGATTGGGTGTGTGAAATTTGACTTGTTACTATGCCTAATAATTTCAAGCATTTAAGAATGCCCAGTTTGATGCTTATGTGCAGACAATCTGGATCAAAAAGCTCAACTATGCTTTTCCATTGAAATGTTTTTAGCTTGTGAAATGATACAGTGTACTGTATCTTCATCTTGTTTCTTTCCAACGTTGGGGTGCCAATTTCAGTTTTGGATGGCATGTAATAAAAGTAAATTAGTAAGGGTATAAAGGTAATTACATTTATTTAACAGAAGTTACACGAAAAAAGGAGAACGGGTGGTCAAATGTTAACGGAGTGCGTTTAATGGGTGGTTTGCCACAATTATGAATATAAGGGGTGGTTTATTGCAATGTAGTGTATTTAAGGGGTGATTTTCTGCTATTTACCCCCATAAAAAATTACACTGCACTTGTAATCACATGTCTATGACAATTGCTTTCCTTCACCATGGCCTTCTCAAGGACTAAATTTCGATGAGTATATTCTCATTTAAAAGATTACTAGCTTAATTTTTTTTTTTTTGATTAAGAATTCGAGATCAGACCAGCCTGAATCTTGAGAGGCTGACAAAGTGGCATGCGAAAACCGCCTAAACATACAACGAAAACAACAAACAACGCAATGAAACAAGCAAAAATAACTCTATAACACGAATGATATAAGAAGAGCTCCTCCCAACCATTGTTATTAGGATCCCGATCCTACGATCCTAGGCGAGCTTCTGATCCTGATCGGGCATATATACTCGATAGTGCTAGGATCTGCCTACGATCGGTAGGATCTCTAGGATCGGTTAGGATCGTAAGATCCACCGAAAATAGGGCGATCCTAACAATGTTAAAATTTTAGTTGTATGTATTATATTTTGTTGGACAGTGGACCGATTTTGTTAAAGTCAAGCCATGGGGTTTTTGTTTTGCAGCCCATCTCCACTCACAGACATCTGAATGGCTTCTTGCTCCATTCCACTCAGTAGAGTCGATGATTGAAACGTGAACCCTAATTCGAGTGGCGAGCAATCGACGGTCTGAGTGGTGAGCAGCAAGCGATTGGGCCAAGCGATTTCATGGAGTATTTGGTGGCGGACTGTGGTGACTTCGGCGAGCAGATCAGCAACAAATATTGAGGACGGGGGGCGAGTAGCAGTAGCACACCTATCAGACTCTCATCAGTTCAGCAATAGGCTGGGTGAGTTTTTAATGTTTTCAGATTTTTCGGTCCGTTTTTATGGCGAAATGTGAGTCTCAATTTGATTCTAATCTCAAATTTTCAGTCCTTTTTAGTGCGAATTTGATTCTAGTCTCGAATTTTTAGTCCTTTTTAGTGCGTGTATTCATAGTGTTTTCCTTTACTTTTATTTAACTTAAGTTGTATAGTATTCATATTGTTTTCCTTATTTCAATTTATAGGTGATACTGGTGAATGCGAAACTCACGACTCAACCCATGGAAGTGGTATTGGTATGGCTACATTATCTTGCAATGAAGATGAAGATGTTGAGATAAATGATGATGATGATGTTGATGATTTCCTTGAGATGGATGTTCTTGAGAGAGATGTTGAAATTGTTGATGATGTGGTTAATTGCGATGATGACATTTGAAACTAGAAATGACACTGGACATTTGGATGTGTGATTTATCTCTACTATGTTTGTCACATTTTAAGACATTATCCTTGTATGTTTATCGCCTTTTGAGACGCTATCTTTGACAAATTATGAATGTTAAGTGGCTATTATTGGACTATGTTAGTTATTTAGTTTATTTAATGGATGAAAAGATTAGTTTTGTTTTAAAATGAAAGGTATTATTTGTTTGTTATGGCTATTATAAGACATTATCCTTATTTTATTTTCACTTTTTACTAGGATCTTACGATCATACGCCCTTGTCTCGATCCCACACTATGATCTCGATCCTAAAAACTATGCTCGCAACAGTTGCGAATGACGACGATGAACGAAGTCAAGCACCGCCGAAAACACCAGCACCGTGGGCCAAAATGATACAAGCTTAATGTTCAAGCCCTGGCTTGACCCCATCCAAATTATTCCCAAAAGAAAAAAATAATAATCTGAAAGTGGGTTATATATATATATATATATATATATATATATATATATATATATATATATATATATATATATATATATATATATATATATATATATATTTTGATAAGGAAATAATTCGAGGCCGGACAGACCCGGACTTCGAGAGGCCGACAAAGTCGGCAGACGGCAAACATACAACAACGAAATAGAAAATATACCATAACATACATCAAAAGAACACTCAAAGAAACCCGGAAAAAACCCTAGACCTAAGCAAACTAGCGGACACAGCATCGAGAGGAAGTAAGTGGGTTATATAAAAATAAAGTCGTTGGCCTTTGCATATTGCATATACGACTTGTTATTTTTTTCTTTCTTTTGGGTAAATTAAAGTCTCCATCAGCTTACCTAGGCAAGGACGCAGTCTTGTAAAACTGGTCTTGCCAATGTCGATCCCAATTTCGTTTGAAATTAATCCTATCTCGATCGCATATATCACAAAAGATCAAACCCAATATATAGATTGCAACATAAATTTTATTCACAAAATATAGGTTGTATTCCATCAATGTCGAAACCTTGCATCTTGATCATCGTCATCGTCTTCCTAGCGACTAGCCTAATTGCAAAACAGGCCATCTCCACTGATCTACCCGCGACTCAACCCACCTACATTACCAATTATTGCCGCATAAGTCCAGGCAATTACACCGCCAACAGCACATATGAGACGGAGCTAAACACTGTGCTCTCCGGCCTCCAACATCAAGCAGCCTTGGCCTCCCCGTTCTACAACAACAGTGCAGGAGGAGGTGGTGATCAAGGGAAGGTGTACGGCCAGTACTACTGCCGTGGGAACGTCGGTCCCCAGCTATGCAGCGACTGCGTCCAGGCAGCCGCGCAGTTAATCCTAACGAAGTGTATGTATTACAGAGCCGCCCTTATATGGTATGAGGAGTGCACGCTTCGCTATTCCAACCAGTCCATGTTCAATCAAGATTCAACCGGCCCTACGGTTGAAATGTGGAGTGGGCAAAACATGACATCCGATCCACAAAAGTCGTTAAGGGTGTACAATGACACCATGGACAGGATCATAAACGAGGCGGCGTATGGACAAGACCTTCGTCGATTCGCGGAGGGGACAGCGAAGCTGTCGGAGTCGGAGACGATCTACTGTCAGGTGCAATGCAGTCCTGACTTGAACGGGACACTGTGTGATGCGTGTCTCCAGTCATGTGTACAGATGAGTTTGGGGTATTGGGAGCCTATGCCGCCTATCAACGTGTATGTGTTCCACTCCAACTGCCAGGTGATGTTCAACATAACCACTTTCTATAGCATCTCACCATCGTCTCAACCGCCCTATTCACAGCTGCCACCACCACAACCTACAGGTGTGTAATGTCATCTCCAAATTATTTTTGATTTAACTCGAACGGCTTCCCCATTTTAAAGATTTGAAAAATGATGTAGTTTGAAAAATTCTGCTGATTTAGAAAATCTTCTCTATTTTTCACGCTTATTTTCCAAAATGGAAAATGTAATGGAAAATATGTTGAAACAAAAAATACTTTAAAATTCTAAAAAAAAAAATATTCAAAATCCTCAAACTGGAGATGTTCTAATTATTGTTTTTTGGTCGGCACAAACTACAGGAGGTGCGTAATTATATACATTATACCAAATACATTCAGTCACGGATCTAATTTTTTTTAGGAAAATGACCAAAATAATACGAACTTGAAAAACTATAAAAAATAATATAAACTATCCCTCATGAACCAATATTAATACAAACTTTAAAACTATCAAAAATATTATAAATTATTTCACATTAAACCAATTTCGTTACGAAAAATAATTCTGGTTGATTTTTCGGCTAATTTTTTAACGTGTCAACTAAATGTTCGAAAATTTAATGATGTTACATCATATTATTACATGCATAAGTATAATGTTTGAACATAAAAACTAATTATCAATACAAAGTGGATTATAAGGTTAATTTATTCATCTAATTTGCACCCAAATTTATTTTTTATTTTTTACAAAATATACATTGAACGCTTAACGATGTGATGCAACATCATTAAATTTTCGAACGCTCTATTACCACATAAAAAGTTTGGTGGAAAAATTGATGGAAATTTTTTTCATATCAAAATTGGTTCATTTTGAAATAGTTTTTATTATTTTTGGTAGTTTTCAAAAGTTCGTATTAATATTGGTTCATGACTTATAGTTTGTATTATTTTTGGTAGTTTTTAAAGTTCGTATTAATATTGATTCATGGCTGATAATTCGTATTATTTTTGGTCATTTTTCTTTTTTTTTTATGGGGCCAAAAAAATTTCCGAGAATTTTTTTCCATGTATGTATGAAAAATATTTTTAGGTTTAAATATATTAGAAATAACCTTAAATTTGTGATTTAAATAGTTGAATTTTTAAAAAAAGTAAGATTATTTTAAAAATCAAAATTTTTATATGTATATATAGAAAAGAAAGTTTTTATTTAAATATATTTAAACAGAATCTTATTAAGGCTGAAGCTCTTGCTTTACTGCTAGAGGTGCAAAAAGTCAAGCAACTTCACATTTCAAATCTCCAAATTGAAGGGGACTCTCTAATTATAATTAAACACCTGCGAGATAACTCTCGCTGCCCATGGGAGATCGAACTTCTTATGTCAGATATTAAACTGCTCCTTCAAGGAGTTGACAACGTATCTTTCTCTCATGTGCCCCGAGATGTCAATAAAGTGGCTGATAAGGTTGCACATCTTAGCCGCTTTGCCATGGGGCGAGAGATCTTCAATGATCCAGGTCTGCTAGACCTCATCCGAAAGGATGCTATCGGGTAGGCTCGTTTCTAACCGAAATTTTACCTAATAAAATAAATAAATAAAATTGAAGAAAACCTTAAATTTGTTATATATACTCCCTTCAATTGTAAAATATAAGACATTTTACTTTTGTGCACATAGCTGAAGAAGCAAAAACTATATAAAATATTGATTTTTAATTATTTTTTTACATTATAATACTTATAAAAACTATATAAAATATTGGTTTAATAAGTATTATAATGTATAAAAATTAATTAAAAAAATCAATAATTTATAAAACTATATAAAATGTTGATTTAATAAGTATTATAATGTAAAAAAATAAATTACAAAAATAAATTAAAAAAATAAATTAAAAAAATAAATATTTTATATAGTTTTTAGCTCCTTAAACTATCTGCACAAAAGTCAAATCCCTTATAATTACAATCGGAGGGAGTATATAATTAGACATTTTTAGTAGAAGAAAACTAAAAGAAATTAAAATTGTAAAAAAGTGAGGATAATGACATTTAAATTCATGAACTCAAGGTAATAAACACCTCTCCTTTTCAAGTAAGCTAAGTTATTTTTGTGATTTATTACTTCTTTTACGCTGTTTATCTCTAAAATTAGTAAAAACTACCAAAAAAAAAAATTCATAAATGTTTTTTCTTATGTTTTCCTCCCGGGTCGAGGAGGTCGTCAGCCACCCCGAGCCCTCTTAGATCCACCATTGATTACGTTGGTATGCAAACAATTAACAAATACTACGTAAAAAAGAACAGAGACAGTATCAAATTGCTCCGAATTGAAATCCTCCTCTACACAAATGTATACCCTTAATTATCTACTTCATCCATTTAAAAATATAAGGGCTTGTTTGGTCTCGAGATCTAGATATCAAGATATCGATATCAATATTGATATTATGATATTGATCGATATCGGTTGATATCTTGATATCAAGATATCGGTATCAAGATGTCGATATCGGGTGATATCTTGATATCAAGTGATACTTCCCTCAAAATCAGTATATCAAGAGGTCTAAATCTGATATCTAGATATCAAGCGTTATGGAAATCTGGCGATACCAAAAACAGATATCAGATATTCAGATATCACTTTAATGATATCGATATCTAGTCATACCAAACACTAGATATATCAGATATCGAGGTTGATATCCGATATCTGATATCTAGATATCAATACCAAACGGGCCCTAAGTCCTTTCACTTTTCAGTATGTTTTTAAAAATCTAAACATTATATAAAATATCAATATTTTGATTAAGTATTTTTTACATGGTTTCATACATATTACTAATAAGTATAAATTTATGTAAAAAATTAACATTTTGTATAGTTTGCTCCTTAAAATACATACATAAAAGTGAAAAGATTTATATTTTTTAAATGGACGTAGTATGTGATATCCTTTCTCTATATCTATGACCAGGGCAGAGCTAGCTAGGGAGATGGGGTGCTCAAGCCCCCTCCTGTTTCATAGGAAAAAAAATATGTGTATTTTTTTATAAGGGTTAAAAGAGATTGAAAAAAGTAATAAATTAAAAAGTGTGGGGGTAAGGGGTGAGAATTTGAATCATGTTGTCTCGAGTTTAAATTCCAGTAACTTTATTTTGTGGAATTTGTTTCTCTCTTCGATTTTTAAACTTAAAATAGCTAAGATCTTCAAATGGTTGGGGGGGGGGGGGAGAATGGCAAACCATTAAATGAAAAAGGGAGAGAGAAGAGGATTAAATGAAGAGGAGAGTGAGGAGATCAGTTTTTCGCAGAGGATAGAGGGAAAGGGAAAGTGGAATAGGTGTCATTGAAGAAGGATCGGAAACACAACAACCCAGTAACCAGTTGTATGTCAATCAATACAAAATACGTGCAAACAACTTAATATTGTGTGCCGACAGAGCACTAACCCGTGTTAGCAACTTAAGATTCCCCATTGTATGATTCGTGGATAATTCATAGATTGGCTAGCAATTCGTAGGCATCTAAATATCATTGTCATGTAATTTATTTTTGTGGCACAAGTTTAGATGTTGGTGGCACGTAAAGTCGTAAACCATAATAATTGGCACATAAATTTTATCTGGCACATAAGTTTGGACTTGGTACATTTTTTAGTCCCTGACATTTATGGAACGCGTGTATTGGAAATGGATTACATCTCTCATTCTTCGTGTGGGGAAGGTGTGTCAACTCCAACTAATAGCGAGAGGCGTCCACCCTGAACTTGTTCATAATCATGCTCCTCACCTCCCCAAATTGCAAGGTCTCCTCTATCAACAATGCTCTATGCGAATTTCTCCCTTCGAACTCCCAACCACCTCGTCGATGTCCCTCCCCCCGTCAAATACGAGTGAGAAAGACTAGCCCTTTATCCCATGCGAATGTAAGAGGAGAATATGGTCTTATCATTTTCGGGGGGATGTGAAGAGGATAAGGAGTAGTGATGGGCATAAAACAAATACCTCAAGGTTTCTTACCCATTTTAGTTAATATATGCCTTTTGGATTTGACACATGTCACCCTTTGCGTGACACGTAATAATCAGTTGTTGTCCCGTATTTCCTATTTTCTGGCATATAACTGCTAATTGAGTCCACCTTTGCTTTCCGATCAGCTTCAATGACGGCTCTTTTACTTTCCCTCTCAATCATCTCTCCCTTTTTTTAGACGAGAATTGTCTGTGCATTTAATGCATGTAGGACCGACATTTAATGCGCATGGAATAATCTCTCTCTCTCATCTCCTTTTATATTCAACTTTTCCCCTTTAAATTTTTTTTTGGCTAACCTTTGCACCTCCCGTGACACATCTGTCTTTCCCAGCATTTCCCCCCCCCCCCCCGCAATTTTCCCACTAGCAGCTAGTGCTAGTTTTGCAAACTTTTCATTTTTATGGTATAGTTGCGTAAATTTTCATATACCCCTCGAATAGGAAAGAGGAATAAACAATCAGCTGCTGTTTTAGTTGCTGTACCAGTTGTGGTGGTGTTGCTTCTCTCCCTAATTGGCACCTTTTGGGTGTATAAGAGATCCAGACATCATGATTATGATGGTATGTATCTAAAATTTCAGCAATTTTTTAATTTCGTCACATTTGATTCATGTTGATACATTTTAAATTCAAGGTACAACAAAGTTTGTTATTTGATGTTTACAGATCAGATGACTGAGATAGAAAATGCCGAATCCTTGCAATTCGACATTGGCACGATAAGAACGGCTACTGATAACTTCTCTGATGCTTCTAAGCTCGGCGAAGGTGGATTTGGTTCTGTCTACAAGGTAATAAACCCATTTTTCTCATTCATGTTGATTGTGCCATTTAGATATAGTTGTCATACAATGTTTAAATTTGTAGGGGGTGCTTCAAAATGGACAAGAAATTGCAGTGAAGAGACTTTATCAAAAGGCTAATCAACAAGGAGTCGAAGAGTTCAAGACTGAAGTTCTCGTAGTGGCAAAACTACAACATAGAAATCTAGTAAAATTGTTAGGGTATTGTCTCACTGGACGAGAGAAGTTACTTATCTTTGAGCTCTTACCTAATGCAAGTTTGGACCACTTTTTTAACGGTACGCAAAATCTTATTGTTATTATATATTAATAGCTTTTCACATGCTTAAAATTAAAGTGTGGCTACACTATACACTGCAAATCCAGATTAACAAATGCATGTCCTTATAGATGTGCAAGTGGATACTGAAAATTGAAGGCAAATAAGGATGACGTGCACCATGTTCATATCGGTGTAACGTGGAACGTGGTGTAAGTCTCCTTGATTTTCGTTATATTTAGTTTCCAAGCTGCACTATATATGCTAAGCTTTGATGATTTGGTTGTGAAAATTGCAGATCTAGTCAAACGTGCAAGTTTGGATTGGACAACACGATATAAGATCATTGTTGGAGTTGCAAGAGGACTTCTATACCTTCACGAGGAATCTCGAATCAAAATTATTCATCGGGATCTTAAGCCTCACAACATCTTATTAGATGAAGCCATGAACGCAAAGATAGCTGATTTCGGACTCGCAAAATCCTTCAACCTTGATCAATCTTTGGCCAGTACTCAAAATATCGCTGGAACATAGTACGGTATTCTCTAATTTCGTTTAGTAACCATTTGCTATGAAGTTATGATAACCTAAGAGTACGTGTTTATTGTGTTGAGATGCTATGTTTATTCTACATCGATTATACAAAGCATACTTACAAAATGCATGTTCAACTTAATATATAAGATCATTAGACTACTTTTGCTATTGATCACCAATCAGTTTTAGGATGAAAACATCACTAACTTAATTACGTGTTAGACTTGTGTACACGACCCCGGAAAAATTAATTCGAGACAATGCATAAATCTTAAATTAGCCATAGTTCCTGCACAGTGCACTAATCTGATTTTTTGGCACTAACAATGAAATGAATGAATGCAGTGGATATATGTCTCCAGAATACGCAATGACCGGCCACTTCTCAACTAAATCGGATATCTACAGTTTCGGGGTTATTGTTTTAGAGATAGTCACCGGCAAGAGAAACATCATACAAGCGAATCAACCTAGCTTATTTGATCATGTAAGTATAACATTCATCGTGGTGTTCTATATCTCAATCTTTCCTATAAATCCTTGCTTACACACAAGACCAATTAATAATGTGAGAATATTGATGTAGGTTTGGAATCTATGGAATGAAGAAAATGCATTGGACATGGTTGATCCAACATTACTCAACAATTATTCAACCGAGGAAGTAATGAGGTGCATCCAAATCGGCTTGTTATGCATCCAAGAAGAACCAGGATCGAGACCAACCATGGCAAAAATTGCCTCAGCTCTAAATGGCCATTCCACAAACTTCCCAAAGCCATCACCTCCAATGATCTTCAGTTTCACCGAAGATGGTTCTAGAATCAAATATAGTTCTACATTAACAACACAAGGAAGTAAAGAACACTATACACCAGAGACAAGTTGCATTTCGGTCCCTGTAACAGAAGATGGTGACTTGCATCCTCGCTAATGGCACTATGTTCTTGATATGTATGCATATACATATGCTTTCTATTTCTTTGTACTTCACTCTTTTTTTGGAAAGATTACTTGAATATGTTTTAAGTGAAACGATCAAACAGTTGCCTACTATGAACTTTCGTTGTAACATCAACTAAATTGTAACATTCTATCTAATTCAGTACTATAATTGTTTCTCTTGTAGTTCTATCTTTCCTCTCCATTGATGAGTGTTATAGATAAATCTCAACAAGTATTTTATAACATTCCAATGGGCTTAGCTAGGGTTACACATAAATCTAATTGCACCACTTGTAGCAAAGGCTAATTCATGTGGAGTAAGCAACATGGCATACATAACGAGCCCAACTGCTACATCATAGGGAACATTAGGCATCACTTTTAATATCATGAGCAATTTTAAGATATTGTCTATTGATAAGTTTTAAATGCCCTCCGAAGGAAATAGATGTGGTTTTGGCGCCATCAATCATACTAAACATGTTAAGCTTCTTATGAAATTTCTGATTTTGACTTAGCGGATGATGTCATCATCCCTTATATATTGCATCTGAACAGAACTGATGTGTTCCCTTATCCGATCAATGTTGTCTTCTTTGCTGAGAATCGAAAAATATAATTTACGTAGGAATGCAACAACTAAATCTTCCCATGTCGAAATAATTAACATTCCAAGGAAGGGAAGTATGTGATAGATTACATAGGTTTCATATTGTATAGTGGGCTTCAAAGCCCGTTAAGGTCCAATACCTGTGTAACCTATATATATGTTATATCAATGAATGGAAACCCTCAAGGAGGACATTACAATCAAACTCATGATCTTACATGGTATCACAGCCTAAGATCCAAAGACCCAAATTTTTCTCTCTCCCCTTCTTCTAAAAACCCTAGCCTCCCCCCCTCCTTCGGCCGCCCCTCACCCCTCTCGACCACCCCTAGCCTCACCCCTCTCCACGCCACCCTTAGCCCTCTCTTCTCGTCCCCATGGCTAACCCACAACCTACCGACCCTATTAAGCCGCCCTACCATTCCGCCCTAACCATCTCCAACATCAAAAATTGCATCCCTATCATTCTTGATCATGAGTCCAGTACCTACACCATGTGGTCGCACCTCTTCACGACCCATGTTAAGGCTCATAAAGTCCTCCACCACATTGACTCCTCCGCTAACTGCCCTACAAGCGAAGACGACGATCTCTTCGCTCAACTTGACACCATTGTTCTTCAATGGATCTTTAACACCATCTCAAAAGATCTATTGACCACTATCCTTGACCCCAAAGACAACGCCTTGAAAGCTTGGAAGAAACTTCAGGATCTCTTTCAAGACAACAAGTCCACCCGTGCTGTCTATCTCGAGCACGAATTCTCAAGTTGCAAGCTTTCCTCCTTTCCGTCGATATCTGCCTACTGTCAGCACATCAAGACCCTGGCTGATCAGCTCGACGCTGTCGACTCCAAACCCAGTGCCACCCGTCTGGTTCTTCAGGTTCTCTCTGGTCTCCCTTCTGAATACAACGCTGCTGCTACTCATATTCAGCAGACAGAGCCTCTCCCTACATTCGAGAAGACCCGGTCTCAACTGATCCTGGAGGAGACTCGCCTTCACCGTCAGACAACCGACGCCGCCAAAGACAAGACGGCGTTGGTCTCATCCAGTGACATCATCGAGCAACTCGCCCTCCAGCCTGGCCGCACCAACGATCAGCAAGGACCTAGAGGCGGCGGCCGCAGCAACTGGCGCCCGCAGCAAAACGATAACCGCCACCCCTCTTGGTACCCCAACCCTGGCTACCCTCCTTGGATGCCCTATGGCTACCCCGGTGCGTCGTTTCGTGGACCTGCCCCATATCCCAACCGCCAGCAGGGCTTGTTGGGTCCTTCTCCCCGTCCATTGTCCGATCAGGCATACCCGACTGATGTGCACAACGCCTTCTCTTCCATGCAGCTGACACCTCCTGACGGATCTTGGTACATGGACACTGGCGCTACCTCTCATATGACGAACTCCTCAGGTACTCTCTCATCTCTTTCTTTTAAGGGTCCTGCTCATTCTATTATCGTTGGCAACGGTGGTCGCCTTGCTACTTCGGGCATTGGCCACACCACACTACCAACCCCTACCAATCCTTTGCACCTAAACAATGTCCTTATTGCCCCCAAACTTGTCAAAAACCTTATCTCTGTCCGTCGGTTTACCACTGACAATGATGTTTCTCTTGAGTTTGATCCGTTTGGTTTCTCTGTGAAGGATCTTACTACGGGGGTTACTCGCCTGAGATGTAATAGCACTGGGGAGCTCTATCCTGTGTCGTCGCCTTCACCCTCCAGCCCGTCAAGTCCAGTCGCCCTCTCGGCATCATCATCCAGTCTTTGGCATGCTCGTCTTGGTCATCCCAGTCCTGCAGTTTTAGATTTACTTCGTTCTAAGAGTCTTGTCATTTGTAATAAAGAGCACCGCTCTAGTTTATGTTCGTCTTGTCAGTTAGGCAAGCATGCCAGACTTCCGTTTCAGCGTTCTTTAACCGCTACTTTCGCACCTTTTGATATTATTCATAGTGATATTTGGACATCTCCTGTGCCTAGCAAGGAGGGTCATAAGTATTACCTTTTGTTTCTGGATGATTTTACACACTTCTTATGGGTTTTCCCTTTGCACTTTAAATCTCAAGTGTTCCCTATCTTTGCCAAATTCCATGCTTACATCAAAACACATTTTCACGCATCCGTCAAGTGTTTCCAATGCGACAATGGCCGCGAATTTGACAACAAGTATTTTCACACTTTCTTTAATACCAATGGAATCTCCTATCGCTTGTCCTGCCCCTACACCTCTCAACAAAATGGCAAAGCCGAACGAATCATCCGAACCATTACCAATATGATGCGCACCCTTCTTTTCCACGCATCCATTCCCCTCCTTTATTGGTCGTATGCCTTGGCCACCACATGCTACCTCCTCAACATACTCCCCTCCACCACCCTCAACCATCGCTCACCGTTTCAGGCATTGTATTGCACTATGCCTATATATGATCACCTTCGTACCTTTGGTTGCTTATGCTTCCCTAATCAGTCATCCACTGCCCCCCACAAGCTTCACCCTCGTTCCACCCCTTGTGTCTTTCTTGGCTACCCATCTGATCATCGCGGTTACATTTGCCTCGATATCAAGACTCACAAGATCATTCTCTCTCGCCATGTCACCTTTGATGAGTCGCGATTTCCCTTCGCGTCTCCCACACCCCCTGTGTCGTCCACAGAGTCCGAGTCACCATTTCCTCACTTCATTCTTCCCCAGAGCTCTCCCGGTGCTCCTGCGTCTCCCCCTCCCCCACCCCCTCCGCCACCATCCATCACCAGACCTCACACCCGCAGCGTCTCCGGTGTCTTCAGACCCCGACAGATCGTCTCCATGACCACCGACCATCACCCCGCTTCACACCCCACATCCCCTCCACCAACATCCACGCCGCCCCTACGCACGCCCGCGCCCCAAGTCGGCGCGCCCGCGTCCCGAGTCGGCGCGCCCGCGTCCCGAGTCGGCGCGCCCGCGTCCCGTGTCGGCGCGCCCGCGTCCCGTGCTGGCGCGCCCGCGTCCCGTGCTGGCGCGCCCGCGTCCTTAGCCTCTCCTGCCCCCATCTTTCCCGACTCCCTTTCACCTTCTGCCTCCACCCAGACCTCCCTCTCCCCCGTTCCCACCTCCCACAAAACAACCCTCCTAGACCCGAATTGGCAGGCGGCTATGCTCGACGAATACAGGGCCCTTACGAAGAATGGTACTTGGGTTCTTGTGCCTCGCCCTCCTGAGGCGAACGTCATTCGCTGTATGTGGCTCTTCCGTCACAAGTTCCGCTCTGATGGGACATTGGAGCGCTACAAGGCCCGTCTGGTGGTTAACGGTAGATCTCAACAGGCCGGTATTGATTGTGATGAGACCTTCAGCCCTGTGGTCAAGCCTGCCACTATCCGAGTGGTCCTGAGTCTGGCTCTGTCGCGCAACTGGGGCATCCATCAGTTGGATGTCAAGAACGCCTTTCTGCATGGTCATCTGAATGAGACGGTTTACATGTTTCAGCCCCCGGGGTTTGCTGATGCTGAGCGTCCACAGCATGTCTGTCTCCTCAAGCGCTCTCTGTATGGTCTGAAACAGGCTCCACGGGCATGGTTCCAGCGGTTTGCTTCTCATCTGCTCCGCTTGGGTTTCACTGGCAGCCGATCGGATACGTCTCTGTTTATCTATCGCAGAGGCTCGGACTTGGCTTTCCTGCTACTCTATGTCGACGACATCATTCTCACCGCCTCTTCTGATGCTCTTCGAACATCAATCATCTCGAAGTTGAGTGCGGAATTCGCCATGTCTGATCTGGGTCCGCTGTCTTACTTCTTGGGGGTTGCCGTTCAGCGGCATTCGTCTGGTCTCTTTCTCTCACAGAGTAAGTATGCTGCTGAGATTTTTGCTCGAGCTAAGATGGTCAACTGTAATCCCGTCGCCACCCCAGTCGACACATCCAATAAGCTCAGTGCTCATTCTGGTCCTTTGGTTGACGATCCGACATTGTATAGGAGCCTCGCTGGTGCTCTTCAGTATCTCACTTTCACCAGGCCTGATATCAGTTATGCCGTTCAGCAGATCTGCTTGTTCATGCATGCCCCTAGGGAACCTCACTTTCAGGCTTTGAAGCGGATCATTCGGTACATCAGCGGCACCCTAGAGCTCGGCACCACCATCACTCCTTCCTCTAGACTTGACCTTGTGGCTTACACTGATGCGGATTGGGGTGGTTGTCCAGACACACGTCGCTCCACGTCTGGTTACTGTGTCTTCCTCAATGACACTCTTGTGTCCTGGTCCGCTAAGCGTCAGTCCGTCGTGTCTCGCTCCAGCGCTGAAGCCGAGTACAGGGGTGTTGCCAACGTTGTCTCCGAGTGCTCTTGGCTCCGCAATCTCCTGCTTGAGCTACGATGCCCCTTGCAGAAGGCCACTCTGGTCTACACTGATAACGTCTCCGCCGTCTACTTGGCTAGCAACCCAGTCCAGCACCAACGCACGAAGCACATTGAGCTTGATCTCCACTTCGTCAGGGACAAGGTTGCCATTGGACATGTCCGCGTTCTACATGTCCTGTCCTCCTATCAGTACGCTGATATATTCACAAAGGGTTTACCTAGACAGTTATTCATTGATTTTCGATCCAGTCTCACTGTGCGGACACCTCCCGTATCGACTGCGAGGGTTTGATAGATTACATAGGTTTCATATTGTATAGTGGGCTTCAAAGCCCGTTAAGGCCCAATACCTGTGTAACCTATATATATGTTATATCAATGAATGGAAACCCTCAAGGAGGACATTACAATCAAACTCATGATCTTACAGTATGGACTTGCATATTGAATGAGAAAGTGTGCATTCGAAGCGCTCCAAAAGGAATGTGTCAACGTACAAAGCACATAAAGTATCCCTCTCAGCACCAACCCTTCCGTTAGCTTAACGTTTTCCATGGTGTCCCCTATCTTCGAGTATCTAGCTAGCTAGTGGGCAACGCCACAAAGAAAGGCCTTTGCAAGGGGAGCTTGATCAATAAGAATAGATCTATCCATGCACATGTGGTTATTAGCTCCGGTGTCCAATATGTATGTGTGTGTGTGTGCCTCTAATCTCCTTAAGTATGTGTCATACATGCAAAGCCAGCAAAGTCTTGGCTAGCACCCGTCATGTCATCTCTACTCTTCTGATCTCTCACATTCAGCAAATTTAACCCCCCGTTTGTTTTTTGGTAGGGAAAAGTAATGATTACCCTTACGAATGTAGTCCATATTTAAGTTAAGATTCATTGATCACTATTCTAACCATTCCCCTTCTTCTCCCATTTTTCATACAAATGTGTTACCCTTCTATTCCCTAATTTGAAGGAGGGTAACTAATACCTCTAGGATTGACTAATAATCCCCTCAATTCTCTCCTCCAAGCTCACAAAAAATGATGATCATATACATTTTATGTCTAAAATTTAATACCTTACCTTTCCATTCCCTAGTTATCTAAACAAACGAGCCCTAAGAGCTGAGCATATTGTGAAGCTGTTAGCTCAGGCATGCTTGCTCGTGACCTGCACTGCAAATTTCTTGTTCTTGTTTGGAAATCCATGGATGAAATAGCACTTCTCTACCACATGACACTACAAAAAAAAAGATATTAGCAACGACTATTTGCCGTGGCTAAAAGTCCATTTGCCGTGGCCAAAGGGTATTAGCCACGGCTGTAGCCACGGGAAACAAGCCGTGGGGAAACATGGGGTGGCAAAAGAGATCAGCGACGGCTATAGCCGTGGCTAAAGTGCTAGCCACGGCAAGTTGCCGTTGCTAAATGATTTATGGGAAATAAAAAAAAAACACTACTTTTTAGCCCGGATTCTTCAGACCCGGGCTAAAAAGTCCCATATTTATAAAAAAAATTAATACACCACAAATTCTATTTTAAATACATTCCTCTAGCAGCTGAACAGTAAAATTGTAAATGTAAAATTACACAATTAAGCTAATCTACTAGAGAATGAAATCATATTAAGCTAAAATATTCTAAATACATCTTTGATGTCGTGATTACCCTGCAGCAGCATTGCTCGAAGCAGATGAGCTATTTAAGCAACTTTCCAGCTACAGCAGCCAGCAGCTCAAATTCCAAAAGTTAATTCGTAGATCTTTTGTTCTTTCAACTGATTTCACTGCAATACAAAATGCAAATCAACCAAATAAAAAATTGAGGAAGGATTATTAGAACTTTCATTAAACAAAAAAGACTTTAATTGCAGGCAATGCAAATTAAAATTTAATTTGCTTATAAAAAATTGTACTTAAACTGCTAAAAAAACTTCATGCCTAGACTAAGCTAATTTAAACAACCCAAAAACCTAAAGAGAGGATGATATACCGGGGAGGATGAACAATGCCAAGGCATCACTGAGGTGGGGTGGGCAGCACCATATGGAGAAAGGTTTTTATGTTCTTGTTTAAATTGAAGAGTAGTTATATTCTGATCATAAAAAAATCTTTCTTATGTAAATTACAATGTAGAAAAGTATATAACAAAATAACAATAACAACTTGAAATCCATATGAATGAACATCACTTACAAACATGAGTAGTGCTTGCTTATGGACACCATGAGCGTCGACTCTCAATCAGAGCGAGTTATGACTGGAATTAGATCAGGAAGGCCAAGAGTTTATATTTTTAAATGTAGCATATTTCCTGCAAAAAAAAAGACACGGCATTAACACAGTATATTAAGAACAGATCGTGTATTCTGATCTGAACTCAACAACATTTTTTATGTATCATGTTTTGGATCTAAAATACACACACTATGGGCGATGATTCTGAATGAAGGTATCCATTTTAGCCTCAATTAAAACCATCTTCAAATAAATTCCATTAAGCAATGAAGTAGCATGAAACAAATCACCTAAAATCCACTAACTTGTGATGAAGCCATGGCATGGGAGTTGTTGAGTTACCTTTGCACGTCTTGCCATGGAAGAGAGAATTTCATCTCTTTCTGCAGCGTAACTTTGGTATGATGCATCCCCAACCTAAGCACATGAATCGGTAGATGTGAGGTGATTTTTCATAAAGAATCAAGAGTTTTTTTCGCAACATAAGCGATCTGTTCAAAAGAAAGATTTCCATTTCCCTCAGTCTCTCAAAATCATTCAGCAGACTGAACTATATTTGAAGTTCAAATATAGTTCATTGCAATACAATAAGGTGAAATCATAAAGAGCGAAGACTCGACAAAATCACCTACCTTGGGTGAGTTCATGACAAGGCTAGCAAGAATCTGGCCAGAGATATTTGAACACAAGTTGACAGAAGCAACTTTGTAGATTTGCTGCCTCACTTCAGGAGCAAAGCCAGTGACTTCCATATAGCCCCCTCTTTTGCCACATTCTCCGTAATATCCTGTAACCATCAACGTGACATGGCTTAAAAATTGCACTTGAGTTCTCAACAACAACAACAACAACAAAAAGTAGATCATATATGAGCCAAACATGAACCAATTTACCTTTGGAAATTGACTAATTTGAGACCAGGCAGATATCCTTCTCGGCATTTGCATAATGATTTCAGTTGCCATAAGCTATCAATTCCATCAGCAATTGCATAATGATTTCATTTGCCATAAGCTATCTTAGCTCTATATTTTAAAGAGTTAATTGAAGAGCACAAATAAGTGCTTAGACTTGAGAGCTTCAAGAGACCAGACCTGCACGAATGGATGTCTCAATGCTATCTAGGTCGACTGCTTGAAGCTGATCGAACCTGAAAAAGAATGCATCACACACGAATTAGGAACCAGCCAGAGCCCAGAGGTAACTTTCTCAAGAAGGTTGCAATTCTCATGAATAGTCTCATATTCAGTTCATTGTGATGAGTTACAAATGGACGTGCAGCTGCACCACCAGCAATCATGTTCATCATAGGTGTTTCTACCTGAAAAAGAGAATGAAAGATTAAGCAATAAACACCATTTTAATACTAGTTTACCCGCCTCTAGTGCAGTTATGCAAATGCATGGGAATATAAATAGAAAGCTGAATGTAAAGTTAATCAGACATTCGCTGAAAGGTCAAATAGCATAACAAAATCCAACTTTCAAATCCAGTTCATGTAACTGTCATGCAGTTTAGTAGATTCAATTAACATGGCATCAACCCAAAAGTCGCAAATAGAAGTGTAAAGTGATTACCTCTAAGAAATCCAAATTGTCAAGGAATCTCCTGACATACTGAACGATCCTACCACGAACCTTGAATATCTCCCTCACTTCCACATTCAACATCAAGTCAAGATATCTTTGACGATATCTTGTTTCCTACGAACAGAACTTTCATCAATAAGTTACAAATAGTATGGCACTCAATAAATATACCTAACACTACTTCAAATATGTTTTTTTAAGGAGATCAAATAGACTCGACAGAACTACAGAACTGGAAAATACAATAACTAGAGAATATAATTAGAAACAGAGCACCATGGGACATCACTGCACTAGCACGGTTTGTTCTGAAGCACAAATATGTAAAGAACTTTCTTGAGCTTCTTGAATGTTCTAATTTGGAATATCATTGTGGTTCATAAGATAAGTATTGTAAAATGATGTTTATATAAACTGATCAATTCAACCCATTAAACACCGTTCACGACTGACATACAAGCAAGTACCTAATCCTTCAAGATGTAAGCTTCCGGATTCCTCACATTTCATGGAACCCATAGTTCTGCTTTCTACACACAAATGAGCAATTATTAAAATAGTTCAATAAAGTAGATGAAACAATCACATGAAAACAAATATCACTTACATGACTGTTATCTGAGCCAGGTCTAGCCTTCTGCCTAGGCATCATATGAAGACAGTGCGATAAAACTACAAATGACTTTGGGAAGATTGAGAGCTCGCCTCTCTTAGTTTTTCCTATAGATGATAATTGAAGAATTATATAAAGATCATAAACCTTGAAAGATATTCTACATATCCACTGCTTCCATTGAAGTGATGTTCACATATAACCTATTAGATTAATGGACTAAAATATGCCAAAGGGGCGCCTTAAAGAATAAATGGCTATGAAAAATGTGCATTTTTCTTGAAAACAAAATAAGAATGAAGGGATTATGAGAAATGAAGACGTCATCAAAAAAAAAAAAGAATGAAGGGATTATGAGAAAAACCTGGAAATCCAGTAACACCAACAATATCACCACGCTTTACACTGGTATGAAACTTTGGAAACTCTGTTTCATCCAATTCAAATGACCTGTACAATGAAGAAAGTAGTTAACAATCTCAATTCTACTTTCTAGATAAAAACAAAGAATCTTATTGATCAAATTTGTAAGTAAGAATAATTAATTCCTAGAAAACAAGGTAACCTACTATGCTCCAAAGTCTACGAAAGATTACACTATCCTGAAGCAAAACCCCATAGAGAAGAACATAGAAGAAGCTGCATCCCATAATCAGGGTTTATTGGATGTTTCAGTTAACATAGACTAAGGTTTAAAATATTGCCTTGATACAACCTTTTGAACTGGGTCATGAGGACTGACTTTTAGAGCCTCATTATCAAAAAAATACATTCAACACCCTTTGGGATAGCACAATTAGCTATATAAAGAGTTGAAGGCTCTACATTCACACAATTTGACGTTTAAATACAAATTCAGTTCCAATTCATAAACAAAGTAGACAGTTTTGTACAATTCTTTCAAATTGAAATTAAGATCTTAAGCAACTTATAGAACAAAGCATAACAGTCAAATAGTAATTTTAAGCAACTTAAAACAAGGTCAAGAACCATGCTACGCTTTAAAGCTAATACAGATATCTGGAACCTGGATGTTGTCCTAAAAAAATCGGCATTGTTACACTTACACCTCAATTTTATCTGCAAACACATTCGTCTAATCCCTTTCAGACCAAAAGGCAAAGAGATCCATTATGAAACAGCATGCCAAAATGTGGCTCATCGGTCCTAAATCCTCATTTCACCAATCTAAGCATAATTTCAAATTTGGCCCTCCATTCGTTATTCCCCAAATAATGAAAACAAACTAACCCTAACGGAAGCAAATACTCAAACTTACGGATTTGTAACTAAACTAACCTGAACAATTCCAGTTGGCAAGGAAAAGGGATAAAGGATTACCAGAGTAGCCAGTGCGGCCTTTGCCAGTGGTACACGTACAGGAAAAGAAAGACTCGTAACCCTCTGCCATAGCCAAATCAGAGGTGAGCTCCTGCCTTGAAAGCTTTGTCTTCTATATTAACCCTCCCAACAAAACAACCATCACTACAGAAATCCGAATGATGAACCCTAAATAGCTTTTTATTTTAAAAAGGAAAAAGGGGGGATCTATGATAATTCGAGAGAGATCGATCGAGAGAGAGATGAGTAAAACCTGGAAACAGATGATGTCGGCGTCGAAGGAAGTGAGCAGTTAGAGGAGAGAGCCGTACTGAGAGTCGAGGAAGGAGAGAGCCGTACTGGAGATGGAGATGGAGATGGACGAACAGATGAGCGAGGCTTCAGGACGAGGAAGGAGCAAGGGCGGCCATGGATGGACTGTCAGAGAGTCGAGGGTCGGGGGAGATGGACGAACAGAGGAGAGGGTAAGGGTTTTCAGATCTGAGTGAGCGAGCGGCGGGGAGGCATACACGCTTATACACTAGGTTAGGGGTTATATTTTCTTTTTCTTTTTTTTAAACAAAAAAAGTACACTTTTTTGCCACGGTAAACTTTGCCGTTGCTACCATCCGTGGATAATTTGTATTTTTGTTACCCAATGGCCACGGCAAATATCTGCCGTTGCTACTAAGGGTGGCAAATATGTTTTTTTTCTTGTAGTGTGATTCGTCTTCTTTCAACGAGTGCAGAACATGTTAGATTTCTTGCCTTGTCACTGGACATCATTCTTCTTACTCTGTCCCTGCACCTCACTTTTCTTTGTTTCAACATTGAAAGATGAAGCCAGATCTAGATTCAAACTCGATTGATTCCTAAGCTCCACTTGAGTCTCGAATTGCAAAATCATGGAATAAGCCAAGCTCATAGTAAGCAATGGCTGCATCATCAAAACTAAACCTCTCATAGTAGATGTTATAGCGAGAATAATAAAGCGAAGAACAACACAGAGATTTATGTGGTTCAGCAACAGTGTGTTGCCTACGTACACCGGCAGAGAACCAGTTTTGTATTAGAGGAGACGATAAATAGATTAGGGTTACAACAGGTCGGCATTTCATCCCACATCGGGGGGTCGTCGGTCAACGATGATTCAAGACACATTAACAGTTAGGGGTGGAAATGGGTCGGGTGATGGATGGGTGGACCCATTTTTTCACCCGACCCGTCATGAAAAAATTTCACCCGACCCATCACCCACCAATTTAATGTTTCACCCATCACCCGACCCGTCGGGTGAATCGGGTGGGTCGGGTGAATCGGGTGGGTCGAGTGGTTAATCAGGTGAAGGAATTAAAAAAAATGAGTCAAAAGACATACATAAAAATCATTCATATTCGATAATTTTATAAACCATGTCAGCGTATGAATCTTACTAAATTAATAAAAGACTTATTCATACATTATATCACTATCCTTAACTTACAAAATTAGTATTAGAAGTTTAATATCAAACTGAATGAGATGAATTTAACTCGGTTACTAGACTCAATATAAAAAAAAGTATAGAAAAACTATGTCTTTAGAAAATAGACTCATATCGGTATATGCAAAACAATTAAAAGAAATTTTATTACGTTAAAAAGACATGGAGTTAAATAATGCAAGTTTTTTTAGACCTTTTTAACAAGAACACTTGGAAAATGGAGAAAGTAGAGGTAGAAAAGGAGAAATATGTGAGTTATGTTAAATTATATGTAGTATTATTTATATACTAACCTCTTTTTTTTTTAAAATAATCGGGTGGGCTAACGGGTGGTTAAGCGGGTCGGGTAACGGGTCGAGTAATGGGTGGAAAATATATCACCCATCACCCATCCGTCACCCAGATTTTTTTCGGGTTTTCACCATAATAATCGGGTCGGGTGGATCGGGTGAGTCGGTCACCCACGGGTGATTTCCAGCCCTATTAACAATAGATAATTCTCATTTAACCCCATAAGAAATTGCATAAGGTTCTGTTCTTCGCTGAATTTTAATATCTCTTTAGCAGATCTACAAGTACAAGAAGGAAAGCGCCTAACACTATCCAGTTCATCCCACAGGGACTCGAATTTTACTTCAGCTCTTTATGCAAAGCACACATCTGTGCTCGGCTTGTTCGTCCGAACCTGGCCTTCAGTTCGTCCCAATCTCCTTCTCACTACTCCTGACTTTCGAGTTCACGTCGTTTAGGAGACGCGATATGACCATATTATTACATTGCTCCCAAATCTGAGTTCATGGATCATCGTCGTCAGGTTTGGGAAAGCTCCCGCTAACAAACTTGAACTTGTTCTTCTCACTCAGTGCGATCTTCGCTGATCTCCTCCATTTACTGAAGTTTCAGCCATAGAACGTTCCTGTGACCATGACAAGTCCAGGATGCTCACTAGAATGCAAAAACAATGGATCTGTGCGGTCAATTGTGAGCTTCGTTCCAACTTCTGCTGCCATTTCAGTCATCGAGCTTCAAAAAGAACTCAGAAGAACAAGAAAACACAGATCTGAGCTCATGATGTCTAATGCGGGTTGACGAACACTTTAGATCAGTAACGATTACTCTGATAACATGGGAATTTGGTGAGAGATGTTACGTGTGAACCAGGAAGAACTGAAGAATGAAAGAAGAAGAAGAAGATGGAGGGAATGAATTGAATTTGTGAATGAAGAGGGAGGGCTTGCACAGGCATTTATACTAGTCCAACACAGTTGGGCCTAATCTATCACAATGTGGGCCGAGGCCCAATTTATTCTCGGTTCCATTACAAACGACACACACATGACACATCTTCCCGCCAACGAAGTACTTAACAGATTGTTTTGAGGAATAATTAATGGCATTTATGCATTCATTAATTATTCAATTAATATTATGTATGTCTACTTACTCCTTGCCTCCTTGGCATTCATGTTCATTTGTAGAACACAAAGGTGTCCAATTCATTCAACAATCGAGAACAGACTGTTATAGATGTCGTTAAGCCTCTCCAAAGAAGATCCTTCAATACTCTATCATACTAGTCTTATTACCCGCGCGTTTCGCGGCTTTTTAATTAATAAATTATATATATATTTATTATATTTTTTTATCTTAGTTGTTCTTAATAAATATGAGATTGTAATTTTTTTGATATTTTATACTCCGTATTATTTTTAAAGCATACAATATGAAATTTTAGACCTGATAACATGAATAAAATAACAAATTTCTCTTGTGCATTATTTATATTTTTATTAGATATGATTTAGTACAAATATGAATTTTAAATTAATGATAACAAAACTAATAAGTTTGAAATTAGATATGAAAATTTATTAATTTGATATATTAATATCGTTATATGCTAAAAGATTTGATATAGAGGAATATATAAAATAAAATAAAATGTCACATTCTGTCAGCGATTAGTATATAATAAAGAATTTGAAAAAAAAAAGTTTTATCTTCAACGCTTTCTTTATAATCAATATGATCAATATATTTTTAACCTTTTGTATAAAATTAATATTCTTGTAAAATTAATCTTATAAAGTGTAATTGATCATTTAAAAAATCCATATTTCAATGAAGAAACCAGGTACCAATCAATTTGCCAATTTGGATATAAGCTAAATTAATAATTGTAAATTTATAGTTCATAATTAAAAAAATCTCCATATTTCATGATGCCAACAACCAACGGATTTGGATATAAGCTAAATAATTCATCCAATCAATTTTTATTTAAGAAACCATTAACATATTTGCATTTAAGTTAAAAAAATGGCTAAAAGGCGTATACATGTTTAATCAATATGGCTTGATAAGATAATTAAAATGCGTATAAAAATGGCTTGATAAGATTTTATTATTTCATAGATAATTAATTAAACATTACTCCGTATTATATGACTAAAGACAAAATAACTCAATATAAAATATTTATAAAATGATTCTAGTTAAAATGATAGATTTTGTAACCACCTAAGATATGATGTTGAATATTTATATTAAAAATTAAATTTAATCTTCAACTAAAATAGACACGTAGGATGAAACGTGGATAAATAGATGGGGTTATCGTTTAACATGGCTTAAATTGATTGGACATTCATTAATTGACGTGTCAAATAAACCCGGTCAGAATGCACCAGAAAAAGACACGTAAGCGAATTGCTCCAGAGCCGCCACATATGATTTCAACGCCTCTGTTTTAGTATTATATATATATATATATATATATATATATATATATATATATATATATATATTGATTGATATTGATGATTGATGATTGATATTGATTATAGGCTTTTTTTCCAAATCAATAAACTTCCATTCTTTATATTTTTCTACCTATTCAATAGTCTCATCGAATATATCGCTTATGTAATCAACCTCTCTCACATAAAACTAAACTAATTCTCGATCGTATAAGATTATAAGATATATGAGTAAATTCTCCTTCCTACTTTGTATTATTATCTCAATGTACGGTGTGAAAACTATGTACACCGTAAATTACACGTTGTATCAATTTTGATGTAAAACCACGTTGTTTTGAATGTGGATCACATCAATTTGGATAAAGATATACTAATTGTCCTCTAAGGACGCTTCTAATGGATGTGGACTACATCGGTTTGGATGTGGACTAATTTAAGGGTGTGGAAAAAAACCTGACACAACTGATACGTCATGAAAATACCTAGGGACGGAGTCAGAAATTTATCGAGGGGGGCGAAGTTTTATACAAATTTTTAATTGGATGTTCGATAGATTTATTTTATAATATGTTTAGTGAACCAAAACTATAATATTTTAGGTTAAACAATGATATTTTAGTTTAAACATACATTTTTTTTAGTACAAAACACAATTTTATTTTTCAAAACGGTGATCTTTTAATTTAAAATTGTGTTATTTTATATTTTTTTCTCTTTAAACGATAAAACGATGTCGTTTTAATTGATAACAACATTTTTTCGTCTAAAAATATGTCGTTTGAAACATACAAAGTCAATATGCACCTTGTTGTTCTTAACATGCACTAACATGTAACAAGATATACAAACTTTAAATTTGTATAATTTCTTATATAATTAGCGAATTTAGTAATATAACCTCTTGTTTCGAAGCTCTTTGGTTGAATTATATTACCAAAATATCAAATTAAGTAAAATATAAAAGAATCATGCTTTATTAAAAGACACGTGAAACAATTAATTTGTGTTTAACTTTCAAACGGTCATAACTTTTTACTCGTTTCTCGGATTCAGGCTTATAATATATCAAAACGAAGCTATCGACGCGTAGAACAAATATAGGTGATTTGTCGGATGAAAGCGGGGGCGTATGCTCCCGCTTGCCCCCGCCTCAATCCGTCTATGAAAATACCACAACACAACACGAAAAAAATACGAAAGCGAAAAGATATGATATGAAAATGACACAAACTGTTAAACATGACATTAAACGGTTCGAGTTCGGATCAGACATATCCCCTCGTCGGATACTGGACACGAACTGTTTGATTTTTTTATATATAGGCACGGTAAAATTATAATACTAGTATTCATAAATTACCGGCAAATTTCGGCAGCACAATTGGTATCGAACTTGCGCCTAGGTGGGGCTTCAACCGTCAGTCCTATGTTCGAATCTTGTTGTTGGGCGTTTGGCCCTTTTTTCCGTCCCTTCTCACCCTTTTTTTTTTGTTCAAAGAAAACAAACCCTAATCTCTCTAATCTCTCTAGTACAGTTTGGGACTAAACGGTTTCAAGTATCCGACACGATTACCAGATTCTTGTCGGATAACCGAATGTGCCCACCCTGTACTAATTTGTCTTCCTAAAGACGATTAAAAGTATAAATATACTATGTTACATTGAACGTGGACCAAGTTAGATTGAGCGTGGACCAAGTTAGATTAAACGTGGATTTACGAGAGGTGATTATACCCAATATTATAAGATGTATAGAGATAATTAACCTAACTCTTTCATATTAACATCATTCTTCCCATTCTATCGATCAATTTAGTTGTTTTTATTGAAAATGATGTCATTTCTCCTATTTCAATTCATCTTTGTCATTTCATAGATTGAATATTATAAAAATAATTCAAGGTAAAATGATAGATTTTGTAACAACTTAAAATATAAAATATTAATAATTTTGTTATAACATAACTCATGGTAAAATGATAGATTTTATAACCACTTTAAGATATGAGATGGATAAATATATAGGATGGTACATGTGGATAGATGAGGTTATTGTCTGATATGACTTAAATATATTGAATTATCATTAATTAACATGTCAAAAAAGAAGCGAGGTCAGATTGTTTTAGTAGTATACGAGATTTCATCTCAAAACCAGTTAGCAGTAAAATGAGTAATCCACCAAGTTTATATGTTGTTCAAAACCTCTCAATATTTTCAATGTGGGACAACCCATATTCTAACACGCTCTTTAAAGTGCAACGACTTAACCACTTGCCAAGATGCGCTCAAATGGAAACCAAAACCCACGACATGTCCAGTGGCGGATGCTCTTGTATGGATGAAAAAATTACAAAATAAATTATTTTTTTTAACTTTAAACATTCTCGAAATGATAAAAAATTTACCTTCATGTATCCCCAGAATGTCGGTCCAGGATCCGCCCATGTACATGTCCATGCATAAGGCCACCAATTTAGGTAGACATGTACATAATTGGATTACATGTGTGGATAAAATAAATGAGGTTATTGTCTGAAATAACTTAAATATACTTAAAATTATTGTTTTATTGAACAAATTGAAGAGAGATTTATTTTAAAATAAAAAAAATTGAAATAAGTAAAAAAGAGAAATATATATTTTATTATAAAGATTTCCAATTTTTTTCATGTGATGATGAGTTTACATTGATCAACTCAAATCTCAATTGGTTATTTGATAATTTTGATTCAAACAGATCGACTGAATAGTGGTAGAAATCATGGGCCGAGCGGTGACCAATTATACAATGACCAATTATTTAAAAGGCTTGCACGTCCTTAGACGTGCAATATTAGACACAATGAGATTTGCGGTGTATATAGCAACACCCTAATATATTTAGCATAGGGAAAATTTTCTACTATTTTTTACTATATTTAACTTAAGGTTGTTACAATCTAAGAATTTGTGTTTTGATTTATGGACGTGAACCAGAAATTTGAGAATCAAACGATGAAGATGATTTGTGAATGAAGAGAGGGAGCAGCTAACGGCAATGTCAGGATTCCTACAGGTGCACCCGGGTGGTATCACCTGTCCCTTTGAGGACACCGGACAGGCCCCCTTATTCCCCTCCCCATCTCCCAATTAAAGAAAAAATAATTGGTTAAAAAAAAAAAGTAAAGGGAGGAAATTGGGAAGGCACAGGGAGAGACAAGGTGAATGGAGAGCAGATCCCATCCGTGGTGCACCTACCTTTTGGTGATCAGAAGAAAGTGCTCTCAATTTGTCATTACTTACATTCATTCATTACAAAACGTGAAGGCATACATATAGGGGTGGGCATGGGACTAGGGCTGTTATATGAGCTGAGTAGCTCGGGCTCGGCTCGAAAAAAGCTCGACTCGAGCTCGTTCACTAACCTAAACAAGCCGAGCCTGAACATGATTTTAAGCTCGGTTGAAAGCTCGGCTCGTTCGATTTAGGCTCGAATAGCTCGAATTCTATGGAATTTCTAAAATTTTCTTTAAGTTAATTAATATGTTATGACCAAGTAAAACTATTTAAAGCTCGAAAAAAGCTCGGCTCGAGCTCGTTCATTTACTAAAACAAGCCGAGCTTGAACAAAAAAGAAAGTTCGTTTAAAAATTGGGCTCGGCTCGGCTCGAGCTCGTTTAACAAATGAACAAGCTTGAACATGCCAAGCTCGGCTCGTTCGGCTCGAATAACACCCCTACATGGGACGGGACGGGACGAGATTAGGGTCATCCCGCGTCCCGTCCCGCGTATTTTTAGCGAGACGGGTCTTATATATATATTTTGGAATCCCACCGGGTCTTATCCCTCGCGGGATGGGACGGGATCGGGACGGGACGGGACTTGTCCCTCGTAAAAATAAAAAGTCAAAATAATCCAAATATCCAATAATCAACCTTCGACATTCATTCTAATTAAAAAAAAATTAACATTTCCATACAAATCAACATTCCAACAGTAGCAAATAACCCAAAAATAAAATAAAATCCAGTAGCAAGACCGGTTTTGCACACTGCTACATCAACATTTCTTCTAATAAAATCCAGTAGAAACAGCAACCATAAAATTAAATTGTGGCAAGCCCAAAATCAAATGGTTTTTTTACTGCTAGTGTGTGTTAATATGTCTTGAATTGGGCTTATTATTTATTTTGGGTTTAGGCCCATTGTCTGACTAGGGTTTCATGAGGCACTATATATACTCATAAACCTACCAATTTGTAATCTAGTTTCTTATTTGCCTCCATAATAAAGATCTCTATTTCTCTGCCCGTGGACGTAGGTAACACACCATTGCCGAACCACGTTAAATCTCTGTGTCTTTCTTCGTTTGTTATCGTTCTCGTTATAACAAATTGGTATCAGAGCTTGGTTGTGATTTCTGTCGAGAATGACGTCTGGATCTGTAGTGAAGATTGACAAGTTTACTGGAAGAAACTCTTTCAGTCTGTGGCAGATAAAGATGCGGGCTTTGCTGAAGCAACAAGGTTTATGGGCACCGTTAACCGCCGACAAGAAGGGGGCAGATACAACCACCGCTGAGTACGGCCTTCTGGAGGAGAATGCTCATTCGACGATTATGTTGTGTCTCGCAGACGATGTCATAATAGAGGTTGCTGATCAGGAAACTGCTGGCGGCTTGTGGTTGAAGTTGGAGAGTTTGTACATGACAAAGTCTCTGACGAACAAGTTGCTTCTGAAACAACGGTTGTTCGGGATGCGTATGCAGGAAGGTACACAACTCAGAGATCATCTTGATCAACTTAACACACTATTACTTGAATTGCGTAATATTGATGTTAAGGTGGAGGACGAAGATGCTGCCCTTATTCTGCTAGTATCCCTACCCCCCACATACGAGAACTTCGTTCAGTCGTTCGTCGTTGGGAAGGATACCATCACACTGGAAGAGGTCAGATCGTCGCTTCATAGCAAAGAGTTGCGTCTGAAGGCAACCGCGTCAGTTACAGACAATCAGGCTTTCGGGCTTATGGCCAACGGAAGCAATTCTGATGGTAGAAGGGGCAAGAAGCAAGGTCGCAAATCAGGCCCTAAACCAGACGACATCTGTAACTACTGTAAGGAGAAAGGTCATTGGAAGAATGATTGTCCTAAGAAGAGGCAACAAGAGCAGAAATATGGATCTGCAGCAGTTGTTCATGGTGAAAATACTTCTGAGGAAGATATTGTTCTACTAGCAGGTAATCGCACAGATCATGATGTGTGGTTTCTTGACTCAGGTGCGTCATGTCACGTATGTCCTAGAAGAGAGTTGTTTACAACATATAGATGTGTAGACAAGGGCAATGTTTCTATGGGAAACGATGTCATCTGCAAGGTTGTTGGGATCGGCTCAGTCAGGCTTCGGACAAACGATGGGAAGTTTCGCACATTGGAAGAAGTCAAACATGTGCCATCTATGACAAAGAATCTGATATCCCTAAATGTGTTAGACGACAAGGGTTTCAGATACACAGGTTATGGTGGAAAGTTGCGCGTGTTTAAGGGCTCTAATGTGGTTTTGCAAGGAGTCAAGCAGGGAAAGGGGACTTTGTATACCCTACAAGGTTCAGCAGTCACAGGTGCTGCAGATGCTGTTTCAGTCAACGTTAGGGAGACTGTTGCTGAGGAGGTGGAGTTGAACTTCACTCTAGCAGAGACTCCGACACCTGAGTTGGTCACTGACCAATCATCACAAACAGGTACTACTGAGTCAGATACTGGTGAGACAAAGAATATACCACTAGACACAGGAACATGTGGAGTTGTACATCAGAGTACTGCTCTAGATCGACCAAGAAGGGTTGACATCAAAGGGTCTGCGAGATCCAGGTCTGACGATCTGGTGGGATATGCTTTGCATGTGGCCGAGGAGGAGGAGGATGGTGTTCCATCCAACTACAAGGCTGCTGTTTCTGAAGGTGAGTCAGCACACTGGCAAGCTGAGAAGAGAATCAGGGTGAAGAAGGTGGGAACATTTGATAGTCCTGCTGATATGTTCACCAAGCCAGTTCTGGAGAGCAAGTTCCAACACTGTTTGAACTTGTTTAATATCACCAACTGTTGAGCTGCCCTGCGGGGCAATCTGGGTCCTCCTACAAGGACAAATCTGAGGTAGAGGAATGTCTGACACTTGTCACGGTGCATCTGTTTCTGAGAGGAGATTTTGGTACATCCGGCATTGAAGCGCATCTGGTACATCTGGCATGGCATTGCATTTGGTACGTCTGGCGCTGCAATGCGATTGGTACATCTGAGAGGATTCAAGTCAAGGTGGAGATTTGTTAATATGCCTTGAATTGGGCTTATTATTTGTTTTGGGTTTAGGTCCATTGTCTGACTAGGGTTTCATGGGGCACTATATATACTCATAAACCTACCAATTTGTAACCTAGTTTCTTGTTTGCCTCCATAATAAAGATCCCTATTTCTCTGCCCGTGGACGTAGGTAACACACCGTTGCCGAACCACGTTAAATCTCTGTGTCTTTCTTCGTCTGTTATCGTTCTCGTTATAACATGTATATATAACAAAACCAAATGTGTTTGTACTGCTAGTGTATTTTATATATATATATATATGGGGGACGGGACGGGAGGGGATTTGCGGGACGAGGACTATTCGTCCCGCGTCCCGTCCCGCGTATTTTTGGCGGGACGGAATCGGGACGAGATTGAATTTTTTTTTTTCGAATCCCTCCGGGATCGGAACGGAATGCAGGACGAGACGGTATTTGCGGGATTTGTGTCCACCCCTACATACATATATATATATAGAGAGAGAGAGGATCCCTATACAGCTGTCTAAGGTAAAGAGAATACCCAAACTAGTCCTCATATTCTAACAAAGGTTTCTATGATATTGATTAAAATTTATTAGAAATTTCTATCTTTTTTGTAATATTAATTAATAAACATAATCAATTCTAGATATAATTGTTTAAAATTTTAGAGCTATAGGTAATTTTTAGTTTATCAAAATTTATTAGATTTATTAAAATAATTCACAAAAGGTAATTTTTTTTCTTCGATCAATATATGATATTAACATTTCTATGAATATATATATAGAGAGAGAGAATGGATCAAATGTTTACAAGTCTTAACATGTTTTGTGTTAACAAATCTGAGACGTTGATTGGGTGAAAATGAAAGGCTGAGATTTTTATGTAATTTTTATTAATTAAAAATAAAAATGAAAAAAAATAAACCCCATAGCTCTACAAAGTCGCGTGTATCACAATCTCAGCCCTAACCACAATTCATCATCTTCAAAAGGCGGAAGCGATGGCGATGGGAACACCGTCTCTTCTATCGCCCTCCTCGGCTCGCCGCAACCCCGACGGCCTCCCTCGCTCGGATTCGAGATGGTGGCCAGCACCGGCCTCCCTCCTCGACTCTCAATTTGAGGAAGCCGATGTCAAGCATCGTCGTAGCCGGAACCCTAGGTGGCGACATCTGCGGAACAGAGAAAGTAGAGATAGAGAGAAACGCCGTTGCGGAACAATCGCACGTCGTCGGAAACCGCCGCCGCTGGGATCTCTTGTCAGCAGCACTATGTCGGTTTAGTGGTTTTCGGCAGATTCGTGGGGGTAATGCAACAACAGTCCCTATGTTCAGCCTTTGGTTGGTTACTATTGTTCATGTTTGTCAACGCCGTTGGTTTCTTTCTGTTGCACGGCTTCATTGGGCACCTTTTCAGTTGGAGTCTTTGCCCCGTTGAGCTCTTCCGTATTTATGGGTTTTCTGTTGCACGGGTTCATCATTTTTTTGTAGTTCAACTCTGTGTGTCACTCTTTGCGTTAGTCAAACAGTTGAGGCAAATCCAGGGATACATTATCATTGCATTGTGTAGTTAAACTGAGTGTGTCTTGTGACATCTTGTACTCTTAAATTACAATTGAAGTATGGAACTCAAATATGCATCCACAGTTCTCCAGACAGGTTTCAGTCATAAAGGTTAAGGCTAATCCAGGGATCATTGCATTGTTTCATACTTGAATTTCAGGGTTTTTTTTTTGTCTTTGAATTTCAGGGTTTTTTTTGTCTTTGAATTTCAGGTTTTTTTTTTGTTGAATCAACATTTTTTTTTTTGTATTCGACAACTTCATAGTGATATTCGGTGATAATAAGCAATTATTCGTTGGAATTCATATGATTGTTCTATTAATCTCATGTTCAGAGTCACTATTCGACAAGTTCATAGTTTCTATTCGGTAATAATAAGGAATTATTCGGTGATAGTAAGGAATTATTCGACAAGTTCACAATTTCTATTCGGTAATAATAAGGAATTATTCGGTGATAGTAAAGAATTATTCATATGTATGTGGTTAATTAGAGGTGGAAATCAAGAATTACATTTATATATTCTTTTAACCTAGCGAATAATTACTGTTAACTTGACGAATAATTACTATCAGTCTAGCGAATAGTTGAAAAATTGACCAACCCTTTTGCTATTATTGATAACTCATATTTATAGACGAATAATAACAATCAATTTAGCGAATAATTACTATTATCCTAGCGAATATTTACTATTATCCTAGCGAATATTTACTATTATCCTAGCGAATATTTTCATCGAACGCATAGTGGAAGCAAAATCTCCTCATCCCAAAAAAAAAATGTTAACTAAAAAAATCAACGCACGCGCTTACTCTACAGCAAGTTGGATATTAAAGTGGTGGGACCTACTCTTTTTTATTTAAATAAAAAGGGAAAGTCTCAATTAATCTCACCCATTCATTCCTAATCAATCAATGGCCTATATTTGTTAACACAAAACACAATAAGGGGTGTAAACATCTGACCCAACCTCTATATATATATATATATAGAGGTTGGGTCATGTGTTAACAACTCTTACGGTGTTAAATGTTAACAAATCAATATTCGGGAAAATTTATCAAATATTCATCACAGTCACTCAATTATTCATCAAAGTTTTTGTTAAAATTAATCAAATATTCATCACAGTCACTCAATTATTCACAACTTCCCAAATATTCATCAATATTCACCAACATTTTAAGAAATATTCATCACATTAACGCAATTACGAGATTGGAGGTAGATACACGCGCAAGGGTTTGAGTTTTTTGGGTGATAATTTTTTTTAATTGGCAATAATTATTAATTGAAATGAATTTCTTGAATGTTGTCGAAAAGCTTTGATGAATAATTGAGTTACTGTGATGAATATTTGATAAATTTTGTCGAATATTGATTTGTTAACATTTAACACCGTAAGAGCTGTTAACATTTGATCCGTATTATATATATATATATATATATATATATATATATATATATATATATATATATATATATATATATATATATATATATATTTATTGATGATAAGAATTTATTATTCAAATGATAAAAATTAATTACAATCAATCAATCCAATATATATAATACTAAAACAGAGACGTGGAAATCTTATGCGACAGGCTCTAGTGCAATTCGTTTACGTGTCGTTCTCTAGTGCAATCTGACTGAGTTTTTTTCTGACACGTCAATTAATGAGTATCCAATAAATTTAAAACGATTTAATATATTTATCTACATGTATTTTCAATCAATTTTTTATCTACGTGTATTATATATTGATTAGTTTAAAGATAGATTTTAAAAAGATCTTAGTGTGTGTACGTTGTGTCATTAGGATTAATTTGGATTAAAACGCTATAAAAAAGGATTTGGATTAAAAAGGTGAGGAGCACCAAATTTACCGAATTCAAATTTGCTAGACCGAATTGGTTATTTAATTTAAATATTTTATAAAAAGAAATTATACATTTTTTTTGGTTATTACTTACTATTTTTTAAAATATACATATATGATGCAGTGTTTGTAAAGCGCCAATGTCTCACATTTCTAGATATAAACAGTTGAATGCACTAATATAGAGAGTGTTTTAAATTATTATTATTTTGCCGTTTGATTTTTTAATAACTTGATTGGTTGATTTGGATATTAAACAAATATTTTTTGTTGTAATAAGCCCAAGGGTAAAACCAAATACTTTGTTAGGTAATACAATATATTCTTAAGGTCTTGGTGTCCATTTTCGTCTCCACGATACAGTTTTGTCTAATTATGATGTGATCAAATAAATATTTAAGAATATATTTTGGTTTTATAAGGGATTAAAATTAATTTTGTTTGTAGAATATTTTTATATATTTTTAGTTATGCAAAGCTTTTTATTTTATTTTATTTATATAGAGATTTTTTATATGTAATTTTGTGGGGCTTAGTATTGTTACTAACGAAAATCTAATTTTTTGAATTTAATTAGTTATGAAATTTAAAGGATCTGCTTAAGAAATTCTATTTTTTTCTAAAGTATGGACCATATATATTATATGAGAATAATAAAGGTTAAGGGACCGATAATAAATTAAATTATAAATTTAGTGAATTGAGATTAAATAAATTTATTATTGAGTAGATAAAAGTGATTTGACTTATTAACTTATTTCCTTAAGATATGACATATGTTAGGGAAAAAATTAAAATAAATATGGTTAAACAATCATAAATATTATACATTTCAAAATCGACCAAATTTGAAATATATGAAACCAAATTTAACTTATAAGTTTGATGTGTTCATGAATAGCTTATCTCAAATATAGTAGCTGGGGCAAAAATGTCATAATAACACTTTTTTTTATAAGTAATAGCATATTTACTTAATTAAGTTATGAAAATGAACATTTAGCAAAATAGCCTATCTGAAACGTACATTTACCAAATTTTACCATTTTTGAATAGGTTGTTATTTTTTTTTTTATAGTGATTAGGTTATCAATTATATCATATTTATGATAGTTAATTAAATTATAAACGATGTTTCTAATTTTATATTACCAAGGACATAAGTTAAGTAACATTAATTAAATGAGATTTTTCCAAATTTAGCTATTTAAAATTGTTTTTGTTTGTTATGCATTTAGTGATAGAGAAATCTTTACTAATTAAGGTTTTTAGCCTATATCAGCATATCGTAATACTTCAGTGATAACATCAATCATGTCTCAATATAAAGAAGCAAAATAATCAAAATCAATATGATAATTAGAGAGAAAGCACATTAGAGCAAACCTCGTCCGCCTCATGATGGTTTTGAATGAACATTCACATCTATATAAATATATTGTACAACTTAATATTTGAAACTAACAAAAGAAACTAAATGTATGCTTTTTTTAAAGATACGTTAAGACTTAATAATGAATTTGTTTATAAATTTGAAAATTTAAGTTTTCTATAACTTTCGGTATAATATATTTTGTTATAAATCCAAACTGGAGGTGTTTGAGAAATGAAGAACTAGGAAAATAGTCAAGTTGAAAATTTGTTAACAAAATCCATCTTAAAAAAAAAAACAGATAACGATCTATGAAATCAAGGGCCAAATTTGCTAGCCTCTCAAAGTAGATCGGTAAAGTATTAAATATTTAAGTTACAAAGATAATTATCAAGTTATTGACTAAAAAATAAAAGTTTCAATAGAAAATGTAACTTTGTTCAAATTCAACCGTGTAAGCATAATTATTGCTATTTAATTAAGTTTTTAATCTGAATTTTTTTTTTCTAGTTTAGGCATTTATAAAATACCATTTATGTAGTGCAAGTTACACAAAAAATCTTTTAAAAACTTACGCTACAATAAAGAAATTATTTTTTTTACTGAAAAACAATTATTTACTTTTGAATAAACTTATAATCATTTATAGTGAAAATATTTGGTTTTGTTGTACGCATATTTAGTTTGGTTTCAACATCTTATTGGAAATCAACACTTTATGTCAAATAAAATTAGTTTTATCATCTACAATCATTAGGTCCTGATTTATTTCATAAAGTATCAAATAAAATAAATAATTATATTGCACGAAATGATTGAAACACTATTGTAAAATTATTATATATTTAAGTATGAAACTCAAGTAAATAAAGTTAAAAAACTGTATTAAAATATAAGATCAACATATTGTATTAGCTAGCATTGGTAACCAAGTTTTGAAAAATATTCCTAAACTATTAGAAAAACTTCTTCAATGAATTTAGATAAACATTGATAACTATTTTCGGTTGAATATCAATTATTGACATTTTTAAAATTGGGTAGATGACCCATATAAAATCTCATATATTTGAATAACAAATTTTTATTTAAACTACAATATTGGAGTAATTAATAATTAAGTTAATTAATTATTTAAGGTGGGTCCAAGAGACACAATAATTTGCCACATGAGATTTTTAGGTCTACAATTAAGGAGAGTTTGCCAAGTGGCATCATTAACATCTGTTTTAGTATTATACTAGTATATGTTACCCGCCCGTTGTGCGGTTTTTTTATAATTATATTATGTATTTTTTATATTAAGTTTTTTAATTAAAGTTTGAAGGTCAAAATAAATAAGTTTTAATGACTCAAAAGGATAACACCATATGATAAGTTTTTTACCTAATTTTTTATATCGGATATATAAAAAGCAGGACCATTAATTTTTATATATATTGGATATAAAATAAATTAAAAATAAGTATACGACGATCTTAATTAAAAATAAATTAATTTTTTATATAAATTTCTCAATTTTGATATATTACAGTAATTAATAATGTTATATGCTAAAAGATTTGATATAAATCTTCTAGGTAAATACTCTGTATTAATCAAGATATGACTATATTTAAATTATTTTTTAAAAAATTGCTTAATTGTAATTATCAATTAAGGTGGACATATAAGATGATATGTGGTTAAAAGAAAATAATTAATTGACATGACTTAAATTTATTGGATTCTAATTAATTAACGTGTCAACAAACTCGGATCAGATTGCACAAAAACCCGCCACATCGGATTTTCACGTCTCTATTTTAGTATTATACTTGTTTTTGTTACTCGTGTCATTGCTCATTTTGTTAATACATTATATTTAACAATATTAAAAAAAAAATTTGTTAATTTTATATGAAGATTAAAATAGTTTATTTGAGATGCACATAGGATGACACGTAGATAAAATATATGAGGTCATTGTCTAACATGGGTTAAATGTATAGATTCTATTTTATTATATGTTTAATTTGTTTTTAATAAATAATAAGTATAAGATTATTAAAAATGTTACAAAACATTAGTAATATGTTACGTACATTGTCCGTTGAATAATAAACATAAAATAGTTTAGAAAGATTATATTTTGGACATAGGCCGGGAATTTAAGTTCATTTATTTTGGATATAGCATTATAGATTGAATGATTTGAAGTACGGAAGATTTTATTATATTAGATTTTTAAGTTTTAAGATTTTACAGGGAATTCGTTATATTCAATTTCAATTTCATTTATTTTAGATATAGAGATATTTCATTTATTTTGGATATAATTTTAGTGCTTTTTATGATATATTTATAAGGCTTTTTGGTTTATCAAAATTCATTAGATTTATACTCCGTATTAGATTACATGACAAAATTTTGGATATAGAATAAGTACGCTGTTGTTAAAGTTTTTATATTAGATATATTATTAATTGATATAAATAAATCTAATGAATTTTGATTAAAACAATCATATTACAATACAATCTATATATAATACTTAGAGTTTGTTGATAAGAACGCATGTTACTTAGTTTATAATATATAATATTATATATTACAATAATCGAAACACACTAATCAGTTCTTTAAAACTTTTTTCAGTGAATTGGAGAAAGCTGAGGGGTAATGCGGTAATATCTCAATAAGCATTTAGATATACTCGTATTATATTCCATTTTGACCAAATATTAGATAGATTATTTGATTTAAAATGATAAGTTTTATAACTAATTAAGATAAAATGTTGAATATTTAAAAAAAAAAAAAGAGGGCCCATCAATTGAGATGACAAAATTATACTCCCTCCGTTCAACAAAACTTGACGTTTTACTATTCATGCACGTTTTTTTAGGAGCTAAAAACTATATAAAATATCGACTTTTTAAATAATTTTTTTTAACAAATTCGTAGTTATTATTAATAAGTACAAACTTGTTAAAAAAATTTTTTTTAAAAAATGAATATTTTATATAGTTTTTATCATTCTAAAAAAGCGTGCGTGAATAGTAAACGACAAGTTTTGTTGAACGGAGGGAGTATTGGTTTATTAATTGATGTGACCCAAAAATATAATACAATTTTAATTTAGAAAATGACACATAAGCAAAAATAATCCGGTTTAATCCAGAAAATTCCGTGTTCATGAGGTCGCATCAACGGCCTCTGTTTTTATATTAGATATATTATTAATTGATATAAATAAATATAATGAATTTTGAGTAAAACAATCATATTACAATACAATCTATATATAATACTTATAGTTTGTTTATAAGAACGCATGTTACTTAGTTTATAATATATAATATTATATATTACAATAATCGAAACACACTAATCGGTCCTTTACAACTTTTTTCAGTGAATTGGAGAAAGCTGAGGGGTAATGCGGCAATATATCAATAAGCATTTAGATATATTATATTCCATTTTGACTAAATATTAGATAGATTATTTGATTTAAAATGATAAGTTTTATAACTAATTAAGATAAAATGTTGAATATTTAAAAAAAAATAAGAGGGCCCATTAATTGAGATGACAAAATTATATTGGTTTATTAATTGATGTGACCCAAAAATATAATACCATTTTAATTCAGAAAATGACACATAAGCAAAAATAATCCCATTTAATCCAGAAAATTCTGTGCCCGTGAGGTCACGTCAGCGGCCTCTGTTTTAGTATATTATACTAGTATTCGTTACCCGCGCGTTTGCGCGTTTTGTTAATAAATTATATTTTATTATATTAAGATATGCCCCAATGATATAAATTATAATAACATATGCCCCAATGACATAACTATATTTGATGGATATATCTTTGCAAAAAATTTCATCATATTTGACGGCATGGACTTTTTTTTTTATTAGGATATAATGTTATATACTTATATTGGATAGATTATTTGATCTAAAAAGATAATTTTTTACCTAACTATATTTGCTTATTAATTGATGTGGCCCAAAAAGATAATAACATTTTAATTAAGAATATGACATATATGAAAAAATAATCCCGTTTTAATCCAGAAAATTCCATGGAGGTGAAATCGCACCAGAGCCCGTTTCAAATCTTTGCTTTAGTATTTTATATATAGATATAGATATAGATAAAAAGTCACTAATAAAGATATATAACATTTTATTATTTGAATTAATTGTGATTATTTATGAAAGTGTGGATCCATAATTGTATGAGGTGGCTAAAATATACTCCGTATGTGATTGAAGAATGATTTTGTTCTCCCCTTTTAAACGTTGTTTTACTAACTTTAATCATATTAATTTGTATTCTCTATCAGTTCTCTTAAGTTCCATATATAAGTATTTAACCAAAATTTAATGATATGGTTCAATTCAATATGATAATAAAGATCACATATTAATTTTTTTTTAAATAACTTGGATTTACTATTTAATAAAATTAGCTTGACGTGGCTAAAAGATGAGGATTATGTTAACTAAATTTTTATAGCTTTATAGTCACTTAATGTATTGGTCTAAAAAGATAAGATTTTTACCTAATTATATTGGTTTATTAATTGATATACCCAAAAATATAATACGTATTTAATTCAGAATATGACACGTAAGCAAAAATAATCCCGCTCTAATCCCCAGAATATGACACGGAGCGCACTCACTTATTGGTTTTATTATTTAAATTAATTTTAATTATTATTAAAGGTATGCTAAACTTAAATGAGATGGACAATATTTTTTAATAATAAAACCTCATATCTTTATCTATTATTTGATGTGAATAGTGGTGGAAACTCAGGAGCAGCCATAATCGATCAATTATACAATAATAATACGGCGTAGTTAATATCTATTTCAATGAGAAAAGATCGATATTTTTTTATTCTTCTCGCTTATTAAATAGGGTGATTTTGGTAGAGGGCCTTTTTTGAATATTCAATTAGTCACCTAGGTTATTAATTAATTTAATTAGTTTTGCCCTAACCCCTTCCCAATTGGGTGGGTTGGTCAATGGTCAACCGTTTGACCATTGACCGATCAACGGTTGACCGTTGACCGGTCAACGTTGACCAACTCATTTTGATGCCAACTTTTTTTTTTTTTTGATGCCAACTTTTTTTTTAGTGATGCCATATTTTACCGTTTTGATGCCAAAATTTTACTATATTTTATTTTCACTTTGATGCCATTTTTTTATGTCAATTTTTTTATAATATTTTTTTTTACCGTGATGCCATATTTTTGATGATATTTTTTCAAAGTAGTATTTTTGATGACATTTTTTTCTTTAATGTGATACAAATTTTTCAAAATGGCATCAATGGTCAACGTGACATTAGAGTAAACAAAAAATGTCATCAAAGTTTAAAAAAAGTGTCATCCAATAATTTAATTAGAAAAGTGGCATCAGATTGAAAATAAAATGTAATAAAATTTTGGCATCAAAACGGTAAAATATGACATCACAAAAAATGTCATCAATGTTTTAAAAAAGTGGCATTAAAAAAAAGTCATCCAATCATTTCATTAGAAAAGTGACAGTAAGGTGACAATATTTTGATTCCACGTTTTAAGCTCTTATGCCATCAATTATATAAAATTGTCACCACAAAATGTTGGCATCAAAACGGTAAAATATGGCATCACAAAAAAAAAAGAAAAAAAAAAGTTGGCATCAAAAAAAAAAAAAAAAGTTGGCATCAAAACAAAAAAAAGTTGGCATCAAAATGGGTTGACCGGTCAAGAGGGCTAAGCAAGCTAAAAAAACAATTAATGGGCTAAGCATACTAAAAAAACAATTAATGGGCCTATCTAGCTAACCAAATATGCTAAAAGGGCTTTTTCACCAAATTCCCTTAATATGTATCTCGCTATTGAAGTTATATATGTTCAATTAAGATACCCATGTATGTGTTCTCAAACCAAACACATTAATCAAAGTTATTTTAGTAGAATTTCGGTCAAATTCAAGCCTCGAAATATTCCAAATCTTTTACTATGGCTATCATATATACAAGATATAAAACTTCTACACTTGAATTTATATCCATTGATAAAATAAAAATATAAAATCCTAGATATAATTTGGTAAAGTATTCATTATTAAAAATATTCTTAAAATGTAACTACCCAAATATGATAACAATTTATTATATAGATTAATTAAAAATTTTAATCAAGGTGTATACATGTTAAATGACGTGGTTAAGAGATAGAATCATTAATTGAAATGGTAAAATTATATTGGTTTATACATTGATACGGGTACAAAAGATAACATCATATTAATCCAGAATATGACACGTATGCGAATTGCTTAAAAATATGACACGTATGCGAATTGTACCGGAGTCCATTTCAGACATCTGTATATATATACATGATAGCAGATTATCTATTTATCGGTTGTAAAGGCTCGGATTTTTAAATCCTAATTTTTTCAATAAAAAAAATAAAATAAATAAATAATAATTAAAAATGAATTTAAAACGGATTAATCGGATATTTCAAGGAAAACTCGTTCTCAATTTAATAAATCAAACTCGAAATTCTTGAAGCGAATTCTGGCCCCAATTTTGAACCTTTAAGGATCGATTCCTTCTTTCACCTCGGGATTCAAAAATTTATTCGGATAGCGTTATCTTTTTCGGTTTTAAAAACCTAATTGACCGATAGAGCAGGAATTTGAGAGACTAACATCAAGAACTAATTCCGGAATTTATTTTCCGAGTATTTCCTTGGGACCACATTCCTTGTTTTTTTCCCCTTGTCTCCTTCTTCCATTCCCTATCCGAATTTTAAATTAATTGTTATTTGGGGTAGAATATGGATAAGAATTGTGTTGGTGTTTGGTTTCTTAAGGAAAACTTTGACCACTTTCATCCCCTTATTTCACTTAGTAGGTCAAAACCTACTCCTCTTTTTGTCTCATTGTTTCAGAAAAAGGATACCCTCCCCTTTCAATTGTATTACAAATCCAAAATCCAAATGACCTTCCTCTTGTTGCTTTTGGATCCTTTTCGTTTAACAGGAATAAATGCCCAGCTGTCCTCCACCCCTTTCCTTTGACTCAACCCCACAAACAGTCAAACATCATCTGTTCTCCCCCCTTTTCACTCTGTTGCAGCTGGAGAAATCCAAAACAACACACAGCTTCCCTTGTTTTTTCGGTTCAAACCCAAACACATACATCCTCCTATTTTCATTTCATTCCACACCTTCCCATCTTCAATAACCCAGCCCCCAGTCACCGTCACCTCCCAACTCCGTCGGAGCCGAGCGCCCCTGCTTTCCCCGAGAACCTGAGCACAGAGCACCCAAGCCCTTTTCTTTCGTCCTTTCACAGCGAGCAGCAGCTCAGATGCTCACCCACTCCTCCCTCGACATCGACGAGACGCCAGGGCCACCCAGCAGACCTCCGACGTCCGCCCGAGCGCACCACCGAGCCGCCCGAGTCCTTCGTCGCCCTGTTTTCGATTCGAGATCGGTAAGGCTCTCTCCCTCCTTTCAATCGGAATCGCCATAAAGCTCCGCCTTTGAACCTATTACCGTTGTTATAGGCTAAGCCAGTGCCGATTCGTCTCCGACGAGGCCCAATCGTGCACCGACGACGTTCCGGCGAGTCGACGCCCTCGGTGAGCGCTTTCCCCTTCCCCCTTCCTTTCCCTTTCTTTTCATCCATGTGTGTGTCGGGTAGTCGATGTCGGGTATTCGTGGTCGGAATCCTGAATTGTCGCCGGCGAGGCCCTCCCCTTCCCCTTCGTTTTCCCCGTTGTGTCGAGCAGGGCGTTTTGAGAGATGATGAACAGTAGCCGGCGGGTTCGGTTTTGCTTTATTTCTTTCTTTCTGACCGGTTCAATGGGTTCCATTTAATTAGTCCGGTTCGGTTCATTTATCAAAATCAGATTTTAAAAGGGGAATTGGGCCTATTTCTTTGGGCTGGATTTGGTTGTTTAAAATCAAAGTGCTTTGGGCCTATTTCTTTCAAATAGATCCGATTTTGAGATTTTAAACAAAGATGTCGGATTTCTTTTGAGTTTATAAAAAAAAAGGGGGCGGTTTTGGGTAATTTAAAAAGGGGTCAGAATTTATAAAATAAAAATGGTTGGGATTTTTAAGGTATGTAGAAATATTTTATGAAAATGTTTAAAGGAAATAGTATTTGAAATATTATATAATATTATTTGAGATTTGAAATATAAGATATTATTATTGAGATTTAAAACGAAAGAGGAAATTTACGAACATTTTTCCAAGGTCGGAATTTCTATCTAATAAACTCGGGTTTCTAAACGGTTTTCGGGACTAACTTGGGAATTATGTGATTGATGACTAACTAGCATGATGATGTGATTGATTGACTAATATCATGATTTGCGTGGACTAATAGCATGATGAGACGTTAAAGTTATGTATCGTTGACTTATGCCTTATGAGATATGATGAATACGATGAACCTTGAGATAAATGACTATGCAGATTATTATTATTGCGAATATATGAAAATGACGGAATGGAACGATGAGAATGATGAGGTCTTACGGGATTTGGCAATATGGTAAATGGTTGAGCTTGATAGAACGATGATTGCGATATGTTTGTTATTCTCGTTGAATGATATGCTTGAGTGCTTGGATGATCAGACGTAGACTTATACATGTGTTCCTATTCTAGGTGATCTTTAATCTATCGTAATGCTTGTCTTGCTGTTCTGCACCGCCAGGTAAGTCTCTTCGGAGCTTACTCAGATTGAATAGAGCTATTCCCTGCTTTAGGTGCATGATATACTAGGTGTTGCATTCATGATCAGCATGCCATGTAGTACCATGCTAGGTTGCATCTACGTTGAGCATCCTATTTCTTTATGCGTATGTAAACAGAACGGCCGTTATCTGTGAAGTAACTAGAGTCATTGCTAGGGTCATAGGACGACCCAGTCTCATCGGGTCCCGTCCTGAGTCAATCGAGTCATGCACTTCCTTATATTATGAGATGCCTGCGGGCTTTATTGTGGAGCGGGTTAGGCATGCGTGCCGCCCTATTATGAATGAATGCATTCACGAGCTGGCCAGTCTCCACCTATCGGAAGGGGTGGAGGTAGGAGAGGGACATACCACTTGGTATTCTGTGCTAAGGCCTTATTATTATTATGCACTTGATCTTAGGAGCATGTTAGTGTGTTAATATTCCGCCATGCATCTAGAAGCATCTTTATTAGGTATAGCGTGTATGTGTGCTTAGGGTTGGGATGCAGAGCTAAAGTGGGCATCGATCTGATCCCGCCCCATATCAAATTTTTTAGGTATCCGTTATGCTTACTACTGTTGATGCTGATTTGAGTCCATGGCCTCTGGATCTAACATGGCGGGAAGAGAGAGTTAAGATCCCAACTTCACCAATTTAATTACGGCTCGAATTTGAATGGTTGATCATATTTTGACCCGGCTCTGCCGTGGCACCCACTTTGTATTATGCTTTACTTCCGCTATTTGTGTGACCTTTGGTTTTCCACGCTTAGACTTATGACAGGTACAGGGGACTTCCCCGGGGATTCCAACGATCCCTTCGAATTTTGGGTATGAAATCCCACTTTAAAATGTTAGGATAGAATTTCAAACCTTCAACCTGTACTCGGGGCGCAAGATCCTAACGAGGGGTTTCATCCCTCGAAACGTAACCCGGGAATCATAATCCCGGGCCGTTACATCGGTGATAAATTATGACAAAAATATAAATATTGTGATAATATAAAAAGATACTCCGTAAGTTTTCTTTATTTAATTTGACCAAAATTTGATCCAAAATTTCACGGTGCAATTGGGTACTTTGTAGATAAAGATTATGTTAACTAAATGGTAGGTTTTATATAGTTTTATAGCCACTTAATATATTGGTTTAAAAAGATAAGTTTTCTGCCTAACTATATTCGTTTATTAATTGATGTGGCCCAAAAATATAATACCGTTTTAATCCAGAAAATGACACGCAATAAAAAATAATCCCGTTTAATCCAGAAAATTCCGTGGCAGCGAGGTCGCTTCAGCGGTCTCTGTTTTAGTATTTTACTAGTATCGTGGCCCGCGACTTTGCGCGGTTTCTTAAAAATTATATTTTATTACTTCCTTAATTTATTTGTAAACTACTCCCTCCGTTAATTAAAACTTGACGTTTTACTATTCACGCACGCATTTTTAGGTGTTAAAAACTATATAAAATATCAACTTTTTTAATAATTTTTTTAAATAATATCATACTTATTACTATTAAGTATGAATTTATAAAAACAAATTTAAAAAAAAGTTAATATTTTATATAGTTTTTATCGTTCTAAAAAAGCGTGCATGAATAGTAAACGACAAGTTTTAATTAACAGAGGGAGTATTAATTTTTATTAAATTATAAAGATTAACATTATTTCAATGAATCTTTATTCTTGAAGTTTTCAATTAATCATAAACTAAACTAACCTTCTTTTCATTTAAAATCAATATATGGCTAGCAAATATAAATAAATTACTTCGTAACAACTTTAAAAAAAAAGATAAATATTCATTACAATATCATGTATGATAAAGGGTAAAGTGATAAATCTATGCTGGAAAAATAATTAAATATATAATTTATATTATATTTAATCATATGCATGTATATTACAAAAAAAAAACATTAATTTTAAATTATATTTCCATCTTCTTCATTTTTTTTCTTTCCAAAGATATTTATTTCTATCTTAGAAGTTTCATAATTATCTTTTATTTCTACTAAGGAGCCATCAACTTTCACAAAATGAGCTATCATCGTTTCAAGCTTATTTTTAATTTGTATATTCGGATTAATTTGTATTATTATATTATAATCTAAACTCAGAAAAAAATTTAAAAACCTATAACAATACCAGTTCATGAATCATAATTTAAATAAATAATAAGTATAATCTTAGTTAGTAAAATTTTATCCCATAAGCTATGCCTTTTTAATTAAGAATCATGTCAATTAATGAATATAATACGAAATAAGTTTTATGAAACCTCTGCACAAGATTTTCAATCACATGTTAATTCTTTAATTGAAAAAGTCTTTATCATTAGTTAAAAATAATATGGAGTCTAAAATTTAGGTTTTATTGAGTTTTATAAAAATGTATTTTTACTTGAACCAAATCTTTCAAATTTGCCCTTGTACATCTATTTTAAGCCACGCTCCAAGGGCAAGGTAAAAAAATTTGACACGCTCCAATCCAAGCCCTTGGTGTACCATATTAGGCATGGATACAATATTAGGCATGGTTTAAAAAAAAAACTCAAGAGCATCTCTAAAGCACCGCTTATTCTCGATTACACGGAGACATAGTAAAAAAAAAATGTCGGCATGAATAATATTAGATAGATTTATCTAGAACGATAAGTTTTATACCTTATTAAGATATAATATTGAATATTTATTAAAAAAATCTAATCTAATTTAAGATATAAGGTTATATTAGATAGATTATTGATCTAAAAAGATAAGGATTTTACCTAACTCTATTAACTTATAATATAATAATAATATAAAAATAGCTTAATTAATTAGTTACCCTATACCGTACATATTTATCAATTAATATTTTTGGTAAGTATGACTATGAAATATTTTTTAATTTATATTTTGTCAATTAACTAAAAAATATATAGATAGATTATGGCTTATATAATATAATCTTCTATAAACTATGACAACATATTATTTTATTTTATTTTTTCCTATGATCAACCACAACGCGCCACGTAGGATTTCTTCCCTTAAAATCAACACTAATGTAAGTTTAAGCATATTGGTTTAAAAATAATTTTAAAATATATTTATTTCATATATGATATTTTATATACACTTATTTTTTTTTGAAAAATCATAAAGAATAAAATTATAAAAAAAATTTGAATTAAAATCTGGGGTTGATGTTAACTTGAATCTTTTAATTTTAATTATTTCTGAAATTTATTCCTTTTTATATAAATAATTAAAAGTTTCTATATTTCTTTTTATAAAAGCTAGGGGTAGATTAAAGAACGTACTTCAACAAATTATATGTACATTTCATTGGTATTAGAAAATAAAACCATACTATTATACATGAACAAAAGAATTTAAACTTTATCAAATCTTATCAAATTAGTCATGGTTACTTTGAATATTATTTTAATCTACATAAAAAACCATATACTCCGTAGTCCGTATAGTATATATTGAGAATTACAATATGAACAAAAGAATTTAAATTTTATAGAAATAATATTTTATAGAATTTTTAAAAAATATGGATAAGATTTTCGAATGACCCACTCAAAAGTAATTTCAATTAGCGTATAAATATTTTAATTCATATCCTTTTCTTGGTTTTCATACTTTTTTTTTGCCTTTTTGGTCATAAATTTTCATACTTTTTTATTCATAAAGAGTTAGACATGAATGAATGCTTACCTCTTTCGAAATCGTGAACAACTCCAACAATCTCAATTGTTCTTTTCACCTATCAGTTTCACGTTTCTTATCAAAGTATAAATCTTATTATCTTCAAAGACAATTGTGCAAATCAATATCAATATCAATATATATATATACTAAAACAGAGGCGTGGAAATCCGATGTGGCGGGTTTTGGTGCGATTCGCTTACGTGTCTTTTTGTGATGCATTCTGACCAGATTTTTTAACACGTCAATTAATGATGATCCAATAAATTTAAGTCGCGTTAGACGATAACCCTATCTATTTATACATGTGTCATCCTATATGTCTATTTTAATTAATGATCAAATTAATTTTTAGTATAAATATTCAACCTCATATCTTACTAATCTTATCATTTTACCTTAAGTTATTTTATAAATATTTTATCTAGCAATCTTATTTAGAAAACTTATCTTTATACTCCACATCTAAGAAATAATCTTTTTAATATAATAACTTATTTTTAATATAATTTTAATTAAAAACATTCGTTTTTGGTCCATCAATACTTTGAACAAAGGTTTGAAACAAGAAAAATAAAAAGACGAAAGTTTTTTTTTTACCTATACATAGATTAAGAAACTTAATTTAATAAAAATTCCTAAATTTTATTATCACCCATGTGTAGCCCTTAATTTGAGAGATGCTTGCTTAGGTCGATGGCGTGTGAGTTCTTCATGGCTCCATAATCTCAATTCGCCTAATTAATTCATTCTGATTTTTATTAACTATCAATGATCATCAAATGAAAAAAAAAATCAAATTATATATTTTTAAAAAATTTATTTAAAAAAAAATATATTTGGTACAAACACCTGTTGTTAAATGAATTCATTATAATATTTGTTAACTTTTTTTTTTGTGATATATGCTCTTCGAGTATATTGAGAAATAAGATTTGGAAATTAACATATTAAAATAAATAATAATACATATTAAAATGGCTAAAAATTGATAGAATATATGGGTAGATAGAAATTGGATTTAATTTAATCTTCTAGAATTTTTAAAAGTTTATATTTACTCATTATTATGATCGAAGGATTTTAATCAAGACTATATGCATGGTTGAATAAAGATGTGATTTAGTAAATAATATTATCAAATAAAAAATGTATAATAAACGGATGGATAGAAATTAAGGTGGCAATTGATATAATATATCCATATTTAACAAAGTTGGGTAAAATCTTGTGAAATTATTTCAATATTTAATGAAATTGGGTAGAATCTTATATTAAGCATGCATATATTGCTATATTAATATTTAATATTTTACGCTATATCGATATTTAACGAAATTGGATAAAAATACTACATTTAAGAATAAGTCTTCTTAGCGCTGAAGCTAGCCACACATTTGTTAGTACTACCTTATATTCAACCTTATATTTTAATTAGTAAGAAATCTTATCTTTTTATATTAAATAATCTAATACCAACAACTTCATCATAATCTATATATATAATCTATATCTATATATCTATATCTATATCTATATATAATAATCTACTAAAACATATGTTTGAAACGAACTCTGGTGCGATTCGAATACGTGATATTTTTTAGATTAAAATGGTGTTGTATATCCATCTGAATTAAACATACTCTTAATTTAGTTTATGAGTATTAAAAGATATAAAATTTCAACTAAACTATTATAACCTTCAAATTTTGGAAAAATAAATACATGAAACATCATTTTGTTTATTAAGAAACCGTTCGTTTCTTAAGAAACCGCACAACGGGCGGGTAGTAATACTAGTATATCAATATAGTAGGCAATTGAATCTCTTCCAATAAATAAACATGAAAAAGATCAACAAATTAATTTGCATGCTAAATAAAAACTAATTATAATATTAAATTGCACTTCACAGTACTTCATTCTCCATTCTCCATTACTCATTGAGTAATCAATAATCCCTACATTCTCCATTACTCATTACGTAAAATTGCATCAAAAAATTGCAAATCTGTAAATAACCATGATAAAATCAAAATGTAATTAAATTCCTAGGAGGAAATTTAAAACACCCAAAAACAAAAATGATAATTAAACAGAAATTGACGGAGAGTTTACCAGATCTAGTTTGAACTAAAATTTGCAAGAAATTTCTTAATCCACCAAACATGGATCTACACTTGAACAAACACCAAAAAAGTTTACCGGATCTAGTTTGAACTAAAATTTGCAAAAAATTGACGGAGAGTTTACGCAGAGGCCGTACATCCTCAAGGTATCTACACTTGAACAAACACCAAAAAAGTTAATATATATTGGTACGAATGATGATACATGGTAACAAATTAATTCCTAATACAAATCAACAAATTTACATTTTACACACACAAAGCAATAATTGAATCAGAAAAATAATTGTGCATACAATGAGTGATGTACCATGTACCTACTATCCGAAGTCCAAACCCTGAAAGTGAATGTGTTAATCAATTAATATATAGAGTTGTATATTTCACTTTAAGATTGATTTTTGTTCATTGTTCCTATCATCCTCCACCTTAAGGATTGATTTTAGTTATTGATGATTTTTTTAAAAAAAAGATAGGAAAAAACTATTCAACAAAGATTGTTATATAAATAAATTAATGGGAATTTTTTTTCATTGAATTGGTTATTATGTGGTAAAATTTGGGGTGCAGGTTAAATTAATATGCTACGGCCGGTATTGTGTGGATATATTTTATACTATAGGATTATACATCGATTTCTTTTCCGAAATTTTATTTGAAAAAAACTAATTAAAAAATAAGGTTACATTTGATAGATTATTGATCTAAAAAGATATGTTTTTTACCCAACTAAATTCGTTTATTAATTGATGTGGGCCAGAAATATAATACCACTTTAATCTAGAAAATGCCACGCAGACAAAAATAATCCCGTTTAATCCAGAAAATTCCATGGCAGCGAGGTCGCTTCATCGGTCTTTGTTTTAGTATTTTAATATAGAATATAGATATAGATATAGATATATAGATATAGATTAGATATATTGAATTGAATTGATATTGATATTGTTTTTCAGTTTTTGGTCATGATATTGATATTGATGTGAACCCCTTCTCAATTATTCCCAAAAGGAAAAAAAATAAAATCTGAAAGTGGGTATATAAAAATAAAGTCGTTGGCTGCATCTGCATATTGCAAAGTCTTGTTATTTTTTTTTTCTTCTTTCTTTTTAATAAATTAAACTCTCCGCTTACCAAAAAATAAAAATAAAAATAAAATTACAGTCTCCGCCCATAGCTCATAGAGCTTACCTAGGCAAGGAAGTAGTCTTGCGACCTAAGTACAGAGATTTGTCGATCCCAATTCCCAAATGGGTTGAAATCCTATATCGCATGTATCACAAAGATCAAAGCCAAATATATATATATATATATAGATTGCAATATATAAAAATTTTATTCGCAAATATATGTTGAATTCTCCAACAATGTCTAAACCATGCATCTTGATCGTCACCATCGTCTTCCTAGCAAGTAGCCTGATTGCAAAACAGGCCATCTCCACCGATTTACCCACCAAACTCTACCATTATTGCCGCATAAAGCCAGGCAATTACACCACCAACAGCACATACGAGTCGGATCTAAAGACTGTGCTCGTCGGCCTCGAACAACAAGCACTCTTAACCTCTCCTTACTTCAACAACAGTGCAGGAGGAGGTGAAGAGAAGGTGTACGGCCAATACTACTGTCGTGGGAACGTCGGTCCCCAGCTCTGCAGCAACTGCGTCCAGGCAGCCGCGAAGTCCATCCTAGCTGGACTTGTATGGTTCAAGGAGTGCACGCTTTCCTACGACAACCGGCCCACGTTCAATCAAAATGCAACCAGCGCTTGGCTTGTGACGTATAGTTTACTAAACATCACATACGATCGACAAAAGGTGTTAGGGGTATACAATGACACCATGGACAGGATCATAAAAGAGGCCGCGTATGGACACGACCTTCGTCGATTCGCGGAGGGGACAGCCAACCTGTCGGAGTCTGAGACGATCTACTGTCAGGTGCAATGCAGTCCCGACTTGAACGGGACGCTGTGTGATGCGTGTCTCCAGTCAAGTCTACTGACGAGTTTGGAGTTTTGGGGGCCTATCTATTTGTATGTGTTCTACTCCAACTGCCAGATGATGTACAACATAACAAACACCACTTTGTATAGCATCTCATCGTCTCAACCGCCACCATCACAAACTATAGGTGCGTAGTTACATTTTTTTTGTGTGTGTGTGACCCAATTGGATCATAGGAATATTTAATGTTTTTATATAAAAGAATAATAATAAATAAATATAAAGAGTATGCAAACAATTAACAAATAAAAAAGAAGATAGATAGTATATATCAAATTGCTCCAAATCGAGATCCTTCTTTACTCAAATGTAGTAGTCTTATTACCCGTGATTGCGCGGTATTTTAATAAATTATATTTTACTATATTTTTAAATTAATTTTTAAATTAATTTTAAAAATAAAGGAAAAAAAAATAAAAGTAGTGGTCTTTTCGCTCATGAAAAAAGAGAAAATGGTATTAGATATACCAACCGAACACTAAACCGTGTCAACAAATTAAGATTCTACTTAACTGGCAACTTGTTATACCTTTTGCTCAAATGGTGATTTTTTGATATATTCTTGCAATTTTGCCCTGAAAAAATCACAAGATTTTATCATTAAGATATTTTAATAAGCAATACCCCATAAAAAAAAAATATAAGACTTTTTAGGTAATAATATTTTTCTTCTTCTTTCAACTATATCTTCGCTTTCGTTATATAAAATTGATCAATATTTGGTTTTGGTTACAACCTATATAGTTACGTATTAATTAAAGAGGAAGATAAAGGAGATAAGTACTGATATATATCTTCAACACAACACATGTATATATATTGGTGATAAGATTATATTATTTCATTGATAATTAATTACTGATAAAATATTATCTTTAGATATAATGAATTACCATAACTAATTTTAATGTCTAAAGATAAAATAACTCAAGGTAAAATGTTTATAAAATAATTCTAGGTAAAATGTTTATAAAATAATTCTAGGTAAAATGATAGATTTTGTAACCATGGATATTTATATTAAAAAATAAATTTAATTATTGAAATTCCGCGTAGATAAATTGATTAAATAGTTGTATGACATGGATTAAATTGATTAGACATTCATTAATTGACGTGTCAAAAAAACTTGGTTAGAATGCACCAGAAAAGACAAGTTAGCAAATCGCACCAGAGCCCGCCACATAGGATTTCAACCCCTCTGTTTAGTATTATATATATATATATATATATATATATATATATATATATATATATATATATATATATATATATATATATATATATATATTTATAGGGTTTACTTCAAATGTAAAAAGTTCTTAAAGTGTAAAATATGCTTATTGTGTAAAATTTGTTAATGGGCCTAATTTAATTACTATTGGGCCTAATTTAATTACTAATGGGCTTAATTTAATTACTAATGGGCCTAATTCCATGAGTAGGATGTCTGCCCCCCCCGCCCATGCGTGTGCCCCCCCTTGGCCCCCCCTTCTCGGACCCGTTTTTTTTTAAATTTTTTAAAAAAAAAATAATTTTTTTTTTTTTTTTGCCCAGAATTTTTTTTTTCGTGATAGCACTTTCTGCTGTGCAAGTATAACTTGCTTTTGTGCACATATAACATCTTATTGTGCAAATATAAGTTTATTTTGTGCAGACAAATAATTCATTATGGGATAAATAGGTAAATGCGCATATTTCAATTATAAATTTTTTAAATTGAAATATGTTTAATTTATGGGTAAATTGGTAAAAATGTCTATTTTTATGGGTAAATGCACTTTTTCCCGTTTTCGATACCTTTTGTGCAACTGTGGAGTGCATTTGTGCAACTGTGGAGTGCATTTTTGCAACTGTGGAGTGCATTTGTGCAACTGTGGAGTGCATTTGTGCAACTGTGGAGTGCATTTGTGCAACTGTAAAGTGCATTTGTGCAACTTTAATTGTGCAAATTTAAAGTATGATACAATTGTGCAAATTTAAACTACAATTGTGCAAAAGTAAGATACAATTGTGCAGATGAAAAATACAATTGTGCAAATGTAAGATCATAATGCGCATTAATAAGTCAAAAGATGTGCTTTTGAAATCGATGTTTTAATTTTGTTTTTTTTTTACTTTTGAGAGTTTGGTTTCACCTCTCGGATAATTTAGGTTGATAAATGTAAGTTTGAAATCGATTTTTTAACGTATAAGCTTTTAAAATTAAAGTGCATAAATAAGATTAAAATGTGTATAATTAAGGTTAAAAAGTGCATAACTTAGATTATAATGTGCATGATTATAACAATTTGCGATTGTTGCGCTCTTGTCTATTATGTAACCTATGTGGGATTTGAACCCACATCTTTTGTGCAAACGCACATTGCTCTACCAATTGAGCTAATAGGCTAAATGATGATTTTTATGCTAAAATAGAAGAACTTAATCGACCTAAAGCATATTGCAATAAAATTATAAAATTCAATTAGCTCATGATTCACAAACAATTTGACAATGCTATAAACATGAAATTAGCTCCAAATCAACCCAACAACACAACCATATCATCAATTTAAGTCAATTTTGCTTTTGGCAAAAAGCCCCAAATTCTAAAACATATCGCAATCTAAAATTATAAAATTCAATTAGCTCATGATCCATAAACAATTTGACAATGATATGAACATGAAATTATCTCAAAATCAACCCAACAACACAACCATATCATCAATTTCAATCAATTTGGCTTTTGGCAAAAAACCCCAAATTTTAAAACATATCGCAACCTAAAATTCTAAAATTCCATTAGCTCATGATCCATAAACAATTTGACAATGATATGAACATGAAATTAGCTCAAAATCAACCCAACAACACAACCATATCATCAATTTCAATCAATTTGGCTTTTATCAAAAAGCCCCAAATTCCGCTCCTAAATCAAACCCTAGGTTTTCAATCTCAACCTAAATCATTCAAACAATCCAAATAACTGTAATAAAGAAGTTTAGAGTTAGAAATCATACCAAATTCGAGTGGAAACAAGGAGAAAAATCGGAATTTCGAAGGTATTCCGAGCCAAAAGGATCGATTAGCGTTGTTGGGAAGATGGCTCGGTGTGGGCTCGGCTGGGCACGGACCAAGGGGGTTCCGGGCTCGGGGGGTGCGCCTGAGGGAGGAGGTTCGAGGGTGGTGTGGCTGGTGGGTCAAAGGTGGCTCGACGGGCTTCCATAGGTGAAGATGTCCAACCAGGCGGGTGCACCTGAGGGAGGAGGTTCAGGGCTTGCTGGGTGCGGCTGCAGGGCTCGAACCAGGCGGGTGCCGGGCTCTGGAGGTGCGCACAGAGGTGGGCTCGAGTGCGGCTAGGGGCTCGTGGCCGGCGGCGGCTCGAGGTGGGTGTGGGAGTCCGGGGAAGAAGGCGATGCTGGCTGCTGGCCGGGAGAGAAGGTCGGGAGAGAGAGCGCGCCTGTATATTGATTAAAAAAATAAATTTTACACGTTAAGCGGATTTTACACGTTAAGGAGTTTTTACATTTTAAAGCTTCCCTATATTTATATATATATATAGATATATAGATATAGATATATAGATATATTGATTGATTCATACCCTTCATTTTATAATTAATCCATTTAAAAATATAAGTCCTTTGACTTTCAGTATGTTTTTAAAGACCTAAAAATTATACTATAAAATAATTATATTGTTATTAGTTTTTTTTACATGGTTTCATACATAGTACTAATAAGTATAAATTTATGTAAAAAAAAATATTTTATATAGTTTTTGGCTCCTTAAAATAGTACTAATGAAAGGATTTATATTTTTAAATGGAGGTAGTATGTCATATATTTCTCTATATCTGCGATCATGGGTGGAGCTAGGGAGATGGCCGGGGTTGCTCAAGCCCCCTCCGGTAGGGGTGTGCAGAAAAACCCGAAACCGAAAACACGACACGAAAACACGACACGAAAAAACCCGAAACCGAAAAAACACGACACGAAAATGACACGAACCGAGAAAACACGGCTGTAAACGGTTCGTGTTCGGATCGGGCATATCCTCTTGTCGGATACCTGACACGAACCGTTTAATTTTTTTTTTTAATTTTTAATCTGGTGGCATTAGTATTTGTATAAATAAGATCCCCTAAATCACAAAAAGCTCAGCTAGCTCACTTGGTTCAAGGGAAGCGGGAGGAATGGGCACTGTGGCAATAACTTCAAGTTCGAATCCCTCTACCTTCTCTTTTTTTTCCCCTTAAATCCTCTTTCTCTTTTAAGGCACCACGCTAGATTTGAAACCCTAGAGGAGTATTTACATTCACAGCCGACTTCTCTACCCAGTTGCTTCTTAATTTCTCCTCCGCGCTCTCCGTCTCTCACTCTCGACGACCGCCCGCTCTCCGTCTCTCACTCCCGACGACCGCCCGCTCTCCGTCTCTCACTCCCGACGACCGCCATTGAAGGCCAGGCTCGAGGTCTCGGCCTCTACACTCCCGTGGACACACCCTCGTCTTCCCCTTTCCATCTCTCTCCTACTCTCCGTCTCTCACTCCCGACGACCGCCATTGAAGGCCAGGCTCGATCTCTCGGCCTCTCCACTCCCGTGGACGCACCCTCGTCTTCCCCTTTCCATCTCTCTCCTTGCACCCTTCTCGTTCCCTTTACATCAAGCTTCGCCCCGCCCGACCTCGCTTCGTATGAGAATCGAAGAAGACGACATTGTGGCTGGAGATGAAACTTCGGTGTTGGCGCCGCCTGTCTGAAAACCCCCTAATTGGAAACCCTAGCAGCCGCCCCTCCCTGGCTTCCTTTCATTCTTCACTCCCTCTGTTTTTAGATATGGGTTGACTTCTCAATCCGTTGTCAAATTTGCTTCTCCTTCAACCTCCCCGTGCTGTCTCTCAATCCCGACAACCACCATTGAATTCCAGGCTCGAGCTCTCGGCCTCTCCACTCTCGTGGACGCACCCTCGTCTTCCCCTTTCATAACGGTTCGTGTCTGATAACACGGGTATCCGACACGGATCCGGTTAGCCTAACCGTGTCGGATACCCGGTTCATAACGGTTCGTGCACGGTTCGGCCTATTTATGCTAAACGGTTTCGGGTACCCGACACGGTTAACCAGTTCGTGTCGGGTACCCGGTTATGCACATCCCTACCCTCCGGTCTCAGAGGAAAAAAAATGTGTATTTTTAAAAATAATAATTGAAGGTTTTTTTTTGTACAGTAGGAAATAATAAGGAAGTCTTTACAGAGAAAGATCATCCTTGATCATCCTTGCGAATGATGGTAGCTAGTTCCCTATTCAAAGGGAAGTTACATAAGTTACATATAGAATCACATCTAGCAATGAAGTCAGCTGTTGAATTAGCCTCTCTAAAGCAATGGCTGAAAGTTGTTGATGTGAATGTTGTGCGAAGTCTTCCGATCTTCTCAATAACTCTAAGGATCTCCCATAGAATCATGACTTGGTCATTGATTGCCTTGACCAACGTAAGACTGTCTCCTTCGATTATCACTTGCGTCCAACCTCTTCGATGGGCTAGTTCTAACCCCAAACAAAAAGCAAGGGATTCAGTTAAGACTACTGATCCCTTTGGTACCTGTCTGTTGAGAATCTCAATTACTTTTCCATTCCAATCCCTAGCTATACATCCTACTTTGCATTCTCCATTTTTGTTAACCGATCCATCAACATTTATTTTGTAGACATTCCTCGGTGGCTTCTTCCATTTGATATTCCTTCCTTGCCTTTGTATTTTATTGGGCGGTTTTATATTTCCCCCATCTTTCCAGTTCTTTATATTATCCAAGGTTTGTTGTATTATGTGATGGGTAGTGCTACTACTATCATTTATATTGCAATTCCTAAAAATAATATTATTCCTAGATTCCCAGATGTTTTGCCATAGAAAAGATAGATCGTTAAAATTCTGGTTGTTATTTTTTATTTGTTTAACATCTAGAGTACTAGTAACAGAATTCAGATAGTTAAAAAGAGTTTTCCCTGTCTTGGCCTCATAGCTTTCGTAAATTGGCAGTTTTGAAAAAGGTGTAAGGAGTCCTCATCTTCCTGGTTGCACAAGCAACATTGGGAAGGGACCCTGTTAAAGTATTTGTTTAGTCGTAACTTTGTAGGTAGTGCATCCACTACTATTTTCCAAATGAAGTTACGAATCCTGGGAGGGACATCAAGGTTCCAAATCCACTCATGATTGTTATTAGTGGTTGCATTAACAGAAGTTTGGTTTCGAGTCGAGTTAGTCTTAAAATTTCCATCCTTGTTATATTTCCAAATTAGTCTATCTTTGGCATCCCAAGTCGGAATGTCAATTGCTAGGATTTGATTGACCACTTGCGCAGGGAACATCTGAATTAGAAGTAGTTCATTCCATTTTTTGTTGGGTAAGATAAGATTATCAACATTCATCTTAGGATCATGGTTATCTTGGAAAGGTTTAAGTGAGGTGTTCTCTATCCAGTTATCGTCCCAAATGTTGATATTTTGTCCATTCCCAATGATCCAAAGTAAGCCTTGTTGGAATTGATCATTCAATTGGATTAGTCTTCCAAATTGCCAGGACGTGTTGTGGATATTCAACTCCGGTTTGTTCCTTGTTAAGTTATATTTTTCCGTCACAATCTTTACCCATATGTTGTCTGGTTGGGTGTGGATTTTCCAAAGAAGCTTTTGTTGGAGATTGATATTCCTTTCTTCTGCTAATTTTATACCCAAACCACCTTGACTTTTTGGTGAACAAATCTTTTCCCAACTAATAAGAGGAGTATATCTTTCAGTTCTTAGTTTGTTCCAAAAGAAATCCTTATGAATTTGGTCTATTTGTTGTAATATTCCTTTTGGTAGTAAGAAGTTTTGAATCAAATAGTTTGTTTTAGAGCTTAAATTTGCTTGAATGAGAGTAGTTCTACCTGCTAGGGATAACGTAGAGGCTTTCCATTTAGAGAGTTGTTTATTCAGGTTCTGTATTGCCTCTTCAAACACACAATTTTTAACTCTTCCATTTACTATAGGAATACCTAGATATTTTTCCATTCCTTGGGCTATGGGGATATTCATACTTTGTGCTAGCAACTTAACAAGATTTTGATTTACATTTTTTGATAATTGAATCGAGCTTTTGTGGTAGTTGATTGTTAATCCTGAGAGATTTGAGAAATTGTTTAGTGTGTTTTTAATTGTATCAAGGCTAACATGTGAAGCTTTAGCAAATATTAGGGTATCATCTGCAAATGTCAACAATGGTATCGGAGTACCATGTTGTTTTAGTTTTATACCTACTAATGCATCATCATGTTGTGCTTCTGCTATGAGTTCTCTTGCTAATCCTTCCATCACTATAACAAATATGTAAGGAGCAAGGGGATTCCCTTGTCGGATGCCTCTCTCTGGTTTAAACTTGTTACCAGGTGAATTGTTTACAAGAACAGAGAAGGTGGTTGTTGTGATACATTTCATAACCCATGAAATCCATTCCTCATGAAAACCAAATTTTGACAGAACTGCTTGAATGTAGTTCCAGTTGATCTTATCATAGGCCTTTTCCATATCTAACTTTAGAGCCATCCAACCTTTCTTTCCTTTTTGTCTATGGAAAGTGTGAAATAATTCATGAGCTATTAAGGTATTATCTTGAATGGATCTTCCTTCTACAAAAGCACCTTGGAAGGGGTTAATGATCATAGGTAAAATATGTTTAAGTCTATTAGCTAGGATTTTTGCGATGACTTTGTAAATAGTGTTACAAAGACTAATAGGTCTGTAATGGTTGATAGTTTCAGGGTTTTCAATTTTCGGGATTAAGGCTATGAAAGTTTGGTTAATTTCAGAAAGAATAGAGCCTGAGTGGAAGAAAGCTTTAACAGTTTTACATACTGAGTCTCCAACAATTTTCCAGTATTTTGAGTAAAATTCTGGTGGGAATCCATCCGGACCTGGTGTTTTGTCTTCTGCCATATTGAAGACTACCTCTTTAATTTCTTTATTACTAGGTTGCTTTATAAGGTCAAGGTTCTGTTGGGGGGTAATTTCTTGATCAATGAAGCAAATATTATTGGGATTAATATTTGATTTGTTTGGGTTCTGAAATCTTTCAGCCATCTCCGAGGTAATTTTCTTCTTTATTTCATCCTTGTTTGTGATTATTTGATCATCCTTTGTCTTGAAAATTTTTGTTGTTGATTTGAAATTTCTTATTTTAACAAAGGATTGATAATATTTAGTGTTCTTGTCTGCTAGTTGAACATGTCTTATTTTAGCCCTCCGTTTCCAAAACTTGTGACTAAAATCAAGAATGTGGGTTCTTTTATTTTCGAGCCTTAACAGTTTCTGGGCATCCCTTGCCGAGAGGGTACCCCAGGGAAGGGACTGTTGCAGCTCCTTAATCTGATCCTCAAGCTTTTTTAACTGTCTAAGAAGGTTGTTATTATGTGATTTGCACCAGTTTTTAGTGTTATTTTTTAAAAGCTTCTGCTTTTGCATAAGTTTAAAACCAAAGGATCCAGAAAATTTGTTTTTCCATACTTGCGCTACCATTTGCTCATACACCTTATACGTAGTCCAAGCCATCTCAAAGCGAAAGGGAGAGCCCTTTTCCTTTGAAGTTGAACCAAGTTTAGTAGTAATAAGGAAGTGGTCAGAAGACATAAACGGATGGTGGTGCATAGATAGCTCTTTGAATTTTGAAAGGATATCTTGATGGACAAGTCCCCTATCCAATCTTTCATAAGTATTATCTAAAATTCCTGCATTCTTTCTCCAAGTAAAGGGTGAGCCTTTGAACGGGATTGTCTGAAGGTTGAGTTCTTGTTTAACCTCTTGCAGTCTTCTGAATCTATTAATTGATGGATAGATGCCTCCTACCTTCTCTGTATCATTCTCTATGTCATTTAAATCTCCAATGATCAGGACTGGAAGCATGTGTTTGTGCACTTTAGTATAAACTTCTTCCCAAAATCCAGTTTTCTTTGACTCAACACTAGGAGCACAAACAAACATTATAGCTAGGTTTAAATCTTGTATAGCAAGCTCACTCATAAAAATTCTGTCAGATTGTTCTATAATGCTTTCTTTACAAATTATGCTATCTTGTTTGGTGAGAATTCAAATGCCACCCTTAGTTCCAGAGGCTGGAATGGAGAAGCAGCAGTGGAAACCAGTACCTTTCAGTTGACTGTCAAGAGGTGGGAGGACAGATTCTGTTAATGCTAAAATATCAAGTTTGTTTCTCATTCTTGCTTGCTTGATTTCTTGCCATAGTAATGGCCTTCTAGAACCTCTTATATTCCAATAACCGATATTAATCATGATCATCTTTGAAGTCTTGCCTTCCGGCTCGTATAGTTCATTGATGTTTGCTAGGATGTTTGCAATGGTTTGAAGCCCGGTAGCCACACCAGGTGTATGTCTGTAGGCATTTCTTCTGATTTCTATTTGAGTGTTTGGTATGGTCCTGGTCTATGGCAATATACTGAATTGTTTTATGGCAAAAAATAAATTTACCATAAGCACAATTAGCATATCTCCCATACTGATATTCCCCATTATTTTGGATCCCTTTCCAAGAAAGGATAAAAGGTTTGTGCAAATTTTGTTCGAAGGTTTAGGATAGAGTTTTGTTTCCTCCCCAGTCACCACATTCATATCAAGAATATGCATGGGACTCAGTTTGGATAGGATGGAGAGATGAGTATACCTTGTGACATACGTGGCCTTAGGCACCACACCGAGACAACAAGACCAGATGAATAAAAGGAACTTAATCTGCAGAAAAAAACAACAACACGACCAAACCAAGGGGAAGACAGAAAGCAAAACACAAGACTGTAAGAATTCATAATTTTAGGATTAATCATATAGTTGCAGTTATAGCTGCAGTTCTTGATAAGATGCAAAGTCCAAATAACAACAATACAAAGCTGGGCAATCCTAGTAAGGCTTAAGTGGAATTGACAAACAACATAATCATAGGAGTAGTACTTGAAATCAGCAGCAAAAAGTAAGTAGATATTCCATTTAAAGTAGACATGGTTGCGGTTATTTAGAGTAATAATGGATGTGACCAGCTCACAATCAAACTGATTCATGTAGGTATAGTTAGACCCATAGATGTTGATCTCAAAGTTCCAACTAGAATTTATTCCAAATTCAATTTTAGACAGGTCCCAGACAACCCACACCAGAAGCATTTGCCTTTTAAACTTAGGGCTCGTTTGTTTAGATAACTAGGGAAAGGAAATGTAAGGTATTAAATTTTACACATAAAATGTATATGATCACCAATTTTTGTGAGCTTGGAGGAGAGGATGGGGAGGAATATTAGCCCATCCTAGAGGTACTAGTTACCCCTCAAAATTAGGGAATAGAAGGGTAACACATTTGTATGAAAAATGGGAGAAGGAGGGGAATGATTAAAATAGTGATTAATGAATCTTAACTTAATTATGGACTATATTCATGAGGGTAATCATTACTTTTCCCTACCAAAAAACAAACGGGGGCTTAATTATCTTGAGAAAATGATAGAGACCATATCTAGGTTGCCAAAAACCAGTACTCTCAACAACCATCATAGGATTATCAAGATTAAAATTAAGATTAAAATAGGTCTCATTAATATTTTTAAAGATCATATATATGGACTGCAATAGAATGTGCCTAGTTTTGCAGTTTGTATCTTCACCTAGAGGTCGGTCACAAGAGGTGAAAACCTCCCACAACCGGCTTGTTATCGATACGGTTTGGATGACAGAAAATCCGCCTGTCTCAAAATCAAGTTGCGGAAATCCGTGCACTTGGTTTGTTGAGTTGAGAGATCTCATTGCATGCTAATCTTTGAGCCTGAAAAGGGGTAAAATCGAACCCAAACTATTCGAAATAGTAGTTTTTAGATCTACTGGGTTTGAAGTGAGATTTAGGGTTGGAATTTTTGGGTTTGTACAATTTTTTTTAAGAGTTGAAGGTGTTTGAGAAGTACCTGGTGTCGGTCTGAGATTTGAGAGTTGTTTGAAAGGCACGAAGACGTCGCCGAGCCAACTGGGGGCGACGGGGAGTAAACGCACCCAAGGGAGAAGGAGGCCCGAACCCAGCCACCAAGGAGAGACAGGAACAGGGCGTAGGACCGCCGATCGCCACCGCCACCTTAGACCCGCAATAGCCACAGAACCACCCGGGACCAGCACCACCAGCCTCCAAACGGAGGTCTCTTTTTCCTTTTCTTGAAGTTTCTAACTCCTCTATTGATTTTTGCCCCCTTTATTTTCCTCTTTTTGAGAAGATGAAGGTTGATGCATGTGGATTTTGGGGCATCTTTAATTCTTGGAAATTGGATGAGGAAGGGTGTTGATTTTGTTCGGATTTTGAGGGTGGGATCCGGACTGGTGAAGGAATCATGGGAGCAAGGGGTTGTGGCGGTAGTGTTTAGGGTTTTCAGAGAAAAGGTGGCGGCGGCGTTTGGAGATGGATGGAGAAGAGTGTTTTGGAGAAAGAGAGTGTTTTCCATCTATAGCTAGAATTACAAAATATGGGGTAATGGGTGAGAATTTGAATGATGTTGTCTTGAATTTAAATTCCGGTAACTTTATTTTGTGGATTTTTTTTATCTCTCTTAGCTTTTTAAACTTAAAATAGCTATTTAAATCAAATATTTAATGTTTTTCTAATTATTCTTTACAATATATATAGACAACAAATCATATGTACACAAACCTTATGGTATATTTTGTTAATAAATCTGGACCATTGAATTAAGAAGATCAACGGATGAGATTAAAAGTAAATTTCGATTATTCGGTGATATTTTGTGATTATTCAGTGTAATGAAATTATTCGGTTGTATTGGAAGATTATTTTTTAGGATAGAATTTATATTTTTTGTACACTCTTTATACATACGAATAATTACATATTTATAGGCGAATAATCATGTGAAAACAGATAAATAATTTTTATGTACACGATAAGGTCTATGTACACCGTAAGGACTGTGTACACCCGGAACTGACCTCTATATAGATAACACGCGCGCGCACACACATACACACATACATATTAAAATCTGACAATAAAGTTGAGACCCCCTCGATTTTTTTTGACTTCGTTCCTGTCTATGATTGATCGATCCATTCAGGAGCGGAGCTAGGGGGTGCTCAAGCACCCCCTAGCGGAAAAAAAATACATTTTTTTTGCATATATTTAGTATTTTTAAGGTAATATAAAATCTTTAAATGATAATTGAGACAAGAGTGTTATTTAGGTCAAGTGGTAAGGAAAGGAAGGAGAGAAGGAGAATCAAATGTCTTGGTTCAAATCTCAATTCTTTCAATTTTCATTTGTTTTACTATATTATTAATTCTTTTTTATTTCTCTTTATATTTTTTTGTTTCTATCAACTATTTCATTTAAAAATGTCATATTTATGTTTAAATTATACATTTAATATTTTCTTTCAATATTGTTTTAAAAGTAATTTTTCGTGATTTTTTTCTATATTTTTTGTTTATCTTCTATTTTTTAAATTAAATAATCATTAAAAATCACAATTTTAGTGCTTTTTTAATATTTTTTAAAAAAATTTCTTAATAATGAGTATACACAAACAAAAAAAAAATTTAACGAAATTTTTTAGCACCCCCTCAATCAAATCCTGACTCTGCCACTGGATCCATTTCCAAATCTCTGCATAAAAATCTTTTAACTGGACATTAAAACACTTGAACAGGGAAGAGGAATAAACAACCCGTTGCTGTTTTAGTTGTTGTACCAGTTGTGGTGGTGTTGCTTCTCTCCCTAATTGGCAGCTTTTGGGTGTATAAGAGATCTAGACATCATGATTACGATGGTATGTATCTAAAATTGTAGCATTTCTTTAATTTCGTCACATTTGATTTAAGTTGATACATTAATTTAAAGTGAAGATACAACAAAGTTTGTTATTTAATTTGATGTTACAGATCACGTGACTGGGATAGAAAATGCCGAATCCTTGCAATTCGACATTAGCACGATAAGAACGGCTACTAATAACTTCTCTGATGCTTCAAAGCTCGGTGAAGGCGGATTTGGTTGTGTCTACAAGGTAATAAACCCAATTTTAAATTTCGCATTCATGTTGATTGTGCCATATAGATATAGTTATCATACAATGTTTAAATTTGTAGGGGATGCTTCAAAGCGGACAAGAAATTGCAGTAAAGAGACTCTATCAAAAGACTAATCAACAAGGAGTCGAAGAGTTTAAGACTGAAGTTCTCGTAGTGGCAAAACTACAACATAGGAATCTAGTAAAATTGTTAGGGTATTGTCTCACTGGACGAGAGAAACTACTTATCTTTGAGCTCTTACCTAATGCAAGTTTGGACCATTTTTTTAACGGTAAGTAAAATCTTATTGTTATTATATATTAATAGCTTTTCAGACGCTTAATATTAAAGTGTTGTTCCACTATATATGCTAAGCTTTGATGATTTGGTGGTGAAAATTGCAGATCCAGTCAAATGTGCAAGTTTGGATTGGACGACAAGATATAAGATCATTGTTGGAGTTGCAAGAGGACTTCTATACCTTCATGAGGAATCTCGACTCAAAATTATTCATCGAGATCTTAAGCCTCACAACATCTTATTAGATGAGGCCATGAATGCAAAGATAGTTGATTTCGGGCTCGCCAAATCCTTCAACCTTGATCAATCTATGGCCAATACGCAAAATATCGTTGGAACATAGTACGGTATTCTCTAATTTTGTTTTGGGGAGGATTTTCTATGAAGTTATGATAACCAAAGAGTACGTGTTAATTGTGTTGAGAGGTTATGTTTATTCCACATCGATTATACAAATTTATAGCATACATAAAAAATGCATGTTCAACTTAATAGTTACATCACTAACTTATGTGTTTGACTTGTGCACACGACCCCGAGTAAATAAATTAATTTAAGACAATACATAAATATTACATTAGTCATAGTTCCAAAGTGCACTACTATAATGTTTTGGCACTAATACCGAAATGAATGTATGCAGTGGATATATGTCTCCAGAATACGCAATGACCGGTCACTTCTCAACTAAATCGGATATCTACAGTTTCGGGGTGATTGTTTTAGAGATAGTCACCGGCAAGAGAAACATCATACAAGAGAATCAACCTAGCTTATTTTATTATGTAAGTTTCACATTCATCGTGGTGTTCTATCTCAACCTTTCCTATAAATCATATATTTCTTACACGAAAAATTAATAATGTGAAAATATTAATGTAGGTTTGGAATCTATGGAATGAAGAAAATGCATTGGACATGGTTGATCCAACATTATTGAACAATTATTCAACTGAGGAGGTAATGAGGTGCATTCAAATCGGTTTGTTATGCATCCAAGAAGAACCAGGATCGAGACCAACCATGGCAAAAATTGCCTCAACTCTAAATGGTCATTCCACACATTTCCCAAATCCATCACCTCCAATGATCTTCAGTTTCACCGAAGATGGTTCCGGAATCAAATATAGTTCTACATTAACAACAAAAGGAAGTACAGGACATAATAGACCAAAGACAAGTTGAACTTCGGTCCCTATAACGGAAAATGGTAACTTGCATCCTCGCTAATGGTACTATGTTCTTGATATGTATGCATATGCATGCTTTCTATTTCTTTGCACTTTTTTTTGGAAAGATTATTTGAATATGTTTTAATAGAAATGATCAAACAGTTCTCTACTATGAGGTTTCGTTGTGACATCTTCTACATTGTAGCATTCTATCTAATTCACTATAATTATTTCTCTTGTAGTTCTAGCTTTCCGGCCTGTCTATTGATTAGCGTTATAGATATATCTCAATAGGGGGAGTATCCAGTTCCCTGAAGCTGTCCCACACTTAGCAAGTTGTGAGCAAGCCCTGACACATACTGAACATCCTGCAAGTATTTTTTCACCTCCTTGCACACTTCTGATTACAATGGTGCCTCTCCCTTCAACTTGAAGCACCTTGTTATCTCCACGCTTGACATTTCCCTTCTTGGATTCGTCAAGATCTCTGAACATACTCCTTGAACTCGACATGTGGTTTGAGCATCCACTGTCCAAGTACCACATACTGCGTGCTGTATCTATGGTGGATGTCAAGGCCATGAATATCATATCTTTATGCTTAGATTTTTCTGTAAAATTTGCTCCTTTATGTTCATTTTCTTGCTTCTCCCAACAGTAAGCCTCCTTGTGCCCATCATACTTCTTGCAGTAATAACATTTGATGTTACTTCTATGAGAACTAGAGTCATTTCCTTGACCTCTGCTAGACTCCTTCCACTGATCCCTTCCTTGATCACCACCATTGCCTCTTTCTGAGCCACTGAATTGACCTCTGCCTAATCCTCTTCCACCACGGCCTCTAAATCTCCCTCTGTAGTTGCCTGTTCCTTTATAGCCACCTCTAAAACCACCTCTACTTGATGAGCCTTTAGACTTGCCCTTCTGATTCTCATCCTTCACCTGGAAGACTTTTTCTTTCTTCCCCTCACTTGTCCTTCTCAATCTCTCCTCATGAGCTTGTAAGGAGCTTGTCAACTCCTCAAACCTGTACACAGACAGATCCTTGGACTCTTCAATGGCTGTAACTACATGATCATATTTCTTTATAAGGCTTCTCAACACCTTACTCACAACTGCCTCATTTCTCACATTCTCTCCATATGTTCTCATATGTTTAACAATGCCAGACACTCGAGATAGGAACACCTGCACTGTCTTCTTCTCCTGCATCATAAGAGTCTCAAACTCTTTTCTTAGTGTCTGCAGCTTGATTGTGACAACCCTCTTGTCACCCACATACTCTTGCTTCAATACTTCCCATGCTTCATGAGGTTTGGAACCATGGAAAATGCAGAAAGCACCAACAGATCGGCGATCAGAGCAATCACTACCCCATTCCGCGTCCGAGAATGCAGACAATTGATGATCCACTGCAGAGGATATATGAAGTTTGTAAAAACAGGTGTGCTTGAGGTAGCGAAGAAGCCGCTTGAGAGCTTGCCAATGAGATTGCCGAGGATCGTGCATGAACCGAGCAACTTTGCTGACAGCAAAGGAAATGTCTGGTCTCATAAAGGAGAGATACTGGAGGCTCCCAATAATGCTTCGATACAGGGAGCTGTCTTTAACTGGAGGTGAAGGGGTTGTTGCATCAAAATTGGATGCCATAGGGGTGAGAATAGGCTTCGAAGTCTCCATTCCTGAACGAGTAAGGAGATCCTGGATGTGTTTTGATTGACAGAGCAGAAACCCATTGCGGTTCCGGGATATTTCAATGCCTAGAAAGAAGGAGGTCGGACCCAAGGCTTTCACAGGGAATAACCTGGATAAATGAGATATAAACTTGGCCACAAGATTGTTGTTAGAAGAAATAACCAATAAGTCATCGACATAAACCAAAACAAAGATAAGATCAGTGTGTCGGCGATGGGAAAACAGGGAGGTGTCCGAAGGACAAGTAGTGAAGCCCATGGAGATGAGAGAATCACTCAATTGAGCAAACCAGGCTCGAGGAGCCTGTTTGAGACCATAAAAGGGATCTATTGAGGCGACAAATATGAGAGGGAAAGGAAGGATGGACAAAACCTGGAGGTTGGCAGACGAAGACTTCTTCGGTCAAGGCACCATGGAGGAAGGCGTTTTGTATATCTAATTGACGAGTTGGCCAGTTGTACATGGCTGCAAGAGATAACAATAGGCGAATGGTTGAGGGTTTGGCTAACGGGCTAAAGGTTTCGTTATAATCGACTCCCGACAATTGATGAAATCCTTTGGCCACTAACCGGGCTTTCCTTCGCTCAATTGTGCCGTCACTCCACCGTTTGGTTTAAAAAACCCACTTGACACCAAGGACATTGGCAGTGGGAGAGGGAGGGACAAAAGTCCAAGTGTTTGTGTCAAGCAATGCTCGAAACTCGGCCGCCATAGCCTGGCGCCATTCAAGGTGTTTTGAGGCCTCTGTAAAGCAAGTGGTTTCCTCGGGAATGACCGAAGTATGGGAGCAGGCTGGCCAGGGAATAGTTCCGTCAGTGCGTGTGACAGGCCGGAGAGAATTGGATTTGAAACGGGTCCGCATTGGGTGAGACGGTTGTGGGGGAGGAGAAGGCGGAGGCGGGGGAGCCGACGGTGAGGGATCTGTGTTTAGAAATGTGGGAGGAGTTTGTAATGGGGTTTGTGTGTTAGTGACGTGGGTAGGCTCATTTGTGGGCTCTTGGATTATGATTGGAAGTTGGGCCTCAGGGGTAATGGGATGGGCTGAAGATTGGGGAGGCCCATTTGCAAGGGAAATATGCTTTCATGGAACAAAACATCACGTGAAGTGTACATCCGACGAGTTCGCCAATTGTAGCAGAGGTAGCCGGTTGTGTTGGGAGAATAACCCAAGACCACCATAGGCTCAGAGCGAAAGGAAAGCTTGTGGCGGTTGTAAGGGCGAAGGTTCGGGAAACACAAACAACCGAAGACACGAAGGTCACGGTAAAGTGGGAGCTTGTGAAAGAGAACAAGGTAAGGGGAGTCATTGGCCAATATCGGTGTAGGAAGGCGATTCATAAGGTAGGCACCGGCTTGAAAGGCAAAATCCCAATAGTGAAGTGGTAGGGAGGCGTGTTTCAAGAGGGTTAACCCAATATCGACAATGCGACGATGTCGAGATTTGACGGAGCCGTTTTGTGGATGGGAATAGGGACATGTAAGACGATGGACTATACCCAAGTCTCGAAAATGTAGTATAAGGGGTTTAAATTCGGTCCCGTTGTCCGTTTGTATGGCAATAATGGATGAGGCAAAGAAATTTGTAACGTATTTAATGAAGGTTGTCACAATATAATGGACTTGTGATTTTTGTTGGAGGGGAAATAGCCATGTAAACTTAGTAAAATCATCAACAATTGACAAAAAGAACTTATTTCCATTGATAGAAGTAGAGTGGGCTGGTCCCCATAAATCCATAAACAAACGAGCCAATGGCCTAGTAGACTTGGACTGACTTGGGTAGTGGGGAAGGGCGTGGGCCTTGGCCCACGAGCAAGACACACAACTTGAGTGAGCAAAAGATGGGCTTTGAGATCCAGGTAGCTTGTGACCCAAAACTACTAATCGGGTTATTGGACGAGACGGATGCCCTAGCCGCGTGTGCCACAAAAGCAAGGTAGGAGAAAGACTGGAAGTAAGGTTCAACAATGGCGATTGGAAGGTGGAGGTAGTCGATGATGGTGGTGGTGGCCAGACATACAAGTCGTCCTCAACGGTGCCCTTGACCAAAGTTGCCTCCGTCTGGGAATCCTTCACAAGAAATTTAGATTTGTCAAACACAAAATAGACATTATTGTCTAGGCAAAACCGGTTAACAGAGATGAGATTTTTGGATAAAGAGGGAGTATGTAGCAATTGTAATAAATGGAAAAGGCGATTTGAAGAAGTTGAGATGTAAGAGGAACTGTGATTTTGAATAGGGACGGAGGATCCATTGCCAAGGGACACTGATTCAGAACCTTCGTATGGCAGTCTGTCGAGTCGGAGATTGGCTAGATCAGGCGTGTAATGATGTGTCTCTGCTGTGTCGGGATACCAGGTGGTGGTGTTGGCCTGAAAGTTGCGAGACGGTGGTGGTTGAAACGACTGATCAAACCTGTTCCAGCAGCGAGCGGCTGTGTGACTCCGCTTCTCACACAGTTGACAAATGGGTCTTGTATCCGGAGCACCAGAAAAGAGGGTCGATCCTCCACGACCTCTTCCTCGACCACCTCGGCCGGTCGAATCTCCTCGTCCTCCTCCACGGTCGGATTCTCCGCGACCACGACCTCCGCGGCCACGATTTGCAGTGAAATTTAATTCAGGGGTGTGTTCAGTGGAGGGAGGGGTACCTGGCGCGAGAGGAGTGGGCAACAGAGCAGAGTTGTTGCGCTGGATGCGACTCTCTTGGAGGAGCATGAAGGAGAGAACATCATGTGGCTTGGGAAACTGTGGCTGGGTGGACAGAGTCGTCACCATGGCATCGTAATCGGAACCTAGTCCGCCAAGTAAATAAGTGACAAACTCATTGTCAGTAATGAGTTGTCCGGCCGCCTACACCTGATGAACCAGAGCACTTGTGCGATTGAAGAAGTCTGTGGCCGTCTCATCACCACCCTTCTTGAGGCTCGCCAGAAGGAGCCTAGTCTGAACGATTTGAGCGTTGGAACGAGAGGAGTAGAGGTTGTGAAGACGCTCCCATACATGCTGAGACGTGCGACAATCGAGAATCTGGGTCATGATGGGCTCCGTTAGTGAGGCGGAGAGAATCGCCAGGACAAGTTGGTCCTTTGCAGTCAAGGTTTCCACCGGAGTGCTGTCGCCATTAGCAGGAGAGGGGCAAGGAAGCGAGCCGTCCACATAACCAAGAAGACGTTGAGAGCAGAGATAAGGGGTAATCTGTCGGAGCCAGGTCGGAAAATTGGTGGGGGTGAGTTTGATAGTATTTAGTGTGGAGAAATTGGGTACTGGGCCCAGAGGGGAATTGAGGGAGACTTGTGACATAGCCGCATGAAGATGAGCAAGAGAGGTTGCTAGGGTTTGGGGGGTTTGTTCAGCCATGGATAACGGAAAAAAAAAATTGGATCTTTGAGCGACAAGAGTCGTCAGGGCTCTGAAACCATGCTAGAAGAGTGGTGGTGCACCCACGATTGTGGTGTGAATTGTACTATTCATTTCATTGATTGTAAACGATTACAAATAAGTGTATATATACTACTCTTTGATAGGATCAGGAAGGTTCCTCAAATTGTGTGGTGCTAGCTGTACTGTGTGTATGAGAATTACAGGATTGATCATTGGGCTGAGCTTTGGATTGATCATTGGGCTCGATAGCTGTGAACAATTAGAATCGAATTGAATTTGTAAGAAACAAGTTGGATTCAACCATGGAGCAAAAACTCCAGATCTGAGAAACTCCAATTTGGTTTGTTACAGCAACAACCATCTAAACTGAATTTGGCGCCTAAACACACCTCTTGTACTCTCAGCTGTACAAGTTGTTTCCCATACGAAATTACTAAACTACCCTTACAGATATGTGATGTTGCAACACATTTTATGCTATGGTGCAACCTAAACTATGCAATATGTTCCATATCCCCCCCTCAAGCTTTGCTTGCACAAGGTGAGACAATGCCAAGCTTGGCAGTCAGGAATTGGTCTTGATGAGAGCCAAGTGCTTTAGTGAGAACATCAGCTACCTGAAGAGAAGTAGGGACATGAGAAGTGGCAATGAATCCCTCTTGAACCATTTCCCTGATGAAATGAGCATCTAGACGCACATGTTTGGTTCTCTCATGGAATATAGGATTAGCAGCCAATTCCTGTGCAGACTTGTTATCACAATGCAGGGCTATAGGCAGAGGGGCACGAATGTGTAAATCAGACAGGAGATCATGGAGCCACACAAGTTCACTAGCAGCTGTAGACATAGTCCTATACTCACTCTCTGTAGAGGATTTAGAAACCACTTTTTGCTTCTTGGTTTTCCAAGAGACAAGAGAAGAACCAAGAAACACACAATAACCAGTCAGGGACCTCCCTGAATCCCTACAATTCCTCCAATCTGCATCACTGTATGCCTTAAGGGTGAATGAGGATGTTGCAGGAAAAGAGAGGGCAACATTAAAACTGCCTTTTAAGTATCTCAGGAGATACATAGCAGCATTCCAGTGAGGTTGGAGAGGATGTTGAAGAAATTGGCTAAGTTGCTGGACAGTATAAGAGATATCAGGTCTAGTAAGAGTGAGGTAAAGGAGTCTGCCTATGATTCTTCTATATGCTTCAGGATGAGGGAGAGGTTCACCATCATGAGTAGACAACTTGGTGCCATGTTGCATAGGGAATGTGGTAGCCTTGCAGTTCTCCATGTTAGCATCCTTCAAAATGTCCAGGATATACTTCATTTGGTTGAGTAATATGCCAGCAGATGATCTGGCTATCTCCATGCCAAGGAAGTATCTAGCAATGCCTAGATCCTTGATAGTGAAAGTGGAGTGGAGTGCTTGCTTGGTATGAAGAATCTCAGATGCAGAATTCCCAAGCAACAACATGTCATCAACATAGACTAAGGCAATAGTGATTTCTGATCTTGCACTCTTGACAAAAAGAGAATAATCATGTTTGGATTGGGCAAACCCCAAACCAATCATGAATTTTGTCAACTCATGGTTCCACTGACGACTGGCCTGCTTAAGGCCATACAGTGATCTATTCAGTTTGCAAACATGTCATGCAGGGACCTGATAGCCTTGTGGGGGTGTCATGTACACCTCTTCTTCTAAGAAGCCATGAAGGAAAGCATTGTTCACATCAAGCTGATGCAACACCCAACCTTTGATAGCTGCAATGGCAAGGATCACTCTCACAGTTGAAAGCTTGGCCACAGGAGAAAAGGTTTGTTTATAATCCTTATCCTTGACTTGATTATAACTCTTTGCAACTAATCTTGCTTTATATCTCTCCACCAGACCATCAGGCTTATACTTGATCTTGAAGATCCATTTGGATCCAATGGCCTTTTTTCCTGGAGGCAAAGGAGTGACTGACCATGTGCTGTTTTTCTCAAGAGCAGCTATCTCAGATTGCATAGCAGATTCCCATTCAGAGACACCTTTTGCCTGATTGTAACTGTGAGGTTCAAATACTGCACAAACATTGACAAAGGAAGTAACATACTCATGAGATAGATGGGCAAGATTGGTGAGAGAGAATACAACAAATGATTGGGAGACTGATTCTTCTGTTGCTGTGGAGTGTCTGGGAGGAGGCAGTGGGCAAATGTAATCTTGAAATCTGATAGGGGGACGAGATATTCTCTTTGCAAGAGGTGAAGGCCCATGAACACTGTCTGAAGATGATGTGCTGTCATAGACTGGAGAGCCCAAGGGAGGAACATATGATGGTGGTGAGGTGCTGGGAGATGGAGAATTTGGAACAATAGCAGTACTGTCATGAGAGTGGTTGATATGAGGTGATAAAGTGGAATGATTGGGAGCATGAGTAGGGATGTGAATGGGCAGGCAAGGATCATCTCCATCAGAAGTTAGATAATCCCTGGAGAAGAGTGGAGTATGATGAGATACACTATCACCTCTGAAAGGAAAGACAGTCTCCTCAAATTGAACATGTCTACTGATGATGACCACCCTCTTATCTAGATCAAAGAGTTTGAAAGCCTTTTGGCCTGGAGGGTATCCTAAGAATATGCACCTCCTAGCAAGACACCCAAGCTTATCCCTCCAATCATTTGGTTACAATGCATAGCAAAGGCAACCTATAACCTTGAGCTTATCATAGTCTGGTGGTACATGGAAAAGGGTTTCAAAAGGAGATTTACCATTCAACACAGAAGATGGCATCTTGTTAATGAGGTGGGTAGCAGCTAATACACATTCACCCCAAAACCTTATGGGAAGGCCAGCATATGCTCTAACAGCCCTGGCAGTTTCAAGAAGGTGTCTGTGCTTCCTTTCAACACGACCATTGTGCTCATGGACACCAGGAGCAGATCTTTGGTGAATAATACCATGGCTGGCAAATAAATCTACACACCCTCTTTGGGTAAACTCAGTACCATTGTCTGTCCTAACACATTTGACAGACACCTGAAACTGATTTTCAACCAATTTCAGAAATTTGGTAATGCAACTCAAAACTTGCAACTTATCCTGGAGTAGATAGACCCATGTAGTTCTAGTATGATCATCCAAGATAGTTAGAAAATAACGTGCACCACACATAGATGGTGTCTTGTAAGGGCCCCAAAGATCAATATGGACCAAATGGAAAGGAGCAACAACAATAGATTCACTTCTCTGAAATTTCAATTTGTGAATTTTAGTCAAAGAGCAGGTGTCACACCTGAACTGTGAAGTATCTAAGTCTTTACAGATAGGCAAAAGCTTCATCTTGGACAAAGATAGATGACCAAGACGAGCATGAGCAGTCATCAAACTGTCACCATTATTACAAACTGAAGCAACAATACCAGAAGTACCTGTCACAGGAGCATTGTGAATCCTATACAGACCTCCTTCTTCCCATCCTTTAATCAACTGTCCTTTAGTTGTATGGTCCTGTAGCCAACAAGACGTCTTATCAAACTGAAATAGAAGCTTCTGATCTTTAAGAACTCTAGATACAGATAGCAGATTGTGACAAAACTGAGGAACAAAGAGCACATCTCTTAAGATGAGGTTGTCATTAATCTTGACAGTACCACAGCAACTGACAGGTATATGAGATCCATCAGGTAATCCCAGTGAAATAGGTGCACTCAAATAAGCAAATTGAGAAAAAATTCCTTTATCAAAGGCAATGTGATCAGTAGCACCTGAATCAACAATCCATGCATATTTATCACCCTTATTTGTCCCAACTAAAAAAGACACACTTAGTGTACCTGCAAAGTGAACCATAGCTTGGTTTACTGAGCTCTCTGAGTGGTCCACAGTGCCTTTCCCTTTCATCATTCTCATCACCTCATTGTAGATGGCATTAACCAATGCAGGATCTGGTCTTGCATCTCTTGCATCTTGATGCCTGTACTCCAGTGGATTATCAGCTTGAGGCACCTCAAACTGAGCTACAAATTTCCCTGGAGCCTTACCTCTGTCATCCTCTCTCGGTCCTCTAAACCACTCAGGGTAGCCAACCAATTTGAAACAATAATCTTTGGTATGTCCCCTTTCATTGCAGAAATCACATTTGCGCTCCAGTTTAGCCTTCTTATACTCCCTTTTTGCCAGTTCAAACCTTGACAGCTCCCCTTGCTTACCATATCCATCTGAGTTCATCTTATTCCCATATCCAAACTTGTTGACAGCATTAGCTTCGGCTTCATCAAACTGCATTCTGTTCCCATATCCATCTTGCTGAGTCTGCGCTCGATTCACATTCATAGCAGTAAGATCACCAGGGGTTACAGATCTCACTCCTCTTGACCTTTCCAACTGTACTGCCATCTGGAATGCCTTTAGTAACCCTGGCATGGGATCCTTTGATAGGACATTCCCACGCAAAGGCTTATAGACATCATTAAGGTCCATCATAAACTACATAACTTTGGCCTTTTCCTCCCTTTCCACAATTCTTTTGAGTAGTCCACAGCTGTATCCTCCAATTCCTCCACAGTTACATGTTGGCACAACATCAAGCAATTGCAATTCGTCCCAAAGTTTTTTAAGCTTCCCATAATATGCACCTACAGTCATGTTCTCTTGCCTGACGTTTCCTAAATCACGACGCAGCTGGTAGATCAATGGATCATTTGACTCGCAAAATCTCTCCCTTATCTCCTTCCACAGCTCAGCAGCAGTTTCAACATACATGAGCGTTTCTGCAACCTCAGTAGTCATGGAATTGATGAGCCAACACATCACCATATAGTCGGCTCTCTCCCATTTCTCATAATCTTCATTCTCAATTGCAGGTTTCACACAACTCCCTGTGATAAAACCTAATTTCGCTTTGGCTCCAAGAGCCATTCGCACTCCTCTACTCCAGCTCGCAAAATTCGAGCCATTAAACAGATTATTCACTAACTGCATCCCTGGATGGTCGGAATTCGACAAGAAATAGGGATTATAGTGCACCGTGTTCATACCTTGATTGTGATCTCCGATTTGAACCCCCTGAAATCCAGGTCCTCCTTGATTGCCTCTTCCTGCACCAGGAGCGGGAGGCGTCACATAGATGAAGGTTCCACGACCTCCGCCATTTCCATTAACTGCATCAGCATAACTCTGTCCTCCTGGATTCGGCGATCCTCTTCCTGACATAGCTGATCAAAGCTTGGAAGCAATACGACAACAGCAACTGCAATATCTCCAGAAAATTGAGCGATGAACGTCGAAATTCAACCAATGGATCGAACACGCTCTGATACCATGTGAACAATTAGAATCGAATTGAATTTGGAAGAAACAAGTTGGATTCAACCATGGAGCAAAAACTCCAGATCTGAGAAACTCCAATTTGGTTTGTTACAGCAACAACCATCTCAACTGAATTTGGCGCCTAAACACACCTCTTGTACTCTCAGCTGTACAAGTTGTTTCCCATACGAAATTACTAAACTACCCTTACAAATATGTGATGTTGCAACACATTTTATGCTATGGTGCAACCTAAACTATGCAATATGTTCCATAGTAGCCTTGTTGTGGGCTGAAGCCTGATGCGTCCTAGTACTATTCTATCAATTTAGTTGTTTTTATTGAAAATGATGTCATTTCTCCTATTTCAATTTAGCTTCTTTTTTTCATTTCAACGCAATGTGTGCGCAGATTGTAGTGGCCACTCTGATCTTGACCCATTTGAAATTATGCATAATTTTATCTGAAACACCGAGTAAATAGGGTATAAAATAATAAAGTCGTCGGTGTTTTTTTTCCTTTCCTTTGGGTGAAGTCTCCGCATAAAGAAGACCAAATTAAGGCCTAGAGCCAGCGGAAGAGGGAGCCACGTAGAACACAAGTGGTGAGCTTGTTCAGTTCGCCCTAAATACTTTAAAGGTAAAAACACAACTGTGTTACAAATAAAATGAATCGATCAATTCAAGATTGACATGGTGCAACTTTATATAATAACAAGTTTGAGGGTTGTCGCGCGTCTAACCCAAAAGATTAAGCCAATTATGATCAACAATGGCGAAACTTCGCATCCTTATCGCCATATTCCTAGTAACTACTCTTGTCTCGGCCGATTCGCCCTCACAACCAACCTTCCTCGTTCAAAAATGCGACTACGAATCGGGCAACTACACGAGCAACAGCGCATACGAGACGAACCTCAAGAGTGTGCTCTCTGGCCTCGAACAACAAGCAACGCTAAGCTCCCCGTTTTACAACAACAGCTCGCCCCTCGAACCAGGTGGTGCGGAGAAGGCGTACGGCCAGTACTACTGCCGCGGGAACGTCGACGCCAAGATGTGCAGAGACTGCGTCCACAACGCCACACAACTTGTGGTTTCGTTATGCCCCTCGGCCAAAGTGGCGTACATATGGTACATACAATGCACGCTCCGATACGATAGCAAGTCCATGTTTGGTGTCGAATCGGATCGCACGAGACATGGGTTGTTTAGTAGGCGCAACATATCATCCGATCCAGAAACGTTCGGGAATGTGTTCGATGCCACTGTGGAGAGGCTCGCAAATGTGTCCGCGTATGGCAACGATCCTCGCCGGTTCGCGGAGGAGACAAGGCGGCTGTCGGAGACCGAGAGTGTGTACTTTCAGGTGCAATGTAGTCCTGACTTGAACAACACGCAGTGTTTTAGTTGTATTGGGACAGCGCCACAAGGTTTTGCACCGTGGTGGCCAATTCAGATGTATGTGTTCCGTGGCAGCTGTCACATAATGTACAACGTAACCACCACTTTTAATGGCATCTCACCCTCGCCTCAACCGGCCCAATCCCCTCTAGGTAACTCATTATACCAAATTACTTTGGTCTTTTTTTTTTTTTGGTCAAGATTTCAATTACTTGTCCGTCCATATCTTATTTTGACCAACATAAAAAAACAAGTAACAGGGTTAGCTGTGTTTAGCTAAGTACGAATAATCATGTTACAACAGTCGAATAATTTTTATATATATGAAAAAACTATTGACACAGAAGACATAAAAAGTACATCTTCACACCGGATTTATCCTCTCTATATATAGGAGTGTGATTCTTTTTTTCAGATTCTATTTTCTGTTTTTCATGGGTTTTGGGTTCTAACAGAAGGGGACGGAGGATGGGATGGAGAATGGGCCACTCCTGAGAATAAGCAGCCAGTTGCTGTGTTCGTCGCTGTACCAGTGGCTGTGGCGGTGTTGTTGCTTCTCTCTGTAGTTGCCTTTTTGGTGTATAAGAGAAACAGACGGCATGCTGCTTACCGTATGTTGTCCAACTAAATTGCTACATATATTTCTTTCCTTTAATTTCCAAAAATCATTAGTTGGAAAAACATTTTATTCGGAATTGAAATATTTTGTTCTTTAATTTTTCAAAGTTAAATTTTTCTTGATGTTACAGGCCACATGGTTCATGAGTTAGAAAATGTCGAATCCTTGCAATATATATAACATTAGCACGATAAGAACAGCAACTTCTAACTTTGCTGATGCTTCCAAGCTTGGTCAAGGCGGATTTGGCTCCGTCTACAACGTAATAATAAACCTGTTTTTCTTGTTCGTGTCATGTGCGCGCATTTAGGATTGATGGTAAAGTTACAAATTGGTTGATCATTCAGTCATGATGTCTTTTTGATCCACTTGAATTGAACTTGTAGGGGAAGCTTCAAAATGGTCAAGAAATCGCTGTGAAGAGACTCTTTCAAAAGGCTGATCAACAAGGAGTCGAAGAGTTCAAGACTGAAGTTCTTGTAGTAGCGAAACTACAACACAGGAATCTAGTAAAACTGTTAGGATATTGTCTCACTGGACGAGAGAAGCTACTTATCTTTGAGCTCTTACCTAATTCAAGTTTGGACCATTTTTTTAAGGGTATGCAAAAGCTTATTATATGTTAACAACTTTGTTCTGATACATTAAAGTACTTCAACTATTTTTAGATTTCGTGATTTGGTGGAAAAATTTGCAGATGAGGTAAAACGTGCAAGTTTGGACTGGACGACAAGATATAAGATCATTGCTGGAGTTGCAAGAGGGCTTCTATACTTACATGAGGAATCTCGACTCAAAATTATACATCGGGATCTTAAACCTCACAACATCTTATTAGGCGAAGACATGAACGCAAAAATAGCTGATTTTGGGCTTGCAAAATCATTCAACCTTGATCAATCTATGGCCAGTACGCACAATATTGTTGGAACATAGTAAGTTACATAGAACAATCATCATTAGACATTATCCTTGATCAATCTGTACTTTTTGGTACTAATGAGTGTTAGTATAATGAAATGAATGAATACAGTGGATATATCTCCCCGGAATACGCAATGACTGTGTAGTGAAATGAATGAATACAGTGGATATATCCTTGAACAATCATCATTAGACATTATCCTTGATCAACCTTTTTTTAAATAATTTCATATTGTATAATATTTATAATATATATTAAGTTATAGAAGGAAATTATAATTAAATATAATTTAATGCTCCACTCCTATCTATGTAGAAATTCAAATGCTTCTTTGATTAAAAAAATCGCCATTGGATTTTGTTTTTGTTCAATTGTTGTTGTTGATTTCTTGTTGAATTGCCGTTGTCGATTGCTGTCAGTTGTTGAATTGCCTTCGATTGCTTATGTGCCTTCGATTTCTTGTTGAATTGCCTTCGATTTCAATTGCTGTTCAATTTCGCCCCAACCACAAACTCCATTTCGATTGTGTTTCGATTTCGCCTCATCCACAAACTCCATTGTTGATCAATTTCGCCTCATCCATAAACTCCATTGTTGTTCGATTTCGCCCCAGCCACAAAGTTGATTTCGATTGTTGTTACAATCGCCCGATCCATAAACTCCATTGCTATTCGATTTCGCCTCATCCACAAACTCCATTGTTGTTCGATTTCGACCCATCCACAAAGTCGATTTCCGCTGCTGTTCAATCGTCCCATCCACAAACTCCATTGCCGTTCGATTTCGCCCCACCCTTGTTGTTCGGGTGCTGTGTATTCCTCACTGATTTTCTGCTGTTCATTTGTCCATTTAATCACCATATAATTGCTGCTGTTCGATTTTTTAATTTTGTGTTGTTCGATTTCTGACTTTCTGATTTTTTTTTTGTGGTTTTTTGCTGTTCAACCAAACTCCATTTCTGTTTAAATGAAATACTGTTGCCCTTGAAATACTATTGCCTTTAAATGAAGTTATTGAATTTGAAAAGTAGAATAACGTACTTATTGAAGTTATTATCACTTTATATGATGTTTAAATGTTAGAATAACATACACATTACATTCCAAATGTGAGACAAAATGTTAGAATTAAGGTTAAATAAATTTTTTAGAAATGTAGAATTAAATATCCTTAATAAATTAATTTAGTATATTATAAATTTCTGTATTTATTATAGTGTATAATAAATGCAAAAATCTATAAAATAGAGAAGCTGTTGGAGTTGGAATGAATTTTTTTTTTGATGTTTTAGTATTTTAATCTCTATTTTAGAGATTTTTAGAGTTTCTGTTGGGATTGAATAAAAAAAAAAAGAGTTTCTGTTCTGCTTGCTCTAAATATAGAGAATTTTTTACTTTCTCCTCAATTCTCTATTTTACAAAACACACTGTGGAGGAGCTGTTAGACCCTAATTAAATCGATCATTTTCTCTAAATTTTTCTATTTTTCTCTATTTTGGAGCTTTTGTTGGGGATGCTCTTACATGACATATATAATGTGAGACTATATATATAGGCTTGGAAGCTATGGAATGAAGAAAATATAGGGAGTCTGGTTACACATTTGTATGTATGGTTAAGATTGGGACCTTAGTTAGACAGTTAGAACTAGAGTTAATTTAGCTAGCAGTTCATATAAATAGGTTGTCATTACATTTTGTAATTGATTTTGATTAATACAGAAAACAGAAATTCCCAAACTCTCTCATTTGGTGTGATCGGATCTAAGCTTCTGCATAGCCTAGATCTGACATGGTATCAGAGCTTTCAACACTAACAATCTAGTGTTGCGATTCTCGCGTCTTCAAGGTTCCATGGCGAATTCTGGAGATGAAGGTCAAGGTGACAATGGTGGCGATCAAGGAGGATCGTCGTCGACTCCTAATGGTCGGAACCTCGGGGCAAACCAGTCGGATCCACTGTTCTTGTCCAATTCCGACCACCCTGGGATGGTCCTGGTGTCCAATCCGTTCAACGGATTGAACTTTCACAGCTGGTGCAGAGCTGTGCGCATGGCGTTAGGAGCCAAGATGAAGCTTGGATTCATAAACGGTAAGTGCGAGCGACCTCTTGAAATTCATGATGATTATGATCGCTGGATGCGTTGTGATTATATGGTGTCTAGTTGGATTATTAATTCGATGAAATCTGAGATTGCTGAGAGTTTTATGTACACTACTTCGGCTAAGAACCTCTGGGATGAAATTCAGGAGCAATTCGCTGAATCGAATGCTCCTTTGGTTTATAAGATCAAGAAAGAGATCTATCAGATTAAGCAGGATAATCAAAGTGTTTCCAATTACTATGGAAAACGGAAAAGAGCTTGGGATGAGCTTCAGGAAATAGAATCAATTCCGATCTGCAAGTGTGGGGGACTAAAAATGTGCTCATGTGCAATCCTGAAGAAGCTTGTTGAACGAGATGCCACTACACGTCTGATGCAGTTCCTGATGGGACTCTCGGACACTTTCGAAGGGATCAGGAGCCACATCTTGTCCATGGATCCACTTCCATCTGTCAACCGTGCTTTCCACATGGTGCTGCAAATTGAGCGCCAGAAGGAGATCACAGGAGGTGCTCCCACTCAGCATGAGGTTCTGGCCTCGCGTTCTTACAACAACTCTGGATCTGGGAGTGGATCTTCCACTAAAGGAGGCTATGGAGCTCAGGCAAGCGGATCTGGTCAGAACAGGTCTACAGATCAGAAGAATGACACTAAGAAGGCTAAAATGGAATTGTTTTGCAATTATTGTAAAGAGCGGGGACATGTTAAGGAAACATGTTTCAAACTAGTCGGATTTCCCGACTGGTATACTGGCCCCAAGCGCCCTAACAATGACAAGGTAGTTGCTAATGTTCAGGATGTCATGGAAGTTGACAGTCCCCTTACCGCTGAGAATGGAATTGCTGGTTCTCACACTCAGCAAATTGATACTTCCTTGGTGAATGCTGTGGTAGCAGAAGTCATGAGGGCATTCAAAGGCAAAGCTCCAGTTGATCCTGATCATCCTGGGAACAGCTCCGTCAACTTTGCAGGTATGATCTCCTACTCTCATCAAAGAGAAAAAGGCATCAACAAGGTCTGGATTGTCGACTCTGGAGCATCAGATCACATAGCTTGCAGTAGTGGCATGTTCATTGCCATGAAACAACTGGCCAAGCCGATTGTGATTGGTTTTCCAGATGGTGTTACACAGGCAGTGAAATATTCTGGTAGTGTGAACATCAATCAGAATATATTGCTCCATGATGTGCTATATATGCCTAACTTCAAGTATAATCTTCTCTCCGTCTCCAAGCTGTTAGATGATAACAAAAACCTGTTTGTCTTTTCAAAAATGAAATGTTGGTTGCAGGATACTTCCACTGATAAAGTGATAGCCTGTGGTGTTCGAGATGGTGGTCTTTACAAGCTTGGTGATGAATTCTCTTGCTTCCCTGGCAGCACTGGTGTTCGACGTCTTGAGTCTCTTCCTTTCAGAAACAATGTGAGTAGTTTGATTGCCTCTGTTAGGACAAGTTTAATAAGCATCCATCATGCCAGACTTGGACATATTTCTCCATCTAAGATGCGCCTGTTTGACTGGGCTAAGGGACCTAGTTTGAAAACCTTTAATTGTGATATATGTCATTTAGCTAAATTGCATAAACTTCCTTTCAGTTTGAGTGCTTCTGTTGCCTCTAAGCCCCTTGAATTGGTCCACATGGATGTGTGGGGACCCTATAAGGTGGCATCTGTTTGTGGTGCTCGTTACTTCTTGACTGTCTTGGATGACTTTTCTCGATCCACATGGACTTTTCTACTTCGAGACAAAGGGCAGGTCTTTGAGGTAGTGTCTGGATTCTTGGCAAGGGTTGAAAATCAGTTTGATACCCATGTCAAGACTCTGAGAACAGACAATGGCTCTGAGTTTGTTAACTCCAGGTTAACAGCCTTAATTCATGCCAAAGGGATTCAGCATCAGAAATGTGTTCCCTATGTTCATGAGCAAAATGGCCGGGTGGAGAGAAAGCACAGGCATTTGATTGAGATGGCTAGAGCAATACGGATTCATGCTGGTCTTCCACTCAGATTTTGGGGGGAATGTGTGTTAGGAGCTACATATATCATCAATGTCTTGCCCTCTTCTGTTTTGAACCATAAAACTCCCTATGAAGTTCTGTTCAGAAAGCAGCCCTCATATGATCATTTGAGGGTCATAGGTTGCCTTTGCTTTGCTCACATCCCTAAGGTTCACAGGTCCAAGATGGATGCATCAGGAAGGAGGTGTGTGCTATTAGGATATCCATCTGATTACAAGGCCTATAAGCTGTATGATTTAGAAACTCACAAAGTATTTGTGAGCAGGGATGTCCTTTTCAAGGAATGGATATTTCCTTTCAAAGACAAGCAACCTGAACCCACTGATGCTGATCCTTTGATGATCCCTTCCCTTCCTCGAGTATTGTTTGATGAGGACAATGCTGGTCCCCATCCCTCTCCTGCATATGTGCAACCTGCACATGGTGATCCCTTTCCTCCAGCCAGTAGAGTGTCAGATAGGGATGTGATAAATGAGGTTGAAGTCTCCACTTCCAAAGGGACCATACCTGATTTTGTGGGTGATTCATTACCCTCTTCTGCCACACCTCCTACCCCTATCCCTGAAGATAGGCAACCCACGATTGTCACAAGGCCTGTCAGACGGATTGTCAGGCCTGCTAGGCTCCAGGATTACATATGTCCTCCCCTTCCAACTAAGGATGGTCAGTTTGATTCATCCTCCTCTTCTGTTTTCTCAGTCGTCACTCCTGCAGATCTTCGGATGTATTCACCTGATTATGTCCATTCCCTCTTCAATGTCCTGTCAGTGGTTGAGCCTACATCTTTCTCACAAGCTCAGAAGGTGCCTGAGTGGAGAGACGCTATGAGAGTGGAGCTCGAAGCGCTAGAGGCCAACAAGACATGGACATTGACTCATTTGCCTCCTGGCCATCATTCGATTGGCTGCAAATGGGTTTTTAGAGTCAAATTTCGAGCTGATGGCTTGGTTGAGCGTTACAAGGCTCGATTGGTTGCCAAGGGCTTCAACCAGATTAAGGATCGAGATTATAAGGAGACCTTCTCCCCGGTTGCCAAGTATGCAACTGTGCGTTTGCTGCTAGCTGTAGCATCTGTTAAGAACTGGCCATTGCACCAGCTGGACGTGAACAATGCGTTCTTGCACGGATATTTGGACGAAGAGGTTTATATGGTGCCTCCTCCAGGCTACGACAAAGCTTCTCCTGGTCTGGTATGCAAGCTCAATCGATCGTTATACGGCCTCAAACAAGCCAGCCGCCAGTGGAATTTTGAATTGACAAAACATCTCACTGCACTGGGTTTCACTCAATCTCGTCACGATTATTCACTCTTTGTTCTCAAGAGAGGGTCATGCATCACAGTCGCTCTAGTATATGTTGACGATATGTTGCTCACAGGGGATAATGAGCTCATTATCTCCACTGTCAAGAATTCTCTCCACAAGGCTTTCACCATTAAAGATCTCGGCCTTGCTCGTTACTTCCTTGGCATGGAGATCTCCAGATCAAGCACTGGTATTTTGCTCAATCAACGCAAATATGTTTCTGATTTGCTATCCAACGCAGCCATGTTGAACTGCAAGTTTGCCAAGTTTCCTATGCAAAGGAATCTTCACCTTAGCCTCCATGAAGGGGATCCTTTGGAAGATCCTGAGAGCTATCGTCGTCTGGTGGGACGTCTGCTATACCTCACCATGACCAGGCCCGATATAGCGTACACGGTTCAGCAGCTCACCCAGTTCATGTCAGTGCCAAGAGCCCCTCATATGAGAGCCGCTCTATTTCTCCTTCGATACTTGAAAGCCACTATCCACTGCTCTCTATTCTACCCAAATTCCAGTTCCCTTGAGGTCAGAGCATATTCTGATGCTGATTGGGGCAGCTGCAGGGATACTAGCCGATCCCTATCAGGTTATTGCGTTTTTCTTGGTGATTGCTTGGTCTCTTGGAAGACCAAGAAACAGAAAACCGTCTCCAAATCTTCAGCAGAAAGTGAATATCGGAGCATGTCTGCAACTGGCAGCGAGATAGAGTGGATTGCAGGTGTGCTAGCTGATTTGATTATCCCAGTTTCCCTCCCCATTCCACTTTGTTGTGATAACAAATCTGCCCAACAGCTTGCTGTCAATCCAGTCTACCACGAGCGCACTAAGCACATTCGTATGGACAGCCACTACATTCGAGATCTTGTCCAGGAAGGGTTCATCTCCACTGTGTTTGTCCCTTCCCACTTACAAATTGCTGACATTTTTACGAAACCACTGGGCTCTACTCAGCACTTCACTTTGTCTTGCAAGTTGGGACTCGTTTTTCATCCCACTCGTCCACCTTGAGGGGGGGATATAGGGAGTCTGGTTACACATTTGTATGTATGGTTAAGATTGGGACCTTAGTTAGACAGTTAGAACTAGAGTTAATTTAGCTAGCAGTTCATATAAATAGGTTGTCATTACATTTTGTAACTGATTTTGATTAATACAGAAAACAGAAATTCCCAAACTCTCTCATTTGGTGTGATCGGATCTAAGCTTCTGCATAGCCTAGATCTGACAGAAAATGCATTGGACATGGTTGACCCAACATTACAGAACAATTATTCTACCGAGGAGGCAATGACGTGCATCCAAGATGAACCTGGATTGAGACCAACCATGGCGAAAGTGGCCTCAAATCTAAATGGTCATTCCACGGACCTCCCAAAGCCATCACCTCCATTGATTTTCAGCTTCACCGAAGGCGGTTCAGGAATCAATTATAGTTCTACATTAACAACACAGGGAAGTGAAGAACACCATACATCGGGAACAAGCTGCATTTCAGATCCTTTAACGGAAAATGGTGACTTGCATCCTCGTTAATGGTATTATATATATAACTGTTCTTTATTCAACTTTTTTTGAAAGATAATTTGAATCTGTGTAAAACTATCAAACAGTTCTCTATTATAAGGCCGGAATTTCGTTTTGGCACCTACTTAATGGATCACCATTTTATATATGTAATAATTCACTGATTATTTAATTGATTATATATATTTTGAGCCAGTTGAAAGTTAAAACACCAATTGGACCTTTTGCTGAACTTTAGAGTTGAACTTATGAACATAATTACTGAGAATATAAGTTGTGGGATACATACCACGTTGATTAAAAAGTGAATTAAGCCTTGTACATAACTTGTGTGTTGGGCTTGGTTGGCGTGTTTTGCGCTTAGTGAGTGACCCTCTACGTCTTATATGACTCATGACTGTAATTTAACATGATGGTATCAGAGCCGAGGTTCGGCTAAAGTACTACTTATATACAATATATATACTCTCTCCGTCCGCGAAAACTTGTCATTTTAGATGTTCGATTTTGTTCATAAAAACATGTCATTGTAGGTATTTTTGCTTTCACTTTACGAAAATGCCCTTGACATGATTGATGAGTTGTGAGTTGTGGTTTTCGATAAAGTGAAAAGTAGAATAATAAATGAGGGTAAATTAGTAAAAAATGGAGTAGATTATTGGATTTCTTAAAAATTGTGCTAAGGGCTAAAATGACAAGTTTTCGCGGACGGAAGAAGTATCTGTTTCGAAGAAACAAGTTGATCGAACTACTCGGTTTTGTTAGCTTCAAGACCTCGTCAACACGACGTCGATATGACTTGCATTGATAATCTAGTTGGCTAACTGCACATATCTTAATTATCTTCTTTTGGTCAAGTTGATAGACTCCATACACACGCCTTATTGTCTCATAGTTGTCATCATTTATTGCTTTGTGAGTTATGATGATCAATTTTGTTAGTTAGGGTGTTGGAAGTTATTTTTTTAATGGTATTTTTTGAGGTTGATTTGTTCCTTATTGAAAGCTATTTCACACTGCTTTATGACCCCCAACAACTCTTGGACAATCAATTCCAATATATCGATCTCCGGTACTTCCATGGCTTGCCCGGCCATGCTACCTATATATGTTAAATATGTCATACGACTTCGTTTCCTTTCGCCATCAAGTCCGCTCTCATGACCATCCAACCCTCTTGCACGTTCACATTAACAAGCGCGCATACAACGACACAAAGATGGACACCAACGTCTAAACTAATTGTAGGGTGACTGGGTGAGCATTTCTTGCTAAACAAAATAATTAACGGGAGAAAAGACTTTAGGAGTCAACCATATATCAATCCCTATCATATAATTAATTAACTCCTCGTTTGTTATTTTTTTTTAGTAGATAAAGGTAATGATTACTGAAGTGCGGAATAGGCAGAAAAGGAGCACGCAAATACTCTATAAGGGGGGGTTGGATAGAGTATGGAAACTTTTCACAAACCAGAAAGGTCAGGTCTTACCGCAAGCTGTAAGACCTTATCTGAGAAGAGAAGAGCGATTAGTAACGTGACCAAGTAACCAAAGGGCAATAATAAAAGCAAGCAAGAAAGTAAAGCACACGATACTTGTTAACGAGGTTCGGCCCAACCGCCTACGTCCCCGCCTAGGGTTATCCAACCCGTAGGATTCAACACACTTTATTTCACTTTGCCTTATGAGTTCTAGATATAACCTCTAGAAGACTTACACACTTCTAGACTTCCTTACTATCTAGCAACCCAAACTCTCTAGTGAAACAAAGCAACTAAGGATACCGAAGTATCATATACTTTTGGGTAAAGAAACCCTTAGTATAACCTAGATGAATTGTACTATAAAGCGTAATGAAACCTCACACACACTCAAAGTAAATACAAACTCTTTGCGTGAGGAGCTGCGTGAGATCGATCGATTGAAGAAGACTTGAAGGCTGTGAACGATTGAGCACTGTAGGAGATGTGTATCCAGCCGACGTCTTCTTCTCCTTTAAATAGTCCAACACCCAGATTTGAATTTGAACGTTGCACACCAACGTTTACACCGAAACTACTGGGCGAGATCCTTGGCCAATTCCAGAACCTTCTCTTGTTGCGTGAGATCTTGCTGAAGTCTTGGAGATCTTGTAGATAGTTGGGCAAATAAAGATATACATAGATCCCTGTAATATCTTAACCGAAACAAAGAGATATATATGCACATGGAAAGCTCAATTCTGAATAAACCAATAACAACTATGAGCCCACTTAAAAATAGGTCCAATATATGCTAAAGATAAAGCCCAACGGAATGACTCTTTAGAATAACTGGATCTCGGTTTTAGATTAGGGTAAATTAGGCCCGTTTAATAAATAGGCCCATTTACTCAAAATCATTCCCGAGTCCAGTAGAATCATACTAAAGTCTTGAGCCATTTGGTAAGACCTTACCAAACTCAGGATTCATGAGTTTTGGCTTTCATCAACCAAGGCCTTACATCCTTTAGTTAGATCTTATCATCAAGGTGGAGTTAACAATTTCCCCCTTGATGAAAGACAAAACTTATGCACCTGTTTACCTGTAAAACACATCACAGCAATGTATATATATAACAATGCAATAATATTAAAGCAGCAATGTTGGATCATAGTTTTTAAACAACACAATCAAAATAGTAAGACCTTGCAAACCAAAAGTAAGGCCTTACGACAGTTTTACCAAAACCATAAAAACCCACAGAGATATCATATCTCCCCCTTTTTGTCTTTCAACAAGAAGGGAAGAGAAATTGTTCAAAAACCAGAGAGTTTAGAGCATAAACGAGCAAAATGTTCAAGAGCAGCACAAGAACCACCATCATCATCACTCGTCATCAGAAACCACCACCACGTCCTCATCGTACCACTGGCCATACTTCGAAGGGACACCATCTTCACCAGGGCGGTTTGTGTAAATCTTTTCACACCAGCGATCCTTTGCATTCTTCACATGGTGAGCACTCCACATTTTAGCTTGAACCCTGGCCTCCTCATCTCGCCATTTCTTCACAATACCGTACTCCTCAACAGTGAGGATGTTTGGTTCTAGATAAAGAGGACGAAGAATAGGATAATTGCGCACCCTGCGTTCACAATTGAGGAGAACGTTCTTCGCCGTTTCCTCCATATGCTTAACAGAATCAGCGTCCATTGGCAAGATTGAAGTAGTATCCCGGTGATTGAGAACACAAAGCATAAAAAGCTGATTCAGCTTTTCATTTAGGATCATAATCTGTAGGTGGGTGTTGCCCTAGCGATCAACAATATCAGCTCGGGCGGCGTTGACGTCCTTCCTTAGCGAATCAACCTCAGCTTCTAGAGTCTCAATCCGTTCCTCCAGCTTCACAGAGTCTCCTTGAGCTTGTGAGGGAGGCTTCAAAATCCAGCCACCGGCCAGAGTTTGTTCTACCCCCAAACGCTTCCAGCAATCTTCATCAATACGACTGGTGTGGGAGATAAATTCCTCGCCTTGAGTGTCAATGTTAAAGAACTCGAAAATTTTGGGGAGGAAATTTGCGTAGGGGAGAGGAGCAGTCACATGAGTATTGATGGTGTGGAGCATGTAGGTAAGGATGAGATCGGGAATGTCCAATTCGTGGTCTGCCATAATCAGATAAAGATAGTGCAGCAAGTTGTCGGTGACACGCTCGCGGGAATTCTTTCTTGGCAGGACGCACCGAGCAAGGATGGTGAAGACCATCTTAGCATCAAGAGCGAGGACATTATGGGTGTATTTGGGCTTGGACTTTGAGGATTCAGCAGAGTTGTATCGACGGACAAAAAGTTCTTTCTGGCCTTTGTGAATGCAGTAGGCTTTGGTGGGATGGGAACTGGTGTTTACGTTTTCAGGGATTTCGAGAATTAGGGCCAAAGAAGAGCGAGTAAGAGTAATCTGACGCTGCTTAACCTGATAAGTGAGAGTGAGACTCCCATTCTCTCGGCTTGCAGTAAGAGTAAGGAAGAAAAGTCTTGTCAGACGAGGGTAAGCAATAGTTCCAGGGTTGAGAAAAGCCCAAACATGTGAGTTCTTCAGCAAATTGACGCAAGGGAGTTTTGTGGATTCTAGAAATTCTAGATCCACATGCTCACAGTAGTTAATAGGCCTATGAACATACCCATCTCTCCACATTCCAAAAGTAGTATGATTGATAAAACAGGCATGAGGGATATCGAAGAATACCTCGTGTGGAATTGGGACCTGGAGATGATGTTGGCGAGGCGCCTTCTTTGGAGCGCGGGGGTTCACTTGCCGTGGATGTTTGTGAGAGGGATACCGGGGCTCCTTTTTGATTATCTTTCGGTGGTGGTGCTCCCCTTCTTCCTCACTCTCGGAGGATGTCTCCAGTTGCTTGAGAAGTGCATTCCCTTTGAAGTCGTCGTCAACAGCAACGCCCTTGCCTTTGTAATCGGAAGGACGATGGCACTTCGCTCCAGATCTGGTAGTGGGAGGCGAGGAGGGTTTCTTTGGAGCCATGGAGAGAGGGGGGAAGTACTTGAGTGTTCTTGGGAAGAGAAGAAAACAGAGAGAAATAGAGAGAGGGAAGTGGAAGTGTGATATGACCGGGGAGAGTGGAGATATAAATAGGGGAGAAGAAAGCCTTTTGAACTTCTAAAGATCCGTACAAAGAATCCGGCCATATCTTTATCTAAAATCCTAACCACTTTTCAAGATAAATACAAGGTAAAAACAATGGGTAAAACATTTTTTAACTCAAAGGAAATCCGGAAAACATAAACACAAAATATCTTTAAGGATAAATATCTAAAGAGATATTACCTAAAAGATTTGATCTAAATTTTTTTATTTGAAATTAAAATTCAACATCAAACTATTCCAAAGTAAGATATTAAATTTTGATTCAAGATCTTGATGTAGGAGATAATACAAATATCATAAGATACGATTGCTCCCCCTACATCGATGCTTCCTTGTTAAGCATTCCAAGTTCTAATCGGATGAAATTAAATCTGTCTTCGGGAAGAGGTTTCGTAAAGATATCTGCAAGTTGAAGCTCAGTAGAGATGAATGTCAAAGACACATCTCCTTTTTCAACATGATCTCGGATGAAATGGTGTCTCACATCAATGTGCTTTGTTCTTGAGTGTTGTCCAGGGTTATTGGAAATAGAAATAGCACTAGTGTTATCACATTTGATGGGAATACCCTTATAGTTGATTCCAAGATCTTGGAGTTGTTGTGCAATCCATAAGGCTTGCGAACAACAAGCTCCAGCAGCAATATATCCAGCTTGGGTTGTTGAAAGCGCTACTGAATTTTGCTTCTTGGAATGCCAACTTATGAGGGATGCCCCAAGAAATTGACAACACCCTGAGGTGCTCTTTCTATCTACTTTATACCCTGCAAAATCAGCATCAGAGAATCCGATAAGATCAAAGCTTGTTTGATGTGGGTACCATAATCCGAGATCTTTAGTTCCATTAAGATATCTCAAGATTCTCTTTACCGCGATCAGATGTGATTCCTTTGGATTAGCTTGGAATCTTGCACACATACAGACACTAAACATAATGTCAGGTCTGCTGACTGTAAGATATAGAAGAGAGCCGATCATACCTCTATAAGATCATATTTAAGTTAAGATCCATTGATCACGCTTCTAATCATTTCCCTTCTTCTCTCATTTTTCATACAAATTTGTTAGGTACCATTCTATTCCCTAATTTGAAGGAGGGTAACTAATACCTCTAGGATAGGCTAATAATCCCCCTCATACTCTCCTCCAAGTTCACAAAAAATGATGATCATATACATTTTATGTGTAAAATTTAATACATTACCTTTCTATTCCCTTGGTATATAAACAAACTGATAGATTACATACGTCTCCTATTGTATAGTGGGCTGAAAGCCCGTTAAGGCCCAATACCTTTGTAACCTATATATATGTTATATCAATGAATGGAAACCCTCAAGGGGGATTTACATCAAATCTATCATTCTACATGGTATTACAGCCGTTTCTTCCTCACGGAACCTTAATTTGATCCTCCCGCCTCCCCCATCTCCTACCGTCATCCCCCCGCCTCATTCCCCACTGTCGCCAGATCTGCGCGCCTTGAGTCGAACAAAAGCTCCTGTTGATTTTCGATCAGCGACGTGCTTCCGTATATATATTCACGTACTAATTAGGACTTGCTAATTAGTCACTTTTGAAAGTCCACGGCAGAATTTGAGATTGAAGGTCAACCTTTGCTTCCATCGTAATTTCAATTCGGCGATCGCTAATTAAATTAGCAATTCGGCAGAATTTGAGATTGAAGCTCCTGTACGCGCCTCGCCGCCGCCGGTCCCCCTCATTGCCCACAACCTCCGTTCCGTTTACTCTGTTTGTTCTTGATTCCTAAAATAAAAAAATAAAAATAAAAAAATAAAATAAAATAAAATAAAATAAAAAAAAAAATAAAAAATGCAACTGTACTCCGGATATCCTACTCCTCGACATGTCGGTCCTCAGGCCTCTATGACATCGCCTGACCCAGGCTATGTTCCGCCAGCTCTGCATCACGCATTCTCCTCTACGCAGCCGACATCTTCAGACACTTCTTGGTACATGGACACTGGTGCCACCTCCCACATGACGAACTCCTCAGGTAACCTCTCATCTATTTCTTTTAAGGGCCCTGCCCACTCTATTATCGTCGGAAATGGTGGTCGTCTTGCTACTTCGGGAATTGGCCACGCCAATTTACAGACCCCAACCCACCCCCTACACCTCAACAATGTCCTTATTGCCCCAAAGATTGTCAAAAACCTTATCTCTGTCCGTCGGTTCACTACTGACAACAACGTTTCCCTTACGTTTGATCCCTATGGTTTCTCTGTGAACGATCTTACTACGGGGGTTACTCGCATGAGATGTAACAGCACCGGGGAGCTCTACCCTGTCACACCACCTCCTGCGTCCAGTCAGTCGTATCCGGTCGCCCTCTCGGCATCATCGTCCAGCCTGTGGCATGCACGCCTGGGCCATCCCAGCGCTGCCGTTCTAGATGTCCTCCGTTCCCAGAACCTTGTCGCCTGTACTAAAGACCCACGCTCTGGTTTATGCTCTTCCTGCCAACTAGGCAAACATGCCAGACTGCCGTTCCAACGGTCTTTGACCTCTACCCTTGCTCCCTTTGATATCATTCACAGCGACATTTGGACCTCTCCCGTGCCTAGCAAGGAGGGTCACAAGTACTACCTCTTATTTCTGGATGACTACACTCATTACTTATGGGTCTTCCCGTTGCATTTCAAGTCCCAAGTGTTTCCTATTTTTGGCAGATTCCATGCCTACATCAAAATACAGTTCCACATGTCCATCAAATGTTTCCAATGTGACAATGGTCGTGAATTTGACAACAAAGACTTTCACTCCTTCTTTGCCGCAAATGGGATTTCATATCGCTTGTCTTGCCCCTATACTTCTCAGCAGAATGGCAAGGCAGAAAGAATCATCAGAACCATTACCAATATGATGCGCTCTCTCCTCTTCCACGCATCTATTCCCCTTCCCTATTGGCCTCACGCCTTATCCACCACATGTTATCTCCTGAACATTCTCCCTTCCACTACCCTACACCATCGCTCGCCAGCGCAGACACTTTATTACGCCGAGCCTAGGTATGATCACCTTCGTACCTTTGGTTGCTTGTGCTTCCCTAATCAGTCATCCACCGCCCCCCACAAGCTTCACCCGCGCTCCACCCCTTGTGTCTTCCTAGGCTACCCGTCCGATCATCGCGGTTACATTTGCCTCGATATCAAGACCCACAAGATCATTCTGTCTCGTCATGTCACTTTTGATGAGTCGCGATTTCCCTTCGCGTCTCCCACACCCCCTGTGTCGTCGACAGAGTCTGAGTCACCATTCCCTCACTTCATTCTTCCCCAGAGCTCTCCCGGTGCTCCTGCGTCTCCCCCTCCCCCACCTCCCTCGCCACCCCCCACCACAAGACCACACACCCGCAGCGTCTCCGGAGTCTTCCGACCCCGTCAGATCGTCTCCATGACCACCACCCATCACCCCGCTATCCACCGTCCATCACATCATAAAACACCATCCCCTCCCCTACGTGCGGCGCCCGCCGCTGCCCCTGCCGCGCCCGCCGCAACCCCAGCTGCGGCACCCGCCGCAAGTTCCCCCCTCCTGGCGGCGCCCGCCGCAGCACCTGCCGCGCCCGCCGCCACCTATTTTGCGGCGCCCGCCGCGCCGCACCCCCTCCTGGCGGCGCCCGCCGCTCCTGCCGCACCTGCCTCCGTCTCCCCCGTCCTTCCCGGCTCCCAGCCCTCCTTCTCCCCCATCCCCACCTCCCACAAAACAGCCCTCCTCGACCCGAATTGGCAGGCGGCTATGCTCGACGAATACAGGGCCCTTACAAAGAATGGTACTTGGGTTCTTGTCCCGCGCCCTCCAGCGGCGAACGTCGTTCGCTGTATGTGGCTCTTCCGTCACAAGTTCCGCTCTGATGGGACGTTGGAGCGCTATAAAGCACGTCTTGTCGTCAACGGTCGGTCCCAACAGGTGGGTATTGATTGTGATGAGACCTTCAGCCCCGTGGTCAAGCCTGCCACTATCCGAGTGGTATTGAGTTTAGCTCTGTCGCGCAAATGGGCCATTCATCAGCTCGATGTCAAGAACGCTTTTCTGCATGGTCACCTGAATGAGACAGTCTACATGTTTCAGCCGCCGGGATTTACTGATGTCAATCGTCCTAAGCACGTCTGTCTCCTGAAGCGCTCTCTGTATGGTCTGAAACAGGCTCCACGAGCTTGGTTTCAGCGCTTTGCTTCTCATTTGCTCCGCTTGGGTTTCATTGGCAGCCGCTCGGATTCGTCCCTGTTCATCTATCGCAGAGGCTCCGACATGGCATTTCTGCTCCTATATGTTGACGACATCATTCTCACCGCCTCTTCTGATGCTCTTCGAACGTCGATTATTTCACAGCTCAGTGCTGAATTCGCTATGTCAGATTTGGGCCCGTTGTCTTACTTCTTGGGAGTTGCTGTTCAGCGGCACTCGTCTGGGCTATTCCTCTCACAGAGTAAGTATGCGGCTGAAATTGTTGCTCGGGCTAACATGAGTAACTGCAATCCGGTCGCCACCCCTGTCGATACATCAAACAAGCTCAGTGCTCACTCAGGTCCTTTGGTCGATGATCCGACGCTATACAGGAGCCTTGCTGGTGCTCTTCAGTATCTCACCTTCACCAGACCTGATATCAGTTACGTCGTTCAGCAGATCTGCTTATTTATGCATGCCCCCAGGGAACCCCACTTTCATGCCTTAAAGCGGATCATCCGGTACATCAGCGGCACACTCGAACTCGGCACCACGATCACTCCTTCCTCTAAGCTTGACCTTGTTGCTTACACTGATGCGGATTGGGGTGGTTGTCCTGACACGCGTCGCTCCACATCTGGTTACTGTGTCTTCCTCAATGACACACTTGTGTCATGGTCGGCCAAGCGTCAGTCTGTCGTGTCTCGCTCCAGCGCTGAAGACGAATACAGGGGCGTTGCCAACGTTGTCTCTGAATGCTCTTGGCTCCGCAATCTCCTGCTTGAGCTCCGTTGCCCCTTACAGAAGGCCACTCTGGTCTACACTGACAACGTCTCCGCCGTCTACCTTGCTAGCAACCCAGTCCAGCATCAACGCACGAAGCACATTGAGCTTGATCTCCACTTCGTCAGGGACAAGGTTGCCATTGGACATGTCCGCGTTCTACATGTCCCGTCCTCTTATCAGTACGTTGATATATTCACCAAGGGTTTACCTAGACAGTTATTCATTGATTTTCATTCCAGTCTCACTGGGTCTCCTATTGTATAGTGGGCTGAAAGCCCGTTAAGGCCCAATACCTTTGTAACCTATATATATGTTATATCAATGAACGGAAACCCTCAATGGGGGATTTACATCAAATCTATCATTCTACACAAACGAGCCATTAAGTTTAATGGGTGGCATTCTAAAATCAATTACTAAGTAATTAGATCGAAGTGGATGGAGTAACTCATCTCCTTATATCTTACTCTTGTAGGATTCAAAATTTTGCACTTTCAAAGTGAAATTCACTTTATGCTTGATTTTTGAAAAGGAATCCGAAACATATATAAATGTTGTGAAAACGATCGATAAACACTTCGACTCTTCAAATCGAGACTTAACATTTACAATTTAAGTTGCAAACATAAAGCATAGAGAAGATCAAGCTGGGAGGGAGAGATATGTGTAACACATACAAGACTTGTTTACACGGTTCGGTTTCCCCAACTCATCAATCTCATTATATGTTAGTGTAAAGAGTCTTGACAGAGATCAAGGATCTTACAGATTTAGCTTCATGGAAGCCATTGAAGAGAAGAAAAGAAGAGCGAATGAAGACGGTGATCAGCTGCAACAAACTCAACTGATTGAATTGATTTCTTTTTCTCTTTCATGTACAGTTTATAGCACAATATCTCTGGACAAGTAATATCTGAAATGCCCTTGCATTTTATGTCTAATTTACACAAATGCCCTCTTATACATCATCTTCTACATATTTTCTATACCCCATATGTCAAGCTAGAGGAGTACACGAAACGATGCCAAGCTTGGAGGATAGGAACTGATGTTGTTCTTGCCCCAAGAGTTTGGTTAGTATATTGGCTAGCTGCAACTGAGATCGGGCAAATGTGGGTACCAGGAAACCCTCTTGAAACCTTTCACGCACATAATGACACTCTAAACACAAATGAGGGCATAAGGTTGATTAGACGCGTTGCTGCGAGGACACAATCCCCCCAAAAACACAAAGGAAGGTTTGCAAATAACCTGATGGCACGAGCAGTCTCAATAAGGTGACAATGCTTACACTCTACTCTCTCATTCTGTTGGGGAACGTAAGGCAATGACTTTTGAAGCAGAATTCCTTTGAGTAAAAAGAAATCTTTGTACTTCAAAAGTTCAATCCCATGATCACTCCTTACTGCTTTGACAGTAAAGTCGAATTGGGTTTCCACCATTGCTACAAAGGCATAGACAATGCTAGACACCTTAGTTTTATCAGCAACAAGGAAAGTCGAAACTGCTCGTATGTAATCATCCAAGATGGTTACAAAATACCTTCCACCAGTCCAACTTCTAACCTTATACAAACCCCATAAATCAATGTGAAGTAAAGCAAACTTTGCATCAGAAATAGAACGACTTACAACAAATGGTAAGGAGTGATGCTTTGCTAAGATGCAAGCTTCACAAAACTCATCATTCATCATTCAAAGCTGAACAAGCAGAGATATGTTTGAGTTTAGAAAAAGAAATGTAACCAAGTCTCATATGCCATAGATGGCCAGCATTCATCTTATTGTGACTAGTTATAGCATGAAGAGCTCCACTAGGAGAACCACGTTCAGTTTGCAGGCTTGCCTTGAATAGTCTTTCAGTCATCCTAGTAGCACTGATCAACACCTCTTTTGACCACTCTTAGGGTCCTGAAAGACACATTTTGTCCATTTAAAAGTGACATCAAGGTCTGTGTCATCAACAATCTTGCCTACTGACATCAAATTAGTTTTAAAATCGGGCACATGAAACACATTCTTCAACTTAATCCCTGTTGTCGATTTAATGTCTCCGATTTCCTTAACTTGTCTGATTGAACCATCAGGTAAGCAAACTCTAATTGGTCGGGATAACATCCGTTTACGCCTCAAAAGATTACTATAAAAAATCCTGTGATCCGTAGCTCCGGAATCGATAATCCATGTCAAATGACTCTTATTCAGGCTTTTAGAAGAGCATATAAGGCAAAAGAAGTACCTGCACAATTCACTGACGACTACATTTTTCCTTTGCCTTTCATAGCTTTCATCACTACCTTGCATATTGCATTCACAAGAGCCATATCCATCTCAGGCTCATCTCCAGAATCAATATCCATTTCATCTAACGATGAATCAAGTGTTCTTGAGGCATTTGCAGCAGCCTTTGCAGCTTTCTTGCCTTTTGGATCTTTAAACCAGTCGGGATATCCAATTATTTTAAAACTCCCGTCCACTGTATGCCCCTTCATACCACAATGAGTACACAATTTATCATCTTTATCCTTCTTGTAAGGTTTCTTGCTCCCAGATGATTTACCAACAGCAAAAGCTCCTCCATCTTGAGGTATGTCTTTGTCTGCCGCCACCAGCAGCTTCTACCTGCTTCACCAGGTAATATGCTCCGTTTATAGTTGGTAAAGGATCATTGGACAAGATCTGGTTTCTCACACTATCATAAGTATCGCTAAGCCCCATCAGAAATTAAAGAAGCTTATTGTGATTATCCATTTCAGAGACCTTCGCAGATAAACCACAAGTACACCTACTGCTTGCTCCGCAGGTGCACTTCAGTACTCCTTCCAGAGTCAAGATTTCGTCCCACAACTTCTTTAATTTGTTGAAATAGTCCGCGACGCCCATACTGCATTGGATCTGATTGTTGAGACTCTTCTTGAGCTGATAGAGGAGTGGCCCATTCGTCTAAGCATATCGCTCGACGATTTCTTCCCATAACTCTTTGGCCGATTTAGCATACATGAATCCTTCTGCGATTTTAGCGCTCATGGAGTTGAGGATCCAACAACAGACCATATAGTCACATCGCTTCCACCGTGGAATGTCTGCCGACGGAATCGCATCCAGATATGAAGTTCCATCGATGAAGGGATTGAAGGCGATTTTAAACTTCACTCCCAACGCCATCTTGATTCCTCTACTCCAACTCATGAAGTTCTGACCATTGAAAGCAGTCACCACCAACTGTGCACCTGGATGATTCGAATTGGAGAGATTCTGATAGATTACATAGGTCTTAATATTGTATAGTGGGCCAAAAGCCCATTAAGGCCCAATACCTTTGTAACCTATATATATGATTATCAATGAATGGAAACCCTCGAGGAGGACTTTACATCAATTCCGCTATTCTACATGGTATCACAGCCTTTTCTTCCTAACGGAACCCTAAATTGATCCTCCCTCTTCCTCCGACCTTCCTCCTCCCCGCCGCCTCTCCGGCCCCTGCTCTCGACACCCCCTCGCACAGCGAATCCGCCGCCTTCTCCCTCTCCAAGGCCACCGTCGCCGGATCCACCATCCTCGGATCCCCTGCACCGCCACCCTTCCCCCTCCCTCTCTCGGCCAGCGTCGTCCCCAGGCGCGTCCAAGCCAGGTTCAACGCGCCCGCGCCATCCCCGACGCGCCCGCGCCAGCCCCCACGCGCCCGCGCCAGCCCCCACGCGCCCGCGCCAGCCCCCACGCGCCCGCGCCAGGTCACCCTCCCGCGTCGTCCCCATCCACCCATACTCTACCTCTCGACATGCCGGCCCTCACGCCTGTCTGACATCGCCTGATCCAGGCTATGTTCCGCCAGCTCTGCATCACGCCTTCTCCTCTACGCAGCAGACATCTTCAGATTCTTCTTGGTACATGGACACTGGTGCCACCTCTCACATGACGAACTCCTCAGGTAACCTCTCCTCTATTTCTTTTAAGGGCCCTGCCCCCTCTATTATCGTCGGAAATGGTGGTCGTCTTGCTACTTTGGGTATTGACAACAGAGACTTTCACTCCTTCTTTGCCGCAAATGGGATCTCATATCGCTTGTCTTGCCCCTATACTTCTCAGCAGAATGGCAAGGCAGAAAGAATCATCAGAACCATCACCAACATGATGCGCTCTCTCCTCTTCCACGCATCTATTCCCCTTCCCTATTGGCCTCATGCCTTATCCACCACATGTTATCTCCTAAACATTCTCCCTTCCACTACCCTACAAAATCGCTCGCCGACTCAGACTCTTTATTACGCCGAGCCTAGGTATGATCACCTTCGTACCTTTGGTTGCTTATGCTTCCCTAATCAGTCATCCACTGCCCCCCACAAGCTTCACCCTCGTTCCACCCCTTGTGTCTTTCTTGGCTACCCGTCTGATCATCGCGGTTACATTTGCCTCGATATCAAGACTCACAAGATCATTCTCTCTCGTCATGTCACCTTTGATGAGTCGCGATTTCCCTTCGCGTCTCCCACACCCCCTGTGTCGTCCACAGAGTCTGAGTCGCCTTTCCCTCACTTCATTCTTCCCCAGAGCTCTCCCGGTGCTCCTGCGTCTCCCCCTCCCCCACCTCCCCCGCCACCATCCATCACCAGACCACACACCCGCAGCGTCTCCGGTGTCTTTCGACCCCGACAGATCGTCTCCATGACCGCCCACATCCCCTCCACCACCATCAACGCCTCCCCTACGCGCGGCGCCCGCCGCATGGCTTGCTGCGCCCGCCACAACCCACTTTGCGGCGCCCCCCGCAAGAACCTCGCCCCTCCCTCCCCTACGCGCGCCCGCGTCCCAAGCTGGCGCGCCCGCGCCCCAACCTGGCGCTCCCACGTCCTCCGCTGGCGTGCCCGCGTCCTTAGCCTCTCTTGCTCCCATCCGTCCCGACACCCAATCACCCTCTGCCTCCACCCAGACCTCCCTCTCCCTCATTCCCACCTCCCACAAAACAGCCCTCCAAGACCCGAATTGGCAGGCGGCTATGCTCGACGAATACAGGGCCCTTACAAAGAACGGTACTTGGGTTCTGGTCCCTCGCCCTCCCGAGGCGAATGTCATTCGTTGTATGTGGCTCTTCCGTCACAAGTTCCGCTCTGATGGGACGTTAGAGCGCTACAAAGCACGTCTTGTGGTCAACGGACGGTCTCAGCAGGTAGGTATTGACTGTGATGAGACCTTCAGCCCCGTCGTCAAGCCTGCCACTATCCGAGTGGTGTTGAGCTTAGCACTGTCACGCAAATGGGCAATTCATCAGCTGGATGTCAAGAATGCGTTTCTTCATGGTCATCTGAATGAGACAGTATACATGTTTCAGCCGCCAGGATTTGCTGATGCTGATCGTCCCAAGCACGTCTGTCTCCTTAAGCGCTCTCTGTATGGTCTAAAACAGGCTCCGCGGGCTTGGTTCCAGCGCTTTGCTTCACATCTGCTACGCTTAGGCTTCATCGGCAGCCGCTCAGATTCGTCTTTGTTCATCTATCGCAGAGGCTCTGACATGGCCTTCCTATTACTATATGTCGACGACATCATTCTCACCGCCTCTTCTGATTCTCTTCGGACGTCCATTATTTCGAAGTTGAGTGCGAAATTCGCCATGTCTGATTTGGGTGAGTTGTCCTACTTCTTGGGAGTTGCTGTTCAGCGTCATGCTTCTGGTCTGTTTCTCTCACAGAGTAAGTATGCTGCCGAGATTGTTGCTCGGGCTAAGATGGTCAACTGTAATCCAGCCGCCACCCCTGTCGATACATCCAACAAGCTCAGTGCTCACTCTGGTCCTTTGGTTGATGACCCGACATTGTACAGGAGCCTCGCTGGTGCTCTACAGTATCTCACTTTCACCAGGCCTGACATCAGTTACGCCGTTCAGCAGGTCTGCTTGTTCATGCATGCCCCCAGGGAACCACACTTTCAGGCCTTGAAGCGGATTATTCGGTACATCAGCGGCACCCTCGAGCTCGGCACCACGATCACTCCTTCCGCTAAGCTTGATCTTGTTGCTTACACTGATGCGGATTGGGGTGGTTGTCCTGACACACGTCGTTCCACGTCTGGTTACTGTGTCTTCCTCAACGACACCCTTGTGTCATGGTCAGCTAAGCGTCAGTCTGTCGTGTCTCGTTCCAGCGCTGAAGCGGAATACAGAGGTGTTGCCAACGTTGTCTCCGAGTGCTCTTGGCTTCGCAATCTCCTGCTTGAGCTCCGTTGCCCTCTTATGAAGGCCACTCTGGTCTACACTGACAACGTCTCCGCCGTCTATCTAGCTAGCAACCCGGTCCAGCATCAACGCACGAAGCACATTGAGCTTGATCTCCACTTCGTCAGGGACAAGGTTGCCATAGGACATGTCCGCGTTCTACATGTCCCGTCCTCGTATCAGTACGCTGATATATTCACCAAGGGTTTACCTAGACAGTTGTTCATTGATTTTCGCTCCAGTCTCACTGTACGACCCCCTCCAGTTTCGACTGCGGGGGTTTGATAGATTACATAGGTCTTAATATTGTATAGTGGGCCAAAAGCCCATTAAGGCCCAATACCTTTGTAACCTATATATATGATTATCAATGAATGGAAACCCTCGAGGAGGACTTTACATCAATTCCGCTATTCTACAGATTCAACAAATCATTCAAGTTGCCATTTCCGGTGCCGTTTTCTCCAAAAGTTGAGCTCATCATGCTTTGCTCCAGATTTTGTCTTCGATTTGCTTCCAAATTGATGATCGTTTACCGTTGCTCTGATACAATGTAAAGAGTTTTGACAGAAATCAAGGATCTTACCGATTAAGCTTCATGGAAGCCATTGAAGAGAAGAAAAGAGGAGCGAATAAAGACGGTGATCAGTTGCAATAAACTCAACTGATTGAATTGATTTCTTTCTCTCTTTCGTGTACAGTTTATAGCCCAATATCTCTGGACATGTAACACCCGAAATGCCCTTACATTTTATGTCCAATTTACATAAATGCCCTCCTATACATCATCTTCTACCTATCTTCTATAGTTAGGCTTCGAATAATGTTTCCAGTTTTGCCATCAAATTCTTATGCGTTTCAACAATTCACAATCAATTTATTGTAAATCAATCATAGAAGTCTCGTGTCTATAAAAAAATCGACTTAATTAGCCAAAGATCTCAAATTCGAGCCTTAAAGGACTCTTTATACATACATGGTTTATCCGAAAATTAAAAGTGAGCCTTGATCATGTCCCAATGGTACTCTACTTGCTTGATCCTCCTCTCAGCCATAACCTTCCTCTCTACCCACACATTCTCATCCATCTCCATCTCCTTCACAATCTCACTCTTCTTCCTTATTGCCCTACACAACTCTTCCATCTCGGCGTCACTCTTCACTTGATCCTCCTCCGCTGTCTTCATCTCCCTCTCCACCTTCCCGAGCTCCATTAGTAGCTCCACCCTCTTGCTCTTCGCCTTCTGCAACACCATTTCCAACTTGTCCTCTCGACTTTCCAACTCACGCGCCTTGGCTATTTCTGTCTGGAGATTGGCCAACATATTCGCTTTCTTTTCTTTGAAATCCTCGTACTTGTTTAGCTCGTTCGTGGATCTTCTCTTATCCGATTTTAGGGTTTGCAATTGGTCTTCAAGGATTAGGAGCTTCGAGTTGCTAGCTGATCTCGTATTGTCATTGAGATTGTTGTAGGAAAGGAGGAGCGACATGGAACTCTCTAGGCGACTAAGCTTGTCGGAGGAGAAGACGGTGTTGAAGTCCTTGAGTTGCACATCCATTAATGCCAGCTTCGCCATTCGAACCTCGAGTGGAAGAGGCTTAACGGTATCTATAACGGTCGGTTCTCGACTGTTGAATGAATTGGACACCTTTGTGTTCTACAAATTAACATGAATGCCAAGGACTAATTAGACATACATGATGTCAATTGTTTTCAATCAAAACAATCTTTTTATATATATGAATTACAGGTATTTTGATCAGTTGTATTTGGGTTATTACCGTGCTTGAAGAAGTAGAGCTTGATCTCCTAATTGAATCCATTGCCTGCAACAGCAACAACAACAACAAAAATGTAACATTTCAAAACCGGCCACAAACAATATTAATGTATTGAGTTGGTAAATACAGTATTAAATATTAATTAACATATATGAAGTTATATTTATATTTATATAACATAAAATAAATAACATCATATTAATATTCACACAATATAGTATTTATATATTTATATAAAATAATATATATATAGTATGGATCAAATGTTTACAAGGCTTAACATGTTTTGTGTTAACAAATTATGACCGTTGGATGAATGAAGATGAAAGGCTGAGATTTTTTGATTTTTTGGATTAATTGATAATTGAAAGTTAAAAAACACAATCCCACGTTAAAAGCAAGCGCGTGTAACTGAATCATAACCTTACCCTATAATTGCTATCGTAGAGGAGATCGAGAGAAAGAGAAGGGTGAACGGACGAAGGGCAATAGGGCTTGAAGAGGCTGAAGTTTGCGGTTACCGGTGGCAGGAGGCTGGAGGCGGCGATCGACGGTCCGGCGACGACGATAACAACATCCGGCAACCATAGGCGGAGGGCGACCAAAGGAATTGGAGGAGACAAGTTCGACCTGGACGGCGGCGGTTTGAAGGTGATTCATCCGATGGGGATTCCGACTGCATCTAATTCATCCGAAGGTGATTCCGACGGCAGCGACAACCTTTGAACTCCGATCAATTTTGACTTCTCTACCGGATTTCATGTGGAATTATCGGTAGATCTCCTCTCATCTGTTCTTTTGTTGAGATGTTCAGTAATTGTGTATGAATTTACAGTGCCGAATTATTGCTAATTTTGTTGAGATGTTCTCCTCTAATTTTGGTGAGATGTTCGGTAATTCCGTATTTTGTTTAGATGTTCATCCGATGTTCAGTAATTCTTTTGTTGAGATGTTCATTATCAATTTACGTACATACAGTGCCGAATTAGTGCCTCTCATCCAGATTTCTTTTGGAATTTCGATCAATTCCGTCATAATTAGTTGAAGGAGAAGATGAAAATAGTCTTAAATTATGCCGAATATTGATGAATATTTGGGAAATTGTGAATAATTGAGAAACTGTGATGAATATTTCAGTGATCGTGATGAATATTTGAGTGACTGTGATGAATATTTGATAAATTTTAACAAAAACTATGATGAATAATTGAGTAATTGTGATGAATATGTGAGTGACTGTGATGAATATTTGAGTGACTGGGATGAATATTTGATAAATTTTAACAAAAACTTTGATGAATAATTGAGTGACTGTGATGAATATTTGATAAAATTTGCCGAATATTGATGACTTCTAGCGAATAATTATTATCAACTTAACGAATAATTACTATCTATCTAGCGAATAATTACTATCAACATAGCGAATAGTTGCAAAATTGAACAACCATTTTGCCAATATCTAAACGATAATTCCTCCTTTAACACGAATAATAACTATAAGTTAGCGAATATTTAATATCACCTTATCGAATAGTTCACACGGTGCACCGCATAAAAAAACAGTGTTACTCAACCCAAAAACGTTACGCCATAAAAAAAAAGTGTACAACACACGCGCATAATTCAACCAGGGGAAGGAAAGAGGTGGGTCCCATTGATTTTTAATTAAAGAAAAAAGGCAAAATTGTCAAATAATCTCAGCCACTCATTTTATTCAATCAAAGGTCCAGATCTGGTAACACAAAACACATTAAGGGATGTTAACACATGACCCAACCTCTATATATATTAAATATATATATATATATATATATATATATATATATATATATTTAATATATCACAACATTTATTCGTTTTACAGTAATTTTACAATAAACTATAACTATTTTTTTAGAGAGAATATACCTAGTTTTTTTACAATTATTTGTCAAACACAATCCTATGTGTGTTATATATCTTTATCTTTATCTTTGATCTTTATCTTCTTAATTAAAAATGTCATTTTAGTGTGTCTTATTTTTATTTAACAAAAATGTCATTTTGAATATTTTAGATACTATATATATAACAATTTGAACTTTTTTGTTTCAATATTGATTAACGATTAATTTTATAATTAAATTTAAGATGAGTTTAAAAATATTTATTTTACATTTCCTTTTTCTTGGTCAAAATTTTACATTTCCTTAAACTTAAAGTATTAAGGATATGGCCAAATTGCAGAAAACCACCCTTTAAATAGGCCGTTTTGCGTGAAACCACCCCTTAAAACGAAAATTGCAGAAAACCACCCTTTAAAACCGTTTTCTTTGCAAAGTCACACCCAACTCCCAATTTTCATTAATTAAATGTTAAAGTGTGTGGAAATTTAATTATACCCCTTTTATTATTATTATTTTACTCATTTCAATTGATATTGGTTGATATTTAACTTTTTGACATATTTTTCAAAAGCAAAAAACTCTATAAATATAAAAAAAATGTTTTTTTAAAAAATAATAATTTCATACTTACAAAAAAACTCTATAAAAAATTGATGTGTAATTTATGTTTTATACATATAAAAAAATGTGTAATACTGGGGCTACTTGAAGAAAATATTTTTTTTTTAAAAAATAATGTTTCATGTAGTTTTTTTATTCTAAAAATGTATGTGGAATAGTGAACATATTTTTAGAATAATAAAAACTATATAACATATCATTTTTTAAAAATGTATTTTCTTTGAGTAACCCTTTAGTAATATAGACTTTGTAAAATATATAAAACATCAATCATATCTATTTTTTTATAGAGTGTTTTTACTAATAAGTGTGAAATTATATTTAAAAAATGATATTTTATTAAAAAATTTACTTTTGGAAAACATGTTAAAAAGTAAAAATTAATTAATACCGATTGGGTAAAGCAAAATAATAATAAAAACAAGGGATATAATTATTTTTCATGCACTTTAACATTTAATTAACAAAAATTGGGTGATGGGTGTGACTTTGCAAAAAAAACAATTTTAAAGGGTGGTTTTCTGCAATTTTTGTTTTAAAGGGTGGTTTCACGCAAAACAGCCTATTTAAAGGGTGGTTTTCTGCAATTTAGCCTAAGGATATTTCTTTATCAATTTCCCTATCACATATCAACCGTTGACTATATACTATTATCACGCGTAAATTCCGTTACCTGACGACGTGGCGATAACGTCCGCACCGATCTAACGGAACCCACCGGAGATCCACTAATTCCTCCGCCGCCAACAGGATTGGCGGGGGAGCTGCACGTCCTCCGCAGCTCCTCCCCGCCACCGGAAGCCTTAACCGGACTGTCAGCTTTGGGATCTTTCTCGACGATCTCCACGGCCCAAATGGCCCAGTCAACGTTTTCCGTCGCACTAAGAAGATCATGGGTAACGGAATTTCGCCACGGCGGGAAGCTTCCGTTACCACAAAGGTAAGTGCCCGCGCGCGCCTTAAACATGACACGGCCGTTCCCTTCCTTGACGGGCACCCACTCGACGACGGATTTCGTCGAGGGCAGAGCTTGCGTCGCTTTATTAGCAGCGGTTACCCCGCGCTTGAAGGGCTCGTCGGAGGCCGACAGGTACATTTTAGTCTTGAGATTCTTGAGACGGATGGTTTTGGGGTTGGATTCGTCGACGAACTCGACGGTCCAACGGGTGGCCGTGGTGGCGCCGTTACCGTGCTGCGTGAGGCTCGTTTCGTCGTCGGCCGCGAGGAGGAACTTGTTGTGGTGGCTCTTCAGCCTCACGGCCTTGTCTTCCACCTTCTTGAAAAATTCCATTGCGTTGTTTTTTTTGTTAAATTATTAAAAAAGAGAGCAATTTGGGTGCAATTTGATGCAGATGGAAGGGGTGATGAATATTATATAAGAGGCGAAAGAGTGAAAGTTCTAAATTATTAAATAGTCGTGTAGAAAATTAATTAGAATTTCTTCCAAAAATAAAAATGAAAGTTAAATACTCCGTATAATATTACAAGGATTAATCAATCTTCTATTTTATTTTATATATAATAAATGGGAAGTTGTTTGTGACACATGTCATTTTCTTTTTAATTATAGTATTTTTGACCAATTGTATTTTTTCTCATTAATTAATATAATATAAAATATATACTCAAGTTAATTAAGATTTTCTAATTTTTTTTATCCAATTCCACTTAATCATGATAAGATTTTACCCAGTTAGTTAGATACTAGTGTAATACCCGTGCCTTGAAGGCACGGGAGTTTAATCCATTTTAATTTAAACATCATTTTATAGATCTATATATATAATATATACTATATTAATATATACTTGTTTATAACAAAAACATGTACGTATAAAGTTTTTTTTGTAGTTTATAAATTAGTTGGAAAGAGATACAATACAAATTTTTAAAATGATTTAATAAGGTAAAGTAGTATAGTCATTTAAGATGTTTAGAATAAATATAATTTCTATCTTAAAAAAATTTTAGGTTAGAAATTTAAATAGATGTCATGTAGAATGTGTAGAGTTAGTATAGATTTATTCATTTTCGATAATTATTTTTCTACAATTTTTGAAGGATAACATGTGCAAAAATAATCTCTTCTTAAAATTAATGATTTTTCGCTTCCATCTCCAATAAAATTTCAAGAAAAAAGATGTCTATACCATATAATATGTAAATTTTGAGAAGAAATATGATTTTGAGAATCATTGATTTTTATAATTACTTTTTATTTTGACATTTGAATTAAATATCTATCCATTTTTAATATGACTGATAAATATAATATTGGAAATAAATATTTAAACTTCCCTTAATAATATTGATTAATAAGAAAAGAAACTTTTGATTAGTATGGAAATAGGAAACAAATATGTTTAAAATATGAAACGTGTATTTCAAAATTTCATCAATAATATTGACCAATAAGAAAATACCATTTGAACAAAAAAATTAAGTTTAATTGTGGGCGTGACACGTCAGCAAAATGCTAGCAGAATTAGTAATATTAATAGATAGATAGATATTGCAATCGGAAAAACAAATGGAAACATGTCTCAATATTTACGGCAATATAACCGAAAATAAAAAAAAGGAATGAATTCAAATCATATTTAAAATAGGAAACAAATATTTTAAAGTTTCCATAATAATATTGACCAATAAGAAAATCTCATTTGAATAAAAAAATTCAACTTTAATTGTGGGCGTGACACGTAAGCAAAATGCTAGCAGAATTAGTAATATTAATAGATTGATATATTTTTAGACGATTAATATATCAATATATGTTTAAGATAATATTTTACCAAATTTCATTAGATATCGATATATTTTTATAAAATTTTACCCATGTTTGTTAAATATGGATATATTATATTATATCTCTTTTATCAGCAGTCAATTAAACATATTGACAGAAATTAATTAGTTAAATGAGTGTTAATACAAAATTTATTTAAAATAAAATAATATATATAGTGTAGTGGTGGTTAAAGTTAATGTTTAATTACAAGATATTTTATATGTTTTCTAATATTAAATGAATTAATATTACAAAAATCGGATAAAAGTATGGGTACTTAACTAATTTTAAGTGTATTAAATTATTAGACTTTTTGATAAAATAATTATGATTTTTTTAAGCGATAAAATAATTTCTATAAATGTGGTTTAGAGAGCTATGATTTGGTATATCATAATTTTAAATACCTCTAATATTTACATAAAAAATGATTTTGATGGCGAGTTTATGCAACCGGATTGGAAGTTATTCCCTTAGTCTCAAATTAAATGTCTTTTATATACTCTTATATACGCTTTTAAAAAGGATAAAAGCTCTATCAAATACTTTTTTGAAAATATTTTTTTTAATTCGTACTTGCTGGTTATAAAATTATAAAAAATTTTTTTTATAGAATTTATAGCTCCTAAAAAAATGACAAAAATTAATATGAAACAGATAACATGTACTAGATAATTTTGAAGGTTTACAGGACTAAAATTATTTTATCAATATTAGTAATTTTTTAAACAGATCGTAATTCTTAATTCAACCGAATCTCTATATACGGAGTATTCTGGAAGGGGGCCATTGACTATTGACGTGGCTTGGTGCCTTGATGGCACTACAAATTAAAGTCCTATTATTACACTCCTTATAGTTGACTTTGACCGAGTTTTGTAGTACTAATTTTTTAATATTTTTTGGAAAACAGTGTAGAAATAGAGAGACCAGTGTTTTAACTTTGTCATAAAAAATATCTTTAGCTAAAAATATTAATGTAAATACTACAATATGTTTTCAAAATCTAATATGAACAAGAAAATAAACACATTTCTCCAACCAAATTGCTTTGGTAAACGTTGAATAATTTAATAAGACAGACAAATCTCCCTTCACAATGACATGAATGTGTAAATCCTTCATGCCTTTGCAATATGAAGAGTCCAAAAATTAAATTGAACCATAATATGATTTTCAGGTTGGTTAAGTTAGAAAGGATCTGCAAAGGTCCTCGGTTCGAATCTCACTCTTAGTGGCCACTGAAAGATACGTGGTCGTAACATTTTTTCCTCGCTAGATACCATATATAATAATTTTGGTGGTTTTGGCACTAGTTGATTATACGGTGTTCGACACATTGGGTGATGTACGGTGTCGGTGGCCGAGCTTTGGGGCCTGTTGGATGGGATCCGATTGGCGTGGGAGGTAGGTTATAAGCAGGTGATTGTCGAGTCGGATTCCAGGACGACAATCAGTTTGCTTCAGAAGGGTGTGGGGAGTCATCACCCCCTTTCTAGCCTGGTACAGCAGTGCCGGAGCTTACTTAGTCGAGACTGGGAGATCCATCCAGTTGAGGCATGTCTTCAGGGAAGCGAACTCCATTTGTTATTGATAGATGAGAGCCTGCCTCCGTTTGGTATCTGTGTTGATTCCGCCTTTAGAGATTGAACTCATTGTTGACGGGGACGCTAGGGGAATGACTACTCCCCGTTTAGTATCTGTATAGTCCGTTTGTTATTGATAGATGAGAGCCTGCCTCTCACGTTTTCCTACCAAAATAAAATAAATTAAGCATCTAGTTATAAAATTACTACCCTTGAGCCAATGATTGTAGCTAGCCAATTGACCTTAGTTATGTACATAATTTTGTTTAATTAACCAGTAATTAAGGCGTAGTTTTATAGGCGTGAAGTCAACTGTTTTTTATTAGTGGGAAGTCGCCTACACACACAGTGTGTGTGGAGTCAACTGTTATTTCTGGTTGTTGGAGAATCATCACCTATATAATATTTTGGTAGACAGATATATTATATACGGAGTATATATATATATATATCGTATATAATATCTGTCTATCAAAATATTATATAGGTGATGATTCTCCAACAATCAGAAATAAATGAATTTTCATATAAAAGGAAGAAAACGTAAATTTGTTTTTATAATTATAAGTGGTGCATATATCGTGCATGTATCTTACCTCTTTTCTTCTTCTTTTTTTTTTTACTACGTACGTAATAAAAAAAAATCAATGTATTAGTGAGATTTGTAAATTTTGTGTGGGGTTCAATTTTTTTTTTTTTTCTCATATCCTGTATTTTCTAAATAATTAGAGCTGAAATATTAACCGAGGGATCCCATTTTATCTTATTTTACTGCACCATTTTTCAGGTGAAAACTAGTAAAAAATGGACGATGGGTGAAATCGGTTTCACTCCTAATCGGACCCGTTAATTAATCCACTTGTACACTTTTGCAATAATATATATCTACCCTCGGTTCGAAAAAATATATCGTTTACTATTTACCTATATTATTTTAGGATGAGAAAAGTATATAAATTTATCTTTTTAAAATTATTAGTAATAAGAATTTGAATTTGTTTAAAAAATTATAAAAAAGTTAATATTTTTGTAGTGATATTGTTTACTTAATTTCCTAGTCTTTTCTTTGGCATGTAATATTGTTTTATGTATGTATGGACATGTATGTGTGTAGGTGATATATAATATATAGTATACGTATGATGCACTATTAGATTTAATCTCGACCGAGTAGTATTGAGCTTGATAAGCTTGATCCTCTAACGGGATTAAGTCTATAGTAGGGTTAACACATATGTGTAACATATATTATGTATGTCATATGTATCAAGTATGCTATAGGGAGAAAGTTCCAAACCGGATTGGGCTTTAGCCCATGATCTGGCCCAATGATCTCGGCACTCGGATGAGCTCGGTTGCCCAATGGACGAGACAAAGCTTACCTTGTCTTACCTTACACTTGTGGAGCGCTGCGTTTTGGGAAGCTCGGGCTTGACCTAGCTGTATAAGCTTCTTTCCAGGGTTGGATCGAGCTCTTCACTTCAGCTTTCGTCTTTCTCTCTCCTCACAAACGCTCTGCTAGGGTTTCTAGGGTTTGGAGGTTTCTTGCTCTTGCCGTCGGTTTGAGAGCGCTTGGAGAAGAAAGGTTGTTGTAGGCGTCTCTGGGAAGGTGGAACGAGCTCCGGCGTCCTTCTGGGTGGCTACTTTCCGTGCCTTCTGAGATCTAGGGTTCTTGAAGATCGAATCCTTCTTCGATCTTCTAGTTTATCCCATACAGGGGGATTTTCTCTTCTTCCTTGTACCTAGCTCTAATATGATTCACATGCATGTTAGATTAGGGTTGTATGCTATTGTTGGTTGTATCATCCCTTTAACGAACTCTCTATAGTGGATTCGACCAACTCTTGAGGCCCCGTGGATGTAGGCATTTATGTCGAACCACGTAAAATCGCTTTGTTCGTGTTCTTGCATGTGATTCTTCTTGATCTGTCGATTATCGTTCTAGATCTTATTCGCTTCCGCTATTAAAACCGATTTCTAGTTTGGATCTTAGGTTTTACAATTTTATATCTTTTTTCATCCTAAAAAAACATATGTATAGTAAATTATATGATTTGCCGAAAGGAGGGAGTATAAACTTATCATTTTACTTTTATATCTGAAAACAATAACCCTATTTCCTCCTAGTTTATTTAAGATTGATATATACACGCCTTCTAAATTTCCAATATCCTATTCTCTAATTAATTGTCTTTTTTTTTTTCAAATAAAATAAAATAAACTCCTAATTCTTTTATGGGTAATTTGCACAAATATACACTTTTTTAGAAAAGTTTGCACAAATACCACTTTTTTAGAAAATTTGCACAACTACCATTGGTGGTATTTTTGCAAATAAAACTGGGAAGGGCTAAGCCGGTTGCAGGTTCCCACAAGGGGGAGAGAGAGAGGGGGAGGGAGAGAGAGAACCACCACCTCCGGTGCAGCGATCATTGGAGCGGGAGGTGAAACCGCCGGCGTCGGAGAATCGGAGGCCGGAGCATCTGCTGGAGACGGAGAGAGAGATTCCAGCGCTGGAGCAGGTGCCGATGTGGGAGACTTGCCGAAGAGCTCCTCGGGGAGGAGCACGCTGTCGACGGTGAAGATGACGACGGGAGGAGCGGAGAGCCTTCCACCGCCGCCGACCAGATCTGAGGAGAAAGAAGCACAAATCCACGTTAAGCCCGGGAACAACCAGATCTGACGGCGAGCAGCGACCACGCACCAGATCCGACCCGACGGCGACCAGATCTGACAACGAGGTACCAGATCCGACCAGAATAAGAGCTAGACGGACAAGATTCAAGCCAATCGCCCCCGAAACCACTCAAAAACTCCCAATCTCACACCAGATTTGAACCCGCTGACAGCCCGAACCCAAACCTGCATAATGGAAACCCGTGTCACCCAATGTCAAACCCATGTCACCCCATTTCGGAACCCTTCTCTACAAAATGGAAACCCGTGTCACCCAATGTCAAACCCCTGTCACCCCATTTCGGAACTCTTCTCTACAAAATGGAAACCCGTGTCACCCAATGTCAAACCCATGTCACCCCATTTCGGAACCCTTCTCTACAAAATGGAAACCCGTGTCACCCAATGTCAAACCCATGCCACCCCATTTCGGAACCCTTCTCTACAAAATGGAAACCCGTGTCACCCAATGTCAAACCCATGTCACCCCATTTCGGAACCCTTCTCTACAAAATGGAAACCCGTGTCACCCAATGTCAAACCCATGTCACCCCATTTCGGAACCCTTCTCTACAAAATGGAAACCATGGACGAAGAAGACGAACAACGACGAAGAAAGATTTAGAGAGAGAGCAAGCGGCAGGTGAGAGAGAACAGGGACGAAGAAGACGAAGTAGAGAGCGAGAGAGCAAGCGGCGCCCACGCCTTCCACCGCCGCCGGCCTCACCCTGGGGCCGGCCTTCCACCCACCACACCACCGCTGAGGAACAACCATCTCGCTGCAGCGATCCGTCGAACCAGGAAGGCCGACATTACTAGCCCCATCTCGCCTGGCTCACACCCAAGACCACCCCCTATCAGCCTGACAACCAACCTCGGACAAGCGGCGGCGGAGAAACCCTACCAACGCCCAGATCTGAGAAAAAGGCAAGAGCGAGGGAGAGGAGAGAGAACAGCAACAACCCAGAGCGCCAGAGCCTACCTCTTCTACCGCCGGGCCGCCGCCGCCGGCCTTCCACCGCCGCCGGCCTCGCCCTGGGGCCGGGCCGGACAGCCCCGGCGACACCCACGAACCACCACTACGAACCAAGGCACCCAAACGAGGGTTGACAATGCCTGTAATTTAATTTTTTTTTTGGGCATAATAACCTAGAATAGGGGGTTTTGGGGGAGGGTTTACCTTGGCATTTTTGCAAATTTTTAGAAAAAATGGTATTCTTGCAAATTTTCCCAAAAAGTGGCATTTTTGCAAACTTTTTTCAAATTGTGGTATTTAGTGTTATTCCCTATTCTTTTATTTGTCTAGTCTACCGTACATTCCCATGTACCCCTTGTATTATTTGTATAGAAACACAAACATGATGTCGTACTTCGATTGTTGTGGATGTCCTAAGCTTGTTCAACCTTGCAGTGAAGCTTGTCGTAAAAATAAAAAATCGGACGAGCTGTAAAAAGATTGAGAGTCTCGGCCTGGAAGAAGAAAAAAGAAGTGTCAACCCGATCTAGGAAGGTTGCCCTTGAGGGGGCGTGTTGGGGTTGTGAGTAAAGTCCCACATTAAAAAACAAGGTGAAAATCAAACCAAAATATAAGGATGCTATTGTGTAGGGGCTTCCCGACACGACTCCCGATTTGATACAACCCGACTCGGGATTCTCGATTTCTCATAGTTATCTCTTTACAATAGAAAACTTGATTTTTTTTTTTTTTTAACAATCTAATAGCTTCACTCGAATCAACATTCTCAACTAAATTGTAAAACTATTGAGACATAAAGAGATCAAAAGAGTACGGAAATATATAAAAGTTCTGAACTAAACAAGCGTAACAATATATAAGATGGTGAGTTACTCATCATTTTCTTTTTTTGTTCAATTTTACTCATCATTTTCTTGTCTGTTGGTTTAAGAAGACTCGCGTACGTGCAATAGCACATTTGTGTGATTTGTGTGTAACCACTATCGCCACTAACCCTTTAATGAGGATTTTCCAAAAGGTACGTAGTGAATGGGAAAAGGTTTGAGAACTACAAATATATTTCAAGCTCAAACAAGCTATTTACTCATAGGATCTTAAGCCCCGGCCAGATTTTACATCTTTTAATTTCGGGTGCACATTCACCACATGCGAATCCTCGAGATTGAATAATACATTTTCAATCAAGTTTTCATCGAGATATTCGATTACCTCATTAACATAAATCATCAAAAAATTAGGTTGCTTATGCTATAAGATGTTATGTTGCATGCTTGTTATATGATGCTCTGCTATGTTATATTTATTTTCTTATAATTGATATTTATTTTGTCTTCCATCAAAGGGGAGGAGATTATTGATTCCACCTTGATGATATGCATATATATGTGAGATATTTTTATATGATGGAAGACCGATAATATCAATCCATTTATATATGCGAATATATTTATTGGGATTTAAATTTAAATTAGTTGTTGGAGATTTTGTGCAGGATTTGATTTGGTTATTGGAGATTTGGGGTTGACTTTTTAGAAGTCTCTTTGAGAATTTTGTGGAGTAATCTTCAAATTCAAAAAGATTGTTGGTTTGTTGAGATCTTCAAGAGATTTGGTCAATCTCTGGTTGCCGTCAACGTTTCAAAACAAACCATCAGTACCAAAACAGTGTTAAGGCCTTACTGAAAGCCAAAACTATGCTTTCCAGGTTTTGGTAAGGCCTTACCAATACTAGCTCAAGTTTTACACGAGCTCAGTTTTAATGGGCTTATAATTTCGATTTGCTTTATGGGCAAGATTTGAATTAATTCAAACTTCGACATATATATATTTGGTTTATATGTTTTAAATTCTATCTTATCTAACCACATATATATTAGCTTGTTTGTTGTGATTCTTTAGGGATTTGGTTGAACAAGTTTAGCTCATTCAACGTCTCAAATCGGTCAAATCCCAAACATATCTCAAACGTTGCTTCTGGAAAGATTTTCAAGCGCCTCTCCCAACGGATCTTGTGCAACGTCATTCAACAAACATTGAAGCTCGATTTCAAACGTTTGAATTCTTTCAACTCGGACGGGCTGGCCTTTATAAGGAGATCAAGAGGATCGCAGCACTGACAAGCTTCACCCCCAGCGCATACAAGTTCTCATGCAATCCTTTGTCTTCTACAACACCGATCTCACATCTCTTCTTGCTTGAGCGTGTTATTTCTTTGAGTGTGTGAGATTTATATTGAGCTTTATCGTACAATTCATTAAGATTATACTAAGGGTACATCTCTACCCAAATGTATAGATACTTCGGTATGGGTAGGACTTTGTTTCACTGGTGTGTTTGGGTTGCTAGATATGAAGTAAGTTTAGAAGAGGGAAGGTCTTCTAAAGGTTGTATCTAGAAATCATAGGAAGAAGTGATCAATTAAAGTTGTGTTGAATCCTACGGGTTGGATAACCCTAGGCGGGGACGTAGGCAAAGTTGTGTTGAACCTCGTTAACATATCGCGTGTCCTTTTCTTTCTGCTCTTTATCTTTATTATTATCCTTTGCCTTGCTTATTATTCGCAATTCTTGTCTTAACTCGTTTTTGTGTTTCAGATAAGGTCTTATCTCTGTTGGTAAGGTCTTGTAGTTTCTGTTATTGCGAAAAGTTATCATACGTACTCTATTCATCCCCCCCTTCTAAAGTATTTGTCTATTATTTATCTACCTATTCCACACTTCAATTGGTATCAGAGCCTAACTCACGTATTTTATATATATATATATATATATATTTGGTTTATATGTTTTAAATTCTATCTTATCTAACCATATATATATATTAGCTTGGTTGTTGAGATTCTTCAGGGATTTGGTTGAACAAGTTTAGCTCCTTCAACGTCTTAAATCGATCAAATCCCAGACATATCTCAGACGTTGCTTATGGAAAGATTTTCAAGCGCCTCTCCCAGCGGATCTTGTGCAAGATTATTCAACAAACATTAAATCCCGAGTTCAAACGTTTGAATTCTTTCAACTCGGACGGGTTGGCCTTTATAAGGAGATCAAGAGGATCGCAATACTAACAAGCTTCACCCCCAACGCATACAAGTTCTCCTGCAACCCTTTGTCTTGTACAACACCGATTTCACATCTCTCCTTCCTTGAGCGTTTTATTTCTTTGAGTGTGTGAGATTTATATTGAGCTTTGTCGTACAATTCATTAGAATTATACTAAGGGTACATCTCTACCCAAACGTATAGATACTTCTGTATCGGTAGAACTTTGTTTCACTGGTGTGTTTGGGTTGCTAGATAGGAAGTAAGTTTAGAAGATGAAAGGTCTTCTAAAGGTTGTATCTAGAACTCATAGAAAGAAGTGAAATAAAGTTGTGTTGAATCCTACGGGTTGGATAACCCTAGGCGGGGACGTAGGCAAAGTTGTGTCGACCCTTGTAACATATCACGTGTCCTTTTCTTTCTGCTCTTTATCTTTATTATTATCCTTTGCCTTGCTTATTATTCGTTATTCTTGTCTTAACTCGTTTATGTGTTTCATATAACGTCTTATCTCTGTTGGTAAGGTCTTACGGTTTCTGTTATTGCGAAAAGTTGTCATACTCTATTCATCCCCCCCTTCTAGAGTATTTGTCTATTATTTATCTGCCTATTCCTCACTTCAAAGTCCAACCTGATTGAAGCAAAAATAGTTGGATATTTTACTTCAAACATAGATTACTCGAGAGTGTCCCCCATTGACAACACCAATGATAAAGTTCGTTGCTGCGGGTTCTGTAAATCGAGTAGAGTGCGAGCGACTCCGGGTGATCGGGGTTACGTGAGATGCGTGACGAGATTATCGTTTGCACACCAAAACTTGGGCCAACCAGAGTTTAAGCTGGCCACGGACCACCCTCTTTCCCGAGGACTCCATCAAGCGTCATCGGTTTACTTTGACCAAGATGATTCCCGCTTGAAAAAAGGCTCTCAAAGCTAAAAAAGGCTTGGAACCCGGCCTAAGCCGTTAGAGATTCCGAAGACCAACACCTCTCAAATTCCATTTAGCCTCTTATTTGCAGGCGGATGCAGTGGAGGAGCCAGAAAAACATCGAGGGGGTGGGGGCACAACCGGTGGTTTGGTTGGCCGAAGCTCTAGTTTATACACGTACGATATAGTTTTGGATTAAGTTGGCATAAAGAATTATATATAATATGATAATAAACGATGCTATTTAAGATAAAATGTCATCGGTTTATGATAAAACACTATCATTTTTTCGTGCCTAAAAAAAATATAAATATATAAATGAAATATCCGGGAAAAAATTAACTAAATAAGTAAAGGAAACGCAACATAATAAACATAAAGTTAATATTATGGTTGTAATTATATGAGCTGAGTAGCTAGAGCTTGACTCGAGTTTCGCTCAATAAAAGCTTGGCTTGAGCATCATTTACAAAATGAGTTTATTATGATCACATTTTTAAGCTCGATTCAAAGCTCGGCTAGGCTCGATTGAAACTCAAATAGCACGAATTTTTTAATGTTTACAAATTATCTTTTAAGTTACCATGTCATGAGCAAGAAAGGTTGCATAATCCTTGGGAAAAAAAAAACTCAGCTAAAACTCATTCATTTACTAAACAAGTTGAGTATGAGCTCAAATTCAAATATAAGTTCGACTCGCGCTTGACTCGTTTCTAAATGAGCTAAATATAATCAAGCAATACTAGACTTGTTTGGCTCGAATAACAACATAGTTAATATACAACTTTTTGCACTCGTAATAGTATAACCAGATATACAAAATTTAAAGTTGCGTAACTTCTTATCTAATTGTCAAAATGATTAATATAACCGCTCGTTTCGAAGTTCTCGAGATGAGTTATAATATGTAAATGTTAATTTATGTAAAATATAAAAGCCTTATAGTGTATTGAAACAAAACTAAAGTGATTAATCTACCTTTAATTTTTAAACATTCATAACTTTTTACTCAGATGTCGGATTAAGGCGTATTATATATCAAAACAAAGATATCGACGAGGAGAATATACCTAGGTAGTTCGTCGAATGAGAGGGGGGCACGTGACCCCTTAGCCACCCCCTCAGCTCCGCCCCTGGGCGGATGTGTGAGGTTTCATATCCTTTCATGCTTGCCATGTGTCGTCTGGCTTAGGACCAATGACACTCGTTTGAAGACAAGTATCCCCTTAGTTTTGGAACATCTTCCTTCCTCCACTACAATTTCAATGTGAGATGTACGAGAAAAAAAATATGAGAAGATAAATATATCTTCACGTTACTTCACTCTCAAATTTCATTTCCAATGTTGGAAATAAAACTTAAGTGAAGTGCGAGAAGATATGGGATAATGGGATGCATACATGCATTTTTATGTCTTCTTATTCTAACTCTCCACTTCTGGTCTTGTTGAAGACGGGTTCATATAAATCCTTGCAATAGAGATGATCCTCCATCATCGGATTACAATAAGAGTAGTTGCATGTCGTTCGTGAGCTTGAACATGTTACAATAGTAAGTGATGCTAGCCTTCACCTTCCGAAAATGAACCTGACTCTAATACCACTATTAGAAATAATCAAATTTTCCCGCTTCGTGTGATTAAGACGAGAAAGACGTACTCTCTTTTATATAAAATTGGACTTTGTATTATATAGTGAACACTCATAAATTATAACTCTCACTATATAATTTTGTGACTCACTCACCCTCACTCCTACTAGGATCGCTTTGCCATCGTAGGATACTGATTGACTTGTGCTTCAAACTACCTTCTTGCTTGTTCCTCTCGATCGACGCGTGCTTTTTCTGCGGTAATAGTCGTGGCATGATCCTCGATTTCCTTCCTAAGTCTCTCAATCAGATGAGCCCGAGTCTCGTTATTCGACATGATTCTTTGTAACTTAGAATGTAAATGGAGATAACGCTCCGGATCGTCTAAACCTTCGAACTCTCGTGTGCGATCAGCGCGTCACATACACCTATAAGACAACACTAATGTAGAACATGAGAATAACTACTTAGGGCGCACCAAAATTTGATATAGGAGAGAATCGAATATGAAAATATAAATATAAACACAAACAAACAACTCTTAGCCCATCAAATAAATTCAAGGCTCCCCCACTGTAGTGGAAGAGAATCAAGTTCGATCCACGAGGAAGCGTGTCAGCGGATCCTGAAGTAGCCCAAAAATATCACGTTCTGTATCGACCAGAAGTCACTCGACGTTGAGTGAGAATCAGTCGATGTCAACCAGTGGATTTCGATCTCGACTAAATACCTGTAGAGATAAAAAAAAAAAGCCAATCGACGTTGACTAGAGTAGTCGATGTCAAGGTCAGCAACAACAAATCTACCAACTCAGAAGACTGTCGGTCGATATAGACCAGTAAATGGAATTTAGATATTGAATTTAGATATGGAATTTAGATAAAATGTAGATTTAAATGGAATTTAGAGAAATGTAGGTTGAGTAATGTGAAATTTAGATATGGAATTTATGTTCACATAATGGATAATTATTTTTCACATAGTTTATGGATAATTAATATTATATGTTCAAATAATGGATAATTTAGTATGAAAGACAAAAATAATGGATAATTTAGTATGAAACTTGATAAAATGTGGTCCAACTATGTGAAAATTATAAATGGATAATTTAGTACGAAACTTGAGTTATAATATGTAAATGTTAATTTATGTAAAATATAAAAGCCTTATAGTGTATTGAAACAAAACTAAAGTGATTAATCTACCTTTAATTTTTAAACATTCATAACTTTTTACTCAGATGTCGGATTAAGGTGTATTATATATCAAAACAAAGATATCGACGAGGAGAATATACCTAGGTAGTTCGTCGAATGAGAGGGGGGCACGTGACCCCTTAGCCACCCCCCTCAGCTCCGCCCCTGGGCGGATGTGTGAGGTTTCATATCCTTTCATGCTTGCCATGTGTCGTCTGGCTTAGGACCAATGACACTCGTTTGAAGACAAGTATCCCCTTAGTTTTGGAACATCTTCCTTCCTCCACTACAATTTCAATGTGAGATGTACGAGAAAAAAAATATGAGAAGATAAATATATCTTCACGTTACTTCACTCTCAAATTTCATTTCCAATGTTGGAAATAAAACTTAAGTGAAGTGCGAGAAGATATGGGATAATGGGATGCATACATGCATTTTTATGTCTTCTTATTCTAACTCTCCACTTCTGGTCTTGTTGAAGACGGGTTCATATAAATCCTTGCAATAGAGATGATCCTCCATCATCGGATTACAATAAGAGTAGTTGCATATCGTTCGTGAGCTTGAACATGTTACAATAGTAAGTGATGCTAGCCTTCACCTTCCGAAAATGAACCTGACTCTAATACCACTATTAGAAATAATCAAATTTTCCCGCTTCGTGTGATTAAGACGAGAAAGACGTACTCTCTTTTATATAAAATTGGACTTTGTATTATATAGTGAACACTCATAAATTATAACTCTCACTATATAATTTTGTGACTCACTCACCCTCACTCTTACTAGGATCACTTACTTGCCCTCACTCACACTTGGTTGCTTTTTACTTGGATGCTTTGGTCGATGTTCCATGGGGCTATTTATAGCCTTGCATCCACCCTCCTAAAGTGAAGATATTTCACTTGATAATTCTAAACCCTTCCTCCCTAGATTTTTCTAGACAAATTAAAGACTATTCTTACTATTAGAGATCTCTCCAACAGTCTTGGTCTTGGTCCATGCCCAACAACAATTACTGTAATTGGGCCAAGATCCTTTCCCATAAATTGTTGGACTTGCCCAACAACAATTAATTGGGCCAAGATTCTTTGACCCATAAATTGTTGGACTTTATAGTGATTAAGGAGGGAGGCCTTAAGTTAGGGTTGCCAAATAACATTCATGCTCCCTTGAAACATGAGGGAAAATATTGGCAGTATTTAATTTATATACTGTACAATTTTTGTCTTAATTTGTATCTAGTTCGCTGCTTCCGTCTTAAACTTGAAACCCAATAAAAATTTGCAACAATAGCACAAAAGTTTCATTCGTTTAGTTTTATACCATTTTATTGGAAGAAAGTTTCTACTAGAAACACCAATTCAAGTATTTTAGCGCGCTGAAAACGTAAATGATTAAGATTGATGTGATTTATATTAACATCAACTAATTATAAACTGGATTTGGAACTATTCTTTGGTATAACAAATACCTTAAAGAGCAAGATCGAAATGCTAATTCATCAAATTGCAGAGACAATGTCTAAACCTTGTATTCTTATCATCTTCATCATCTTCCTAGCAACTGACCTATTTGCAAAACAGGCCATCTCCACCGATTCACCGGCGATTCCACCCATCTATCTCGATTCTTCATGTGACTTGTACGGAACCGAAGGCAAGTACACCACCAACAGCACATACAAGACGGAGCTAAACACGGTGCTCTCCGGCCTCCAACAACAAGCAACCTTAGGCTCCCTGTTCTACAACAATAGTTCCCCCCAGCAAGACCGCGCAGAGAAGGTGTACGGGCAGTACTACTGCACTGGGAACGTCGGCAACCAGCTCTGCAGCGACTGTGTCCGTGCCGCCACTAGTCGTATCCTAACAAATTGTACGACTTACAAATCCGGCGTTATATGGTACAAAGAGTGCACGCTTCTCTATAACAACCACTCCATGTTTAATCAAGATTCAAGCGACTTCTGGTATTATACCATACGCGCTGACACCCTGACGTCCGATGCACAAAAGTCGCGTGAGGTGTTCAATGACACCATGGGATCATAAACGAAAACGAGTCTGCGTACGGAAACGGCCTTCATTTCGCGGAGGTGACAGCGAAGGTGTCGGAGTCTATGACAGTCAACTGTCAGGTTCAATGCAATCCTGACCTGAACGGGACGCACTGTGCTGCGTGTCTTCGGACAGTTGTATCGTTTGCTTGCGATGATTGGGGGCCTCTTTGGATATATTATTTAGGAGTCGCCTGCCGATTGATGTTCACCATCAACACTACTTTATATGACATCTCACCGCCGCTGGCGTCGCCTAATTCTCCGCTGCTGCCCCCACCACCACCTATAGGTACGTAATATTTTTTTTTTTTTTTTTTTTTGAAATATTGGTAAGTAATCAAGTTATAGCAAACTGAGTTGATTTTGCCCACCAAAAAAAAACTGAGTTGATTTTTTTTTTGAAGGAACACATTTTTTATTTGAGGGAATCAAACCTATTAAATTCATTTACGTTTCCGCTATATACACATCAAATCCTACACGTTGAAATGGACGTGCATTTTTAATGGTAGATTTGCGGTGTATCTAAAAACATTCATTAATTAAGCTAAAGGGAAATTTATAGAAAACCATCCCTTAAATATGAGTGTTTTTAATTAACCACCCTTTAAATTCAAAATTACAGAAAACCACTCTTTAAATGGTTTTTACTTACAACTCACCACCCCTTCATCTATTTTCATTAATTTATCATTAAATATATTATATTTTAATATTTTTAAACTTGAATTTGATTATAAATATATTCAAAATTTTAATTTAAGGGCTTGATTATATTTTAGGGATAATTTTATTTATTTTTAAAAAACAATAATAAATATAGCCTACAATTATTATCTTAATAATTATATTTAAGTTATATGATTAATTGATAACCTAATTTTTAAAAATTTAGGTAAATTTAAAGAAAAAAAGTTACATATAACAAATAAAATAGATCAAACTCATATTTAAATTGACAATTATTAACTATTTATTATTATTTTTTAAAAATAAATAAAATGATCACTACAATATAATCGAGCCCTCAAATTAAAAAATTGAATATATTTATAATCAAATTTGAGTTTAAAGATATTAAAATATAATATATTTAATGATAAATGAATGAAAATAGATGAAGGGGTGGTGAGTTGTAAGTAAAAACCATTTAAAGGAATAAAGGGTGGTTTTTTGTAATTTTGAATTTAAGGGGTGGTTAAGTGAAAACACCCATATTTAAGGAATGGTTTTCTGTAAATTTCCCTAAGCTAAATTATTGGACAAAATTCCATCAAGGAAAATAGGAAATAGAAAAGGTTCATCTCAAAACTACGATGAAATTTCAAAATTCCAATATTCCTATCTAGCGCCTTGTAAATGATATAAGATATGAAATCAAAACTTCTGACTTCATTATACTTTTTTTTTTTTGCTAAAAGGTAAATATTACTAATATAAAGCCAGGCAGGAACGTCTTGCTGGTGCATAACCTACTGCAAACAAGAACATATTCATAAAGATATGCAAGTCTGCATGACATATGCTAAATAATCAATAAATGCAAAGCAAGTGCCTTATAAATCGGCTACATTATCATGAGGAAACAAACTATACATCGCACGAAACACATGTGTACATATCAATCGAACCACAATATCAATTGGGATTCGATTGTCATCAAAGATCAACGCATTTCGTGCATGCCAAATGTAATATACCGAGGCTAACAACCCTAGTACATGCGCTCGATGCCTTGCTCGCTTGCTCCTAGCCGCCCGATGAAGATCCACACATGTCGTTGAAATCGAAGCCATTCCTACAACCATGCCAAGCCGCTCACAATCCTTGCCCCACACCTCCGCCAAGAATGGGCACTCAAAGAAAAGATGCTCATGTGTCTTCAAAGCATCCTCACAAAACCTACACACCGGGTCCTGACCAAGAAAGAGCAACCTATCCTGTGTAGGAAGGCACCTAAGGCGAGCAAACCAAAGAATAAAGGCGTGCTTCGGCGTGCCACCCTTCACCCAAACCACACGTGCCCAACGGACACAATCACATCGAGGCCGAAAACACTCATATGCGGCAGTGACTCTAAAACGCCCTTCCTCCACCCACCCGGCTAAGAGCTCATCACTTTGGTAAACTCCCTCCCCAAGCCGGGTAACCATATCTCTATCCCTAATGAGAGCTTTAATCAACGGAGAGTCCCTCCTCCCCGGGCCCCAATCTTTAGCCATGTACATCCACCATAAGATACCTATGGTGCACCCACCGAACCCAAAAAGCTGACATCAGATCTTCTACTAGATACAAGTCTGGTGAGTTGGTGAGTTATGCCTTGTAGGTGGCCGAGGAGGTGAAGGATCATGCTTCATCCACCTACAAGGCCGCTGTTTTTGATGATGAGTCAGCACAGTGGCTTGCAGCTAGCAATGGGAGAAGAGATGGAGTCTCTTCATGAAATACCCCAAAGTATTTTTGGAGAATTTCGTTAGATATATATATTTTAATAACATCCCTCGTATTTTTTTTTAATTTAGGAAAAAGAGTCTTTGAATTAAATATAAAGTTCTATATTATTGGGATACATTTTAGTTTACCTTCTTCTAAAAAAGTTAGATTTTGAAATTATATTATTTTAAGACAAAGTTGTATATTTTTCTTTCACAATAGTGATAGATTGATATTTGATAACTATGATTTATTTTAATTTTCGTAAACTATATATTATAACGTTTTAGGAAAATATATTTTTCTTTTAGGAAAAATAAAATGTATTTAAATTAAATGTGTTGTTATTCTTCTTAATTAATTTAGCTAGTACTTTAAAATAAAAATATTCGGATAAATACATAGTTATAAGCAAAACCGGTTTTCTTTTGGGTTTGGGTGAACCGAACCGGACCAAGAGAAAAAGTAAATGTTGAACCGACCGGCCCTTGAACCCTTCCCCTACCTCAAGCTCCTGCGTTTCACGGTTGAACAAGGGTGAAATTTCACTCCCTCAAATCTCGCCCGAATCAAACCGTTTTTGTTTCTAGAATGTTCCCTACTCGTTACAGATGAGATTTATGTAACCAATTTTGTGATTCGGTATAAAAAACGCAACCGAACGAGCTTATCTCCAATTTCGAAAATCACCCCAATCCGCTTCAGTCAGGCCGAATCTCACCAAATTGAGGATCGGGATAGCGTTAAGAGTGATTATCTGATCGATTTGTGGAATTATTTTAATTCAATTCGTCCCCAAATCCTTCTACTATAAATACCTCTTTCGGGATCACTTTCGAAGCACACCATCACCACTCCTCTCCATCTCCGAGCTCTCAACCTATTCCATGGCATTCTAAACGCCTCTAGCAACGTTTCCCTTCACAAAGTTATCAGAAAATCATCCCGAATCCAAAACCCCCAATTTTGAATAACCTCGTCGGAGCAACTCGGTAGCCGTCGTCCGCCGCTGCCGGAGCCACCATCCGCCACCCGGAGGAGCGCCCAGTCACCACGAGTCCGTAGCCGCCAGCCTCGTGCGCCGACGAGAGCCGTGCTGCCGCCAGTGCCTCGCCGAAGTCGTGCCAGAACCTCGTCGGAAAACACCTGCTTGAAGCGTGTCGAGTTGAAGGAAGAAGAAACATAATCGCGTAAAACCTCCCATTCTTTTACTTTTGTTAAAATATGCCCTTTTTCGGTTTTCAAATTTTCAGATTCTAACCCGTACTTTTATTTGGGCATAAATTGATTCCACTCTCGTTAACTCGCAGAGACTAGGCTACCCATACGCCCGTACGAAGAATTCAAAACCGACCAACCGTTAACACTTGCAACTTCAAATCGAGGCAAGTGACCTTCCGAGCCTTTCTGCTCATTTGGTGCCTTCGTGTCTTGTTGTTTTCTTTCCGTTGGAATGCTTGCCAAATTAATTAAAATAAATTACAATCCATCCGTCTTGTGTGATTTATTTACCGTTCAGTTTGAATTTGGCAAGTATAATTGGGTAATGTTATTATTCGACGCTATAAAATAATGACATAGATACCCACATTTTTATTAAAGCATGATTTATTTTGTTCTTTCATGCTAATTGGTTAATAAAGGGATATGTTTATTTTATGTATCCATTATGTTTATTTCGTTGTGATCAATATTTTAAATAAGTAGTAACAATGTGAGGATGGTTTGTTGCGAGTGAAATTCAATTGAATCATAAATCCAAATCAATCAAAGTACAACGTATCAATCAACGAAAAGCAAATGTTTTAAAGTGAAATGTGAAATTGTAAAGTGAAGTGTTGGTAAAGTGTAGGTCGGGGCCGTTACTCCTCGGTCTTAAGGTTTCATGAAACTACACTTCCATGCGAGGTGTTACACAACCAATGGTTGTAGGTCGCTATCCACTATAGACAGAGTGGGACCGGTAGTAGTCGATAAAAAGATAAAAGATGTAAAATGCATAACATGTGAGTAAGTGAGTGAAGAGTAATGTACAAGTAACGAATATGGTTTGAACTAGGTATTGGGGGACACAAGATCAACCCTTAATCGACTGTCTCAGCCCGCGGTTTAAAACTCTCCGGAAGAGTCCTGCCCTCTGGATCGATTTTGGGCCACATCGAGTACCTTTTGAACCAATACTTAGTTTAGACATTATAATAAAAACGTATTAATAATGTGATGGGTAGTAATCATGACTTGTTTCAAGCTATGTCATATTTCATCCGTAATCGGAATATGATTCCTAATACATCTTTTGTAACTCAATCCTTTTGGATTATCCGTGTCATAGGAGGGTCGGGTCACAAATAAGCCAATTCACTTCAAATATTCAAATCTCATTTGGATTTAATTCTTACCGTTTCATGGTCACTTGAATCCAAAATTGTCTCTGCTTTCGTGCCGTCACTTGCTAGTTCTCGCGAACTAACCGTCCTTTGTTTGGATGGCTGGTTTCCACAGGTTTAGATAAAGCACTACAAGGTCGAAGGTTGGAAATGTGAGTCGGAATCGTCTTCAAATGTTTTTAGTATTTTACCATCGTTTTGATTCAAGAGTCTCTTTTATCGTTAAAGTATAAATGTTATCTTGTTTTGCTATCGAAATATAGTAACGGCATTGTTGTACATTTAGTTATTTGTTCCACTTAAAGTCTTCCGCAATTTAATTGTATTTTATTTATGTATTTAATATTATCATCTTGTTTATGGGAGCATGGTTGCATGTCCCTATAAGCCTAAGGTGGTTACAAAGACATTAAAGTCCGAGTAATCACTGGCGCTGTGACATTCCCTTGGGTGATAAAAGGGGGTGTTACACTTCAGAAGAATCAGACTTAGGAGCTTTTCAAATTGCCTGCTAATAGGAAGGTCATTACCTACAAGTGGGTCTTCAGGAAAAAGGAAGGACTATCAGCCGCTAATGGTGTTAAGTACAAAACACGAGTAGGTGCAAGAGGATTCAATCAGAGAGACGGAGTAGACTACAACGAGATTTCCTTACCAATGGTCAAACATACTTCCATCAGGGTGCTACTAGGAATGGTTGCACATTAGGATTTGGAGCTTGGACAACTAGATGTGAAGACAACTTTCCTACATGGAAAGTCGGAGGAGAAAATATACATGTCTGAGTCGGATGGTTTTCAGGTTCCTAAAGAAGAGAAACATGTTTGTAGACTTAAGAAGTCTTTGTATGGGCTGAAACAATCACCAAGGCAGTGGTACAAGTGATTTGTTAGCTATATGGTGCAGTTGGGATACAATAGGAATCTGTATGATTGTTGTGTTTATCACAACAGTTTGGATTATGGTTCACGTATTTATCTAGTATTGTACATGGATGATATGTTGATTGTTGCTCAGAAGAAGTCAGATATCCAGAAGTTGAAGGACTATCTTAGTGTAGAGTTTAATACGAAAGATCTGTGTGCTGCTCGAAAAATTATGGGAGTACAGATCTATAGAGACAAGAAGCAGAGAAAACTCTTTTTATCTCAAGAAGGGTACATCAGGAAGATATTGAGTAGGTTTGGAATGTCTTCGGCTAAGTCTATAGATACTCCAATGCCATCTAACAACAAGCTGTAAATGTACACACTTCTGATTGAGGGGGAGAAGGAGTACATGTCTAGAGTCGCTTATGCTAGCGCAGTTGGAAGTTTGATGTATATATGTTATGGTATGTGCTCAACCAGATCTGGCTATGTTTTCACTCTTGGAAGTGTGGTGAGTTGGAAAGCAACTCTACAACCTACAACCACTTTGTCTACCACAAAGGCAGAGTATATGGCGTTGACAGAAGCTGTTAAGGAGGGCATCTGGCTTAAGGGCTTGGTCAATGATCTAAGCCTACACTAGGATCAGGCTTTAGTGTATTGCGTTAGCTTGAGTGCAATATGCTTAATCAATGATCAAGTCCATCATGAGAAGACAAAGCACATTGATGTCATGTACCATTTTCTGAGGAATGAGAGAAGAGAATCAAGGTAAAGAAGGGGAGAATATATAACTGATAATTCCGCTGATATGTTCACCAAGCCAATTCCAGAGAGCAAGTTCCAACACTGTTTGGACTTGCTTAACATTACGAGCTGTTAAGTTGCCCTGCGAAACAGTCTGAGTCCTTCAAGGACGAATATGAGGCATAGGAGATTCTAGGCACTTTATCATGGGTGCATCTGTCTCTAAGAGGATTACAGTCATGGTGGAGATTCGTTAATCTGTCTTGAATCATTGTTGACCGGCGACACATTGGGGGGTTCGACAGGCGGAGTCCCCCCGACGATGGAAATGTTTATTGTAAATGGGCCTATCGTTTGTTTGTTTTCGCTTTCAGCCCATTGTATGTTTAGGGTTTCATGAGTCTCTACGTACATATACTCATGAAACGCCGACCTCTTGTAACCCTAATCTATTTTGCTTCCTCTAATACAAATTAATCTGGTTTTCTGCCTGTGGAATTAGGTAACACATTGTTTCCGTACTACGTAAATATCTGTGTCTTTCTTTGCCATTATCATTCTCATGTAACAAACATCATTCAAGTTTTCCTTGGTACATTGTCTTCAAGTCAACAGCCTTGGTGATATCGCCCTAAGATAGAACACTCATGAGACAAGTTGGACAACCTTAGCATTTTTTTTTTATTATTCTTAAGATCCTCTTTATAAAGATCTCTTTAGATAGCTGTGTTAGAGCCCTCCTTTTGCTTTCTAGGGATGGGGACATCTTCTTCCTATATTGATGTACCAACATGAGATGTCTTGAGCCATGACCCTAATTATCTTCAATTGTCTGCTCCGCCACTCATACTGACAATCATTGAACAAAGGAGGTTTGTTGCTCGACATATACCTAAATCAGGGATTGCCTTCTTGATGTTCATCCTTGCATGAAAATGTTCAACATACCAATCTAGTGCAACGATGCTCTGATATCAATTATTGGATCACCTCAACAGAGGTGTGTTAGTGTTGTAGGATTCTAGAATTGATGTAAAGTTCTCCTCGAGGGTTTCCATTCATTGATAAACATACATATAGGTTACAAAGGTATTGGGCCTCTTTGGGCCTTTGGACCCACTATGCAATATAAGACCTATGTAATCTATCAAACCCCCGCAGTCGAAACTGGAGGAGTCCGTACAGTGAGACTGGACCGAAAATCAATGAACAACTGTCTAGGTAAACCCTTGGTGAATATATCAACGTACTGATAGGAGGACGGGACATGTAGAACGCGGACATGTCCAATGACAACCTTGCCCCGGACGAAGTGGAGATCGAGCTCAATGTACTTCGTGCGTTGATGCTAGGGCTGATCATAATTCGGTTCAAACCGATTTTTTCAACCGAACCGAACCGATCAAACTTGAACCAAACCGAACCGAGGTGATTCGGTTTAGGTTTTCGGTTCAAGAAATTTTCAAATTCGGTTTTCGGTTCGGTTTGTGTTCGGTTCGGTTAAAATCGAAAAAAAACCGAATTTTATGTTCCTGCAGGCGAGTGGCGGCTTCAAAGGCAATGCGGTTAGAGTCATGATTCAGGATCAGCTTAACTGCAGCACCTTCAACACCTAATTATAGGCCACAAATTCCATTCATTCATTGAATTGATTCAATAAACCCCTAATTAAAGGCCATATATTGATTTTCGAGTTTAACGATTGAATTGATTCAATCAATAGACAAGTTTAACAATTTCTCCCCCCCCTAATATGAGAGAAAGTGCTTGAAATATATATATACAAATATATATTGAGTATAATTAATTTATTTGTGTGTGTGTGTTTATATATATATATATATATATATATATATATATATATATTTTGATATTCAAAATCGGTTCATTTAGGTTCAAAACCGAACCTAACCGAAGCCGAACCGGTTAAAAACCGAACCAAACCTATTTGTTTCGGTTCGGTTTTCGGTTTCCTTTTTTTGAGATTTCGATTTTCGGTTCGGTTCGGTTTGGCCCGGTTCGGATCGGTTTTGAGCCGATGATCAGCCCTAGTTGATGCTAGATGTGAAAAATATTGAGGAATGAAACAATCTAGGTTGCTTGCGCTGGCATTGACAAGAGACCTAGCAACACCTAGTGTAATCTTGATTTATACTCCCTCCGTTCAACAAAACTTGTCGTTTACTATTCACGCACGCTTTTTTAGAATGATAAAAACTATATAAAATATTCATTTTTTTAAAAATCTTTTTTAACAAGTTTGTAATTATTAATAATAACTACGAAATTGTTAAAAAAAATTATTTAAAAAGTCGATATTTTATATAGTTTTTAGCTCCTAAAAAAGCGTGCATGAATAGTAAAACGTCAAGTTTTGTTGAACGGAGGGAGTATATATATGTACTACTACTTCAATATGCATTATATATATTTTAATGGGCGATTTTGTTACTTGGCCTTTTTTAAATATCCAATTAATCACCTAGCCCATAAATCAATTTAATTAGTTTGTTCTAGCCCCTTTCCCAATTGGGTGGGTTGGTCAATGGTCAACCGTTTGACCATTGACCGGTCAACGGTTGACCGTTGACCGGTCAACGTTGACCAACCCATTTTGATGCAACCTTTTTTTTTTTTTTTTGATGCCAACTTTTTTTTGATGCCAACTTTTTTTTTTAGTGATGCCATATTTTATCGTTTTGATGCCAAAATTTTACTATATTTTATTTTCACTTTGATGCCACTTTTTTATGTCAATTTTTTTATAATATTTTTTTTACCGTGATGCCATATTTTTGATGATATTTTTTCAAAGTAGTATTTTTGATGACATTTTTTTCTTTAATGTGATACAAATTTTTCAAAATGGCATCAATGGTCAACGTGACATTAGAGTAAGTTCTCTAATTGCACTTATGTGGATGTACGTCTTATATGATCAAAAGAGTGTGCCATAACACACTACTACAATAACGAGCTAATGTAGCGCCTCGTGCTGGCGGTTTATTCTATGGTGGCGGATTAGGTGGCGGTTTTGATATGTACGAGTTTATAGCACCTATTGTGGCGGTTTTTAAAATCTATTGTAGCGGTTTTTTTGTTGTTCTATTGGGGCGGTTTTTAGAACCTATGGTAGCGGTTTTAGAACCTATTGTAGCGTTTTTAAATTTACCTATTGAAGCGGTTTTGGATTTGTGATTTTCCTATTAAAATTTAACCCTAATAAAATATATATATCCTTGAGGACCTTGACTCCTTGAAACGCCGCTCAACCTCTTCTGCTATGCCGCTCATCCCCCTCCTTCGCCAGATCTCTCCACTCCCATCTCTTGGTTATCGTTCATTTGCTCCACGAGAGTTCTCCATTAATGGCCTCTTTTTATCCTCTCTTCGGTTCTATCTGTCTCGCTCCCTTTCTCTCACCCTCTCTCAAACTTATATCTCAGATTTTCAACTCCCCCCTTTCTCGCTTTCCCTTCTTTCTCCCTTCTCCTACCTACATACAACCAGATCCCACCCCCCTTCTCTTTCTCCGATTCTCCACACCAGCCAAGCCTCTCGTTCGCCCTCCCTCCGATGACTCCATCTCAAGGCTTTTATTGGAACCCTAACTCTCTTCGCTCCCTCCAGGCCTCCATTGGTATGTAACTGCCCTAAATCGCCCAAACCACCAGAACCCTAGCATATGTCGCATTTCCACTCGACGACCGAAGCCCAGGACCTGCAACTCAATCCATCAGCGCCTGCAATTTCGTTGCCTCCAGGCCACGCAGGCCAATCGTTGGCGACTAACCGCTCTTGCATTCATCTCGCCTACAATTTTGAAGTTCTTTTTGCCACTGGTAAGCCCGTATATTTTTTGCTCTGTCGACTCTACTTGCACTTGTAGTTTCTTCTTGTGAATTACAATTTTGGGCATTCATGGACTAAATTATTTATGCAGTGTCGAATTGCTTGTGATTTGTCGGAATTTGATTCTTAATGGGTTGTTAGTTGTTGCTTGTATTGCGAGACCTTAATATGAATCTGTATAATGAGGTTAATCTTCAGAGCTATATTTGTGTTGCCAAGCAACTTTTTATGAATCTGTATAATGTCAGATACCTAGAATGTGTATTTTGAGGCATGTTTATTTGTGTTTCCAGGCATTAGATACCTAGAACAAGGATAAGCAATTGTAAGTAGCATGTTTATTTATGTGTCCAGGCATTTGATTCCTAATATGAATCTGTATAATGAGATTAACCTCTTCAAATTCTAGGTATCCGACATTACAAATACAACACTAAATTATTTATGAATCTGTATAACGAGCATGTTTATTTGTGTTTCGTGTTGTTGCTTAGTTTTTGATTTGTGATTTCTCTAGATTTGTGATTTCTCTTTATTCACTGTTGAGATTTCTCTATATTTTGCACAAAACAGTGCTGTTGTTATGTTGTTGCTTCTGAATTTCGAGTGCTCTTGTTGCTTCTGAATTTTTTCGAGTGTTGTTGAGTGCTCTTGTTTCTTCTGAATTTCTTTTTGTTGTTTCTTGCTTCTTGTTGTTGTTCGAATCAATTGCCTCCGAATTTTGTTCGAGTATTTTCGAGTCCTCTGTTGTTCGAATCAGTTGCTGCAGGTTAGTACTTGATGAATGCAGTTGTTGTTCGAATCATTTGCTGACTTCCGTTGAGATGGAATCAGTTAGTTCTTGTTGTCTTCAGTTGCTTCGGAATTTTTTCTAGTGTTTTTGAGTGCTCTATTGCTGTTCGAATTTTGTTCGAGTTTTTAACAGTTTTCTGTTCCATAGAGTTTCTGATGGTCTATGGAAATATTATGGATATGAAAGTGATTATGTTTTGGCTTGTATTTGAACAACTCGTGGTAGGTTTCAAAGGCTTACAGATACATTCATAAATATGGTTATAAATCCAAGCTGATGGCTGCAGCAGTTCGAAACAAGCAGGATTTGTTCAGTTTGCTGGGGTAGTCAACTGTTGTATATCTACTTAAACATTTTCATTTACATTGCCATCATGTTTGACTGTTTAAGTATTTTATGTTTATATTTAACTATAAGACTGTTTTCGCATCTTGTCGCAGATTATTCATCAGGGTCTTTTGGAATGTTAGTAACTTGTTACTTCTTCTTACAAGGTGAAAAAGATGACAAGATAGTAGCAGACATGTTATAGAATATTTTTTTCATTTGGTTCATAAACCGTGCATTTACAAAATTAAACATATAGCAGAAGCAAGAGTAGTTCTTGGACGAGAGAATAGTTTTTTATTATTATTGAAACAGGATGATAGCTTGATATCGAGTTTAAAATTTATCTAGTATGAGCTCGCATAGGAGCTCTGTAAACACTTATAAGCTAAGGATGGGAAATGTGGGTATCTCTACACCATAATTTCAACTTGTTTATCTTTTTTTGTTGTCTTTTTTATTGTCATATAATTCTTATTACATTGGTGGTGAGATTTTCTTATTTATTCAATAGTAGTTCCATTACCATGTCCCAAAAAAGAAAATAAAAGAAAGGGCAGTTGTATTATTTGTGGGTTGTTTTATTTAATCTTCCGTGAAGGGAACTTCCTTATGCATAGTTTTCTTGGAGCAGATTGTTGTTCCAAACAAGGGAGAAGTGGTGGCGTTGGTGTGGTCTTCTTGGTTTGTTCCATTCTCACATATGATGTAAGTATCCATTTATGTCGTTTACTTCCAAGTTCTGACACAACTTTACCGTTTCGACTTCCTTACAATAATGAAAGATGCTTGTGTTTTGATTTCTTTACCCATAATCCTAGATGTTTCTATATTGTTGTTTTCATAATGTTTTAAGTATAATTTAGTTTATATATATGTAACTTCTCTTTATATGGTTTCATTGATCATTAAATTGAGTATCAAATGTCTTCAACTCTTTTCATTCATGTAGGAGAGAGACCATTGGTTTTCTTACCAAGGTCAAGTGAGTGGTTGATTAGGTACCCCTTCATTGTACACTTATGAGTTTATTTTTTCTGAAAAGTTTAGGTTATTTCAAACCTTAAACTAGCAAGAACATGAAACATCTACTTGAAATGAAAAAAATTATTAAATAGTTGAGATTTTTATTTTAACAATGTTTTTGTGAATCTTTATTCACTGACTTTTTAGATTGATAATTACTTGTTGAAATATTGACTCTTAACAAGAAATCAAGTTGAAGTTGATGCTAAATGATTTTGAAACTCAAGTTTTTTAACAAAGGCCGGTTTTGTGAATTCTTATTTGAGTTCCTCTTATAACAATCCCCGACTCTTGTGAGCATTAAAATAGAAAAATTTGAAACTTCTTACATTATAAGCAATTTTAGTTTTAGCTAGACGTACTTGATTTAATTTTATCATACAATGTTTTGCAAATCTTTGTTCTATTTTTATCATCTCTTTTTTTTACAGGATGATTTCGATGTCTTTTAGACCCTTTTGACCTTGTGGTATAGGTGTGGTGTAAATGGAAGTCGTGACGAAAGAAGAGAAGACTAGTGTGCCTATGTTTTTCAATGTATCTATAATGGATTAAGATTTCTGTAATTAGGTTTTACTTTCATTTTATTGTGGAATTGATGCTAGTCTAAATTAGTGATATTTAGATTAATTGTCTGATCGTGTAAGATTATTGAAATTGTATTTTGATGGAGGTTATATTCATATGGCATTTTATTTTTATTTTTAAAATTTGATTTTGTTATTTACAACTCTACAAATTCATATCTATAATTAATAGGATTAAATAAAGGTAAATATATATAGGCAGGATATGGTAGAAAAAAAACTGCTCCAATAGGTGAAGAATTTCGTTTGTACACGTGGAAAAACCGCCACATGAGACTAAAAAATGTGTTGCCAAAGAGAATGCAAAAACCGCCACATAAAGACCTTTTTGTAGCGGTTAAATATGGTAGTGTAGCGGTTTTGTGATTCAATTGGAAACCGCCACCTTAGCTTAATGAAACCGCCACCTTAGAGCTAATGCAGCGGCAGCAGATGTAGCGGTTATAAAACCGCCACATTAGACTTAAGGAAGCGGTTTTATCATTTTTTGTAGCGATTTTTGGCCGCTACAATAGCCCTTATATGTAGTAGTGACAATTAGCACAATTGTCATGTTTTGTCACTAAAATGGAAATGAATGCAGTGGATATATGTCCCCAGAGTATGCAATGACTGGTCACTTCTCAACCAAATCAGATGTCTACAGTTTTGGAGTCATTGTTTTGGAGATTGTCACTGGTATGAGGAACATCATACAAGAGAACCAACCTAGCCTATTTCATCATGTGAGTATAACAATCGTCGTCACTTATCTAAAGTACATATGTGAACAATTGCTTTACATGGGAGAGAATGATATTTTGCCCTAATTATTGTAGGCTTGGACACTATGGAATGAAGGTAATGCCTTGGACATTTTTGACCCAACACTACTGAAAAATTATTCTGCCGAGGAAGCAATGGCATCGATCCATATTGCCTTGTTGTGCGTCCAAGAAGAACCAGGTTCGAGACCAACGATGGCTAAAGTCGTCTCAGTGCTAAACGGTCATTCCACCACTATCCTCCCGCAACCATCACCTCCATTGATCTTCACTTTCACCGAAGATGCTTCAGGATTTAAATACAGTTCAACATTGATTACACATGGAAGTTCTTCAGCCAATGATGCATATTCTTGATATTTCCGATGAAAGACAAATGAGTTTTTCTTAGAAATGGTCAACTGAATATGTAGATTGTTGGAGAAGTGGAATCATATTTCATGTGTGATTTATCTTATAAAATTGCATATATGTGTCGAGAGTATGGCACCTAGAATGTTGATATCAAATGATGGCATTGTATGTTCACTAAAAACTTTGTAATTTATGTCTTTGATTTGGGTAAAAATGATAATGTATTTATGCAAGCATTTGCAAAATGATAAAGCATTAGAGGGTATAAATGAAACAACCGAGAACAAATAAGGTAATTAAGGCTAATGGTTTTGAAAGCATTAATGAAGGTTTAAGAACAACAAAAAAATGTCAACATTGGCAGGGCACAAGCACAAGCTAAAATTCCAAGGTTTTACCTCAAAACCAATTGACAATAATATCAATTTTAAAGTGTGATTTTTTTTAATCACATTTTAGGTCTAACTTTTCCATATAAGAGGACTTCGAAGACACACAATCTGGTCTATGCAAGTCTACTTCACACCCTTCCTATATTATTATATTCTTCAACTTACTCTTTCTAAAAAGTAAATTGTTCGCACTTTGAATCTAAAAAGAAAGAACTCTTATGTCAATAGATAATATTTGAATTAATTATAAATAACACATGATATCCTTATTATATCTGATTTAGCACTGAGATCGAAAGTTATATCTAACGTCCATATTGTTAGGAGGAAAATCAAGTATGAAATAAATGAATCTCAAATTGACCCCCTGAACCACGCAAATAAAAATTACAAGACTTCCTCCCGTTGTAGACTTGTAGTGGAAGGGAATCAGGATCATGTCCACGAGGAAGCGTGTCAGCGCTCGCCTTTTCAATCCCAGAATCCTCTCATTTTGACCAGCAATAGTCCTCGACGTCGAGTAAAGTACTCGATGTCGACTACCTCAGTCGAGTGAACCTGCAAAAATACACAACAGAAGACGAAACAAAGCAAGTCTAGTAAAACAGACTACTCGATGTCGTGTAGATTTTAATCAAAATCGAGTTGTGCAGAGTGTAAAAAACGTGATCTTTTGCAAGACAAAAATAGAACATAAGCAACACGAAATTTGTGAGAAATTCAATAAACTAAAGTACATCTAGAATCGGGGTATCAATACCACAACGATAACCATATAAGAATCATGCAAAAGGTATAAAAGATCATGCTTTTTCATCAAATAACTTTCGTCATTAACAACTAGGAAAATAGAGGTTTTCGCATAAACCGTAATTGTTACTAACCATTTTCACATAATTAATCCAAGTTGCATTAAGATCACTTTCGCCTGAATAACACAAACAAGGATCACCTCCGACTGTTGCAAAAGAATCATGCTCACAGGGATAGAAGACGAAATCGCATTAAAAGTTGTACCTTTATCGTATTACCTTACATGGCTACCGTCGGGCTCACCCCAACCCTAGAAGTTGGGTGACTACTCGATGTTCATCATAAGAAAACCAATCAATAATAAAAGAAAACCAACTTGCATTAATGAAATAAAACAAAGCTTACAACCGATCGAAGCCAAATCCGCTCCCGCCTTTCCAACTTCCTACTCGGCTCCAAGCTCTCTCGAAAACTCTCTAACTCGCTATCTATGGTGGTAAACACAATTGCTTGTGGCTTGGATGATTCCTAAAATCAGCCCCTAAAGCCTTATTTATAGTATTCAATCCCCGGTATCCAAGGAAAGAATATTCTATTTATATCTAAAACTTTCTATCTAAAGACTTTATGATAAAACAAATAAATCTCTAAGGGAAAATATCTAAAGTGGATAAATCTTCATTTGTCTTGATAGATCTTCATGTGAATTGATAGAATTCCACATATCTTGCATGGTAAGTAATCTACAAGGCTCGGACTTCACTCGATCTCGGCTCGGAATGATCCAGGTGAGTACTCAAAATCGAGTAGGTTACTCGACGTTGAGTGGTGTTGTGTCACCTCAGATTGCACTCGAGCTCAGGTGGAATTCTGGTGCTCGACATGGGTAGTACTCTACGATGGACGGTTTTTAGTCGCGTAAACCGTATCAAAATAAATTCGAACCTACCTAACTAATGTAGTGTGGTAAGCACGAGTCGATCCCACAGAGAATCAAGTTATTCATAAGTTAAGTTTATTTACCAATTAGTATGAAACGGGGGGTTTTGAGTGGTGACAATAAGAAAGAAAATAAAATAAACTATAAACAAATTGACAGAGATAACAGTTAACAAAATAGTTTCATCTACAAATATCCACTTTATTTGGTTGAATTAATATTGTAACTTCCTCTTGTCCTTTTAGTCTTCCTATGAATGTCATTGTCCCGACCTAATATAGTTACTAGTCCAACCAGTCCTAGAAACTCTTATCAATCGAACAATCCCTAAAGAAGGATTTAACCCAATTGATAACTTTAAGTTCAGAGATTAACCAAGGTATTTGCAGTCCCTAAAGAGAGATTTAACAACACATCCAACTTCCTACTCATTCAATTAGTTCAACCAGCCCTAAAGGAACAAGTTTGCCACTTGGGTTAAGGTTCACAACCAGGAATCTACAAAACCCTAGCAATTGCATTGATTCTATTAAGCCGATCAGACAAAATAGAATAAAACAATCAAACATTCAAGCACAAAGAAGTCGAAACATTCAATATAGGAAATAAGGAACAAGATTAAGAAACTCACAACTCAATTCAAATAAAGCTTCAAATCGTAGAATAAACGAATAGAGTTTAGGTCTCCATAAAAATTAAACAAAAGACAATTAGGTTTAGAGTTGGAAAGTTAATCACGGCTGGCCTCTCCCGTATCTTCGTATGAATGTGTGTACATATATCGAAACCTCATCATATAATATTAATATATCTAAACTATCTAAACTAATTAAATAAAATAAAGCAGTATGAAGCCAAATAGCCAATTACGTGGGCTCCTTCCATTCTCCACGTACGGACAGTCCCAAGAAGTTCGGCCTTGCACATTCGATCCGATCCGGCTCATCTTTCCTTTTAATTTGCAAAATAATCCCACAATTTATGATCAACTTCTAAATTCATACGATCTAGCTTAAAGATACCTGAAATATATAAAAACACTAGTGTCGACTCCGAAAACCAAATAATATAAATTAAGTTATAAAATATGTAAAAATGATCCAAACTAATATGCAATTCCACACTAAAAATATGACTAAAATATACTCTATCACTCTACGTCGACTAACTTACTCGACATCGAGTAGTCTTGTACTGCTCGAGTGGCTCGCTCCTCAGCTCGTGCTCGACTAGGTGATTGCGGCCAAAAAGTACTTGACATCGACCAAAGTGGTCGACGTCGACTAGTCTTGTCAGCTTTCAACATTCTGCTCCGTTATTTAAACGCACTTTCCCGAGTCCTCATTCGTTCGATTGACGCATATGAGTATGTGTTGGAAATCTCTTCTCGAGGGCTACAACTCTCATGAAGACATCAGAACTTGATTCAGAATGATCAAAGGCGAAAAGTGGTGTTTTCTCTAGCTGCACCGTCATGTGCTCTTCCTTAGATTCTCCAATGTTTTCATGACTTTCCTTTAAGCTCCAAAGTGCGTCCGATTTCTGCGAAATATAACAAAAACTTGTGTAGATATCCATAATTTGCAAATAAACATAAACTATACATATTCTGTATAATTCTAACCCAAATGCATGAAATGTGTGCATAAATCGTTATAAAAGTCAATATAAAACATGGCAAAATAGGCTCACAACAAACACCCCATACTTAAGCTTGCTTTTCCTTAAGCAATACTTTTAATGGTCATACAAGGGAAGAAATTAAAACTCTCAACATATTAGAATCAGTCTCATATAACCATGCAATCAATTACTATCATTGAAAAGGTACTAGTGTCACCAAATCCATGCATGTGAATAAAAGCAACTTCACACATAAAAGGAGGGTTATGCAAAACATTCATAAGTGACAAGGCAACAATAATCAAGAGGACTTTAATTAACCTCAATAAGGAGTAGATAGGTAAAAGGCTAAAGGTGGGCAATTTTTGGCCAAGTGATGCTAATGATTTCTCAAACTTACATTCCACATGTCTTCTTCCTTAGATTTCTCACCTTTTGCTCATTCGCTCAATGCTGTTTTCAATATTATGCTTTTACCTCTCTAACCTCAGCACTGCCTTCTCGCGAGTCGCAAACATGGGTGTCATGAATGGTCCCGTACTTAGTGCTTCAGACTCCTCACCTTGGTGTCCCATCCTGCGGAACTATTATCTGGATGCAGACAGGGTCGATCTATCTTTATCACCTGAGGTGACCGGATTATCTTTCACTCATTAAATTTTCCATAACTTTTCAATTTCCTGCCAAACTCCAATAATGATATAATAATCACCATAAATAACTTCCATTCTCAACATAATCTCCGGATAAGGAAATAAGGTAAAAAATGGGCAATATTTAGATCATGTGGAGTAATAATTGAAATAAGGTATAAATATGGCTTTTGTGATGCATAAGCATAGGTATGGCTGGGAATATAAAAATATGAGCATTGTATGAAAAATATAAAGTCCTCCATCCTTTTACCATGCAACATGTCAAAAGAAACTTCAAAATTTACCTTTTTTCATGGTTTTCAAGAAAATAATACATTTCATTGTGACTTCCCTTTACTAGGCAATTTCATGTTATATCTCTAATGAATCCAATTTTTCATCGTCGAGATCAATTAAACTTCCATGAAACTAATAAAAAAATTTGAATGAGGGTGATTTTTATAAACTTCGGAAAACATGCATATAAGCATATAGATAAAATATGAAATCCAAAGTAGCAATGTATAAGCAATTTGAGAAATAAACTTTAAATATGCACACATATGGTCAAATAAAATAAAATATGCACAAAGTAATCTCTTTCCCTACCCCATACTTAAACATTACACTGTCCTCACTATATAAAAACAAGGGTACAGAAAAAAACTCACTAAACAGGTGTGCAGAACGTCGAAATCGAGTGCTAAAGAAGCTGCAGAAGTGGTCGATCTCGAGGAGAGTAGTCGATGTCGACTAAAACTACTCGATCTCGAGTACATTTGAAGCCTCAGGGTGATCCTTCCTCGACCACAGGCTCCTTTGCTAGTCATGAGTGGTCGACGTACTTCTGCAACTCGTCTGTACCTGCAAGATTCGTTAGAAAGACAATAATCCACAATAGAAAAATCCTAAAATAATGTTTCAAAACAAAAACCAAAAGGAAAAATGTCCAAAAATCTAAAAACTAAGTATTTTGTTACAAGCTCTAGACTTTATAGTCGCTAGGCCGACTTCCTCCGTTTTAGCTCAGGGTGGCATATGCAGCACCCAGGTGGCTTGCGCCTTAAATAAGACTCCATTCTTGTCCATCAGGTGTAATCCTCCGGAATGGATCTTGTGCACCGTGAAGGGTCCCATCTTCTTGTTGTTGAATTTGTTGGGAAACCAGTGATTCTTAGATTTGGAGACATAGACCTTGTCTCCGACTTCATACTCCTTACGATTGTCATTGGAAACCTTGCATAATTGTACATACCAAGGCAAACCTCTCCCATGTATAGATAAATCTTTAATAGAAATAGGAGAAGAGATGTTTTTACCTTGGCTTACCGTGACGAACTCACAATTGGGAACCTCTGTATCTACTCGACGTCGAGTAGTTGTACTTGACATTGAGTTCTTTTCATCGTCTGGTGGCCTGCTCGTCGAGGAAGAAGAGATCGAGACCCCTGACTCTGGTCGAAGTTAAGTAAAGTACTCGATGTCGAGTACTTCTCTGGCTCGGGTGGAGTGCTCGATGGTGGTGTGCTCGATGGAGGTGGCTGGATCTGGTCGACATCGACTAGAGTACTCGACGTCGAGTACTTCTAGTCGACATCGACCACATACTTAAGACCTGGCAACGATTCTGAAGAAAAATTAGTCGATATCGACTTACCTTTGTCGATGTTGAGTAGATCGTCTGTCTCCTGGTTCAGAATTGCCATGATTTCCTCCATCTGGGCTTCCATAGCTCGCTTCTCTAGTTCCTCGGGAGTCATATTTCTTAACTTGGGCTCTCCGCAAGTGATGTACCTGGATGATATAGATTTGACCTCCTCCATAGGACATGTATGCCTTTCAGTTTTATTAAAAGAGTACTCAATTAATTACCTCGTCGCTGATGTTGAAAGTGAACACTCCCTTCCTTACGCTTATGTTGGCATCCACCATTGCTAAGAAGGGTCTTCATAATATAATTGGACAAGCAGGGTCCTCTGCCATATTAATCACTAGAAAATCAGAAGGGACAAAGAACTTACCTACTTGTACCGGCACATCGTCCACCATGCTTGTTGGGATGACAATTGTGTTGTTCGCCATATAGAGTTTAGCATCCACAGGCTCTAAAGTACCTATCTTGACTTTGGACCATATTGATAAAGGCATTATACTCACACTAGCTCCCAAGTCACAAAAAACATTGAATTTATATTAACTAAATCCAATGGTTATAGAAAACTTACATGGATTTGTCATTTTCTCTGTAACGTCCGTCTTGTTGCACTCCTTTGCAATATCAGCCATTGACCGCTTCTTGCTCATAATCTCCTTGACGAATTTGACATAGGATGGAATCTCATGAAGCGCACCTGTAAAGGGAATGGTGACATTGAGCCTTTGAAACATCTTTACGAACCGTTGAAACTTCTTCTCTGCTGGATCCTTCAAAGATTTTGTCGGGAATGGCAGCGTTTTCTTATTCGGAGGTGCTGGAGTCTTGTCGACATTGTCAGAAGGGTGGTCGACATCGACAGAAAGGTGGCCGACATCGAGTACAATGGTCGACTTTTGGCCAGGCTCCATGGGTTGCTCGACATCGACCACATGGTCTTCGACATCGACTAGATTCTGGTCGACGTCGAGTAGACTAGTCGACGTCGAGGACTTTTCTACCTCTTTCTGCTCCATGTTTTGCTCGGGCGTTTGCATATGTCGCCCGCTTCTGAGATTCATGGCAGCTACATGTCCTGTAGATTTAGTTTTCGGATTAGTTTCAGAGGATCCAGGGAGCGTACCTGATTGCTTGGGGATTGATGAAGCCAATTGACCCATCTGGGTCTCCATAGATTTTCGCCAGATATCAATCTCCCCAAGCCTTGAGTTGATTCCGTGCAGCTGTGTGTGGATGGAATTGATGGAATGTTTACTTTCTGCATGGTTCATCTGCATCCCCTCAAGTATAAGTTGCAGGTCCTCTTTCTTTCCTTCTCTATCAGGGTGACCAGGAGCTCTGTAGGGCGGGGGATCTCTTTGGTGCTGGGGCTAGCGATAATGGCTCCAGTTTTGTTGCTAATGTTGCCCTGAGTAGTGTCCTCCCGCGTAATGCGCCTCTTCGTGGGTTTCCAGTTTCCACTATGAGTATTTGATCGCCATGTGGGCACACAGTAGTGTTATGCCTCACAGACCCACATTCCAAGCAAGGTTTATCTTTAGACAGAAACTTAACATGCTTGGTGAGACGACGCACCTGATCGTTGTGAAATTGTTCCCTGACGTCCGGATCAACTTCCTTTGGTGGCACAAATAAGGGCATAGATGGCGCAAACCTTTCATATCTTTCCTCAGAGGCCGCAGAAGTCCCATATGTGTTGTCATAGTTGGCCAGCGTTTCAAAGGTCTCCCAAGCACGCCGTGGGGTGTAGTTGAGATACATGTATGCAGTGTAGTGGTTGATCCGCTCCTTAATAGGTGCATCCATGCAGTTAAAGATGATCTCCTGGATCACGTAGGGTGGCTGTCCGTGCGTATGACAGGATTTCAGAAGCCTCTTGTAGCGCTCCTAGACTTGTGCTATTGTTTCCCTTGACTTTTGTCTGAAAGTCATGATCTGCTGTCTTAGTGCGGCTATTTTGGCAGGAGGGAAGAACTTGTTATGAAACAAGTCTTGCAGCTCATTCCATGTGCGAATGGATCGTGTAGGCAATCCCTCAAGCCACTGCGATACTAATCCTACAAGGGACTAACGAAAAGCCTTTAGTTTTAAATATTCTAGATTGTCATTATCCGTTATAGCCTCACATAAATCTTGAAAAGTTGTAACATGCTCTAAAGGGCATTCATTGGGTCTCCCCCTAAATTGACCCCTTCTAATTTCAGTAATAAAAGAAGGACGAATTTCATAATTAACAGGGAGAAGAACGATCGGTGATTCTGGAACTTCCAGAGTAGGATGCAGATACTCCTTTGCATTTGCTGGGATGTGCCCAATCTGCTCCTCAAGTTTCCTTCTGGCTTTGACCTCGCAATCTACCCTTGCTTCTCACCTTTGTTGATTCTGTGTACATATATTCCGCCTCTCGTCGGGCGTATTCTGCTTCTCTGGTGGTGAATTCCTCAATTGGTAGCCGGATTTTCTCAAGCTCCTACGCTGGTGTGAGCTGGAACTCATTCTTATTGTTATTGCTAGTTTGCGACATCCTCCTTAACCTTTGTCGAAGGTGGAAGAAGCGTTCAGGTTCGAGAATAGGATCGATAGGTGTGCGATTAGTTCATCGTATGGACCTGAAAAGGAAAAAGAAAAAGAAAAAGAGAGTAAAAAGGACCTAAAAAGGGCGCGATTGATTGCTTCCCCGGTAACGGTGCCAAAATTTGATGCGAGGAAAATCAAGTATGAAATAAATGAATCTCAAATTGACTCCCTAAACGATGCAAATAAAAATTACAAGACTTCCTCCCGTTGTAGTGGAAGGGAATCAGGATCGTGTCCCAGAATCCTCTCGTTTCGACCAGCAGAAGTCCTCGACGTCGAGTAAAGTACTCGATGTCGACTACCTCATCTGAGTGAACCTGCAGAACTACGCAACAAAAGACGAAACAAAGCAAGTCGAGTAGAACAGAGTACTCGACGTCGACCAGACTACTCGACGTCGCGTAGATTTCAGTCGAAATCGAGTTGTGCAGAGTGTAAAAAACGTGACCTTTCGCAAGACAGAAATAGAACAGAAGCTACACGAAATTTGTGGGAAATTCAATAAACTAAAATACTTCCAGAATCGGGATATCAATGCCACCATGATAACCATATAAGAATCATGCCAAAGGTATAAAAGATCATGCTTTTTCCTCAAATAACTTAGCTTTCATCAATAACAACTAGGAAAATAGAGGTTTTCGCATAAACCGTAATTGTTACTAACCCTTTTAACATAATTAATCCAAGTTGCATTAAGATCACTTTCGCCTGAATAACACAAACAAGGATCACCTCCGACTGTCGCAAAAGAATCATGCTCATAGGGATTGAAGACGAAATCGCATTAAAAGTTGTACCTTTATCGCATTACACCTTACATGGCTACCGTCAGGCTCACTCCGACCCTAGAAGTTGGGTGACTACTCGCTCTTCATCATAAGAAAACCGATCAATAATAAAAGAAAACCAACTTGCATTAATAAAATAAAACAAAACTTACAATCGATCGAAGCCAAATCCGCTCTCGCCTTTCCAACTTCCTACTCAGCTCCAAGCTCTCTCGAAAACTCTCTAACTCGCTATCTATGGTGGTAAACACAACTTCTTGTGGATTGGATGATTCCTAAAATCAGCCCCTAAAACCTTATTTATAGTATTCAATCCCCGCTATCCAAGAAAAGAATATTCTATTTATATCTAAAACTTTCTATTTAAAGACTTTATGATAAAACTTTGATAAAACAAATAAATCTCTAAGGGAAAATATCTAAAGTGGATAAATCTTCCTTTGTCTTGATAGATCTTCATGTGAATTGATAGAATTCCACGTATCTTGCATGGTAAGTAATCTACAAGGCTCGGACTTCACTCGACCTTGGCTCGGAATGATCCAGGTGAGTATTCAAAATCGAGTAGGTTAATCGACGTCGAGTGGCGCGTTGTGTCTCCTCGGATTGCACTCGAGCTCAGGTGGAATTCTGGTGCTCGACATGGGTACTCTATACGTCGACTAACTTACTCGACATCGAGTAGTCTTGTACTGCTCGAGTGGCTCGCTGCTCAGCTTTCGGCATTCTGCTCCGTTCTTGAAACACACTTTCCCGAGCCCTCATTCGTTCGATTGACGCATATGAGTATGTGTTGGAAAACTCTTCTCGATGGCTACAACTCTCATGAAGACATCAGAACTTGATTCAGAATGATGAATGGCAAAAAGTGGCGTTTTCTCCAGCTGCACCATCATGTGCTCTTCCTTAGCCTCTCCAATGTTTTCATGACTTTCCTTTAAGCTCCAAAGTGCGTCCGATTTCTGCGAAATATAACAAAAACTTGTGTAGACATCCATAATTTGCAAATAAATATAAACTACACAGATTCTGTATCATTCTAACTCAAATGCATGAAATGTGTGCATAAATCGTTATAAAAATCAATATAAAACATGGCAAAATAGGCTCACAACACATATCATACACTAGAGTTTGCTAACATCAAAACACACAAGATACAGATGTATCTTAGAGTACTCTAACAAACGAGTTCAAGTCCAAATCAAGTTGTTTAAGTACGTAGCCTAAAAGGGTCTTGCCAATATCAATGGACGACATGAAAGTCGTCGGTTGAACTAAAATGACTCAAACGAGAAACGGCATACTTCCTGTCACCTAAATGTTATGGGGATAGTGTCCAAGCGACGACATGGTCATCGCCTAAATGACCAAGTGACCAAAAACTCACTCAGCAAACGTAGAGAGGAGATCGATTTCTCGCGATGAAGTGGGGGTCACGTACGCTCAATTTTAGTTTAATCTTCCAGTTGAAGAAGTCCAGTCTGATAACAAAATGGAGAGGATGAAACAATTAATTTGCTGGAATTGACAAGAGACCTGCACGGATACACCCAGTGGTGTCATGATGTACAAATGTACATCTTTTAATTGGAGCACCGTTATTTTATACAAATAGAAGAACAGGCCAGTCAAACGTACTCCAATAAGATGTACAGTATACATCCTACTTCCATTGACCATCTTTTTTTTAAAAAAAATACGAAAATAAGATTAAGACTGATAAGATATTAACATCAATTGGATTTGGATCGATCTGTATTCGATCTTGGTTTATAATGTTAGACCTAGCTTAAAGATGAACAAATGCTTTGAATACCGAACTTACCAAGCTTGATTAGGTTAATTGCAGCTAGGGATCATGCCTGAACCATGTATTCCTATCCTCTTCCTCCTCCTAGCAATTACTTATTACTCTAATTGCAAAACAGGCCATCGATCTCCACAGACTCCACCGATCCACCTGCGACCGTACGTCGACAGTTTCTGTGACAGTGACTTCGACAATATAATCCTGCAGGCAATTACACCACCAACAGCACATACGAGAGCGAGCTACATACGGTGCTCTCCGGCCTCGAGCAACAAGCAACCTTAGGCTCCCTGTTCTACAACAATAGTATTTTGAGATTAAGGAAATAGAATTTAACTCGGTTATTGAGGTGAGGACTGAGGACACCGTGTAGGAAAGAGAGAGAAAGCGATCAAGTGTGGGCTAAGTTACGTTTTAATTTTATCTTCCAGTTGATCTACCTACACGTCCAATTTGATTACAAGTAAACGGAGAGGATGAAACAATATCCAACTAATTCTCAGCTTGCTGGAATTGACAAGAGACGCTGCCTACACGGCCGGCTGCACCCAATGGAGTCTTTATTTACAAATGTAAAGGTTTTTATTGGAGCGCATCATATTATATACTACTCCCTCCGTTCGGAAATATAAGTCCATTTATTTTTTGACACGCTTTTTAATGAGTTAAAAACTATATAAAATAATAATTTTTTTATTAATTTTTTTACATAACTATATACTTATGAGTAATATATATATATAAGACTATGTAAAAAAATTTATGAAAAAAATATTATTTTATATAGTTTTTAACTCCTTAAAAAGCGTGCTGAAAAGTCAATGGACTTATATTTCCGAACGGAGGTAGTATAAGATATAATATATGTATCCCACTTCCATTGACCATCTTTTTTAAAAAATACGAAAATAAGATTAAGATTGATGTGATATTAACATCAACCTACTGGATTTAGAGCTATTCTTGGTTTAGTTTATAGTTAAAGACCTTAGCCCTTGTTTGGTATTGATATCTTGATATGGGATATGGGTATGGATATCGCTGATATCCATATCCCCGCCCTTTGTAAAAAAAACCTGTTTGATATCTCCCAAAAACCACCGGTATCACGCCTCGAAGAAAAAGAACGTCTTCTTCGTTGCTCCTTGCTCAGGGGTTCGCTGCTCCATTGCTTCTCAAGGTAAGCTCTCCTCCATTTCAATGTCGTCTCCTTCATACATCATTCACACCCCGCTTCTCTGATTATTCTCCACTTCTCTGATTGTGTGATTTTTGACATCTCCATATCTAGGGTTTGTTTGATATTTTTCGATCTGTTTTGTTTCGACATCATAGGCTGATTTCGTTTTTTTTTTACATCTATTGCTTATTTTCAATTTGATTTTTCAGATCTATAGGTTGATTTACATGTTTGACACATTTGGGTATTTGTTGGCTAATTTGGGGCAATATTTAATATGCTGATTTTTGGAATCGTTCTTGCTTGAATTCGATTTTCCTCAAGTTTGTGCTTTGACCCTTAAAAAAAATCCTTCCTTCAAAGCATTATTGGATTAGTTTTTCATTTAGAGGCTGAATTGCAAGACATGCTAGATTTTGAGTGAAATTTGGCCTCTTTGTCCTTAAAAAATGCTTACACTGCGTTTAGTAGTTGCAATTTGGCCTCTTTGTCCTTAAAAAATGCTTACACTCCTTTAGAATTCATGAATGATGAATGTCATATAACACTAGTTTTATCAACTCTGCAAACTCATATTCTGATATCCTGCAATGTCAAACAGGGATATGAGATATCAGATATCAGATTTGATACCCATATCCCTGATATCCATATCTAATACCCATATCTGATATCTGATATCAGGATATGGATACAAAACAGGGGCTTAAAGACAAAGAAATGCTAACTTCGTGGCGCCATATACTTTGAATACCGATAATCAAACTGATCAGGTTGCCGAGACGATGCCTAAACCTTGTATTCTTATCAACTTCACCATCTTCCTAGCAATTGTTCTAATTGCAAAACAGGCCATCTCCACCAATTCACTCGCGATTCCACCCACCTATCTCGATTCTTCATGTGACTTGGATGGAACCGGAGGCAATTACACCACCAACAGTACATACAAGTCGGAGCTAAACAGTGTGCTCTCCAACCTCGAGCAACAAGCAACCTTAGGCTCCTTGTTCAACAACAATAGTTCCCCCCAGGAAGACCGCGCAGACAAGGCGTACGGCCAGTACTACTGCAGTTGGAACGCCGGCCCTGCAGACCTCTGCAGCGACTGTGTCCGCACCGCCGCTCAGCGTATCCTAACGGAGTGTACGCCTTACAAATCCGGCGCCATATGGTACAAGGAGTGCACGCTTCTATATAAAAACCACTCCATGTTTAATCAAGATTCCAACGGCTTGGTGTATGTCAAAGTCTGACTCGGACCGATGACTGGGGGTCGTGTGCACAGGCGCACATGCGCTGGTACCCTAGCACACAAGCCGAGTGAGGTTCCATTCTAAAACAAATTGGCAATAGAAGGAGTAGCCCACCAGCAAGTCCAACTAGGAATGATCACCTAGTTGAGACTTGGACAACTGGGTAACCCAGACCAGGATCGACACGGGCCGTTAGGCTAACCGCTCTGATACCATATCAAAGTCCGACTCGGACCGATGACTGGGGGTTGTGTGCACATGCGCACATGCGTTGGTACCCTAGCACACAAGCCGAGTGAGGTTCCATTCTAAAACCAATTGGCAATAGAAGGAGTAGCCCACCGACTCATATACTAGGGTTTGATATGTTCAACTTTCCGATGTGGGACACTCTTGGTCTCATTCACATCTCTAACAGTGTATAACATCCTACGCTCTGCCAATCTGACATCCAATGCACAAAAGTCGCGAGAGGTGTTCAATGACACCATGGTCAGGATCATAAACGAGTGCGCATATGGAAACGATCTTCATTTCACAGAGACGACAGCGAAGGTGTCGGAGTCTGTGACGCTCTACTGTCAGGTTCAATGCAGTCCTAGCCTGAACGGGACGCAGTGTGCTGCGTGTCTTCAGTCACTTGAAGAGTTTGCTCGGGATGAATGGGGGCTCTTTGGATGTATTATTTAGGAGGCGACTGCAGGATGATGTCGACCATCAACACCACTTTCTATAGCATCCCATCGTCGTCTCAACCACCGCTGGAGTCGCCTATTTCTCAGCTGCCGCCACCACCAACTATAGGTAGGTAATTAAATTTTCCATTTTTTTTTTGAAAAGAATTCGGATGGTGGTTAGCCAACCCAAGAGCATCCCGAAGGATGAGATCACGAAGATCTAAACGAAGTACAAACACGGAATACAACAAAAGAATCATCCAAAGTAAACCCAGAAAAATCCCGAACCCTAAGCAAACAAGCGGTCACGACATCGAGCAGAAGGAAGCCCGGCCAGCGGGCGTGGCGAAGTGGATAGTGAGCGCATGGGACAGCAGGAGCTGACTCGATGTCTCACTGCCGGAAAGACGGAAAGCAGAAATCCTCGCAAGGCAAAGACGACTCCTAGGGAAGTGTGGACCACACGACGTTCCCCCACCTAGATGATGGATCTTTGGAGACCACAAACACCGCCAACACGACCACTTCGATCAGCCAGCTAGGGCCGCAAAACTGCTCCTCAACCGAAACTAACCACGAACACACGGACGCCCAACCAACACAAGGACATGAAGCACGACCGCGAGGAGGGGAAGATTCCGGAATTTAATTCGGGAAAATTTATTTCATCAATTTGGTTCGTCAAACCCTTTCGGGAATTTTTAAGCCATTTCGGGATTTTCAAACCCTTTCGAGGTATCCTCAAAGAGTGGCTTCAACACTTTCGGGTGTTTTTTTTTAATTCAAAACCTTGGGACCCAAGGACCTGAAGCTTGGGCCGAAGGAACCGAAAATTGGGCCCCAAGGACCGGAAGCTTGGGCCCCAAGGAACCGAAACTTGGGCCCCAAGGACCCGGAGCTTGGGCCCCAAGGAACCACCATCGAACCCAAACGGGAGTGAGTGAACCAGCGATCGGAAGCATGAGCAGCCGGCGGAGGGAATCAATGTAGGCTATGCACCCCGACCAGGCGAGCGAAGGTGAAAGCCGGCAGGACGCCACGGGTGGAAGAGATGGAGGCTTCGGGGAGTCCAGGTTAGAGTGGTTGTTAGTCGGGAAACCAAATCGGCACCAATACTAAGGGAAACAAAAGGCAAGACCCCAAAAACCACCCAATACAAGGCCGATTGAAGAAGGGGAATGTGAAACCAAAATTTAGGGTTTGGTATCGATATAGGGGCTCGAAGAAATCAAAGCCAAAGTATCGATGAGGTAAGGGGAGCTGAGAAGGTGGTCGGACGATGAGGGTGGCGATGGTGGACGGCGGCGATGGCGGTGGTGGAGGGATAGTTAGGTAACGGTGTTGAACGGGTTAAGGGTTTGGGTGTTTTAGAGAGAGGCAAGAGCCTCTCTCTCTAGCATTGATGGTAAACCTTTTTCTATTATTATTAAATTTGCCTCTTTTTTTTTATTAGGTAAAAATTCGAAGGTCAGACAGGTCTGACTCATCGAGAGGCCGACAAATTCGGCACACGACGAACCGTCAAACATACAAACTAACAAACATGATAACCGATAACAAGCGAGATGAAACAAATAGAAATAAACTCTACAACAAACGCCCCAAGAAGACCAAACACCAAAAAAGCTGAGGAAACCGCCGAAGAACGAAGCCAAGCACCACCGAACAGTAGCACCGTGGGCCAGCAGTACAGCAGGACTCTAACTCCTGTGGGTAGTGCAGACGAACTCCAAGGACACTCAATCCCGGATACGAAGACGTCCTGAGCACACCACGTCGACCCCATCCAGACCCGACTCCAGACTCCACGCCCCCAACCAAGCAGAAGATCTCCTAGAAACATCGGAAGTAAGGCCGCAAGCTGCTCGAACAAAAGGCCATCAAGTTTACACCTACAAGATTATGGAGTAGCCCTTGCGGGATTTCGTCAAACCCTTTCGGGTGGGTATACTCAAGCCCTTTCGGGAATTTATCAAGACTCTTACGGGATTTTTATCATTTAAATAAATGAAAAGAATAAATATTGATAAAAGAGTATCTACATTTATAATTTATTTATTTTTTCGACCTTCGAGCTGCCCCGGGCCCAAGGTAAAACAAACAAGCCCGCCATGACCATGGGAGGGTGGCAGATCGGAGTTGCAAGCAAGAGATAACACCGGCCAGGGCAAGCGAATCGACCCCGACGAGGGAAACAAAAGCCACCGATGGACCGAAACCCCAACCCAATTACACAAGTCAGGAATCGAAACTCCCACCCCGATAACCCTAAACAATAATGACGAAAACCCCAATAGAAGGATGGAACAGGGAGGACGGTGACGGAACCACTAGCCACCGCCGCACAAGCCCAGGTCGGACTCAAAAGAGGAGAGAGACGAGGCAACCGGCAGGCCCGTGCTTTGACCTGTTCAAGTGGATCCACTGAACAGGGCCTCCAAAATTTTAAGGCCTAATATGAAAATAATTATGTATATATATCTTTTGTTTCCAAATAAGACAGCAAATTGCATCTGCTCTTTTGGTTTAAGCCTCACTTGAAGCGCTTCCTAATTCACCCCTTCTGGGTTCGAATCTCCACATAAGCGCCTTTGCTCTCTTTTTTTTTTTTTTTTTCTCTCTCTTTTTTTTTTTTTTTTTTCCCCTGAATCCCTGATATAACGAAACTTTTTTTTTAAAATCTAATGTGCAATGTGCACACTACTTTTCTTTTTCTTTTTATTCATTGGTTACTTTCTCCATTAATAAACTTTTTTTTACAAATGACATACATAATTAGACAAATAGACAAAATCATAAATGTTTTCATTTTTTTAAAAAAAAATTAAGTTATCACATTATTTCCAAATATTTAGGTTAATTACTCTAAATTTTGATAAATACAATATTAGTTAAATATTTTTCAACATTTTGTATGTATAAAAAGTTTTTTTAATCAGATTTTGCAATAAAAAAATTATATTGATGTATTGTTATTTATAATATTCAAATTTGATATTACTTTAAATGTCTTTTGATATATAGGTAACTAGTGTACTACCTGCACCATGGCGCGGTTGCGATGGAAAAAAAAAAAAGAATATATAATATTTATTATAAGGAATGACCAAATAAAATATAAACAAATGTTTGGAAAAAAATTTGTTATGATTATTATTTAATATAAAGGCATGTGGAGTGGATTGATGTGCCAAGTTTAGTGTGGTGTGGTGTGGTTTTGGGGCTAGCGGATTTTGAGCGGTGTCCTTTCTCCTTTCTCGATGCGCGAGAGGTCGTGGATGTGATCGAAACCTGAAAGCTCGTTGATCTGAGTCCAAATCTGAGGTTTCAACTTAGTTCCCTAGGGAGTCCCTGCATGCCTCTACCAACTGGGAGATGAGATGTCGCGCTCCACTCCTGTTCTTTCATCGATTGTACTAGCCGCTTCCAGTCTGTACTTCTGTAATTTTGTTTTTTTGCTCTGTTTGTTATGCCTTTGTCTTTGACTTGTACTGACAGTTGATCCGTCGCTGATTTTTTCGGTCTATCGACCTGTCAGGCCTGTCCCTGCGTCGAATTTTTACCTAATAAAAAAATGCAAACTAATTCTTAGCTTTCTAGAAGATATATACACGACTGCACCCAGTGGAGTCTTTATTTAATTTACAAATGCATATGTTATGAAGCTAGAAGATCTAGCTTAAATCGAAGAAGTAAAGTGAATTGGAGAAATGGAAATTGAAGAACACTTGATGTTCATTCATCGTCAAGAAGATGTCTTACAACCTTCATGAATACAACACTTATACACGACTGCACCCAGTGGAGTTTATTTGATGTTCATTCATCGTCGAGAATGAACTTCGTTCAGTCGTTCATCGTTGGAAAAGATACCATCATGTTGAAAGAGGTTAGATCGTCGCTTCACAACAAAGAATTGTGCCTGAAGGCAGTTGCATCGGTTACAGACAATTAGACTTCCGGGCTTATGGCAAACAGAGGAAAGAGCAATAAGAAGAATCATCAGCAAGATCGCAAATCAGGCCCTAAACGAAACGATGTATGTAACTACTACAAGGAGAAAGGTCACTAGAAGAATGACTGTCCGAAGAAGAAGAAGCAACAGGAGGAGAAATCCAAGTCTGCAGTACTTCTAATGAAGATATTATTCTGATAGCTGATGATCACACACATTGGGCTGATGTCTGGTATCTTAACTTAGAGGCGTCCTATCACATATGTCCAAAAAGAGAGTTGTTCTACAAAGTTGTTGGGACTAGCTCAGTCCGGCTTTGGACAGACGATGGGAAGTTTCGCACATTGGAGGAAGTCAAACATGTGCCATCTATGATGAAGAATCTGATATCCCTAATTATGTTAGACGACAAGGATTTCAGATACACATGTTATGGTGGAATGTTGTGTGTGTTTAAAGGCTCTGATGAGATTTTACAGGGAGTCAAGCACGGAAAGGGAACTTTGTATGCCCTACAAGGTTCAACAGTCACAAGTGTCACAAATGTTGTTTCAGTTAAGGTTAGGGAGACTCTTGCTAAGGAGGTGGAGTTGGACTTCACTCCAACAAAGAGTGAGGTACCTGAGTTGCTCATCGACCAATCATCATGGACAGGTACTACTGAGTCAAATAATGTGCAAACAGAGAATATACCACCAGACAGTGGAACAAATGGAATTGTACATCGGAGTATTACTCTAGATCGACCAAGAAGGGTTGACATCATGGGGCTTGCGAGATACGGGTCTGGTGATCTGGTGGGATATGTTTTACAAGTGGCCGAGGAGGGGGAGGATGATGTTCCATCCAAATGCAAGGCTGTTATTTTTGGAGACGAGTCAACACACTAGCAAGCTGAGAAGAGAATCAGGGTGAAGAATGTGGGAACAACTGATAATCCCGTTGATAAGTTCACCAAGCCAGTTCCAGAGAACAAGTTCCAACACTGTATGGACTTGCTTAACATCACAAGTTGTTGAGTTGCCAACGGGGAAATCTGGGTCCTCCTACGAGAATAAATCTGAGGCAGAGGAATGTCTGACACTTGCCATGGTGCGTCTGTTTCTGAGATGACTCAAGTCAAGGTGGAAATTTGTTAATATGCCTTGAATTTGGGCTTATTATCTGTTTCGGTTTAGGCCATAGTTTGACTAGGGTTTCACGAGGCCCTATATATACTCATGAAACCTAACAATTTGTAACCCTAGTTTCTTGTTTGCCTCCATAATAGAGAACCCTATTCTTTTGCCTGTTGACATAGGTAACGTACACACCGTTGCCGAACCACGTAAATCTTTGTGTCTTTATTTTCTGTTATCGTTCTCATTACAACAATATGATACAAGCGTCGGGCATATTGCTTAGGATTTACTCGTGTTGTTTGTGCTCGGGCAACAGGAAAGGTACCCTTTCTACAAAGTCGACGCTGGCTCTAGCGCCACCACACGGTGTACGGCCAGAACTATTCCAGTGGCAATGTAGCACCCGTCTCTATTGCCTTTAATCAGTTAGGTTGTGTAGGACCTGACGTCTATTTGCGACTTCAATCAATGACCACTATACTAATTGAACTGGACGCAATGTGAGAGGTATCTTCTCTCTCGGACCATTGCGTTTTACCCCAACGGCCACTTGAGCTATAGAGTTGACATCGTTGACTTCCATAACCTATCGCCTGTTTCCTCACCCTCGCTCCCTCGATCACAAACTAAAGGTTATTATGTATAGCAAATTATATATATTGTCAATTGATTTTAGGTTGGAACCTCGCCGAATGTTTCTAGAACACGTGTTTGATGTCTAACAATGCCTGTTGGTATGTACTGAAATAGCGGCCATTTTTCATTTTATGTCCTTGAATTTGATCTATTAGATTACTTTATATGAAGATTATCATATTCTAGCCTATCATTAGCTTAATTCCTAGCTGAATTCCTAGTGTGTTCATGTTGCTGAGATGTGGTTTTCATGCCACTTTCTCACTTGTTTGTCCTCTAGTGTAATAAGGGACAGTTGTCCCAAAGGTAGGGTTTTGGGGATTAGAGCCGCCCATCATGGAGGCATAAATGTCATTTTTGGTTATCTTGCATCTGCTGCTATTCTTGTTGATTTCACCTTATTTCTTGCATTATTGATCATGTGTTCTGCTACAGAGGTATTGTCCTGCTTTATAACGGTCAAGATAAAATCCTTTAACCTCAACAAACACAGAACTTGATGGAGGTTTGGTTACTAAAATGTAGAACATCTATAAGGTTGTGATCGATTGACAATTTGATATTGTCTATAATAATACGGTGTAGTATAGATCGCATCTTGCATTTCTACTAAAGTTTGCAGTTTATGTCAAATGCTATGGAGCGATTTGTTCCTTGATTTTGTAGATGACATGGCTGAGATACAAACTGCTAAATCTTTGCAATTTTGACACTATTAGCACAAGAAGAGCCGCAAAAGATAACTTCGCTTCTGCTTCCAAGCTTGGTGAAGGCGGTTTTGGTTCAGTCTACAAGGCAATCACCGTGTTTTCTTGATCATCCATTCATCCCCTCTTATAAGGGTCAAATGATGTCTTATAATCTACTCTGAAACTTAAATTAATGACAAGGAACGCTTCAAAATGAACAAGAAATTGTTGTTACCGGTAGAGGAATATCATACAAGAAAATCAACCTAGCCTATTTCATCATGTAAGTATTACATGAAGCCTTTGTTGTATAATCCTTTAAACTGCCTAGCTATAAAATGTACGGTCATTCCTTGTATAACTATTGCAGACTTGGAAGTAGGGATGGCAATTTCACCCGCACCCGACCCGAATCCGAATCACCCGACCCGAAAAAGTGGGTGAAAACCCGAAAAAAAGCGGGTGGAAAGTGGATGTGGGTGAAGTGGATATGGGTGGTGGGTCGGGTGGGGTGAAGTTTTTCTCCACCCGCACCCGATCCACCACCCGACCCACCACCCGCCACCCGACCCGACCCGTATAAAAATATATATTTTTTTATATAAAATATATATATATATATATATATATATATATATATATATATATAATATAAAAAAAATATATACACTTTTGTAAACCCTAAATTCTCTTCGCAAAGTTCCCAACTTCCCTTCATCCTCTCGTGTTTTAGACTATTTATTTTAAGACTTTTTTTTTTTTTTTTATGACGTGGGGGTTCCGAGGTTGTCGACTAATCCCCCACGGGTCCGAGCCCTAGCCTGCAAAGGACCCGAACCGGGCAAGCCAGGCGGCAAGCCACCAGGCAGGCTCACCCAAGCCAATGAAGGCTTGAGCACCCACTTAATTACACAAAGTGTAAGTAATGGGATTTGAACCCTTGACCTCTTGCAAGGGTTACCTCTCCCTTAAGACTTATTATATGTGTTTAAGACTACTTATTTTTCTTATGTTATAGACTTATGATATGTGTTTAAGACTTGTGGATGTGTTGTTTAAGACTTATTGTATGTGTTTAAGACTTATGTATGTGTTTAAGACTTATTTAAGACTTAAATGTGTAAGATAATCATATTTTATATGGTGTTTTGTGTACCAAATTGATTGGAATTCAATTACATGCATTTAGGGGAAATCACCCACATTTTACCCATATCTCACCCATTTCACCCGATAGATATGGGCGAAGTGGATATTGGTGATGTGGATATGGGTGGGGTGATGGGTGAGAAAATGGGTCACCCATGGTGGGTCGGGTGAAATGGGGGTTCATCCACCCACCACCCGACTCATTGCCATCCCTACTTGGAAGCTATGGACCGAAGGAAATGCTTTAGAATTAGACATAATTGATCCAACATTGCTCAATAAGTATTCTCCTATATATGGCATGCATCCATATCGGCTTGTTGTGCATCCAAGAAGAACCCGGATCAAGACCAACCATGGTTAAAGTCATCTCAGTGCTAAATGGTATTCGACTGTCCCACCTAGGGACGGAGCCAGAAAATAATCGAGGGGGAGCTCAGGAATTTTTTTTTTTTAATATATATATATAAGATATGATTTTTGTTGTAAAGAATATATTAGAAATTAAATACATTAAATGTATGATTTAAATAACTATTTTAAGTTTAAAAGATTAAAAGGGGAATTTTATTTTGAATATATATATATATATATATATATATATATATATATATATATATATATATATATATATATATATATATAAAAGATATAATTTTGTTGTAAAGAATATAATAGAAAACACATTAAATGTATAATTTAAATAGCTATTTTAAGTTTAAAAAATTAAAAGGGGGGCTCGAGTCCCATAACAACTAAGCTAAGCACACTACTTGATTTTTTATTCAAATTAACTTTGTTAACCCTTAAATTATCAAAAATTACCAAAAAAATACATATTTTTAATTTCTTTTTTAATGTTTTCCTCCTACAGTCCTACCTAGGGGGCTCGAGTCACTTCATTCCCCCTTCCTCCGCCCCTGATCCCACCACAACCATCACCTCCACTAATCTTCAACTTTACCGAGCGGATGCTTCAGGAATCAAAACAAACATCTTTCTCACTGGATCACAAATCCAAAAACCTCACTCTGATACCAGTTTGTTGTAACGAGAACGATAAACAGACAATAAGATCAAATCTAAACCAATTAGATTCAAGACATACGTATTGTTTGTGTCTCTCGTATGCCGAGCCCTTGGGACACTGTCTGACTCGCTCTCTTTGCATTAATGAGTAGGCCTTGCCATTCACTTTTCTTGTTCCTTTGAACTCTACGCGGGTTTCATGGAAATTTTTTCCGCGGGAAAAGTCATCGATCGATGAATAATCTGAAGAAAAAATATAGTCAAAATTATTGACTAATGAATTGTTAAAAATTGATAGAGAATTGGCCAATATTGGTGTACCCTGTAATCGAGCAAATCAATAAAAAATCTAAGAACCAAAATTAATTTTAGTAGAAAGAATTAAGATATGCTGCTTTGAATAAGTTTTGAGTTGTGTGGACCAAAAATAAACGATATATATATATATATATAGAGAGAGAGAGAGAGAGGGGATAGTTCTCAAGGCTTATTGTGTGCCATGTGAACACATCTAGACCATTGATTTAGGAGAATCGGAGGGTTGAGATTATTCAGAAATATTGATTAATTAAAAATTAAAAATGGAAAAAACCATAAACAATCCAGCACACTGCGCGTGTATACACACTCCCAACCCTACTCCTATACCCCCACAATCGACAAATCTGCCCATCGGAGAAAGAGAAAGCTCAGAGGGCGATTATTCGACGCCGGCGCTTGGGACTCCGGGAGTGGAAGGCGGCTGCGCACCAAGACTCGCCATCTGCACCACCAGCACCGATCGGAAAAGCGCCGCCGATTGGAAGTCTACTGCGCACCACCGCTGTTAATTCTGGATTTGAAGGGATCGCCGATCTACACCACCGATTTGAAGCTATTCGATTTTATCAGTGGACGGGTAAACTGTTGCGGCGTCGACGAGGAGAGGACCACGAGGCAATTTGCAAGGGTGAACTAAATTAATGGGTAAGTTTAGAGTTTTTTTAGGTCAATTGGTCGTTGGATCGATGTGTTAGGTTAGGATTAGTCGATGAATACTGTGGTGGTATGATAATTGAATCAATTTGTGAGATTTTAGACCTAATTGAGAGAGATGAGAGGTCAATTATTGTCGACATCCCAATTGGGGTTTGTCATATTATTGTCAATTAAAGTCGGTTTTAGCACTGAATAATCCTTTGATACAATCGAATAATCTATCGATACCATCGAATAATCCATCGATACCATCGAATAATCCATCGATACCATCGAATAATCTATCCATAACTTCGAATAATCTATTTTTTAAGAAAAAATCACAATAACAATAATTTGATACAATCGAATAATCTATCGATACCTTTGAATAATCTATCGACACCGTCGAATAATCTAATAATCATTTGATACAATCAAATAATTTATCGATATCATTGAATAATCAATCGATGTCTTCGAATAATCTATCGATACCTTCGAATCATATATTTTTTTTTTAAAATTCACAATAATAATATATGGAGCGTTAATTAGAACAAATCATAATCTATTTTTTATAAAAATTCTTGATACATAATCATAACAAATCAAGATATATCCATAATGATTTTTTTTAATATAAAAAATGAAAATCGATACCCACATATACAAAATATCCAAACTAACACAAATTAAAACTGGACCTTTCACATAAAGATTTCTTTAAAAAAAAAATCGGGCCCCACATATAAAAATCAAAACCAACACAAAATAAAATCCGGAAGAAGTGTGCACACGCACCTTCCATGAGCAAGTGACTCAAAATAGCTTGTGGGTCCCAGCAATTTTTAATTAAAAAAAAAAGAAAAATACCTAATTATCACATCCATCCATTTCAATAGATCAACGCCCAAGAAGTGTTCACATGATACACAATAAGTCACCCATCTATCTATTTACCAATTCAGATGATACACAATAAGTCTTGAGTACATATGATCTATACTATATATATGTGTGTGTGTGTGTGTGAAGTGGTTCAAGAGTGCACACCCCTTAAGATATACCTTGTGCATGAATCATGTTCGTTGATTAAATGGAATGGATGGCCTAGGAATTTCCTTTTTTTTTATTCAAGATGTGGGTCCCGCCTGGGTAAAAAGCAATCACCCTCCTTCCACTCCCTTTGTGCAGTGCGTGAACTACAACTCCACCCACCCCCAATCTTTTTTTTTTTGGTTTTGTTTTTTGTAATCCGTTTTTAATTTTTTTTTTAAAAAAATATGAGGGAGGGATTTTTTGGTGGAATCACTGATTTAATTTGTTTTTAAAATTTGTCAATTCAACCGAATAATATTTCACATAATACCGAATAATATATATTTCATTTTTTCATCCATTTCAGATCAAATTTTTCCAATTCTACTGAATAATTTGTCCCATACTACCGAATAATGTTTGTGCAATAGAAACAACATTATTCAATAGAATGTATGAGTATTCAGTGGTACATGAATGATTATTCGGTCGTATATGAGAGGTTTTTATGATGTCTACTAAACTGAACGCTTCATATACCGACGAATAATAATTCAAATTTCACCGAATAATTAAAAACTCATTAACACTAACAACCAAAATTTGACTCATTCATCTGAATAATTAACGAATAGCATCCAAACTACATTTCATTCGAACGGAGGTCCAACTTAACACACCACCATGTCCCCCACCCCCACCCCAACCCCAGTACCCCACTCGGCCACTTCCACCCCCACCCCATCGTTGGTTTCAATTTTTGAGCTTTTCCGATTGGTCGTCCTCGCCCTCGCAGTCTCCGACTACTACTACGGCTTCATCTTCAAGAACAAGCAGCCTCTGAATTTGAATGCCTTTTGAAAATCAAACCCCAAACAAGCTACAGTATGAAATTGAAAGCGAAGGAAATTAAACGTAAATTGTGGATCAAATTGGAGCTTGAATTAGTAAGAATGCAGAGCGAGAGAGATACCAAAGATACCCGTCCAATCACAAGAACGAGAGAGATTGACAGATTCAGAGCTCCCTTCGACTGACAGAATTGACGGGGAGGAGAAATCGGAAAAGGGAGTGGAGGCGACGAATTGCTGGTTGGACGGGTGAGGCTCAGAGATGGCGGAGTCAGATGAGGGCGGTTTCCTTGGCAGAGGTTACAATGGCGAGATCCAGTTGCCTTGAAGCCATGGCAGACGCGATCCTCCTGCGAGGCAACACCAAGCCCACTGCCGGCGACATCTTCCTGTTAGGAAAAAGGAAAAAAAAAACATATCCGGCCAAATCCAGTTGGGATTGGACCAGAAATAGCCACCGTCGCCTACACCGTCACTTTCGCTCTTCACCGTCGCCTATGGAGCACGCCTAGGGTTGCGCCTCCGCCTTGCTTTGGCTCCACGGGTCCACAAGTGCCGGTGTTGAGAGGCAAGTGGCAGCGATTGGCAGTGACGTCGAGGGCGAAGAGGAAGGCTGGTTGCAGCAATTGGGAGGGCAGCGTGTCGAATCGATCAACGGCGGCTGCGGTGGTGAGATCTAGTCGAAGAAGATTGCCCTTCGCCGCTGCTGATAGCCCAAAGTCGTCACCAACCTTTTCATCTGGATTCGATTCACCGGTGTCGTCTACTTTGCCTTCGCCATCCTTCGTCGTCGTGGAATCGCCTCTCCAGTTTCCACCAGTCGTCGGTTGCTCTCTCTCTCTCTCTCTCTCTCTCTCTCTCTCTCTCTCTCTCTCTCTCTCTCTCTCTCTCTCTCTCTCTCTCTCTCTCTCTCTCTCTCTCTCTCTCTCTCTCTCTCTCTCTCTCTCTCTCTCTCTCTCTCTCTCTCTCTCTCTATATATATATATATATATATATATATATATATATATATAGAGAGAGAGAGAGTACCGGGAAGCAGGGGACGTCAGACCAACCCCTTTAACACACATGAATCAGAATGGACAAGAACTGTAAACCAGAGAGTCAAAATCAAGCAACCCAAACCAACTATCAGACACAAACAGAAGATAAAATAATCAAGCACAAAGAAAACCACATTTACGTGAAAACCCCAAAAAAGGGGAAAAAACCACAGGAGCCAGAAACTTCCACTATCAACAATAACAAGTTGGTACAATCTTCCCTAGACAAAGTTAGAGGTATACAACATTATCAAGCATCAACAAGCTTGGTCAAATCTCTAATTTTCATCACCCAATTGGTGGAAATCAACAAAACCCAAGAGATGACATTAGCAAGGGGATATGAGATTGGAGGCTCAAAACTAGGGTTGGAATGGTAATTGAAAATTACCATACCAACCGATTACCAACCGTACCAATAGGTCCTTGGTACCAAGAAGTCGGTAACCGACTGAATCGGTAACCGAAGTCTCGGTACCAAGGATAGTCGGTACGGTAACGGTATGGGCAACCCAAATACCGTGGTACCGTTGGTACCGAATATATATTTATTTATTTTTAAAAAAAATATATATATTTAATTTTTTTAAAAATAAATAAAATATCGTGGTACCGTTGGTACCAAGGATAGTCGGTTCATTTTCAAGCATAATCTGTCATTGGTACCACAGTGTATAAAACGAAAATCGAAGAATGAAAATAGTGGCTTCGGTTACCACGGTACCGACATTCGGTAACCGATACTTTCGGTACCGAAACTATTCGGTTGGTACGTGGTACAAAAAATCTCATACCGAGGGGTATCGGTACGGTACGTGGTAATGAAAACCATGGTACCGTACCATGCCAACCCTACTCAAAACGACGATCCAACCGTACAAAATGAAGCATGTGATGAGGTGAACAACATACCAGAAAATCGTCCCAATCGGAGGTCGTTTGTTCGTCGATCGGGGCGCTTCAAAATGGGTTGAACAAGGGCATACGAATTTCTCTCCAAAACTCTCTCTTTTCTCCCTTTCTCACTTTTTATTTTCTCTCCCTTACTTTAAAGAAGGTAAAACTTCACATGGTAAAAACCACATGGTAAATAGTTCATTGGACTCTTCCCTCGTATAGGACGGAAACCCAACAATATAAATATAAATATAAATATATATATATATATATATATATATATATATATATATATATATATATATGTATATATGTATATATATTTAATATGATTTCATTTTCAAATTAAGGATCGATCGGAAGTATATGGCTATCCCTGTGGCTGTGATCGTCTTCTTAACAACTCTACTAATCGCAACACAATATGGCTCTGCCGATCAACCCACAAAACCCACCCTCATATTTGCGTCAGGCGTTGTTAATTCCAGCAGCTCCACATACTATAAAAACACCAAAGCCGTGCTGTCTGAGCTCCGGCAACAAGGAAGTGTGTATCCGTACAACAACGCCACCTCCGGCTCAGGCGCAGACAAGGTGTACGGCCAGTATTACTGTGGCGGCGACGTCAGCGCCCTGCTCTGCAGCGAATGCATCAAGGAGGCCGCGGATACTCTTATGAGGGGGGAGTTCTCACACTCCCCATCCGGCACTGCATCCTACCGAGAGTGCAGACTCAGCTACGACCACCGATCTATGAATAGCATCGAAGATAGCGGTATGCTTTGCACGAGAAGCATAGCCAACGTGACTGATCCGAAGAGCTTCTCTGCTTTGGTGGGAAACACCATGAGCCGGCTCATACAGGAGTCGGCCTACGGGGGCAAGTACCTTCGGTTCTCGACCTGGGAAGGGCGGGTGTCCGATTTTGAGACTGTGTATTGCGAGATGCAGTGCAACCCTTACTTGAATGACACTTCGTGTGAGAGTTGTCTTCGGTCTGCTTACAATACGATTCATGTTGATTGTGGGATGCTGCACTCAAATTCGAGTCAAGTGTTATACCCCAACTGTCACCTGATGTACAGAGTTAATGCCACCGATTTCGAAAAGCTATCACTTGCCTCCCCTCCGACGACTCCGATTTCTCAATCCCCTCGACCTACTAAAGCTCAATACAATCTCTTTACCAAAGGTACGTGAATGGAAAAAAAGTATTCAAAGTGTCTCATCTAAGGAAAATAATATATATTTATATTATTAGGATTTAATTAGATTAATTATTTCTATTATTTAGTATTAGAATTAGGCTAGGTTGTTAGAGTAAATCTCTCCTCACCTTCTCCGTTACTTCATTTTACCCTCTATGTATTTCCTTCTACTAATGAATAGAAGGTGTGTTCTTCCACACCAATTCTTAATATGGTATCCGAGCTTTTAGCCTAATGGCTTTGATCCTCCAATTTCCGCCTCCGGGCAACTATCCCCCAACTTTCAGCACAAATCACTGCTCCGGCATGTTGCCCAGAAACATATTCAACACGGCTTAGGCCACCACAAAACCGCCTCCGGACAATCTAAACTTGGCTATGACCATTACAAAACCGCTTCCGCTTGCCTTCCACACTAACCAAAATTTTGGCTTTTGCCATCCAAATTTCGGCCAAAACCATGTCGGCCTTATATTCTTGCTTTTCATTGGCCAAAACCCATTTCGGCCACACAAAATTGTCTTCGGGCTAATCCAATTTCGGCGCTTGCCACCATCAAACAACCCCTAGAAACCTCCTTGATGCCTCTTCCATGGCTTCCTAGTCCTACCACCACCTTCACAAAACTCTCGCTATCGCACCACCCAGGTCACCCACCATTGTTGCTGATCATACTGCGAGCACTACCCCGACCGATCGAGGCCCACCACCGCCTCTACATACTTAGTGCGCAACGTCATCATGTGGCCATCGCATTTGAACATATTGAAATGATTAATTAGCATTTGCTAATTAAGCACACAAGAGATCACTTCCACGATTACAGATTGGATGCAAAGTCAACCCAAGCCTAGCCACTCAGCCGTTGTATCTGCCACCAAGGACCCGCACCGGACTCCCTGCAAACCCCCATGACTGCCTGTGCTCGCCGTCTCCGCCGCATTCAGACATCGGTATGTCGGAAAAGACCACCGGTGTTGGCTGCTTCTGTCACTACGTTGTCGCCGCCTTTGGGAGGGACCAACATTGTCCTTGTCGACGGTCGAAGCCACCTCTGTTGCCAAACAATCACCACATGGGTCAACCAAATTGTAGCCTCCGTACCAACCGATCAGGGCGATTGAGCGCAATTCAAGGAGTAGTCCACAACCTCAACCTCCCCACCAGTCCGCCATAAAACCTATCGAAATTTCCCGCGACGTCCGTGGCTGGCCCTTGATGTCCGGGATTATGGGCAACAATTTAAAAATATAAAAAAATCATGGTTTATTTCATATTTATCCAGTTCTAAGCTTTCGGTATCTCTCGTTTTAACTGCAGGGAAATATTAGGAAAATAATATATATTTATATTATTAGGATTTAATTAGATTGATTATTTCTATTATTTATGATTAGAATTAGTCAAGATTGTTAGAGTAAATATCTCCCCACCTTCACCATTACTTCATTGTACGCTCTATATATTTCCTTCTACTAATGAATAGAATGTAAGAGCTAGGAAAAGCTGATAATTTGTTATTATGGATTCATCCCAATATATAATACATGAATGGAGATGCTTAAGGCTTAAGATAAACCTAAAATATATCTATCCTAATATAAAGGATAGACTGTAAAGATATCTTAACTAAACGAATCTAACTATCCTTAACATGCCCCTTCAAGCTGGACGGCGGGACGGAAAGACCAAGCTTGGGAATCAAGGTCTGGAACTTGAACCACGGCAACGACTTAGTGAGTACATCAACCAGCTGATCATTGGTGGAGACATAGGCAACACGAAGAAGACAATTTTGAACAAGTTCACAAACAAAATGAAAAGCCATGCCAATATGTTTCATTCGGGAGTGAAAAACTGGGTTGGAGCTAAGGCTTTTAGCACCCAGATTATCACAGTACAGAACTGCTTGACGCGATGGACGGACTCCGAGCTCATCAAGAAGAGAGGTGATCCAAACAAGCTCGGCACAGGACTTAGCCAACGCACGGTACTCGGCTTCAATGGAGGAGCGGGCAACCGATTTCTGTTTCCTAGAGGACCACGAGATAGGCGTGGACCCAAGGTACATCAAGTAACCTGTAGTAGACGTGTAGTCATCTTTATTGCCAGCCCAATCGGCATCAGTGAACCCATGAAGCGCAAGCGGTAGGTGACGACTGATAACAATTCCATGAGAACTAGTGCCTTGAAGATACCTAAGAAGCCGCTTCAGAGCACTCCAATGAGCGGTAGTAGGTTCATGCATGAATTGAGAGAGCTTGTTGACCGCGAAGATGATGTCCGGACGAGTAAGGGACAAGTATTGCAGAGTCCCAACAGCAGCTCGAAAATCAGTGGGAGAGTTGAGAATAGTACTCGAAGTCTTCTGGAGGACAGAGGCGGAGCACATAGGTGTTGAAATGGGATTTGAATCAGCCATGTTCATGCGGTGAAGAAAGTCTTGAATATACTTATGCTGGTTCAGAAACAGACCCTTAGGATGCGGGTGAACCTCGACACCAAGAAAATAGGTAAGAGGTCCAAGATCCTTAAGCGAAAAACGAGTAGACAGCCACTGAATCACATCGGCAAGAGCTACAAAGTCGCTTCCAGTGATGATGATGCAGTCAACATAGACAAGTAAATAGAGAACAAGATGGTGGCAGCAATAGACGAACAGAGACGAGTCTGCGACAGAGTTGATGAAACCAACTTGAAGAAGGAAGTTCTGTAACTCCATATACCAGGCACGCGGTGCTTGTTTGAGACCATAGATTGCCTTCTTCAACTTGCAAACATGATGAGAAAGAGCTCTGTCAACGAAGCCCGATGGTTGAGCCATGAAGACTTCTTCTGTCAGTTGGCCTTGCAAGAAGGCGTTGTTGATGTCGATATGACGGAGTGGCCAGCCAGAAGAGACAGCCAATGCCAGCACAGTACGCACAGTAACAAGCTTAATAACCAGACTGAATGTCTCAGTGAAGTCACAGCCAGGGCGTTGATGAAAACCCTTAGCAACCAGACGTGCTTTGTACCTGTCAAGGGACCCATCCGGCTTGTATTTGACTCGAAACACCCACTTACAACCACCCACATTCGGTGTTGTATCAGGCGGAACAAACTCCCAAGTGCCATCAAGGCTTGGGTAATGGTGGCTGGTTCACGATGGGTAGCGGCATGGGCATGAAGGTTTAATTTCTGAATGGGTTTAAAGATATTGTTTCGAGAGCGTGTAACCACTCCCGGCTGATGATGTGCAGGCTCAGTCTCGGGCGTAGAATGAGGGACGGGGTAGATGCGGAAGCAGGGGATGGGACAGAGGAAACCTCTGGGGTAATGGGGGAGTCCGGAGATGGTGGAGTGGCCGATTAGTGAGGGGGAGTGCCGGCTCAATGGGGTGGCAAGGGAGGAGGGGTGGCAGCTGGAGGTGCCGGTGCGTCAGGGGGCGGCGCAGGAGCAAGGGGGATGTTGAATGGAGCCCAAGCCGAACTGTCATGGGTAGGGCTAGACTTGTCATGGCAGGGTTCCAGGGGAGGGGAGTGAAACGGGAAAACATGCTCGACAAATGTGACATGGCGAGATGTATAGACACGAAATATGGTGGGATGAAGGCAGTAGTAGGCACTCTGGGATAGGGAGTAGCCAACAAAGACACATGGTATGGACTTTGGTTCAAGTTTATGCTTGGTGTTGGGTCTCAACCAGGGGAAGCACAAGCACCCAAATGATTTGAGCTTTTGGTAATTCGGGTGAATCTGAAAGAGGGAATGGTAAGGAGAGGAGTTGTGGATGGTGGGTGTAGGCATCTGATTGATGAGGTAGACCACTGTTTTGAAGGAAAAAGGCCAAAGGTTTTGAGGTAGGCCAGAGTGAGCCATCAGGGAGAGGCCTGTCTCAACAATGTGTCGATGACGACGCTCAGAGAATCCATTGTGCTGAGGAGTGCGGGGTGGGGAGGTGATATGAGAGATGCCATGAGTCGCAAGGAACGAGGCAAGAGCAATGTATTCACCTCCATTGTCAGAATAAAGGATTTTAATTTTGGAGCGAAAGTAATTTTCAACTAAGGCTTTGAAGGCAATAAAGACCTCTTTGGTTTCCGATTTCCACTTGAGAGGATAGAGCCAAATGTATCTAGTAAAGTGGTCGACAAAGATGACATAATAACGAAAACTATCACGTGACAAAATCGGAGATGACCATACATCAGAAAAAATAACTTCCAAGGGAAAAGTAGATGTAATTGAGGAATTATAAAAAGGGAGTTTATGACTTTTGTGGAAAGCACATGAAGTACATGAATCTGAAGATGCAAAACAACCTAACTGAAAATTGGAATGTAAGAACTTGACGATAGACTTGGAGGGATGGCCCAACTTGTGATGCCAAGAAGCGCCACTCGAGGGAGTCACGGTTGTAAGGGCGAGAGGCGAGACGGGGAGAGGCCAGGAGTAGACGCCATCGACACAAGGACCACTAAGAAGAACGGTTCCCGTTGGGAGATCCTTCACAAGAAAACAGAAGGGTAAGAATTCAACCGAAAGACTGTTTTGAGTGATAAACTGAGACACGGAAATGATGTTTTGAGAAATTTGTGGAACATGGAGAACATTATCAAAGGTAAAGGAGTGCTAGTGCGTTTTGAAATCGAAGTGACCAATGTTTGAGATTGAGAGACCCTTACCATCACCAATTTGGAGGGTGTCATGACCTTCATAAGGATAGTAGGACGCGAGGTTCTACAAGTCATAGGTGACATGGTGGGAGGAGCCACTGTCTAGTAACCATGGATTGGTGGAATTGATGGCAAGGTGTGCCTGTGGTAGTGGGCGCGGAGCATAGGGCGGTGGGGACGGAGTGCCCGCTGGGTGTTGGTTCTGGTTCCGGTTGGAGGAAGGAGGGCGAAGGTGCGGGGCTGCCTGACGAAAGCTCGGGCAAGCGGCGATGACGTGACCCCGAACACCACACCACTGGCAGACACCAAGGAAGGGGCGAGACTGATATGGTGGAGTGTCGGACGGTGGCTGGGTAGGAAAGGTCGGATTTTGAGGAGGGCGAGGGGTGTATGGTTGGGACTGTTGGTTCGGCCAAGAAGGTGGTTGTGTGGGGGTTTTGGTTTTTGAGCGATTCTTGGACTGCATCGACATGGCGGTGGTCGGCGAGGAAGCGATATACATACCTTCTGGCTTTAGTTGAAGCTTCTTCTGAATAAGCTTTTCATGGAGTTCCTCAAACGGAATGGGCGTGTCCCTGGCATAGACATCGTCGATGACAGATTGGAACGAGGCATCTAAACCATTGAGCACATACTCGACGATATCCTCCTGGTCCTGCTCTTTGCCGAGAGAGGCAAGCAGGTCAGTGTTTTGTTTGATTTGTTGCATAAACTCGTTGATAGTCTGAGAGCCTTTCTTCATGTACCGGAGTTTGTCCTTGACTTGATGAATGTAGCCCCTGGAAGGTTTGTAAAAGGTGTTGGCGAGAGTCTTCCAGGCCTCCTGACTGGTGGTAGCACGAGTGACGAGCGGTGCTACGGACGGAGACAGAGTGCCGACTAGAGCGCAAAACAAAAGTTTGTCTTGGTGCAGCCATGTGCTATAAGTCGGATTCGGATTCGGTGCATCCGCATTGGACGGATTGGGAATGGTTTCGGACGGCGCTGGATGGGAGCCATCAAAGAATTTGAACAACCCATATCCAATGAGAATCGATTGGATCTGGGTCTGCAAGATGATGTAGTTGGTAGAGGACAATTTGATAGCATTGTGAAATTGAACCACTATAAAGGGTTTAGTAGGTTCAGCATCATTGGGGAAGGTGTGGTTGGTGGCGGCTATGGCGGCTCACAGGCGGAGGTAGGGCAGCGGAAAAAAAAAATTAGGTTATTGTGGATCAGGCTCTTGATACCATGTAAGAGTTATGGAAAGCTGATAATTTGTTATTAGGGATTCATCCCAATATATAATACATGAATGGAGATGCTTAAGGCTTAAGATAAACCTAAAATATATCTATCCTAATATAAAGGATAGACTGTAAAGATATCTTAACTAAACGAATCTAACTATCCTTAACATAGAATGTGTGTTCTTCCACACCAATTCTTAACACTCAGATCCTCGCGGAAGTCAACCTAGTATTAGGGTTCTAAAAATCATGTCGCCACCTAGGTGCTAGACGGGAAGGCACCTATGAATTTTTAAGCACATGTCTCTAGGCCAAAATCTGCGTAGGTGCCGCCTAGACACTCTTAGGTCCACCTCGTCCCGTCTAGACCAACCTAGGTACCTCTTAAGCCTGTCTAGTTTTGCGATTATTCAGTTTTAGACTTTTTTTTTTATCTCCAAGTCGGGAAGTATTTGCTTTTGAGTCAAACCTATGGTATTGGAGTTTATGGAGTTTAGAGTTGCTAATTAGATGCATACTTTTGCGTTTATTTAGTTTAGGGTTAGTGAAACACCGCAAATTTGATTTTATGATTGATATTATGGATTATTATTATATTATATGAATTATTGATATGGGTTATAGGTTAAAATATAAGGTAATAATCAAGTTTATTCTAAATCCGCCTAGGTAGTTGGGTGCAACCTAGTTGGAATATGGTAATAATTAGGTTTTAGGATGAAATCTTACTAGACCAATTGTAGTTGTTGGAATATGTGTTGTCCCAAATTAAAAATACTGAAATGTCTTGAATAACATATAAGTTTGACGAACTACTCCTCTCAATGTCAATTGGTTTTTAGATGAAACCTATTTGGTTTGTGTTTTCTTCGTACCAGGAAAGTCGAGGAACAAGCAACGAGCTGCTCTGTTTGTTGCTCTACCTGTGACAGTGATGTTACTTCTCTGTGCCGCATGTCTTTCGGTTTTATATCAGATGAAGAGAAAGCAAGCTTCTGAGGGTATGTGAATGCAAGTTAAATTGAAACTCATGCTTTAATTAACCTCAAATAGATATTAATATATTAAATCAAGTAGTAATATGAATCATTATATATACATACTGAGGGGAACAATTCAGTTAGAACTTTATTTCATGATGTTGCAGAAGAGGATAGCATGGCTGAAATAAAAAATGTTGAAGCCTTGCAATTCAACATTACTACAATAAGGACGGCAACAGATCACTTCTCTGTTGCTTCTAAGCTCGGTGAAGGCGGATTTGGTTCAGTCTACAAGGTAATATTTTCAGCTTACCAAAATCATTAGGAGCTTGAAACTGGGTTGATTGAGCCACTGACCGAGTTATATTTATCATCGTACATTTAGCACACCATTTAATTTGGGAACCAGATTTATTACATAATGAATCTAGTTCATATTTAAGTTATACTTCATTGACCATAATGTTAAACATTAACTGTCCTCTCATTTTTCATACAAAATTTGTTTCATTCCTATCATTTTAACAAATGAGCTCTAAGTTTCTAGGGAATGCTTCCAGATGGACAACAAATTGCTGTGAAGAGACTCTTTCAAAAGTCTCAAGCAGGAGTTGAAGAGTTCAAGAATGAAGTCATCTTTGTCGCAAAACTACAACATAGAAATCTGGTGAAACTAATAGGATATTGCCTCACGGGACGTGAGAAGCTACTTGTCTTTGAGTTTTTGCCTAATTTAAGTTTGGATAATTTTCTAAATGGTATAAAAGAACTCACTCTTAGATCAGTTCATTATAAACATTTTAACTCTTAAGGGTACTCAACTCATTTCAACCCTTGCAGATGCATACAAGCGTGAGGGTTTAGACTGGACGATAAGATATCAGATCATATTTGGAGTTGCAAGAGGGCTTTTATACCTTCACGAGGATTCTCGCCTCAAAGTTATACATCGAGACCTTAAACCCAACAATATCTTGTTAGATGCGGCGATGAACCCAAAGATTGCTGATTTCGGGCTAGCAAAATCCTTCAACCTTGATCAATCGATAGCCAATACGCACACTATTGCCGGAACATAGTAAGCTCCCTACTTCATTCTTTTTATGTGTATATATTGGGCAAGGAAAAGTGTTGCGTATAATGAAAAAGTATTTCATTTTAATTAGCTCCGTTCTGATTGCATTTGTAGTGGATACATGTCTCCAGAATACGCGATGCATGGTCAAGTCTCAGCTAAATCGGATGTCTATAGTTTTGGGGTCATTGTTTTGGAGATTGTCACCGGTAAGAGAAACATCATCCAAGAAAACCAACCTGGCCTATTTCATCATGTAAGCATAGCATTCTTTGTTTTCTTTAATTTCATGGAAAACTTTGTCGTCGTTCCCCAGATGACGTGTAATTGTGAGACTTAATTGGACTAACCATTGCAGACATGGAAGATGTGGACGGAAGGAAATGCTTTAGACATAATTGATCCGTCATTGATGAACAATTTCTCCGCCGAGGAGGCAATGGCATGCATCCATATTGGCTTATTGTGCATCCAAGAAGAACCAGGATTGAGACCTACCATGGGAAAAGTCGTCTCAGTTCTAAATGGTAATTTCACCACTCTCCCAAAGCCATTGCCTCCACTGATCTTCACTTTCGATGAAGATGGTTCGGGAATCAAATACGCTTCAACATTGATCAAACCGGAAAGTTTAGGACATCATACACAAAACGAAAGATACCGATCTCAGTAGAGCCGATTGTAGCATTTTTGTAAGAAGTCCGATTTTTTGTTATTTGATTTTCCATGAAAGATTAATATTTTTTTTACAGTAGACACGCATTAGGAAGGCTTTGCTGAAAAAACAAGGCTCTTCCTTGAGCATCTTACTAGATGATGTTACAAAGCTCCCTATTAAAAGGGAGAGTTGACAAATTACAATTTCCTCTACTTTTAGCAATATAATCTGCTACCTTATTTGCTTCTCTATAACAATGTCTGAACTGAATATGATCAAAGGAACCTGAGAGTAGATTTATCTTCTCCACATGCCGCATAATTTTCCACTTGATATTACTACTTTCTCTAATCTCCTTTGATAACTCCACTCCCTTGATGAGAATCGGAATAAGTTTCAAAGGCTTTGACAGTTAGTCTGTGTCAAAGGTCTTGAAGCTACAACTGTGTTGATGAAACACAAAACCTGTTCTCTATGATATTATGCTCGAATATTATTTTATATTATTATATGCTTCCAGATATTCATACTAACGTTTCAGGAAGTTTTTCAAATATTATCTCCTTCCAAAGTCGAAAAGTGAAGAATGACACAATCGGAGATCATGGCTTCAAAAGTTTCCAAGTATAGAAGATCTCGAAGATAGCCATGATCAGCCTAGCCGTTGAAGAGAAGATTCTTTGTTGGAGGCGCCGATTTGTTCTCTATAAAAGAAAGGAAGAAGAGAAGACAGAAGTACGTTCTTGGAAAACAAGCTCTCATTCATACTCAAGCCTTCAAGTGAAATCTGTCTTCCTCGTGTGCTCTATGCTAGTTCTTAAGAGTCTGTTATTTCATTTCAAAGCATTTGAGAGTTACACTGTGAGCTTATAGGATATATTTCGAGAGAGTGTTATACTCAAGAGTTTGTAACTCAGGAAGTAGACACTAGGCGATTGATTCACTAAGTGTAAGAGGATTGTACTAGATAGCTGAGAGAGGTGGGGCTCTTCTAGATTGGTCTAGGACTCCAAGGGAACGCGAGTTGACTAGATTGCAATTGTATAGGAGAGAGGCTTCTCGGTGGGCTATTAGGATCCTAAGTCTCGTGAATCAATAAAAATCGGTTGAATCCTAGGGTTGTGGAAGAACCCTAGGCGGGGACGTAGGCCAAGTTCTTGCCGAACCTCGTAAATAATTCATCGAGTCCTTTGTTTACTGATTTACCTTATTTCCGCACTTGTTCGATTTGTATAACTTACTTGTGATTCGGGTTTTACAGAAGATTAAGTCTAAACTCAAAGGGTTTTGCACGAGCTTCAAAAGTCTTGAGAGTACTCGCGAAAAACCGGCATACTCTATTCAACCCCCCTTCTAGAGTATCATTATATTACTTTGTTATACTTTATCGAACCTTCAGCCTTTATAACTTCCAAGTTGTCCCCTTCAATGATGACTTTTCGTAATCCTTTGGAGATAGCTTGTTGCATTCCTACACGGACTGCAAAAGCCTCTGTTTGGAGAACTGAACCTTGTCTTGTCTCCTGATGAAAAATATCAATAACCTGACCATCGGAGTCTCTAATGACTCCCCCACACCCTCCAATGAAATTAATCGACCCATCTACATTAATTTTGAGGATGGCTCCTTGTGGTTTATTCCATTTAGCTTTTGGTCTTTTGGTTAGGACTTGGTTTTTTCCATATTTACATTTGTCAAACTCCAATTTGTAATAGTTCATATAGTTTTTTGAACCATAGATGTTGTAGCCTCCAATTTTATTATTGTTAAAAATGATTTTGTTTCTAGTTTTCCATATTGTTTGCCAAATGAAAAAAAGATCTTCAAAATGTGAGTTTTCATGTCTAATCATCATAATATCTTCTATCGACGGGTTCCTTCTTTTTACGCTAAGGAAGGATTTACATATTAATTGTTCATATAACCCAAGATTACTAACTGAGTGGTTCGACATTTCATAAAAAGATGACGAGTATCCTCATCTTCAGAGTCACATAGGCAACACTGAGATGGGACTTTATTAATGTACCTATTTTTCCTAGCCTTTGTTGATAAACCATCAATCACTATCTTCCAAACCAAATTCTTTAATCTAGGTGCATGGTATTTTTAGTTTCCAGATCCAGCTATAGTCAGTTTCACCTTGTTGTCTAAGGCTTATTGTTTTGGTCATGGATTCAGTTGTGAAGCTTCCGTTGGGATTTTGTTTTCAAATTAATTTATCCGCAGTATCTCATTCTGGAATTTGAATTTCTAATTTTTTTAATTATGTGTTGAGGGAATAACTGATTTAAGATTGTTAAATTCCATTTTTTTTTTTTTGTTGAGTGATTAGTTGTGCTACTTTTATTTTGGGGTCATGATGATTCTGGTGGTCAATTAGAACTTGATTAGAGATTGAAGGGTCATCCCATACATTGATAGATTCCCCATTCCGATGACCCAAAGGAGGCCGTAGTGGAACTGATCTCGTAGTTGCAATAATCTTCCAAATTGCCATGAAGTGTTTTGGTTCGACCTTTGTCTAATTGTTTTGGATTGGAGATATATTTAATTTATAACTCTAACCCAAATTTTATTTTGGTTCGTATATAACTTCTAAAGTAACTTCATCTGCAAGCTTATGTTCATTTCTTCAGCAGTTTTAAATCCAAGACCCCCTTGACTTTTTGGTTTGCATATATTCTTCCAACTGGTCAAGGGGGTATATATATAGTTGTGATTGTAGTTTATTTCAGAAGAATTGTTTATTGACTTGATCAATTCGGTTGAGGATTCCTTTTGGTAATAAGAAACTTTGCATTAGATAGTTTGTCTTGGAGCTGAGATTAACTTGAATAAGGACAACTCTCCGTGCCTGGGAAAGTGTGGATGCTTTCTATCTTGATAATTGTTTTTTAAGGTTGTCAATAGTCTCTTCAAAGACACAATTTTTTACTCTTCCACTGACAAGAGGAATACCTAGGTATTTTTCTAGCGTTTTTTACATTAGAATTTGCATTTGTTGAGCTAGAGATTTTGCAAGTGTCATATCAATATTTGCAGAAACCTGAAATGAGCTCTTGCTATAGTTTATCACTAGACCAGACAAATTTGAGAACTTATTTATCATATTTTGAATAGTACGAAGACTCTTATGTGAAGCATTTGCGAAGATAATTGTCTCATCTGCAAACGTGAGGAAGGGAATCGGAGTTCCATCTTTTGTTAATTTGATTCCAATCAAGGGGTCTTCCAGGAGGGCTTCTTCATGTAGTACTCTTGCTAAATTTTCCATGACAATAACAAAAATGTAGGGTGCAAGGGGATCCCTTTGTCTAATACCTCTGCTTCGTTTGAATTGCTTACCCTGACAGTTATTTACTAGAACCGAGAAGGTTATGGTACGTAGTAATACATTTCATTACCCAGTCTATTCATTTGGAATGGAATCCAAACTTAATAAGCACTTCTTCTATATAATTCCAATTAATCTTATTGTAAGCTTGCTTGTCGCACGGTCAATTTCTCGCCAAACACACGGTGACAGCCAAAGTTCTCAAAACGGCAAAGATGATGTCAGCCACAGTTCTCAAAACTGTGAGAATTCTTATATCCACGGTTCTGAAAACCGTCGCTAGAGTAGTTGCCATAGTTGCTCAAATCGTGAAAATGTTTACGGTGGCCTAATGCGTTGGGAAGACACAAATTTCCTACAGTTTTCAAAGTTGTGGCCAGGTGATATTTGACCGGAATCTCGCAGACGGTAGGGAGGCAGGCCTAGGTCATCGGGAAGACGCGTCGTAGGTTACAGCTCTCCCACAGTTTTCAAAATTGTGGCCGCGTAAGAATTGGGCTACTGGGCTTCAATTTTCTTGGGCATTTTTTCCCTGACTTGTGAAGCTGCCAACATTTTTACGCTTTTCAATTCCGTGGTCTTCTTGATTTTTACGGTTTTTAAAACTAAAACCATGAAAATTCCTACGGTTTTCAAATTAATTAGGCTAAAGTTTCCCATTGATTTAAATGTAAAACATATAGTTTGATTTTTAAAGTTGATGTTAATCTTGGGTTGATAGTTTGTTTTTGTTTTTTTGTTTTTTTTTTCTTTTTTTAGATCCTTTCCAGTTTAAGTGGGTTTTGCCCACTCTACATCTGGATCGGGTTACTGTAGGCCCATTTAAGGGTTGACCCTCCCACTCACAAGCGTCTCCATGTTTCCACGAGGATTCGAACTTCGAACCTCGAGGCATGGGATGTTTTTTTTTCTAATATACTATCTCTGTTTAACAATATAAGTTCTTTTAGATTTTGCACGGATTTTAAGAACCTAAAAAATATGGTAAAATAATAAACTTTTTTATCAAATTTTTTTAATAATTTGATATTACTTATCAGTAAGAAGTACGAATAAAAAAAAAAAGTGAGAAATCTAAAATTATTTTTAAAAAAATTGATAGAAAAGTTCATCTTTTACTATAATTTTTAAGTTCTTAAAAACATGTAAAATCTAAAAGGACTTATATTGTTGAATGGAGAGAGTATGATACAAGTGCCATACATATTGCTTAGGATTTATTTGTTGGGCAGAGCAGTAACGATTAAAACTAGACAACTTGCAATGTCTGTTTTTCTCGTCGTCTTCCTAACAACTCTCCTTGCAAAACTTGTTTCCGACGCCGGTCATTTTGTCGAAAACAGCTCCTCCGATCCTCATGCGAGAACAACCGCAAGGTTGTGTTGTCTGTGCTCGGGCAACATGCAACCGTGCGTGTACCCGTTCTACACAGGGCCGTTCCGATGTTTTCGGAGGCCCGGTGCGGTATTTAGAATAAGGCCCTTTATTTTTATTTTTTTTCCATGCTTTGTTACTATCATAATTATAATTTTTAGGTTAAAAATTAAATAAATATCAATTATATTACCTTTTATAATTGTATAACTTATTATGATATCGAAATGCAACTAATTAATGGAAAAAAAATTAAGCTAAGACTAGAGAGTTGGGAGTCAGCAGGCCCAACAAAAATAAAACACTATAGAGTGGGGAGTCAGGCCCAACAAAAATAAAACCCATTTTGCAATTCCGAGGATTCGAACATGCATTGGTTGCATTCCCTAGCAAAACCTACACCACTACGCCACTTCGTTTTACTTAATCACACGCCACGTTTTTTATATATACTAACATTATATGTATTGGGCCCCCAAAAATTCCGGGCCCTGTGCGAACGGACCGGGTGAACCGCCCACCAGCCGGCCCTGGTTCTACAACACCAGCGCTCAGGGGCGGAGCCAGGAAAAAATTCAGGGGGGGCTCGCCTATTTTATCGGGATTTTTTTTTGAATATATATAAGATACATTTTTTTTTGTAAAGAATATAGTAAAGAACACATTAAATATATAATTTAAAAAGCTAAAAGAGAAAAAAAAATCCATAAAATGAAGCCATGGGGAATTGAACTCAAGGCCTCATCCTTTATATTCACACCTCATACCAACTAAGCTAGACATACTTATTGATTTATTACTCTTTTTAACTTCTTTTAACCCTTAAATTATCAAAAATTACAAAAAAATACGTATTTTTTATTTTTTTTTACGTTTTCCCCCGACCCAGGGGGGCTCGAGCCACCTCATGCCCCCCTCCCTCCGCCCCTGCCAGCGCTACATGGACGAATCTAGCAATTTTTTCGAAGTGGGAACAATTTTTTATGGATAATTTTTATATTATTTTTATAAGAAATAATTTTAGAAAAAATTATATAAAGAGAATAACTTAAATGACTTTGAACTATATACGTCTGATGATTTAGTTGAGACTTGAACATGCATCGCGTATTCCCGAGACATGTATCTACTGCAATGTATTGTAATTAATGACAACACTGGTGACAGTGGCGGATCCTGAAGTGTTTAGTTGAGGATGCGAAAAATTGATCTCTAATTTTTTTTCGAAAAAATCATCAATATTTGAAGTTTTCGGGTTTAATTATAGTATTAAGTTATGAAGTTTAACAAATAATGAGTATGATAGAAGTGTATTAATTTGGTAAATGATGTGAAAAACAATTTATATATATCGCTTCAGTTTTGAAACGTTTTTACTCAGTTATCGGATTTAAGCTTATAATATATCAAATCGAAGCTATTGACGAGAAGAATATGTATACTAAATTTCATTTTTGATTGAGGGGGCGACTGCCACCCCCGGTACTCTAAAGGATCCGCCCCTGACTGGTGCACCATCTCAAGAGGGATAATAACTGAACTAATATACGTACTAACAGGGCATGCTTATGTATTAGGGGAAGCATAGAAATGAAATGACGGAGAAGAAGGTAACACACTGAGACTGAGGCTGGTTAATGTTTTTACAAGCAGTTTAGGTCGAAGTTTTCCATTGAAGCCGATTTCGAAAATACACATTAATCCAGTCCAATCTATATATGCAACTCTACGTGCCTCACACGGTCACACTTTTCGTCTTACCCTTAACATAATAATACTATAAGCTTCGGATCGGATCGAGCACACAACACATATTGTAATGTCATGCAAATTTAGCCACAACCTTCACCAAACTAGTGTGTTACGGTGTTACCTACCAAAAGGCCCCGAAATAACCTAACCATACACATATATTAACACTATGTATTAATTTCGTCATTCCCTCCCCAATCAAGAATCAACCATTCATAAATAACGCAAGCATCATGGTTTTCGGCTCTCGGATCTTTTCTTCTCCGAGTAGTAGATCGAGGTACGTAGTAAGACTGGCAAATTGAAGTTTTGTTCTACTTACTTTACTTCCTCGGCATTATATATCTCATGATTGTACATGTTTTGATTTGTAGCCTTAGCTCAATCAATTCCAATCTAGAGACAGGTCGATTAATAGATCTCCAAAGCGATAACTTTGAAGCTAATTTGTTTGATTCATTCATATTTTGTTGAACCTAACTTTGCCTTCTTGTTGGCTCTTCCATTTTTGTAGCCCTCTGGAGTCCTGATTACCAGTCGTTTATCGCAAGATCGTGCTCGTTGGCTAAAGTGTGGTGCGCGCTCCAAGGATATTGATTCGAGTGAAGCTAAGGGGTTGTTCAAAAATTCCACGTCTCTATTTCTCCATAAGCAGGTAGGGTTGTTCATAATGTGGCCCGGCCCGAAAATCATTAATCAAATAAGAAGTTGCAGGTGCTCCCTTATTTATATTCTATCTTGTTTAAGGTCTGATCTTTTGAACCTATATATGGTCCATATATTGCAGCTCCTGGCAAAAGATCCAGCATTGAAACGATTCAAATCACATAAGAGTGGAATGAGAACAATTAAATAGAATTGGAGATGTGGTGTTGTTGCTAGCTAGTAAGATGCCTTGCTTTAACCATACTTCCATTTTTGTTTTCATTTTCCCAATTTCTATTATTGAGTTTAAATGATGAAACGCCGTAATACAATACATTAGGTTTTATCACAAGGGGAGATGAAAAAAAATCAGGTCGTCGACGATTCTGGTCCAAATCATTTGGACCGGTTCGGCTCGTTCGCGCCACCCTGCGAGATGTTCAAGGAGACATCCCACAAAATATGTTTATATTTGGATTTGGAACTCTTGTAGCTTGGAAAAGTATGCTCACCCTCTCGGATTACTACTACCAAGTTTTCCCGGTATCTACTCTTTCTATCTCGTCTTTTAAATATGGTTTCCCTACTTCACTCGATTACCTCAAAAAGTCACTTATCTCCTTCGTTTACATGTTTAATTTGTAGACTTTTGCTCATTAATGTCAATCTCTTGCCGTGATGTCTACCGCTCAATTTGTTTCCCAGTGATGACTGCAAGAACTGCCTTCACTTTTTCCAGCTCTATTTGTTTCTCTGATGGGTATCACGCCTTGTTCGCTCCATCCGGATGGAATCCCATCCATCAGTAACGCGCACTCCGACTTTTGAGCCCAAGACTAGTCTCGATTGATGGATGATTGTCAATGGGGTATGTTATTCACACGGCCATTTTTTTTGCCACTCGCACGGTGCCGATGCCGAGTTCCCGAATCGGCAGATATGCACTGGTCGGCAGCCCTTAACTGAGTGGGAAATCACATATTCACATGCGGGATCAGGTCAGCAGCTCTGCCAATGCCTAATTCCCAAGTCGAGAGATAGCTGATGCCGAATTCCGAGGTCGACACCGTGCATATTGCGAAATCCCGCCGTGCAAATAGCAAGACCGTTGTCAATCTCACTTTTTAATATCATTGTCATTACTCTGCAAGTGTTAATCGTGTACCGAATTACATAGAAAACATGTTTACAAGCACAGGAGAACACGACTTATATAATCTCCTGTGCTTGAAAACATGTTTTCTATGTAAATCGGTACGAGTCTTCAAGCATTTGTCCAACTCTACACTCTCTAGCAAGACTAAGAGCTTGTAGCCAGATCCACAACATCAGTTGAACAAACTTGATTGCCTCAATTAGTTTCCAATTATTTGATTTTTTTTTTCGTGTTTGATCATAGAACATTAATCTTGCCAAAACCGAATTTGTGATGCTTAGAGTTGTGATTGAGTAATAATCTGAAAATTTCTAGACTTCCGTGACGATCGAACTATATGGAGAATAAGCTATGTTGCTTATGTTAGCTTAAGTGATCAGCTGCACTAAGCACATTTCTATCTTGCCCTTAGCACTTTTACTTGTCTTATTTTCATGGTTGTAATGTGCTAGTCACATGACCTCTTGTTGGGGACCTATTTAAAGGCATGCCTCATACTCTCTAAGGAAGGGTTTTGGGGACTTGTGCATTGAATGAAAGGCGGCTATGCCAGCCGATTATTCCCTTCCTTCTTGGTCATCAGGTCACTAAATATTTTGATGATTTTCTTACATGTTTATGCTTGATCTTGCTTGATTTAGATAATTTGCTCATATCTTCACCTGGTATCAGAGCCGAGGTTTGACTAAGTGCGTTGTGGTTTGGATTCTTGGTCTAATTGGCTGGCCGACCTTAAGGTATTGAGTCGTCAAGTGCAATTGACAATAATGCGTGGCCAGACAGTTGCACTTGAAGAGGGTGTGTTGAGAAAATATAATGAGTTGTGAGATAGATCCCACGTTGATGAAAAAGTATATCCAAGTCGTGTACATAACTGGGTGGGCTACTCCTCCTAACACCAATTGATTTTAAGATGGAAGCTTGTTTGTGATTAAGTTGGTCGATCAAGCTAGCACACATTTGGTTAACTAAGTCAAAACATTTTTGCTCTATGGTGGCTTTGGTTTGAATAGCTCTATAGTAACCTTGCAACCATCAAGATTGGGCTAATCGATAAACTCCCTGCATCTTGAAAACATATTGGGCTTACTATTTAGTGAGTTGTGTGGGCCTTTGCTCACTAATGGGCTTGAGCCCATTTACGATTATGCATAAATGGCTTGTAGATGTCAGTTTCAATAAACCACTAGTTTTAGTACCCGTGGTTCATACGGTTCCACAAAGCAAATCAAAGTCCATAATCAGAAGTTTGTGGGGTCGAAGCCGATTCAGGTTAAGTGAAGTTGGACTATATAGAGTTGAACTATTATCAATTTTAAACCTAGCAATTAAATGAAAACCTAATTAAATTTCAAATCTTAGTCAATAAATTTGAATTGAATGATTCATATTTTGTGATCTATATGATTTATTTAAACTGAATGATTCAAATCCTAACCGATAAATTTGAGTTGAATAACTTCATTTGGAAATATTAATTTCTTTCTGTATTTTTATCGGTTTGTCTAAAGTATATTCTAAAGCATAGGTTAAATCATTAATCTATAAAAAAGAAAATAGATAAACCCTAAAAAATATTTAAAATTTTGTTAAATCATTAATCTAATCCAACAGAGTGTCATACTTAACGCCTTAACATATACGGTATACCTTGTTAGGGTAAAATCCTTTTTTTCGGTAGGTAAGGCATATGTTTAACAAATCGGCTTGCTATTTGTATAGTTTTGTTTCGCCAAACACATGGTGAGTTAACTGGTAAAAAAGTTTATTAATACGGAAAGGCGGTGTCAGCAAAATGACTGTCAATTTTACCGACAATGTCTTAAAAAAACTGTTTATCGAATTCGCCGGATCTCAGGAAGCAAGGATAAATCTATTGGGAGTATTTTTTGTCAAGATTAGATTCCATAATCAATCTTATTGGCCAAATCTTCTCTTTATATATGTCGGCTCACGTGAAACACTCACATATTAAAGAGATAATACAGCTGGCACTCGTCTTTATTCATAGATTAGCTTTAATGGGCTCCACAAATTTGGGCCGAATAATACGGCCCAATTGTCCACAAACTCTAATCTCCTTAAATAACCTTTTTTTTTTGGTAGAATCCCTAAAGAACCTTTAAATCACATGAATAAAAATAATTAAATATCACATTGATTAAGATTTTTATCAATTACGAATTTTATGGGATTAGGGTATGATTTTCAAAATAAGACGGTTGACTAAACCCTAAAAGTACTTAATTGCTGAAAATGTAGTTTTGTTTCAACTAATCCCAATAGTTATCTATACTCCCAATCCGACAAATACTCCTATTTATATATAATAAAAATAATATAAACAAAAAAAAAAGTAGAAGATTGAAAAGCTTAATCATGTTAATAATGCTAATTGATTTGATACTTTGATGTAGAAAGCTAATACAAGGTTCTAATCGACTATTATTTCAAAGTAGAATAACAAGATATATCCTATGGGGAATATGTAAAGGAGTAAATAATGGAGAAGAATAATAATAATAATATGAGAAAAATAATTTTTTCATATATATATATATAAGAATTAGGACCACCAGCACTAATTTAAGGGGTCGTTTGCTTTCAAATTCAATGAATAGGTCATAAAATGGAATATTATTTATGTTAAAAAACAAATGAATTTACTTATTTATTATATTGATTATTGGGACAGTAAGAGATTATTTCTATGTTATTCCATACAAATGTAAGATCAAGGTACAAAACCCTCTCATGTTTTGTACTCTTTTTCAATACTAGTAATTTCTTTTTAGCTTTTTTTACATCTTCTAATGTTTTATTTACAATCCATTATTTTTGTAATTTTTGAAAGAATAAAATAATAAGTATTAATAACTAGTGGGTTAAGATGGAAATTTAAAAAAGACAATTTTTAAATATAAATAAATATAAAATGTAAGTGAAATTCTAATAAGGTTTTTTTTAAAGACTGGACAAACCTAATATCTCAAACAATAGAACAAAATAGAGATGTCTCAAACCACGCAAGACTTTAATATAACGAACGAACAACTTAACAAAGCACACTTCAACGACGGGCAAGAGAAACACACAAGAAACCTTAATTTGTTGGAATGTGGTTGTCCCAGATCGGTAATATAGAGAATGATTGAACATATAAAGTTGAATGGTTAATCCTCTCATTGCCAATTGGTTTTGAAATGGAACCATGTTCGGGTTTATGTGTTGTTCGAGTCTCCTGTATGTAGGCCCGAACACACGACATCCCTCCAGCTTGTCTTAGCCCCACCGGGCTCAGCCGACTTTAACATGGTATCAGAGCCGGATTCGGCTAGTTTTGGTCTGGCCTTCGGATTAGTGGGGTTGTTGGCCTTGTTGACATGTCGCGGGCATCGGTTCTCATTTACGCGCATGTGGCAAGTGCAACTTGTTGGCTAAAAATATCGTTGCACTTGAGGGGGCGTGTTGGAGTATGGTTGTGTCATGTTAATTATGATCCCATATATTAGGTTTTATATTAGATTAGGGTAATTTAGGGTTTAAATATACCCTTATACCTTGTAATTGATCATCAAATGAATAATTCAATAGTTTACCACTTTACCATAATCTCTAATCTCTCTTCTATTATGTGTTCTCTCCATCTATCTCTCTAATCTTCCTCTAATCTTCATCTTTTTCATCTCAATCTCCTCTCCAATCTCTATATTCCCTTCAATCTCACAAGGATCCCATTAGGATCATAACAGTTTGGTATCCAGAGCGAATCGTTTCTCAATTCCACAAACCACAAATTTTTTCTTCTTATGAATTTTGGTGACTTGTACCACAAATTGGGGCGACGTCAATGGCAAGCGGTGTTGAAACTTCAGAAGCTACAACGCCGACCGAAGTTTCATCATACGAGGCGTCGCAACTTAGGCTCCAAGATTCCTACAAATCCATGATCGATGCTTAGCACAAGATGATGGTGAGTGCAGAAAGGTTTAGCGCCACTTTCCGGGAGACTACAAAGGGTATGCGACAGTGGCGAGAGGAGAGCGAAGGCATTCCGGTGGATGTCATCGGTAATATAGAGAATGCTTGAACAACATATAAAGTTGAAGGGTTAATCCTCTCATTGCCAATTGGTTTTGAGATGGAATCCCGTTCGGGTTTATGTGTTGTTCGAGTCTCCTATATGTGGGCCCGCACACACGACCTCCCTCTAGCTTGTTTTAGCCCCACCGGGCTCAGCCGACTTTAACATAGATAGGGAGCTAGATAGTGAACACCTCATATAATCAGTGGCAGAGCCAAAAACTTTTTTAGAGGGGCACAATTATATACGTGTGATATTGTTTTATATTAAAGCAACATAAAGATCTCGATGTAATATGATAATAAATTATGTTATTTTGGGATAACAAGTACGTCTATATTTTATGATAAAATTAATGTCGTTGTTTTTTCCATTTAAAAAAATAAATAAATGAATTAACCGAAGAAAAGAAAACTAATAAAATAAAGATAGAAAACGCAATACAATAAACATTGAGTCATTATTTAAATTGTTGTGCTCTTAACATGTATTAATGTATAACCAGATATAAAATATTTAAATTTTCTTAATCTTACCTAATTGTCAAAATAAATAATATAATTTATGATTTTAAAGCTCTCAAAATGAATTATAATATGTGAATGTCAATCTAAGTAAAATATAAAAATATTATATAGTTTATTAAAATAAAATTAAAGTGATTAATATACCTATAACTTTCTACTCGAATGTCAGATTATAACATATTATATACCAAAACGAAGTTATCGACGAAGAGAATACACATAGTAATTTGTTATTCGTCGGATGAGGGAGAGTGCGCATGTACTCTCGCATGTCCCTTGGCTCCGCCCCTGCTTATAATAAACCCGAAAATTAACTTCTAATAAGATTTACATATATATAGTGCAGGTTTATTTAACCAAACGGAGCCCTAATTTGGGCCTTTAATTTTGGAGATAAAAAAGAGATGCGGTAGAAAGTGGGGTGGACCTGTGGTCCAAAATTATACAACTTTTGTTCCGCTGTTAGTGTTTTGTTTTTATCTTCACTTTTATTTATTTTCAAGATTTTATTATCATTTTAAATAATTATCGATTATCTACTGCTTTATCGTCTCAATGTATTAGCGTAACTATCAGCTACACGCCCAATTTTAAAATTGGTTGTTAGGATTAGATAATTGTTCAATACAATAATTGTTCTTTAAATAATTACCCCGACTCTTGCTCTTTTCCACAAAAATCATAATAATAAAATAAATTTTTTTTTATACATTTCTCAAATTGGTTTAAAATAAATTTTAAGTAATAAATTTTTTATTAGTCACCTAGCCTATTTTGAGGCTTTTTTTTAATATATTATATAGAAATTAAATATATAAAAAAACTGTTCATTCATACAACTTAATTAATTCTATTCAGTTGTTTAGGAATTAAAAGTTCTTACATGAATCAAACAAAACAAATATTTTTAATTTACCCGTACATATTATAAAAATATGTATATTTAATTTTGTCTCCTTTCATTTAAATTTTTTTAACAAATAAAAATAAAAATAAAAAATGTAGAGGGGCCATGGAGATTAAATGCTAAACAAGAGGTGTGGTAAACACAGAGAGACAGTTATCCTGCAATTGAATGCTCCACACATTATCTGTGAATTGAGTTATACATATGACTGACTCATCAGCTACTCCTCCAATTTGCTTCTTAAGAGTATCCAATGCACATCATTTACCAAATCATAATTAAAAAGGGAAAATATTAAATCTTAAGTAATTCTTGATTAATGGTTGATCTTCTTAAATCTAAATTGATGCTTCATTGTAAAAGATTTTTCTTATTTTTAACTAAATAGAATATGTTAGAAGATAATGCAAGCCCTAAGCTCTCGAATCTTTCAAACCCAGGAAGTAGAAAATTAAGTGTGCGTGACTTGAAAAAGTCACTTTTTTTTATTTGTGAAAGAGTTTAATCAAATAAATAGAACTTTAATTTTGTTACTAATAAGTATATACAGGACAAAATTAAGTGTGCGTGACTTGAAAAAGTCACTTTTTTATATAAAGGAGAGTGATTCGATACACCAGACATATCTGAATGTAGCAAGAGACCGGATAGACCGATAAAACAGCAACAAACAAGTTGAATTAGATACACTAAAAAAACGCAACCCTAAAAGGAATGATAGAATAGGACCGTTACAATTCGGAACTATAAAGCCAGACGTGTCGATGGTTGTAGATGCACGAAGGATGATTATGAGGCAAGCGAAAGAAAACAGAGGGCACCGGAAGATCACCAGCTCTCGAATATGTTAGAAGATAATGCAAGCCCTAAGCTCTCGAATCTTTCAAACTAAGTGAAAATTAATTAATGGTAAAATTAAACTCTTTCATAATTATTTGATTGAACTTTAATTTTGTATTGTATATACTTATTAGTAATAAATATTAAATTTATTTTAAAAAAATAAAAAGTTAATATTTTATAAGGGACTTTTTCAAGTCAAGCATGTTTTTAAGGACGGTAAAAACTCTATAAAATGTTAAAATGTTAAAATAATATCATACTTATTTGTAATAAATATGATGCAGTAATATGTAAAAAATAGTTAAAAATGAATATTTTATATAGTTTTTACCATTCTAAAAAAGCGTGCGTGACTTGAAAAAGTCACTTTTTTACAAAGGAAAGTGATTCGATACATATGTCTGAATGTAGCGAGAGACCGGAAAGACTGATAAAATAACAACAAACAAGTTAGATACACTAAAAAGAACGTAACACTAAAAAGGGATGATAGAATAGGACCGACACAATTCGGAACTATAAAGTCAGATTTGTCGATGGTTGTAGATGCACGAAGGACGATTGTGAGGCGAGCAAAGGAAAACAGAGGGCACTGGAAGATCACCAGCTTAATAGATCGAGTGCACACAGGCAGGCTTCCTAGGGAACAACTGTGGACATGTCAAATTGGAACTCGACCTAGAGTCTTCAGAAGTCGGTCACACATCCACGACTAGCTCTTCCAACCATTAATCATAGTATGTGTTATCCTCAAAACCCTTAAACACTGGGACGAATGGAGTAGTTTTTAGCTCCTCAAAGTAAGTGTTGAATAGTAAAAAAAAAATTATTTTAGATCAGATAGAGTATTAACATTAGATTTAATAATCAATACACTCTTCAGTTATTTTTCCATATATCGACCGTGACATAAGGTCAAATTTGACTTACTCGATTTAGGTAAGATAAAACATGGAGATGGGTAAATATTGGTCCAATTAAACTATAGATGAGTTTAGGCAATGCTAGCAAGTGCAATTAAACCAAAGTATTGCACCCAAAAGGTTGTGTTACAAATGTCTCTTATCAAATATGTTGGTTGGGAAAAAAGTGAAAAGAAATATTCATAAAAATAATAGGGAAAAGGTGAATATATACTTGGCCTCCATCTTGATAACCCTACAATGTTTGGACACAAGAGACCTAACACTTAAACAACGACCAAACCCAACCACTTTCCACACGTTTACTGACAACTATAGTGTTAGGAGATTAATTAGCACCAATAGAAGTCCAAAAACAAGGCATGTGCCAAAACATGTTAAAGTGCCTATCATCTTTATTATTTTGTGTTTAATTATTAATATATAAGTATAGTACCCACATGCACTTAGATATGGTTTCCCCAAAGTGCTTGTTTATACCTTTCTTAGTAATTACACGTTTCCATTCTACATATTGGCATGTTGGGACACTAATCAATCCTCCAAATTAGGGGTTTTTTGGTGCAAACTTATGGTGTTTGGAAGTGGGCAAAACCTATATATCTTAATGCCTCCATCTCCATGTGATCAAGCTTCCACAAGCTAAGATAATTCCCCATATTGAACACATGATGAATTGATTAATAACAACATTAAGGTATTTAATTAATGTCCAACTAAAATTTGTGTTTTTGGGCTTCTTCTTTTTTTCCTAGTGTTTTTATTGTAGATTACACATATAGAGGATGACTTCAAAAGATAAAGAAATAAAGGGAAATGATATAATAAGAAAGGTCTTTGATGCATATTTAGTTGTCTTGGGTTTGTTTAGCTAAATATGTTAACTTTTTTTTTATTAGAAAATAACTCGAGAACTGGATAGACAGGCACTTCGAGAGGCCGACAAAATCGACGGATGGCGAACCGTCAAAATAAACAATATAAGAAACAAAAACAGGTGCAGTTCAACGGTGGGAAGCACACAAATACAGTCGAACAAGCGAACCTACCCCTAAAAAGGTGGGGACAACCTAAACTAAGAGCCGACGCCAAAAACCACCAAGCAGTGATACCGCTGGCCAGCGGTACATCAGGAATCCCTGTGAGCAGTGAAGCCGATCCTCCAAGGACATTTCCGTATTGCGGAGTCGCCTTGATACACACCGCACCTTGATCCCAGGCCCAACCAAACCCGACACCAGATACCAGAGGTCCAACTCAGAATATGAACGCCAAGAACATCCAGAATCACAGCCAAGAACCGCCCTTGTTAGCTAAGACTGCAAACAGGTCGGAAGCCCCTGAAACGTAGAAGCCCCAACCCAATTACACAGATCAAGTGACGATGCACCTTCCCCGGCCAACTCTAAACTGGACTAGGGAAGACAGCCAAGAGCTCGGGAAACAACAAGAGCACGATAGACTTCCCGTCCAGAAGAGAGGGAGGAAAACCAAAGAGAAGAGGACACCGAACAACAACAAGCGTGGACGAAGGGAAACTCCAAAAAATTGGAGCCGACCTCAACGAAGAAGAAGACATGGTCAGAAAAACCGGCCTCAAGACCCAACAGGACGAAGATTAGAGGGAGATGGATCCGAAGAACATTTTTAAGAGCAAGCGTCTTTAGACGACTGTAGCCTTCAACTCCCGGTGGTTACCAATCAACAAATAGATTTAAAACATAATACCAATATATAATTAACAAAAAAAAACACTATTTGTCTTCTAATAAAATTTAATTTCCATCCATCTATGGAGATAGCTAGTTAACGCGCGCCTGTTGGTGTTATATTGTCTTTTGTTATTGAATCTTTCTTTTCTGATATAACATATATGTACGGGTAATTAAGCATAACATTCTATAGTTTATTTATTTTACTCATCGATATAAGCTCGATCAAAAGTAGGATTAGGGAACAACACGTACACCTAAGTTGACAAGGAACTCATCATGACCCTCTTTAACTTGTGGTTGAATTCATGTTCGAGCTATATATGAAAACATAAAACTTAGATGGAAGAACGCTTTCTTCAAATGACACATCACGCATCTTTAGAGCACATCGACCACTAAAAATATTGTCTCATGGTTGAAGTGGGCCTCCACCTTTGGACCACCAAGACCCGGCCCACTATATAATTAATCTCCAAATCCCGAGAGATTTACTCAATGTAGAGTGTCGACCCTCAACCAAAAAATGCTTTTTATATAATAATTTTTATACATATTTAAATATTTATATAAGTTAAAATACAATTATCAAGGATTCTTATCACTTTATCTATTTTTTTTTAAATTTAAATAAATTTCATATTAACACCCGTTCAACTAATGATATTTCGTTACTATAGTTTCATTAATTCAATAATATATTATAAATTCCAAAATCTATTATCTTTCACAACTAAACTAAAATGAACTAATTATTTTTATTCATAAATGTAATAAAATAATTTATTACCTGACTTATTATTACCTATAGATTATACTACACACAGATATATAACCTTCATTGTTATAATTTAAATGAGAATAATTGATTAATAGTAAATATATAATCAAATTATAACAAAGTAATTTATTAAATGGATCTAATCGTTATTTATATATTATCCCATGAATCAAAACTACAAAAGATGAAAAGATTATATGTTTTTATTGAAAAAAGTAATTTAAAAAGAAAATTAATCGTTTAAGATTTAGATAACAAAAATTAATTAATTACTTATTTAAAGAAGAATTTATAATAAATAATAATTTATTTAAATATTAAAAAATATTTAATCGGTTAACCAACAATCCTATATTAAAGGAGAAGCCGTCATATGTCATAGACGACTTCTGCTTTAGTATTATACTATTGATAATTTGTGAAATTGTAATTAATGATGTTTTATAAACCTAGCTGATAAAGTAGCTGATTTTGATAAAACTTTATGAACAGAAAATCAGAAGCTCTGAAAAAGTTTGAATGAATAGATGCTAAAAAAAGTCGATTACACAAAATGATATCAATGGATAAAAATAAGATGAATTATAATGTAAGGTGATAAAAAGATTATAATGTATACTGATTGTGCGATGGTAAATGATCGATGAATCGAGTTCCATGGACGACGAAATGGGAGCGTGTTGGTGCACGGTAACGGACCAACGGTGCCCCCACATAACCAAATGTAGCTATTCGGTAGCCACAAGTAATCTTTAAGCACAACAAAAGGCTAGCTATACGTCAATACGTGTACGGCATAAGAAATTAATAACCATTTAACCCGTACAAATTATATATTTAATGTAATTCAACCATTCCCATGAGTTGCTTGTACGGTTAAACATGGGGAAAATTAAAGGTGCCCGATCGAATAGGTAAAATAGTGGGAAATGGCAGAACCAAGTGGCCAAAATTATAATTAAACTGAAGTGGAGCTAGCGTACTTTTTTTTATTTAAGTAAGTAAAAATTCGAGATCAAACAAGTTTAAAACTCAAGAGGTCGATAACTTGACAGACGGTAAATAGTCAAATATGCAACATAAATCCGAAAAAAGGTGCAAAAAGGCAAACAAGCAACGAAAGATGAATCAAAGCAGACCTAAAACTAATAGGTTGGAGACGTAGACTACGAACGAAAGCCAAGAACCATCGTGGAATAGTACCGTTGGTTGGCGATACTTCAGGCATCCTTGCGAGCAGTGAAGACGAATTTTCAAAGAATCTTTCCGTATACGGAGTCGTCGCGTACACACTACCACGATCTCAATCAATCCTGACTCCAAATGCCAGAACCCCCAACATAGCAATAGATCTCCAAGACACATCAAGCGAAGCAAAACATAACCCGAGCAAAACGCACCCAGAAATTATTACTAATCTAATACTCCGTATTTTTACTCAAGCACAGTCGGGTTTTATGATATGAAGAAGCTTTGCTCGAATCCTTACAGGAATTTGGTTAGTCGATCGGGGTCATCAAAAAGGTTTGTTCAAACCCATTCAAGATTTTTGTCAAGCCCTCTCAGGATTTAAGCTCTTACATGATTTATATATGCATTAATAACCCTTTCGGGATTTGATGAAAAGCAACGTTGTTTTTTTTATATCAGTGATACAGTGATACTTGATGTGCAAGCCCCAATTAGCAACTTGCACATCAAGTGATGCAGCTCTGTATACAGATACATCCAGTCTTGAACAAGGTGGCACTGCCGAGAACCGTCTGAGAAGGGCGGCGATGAGCAGCTAACACCAAGGTTGCAAGCCTTGCAACAGGAGAAGGAGCCCCTTGGACACAAACTCTGCATCCCAACGGAGAATGTAGGGGCGAGATTTTCCTCTCGATCTTCCTCGTCTTTCACGTACACTGTTTGGCGATTTTTTTTAGATTTGTTAAGTATTATGTCATTTTTCCTTTTGCGTTCTCTCTAATTTTCTATGTTGTGTTATGACAGTTAGTTTGTCTGTCGATCTGTCAGCCTCTCGGTTACTCGGTTACCAGATAGCAGTATGTTGTCTGATATCTCAAACTTTTCTCTTTTCAACAATAAAATAAAATACATATTCGTTGATGCATTTTTAAAAAATAAAATATTGTGTTATTTTAATAGCACTACTTTAAAGACACCATGATGAGTCTTACTAGCCTATATAGCCCATATATTGACTAATAATATATATGCTAATAAGAATGACATACAGTGACTAATAAGTTATAAGTTTCGAATCCCTCTCCCTATTGTAATGACATACTCCGTAGATGCCTACTTATGTGGAAAAAGGTCACCATTCAATAGGTAACATTTATTTTATTTTTTGCAATTCCTAAATTCTAATACTCCGGTAATGATTTCTTGTTCTAAAGTCATCCTCCAACCTGATCGGCACATGCAATCGTTCACATACAGATCTATCAATATGGTTGGGGTGTGATCAGTTGAGTTTAGGTATAGGATCACCTGAATTCGGATTCAATTACATCCAGATCCGGAGGTTAGGTTTAAGCTTTGACACTTAATTACTCAGGCTAGATAGAAGGGTGAGACTTGAGAGAGCCTATACTAAAGTAGGGCGAACTTAGCACATAAACCGAGTGAGATTCCATCCTAAAACCACTTGACGTCAGGAGGAGTAGCCCACTAGCTTATATGCTAAGGTTCGTTTTGTTCATATTATCAATGTAGAACTCTTCGGTCTCTTCACATTCTCTTAACAGATCCCAACATCCCTAGATGAGTTTAAAAACAAGCCAGTTCCAAATCCGTTTCGATGATGACCATCCTAGACTCTATCCCAAGCCAGATGGAGTTGATGTGCGATCCCTCAAAGTTCAGTCATCAGCACCGAGCAACAATTGTTCAGTTACCCATCCAACGCGCAACTCTCACATTGTCGCGGGATTAGAGGGATTTATGTAAATTCTCCCAAGCCACATACTCGATTAGTGATGAAGAGTTTTCTATTGATCGATCACATCTTCTTGGCATCAAAGACACTACTAGCATTGCGTAATTTTTAAAACTACCATAAAATATTTTCATTTAAATATATTATATATTCAATCTCAAAATATTAATTTGTACTCAAGGTAGAGGATATTTATAGGTAGACATCTCCGATATCCCAAACCAATAAAGTGATCCTTTAGAGATTAATCGGACGACACATCCAAAGATAAAACACAATGTCTTTGAAGAGCTTCCATTATTCTTACAAGGACCACAAACTACCAAACGAATGGAGATGTGTCGACAACATTTTCTTTAATTCAATTTGTTCTTATATATATATATATATATATATATATATATATATATATATAGAAAGAGAGTATGGATCTATTGTTCACAAATCTTAGGGTGTATCTTCTACACAATTGTGGACCATTAATCTGATTTTGATGGATGGGTGAGATTGAAAGGGGATTTTTTTTAATTAAACCCAAGTGGGTCCTGCACACTTTGTGTAGAAACCGACCGGATGCTCCAAAATATGGCGCGTGCTCCCTGCTCGCCTTCGTTCGCGTCGTCTCCTCATATCCCACTCATTTGTTATAGGATTGATTATACGCAACGGAGGAATAAAGAGGTCCCCGTTAGGTTTATGTGTTGTTTGAGTCTCCTGTATGTGGGTCCGCACACACGACCTCCCTCCAGCTTGTTTTAGCCACACCAGGCCCAGCCGACTTTAACAAAGTTTAAATTTTTTATATTTAGTTATATATACACTATTACATGTTAAGAATACAACAAGGTAAATATTCACTCGATATTTATTTATTGTGTTTTATATTCTTATTTTGTTAGTTTTTTCATCTTCGACTATTTCATTTATTTATAATATTTCTTTATTTCTAATGAAGAAAAAATAACAGTGTTTTATTATAAATCAAATTCATGTTATCTTAAAATAACATCATTTATAATTATTAGATTACACAGAGATCGTTATACTACTTTCATCTAAAATGGCACCGTATATATATAATCGTGTCCGCCCGCAAAAAGATTTCTAGCTCCGTCCCTTTCCATGAGTCTGTGGTTGATTTACGTTTGATAGAATAATGTGTTATAATAAAAACATCTAATAGTAGTAGCAGTAGTAGTAATAGTAATTAATAACGATATTTTTATCTTACGCCCTTGATCTTAAATTTAGAATTTTTTTAAATTTTTAATTAGTTTAGCTTTTTTTTTTAATTAGATTCTTAGGGTCACTTGCTTTTTTTTTGTAGAGAATTTTTCCCAATTTAGGGTCTTATCCTATGCTCTAAGGTGATAGGATAGAAAAACCGTAGTCATAATATGGTGCGTGATGCTTTGTACGATGAGTGCTTGAAGACCGGAATCTCTGTTCGTAAGGAGGCATCTACTGGTATGGTTGATAACAAAGGAGGGGAGCTTCGGCCAACCGATATTTTGTTTTACAATTGGTTCCAGGGTAAAGACACTTTTGTGGACATTATGGGGAATTCTATCTTCAGTTCGGTTGGTCTTTCAAGTTTCATTCCGGGTAAAGCGACTAGAGTGGTTGCTGATAATAAAAGGAAGAAGTACGAGGATGTTTACAGGGCCAATGGTTATCACTTTTTGCTATTTTCCTTTTCCACGTACTATTGGTGATTTTGGATGATGACGCTATGAGACTTCTCAAGCGGTTGTGAGGAGTTGCTAAGAGGTTACCCGGATATAGTAGAATCCCGTCACACTTTGACTATGATTGCTTTTAGTATTCAAAAGGGATGCGGAACTTAGCTTGTTAGTCGGTTCCGATCCAATTTTATATAGAAACTTTATAAATATAATAATATCTTTATGATAATAATAATAATAATAATAATAATAATAATCATAATAATAATAATAATAATAATAATAATAATAATAATAATAATAATAATAACCAAGTGTTTTTTGCATCAAAAACCAAGTGTTTTGTAGATTTTATTTGACAAGCCTTTTTTTCTTAAAACTCATTATAATAAATCAGGCAATGTCAATTTTATGTGAGCTGTTTTTTGTTTTAAAAATTGAAGGAATGGGTGAAAATGGGTAAATAGGAGAGCAAGTGAAATTGAATTATGAAACAGAAAAGACATAAGAAACGGAAATATTGACAATTTCCGAAGCAAGCGAGAGTGAGTGAGTGAGCGGCGAGCGCACCGCATCGCACATGCTTTGCCCTCTCTCTCTCTCTCTCTTCATAACTGGATAGTGACGTCACATAGCCTTCTGCCACCCACCACCCCCTTTGCCCCCACCACCACCACCACTTCCTCCTCCCCAATTACAATTATACATTCCATAGTACTTTGTAAATCCCAATTTAATTCATGTTTTTAATATTAATTGACTTCATTATTTTACTATTTCAACTAACATTTTGGTTTTAGATTCTAGTAATTCAATTCATAGAATTATTAATTCAAAATACATATCAACTTATTTTTCGATATAAACTGATTTTTCGGTATGTATTTTAAAAAGCTAAAAACTATATAAAGTTAAAATACGTATTCAAAAGGCAAATGACAAGTAATTTGTAGGGAGCATCAAACAACTTAGGTCAACCGAAATAGTCAAATATGCAAGACCCATCAACTTAATTTCAATTTGTAGGTTTATTATGTTTTTAGAAATTAGAAGCCCTTTGGATCAAAAAAAGAAATTAGAAGCCCTGCCAATCACAAGTTGGTGTAGTGGTTATGGGCTACATCCCATGCCTCGAGGTTCGAAGTTCGAATCCCCGTGGAAACATGGAGACGCTTATGAGTGGGAGGGTCAACCCCTTAATGGGCCTACAGTAACCCGACCCAGATGTAGAGTGGGCCAAGCCCACTTTGAACTGGTAAGGAAAAAAAAAAAAAAGGAAATTAGAAGCCCTAATCCAAATAGGTTTTTTTTCACTAATTAAGGTATCATTATGATGATTGATGACATGCTACTAAAGACAAGCCCTAATCCAATTCAGGGATTATTTTTTATATATATAAATGAGGTGCAAAGTACATTTGGAATATTAATTAACAATAACTAAGATTGGGATTAGACATTAAAAAAAAAAAAAAGCCTATCAAAGCATAAAATAAAAAACCCTAGCCTCTTTATTTAGGCCCACATTGATACTATTTAAATTAAAAAAAAATCCCCAATTTACAAATTAAGAAATACCATCAACTATGCTCCCCATCTCCCATGCCCACCAAACTGCATTTAATTATTTATCATATCCTTTTAACAGCAATAAAGCTCAACCTCATCATTTCCTTATACCCATCTCTTTAGATAACAATTTTTAATATATTAATTAATTGATTAAATTAAACAAATCAAGAAACCCAGGTTTGTGGTTTCTGCAGAAGCTGATCTTTATCTGCATTATAAAATTAGTAACCGCCTTTAATTTAATCCTTTTCTTAAAGAACCCCTTTTTGTTTCCCCCTTCCAGACAGCTAATTAGGGCCAAACCCTAGCTAATTGCAGTAATTAGCAATGCAATTAAGCAAATTTGAGAATTGAGATTAATTAATTGATTATCAGGAAGATTTAAGGAACCAAAACCCAGATCATACAAAAAAAATTATATAAAAAAAAAACATCTTAATCTAATTATTCAGAGGAACTCACATAATCTTTAATTAATTCATCTGAGATTTCATTTCTTGTACTCATTTTTGGGGATCATTAAAGTCTCTAATCTAACTCTAATCTAATTTATTAGCTCTAAATACGCCCAAATTAAAAACATAAGATCAAACAAACAAAAATTGAAAAATAAAAAAGAAATTAAGAAATAGAGATTAATTGATTAATCAAGAGGAAGTTGAAGACCCATATGTGCCATCACCGTTCTTGCTGTAGCCATGGCTGCCACTGTTGCCGCTGCTGCCGTTGGTGTCGTTGGCGGCGGCGGCAGCGGCGGCGATGGTCTGATTGGCGGTGGTGTCGCCGATTCCGGGGCGGATGGAACCGTTGGAATCCCTCTTGGTGAAGGAGTTCTTGTTGTTGTGCATCCACACCTTGAAGACGCCTCTTTCGACGCCGACGTCGGTGCAGAACTCGGCCACCATCTCCTCGCTGGCCTTCTGCATCTTCCAGCCGAGCTTCTCGGCGAATTCCTGCATCTTCTCCTTTTGATCTTGGCTGAATTTGGTGCGGAATCGCTTCCGGCCGTGGGGGCTGTGGAGGGCGTCGGAGGGAGGGAGGGCAGTGCCGTTGCCGGTGGCGGCGCCGCCGCTGAGGGCGAGGAGCATGTGGGGGGCGGAGGGGTAGTAGGAGGACGAGATCGGGGGTGGGGACTGGGAATTGGGGCTCCGGCCGTTGTAGGGAGGCGGCGGCGGGTGGTGGCGGTGGTGGGGGTGGTACTCGATGACGTGGGTGGTGGGGGTGGCGGAGAGGGGCTGGGGCTGCTGGTGGGGGAGGGGGTGCAGGTGTTGGCGGGGGCTATCCTCGGATTCGCGGCGGTGGAAGTTGCGGTGGCAGCCGCAGGCGGCGCACTTGAGGGAGGTGGGATCGGAGGCGACGGCGGCGGGGGAAGGCATGAACTCGCCGCAGCCGTCGAGGGCGTGGCCGCCCATGGTGGCGGCGTGGTTCTTCATACATTCCTTGTAGGCAATAGCCGCCGGCGGAGTCGCCGGCGGTGTGTGGTGGTGGTGGTGGTGGTGGAGGTGCGGCGGCGGGTGGCGTTTGGGCACGCCGTTAGTGAAAGGCAGTGACTTTGTGGGCTGGATCCGTCCGGAAGCGGTGGCCGGGGTGGGGGTGTCCGCCTGATCGGTTTCCGGCGATTTGGGTGTGGGTAAGCTCAAGCTGGGCGGCGCCACCGTGCTGATTTCCATGGCTACCGGCAAAATTAAGCCTAAAAAAAACAGAAAATATAGAATAAGGGCTAATCCTTTTAATTAAGAGAGGAAAAGGGCTTTAAAGATCAGCCATGGAGATTTGAAGGAGGGTGATGGATGATTACCAGCTTCTAGCTGGATTATGATGATCAGTGATGATGATGGGGGGAGTGAGAGGGAGAGGTGAGAGTAGAAACTGTTGATAATGAAAATCTTGGTTATGTGGTGGTGCTTCTTAACAATTTCACCTTTTGGGTATTTTTGCAGGTTGTTTTTTTTTTTTTTTTTTTTTTAAATTTTAATTTAATTTCTGTTGGGTTGGAGGGGTTAGGTTTTAACTAGGGTTAAGTTAATCAGGGTTGATTTTTTTTACTGGCCAATTTTGGTTGGCAAGTGAAATACTGAAATTTGGAGGTTGGGGGAGTAATAAATGATAACTGATAAGGTTTTTCTCTGGGCAAAAAATGACAAGGGTATGTAACTATTAGGAAACTATTGTTATTTGTTTAGTTGGGTCAATTTTATATTATTTAATGGGCTAAGGAAGAATTGAATATTTTTTTTGGTTGCTCTTGATGGGCTAATGAAATTAGTTTAACAAATTGCCATATGATGGGTTTCTCAATTCAACAAAAAGTTTTGTTGACATACACTTAATATGGAAATTAAAAAAGTTTGATTAAGAAAAAATCTCGAGATCTTAGAAAAACTTATTAAAAAATTTGTAATTAAGTGTTTTAGCATAGATTAGAAAGATGGGTCTAATGATTGGATTATCAAGCTAAAAAATTGGATTACATACAAATTTGTAGATTGAATTTTGATTAACAATGGTTTTCCTGACATTTTTATCTTTGAAAATGGTCTTTGATAAGAAAATTATTTATCACCCTTTCTCTTGATTATTGGCACAATTAATATCTCATCAAACGCAAGGAGAAAAATCTTCCAAAAAACATTTCCTCTTTCAACCCTAACCGCAACCCAAAAAAATATATATATACCTAGCTGCCGCCGCCTCGATGTGACTCAGTCGCCGCCGCCTCCGGCTGGCTTCCTGGTCGGCCTCGACCCACAATCCCAACTCCCTCTAAAAACTTACCCCTAAAAATCCAACCCACAAAACCCAATCCCTTGGATCCTCTTCCGCTGCCCTTGGTTCGGTCACCACCGCCAAGGGTGAATCATCTCTCCGGTGGCCTGTGCAGCGGCCCACATGCACCCATCTCCCTCTGTCGACCACCTTGGTCGCCGGTACCTCCTATCCATCTGCCTCCTTCCTTCTTGATCCGCCTCTACACTGTACATCTGCATCCTGTTGGTTGCCGGATGCCCAACTCTGCCTCCCTGACCGACCACCTCTCAGTTTCGGCCGTGGTGGTCACTAGCGGCGCCGAAGTGTTGAGCCTTCTCGACCTCCTGGCCGCTGGTGTCTCCACTTTCTTCGGCTCTCCTCCTCAAACCCCCCCACCTCCTGGATCTTCCCCATCGCCATCGGCTCAACAGTCTCCGCCTTAGCCCTCCTGAGTCATGGCCTTTCCTGCTCCCCCGAAGGCTCACGCAGCCTCCCTCCTCCAAGAGCAAGCTTCTGCAGCTTCGGCCTCGCCGTCGGCACCTTCATCCTCCTGGGCCATGGCTTCTCAGCCTCCCTCGACGACTTCGGTTGTGTTGGCCTCTCCACCGTGTCTTCACCGCATATTTCACCTCTCCCTCTTGAAACCCTAAATCCCAAAACCAAACACCCTAATCCAATCGCTCCATTCTTTCCCAATTGTTCAGATCTCCCAAAAAAGCCAAAAAAAAAAAATCCAATCCATAAACAAACCCAAAACCCAATCCCACCCAGATGTCTTCCACAAATTTCTACCAAACAAAACTGTGAAACCCAAATTGCCCGAAAATCAGAGTCAACAACTTCCACGGCTTGCATGCAAGATGTCTCAACATCAGTCCATATATCAAGAATCAAGGCTCTAATTTCTGCGTTTTAAAATATAAATTTATCTTTATTGTAATCTTAGATTTAAGTTAGTTTTTTTTACCGGGGACTCTCTGTGTAAGGTTCATCAAGCCATCTTTTGATTGCTTCAAGATCGCTTCGCCGATCTTCTTCTTGCCTACTGTAAAAAAAAATCTCACCAAACGCAAGATTGTCCTACTAATTCCGACTCTGACTCTCGAATTTGGTCCCCACAGGCCACAACACTCAATTGTAAGGACTAGGGGGGATTAATGGGAGGTCCCGGGTTCGATCCCTGTCTCCGTCCTTTCTCTTGGTGAAATAATCAAGGTTCAGCTTACTCAATGGTAAGTCGCCTCCGGACTGGCCGCTTATGGGCTTGCCATACGTGATAGAGAGGGTGTTGTCCTTTGTTGCGGAGCGCAGGGCCTTGGTTCAATTTATGCGTTACAAGCGAAGTGTCTTGGTCTCCTAGGTGGGTTACGAATTGATACTAGGATGGGTCTCTCGCGTCTGGAGGTGGAGGGGGGCTGTTTAACGGTGATCAATACCCTTACTGGGATTTAGAAGGCTTCGTGATAAATCGAGATGATGATTTTGGATGCCCTCGAGTTATGCAGCGCTTTCGACAATGTCTCCTTTGACGATGCCCTGGAAAACAGACCCCATTAATTAACAAGGATATGACATCATAAATAGACCACCCAACGCAAAAGGCATCATGCACACTACAACGTGCATCGCGAGTCATACACCTAGCAAGATCATGACCAAACTCGCTACCCTGAATAGGGTAACATGTGAATATCGCGATCAGTATCCTAACATTTGTAAGCACACCCTCATAACAATTAGGGCCCGCAAACCTCTCGTCCCTTAGGGCAAAGGCAAGTAGCTCATTGGCCAAGCACCTCTCCGTTAACACAGCCATGTGTAAGTACCCGACCTTCTAGCATGAGGACATTCGTTGCATGTGTCCCCAGTTAGTCCACGAGGTCACCAGCCAACTGCTCGCTTAGCCTCCCTATAAATATCCTCTTGAGCCTTCAAGGAGGAAGATCTGTTTCAAGAGAGAAGAAGAAGAGCTCTGCAGTTCTCCTTGACTTAAAACCCTTGGAGTCAAGTTCTTAAAGTCTTTGATCGGAGAATAACGCATCTGGAGTAAGAACTTCATATGAAACACTTCCTCTAAAGACGACGATTGAACATTAATTATCTGATCGCGAGCCAAAGGCGTCACGAGGATTACTTTGACTAAAATGCACTCACTAATTATCACCCGTCATAATCAAACTTGCGGGTAATTAAGGACATCCGTCGTCACCTTTAGGTAATAAGTATAGGTGAAATTCTAGGATCGCGTCATCCTTCTCTCACACTTTCGTGGAAGAGAACCAGGTAGCTGAAAAGCTAGTGCACATTGGACTTGTGACGACTGTGATGGATGAGTGCTCCCCAACAGAGATCGATCATTTCGTTCGTCGAGACGCTCTTGGACATTGGTTCAACTGAGGTTGACGTCTATCCCCAAATCATTGTCTTATATATAAAAAAAAAAAGAATTATCTATTGGTGTTGGCTTCATTATTCGTAACCACCAAGGAATAATGGTTAATTGTGGAGGTGCGCAACTCCAGCACTACTCTACACTTGTGACAAAAGCATTGGGTGTCAAATTTGGAATCTCAGGGGTGAAGAAGCTTGGCTTGTCCAAGATTCAAGTGGAAGATGTTGGGATAAAAAGATAGGGAGAACACACGAGAAACTTCGATCGGGTTGTATGAAAATGAGAGTCATGTCGAGTTTATATTTTGTTTTTGGTTATAAGTCGGGATCCATCCTTCTAACCCAAAAACTTAAGTCATTGTGTAAGGGTTTTTTACTTCCTTATATGTTGTATTGTTATATATACCACCCCCAATCAATGTAGGATGTCTATCTTTTTATCCTAACAGAAGATATATAATATCGATCTTGATTGTGATCAATGACCTCAAAAATTATTGATTATTCCCATGGAAAATCAAAATTCTCATCGAGAATATCCTTCTACTTCTACAATCTTTTGAGATGGTAAGCTTCACATACAACTTCTGGGAAATCAAGAAGTATGCCGATTGCATTGTGTGACTCTTTCTCACCGATGTCACTCCAATTCTCAACGCATATGAGTCTTCACATTCTCATTCGTAAATATGCTATTGAATGGTGATTTAGATTAAAAAAAAATTGAAAAGAGTGAGCAAGTATTATTGGTGGATATAGTGTACAGTACTTATGTAAGTAGTGACGCAAAATCTTCGAAAATGGCAACGATGAAATTAAATGACCGGCAGTTTTCACATTAAATAATTATATATATAGATCGAGAAACCCATCTCGAATAAAAAAAAAAAACCATTTCACTTTCACATATATGGGTCCATCAAATATACGTGATTGTTCGATCAAGGAGTATTGATTTGAAAGTTTATATTCGTCAAGTTGCTGCTGAACCAATTCTCGTCACCAGTTAGTCCCGTAATTAACATGTTTAATTACCATCCAAGCCTTGAATACCAAATTAATTAAAAGGGTGATGCATCTTGGCAATGCCTCGAACTAGTAGGTCTGGAAAAAGAATTCTGCAAATGACTAATATGAAAATAGGAAATAGAAAATAGAAAACCCATCAATTTCTTGAAGGATATCTAAATAGATGAGAAACCACTTAAGGGTAGACAACATCGATACATTATAGTTACTGAAAACGACAAGGTAAATTATTTTTAAAATACATTAGCAACAATAAAAAATAGAATATTCATAAACTATTCAAAATCCTCCCGATGAATGTGGTTAACAAGATCAACAACACCATATATACCAGAAAATGACATAGAAATTAACCAACATAACAAGCACTCTAGTGCACATCACAAGTCAAAACACAAAAGAAATTAATCAGCATGGATATGGAACTTAGACACACTCCTAAAAGTTAATTTTTTTTATATTGGAAACTTGCATTAAACGAAATTCCAACAAAGACCAGATTTGCAAACAAAAGATATTGATGTTCCTCTAATGGATTTAAAATCTGTTTGTGTTATTTTTTAAAATTTTTGTAATATGATTATTAGACTCATGTCAAATTGTAGGACAAACGGATGTCATATCTGTTCCATCTAGTGTATAGCACCTGATCTTGATCTTGGTGTATATAGCACCTAGCCACTAGAAATCAAATAAAGATTAAACTTGGAGATTGAAAAATGTAATTCATCCCGTTTTTTCTTAATATGTTGTAAAATCTCTCGATCCATATATTGGTTAGTTGTCGACGCTCGAAAATATGATTCAAGAACCTCCTAATTAAGATTAACAAGTGCAAGTGCATTAACTAGGAACAACTAGGTCGGTGCGGGTCCACCGTAAACGTACCCGGACTGCGAAACACCAGATTCAGTCCCTGGACCGCTCGTGACTCGTCGATACCGCACCTAGCTCCCTCTAATAGCATTACAGGGGTAGCTTTGTAGTGGACCTAGCCTATCAGTTGCAAGGCCACAATTATTCCTATATGGTGGTTCGCCCTCGGGGTGTTATGTGTGTTAGAGATGTGAATGAGACCAAAAGTGTCTTATATCGGACAGTTGAACATAACAAACTCTATTATATGAGTCGGTGGGCTACTCCTTCTATTGTCAATTGGTTTTAAAATATAACCCCACTCGGCTTGTGTGCTACGCTATTAGCGCATGTGCGCTCGTGACCCCAGTCATTGGTCCGAGTCCCAGTTGTCCAAGTCTCAACTAGATGGTCATTCCTAGTTGAACTTGGCGGGAGCGTGTTAGAGATGTGAATGAGACTAAAAGTGTCCCACATCGAAAAGTTGAACATAATGAGTCCTAGTATATGAGTCGGTGGGCTACTCTTTCTATTGCCAATTGGCTTACTCGGCTCCTAGCGCATGTGCGCCCGTGCACACGACCCCCAATCATCGGTCCGAGTCGGACTTTGATAATGTGAACACAAGTAGCTCGAATTCGACTCGAGCTCATTCATTTTCTAAAAAAGCCGAGCATGAACACATTTTTAAGCTCGGTCCAAAGATTGGCTCGTTCGAATTAAGCTCGAATATCTCGAATTTTATGAAATATCTAAAATTTCATTTAAGTTATTATATAATGAGCAAGTAGGGGTGTTATGTGAACACGAGTAGTGTTATAACGAGAACGATAATAGCGAAGAAAGACATAGAGATTTACGTGGTTCAGCAACGGTGTGTTGCCTACGTCCACGGGCAGAGAACCAGATTTCTTATTAGAGGAAGCGAAAACAGATTAAGTTACAGGGGACGGCGTTCCATGAGTATATGAAGAGACTCATGGAACCCTAAACAGACAATGGACTGAAAGCCCAAAATAGACAGACGATAGGCCCGTTTACAATAAACATCGCATACCGTAAAGCCGGGGTGGCGCTGCCCCCCCTAGCCCCCCCGCCAAGGGCGCGTCGCCCCCTGGACCCCCGCCAGGGGCGGAGCCCCCCAGCGAGACCACCGCCGGGGGGCTCCGCCCCCCGGACCCCCCGATGCGTCGCCGGTCAACAGTCGTTCAAGGCACATTAACAAGTAGCTCGAATTCGACTCGTACTGGCTCGATAAAAACTTGAGCTCGAGCTCGTTCATTTTCCAAATGAGCCGAGTATGAGCACATTTTCAAGCTTGGTCCAAAGCTCGGCTCGTTTGATTTATACTCGAATAGCTCGAATTTTATGGAATTTCTAAAATTTCCTTTAAGTTAATGTATAATAAGCAAGCAGAGTGGCCTAAAGCTCGGCTCAAGCTCGCTCATCTAGGCATTAATATGCCTAGATGTATTGCAATCCTAGATTATTAGTCAATGTCCAAATGTATTGCAATGTTAGATAATAGGGGTGGGCGGGGGACGGAACGGACTTTGTCCCTCAAATAAAAAAGATTATTAAAAAAATTAAAATTTCATGTATATATTGCGATTTTCAAAGATGTAATAAATATATATGTATATTTTTTATATTTTGCAGGTTCCCATATATATACATAAATAATATCAGTGTATAAGGTTTTTTGGTTAAAAACGCCCTCTTCGGAGAGTAAAAACCCTTTCTTTTTCGAGGGTTTTCACTGCCGCCCACTGGCCTTGCCGACCACCACTACGCCGCACCTTTCAGTTTGCGCCGCTAATCTCCAACCTCCATTGCCTTCTGCTGATCGAAACTCTCTCTTCAGAGAGCCCAAATCCCTCTTCGGAGAGCTCTAATTCCTCTCTTCGGAGAGTACTCGGAAAGCAATTAGTTACTCCTCCATGGGACTCCCTTCCAAAATCCCCTCCTCCGCTTGGCTTGTGTATTCCGGCCCGGTGTTGGTTCCTTCTTTTCAGATTACTCCTCCCCGGTGCCTTTGGCTCGGCTAGTGCTCCTCAATCTGTCGCTACGCCCTCCTTCTCGCCTTGCTTCGGCTCCGGCGGCCTTGGTGGGTTGTTGTACGGTTTCCTTTCAATACCAAAATCAATTGGGGCCTTCATTGATTTTTGGTTTTTTCCCTAAATCTCGCTTCCTCCATGCTCTTTTGGGTTCTCTAGCCTGCAGTTCGGCGTCCCTCATTTCCCTGGTGGTTTGGGGCTTCAATTATGGTGTTGGGTGGTCTCTTCTCCCCTACCTTTCTCCCCTTCTCGGATTCGCAGTTCTACGTGCCTCACTTCGGATTGGGCGGTAGGCTGTCTACATCTGGTGCTTCTGACGGGGTGGCCTTCGGTGCCGCCGTGCCGGCTCTCGTCGGATGCGATGTTGCTAACTTCATCGTCTTTGTCCTTCTCTTGGCATGTTGCTCGATTCCCTTGTTGAGTATTTATTTGGTGGGGTGCGGTTCCGATGCCATCTTCTTCCAGTGGGCTTGCTCGCGCCGGCGCCGATGACCGCTTCTCCTGCGGCTTCGTCCTTCCTTTCAGTCATCTCCAGTGTTTCCTGCTCCTCTGGTCTCCCTTGGCCTGTTGTATACCGCCGGTTGTTTGGCTTGGGCCCTGTTGGTGTGTGCTTTGGGCCCAAGGAAATTTCTTGGGCCCAAAGGCAGCCCGATAACTTTAAATAAAAGGTAAAAAATAAAAAAATGCGGAAAAAATAAATTAATAAATTAATAGTATGTATATAAATATATTTATATATATACTCCACAATCTTTTACTCATATTTCTTATTTAGATAATTTCCTAGTTGTCATTGTTATTTTCCCACTAGGGTTTCTGGTGCTTTCAATTCAGGCGGTGTGGGGCTTTGCGTTTGGCGTGATTGGTCTTCTTCTTCGGTGGATGGGGTTCTGGCTGTTCGAGGTCGGGTTAAGCTGGGGTCGTGGTAATGTGTATCGAGGCGTCTCCTTTTCCCGAAAGGCTGTTTACTTGGAGGTTCGTCTTCACTACCCACAGGTGTCTCCTGATGTATCGCTGGTATGCGGTGCTGCTACTGGCCAAGCATTATCCATGGATAGTGCTTGGCTTCGTTCGTCGTCTACGTCCTCATCTCTTTCGATTTAGTTGTGCTTCGTTTCGCTTTATAGAGCTCCTTTGCTTGTATTTTGCACCTTCATTGTATTTCTGCTTATTTATGACGGTTTTCCGTCTTCCGACTTGTCGGCTTTCGAGGTCCAGCTTTGTCTGGCCTCCAATTTTTACCTTATTAAAAAAATATCAGTGTATATGTGTATGCATTACAGTGTATATGTATATATATATGCAGCGTATATCGCATACTATATATAATATAGTATTACAATGTATAATGTATATAGCATACTATATACATTATAGTGTGTGTATATACTATATACACATTAATCTAATACTATATATATAATGTATATATAGCATACTATATACATTATAGTGTATGTATATATACTATATACACATTAATCTAATACTATATATACTACGTATATAGCAATGCAATGTATGTATATATACTATATACAAATGAATCTAATACTATATATATACACACGCAATAATACATATATTGTATAACATACTATATATAGTATTACATTATTATATACATATGCGGGACGGGATAGGATTGGAACGGGTCGTCCCACGTTCCATCCAGCATATTTTTTACGGGACGAGACCGGAATTTGCGGGATTTATGCACACCCCTATTAGATACATTAGTCCAGGGACGGAGCCAGGAATTTATCGAAGGGGGGGGGGGGCGAAGTTTTATACAAATTGTTGATTCATTCTTCGGTAGATTTTTCTATAGTTTAGAGAAACATAACTATGATATTTTACATTAAACGGTGATATATATTAGTTCAAGACAAGGTATTTTTAGTTCAAAGAACAACGTTTTTTATTCAAATTTGTGGTGTTAGTTTAAAACTATGTAATTAGTTGTTATATAGTTATTTTTCTCTTTAAAATGAAAATGATGTCGTTTTAATCTATAACAACATTATTTTCGTCTAAAAATATATCATTTGAAACTCACAAAGTCATATGCAACTTATTGTTCTCTTATCATGCAATAACGTGTTACAAGATATACACACTTTAAACTTGCAGAGTTTCTTATATAATTATCGAATTTAGTAATATAACCTCTTATTTTGAAGCTCTTAGATTGACTTACATTACCAAAATACCAAATTAAGTAAAATATAAAAGCATCATGATTTATTAAAAGATATTTGAAATAATTAATTTGTGTTTAACTTTCAAACGTTCATAACTTTTTACTCGGTTATCGGATTCAGGCTTATAATATATCAAAACAAAGCTATCGACGAGTAGAACAAATATAGGTAATTTGACGGATGAAGGGGGGGGGGGGGGGGGGGGGCGAATGCTCCCGCTTGCCCCCGCCTAGCTCCGCCTATGCATTAGTCAATGTCCAAATGTATTGCAATCTTGGTGTATAATTTTACTTCGAAAATTAAAAAAAAATATTTGTATTCATATATTTATATTTATATATCTATAAATTTTTATTATGAAAATATGTTATAAAAGTATATATAATTAAAAGACTCTCTCTATCTCAAAATTTAAGTCATTTTAGCATTGTGCACAAGTTTTAATCAAATACTCACCCCTCAATCAACATCATTCCACTAATTTTTTTCATTTTTTTAATACGTACCCACTATATTTTTTAACCAATTAAAATCTTTAAAAAATCAACAACACATAAATCAATACAAATAATTATAATCCCAACCTAAAAACCTAAAATGACATATATTTTGATATAACTAAATTAGTTTAAAATTACTTAAATTTTAAGAGGAAGAAAGTATTAGTTTATAATTTTTTATTTTAAAAATAAAATAAAATTATATGTCAAATAATTTTGTATTACATAGAGGACATATATTTGCATTAACATTGCGCTGAATTGACTAGGAAGATGTGTGGATAAATGCTTGTTTAATTCGTTTTTGTCGAGAAATAGGTGGATAAGTATAATATGGTAACTTAAGTACAAGATATGCTCGAGTAATTTCATTATGAAAATGTACGTAGAAGTTAATTGCAAAGTTCAATAAGGAATTAAATTAGGGGTGGGCGGGGTCCACACGTTAAGCACTGATTAACATGTTGCAACGTGTAGGGAGGGCTTTGCCCTTCTTTACACGTACCCCATCATTAGCCCTCTTTTTAGACTTTGACCATTGTCAAATCTTGATTTATTAGCTGATTAAATCACATTAAAAACAATTAAAAACAATTGAATAAGCTACTGTAAAGAAGTAGGGGGACTATATGAAAGCTATAATTTGACTCGTATTCGCTCGATAAAATTAAACTTGATTCGAACTCATTTATTTTATAAACGAGTTGAGTATGAGCACGTTTCAAAGCTCGACTCGTTCAAATTAAACTTGAATTTTATAGAATTTCTACAACTTTATTTAAATTACTGTATAATGAGCACATAGAACTGCTCAAAGCTCGAAAAAAACTCAGCTCCATGTTAACTCGACAGCCTCGGCTAGGCTCGGCAGAGTCAAGACGCTGAAGGAAGGTCGTGTGTGCGGGCCCTTCAACCTTCAACCTTATATATTGTTCAAGCATTCTCTATATTACCGACGTAGGCCAACCACATTCCAACACGCCCCCTCAAGTGCAACGACATTTTTAGCCAACAAGTTGCACTTGCCACACGCGCTTAAATTGGTACCACAATTCCCGCGACATGCCACCGCCAGCAACCCCACCACAATTAGAGCACAAACTGCAACTAGCCGAACCTCACTCTAATACCATGTTAACTCGGCTTGGCCCAGTGAGGCTAAGACAAACTGAAGGGAGATCGTGTGTACGGACCCATATAAGGGAGACTCGAATAACACATAAATCCAATGGGGTTCCATCTCAAAACCAATGTGGACCAATCACATTCCAACTCGTTCATTTTCTAAATGAGCCGAGTATGAACACATTTTTAAATGGACTGAATAGGAATAATTACTCAGATTCGAATAACTAGTAGCATTTAAGTGTTTTAGTATAACCCACAAGTTGATTTGCGACTCACAACGTTGACCAATTTGTTCAAAATAGTTGGACTCTATTTTTAGAAAATGTTTAATTTTGCTCACTAATTAGTGTAAAATGTAAAATAATCCAAGCTATTCCAAAAAATGGGAATGAAATTTAGGTGTAATACTAATGTAATACCCGTGCCTTCAAGGCACGGGAGCTTGATCCATTTTAATTTGAACATCATTTTACATATCTATATAATATAATACTATATTGATATATATATATATATATATATATATACGTGTTTACAACAAAAATATGTATAAAATATTTTTTTATAATTTATAAATTAGTTGGAAAGAGATACGATACAAATTTTAAAAATGATTTAATAAGGTAAAGTAGTAATAAAACTCAAACACACCATCTAATATAATTTGAAATAAATATATAATTATTATCATTAGCATAGATCTAAAAAAGTAAAATATAAGCTCCCGTACAAATATTAAAAAATCATAAGCACATGATTGTGTGAATAATTTTGAAGTTAAATATGTAGATGTACATAACTTATTAATTATTGTCATGAGAAAGATGGTTAGAAAGATAGAGAAATTAATAGTGAAAATAAAGGTAAGATGGTAAAAAAAAAAGATCCTTAAAGGTAGAAAAATGATCTAAGAAGCCTCATCAAAGATGTAAAATAAGCATTAGTAATGATTGTGAGTCTTAAAATATTATTTATTTTTCGATAGTCATTTAAGATGTCTAAAATAATTAAATTATAAAATAACACTTATTTGGCTCTAATTGATTTTTATAATTAATTTTTGAAATCGAATATTTACAAATTGATTATTACATGTTCGTTGTATCTAGACATTGTGGGGAATATTGCAATCGTTTAAAAATGATAAATCAACAATTTCAATATCCAAGAATAAAATCAGCCAAGAATTGACGAATGTTCAATGTACGCAGATGATTAAAATAGATCACAAATTGACATACAACATATCAAATTAAATAATATTTTAGTATAAAAATAGGAAACAAATATGTTTAAAATAGGAAACAGCTATTTTAAAATTTTGGCAATAATATTGGCCAATAAGAAAATACCATTTGAATAAAAAATTCAAGTTTAATTGTGAGCGTGACACATCAGCAATATAACCGAAAAGAGATTGCAATCGGGAAAAAAATGGAAACATGTCTCAATATTTACGACAATATAACCGAAAAAAAAAAGGAATGGATTCAAATCATATTTAAAATAGGAAACAAATATTTTAAAGTTTTCATAATAATATTGACCAATAAGAAAATCTCATTTGAATAAAAAATTCAACTTTAATTGTGGGCGTGACACGTCAGCAAAATGCTAGCAGAATTAGTAATATTAATAGATAGATAGATAGATAGATAATAGATAATAGATAGATATATTGCAATCGGAAAAAAAAAAATGGAAACATGTCTCAATATTTACGGCAATATAACTGAAAATAAAAAAAAAGGAATGGATTCAAATCATATTTAAAATAGGAAACAAATATTTTAAAGGTTCCATAATAATATTGACCAATAAGAAAATCTCATTTGAATAAAAAATTCAACTTTAATTGTGGGCGTGACACGTCAGCAAAATGCTAGCAGAATTAGTAATATTAATAGATAGATAGATATATAATAGATAGATAATACTCCGTAGATAGATTAATAGATAGATGTAGACATTGTGGGGAATATTGCAATCGTTTAAAAATGATAAATCAACAATTTCAATATCCAAGAATTGACGAATGTTCAATGTACGTAGACGATTAAAATAGATCACAACTTGACATACAACATATCAAATTAAATAATATTTTAGTATAAAAATAGGAAACAAATATGTTTAAAATAGGAAACAGATATTTTAAAATTTCAGCAATAATATTGACCAATAAGAAAATACCATTTGAATAAAAAATCCAAGTTTAATTGTGAGCGTGACACATCAGCAATATAACCGAAAAAAGATTGCAATCGGGGAAAAAATGGAAACATGTCTCAATATTTACGACAATATAACCGAAAATAAAAAAAGGGGAATGGATCAAATCATATTTAAAATAGGAAACAAATATTTTAAAGTTTCTATAATAATATTCACCAATAAGAAAATCTCATTTGAATAAAAAATTCCACTTTAATTGTAGGCGTGACACGTCAGCAAAATGCTAGCAGAATTAGTAATATTAATAGATAAATAATAGATAATAGATAGATATATAATAGATACATTGCAATCGGGAAAAAAAAATGGAAACATGTCTCAATATTTACGGCAATATAACCCAAAAAAAAAAAGGATTGGATTCAAATCATATCTAAAATAGGAAACAAATATTTTAAAGTTTCCATAATAATATTGACCAATAAGAAAATCTCATTTGAATAAAAAATTCAACTTTAATTGTGGGCGTGACACGTCAGCAAAATGCTAGCAGAATTAGTAATATTAACAGATAGATAGATAGATAGATAGATTAATAGATATATTGCAATCGGAAAAAAAAAATGGAAACATGTCTCAATATTTACGGCAATATAACCGAAAAAAAAGAGAATGGATTCAAATCATATTTAAAATAGGAAACAAATATTTTAAAGTTTCCATAATAATATTGACCAATAAGAAAATCTCATTTGAATAAAAAATCAACTTTAATTGTGGGTGTGACACGTCAGCAAAATGCTAGCAGAATTAGTAATATTAATAGATTTTGTACCCATGTGCCGACATAAACTTAGATTCACATTAATAACTTAACATTAACTTGCATTTGTATAAACAATATTCAATCATGTTTATTAACATCTTTTTTCCCCCTTTCAGTAGGCAATAATCAGAATCCCTAACTATAATAAAGAGATCATTCTTAATCATTCAAAGAGATATATTACATTTTCTCAACAAAAAAAAAATGATATATTACAAAGAGGTCTACAAACGGGCAAACTCTAAGGGTTACAAATTCCCTCATATTCTCGTATTTGACAATGGAATCTGCAACGGATCGAATTTGCCTCTTTATAGCAGTGTTTGAAGTCAATTATCAAGAACTTATTCTTCAAGAGCTCAATTTCTTCCACCATGCGAAGAATGTCTCAATGAGTGGTGGAATTCTTCTTGATGGTGTTGAGCACTCTAATATTATCTCCTTCTACCGTTAGATGTTTGATTCCCTGTTCAAGCGTCCACTTTATATATTCCTCGATGTCTAAGGCTTTTGTTTATATTACCGAGCTAGACGAGACATGTTGATGGAGGATATCCACCACATGTTCGCAATCATTCATGATAATGCAGCCAATACTATAGTACCCCTAAATATTGTTGATTGCCACGATTACATTTAGTTTGTAGAAGTCACGGTGCGACTTTTTTCAGACCTTCCTTCTTTATGTTCTTGGTCTTTTTATTTTAAGGTCGGTGTTTTTTGCTTCCTTCTAATAGTCTATAGTTGCTTGTTGTATTATCGTTTGAAGGAAGTTTTTTTGTTTTGTTTTGTTTTTTGCATTATTAAAAATAATTGTATTTTTGTATGCCCATATAGCATGCCATACAAAACATAATGAATTGAAATTAAATATATGTTGCTTGGTTTTCTTCATCCCTATTATTTATAGGGAGAAAACTTTGTTTTGTCATTGCACTAATCGTGTTCTTTATTATATTGGTTAATTATGTGATATTCGAAAAGTAGATGGTTTTCAGTCTTCACCTCCGTGTTATAAAGGTAATATTGAGAAGGAACTCGGTTGATAAATCTGTTTAATTGAGCTTTCGTGGATAGGGCGTCCACTATCACTTTCCAGATAAAGTTTTGTATTTTAGAAGGTACATAAACGTCTTTTTAATTTATATCTTTATAACAAAGGTTAAAAAACTATATTAATTTTTTTTTATTAAGTTTAAATGGAGTAGTAATAGGAAAATATTTTTAAAAGACTACAATAATTAAAATTTAGACAATCTTTTAAAATTTGTAATTGAAGGACCACAACAAGGGCATGATCCGTGACCATAAACCATCCCGAGCAAGATCAGATGATCAGAATCGTATAAACAGCTTTAATATTTTGTCTTTTTTAATCGCAGTTGACTTATAAAGATATGGTAGATTAAATTTTGGATGTCACCATTAAGGTTTGGTGGATGGAGTCGTTGTGGTGGATGGTGAATTAAGGTGGGCTTTGTATGAAATTCATAGAAGAGAGGGTCTCAGTGCTCAACCTGAATACTAAACTAATCAATTAATCAAAACTTTGTTTGAAAGCACAAACAAGGCAACAATATACAACCAAAACAACAATGTATATCAACTTCTCGTTATTGTAGGCCTCAACTGGAATGTTCAAGAACGTATGAAGAAAGAATAAGAAAGGCAAAGAGAAACTAAGTGTCTGTGTGTATAAAGAGACAACCTGAAGAGATCCAATGAGGATATAAACAAAACATCCAATGATGTTTTGCACCGAAGATTTTCTATGAAATCGTCTTGAAATCTCAGTGTCTCGGGCTCTTTTGGATTGATCGAGAATTCTATCAAGCGGCTCTGTCAAGGCATCTCACCCGAGGCAAGAAAACCACAAATGGTCGTGATGCGGGACCATCCAAGACACCTTCGGACACACCTATACTTGGGGATGGACCTATGATTCAAGCTCATGAGAATGTTGTCATTCTAAAGAGGAAGAAGAAGGCTCCACCATGGGAGAAAGTCCAAAGGTGGAAGTTTGACGTTTTTAAGATTCGTTCAGCAATTTGACAGCTTTTTGACGTCTCAGTAAAATGAGTCGTACGGATTCAATATTAATCGGATTGGATCGTGTCATACCTTGTCGGAACGACGAAGAAGAGATCTACAACTTTTCTGTTGAAGGTTTTTCCAGATTCGACCTAGAGCTTGGCCGAAAATCACATTCTTTGAAGCTGTCATATGTTTAGCCGAATTTACTCAAGTGTTGGAACATTTTTATTGTTATTTTTAGTAACTCTTTTACTTAAGTTATTTAAGGTAACTTTAGAGTTTATTTTTATTAAGTCTTTTATTTATTATTTTTATTAGAAAATCAGTCTTTTAGGTTATATAAGGCCAATCCCCATTGTAGAACAATTAAGACGTCTCTTTTATGAAATTTACAGTTCTTGTGTGAAACATATCTGTGAGAAAGTCAATCGATTCGTAGCGTTTCTCATCAATTGCAAATTGGTTATAGATCCTGCTTGGTTTGCTTTGAGTTCGTCAACCTCGCGAGAGCTTGGTGATCCTGGTAATCACAAGTCCCCTCCTTGTGCCTCCAAGTTGTCCGCTTGGTTGTGTAAGGTTGTAGAGGCTGGCTTTATAGTCGTTGGTATTTGGTTCCTACCCTCTTAGGAGGCCTGGGGTCTTTGCCTCGTTCTATTTTAGTTCGAATCACCCATCTATCGGTCTTTCTATCATTTTTAATCGAGTCTAGAGTTGCTGCGTTTTTATTCCGTTTAGTCGATATTGAGTCTTTGTTTGAGTTTCTTGAGTCGTTTGCTTCCGTTCTTGTCTTTGAGTCTTGATTGTCGAAGATCGGGCCATCCTACGGCTAACCCCGTATCAAATTGATATCAGGGGGCGATTTCGACCCCTCTTGGTTGATTTCGAGCCTTTTGTCCAACTTTTGTAGTGTGTTCTTGCTATTGTTGAGTCCCTTGTTGCTTGTTCCTTGCCCATTCTCCTGATCTCTTACCTTGTGTTGCTAAGTCTTTGCTTGAGTGTTGATTTGCCCAAAGCGGATTGCCCCAACAAGCTTGTCATACCAATTAGAGAGACGAGTGAGAGCGAAACACTTGTGAGATTGTTTATATTTTTACTAACTGTCACATATATAGTTCTTTGTTTCTCTTTATTTGACATGTTTAACCAGGGCAACAACATGATTACTCGAGCCGAGATGATCAAACAGTTGGAAGCCGTGAATGAGACATTGGTACGGATAAATGACAGATTGACGGCAGTAGAGGCACGCCATTCTTCTGGGGCATCTACTGGCCCTAAAGGGAGTAATCCTAACTCTTCTCCTCTTAAACCTTTGTACGTTTCTTGCTTTATATGTCAAGGTAGAGGACATGTTATGAAGGATTGCCCAAATAAGAAGACTTTCATGATTAACCACCTAGGCGAAAATAAATCTGAAAATTCTAGTGGTGAAAATGATGAGCATGTTAATAATGATCAAGATCTTAGTTTACTTGCCTCTAGAGATGATTGCATTCAATATGAGCATGATGATTATTTGATTGTTAATGAAGTTTTAAATGTTCAACCTATGTCTTCTGATGATAATCAAAGCGACGATTTGTTTCATAATCAATGCATAGAAGAAGGCAATGTTTGTCATATGACCATTGATGATGAAATTTGTTATAATATTGCTAGCCTTGAAGTGATTGCAAATTCAGCCTTGAAAAATGAAGAAAACTTGCTAGCATTGGATGAAAACTTAGAGATCAATGAACAAGCTAAAATGCTTATTAAGTTAGAACATAATAAAGATGATGTGACATATGACTTGTGCACTAATAAGGCTTCTTTTCTTGGTGTTGTAGTGACCTCTGATGGCCTTGAGAGGAGTTTCCATGGGCATGAGGTATTCGATCCAGGAGCTCGTGTGGATGCATTTGCGGAATCTTATGCAACCTTGGATTCGAGGTCGAATCCTTTTCAAGAAAGGGGGAATGATGCGGGACCATCCAAGACACCTTCGGACACACCTATACTTGGGGATGGACCTATGATTCAAGCTCGTGAGAATGTTGTCATTCTAAAGAGGAAGAAGAATGCTCCACAATGGGAGAAGGTCCAAAGGTGGAAGTTTTACGTTTTTAAGATTCGTTCAGCAATTTGACAGCTTTTTGACGTCTCAGTAAAATGAGTCGTACGGATTCAATATTAATCGGATTGGATCGTGTCATACCTTGTCGGAACGACGAAGAAGAGATCTACAACTTTTCTGTTGAAGGTTTTTCCAGATTCGACCTAGAGCTTTTCGACGTCTCAGTAATGCTTGTAACTATTAAAATATTATTTATATTTCGATAGTCATTTAAGATGTCTAAAATAAGTAAATTGTAAGAAAAAAAACTTTTTTTGGCTCTAATTGATTTTTATAATTAATTTTTGAAATCGAATATACACAAATAGATTATTTTTCTTAACTTCCTAAAAAAAACTTTTGCAAGCCTTAAAATATTAAAACTATAATAAGGGCTTTCTAGGTTGTATAAAATAAATATAGATATAAAATATCATTTTGGAATTTTTTTCTTCAATATTTGAAGCCAAACACCAAAAAATTAATCATAAAAGAGTGTTTATTTAGTTATTCAAATTTCACATTTGCTTTTCTAAAAATTCTTCAATTTTTTTATGTAGAGTGTTTATTTAGGCATTTAAGATGTTTAGAATAAATATAATTTCTATATGAAAAAATCTTAGGTTAAAAATTTAGATAGATGTCATGTAGAATGTGTAGAGTCGGTATAGATTTAAAATATTCATTTTTTATTATTATTTTTTCAGCAATTTTTGAAGGATAACATGTGCAAAAATAATCTCTTTTTAAAATTAATGATGTTTCGCTTTTATCTCCAAAAATATTTCAAAATTTTCAAAATTTTAGAAAATTAATTTGATTTTGAGAATCATTTATTTTTATAATTAATTTTTATTTTGATATTTGAATTAAATATATATCCATTTTTAATATGATTGATAAATATGATATTGAAAACAAATATTTAAAGTTCCCTTAATTATATCGATTAATAAGAAAAGAAACTTTTGATTAGTATGAAAAATAGGAAACAAATATGTTCAAAATAGTAAACGTGTATTTTAGAATTTCAGCAATAATATTGACTAATAAGAAAATACCATTTGAATAAAAAATTCAACTTTAATTGTGGGCGTGACACGTCAGCAAAATGCTAGCAAAATTAGTAATAAGGTAAAGTAGTAATAATACTCAAACACACCATCTAATATAATTTGAAATAAATATATAATTATTATCTTTAGCATAGATCTAAAAAAGTAAAATATAAGTTCCCGTACAAATATTAAAAAATCATAAGCACATGATTGTGTGAATAATTTTGAAGTTAAATATGTAGATTTACATAACTTATTGATTATTTTCATGAGAAAGATAGTTAGAAAGATAGAGAAATTAATAGTGAAAATAAAGGTAAGATGGTAAAAAAAAAGTTCCTTAAAGGTAGAAAAGTGATCTAAGAAGCCTCATCCAAGATGTAAAATAAGCATTAGTATAGTAATGCTTGTGAGTCTTAAAATATTATTTATTTTTCGATAGTCATTTAAGATGTCTAAATTAATTAAATTATAAAATAACACTTATTTGGCTCTAATTGATTTTTATAATTAATTTTTGAAATCGAATATTTACAAATTGATTATTATATGTTTGTTGTATGTATACATTGTGGGGAATATTGCAATCGGTTAAAAATGATAAATCAACAATTTCAATATCCAAGAATAAAATCAGCCAAGAATTGACGAATGTCCAATGTACGTAGACGATTAAAATAGATCACAAATTGACATACAACATATCAAATTAAATAATATTTTAGTATAAAAATAGGAAACAAATATGTTTAAAATAGGAAACAGATATTTTAAAAATTCAGCAATAATATTGACCAATAAGAAAATATCATTTGAATAAAAAATTCAAGTTTAATTGTGAGCGTGACACATCAGCAATATAACCGAAAAGAGATTGTAATCGGGAAAAAAATGGAAACATGTCTCAATATTTACGGCAATATAACCGAAAATAAAAAAAAAGGAATGGATTCAAATCATATTTAAAATAGGAAACAAATATTTTAAAGTTTCCATAATAATATTGACCAATAAGAAAATCTCATTTGAATAAAAAATTCAACTTTAATTGTGGGCGTGACACGTCAGCAAAATGCTAATAGATAAGGCCGATCTCATTTGAAGAAAATATTAATAGATAAGGCCGATCCCCATTGTAGAACAATTGAGACGTCTCTTTTATGAAATTTACAGTTCCTGTGTGAAACACATCTGTGAGAAAGTCAATCGATTCGTAGCGTTGCTCATCGATTGCAAATTGGTTATAGATCCTGCTCGGTTTGCTTTGAGTTTGTCAACCTTGCGAGAGCTTGGTGATCCTGGTAATCACAAGTCCCCTCCTTGTGCCTCCAAGTTGTCCATTTGGTTGTGTAAGGTTGTAGAGGCGGGCTTTATAGTCGTTGGTATTTGGTTCCTACCCTCTTAGGAGGCCTGGGGTCTTTGCCTCGTTCTATTTTAGTTCGAATCAGTCCTTATCGGTCGAGTCTTTATTGTTTCTTTGTTTCGAGTCTTGCTGCGTTTTGTTCTTGTTCTTGAGTCTTTGCTTCCGTTCTTGTCTTTGAGTCTTGATTGTCGAAGATTGGAGCATCCTACAGCTAACCCCGTATCAGGTCGTCAAAGAGACAAAGCAAGAGGGAGAGCATAAACCCTCAAAGAAGATAGTCGTAAACCCTATAGCACAAGAGCATCTCATGTTCTATATAGCTGAAGAGGGTATGAGCTACCCGTCGCCTTCCAAGATTGGGCTCACATGCCCAACTTGGTTGCAACACAATAAAGCCCACATAAAATCTCTCCAACCTAAATAACATAAAATGCTAACATAAACTTAAGGATTATACAAACGGGACTATAGTCTCTACACTTTGTTATGAACCTAAATTAAGTTTTCGATCAAGTCATCCAATCCCCTACAAGGATTAATGGTAACTCTCGTGGTCATATATCTCTTCTTAGAGTGTTTTTCTTCTTAGTAACTCTCCAGGCAGTGGTAGAGTTGGGGTGCCCGGGAGTGCTAAAGCACGTACCCCCAATTTTTTAAAAAAAAATATGTTCAGTGTTTTGTTTTAATACTAAAGGGATATAGCTTATATAGTGAAACAAGTTGAAAGGGTAGCTCAGTTGGTAAAGTGGAAGCGCTAAACTGTTGCTTTGAACTCAGTTGTAGTATTAAATTGGTTTGTAGTACTAACTAATGAACTTGTTTGTAGTATTGATCTGATTTGTAGAATTGACTCTGTTTGTAGTACTGTATTTTTGTTGTATGTTTTCAGTATGTCTAAATATTATATAAGCAAAAATGTTTATCGGCCTTTGGAGTTTTCAACACCCCCTGCCTGGTGTAATTCCTAGCTCCATCAATGTGTCTAGGGCCGGTATATATGAATTTTCTCGGAGAAGGTTTAGATGCTCTTTGTCTATAGATTAAGATAAATGAAAATACATTGTATTGTATAACCCTTTTCATTTTAAAAAAATTACATTTAGGTCCAAGAGAAGATAGAGACCTAATTTTGTATTGGAATCCCGAAAATACTATCAATCTCGTTGAAATATGTTGACAAACAATATTTGGACTTTATTTTGAATTGATTTTTAACTTTGGTTTTGGTGGTTTTCGATAAATTTCTTGGGGGGTTTTATTGCACAAATAATTGAGGATGGACTCGTAAACTGAACCGAGACCATGATATACACCCTCGACAATGTTCTACAAGTTTCCTCTAGACCTCGATGAACTTTACCGAGTTGAGTGCATGTAGGAGCTTCTTGTTTGACCACAATGAACTTTACCGAGTTGAGAGCATATCCTCAACCTAGATAGCCGAGTTTTTATGTTTGACATTCTCTCTCATCTTCGCCTCTTTATAGAATCTCGAACAATCTTCACCTTTCACCAACCATCGATCGTCATCTAAAATTCATCATTTGCCAACCTCCAACATATATAGCACCCATCTCACGACCACGATTATAATAATCAAGGATCTTTCCATCTTTAGTTTTTGAGGATCTCTTCTAATAGTGGCTCTCCTAACCCTAGTTTTCTTCACCATTGTCTCTCTTAGTGTATGTCCCTCCGTTCTCCTCTCCAACCATCTTCCTCTCCTCTTTGCACCCTTGTATTCTCTCGATCTCCTTGTATCGATTGATTTTTCGACTGTGGTTTAATATTTTCAACTTGTGTTGTTATTGACGAGGTATGTGTTAGATTTTTTTACTCTCAGGTTAAAATGTAACTATTTTGTTAAAAATATAAAGGATTTGAGTGTAATTGTACGATGACAAACTGTTATAACGAGAATGAAAATAGCGAAGAAAGATAAAGAGATTTACGTGGTTCGGAAACGATGTCTTACCTACGTCCACGGGCAGTTAGAGAACCAGATTTGTATTAGAGGAAGCAAAAACAGATTAGGATTACAAGGGGTCGGCGTTTTATGAGTATATGAAGAGACTCATGAAACCCTAAACAGACAATGGACTAAAAACCCAAGATAGACAGACGATAGACCCGTTTACAATAAACATCACATACCACCGCCGGTAGCTCTGCCTCCCGAACACCCTTCTACGTCGCCGGTCAATGATGATTTAAGGCACATTGACACAGACTTTCCAGACTAACAAGTTTTAAACGATCACTAAACCTTTCTAGAATGGTTCAGTCAGATGATCCATTAGTACTTACCTATCAAATATAAAAGTTTGTTATCATAATAACTTATAATGTATACGAATATCTCAAGATACTAGCTGAACATAAAGTTACATTAGCAAGTGGTAGAGCAAACTTTTGAGTGTAATCCAATTCATTTCCTTTAGGTTTGGAAATCTGAAATCTCATTAAGAATTGAATCTGACTTGTTAAAATCTTATCCCCTTACACACAAGCAAGTGGTAGAGCAAATGATACAATTGGGTACGATCTTATCTCGTCGGACTACCAAGTGGTAGATAGTGATCATAAATTAAGGTAATGAAATTGATTGTTTTCTTTTGCATATTCCGTACATAAAAACTAGAAAGCCAATTTTTTTTTTATTCTTTCCAGTTCAAGTGGGCTTAGCCCACTCTAAATCTGAATCGGATTACTGTAGGCCCATTAAGGCACGGGGATTCGAACTTCGAACCTCGAGGCATGAGATGTAGCCCCATAACCACTACACCAACTTGTGATTGGTAGAAAGCCAATTAATTACTCTGAATCCGAGCTTGTAGATAACCTCCTAGTTGTTCCCCATTGTAATACTATCAATGCGTGTGACCCCGAGGGGTAGAGTTTGGGTGGAGTTTGGGAAAAAACTCTACCATAGAGTTGGGAGAATCTCAACCACTGATTTTAAAATCAGTGGTTAAAAATCTCCCCCCTCCTTTCCCTCCCCCCGCCACCATCCTCAATTTTTTTTTATTTTTTTCTTTTCTTTTAATTTTTGTGAGAGGAAAAGGAAACTCTACTTGGTAGAGTTATCCTTAAACTCCACCGAAACAGGATCCGACTCGGAGAGAGGTCCCTATTTATTTAACTAGCATTTGACATCGGTACATAAGTAGCTAGCTAGCCCTTAATTAGGACACAACTTTGGGTCTCATATAAGAATATTTGGAGTTTGGGTTGGACTTTTTTATCCTAAATTTAAAGATGCACTAAGAGTCTAAGATCATTTTCAATAAATTTTCTCTAGGAAATAAAAAATATTATTTTAATTTTTTAATTCCAATTGCTTTCTTATTTGGAAGATTTTAAAAAAATTTAGTTTTTGAGAATACTATGGATTTGAGAATTCGCTCTATTTTTTTTCCGTTGCTTATCTATTTTGAAAAATAGAACGGAGAATCGATTAAATAAAAAGACGCTTAATTAAACTTTAAAAAACAAATTAAAATCTTTATTTTGGAGAAGCTGTTAGAAATGTTGTACAACAATGTGATCCTCGAATCAGACTCGGTGATGGTATGTGATTTGCTAGCCAGGAAGGGGAACAAGACAAGGGCCGAATATCACCTGATAGGGCAATGCAGAAGCTATCTAGAGGTTGCTGGCTGGGAAGTCCAGATTTCCCACGTCAAACGTCAAGCAAATGCGATTGCTGATGCTCTTGCGCAATCCGCGTTTTTAGACTCAATTAGCTTTACTGAATTCTCTGGTTTACCAAATTTCCTTTGTAAGTACTTTCCTGAGACTCCGAGGCACTAGTCTAATGGTTAAAATTACAAGTATTTAATCTATGCATGGGAGGAATATGCCACATTTTTTTTTTTTTGATTAGGAAATAATTCGAGATCAGATATACCTGAATCTCGATGGCCGACAAGTCGGCAGACGGAAACCCGTCAATACAAACAAACGAAAACGAAAATGAACCCGAAAAGCGGAGCAATACATAAGTGGGAGACGCACCCTACAAGAAAACAAGCCAAGGAAAACTAAATCCAATACGAAGGGGACGTAGACTACGGACGAGAGCCAAGCACCGCCCTAAAACAGCACCGCTGGCCGGCGATACATCAGGAATCCCTGTGGATAGTGAAGACGAACCTCTAGGAAGCTCCTTCCCGTACACGGAGTCGCCCCGTACACACTACCTCGATCCCAGTCAGACCCGACTCCGACTGCCAGAACCCCAACATAGAAGAAGAACCCCGTACACACTACATATGTGGCATATTCCCGTACACGGAATATGCCACATATTTGATCCCCAAAAATGCTTATTTTTAATTCGGTGATTTTTAGCCTATGCTCATAGTTTGTCTAAAGCCTATGAAAATGTTTTAAAATGACTAAATAAGTGAATTAAAAGAATATTAATTGAATTTGAATGTTTAATCTATGCATAGGTTACCTAAAAAAAATCTATGAATAGGAGAATGTTCCCATTTATGTTTTTTTTATATAAATATTAAAAAAAATCGAAAGGGATTAAGCTAGCTTCAATAGCTATTGGGCCGTTAGCCTAAAATCTGGCAAAATTGGGCCTAAAACAGAAGGCCCAATTAAGTTATTCAGCTTTGTTAAACCACGAGTTGGTCGGACGCAATGTAGACATTACAAGCCTTACTCTTCCTAATGCTATTTCTTACTCTTCGTTTGTTTTTAGGTATAGTTAACTTCACGAATATAATCTATAATTAAATTAAGATTTATTCATCAATATTTCATTATCTTTCTTGGGTCGGGCCTGTGAGAATATCTTGACCCATTTTAGCGGATCGGGCTTGGGCTAGGCCCGGTTTTTGGGCCAACTCTCTTGCTCAAGCCCTCCCACGTGGGCGGGCCGGGTAGTCCATCGGGCCCTATAATCTTTATGTAGGTTCATTTCAATGAATTTTTTTTTGAAAATAATATATTTAGTACTATTGTATCTCTTAATTTATATGCGATGTAAATACTATTAGTATTTATGAAGTAATAGATGTAAAAGTTTAGATATTATATAATCAACAGTGGCGGATCCAAACGGGGGCATGTGGGGGCACGTTCCCCCACCCTTATCCGACGAACCCCGTATATGTATTCTCCTCGTTGATAGCTTCGTTTTGATATATAGTACGCATTAATCCGATAACCGAGTAAAAAGTTATGAAGGTTTGAAAATTGAAGGTATATTAATCACTCTAAATCTTATTTAAATAACCCACAATGCTTTTATATTTCATTTAGATTGACATTCCTATACTATAATTTATCTTGAGATCTTTGAAATGAGATGTTATATTACTCATTTCGACAATTAGGTAAGAAATTATGAAAGTTTAAATGAAGAAAAATGTCATATTTCTACTTTGCAAGATATTATTGATGTTTCTAAAAAGATGACCGAGATAGGAATTCACAAAGTTTTTTATTTGGTATATCATTTCATCGAGTTGATTTTAGTGTTACCGGTTGCAAAAACTATAGTTGAAAAAACTTTCTCTACTATGGGTATTATCAAGCCATATTTGCACAACAATATTGGAGAAGATTTTTCTCTCTGAGAGTTTTGTCTGCTAGGTTGAAAAAGATGTTTCAAGCGCATTGATAATGATTTATCATTCAACATTTTTAGGATATGAAAAGCCGTAAAATGGATTTATCACGTGTCGAATTGAACCACTATTTCATTATAAAACTGTAATTAGCAATGATTTTTTTTTATACTAGTAAACTCTTTTATTTTTATTGCTATTTTGTAGTGTTGAAGACGTTATGTGTTGTACGAGTTTGTGTTATTAATTGTCGTTTATCACCGGTGTGCCCCCACCCTCTTCGGGTTCTGGCTCCGCCACTGATAATCAATATATATATATATATATATACTCCGTAATATTTTAATACATATATATAAAAATTAATATAAGTAATATATACTGTATATATATAGGTAGGCCGGACATACGGGCCCGCTTGGGCTTAACCCTTAGCCCAAGCCCAACCCTATGGGCCAACCCAAACCCGCATATTTTACAGGGCGGGTTGGGCGGACCGGGCGGATTAGCTCATGTCTGCTCAGGTCTAATTCTAACTATTTTTCTCTCACCTTCTCTAGATTCACGAAGAATTGATAATCATATATTCCCTTTTCTTCTATTCCCTACTCATTAGGGATGTTATATATATGAGCTGAACAGTTCAAGCTCGACTCGAAAAAAGCTCGACTCGAGCTCGTTCACTTACCTAAACAAGCCGAGTATGAACATGATTTTAAGCTCGGTTGAAAACTCAGCTCGTTTGATTTAGGCTCGAATAGCTTAATAATATGGAATTTCTAAAATTTTCTTTAAGTTAATATGTTGTGACCAAATAAAACTACTTTAAGTTCGAAAAAAGCTCGGCTCGTGCTCGTTCATTTACTAAAACAAGCCGAGCTTGAACAAAAAAGAAAGCTCGTTTAAAAATTGGGCTCGGCTCGGTTCGAGCTCGTTTAACAAATGAACAAGCTTGAACCTGCCAAGTTCGGCTCGTTCGGCTCGAATAACACCCCTACTACTCATCAAATAAACAAGACCGGGAGATATTATAAGAGATGTTATAACTTCATGTACATTCCTTGGGCGAGTACTTTAATTGGAGATGAGTTATCCAAGTTTGTAAGAAACTTCGATTCGAGTCAATCTTAAAGTCATTGGAAAGAGGATTGAAAGAGCTAGCTACAATCCATATGTTCATGGATTTCTTAGAATCACATAGCAATTTGCCAAAAACTACTAAACAAAGAGAATGTTGTTTTTATATATGTACATAATTTCTAGATGTGAACTTTTTTTTTTTCATGATTAGAGAGAGAGAGAGACCTTAATAAGTCAATCGATCAACTACAAATAATTCAGTGTTATTAATTGATAATAAATACGGAGTAATCTATCATCACTTACATCTATAATAATGATATCAAACATCTATAGATTAGGTTCGTCCATGACGAGATGAGGTTAGTATTAAGAAAATGTACTTAAGTTTTTTAACTCAAAAATATTTTTTCACATTTTGTTAACAAATCTATCCATCTATCTATATCTATATCTATATACTAATTAAATCACTACCATTTATACCAAGTGTCATATATTTATATATTTTTTTGAGAATAAGAGTATCTGTAACGGTGACACTACTAAGACACCCAGATTTTTTTAAGTAAAAATATAAAAAGGTAAAATGAAATAATGACGATAATTTTACATAGAAAAGAGTGAGAGTTTCTTTTCTATTAGAGAGAGTTCTTCTTCCAACACTGGATTTTGACTTTAAGAAAATTTTCCCCTACAAATCTTCATTTTTTCTGACTTTTATTTCATCTATTTTTTTTCTTAATATTAATGAATATATTAGAGTATCAATGTTGTGTATGCTCTAAGACAGATTATAACATTTAATGCTAACTACTAGAGCTGTCAAAACCATTAGTATAAGATTTACTTTTACGGAAAAAACGAATAAATTGACGGTCATATCAATTACTAAATTAATTTTTTTACATAAAGATGTCACAAATGATCTTAGCTAAAAGGTGGAGATCAATGGGAACATGAAAAATAAGCGGGTGTTTGGTAAAATTGGGTTTTTTTAGGGGTTGAGTATTTTTTTTAGGAGGTGGAGTGTATTTTGAGTATTGTGGAGGTGTGGAAGGTGGAGATTTTTTTTTTAAAAAAAAAACAACCTTGTAAAAAATATGATTGGTGTTTGGTGAGTATAAGGTGTTGGGGATAAATTTAATTATGGCGGTAAAATGACTATAACACCCTTAATTAATTTCTTCATCACCTACCTTTTACCCTCGTTCGTCGTTGTTGGTGAGTGAAACACGCATTATCGAACTCCAGCAAAACCCCTAGGTGGACAGAGGCAAAGAATCACAGTTTCTTTCGATGGAAGCTCAAATGAGTTTGGACATCTAGCCATCGTTGTTCGAGAGATGGAGAGCAAGTGAAGAATCGAAGGAGGGAGGCGTACCTGTGAGCGTGAGGGCGAGCGAAGACCTGGAGGAGAGGAGGCAGTTGGGCGTTCGAATTAGTTGAGGGAAAAAGTGAACAAAATTTTGCCACCCTTGGAAATAAAGTTCCGAAGCTCCTCTCCCCCATCTTCCATTTTTAGCAAAAATAACCTCTAACTACAACTGCCACACCTCCTGAAGATGACGATGCCAAACATAGTGGAGCACATGGTTTTTTTTTCCTACAACCATAAATGATGAAAGACATTGCCAAACACGCGCTAAGACTTGTCAGCCAACAATTGCATCCATCATCAAATGGATCATACAAGCTGATTTCTTTGGAATAACCCGATAAAAGAAAACACTTGAGATTTTGAGCCCTAATTCTTAGCTCTGCAGTATCGAGAAGTGAGATGTGAACCCCTTAAGGAGCGCACTTTGGGGGTAGTTTTACCTTTTCATTTAAATTATCACTTTCTTGATAATGTCCCATTCTTAACTATCTAGAGATATATTTATTACTTTATTAGCTCTTTTATAATTTTGTTTTGGTTGATCAATATATCGTTATACAAGCTGATTTCATGTTGTACTGCAACCCTTGCATCACCATTGATCCCTGTTATAGCCAAATCAGCTTTGTACAGTTTCTTGGCCAACCTGTCAGCACTAAGAATCACTTTGCCAGTCCTATGGTCCTGAAACAGGCACTTGTATCTCTTAAAAATCACATCAAAATCTGTATCATCAACTACTTTGCCAACAGAGAGCAGGTTGATTTTGAATTCTGGAAGAAAAAACACATCCTGTAGCAACATACCACAAGATAATTTCACATCCCCAACCTCATGCACTCTCCTAATGTAACCATCAGGCAAGCAAACATTGATTGGCCGAGCAAGAGGTCTTATGTTTCTTAGGACGTTTCTATTGCAGGTCATATGATCAGTGGCTCTTGAGTCAATTATCCAGGTATTTGAACTTTCAAAGGTGAATTTAGATGCATTCAAGGCAAATATGGTACCTGAAAAGCTTGTTGAAGGCATGACATCTTTGCCTTTCATAGCTCTAAGGACCTCCTTACACACAGCATTGACAAAGGACTTGTCAAAGGAATTGGTGGATCCATCCTCATCCTTTAGTGGTGAATCCATCATGCCAGTTGCTGCAGCAGCCGTGCGAGTTTCAGTTTTTGCCTTTGGATTCTTGAACCATTCCGGATAGCCGATTATCTTGAAGCAACCTTCAACTGTGTGGCCAGTCATGCCATAGTGACTGCACTTCAATGTTGACTTATCAACTTTATCTTTCTTGGAGAACTTTCTGTCTCCTCCTTTCGATTTGTTCACAGACAGTGCACTTGAATCCGACGTCTGGCCTTTACTGTCCCCTTCCACACCAGTTGCCACTTGTTGAACAAGGTAGAATGCCTTCTCAATTGATGGAAGAGGATCAGTGGACAGTATCTGGTTCCTTGCGCTGTCATAGCTGTCATTCAGCCCCTCAGGAATTGAATCATCTTGTTCCGATTATCAATTTCAGCGAGCTTCTTTTTCACATCACAGGTGCACCTTGCCATTACGCCACAAGTGCATTTGACAGTGCCTTCTAAGCTAAGGATCTCGCTCCAGAGCTTCTTGGTTTTTCCATAGTAATCGGTTACAGTAAGATTCCCTTGAACTGTATTACCGAGCTTCTTCCTCAACTGATACAAGAGAGGTCCATTGGACTGCGCGTACCTCTCTACTAACTCGAGCCAGAGTTCCCTGGATGACTCAGTGAACATGAATCCTTCCGAGAGGTTCGGTGTCATGGAATTGAGGATCCAACACCGAACCATATAGTCACATCTCCTCCATCGCTGCAGATCCCCGGGAGCAACTTCATCTTCTGGTGAGCTTCCGTCAATGAGTCCAAGTTTGTTTTTGGCGCCAAGTGCCATCTGCACTCCTCGGCTCCAACCTAAGAAATTAGATCCATTGAATGCGCTCGCCACCAACTGTGCGCCAGGGTGATCGGAGTTTGACAGCCAGAGAGGATCATTCATGTCGTTGTTTCCGACATTGATCTCGGTCTGAACTTGATTGTTGTCTTCTGGATTCATTTCTGCGATTGTTGGTGTGGTGCTGCTTCAGATCATTACCGTTGCTCTGATACCATGAAAAGGAATCGAAATGAGAGCTTTAGGTGAAGCTCATCAATAGAGTTTCTTGAATTCTGCAGTTAGAGTTTGTTACAGCACTCAACAAACTCCAGATTCCTCTTTCTGTATTGAATTGGATGATGTACAAGCTTGAGTAAAGGGTATTTATAAGCCTATACACATTTGACTAAAATACCCTTTGTAATGTATCTATATACATGTATTTGATCAAGCTTTACAGCAATTATATATGCTCAATACATCAAAAATAAAGGCTCAGTTGGTGGTTGATCAAAAAAGAAAAATAAAATAGAAAGACAACTCATTTATAGAGCAACGCGCATACACTTCATTAATCAAGTTTGGACTTGTATTGACTAGGAAATAATGTCCCAACATCAGGAAAAAAAACTTGACATTAGCATCTATGGAACTGACCATGGTTAATTCCGAAGGTGTTGCACCGAAATCCATGTAGCAACTCTTAAATGAATTTCCTTTGAAGAATTGAGAGATCCTAGGGGCGATAACCCATTTATAGGGCAGCGTAGAATTCATTAATCAAGTTTGGGCTAAAAAGTTAAAAGATGATCAGTACAAAGCTAAAATTTGTAGATTTGGTATACTTTCATAAGTTTACTAGCCTATGTAATCTCTACTTTATACAACATACAGATCTAATACTTTGGGCTTTATTCTAAAGGGTAACCGGATCCATTTGCTGGTCTATCTGAGTTTGGGCTATGTCCAAACTCTAATGGGCTCAAACTGGATCCGTGTAGGCCCACATGAAAAGGCCCAGAGGATCTGGCCTCTAAAACCCTAACGGCTCTATCTTTGGCTTCCACTCTTGACCTACTTTTGGACGCTGCGTTTTGGCTTCGATGGTTGTATTATAAATACTTCTCTTTAGAGCTAACCCTAGCGAAGAGCTCACACTGTACACTCTCTCTTTCCAAAATTGAGAGCGTCGCTTCTCCTCTGCTAGGGTTTCTACTGCTTGGCTTCGAATCCGAGTTCCTCTTGGTGCGACGTCAAAGCTCCTGGTAGATTCGTGACCCCGTTAGGCGTAGAAGAAGAAGCTGAAGTGGATCTTCGCCTTCAAAGCTCCTCTTTGAAGGCTTCGTCGTTTGGGAAGGGAGTTCCTCTTTCTTTCCTTTAGGGTTTTCTGAGTGTTGTTGCAGAGATTGTATGCTTGCTTATGATTGCCTCTATGTGTTGCCCCTTGCTTGTAACTCCTAATTATCTAGTGGATTGGGCCTGACTCTTGAGGTCCCGCAGATGTAGGTCTTTGACCGAACTGCGTAAACAAATCATCTCGCCTTTCTTTACTTTCTGCACAACTTGCTCGCTTGAATCCATTTTCATTGCTCGACTCTGAACTCTATCTTCGATTATCGCTTTAGTCTTCCGCTGCTAATGTCAAGTTCTTTCCTTTTTGATTCGAATGTCAAGTTCTTTCCTGATGTTGGTGCCTTATTTTCTAGTCAATACACGTCACTAACTTGATTAATGAAGTATATGCGCGTTGTCCTATAAATGGGTCGTGGTCATTTTTTTTTTCTTTTTGATCACTACCACCAATTGAGCCTTTAAATGTCATTGAATTGAATGCATAAAGATATTGATAAACCAAAACAAAATTATAAAAGAGCTAATAAAATCATAAATATATCTCTAGGTAGTTAAGAATATATAGGACATTATCAAGAAAGTAATAATCTATATTATAATACTAAAGGAGAAGTCGCCTACGACATGTGGCGGCTTCTCCTTTAATGTAGGAATTTTATTTTTTAATTTAAAATTAATAATCAATTAATTATAACAATATATAAATTCAATTTAAATATATGCATATAACTAACGTATCTTAGTTGTTTGGATTTTTAATCTATTAATTCATTAATTTTGTATGTATTAAAAAAGTTTGTTAGCTCTTTTTTTATATTTAAGATTAATAATAAAAAAAGAATTAGATTTAAAAATTAAATTACTAATTAACCTAATTGATATGCTATATCTAAAATAACTAACTAACCAAAACGTAATCTTATTGTTTGCATGATGATATATGCAAATCAAGAATCTAGAAACTTACGCAGATCTTATTGTTTGCATTATTATAATATTAAAGGAGAAGTCGCCTACAACATGTGGCGGCTTCTCCTTTAAAGTAGGATTTGTTCGTTATTTTTTTTATAGATTTTTTAATTAGTAGGATTTGTTAGCTTTTTTTTATTTAAGATTAATAATAAAAAAAGAATTAGATTTAAAAATTAAATTACTAATTAACCTAATTGATATGCCATATCTAAAATAACTAAATAACCAAAACGTAATCTTATTGTTTGCATGATGATATATGCAAATCTAGAATCTAGAAACTTACGCAGATCTTATCACTTTTTTTTATAATCACCAATTAAATTACAATTTTGAATTTTGAAATTTTTTTTAAAAAAATTCACATCGCCAAAATCGTAGTACTACATTACTATTAGACCTGTCAAACGGGTCATTCGGGTCGAGTTCGGGTCGGGTCACTTCGGGTTTCGGGTAAAACGGGTCTCGGGTAAAACGGGTTTCGGGTTTTTCGGGTGGGCTCGAACTCGGGTTTGATCGGGTTTCGGGTCGATTTCGGGTTTGTCAATTTTTTCTTTTTTAAATTAAAAAAATCATTATTTGATAATTTTGTGATAAATTTTAATTATATAAAAAAAAATTAATTATATATAATTATAAATCAACCGGGTCAATCTGGTCACCGGGTCAAAATTACCGGGTCAATCGGGTCAACGGGTCGAAACCCAGATTACCCGAAAAATTTCGGGTTCGGGTCGAAAAAAAAATTCGGGTCAAAAATTTCGGGTTCGGGTCGGAAATTTTTCCGGTCGGTCGGGTCGGGTCACCGGGTCGGGTTGTGTTTTGACAGGTCTAATTACTATTGTTATAAATACTACCCTAACTCTTCCTGATTCAATTGTTCACATTTTTACGGAGCATATTCATTTGCTTTTGTGCTTCTGTGTTGCTTTTATATCTTAATCTAACATAATCATATTTGCAGATGCAGGTTCTTGATTCTACCCTAATTTACTTGATTTTAATCCCACCCCAACTTTCCTCTCTTATTGTCCTTCTCAGTTTATCCGATTAATTATGATTCCATTGATTCTACTTGGAATTATGTCCAGTTGTGCTTAACTACTCGGAAAATTGATGTGAAATCGATCGACTTTGTGTTGCTACGTGGAATCCTTAGTCAAGATGTACGTGAAATCATTCAACGCAACACTAAATACTTCCAATTCGGTTTGATTTGAAGTTATCTAACTAATCTTTTGGTTTCATCTTATAAATATAGGGGCAAGCTAATGCAGATTTCATTTATTTCATTTATGGTTTTAGTTAGCTGCATTCGTTCAAACATACTCCGTATATTCTCATAGTTATATAATTAAATTTATGGAAGATTTTGATAATTAATCTTTTGAACCACTTTTTAATCAATAAGTTTTAGAATTTCAATTATAATTTAGTCATGGTGATATGATTAAATTTATGGAAGATGTTGCTAAGCAAATCACTTAAGATATGAATTGTTTGTTAGTTTAGATATTCACTGGATAAGATCAAATAAAATCATATTTATCTCAAAAAATCAAATTTGATTACATTATAACTTGCCATTTGTTCAAGAAAATATTTGATTCTATTTTTTTGTTATATTTTTTATTCCACAAATTACTATAGAATATTTCGGTTTTAGTTTTAATTTCTATTTTTTTAGATAAATAACTAAAAATTGATTCATTCATTTAATTTTGAACCATATGTATGTTAATTAAAAGATAAAACCAAATCTCATAGGTTCTATTGTTTAGGTAATGTATCTTTAATTATTTTTATTTATTTCTTCTTATCAGTTTGCTAGAGAAAATACATCTGTGACTGTTTTTTATACGGATGTTTTCCACCACATGCTATATACAAGAATTCAAATCCCTATTCATTTTTGTATGCAAGATTATTATGTCCATATGTATGTTGGATGGTTACAAGTAAAACTGATAAATGAAATTATATAAACACATATTTTTAAAAAAGATCCGTGCAATGCACGGGGTACTAAACTAGTCTATATTATAATACTAAAGGAGAAGTCGCCTACGACATGTGGCGGCTTCTCCTTTAATGTAGGAATTTTATTTTTTAATTTAAAATTAATAATCAATTAATTATAACAATATATAAATTCAATTTAAATATATGCATATAACTAACGTATCTTAGTTGTTTGGATTTTTAATCTATTAATTCATTAATTTTTTATGTATTAAAAAAGTTTGTTAGCTCTTTTTTTATATTTAAGATTAATAATAAAAAAGAATTAGATTTAAAAATTAAATTACTAATTAACCTAATTGATATGCTATATCTAAAATAACTAACTAACCAAAACGTAATCTTATTGTTTGCATGATGATATATGCAAATCAAGAATCTAGAAACTTACGCAGATCTTATTGTTTGCATTATTATAATATTAAAGGAGAAGTCGCCTACAACATGTGGCGGCTTCTCCTTTAAAGTAGGATTTGTTCGTTATTTTTTTTATAGATTTTTTAATTAGTAGGATTTGTTAGCTTTTTTTTATTTAAGATTAATAATAAAAAAAGAATTAGATTTAAAAATTAAATTACTAATTAACCTAATTGATATGCCATATCTAAAATAACTAAATAACCAAAACGTAATCTTATTGTTTGCATGATGATATATGCAAATCTAGAATCTAGAAACTTACGCAGATCTTATCACTTTTTTTTATAATCACCAATTAAATTACAATTTTGAATTTTGAAATTTTTTTTAAAAAAATTCACATCGCCAAAATCGTAGTACTACATTACTATTAGACCTGTCAAACGGGTCATTCGGGTCGAGTTCGGGTCGGGTCACTTCGGGTTTCGGGTAAAACGGGTCTCGGGTAAAACGGGTTTCGGGTTTTTCGGGTGGGCTCGAACTCGGGTTTGATCGGGTTTCGGGTCGATTTCGGGTTTGTCAATTTTTTCTTTTTTAAATTAAAAAAATCATTATTTGATAATTTTGTGATAAATTTTAATTATATAAAAAAAAAATTAATTATATATAATTATAAATCAACCGGGTCAATCTGGTCACCGGGTCAAAATTACCGGGTCAATCGGGTCAACGGGTCGAAACCCAGATTACCCGAAAAATTTCGGGTTCGGGTCGAAAAAAAAATTCGGGTCAAAAATTTCGGGTTCGGGTCGGAAATTTTTCCGGTCGGTCGGGTCGGGTCACCGGGTCGGGTTGTGTTTTGACAGGTCTAATTACTATTGTTATAAATACTACCCTAACTCTTCCTGATTCAATTGTTCACATTTTTACGGAGCATATTCATTTGCTTTTGTGCTTCTGTGTTGCTTTTATATCTTAATCTAACATAATCATATTTGCAGATGCAGGTTCTTGATTCTACCCTAATTTACTTGATTTTAATCCCACCCCAACTTTCCTCTCTTATTGTCCTTCTCAGTTTATCCGATTAATTATGATTCCATTGATTCTACTTGGAATTATGTCCAGTTGTGCTTAACTACTCGGAAAATTGATGTGAAATCGATCGACTTTGTGTTGCTACGTGGAATCCTTAGTCAAGATGTACGTGAAATCATTCAACGCAACACTAAATACTTCCAATTCGGTTTGATTTGAAGTTATCTAACTAATCTTTTGGTTTCATCTTATAAATATAGGGGCAAGCTAATGCAGATTTCATTTATTTCATTTATGGTTTTAGTTAGCTGCATTCGTTCAAACATACTCCGTATATTCTCATAGTTATATAATTAAATTTATGGAAGATTTTGATAATTAATCTTTTGAACCACTTTTTAATCAATAAGTTTTAGAATTTCAATTATAATTTAGTCATGGTGATATGATTAAATTTATGGAAGATGTTGCTAAGCAAATCACTTAAGATATGAATTGTTTGTTAGTTTAGATATTCACTGGATAAGATCAAATAAAATCATATTTATCTCAAAAAATCAAATTTGATTACATTATAACTTGCCATTTGTTCAAGAAAATATTTGATTCTATTTTTTTGTTATATTTTTTATTCCACAAATTACTATAGAATATTTCGGTTTTAGTTTTAATTTCTATTTTTTTAGATAAATAACTAAAAATTGATTCATTCATTTAATTTTGAACCATATGTATGTTAATTAAAAGATAAAACCAAATCTCATAGGTTCTATTGTTTAGGTAATGTATCTTTAATTATTTTTATTTATTTCTTCTTATCAGTTTGCTAGAGAAAATACATCTGTGACTGTTTTTTATACGGATGTTTTCCACCACATGCTATATACAAGAATTCAAATCCCTATTCATTTTTGTATGCAAGATTATTATGTCCATATGTATGTTGGATGGTTACAAGTAAAACTGATAAATGAAATTATATAAACACATATTTTTAAAAAAGATCCGTGCAATGCACGGGGTACTAAACTAGTCTATATTATAATACTAAAGGAGAAGTCGCCTACGACATGTGGCGGCTTCTCCTTTAATGTAGGAATTTTATTTTTTAATTTAAAATTAATAATCAATTAATTATAACAATATATAAATTCAATTTAAATATATGCATATAACTAACGTATCTTAGTTGTTTGGATTTTTAATCTATTAATTCATTAATTTTTTATGTATTAAAAAAGTTTGTTAGCTCTTTTTTTATATTTAAGATTAATAATAAAAAAGAATTAGATTTAAAAATTAAATTACTAATTAACCTAATTGATATGCTATATCTAAAATAACTAACTAACCAAAACGTAATCTTATTGTTTGCATGATGATATATGCAAATCAAGAATCTAGAAACTTACGCAGATCTTATTGTTTGCATTATTATAATATTAAAGGAGAAGTCGCCTACAACATGTGGCGGCTTCTCCTTTAAAGTAGGATTTGTTCGTTATTTTTTTTATAGATTTTTTAATTAGTAGGATTTGTTAGCTTTTTTTTATTTAAGATTAATAATAAAAAAAGAATTAGATTTAAAAATTAAATTACTAATTAACCTAATTGATATGCCATATCTAAAATAACTAAATAACCAAAACGTAATCTTATTGTTTGCATGATGATATATGCAAATCTAGAATCTAGAAACTTACGCAGATCTTATCACTTTTTTTTATAATCACCAATTAAATTACAATTTTGAATTTTGAAATTTTTTTAAAAAAAATTCACATCGCCAAAATCGTAGTACTACATTACTATTAGACCTGTCAAACGGGTCATTCGGGTCGAGTTCGGGTCGGGTCACTTCGGGTTTCGGGTAAAACGGGTCTCGGGTAAAACGGGTTTCGGGTTTTTCGGGTGGGCTCGAACTCGGGTTTGATCGGGTTTCGGGTCGATTTCGGGTTTGTCAATTTTTTCTTTTTTAAATTAAAAAAATCATTATTTGATAATTTTGTGATAAATTTTAATTATATAAAAAAAAAATTAATTATATATAATTATAAATCAACCGGGTCAATCTGGTCACCGGGTCAAAATTACCGGGTCAATCGGGTCAACGGGTCGAAACCCAGATTACCCGAAAAATTTCGGGTTCGGGTCGAAAAAAAAATTCGGGTCAAAAATTTCGGGTTCGGGTCGGAAATTTTTCCGGTCGGTCGGGTCGGGTCACCGGGTCGGGTTGTGTTTTGACAGGTCTAATTACTATTGTTATAAATACTACCCTAACTCTTCCTGATTCAATTGTTCACATTTTTACGGAGCATATTCATTTGCTTTTGTGCTTCTGTGTTGCTTTTATATCTTAATCTAACATAATCATATTTGCAGATGCAGGTTCTTGATTCTACCCTAATTTACTTGATTTTAATCCCACCCCAACTTTCCTCTCTTATTGTCCTTCTCAGTTTATCCGATTAATTATGATTCCATTGATTCTACTTGGAATTATGTCCAGTTGTGCTTAACTACTCGGAAAATTGATGTGAAATCGATCGACTTTGTGTTGCTACGTGGAATCCTTAGTCAAGATGTACGTGAAATCATTCAACGCAACACTAAATACTTCCAATTCGGTTTGATTTGAAGTTATCTAACTAATCTTTTGGTTTCATCTTATAAATATAGGGGCAAGCTAATGCAGATTTCATTTATTTCATTTATGGTTTTAGTTAGCTGCATTCGTTCAAACATACTCCGTATATTCTCATAGTTATATAATTAAATTTATGGAAGATTTTGATAATTAATCTTTTGAACCACTTTTTAATCAATAAGTTTTAGAATTTCAATTATAATTTAGTCATGGTGATATGATTAAATTTATGGAAGATGTTGCTAAGCAAATCACTTAAGATATGAATTGTTTGTTAGTTTAGATATTCACTGGATAAGATCAAATAAAATCATATTTATCTCAAAAAATCAAATTTGATTACATTATAACTTGCCATTTGTTCAAGAAAATATTTGATTCTATTTTTTTGTTATATTTTTTATTCCACAAATTACTATAGAATATTTCGGTTTTAGTTTTAATTTCTATTTTTTTAGATAAATAACTAAAAATTGATTCATTCATTTAATTTTGAACCATATGTATGTTAATTAAAAGATAAAACCAAATCTCATAGGTTCTATTGTTTAGGTAATGTATCTTTAATTATTTTTATTTATTTCTTCTTATCAGTTTGCTAGAGAAAATACATCTGTGACTGTTTTTTATACGGATGTTTTCCACCACATGCTATATACAAGAATTCAAATCCCTATTCATTTTTGTATGCAAGATTATTATGTCCATATGTATGTTGGATGGTTACAAGTAAAACTGATAAATGAAATTATATAAACACATATTTTTAAAAAAGATCCGTGCAATGCACGGGGTACTAAACTAGTCTATATTATAATACTTGTAACGGCCCGGAATTATGATTTCCGGGTTACGTTTCAAGGGATAAAACCCCTTGTTCGGATCTTGCAATCCAGGTACGGGTTGAGTTTTAAAACAAAATATCTGTACCAAAAGAAAGGATTTCGAACCCTTAAAGATCGCGGATCCATTAAGGACCAAATACCTGCCTTAGTCTAGTCGTGAAATCGAGCGAAAGCAGACATGAAGTTAAATTTGAATACAATCCAAAACGGGGTATAAAAGAGAGGAAGTATGGTGGTCTCTCAACCTCTCGATCTAACGCCAAAAAGTCTGATCCCGCCAAGCATCCACATAAGCAACGATAGCGGATAACGGTTACCTGAATCTAAAAAAAAGAGGGGGATCTGGGTCAATCATCAGGTCACTCATGCGCGTATGTAAACACACTCTGAGAGGCATATAATAAGCATCCTACTCTTAAGATGAAATGCGTAATGCCATGCGTAAATTAAATCACATATATATACTGACAGTTTAATATAATGCAGAAAGCGATAAATGGATCCACACAGAATGCCAAATGGCATGTCCCTCTCGTACCTCCACCCCCTTTCAATAGGACGGAGACTGGCCAGTTCGGTGCTATAGCATATCAATTTCCTCGTGGTGGTGCACAAACCACGGCATCATCATATCATATCATCTCATCGCTTGCCCGATGGTGCTGGGCTATCATATCATGCTCATATAGACTCGATTGACTCAGGGTATCCGATGAGGCTGGGCTACCCTATGACCCTAGCAATGACTCTAGGACTATCACAGATAACGGCCGTTCTCTTGCAAAGACATATAGCAATCATATGATTTTCATTTTAGCTCCTAAGCATGATTCTAAGTCGTATGGTGCATGGACACTAGCCTACTATATAACACCCAGTGCATAGAGCGCCCATCATGAGTAAGTTCAAAGAACTTACCTGGAGTAGCAGATCAGCAAGACGAAAAGCATCAAGGTATAAGCAAGCAAGTTACATATCACCTAGCAATTATTAATAAATATGCATAAGTAAACTGCACAAAACGGGATCCATTTACCACTACATAACATGCCCACCAATCCATTAATCATAGCATCATCAACATTCTTTATCTCAACTTATCTCAACATCTTATATCATCTTATTCCACTGTCATTTCCATAACTGGCTCAATCATACTTCAATTCATATAATCTCACTAGCTAGTCAAGTTGTTAGTCAAAACAATTACTTCAAAGTTATATTTAGCCATTTCCAATACATAAAATATTTAATCTGTAAAACTACTTCCAAAAATCCGATTAAATAATCCCGGCATACTTTACTTTAATTTAAAATCATCATTCTAAGGACTTAAATAACTTTCAACACTTAATAAATAATTCAATTTATATACTTTAAAACCGACCCTCTTTAAATATCGACACATAAATCGATTTCTAAAATAATCAATTATCGGAAATTGGTTAGACAATTAATTAATAAATTAAATAAATAAATAACGAATAACCCGAACCGAACCAACGCTTTTAGCCCAAACCGAACCGAACCCGCAAATAAAAACTCAACCGGTTTAATATTAAAACAATTAATTATATAACATCACAAGGAGGTGGGGCCTCCAAGTCATCCCCTTCCTCCCGATTCAAATTGAAGCCTCCCGTCCGAGCTTGGTCGGCCTGCCGCTGCTCCGCCGAGGAATCCCGCCGGCGAGCTTGTGCTCCTCCTCCCGGCCTCCTTCACCGGCGTCTCACTGCGCCCAGCTCCGCCCCACCCTCGCTCACACTCCCACAGCTCTATCGCACCCTCTCTGCTCGCTCGGACTCTCGCTCAGCCCTCGCACTCACGGACCTCGCCCTCGACTCGCCGGAACTCTCGAGCTCGCCCACTCTCCCCACACTCAGATCTCACACCCTCTTCCCGACTACTCTAAGCGGAAAAGGAAGGACGAAATTGAAACAAGGAAGGAAGCAAAGGTACGGGAGCTCACCGAGGTGATTTCGCGGACGTCGGAGCTTCGACTGGTGTTCTGGGCATCGCCGAGGGCTCTCGATGGCTCGTCGGACCTACGTCGGACATGGGTGAGCGTGATGGTGAAGCTCGAGGCTGATTCCGATCGAAAACGGAGGAGAATCGCTTACCAGAAAGTGGTTCGCGCTCGAACAGGAGAGGTGGACTTCGGTGGCTCGGCAGCGGCGCTGGAGCTTCTAGGCTGCTCCGGCTACTGGTGGTGGCTCCGAGGGGTGCGTGGGTCCTTCCGCTGGCAGCTCGAAGTGGAAGGACGGAAGAAGGAGGAGGAGACGGTGGTGTGTGTGGTGGTTGAAGGTGCGGCGACGATGATGAAGTGATGGTTATGGTGGCGACGTCGGTGGTGGTGAATGATGGAGTGCAGCAGGACATCAGGGAGGGGTTGAAGAATTTAGGGGAGGGAGAGGTGTGAAGTGATGGGGAGTGGGTGAGGGATAGAGACATTTAGAGTGTGGGAATGGTTAAAACCAATACCCGGAAATAAATCACGAATACGCGAATTTTGAACCCCGAAATTAGTTCGTGATAGTTAGTTTCTTTGAATCTCGTTTTCTCGATTAATTAGATTTATAAAATCGAAAAGGATAACACACCACGATAATTATTTTGAATTTTTGAGGTAAAAGAACGGAAATTGTTCGTTAAATTTATACTCCGGTCGGAATCCGCTAAACAAGTTTTAAAACCGACTTAATTTCATTTTTAATTCTCTTATTCCAGAAAATTAGGATTTGAAAATCCGAGCCTTTACATCATCCACCTCTAAAAACAAGTCTCGTCCTCGAGACTAAAAAAATCTTAAAACCGGGGATGAAGTTTGAAATTGGTGAGTCCAAGGATCATGTCATTGATCCCGTGAACACCTCATAAGTGCCCCTATGAGATCCTCACAGTACCGTTGCCGTGATCATAATATCCCCAATAGACCGTAGTAAGAATGTAATATGGGCCCCTATCACATCCTTACTCCGACTCTTTGGCCATATCATAACTCAAATATTATTATCCACTTCGTGAGGCGTCATAATGTAAATCCAGTCCCGAATGATTCAAAAGAGTTTTGCAAATGGAAATATTGACCTCGAAATCGTTAAAATTCTTGATAGGATTTATTCTTTTAAAATCCAAGTTAGTATTTTTCAAATCCGTTTCAAATCTTCAAATTCGACGTTAGTCAAGCAATTTCACATCACGAGAGGTGGAATCATCCACCTCTAAAGACTAATCTCATATTCTCTTCCTAGTTTCCGAATCAGATCAATCATCATTCTCCACTCAGTATGAACAAAAGGAACCAACTCATCAACTCATAACATCATCAGCCACATCTCATGTGGCAAATCTCAACATCAATCATGATAATCTCAACCACATAACATTTTTACCCTATAACATAAATCATACCATCCATTCGGAACATGTCCAAAGCAATAACTAAATCTCAACATCATACCACGAGTCGTAAGGCATATCTACATCATACTGAAGGAATCACAAGTCCATGATCGAATTCTCATAAGTTATCATGCAAGCACACATGTCAAGAGATCAATGGGCTAAGTGTCACAGGGTTAGTATGTCAGTACACATCAATTCTCAAAATCGCATAACATCGCACTACAAGTAGAACCAGTCATAGCAGATTTATCATGTCAACATATCAACACATCAAGGCCATGCCTATTAAGATTCAGAAAAGGAAGTTCAAGTAGTATATAATTCACCAACATGTCAGCATGCCCTAAAAGACATCACCTCAACTCATCATAATATCGAATGACGATCATTTAGTAACCAGGCACCATTGAGTCATGTTCATCATTTAACGTATCAATAATCATGCTTAACTATATAATACAACATCATGCTTTCATATAATAACACATCATTATCTCATATATCCTATCGCAACACATCCTAACATTCTTCTATAACAACATAACAGGATAGCAAAGCATCAATATATCATGATAACATTTGTCACTTTCAACTATATTTCAATATTGCGTATCAACATGTAGTATCGTTCCATACCAAGTTTCTCATGGTCGCTATCTAACATCATGCCAGTACATATTAACAAGTCATGTAAGCAAGAAAATTACCAAATTATCATCAGTCAACAAGTCTCAATTTGCTATTATGCTCAAAATTATTGCAAAACACCACATATGAACATAGTCAATTCAAGCTAGCAAGTTTCAACATAGCCTTATCAGATAACAATTCAGGTTCCTCAGCATTCGCAGTTCATACTTTTATAGGCACAAGAGTTCAGATCATGCTTAGCAATATAGGGTAGGAAAACATCGAACATCATGGTACATGAAAACTATAAGACATCGAATCATATCATCATAGACAATGGATGATCATGCAAGATTCATTACCAGGTCAGCACATCAACACATAAATTCCATCGTCATATCAATGAAATACCATCATCAACTAATTCAGAGAGGATTAAGAGTTAGAAGGGAGGACACTCTCGCTTGTAAGTCATATCGTACCCAGTAATCATCATCCTCAAAACGTGTTTGTCCTGCCGAAATCGTTGATCTTGAGGCCTATGGGTTATGGGCCCACGCCTTCGCGGCGTTGCTCTATCGCTATCAGACTTCCCATTTCCTCTTTCATGTCGTCAATCGTCCAACGTGTCGTGTAGGAGTTCAAGTTAGCGAAGATAGGGGAGGGACAAGAGCAGACAACCCAATGTTCCTTTCGGAACGAACACACACCAACCCTAAGGATGACAACTAGAGGCGAAACTCTGACCTGAGAATAGCAACGATGCCCTTATGGAAGTCCATTAAGTTATAATCGCGACAAGCAAACACGAATTCATTATGGAGCATATCAATCACGCTAATCCACACTAACAGGTACCTATTTCAGGGGAGCAACATTCGTATTCATTCCCAACGACACGATCGATTCCTATACTGATGCATGCGAGACAAGATAGTAGTCTATTATTCCATGAAAGCAGATATGCCTAGCAACTTAAGCAAGTTATGCGGAATCAAGAATGATCATGCAGGATTCGAGGTCATGTGGGATTTAACGACGATGACGAGTATGGTGTATATGAAAGAATGCACAAGCATGGTGTATGCATCAATAGGTGAGGTCAAATATGGCATGGTGAGGTGTAACATAACAACTAGATTAAGTGTCATACGAGAACATATAGGAGCAACCTAGTAACTATCTCATCCGAACACACTGGTCATATAGTAGGTCAAGCATGGCACGTAATCATATGATGAGGTACATTTAGAAAGTGCATGTCCTACATGATACTAGCGACACATAATGTGATACAAGCATAGTCAAGAGTCATTAAAAGGGGTTCAATAGGATGTTCACGAAACATGAGGCATCATCAAAAGTAACAAGAAGGACATCATGGCAATAGATTATAATCATGCTAGGAACGAATCATCATGGGACACATATAAAGGTACAGTAGTTATCACATCATAGAATAGGTACAACATGTAATCATTTAGTGAGTCATATTGGAAACCATAAGCCCTACAGGATACTACTAGCACATATCGAACCATGACCACAATCAAGGTAACTCAACTAAATTCATTTTAACATTCATGCGTCATGCATATGCAAAATGATATAACGTGGTGTGTAATCATGCGAGGTGCCAAGTCATACATCTATGCCAGCACTAGAGGAATTCATAAGAGAATAGGGAAACACTACCGAGTGATAACATGTAAGCATGCTAGGATAAACCATCACAGAAAACAATTGATCATCGAATTCAACATCAATCTAATTTTCATGAGTAAGATATTTCAAGGTGATAGAAAGAGGGAAGGATCACACTATGAGGGACCTAGCTCGAGAGGGAATCAGCAATAATGCAAGCAAGGTATAAATTCGCACAAGTCACAACTAATGGTCCTACATGATACTAAAGGCTCAACATGACATTCGATATATACATGCGCTTGAATTACCAACACATCGATGCGCAAGAAATCATATTAACATAGCTCGTAGGTATAGAAGCATGGAAGGAATATAACAATTCATAATGCAAGCCTACGCAATAGGCAATATGACTAGCATACAAGGTATGCATTCCAACTCAACAACCGTTTGAATAAGGTATGCATTTACCAAGACATCACGTCAAATAGCATTATCACAATTGAACTACTAATTTAGTCAACAAACCACGGGTAACATCGACTAATCATGCAGGGAAAATCATCTTACGACATTCGTACAAGGGAAGTGTAGCACACTATCATGGTCCTAATCTAGGGGAAGACAATAACTATATACAGACACTTATCATGCAATTCATGCTTCAAATCAGTCGTTAGTACGGCCAATACAACAGGTCAATTAGACATACAAAGGCGACATATAATCAGGACAAGAAGCAAGATGCAACACGGGACCTAAGTAATGGGGCAAGCATGGGTACAGAATGTCATACAACCACAAATTTACATTAAGGATCATCATCTTAACATGTACTGGGAATTACGTATCATATAAGGCATGTTGACATCAAGTTATAACACATATTCATCAAGTATGTAACTCACTCTATCATGACACTAGAACTGAACGATCACACTATTATGAACCTATTTACAGGGAGAACATTAATTATGCGACTTCCTACACATGACATTTACATTCATGCATTGGTATGACGATGCAACATACTGAGTAGGGCATGATGGGATGATAGAGACATAACACGTGTAACTTGGACTCACACAATGGCCATCATGAACATTATAGCATGCATTCATCAAGACTCAATTATACCACATATTCCCCATCCAACGCAACTAATCACACAACAATATCAAGTGAAAACAACCAACAATCATTAATCTGATGAATACAAAATAGATGGGCATGTTGTAGATTCTTGTCATAAAACGAGTAATAAGCATCAAGGCTTCATCCACTAGTATGCTAAAGATATCATTTACAGGCATTCATACGAAGAAGAGTTTATCACACTATCATGGACCTAACCCAGGAGAAAACAATTATCATGTAGGTTTATATCATGTGGTTTATATGCTTCCAATCAATCATTAGTACAATTAATATAATAAGTCAAGTAGGCATGCTATGACAACGTAATCACGATAGAGAGTGAGACATAACACGAGACTTGATCAATGTAACTAATCACAGATGTAATAACATGAGCAACATTTTACAATTAAGCATTTTGCAAGATACATGCAGGAGGTTACAAAATCATGTCATGCAGTTCAGAGAGAGTCACCATTACAACCGGACAGAGATCCCTAAGGGCAACCATTGACCTTCCCGAACTGACTCATCACCCCTATTTCTCGTGGGACCTTGGTACGTACGACTCTTTGTGGTAAGAAAACCTCGGTTGATCATCATAAGAATCAAGGAAGACAACCCCGGAAACACCTTACTTTTGACTCAAAATGACATCAAGGACTATCTTCCAATACTCACTCAGACAACCTCCATATACATACATGAGTTTCTGACGCAATGTGTTTACCAACCCGATTCCGATGAAAGATACTGACATCCGGGAGAAAGACTCGATAGAACCGTCAAAGGGTTAACAAACATAGTGGAAGGGGCTATTTCACACAAGCTGGGTTGACCACATAGAATTAAGGGTACTCCCACTATCCCGTTTGTACAGATCAGTCGAAACACATTTAATTGTTAGGCATACCAATCAGACTTTAGCAGATCAAGCACTCAGCATAGAATTAGTCAATGACAATTATAATGAACTCCTTCGAGGGAGGTCATACTCAGTCTCAATATATAAAGCACATCAAGCTATCTAATGTCGCTCTTCAAGGAGCGACTGACCGGAGGGGCAAAAACCTCGCGATCCTACCTAACTCGCCACTCCAACCACCTTGGTGCAATCTCCTTGGAGTCTTCCGGACCCTCTGTAAAGAGCAAGCTAGTATTTTGCCTACCGTTCCCAACTACACCCAATAGGGGGGGTCTAGCGCCTTTACTACCCAATCGTGTCCCCGTTTTGTCGATTCTCCTTTTTTATTACAACTCGAGTTCATTACTTAGTCCAATTTTAGTTAAGCACATTAAATTCATTTTGCCCCTCTAAATCCTTTTCAAAAAGTCCTTGAAACTCGTGGGCGGTTTTCAAAACACACACTCGACCCTTGTGTACCCGAATTGCACAACCTAAGCTCTGATACCATCTTTGTAACGGCCCGGAATTATGATTTCCGGGTTACGTTTCAAGGGATAAAACCCCTTGTTCGGATCTTGCAATCCAGGTACGGGTTGAGTTTTAAAACAAAATATCTGTACCAAAAGAAAGGATTTCGAACCCTTAAAGATCGCGGATCCATTAAGGACCAAATACCTGCCTTAGTCTAGTCGTGAAATCGAGCGAAAGCAGACATGAAGTTAAATTTGAATACAATCCAAAACGGGGTATAAAAGAGAGGAAGTATGGTGGTCTCTCAACCTCTCGATCTAACGCCAAAAAGTCTGATCCCGCCAAGCATCCACATAAGCAACGATAGCGGATAACGGTTACCTGAATCTAAAAAAAAGAGGGGGATCTGGGTCAATCATCAGGTCACTCATGCGCGTATGTAAACACACTCTGAGAGGCATATAATAAGCATCCTACTCTTAAGATGAAATGCGTAATGCCATGCGTAAATTAAATCACATATATATACTGACAGTTTAATATAATGCAGAAAGCGATAAATGGATCCACACAGAATGCCAAATGGCATGTCCCTCTCGTACCTCCACCCCCTTTCAATAGGACGGAGACTGGCCAGTTCGGTGCTATAGCATATCAATTTCCTCGTGGTGGTGCACAAACCACGGCATCATCATATCATATCATCTCATCGCTTGCCCGATGGTGCTGGGCTATCATATCATGCTCATATAGACTCGATTGACTCAGGGTATCCGATGAGGCTGGGCTACCCTATGACCCTAGCAATGACTCTAGGACTATCACAGATAACGGCCGTTCTCTTGCAAAGACATATAGCAATCATATGATTTTCATTTTAGCTCCTAAGCATGATTCTAAGTCGTATGGTGCATGGACACTAGCCTACTATATAACACCCAGTGCATAGAGCGCCCATCATGAGTAAGTTCAAAGAACTTACCTGGAGTAGCAGATCAGCAAGACGAAAAGCATCAAGGTATAAGCAAGCAAGTTACATATCACCTAGCAATTATTAATAAATATGCATAAGTAAACTGCACAAAACGGGATCCATTTACCACTACATAACATGCCCACCAATCCATTAATCATAGCATCATCAACATTCTTTATCTCAACTTATCTCAACATCTTATATCATCTTATTCCACTGTCATTTCCATAACTGGCTCAATCATACTTCAATTCATATAATCTCACTAGCTAGTCAAGTTGTTAGTCAAAACAATTACTTCAAAGTTATATTTAGCCATTTCCAATACATAAAATATTTAATCTGTAAAACTACTTCCAAAAATCCGATTAAATAATCCCGGCATACTTTACTTTAATTTAAAATCATCATTCTAAGGACTTAAATAACTTTCAACACTTAATAAATAATTCAATTTATATACTTTAAAACCGACCCTCTTTAAATATCGACACATAAATCGATTTCTAAAATAATCAATTATCGGAAATTGGTTAGACAATTAATTAATAAATTAAATAAATAAATAACGAATAACCCGAACCGAACCAACGCTTTTAGCCCAAACCGAACCGAACCCGCAAATAAAAACTCAACCGGTTTAATATTAAAACAATTAATTATATAACATCACAAGGAGGTGGGGCCTCCAAGTCATCCCCTTCCTCCCGATTCAAATTGAAGCCTCCCGTCCGAGCTTGGTCGGCCTGCCGCTGCTCCGCCGAGGAATCCCGCCGGCGAGCTTGTGCTCCTCCTCCCGGCCTCCTTCACCGGCGTCTCACTGCGCCCAGCTCCGCCCCACCCTCGCTCACACTCCCACAGCTCTATCGCACCCTCTCTGCTCGCTCGGACTCTCGCTCAGCCCTCGCACTCACGGACCTCGCCCTCGACTCGCCGGAACTCTCGAGCTCGCCCACTCTCCCCACACTCAGATCTCACACCCTCTTCCCGACTACTCTAAGCGGAAAAGGAAGGACGAAATTGAAACAAGGAAGGAAGCAAAGGTACGGGAGCTCACCGAGGTGATTTCGCGGACGTCGGAGCTTCGACTGGTGTTCTGGGCATCGCCGAGGGCTCTCGATGGCTCGTCGGACCTACGTCGGACATGGGTGAGCGTGATGGTGAAGCTCGAGGCTGATTCCGATCGAAAACGGAGGAGAATCGCTTACCAGAAAGTGGTTCGCGCTCGAACAGGAGAGGTGGACTTCGGTGGCTCGGCAGCGGCGCTGGGAGCTTCTAGGCTGCTCCGGCTACTGGTGGTGGCTCCGAGGGGTGCGTGGGTCCTTCCGCTGGCAGCTCGAAGTGGAAGGACGGAAGAAGGAGGAGGAGACGGTGGTGTGTGTGGTGGTTGAAGGTGCGGCGACGATGATGAAGTGATGGTTATGGTGGCGACGTCGGTGGTGGTGAATGATGGAGTGCAGCAGGACATCAGGGAGGGGTTGAAGAATTTAGGGGAGGGAGAGGTGTGAAGTGATGGGGAGTGGGTGAGGGATAGAGACATTTAGAGTGTGGGAATGGTTAAAACCAATACCCGGAAATAAATCACGAATACGCGAATTTTGAACCCCGAAATTAGTTCGTGATAGTTAGTTTCTTTGAATCTCGTTTTCTCGATTAATTAGATTTATAAAATCGAAAAGGATAACACACCACGATAATTATTTTGAATTTTTGAGGTAAAAGAACGGAAATTGTTCGTTAAATTTATACTCCGGTCGGAATCCGCTAAACAAGTTTTAAAACCGACTTAATTTCATTTTTAATTCTCTTATTCCAGAAAATTAGGATTTGAAAATCCGAGCCTTTACAATACTAAAGGAGAAGTCGCCTACGACATGTGGCGGCTTCTCCTTTAATGTAGGAATTTTATTTTTTAATTTAAAATTAATAATCAATTAATTATAACAATATATAAATTCAATTTAAATATATGCATATAACTAACGTATCTTAGTTGTTTGGATTTTTAATCTATTAATTCATTAATTTTTTATGTATTAAAAAAGTTTGTTAGCTCTTTTTTTATATTTAAGATTAATAATAAAAAAGAATTAGATTTAAAAATTAAATTACTAATTAACCTAATTGATATGCTATATCTAAAATAACTAACTAACCAAAATGTAATCTTATTGTTTGCATGATGATATATGCAAATCAAGAATCTAGAAACTTACGCAGATCTTATTGTTTGCATTATTATAATATTAAAGGAGAAGTCGCCTACAACATGTGGCGGCTTCTCCTTTAAAGTAGGATTTGTTCGTTATTTTTTTTATAGATTTTTTAATTAGTAGGATTTGTTAGCTTTTTTTTATTTAAGATTAATAATAAAAAAAGAATTAGATTTAAAAATTAAATTACTAATTAACCTAATTGATATGCCATATCTAAAATAACTAAATAACCAAAACGTAATCTTATTGTTTGCATGATGATATATGCAAATCTAGAATCTAGAAACTTACGCAGATCTTATCACTTTTTTTTATAATCACCAATTAAATTACAATTTTGAATTTTGAAATTTTTTTTAAAAAAATTCACATCGCCAAAATCGTAGTACTACATTACTATTAGACCTGTCAAACGGGTCATTCGGGTCGAGTTCGGGTCGGGTCACTTCGGGTTTCGGGTAAAACGGGTCTCGGGTAAAACGGGTTTCGGGTTTTTCGGGTGGGCTCGAACTCGGGTTTGATCGGGTTTCGGGTCGATTTCGGGTTTGTCAATTTTTTCTTTTTTAAATTAAAAAAATCATTATTTGATAATTTTGTGATAAATTTTAATTATATAAAAAAAAAATTAATTATATATAATTATAAATCAACCGGGTCAATCTGGTCACCGGGTCAAAATTACCGGGTCAATCGGGTCAACGGGTCGAAACCCAGATTACCCGAAAAATTTCGGGTTCGGGTCGAAAAAAAAATTCGGGTCAAAAATTTCGGGTTCGGGTCGGAAATTTTTCCGGTCGGTCGGGTCGGGTCACCGGGTCGGGTTGTGTTTTGACAGGTCTAATTACTATTGTTATAAATACTACCCTAACTCTTCCTGATTCAATTGTTCACATTTTTACGGAGCATATTCATTTGCTTTTGTGCTTCTGTGTTGCTTTTATATCTTAATCTAACATAATCATATTTGCAGATGCAGGTTCTTGATTCTACCCTAATTTACTTGATTTTAATCCCACCCCAACTTTCCTCTCTTATTGTCCTTCTCAGTTTATCCGATTAATTATGATTCCATTGATTCTACTTGGAATTATGTCCAGTTGTGCTTAACTACTCGGAAAATTGATGTGAAATCGATCGACTTTGTGTTGCTACGTGGAATCCTTAGTCAAGATGTACGTGAAATCATTCAACGCAACACTAAATACTTCCAATTCGGTTTGATTTGAAGTTATCTAACTAATCTTTTGGTTTCATCTTATAAATATAGGGGCAAGCTAATGCAGATTTCATTTATTTCATTTATGGTTTTAGTTAGCTGCATTCGTTCAAACATACTCCGTATATTCTCATAGTTATATAATTAAATTTATGGAAGATTTTGATAATTAATCTTTTGAACCACTTTTTAATCAATAAGTTTTAGAATTTCAATTATAATTTAGTCATGGTGATATGATTAAATTTATGGAAGATGTTGCTAAGCAAATCACTTAAGATATGAATTGTTTGTTAGTTTAGATATTCACTGGATAAGATCAAATAAAATCATATTTATCTCAAAAAATCAAATTTGATTACATTATAACTTGCCATTTGTTCAAGAAAATATTTGATTCTATTTTTTTGTTATATTTTTTATTCCACAAATTACTATAGAATATTTCGGTTTTAGTTTTAATTTCTATTTTTTTAGATAAATAACTAAAAATTGATTCATTCATTTAATTTTGAACCATATGTATGTTAATTAAAAGATAAAACCAAATCTCATAGGTTCTATTGTTTAGGTAATGTATCTTTAATTATTTTTATTTATTTCTTCTTATCAGTTTGCTAGAGAAAATACATCTGTGACTGTTTTTTATACGGATGTTTTCCACCACATGCTATATACAAGAATTCAAATCCCTATTCATTTTTGTATGCAAGATTATTATGTCCATATGTATGTTGGATGGTTACAAGTAAAACTGATAAATGAAATTATATAAACACATATTTTTAAAAAAGATCCGTGCAATGCACGGGGTACTAAACTAGTCTATATTATAATACTAAAGGAGAAGTCGCCTACGACATGTGGCGGCTTCTCCTTTAATGTAGGAATTTTATTTTTTAATTTAAAATTAATAATCAATTAATTATAACAATATATAAATTCAATTTAAATATATGCATATAACTAACGTATCTTAGTTGTTTGGATTTTTAATCTATTAATTCATTAATTTTTTATGTATTAAAAAAGTTTGTTAGCTCTTTTTTTATATTTAAGATTAATAATAAAAAAGAATTAGATTTAAAAATTAAATTACTAATTAACCTAATTGATATGCTATATCTAAAATAACTAACTAACCAAAACGTAATCTTATTGTTTGCATGATGATATATGCAAATCAAGAATCTAGAAACTTACGCAGATCTTATTGTTTGCATTATTATAATATTAAAGGAGAAGTCGCCTACAACATGTGGCGGCTTCTCCTTTAAAGTAGGATTTGTTCGTTATTTTTTTTATAGATTTTTTAATTAGTAGGATTTGTTAGCTTTTTTTTATTTAAGATTAATAATAAAAAAAGAATTAGATTTAAAAATTAAATTACTAATTAACCTAATTGATATGCCATATCTAAAATAACTAAATAACCAAAACGTAATCTTATTGTTTGCATGATGATATATGCAAATCTAGAATCTAGAAACTTACGCAGATCTTATCACTTTTTTTTATAATCACCAATTAAATTACAATTTTGAATTTTGAAATTTTTTTTAAAAAAATTCACATCGCCAAAATCGTAGTACTACATTACTATTAGACCTGTCAAACGGGTCATTCGGGTCGAGTTCGGGTCGGGTCACTTCGGGTTTCGGGTAAAACGGGTCTCGGGTAAAACGGGTTTCGGGTTTTTCGGGTGGGCTCGAACTCGGGTTTGATCGGGTTTCGGGTCGATTTCGGGTTTGTCAATTTTTTCTTTTTTAAATTAAAAAAATCATTATTTGATAATTTTGTGATAAATTTTAATTATATAAAAAAAAAAATAATTATATATAATTATAAATCAACCGGGTCAATCTGGTCACCGGGTCAAAATTACCGGGTCAATCGGGTCAACGGGTCGAAACCCAGATTACCCGAAAAATTTCGGGTTCGGGTCGAAAAAAAAATTCGGGTCAAAAATTTCGGGTTCGGGTCGGAAATTTTTCATGTCGGTCGGGTCGGGTCACCGGGTCGGGTTGTGTTTTGACAGGTCTAATTACTATTGTTATAAATACCACCCTAACTCTTCCTGATTCAATTGTTCACATTTTTACGGAGCATATTCATTTGCTTTTGTGCTTCTGTGTTGCTTTTATATCTTAATCTAACATAATCATATTTGCAGATGCAGGTTCTTGATTCTACCCTAATTTACTTGATTTTAATCCCACCCCAACTTTCCTCTCTTATTGTCCTTCTCAGTTTATCCGATTAATTATGATTCCATTGATTCTACTTGGAATTATGTCCAGTTGTGCTTAACTACTCGGAAAATTGATGTGAAATCGATCGACTTTGTGTTGCTACGTGGAATCCTTAGTCAAGATGTACGTGAAATCATTCAACGCAACACTAAATACTTCCAATTCGGTTTGATTTGAAGTTATCTAACTAATCTTTTGGTTTCATCTTATAAATATAGGGGCAAGCTAATGCAGATTTCATTTATTTCATTTATCGTTTTAGTTAGCTGCATTCGTTCAAACATACTCCGTATATTCTCATAGTTATATAATTAAATTTATGGAAGATTTTGATAATTAATCTTTTGAACCACTTTTTAATCAATAAGTTTTAGAATTTCAATTATAATTTAGTCATGGTGATATGATTAAATTTATGGAAGATGTTGCTAAGCAAATCACTTAAGATATGAATTGTTTGTTAGTTTAGATATTCACTGGATAAGATCAAATAAAATCATATTTATCTCAAAAAATCAAATTTGATTACATTATAACTTGCCATTTGTTCAAGAAAATATTTGATTCTATTTTTTTGTTATATTTTTTATTCCACAAATTACTATAGAATATTTCGGTTTTAGTTTTAATTTCTATTTTTTTAGATAAATAACTAAAAATTGATTCATTCATTTAATTTTGAACCATATGTATGTTAATTAAAAGATAAAACCAAATCTCATAGGTTCTATTGTTTAGGTAATGTATCTTTAATTATTTTTATTTATTTCTTCTTATCAGTTTGCTAGAGAAAATACATCTGTGACTGTTTTTTATACGGATGTTTTCCACCACATGCTATATACAAGAATTCAAATCCCTATTCATTTTTGTATGCAAGATTATTATGTCCATATGTATGTTGGATGGTTACAAGTAAAACTGATAAATGAAATTATATAAACACATATTTTTAAAAAAGATCCGTGCAATGCACGGGGTACTAAACTAGTCTATATTATAATACTAAAGGAGAAGTCGCCTACGACATGTGGCGGCTTCTCCTTTAATGTAGGAATTTTATTTTTTAATTTAAAATTAATAATCAATTAATTATAACAATATATAAATTCAATTTAAATATATGCATATAACTAACGTATCTTAGTTGTTTGGATTTTTAATCTATTAATTCATTAATTTTTTATGTATTAAAAAAGTTTGTTAGCTCTTTTTTTATATTTAAGATTAATAATAAAAAAGAATTAGATTTAAAAATTAAATTACTAATTAACCTAATTGATATGCTATATCTAAAATAACTAACTAACCAAAACGTAATCTTATTGTTTGCATGATGATATATGCAAATCAAGAATCTAGAAACTTACGCAGATCTTATTGTTTGCATTATTATAATATTAAAGGAGAAGTCGCCTACAACATGTGGCGGCTTCTCCTTTAAAGTAGGATTTGTTCGTTATTTTTTTTATAGATTTTTTAATTAGTAGGATTTGTTAGCTTTTTTTTATTTAAGATTAATAATAAAAAAAGAATTAGATTTAAAAATTAAATTACTAATTAACCTAATTGATATGCCATATCTAAAATAACTAAATAACCAAAACGTAATCTTATTGTTTGCATGATGATATATGCAAATCTAGAATCTAGAAACTTACGCAGATCTTATCACTTTTTTTTATAATCACCAATTAAATTACAATTTTGAATTTTGAAATTTTTTTAAAAAAAATTCACATCGCCAAAATCGTAGTACTACATTACTATTAGACCTGTCAAACGGGTCATTCGGGTCGAGTTCGGGTCGGGTCACTTCGGGTTTCGGGTAAAACGGGTCTCGGGTAAAACGGGTTTCGGGTTTTTCGGGTGGGCTCGAACTCGGGTTTGATCGGGTTTCGGGTCGATTTCGGGTTTGTCAATTTTTTCTTTTTTAAATTAAAAAAATCATTATTTGATAATTTTGTGATAAATTTTAATTATATAAAAAAAAAATTAATTATATATAATTATAAATCAACCGGGTCAATCTGGTCACCGGGTCAAAATTACCGGGTCAATCGGGTCAACGGGTCGAAACCCAGATTACCCGAAAAATTTCGGGTTCGGGTCGAAAAAAAAATTCGGGTCAAAAATTTCGGGTTCGGGTCGGAAATTTTTCCGGTCGGTCGGGTCGGGTCACCGGGTCGGGTTGTGTTTTGACAGGTCTAATTACTATTGTTATAAATACCACCCTAACTCTTCCTGATTCAATTGTTCACATTTTTACGGAGCATATTCATTTGCTTTTGTGCTTCTGTGTTGCTTTTATATCTTAATCTAACATAATCATATTTGCAGATGCAGGTTCTTGATTCTACCCTAATTTACTTGATTTTAATCCCACCCCAACTTTCCTCTCTTATTGTCCTTCTCAGTTTATCCGATTAATTATGATTCCATTGATTCTACTTGGAATTATGTCCAGTTGTGCTTAACTACTCGGAAAATTGATGTGAAATCGATCGACTTTGTGTTGCTACGTGGAATCCTTAGTCAAGATGTACGTGAAATCATTCAACGCAACACTAAATACTTCCAATTCGGTTTGATTTGAAGTTATCTAACTAATCTTTTGGTTTCATCTTATAAATATAGGGGCAAGCTAATGCAGATTTCATTTATTTCATTTATCGTTTTAGTTAGCTGCATTCGTTCAAACATACTCCGTATATTCTCATAGTTATATAATTAAATTTATGGAAGATTTTGATAATTAATCTTTTGAACCACTTTTTAATCAATAAGTTTTAGAATTTCAATTATAATTTAGTCATGGTGATATGATTAAATTTATGGAAGATGTTGCTAAGCAAATCACTTAAGATATGAATTGTTTGTTAGTTTAGATATTCACTGGATAAGATCAAATAAAATCATATTTATCTCAAAAAATCAAATTTGATTACATTATAACTTGCCATTTGTTCAAGAAAATATTTGATTCTATTTTTTTGTTATATTTTTTATTCCACAAATTACTATAGAATATTTCGGTTTTAGTTTTAATTTCTATTTTTTTAGATAAATAACTAAAAATTGATTCATTCATTTAATTTTGAACCATATGTATGTTAATTAAAAGATAAAACCAAATCTCATAGGTTCTATTGTTTAGGTAATGTATCTTTAATTATTTTTATTTATTTCTTCTTATCAGTTTGCTAGAGAAAATACATCTGTGACTGTTTTTTATACGGATGTTTTCCACCACATGCTATATACAAGAATTCAAATCCCTATTCATTTTTGTATGCAAGATTATTATGTCCATATGTATGTTGGATGGTTACAAGTAAAACTGATAAATGAAATTATATAAACACATATTTTTAAAAAAGATCCGTGCAATGCACGGGGTACTAAACTAGTCTATATTATAATACTAAAGGAGAAGTCGCCTACGACATGTGGCGGCTTCTCCTTTAATGTAGGAATTTTATTTTTTAATTTAAAATTAATAATCAATTAATTATAACAATATATAAATTCAATTTAAATATATGCATATAACTAACGTATCTTAGTTGTTTGGATTTTTAATCTATTAATTCATTAATTTTTTATGTATTAAAAAAGTTTGTTAGCTCTTTTTTTATATTTAAGATTAATAATAAAAAAGAATTAGATTTAAAAATTAAATTACTAATTAACCTAATTGATATGCTATATCTAAAATAACTAACTAACCAAAACGTAATCTTATTGTTTGCATGATGATATATGCAAATCAAGAATCTAGAAACTTACGCAGATCTTATTGTTTGCATTATTATAATATTAAAGGAGAAGTCGCCTACAACATGTGGCGGCTTCTCCTTTAAAGTAGGATTTGTTCGTTATTTTTTTTATAGATTTTTTAATTAGTAGGATTTGTTAGCTTTTTTTTATTTAAGATTAATAATAAAAAAAGAATTAGATTTAAAAATTAAATTACTAATTAACCTAATTGATATGCCATATCTAAAATAACTAAATAACCAAAACGTAATCTTATTGTTTGCATGATGATATATGCAAATCTAGAATCTAGAAACTTACGCAGATCTTATCACTTTTTTTTATAATCACCAATTAAATTACAATTTTGAATTTTGAAATTTTTTTAAAAAAAATTCACATCGCCAAAATCGTAGTACTACATTACTATTAGACCTGTCAAACGGGTCATTCGGGTCGAGTTCGGGTCGGGTCACTTCGGGTTTCGGGTAAAACGGGTCTCGGGTAAAACGGGTTTCGGGTTTTTCGGGTGGGCTCGAACTCGGGTTTGATCGGGTTTCGGGTCGATTTCGGGTTTGTCAATTTTTTCTTTTTTAAATTAAAAAAATCATTATTTGATAATTTTGTGATAAATTTTAATTATATAAAAAAAAAATTAATTATATATAATTATAAATCAACCGGGTCAATCTGGTCACCGGGTCAAAATTACCGGGTCAATCGGGTCAACGGGTCGAAACCCAGATTACCCGAAAAATTTCGGGTTCGGGTCGAAAAAAAAATTCGGGTCAAAAATTTCGGGTTCGGGTCGGAAATTTTTCCGGTCGGTCGGGTCGGGTCACCGGGTCGGGTTGTGTTTTGACAGGTCTAATTACTATTGTTATAAATACTACCCTAACTCTTCCTGATTCAATTGTTCACATTTTTACGGAGCATATTCATTTGCTTTTGTGCTTCTGTGTTGCTTTTATATCTTAATCTAACATAATCATATTTGCAGATGCAGGTTCTTGATTCTACCCTAATTTACTTGATTTTAATCCCACCCCAACTTTCCTCTCTTATTGTCCTTCTCAGTTTATCCGATTAATTATGATTCCATTGATTCTACTTGGAATTATGTCCAGTTGTGCTTAACTACTCGGAAAATTGATGTGAAATCGATCGACTTTGTGTTGCTACGTGGAATCCTTAGTCAAGATGTACGTGAAATCATTCAACGCAACACTAAATACTTCCAATTCGGTTTGATTTGAAGTTATCTAACTAATCTTTTGGTTTCATCTTATAAATATAGGGGCAAGCTAATGCAGATTTCATTTATTTCATTTATGGTTTTAGTTAGCTGCATTCGTTCAAACATACTCCGTATATTCTCATAGTTATATAATTAAATTTATGGAAGATTTTGATAATTAATCTTTTGAACCACTTTTTAATCAATAAGTTTTAGAATTTCAATTATAATTTAGTCATGGTGATATGATTAAATTTATGGAAGATGTTGCTAAGCAAATCACTTAAGATATGAATTGTTTGTTAGTTTAGATATTCACTGGATAAGATCAAATAAAATCATATTTATCTCAAAAAATCAAATTTGATTACATTATAACTTGCCATTTGTTCAAGAAAATATTTGATTCTATTTTTTTGTTATATTTTTTATTCCACAAATTACTATAGAATATTTCGGTTTTAGTTTTAATTTCTATTTTTTTAGATAAATAACTAAAAATTGATTCATTCATTTAATTTTGAACCATATGTATGTTAATTAAAAGATAAAACCAAATCTCATAGGTTCTATTGTTTAGGTAATGTATCTTTAATTATTTTTATTTATTTCTTCTTATCAGTTTGCTAGAGAAAATACATCTGTGACTGTTTTTTATACGGATGTTTTCCACCACATGCTATATACAAGAATTCAAATCCCTATTCATTTTTGTATGCAAGATTATTATGTCCATATGTATGTTGGATGGTTACAAGTAAAACTGATAAATGAAATTATATAAACACATATTTTTAAAAAAGATCCGTGCAATGCACGGGGTACTAAACTAGTTTAAATGAAAAGGTAAAACTACCCCCGAGTGACCTCCTTTTAGGAGTTCACATCTCATTACTCAACCAGTGCAGATCGAGCTAACAATTATGGCTCAAAATCTCAAATGTACAAATCAGCTTGTATGCTTCACTTGTGGATAAAGTGTCGATCAAATTGTTTAATGGTGATTTCACATCAAGTTCCTTGGTGGTCTTTACTAATCTCAAGTGGTTGAAGGGATCGGACTACTTCACAAAGGTAACACTTAAATATCTATTAATTCTTGCATCTTCTTAAGTCATCGATCTCTATCTTTGAGCATTGGCATTAAGTCTTATGACTATTCCTTGGATTTTAATCACCTAAAGGTTATCCGCCAATGGAAAGTGAGTTTTGAAGATGAGAAACAGATAGCAGTTGTTGGTCATCTCATCATGGGCGCACCTAATCTACAGGTGCTTGATATCATTATAGATGTAAGAGATGATATATTATTTGTGTGCATAGTGATGATGCTATTAGTTTCTTGGTTTTGTGCAGTCTTATTCTCGAAATGCATCAGACGCTCCTCCTATATCTCACTCGGATTTCGGGTGGGCACCCGATCTCCCATTTAATAACTAAGTATAAAGATGAGGCTCATGTGATAAATGGAAGGTGTCTTTCTACCTATATTGCATGCTTGATCGATCATGCAAACTGTGAAATTGTTGTGTTAATTGGCTGTCTAATACAATGCTAGTTCACTCAATTAAGGATCAAAGAAATTGCCATTCATATAATCATCACTCTTAAACAGGATCTTACATTTGACTTCCTAAATTCCTAATATTTTATTTTACGCGGGGATTGTACTCGTTTATAGTTTATAATAATTAAGAATAAAGTAAGTAAATTCAATGGCTAGTTTCTTTAATTGGGCTAGTACTAATTAGATCATTTCCAACTGTTTTCTCAAAATTTCTTTAAAATGTGACATATTCTTCAAATTATTTTTGTTTCTTCAGCAGCTTAACTTCCTCAATATTTTTTTGTTGCTTCCCGATTTCGGAGAATGAGTTGGGGAATATGTTAAACTATAAAAAGCTTTAAAATTATCTAAAAACTCCAAAATCTCTAAAATGAAGAATCTGTTGGACACGCTCCTAGGGAAACCCACAAAAACAGAAATAATTGCAAAATTGACAAGGAAAAAAATGGAAATAGTAACGAGAGATGGGGATTAGGAAAGGCAAAACTAACCAAAGCACAAGATCTGTGGACAAGTAGGAATTGCAGAAGATCAAACCCAGGCTCGTAGAGCATCACAGGGAAAGAGAATCCAGAATGAAAAGGATCAAACCTCCTGCCTCCACCACCAACGAATTGAATGATAGGGAAATGAAATTCCAGAAAGGTTTGAAGTTACATTCATATTGCATTTAACTCTTCAAGTTATTGAATTGCATTTAACTCTTTAAGTTATTGAATTGCATTCAACTCTTTTAAGTTATAATCTCGAACCCATTCCAGATTCGGTTTCGGGTTGACTCGAATCCGGATTGACTCGGTTTGATTTCAGGTTGGTCAATTTAAAAAAAAAAAAAAAAAAACAACAACCCAGTAAATCCCGCGTAAAGGCAGGGTCTGGGGGGTCAAGATGTACGCACTCATACCCCGACCAGGTCAGGAGAGTGTTTCCGATAGACCCAGAAAAATAAGACAAGGAAACTACAAGTCAAGAGACAGGAAAGAGGCGAAAACATAAGTAAACGAAGAAGACGACCGGCGAAAAGCATAGGCTGCAAGGCTAAACACCCTAGCCCAACACTCTACACCTCACTGGCTCGGATGACCCTCCTCCACTGGTCCATATCTGACGTCATATCTTCCGAGAGGCTCAGTCGATCGAGGTCCTAACGAATGACCTCTATCCACTTCTTCTTCCGTCTACCTCTTCCCCTTCGGATAGCTCCAAGTTCTAAGCTCTCACACCTTCGAACTGGAGCCGAAGATGGTCTTCTATGAACGGGTCTAGACTACCTGAATATGGATCGGGTCGGGCCGGACGGGCTTGGGCCAGGCCCGATTTTTGGCCCAACCATCTTGCACATGCCCGCCCACGTGGGCAAGCCGGATAGCCCAACGGCAATACATAATTGATCTTGTGTCTCTGTCGGATTCTCTATCTATCTACATAGAAAAACCAGGTACTTTGCAATTTCTAAGTCATGAGTGTAGCAAAGGGTTTCATATTCATATATACATGGCTATCACAAATTCAATAAAACAGTATCAAGAGCTCTAACACACCAACCAAATCCCATTGTATGTATATACATATTTACACTAGAACTCCATCACATTGTACTAACTGTACTTGCTATACCAAATTACACAAATTAATTGTATGAAATTTCTCAATCTTTAGGGTAATCGTAGTATATGCTAGATCTCACCATCGATACATCGATCAATGGTGAGATCTAAGATATATATATAAATTACCCAAAGATTAGGAAATCTCATGAAATTAATTCGTATATTTTAAAATAGCTATCAAAATAAACATATACATCGGTTGAATATCGGTAAAATTATCTCCACCGTTAATCTTTTATTCAGACATAGACGATAGAGAAATAAAAGATTAGCGGTGGAGAAATTATTACCGGTAGGATATGTATATATGAATTTAGGGATTGTATATTCACAAGTTTCTCACATCGATCAGATCCTATATGGATCGAGTCGATCGATCAGGACGAGTCGGAAGTGGCTTGATCCTGGACCTCCCTCCGGTGGAAGCTGCGGTGGCAGCCGCAGGCGGCACAGGAAAGGGCGTCAGGGGTTCCTTGCTCTCCGGCAGCCATGAACTCCCGGCAGCCATCGACGGCGTAACCGCCAACGCTAGCTGCGTGGTTCTTCTGGCACTCGCCGTACCTCACAGCCATGGATGAGGATCTTGAGCTCTCTCCTGATCTCCTCACTACCACTTGACGCTTTTTCATGGTGGATCGATTTTCTCTTTTATATATATGCTATAGCATGTGCGTATGTGTGTGTGAGAGAGAGAGATTAAATGTGCAGATTGTTAATTAATTTGCGTATATTTATATGCTAATTATTTGTACGTACATGGGTTTATGACTTATTTAAGTCATGCAATTAACATCTGTATATTTGTTCTGTTACATAAAATTAATATAACTATGTTAAAATTATTATTATTATTATTTATTTATTTATTTATTATTATTATATATCTTTGTTTACTAAAAAATATTATTTAACCAAATTTATCATATCTTAATTTGTCTATCCAAAATTGATACACAATCATCAAATTAACGATCTACGATTTTTCTATCCTATACCCTAAAGGCATATGATCGGACTCTAAATTATGAAAGATTCCCTACAAAAAAAAAACAAGCGACTCTATGAATCTAATTAAAAAAAATGCTAAATTAATTATTTTTTTAAAAAAAAAAATCTAAATTTAGGGTCTTATCATATGCTCTTGGGGCATAGGATAGAAAAATCGATCTAATAAATCATGTCTATAATCCTATGTGTCACTCTCTTTTTAATTCTCTTAATTTTAAATCAATTGCAAATAAATATATATTTCTCTATTTATTAAATAATAATTGAAATATTATTTTTTATAAAAAAATATATCCTTCTGTACAAAATTCTATCTATATAATAGGAAAATCAGAAAATATATATTTAAATTCTTAACCAGTTAAAGTTCCTTTAATTATTAGACACTAAAAAAAAATCATTTTATAAATTCAACATTTTTCTACCATATCTTCACTTTCGTAAGCAATATTGATTAAGACTCAATAGTACATAATCGGAATTTTATGTTATGTCCCTGATAGGGATCAAGAGATTGAAAGGTTAAGGGAAGAGATTAGGGAAGAAGACGGAGAATTAGGGATAGGAAGGTTAGGGTTTAGATGAGTTTGAGAGATAGAACATAGAACGGGAAAGGTAAGAGGAAAGGAAAAGAGAGAGTAAGGGTTAAAGGAGAAAAGAGGTAATTTGGTATTTGATTATTTCATTGATTGGATGATTTCCGGCCCCAATTATAATCAAGGGTATATATACTAATAATACCCATATCACATATACCCTATACATGACATATTCATATGAATACGATATAATATTAATTCATTTCACCATTACACCGTATTTTCCGTTTATTCAGAACTTGACCTCATTAATATGAGTAGCTACCATGTCTTTATTTTTATTAGAGCTAATTACTATACCTTCTTACTAAAAAATAAATAGATACCAATACCATAGCCTAATCAGTTTTAGTATATATAAATATAGATTTAAATATATAATTATCATATCTTTTGACAAACAACTTAAATAATTACTCTGTATCATATCTTATTAAATAAATAAATAAATAAGAAATACATTTGTCTTTTTTCATCAAAGCATATCATTTTAACTCCATTTATAGTTTTTTAAAAAAATCAACAAATTTACTATTTTAACCTCATTTATTACAATACTTTTTTGCGTTATCGAAAATTACCACTAACAACCCAGTAATTATTACAAAAGCATTAATTCATAAAATAAAGCCTAAAATATATAAAATTATATTATATGTTTTTTAATTTTAAAAAATTAACATTCTAAGGGATTTTATATAAAGTTTAGGAGGAAAAAATTTCCCAAACCTCAACCACATAATGACATGTATATGTTAGTTATATATGCATCGGTTTTATTAAGTAAGTTTTTTAATTTGTTAGGTATATTAGATTAAATCTAATGGTGGACTATTCTTCTTATTACAATTATTGGTTTAGATATTTTTCTGTTAAACTTACATGATGGACTTGTAGAAATATGGATCAAATGTACACAACCTTTGTGTATTATGTTAACAAATTTGGGTCATTGAATTAAGAAGATTAGCGGATAAGATTAAAAGTAACTTTTGATTATTCGTTGGTATTGGAAAATTTTTCGGTAGAATAAATTTATTCATTGGTATTTGTCGATTATTCATATAATTTTTATACTATTTGTACGGACGAATAATTATATATATAATTATAGATGAATAATCACGTGAAAATAGATGAATAATCATTAATAAATAGACGAATAATTTCTGTGTACACGATAGCGAATAATCATGATTCATAGACGAATTATTTATATATATAAGGCTTGAAAATGACCATCCACTAGGTTTCTTTATTAGTGGAGAACAACTAAATATTCTAAAAGTTCTATATTTATAAGGGCAAATATGGTTGGTTAAAATTAAAACTTTATTTTATCGTTCATGAAAAAAAATCTATGTCTCGAATCCTATAGGAAAAGAAAATTATTTTTTTTTTAAAAAAAAAGAATATTATTTGAAAACCTAAAGAAAAATTGATGAACATGTGCCATAAAGTGTGGCGCTTCCTTACCCTCACGAACAACTAAACTCCAAGAGACTTGGAGCCCACTTCCTAGGCGAACCGGGGAGGTAAAATAGGTCTCCGTTTCGAACTCAAAATTTAAAGAAGTCCAACTTTTTTTAAGTATATTGATTTTTTTTTATTAGAGCTCGTTTGGTTGACAACTCAAAATTCCAGGAAAAGTAGGAAAAATTCATGTGTTTGGTTGGTATTTTTAAAATTAAAAAACAAAGGAATTCAACTTCACGGGAAGTTGAATTTCCCCAAATTGAAGAAAGTTCACTTACTTAGTCTTCCTAGGTAAGTTCAATTTCCACTATTTTGTATTTGGAAATTTCCAATTCTCTTTTAATCCTCTAAAATAAATAAAAAATCAACCAAACAAATTTTCAAAATTCTCATCAATTGGACTTCCCGCGAATTCAATTCTCATAAAGTAACTTCCCGAGAATTTCAATTCTCACATTCAACCAAACGAACCCCTAGTAAATTTAACTAAAGTCATTATAGTATAGGGTCAATTTGAAAAATATCCAAAAAAGTTGATCTAATTAGGGGAGTGTCAAAAAATTTGTAAAAATTGGTGGAATGTCCATCCCCTTTGCCCCCATCACCAGGGCCCCCTCGCATGTCCAGTTTTTTTTTTAATTTGTTTTTGCGCGTCAGCACTTTCTGTTGTGCAAATATAACCCAATGTTGTGCACATATAATATTATGTTGTGCAAATATAAATTTATATTGTGCAAGCTTAAACAACCTTATGGAAAGGATATGCACATGCATTTGTATTTTAAAATTGCATTAATATATCTTATTTGCACATAAGCACATCACTCTACCATTGACCTAAGAGGCTTTTAAAGCTCAATTATTACTAGACCATTGCCAACGACGATGCCGCTAACATCGACGTTGATGTTGCTGACACCGACATTCCTAACACCACTGACACTAACATTGCTGACACTACTGACACTGTCACCACTAACATTGCGAACACCACTGACATTTTTCGTGTCAGCGCTGACGCTGATGTTGGCTGACGCCGACATTGAAGATGTTGACGTTACTGATGTCGACGTCGAAGATGCTTTTTTTCGTGTCATCACTGACTCTGATGTCGGCTGACGCCGACGTCGGAGATGCTGACACTGACGTTGACGTTGCTGACACCAACATTGTTGATTCTAACATCGATATTGCTGACGCCAACGTCGAAGATGCTTTTTTTTGTCAGCATTGATGTTAACATTGTTGACGCCAACGCCGGGGATGCTTTTTTTTTGTGTGTCAACACATGTTTTTTTCGTGTCAGTATTGACGTTGCCGACGCTGACATTAGAGATGCTGACGCTGCAGACGCCGACATCAGAGTTGTTGATGTCACTGCCATCGACATCGGAGTTGCTGACGCCAACGCCGAGGATGCATTTTTTTCGTGTCATCACTTTTTTTTCTTTCGTCTCAACACTTTTTTTTTTCATTTCAGCACTGACGCCGACATCAATGCTGCTGACGCCGACGGCGAAGATGCTTTTTTTTTGTAGCATTTTTTTTGTACCAGCATATTCAGTTTGACATCAACATTTTTTTTCGTGGCAGGACTAGTTTATGTTGTGCAAATATAACCTGATGTTGTGCACATATAATATTATGTTGTACAAATGTAGCTTTATGTTGTGCAAATATAATATTTATATTATATTTGCTTAAAGAACCTTTTATATAAAGGATATGCACATGCATTTATAATTTAAATTGAACTGATATATCTTATTATTGAACATTTATTAGAAAATTTTGCAAATTACTAGAATTATTATAAATTTTAGCCTATGCGGGATTCGAACCCACGTATTTGCGCATAAGCACATCGCTCTACCATTGAGCTAAAAGGCTTTTAATTATAATATAACATAACATTCAGATAAACAACATAACCCTACAACAAAGTGATGTAAAAAGAAAAAACATCGCTCTACAGAAAAGACATGAAGTTGAACAAGATCTAATTCACAAAGAAATTTGAAGAAATAACCAAACCTTATCCATTGTTCAACAAACTCCTTTAAATGCTCCAAAAATTATCACATCAATTCATAAAAGAAGCAAAGGTTTTCCCATGTCAGGACACAATTAGAGACCATATCAGCATACAAGATTTGTATCTTTTCTTTCAGTTTATCCTTCTTAAAGTCAACATAGTTAACAAAGGAGCCAACGACCAGTAGATAGATAAACAAAGGAGAAATAAGGGATGTGAACCTGCTTGAGAGTCGCAAATCAACCTGGAGTTGCGAATCCAATTAAAAAACAAGCAATTCGGATTTTTTTTTAAAAAGTGAAAAAACAAGAAGTTTATGTTGTGGAAATATTACAATTTGTTGTGCAAATATAACTTTATGATGTGCACTAAATAACAATATGTTGTGCAAATTGTTACTGCTGACACCGGGTATCAGCAACATTGTTTTTCCCTCTTAATTTTAAGCAAATAATGTGAAAAATCATATTCCTCCAGTAATAAGTCTAGTAAAGAGTTATGCAAGTCTAAATCTCAAAAAGATGACTCATCAATTATGAATATTACAAAAAAATAACAAGGAAAATTAAAGAAGGAGCACTTTAATGCAGCATCTCCACCCGTCTTGCGTAATGCTCCAACAAAGATTAAAGTACTAAATGAATTTTATACAAATGTCAAATCAAGTTAATTACACATTCAAATTCAACATGCTATATTTGCACAAGAGACCATGTCAGCACAATAAGAAATAAAAAAGAACATATACATCTACTTGAATTGCACAAAAAGAGACCATATTATCACACAATTATAATTAAAAAAGAACCTACACATTCTAACAAAAAAAAAGAACCTATACATCAACTTGAATTGCGCAAAAAGAGACCATGTCAAAACACGATTAGAAATAAAAAAGAACCTACACATCAACTTGAATTGCACAAAAAGAGATCATGTCAGTACACGTATCTTTCCTTTCTGTTTATCTATTTTCAAATTAGCATAGTTAACAAATTCTACAATATATCAGTAGCTTCTAGCAGGAGCAATTACATGTGAACAATAAATGCCAAATCAATATAAAACATAGCATAACTAGCAAGGGAATTCATGCTTCATAAAGAGAATGCGATAAATATAGCATAACTAGCAAAGCAGATCACAAATCCTTGCTATGTTCTCACACAACAACAAACAAAGAGGAACCTGCGGTTTAAAAAGACATTCAAGAAGTTTGACATTAGGATTAAAATTGGCATAAACAAGAATTAGTAAATCGATTTCGACCAATTTAGTGCGTAGGAGCCAACGACCAATAAATAGATCGATAAACAAAGGAGAGACAATGGATGAGAACATGCTTGAGATTCGCAAATCAACATGGAGTCACAAATCCAATTAAAAAACAAGCAATCTAAATTAAAAAAAAAGGTGAAAAATAAGAAGTTTATGTTGAGCAAATATAAGTTTATATTGTGCAAATATAACTTTATGGTGTGCACAAATAACAATCTGTTGTGCAAATTGTTACTGCTGACACCGGGTGTCAGCAACATTATTTGTACCTCTTAATTTTAAGCAAATAATGTGACAAATCATATAAAAGAATGAACTAATCATATAAAAGCAAGCACAATATGCAGTCAAAAAATCTGTCAATTTGTGTACAAGAGCAAGCATAAACTAATCATATAACTACACACATTGCACTTGTCCCTCAATATTCAATTTCAATGTAACCACACACATCCAACAATTAAATTCAAGCACATCTAAGCTTACTGAATTTTCACAAGCACATCTAACCACACACATCCAGCAATTACATTCAAGCACATCTAAGCTTACTGAATTTTCGCAAGCACATTCAAGCACATCTAATCATATATTGTTCACATGTCAGCACTCACGATTAAGAAGGAAAAGAATCTGATATAGGTCAATGTAATCTTTTTGTAGTGTCAGCAGGCTAACACAACAACAAAGAAGAATAAACAAATCAATCAGGCCAATGAATATGATATAGGTCAATGTAATCTGTTTACAGTGTCAACAAACTAACAGAACAACCTTATAAAAAGGAAAAAAATGGAAAAGCTTCATTTTAAATATTCCCAAGTTCCCATAAACATCCATTTTATTGTTAAAGAAAGATCTTGTCACCAAACAACCCAAATTCAACACCAAACATCCCAAAATGCATATAATTTGAGCATACTATAAGATGAAGTGATGTCAGCACACATTAAAACGCAGCAGTAACAACACATTAAACTTTGTAGAGCTACTAGCTAATATCTCCAGATAAGTCAGAAATCATATAAGACATTTCAATGTAAAGATACAAACACATTATTAAATAGGAAAAGCGGAAAGAAACCCTAGTTGTTAAGCGATAAAAATAAAACAACAAAAACTACTGATATTGCTGAAAAAAACCATAAAAACCCAATTTTAAGCCTTGAAATGATCTTTGATTGGCCTAAAAAGCCCATAGGTCACATCATAGCAATGAGTTTGAATCGTGGCACGATTCCCTATCCGGAAAGGTATCATAATAGAGAATCCGACACCGGACGCTTGATATCACTTCTACCGAGACCGCACCTTCTGCCGAGATGTATATCAACTTCAATTACTATCAACTGGATTGCAACAGAAGATGAAACTTGTGTGTTGACATGCTCTAATTATGCGCTAAATGGTCTAATTATGCGCTGGCATCATCATGTAACTAGGTATACCTAAGCCATTTTCTGTCCGATTCAAGTGGCTCGGTGCTTCAACCAAACCTTACACAACCAACAACACATTCAAACATACCCAAACACCAATTTTAAAGAAATACTCACTTAAAAAAAATCATAAATCAAGAGATCGTGTCAGCACATAATTAGAAATAAAAAAGATTTCAGGAAACCCAAGTAAGCATGATTCCAGGAATCCTTTTATGTATCTAATCCTTTTCTATATCATAAGCCAACAATTAGCAACCCTAGTAAGCACGATTCAAAAATAACATAATACTCTCAAACCGCTCATATATTGATGTCAGCAGAAAATAAAGCTGAAAGCACATATAGTAAATGGACAAATCTTATTCAAAATAGACTTCTCCTCTATTTCTTGAGTGCCCCTATGCGTGTCCTCTTCTTGTGCAGATTATAGAATCAACGCCAATTTTTTTTCATTCAAATAATTAGCTAGTATTTATGAAGATTCAACCAAGATATACTGCAAAACCCTTAATAGAATAAAATTAACACTCACAAGTCACAAATCAGCTTGGTTCGAGCAAATACAACAAGAGATCAATACTGCACAAAGCACCCAAACTGTAGTAGAGAGGGAGATTTCTACTGCCAGGGAGATTTCTTCAACAAAGGAGAAATCAACAACTGTAAATGAACTCCAATTGCAGGGAATTAGCAAAAATTAATAAAAACCGTCATAAAAGCACAAATTGAAACCGCCATAAAAGCACAAATTGAGATCGCAAATACAACTGGAGATTGAACGAAGGAACTGATCACCTGCAAATCGAGGCATTGCTCCTAGTATTAGGGGAGAGAGATGTGAGAGATTTGAGCTCAACGAGCGTCGTGGTGGCTTCGGAGGTCGAAGAAGGGGAGAAGAGACTGGTGGGCAGATCTCCGATTTGCTTCAGATCCAGGCGCTTCTTCGATTTCTTCAGATCGAGGTCGAAGAGAGGAGAAGGTCGGAGAGAGGAGGATGAAGATTAGGGATGTCAATGGAGTATGAAGAACATCGACACTATTAGGGATTGGATTTGGAAGTTTAGTTTTAATTTTAATTTTTTTATTTTTCTTCTTATTTTTTATTAGGTTAATAGAAATGGACACTCCATCAATTTTTACAAAAACCAGGACACTCCAATTAGAGCGTTCGGCACAAATTTTCTCTAGGTTAAAAACCTCATTCTTTCTCTTTAGTCCAAGTTCAATTATCTTTGTCACTCATGAGTACCATTAATCTTTATTAGCAACATATAATTGATCTCTCTTATTAGGAGAGGATCCTTAGCCTTGGACATTTCAAATATCAGATTGTGCTCCCCACTTGAAATGTTTAAACTTTTAATATATAATCTTCCTTTCCATGGTCCAAATTAAATTAAATTGGTTGAAATGTTTAAACTTTTAATATAGAATCTTCCTTTCCATGGTCCAAATTAAATTAGTGGTTCATGAGATTTCGGGTTTACAATGTATTGAAAATATGTCCGCATATTGAATATAAAGAATATTATATGAAAAATTCTTTTACAACTTGGTTTAGATTTTTGTGATAGACGAAAATCGGTTATATACTTGAGCATGACCCTCTAATTAATTAGTTGTCGGCACGCTTGACTTTTACATAGTATCACATCGAAGTTTTTGCCTTGTTGGACTTGAATTGGGAGTTAAGACATGTTGCACATATATGAACTAAATATGGGAGGTTGTATGTGCAGAGACACATATGTTAATGACTTAGCACACAAGTTGAACGAGATTCTATTTTAAAATCAACTGATAATAGAAGATTTACAAAACTTATCTACTATATAAGTAACATTTATCCTGTCTAACGGGACAAATCTGCGCATACATTTTAGCAAGTGCAACCAACTAGGTTAATTAGTCATGAGTTGTATATAAGGTGGGCGATATTGTAAAAAAAAAGATATAAAATTATGGATAAATTTAATCAATAATATATGAGGTACAATGAAATCCCAAGTATATATATATTAGCTTATATTAATTAGATGGGAAAACTAATTAAAATACCCCCACCTTTGGGAGTGTGGTAAAAATATATCCTCAACTTTCAAATGTAATAAAAATATCCCGACCTTTGAGGGTAGTGGTAATATATTACCACAAGTTTTTTCACGAGTCAAAAATGATGACAAGACAGTCTACATGAATTTTTTTACAAGGGTTTTCTTAAACAATGTTCTACTGTCTGTAAGAAAAAAATAAAGAGCTTGACTGAGTTCATACCCAACACATTTTCCTCCCTTATGTCTTCTTCCGTGGTCGCCCCTTGAATTGGCTTCTAGGTAGCTCATGGTTCCTCTTCAATGTCAGTCTTTCTCCCTCGTGGTCGACTATCTTGAGCTGTCTCTCTCACATCTTCTTCACCTCTAATTCGTTCACGAACTTGGTTGGGTAAGTTTTATTTTTTCACCTCTTCGTTGTTGTGGTCGATTTAGTTTTGTTGTCGGTTTGGTGTTAGGAATAGTCGTATTGTGTTAATTTGAGGTAATTTTGATCGGATTAGTTGCTTGGTTGAATAATTTCGTTTTTGGGTTTAATTTGTTATCATTTTATTTATTTATTTCCCTAAGGAAACCGTTCAAGAAAACCCAATTTTCCCTAAGGAGTAATTTGTAAAAAAGGCTTCCCCGTATGTTGTCTTGTAAAAAAAAATCCACGTAGGCTACCTTGTCAGCATTTTTGACCCGTGAGAAAACACAGGGTAATATATTACCACCACCCTCAAAGGTCGAGATATTTTTATTACATTTGAAAGTTCAGGATATATTTTTACCATCCCCTCAAAGGTGGGGGTATTTTAATTAGTTTTCCCTAATTGGATTAAACGTTTGTAATATTTTATTGTCATAAAATTTTATTGACTTGCTTTTTTTTTTATTATTATTAAGTAAGGATCGGATTTGAGATCAGATATATCATTAATCCCAAATAGTGCAATAATATTTACTCCCTCCGTTCGGTAAAACTTTGAAGATGTGCAAACAGATCAAGAAATCAATCACAATAGAGGAAATCAACACAAAGAAACTTTGATCAACCAAGTACAGAAGCCATTGTTTTGATCAAGAAAGTTCACAACTGATTCGTTCTTCTTACACAATACATAGGAGGAGCTACTTATTTATTCTCCTAACACCAGCTTAACAACCTTCTAACAACCATTAAGGTAATATTACCATATTACCCTTATATATGCTATAAAAATATTGGGTGATTTGCAAAAATAACCCACTTTTGGGAAATCTTTGCAGGAATAACCCCATCTGAAAAAAAATTGCACAAAACCGAATATACGGGTGAAAGTTGCAACCGGTAGCAGGTCATGAGGGGGGAGACTTGAAATTTTGTGATCGACATTTGGATAGGTGTGTGTGTGTGTGTGTGTGTGTGAGAGAGAGAGAGAGAGAGAGAGAGAGAGTGGGGGGGGGGGGGGGGAGTTTGGAAAAGACAGAGAGAGAGGGGAAAAAACAACGGTAAAGTTGCAGATGAGAGAGAGGGGAGACAAAGCAATAGTAAAGTCACAGAGGAGAGAGAAATCAATGACAGGGGATAAGACAGAGAGAGAAATATGGTAGAGTGACAGTGAGGGGAAATTAATATAATTTAAATTAAATTTTAAGTTTAAGAAAAAAAATCATCGAAGAAGAAGCAAATGGACAAGGGTCTATTTGTAGGTTCACATGTAAGTAGTTAATTTTAACTAAATACCCAAAGCAAAACGGCATGTCACTTATTGGAATCGACTGGACAAGAGTTATCGGAGAAACAGATTTACCATCGGCTTCAGTTAAAAAATGTTTGATAAAGTACTTGATAGAGTGTGTGTATGCTAGAGAGTAAGAGAGAAGAAAATGTGAAAAAGTCTCTCTCATCATTTCTCTCTCTCCTCATTAAATCTCTTCTTAACTTTTCACTTTCTCTCTCTCCTTTCTCTCTCCCCTACATTAATTTTCCTATGTACTTTTTCAACATTTTTTTTCAATCCCCTCTCTCATGTACTCTTTTTTTTCCAATCATCTCTCTCTCAATTAATCTTATATATTTCTTTAGAAAATATAAATGACTACTTTTTCACTTAATTAAATAAAACAATAAATACGCTCTTCAAGAAACACAACTCCCACTGTTTTCCATATTCCAACAAAGAAATAGGTAATATATTATTCATTCATCAATAATAAAAAAAAACATGAAGTAATACACTATGCATGTCAAAGGGCTTTATATATATATATATAGGGAGTGGTTCAAGAGTGCACACCCCTTATAGTGTATCTTGTGCACAATTATTAATCATTGATCCTATTGAAATCAAGGGGTTACAATGCGCCACGTGTAATGATTTTTTTTTAAAAAAAAACAAAACAAAACCCACTCTTCAACAATATTTTGGAGAGTGGAGCGCGTGATATTTTGGAGGATTAATTAAAACCCTAATACATATTGCATTCTTCTTCACCATCCCCCACAAGTCAACGAGAGCGATTCTCAATGGCGAAACCGACGGCGACACGAATCGAAGAGGAGCGAAGGCTAATCGGTGGCGCAAAGAGTCGAATCAAATCGGTTAGTCTATTTCGCCCATGCCCCGAGTCAAGTCGGTGGCCGGTCTAGCTGTGAGTTGAGGCTAGTATTGATCGAAACCGGCGGTACGATGCACAACCGAGAATCGAAACCGACGGCAAATCCACCGGTGGTGAGGCGCTTTTCTATCATCTGCTTCATCCAAAACCCAGCCTTTCAATTTCGTGTCCTCCCGTCCGATATGTGAGGTTGCTTTAATCTTTGTTCAGTTTCATTGATTTTCTGCGTTTCCTATTTGATTCCTTGTAAATTGGTTTTGTGGATATTTGGATTTTATGGAAATTTGCATTTCCCTTGTGGATGATTGGATTCTCACCCAAAGCAGATGATTGAATAGTAGTATAATTGAATTTTCTGGGAAAAAAATCCATTATTCATGAATTGTACGTGTTTGTTATTTGGCCGGATTAGGGGTATTTTTATGGGCGATTTTGGTAGGAGGCCCGTTTGGAATGTTTAATTAATTAGGTGGCCCACAAGCTAATTTAATTAGCTTGGGTTAGGCCATTACAAGCGCGCGTTCGTTTCCAGCCAAATTAGGACACACGCGACTTCAAACCCCCAGGCGCGTGTCTGTCATCACCACCGTCGACTCCGTCAAATCCGTCGAGAGAAACCGCCGAATCTCCAATGGCGAGCATCTGGAATCAAGCGTAGATCAACCTGTCATCAACCTGGAGGAGCCGGAATCAATCAAGGTGACTAGAAAACAAAGCAAAAACGCACCGGGATTCCAACTCAACTACGAATCCGAATCAATTGATGCCTCCTGTCAAAGCAATTGTCCAGATAGCTCGAGATTTGTCATCAATGGCAATCAACGAGGCAATATAGACTGAGACAACACTTGATATCCACAATTTCATATAAAACCAAGGTACGTATCAAGACCTTTCGAAAAAACAGTAATTTTTGCATCTCAATTTCCCCTTTCCAGTCCTTAATTTCAATATCTAGGGCTTCGAATACAGATTACCGGTTAAACAAGCAATTGTTCGTTTTGTAATTGAATCTGAATGTGATGACAAACGGAATGATGAAGTGTCGATCTATTTCGTGAATGCAGAATCTCTATCAGAATATGGATCTGAAAATTTTGACTGTCTGTGTTGGAGGCGAATTTAAGGTTACAAATGGTTATTGTGAGTATGTTGGTGATCTTGTGTCAAAGGCATTCATGATTGACAGCAATATTGATTTGGAAGCATTGGTGACAATGATCAGTAATAGGTTTGACATCTGCTTAAAAACTTATGATTTGAGGTTAAGTCACCTGCATCCAGTACAAAAACTGAGAGCTCCATTCACAATCAGCAAAGATTACGATCTCAAAGCATTCTTGTCCATAAATGAAGTACCTCAAGTTGATTGGTCTTTGCCATTACATGTTGAAGCAAAGAAAAGGATGAATGTGAGTGAAATAGCTAAAGCTGTTCAGCAAACAAGTGGAATCACATTGTCTTCAGAGTACGTGCAGTCTACCAGTGTAGATGACACCTTAGCTATTGTTCCGACTGATGTTGCATCGGAAGATACACAGAGCTGCAATGATGAAGATCAAAGTGAATGGCAAATTGAGAATGAAATAGATGAGATGGATTTCATCTATGTAGGACAGATGTTCAGCTCAAAAAAACATCTACAGGCTGCAGTTGCTAATCAAGCAGTTACTGAGAACTTCCAATTCCGAACAAAGAAATCAAATCAGACAAAATACAGAGTTGCCTGCATTGATGCCAGCTGCAAGTGGTCAGTAATGGCTACGCGTGTGAAGAATTCGAGAAACTTTGAGGTTAGGAAGCTGAATGGGGAGCACACCTGTTCATTTTCACTTAGATGCAAGGAGCATCGGAAGCCATCATATCAATCTATAGCAGCGAAGATGACGATAAGGTATGCATCATGATATTTATGTGAATTACATTATATCAGTTATATGTATATATATATATATATATATATATATATATATATATATATATATATATATATATATATATATATATATATATATATATATATATATATATATATATATATATATATATATATATATATATATATATATATATATATATGAAGATACAGTAGGGTTGTGTGGTGAATAATATGTAATTGATGAAGGTATGAAGGTGTAAAAAAAGGTCCAGATCCTATACAGATTCAGAATACAATGCAGAAAGAGTTTAGGCAGCCTGTGAGCTACTGGAAAGCATGGAAAGCAAAGGGATTGGCGCAAGATTTGATAAGAGGGACAGCGGAGGAAAATTATGAGATGCTGCCATCATACTTCCACATGACACAACAAGTGAACCCAGGCACATATGCATGTTTGGAGATTGATGCAGCAAATAACCAATTCAAATATGCATTCCTATCATTTGGAGCATCAATTAGAGGGTTTAATGTGATGAGAAAGGTAAACACAAAAAAAATTGTTGTCTAATAAATATGTATACTTAATATAGGTTAACAACTATAAATTCCATTCTATAGGTTATAATGGTTGATGCTGGATTCTTACATGGGAAATATAGAGGAATCCTCCTTACAGCGACAGCGCAGGATGCTAACAAACATGTGTATCCTCTTGCATTTGGAGTGGCGGACTCAGAAAATGATAACGCTTGGAAGTGGTTCCTCCAAAGATTATCTCTTGTGATTCCAGATTCAACTGCGCTCGTTTTTGCGTCGGATAGGCACCAAAGCATCAGCAAGGCTGTGGAAGAGGTATATGTTTCTGCAAAACATGTCATCTGCACACGACATTTGAAGCAGAACATTAAGGCAAGATTCAAACACAGAGGGGTCATCCATTATGTCAACAAAGCATCCGAATGCTACACTATAAGCGAGTTTGAAAGCTGCTTCAAAACCATATGTGACATCAACGGCGAGCTTGGGCAATACCTCAAAGATGCAGATTTCGAAAAATGGTCACAAGCCCACTTCAAAGGTGACAGATACAACCTTATGACAACGAATAATGCAGAGTGTATAAATTCAGTATTGAAAGAAGCTCGAGGCTACCCAGTTGTTGCACTATTTGATCATATTAGGAACAAACTGGCAGAATGGTTCAATGACCGTAGGAGTGCATCAATCAATATCACTGATTTGCCTCCTAAAGTCAAGGAGATTCTACAAGCAAGGTATGAGCGGTCAGGAAGGTACGAAGTGCAAGTACTGAATGACACACAATACCAAGTAAACGGTGGGAAATTTGCTGGTGTGGTTGACTTAGCACGAAAGACTTGCAGCTGCAGGGTGTTTGATCTAGATCATATGCCGTGTGTCCATGCTATAGCTGCAATTCAAAGAATGAAGCTCAACATCACTGATTTTGTGAGTGAGTACTACAAAATTCAAGCTTGGAGAATCGCCTACCAAGAAACCATATACCCAGTCCCTTCAAAAGAAGATTGGTATGTTCCAGACGAAATCAGATGGGTCAAATGCAATCCACCAGTAGTGCGGAAGAAGAGTGGGAGACCAAGGAAAGTTCGGATTCCATCCATTCTTGAAGGTCAAAGGAAGAAAAGAAACATTACATACAAGTGTGGCGTTTGCAAGGGGATAGGGCATAACAAGCTAACATGTCCACACAAGGCATCAAGCAGCACTCAAGCGGGGATGTGATAGCTTTACATACCACAAACTCAATTATTTCATAGTTTCTTCTTTACATATAGACACAAGTTGATGAAGTTGGACATATCACACAACTCGTTTTATTCTCATGTGTTTTTCTTTAAATATAGACACAAGGTTATGCATTTGAGATACTACATTGGAATCATGTTTTAACTGATCTATATACATTGAATATATATCCAGTTTACGCTTACAAACACACAAAGTGTGGTCTGTCATCAATTGAGTAAAAGTTGTCCTCACAGGATGGCTTGTTTTGTTTGAGATCGACAAGAAAGGGGGTAAACAACCATAAAATAAAAAATATAAAAAAAACACAAGCCACAACATAAATGAGATGGACACAATCAAAATAATAGCTCAAATAAGCTAGGAGAAAGACATCTATTTCAAGTTATATATAACTAGATGTCAACATTAGAACACAAAAGAGAGCATGAAAGCTCTATAGATCAACCGGACACCAGTTAAACTACACATAGTTCCTACCAAAATGTACGGAGCACATAAGCATCCGTGGTTACAAAATGAGAGCATGCAAGCTCGTAGGATCAAGTGCGAAACAGTTAGACATCCCATACTTACTACCAAATGTACGAAGGACATACAAAATGTGAGCATACAAGCTCTAATGTAGTTCTATTATAAGCATTCATACAAAAGGCCCATCAACCCAAAAGCGAAACATTCCACAACTTCTGAGAAAGTTCAATTGCCATCTTCTCGCGATACGCTTGGACTCGGTCATCAGTAAACGCGTATACATCTCCACCGAAAGCTAATTCCTCAATAGCCTTGATAGTATAAACACCACAACTACCACTGAAATTGAAATTCCAAATGTAAATGAAATTAGAACATGCTATAACAGTTAGCAATATATATAAATGTATAAATATTGTCAAATAAAAACATATACGTACCCATCACTATCCTGAGGAATGCCACGGACTCTATCCACCTTAAAAGCAGATTCAATGACCCCGCCCAAGTGTGCAAACTGACCGGACTCTCTAATCATCGCTGGCAACAGATTACAGATCGGCTCCAATAGAGTATGCAGCTCGGCATCACAAGTGAATGGGATATTGCAATCATATACGTTCACTGTTCCTTCGGCCAAGTCAATCCGTAATGCAACCCAGTGTTCATTTCTAATGTTGAAGGGGCTGAATATAACCTTTGCACCACGCCATGATTTCCCACAACACTTTGGCAACAAACCATCAAGATACTTGAAAATCGTATTGCCAAACGAAACCTTACCTTCCTTAAACTTCTCGTAGAACTTTACGCTGAATCTTCCAGACCAAAAGCAATCCAAGATAACAATTTCACTGTATTTCTCCGCATTGCAATAGATGTGATGCCTAAGATGAGACATGGCCTCTCCTATATGCTACAACACACACACATGGAAGCTAAACTTAAACTAAGCCTAAAACAGTAAAATATGAATGATATACAGATTAGTTAAGAGCACTTACGTCATCACGCAACCAATGTTGCTTTGCAACAAGCTCACAGAAAAACTTCTTGTCCAACGTACCCTCATTGCCCGCAATTGGAGGACAAATATCCCTGCAGTAAAGCAACAAACAATAAACACAATGAATAAAATATCAAAGACAATGATAACGTATGTAACAACACGCAACAATTGTAGAACTTACTCATCAGAATATATCATATCATAAAAGCATTTCCGATCATCATATTCATAATATGAGTATTTCGGCCTCCTAGGCATTGAGCGCTTCTTCTTACCACCTCGAGTGAAAGGAGTTTCCAGCACAGCAGCAACCTTCCCCACACGGGTTGACTTCCGAAGTGGGACACCTACAGCCAGAACCTTTGAAGGTTTCTTAATCGAGGGAGAAGGTGGACTCGCTGGAACATCAGAAGGCAAAGTCATCGGTGCATCAGAAGGTATAGTCGGCAAAGGCTGGCTCAGGGGGGGCGTCCGAAGGTGTCATCTGTGGAGTAGCAGCAGGGATGAGTTTATCAAACAAGGGTTTGTATTCGAATAACTGCGAGCAGAGATCTCTAATCCCAATAAGTTCATCTAAGTGAAGGTCGGAGTACACAGTGGGTGACTTGACAGCAGCCGGCAAAACTGGTGAAGCCCCATCAAACGAAATTTCATTCTTTGAATCTGCAGCAGCTTTAGATTTGAAGGACTCAAACTTGGTTTTGAGAGAATCAACATCAGATTTGATGGAAGCAACCTTGGAGTACAACCGGCTGACAACGGAGTTAATGTTCATGCATCTAGCTTCAATACGTAAGATAGCACCAGCAATCAACGACAAATTTTTTTCAATACTTAGGAGACAATCAGAACCACCTAGGTTGATGCCATCATTGTCAGTAGCTGGACCCTTACGATCACCTGCATCCTTACCAACACCTGCATCAGAGAAACCTTCACCTTGTGTCTCATTCACAGGCAGAGATTCGGCGTGGTTATGAGCCAAGGGCGGACACTCAGGTTCGCTAGCCTTCCCCTTCCCCTTACTGGCAGCAATGGCATTCTTTAGGCTAAATTTCCCACTGAGACTAGATACTTTCTGGGGAGACAACGGGCGAACAGGAATCACAGGTCCAGAACCCGGCATCGAAGAGTTGTCACCAACAGCGCGCTTCTTGTGTGGGGGGTCAGAAGCAATAGAAGGAGACGCAACAGACTTCCGCTTCTTAGAAGGACCCGCCAACGGAAGAGACAAATGAGGCGACGCAGCTTTAGACCGAGTCCTTGTAGAAACCGATGAAGGCGACAACGCAACAACTGTTGTATTGGTACACGGGACAACTTGATCATTGAGCCCGGGAGATGACACAATATGGAGATTAGCATCATTGGTGGCTGCGTTGGTAACAACAGTTAACCTCAACGAAGCTAGATGGGACAACCAATCTTGGTAGGCAGCAACAGTTGCATCATGAACCTCACTATGGAAAGCCATTGATGGAGAATCCAAGTATTCACCATAGGTAGGATATATCTTGTCCTAACATATATACAAAACAACAAAACAACAAAAACATAGAGAAATTCACCATAGGTAGGATATATATACACAATTGCACACACATATATATAACGAAGATAAAATTGAGTAAGAAATATACAAAAAACAACAAAACATAGAGAAATTACCATGGGAGTCTTCAAAAACCCAATTTGAATATGCCGAGCAGTGACATCCTTAGTAGAGGCCAGACTCCATTTCACAAAGGACTTATCTACGTCATCAATGACAGCAGTGCAATGGACCATGGGTGGAATCTTGGGGAAAGCTTCCAACATCCACACCTGTGATGACAAAAAAAAAAAAAAAAAAACGAAAAGAAAAGCTACATAAACACACGCACTAAAAGACACACAACAACAACACACACACGCGCAAAATCACACAGAAGTTATATAAGAAACAGAACCTGAAAAGCAAGTGGAAAGCCTAGCAGATTAAACCCACTCTTTGCCTTCGCAGCCTTCTTAGCACCTTTGTCACCACTCTTCTTAACACTTTTCTTCAAAAGCTTAGAGGATTTGGTTCGAGATGCACGATTAACCTTCATCAATGAGGAGATAGTCTCCACATAAACTAACCTACCCCAATGATAATCATTGAACTTAGACATGTCAGATGCAAGAGCCACAATCTGGTTCCTAACAAACCCAGTACGATGAGGCAACAACATGCCATCAATGACCAAAACATAAGCAATTAGCAATTTCTTAGGTGACTTCTTGGGTGTTCTACAGAACATGTCAATCAAATCATCGTAAGTTATATTATCCACCCCTAAGACAGACCTAGTGCTTGTAGCAGGGACAACACAAATATGGTCAGATGCACATTTAAGACCCGTTACAGCAGCAAATTCAGACATGGAAAAACGAACAGGACAAGAAGATTTAAGTTTGAACCACGTTTCCATAGTTTTAGATGTTTTTAACTCATGAACCATGAAATAATTGACAAGTTGTGGCGCAAATGCCAACTTGTCAGCAAACCAAATGATGCGCCGGAGGAAAGAAGATGACAGGGACGACCAATCAGCATCACTCAACTCCCTTTTGATGACAGAAACAATATCCGAACGATAGTATCTGTTATACTTCACATCAAATGTGTCCATGTCACCACGAATATATTCAAACACCTACAAAACACCAACAAACACACACAAAAAATACAATGAAAAAAACAAAAACACCAGATGACACAAACTATAGAACAAGGAGAACAAACAAAAAGAAAAAATGAAAAGCAAACAAATAAACAACGAACCGGGCAAGGAAAGTCGTCCTTGACATCAGCTGGGGTAAGAAGGAATGCTGTAGACATAAGACATGGAATCAAATGTAAATATGTCACCAAAACATGAACAATAAATGTAATGAGAACTGTTGACAAACACTCCCAAACCACAAACTGGAATCAAAAGACAACCCCCTTCCAAACACAGACAATGTGCCATATTTCACCCCACGTCTAACTGGAATCAACAACCAAAACAATATAAAAAGAAAAATCAAAGACACAAAGGAACATATATTGTCATCATTGGAAGCTACATAAACACAAACTGTAATCAAAGTCCAAGACATGACAACAATTTACAACCACAAAACCACTAGACAAAGCAAGAATGTAACACATGGTTCACCTAACTCGTAACTGGAATCAAAGACAATAACCAAGCACAAAAGACCACAGAATGTCGACAAAATGAACTAAATAAACACAAAGTGGCATCAACGTCAAAACGATAACAACAAGGGCCTGCACCCACAAAAGACTACACACAAATTTAGGAAGGTGCATCATAGTATAACACAATAACAAGACACCATAGTTCACATAACTTATAGATGGAATCAAACAAAATAACAAGACAATAAAGGTAAGAAAAGGTAAGAAGGAATGATGTAGGAATAAGACATGGAATCGATGTAAATGTGTCATCAAAACATACACAATAAATGTAATGCGAAATGGTGACAAACACGCCCAAAACACAAACTGGAATCAAAACACAAACCCCTTCCAAAACAAACAATGTGGCACATATTTCACCTCACTTATAACTGGAATCAACAACCACAGAAGATGACACAAAGGGACAGATATTGTCACCATTAGAAGCTACATAAGCACAAACTGGAATCAACGTCCAAAAGATGACAACACCTGAACCCACAGAAGACTACAACCAAATTTAGGAAGGTGCATCATAGTCTAACACAATAACAAGACACCATAGGTCACATATTTCACATAACTTATAGATGGAATCGAAGAAAATAACAATACAATAAAGGAACGCCATAGTTCACACCCTAAACAATCACCATTATTACTACCAAACAAACACTGAAATGGCCCCAATTTCACACCACACAAGTATATACGGTCCCACTGAGAAGACAAAACTGACAAAATTCAAACATATATGAACCGAAAATGGAAAACAAACAAAAATTAACAGAGAACTACAGCTAACACAACCATAGCTTGCAAGCAACCAGTGGAATCACCCGAAATTAATGGCATCAACCACACATAACGGAAAACAGGAGCTCAACATCATATAATCCCTAGATATAGTAAAACAACACAAATGTTCAAAAAACACAAAATTAAACAAGGAGTAGGATCCAAAACAACATAAAAACAGCAAATCTAACCATAAAAAGGGATGAGAACGAGCTGAGAAAAAGGATAACATACATGGAGACGAAGACATTGGATGCGATTTTGGGGGAAGACTCAAAAACCCGCCCGGAGGAGACGGACAAAGCCACCGCCGACAGTAATCGGAGGACGGAGACACAAACCGGCGAAGATTGATGGATAGATCGAAGAACAGAGATGGGAGAACGAAGAGGAAGAAGGAGATATCACCTGAGAACGCGTGAGCTGAGAGCGATGGAGTAACCGAGGAAAAGGTCGCGAAAGTTAATAAACAATTAATAAGGCCGAAGCAACCTAATAAACTAATTAAGAAGCCCAACTAGTTAACCAACTATAGGTAAAGGTCCTTTTTAACAAATTCCCTCTATTTTTATTTGGTTTTTTTTTACCTCATAAAAATAAGAATTTCACCGAATAATCAACCAATTATCATAACGGATGTACATTAAATCGTCCGATTCAACCGAATAATTTAAAATTTTACTTATTCTGTGTACCTCGTAGATATAAGAATTCCACTGAATAATCTCCCAATTACCGTTCAATGTACACGTTAAATCGACCGATTCAACCGAATAATTCTAAAAATTTACTTATTTAAACGGTTAGGCAATTATTCGTCGCTTTTATATACCTCGTAAAAATAAGAATTCTACTGAATAATCTTCCGATTATCATTCAATATGCGCGTTAAATCGATCGATTCAATCGAATAATTATAAAAAAATTACTTACAACGGTTATGCAATTATTCATAAAATGATTTTTTTTGCTTTTCTGTACCTCGTAAAAATAAGAATTCCACTTAATAATCTCTCAATCATCGTTCATTGGATTTGATAATTTTTTTATCTAAACCGAATTAAAAAAAATAACATAACATTATTTGGTGTAATGCAATTATTCAGTGGAATTGTCCCGATATGGATTATTGTGATAAAACACAAAATCTTAAAAGATAACAACTATATGGATAGACAAAGATATGGGTTGCTGTCAATTAATATAATTGAATAAATTAGTTTCCAATTAATTTTTTTTTCATAAAAAAATTACCCGTGGAATCAAATCTCCACCCAATTTTCACACCTTCACACGCGGGCCCCACCTCCTCTAAAATAAAAAATCAAAAATACTCCCCAGGCCACATTCACACGCGCCAGTGTTGGAGAGTAAAAGAGGTTTTCCCTACTAGTGCGCGGGCCCCACCTCCATTTAATTAAAAAAAAACCAGAAAAATCTCTTTTAATCTCCTCCATCCATTATCAACCGATCAATGGCTCACAATTGTGCACAAAGTACACCCTAAGGGGTGTGCACAAGTTACCTATTCCCTATATATATATATATATATATATATATATATATATATATATAGATTAAACTCAAGAAACTTCCCTTAATTATGTAAAAGGCTTTTTATACCATCCTTATTCAGCATATGTACAATCGAATAGGCGTCATGTATATCCTACTGGGTGACAAGTTCATCTGATATCACTATCATGTCAAAGATATACTTTCAGCAGGGTTATTTGGTGGTTTGTCAACAGATGACATGTACAATATAGACGACATGCGAATTGTTTTACCTGACGCATTGAGCAACTCTCATATTCTATTCATGCACCTCAAGTATTCATCCTTCACCTCTCGATCATCTCCTCAAATAGAAAATAAAAGTTATTAAAGGGTGGTCGATAAACAAGGGAAACATATTGTTTTGATCACTTGCTTTGATGTGGTTCACGCATTTTGTAATTATGGGAAATTCGAACTTGTCATTCAAAGAAGATGTATATGACATGAACTGCTATTAACATGTCATTCAAATACGATGTACATGACACGAGAAAATTAAAGCACATACTTAAAGCAATCTGTATCTTAATGGTCGACGTATTTACAAACTTAGACATCGCTTTTCGCTCTCAAGTTCGACATGTTTCATCAAATAAACCTACTAATCTATTTTGACATTTTTTTGGGAAGCATAATATTAAACAATGCAAAATACCATAGTCACCTTCGACGACAACTGGGTATGGCGTTTGAAAACATCATGTTATGTCTTCTATGACGTTTTCTAAATGCCGGTAAAGGGTATGTCTGCACTTGTGTGGAATTCGAGCTCGAGCTCGAGCTTGTCTAATTACTCGTGAGCCGAATATGATCGTGCCAAGTGAACAATCAGTAGTGCATATATGTACAAACGCTGGGGCTGGAATGCTTTATATGACACGGGACTTGTTTCACATGACACGTGAATTGTTTTACTTGACATGTGAATTGTTTTACATGACACGTGAATTGTTTTACTTGACTCATGAATTGTTTTACTTGTCACTCGTGTTAATATATTCTTACACGATACGAGACAAAAAAAATTGGATTTCCTTGATTTTCATTCAATGACTAAAAAGAGCTTTGTTTACGGAAACTCGGATATGACTAGATATGTAGTGCAAACGCACGATACCTTAGAATACATATCTACACAAATCCATGATAGGGGTCTGAGCTGCCATGAGTTGATCCATAGTTGCACCCTGAATGACATTCAAATGTAAACACAAATCTATGACAGGGATCTGGACATCAAGCAACATTTAAGAGATCTCGCAAGTCACCAATTTGATTAATCTCTGAACCCCTTAGTTTGATCTCATAGGGTTACCTGAGAAGGAGAATTGAACCTCGTCGGAAACCATGGTGGAACCCTGAAAATCAGAAACATAATATATCAAAAAAAGAACAAACTATAAATAAATAAAATATAATATCATATATCCATATTTTACACCCATACCAGATTTACATGGAACGTAATTTATTTTACTTAACACATGAATTATTTTATTTAACACGTGAATCATTTACTTGACAGGTGCATTGTTTTACTTGACAAGTGAATTTTTTTAAATGACATGTATGGGATTTACCCACTTCCATTACATATCGATAAATTTTTTACAATATTTTACCCATGGGTACTACTGATCGGTGCATTTTTGTGTCACTTATGATGCACTTGAAAACGCTTATTAGCAACTCAAGTTGAATAAAAAGGCATATTGTTATGATTTGAAACAAAACTTGTCATACTCGTTTTCATCCATGTCCCTGTAGAACCCAAAGGAAAAGGCAAGAAAAATGAAGCGGATTTTACTCTTCCTTCGAGCCGGAGCCTTCAAATTCTGAACTGCTACCTTTACTGTGGGCAACCCCATTAGAAGCAGCAGTGTCATTCTTCTTCTTGTCTTCCTCATCTTCCTCCGAGACATAGCTTTCAAGTTTGAGATGCACATCTCTCCAATGTAGCAAAAACCCGCGTAGACAATCCCTGCTCAAAACAAAGCAATTTGGGCAAGTAGTTTGCAAGCTTTCAAAGAAAGACGAGGCACCCGCAATCCAAACCCAAAATTCTATTCAAGCTGGTTCTGATTATATGATGTAGGAATTGGGTGCAGTGGGATAAAACTGGGTGCAGCAAACGCCTTCCTCCACCATCACCTTCAATGGCTCGATAACCCGCCTTGTCCTGTAACCTACACCACAATGAATATTTCATCTTACATGACAATTATCAATTAATTACATGTTATATACTGTTGTTGACATGACAGTCAGAGGGACCCTAATTACCTCTTCGGTTTTCTTAGGAGGTGCATCCGACGCACCCCTCTTGTCCATCCTAGTGTCTCCAAACTCGGTTGCCGTTGTGACCTCCTTGTCCTTCCCGGTGTCATGGACTTATCCATAAACATCACTAATTAACATGACACCTGGAATATGATACATGACGGACAAAACAAATTACATTACAGATAGAGAATCTTACAATGCCAAGATAAGAACATATATATGATACCAATGGAGTATAACAATATATGCTTAACATAATATTTACTAACTTCCATTAGATATCAATGTTTTTTTATAAGATTTTACCCATGGCCGTAAAATATGGATATTCAATACTACGTATTATATTTCGTTCAAAACCAATATCATGCACTCTTTTGCTCCCTTTTTTTAAATGATCTTCCTCCCCCTCTTGATCACCCACACCATTCCAATTAAGAATTTGAACACTGTAATCCTATTGCAAATTTTTTTATTTCGTTTTAGTCAATTTGATGAAATTGGACCGTGGAGTATATTTCATGAACCATCTGAGTCCCCAAGTAATGAACAAGGATTCTAAAGTTCCAACTTCGTGAGAGAGCCTACGTGTATTTAAATAACGAGTTGGACCCAGTCTAACTCGATCTTTATTTTGTATAAACTATAAAGACAGCCTAAGTGGATTTAATTGTATAAACTATAAAGGTTGTGTTAAACAAATTTCTCTTTCAAAGCTACCAATGCATTATACAAACTTCTCATGCTCCCTTGGAACTTCGATAACCGAACTCAGGTCAAACAGAATAAACGAACAAGCTAGATAAACGAACTCGATAGATGTATAGAGTCGAGCAAAATAAGTCGGCACACATCCATCTTAAAACCATAAAAAGAAGTCGCCAAAGTATACACAATGAAGGCAAAAATTAAATATAGCAAATCTCAATCCACGAAAACAAAACGAATCGAATTGGTTCGATCAGATACACAACTGTAAGAAACTGATGATGATCAAGGGCCTCCACGTCATCTTCACTATCCAGAGTTCCTACTGAAGCGAAATCTGATCCATTATCTGAATAGACAATTGTAAGAAGTGGAGAAAATCAGAGACAATAATGAGGACGCACCTAATATGACAACCAAAGAAGTGCCACGGAGAGCTTCATTTCTTAATTGTCAATCGGTTCCCAGCATAAACTAAATAATATGTATCTGCAATGAGTTCTTTCGCTTAATGCTCTTCTATACCCAAACTTTCATAAGATATACATTGAAATCTGTTAGTGGGCTATGGACCTTGTCAAGGGCCTATGATCAAGCTTGCCTCAAGTATGTGTTGAATTGTCACCAACTCTCATGCATATTACTTTCATGCATGACCTTCTTGACTTAAATATGTGTTGAATTGTCCGCAACTCTATACGTTTTTATTGTTACATGTCATCCTAAATGCGGTTTTTATTTTTTGTTCTTCACTTGTGGTCATCCCTTGGTCCCTACATTTGTATTTATAGATGACAATATCTCTATCTACTGAAATAGGAGATAAAACATTGGTATCTACTTCATAATCCATATGTTCAAATTGAATTAAAAACAAACCCAAAAGGTGATCGCAGCTGCGGATGATTTCCTATTGGACTGTTCGGACACTATATGGTTTCCTACTGGACAGTCTATGATTGTGTACTGGACACAATTTCATCCCCTCCCTTCCCTCTTTTTTTTGGGTGGCTACGTTTATTCTTTTTTTTTTTTTTACTTTTTCCTCTCTCATCCATTTTCTCTCTCTTAATTCATTTCATCTCTCATCCTTTCTCTCTCTCCCTTCATGAAATCTCTTCTTGACTTTTTCACTTCTCTTTCTCTCTCCCCTTCTTTCCTTCTCTCTCTTCATTAATTCTCCTATGTACTTTTTCAACATTTTTTTTCAATCCCTTCTCTCATGTACTTTTTTTTTCAATCATCTTTCTCTCAATTAATCTTATATATTTGTTAAAAAAAATGACTACTTTTTCACTTAATTAAACAAAACAATTAATACACTCTTCAAGAAACATAACTCCAGCTGTTTTCCATGTTCCAACAAAGAAATAGGTAATATATTATTCATTCATCAATAAAAAAACAAAGCATTAGGTAATACAATGTTCATTCATCTTCTTCACTTCATACAAGCTTCGATAATTAGTTGCACTGCCTCGTCTTCTCCGCCTCCTCCTCCAAGCACGACGACGATCAAAGAGGAAAAACGGTTGGTGATGGTAGACTTCGTAGTTGGTGATGGTAGCTAATTGGTTGGCGAATAACGAGACAACTTCGTACACCCACAAGAAAAGATATAAATTATCACCAACGTTGGTACATGCCTCCCTTCTATTTCATCATTATTCTAGTCTCAACATTTGTACATGATACCGGTTAATATATACATGACGCTATGTGGTTTCCTACTAAACACCCTATGATTGTCTACTAGACACAATTTGATTTTTTTCCGGTCTAAGCTCAGCTATCGTGCTAGTTGGAGAAAGCCGAAGCTAGAGCTGTTGTTGGAGAAAGCCATTGTCTACACTGCTGCATGAAGAACCGAGCCTAGACAGAGAAATCGAATAAGAAAGAAGAATAGAAGAAGGCGTCACTCTTTGTTCGACAGAAGAAATTTGAAGGAAGAAGAGAGATAGAAGACAAAGAAATCGAAGAAGAAAGAAGCTCTTCTAGAATGGCCTAATTTAAGGCTTATATTAGTAAAATGTCCACCAAGTGCTACAAACTAGCAAAATGTACACCACCCCTTGTGCCCCCTTACATCCGCCGCCTATGCCCCCCTCCTTTTCAACAGTTTTTTTTTTCTGCACTGTTGAAAACGAAGTTGCTGAAACCCAGATTTCAGCACTGGTGTTGATGCTGAAACCCGGATTTCAGCAACGTTGTTGATGTTGAAACCCCGATTTCCGCATTGTTGTTGATGATGAAACCCCGATTTCAACAATGTTGTTGATGTTGAAACCCCGGTTTCATCAACTTTATTGATGCTGAAATTGTTGTTGAAACCGAAGTTGCTTTTTTTTTTCTTTTTTTTTTCCCGTGCCATCACTTTGACACCGAGGTTGCTGAAATCGTATTGATGAAATTATTGTTGCAATTGTTGAAATTATGCGGACACACAAATTCACCAAGTAGAACAACCCGAAAATACACTAAAAACATGCGGACAACAATATAAAATTTAAGCATTTAAGCACTTCAGCATTATACATACAAGTCGATTCCTCGATCAAGCTGCTCTAAATAAGCATTTCAGCATTATACATATAAAATCTAAGAGATTATGTTTAATTTTCTAGTTGAAAGAATCTATTGAATTGAACCAAATAATCACCAATTTAAATGTTACAAAAATACTAATTTTATATTTATGTATTATTATGGCAAAGATCTGTTCTATTGCAATTAGAATTTCATCGAACAACTTTTGTGCATCTCCCATGAGCCCACACTTGGCATACACATGAACAATGGGACATAAAAGAGCGATTGAACTTGCGCACCTTCCTTGATCATAGACAGTGCATGCTTGATAGCGCTGAATTCCAATCCAATGGCATCTGATGGCGCCAAATTGGCAAGCCAGGTCGTCTTCTTACACGATCGGCGATCATTACTCCCATGGAAACTTGCTGAAACTCACGCAGAGCAGGCTAGTTCCTCTTCCTCCGCCCATGCTTCTCGTTCGGTTCAGATCGACGACGACGAAGAAATGGTAGAAGAGATCTTGAAAGACACTTTCGGTCCGATCAGGCTTCGTTGTTGTGGAAAGAGAACGATTTCCTGATCTTCCAAGGAAGAGCGATTTCCAGATTTAGGAATAGGCTGCCGCCTTTTGTTCTCTCGCTTTACAGGAGCTCTCTATCTCTCTCCATCTCTCAAGTATAAGCGTCGGCAGACTCCGAGATCTACAAGATGAAGAGAAAGGGTGAGATAGAGAGAGGGGAAGACTTATTGAGCAGAGATCGAGGGAGGAGGCGATTAGCATACGCCTGTTTTAGTAGTGGAGAGACGTCGGCCAAATTCGTCTCCTTTGGTTTCGATCAACGCCGCCTCCAACAATTCAACATCATCGATTGATCGACGAGGACAAGAGGCAGTGAGCAAGGAACCTGTCCAGCGAATTCGTCTCCTCTGGTTTCGGCGAACAACAGTTATTCATCGGCATCCGAATATGAGCACAATCAACAAGAGGAATCTGAATATGAGAACAACAGCTCTTCATTGGCATTACGAGATGAATCCGAATCTGAGAGAGAACACAATCAACAAGACAAAGAGCGGATCTGAGAGAGAAGGATAGGGTCGCAGGAGGAAGAGCGAGAGAGATGAGACGTGAGATTTGAGAGAGAGAGGAGGAAGAGTGAGATTCCTACTGTAAGCGAGTGTTTGAGAAGGAGGGAGGCGGAGCAAGTGGGGGGGGGGGGGGGGTACAGGGTTGGGTCGGTGGACATTTCCTCAATATGGAGGTGTCCGAGGACAATTGTTTAATTTAGGCCCAAAAAATGGCTTGTGTGCCTAACTTTCTCTTTTTTAAATAAAATTGCCATCTCTCTCTCTTCCTCTCTCCCAATCCTCACATCACTCATTTCTCTCTCCTCATTTAATGCATCAAGTTTTCCCTTCTCTTTTAACCAGCCATGATGCAAATTTTTAGGGGGGAGGGGATTAACTCTTGCAAATTATATGGATAGTGGGTTATGGGTGCAAACTCATCCGGGTTTTGGGTTATTTACTAGAATTCACTCAAAAATATTTCATTTTTTTACTAACGTACGTTTTTTTAGGGGATAAAAGCTATATAAAATATCAATTTTTTTTATAAATCTTTTGAACAATTTCGTAGTTGTTATTAATAAGTACGAACTTGTTAACAAATTTTATAAAAAAGATGGATATTTCATATAATTTTTTTATCGTCCTAAAGAAGCGTGCGTGAATAGTAAATGATATATTTTGTCGAGCGAAGGGAGTATAATAAACTATGAAATTATGTTCGCATTGGATCGGACCTGTAATTTTTAGATTGAACTTTCAAATTCATCCAATTTTTACTTGATTTTTCAGTACAACCTATCTTCAATATTATAAATTTGTAATTGCATGTTAATTATTTTTTCAAAAAATGACAAAATTTCCTTTAGCTTCTCCATATTCCATGTTTGATTAGGATTCTTCATCTATGGTGTACACTGAAGAGGTAGAGCTCATTAAGCAGTCCACTTGTCCTTCTAGAATTTAATGGTTTTACCATTTCTGACCTGCTAGATCAGACCTTTATAAAATTATTCTTTTATTTTTGTTAACTTGGTTCATTGTGATGATTTCTTTTCTTTTCTTTTTTAAAATTCCCATATATTAATCTGTTTCTAGTACTTCTCTTTTATGATCACCCATTCATTTAGCTCATGTAAGAATTTTTCAAAGAAGTTTGTAATTATTTGTTCATATTTTTTGTCTTGTAGAATCTCATACCCACAATTTTTTTGTCTACAAATTTTATCCTACGTGAAGAGAGGCTTATAGCTTTGACCCTTGTTACAAAAGAAATACTTATGCCTATGCAGCTTTCAAGCTCATTGTGCATACACATAAGGAGCACGAATTTTACATTTTGTTGTCAAAATCATCTTTTAATTAATTAGCTTTCCATTTCATTGAGAAAGAGAATTAGCTTTCCATTTTGTTAGATTCTTTTTAATTCGTTCAACCCGTGGTTTCTACAAATATGTCTTTGTTTACTCTATTGTTTATGATTAGGTATCTCAGGTAATTGATTAATGCTATTTGGTTTGTAACATGTATGTTTTGAATTATTTGTTTCTAATTGTTTGATATGTACCCCTCTTTTGGAATTAAGTAAATCGAAGAAAATGAACACACAAAAATGGAGGAAGAAACTCAAGAAATCTTCATTGGAGTTTCTGGTTTGTTACAGCTGAAAAAATGAAATCAAGTTGTGTTCTTAGAACTGAACTCCCGCCTATATCAAGCATACAAAATGCGGTTAGAGTTTGTTAGTATGTGAAAAGACCAATTTGCCCCTCTTCTCTTATGTCACTTGAATCCGAGAGCTTAGCTGGTGTGGGTGTGAGTTCAGCCTCTGATTGTCTTGATCAAGCACATTCATATGTGCTCACATACCCCCCTCAAGCTGGACCTATACATGGAAGGATAGGGCCTAGCTTGGCTCGAAGAAAAGCATGCTGCTTAGCACCTAAGGCTTTGGTTAAGATATCAGCCAGTTGAAGAGCAGAAGGCACATGGATGGTAGTGATGAACCCTTAGTGCACCATTTCCCTTATGAAGTGAGCATCAATACGAACGTGTTTGGTACGTTCATGGAAAACTGGGTTGGCTGCAAGCTGTTGGGCAGATTTATTATCACATTGCAATTGAATTGGTATGGATGCCTCAATTCCTAAATCGGAAAGAACACCCTAAAGCCAGACCAACTCACTTGTTGCAGAGGACATGCTTTTATACTCGCTCTCAGTAGAGGATTTGGAGACCACTTTCTGCTTCTTGGTCTTCCAAGAGACGAGGGATGAACGAAGGAAAACACAGTAGCCTGATAGAGACCTCCCAGTATCCAAACAATTGCCACAATCAGCATCACTAAAGGCTTTAATTGCAAGAGATGAATTAGCTGGATATGGAAGAGCAAAGTTAAAACCGCCTTTAAGATATTTGAGAAAATGCAACAGAGCATCCCAATGCGGCTTTAATGGCTGAAGGATGAATTGACTGAGTTGTTGAACTGTGTAGGATATATCTGGACGTGTGAGAGTGAGATAGAGGAGCCTCCCCACTAACCTTCTGTAATCCTCAGAGTTGTCAATAGGATCACTAATGTTGCTGGATAATTTCACACCATGCTGCATAGGAAATTCAGATTCTTTGCACCCTTCCATGCCAGCATCAAATAATATGCCAAGGACATATTTCCTTTGGTTGAGCAAAATTCCTGAAGAAGATCTGGCAATCTCCATTCCTAGGAAGTATCTAGCCTTCCTCAAGTCCTTGATGGTGAATTGTCTATGTAGAGCTACCTTAGTCATGACAATATCTTCATGGGAATTGCCTAGCAAGAGCATGTCATCTACATATACTAGAGCTATAGTCATGATGGACCCATAACTTTTGATGAAAAGAGAAAAGTCATGACTGGACTGAGAGTAACCAAGGGTGATCATGAATTTGGTGAGTTCAACATTCCATTGCCTGCTAGCCTGTTTAAGGCCATAAAGTGACCTTTGCAGTTTGCAAACATGACCAGAAGGGACCTTGAAACCTGGTGGAGGAGACATGTAAACCTCTTCATCAAGGTAACCATGTAGGAAGGCATTATTGACGTCTAATTGATGAAGTACCCAACCTTTACAAGCAGCAAGTGCCAGAATTATCCTCACAGTTGCAACTTTGCTACTGGAGAAAAGGTTTGTTTGTAGTCCTTGTCTTTGATCTGATTGTAACCCTTTGCCACCAACCTTGCTTTGTACCTTTCAATGGATCCATCAGGTCTGTGTTTGACTTTGAATACCCATTTATAGCCTATTGCCTTTTTACCCACAGGTAGTGGAATGACAGTCCAAGTGTGATTAGTGGTGAGAGCATCCAATTCTGCCTTCGTAGCTCCTTCTCATTCAGTTATACCTTTAGCCTGTGTGTATGAGTGAGGTTCAAACATAGCACACACATTGGCCAAGGATTGCGCATAGGATGAAGATAGATGGGGAAGATGCTGTAAACTGAAGACAACAAATGAATGAGAGACAGAAGAATCAGCTTGACCTCTTACAGGCAAGCATGAGCAAATGAAATCCTAGAGCCTATCATTTCTATGTATGTCTCTTCTGAGAGGCATATGATGATCAGGTTGCTCAATTGGAACATCAGGAGCAATCACAGTGGGAGATGATGGTGAACTGTCATTGGAAGAGGGGGTGTTATTGGCAAAGGTAGGTAAAGGAGCATTGGGAGGTGTGGAGGTGTGACCATCAGATGTAGGAGCAGGAGATGGAAGGCCATGAAATGAAATGGCAGGGATATCTTCCTCAGCAAATGATTCAAATGAGGGAGGAGGTTCTTTTACTGGTGAAGAAGATTTGAAAGGAAAGACAATTTCAACAAATTTGACATGTCTACTGATAATAATAGTCTGCCTTTCCAAATCAAGGAGTTTGTAAGCCTTTTGGCCTGGAGGATATCCTAAGAAAACACATCTTCTAGCAATGGCTCCCAACTTATCTCTGTAGTCATTTGGTTGTAGGGCATAGCAGAGACAACCCACTACCCTCAACTGCTCATACTTTGGAGGAACTTTGTAAAGCATTTCAAAGGGAGATTTCCAATCTAAGACTGAGGATGGCATTTTGTTGATGATATGAGTAGCACAAAGCACACAGTCACCCTAAAATTTTAGAGGAAGCCCAGCATGTAATCTGATTGCTCTAGCAGTTTCTAATAAGTGTCTGTGTTTCCTTTCTACCCGGCCATTTTGCTCATGAACTCATGGAGCAGATTTTTGATGTATAATTCCTTTGGAAGCAAATAAATCCATACATTTCCTTTGAGTAAATTCAGTCCCATTGTCAGATCTGATAGTTCTAACTGAAACCTGAAACTGATTCTCAACCAACTCTAAGAACCCAGATAATAGTCTAAACACATGTGCTTTGTCTTGCATCAAGTAAACCCAAGTAGTCCTGGTGTGGTCATTCAAGACTGTCAAAAAATACTTATCACCACACCTAAATTGAACCCTATAAGGGCCCTAAACATCCACATGGATGAGCTCAAAAGGAGAAGAAGCAACAGAATCACATCTATCAAATCTCAGTTTGTGAAACTTGGTCATATCACAAGTATCACAATGCATGTCTTTTACATCACTGCCCTTACAATCAGGAATGTGCTGAAATTTTGAAAAGGACATATGTCCAAGTTTGGCATGCAACAAAGGCATGTTATTACAACTGAAACAACTAGTATTAAAAGTCTGAGAATCCAACAGATAACTCTTCTCTACTCCATGAGGCCTTAGCAAATACAATCCTTTAGCTTCAGTTCCTTTAGCTAGAGTAACACTAGTTGTATGGTCCTGTAGCCAACAGTACTGAGCATCAAAACTGAACCTCAACTTATGATCAATAAAACTCTTAGACACAGAAAGCAGATTATGTCGAAATTGAGGAACTAGAAGCACATTCTTTAAAATCAAATCAGAATTCAACACAACTGTGTCATACTGTCTCACAGAAATGCAATTCCCATCAGGTAATCCCAACTTAATATGAGGATGTAAATCAGAAATCTCAGAGAATATAGCAACATCAAAAGTTATGTGGTCAGTTGCACCTGAATCTACTATCCATTCATCATTCTGAGATTTATGTACACCAATAAGAAAGGAAGTACTTAAAGTACCTGCAAAGTGGATAATGGCTTGGTTGGCAGAGCTATCAACACTCTCCTGGGAGCCTTTCCTTTCATCATCTTCATAACCTCTTGAAACACATCATTTATCATAGCCTGATCAGGCTTAGCATTGTTTTGAGTATGAACAAATTCATCAAAGGGAGTGTCCTGTGATCCACACTCTAGTTGTGAAGCAAACTTTCCATGGGGCTTAGGTTTCTCCTCATCTTTGGGCCCCTTGAACCACTCTGGGTAGCCAACTAGCTTGAAACAAAAATCCTTTGTGTGTCCCCTCTCTCCACAATGATCACAAAGCCTTTCCAGCTTGGCCTTCTTGTAATCCCTTTTAGCCTGATCAAAATGTCTAAACTGCTCAGATCTGAATCTATTCACAACATTTGCCTCCAGCTCAACCTGTTGATTGAATCTAGACACAGCAAGAGCCCCAACATCCATCTGACTTGTTCCTGTGACCCCTTTGGATCCCTCAATTTGCGTAGCCATTTGAAAAACCTTATTAAGACCTAGCATGGGGTCTTTTGACAGAACATACTCCTCATATTTTCATAAACATCATTCAAGCCCATCAGAAATTGCATAACTTTTGCTTTCTCTTCCCTTTCTAAGATCTTCTTCACTACACCAGAATTACACTGATTGAAACCACCACAGTTGCACACAGGCAAATCATCCAAGAACTATAATTCATCCCAAATCCTTTTCAATTTCCCAAAGTAGGCTCCAACTGAGATGTTTTCTTGCTTCACAGTGGCTAGATCTCGCCTTAATTGATAAACCAAAGGATCGTTTGATTCATAAAAACGGCCTTTGATATCATCCCACAGTTCCTTTTTGGTTTCAACATACATGAAACCTTCAGCAATCTCACTAGTCATCGAATTTATTATCCAACACATCACCATAAAATCGGCGCGCATCCATTTCTCAAAGTCCTCAGTACCTTCCTCAAGCCTTACACAACTACCAGTAATAAATCCGAGCTTTGCTTTCGCTCCTAATGCCATTTTAATGCTACGACTCCAGCTAGTGAAATTCAATCCATTGAATGGAGTAGAAACTAAAACCATCCCTGGGTGGTCGAAATTCGACAGAAAACATGGATTAACATGAGAATTATGCATACCTTGCATTATGTCTCCAAATTGGATCCCTGTGTTCGCAAAATTCATGCTAGTGTTCGCATAATTCTATCCTCTTCCTACGCCTGCACCAGGCCTCGGAGGAGTAACGACAATTCCTCTTCCTTGTCCATTTGGAGGAGTGTAAGTCGCTCCTCTGGCTTGTCCATTGCCAGTAGGATCTCCAGTTCCAGATCTTTGGCTATTCGCACCACCTGAATTGCCTCGTCCAGCCATGACGACAGTATGAATAACACCAAGAGAAAGAAAACCAGATCTGGAAATGAAAATGAAGCTAAACAGCTCCTAAAACCAGATGAAGATCAATTGATCTTCGAGAATCTAGAAATCGAAACTCAACGCTCTGGTACCATTTGGAATTAAGTAAATCGAAGAAAATGAACACACAAAAATGGAGGAAGAAACTCAAGAAATCTTCATTGGAGTTTCTGGTTTGTTACAGCTGAAAAAATGAAATCAAGTTGTGTTCTTAGAACTGAACTCCCGCCTATATCAAGCATACAAAATGCGGTTAGAGTTTGTTAGTATGTGAAAAGACCAATTTGCCCCTCTTCTCTTATGTCACTTGAATCCGAGAGCTTAGCTGGTGTGGGTGTGAGTTCAGCCTCTGATTGTCTTGATCAAGCACATTCATATGTGCTCACACCTCTAGTAGCTTGGAATGCAATATGTGAACATTCACTTTCTGTTCGAATATTTCACAATATTCATCAATAATTTTCTTAAATCGTAGACAAATATAATTTTCTGAACTTCCATTCTCAATCGCCTTAAATCCAACTGGTTTTTTTACTCAACGCACTCTTGTAGTTTATTTTTTGCCAACACTTTTCCACCGACTATGGTGAGGCATAGAGAGATCGGATCTCCTTATTTTAACCCTTTTTCAGTTTTAAAGGTCTCTATTGGTTCCTTAGTCATTAGGATTAAGAAAGAGACATTTTCTCAAATGAATGTATGTTCTAATTAAATATAGTAGATGCCTAATTGAATTTTGTTTTCTTTCAATTATGAAAATTTGTGTAATTGATTTCGAAATTGAAATGTTTGAAAGGTACATATTTTAATAATTCTAAAACTAAATTAAAGTAGCTTAAATCATTAGTAAAGCGGATAATGACATTCTAAATGCATGTGACAAGATTCATATTTAAAGATGGAGAATTGCAAACTTTTGATCTCTTTGAAATAAGATACAAGGCGCAAACTTTTGATCTCTTTCAATTAGGTCTTTAATTTGAGTTTATAAGAACCTGATTGAGGATTGAACAATTTTGATAGGGAAAAGTCTGTGTTTTCTCATTGATTGAACTTGATTAAATAATACATGTAGGGGAGAAATTCTATCCTAATTAGATAAGATATGATAAAGATATAAGGTAAAGATATATCTAACAACAAGATATGGAAATATCTTAATATATCACAATATTCCCCCTCAAGTTGGAGCATGGTAAAGATGAATGCCCAACTTGGACAAGAGAAGATGAAATTGCTTCTCTCGCAGTGCCTTGGTAAAGATGTCTGCCAATTGATTGGAAAAGCGAATATGAGATAAGGCGATGTTGCCTGATTGAACCTGATCTCGTACAATGCGACAGTCCACTTCAATATGTTTCGTGCGCTCATGAAAGACTGGGTTGGAGGCGATGTGAAGTGCTGACTGATTGTCACACCATAAGCGCATAGGACTCCGATGAACAAAGTCGGGAGAGCGAAGAAGAGCTTTGAGACAAATCAACTCACAATTAGTCGTCGCCATGGCTCTGTACTCGGCTTCAACATAAGAGAGAGAGAGAGAGAGAGAGAGAGAGAGAGAGAGAGAGAGATCGTAGTTTGTTTCTTGGTTTTCCAGGACACCGGGACTCGCCGATCTTGACAATGTAGCCGGTGAGGGATCGACGAGTCAACGGACATGTGGCATAGTCAGAATATGAATGAAGTAAGACAAATCGGGTCTAGTGATTGTGAGGTAGATGAGACGACCAATAACCCGGTGATACTGATCCGGCTGTTGGAGAAGAGGACTGGTGTCTAGTTATTGCCAGTAATGATCAAGTCATCAACATAGATGAGCACATGCAGAATAACACCAGACCGAGCATAGGAGAAGAGAGTAGTCGGCATAAGATCGAGATAAACCAACCCGACGAAGAGCAGAAGCCAGCTTAGCGAACTAGTTTCGAGGGGCTTGCCGAAAGCCATATAGCGATTTTCAGAGTCTACACACCTTTGATGAATCGGCTGCAGAAAACCCGGGGGGAAAAGACATGTATACCTCTTCATGAAGATCACCATGAAGAAATGTGTTGTGAACGTCCATTTGATGGAGCTCCGAGTTGTGAATAGAAGCCACCGTAAGAACGACCTTGACAAACACCAATTTAGCAATCGGAGCAAATGTCTCAAAGAAATCAGTTCCCTCAATCTGTATGTTTCCAAGAACCACAAGGCGAGCTTTGTGGCGCTCAATACTGTCGTCTGAATTGTACTTCACACGAAAGACCCACTTACAGCCGATGGCCTTCTTGTGATGAGGTAAGTAAGTGACCTCCCAAGTTCCATTACGATGAAGGGCGTCAATTTCAGAGCGCATACCATCCCGCCAATGCTGATGACGGAATGTCTCCTGGCGGCCAAGAAGTGGATGTGCAGATGAGTAATAGAATGTGTATTGACATAATTTGCTAAGGAATAAGGACTACCTGACGATGTAACGGAATCAGATAAAGCCGAAATAAGATCAAACTTGCGAAGAGTATTGCAGACATAGTCTGGCAGCAGCATCAAAGGGTTGTGGGGACGAGTAGAACGACGAGAAGGGGGCGGCTGAGGGGTTGTAGGATGAGTGTTTGGAGACGGCAGAACCTCGTCATAGGTAGCAAGAGAAAGGAGGACGGGTGGCATTGGGACAGGGGGCTCATGTTGAGCGTACGGGAATATATCCTCATGAAACGAAACATCCTGAGAGACAAAGATCTGATGAGTAGTGGGATCATAGAGACGTCACCCCTTCCGACCAAAGGGATAACCGATAAACAGACACTTACGACCGCGAGGAGAGAATTTGTTTGTGGAGTGAAGGATTACGGATACATAGCAGAGACATCCGAAAACCCGAAGATGAGTGTAAGAAAGAGGTTTATTGAAGAGACATTCATAGGGTGTTTTGCTTTTGAGGACAGAGGAGGGGGTGCGATTTATGAAATAGCAAGCAGTGAGTGTGCATTCCCCCTAGAACTGAACAGGAAGTTAGGCTTGAAACAAGAGAGCGCGAGCCACATTGAGGATATGGCGATGTTTACGCTCGACACGACCATTTTGTTGAGGTGAAGCAATACAGGAGGACTCAAAGAGTATGCCAAGATCGGCAAGGTAGGGGCAAAGGGCAAGAAACTCAAAGTCGTTGTCACTGCGAATACACTTTATCGTTTTGTGAAATTGGGTAACTGTGAAGTTGCAAAATTGTTTTAATAAATGGAAAACCTCTTATTTGTGAGTCATAAGATATACCCAAGTGGCGCGGGAAAAATCATCAACTATTGTGAGGAAATAAGAGGCGCATGAGAAAGAGGGAACACGATAAGGACCCCAAATATCGCAGTGAATTAAATCAAAAGATGTCGAAGCATTTGACATACTAATGGGAAAAGAAAGACGAGTTTGTTTGGCTTTGTAGCAGACATGCTAATGGGAAAAGAAATACGATTTTGTAGACTATGACTAGAATTTTTTGAAAATGAAGAAAGAAAGGAAAAAGATGGGTGCCCGAGTATTCGATGCCATAGGGAAGGGGATTCGGCCTGGGTAGTGTGGCAAGCGAGGCTGCTGACGCCAAGAGAATTGATCGACGAAGCCCAACAGAGCCAATAGATCCTATTTCGAGACTCACCCCCTCCAATCAGCGGCCTCAAAGTGTGGTTCTGAATCACACAAAGCTTGTCAGTCAAGGTGACAACACATCGTAAATCACCAGTCAAACAACCAAGAGAGATAAGATGACATTGAAGGCCGGGAACATAAAAAGCAGTGATATCAAAAGAATCACATAGAGTGATTAAGCCAGCTTGATTGACGGAGATAGCGTCGCCGTCGGGATACTTGACTTGCCATTCATCGACGATGTGGATATCCCGGAGCAACCGGCGATCACCAGTCATATGAATTGAGGCGCCACTGTCAAGAATCCAAGGGGTATAGGCAATACCTGCTAAAGTGTCATTCCCGGAATTAGTATTGAACTGCTGAAACATGGAGAGCATGCGATCCCATTGTTCGTTGGAGAGGGTGACGTCGACCCGATCAGAAGCTGTGAGGTTGTAAGAGCCGGGAGATGACGGAGAAAGCGTGAGAATGGAGTTGACATTGGCGGTGGTGACCTTCCCACGACCCCGTCCAGCACCCGAATTAGATGCCACGACAGAGGGTTTCGACTTAGGCGGAGGCGCGCCCGTAACCGGATCAGCGACCCGCATCCGTTGTTCCACCAGTCCGGGTATCCCACAATCTTGAAGTAGGAGGCAAAGTCATGACCGGTTTTGTTGCAGTGAATACAAAACAGGGAACTTTTGTCAACTGGGGTGGAAGATGAGCGAGACGATCGACGTTGGGCAGCGAAGGCGAGAGCATCCTGAGTCGGCTTTTGAGTGGTCCGCATAGACAACATACGTTCCTCTTGAACAGCAAGTGAATGCACTTTGTTGAGGTCGGGCAAAGTATCCTGAGCGACAACGGTGGAGCGAAGAGTATATCGTAGCCGAAATCATCAAGACCCATGAGGAACTGATGAGTCCGCTCCTCATCTCGTTCTTTGACATGGTTGTCGCAGGTAAAAGCACAAGGAGACAAGTGAGAATCAAGTTCCTTCCATAGTTTGGTAAGACGGCCGAAATAGGCCGAGACCGACTGACCATCCTGTCGGCAACGAGCGATTTCAGATCTCAATTGCAAAATCTGAGGGCCATTGCCGATAGAGAAACGTTGAGAGAGATCGTCCCAGAGCTCCTTGACGGTGGAGAAATAAGTGATCGTAGAGCGCAGAGAGGGCTCGATGGACTGAGCAATCCATCCGATGAGCATTGCATTGACAGGCCTCCAATATTGATGATCGAAGGACGTAGCAGCCGACTGGGTAATGGATCCATCGATGAAACCATCTTTGCGTTTTGCAAAGAAGGCGTTTTTCATAGCGATTGTCCATTATTCATAGTTGTCCCCTTTGAGAATCATCGGGCAAATAGAGAGACCCGGATGATCAGAGGGATGAAGATAATAGCGATAGGCAGGGGTAAGAGCCACTGGCGGTTGAGCCATGAGATCGGCGGCGGCGGTGGCGGGAGAGGTCGGTGTTTAGTGCCGACGGTAGGGTTGGGTTTAGAGGATCGTGGTTAAGCGTGATACCATGAACAATTTTGATAGGGAAAAGTCTATGTTTTCTCATTGATTAAACTTAATTAAACAATACACATAGGGGAAAAATTCTATCCTAATTAGATAAGATATAAGGTAAAGATATATCTAACAACAAGATATGAAAATATCCTAATTAATATATCACAATAAGGATATATAGATTGATTGAATAATGTCTTTTTTAAATTGAAAACTATTATATTTGTGACTATATAGATTGAATAATGTCTTTTTAAGTTGAAAAATATTATATACACACACGTAGGGCTGATATACGAGCTAACGAGCTCGAGTAGTGGGTGTTCAAGCTTGGCTCGTTTACAAACGAGCCGAGCTCGAGTTCGAGCCTCATTTTCTCGAGCCGAGCCGAGTCGAGCTCGAGCTACTCACAAAATGTAGATCTGTGATTCAAAGTGAATGGAGTCCAAAAGGCAAAGCGGTTGACAGACTCTTTAGAAGAAGAGGTTAAATAAAACCTAGGGACAGAACTGTAATTTCACCTATAAAACGAGATATACGCCCTATTTGCAAGGGGTTAAATAAAACCTATTTACATGGGGTTAAATAAAACATAGGTGGAGAACTATAATTTCACCCATAAAATGAGCTATACGAGCTACTCGAGCCGAGCTCGAGCTCAGAATTCTGCTCAAGCTTGGCTCATATTTAATTCGAGCGAGCCCGAGTCGAGCTTTTTCCGAGCCGAGCTCGAGCTACTCGGCTCAAGTAACATCCCAACACACACGGTAAGATGCATGTGTTTACAAATGATCTATCTATCTATCTATAATAGGAAGATCAACGACTAAGATTTAAAAGAAATTTTGAGAGCAAAATTATTCATCTAAAATAATATGATTATTCGTATATAACTCATATGTACGAATAATCTTACAACAGATAAATAATTTTCATATGAAAAAACTATTAATAATCAGTTTGTAATAGTTCACGCCGTAAGATGTTCTCTCCCTCTCCCTCACAACCCCACTCAATCGATAATTTTTTTAAACGAAGTTAAAGTAGTTAGGTAGTTGTAAAAGGTCAGTAAATTTTTGTAATGATACAAAGTAAATATTTAGGGGTAAGTCAACTGCGGTTGTACTACTCTCTAATAGCGTTCTTTCGAACAAGGTCGTCGATCGTTGAGCTAGATCTTTAACCTACGAAGTTTACATGAAGATCGAAATGGCAAAGTGGTTAGACACTCGGTTTTCCTCTCCAAATGTTGGAGAAAGGAGATAGATGTCATCAAAGACACGGATGAATGCGAGGAGGTCCGAAATGACCGTCTCAACTTTCTGGATTTTTCTGTAATAAAAAAATTAACCAAACGCTAGTATGATCTCTAATTTCTGAGAATCTCTACTTCCTGTGTTTTTTAAATATCAACCAAACGAGCTCTTAGACTTTTTGTGAGGAGAAAATTAACTCTACATGGTAGAATTTCCCCCACAACTCCATCGAATCGGGACCGTATATATTTCCACAGTAGAGAGATTTCATCCCGAATATCTCAATTTTTCCATGTGTTTCATTTTTCTAAATACATATATCATCTATTTTTTTTTGGGAAAAAAAATATTACACATTTTGGCCAAAAATAAAGCATACTTTAATTTAGATAGTTTATGCGCGCCATTTTCGCCTTAATGTCCATAATTTTTATTATATTCATTATTTTTCTCAAAATGTACATCATATATCATTCATATAACATATCACTCAATGAGGACCCTATCATAAAGAATGTCCTATATATATTGAATATATATATATATATATATGGTACATATATATAATAGATCGGCTAACGATTGGGCGGCCGGGATATATATATAATTAACTCTTTGGTAGAAAATGAGAGATTATGAGATGAACAAATGAGTCCAAGAGAACCAATCGTTTTAGGTGAACGTCCAACACATATATCAATTAAATTGATGGGTCACCCAATGGAGATGTGAACTACATAGCGTAATAGGTCCATGAAAACAACATTAGTGCTAACTTCTAAGGCTAATTGGTGTCATCCCATGTGTTTATAGGCTGGCTTTTCATTAGCAAGTGATTTATATGCTCCATCTAAGCATAAGAGCCAAAAGTAGACGACGCAACGACGAAGATGCTCGCGTTGAACTCATTACGACAATCGTGACTTGTCGAAACCCTACCCAATGAACACGACAATAAGCATGTCAAGCCCGCGTACCATCACCTTTAGGTGACCCTTGCCTTCGTCGCTTGTTTGAATAATGAATGTTGCTAGACTTTTTATGATAAATTAAAATTGTATAAATTATAGATTATATATGAAGAAAGGTTTTTTTAGGTATAGTAGCGAACCTATTTTTATTTTAATCTCATATCGGATATTTCAAATCTCATGTCCGACCCTGATGTCACAGACAAATTTCAAACTGACCTTTAAGAATTATTATTATCCAGCTAGCAACCCATGGATAGCTTGAACATGAGGCCTTAATTAAGGAGAGTAGTCAGACTACTTGTCTTAATTTCCCTACCACACTATAAATAAAAATCTATTTAATAATCATGTTGTAAAAGATACTTAATTACAATATTGATATTGATACCACAAATCAGGGTATAGGGCACCACGTTTATATCCATGTGGTGTTTTAAATTCTTATTTGCCCGTGTGTCTACTTCAACGTTGACTCGAATGTGGCACCACGTCGATTAGGACGTGCGCTAGCGTAATCCGAATTTGCGATAACAATATTCTTAAAGTAATTCGATCTTCTAGCAATTAGGAAATATAAAGAAATCACTATTAAAGTATTACTTACTCTGTTAATTAAAACTTATTGTTTCATATTTATGCACGCTTTTTTTGAATAATAAAAACTATATAAAATATTAATATTTTTTTACATTTATTTTTTAAAATTCATACTTAATACTATACGTATGAAATTATTTTAAAAAAATATTAAAAAACTTAATATTTTATATTTTTTAACACCTAAAAAAGTGGGCGTGAATAGTAAAACGTCATGTTTTAATTAACGGATGGAGTATTCTTTATGTGGGGCCCACTAGTAAACCCTAGAATAGAATGGACCTAAACATGCATAAGAGGTCCAAACAAGTTGTCGATTAATTAGTGATGTCTTCTCTTGCATTTCTGCATGTGCTTGCACTCTAATTAATTTTGGATTCAACATCAATGAAATGAAACTTTTAATAACGACTAATTAAATCATATTTAACGTTAGATTTAAATCCCTCCTCCTCCCCACTACACCAAAGAAAGTGAGACAATGGCAATACTATTGGCACTATGTACCCTAAATTTAAATAGAAGTACTTTATAATTCAAAATTAATTTTCTTTTATAAAAAAAAGTGCTCATACCTCCATCTCAGGTAACATTCATCGTCTTTGTGACTAAATAAAGCCCACGTATTGCCGATAGACAATGTTCTAACGCGCTAGACGGTCGTTATGCGATGGGTGACCGTACTGTGCGTCTAGCGCCTAGGCGACTAGACGGATGCCTAGGCGGTTAGAATAAACTTGATTATTTCCTTATATTTTAGCGCATATATAACACATATCAATAATTTATATAATGTAATAATAATCTATAATATCATTCATAAACCCAAATTTGGGGAGCTTAACTAACATTGTAGTAAATAAATGCAAAAGTAGGCGGCGCCTTGGCAGTGTTTGGGCGGATTTCCGCCTAAAGGCCCGCCTAGGCGTAAAAATTCCTAAGTGTCCTCCCGTCTAGTGCATAGGCGCGATTTTTAGAACACTACCTATAGAAACTAATAAGAACCAATAAAAATGAAATTTGAGATGAGTGTTACCCTTGAGTCGGTATAATAAAGATCACCTCCTATGACCGGCTATGATATCTTAATACTCTTAGGAAGTGTTGCATTTTATATAGCTGGAAACACCTCAGATACGAGTCCCTCATATCTGAGGTGTATCCACCCTTTAATTACTTTATGTCATCTCTACTCACTCATTGGCGATGGGTTAGTCTTCAACAATTCATTTTATATATTTGAGATGACTGTTTAATTGATATTTAGCTTCAAACTTATGTGTTATTCAATTTCTTTTCTTTTTATTCGATGTGGGATAGTCCAATTTTATATGCATAATATTAACATTTTTTGTTAAATGGAAAGGAATTCAAGATATCAGAAAACCTTGATATCTCGATCAGTAGGTCAAATAAATCGATAGGCGAGCATACCGTCATGATAAAAAGAACAACAACAAACTTGAAAAGCAAACAAAAATAGAAAAAAAAAAGCTCAAACTAGTTGGAAGCTAATTGATAAGGCATGATTTGTATAGGCATTTCAAGTCATTCTTAAGTCATTTAGGTTGCATTTAGACATGTTTTTAGTATAAAGTGCATTCATTGTCTTTAAAGTTGCGAAGTTTAAAATCTAAGCATTTTATGCCTATTTATGCAGATTATCGGAACCAAGCTAAAGGAGAAGAGGAAAGCTACATTTTGGAACCATAAAAGCTTAAAGAAGAGTCAAGGAAGAAGACAAAAGAAGAAGCGGAAAAGATAAGACAACAAGAAAGAAGAAGAAAGCAGAGGCGGCACCTGCTGACTCACACGCACCCGATGATGATATATACAACGACATTCGCAGAATCGGCGCCAGCCGATCGCAGATTCCAGAAGTTTTTCTCTCAACTGAATCTGGCCCATTAGGCTTCGCTTCTACCTTCAGAATGCTGAATCCTAGGGTTTCCTAAGCCTATAAATAGAGCTCTCATCTCAACCATTTACACATCTCATGCACCACTCAACACATCTCTCACACCACTTCTCTCTTTTCCCTTTTCCGTCATTTTCGATAAGCCATTCTCAGCTAAACCTTGTATATAGTTTTGCTTATATTTTATGCATTGGTTAAGGACATGTGAGAGTTGTTTGAATACTATTTTATAGTTTATATTTAGTTTATGCATATTTGGTTATTCATTGCTCTTGTTCTCTATATGTTTATGTTGTTTATTTGTCTTAATTGGCCACTGAGATAGGTAAACAACATGCTATGTGATTATAGCTAAATCCGTTGTTTTTGCGGGCCTTAATCCGATATAGTAGCAAACATATCTTGATGAACAGGTTGGAATTCATGTATATGAAAGAGTAATGATAGATAGTTTAATGTTATTATTAGCGGATGCGATAGCTGGGTTGACAATCAGGTGACAAGTCGAATATGCAAGAATTACATGAATTATATGTGCTTATGTGTTTAGGGACTAGCTTATTGCTTCTCAAACCTCATGCAAAAGTTTAGGGAGTTGATAGTGATCGAATCAGGAAGCTATACAACTCTGTGCACAAACCGACACTAAGATAGCCAAGCATAACTAAACAACCTGATGGTCATGGAATTACCAATGTTGTGAGTATAAGTAGAATTATATTCTCATCATACTATTATCTTCTATTTCAACCATTGCTTTTATTATTGCTCATTTATCTTGTTATTATTAGTATTACTCTTATTACAAACTGTTTGCTTACTTACTACATCTAGCCAATGTCGCATGCACTCTCTGTGGGATCGGCATGTACTTGTTGCTAATATTCGTTATTAGTTGAATGTATAGATTTACTATTTGGGGTGTTATAACTCACGAAATTCTAACGTGCACCACTAATCTAGGAAGTAACCAGTCAAACCAATGCAAAAGTCGATAAAGACTCGGGATAAGCTGCAAATGATAAAAACACAAGCTAGTAAGACTAACATAGGTGTCTTTCTGGTGGAAAGCAGGAAGCAGAAACCCTCAATGGAGGGAAATGACAACACTTGAAGAAGTATACATTGCCATGAGATCACGATCAACAAATGAGAACCAATGCTCATGACATGTCAACAAGGTCAGCAACCATACTAATTTGAAGTCAAGACCGAAACTAGCAGAAACCAACTCTGATACCATGTTAAACTCGAATGGGTCCGGTGGGATCAAGACAAGTTGGAGGGAGGTCGTGTGTGGACCCACATACAGAAGAGATGAACAACACATAAACCCAACGTGGTTTCATCTCAAAACAAATTGACAATGAAAAGAGTAGTCCGATAAGCTTATAAGTTTTTCAAAATATCTCAGATCTTTTTAATCTGGGAAAACCCCACATTCCAACACTAAAAAACAGCTCATAAAGGAGAGACAAACGAATCGAATCAAAATCAGGAAATGAATGGATTTTACATTGAATCACCAAGATAAATTAGGTGGTTTAAACCTTTAAAAAAATTGTGTATATTTGTGTATTTTTATGTTGTTATGCCACAAAACCCATTGGCCCAAAGAACCCTAATCTATCAGGTTAAGAATAAAAATGTTTGAAAAATGGGCCTTTCGGCCCAATCCATTTTATATTTTAAGCTTACTTAATATAAATTATTTTTATTATTTTATTAGGTTGGGATTTGTAAGGAGATGTGAACAGTATTAGTGGCCCATATACATCTCCGATTCTCCGTTAATATATTAACTTTCCTTGTACAGTAATTAGGACGATATAAAAAATTAGATTAAAATTATAATTTATTTTTAAAATGGCTAAATCAGATATTATCATTGATTTTCTTGGATAAATCCTTTTTTTATGGACATTAATGGTGATCTTTTTTTAAGAATAAAAAAAATGGTGATCTTTTTTTTTTTTTTATGAAAAAAAATGGACAAAAATGCTTCTTTAGAAAAGGTGCTATCGTGATTGATATTACCATTGATGAATATCATTCATTTTTCGGATTGTTTTTAGTGTTTGAAGGATCAAAAGATTTTAGAGCTTGGATGGGTTAACCGAGGGATGAACCATTTCGGAATGGCTTATCGAAAAAGACTTGTGGATAGTACACATAAGTCTTCGATTCGAACTTCGGAATGACCGCTCTCTATTTACCAATTTAAGGGTTAACGAGGGACGGGGTGCGCCCTTGGTAGGATTTTTGTTATGAGATTTTTCTTGTATATAATTAGACAATCTACGTGGATATATGCAAGTGCTTTTCTCAGTGCATTCCCTATTGTAAATTTATTGGTAAGGCGTGATCTAAGTGATGTTATAGTGTTAGTGTAGTGAACATGTGGCCCATAGTCAAGACTCAAGTCTTGTAAGAAATTATTATAGTTTTGAGTTGAAGAAATACGACCGATAAAATATGTTATTTATTATTTAAATAAGTTGTTTTAGCATAATAGAATATTATATATAATATTAAATTATTTTTTAAAATAATTACATACATATTATAAAAAAAAAGGTTGATATTTTATATAGTTTTTATTATTCTAAAAACGTTTCTAAAAAAACGTAAGTAAATAATAACCGATATATTTTGGCTTTGCAAATAGATGGGGTAATAAGTAACACTATAACTTGCATACATATTAGTAATAAGTATGAAATTATTAAAAAAAAATTGTTATTTTATACCCCCTCTGTTAAGAAAACATGTTGTTTTATGAATAAAATCTTTTTAAGAAAAACATGTCGTTTTAGATATTTTGGTGTTCACTTTCCAAAATTACTCTTGTAATGATTAAGGATTTGTTAGTTGTAGTTTTCAATAAAGTAGAAAAATAAAGCAATAATTGGGGGTATAAGTGTATTTTTGTTTGCTTTTATTTATCTTCTAAAAAATATACAAATGTCTAAAACGACATGTTTTAATTAAGAGGATCAGTAGTGGTGGGTTTCACCCACCCCTTACCTTACCTTATTTCTTCCTTATTGATGTGGGGTAAAACCTATCATGGAAAGGGGAAGGGGAAACCTTAGTGGCATAGGGTAACCTTAACCCTTCCCCGTCTCTTTTTTATTTAAAAAAAAATTATAAAAGTGTGTTATATATTTTTTTATTAAGTGGAATAAGTTTTGATTGGTTAAAATATGTGGTGGTGTATAATTAAAGTTAAAAAAATAGTAATGGGGTAAACTTATGGATGCGGGATAAAAGTTAAAATTCTTAAAGGATGGGGTAGAGTTAATAGAAAATGAGATGTCAAAATACTACGAAAAGAGAGAGGGATGGGGTTACCCTATGAGTGCGGATGCTCTAACGGATGTAGTATCATTCTAAAAAAACGCGTCCGAATAAAAAAAAAGAGACATTTTGTCAAATGGATGGAGTAATAAGTAACATTAAAAACAAAGATTGAACCTAAATTTATAGATAGATAGATAGATTGATAGATAGATAGATTTCGGTAGTTTGGTGGATTTGAAGTTTGAAGCCAAATTAAAACGAGTATTAATTCAGATAAAATATATTCCAATAGTCTAAAAATATTTTCGGTAGTTTTTTAACTAACCGAAAACTCCATATATTAATAAAACTTTTTTATTAATTTAAAAAATGTTATATTTTTAATAATAAGTACAATATTATTTTAAAATGTTAATATTTATAAAAATTTATCTCTTAAAAAACGTGCTGAAAAGTCGAATATAACAAGGACTATGACTAACCCTTCATTTTCCACCTTCATACATTGCATCTATAGTTCACAAAAATTAGAAGCAACCAAAAAGGATATATAATGAACTCCTTATAAGCTTTGCCTACACTACACTATTTCACAACACTTGTGCAGTCATCTCATCTATGAGCAAGGAAACAGCAAGAACGAAGGCTCTCTCCGAATCCGATTCTCGACGAACTCAATGTTGTCGAGCTTGCTGCTGCACCACACCAGCTGATCCGTCGTCACTCTCGACATGTTCAACACCCGCGAAACCAACTTCATGTCGACTTGCGAGAAGAAGCAAAGCACTCTCCCTGCATAGTTCTGCTTACTGTGATTCCTCTGCAGCTTCTTCAGTATGCAGCATTCACTCCTCATCAGCTCCTTCAGCCTCTTTTGTTTCTGCGATTTCGCAAAACACCGAATCATAAGCCAAAACTCAAATGTCAGCAACGCGGACAATACAAATGTCAGCAACTCACCTTCCTTAGCGTTTCTTGGACCTCATTCAAAAGCGTTGCGTCGTCAGGGTTTTGGAGGTCCGGATGAGACGCTTTTCGGATACTAAGGACCGTGCTCGTTGTCGTGTCCTTGTCAGTGCGGACAAGCTGCCAAACCAAACGCATCGATTCCTCGATCATCTCGATAAGGATCACACTCGTCACTGCATCATTACCGGTGCTTCCGGCTTCTCTTTGCTTCATCTTGTCCTTAGGACTATCCTCTGCACCAATGTAGAATCGAGTTAGTTAATTCAATTGAACGACAGAGCTCGTGTTTTACGAGCACAGACAGGACACCAACCTCGAATGACAGGCACTTGGAGGAGGCGACGATTCACACATCGATTCTTTACGAAGTTCTGAACCCTCCTGCCTGATCCGCGGAAGGGTTCATCTTCCAAGAACCGCTGCAAGAGGACTTGAAACTGCTGAAACTCCCCGGCTACTTGGTTGAACCGACGAACCTCGTGAGGGTCGGAATCCCACAAGGCCAAAGCCTTGCCGTATTCCCATCGAAGGAACTCCCACGAGAGGCACACCTGCCCGACATAGACCGTCTCCAGATCGCTCTCGAGCTCCCTTGTGAACTTCAGCATCGGATAGCTGCCCGTAGCTGACGACGATTTAGCCTTGCAAGGCCAGCAATCCTGTGACACAATCGTCGACAGCGAGATCTTCTGTGGCGAAAACGACTGCATCGGATCCTTCAGCCGCAGAAATCCTATAAAAAAAAATCGTCCAAAGGTTAGTTTTGTTTGAATTTTGTGGCATTCAACACCTTCATGTCACAATCAAGAACCGTGAGATAGATTTCTTGCACACGAATGCGAAGAAACGACAAAGTATTCGCAACATATCTTTCGTCGTCTGATGAGGATGATGTGTGATTGCTTACCCTAAGAGGGTTACTAGATCACTTTCTTCTACTTCTTTATTAGGTGGATGATGTCGGCAGGTTTCAAATTTCAAATCAAAACATCAAAGAGTTGGTAAGATCTCTTGATGATCTCATAGACGAACAAGAACTCGATGAATTGATCAACATTTCTCCGATGTAGGGGTGTTATATCAGCCGAGTAGCCAGACCTCGTTCATATGAACACATTTTTAAGCTCGAATTTTGTGAAATTTTTAAAATCTATATCTAACCATTAAAATAGAAACATTTTTTTTTATGAGGCATTATTTTTTTAGAAATTCAATTAATCCATGATCTTAGCCTAAATTATAATTTTAGTATTTTAAAAAAAACAGTGGGATTAATTCAAAACATAAAATTAAAATTAATAATAAGAAAACATAAAATTAATATTAGTAATATATACACACATATACTACTTTAATTGCTTTTTCAACCAATTTGGTTAATTCAAAACATTTAATTCAACCAATTTGGTTAATTCAAAGCATTTAATTATCTGAGCTTATACTATTATTTTATAATATTAATTTAACACATTATTAAAATTTTATTTATTTTATTTTATTTTATTTGGTACGAAAATTTTTTATTTATTAAAGCCGCACCAATCATACTAGTTTTTTTTATATTACTATGTTGTGAGCAAATAGGGCAAATTAATGCTCGAAAAAGCTCAGCTCGAGCTCGTTTATTTTCTAAACGACTCGAGTATGAGCATATTTTTAAACTCGAATCCAAATTCAAGGTTGGCTCAACTGCAACTCATTTATAAGCGAGCTGAATAGGAACAAGTAATACTGAAACGAAACTCGGAATAAAAGAGATGAAGGAAAGAGGTGTTTAGTATAGTATACCTATGGCATACATCTTTTGGAAGTTGAAGATGTCGAATTTCCTCATCCTTTCTCGGTAGCTCTTGTAGAACTTGTGGACCTCGTCCATGGTACCGCCAGTGCGAAAGAGCTTCTCGTCGATCTTCCATGGCTTCAAGTCATCAGACATTTTCGGGGGCTCAGAGTCCTCGAAGATAGTCGGAAGCCCAACGGCTCTCACCTTGCCGATTTCCATCCTCAGCTGCTCTATCAAGTCCTGATGCTCCCATTGTGTTTCCATCCCATTCGACTCCTCTTCCTCGTCGTCTTCGTCATCCTCCCAATCCAATGCTTCTTCCTTCATCGGATTCTCCTCTTGTCGGTTCTCGTTCGCAACGTCCTCCTCTATGCCCTTGAGCTCCACGAGCAGCTCCTCGTCCTCCTCAGAGTCGTCGTTTTCGTACCCTTTGCTCAACTCTTCGAATTCATCCTCCTCTATCGATGGCGATTTCTTGTCTGATCCTCCCTTCAACATTGTAAGATCAATCTTCGCTTCGAAACAATCGTCTTCATCCGATAAGTAGTCGCCATTCACTGAGTCAAGCAATGAGCTCCTGATCGAGAAGTTGCTACTCGAGGCCACTGACTCCGAATCCGATCCCGATGACACCTCAAAATCATCATCTTCATCAGCAAAAGTCTCGCCCTTTACGACCTTAGGACCTTCAGGCACACGACGATCATCTGAATTCTCGGCCTTAGGAACTTCAGGAACACGACGATCATCCGAACTGTGATCATCAGCCTTTTCAGCTAAAGATTCGGGTTTCAAAAGAACATAAGGGCCATCCGAATTCTCGCAATGATCGTCGTGCTTTACGGCCTTAGGAGCTTCAGGAACACGACGATCATCCGGACTGTGATCATCAGCCTTTTCAGCTAAAGATTCGGCTTTTAAAAGAACACAAGGGCCATCCGAATTCTCGCAATGATCATCACTCTTTTCGGCTATAGGATCTTTGTCGCCATCTCGTAAAGATTCGGCTTTTGAACAAACATAAGGGCCACTCGAATTGTTGCAATGATCATCACACTTTTCGGCTTTTGAACAAACATAAGGGCCATCTGAATTTTTGCAATGATCATCACCCTTTCCATCCTTCGGATCTTCGGTACTGCAAAGAGTGTCATCTCCATCAATAATCTGAGCATCAAAACATGGATCATAGAAATCATCATCTGAGTTTGATTCATCATCGCTCCTCGCTCCATCAATGAACTCGTCATAACTCCGGAATCGGAAGCTTAGAAAAGATTCCGCCTTTGAATCCTCTTTCCATGAACCAATCAGGGGATTGATTTTAAGCTCTTCAACCTCAAGAGAATTGGATTTCATACTCAAATTTGACTCGGTTTCTGGAGAAACAGACACCTCTTTCAATCTAATTACAGTCAATAAGAGCAATAATTCAGAACACAAAAATATACTGTTTCCTAAAATAGGGAAATAAAAAAAAAGGGGCAAAAATTAAACGCGTACCTCAACAGCCATGTATCCATGAACCCAAACAGAGCAGACAAATAAGTGGAGAAACCCACAAAAAAGCGAGCGAATTTCAGGCGAATGGAATCAATCAGAGAGGCCATATCGGTGAAAGACGAAGCGGGTGATTGAAGAAATTTTGATTGAGACCACCCATTAAAGGGAATTGAGGGTTCATTCAGATTGAAGAAAGAGGTATTGAAAACAGGGGAGGGTTAGAGAGAGAACATTCCACAGAACTCGAATTGCGCCTTTGAAATTTGCAGTGGCCTTTAATAAATTGACCTTTCACCCATTCAAAATTCAATAAAAAAAAGTCATCGTGGGGGGGTGAATTGAGAGGAGGAAGACGAAATTCGACCTAATGGGGGAAAATAACGAGGCAGCGAATTGGGAATCGACAGTAGAGGAGAAGATGATATGGGAATTTGAATTGGGTGGAGGGTGAGAGAGAGAGAGATAGAGTGGAGGAAGAAGATAATCGAAAGGGGTTGGGGACGTTGATGGGGCTCTGCGAGTTGCTGTAGTGTCCTAGTTTTGTGTTTTCATGGAGCGTTGGAAAGAAACTAAAAACAGAGTATTAATTGAAGAGTTGAACGGATTTGTTAGGCCCTAAAAAGGGGATAGAAATTCAAACTGCAACAATAAAAGTGGAGAGTAATGGCAATATAATTTTGTTAGGGCTTGTTTGGCGGAACGTCAGAACTACCGGAGTATAATTTTAGGAAACTAAAATTTGTTTCCAACTTATAGAAATTGAAAATTCAATTTTGGTTGTATTTTAAATTAATGACAAAATTGATTGAAATTTTCTAATTAAAAATAATGAAAGTATACCTTATATAGATAAATAATTGAATTTCCAAATTCCTTAAATGCGTGAGTTTTTCTGTTACACAATTAAAAAAAAACAAATTTTCTATCCTATTCCCTAAGGGCAAAGGATAATAACACTAATTTAAAAATATTTTTTAAATTTTAATTAATTTATTTTTTTTTTAAATTAGATCTTTAGGGTCACTTGTTTTTTCTTTGGTAGGAATTATTTTTCAATTTATGGTCTTATTTTGTGTCTTAAGGCACCGGATAGAAAAACCGTTAAAAAAAATACTTTCAAGTATTTGCTACTTTTTAGGGTTTTAGATCATAAGACAAATGATTCCTTATAAATAGATTACGGAGTATAGTATTTTAAAAAAATATATATATTTTTTTATATAGAAAGCCTAATTTGAAAAGATTTCTCTAATTTTGATCATTTTAGCTTTCGTGACAAACTGACAATTATTCTCCTATAATCCATCTTTTTTAAATCAGATTCTTAACTTATATAGTTTGAATTTTAAAATATGGCATTTTAAGAGTTGCTTTATTTTATGATTGTGTTTATTTGTTACCAAATTTATCACTAGTTCTGATTTTTAATTAAAAAAAAAACAGATTTTCAGATTTAATTTGGGAAATTAGGTGAGGGACCACTGAGCAGGGTTGATTTTAATACTCGAAGATTTGCTAATCCGATTCCGGCAATGAAACAAAACTATACTCCCATTTTTAATATAAGACATTGAGAATCTTTGCACGTAGTTTAAGAAGTTTAAAACTATATAAAATATTAATGTTTTTTATTAATTTTTTTTACATTATAATACTTCTTACTAATAAATATTATAATGTAAATAAAATTAATAAAAAACATTAATATTTTATATAGTTTTAAGCTTTTTAAACTACGTGCAAAGATTCCCAATGCCTTATATTAAAAATCGGAGGGAGTATTTGTTGAAATTTTGGGAGAAAAAAGTGTCATTACTATTTTGCAAAGATTCCCAATGCCTTATATTAAAAATCGGAGGGAGTATTTGTTGAAATTTTGGGAGAAAAAAGTGTCATTACTATTTTAGCTTTAGCCGGTTGTATAAACAAATAAAGGATTAAAGGTGTAGAAAGAATAGTTGACCACATTAATGAACACAAGTCTCCCACAACTACCGCCGTGAACTCCACGTACACTATTTTCAGTTGAGAATTTCATATTTATATTGCGTGTCCTTTGCGTTTTTATTTTCAATTATTCTTCTACCTATTTTTTTTATTATTTTATAAGAAAAAATATTCCACAATTTTGTGGAAAAAAGGGTGCAAATTTGTTGTTTTTATTAATTGGTCTTCCAAATAAAAAACAAAAAAATTGGGCAAGCTGAACGCGTGTTTCTACAGATGGGGTTGTGGAATTAATCAACGAGGGGAAAAAAAACAAAAAAAAAAAGAAGAAGTGGGGACCCATAAAGAAAGGGAAAATCTGAGTGGGGCGGTGGGGGCCCACGGGGTCGTGCAAATATAGGTTCAGAGTAAACGGACCCAACAAAGTACACACGGGTGTCTCGGTTCGTCTACACCGACGTCTACCACATTTTGTCCTTTTCCCTGCTTTTTCAATACTGTAAATAAATCGGCTTACTCAAAACTTTTTTTTTATTAGGTAAGAATTTGAGAAACTAGTCAACAATTTATCTGGTAACTGTAACTCAAGATTTGGATTTCATGAATTTGACTATCAATATACACAGGGGTGTTATTCGAGTCGAACGAGCCGAGCTTGATATGTTTAAGTTTGGTTCATTTGTTAAACGAACTCGAGTCGAACCGAGCCTAATTTTTAAACGACCTTTTTATTTTGTTCAAGTTTGGCTTGTTTAGGAAATGAACGAGCTCGAACCGAGCTTTTTTCGAGTTTTAAGTAGTTTTACTTGGTAATAACATATTACGACCTCCGATCCACAAATGATGCCGTTTGACTTTTTAGCACGTATTTCAAGGAGGTAAAAACTATATAAAATATCAACTTTTTTTAAATGATTTTTTTACAACTTAATATTTTTTGGTAATAAGTATTAGATTATAAAAATAATAATAAAAAAGTTAATATATTATATAGTTTTTAGCTCCTTAAAATACGTGTTAAAAAGTCAAACGACATCTTTTGTGGATCGGAGGTCGTAACATGTTAACTTAAAGGAAATTTGAGAAATTCCATATATAGAATTCGAGCTTTATTCGAATTAACCGAGCTTAAAATTTTGTTCAAACTCGGCTTGTTTAAATAAGTGAGTGAGCTTGAATCGAGCTTTTTCGAGCCGATTCCAAGCCGAGTTTGAGCTGTTCAGATCGTATAACAACTCTAAGCACACATATACACACATAGAAGAAAACTTAAACAATCCATCAAAACGATTGATCGACCCAAACAAATAAAAGGCTGGGTAAAGAAATTAAATTTTGAAAAATTAATAATTCATGAATTTAAAAAAAAAAAATTGAAAACTTAAACAATCCATCAAAATCGTCGATTAATATTTTTAGATTTAAATTGATTTTTTAATTTATATCATTGAGATATAAATTAAAAAAAAAAAAACAGATTTGGCCACTAAAGTTAATAATAAGAACTTATATTAACCTCACGAATTTAATTTCCATCCGTTACTCTATGATCAAATTATTATAGATCTTAATAGATCAATTTAGTTAATTAATTCTCTTAATTATTTAATCCATTTCTACCTTGTAATCTCATATAGTCATATTTCAGCTACTTCATTTAAAATATTCAATTAAATTTCACGAAATTTAAATAGTTTTCTAGAAAAAGAAAAATTCATGTCCTATGTTTCTCTCAGTTTTCTAGAATCTAGAATTTTATGACGACTTTTGATTTGTACCAATACTAATCTATTGGATTTGGTCTATATAGTTACATACTTACATCGGAGTAACACAAACGGGGTTGAGAGATTCGGAATTCAAACACCATCAAATAGAATATCTTCTTCTTTTCTTTTCTTTTTTAAATATGGGTTCTTTATTGACTATTCCTTTACACAAAAAGTATCACTTATTTTGATAAACAAATAATGGACGTACGGTATCTATTCGAAGACATTCGATTTTGGGGGTGTTGGTGCAGTTACGAATCGAACCGGAGACGAGTGTCATCCATCCTAATGCAACATCCTATTTCCTAACTGTAACTGCAGTTTCATGTTACACACATTGATCCTTGTGGGGACTCGCTACGTCCATTTAGGCTGTCCGTGAGCCCAGAAGGCTAGGACAGGGACGGTGAGGACCAATGTCTGGCTGTTCGAACATGCTGTCATAACTTCATCACCGGGTACAGCTAGTCCAATCTTCACTCTCCGTCTCTATCTAGTACCATGCTGTCGTCGTCAAGCACAAGGACTGCCACCCCAGCTTTTCTTGTCTATTTCACAATTTCGTCGAACAAAGGCATCTCCTGAGGTGTCCTTTCAGTTATCACAAGTCTCAACTACTCTGGACAAAATGCAAGGTCTAGAACTACTTTTCTGCATTGGTTATAAAGACCATTTCTAAAACTACCCTTAATGTGTAGGCCGGTGATATTACTGGCCGGCTTGTTAGAGGAGTTCAACCATAACTAGAAATCCCAACGACAGGCCAGCTATCGATAGAAATTCCGCAAAATACGAAGAAAATTGCTTGTATAGGTAAGTAATCCTAGTCTAGAGTGTGCTCAGAGAAAGAAGATACTTACAGAAACCAAATTATATCCAGACAGAAGGTCAGGAGTGTGATCATGTGCTCCAGATGAACACCGATATCGTATGGCTTGACCTACAGAAAACAAATGCATCAAATTTGTTGAGCTGTGTAATTGATAACACTGATTGCAAAGAGCATAGAAGATATGATACCCTTCTTCATATACAATTGGTGGTTTGAATCAGGATATGTAATTACAGTAGGGGATGAATTATGTCACAACCATCTCACATTGTTTAATATGTTCCACTGCTGGATGGTAAGGTAAGAAGTTCATCACGGGGAGTCGGATGGTGATAGTTAGGCCCTAGGAGTCTTGGAACAGAGATTGGCAGCCTCGTTAACTTGTCGCAACCGATTACTTTCAGCTCGCGGAGAGAGCTGCAGACCAAAGTCTTCATACACAGAGACTTTAACTCTGGCAAATCTGAAAGCTTTAAAACCCTCAGCATTGGTAGTGCCAGCAGCTCACTTGCTTGTTCATTGTTGGCTTCTTCTGCTGTTGAAAATATTTCTTCGATTTGTCCACAATGGGACACATTGATTTCCTCCAGATTAGGAAGGTGGTGATTAACCATATCAAGTGACAGTAACTTCTTGATTTTGGGGCAAGCTGAAACAACCAGCTTCCTCAGTTTTGGCAGATTCGACAACCTTAACGCTTCCAGCTTTGGTACTATGCTTGCCTCATCATATTCGGCTGTAAGAGTGTCGCCTCCTTGTGATGTAGCTGCAAATATCTCTTCAATTCCTTCACATTGCAAGATCTGAATTTCCTCTAGAAAAGGAAGGGAATGATTCAGGATGTCTAATGAAAACAACTTCCTCAGTTTCGGGCAGCTATCAACTTCCAACTTTCGAAGGCTGTAAAAGATGGCATGCCCATGTGAAGGTACCGCTTCCTCATCAATAAGGCTGCAAAATCTAGTAAGTTTCTCAAGGTACAATTCCTCGAGGCCTTGGAGGGGCGTTAGAACCGTATCATCTCCTCTAAGCTCTAACCATCTACATGACATGATGTACTTAATACCATCACAATCGCTCAACTTACACCTCTTTAAATCTCTTGCATGATGAAGAGAGGGTGAGGCCTCTAGTAAGCTGCTAACACCAAAGTGACAAGTTTCAAGACACAGGGACTGAACGTTGGGCGGAAGCATTAATAAGGCTTGTGTCCCAAACCTTGAAGGACAACTTCCGATTGCAACGGATCTGCTGAAAGAATGATCCTCGTATTCAATAACTGATTCAACGTTGAGATAATAGAAGCTTAACTGGCTGATATATCCTAACGTGACACTCTCGTTGAAGTCATGAAGACTTGCAATCAAGCCCTCCAAACTCTCCAGATGCATCAGACTCGCAAGTTCCTGTGCTGATATAGCCACATCAGTGGTCAACAGGCTCTGAAGGTTGGAAAGTCTTTGTAACAACCCAGTTGGGAAGCTTTTCCACATGTCCGTGAAGCGTAGGTCAAGGTGCTTAAGGCTTGCCAACTCTTCCATTCCATCAGGTAGCCTTGTAATATCAGTATCACACAGGTCCAACTCCCTTAATTTGGCAAGCTTTGCTAAGGAAGGAATGAAGTGCAAATTCTCACAACTATCAAGAGAGAGTGCACTGAGATTGTAGAGATCTGAAACAGAATCAGGCAATTCCTCAAGCAATGTGTTAGATAGGTCAAGGACTTTTAGGCCTATCATGTGCACAAAGAAAGAATTCGGTATCATTTGCAAAGGGTTACATAGAAGCAATAGTGTAGAAAGATTTGGGCATCTAGGAGATGTGTCACCTGCAATGCATTTTATCCCATTCCATCCTAATGATACCTTCACCAGATTATTGGCCCATTCACACTCACTAGGAACTTCCTTCAAATCCTTTCTTGCCAATATCATTCCCCTACAGTTCTCCCTCGTGATGCTAATTGCCATATCTCTCACTAAATCATGCATCTTCACACACCTACGATGACTACCAGAGCTTGTAACAGGTTCCAACAAACAGGAATTTTCAAGCCTATTCAACATAGTGTGACCCTCATCAACCTGTTCATGCCTTTTCCTTCCATCCACGATCCCCTCTGCAATGAAATAGTTTATCAGTTCATCCCGGCCTATCTCGTGATCTTCCGGATACATTGCACAAAAAAGAAAACACTGCTTAAGCTTTTCACTATTCAACCGAGCATAGCTTAACTTCAATATGCTGAATACCTCATTTTCCATGTCATTTTGGCTCAAATTAGAGTTTTGCAGTTCTCTCAATACATTCCTCCACTCGTGCACATTGTCTACTCCCCGCATGCATCCCGCCATTGTAACAATACCGAGTGGAAGACCAGCACACTCATCAGCGACTAATCTGGCAATATCCTTTATTTCCTCAGAGAGTGCTTCATAAGCTCCAAGTTGATTGACAAACAAATTCCAAGCTTCGTTTTTCAAAAGAGGCTCTACTTTGAAGGGCTGGCACTTCATTCTTCTACACAAATCTAATTTCCGAGTAGTTATAAGCAACTTGCACCTACTCTCATCTACGGGAACTCCAACCATTTCCATTGGAACATGCTCCCAAACATCATCGAGTATGAGCATGAATCCCTTTCTAAGTGATCTGAAAAACTTGGAAAGTTTAGCTGCCCTCTTCTTCTCGTCTTGAATTTTTTTCAGCTCAAGATCAAGCTTTAACGTTTTAGCAATTTCACTCTGCAACTTGTAGATGCTGGTGTCTCGTGATACAGTGACCCAAAAAACATGGCCAAGGGCTTTTGAAGATGTTAGGATTCGATTGTGGATGTGCATTGCCAAGGTTGTCTTGCCCACTCCACCCATTCCATAGATACCGATCCTTACAAGACCAACTGCCATTAAGCAGTTGCAAATTTCATCTAGCACCATGGAGGGTGTAAGTCCTTCCAATTTCATTGGGACCAACTGTATTCCTTCTGGCTCAAGATCATCAAGGACGAGGCCATGGGGAAACTCGGACTGCTTGAAAAGCAGTTCAACATCTTCTTCCAGATTCCCAATCTGGCTTCGTAAGTTCATACTTGTAATGAAATTAGCTAATTTGAGTTGCTCTTCTAAGCCCTGGACCTCATCCACTTTCCTGTGCACATTTCTCAACCATTCCTCAACCTCTCTCTTCCGTTTCTTTTGCTTCTGGCACTCCTCATTCTCTACTTGTTCACGGATATCATCTGCTCGCCTGGCCAGTCTCAGCACTTTGTCCCTCACAGCCTGCAACTTGTTATCTTGGCAGTAGAAGTCATTGATTTTGAGAATCTTCATATTGATCCCTAAGACCAAAATAACGAGGAAGACATGTTCAGACTTCAGATTAGATGATGCAGAATCTCAAATACAAACCTGACCACTCATTAAACAAACAACCCCCTCTTCTTCAATTTCGAGCTTTAGGATCTGACTCTACATGGAAATGACTGGTTTTTGAACCCTAATATAAAGTTTTAACTATTTCAGATGGAATCGCAATTAAAGCTGATGCCTGCGTTAGATTAATATCGACCAAAACTAAGCAAAAGCAACTAGAATTGAGCTTTGCATAAATTTCATCAGCTTAATTTGCATTCGTATCTACTAAAACTAAGCAAAATGAACTCGAATTGAACTACATTAGAGTTGTTAATCCATCAATTTCATCAGCTTGTTGACAGATAATGAGATTATACAAGAATTGAAGCCAAGTGAATATTGAACTTACACAAACATTAGTGTTTGTATGCAGATTCGGAAACTTCAGATCTTCATTGAAGATGTCGATTTGAGATGGTTCATCACGTAAATCTTTGCGGCGAGCAAGAATCAATAGTCAGACTGGGCAAACCGAAGGTTCCCCTCCGAACCATCCATTGTGGATACTGATTTCCTGATTGTGTGCTTCGTCAACTGTAAACGCCGATGGCGTTGACTGATGATAGGACCGTTCACACTATGGAACAGGGATTTTGGGTTGATAAAACGTTATAGCTTTTATATTTCAGTTTGGGCCTCGGCCTGCTAGAGTGTGTTGGGCTTCAGCCCATTCACGTTTTATTTCAGGTTTGGTTTCCTGTGCGAATGAAAATCACATTTCCAATCCCTCAACCCCCATCTCTTGGTCATCTTCGAATCAACTCTTCTACTCCTCGTAGTTGATATCTAGACCCAAGGTGCCTAGTTTCGATTTCTGTTTCGAACTCCTAGCTGGGATCTATCGTTCGTGTCTTCGATTGACAGAATTCCCGTCTCATGCCGCTTTTGATCTAGTAATTCACCTGCAAGCAATCCTGATTCATTCTGGTTTTAGGCGTTTGTTGAGTGGATTTTTGGCTTTTGCTACTTATTTGTTGAAGGAATCGATCAATGGGGAAGGAAGCTAATGCTGTTTCCGCTATGGAAATTGATGATCAGAAGTCCAACTCTTCGGATCCTACAAACCCCAAATTTTCTATCAATGGTACCTCTCTCTCTCTTTCCCTCTCGTCAATTGAATTGTGTTTGATATGCATCTTGTATTAAGTCTCAAATTGATCTCAATCCTTTTGAATTGGGGTTCAAATACAGTGTTGCAGCTATTGAAATCTGCTCAAATGCAGCATGGATTGAGACATGGGGACTATACGCGCTACAGGTTCATATAGTTCTCTATTCACCCCAAATAAAATCTGCGGTTGAGTTTTTATTTTTTTTAATGCTTCAAATGTAGTGTAGCTTCTAAGGAAAATTTTGTCAGCAGTATAGTCCGTCAGCGGGATTGCACTGCACCCATATGATTGAATTCTTGTCGATATGGAACCATGGCCTAGAGGGGGAACAGAGAAAGAGGGATTTGCCTCCTATATAGAAAGCATCATTTGAATTTTCGGATCTATTGTTGCTTGCATTGGAAGAACCCTAAAAAATCCCTTAATCTCAAAATGAATTTATAAACAGCTATTGGTTATCTGATATCGATATACTTGTACCAAACAGGCCCATAATCTTTTAACCTGCATGTTTGCATACTTTCTCTGGATTTCTTGATACAAATGCCACTGGACGGCTTGATGCTTTATAGCTGATAAGAAATTCTCCTATTCATTTTAAATTTAAGATTAGTAGTTTTCTGTTTCATTGGATGACTGGATTTTATAACCAATTGGTACTTGCTACTGATTGCTTTGATTTCCAGGAAATATTGCACAGCTCGATTGAGGAGGTTGTATAAGTCCTTAAAGTTCACTCATGGTCGTGGCAGATACAGCCGTCGAGTCATTTCCGAAAATTCTGTGACAGATGTTAGGTGGGCGTGCATTCCCTCGTGGTCTTTATCTTGTATGAGATGGGTTCAAATTTAACAAGTTTATTGGATTACTATGTTTATCCCCTCCTTTGGGCTAGTTTTCTCGCCCCTTTTTTGCACTGCTATGTTCTGAATTAATATTTTGGGTGAAAATAGATACCTCCACATACTTCTATATACAGCTGAAAGAGCATGGAGCCATGCAATGGAGAAAAGACAGTTGCCTGATGGCCCCAACAGAAGCCAGCGCATCTATCTACTTGGCAGGCTACGGAAGGCAGTAAAATGGGCCAGTCTTTTTGCCCAGCTGTGTTCAGTTAAGGGAGATTCTAGAACATCTTTGGAGGCTGAGGTTGGTGTTGCCATATAATATTGCTGTTGCGTTTGCTTGTAATTTCCGAAGTTCACTCATAGCGTGTTTATTCTCTTTGTCCCAAATTCCAGATTTTCTTCTAGATGAATACAGTAGCTAATATGTAGTGAAAGGGAGCTATTGCTATCTGAATGCTCGCATGCTTATTTTTTTGTTCATCTGGTTCTATTTACACACACCAAGCTAAACTAATTTTACCTCTTTCCATCAAACTGAAAAGAGTAATCACTATTTTCTTAAGAATTTGAATTCTACTGTTAGCATTGATAAAGATGTCTATCTATAGAAGAGGGAAAGTGTACAAATTGACATGAATATTGATAGCTATACAGCTTATACGTATACCCGTGATCCATTGTCAGGCCTATGCATCTTACATGAAGGGTACCTTATTGTTTGAACAAGATCAGAACTGGGACACCGCAGTAAGAAACTTTAAGAGTGCAAGGTACATCCCTCCTCTGCATCAATTTAACTTTCTTGTCTCTACTAGCAGAATATTCTCACATGTAAGTGAGAACAGTGCTACAGAAGAACGTTGAATCAAAATATGAGCAATTATATGGGTTTGGGGTTTCATGATGGTAGTAACTTATGGCTTATATTACAGAGCTGTTTATGATGAACTTGGGAAATATGGAGACCTGGAAAATCAGGTTTTATGCCGTGAACGTGTTGAAGAGCTAGAGCCAAGTATCAGATATTGCTTACACAAAATTAGCAAGTCGAACTTACAGGCTTCAGAATTACTACAGATCGGTGAGATGGAAGGTCCAGCTATGGACCTTTTCAAATCTAAATTAGAGGTGAGTATTGATATCTGGTACAAGTGAACAATTGATGAAAATTGCTTCAGAAGAATACTTTATCTCCTTGTTTGAACTCTTTGTGCAAAAGTTAATTAACCTGGAGAACTTGGTATTTTCCATGTGTTCCCAAGTTGCGTAAATTATTTGTAAAATGTTTCAGTACATGCAAAGATCATGTTATTTGTCTAATATATGCTTTTCATGTTTCTAGCACAAATTTTTTTACTAACAAGTTTCTGGTATGCAGGCTGTCATGGCTGAGGCAAGGTCTCAACAAGCTGCTTCATTGACAGAGTTCCATTGGCTCGGTCACAATTTTCCCATTTCCAATGCCAAGACCAGGGTTTCTATAATTAAAGGTCTGTCATTGCATATCAGATAAATTAATACATAAATCATGCTCTTATATTGACATGACATATGTTACTACAAAAATAAACAATCAACCTGTATTCTTTTTATATGCTTATTTACTTACCGTGGACAAGAGTCAAGTTGTGAAAACTCTGGTCATGAAGAACCTGCCATATTAATGTTCTTCTCAAATATCTTTTTTATGTAACCTTATGAACATCAGCGAATTAGCATGCATATATAGCTTTCTAAATTCCACCGTGATGTGATATGATTTCTAGTCTTACTAAGCTTACAGTTGCAAAAATATTTAATTTCGCAATCTCCATGTATCAAAAGATTCAAAACCCTCATAGGTAGGTGACAATTGAATTTTGATGAATATTGTTGGAAGTTGATTGACAAGATCTATTTATGGCTAGCATTAAGGTTTGACCTTGTGAAATAGTAAAGGTATGGTTGGTAGTATCACCACAGTGAAGGTGGCAAAAGAATATTTAAAAACAGCTCCAAATGATTTTACACCATTAATATTACAATGGAGATTCTGTTATGAGATAAGATCTAGTTTAGAGCAGTATTCAATGATTCTTGTCTGGATTTGGATGAAGTTGATCATTCTATCCCTCCCCATATTAGAAGACAAATAACTTCATGAAGCTTGTTAACTTTACAATGCTTTGAACTTCATCTACTAATTTCTCCTCCTTTATGATATGATCGGCAACCTTGCAAGTAGAAGAAGAAGAGTGTGGTGTAATTTTGTTTCTTTGCCAAGGTTCAGTAGTTTTTATTCCAATACTTGCATGTAATGCCTCCTGTTCTTCATTCCAACAATTATTAGGTGCTTTCTCTAGCCTCTGCCTAACAATCTACCAAGATTGCCTCTTCATCCTCATACATGGTAGATTGGTTATTCAAAGATGTTCACATCATATATTTGGCGTTTGTGCATTTACATGGTGGATTGGTGATTACTTGAATTGAGAGTGGATTTTACAAGTTCAGAGAGAAATTTGTGATGCTTTTTAGTGATAATTTCTGATAGACCTAAAATGTGGCAAAGGTCTATCTAAGAGCAGTCATACCCAAACACACAGAAATCCAGGTAAATGGTGAGGTCAATACTCTTTGTGTTGTTTTTGTTGCTCCCACCAAGGCAGATACTCGTGGCCACAAGACAAGATAACTCTATCAACTCTCTAAACAGGCAAATTCATGGATAACTGACCAAGACTCCATGCCTTATTTGTACTAGTAATTCCCCTTCTTCTGGCTTATCCTAGAAGATTCTAATCTAACTGCCCATCTGGATCAATTTATCTGTCACTGTGAATCTAATTTAAATATCAGTATGGGATTGTCTGACGATATCGTTTTCCATATGGCTTTTTTTTGTCTTAGTTATTCATTGTGTCTAAAGGTTTTTCATTTCCATCCAATGCATACCAGCTCAGGAATTAGAGAAGGATCTGCACAGCCCCACTGTGGAGTCACTTCCTGCTGATAAAAGACTTGCTATGTTTGATAAGATTTTTACAGCTTACAATGAGGCAAGGAGCTGCATTCGCAATGAATTGGTACAACACTAGACTTGCTAATATATCGGGTTTTTAGCATGTTGCCTTCTCATTATTCAAAAGATTTTTTTTGAAAAAAAATATGCTTTAGCTCCTATGATTTATGCATTTAAATCTAGGGTTATCTTTACTGTGTAGGTGACAGCAGGAAGTAATGAAAAACTTAAAGATGATTTGAATGGACTTGACAAAGCTGTGTGGGCTGTCTTGGACCAACGCACAATAGAGCGAAACCAGCTTTTGGTTAGCATAGCAAAGAGCAAATTCAATAGGCAACGTGATGACAAAAATGAAAAAGCAACGAAGCCTGAAGAACTCGTTCGCCTGTACGATCTTCTATTGCAAGTAAGAAATCTGAAACACGTCTTTCTTTATATGAGGAGATGAATTACTGTGCTGAGGATGCAATAAAATTTTGATGCATTTCAGTGTAATTATTTTGATGATAATAACTTCATATTATTTCTTTTCACAGAATGTAGATCATCTATCTGATTTAGTTACTTCCGGGAGAGATAGGAAACCAGAAGAGATCGCGTTTGCTGCAGAATGTGCTGTTAAAAGATCGGTTTTCCGGGCAGAGAGGTAGTGTCCAGATATTGTTTTTCTTTCTTCTTCTTTTTGTGTTTTGGGGCGTGGGTTTAAAGCCCACTTTTCCCATTGTTGGTAATGCGTTATTGCTAATCATGATGTCTGTACAGTAACAAATGTCGAAGGATGCTGAAGGTCAATGTAGTTTTGTGGGTTGATAATATCACTGATTGCCTTTCCCTCTTCATTTTTAGGTGCTTTTATTTGGCCAAGTCGTACAGCTTGGTTGAAGAGAGGGCCAAAGCTTACTTGTTGTACTCTCATGCTCTTTCCCTTGCTGACAATGCTGTGAAAGAACTGAAGAGCTTGGCTAACTCGGACCAGGTTAGTATGCTAATCTGGTTTCTTATGCTAATGGGGCTCTACTGCTTTCTTTTCTACACATTGCTTTGTAGAACTTGGCATGCGTAAATTGCATCGATTGCTTGACAGAATGCTGTGGTAAAATCTCCCTTCACCAGAACACAGACACAATTATCAAATAGATACTCACCTTGGAACTTGGAAATTTCTTTTCTTTAACAGGTGATGATGGAGGAGTTGAATGTGCTGCGTCACAACTGTAGATCAAACATCTGTATAGAACATGCAACCGGGATAATGGAGAAGAAAGAACAAGAAGATCCAGCTAAGATTTCGGAGCAGATTTCTAATATATCCCTAAATGGATCTAAAAAGAAGGTACTATTTGCCTACGTGATCTCTAGAACTCTCTCTACCCATGTCTTTTTTATCACAATTGCATTGGGATTGAATGCCTTGTATTGATGAATTGAGCAGGAGAAATCGCTGGTCGAGAAACTAGATGTATATGAGCCAGCCGTAGGGGTTTCAAATACAAAAGCGCCTCCATCCATCACCGCCTTTCCACCTGAGTACCAGGCAATGCCGAGGAATCCTATTGTGTTGGACCTTGCTTACAACTTCATTGACTTCCCTTCTCTGGCGAATAGAATGAAGAAAGACAAGAAGGGTTTGCTTAGCAGGCTCTGGGGATGAGCTGTTGTGTTGTGTTGGTCCCTGGTTGGTCATTTCAAGGGATTTTTCACCTTTAGGACTTTGAAAGAAAAAACATCTTACTCCCTTTTATTTTTCAACTGTTGGCGCTGAAAGAGATCTTGTTTTTTTATCTTTTATTTCCTTTGCTGATCTCCCCCTGGAATGGATTAGGGTTTTTCTTGTGAAAGAAGTTTTGCAACTAGTTAATTTCATAATAGTTTCATTATTTATGTGGTAAATCAAACTGCAACATTTGAGGATTTTTCCTCTGTTCAATGACAAAAATTCACAATAATAGGGGTGTGTATGGTTACCGGCTTATTTTTTTAACAGTTAAAAATTGGAGGTTTTTATTTTATGTGATTGATGGTTTGTTAGTTGTAGTTTTCAATAAAATAAAAAAAGAGGGTAATAATTGAGGGTAAAATAGTACATTTGTTAATTGTCTTAAAACTTGTGAAATAAGTTAAAATGACAAGTTTTGCCGAACGGAGGGAGTAGATTTTAGTTTATTTGGGGGTTTATTTAAGAAGTTACTTTTGATAGCTTTTTGTGAGTTTATGTGGTTTATTTTATTTGAAAATACCATAATACCCTTAATAACCACCATATAAACTCCACTTTTTACAAATAAACTGTTTTTCGTCCCATACGGAGTTTATATTTTTTCTTCGTCCCATACGAACCCTATGTGTTCTCTTTCTCTGAGAAGTTGTTTAATTTGTAGTTAAACTCGTCAAGAAGTGAAAATTTCTTGGATTGGATGGTAACTAATTGATCGATATAATGTGGATTGATGGCTCGGAACTCGATATTTAATATGGAGTAATAACATTGACAATAATAGGTGTTCTAGCTAGTATTTTTTCATATTAAAAAAAGTTTAAAGTATTTTATTTATCTATTAAAAATAATAATATAATTATTTAAAATTTTGATATTATCAAAATTTTGAACTTGTCAATTCTAAAGATAAAATATATACTTTTTAAAAAGTTATTTATAAATTTAATTTTTTTTTACTTAAACCAAGCCAACTTAATTAAGTTTTCCAGTTTTGGAAAGTGAACTTAAAACAATTAAACAAATCTTTGGCTTGACTATTGTAGAGTAGACTATAATTTAAAGATACCATAGTTTTCCAATAGCACATTGATTATTTGATTATTTTAACAGCTTAAAAAAAATTAATATAATAAGGCGGCCTTTTTATTTATCTTTATAAATATTTATTTAAGTAAATAAAATTACATCCTTTTTATTGGCCTCCGTAGCCCCGCCCGTACTCGTAGCCCTTTCTCTCTCCAAATCGCGTGTTTCTCTCTCCTCTCCCCCGTTCTGTTCTGTTTTCTCCGTCTCCCTCAACGAAATCCCTCATCTCCAAACTGCTATCCTCCCGAGCCTGTACCTTAACCGTTACACTTCCTTCCATGAATGTCACCTTCGAATCCGATCTGTCAAACCCTAGAATTCCCCTAAATTCTACCGCCGTGGAAGCGTCTCCTTCAAATCCCTAATTCTCGGCTCTCTCCAACGGGATGTCCGAAGATCCGTACCCCGATCACAGCCTATGTGGATTCCTGTGCACCGTCCTCAGAGCCCCGCCGGATTTTCGCCCCGATTCCAAGTCCATTGAGCTCGGCACTCGCTGCGGAACGTTCTCTGATGGAATTCCCCTCGGTCTTCGATCTGAATCCGGCGTTGTTCTCGTTCCGAATGAGGCGGAAATCGGTGGTGACGGAATCGGTGGAAATGGAGTGGTCGAGGGAAGAGAGGATGAGGCGTCCAAGAAGAAGAAGAGAAAGAAGAATGTGAAGGGGATGGAGATGCAGAGGAGGAGTAAGGGAGGGATCGGCCATGGAAGTGTGAGTGTGGTTCACCAATTGCATGTTTTGGTGACGCATAAGTGTTTGAAGATTGTAGCGAGGGTTGTCAGGGTTGTAATCGGCGAAAACGAGAGTGAGTTTTGGGCTGTGGTGTTGGTTGATGTCTACCTGCCGACTACGTTGTGGAGTGGCTGGCAGTTTCCAAAGTATTCGTCAACAGCTGCAGCTGTGTTTCGCCATTTGAGGTTTGTTTCCATTCTATATAATGTATTTTTTCGTCGTTCTGTCTTTGAAATTTGATTAGAAGTGCATTTGTACGTTGAGATTTTGAAGTTGAAATAGTGGATTTTGCACATGAAACTAAGATGATTTTCCTCTTCCACTGATTTGTAAGGAAATTTAGCTGTAAGTTAGGGAACAGGAATATAAACAGGTCTTGTTGATTGTACTGGATATTTAGAAACTTAAACTACAAGGACAATCATATTTCAAATCACATGTAGCAGTTAGATACTTGAACCACAGGTTACCAAGTTACAAAGAAGTAAGATGATTTCCCTCTTCCACTGATTTGTTAAGAAATTTAGCTGTAAATTTGGGAACAGGAATATAAACAGGTCTTGTTGATTGCTAGATATTTAGAAAGTTCAGGCAACACATGTAGAAGTTAGATACATGAACTACGTAATTGATTTCACTGGTTTGAGCTCTTTTTCTTCACTGAAATTGATTTGGTAGAGTGCTGATTTGATATGATTAATGTGTGGACGGACACAGAGAACTTTAATAGCTTTCTAGATCAACAAATTGCCATAAACTCTGTTGATTATGTGAATGCTTCTGTGAAAAAATGTCGTGGATTGGAATTTTTGTATACTCTAGTAATTCAAACAATTTTCTGCAGCTGTGACTGGGGAAAGAGAAAGTTAATTATGGATGGAAATCAGGAGCCTTATGAAAATGTTGGTGAAGATGGTAGATATCTCTGGAATACAGGTGCCTGTCATGTTCTTGGATGTAAGCAACATTGTTCCACTACAGATTCGTCCAAGAGAAAGCTATTTGATCTCCATGAGGTCTTTAAGAGCTTGCCCAGCTTGTTACACAAGGAAAAGGCTATATTCTCAAGAATTATGCCTAATATCCCTGATTCTACTATTGGAATTTGGGATCTATCTGATGATATTTTGGTCAACATTCTTGCTTCACTTAGTCCACTGGACCTTGTCCGTGTTTCTGCTACCTGTCGGCATTTGAGGTCCTTATCTGCTTCAATCATGCCTTGTGTAAAGCTTAAACTATTTCCTCATCAGCAAGCTGCTGTAGAGTGGATGCTAAGGCGTGAGCAGAATACTGATTTAATACCACATCCTTTGTACTCAGAGTTTTCCACTGAAGATGGGTTTGTTTTCTATCTTAATATGGTGTCTGGTGAAATAATAACTGAAGCAAGACCCACAATCAAAGATTTTCGCGGGGGAATGTTTTGCGATGAACCTGGTTTAGGTAACATTGCAACTGCTGCTTTTTCCTTTATTTTCACTTTCCTGATTGATAAACAAATTTACCTATTCTTTTAAACTTTTTGATAGGTAAAACAGTAACTGCCCTTTCACTTATTTTGAAGACTCAAGGAACAGTGGCTGACCCACTAGATGGTGTACAGGTGGTCTGGTGCACACATAATAGCTATCAGAAGTGTGGCTATTATGAGTGCAAGGATAGAGATCCTGTTGGATCTTCTGCCTCGGCTGGAAAGCGGTCTGTAGGTCCGAATGATAGGAAGACTCTATTTTCTATGGATGAACTTACTCCTACAAATCATTCAAAATGGAGCACGCCAAAAAGTGATAAAAATGTTTTGGAAATTTCTACTTGCAATGGAAAGGAACCCACAACATCTGCTAAACCTCTGGGACGTGTACTTCGGTTTACCAGAAGTCTGAGCCGCGTTAAGAAAAATCTCTTCTTTAGGGATGAAGATATATCATGGCATCCTGAAGCGGAATTGTCTAATGGACAACGTACAGCTAAAAGGAAGTCTTCGTCAAGCAGTAAAGATAATTCTTCTATGGAAAAGGAAGATAAAAGCCTTTCGGAGTGGTTATCAACCAGAAAGAAGCAGAGACAAGATTCTGAAGATCATGTCCTCAGTGAAACTTGGGTCCAGTGTGATGCTTGTCAAAAGTGGAGGAGACTTTCTGATGGCACTCTGGTGCATTCTGGAGAAGTGTGGTTCTGCAGTATGAATACAGATCCCTTATATCAGATGTGTACCGCTCCAGAGGAATCTTGGGACCGTCGTAGCTCTATTACATATTTTCCTGGATTCTGTGACAGAACTTCAGAAGGACTAGCACAGAATGTATCATTCTTTTCAAGTGTTCTCAAGGAGAAGTATTCATTACTTAACTGTCAAACAAGGAAGGCTTTAACTTGGCTTGCTAAACTCACCCCGGAGAAGCTTTCAGAAATGGGAACATGTGGATTGGTTCGTTCTGCTTTGTTATCCAGCAGAAATTCTCTTGCTTTCCAAAAAATATTTAGTGCTTTTGGTCTGGAGAAGAAGGTTGACAAGGGTGTGGTAAGGTGGTTTTACCCACCAGCTGTAAAAAACTTGGTCTTTGACTTGGCTGCTCTAAGGTTGGCTCTTTGTGAACCACTAGATTCATTTAGAATGTATTTGTCAAGAGCAACACTAATTGTTGTACCATCAAACTTAGTTGATCATTGGAAAAGCCAGATGAAAAAGCATGTCAGACCTGGGCAACTGCGGGTTTTTGTCTGGACTGATTATAAAAAGCCCGCTGCACACAGTTTGGCTTGGGACTATGATGTGGTAATCACTACCATTTCTCGATTAAGTGCAGAATGGGGTACCCATAAGAAGAGTGTACTGAGACAAGTGCATTGGCGTAGAGTTATGTTAGATGAAGGACACACCCTTGGCTCTAGCCTTAGCTTGACGAACAAACTACAGATGGCCATTTCATTAGTTGCTTCCAGTCGCTGGTTATTAACAGGAACACCTACACCGAATACTCCCAACAGTCAATTGTCTCATCTTCAACCCATGCTAAAGTTTCTACATGAGGAAGCTTATGGACACAATCAAAAGTCATGGGAAGCTGGCATTATTAAACCTTTTGAGGCTGAGATGGAGGAAGGCCGGTCACGGTTGTTGCAGTTACTGAGCAGGTGTATGATAAGTGCAAGGAAGTCTGACATGCAGTGTATACCTCCATGTATGAAGAAAACAACATATCTTGATTTCACAGAGGAGCATGCTAAATCTTACAATGAACTTGTGGTGACTGTTCGTCGCAATATTCTGTTGGCTGATTGGAATGATCCATCCCATGTTGAAAGTTTGCTGAACCATAAGCAATGGAAGTTTAGGGCTAACACTATAAAAAATGTCAGGCTTTCGTGTTGTGTGGCCGGGCATATTAAGGTAACAGATGCTGGTCATGATATCCAGGACACGATGGATATGTTAGTGCAAGATGGCTTGGATCCTCTCTCAGAGGAGTATGCTTATATAAGATATAGCTTAATGTATGGTGTCAATTGCCAGAGGTAAACTTTACATTATTTATGCTTAATATGTCATGACTGAAAATTCTGGCATGTAAATTACTGATAATTGCTTTCTGTCAGATGCAACCAAGGGTGCCGTTTGCCAATTATTACTCCATGTAGGCATCTTCTATGCCTTGACTGTGTTGCCCTTGACAGTGAAAAATGTACTCTGCTTGGCTGTGGTAACTCATATGAGATGCAGAGCCCAGAAATACTAACTCGGCCTGAAAATCCTCACCCGAAGTGGCCTGTTCCCAAAGATCTAATTGAGTTACAACCTTCCTATAAACAGGTAGGTCTCCTATACATCTCCTTTTTCTTCTTTTATTGTAGTCTAATCCTCAGAAAAGTGATCATTGTTGCCATTACAGGACAATTGGGATCCAGATTGGCAATCAACATCTAGCAGTAAAGCTGCATATGTTATTCAAAGGCTGAAAGCAATTCAGGATATTAATAAGCAATCAGCTTGTTCAATGAGAGATGACAATGGTGTGGTCATTGGTTTTGCTTCAACGTCCAATGATATCCGTGAATATTCATCTTTACAGAAGACGACCTTCTGGAGAGTGAACAATGATTCTGGTGATGCTCCGGTACAAAAAGTCCTGATATTTTCTCAGTTTCTTGAGCATATACATGTCATTGAACAGCAGGTATTATAACCAACCACATTGCTACTATCATCAAATCACGAAGTTCGGGATTGTATTGACCCTTATTTGTTCTGCATTTGGCAGCTAGCATTAGCCGGTATACGATATGTTGGAATGTATAGCCCCATGCAAATCAGTGAAAAGGTATTTTGTTGGTCACTTTATATTTTTCCTTCATTTAAAGGTGTTATAATCTGATATATTTTTTATTGATCTTTTTCTGTCAGATGAAGTCATTGTCCACTTATCAGCTAGATGCAGATTGCATGGTCCTTGTGATGGATGGAACTGCTGCACTTGGTCTTGACTTGAGCTTTGTTTCACACGTGTTCTTAATGGAACCAATCTGGGACAGAAGGTAAATGATTTCCCTTTGCTGGAGGATTTTGTTCTCAACGTCCTTGATTGTTTCCTTGTGATGAATTGCTGGTTCTTTTTCTCTTTTACTACTAACGTTTTTCACAGCTATAAATAACTGGCAATGGAAATGGCTGCATTAGCGGGGGTCTGGTGATGCAGAATGTCTGTTTCTACATCTTTCAATGTGTGCTTTTTGGTGAACAAACTGTCTGTAAATTATGCTTTTGGGGATAATATAGTTTGAAATACAGAAGTGAAAAATGCTGCTTAGCCTTACCATTCTATAGCCACTTTGGTTCATTGGGATCAGGAGAAAAGAAAAGAAAGAACTTCCCTTGTTTGGTAAAATGTAACACATGGGATTTTCGGCTGAAGTGAAACACTAGTGAAAGAAATTTTCCATTATAAGATATTGATTCCTTTCTTCTCAATTATATCGGAATGATTGGCACTGTAAACTTAAATATTTTCCCATCTTACCTTTAATCAATCAATCAATCATTCCTTCTTTTTTTAATTGTGATTGGTGAACTTGTTCATGATTCTACTTGTTAAAATTAATGAAATGATCCAATATCATTATCCTCCTCCCCCCACCCCACCCACCCACAATTGAAGATAACTATTTTCTTTACCTCCCCTTTCTCTTTCCATCTCATTCCCTTGTCTTTTTTATCTTTTGATTGGTAAGTCACTATGTATGGAAATAGGGTCTTTGAGTAACTCCTTTTTTTCTTTTTTTCTTTTTTGACGTGGGACAGCATGGAGGAACAAGTGATAAGTCGTGCTCACAGGATGGGAGCTACACGCCCAATTCATGTGGAAACGTTGGCTATGCTTGGTACAATTGAAGAACAGATGTTGGAATTTTTGGAGGTGCGAAACTATTCTTTTGCTCCAAGATGGGTTGCTCAAGAACTTTGGCCTTTTATTGTTTACAAGTTTGTTTTCCTGTGTGTATCAATGAAAGTCAAGGATTTGGTTAATTGTTATTTGTCTGGTATTTGAAACGGTGTCTTAGTTTAATTTTGTTTTGAGACTCAATGCATCCATCCATAACTTGCCTGTTTTTTCCTTAAATGGGGATAGTTGCCTTGCCGTAGTTTGTCATCAATGATTCCCCTTTTATATTTTCTGAATTTCTGTTCTGTAAAATATGCTGATGTATGTTTTACTATCTTCTGCATTCTAACCTTGATGACCTTCATTACTCCTCATTCCTAAATGTAATATCCTTTGTTATTTTCCAGAATGCTGCTGAGCATCGGAAATTGTTGAAGGAAGAAAATGGAATGCCTGAACCTAATGGTGCCCGAGCACCCAGGTCTTTGCATGATTTTGCCGAGAGAAATTACTTGGCTCGTCTAAGTTCTGTACGAACACTTTCAAAGTTGCCTTGAAGGTAAGCAGCTCTTTAGATATTTTATTTCCCTTTGTTGCACAGTTGCACTCTACCTTGAGGTTCTTTATTATCGAAGAAAGAGAATGCAAATAACTGAATAAGCAGCCTGATATGTTAATCCTGCAAAAGTGACTCAAGGTTGTTCTGTAAATGACATAAAGAAAGGTGATCAAATCAGTATATTTATTAAAAGATTTCTACTAAATCGAACTTCATAACCTATTAGTTTGCATTAGTATCTTAGATTCCTGCTTTGTTTTTTTCCCCTCACCTCCACAACTCCCACATGTTTATCAAAGTATGGGTATCAGTTCAATTTTACCGTCATGTATACTCATTTTAAAAACAATTAAGATGATATCATAAAATTCTCATAAGAAATACACTGTTTATTTCCCCCTTTCCTCTCATGATTACGAACTGATATCTATATCAATTAATGTATTTGGGTTTCTACGTATTGTAAATTGTGTTTCTTTATCCTTTCAATTTATTAATTATTCCGATTGTTAATTGTATTTCATGTTTTGATGAATGTATGTGACATGATTGTTAAACTAGATAGTACAATTTAGATCATGTGCTAGCGGCCAGCATTCTTTGGGCAAAATCTATTCATAATCTTCAAATTTTGGGAAGAAACATGCCAAACTGTTTCCTTCCAAGTGTGATATGGTTCTTTTCTTGCTTACTTAACACGTCCAACCCAAACTTGCTTAAATTGATGCTGAGAAGTCCTTGTGAGTAAACATCCAGATCATAAATCAAATTATGGTTATAATTTACTGGATTGTCCTCAATTTGTATGAACTGATAAGCATAAGTTATTGTGCTTACATTTACATATTGAGTAATTTCTTTGGTAATCTTTATTGGTCCTCATTTTGACTTAAAGGGTCTTACTCTACTTTGGTCTATCTGAAAATGTGTAGTGTCACAGATGGAGCTGAAGCTATTTGCTGTAAACTCTTGGCATTTGCTTTGTCCCTCTCCCATAAAGACGGTTGTATGCAAATTACCAGGACACATTCTTTAGACCAGGTTTGGTATTTTTTTAATGGATTTTGGTGACACAAATTGGTAGAATTTTGAGGCAAATGAGATGGAAGGTAGATTAGGGAGGAAATAACAAGTTATCTGATGGAAGATGGACATTGAAAACTCCACAGTTTGGGGCATGATCCATCTTCAAACTTACATTGGTAGGGCATAAAAGCGCTTCATTATCTAGAAATTTCTAACTTTTGTATATAGTTTGCTTGGCTGAATTTGCAGAATCCACAAGGTTTTGGTTACGACTATTGATGATTACCCGATTTTGTCTGTCTTGTAACCATAGATACCTATTCTACAGTTTAATTCGAACTTTCATATACTATTGGGTTATGATAATATTGGCTATTCAAGGTTTCCGAATTTTTAGCCGTACACGAAGTTGAAAAATGATACAATTCTCCAATGCAAACATTGTCAAGATTATAATAAACACAGATTATGCAAACAAGGAGCAAATAGTCACTTTGTTAATCGCCCTTGGATCATCCATCAAGTGTTGCGAAAAGTCTGAAAACTGATGCATATCTCGATTGTAAGTGATAGACAAAGTGACAAACATGATTTTTATGTGCAAACTTGTATCTTGATATCAATGTATAGATTCCAAACGAGTCCTTAATAAATAAATAAATATATATATATATATATATATATATATATATATATATATATATATATATATATATATATATAAAACGTTTAGAATCGATTTAATGTAGTATTGCAAGTTCACCAAGGTAACTAGTACTAAAACTCATGTCACCACAAAAGAATATAAAAGCAACTATTATAATATATGAGTCAGCTCGACCCGAATGGTTAATGTTATACATAATAATCAAATCTCGAAATAGCTCAAACCCGATTGACCATATCAGATCTAACATTAGTCCAGACTCAAAATGATCCAAATTGAAAATTATTTGACCACCCACCTAACTACCTGACCTTTTGATTGCCATTTTCCGTTTTACATAAGGCCCTGGTATTATTGTCTTATAAATTTTGTACATTGGCTTTTGCCACCTATTTATATATTTACCTTTTTCAGACATTTTTAGGACATTAATTGACTTAAATTTACCTACATATAATAATTTTATTTAAATCACTAATTACTTGTTTCCTGAGCTGGGCCATCCAATCGAGTTTGGACTTTGGTGGCAATGTACAAATATAAAAATGAGGTATTGTAGCTAATCGCTCTTATAAAATAGTATTCTTTTATATAAATACAAAATTATATTTTGTAATAATTCTATTATATTAAAATTGTTAAGTAAGCAAATGCTCAAATTCTTAAAATACCAAATTAGTTTTCACAACTTAAATTTTTTTTCCCAACTAGAAGATTCATTTCTGATACTTATACACTTAAAATTTTATATTTATGTCATAAATCTTATGATAAAATATTCTTACTATGGTATTAATAAGCAACTGCTCGAATTTGTATATAGTAAAATATTTATCATTATTGAAAAAGTAAACATTTTGAATATAATTAGATTATTTATCTTAATTTTATTTAATAAATACTAAAAATCGGAAATAATGTGAATTCAAGCACTACACTAATTCAATGTACACCATTATGTACATTTAATTCATACATATCCCCATATACATTCCTACCAAACCCTAACTTTGAAACCCAATCAACATATATATAAGACTCCAAACAACATCAAAAGAAAACACTCACCAATTCAAAAAAACCCACCCACAATGTATAGCCCTAAAGGCACCCTAGTCCTAATCATGGCTCTTCTCGTGTTCGGGTCCATCGTTCCTGGTTCCATCCAGATCCATTGGGGCTTCAAGCAACCGACGACGACGATCGAGATCGAGAACTATCTGGAAGCACAAGTCCACCTCTTTGTTCATTGCAAGGACAAAAATCACGACATCCCGGAAGCGAGAATCCCATACCAGCAATCGTTTCAATTTCAGGTGAAAAACGTAATTTGGCCGCGGAAGGCCGATTACTACTGCAGGTTCTTGTTCCTATCGAAGGTTCACTGGTTCGATATATATGTGCAAAATCGGGATCTCAAGCACTGTAAGCAGTCGTCGGGCAAATGTACTTGGAGGATCAAGGAGGCTGGGCCTTGCTTGATCGGCCCCGCTGCCAAATGTTATGACTGGAACAAAAACTAGCGGTTGCTAGTTTTTGTTGTGCTTATTTCGGTGTTTTCGTCGCGGTTTTGTTATGAATTCGATCAATAAAAAGATTAAAACGGTTTCGAAGTTTTGATTTATATGATATTGTGGTTTTTTTTGTTGTCGTTGTTGTTGTTGTATCGTGGTTTCGAAATCGAAACTTGACCTAACTTGAATAACCAAATCATTAGACATAACCCGAACCTAACTCGACCTTACCCGATTGCGAGGGCTTATGTTTATCTCAATTGTTTTATTGTTTCTACTTTTGCTCGTTGAGTTTGCTAGTGGTTCATTGTAGGACGGTTATTCGAGTCAAACGACTCGAGCTTAAAATTTGACTCGAACTTTAAAATGTGATAATACTCGGCTCGTTTAGTAAATGAACGAGATCGATCTGAGCTTTTTTTGAGCATTAAGCAACCCTATTTACTCAGAAGATAGTAATTTAACGGAAAATTTAAAAATTTCACAAAATTATAGCTTAAATTAAGCGAACCGAGCTTAAAAGTGTGCTCATACTCGGCTTGTTTAGAAAATGAACGAGCTCGAGTCAAGCTTTTATCGAGTCGATCTCGAGCCGAGCTCGAACTACTCGTCTCGGCTAATATAACACCGCTAGTTCATTGTTTGAAACTGGCATATGACGTACTGTAACTGAAATTCAGACGTTTGATGATTAATTGTTACCTATAAATGTGTGATATTGTTTACTTACATGTAAATGAAACTGAAAGGTGTGGTGATCACCTGTTTAGCAATAAATTGAGTATGTAACTGAAATACGAAAATTTATTACTCACATTGTACAATAAATTGAAATTATATTTACTTTCTTTTCTAATATTTTATTGAAATAAAAAAAAAAAAGGGCTGAATCTCACAATGTAGGTTGAAATTCAAAGCTAACTTATTTGTGAAAAAAAAACACGATATTTTTTTTTTTCTTTGATGACGAGAAACCCATCTTTAGCGTGGCTTGACCAAAGGAAAGGGGCGGAGGTAGGGATCGAACCCAGGACCTCTTTCCCACCCTCCTTACTCCTCACCACTAGGCCACCCCAACTAGGACAACACAATATTATAATAATTAATAGTCTTTCTAATCTATGCCGCAAGAATATAGGTTAAGAAACTCAATCGGAAAAGGTTCTTTATCAAACGCATAAGCAACCACAGAAAAACAATATATTTCTAGCATTTGCGCTTCCCTGTTCTTCCTCTTAATTGTAGTTACATCACCAAATTTGATGACGTTTCCAACAATATCTAAAAAAAAAATTAAAGTTTATAATTACACTGATATTATGAAATAAAATATTGTAGCCACATAATAACATAATTAATTAGGAAACAAATTAAGTAACTACATAAATACTCACCTATGCAAGAACCTTCTTCGATTTCTCCAGACAAAATTGGTTGAAATTCAACTAATTTCAATCCCTTAGACGAAATATCACCATCGGCAACTTGCACGCGTGTATTATTTGTAAATAATATTCTATTATTCATGAACCTCGTTCCTATCTGCCGAGATCCTTCCTTCGACGGTTTTTTCGAACGAAGACCAAAAATCGCAATTCGATAATCATGTAAAGCGAGAGATAGACCCATTCGTATGTCGATCAATTGATATTTTGATTAATTTCATTGATTTTAGGCTGTTTTCAATCAAAACAATTCGTCCGACAGATTTAGGTTTCGATTCGGGAAAAGAAAGTTTTGGGCCTTTTTGCAATGTGTTCGGAAAAAATGAAAATGACATGTGGCAATTTAGGTGAAATTATCTTGTCAATAGCCATTCCGACATCTTGCCTAAAGCCCTTATGATAAAATTATATTTATCTGGAAAAAAACCTAATCCCTTCTCCCATCTTCGATCCCCAAACTCCCAGTTCAGTGAAACCTCAACAATGGCGGAATTCAACCCATGGTGTTTCGAATTGGTTGTTCAACCGCTACTTACCGTTATTCATTCTCACGGATTCAACCTTTAATTTGGGTATCTTGGCCTCCCATGGTGTTTCGAATCGGGCTCCGTCATGGTGGAATTCAATGGCGGAGTTCAACCAGCATTCAACCAACCCTTTCGTCTCGCTCATGGTGTTCTGCACCTCCATCACCCCAACTGGGGCAACATGATATTATATTAATTAATAGTCTTTCTAATCTATGTCGCAAGAATATAGGTTAAGAAACTCAATCGGAAAAGGTTCTTTATCAAACGCATAAGCAACCACAGGAAAACAATATATTTCTCAGTTAAACTTTTTAACCTATGCCTCATGCCTCAATGACCATTTTAGTAAAGTAAAAAAGGACAGATCTCACTATGGACGTTTAAATTCAACACTAACATAGTAAGTAGTCGGGGTAAGGGTGCGTACAACTCGACTCCCCAAACCCTGCTTTAAGCGGGATATACTGGACACGTTGTTGACTGATATATACATAAGAAACAACTCAATGCGAAAATAAGAAACAATATTATTACTTTTAATAAATATCTAAATAATATTTGGTTATACATTTTACAATGGATTTAAAACACTAACCTATTTAAATATTTATAATTATAATTACATTATAATCATATTTTGTTGAGTAAGAATTTTTATTATTATTATTTACTCAAATGTTAAGGAAACATTATTCGATTTGACATGAGGTGTTCAATTTTCCTTTTCATTTTCTTTAATCAAATATAACGAAAAAAATCTATCTATATATTATTTTAATTTAAAAGCTCTTTTTTCTCGTTAAATAAATCGCATTTTCCCTTTTATTTGTGACTCATTTACTAACCAATCTATATATTATCTTAATTCAATATCCACCTTAATTATATATTTCTATACTTTTTTTTACTTTATCAACTCCACAGAATATCTCTATCTATCTATATCAAATTACCCATAAATTTAATTAAAAAGAAAAGAAAAGAAGAAAATTCTTCTATCTATCTATTTATCATATAATCAAATTCTCACTACCACTCACTGTTGGGAACAATCCAAGCTTTTAGATGATGACCCGTCGAGTCCTTTGGCACCCTTACACAGCTGTCGGGGGAGCTGTTTCAAGCAACCTTATCGTGCTAAAGCATCGAAGGCCAGGCCACAGGATCGGTCCGGGAAGTGGGACAAACCACCATTGAATTGCTACAAACTAAATTTTGATGGTTCGGTAATCCAGAATGGTAACTCGTCGTATGGCTTTGTCATCCGTGACTCTAATGGTTCAGTTGTCTCGGCGGGCAGATCTGTTTGCACAAGTATCTCGGTTATTTATGCCGAAAATCTCGGCCTCAGGATGGGACTAGCAAGGGCTAAGGCGCTAAACCTGTCCACACTTTTGATCGAATGAGACAATCTGTTGGTGATAAAAGTACTACTAGGGGATTGGAAATGTCCCTGGTCGATTGAGATGCTACAAGCGGATATACTGTCTGATATTTCGTCCTTTGCTCATGTTGCTATTCGTCATATTTTCAGGAAATCGAATGCTGTGGCTGACTACCTTGCGCGTAGTGCCCATGTCTCCCCTGCCGACGTCTGCTGTGAGAATGATCAAGAACTGCGAGTTTTCGTCCGGAAGGATGCGCTAGGAAGGGCCTCTGCTGCGGCCGACCCAACCTAAACCTTATCTTGCTTCCAAAAAAAAAAAAAATATATATAATCAAATTCTTAGAAAATATATTCGAGATGCGATCTTAAGCATATTGTTGGAAACTAACAACAGTAAACCCATGAGATTACTGATTCAGACAATGAAATGCTTATACAGATCCCGTCAAACAGCGAAATCAAACAAATTGTGCTCTCTCTTGGCAAAAATAAATCCCTGGTCCAAATGGTATGACGGCTGAGTTCTACAAACACAATTGGAATATTGTTGGGGTTACTGTCATACGGGCCGTTAAAAGCTTTTTCCTCTCTGGTAAAATCTTGCGTCAGGTTAACCATGCATTTATCTCTCTCCTGCCTAAATGTGATAATCCCACTATGACTACCCATTATAGGCCGATTAGCTTGTGTTCCACTATTTATAAAATCATATCCAAAATTCTTACTGAGAGACTTAAAAAAGTTATTGGTAAATTGATTCATCCCCTTCAAGGAGCCTTTGTATCCGATAGAGCAATTCAAGACAACATTCTCATTGCTCATGAAATTTTCCACTCCTTTCGGTCCCGAAGGGGTTCTGAAGGGTGGCTGGCCATTAAACTTGACATGGAAAAAGCGTATGATCGCGTGGACTGGGCTTTCACAAAAGCCGTCCTAGACAGATTTGGTTTTCACCCTATGTTTGTTAGCTGGATTTACGAATGCATCTCCACTGTATCTTTTTCCGTTCTTGTTAACAACGGTCCGACAGATTTATTCAAGCCGACTAGGGGTCTTCGTCAGGGAGATCCCCTATCACCGTTCCTTTTCATCTTAGGTTCTGAGCTTCTTGCTAGAAAACTAGCCACGTCAGCCTCTGTCTCAAGTAACCCCATCGGGTTTAAGTTCGGCCACACAGGCCCCCGTATACCATTCCTCGCCTTTGCTGACGATATTATCATCTTCTCTAAAGGATCGACTCTTGCATGCAGGCTTATCAAAACAATCATTGATGAATATTGTAATCTTTCTGGTCAAAAAGTGAACTTTAACAAATCAGCTTTCCAAACAACTGCGGGTATTACACGAAATAGAACTCTACAAATCCAAAGCATGTTAGGCATTCTTAGTGAAACATCACTCGAAAAATACCTTGGTTGCCCTATTATCAATGGGAGGGTTAATAAAGAAACCTTTGGTAATCTCATTTGCAACTCTAAGAACCAGTTAGCCAAATGGAAAGCTAACTCACTCTCCCAACAGGGTCATGCGACATTGATTGCATCGAATCTTTCATCAAAACCGCTATTCTCTATGCAGAGTTTCATGCTCCCGTGTTCGGTTCATAACGATTTGGACCAACTCAATCGCACTTTTTTTTGGAATAAAGATGCTCAACATCGTCCTCTTATTAGCTGGGACAGAATCTGTCGTGCTAAAATTAAAGGTGGGGTTGGGCTCAGGAAATCTCAACCTATGAACAAAGCTCTCCAAATGAAACTCCTATGGAAAATTCTCGCTGAACCAAATAATCCATGGGTCCAAATCATTCAGTATAAGTACATTAAATCCTCCCATATTCTGTCCTATGTTCGACGTGGTGGGGCGTCTTGGCAGTGGTCTAAGCTCACTGCCCTCCTCGACGAATTCAAAACCGGTCTCGTTTGGTCGGTGGGAAACGGATCCAATATTAAGTTCTGGAAGGATAATTGGGTTACTCGTAAACCACTGCAAACATTGCATAACCCGAATAGTTCCATAAATCTGGAGGAAACTGTCAGTGAATACATAATTGGTGGGAATTGGTGGGAGGAAAAGCTTCGTCTTGTTCTCCCGACCGAAATTGTTTCCAATATCATCAATATCCATCTGCCTATTAACAGCTTCCCCGACAGACTCTATTGGTGGCCAGCAAAAAACGGTTGGTTTTCCACTGATAGTGCGTATAAACTCATCACGAATCATCACCTTTATAATGATGATGCCAATGCATGGGTGTGGGAAATCTCTGCTCCTCCTAAAGTCAAAAACTTTCTATGGAAACTTAGTCATAATGGGCTTCCGACAAAAGCACGCCTTAGTTGTAGGGGCATCTCGTTGCCCTCTACATGCGAATTGTGTAACCACGCAATCAAAGACGACTCCCACATTTTCCTGGAATGTCCATTTAACTCTATTAACTCCGCATTAAAGCCCCCTGACAAGCTGCTTATCCAGAATATGTTATCTACATCTAGGGACATTCAACCGATTTTGGCAGCTTTGGGCAGAGTTCTTTCTAAGACCGATAAACAAAAAATCGCTTTCACTTGGTGGACCACATGGAATGCACGAAATAATCTCATCTTCAGAAATGAACCACCTCCAAATCCCAATAGGATGAACTACATTATCTATAATCACATCAACAATTGGATGACTGCTTGCAAGATCAACAATGAGGAGTCATTATCTCCTCGGGTTTCTTTGTCCGCTAAAAAGTCGAGTGAGCCTGGTAGGAAAAATAAATCACAAAAATGGAAAAAACCTCCCCAAGGGACTCTTAAACTTAATTTCGACGGATCCACACTTCCTAATGGTGACAGCACAATAGGATTCATTATTCGTGACTGGTTGGGTAAACCTGTTCACATTGGGCATGCAGTTGTTGGCAGACAATCTCCCATTGGGACTGAAGCACTTGCTTTAAAATACGGATTGGTTCAGGCTACCCGTATGCACATAACTTCTGTCCACATAGAGGGTGACTCACTAATTATCGTAAATCACTTAAAAAACAACCTACAATGCCCTTGGGAAATCGAATTGATTATGTCGGATATTAAACTTCTTCTACTTAATATGAGAGAGGTTTCTTTCTCTCATGTGCCCCGTAGTGGTAATAGAGCGGCGGATAAGGTTGCACACCTTTGCCGCTCTTCCAGGGGCAGTTGTTTAGCCAATGATCCAGGTCTTCTAGACCTCATCCGTCAGGATGCTATCGGTTAGGTAACCCCTAACCGAATTCTTTCCTAATCAAAAAAAAAAAAAAAAAAATCAAATATCTCTTCGGAGACATCTGATAAAAAAAAATATAATCAAATAAAAAATATGTAATAATTAATATCTTCGATTTAATTAAGTAGTAATTATTAATTAAGGAATATATCTATCTATCTATATATCTTCAAGGGTAGGCGTGGTGGCTCCTATATATACAAGAGGAAAGGCCCCCAACAAGAACAAGTTCAGGATCAGGGAGTTGTTGGAATTATTGGTCGTTAATTCAAGATCCAGATTCAGGCGAAAAACGATATACATATATCCATATGTCGACGGACATGTCTACATCATACCCCAAGAACTTGAAAAAGAGGGAAACTCAAACTCATCAACGGCAGCGAGTCAAGAACAAAACCCCCGCGCCAGTTCAGATTACCGCTGAGCAACTTATTCGGGAAGCACGGCAGATGCAGGACTCTGAAATTGAATCAATTCGGCCTCCTAAACACAAGATAATCGACTCGATTGAGTTAATTAGCAGAGTACCAAAGTAGCAAGCGAAGCAAGTTTGAAGATTTAGTCAGGAGGAATCTCAATCTTCCCACTGTCTGGATTAAGTATGCTCAATGGGAATCCTGTCAGAAGGATTTCAATCGAGCCCGGTCTGTGTGGGAGCGTGCTCTAGAAGCCAACTACACGATCCCGACCCTCTACTTGAAATACGCCGAGATGGAGATGAAGAACAAGTGTGTGAACCACGCGCGTAACATCTGGGATCGTGCAGTCACAGATGGATCCACATGGAACAAGCCTTGGGGAATCTTGCGGGTGCGAGGCAGATCTTTGAGAGGTGGATGGAGTGGAACCCGGATCAACAGGGTTGGCTGTCGTATATTAAGTTCGAGCTCGAGTACCACGAGGTTGATCGAGCTAGAGGGCTATACCGGAGGCTTGTGGAGGCTCATCCGAGAGTCGGAACTTGGATTAGGTTCGCCAAGTTTGAAGTGGAGATAAAGGATAGTTTTTCTGAACTATAACAGAGAGACGAAGCCTGTGGATTAATTTCAGGCACTATTCCTGTAAGATCATGAGATTGATTGTAATGTCCTCCTTGAGGGTTTCCATTCATTGATATAACATATATATATAGGTTACACAGGTATTGGGCCTTAACGGGCTTTTAGCCCACTATACAATATGAAACCTATGTAATCTATCAAACCCCCGCAGTCGAAACGGGAGGTTTCCGTACAGTGAGACTGGAACGAAAATCAATGAATAACTGTCTAGGTAAACCCTTTGTGAATATATCAGCGTACTGATAGGAGGACGGGACATGGAGAACGCGGACATGTCCAATGGCAACCTTGTCCCTGACGAAGTGGAGATCAAGCTCAATGTGCTTCGTGCGTTGGTGCTGGACTGGGTTGCTAGTCAGGTAGACGGCGGCGACGTTATCAGTGTAGACCAGAGTGGCCTTCTGGAAGGGACATCGTAGCTCAAGCAGAAGATTGCGGAGCCAAGAGCACTCGGAGACAACGTTGGCAACGCCCCTGTACTCGGCTTCAGCGCTGGAGCGAGACACGACGGACTGACGCTTAGCTGACCAGGACACAAGAGTGTCATTGAGGAAGACACAGTAACCAGACGTGGAGCGACGTGTGTCTGGACAACCACCCCAATCCGCATCAGTGTAAGCCACAAGGTCAAGCTTAGAGGAAGGAGTGATGGTGGTGCCGAGCTCTAGGGTGCCGCTGATGTACCGAATGATCCGCTTCAAAGCCTGAAAGTGAGGTTCCCTAGGGGCATGCATGAACAAGCAGATCTGCTGAACGGCATAACTGATATCAGGCCTGGTGAAAGTGAGATACTGAAGAGCACCAGCGAGGCTTCTATACAATGTCGGATCGTCAACCAAAGGACCAGAATGAGCACTGAGCTTGTTGGATGTATCGACTGGGGTGGCGACGGGATTACAGTTGACCATCTTAGCCCGAGCAACAATCTCAGCAGCATACTTACTCTGCGAGAGAAAGAGACCAGACGCATGCCGTTGAACAGCAACTCCCAAGAAGTAAGACAGCGGACCCAGATCAGACATTGCGAATTCCGCACTCAACCTCGAGATGATGGACGTTCGAAGAGCATCAGAAGAGGCGGTGAGAATGATGTCGTCGACATAGAGCAGCAGGAAAGCCAAGTCCGAGCCTCTGCGATAGATAAACAGAGACGTATCCGATCGGCTGCCAGTGAAACCCAAGCGGAGCAGATGAGAGGCAAACCGCTGGAACCATGCCCGTGGAGCCTGTTTCAGACCATACAGAGAGCGCTTGAGAAGACAGACATGCTTTGGACGGTCAGCATCAGCAAACCCCGGAGGCTGAAACATGTAAACCGTCTCATTCAGATGACCATGCAGAAAGGCGTTCTTGACATCCAGCTGATGGATGCCCCAGTTGCGCGACAGAGCCATACTCAGGACCACTCGGATAGTGGCAGGCTTGACCACAGGGCTGAAGGTCTCATCACAATCAATACCTGCCTGCTGAGATCTACCGTTCACCACCAGACGGGCTTTGTAGCGCTCCAATGTCCCATCAGAGCGGAACTTGTGACGGAAGAGCCACATACAGCGAATGACATTCGCCTCAGGAGGGCGAGGAACAAGAACCCAAGTACCATTCTTCGTAAGGGCCCTGTATTCGTCGAGCATAGCCGCCTGCCAATTCGGGTCGAGGAGGGCTGATTTGTGGGAGGTGGGGATGGGGGAGAGGGAGGGCTGGGAGCCGGGAAGGATGGGGGAGACGGAGGCAGGTGCGGCGGGCGCCGCCGGGGGGGGAAAGGTGCGGCGGGCGCCGCAAAATTGGTTGAGGCAGGGGAGGCAGGTGCGGCGGGCGCGACAGGGGGTGCGGCGGGCGCCGCCAGGGGGGGATTCTTGCGGCGGGCGCCGCAGCTGGGGGTGCGGCGGGCGCGGCAGGGGAAGCGGCGGGCGGCGCACGTAGGGGAGGGGATGGTGCTTGAGGACGGTGGATAGCGGGGTGATGGGTGGTGGTCATGGAGACGATCTGACGGGGTCGGAAGACTCCGGAGACGCTGCGGGTGTGTGGTCTTGTGATGGGGGGTGGCGGGGAAGGGGGAGACGCAGGAGCACCGGGAGAGCTCTGGGGTAGAATGAAGTGAGGGAATGGTGAATCAGAATCTGGCGGCGACACATGGGGTGTGGGAGATGCGAAGGGAAATCGCGACTCATCAAAGGTGACATGACGAGAGAGAATGATCCTGTGAGTCTTGATATCGAGGCAAATATAGCCGCGATGATCGGACGGGTAGCCAAGAAAGACACAAGGGGTAGAGCGAGGGTGAAGCTTGTGGGGGGCGGTGGATGCCTGATTGGGGAAGCACAAGCAGCCAAAGGTGCGAAGGTGATCATATATGGGCAAAGTGCAATACAGAGCCTGAAAAGGTGAGCGATGGTTGAGGGTGGTGGAAGGGAGAATGTTGAGGAGGTAGCATGTGGTGGACAAGGCGTAAGGCCAGTAAGGGAGGGGAATGGATGCGTGAAAAAGAAGAGTGCGCATCATATTGGTAATGGTGCGGATGATTCGTTCGGCCTTGCCATTATGTTGGGAGGTGTAGGGGCAGAACAAGCGATAGGAGATCCCATTGGTATTGAAGAAAGTGTGAAACTCTTTGTTGTCAAATTCACGGCCATTGTCGCATTGGAAACACTTGATAGAGGTATGAAATTGTGTTTTGATGTACGCGTGGAATTTGGCAAAGATAGGAAACACTTGAGATTTAAAGTGCAAAGGGAAAACCCATAAGAAATGTGTATAATCATCCAGAAACAACAGGTAATACTTATGACCCTCCTTGCTGGGCACAGGAGATGTCCAAATATCACTATGAATAATATCGAAAGGTGCAAAAGTAGTGTTTAAGGACCGCTGAAATAGAAGTCTGGCATGCTTGCCTAACTGACAGGAAGAACATAGACTAGAGCGAGGCTCTTTATTACATTGAACAAAACTCTGAGAACGAAGTAAATCTAAAACTGCAGGACTGGGATGACCGAGGCGTGCATGCCAAAGACTGGATGATGATGCCGAGAGGGCGACGGGACTTGACGGGCTGGATGGTGAAGGCGACGACACAGGATAGAGCTCCCCGGTGCTATTACATCTCAGGCGAGTAACCCCCGTAGTAAGATCCTTCACAGAGAAACCAAACGGATCAAACTCAAGAGAAACATCATTGTCAGTGGTAAACCGACGGACAGAGATAAGGTTTTTGACAAGTTTGGGGGCAATAAGGACATTGTTGAGGTGCAAAGGATTGGTAGGGGTTGGTAGTGTGGTGTGGCCAATGCCCGAAGTAGCAAGGCGACCACCGTTGCCAACGATAATAGAATGAGCAGGACCCTTAAAAGAAAGAGATGAGAGAGTACCTGAGGAGTTCGTCATATGAGAGGTAGCGCCAGTGTCCATGTACCAAGATCTGTCAGGAGGTGTCAGCTGCATGGAAGAGAAGGCGTTGTGCACATCAGTCGGGTATGCCTGATCGGACGATGGACGGGGAGCAGGACCCAACAAGCCCTGCTGACGGTTGGGATATGGGGCAGGTCCACGAAACGACGCACCGGGGTAGCCATAGGGCATCCAAGGAGGGTAGCCGGGGTTGGGGTACCAAGAGGGGTGGCGGTTATCGTATTGCTGGGGGCGCCAGTTGCTGCGGGCGCCGCGGCCTCTGCCGCTGCGGCCGCCGCCTCGAGGTCCCTGCTGATCGTTGTTGCGGCCAGGCTGGAGGGTGAGTTGCTCGATGATGTCACTGGATGAGACCAACGCCGTCTTGTCTTTGGCGGCGTCGGTTGTCTGACGGTGAAGGCGAGTCTCCTCCAGGATCAGTTGTGACCGAGTCTTCTCGAACGTAGGGAGAGGCTCCGTCTGCTGTATATGAGTAGCAGCAGCGTTGTATTATGAAGGGAGGCCCGAGAGTACCTGGAGAACAAGACGGGTGGCGCTGGGTTTGGAGTCGACGGCGTCTAGCTGATCGGCCAAGGTCTTGATGTGCTGACAGTAGGCAGATATCGACGGGAAAGAAGAAAGTTTGCAACTTGAAAATTCGTGCTCAAGGTAGACAGCACGGGTGGACTTGTTGTCTTGAAAGATATCCTGAAGTTTCTTCCAAGCCTTCAAGGCGGAGTCTTTAGGGTCGAGGATAGTGGTCAATAGATCTTTTGAGATGATGTTGAAGATCCATTGAAGGACAATGGTGTCAAGTTGAGCGAAGAGATCGTCGTCTTCGCTGTCAGGGCGTTTGGCGGAGGAGTCAATGTGGTGGAGGACTTTATGAGCCTTAACATGGGTCGTGAAGAGGTGCGACCACATGGTGTAAGTACTGGACTCATGATCAAGGATGATGGGGATGCAATTTTTTATGTTGGAGATCGTGAGAGCGGAGTGGAAGGGCGATTTGGTGGGGGGCGGATCGGTGGCCATTGGGACAGGTGGGAGACAGAGGGGTACGAGAGAGAGAGAGAGGGGGAGGGGGGAGCTGTCGGCGAGGGGTGGCCGGTGGGGGGAAGGGGGCGGCGCCGGCGGGGGAGGGGCGGCACAGGGAGGTGGCGGCTAGGGTTTGGGTAGAACAAGAAGAAAAAGATAATTAGGGTTTTGGATCTTAGGCTGTGATACCATGTAAGATCATGAGATTGATTGTAATGTCCACCTTGAGGGTTTCCATTCATTGATATAACATATATATAGGTTACACAGGTATTGGGCCTTAACTGGCTTTTAGCACACTATACAATATGAAACCTATATAATCTATCAATTCCATTAGATTACAGCCTATTGGTGTGTCAAGAAGGATTAGAAAATTCGTGCAAAATCACCAAAAGTCCCTGATTTGAGAATTGGCCTTATTTCATGGATTGAGCCCTTCGTTATTGCATCCTTTCCGGGGACAAGTAATCAGGCAGTGATGGAGAAGAGGAATAAGGATATGAGGATGAAAGAATTGCAGATTCAGCCCCCGTTTGTTTTTTGGTAGGGAAAAGTAATGATTCCCCTCATGAATATAGTCCATATTTAAGTTAAGATTCATTGATCACTATTCTAATCATTCCACTCCTTCTCCCATTTTCCATACAAATGTGTTACCCTTCTATTCCCTAATTTTGAGGGGGTAACTAATACCTTTAGGATGGGCTAATATTCCCCCAAATCCTCTCCTCCAAGCTCACAAAAATTGGTGAACATATACATTTTATATGTAAAATTTAATACCTTACCTTTCCTTTCCCTAGTTATCTAAACAAACGAGCCCTCAGTTTAGTTCATGTAGTATTGTTTTGGATAATATCTGTACAGAAAAGGTCATTTTCTTAGGAACTATATACACGACGAGCAAAGGTATTTGTAGTTATGCAAATTTTGGAATGCGAAGTTGGAAATTGGAATTTTTAAACCAGACTTTCAAATGCATCAATTTCGGGATAAGGAAGCGATTGCGCTGAGCAAACAGTCACTCTGATGATTGAGTCGCAAACAAACTTTAAGAAAGCAATGACAAGGAGAAGAAAATGTATAATGTAATGAGTAACTTGATTTCATTTTTATTATAATAATAATAATAATTTGAGTAAATAATACAATGACTGCTCTTTTCTACACACATCCATATTCAAACGTATGAAAAGAAAAAGAGCAACGGTACATACTACTCAATCTACTTCCAACTTAACTCTATTAGAGTAGACCCTGTGGAGGATCGCAATCAGCACAACCAGAATGAACGGTATGAGTATCAGGAGGTACGCAGGCCCCGGAAACCCTCCTGGCGGCGGCCCTAATATCATTATCGGGAGATAGACCATTAGCCCGAGCACCATAAAGTAGACTACGAAGTAGCCCAGGGTGCGCACATCATGCTGATCCATTGCCGGTGATCACGTTCGATCTAAAATGGAATTGAAGTGTTTGGGAATGAGTGATTTCAGATCAATTGCCTCCACAAGTTTTGGGGACGGACATCGGAGATGTATTTATAGGGGCTCCTTCGGAGGCGGCAATTCCAACGGTTGGGAATTGCGGTTGGTTTGCAGTTTTGAAAAACGGTTATTTTTTTCCCGCGCTCGATCCTTGATCAGTGAAGGAGTACGGTTGTTTACTGGACCTGGGCTTTTGGCTCATTAAATTTAAAACGGTTATTACTTATTGGGTTTTTGAAGCCCAATATGCAGATTCAAACAGCATAGCTAAAATCTTCCACAAGCTGCTTGCAATTATTTTTACGGAAACTAGCCAGTAGCCCATGCGCGAACGCACGGGATTTTTAAAAATCATATAAAAAGTACCAATAATATTTATCGGATGTTATAGTATTACATATGATATGACGCATGAAATTTATACATTATTGTAAAACTACATAAACCCATCTTCCCATAAAAACACCTTAAGTAAACTCATCTTATTTTCGGATGTTAGTATATTAATCAATGCGTTTTAGATGATACGAGTTCAAATATCTTATAGATTATCTATGGTATGTGTATTGTGAATATTCATGTGCCATGTAGTGAGTAAAATCACCAAATCAACCGTTTGATTAAGTGTTTGGTCTTTGAACTTTTATACAAACATTGGACACAAGTTCCTAAATAAATGAATCAATATGTTGAGTAGATGCAAGTGACAAGTGATCATATTCTTAGCAAAAAGCTTATTCAAACACCATCATCAACACAAGAAATGTTGGGTCGGCTGATTTATCCGTCTAAGCAGTGAGCTTCATTAAACAGTAGATGTCATATAGGCTGATATAGCCATGAGAAGTATACGTATATATACATTTTACTCGAATTTCTGTGCATTGCGACGCTATTTAGTTGCACACTCTTGAGAATGACCTTTGTGTTCTCCGTAAGGCATAAAAACGAAGCCCAACAGAACCAAGATACACTCTATCTATTGCAAGACGGGTAGCCAGTGGGAGGAGGAGATCTATTATGTGAGTAGCATTTGGGTTTCCTCACCTGAAGATGGTAGCTGCAACAAAGAAAAAGACATTATCAACCAAATGTAGAATCACAAATTGAGAATTTCATGAATGCATGATCATTCAAATAAAGAGCAATGCCACTGATAAGTACTTTTACATATTTCGATAATTAAAATTAGCTTATATATATGAGATGACAACAACAATAAGTTAGCTCCCTCACCAGCCTTTTTTGTGAAAGTGAACCTGTAAGGGGTGCTTATCGTACATACTCTTCCATGATCGATAAAAAGACGATTATCTTAATATGATAAGAATCCTAGACTGGAAACCAACTGGACTGGAATAAGTGCAAGAAATATTTTAACACTTTCACCTTCTGAGTAAATCAATTAGTCCTTGACTCAATAGAGTGAAAATAAGTTAGCCCCAACGTCTATAGACATCTTAATATATCTTAATATGATAAGAATCCTGAAGAGACACTTTGCCCAAATGAGTGAAACATTGCATTCTTTTTTAAAATCCAATCTATTCGGATTTATAGGTACAAAATTACCGACACGAAACTGTCATTATCAAAACCAATAGGCGATAAAAAAAAGCATAGCAGAATACAATTTTATCATGGTTCGTTTGGATTTCACAAGGAATAACAAACTCAACTCAAGTAGGATTCATCTTGTTGTCAAGGTCAATATTGTGAGCTTCGAATTCATTGACTTGCACAGGGTTGCTCTCTTCCGCATCTGCAGGCGATTTTGTGTCTTTATTAGGCACTAAAGAAGCGTCCTCCTTCAGCTTATTCTCTTCCTCTTCATTTGCTGCTTGTTTCTCCACAACAGCATTTTCCTTATTTGTGGTGCTTTTGCCCACTTCTTCAATGTCCCCAACTTTTCTTTTTCTCTTCAAAATCTCACTTAAAGGCTTTGGTGCTTCAAATGAGATATCATCCTCAGAATGTTGAGAACTCCCCACTCCCCAGCACTCTCCTCTTTCCAACAGAAGTAAATTTTTTGCTCCTCTTTGGCAGCTCCCAGCTTTGACTATGCAGCTGCTTGACCTAATGACCTTCCTCAGCTCTGCTAGACTTTTTGGAGCAGTAAAGTTGGAGCTATTGTAATCAATGACATCACTCCCAGGTGCTGCATCCCTATACCAATATCATCTTGCACTTTCCCCTTTAATCTATCCTGCAACCTAACTCAATTTCAAATATCGGCTAATTCAATTTGTACAAATAAAAAAAAAAGATTTATGGTTCAATTTTGGTGGAAAGAATTGGATTTTTTTACCGCAACACCAAGAAGAGTCCCGGTGAAGAAGATGTAAAGGAAGGTCCCAACGAAGCTCAGACCTGTCATGGCACTAACTTCACTGAAATTGAGTGATTGTGTGGTGTTGAAAAGAACTATGGAGGTTGCATCATTCACTACACCCTCTCCGAATACAATACTGTACAGAAATGGTGATTTGTCTTGATCGATGAACTATGATATGCACGACAATCATTAAAAATCTAATACAATCACTATGGTAAACATTCCAAAGTTATATTGTTAAGTACTTGCAAGGTACAAACTAAATATGTGGTTGATAACATGGCCCCAATTGCTGCAAAGTTAGAATGCTAATTAGTCAATACATTTGAAATCGTCATCATGAGTAGAAATTATCCATCCAGACTATGAGAATGAATTACCTAAATAGTGTTGGACATCCAGCCCCATCACACCAAGTCGTTTGAAAAGCAGAAAAGCACCTGCAATCAGTTTTTATTTAAAGGATTTGTTCTCCATGCTCATGATCAGTTTTTGTTGGCCAAGGAACTCTAGTTCTTTTGGTTTGTTGAACAAAGACTGTGATATTGGCAATTCAGAAATCTAAGTTATGCACGTTCATATCATTTTGGCCTGCATCTCTAGCTACAGAAGAATTCAGTTGAAAACCACTGAGCACAATCATATCAATTCAGCTAAACATTTGCCAGAATCAAACTCAACTCAAGTATAGCTGTTAATGATGAGGAATCACACTCAAACCTTGCAAGTGCCAAAAATTAATCCCCAAATTTGATCTATTGTAAAAAGAAAAATGTTTCATAACTACTAAATTAATCACACCCAATCAGCTGAATTTATTCATCCTGTCCAAATACGAAGATGTTAATTCGTAACTACTAAATTCTAGGGATAGCTGAATAGAAACTTAACAGCAAACCAAAGGCATAGGCTGCATAGCCCAACCCCCCCCCCCCCCCCCCCCCCCCCCCCCTTCATGCTCTAAACACATAAAACTAACTACCAATTTAAACATATCACCAACCAAATTTATCGACAGAAAGAAGATCGTGGGAGAGAGGGGACGTGGGTGTGCTCGTTCAGAAAGAACCACAAGAGCTCAGTAACAAAAGAAAGAAGAACGTAGGGGCAAAAACGGAAGGGAAGAAAATTAGATAGCCCTCCACATGGATAGCCTCTCTAGCCTCCAAAGGAGAGGGCTTTAAATGTATTTAGGATGCCAACTACATGACAAGAAAAAAGAACCAAATTGATATGTTAGCCACCAAAAATACACTTTCTACATCATAAATTGCATCATTTTGTCAATTATTTCTTAGAACAAAGTTGCACCAGCCAAACTGCCAGGCCAATTTGAATAGAAAGCGCAGAAAATAAGTAATTTATACATTTTCGTAATATAGCCACCAGATAAGCCACTTTAAACAAAAAGATAAGAAAGATGCTTATTATTACCATGCCAACACGATGTGCTAAAGTGAGACCGATCGTTCCTATCACGCAGAATATGTCGAAGAGTAAGGTATCTAGACCAAGCCCAGCCCAATCTCCTGCAAGTGAATACATCTTCTGAGCTGCCAAAGTGTTGACATGCAAGTTTAGATTTAGAAAAGCGGAAAACTTTTCAGTGGTCAAGTACTCGAGTCACAATTTTTAAAAGCATGACATGAACAAAGAATAATCACAAACCTGAAAGAAAGCAGTTGGTGATATTAAAAACTTAAGGTTGCTGATAGAATCATGAATTTGACCTTCTTTGGCAGCATTGGTGTCAGCTACCTCTAGAGTAGAATCTGATTGATCAGCTGATAATGGTAATACCCGCAATGGAGCATTAGCAGTAGCTACATTCGATATACATGTACGATCCTGCGTAATCTTTGATGATCAATGAACAGTCACAAACCATATCAAATTAGCAGAAGTTAGTTACAGTATTGCTTGAATGGTTTTCGCATATTAAAGAGAGTGAAATTAACCTACAAAAATGTCCAGCTACACTGAAAAGGGGAAAAAGATGTTGATTAATCTTCAATTCTTCGTAAGTCACAACCTTTTGCAGTTTTGAAAATACATACTAAATGTGCATGAGGTTTCTTTTCTAAGCTGTAAATAAACATAGTACATTTAGCAAGAAACAAAAAAGAAGTTCAAAAACATCACAAATACCTGCGGAAACACTATATAAGTGAGAAATAGAAAATATTTAACGAAGATATTGATATGAGTAAAAAGTGCAAGCAGTAATGATACAAACCTTAGTTATTAATTTTATTAGTTTAGTTATTATCTTATTTTCCTGTAATTTCTATTCAGTTTCATTACTCTGACATTCCCTATAGACTACTCCCTCCGATTTTTAATATAAGGCATTGGGAATCTTTGCACGTAGTTTAAGGAGCTTAAAACTATATAAAATATTAATGTTTTTTATTAATTTTTTTTACATTATATTACATATTACTAATAAGTATTATAATGTTAAAAAAATTAATATTTTATATAGTTTTAAGCTCCTTAAACGACGTGCACAGATTCCCAATGCCTTATATTAAAAATCGGAGGGAGTATAGTCTAACTAAGGAAATCCCCTTTGGCATACACAGAAGAACGCGCTGGGGCTTTGCCCCACGCGCCCCCTTCTCCTCCCCAAATCCCCATCACAATCCCTAACTTCCACAATCAATCTCCTTAAATCTCCCGATTTCATATCAATTTCCTCACAAATCTTTCAATTTGTGTAATTACTGGTCATCTTCCTCCATTGGTACCCTTTTCTTGGTGCGCCGTTTCTCAAGTAACCGTTTCGACGTCCGATTTGGGGGCTTGGGGTTTCGTTCCGCCTCCTTGCCCTTTCGTGTTCTTGTTGTGCGTTTTTGGGGACCTCAACGCCTGGTGCTTTCTCCGATCGTCCTCCTTCGACTGGTGTGTGGTGGGCTGTCTCCTCCCCCGACGCGCTGCCTCCCCCTTCTGATTGGCATCCTCCCTTAGTTCTCTCGGCTGGGGTGTTTATCCTTGTGTGGGTCGGGTCCGCCTACGGGGGTCTTCGTCCGGTTGCTCTCTTCGTCGCCGACCAAGTCCGATGGCATGGGGTTCGCCGACGTTCTCCTGGGCGGCTTCCAGCCTACTGTTCTCTTGAGCCCGTGACGGCCCGATTTCGGTCTTGTTTGGCCCGATATATTGTCCTTCGGGCCCAAGCCAAATACTTGGGCCCAAAGGAGCCCGAAGTGCGAAAAACAAAACCGTGGAACTCATATATTTATATATATTTTTATATATATATAGTTATATTTTGTTTAAATTATTTTGTCGGCAATATCCCCTTGATCGAGTCGCTTGCGGTGCAATCTGTTGGGCTTGGTGACTAGCGACTTTAGTGTGGTGTTCCACTCCTTTGCCGTCTGCGAGAGGTCGTGGACGTGATCGAAACCTGAAGGCTCGCCGTCGTTCGGGTCCAAATTTGAAGTTTCCACAAGTTCCCCAGGAGTCCCTGCGTTGCCTCTACTTTCTGGTGCTGAAGTGGTTTCATTGAATGCTCGTTCATAGTTCGATAGTGCTAGTGTTTGCCTTTGTTGCACCTTTGTTTCTTGATTTTGTGGGATTACTTTAATTTGTTTGTATCTGCTTGTATGACGGGTTTCCGTCGCCGTTGCTACGGCCTCTCGACCAACCGGGCCTGTCCGGTGGTCGAATTTTTACTTAATCAAAAAAAAAAAATTACTCTGACATTCCCACTTTCGTAGTTTTTAGGCAATCTACCATTTCCCCCACTTTGTCCATGTTGTCTTCCATTTTTTCCAGATTTTTCATTTATTAAGATTTGCAAAATTCTACCCTATTGCAAAGCATTAATAAAGTTCATTAGCTGAACTACCAAAGCTATAAGAGGCAAAGGTGGAGAAGCTGAAGCAGCTCCAGCGATAAAAGCTTGATTCATATTCTTAAATTCATTATTCAAAAGACTCTCATCAACACCTGTCGAACAAACCTACATAAAATAAATGACAATCAAAAGAAAATCCACTATAAACCACAACTGAGAAAGGTTAAGAAGATCTTGTAATACCAGAGATATTACAGTGTTGGCATATAACATCAGTAAAAGCTTAAGCACTTAGCATCACACTATCGATCAAAAGCAAAGCTTTCAAGGACTTGAAAAGTGGAAATTGATGCTCAAATCAAATAGAATTGAACACAAATTGAAAAACCCTAGAATTCGAGTCCAAATTAAGTGGAGTTGATTAGCCCTAAACATTCAAAAGAAAGGCGAAGAAGTAAGGGAAAGATCTCACAAACCTTATTAATTATGAGTCAAAATCGAACAGCCAGGCTTGAGTGACTTCCTTACTCTACATGAAAGTTTCCCCTTTTTCAATTCATAAACAAAGCAGTCCGGTCAACAACATCTAAATATGCTCTTCTATTTTCCCTTTTCCCTAAAATAGCCCATCCTATAACTAATTCACAATCCATTGTCAGTAGAACACTTTATCCCTTCAGGTTCAAATTTTCAAATGGCTTCCTCTGATAAACCCAAACTAAAATCCAAACCCTAACAACTACTACAACCAAGTTCTCTTCCGAAAACAGGATGCTACAAACAACAACGAAAAAAAAATACATAGACATCAAAGACAGACCGCAAATTCAAACAACATAATTGAACACAATACCTGAAGCAATCAAAGAGGGACGACAACTCCCCTGGGGTCTTGGACTGAAGCCAATTTACGAGGAGAAGAGGGAAAACGATAATCTTAGGTTTCCAACTCCCATAACCCGATGAATTGCTAAAAAATCGACGAGCTTTAAGACTCTGATGGGGGTTCCGGAGAGGAGACTCCGCCTCGGATGCTTGAACGACTGAAAGAGAAGGTCGATTAAGTCGACGGAGCCTTATCAAAGCACCTTGGGCGCCGTTTGCAACGCCATTGACGCCGATCAAAGAGCAACAAAGGAAGAGGAAGCCAATCGTATGAGCGAGAGATTGAGGGAGGGAGGAAGGAGAGGAAGAGAAGAAGGCGTTCATTAAGATGGAAACCGTCAGAGAAAGAGGGAGATTTGGAGTTTGAGAGATCTGAGAGAGTAGCACCAAGCTTCCAAAGAGATTCGAGAGAGATCGAACATAGCGGTTGTTTCAGATCGTGGGAGAGAGGTCTGGATGAGAGATTAGAGAGCGGTTGGGAAGGAAAGGTAATGCGTCTTTAACGATGGATGTTCTACAAAAAAAAAAAAAAAAAAAAAATTCTCTCCAAAAAATTGTTTGGCTGACACGTGGCAAATTGCTTTCCAAATAACATGCTTTTGCTATTATATTGTAGGGATTTCGCGGGATGCCTTGGTATTGCAATTTTTGCTGGAACTCTTTTACATATTTCACGTGGTGTTCTTGAGTTTTTGTTAGATTTCACCTCGCGCTCTCGTTGGTTAAACTTAATAGAGGATTTAGACACCGTTACTTTTGAAATTTAAAAAAAAACCCGAAAGAAACGAAAGAAAGCTTAAGCAAGGGAAAGAGAAGATGAAGGGCGAATGAAGCAGGACATGAGAGCGAAAGAGAAGACAAAGGTCAAAGAACGAACGCTGACAAGATTGTCGCCAACGGATCGAGCTCAGTTGGTGCCGAAGGTGAATGTTAGTATCTCTCAATCTAATTTAGGGTTTGGGGATTTAGGGATTAGGGAAAATGATTCAAATTGTGAATTTGATTCCAGCAAAAACATGTTGATTTCATTTTCAACACGAAATATGTAAAAGAGTCTAGGGTACCACACTAAATATGTAAAAGAGTTGTATACCCGCGAAAATTGCAATGTCCCAAGGGCACCCCGCAAAATTTCCGTTATTTTTAAGAGTCTAGGTAATGTCAGACCTAACCCACCATTCAAGTTGCAAACTTTGGGTGAGACAAACGATTCCTGGTGTAGGGAATGTCGGAGGTTCACCGCAAAGACCACATCAAGATTCTAGCATAGGAGATTGTCATCTCGATCTCCCACAAATCCCTCTGACATAGCTGATGACTATGAGACTATTCCCTTCATTTTGCCGATTTTATGTTGAAGAATTGTTTAAGGCTGAAAAATTGATTTTCTCATTGATTGAATTTGATTTAAATAGATACAAGTAGAGGAGAAATTCTATCCTAATTAGATAATGTATAATAAAGATATAAGGAAAGATATATCTAATAAAATATCCTAATATATCTCAATACTCCCCCTCAAGTTGGAGCATGGTGAAGATGAATGCCCAACTTGGACAAAAGAAGATGAAATTGCTGCTCTCCCAGTGCCTTGGTGAAGATGTCGGCCAGCTGATTGGAAGAACGGATGTGAGATAGGGCGATGTTGCCTAACTGAACCTGATCTCGGATAATGTGACAATCCACTTCAATATGCTTCGTGCGCTCATGAAAGACGGGGTTGGAGGCGATGTGGATTGCTGATTGATTGTCACACCATAGTCGCATAGGAGTCCGATGAGTAAAACCGAGTGAGCGGAGAAGAGCTTTGAGCCAAATGAGCTCACAAGTGGTGGTTGCCATGGCTCTGTACTCGGCTTCAGCAGAGGAGCGAGAGACTGTAGTCTGTTTCTTGGTTTTCCAGGAAACTGGGGATTAACCTATCTTGACAATATAGCCAGTGAGCGATCTACGGGTCAATGGACATGTGGCATAGTCAGAGTCGCAATAAGCAATCAAGCGAAGATCACTGTGTCGAGAGAGAAAGAGTCCCTGATCCGGCCGACCCTTGAGATAGCGTAGGACACGCACGGCAGCCGTCCAATGAGCCTGGCGGGGTTGCTGCATGAATTGAGCCAGAGTATGAACTGAGTAAGACAAATCAGGTCTGGTGATCGTGAGGTAGATGAGACGACCAATACCCCGGCGATACTGATCCGGCTTCGGAAGAAGGGGACTGTTGTCTAGAGCAAGCGTGTGGTTCTGTTCCATAGGAAAGGCTGCCGGTTTGGATCCAAGGAGGCCGGCCTCACCCAAGATGTCCAGAATATACTTGCGCTGAGACAGAACAATGCCAGCAGACGTTCGAGAGACCTCTATGCCAAGGAAGTACTTCAGATGACCAAGATCTTTCATGTGAAAGCAAGAGTGAAGATAGGTCTTGAACCGAGTGATAGAGGCAGAGTTGTTTCCCGTAATAATCAAGTCATCAACATAGATGAGCACATGCAGAATCACACCAGACCGAGCATAGGAGAATAGAGAGTAGTCAGCGTAGGACTGAGAAAAACCTGCCTGACGAAGAGCAGATGCCAGCTTGGCGAACCAGTTCCGAGGTGCCTGCCGAAGGCCATAGAGCGATTTTCGGAGCCTACAGACCTTAGATGAGCCGGCGGCAGAAAATCCAGGGGGGAAGGACATGTATACCTCTTCATGAAGATCACCATGAAGAAAGGCATTGTGAACGTCCATCTGATGGAGCTCCCAGTTCTGAATAGAAGCTACTGCAAGAACAACTTTAACAGACACCAATTTAGCAACCGGAGCGAATGTCTCAGAGAAATCAGTGCCCTCAATCTGTCTGTTTCCAAGAACCACAAGGCGAGCTTTGTGGCGCTCAATACTGCCGTCTGAATTGTACTTCACCCGAAACACCCACTTACAGCCGATAGCCTTCTTGTGAGGAGGTAAGTCAGTGACCTCCCAAGTTCCATTGCGATGAAGAGCGTCAATTTCAGAGTGCATAGCATCCCGCCAATGCTGATGACGGAACGCCTCCTGAAAGGAAGATGGTTCTGGAGTGGCGGCAATGGCAGCTAAGAAGTGGATGTGCTGAGGAGTAACAAAATGTGGATTGACATAATGAGCTAAGGGATAAGGAGTACCTGACGACGTGACGGAAGCTGATGAGGCCGAAATAGGATCAACCTTGCGAAGAGTATGGCAAACATAATCACGCAGCAGCACCGAAGGGGTATGGGGGCTAGTAGAGCGACGAGGTGGGGGCTGCTGAGGGGCTGCAGGTTGAGTGTCTGGAGGCTGCAGAACCTCGTCATGGGTAGCAGGGGACGGGTGGATGGGTGGCGCAGTGTCAGGTGACTCAAGATTTGCGTATGGGAATATATCCTCATGAAAGGACACATCCCGCGAGACAAAAGTCTGATGGGTAGTGAGATCATAGAGGCGCCAACCCTTCTGACCAAAGGGATAACCGATGAACAGACATTTACGACTGCGGGGAGAGAATTTGTTTGTGGAGCGAGGGATGACAGATGCATAGCAGAGACATCCGAAAACCCGAAGGTGAGTGTAAGGAGGTGGTTTATTGAAGAGACATTCATAGGGTGTTTTACCTTTCATAACAGAGGATGGGGTGCGGTTGATGAGATAGCAAGCAGTGAGTGTGCACTCCCCCCAAAACTGAACCGGAAGGTGGGCTTGAAACATGAGAGCGCGAGCCACATTGAGGATATGACGGTGTTTGCGCTCGACACGACCATTCTGCTGAGGTGTGGCGATACAGGAGGACTCAAAGAGAATTCCATGATCGGCAAGGTAGGGACGAAGGGCAAGAAACTCAGACCCGTTATCACTGCGAATACACTTTATGGTTTTGTGAAATTGGGTGGTTGTGAAGCTGCAAAATTGCTTTAATAAACGGGAAACCTCTGATTTGTGAGTCATAAGATAGACCCAAGTGGCGCGAGAGAAATCATCAACAATAGTGAGGAAGTAAGAGGCGCCAGATGAAGAGGGAACACGATAAGGACCCCAAATATCGCAGTGAATTAAATCAAAATTAAAGATGCCGAAGCATTTGACATACTAATAGGAAAGGAAAGGCGAGTTTGTTTTGCTTTGTAGCAGACATCACAAGGTAAAGTATTGTGTTGCAGACTATGACTAGAATGTGTTGAAAATGAAGAAAGCAATGAAAAAGAAGGGTGTCCGAGTCTTCGATGCCAGAGGGAGAGGGATTCGGCATGGGTAGTGTGGCAAGCGGGGCTGCTGACGCCAAGATGGTTGATCGACGAAGCCCAGCAGAGCCAATAGATCCTATTTCGACATTCACCCGCTCCAATCAGCGTCTTCAAAGTGCAGTCCTGAATCACACAAAGCTTGTCAGTTAATGTGACAACACACCGCAAATCAGCAGTCAAACAACCAAGGGAGATAAGATGACATTGAAGGCCGGGAACATAAAGAGCAGTGATATCAAAAGAATCGCAGAGAGTGATTAAGCCAGCCTGATTGACGGAAATAGTGTCGCCGTCTGGATACTTGACTTGCCATTCATCGACGGTGTGGAGATCCCGGAGCAACCGGCGATCACCAGTCATATGAATCGAGGCTCCACTGTCAAGAATCCAAGGGGTAGAGGCAATACCTGCTAGAGTGTCATTCCCGGACTTAGTATTGAACTGGTGAAACATGGAGAGCATGCGGTCCCATTGGTCGTTGGTGAGGGTGATGCCGGCTCGGTCAGAAGCCGTGAGATTGTGAGAGCCAGAAGATGACGGAGAAGGCGTGAGAATGGAGTTGACGTTGGCAGCCTTCCCACGACCCCGTCCAGTGCCAGAATCAGAAGCCGCTGCAGAGGGCTTTGGTTTAGGCGGAGGCGCGCCTGTAGCCGGATCAGCAACGCCGCGACCGTTGTTCCACCAGTCTGGGTATCCCTAATCCCTAAATCCCCAAACCCTAATCGTTTTCGTCATGCTTTTTGTGATTCATAGGTGGTTCTTTCTGGTTTTGGGAGGGGTTATCAGCATTTGAAGCTAACTACAATAATGCTACAGAACATGTTTCCATCTATTGATGTCAACACTGTAAGTATGCGAATAATAATGGTCAAATGTTTAGTTGCTTGGCGATTGATAATAATGCTTCAGAACATGTTTTCAGTGATTTCATTACAAGGTAACTTTTATGAATTTGACAAGCTTGAGGAAATTGCAAAGGTGTTCATCAGTCATCAAGATGGAAAAGAAAGGGGGATTCAAAACAATGGGACAAGAGACAATGCCGAAATTAGCGACTAATATGTGGGTGATTTTGAAGGGCTGGATACGGATCTGAAAGTGAAGCAGATGATGAAGCTGCAACTCAGGCCCGGCCTTGGGGGAGGGCAAGGTGGGCTACCGCCCTGTGCCTCCGATTTTACGGGGCCTCATTTTTTACTAATTTTAGTATATATAATAAAACATTTTTAAAATTAACACAAGTGTTTATTGGCGTGGTGGTTCTTAAATTGCTACGGGGCATGTATGTTTTCTTACAATCACTGGGTTCGAATCCCAAATTTAGCACAACCCTCAACATTATAACCTTTTTTTTCTATTGGTTAGGCCACCCCCACCTATTTCTCTTCATTTATATATGTAACTAATTCCGATGCCTCAATAAATTTCACCTATCTCTCTTCATTTATTATACTAATTCCGATGCCTCATTAAATTTCATCAAGTCATACAGTATTAAATTATTAATCCAAATTTAAATCCAGCTAATATTTTAGTGTCATAGCTATATTTAATTATTTATATTAATTGAACCGAATGAAATAACATGTTTCAAAGAGTTTTAGAATATTATAATATATATAGAGAGAGACACTAGGGTTTTGTGTTTAAAAACAAATGACACAAATTTAAACGTGCAGTATATAAATTATATTTAATATTGTATAACTATAAATTATTTAGATCAAAAGATTGATAAATATAGCTTGTGTATGTAATCTGTACTATGGATCAAAACATTTTGTATAAAATTTTTAATATAAATTTTACCGGTAATTTTCTTAAAAATTCTTATTTTAAAGAGTTTTCTATAGTTTTTCCTTAAATATAAAAAAAAATTAATTTTTTAACATACTCACCTTAAGATATAAAAAAAATTTAAAAATTACATATAAAATTTATAATTTATAAAGTTATGACCCGGGCCTCCAAAATTTATTGGACGGCTCTGCTGCAACTGTTAGCCTACCGAATGATCTTGGTAGAGTTAATAGCAACTATAAAGGCTTGTGCACTGGTGGAGTCATCTTCTCCAGTTTTGGTGTGTACTGATTCACTCCATGGAAGAGGAGTTCAAGTGATGGCAACGATGAAGAATAGCAGTCCAGATTAGTTAATACTCATTGCAGTATCCATACAAACCAAATCTTCGGTCACCTGAGAGGGATGGGATTGGAAACAGAAGGAAACAATATATGTTCTTCCAAAGAGGAGATCATAATTCGAAATAAGGAAGCAATTGCACATTGTAAATAAAAGGACAAGAAAACGTATATAAGGACAAGAAAACGTATATTGTAATGAGTAACTTGATGATCCCTCCGTTCGGATTTATTTGATGATTTAGATGGATGCACAAAGATTAAGAAATACTCCTTTCACATTTAAATACCCCATAAAATAATTTTTATTCCATCATCACATTTATTATGGACAAATGTAATTGGTTAAACTTTAAAAAAAAGTACAAATTACATTGATACTAGTGCAAAAGTAAAAAAAAAATTGATGATTACTTCTAAAACATCAAATAATGTTGAACAAATTTCATCTCCTAAAACATCAAATAAATCCGAACGGAGGGAATATAATTTTATTATAATAATAATTTGAGTGAATAATACAATGACTGCTCTTATCTACATACATCTGTAATCAAACATATGAAACGAAAAAGAGCAACACGTACAACATCTCAGTCTAACTCCAACTTAACTCTATTAGAGTAGACCCTGTGGAGGATCGAAATCAGCACTGCGACAATGAACGGTATGAGTATGAGGAGGTACGCAGGCCCCGGAAACCCTCCTGGCGGCGGCCCTAATATCATTATCGGGAGATACACGAGTAGTGCTATCACCACTAAGTAGGCTGCGATAGGGCCCCAGACTCGCCCGTACTCATTCTGATCCATTGCCGGTGATCACTTCCGATCTAAAATGGAATTGAAGTTGTTAGGAATGTGTGATTTCAGATCAATTGCCTCCACAAATTCTGAGGAGGACATCGGAGATGTATTTATAGGGGCTCCTTCGGAGGCAGTTTCAACGGTTGGGAAATGCGGTTGGCTTCCAGTTTTGAAAAACGGTTTTTTTTCCCGCGCTCGTTCCTCAGTCACTGAGTGCGGTTATCGACTGGACCTGGGCTTTTGGGCCTTACATTTATAACGGTTATTGCTTATTGGGCTTTAAAAGCCCAATAGGCAGATAAAAACAGCATAGCTAAAATCATCCACAAACAGGCTGAAATTATTCAACTATGCTAAAGAGTTTGAGTAACGTCAGACTCCACTAACCCGACATTTAATTAAGTTTTTATGGCCGATAGCTGCAAACTCTAGGTGGGAAACAAACGATTCCTGGTGTAGTGATTGTCGGAAGTGTACCGCAAAGACCACATCAAGATTTTAGCATCAGTGATTGCCATCTCAATCTCCCACAGACCCCTCTAACAGAGTTGATGACAACCAGATTATCCCCTTCATTTTGTCGATTTTATGTTGGTATTTTTTGTTGAACCCTGAGGGTTGGGTTATTTTCATACATTAAAATGTAAGAATATAACAACAACATAGTATATCCCGTAATGAGACATGGATTGAGGGGTCGAGATGTACGCATTTTTACCTCGAACAAGTCGAGAAAATGTTTTCGAAAAAACCCAACAGAAAATAAGCCAAAATAAATGAGCAAGGGCAAGCAAGCAACAATATAAATAGGGTGACAGAGCACACCAACAGAAACTAAACATCATTCGCCCGAATACATTATCGCCAATGGTCCCGATCCATGTAAGGATATAATTAAAGAAATTTATCTTACAAAATCTATCCAATATGCCATATTAAGTCAGGACGACCATTAAACATAAAACTAAATCATGTTTTATTAGATACTCCGAAGTCCGAACCACACATGAAACCACACCCATATGTATAACTAATTACATTTCCATAAGATTATACATCTCGATAGCTTAAAAAAGCGTCTCAATCTATTCATCGATCGACGAAATAATACCCGAGGCCGTCCCAAGGGTGCTCGAGAAGTCGGCAACCATGTCGTTGAGCTCGTTAACGATAGGCGGGAAGTGCTGGAGGATCTGCCATCCGCAGTCGTAAGTGATCTCCTCGTCACAATTACTTAAGATTTGCAAGACTTGGCTCCTCCCATCACGCGTGTCCAGACTGGCGCGATCGATGTTGTTGATGCCGAAGTGTCCTAAGGCGTTGTAGCCAAGGAGGCACCCCTGGAGCCGACCCATGACGTCGTCTTCTTGATTTTTCTTCATGTTCTGATTGAGGAAAGCCGTGGTGGAGCGGATGTTGGCCCTGGCGCGGTCGATCAGGATCAAGGCGGCCCCCTCGGGGTCTTTTAATGGGTTGGATTGGATCTTGGCGACGATGTTGGGTGCAGCCGGGTCCACCTGCAGCCGCCTTATGGTGTTGGCGTTGGCCTTGGCGGAGGCGGCTGCGGCGGTTATCGAGTGGAAGCATTCAAGGAAGAGTGTGAAAATGAGGCATGAAATGAGAAGGCATTTCATGGTTGCTTTGCTACTTAATTTTAATTTTGATGCAAAATTAGGGTTTAGGGGTTTGGGGTTTGGGATTGATACTCCCTCTCAACTCAAGTGTATGGGGTATTTATATACTAAAATTTGACTGTGGTAGTTACTTCTAATTCTGATGTTAAAGTTTGGTAGTTTTGATGAATTTGGGATTTTTCATAGTTAAAATTGGGTATTAAATTATCTTTTAAGACCAATCGGTTAATTTCAAATATAATTGTAATGGGTCCAAATAAGGAACCAAAAATAAAATTTGAGTAGATTGAATAGACTAAATTTTTTATATATTTATTTGGATGGGCTGGATTAAATTGTTCACTTTTTTCGAATAAACCAATACATAATCTTTATTTATTTATTTATTTTTATACATATTTTTTTTAATGGGGCGGGTTAGAGCGGACCTCAGTCCGTCCCTAGTTAAGTACCTGTGCGGGTCAAAAGTAGTTTTCTATAAAGGAAAAAAACTTAAAAATTAGTGTGTTTTTAAATGTAAAAGATGTAGTTATATTATTCATACATCGATAATTATGATTTTCGGTTCAATTCTTGATACCTAATATATAGTACCCACTAACTAACTAAACACCAATGATCTTTTTGTCGGTATAGATTTCATAATAACCGGAATTCTTTTTTTATTTATGACATGGGGTTTTGAAGTAATCCACTAATCCCTTAAATCGAAGGACTCTTAAGTCTTAACCCATAATCTCTTACCATCACTGGCGGATTTAGGGGTGGGCTCAGTATGAGCGCGAGCCCACCCTAATCCCGGTAAAAAATACGAAAGGTTAACTATATAAAAAATAAAAAATAAAAAGGTCTAAATTAATTTAGAAGTGAACATGAACTGTAAAGTTTACATTGTCTAGTTGGTAAAGTATAAATGTAGAACTTTTTCCTCTTTATTAGAGTCCAAGGTTCAATTCTCACTTTTAACATTTTCTTTACTTATTTTTAACTATCTTTTTATATATATGTTCAAATATATTTTTAAATTGAGAATAATTAATTTCAATTAGTATTGTTTGAATTCTATTTTAGTCCTTCATTAGGGGTTTCCTTGAAAATTTTTTTAACTAATTACAGATTTTATTCACTGCTAATAATATAGACAAATCTTTGAAATTTTTTTACATAACCCTTCACAATTAAATTTATTTAAAGTTTAACAAAACTCGTTTCATTATTACTTAACTTTAGGCCTAAATCTGGCTCACCCCTATATTACGGGCTGGCTTCGCCGTAAACCGAATAGGATTCAAATCTCACTTCTTATCTATTTTAAAAGCATTTTATTCAAATGGCTCAAATGCAAATTAAAGTTTTAATATAATGAAGAAAGTAAATTACATATTATTTTGGGATTTAGATAGGGAAAAGAAACTCCAAAAACTTTTCTCTAATCTCACATTGTTAGGAAAAAGATAATGTAATTGTAAGACATGCAATGTGTATGACCTCATTTCCCTCATAGTGGTAGGTAGTTGATTGAATTCAGTTACGCGGGAGTTTGGGGAGTACCGAACCTCCACAACATTACAGGATTAACTATTGTTTTCCCATTAATTAGCAAAAATAACTAACAAAATTAGGGAGTAGGTTGGTGTTGATATGTTCCACATAAACTGCCAATGCAATAGGCTGAAACTCCATTGAGTCCAGCCCTGTATATGAGATTAGTCAGGCTCAAAAAATTCGTCATAAATGAAGAATGCCGCAGGCTGCTAAGTTTGGATTGCTGGGAAGTTTCGATCGCTCCGATCACCCGTCAGGCCAATATGGCGGCTGACGCTCTGGCTAAGTGGTCTTCGTCGTTAAATGATACTCAATTCCCCCTATGGTCTTGACTCCTTTCATGGAGGCTATCTCTGTAAACATTGCTTGATTTGCTTTAATAAATTTCGGGCTTGCCCGGCCCTCATGCCAAAAAAAAAAACGAAAATTTGGACCGATGAGTCGATGACATAAGAGATAGGATCAATATACTATCAACATTCGCTCTACCGAAGCCTTCCTCAGTATGACATGATTCAGAATCTATTTGGCTATGTAGATGATCGCGATCGAGTAATTGACAATAGTATCCAAACTCTATATATGCATCTATACATATAAGGTATATGCATCAACAAGGGCTATATTGGCTTTACTCTGGGTGAGACACAAACGACTCCAGGTTTAGTGAATGGTTTGTCTACCACTTGGTTGAGACTTCACAGAACACATATATGCACGCAAGAAGCCGATCGATTAGAAAGATTGCATCAAGATTCTTGCAACGGAGATTGTCACGTCCCACTCAGGGCCGTGCCGTTGTTCCGAGGGGCCCTGTTCTATTAGTTGTGCTAAAAATAAAATTGCTCAAATCTAATGTATTAAAATTGCAGTAGTCAATAGGAAAAAAAAAAAAACAAGCATACTCCTAATATATATCATAATAACTTTAAAGTTTAAAAGTACCAAACTAATCATACAACGTCAAACTAGCATAAATGATTCACTTGAAAAGTATCATCCTTCTAATAGTCTTCGAAACAAAATCTCCAATGAGCTCGTTGACTCGTTGTAATCAACATTCTTCAAAAGGTCGTTCTCAATTGCTATCAAGGTCAATCCATTAAGCTTTTCTTGTGTCATTGTAGAACACAAATAAGACTTCAACAACTTCAGCTTCGAAAAACTTCAAATCCCACTAACCGATTTGATGATTGCGAGGTTGTCCCCTCCCTATATTTAGCTTATTTTTTTGTCCAAAGGCATGATGCTTTGTTACCACACTCCATGTAATTTACAAGGGATCGAATATAATATAAATGTATCTTACAAAATCTATCCATATTTCAATTCCTTCACGACTGTGAAATTATTCCGATATGGATAGAAATTTTGGATCACATCGTCTTTAATTAGTTTTCGTGGTTATAAGGATCGAGATCGACCTTCTAACTAGACCTGAGCAAACATGGACTAACCCGCCCGGCTAGATTTGCAGACTTGGGTAAGGCAATTAGCCCAAGCGGGTCAATAGGTCTGGCCCGGTAGGCCCAAGGGTCGGGCTTGGACCAAGGATCAAGCCCAACTAAGCCGGTAGGCCCGACCCGCCCATATATATTAATTACGTAGTATATATTGTTTATATAGAAATTATAGTAAAATACTAGATATATTGATTATATAATTTATACTTGTACATCTATTAGTACTTTATTAATACTAAATGACTAATAGTATTCAAATCACGTACATATAAATTAAGGAATACAATGTTATTAAATAAATTATTTTCAAGATTTTTTTTCATTGAAACGAACCTACCCTAAAGATTTAGGGTGTGATTTCAAAGTTGCTTAACTTGTGTACCTTTGTTTTGGATGAAATTTCAATATTTTGGGATACTTAGTATATAAATATTGTAAAGTTTGACATCAAACGCAAAAGTAAAAAAAATAAATAAATAAAATATTTCACAAACTTTTAATTGGTTACCGGTGAGCTACCCGACTTGGACAAAGTAGTTGGCCCAAAAACCGAGCCTAACCTAAGTCTGGCTCGCTACAATGGGCTAAGATTTTCATATAGGCCCAATCCAAACCCGCCTAGCCCGGCCCATGCTTAGGTCTACTTCTAACACAAAGCTTTAAACGAGTGGGTAGAGGAACTCTACCCGACCATATAATATTATAAGAGAAAATTTGCGCCGAAGGCGCAAATTTTGGCCCAATTAGCGAAATATACACGTTTTTGTATAATTTGCAAAACTATACATGAAACCCTAGATACAGATCTACGCATCTCGGAACGCTCCCCTCCGGCCAAATCTCATAACGCTCCCCTCTCTCTCCCTTTTACAGATCTACGAAAATCCGGCGAAACTCTAACCCTCCCCTCTCCTCCGAGCTCCGTCAACAATGGAGGATGCGCAGCCTGGAGCTTGTCCGGGCCAAGGACAGAGCGCAACACTTCCGCGTCTCCCAGGGCGGCTTCTAGGCCCTCGCCTCCGCCCCTGCCCTCGTCAGCTTCTTCCCGGATGACGGTATCTCCTTCTGGCTCCTCCGCGTCTCCGCATAGGCCTTCGACTCCGCCGCCGACGTCGACTACCTCAGACTCCCTTCGACTCCTTCATCTTCCTCCTCCGCCTCTGTCAGCGTCCGATGAGCCAGATCTGACCGGACCTCTTCCTCCTCCCATGCTCCTCTTCCACCTCTGATGCTCCATTGCTAACAGCTAGATCTGGATAACTGGATTGAGGAGAATCTGGCTGGAGGCACAAGACAGAGAATTAAAATGGCGACTGAATCCGCTGGAATCGACGGCTTCCTCTTCTGCTACGACACCAGTCGCAGTCGCCGGAGATGTTGCTGCTGCAGCGACGAAGCAGCGACGGAGGAAGAGGTCCGAGAATCGCAATCCCTTGCCTCTGAGAGATCTTCGACACTTCCAGTCGCAGTCGCCGGAGATCCGAGAATCGCAACGCGGCCAATCTGTGTGCAATCGTCCTTGCTGCAGTTCGATTGAGTTGCTCCAATTCACTAATTGAAGACATCCATTTTGCTGATGTCTTGTGCTACTGTGGTCTTCTTCGAGGAGGAGGAGGAGGAATACTTCATCAGATTGAAGGTATGATACTCAATTTCTCAATTTCTCGAGAAGGAGGGGCAATTGCGGGATTGCTGACATGGTGTTCTGAATCCTCGACATGTGAATCGATGCCGGAGGTGACGCTCTTCAACTCCGTCAGCGCTGACATGGTCGGTTCTTGCTTCAGTGTTACTTATACAGTAGTTAACATAGTCTGCAAAGCATCATGGGTGGTTTTGTGATAAGTCTGCAAATTTAAGGACGGTTTTGTGTAATTAACCCAATATTTTTATCATTTGGCTTCTACTGACCGAAAATTGATTCCTCCCACAGAATGAAGATGCAGAGTGCATCTTTGGATTCGGTGACATGGTCTGTGTATAAAATGGCTGCAACTTCAAGGCTGGCAGGAGTTTACGAGTGCTTGCTCCCTATGCCAAAGCACTAGTATTGTTGTGCACTCCCTGGGCAAAAAACCGCACCTCGGTTTTGTTTGTGACCATGAAGAACTGAAGATTGATGCCTTTCTTGCTTCTATTTTTTGCTCCTGCTGTTCACCCCAGGTATACCATACCAAACCATGGTCTTCTTGACTTTCCCCTGCTCTTCTGCAGCATAATTAATAATAATTTGTCTTGCTTAATTTTTAGATATACTTTTTCTTTTTGATTCTCTTTTATCCTTGTTATGTTCTTTCCTTCTAAACGTTGATTTTACCCATTCCATTAGGCGTTTCACCACCAATTTCGGTAGTATATGATATTTGCTTTAATTAGATAATAACCGTTTGATTCTCTTTTATCCTTGTTATGTGGTTTTTTAAGTTGAATGTTTTTATGCGTATTTCTATACGTGCTGACATGGTTTTTAGTTAGATAATATATATGTAGGTATATATGTATGTCTAGGTCCTTAAAAATTGATTTGTTTTTTAATGCTGACATAGTTTTTATGCGTATTTTTTAGTGCTGACATCGTTTTTAATTTGATATTATATATGTAAGTATATATGTATGGTTGAGTTCTTAAAAATTGGTTTATTTCTTAGTGCTGACATCATTTTTATACGTATTTTTAGTACTGACATCGTTTTCATGCATATTTTTGTGTAGGTATATATTTGTTGACATCGTTTTTGCAATATAAGAGATTGATGAGGAAAGAGGTCAGCATTGTCGGCGTCGAAAAATTCTTTGTTTTAATTGTTTACCCTTATTCTTTGTTTCTCACTATCAAAAATAAAATTAAATATTCGTTTCTTTTTTTTTTGGTAGAACACTCATTTTGTCTCTTTGTTCTCCCCTCGAACACTCCTTTTGTCTCTTTGTTTCTCACTATCATCATTGTCGGCGTTAGCATCCTCGTAGAGGGTGTGAGCAATGCTGACGTCAGCATTTCCGACATCATTGTCGTCGGCGTCAGCATTCTCGTAGACGGCGTCAGCATTGCTGATGTCAACAATCCCGTCGTCGGCGTCAGCATTGACGCGTGGAACAAAAAAACTTCCTTGTAAATAGTGTCAGCATTGACGCGGAAAAAAAAAACACATCCTTGTAAACGGTGTCAGCATTGCTAACGTCAGCATTTCCGATGGCGGGGGGGCAGGGGGGCACACGGGGGAAGGGGGGGCAAATTGGGATGTATAGTTTGGCAAAATTTCCAAAATCTTGTATATTAGGCTAATTTGGCCTTTATATTTGTATATTTGGCAAATCCTCCCATATTATAATCCACTATTTTATTCCTTATTTTTTTCAACATACCCATATCTGATATCTCATATATAGTAACTAATTAACACAAAATCATGGTTTATTATTAGATACTCCGAAACGCATATGAAATCATATATACCCTTATATATAACATAACTACTAATTATTGCACTTCCATAAGATTAAATGTGTCGATCTTAATCATCGAATCGACGCAATAATACGAAAGGCAGTCTCTATATCATTCGAGAATTCAGTAACCCTGTTGTCGAGATCTTTAACGACAGGCGGAAAGTGCACGAGCATCTGCCAGCCGCAGTCATAAGTGACCTCATCGTCCCAAATACTTAAGATTTCCATGACTTCACTCCTCCCATCACGCGTGTCCAGCCTGGCACGATCGATGTTGTCGAGGGCGTCTCCCATGTTGTAGCCCTGGAGGCACCCCTTGAGCCGCTCCATCACGTCGGCTTCTTGCTTTTTCTTTATGTTTTCCTTGAGGAAAGCTGTGGTGGAGCGGACGTTGGCCTTGGCGTGGTCGATCAAGACCAATGCGGCCCCCTTGGGGTCTTTTCTCGGGTCGATGTTACGTGCAGTCGGGTCCGCCTGCAGCCGCCTTGTGAAGGCGGCTGCGGCGGGTGTGAGGTGGTTACATGCAAGGGAGAGGGCTAAAATGAGGCATGAAATGAGAAAACCCTTCATGGCTTGTAAATTAGGGTTAGGGTTTTTGGATTTTGGATTGTTGATTGCTCAAATCAAGTGTATGGGGTCTTTAAATACTAGAAAGTATAACTAATAGTAAATTAGGAGATCATCATATGTATGGTAGTTTTGCTGATTTTGTATATATATAGTTCCTTTTTTTTCCAAAATTAAGTGGATTAGGTTTTATATCCTCGGACTAAATCCATCCAAATATCATTGAGTTATGATTATAATGAAGGCATTTGGTTCAATGAACCTATCCAAGGACAAGCTTCATCGTCAACTCATGTTCACATAGATATATGGCAAGAGAGAAATGCTTGATTACGGTCTTCCTATCATATACCCTAAGGTATAGGATAAGCAAATTAAACCATATTTGAGATGCAGGTACTCTAAGAAAGCATTATTAAAAATAGCTAAAATCATTTAAATTTGAAAAATCACGTAATCGAGAAGTAGTAATGGGCATCACTCAACGAGGATCGTCTAGTCCACAATTGTAGTCCATACCGTAGTCCAAATTATCTTATTGGCTAAATTGAAATTTCTAATTATTTTCTTAAATAAGTGTTTGTACCTTATAATTTATTTTAATGCTTATCGGCCAATGAAATTAAATGGACCATAAAAATGGACTACGACGTTGGACTAGAAGATTTTCACCGGGCATCACTAACTACTAGCTAGGCACTTAGGCCATTCTAATATGGAGAGGAGGATTCGAACTCTTGACCTATTGGTCATTAGACATCATCCTTATCTGCTAAGCTAATAATGTTATACTTACCGGCTAAGCTAGCAAGGCTTGACAATTTTATGATTTACTAATGTAGGAGATTTTAATGTTTAAATTAGGTTTTTTCTATTTTTTAAGTGTTTAGGCAATTTATTATTTTTTATTTTTAGAGAGTTTTTTTTTTCTAGTGGGTTCTAGACCAGTCGGTTCTAGGGTTTCGAATTAGCTTCCTTTTTTTTTGATCCTTTCCAGTTCAAGTGGGCTTAGCCCACTCTACATCTGGATCGGGTTACTGTAAGCCCATTTAAGGGGTTGACCCTCCCACTCACAAGTGTCTCCATGTTTCCACGAGGATTCGAACTTCGAACCTCGAATTAGCTTCCTGCTACGTCATTTACAAATCAATTTAAAATCAATCTTTCAAGCCTATCCTCTTAGCTAGGGTTTCGTCTCTCTGGTTTTAAGGAGGTAAAATTCCAAAGAGTTATATATGATTTCTCCTCCTATACCTTGATTTGAGAGTTTGTCAATAAGGTAATTAAAGAAGATCGAAAAGAGTCGACGAAAGGAGAAAGGAAGAGAAATATTTTCGAGCAATGGGTCGAAAGTTATCCATTTCAAAGAAGAAGGCATTGAAAGAGAGAGGCCTTCTTGATGCTCAAAACAGAAGAAACAAGCTACTTGTTTTGTTTGTAGGTTTTGTTCGGAGGTTACTTCTTTGGCTTCTTTTGGCTGCCTTGGTTTACTTGTTCCAACGTCTCAGTGCACGCTCTTCATAAGTTTGATTCCGACTTTCGAGTCGACCTTTACTTGTCGAGTTGTTCGCAAATCTATTAATAATACAAGTAGACCGTTTGAAGTAAGTTTGTGAGCGATCTATAAGCAATCGTTGATCTCACCCAAACTTCCAACCCTAGCTAGCTAGTACTAGGGTTTTGGTCGAATGAATGTACTATGTTCGAGATCCACCTTCTAACATAAAAATTAGTTTAGATCATTATATAAGTGTATCACTTTATATTCCTAACCCAAAAAGGGTTATTTTCTAATTTCTATCTATTACAGTACAGTTTATAAGTTTAGGTATGCCTTAATGGTTTATTAACACATGAAATCACACCAATAACTTATGTGTTTTCACTTCCATTCCATTTATAAGCGTCTCCATTTATGCATCAATCGCTGAGAGGATAATAGTCGCGGCCTCCACAGTGTCCGTGAACCTCCTAACCTTGTTGGTGAGCTGCTGCACGACGGCAGGGGTGTGGCCCAACTCAAACCATCTGCAGTCGTAAGTCACCTCGTGGTCGGTCCTATTAAGGGTGGCCGTGGCGTTTCTCCTCCCTTCAGGCGTGTCGAAGCTGGAAGGATCGAAGTCGAGGTTGGATCCGATGGCATTGTAGGCGTTCAGGCAGTTGTCGAGTCTCTCCACGGCGTCATAGTCTGTCACGGTATCGATTTTGTCAGTGATGAACGCCGTGGTGGACCGAATATTGGCCTTGGCCGCGTCCACGAGGATTAAGGCAGCGCCCTCGCGGGTGCTCTTGAGATCGTTTCTCGGGTTGGTTTGAATGGTGGCGAAGCATGCCCCTGGATTGGGTGTGTCGGCACACCATGATTGGATGTTGCGTACCACCGGGTTCACCCGAGGCCATCTCTTGGAGGCGGAGGCGGTTGTGGCGGTTATCGGATGGAAGCAGTCAAGGGAGAGTGTGAAAATGAGGCATGAAATGAAAAGGCTCTTCATGGTTGCTTTGTGTAGAGTGTTACTTGATTTTGTATGCAAAATTAGGGTTTAGGAGTTTTGGATTGATTCTCTCTCAACTCAAGTGTATGGGGGTATTTATATACTAAAATTTGTATGGTAGTTTGTTAGGTTGGTAGTTTGTTAGGTTGGTAGTTTTGATGATTTAGGGATTTTTCATAGCTAAAATTGGAGATTAATTTATTAGGTTAATGATTTTGGGATTCTTGATATGCCTAATACCTCTCAACTAAACACCAATGGTCTTTTTGTGGGGTTTCATCAATTTATTAGGTTACTGTTTTCCAATTAATTAACAGAACTAACCAACAAAAGGAGGAGGTTGGTGTTGGTATGTTACTTGAATTGGTGAATAAAGAGTGGTCATTCGGGTGTTGATATGTATATGTTCCACATAAACTACCAATGCAAAAGGCTGAAAACTCCATGGAAATCAGCCTGAGAGATGAGATTAGTCAGGCTCACAAAATTCGCCATAATCCCGAAAATTTGGACCGATGAGTCGATCGATCGCATAACAGATAGGAACAATGTACTTTATCAAAGTTTGTTCTACTGAATCCTTCCTCAGTATGACATGATTCAGAATCTATTTGGCTATGATCCGAACTCTATACATCTATACATATACAGTATATGCATAAACAAGGGCTATGTTGGCTTTACTCTGTAATCAGAGGCAGATGTCCGACGACAATACAAAATAAGAAAAGCAGCAAAACAAGCAGATATCACCAGCTGCCTGAAACGAGCGGGCTTCCAACAGCAAGAACACGGGAATAAAGAGGTAGTGTGGTTGGTTGTCGAAGGTATTACTAGTTACATTGATTTATGAACACAACCAATGCCTACCTAGCTAAGGACGGGGATTGTGAAATGTGAACATAACCCAGAATGCATCTGCCTACAATTTCTGTACAGTGACATAAGATGGACCAGATGCATGAATTATGCTGAAATTGCCTATTGAAAGAGATAACAAGCATAAGATCAAACCTAAGGGTGGCACAAGGGAGTCTCAAGACTGTGCAGTTGGTTGTGAATCTGGCTGTTCTGGTGGGGCGGCCCCGCCATTCATTCTAGCACGGGCCTCGGCAAACATCCTCTGTTGCGCTGCGGCTGCTTCTTCCTCGCTCATCTCCGTCCCGGCGCTCCACTTTGCAGCCCTTACGCCATCCTGCTGGAGGAAAAAAAATACAATGAGCAAATATTAGGTGCTTTCTTCTTGTACTTGTTTCAGCAAAGGAAAAAAAACAATTGCATGAGTTTTTCTCGGGTAAGAATCCAGTGACAAGGAAATAGTATAGTTACCATTGTTTCCAGCTTGTGCTGTTCATATGCAGCATAAACCTCCTCAAGGTACTCCCCAAATCCAAGATCCTGAAATGGAGAATATGTCGTTTTTTATTCACCCTCGTATGAATTGGTCTTGTACATGAAAAATGTTCAACACACGTTCACTAAATTGTGAGAAATGGAATCAACTTTGTTTCATGAACTTGGTCATTAAAATGAAAAAGAGGCATATAAGTTTTAGAAGTGTGCTTCGAAAAAAAAAATGAAGTCTTCTACAAAACCAGATTTCAAGAAAAATAGACTACATAAACATATTCGATGTAAAATGACGAAAAAAAGTACCCATTTCTTTTAAATATCAACATATATGGTCAAATTATGAAAGATGAAAAAAAATCCACAAGGCACAAATCATGAATTCTTGACAAGAAGCTCGCTAACTTCCCACAATGAATCAAGCATTAAGTGAAGTTTGTATAAGAACGTGAAAAAGATGCTAGCTTCTAAAGTTATCAATTTTCTTCTCCTTTAAACTTTTTTATATGAATACAGAGTTGTGGAGAGTCAAGGGTTCTGCATCTAGTGATAAAACATAACCAATCACAATTACAATGTGCAGAATCATGTAGAGACTGCACACTAGTTCCCAACACATTTGAATTTCATAACCCCAATTTAAGGAGCTAAAACAATATTAGAACAAGAAAGCTTAATAACTAACCGTGTAACTAGCAAACTGCAGTGGTTCAAAATTGCATAATGGAAACTACTCTTGGTAGTGGACAACTCAAAAGCCATCTTTTGTCTACACAGAGAAAGGGCATTTTCACTAATATTTGGTGTATTAAAATCTAGAGAAGCTAATAATCAGTTCAGCTCCTTATAATTATATTAACCCTTAGAACTTTGTACATGATAATAAATCCAACACAGTTGGTTATAGGTAACTCTAGAACTTAAATAAAAAGGGAATATCCTTTTACTTTCTTCTTTAGCGATCAAAACCACAAGAAAGGAACATATATTGACCATAAATCTCATTCTTTCCTCCCAGAAAAAGTGGAATATATGAAATAACTCCATCAATAATTACCCACTTTCTCCACAAATTTTGTACCTATCATCAATATTGAGCAACAACCAACACAATCATGCATGTCCTGTAAACTATGAAGAATATAAAGAGCATGGATTCATAAAGTGACCCATTAAACAAACAGAAAAGTTATTACCTCTAAAGCCTTGAGTACATGCTCAGGAGCAATTGTTCGCCTTTCCTCTTTACCACATACTTCATTTGACTCTGATGACACAAGGTTTATAAACTCTGCAAGGACAAGATGCCTTCCATAAGCAACATCAAACAAATCAACTACATTTTCTATCTACGATAAATGAAGCAAAACTGAAACCAAACATATATAAATCTGGACTCACGAACACAACATTCAATCAAAAGATCTTGTGCATCTCATGCAACACGAACATCAGGTGGCAGCATCTCCTTTATTATCTTTGTCATTGTTGCTAAAATGAAACAAAACAAAGCAAAACAAGAAAGCAATTAAAATACAATGCAAAATAGATTCCTGTCTTGATTGTCCAAAAGGGAAGGTGTCCCATAAAGAGTACTCCCTCCGTCTCAAAATTTAAGTCATTTTAGCCTTATGCACAAATTTTAATAAAAACACTCATCCATCCATCAACATCATCATTCCACTAACTTTTTCATTAATTTTATTACCCACTACATTTTTTAACCAATCAAAACCTTTAAAAAAGTCAATAACACACAAATCATTACTTTCCACTACCTAGAAAACCTAAAACGACATCTATTTTGATACAAAACTAAAGAGCTAAAATGACATCTATTTCGAGACGGAGGGAGTATTTAGAATTTAGATTTTAGAGGAACTTTGACAAACATAGTAAACAAACAATAATAGTCCTGAAAAAGTTGTCAAAGAGTTGAAAAAATGAATAAAAATCTACTACCATCAAGAGTTCAATAGAAACAAAAAAAAAACTTATTCTTATTTTCTTGACATATTATATATTAATGCTTGGTTGGGAGATAGTAAAAATGTTGGTGAAAAAAATGAACATCTTTTTAATCTTACATGGTTGAAACTTGAAAGAATAAGTTTTTGTAAACTTGTGAAATTATCTGAAGGGGAGAGACCAGTTACATGTTTGGTTTAGTCATGGAAGGTAAAGGGCCTGTTTCATTGACAATACACAAATGTAATTATCAATCAATATGTGTAATGCTTATGCTCCATAGGTCAGCCTACTGCAGGAAAGAATATGGTGGAGATGCAGAGTTAGAATCTCCTATTATAAATTTATAATATCAACTTATCAAGTGAACCGGTTATCCAAAGGGGGTTACATAAAAAAAAACATGCTGAACATCCTAGGGAGCAAGTGCTTGTATGACCAAATTGTTAGCAACACTTTAATAAAAGGCATAGGCACCAAGTCACCTCAAAACCCAGCAAATATAAAAGCTGAACTGACTAAATCTTAGGGGAAAGAAAGGTGCTACAAGGCATGAGTTGGATTTCCTCTCAAATCTGTTTCATGGATTATGAGTTGCATTAGTATTTGAGCTATTCTATCTTTGATTGAGGGAGCTCTAAAACTCCTTCCAAGTTAGCAGAGGGTAAATGCAAGGAGCTTATTAGTTATAAAACTCCTTCCAAGTTTGCAAAAGTGTTCGAAGATGTTCTAAATTCAAATAATCATCAACGGCAGAAGCAAATCAATTTGAATCATCTTATGTTTAGCAATTGATGACTTCTTTCAAGCAATGGATGGCGCTATAAAATGGCATAGATGATAAGAAGCCAGCGAATTTTACAAACTGCCAGGATTACAAAAAAGGTTCAGCCAATTAGGAGGTTTAAGATATGTGACAAAAGTGTGCATTTACTCCAGGCAAGGTATCCACAGACTTCACTGAGCAACACTGTAATTGGGATGAGTTAGGGTGATGCATGATTTGAAAAGATTCTTGTCAGACGGGAATGCTCGACCACTAGATTTCTATATATGCAGGAAATTTTTGGTAAAGGAATTATTTTGCATATTCAAGCACTTTGAAGCTAAATTCAATGGTTCCAACACCCAACATTCGGTAATCCAGCAAATCTATTCAAAAGAAACATTTTGACAACAAAAATGATTCTTAAATCATTTTATCCAATCTATGTGTAACAAGGGGTACATATGTACGATGTGGACAAAGGAATTAATTCCCACAATGGCACAATACCATGAGCTCAAGGAGAGTGATTACCTTTAGGAAGTGATGCATCTTCTTTTGCCTTCCCAATTATGTCCATGGAATCCATCATGAAGGCTGCAGTTCAAAAAAAAAAAAAAGATAGTTTGACATCAGGAAGTACACTAAAAAGAACAAAGGTAGAGCAATACATAACAAAAGGTGCAAAACGTCCATATCATCATTATCATGGGTCTACTACTGAAACAGAGCTAACATCCATCACATTCAGAGCTAACAAAACTTCCTTATCATCCCTAATGCACATTAATATCATTGAAAACGAAATATGATGCCAGTCTAGAAAGAGCTAACATGCATCACATTCATTTGCTTCCATGTTAAGTATTTCATCATTGGGAGGAGAGGAAAGGACATCTCAGGCCACAATGAAGAGGAATAAAACAAAGCTTTGAAACAGATCTATGAGAATACAGTGAGGAGCTTGACAGATCAATGCAAACCAAAATCTTTTTTATTAAAAAAAAAAAAAAAAGTGCGTCAACAAGTACATATCAAGCCTTCAACACTGGTCAGTCAAGTTCAATATAGCTTTCCTAGGATTTGTTTCACATAGGTTCATACTTGACATTTTTTCTTTTTGACTGATTACCCTAATTGGCTTGAATCTGAGGCATGGTGGGATGGGTTTGCGATGCACAATTTCAGGCCTACAAAATAATTTTTTAGGTGCCAAACTAGGGGTTCACAAGTATCTACAATGAAGGAATTAAGGCTTCAACATTTTTTCCTTGGGTGCGACATAAGCAAAGTGGAGGAGGGAGAGGAAACTGCTTCTCTATTGGTTCATAGACAAATGAAACCCCCCCAAAAAATGTATCAAATGAAGAAACAGTTGCACCCAAAAAAAAATGAATGAACAGTAATCCAGAAACAAAAAAGAGAGCACTATAAAGGTCATTTTACATTTTTAACGGAAACACAGAAAGAAGTGGAGGTGCGAGTTCTCCCCCTCATTAAAACGGATGGAAATCAGGCAAAAGATGGAGCATAAGGAAGACATAAAACTACATGAATTAGGAGAAACAATAAATTGCTCATCCAGGTCTGAATAATGAAACCCTTAAGCTCCCATTTCTCAACTTCCCACCTTACCAACTTCCTCCCTTCTCATCCTAACCTCAGGAAAAACTATTCATCCTGGAACACAAGCTAGGGACTCCATCAAAAATCCAACCTTAGCCATCAATGACTCTCGGATTACAATCTTATACATTCCATTAAACACCTAGACATCAATTTAACTGGGAAAAAAAAAACACAAATTTCGCTACCTTCATCCAAGTCAAGTTATTAAAAAAAATTACGATCAATTTCCGCGAATGAACCCTAGCCGAAGATACTAGAAACAATTTAACAATTACTTTTTTCAGTGCCACTAATTGGAACCCCTATTTCGCTTTCCTACCTGAACGGACACAAAATCAGCAAGCAATGAAGAGAATTTGTAACAAAAGAGTTCAATGAATCCAATCAGGAAAATTACAAGATCAAGAAGAAATCTGCCACCGCAACCATCCCCGGAAAAAAAATATATATATATTAGAAAACGAACCTCTGATTCACTGAACGGCGACGGTCGGCGAGAGAAAGGGAAAGCAACAATGTAGGCGTTTGCAGGCGAGGGCGGGACTGATGTAGGGCCAATGGGACTGGAAGAAGAAAATGGAGGAAAGGAGGGGAGGAGGGGAGGTGGTGGTTGTGGTGGTGGTGACCGGTGAAAATGAAATCAGAGGGGACGATAAGTCAAATCGAAACCCTAGAATTGCAATAAAGGAGGGAAACCAGGCGCATCCTAATTTTATTTCATTAAACCGGTCCGGTTCTCCTGGATTTTTTTTTTTAAAATGTGTGTGAGCCGGAAAAGATTTGAGATACATCCGGAGTAAGGTTGGACGGTGGTAGAAAAATTATCATATCAACCGATTACCAACCATACTAACAACACCTTGGTACAAAGTAGTCGGTAACCGAAATCTTGGTACCGAGGCTAGTCGGTACGGTACACGGTATGGGCAACCCAAATATCGTGGTACCGTTGGTACCGAATATATATTTATTTTTAAAAAAAATAATTATGTAGGGTTGTAGGCTACATACACTTCCAGTCCAGACATGCGACCATTCGGTACTGTCGGTACCGATGGTACCACGGTGTATGTGGTTCGTTTTCAAGCCTAATCTGTCATCGGTACCGATGGTACCATAGTGTATACAACGAAAATTCAAGAATGAAAATAGTGTCTTCGGTTACCATGGTACCGACATTCGGTAACCGATAGTTTCGGTTACCGAAACTAGTCGGTTGGTACGTGGTACAAAAAATCTCATACCGAGTGGTATCGGTACGGTACGTGGTAATCGAAAATTTACCATGGTACCGTAGCGTGCCAACCCTAATGAAGTATCTGATAACTCAAGATAGACGGACTAACCGTCGTACTACGTAAAAAAATAAAGATAATGGACATTTGTTTGATCTTTAGTTTAGTTCGGTCGACTCAATCGTTCTACATCTGGATCTGATATTGTGTAGATAATGGAAATTAAAACAAGGAAAAATTTGAGTTGAGAATAATACTTATGCATAAAAAAAACTTTTAATGTATTATAAAAAAATATTAAAACTTGATACGTATTTTATAGCCCTTTCATTCTTTTTGTCAAGTCTTTTATTATTTATACACGTTTTTTTATACCGATAAAAATTATATAAATATTAACTTTAAAAAATTATAATTTCATACTTATTAGTTACAATATAAAAAAATTATATTTTTTTATCATTATAAATAAAAAAATGTTTATAAAAAAATAACGGAGTGAGTATAGTTTTGCATGCGGGTTATGAATGAATAATCGTCTCAATTTTTTTTTTTAGTGTAGTTGGGCTAATTTTCATTGTTAAGTAGTCCTAATCTATGCCTCTATTTTTTTTTAAACAAGATAATAATTCAGTTCTCTAGACAAGTCTAGAGAAACCGAGAGACCGGACAAGCCGGTAGATGGACTAATCATCATGTACAACCAAATCAAATAATGGAAGCAAATGACAGAAAGGAAATTACATGAAGCAACTAACAGAAAAGAAAATGCAAAAATACAATAAACGTGCAAGCTCTTCTACACGGTAAAGCAAGACAAAATGGAAAACGAATCAATTTGCTAACGGAGGACGCACACAGATAACCCTGGAGATACTAGCAAACATCTCAGATTATGGACTCCGAAAAGCTGTCAGATATCGATCGCAAATCCACGGCGTCTTCGGATTCACCAAATCAAACACCGATCACAAGAAGCCTTCATCACAATAAGAATAACACAACACACCAGACCGCACAACCAATCTCAAGCCAAACCATTGCCCAATAAAACTCCCAACCCGTCTCAAACCCTCAAAGGACGATAACAAGATCGTAGGAGACTACTAGGTAGTCAAAATAGAGGCGATTGAAACGGAACAGAAGAGAAATTGAAACAACAATATAAAGACCTGAGAAAAGAAGAACGGAATGGAACCCTAAAAGGCAACCGGTCAGCAACCCGAAGCAACAACGCTGGGCAAGAAAGAGCACCGGAGGCGGAGACGAAACCACGGAGGGACCATCTTGAGCACCAGGCTGGATGGGGCGAAGACAAGACGGGCTATGTTGACAAGCCCGGTGGAAGGCATGGGCGACTGCACTGGGTGCGGGGGCGGCCGGAGATGGAGATGGAGAGGCCGGTGAGACCAGAGGAGGGTGGTCCAGCAGGCGGAATGCCTAAATTAGAGGCGCTGGGTTAGTGTGAAGTCCTTGTAGAAGCAAAGGAGGAGGATGCAGCGGGGGCTTTTGATTGATTACATTGTAGTTGGCTAATTTTAAGGCAATTATAAGTTTCATATGATAGAGACACCTTTTAACCTATATTTATTTATATCTACCTTACAATATGTCTTTGCTTGAAGCCACTTTGAATCTTTAGACTTTTCTTTGAAAGCCCCATAAAATACATTGTATCCCTAGCCGATGATAAGTCTAACCCATCCGGGAATTAGGATTAGAATTGGTGATGAGATTTACCAGAGAAGAAAAGCTAGTAGCTTATGCATAAATGTTGAAAAGTTTCTAAAAAGGGATGTAATGCTATAGCTTTACTTTCTCACATTATACTTCACAGGTGACTCTAAAGAAAAAAAAATAGCAAAAGGAAAAAAAAAGGAAAAAAAAAATAGATAGCAAGAGGCATAGCAAAAAATAAGGTAACACATCTTGCAATAAAGAGCCTTAGTTCATCTTTTATATGTGAGATATATGGATAAAATGTTGGTTAAGAATTAAAGTTTATGGAAGTTTGATGTACTTTTGAGTTGTTTTTGGTATATGTTGGAATTTTGGGAATATTGGTTCCCGAGTTTTGAAAGTACAACGTAGCCCAAATAATTCTTTGCCCTTACTTTCATACCAAGCCCCATTACAATCCCGTCGAATGAAGTCTTCTTTGAAGTATTAAGCGAAAGACCTCTTGATGTTGCTTATATGCTTTGACGTACGTATCTGGTGGAGAATTTGTGATATAAATGTCAATGCTTATGTAGCTTTTTGTGTAATGAATGAGTTGATAATCTATATAAACTCTTAATTTAAAAATGTTTAAGATGATGTGTCAATCTTAGAGGGATTTTAGGAGTCTTAACTAATCATTTTTTTTTTACCATTTTTCTTAGATTTTCGTCAATTCTCCTTTTTTCTTCTTTTTCCTTCAATTCTCTTTTTTCTTTAATTTTACTTACTATCTATATAAAATATTAATTTAAAAGTGTTTAAGATGATGTGTCAATCTTAGAGGGATTTTAGGAGTCTTAACTAATCATTTTTTTTTTTTGCCGTTTTTCTTAGATTTTCTTTAATTCTCATTTTTTCTTCTTTTTCCTTCAATTCCCTTTTTTCTTTAATTTTACTTACTATAATAAACTCTTAATTTAAAAGTGTTTAAGATGATGTGTCAATCTTAGAGGGATTTTAGGAGTCTTAACTAATCTTTATTTTTTTTGCCATTTTTTTTAGATTTTCTTTAATTCTCTTTTTTTCTTCTTTTTCCTTCAATTCTCTTTTTTCTTTAATTTTACTTACTATTGGGCTTAATTCAAAACATTGAATTCAATCTAATATGACTATTGAGCTTAATCAAATTTATTTACTAACTATCTATATAAACTCTTAATTTATAAGTGTTTAAGATGATTTAAGATGATGTGTCAATCTTAGAGGGATTTTAGGAGTCTTAACTAATCATTTTTTTGCCATTTTTCTTAGATTTTCTATAATTCTCCTTTTTTCTTCTTTTTCCTTCAATTCTCTTTTTTCTTTAATTTTACTTACTATTGGGCTTAATTCAAAACATTGAATTCAATCTAATGTAACTATTGAGTTTAATCAAATTTATTTACTAACTATTGGGCTTAATTCAAAACATTGAATATAACTATTGATTATGACACATCACATTTAAACAATGTTATAATAATATTGATATTATTATTATTACAAAGTAATTTCAAATATCTATATTTATGTATTATACTTTACATAAGATTTTTAAAAAAAAATCTGAGATAATTTTAAGATACATTTATTGTAAAGTTTTTTTTTATGATTTTTATCTTAACATTTATCAATATTTTATAATATTTTTATATACAATATTTTAGTTTTAAAAAAACGCGCCATGGCGCGGGAATCGTACTAGTTGTTCTTAAAAGCCTAAACACATGAGAGCGAGAAAAACACATTTTCCGTGTGAGGTTGGATGGATAAGCATACGAGCTACTTGATCACTCATATACTTGTTAGGATGTTTGTTCTCTTACTCATGGCTCCTACTTTGCGATTTGCTTTTGACGGAATTATAGCATGAAGATCTTATTTGTGGGATAATTAATCATATTTGGTTTTCATTGCATAAGGACAAGCAAAAGGTAAGTGTGAGGGTATTTGATTATGCATAGTTTGAGATGCATAATAGGCTAGTTTTAGGTGCATTTTCATTGCATTATAGCACTAATAATAGTTAATTCCATACTTTATACTCTTTGTGGAATAAGTCAGAATCTACGCGTTTTAGTGTTTATTTGCAGGCAATAGATCCGAGCTTGGAGTGGTGGATGAACCATGGATCAAATGGAGGTATGGAGAGCTATGAAAAGCCAAGAAAAAGCCAAGACAAGCCGAGGAACAACGGAGTAAGGAATCAAGGTCTAAAAGCCGAAACGACAGCGAGCCACAAAAGTTGTTCGTGCAGCGAGCTGAAGTTAAAACGCAATTTGTTAGGAAAAAAAGTGTTGCAAAAAGGTAAACAATGTGATTTAATCCTTAGACGTTTTGCATTAATTATTCTTCCTATCCTTCAATTATCAACTAAGCTGAACAAGTAGAGCTGAAGTTAAAACGTTTTGTTCCATATATTTACTAAAATCAGCACTTACTCGTTGATAGCGTTCCCTACATTTTTTCTCATCACGTGGAGCCATCCCCTCCCTCCTGTTGTTGTAATATGTTGCTATTCTTGCCCAAAACTTTTCAAGTGACTGGCTATTTCCTTGGAGGGCATCCTTGCTAGTGTTCAACCATGCACTCAAGAGTAGCTCATCTTCCAGCTCGGACCATTGCCTTCGTCCAACACGTTCCAGCGATGGCTACTCATCGACATCTTCTTCTTGCACATCATCTTGTGTGCTATAAGGCGGGATGCTCTCTTGCGTAGCTCGTATTATAGGCAATTCAGATGCATTTGAGATGGGATGTATAGTTTGGGTGGGATAACCCTGAGGGAGATGCATTGTATTCGTATAATACAGATGAGGATTAAATTGATGTGGACGACCCTGAGGGGGGTGATTCGGGGTGGGATAGTTTGGGTCAGGATGACTAGAAATAACATTTTGTTGAGAGTATTGAGATAACATATCATAAAAGCTTGGAGGAAAGTTGAACGGCGGTTGATTCGGGTCCATTACGAAGAGGAGGCCGAAATTTGTTCTTTGACTACAAGTAAAACTAAATGGAAGGGATGTATTGAGTTGCCGCTTGGATACGTCTATTTATAGACTTTTTTTTCCATTAACAATAATCATACTTAGCTTATATGAATAATTTCATTTAGTTATTAATATATAATTTTATCCTCTTTTTTTCTACTCAAACATGTGCAAAATGGGTGTTTTTGGATAGTTAAAATTAAACTCTACTCAAATATATATTTTATTTAAAAAAAATGTTAAACAATTACAAAACTAGTTAACAAATAAGTTAATTGTTAATCAAAATAATTGAATTTGCTTTGTAAAGCCTACAATTCCATAAAATATATATTAAACAATGTTGTAGCCTACCATTACAAAAATATGCAGACTCACGTGTCCAGCTGCCATGGACTTGAACTGTGTGTCAGGTGCTCTTCAAGCGCAATGTATTGCCGCTTCTGCAAGTAGAGATAAGCCCGGCTCTATGACAACTTTCATTATTTTATTTTATTTTCAGTCCGGAGAACACTGAGTGCCGCTCGGGTGTACATGCCCTTATTTCCCCCCCACCTCCCCTTTTTTTACCTTTATATTTTTTTAAACTACCACATTTTTCAACTAGATGAGAAGCGTGTCCCTAGGAGGATGTAATTTATGGCTCTACTAGTGTAATTCCCGCGCCATGGCGCGTTTGCGATGGAAAAAAAATTATTATAAAGAATAATCAAATAACAATCTAACAAATGTGAAAAGTTTAATATATTTGTTCGGGGACGAAATAAGTGTTGGATGAAACAAAGCATCCGCTGAAGTTAATGAAATATACATAGACATTAGGAGATATGCTTAAGAAGCATGTTCGGTTGAGTAACTTCAATAGCATGTTCGGGTGAGTTAGTGGCTCCTAGCCAATGCAGATTGTTGAACAACGGAATCAACTGAGATGTTCGATTTGGAGGTGTCGACAGAGGAATGTCGCGACTCAACTTCAGCCCTAAATCAATAAATTGGGTGTGAATCTTGTTGATGAAGGGTGTAAACCGTCGAGGATGAGGCCGCAACCAAAAAACCCTACATCAATCTTCAATAGAAGCGAAAGTGGGATAAAAAATTGCAAAAGAGTAATCAAATAGAGGAGAGAGAAGGAGGCGTCTGGAGGAAGGAGGTTAGGAGGTGTTTGAGACGGATTCTAAGGTACTCCGTAGGTTTTTTGTTTGGAAAATAGAAAAAAAAAAGAGAAAATATTTGATTGGTTAAAAGGGAGTGAAACATTAGATAAAATGGAATTGGTTAAAAGAAAAAGGAGAAAATGAGAATTAAATATAAAAAATGAATTAAAAAAAATTACATAAATAACGTGATTGGTCGAGGTTCCTAAAACTCCTCAACGATTGACACCTAAGCAAAGTATTCTGATTTAAAGTATTATATAGATTTGATTGGATTGAAATATTATTAATAAGGAATAGGAGGATGTCAAAATATTTTTAAGTGGATTTTTATACTCCCGCTTAGGGCTGTTACTTGAGCCGAGTAGCTCGAGCTCGGCTCGAGCTCGGCTCGGGCTCGGCTCGAAAAAAGCTCGACTCGGGCTCGCTCGAATTAAATATGAGCCAAGCTTGAGAAGAATTCTGAGCTCGAGCTCGGCTAGAGTAGCTCGTATAACTCATTTTATGGGTGAAATTACTGTTCTCCCCCTATGTTTTATCTAACCCCATGTAAATAGGTTTTATTTAACCCCTTGTAAATAGGTGTATATCTCGTTTCGTAGGTGAAATTACAGTTATGTCCCTAGGTTTTATTTAACCTCTTCTTCTAAAGAGTCTGCCAGCCGCTTTGCCTTTTGGAACCCATTCACTTTGAATCACAGATCTACATTTTGTGAGTAGCTCGAGCTCAACTCGGCTCGGCTCGAGAAAATGAGGCTCGAGCTCGAGCTCGGCTCGTTTGTAAACGAGCCGAGTTTGAATACCCACTACTCGAGCTCGTTAGCTCGTATATCAGCCCTACTCCCGCTGTCTAAAAATATAAATGATTTCACTTTTTGATACATTTTTTTTAAGCTATAAATTTTATAAAAATACCAATTTTTTTTATTAATTCTTAAAATAATTTCACACTTATTACTAATAAGAATGAATATAGTTTTAAAAATCATAAAAAAATAAATACTTTATAAAGTTTTAAATTTCTTGAAAAAATATACAAAAAAGACGTGTTCCATATAATAGAGTGGCTCATCAATCCTCATCTAGGTGTTGAGTGAAACAACCACAGCACCAAAAGACTCCATGTTTCACTAAAATCATCACCAAATATTGGATGTATCTGAATGGAATTTTTTTTAAAAAAAATATGAGGCAAAGATAAATAATCCTCTTCAAATATAAATAGAGTTAACCATTTTCTAATCTAAATAGTAACCCTTAATACATATGTTGAATATTCCGATTTGAGAAAGATTTTTCTTAGATATATTGGTTTAACCATTTTAAAAGTAGATATCTTATGCCCAAGAAATCGAGTAACACGGATGCATCAAAGGAGCCAATCTGATGAAATTAACCAAGCCATTGCTAGATTGATTGCCTAGTAAAAGAGACAATTCACAAGAGATACATTTTAGGGCATTTTTCCAGTCTCCCTACCCCTATATTTGAGTTATTTGATAGCAATGACAAAACGCTACCTTAACCTACTTCATTAAATAATCGAGGAATGGAAATTATGCCGACGTCCCTTACGAATGGAAAGGTAGGCATAAGAATGATGGTCTTCACTCTTCACCGTCGTGAAAAAGGAACAATACCTTGGAATCCTATCAAGATTCAACCCAACTGTTAATATGCTATTCCTACATCACAACAACTGCTAGTGGGAAGACAAATATAAACCTAACCTTTCCTGCTCTTGCACCTCGACTTTACCCATGGTTCCAATTCAGACTTTACCAATGGGAGTATGGGACCATAGGAAAAAATTGGCTGTTGTTACGCTATTCATTCATCACTCACAAGTGCTATTGGCAATATATTGCCGATTTACAACCAAAACAAAGGCAAAAACTAAATATTAATCTTTCTGTATTTAAATAATCAATACCAACATAGCAGTTTGAATTTGCAATTAACCTTTAAGCTTTCAAAGGATACCCAAAAATATCACCAGAGACGAACGATGAAAACCATGTGAGATAACTAGTTCTGTCTATGTCTATTCTCTTACCAGCTGCTTAGCTGCTTCTGAATCTTTGAGCTTTGAGAAGACCTTCCACCCTTGTCTTTGTAGGAATTCCGAGATGTGATTGTCCTTCTCTTGCCACGAACTGCTGCAATAGCCTGTCGTCTTTGTTTGCCCAGCTTTTTTGTCAGTTCTGCATCTTGATCTTCATCACTATCTTCCTCTTCCTCCTGCAAGAATCCAAATCCTCTTAAGGAATCCATATACAACATACTTTTGTAAATCAGCTATATATATAGGATATTACTAACTTCAAATGGCTCTATTAATTTTAAAAGAAAAATCAACTACCAAATCGTGTCCATGCTCCCTGCCCGAATATGCAAATGATTAGAAGTAACACGTGTTTCTGAAATATTTGGTTAAAATGAAATTTGACCAACATTTATTCAATGGAACCAAACATTCACTCGTGAAGATGCTATAACCACTGTTCTAAAAAACCCTTCAAGACCCGCCTAGACCCCCGCCTAAACCCTTGAACTCACCCCACCGCTAAGGCTGTCAAGGTCATAAAAACCCGCCGAGACGGCAAAGACCCGCCATGAAATCCGCCTAGACCCCGCCTAGACCCTTGACCCTACCCTACCGCCAAGCACCCGCCAAGTGTTTTTTGGAACATTGGCTATAACTCAAGAAATATCAAGTGAAAAAGAGCAGATAAACCCGATCATACTTTGTCGCTTGTAACTTCTGCCTCAAGGTCAGCACATTGGTCAGAAGTGGAAACTGGTTGATCCTCTAGGACGGTGCTTCTATCCTGCAAAAATGAAGAAGCCAAAAACAAAAAAATAAAATTGAAGACCTGGTTAATGAAGAATGCTGCATAAGTTTAAAAGTATGATAGCATAAAGGAAACACTGAAAATTTTCATTTCGAAAATTAAAAGGCATATGAATAGAGTATAAATCCTATTGAGTGTTTTGAACAGAACCTCCCTTGGCCCACTTCCACCATAAAGTGGAAGAAACCGAATTAAGTGCTTGCACAATTATCAGGGGAAAGCACTTAGATTATTGTGCATTGCATACAGAAGGTTGAAGAAAAGAATGTATGTTGGCGATCTATTTACGAAGCAAAACTTGACGGATTAAAATAGCAGACCATAAGCTACTGCCTTGTATGATTTTGCTTTGTTGAATGGAATGAATTACACAATTTGTATTTCTACCAATATCTAAAATGGCATATTCTAAAACAGCTGTCAAGAGTAAGACTTGATCTGACATGGCCCAAAGATACCATTTTATATGCATGCAATTACCCAAAACTAGAATGAACCAAACGCAATTGAATGTATATGCAATGACTTGAACCCCGAATACCCCACTCTGCAAGGACTCGGTTGAACCAGGGATGACTTTGACATAAAACAACCCAAACCATATACCTAAAGAAAATGTCTAACAAGACATTTTATAATAATACTTGAAACTTATTAAATGAAGACACGAACAATAGTAACAATAAGTTTGGGTGCCACCAAAGTTTTGTGGTTGCATATACGCGCCTATTTATATAATTGCATTTTGCTTCCATTCAGGCGCCATATGATAAGTTCTTCATTTCTTCATTTTTTTTTTTTGTAAACTTTGAGCGTCACATTGCATCAAAACATGGCACCATATTAGCTCTCCAAGATGCCCCCATGAATGCATCACAGGAAGTTTTGTTCCATATATTATTGAACTTTATATAAACCCTAAACAAACCCTATTTCTTATGTCATACCAAATAACCCAACAATGGCCTGGCCCGAACTGGACCCATCCCTTTCAAATGTCATGTTTGCTGGCAATCATATCCATAGTCACAAAGTTACTAGCAAAAGATTTCTGAATTAAAAAAGAAGTCACTAGAACATGTAACCGGAAAAAAAAAACATATCGATCAGTGAGGTGTATCAAATAGACAAATACGCAACCAACATAAATAACACAGGCTTTCTTGGAGAGAAGGTATTAAGACTTAAGAGGAAACCTGATCCGACAAACTCAAGGAATTGAAGTTTTCAGTGTTTGATTCTTGTTGCATGGTAAGCTCACTGGGCTCTTCGTCAGAAACAAGATCTTCATCCGTGCAATCTTCACCCGAAGTGCCCAAATCATTACCATTCTCTACCTCAATGAACTGCAGAGAGCAATAGATTCTATCAGCAGTAGGTATAGTTAAGAGATGAAATGCCAACTATGCCACACATAAGCAAGGTGCACTTCTATTTGCCCTAAACCAAGGTTCAAGTACAAAGTATAGAAAGAAAACATTGTAAATTAGGAAACCATGCAAACAGAGAACATGTCATCCTAGAACTAAAGCTACCACTTCAATGGACAAATATGATGGGTCCATCATAGTTCAGGGATTGCAAGTAAAGTTCATTCGCATAAAATGTTTGAGAAAAGTACAAATAGACAGATTAACGCTGTAGGTTTATAACTACTAGCTAGGATCATTTGCGTGAGGTACTGATTAAGGAGAAAAAATTTACTCGGCTTGACATGTAATAAAAGATAATAAAATATTTTCTTATGGGAACATTAGCCAAGAAACAATAAATGCCTAATTTTGCCTTATCCTATTCCCATGGGCACAAATCAGCCCTCCCTCTCCCTGATGAAACAATAAATGCCTAATATTCTAATTTATATATGTAAGTCAACAATCAAAAGTCAATGCTATCAAAATAAAAGGAGAGATGAATAAATCATTGAGACGAATTAAGCTGGCCTCACATTTATGAAAAAATACATAGAAAGCACTTAAGCTCTTAACACTAGTTACAACTTACAAATTAAGAGTAAAATGTAAACATTATAAAAATACATAAGTCAAATGTATAACAATTAAAAATGAGACAAACTACCATTACCGTGTCAATGGCATCCTGATCTTTCTTTGTAAATCCACTAGCAGAAAGTTCCTTGTCTAGGAAACCTGCATCTTTGGAGATGGAGGAAAATGATGGCCTACCATTGTTATCTGCATCGATCTCTGATTCATCCAGCTGCTCTTGAAAAGTAAGGTTGAATCTGGAAAATCAAAATATTAAGTCTCGAGTTAAGGACAACAAAAAAAAGCTCACTTTCAAGTTTCAACAAGAACAAGAAGACACAACATACAGCAGATAGCCATCTTTTCAACAAATTATACTACTTAATATGATATTTAGTGCTATCACTAGGTTTACAGCTAAATTGAAAAGATGAAATAAGAGTTTTTTTTCCTAATTAAATAAATGCTAAAATAGATTTACAAAAAACAAATAAATAAAGAAATAAACACTTCTGCTTGCCCAAAATGTGTTAAACATCCCTACAACTCATTTTTTTCCAGTATTGAGATTGGTGTGATACACATACACATACTATTTCCTTGCATTATAAACACTTCCATCTAGTAAAATGTGTAGAATTATATACTTAGTGCTAAACATAATGTCTATGAATACCAGTCACCACAGTGATTGTATGACTGGTCTTACGACTTACATTTTTTGTGAAGTCTGTAGTCTATTTATTGATATCACATATGTATATATCTTGTCTTGCCATAACATTTATTTTCCTTTATCTATTTATTTTGCCTATCTATATCTTGTACTATTCATATATCATGATAAAGAATATATCCCTCTCCTTTCTCAATCAATGCATTTCTCCCTAGCTTTGTGCGATCTGTCCAGCTCCGCAAGCACATTCTTAAAGGAAAATTCCTACAACCTAAACAGTAAACTCCTTTATAAATTTTTATTTTCTAAATCGCATCAAAATTCAAAAAGTCAAAAAGTTTCCTTTAAAACCAAAGAGCACCCAATTTGTCCTCAATTCAGAAAAATATCTTCCTGTACTAGCTCTAGTGCAAATGACTCGTACAAGTAAGATATATGACCAACATAATAACAGTAGGAATTAATGAACGGAAGCAAAGGCATATGCATATCTTAAACATTGAATATAAATTAATATTCACCATTTAGCAATGCAACATAGCAATGAGACATAGTTTATTTTTTAAAAAGCTTTAATGAAATCTTTGCATCGGATAAGAAAGGCCATTTTCATCCAAAATAATGTACCAGAAGGAACCAAAAATGTGGATTTTTTTAATTCATTTTAAAGATTAGAATAAAAATACAAATACCAACTGTGTCCTAGATTAACATGTGCACACAAACAACCAATTCGTCAAAAATAAGCAGCAATACTAGCGTCACTTCCAAAAGAAGATAACAGGTTTGTTTTTTCTTCAAGTTTCATTCTTTACAATCAATCATGATGGATCAATCATTTATAGGAGATGGACCATGAAAACTCATTAACTACCTTCCTCAAAAGATGAAAAGTTAAACAAAAACTTAACTTAAGCAAATATCAACATAAAATCAAGTTTACTTTTCAACACAATAATTATTTTTTTAAATCAAAACCTATGAAACAACCTTTGCAACTGAAAATTTACCTCTTTCTGAAAAACTTGAAGACGCATTCAACATCCCGGTCAAAATACCTGAAACAAAAAAAAAGTCAAAATCACAATCTTGAGTGCATAAAGTTACAACATTCACAATCTCATTAATGATCGACAATTAAATCAATAGGATCCAAATATGCAGATTCAACAGCAAAAAAAATGTATGTTACATACATTTGAGCATTGTGGTGAGATACTGACACCATTTGGGGGAAATCAATCATGGTGACCTTCTCATCATCGTCAATCATGATGTTGAACTCGTTAAAATCACAATGAATAAGCCCATGCTCAGCTAGACGGACAACCAAACCTATTACTGTCTCAAAAATTACATCTGGATTCTGCAACTGCTTGACCTGCACGAGGGGGTAGCCTGGGACTAGTGACATAATCACACAATGACGGTTGCAGTCAATCGCATTTGGTACAGGAAACTCGTGCTCTTCCAACGCCTAACAAAGGAACCAACAGAAAAAATGCAGTCAATTTTATACCCACTAAAAAAAAGGGAACAGAATTTATTACTATCTTTAACTTTATCCATTTTCTAGAGTGTTTATTCATTTATCATTCCTGTAGGCTGGTGTTTTTTGCAGATCACCTTTTCAATTTGCCAACATCCAGTTGTTTATCTTATAAATAGGCTCATTGGTATTAAGCTGGAATTGTCTTTAATACTGAATATCAGAAGAATTAAAAAAACGTTGGGAGGTTTGCCCAATGTCTTCAACAGTGTAAGGTGCAGTGAAGCCTAGGCTGTGGACGATATTCTGGCCAGCAGCCTCTATTTTCCTTCTTTTTTTGTCTGCCTAGTTCAATTTTTTGTTTCCTTTTCTGTTTTTTTAGTTAACTGGAGTTTATTATTCCGATTGTGCAATCGTTTTTAGTAAACTGTTCTGCTTCTTTCCTTCTCAAAACCTCTTTCCACTCATCAATATCACAATTCCGAGAGGCACTCCTAATTTGAAGTAGGCAATAAAAAAAACCCACCTTCATAAAAGCAAATTCTTTCAAGGCAGCAAGCCTTGACAAATATAACCAATTGAAGCTGCTCCGGTGCTTCAAGTAGTCTCTTTTCGACTTAACTGCCCTGAAGGAGACCCTACCCAACCTGTGCAGCTTCATGGCCATCACTGTCCCATCTTCATTGGCCACCTCAAATATATCTTACATCCAAAGGCCCAAAAAAGTCAAATTGCTTCAATGTTTACTGCATAAATATTCTTATAAATCATTTTGGAGCAGAGAGATTTACCAGATTCTTTCCCTACTCCAAGTTGACGCCCAACAGAAACAAATACCCCACGGTTCACAAGAGTTTTAATCGCAAGGAAATCATAACCAAGGTATGTTAACCGGAATCCATCATCTGAAAACAGAAAGTCCAGATGCAAGTTAACATTGTATCACAAACATGATATGATCTCCACTATCACAATAGAATGTGAGAAATGCAAAACTTCCAATAAAAAATGTAGATACTGACAGCGAGAGGAGTCATGGTGCAACAGCTTGTGCTTGAGCAGGTTCTTCAGCACCTTGTAAGTGCCTCCATGCCTAACCAAACAGGGAGTAATACATCAAACCGGAAGGCAAATCATCGAAGGAGGTGAAAAATTCAGAAAAAACAAAACTGCAACCCTAGAAATAGTGAGATGGTTACTTGAGACGAGCAATTCGATCTATGAGCTCGGCAGGGACGATCTCATGCTGAAATTCAATCACATGTAAAGAAGGTTCAAAATACAGGAGACAAAATCAACTCGGAAGCATGGGAGAGGGAAAGATAAGAAGAGTACGGACATTGCGCATGCCCAGCTCAACGGCGGTGAGAACCCTAAAATCATCCTTCGACAGGTATCTAAGCACGTTTACATCCAACTTCATGGCTCCAAAATTGTAGTTTGCGACAGAACACCAGAGGATTGAACGACCTAGGTTTAACGAAAACGGAAATCAGAAGCGCCTAGAAAGAGTCGATCGACTCAATGGACGCGTATTGAAGACAACCACACCCAATCAGAGATACGAGGGAATGAAGAGCAGGGATTGAGAAGTCGAACTGTCCAGAGAGAATCAAAGATCGACGAGGGTCGAGCTACTTACAGTATCCGGCTGTTGGTCAGCGGATGGTAGCGATGGGTCGCCGGCGGCCGGGAGAGAAAGTTGTGAGAGATTGAGATTGAGCCGCAAAGACGAAGGTAGGACGGGAGTAGTGGAGGGAGATGACGCCAAAGTTTAGGGTTTTGTTTTGTAAATCATATGGTGCGGGAATTTGCAGAAAACGACCCTTAAATTGAACAAATTTTGACGAAATCACCTACCAAAACAGAAACTATAGGAAACAACTCATATTCCTAAACATTTTCAATCCATTCCCAATGGGCTATGGCTATATAGCCCTTCTTCAAATCATCAATTTTAATATCTTAAGAGAGATTTATTGGAACAACTGAAGGCACTAATACAAATTTTACATGGGATAAAAAAAAACATGACTATTATTATGAAAATATGTGAGAAGAGTACACATTGAGTCTACTTAATACTCCCTCCGTTCGCTTATATATGTCGTTTTGAAGAATTTGACTTTAGCAAAATATTTGACGTTACATGTACACCCCATCACTTTTGCTACTTGCAATTAATAGGGAGTAGTACTGTACATCCAATTTTCAATTGCAAGCCTTTGATTTGAAAGCTGCAAAGTCATCATTTGCTTAATTCAAATTTGATTTTAGATGTAATTTCCCTGTAATCATAGTCTCCATTGTAGAACTGAAAGTTGTAGAGTCATCATATACTGCAATTCATACGGAGTACAATACACTGTTGATGTCTCATTAATTAGTGTGTCATTCTTCAAAACGACATTTTTTTTGGATTAGTAAATAATTCGAGGTCGGACAGACCCGGAACCTCGAGAGGCCGACAAAGTCGGCAGACGGTAAGCCGTCTAAACATACAATATAGAAATAGAAAATACAACATAGAAACAGGAAAAAAAATGTGCAGTACAAGCGGAGGGAGACACGCAAATGCAATCGAACAAGCGAACTAAGCCCAACCAGGTTGGAGACAACGTAGACGAGAGCCGACGCCAAGCACCACCAAGAATTGACACCGCTGGCCAGCAGTACATCAGGAGTCCCTGTGGGCAGTGCAGACGAACCTCCAAGGAAATTTCCGTCATGCGGAGTCGCATCGATACACACTGCCTCGACCCCAGCCAGACCCGACACCGGTCGTTAGAGCTCCAACTCATACGAAGAACGCTACGAACAACCAGACTTGCAGCCAAGAACCACCCTAGTACGACGCACCAAGAGACCCAAATGGGATTTAATTGAAGCCTCTCGGGATTAATTATATATAAAGATATATATATTTTTTTTTTTTGATAAGGAAATAATTCGAGGCCGGACAGGCCCGGACCTCGAGAGGCCGACAGAGTCGGCAGACGGCAAGCCGTCTAAACATACAACAACGAAGTAGAAAAAAACATAAAATACAAAAAAAGCACCCAAAGAAAACCCGGAAAAAACCCAAGACCCCAGCGGACACAGCATCGAGAGAAAGGAAGCCGTCGAGGAGAAGTGGATAGCGAGCGCATGGGACAACTCTTGCTGACACGATGTCTCGCCGCCGGAAAGACGGAAAGCAGCAATCCTTGTAAGGCAAAGGCGACACCTGGGGAAGTGCGGATCACACGACGTTCCCCCCACCTGGATGAGGGATCATAAAGATATATATAGTTTTACGAAGTTGTAAACTTATATATTTATTATTTTTCATTGTATGGGTCAGTTTTGGGCCCAAGAAAAAAATCATGGGCCCAAAGGAAGGGAAAGGGGGCCCGAATTGCAACCCTCGGGCCCCAAGGAAGCAATGAGGGAGTCAAACGCCGGACAAGCGCAGCAACATGAGGTTGCCGGCAAGGCCAAAATACAACGCCCGCCATGGCCAAACACCGGCAGAAGCGCCGAAGCGGCACCACCACTGAGCACCCATCGAGAAGGGACAAAGCAAGACAACCACCCGGCCGAAGGGGCAAAGGGGTTGAATTAAGGAGCAAACGACGGAAACAGAGAGGGGGAGGCCTATAGAAAGCCGTCGCCGCCAGCGAACGGAAGGCTCGATGGAGGCGAACCCGGATCCAAACGGAGAGAGAACGAAGGGGACAAGCCCAACACTCCACCGAGGAAGAAGATTTCAGGTCAATCAAGGAGGAAGATGATGAATAGTTCACGGGACTAACGGCGAAGCCGAGACCAAAAATCGAGCCCCGACTCGCCAAAAATCCAAATTGAAAGAGGGATCTGTGAGGGAACCAATGAAGGACCCAATATTCAAGCACCTTCTCACAAGGAGAGGAATTGGGGCTCTCCGAAGAGAGATTTAGGCTCTCCGAGCAGAGATTTAGGCTCTTCGAAGAGATATTTGGATTCTCCGAATGGAGAGGTTTGGTCGGAGACGTTGTTCGTTGATTGGAAACTTTATTCGTTGCTCAGGTCGCACCTAGTCCACCACTAAAGGGGAAGAGGAAGTGCTCAAAACGGCATATATAAACGAACGGAGGGAGTATGAAATAATTTTTAAAAAATAATAATAAACATGTGTTTAAACTTAACAATAAGCTTAGCAATGGACAAAAGATATAGGGTGTGTACGAGTGTGTAAAAAAGGAGTTAAAAAATAAGTATAAACAGATGTTTATTTTTTAAGTAGGTTAAATTGGTGTATAAAAGCCTAAAAACAAGTAAAAACTGTTAAAAAAATGAGTTAAAAAATAAGCTAGAAAATTGTGCTTTTTTAGGTGTTTATTTTGCAAAAAGATGTTTTCACCCCTTCTCTTTAATCTTATTTGGTTTGAAAATAAAAAAAAAATTAGGGTGAATACTCAAACTCCAACGAACTCGAGAAGGAGAAAGAGGAGAGAGCCCATGATGGCCGAAGGAGGAGGAGCAGCGGCTGAAGCCAAGATTTGTCGTGCCGAGGAGGCGGACTGGTGAGTGGTGGCTCCCGAAGGAGGGTTAGGCTCCCGAAGGAGAAGTACTGGGCTCTCAAAGGAGAGCTTTTGAAACGCCAAATCCCGCGAGGGTTGCAATTTGTTCACCAAAGGTCGACCACCAGGGAGACGGTGGAACGGCCGCTGGAAGAAGACCCTAAAGGGGTTTTTGATTTCTCTCAAAAGAGAGCTTTTTTTTTCTTCCATATTTTTCTTAATGTTATCTTTTCGATAATTATAACATTTTCACGGCAAGTATCACCCCACTAACTCTTTTCATCCCGTCACATCAACCTGTGTTGCACCACTGTTTCCCCCGCTTACTTGTCACGTCACATCAACCAACCCTACCCCTCCCCCATTGCCGCACCAGCCTTCAACTCTGCAAGGCTTTGGATCAGTGGCTTCAATGCTTTATCGAAGTACTAGACGTCTAGACTGGTGCTAGCTGTGTTATCTTTGAATGTTTATTAAATCCACCGTAACTACCCAATTTATAGGTTTAAGGATTATTTTTTTTGGGTTCAGGTTTAAGGAATTTTTAAACACTACCCATATTTAAGATTTCCTTGGTTCAATTCGCAAAAATAGGCTTAAAAATGGGCTGGTTTTGAAAATCGGACCTATTTATTCCCAACCTTGCTTAAACCCTAATTTCTCCCTCCACATCAGTTTCCTGGTTTCCCTCTCCTAGCCGCTACCCGCTCAACTTTCACACAGTCAAATCTCCTCTCTTCAACCAAACCTCTCCGGCCACCGTCTCCACCGCCGATACTGTCGCTGGCGTCGCCGATAGCCTCTAAACCAGGAATTGCCTTATTCGACTCGTTGAATTTCATTCAGAAACAATGTTGAAGAGGAACATTAGGCAGCGAAGAGAGTATCTCTACAGGAAAAGCTTGGAAGGCAAAGAGCGTTTGCTGTACGAGAAGAAGCGCAAAATCAGGGAAGCTCTTGAAGGCATGAACTTGCAATTTTCCCTCTCTTTTCGCTTGATTTTTCACATGCTTTGTTCTGTTGGGTGACTTTGTTGATGTAATTTGTTCCTCGCAGAGGGAAAACCTATTCCGACGGAGCTTAAAAACGAGGAGGCAGCTCTTCGTAAAGAAATCGACCTCGAAGACAAAGATACTGCCGGTATTCCTTCATTGTTTTCTTTAATTGAATTTTAGGTTGATAATGATACTTTGCAAGTTCATAATAAATTTGGCGAATTTGTGAATGCGGTCGGGTGTTTAAAGTTCAAGATAATATGCTCAATAGGCTTGAAGTCACAGCTTATGGTGAATTTGTGAGATATCATGTTCCATGTTTATTTTTTACAAAGGATGGTACAGTGAGTTTGAAGTCCCAATCTGTTCTGAGATATCGTGTTCCATGCTTAATTGGCATCGGTTGTTGCTTGTATTAGCTGCCTGAATTTGTGACTGATGATGAGCTCTTCAATTGTTTTTGTAGTTCTCAAAACTCACATTGATGATGAATATGCAAATGCGGCTCAAAGTGATCCTAAAATTTTCCTTACAACATCTAGGGATCCTAGTCAACCTCTAACACAGTTTACAAAGGTTCGTTGTTCTTAGCTTTGTTTCATTTTTATTTTGCATCAGTCCTCTTGGTTATGTTTCATCCTGTTTTGATCCTTAAGATGCTTGACTTATCAGGAGCTGAAGTTCGTTTTCCCCAACGCCGAGAGAGTGAATCGTGGTTCTCAGGTTGGTTTGTCTCACTTCGTTCTCTAGCTTGTTGCTCTCCTATATTCTGAAGGCTACTTGGCTTTTATGTTGCTCCTATATTCTATTGTTATTAGATGGTAATTGTTGGTGAGAGTGGGCATAACTTGTAGTTGTAACCCACAGGGATATGCACCCTCTTTATTTGTTAAAATGAAAGTTCATTTGCTTTTTATTTTTAAAAAAATTACTTTTATTATGCATGCATAAGCCAACTTCTTTTCCATTTTAACTTTGTAGGTCATTTCTGAAATTATTGAGAGTTGCCGAGCTCATGATTTCACAGATGTTATTTTAGTTCATGAGCATCGTGGTGTCCCCGACGGTCTTATCATAAGTCATCTGCCATTTGGCCCCACAGCTTATTTTGGACTGCACAATGTGGTGAGTATCTGGTTCAAATTTTCACTGCATTTATATCTTTTAATCAACGCCGAGTCACCTGAAGTTATTCGGTTTATGTTTCATTGATTGAAGGTCACCAGGCATGACATTAAAGACAGGAAGGCTATTGGAACAATGCCAGAGGCTTATCCTCATCTCATTATCAACAATTTTACAACCAAGGCATGTCAAGTGTCCCATTTTATCTCTTGTAATAATCCTCCTGCTAGAAGAAAAGATTGAAGTGTGTTTTGTTTAATAATAGTAATTTTTAACTAGGCATGGGATTTTCAAAACCAATTGTGTTGAAGCTTAAGCCAAGAGTTAAAATCATCATCAATGATTAAATACTTTCAAATCAGGCAATTCTATTTCATGTACCTTGGATATTTAGTATTGGCATTGCTTTATAATTTTGGTTGCTTAGGTGTGAATGGAAGGAAGCCGTGCATGGGAGTAGCGCATCTTAGTCCATAATGATACCTAACTTATTGTGTAAAGATGGCAATAAAAATGTTTATAGTAGAATGAGTTGCATCGATTTGGTTTTTAAAAGGCTTTGTCATTGTGTTCCTACTTTTTAGCTTTCTTTGATTTATCCTTCTTGTTGCTATTTGTTTGCTTTTGGTGGAAAAAAGAGAAATCTAATCATCAACTGTTTGTATTGGAATTCAATCTCTTGGAGGGGAGTATGTTGCTATTTGTCTTTGTTTTTTTTAGTTCTCACAAAGAAAATCTTTCTTATGTTTTATCATATGGCTTTCCCCCATGTTGAGAGTAAAATCCAATCTTTTCTAACATACATCTGAATTTCTCATCTTTACTAACATTCTTATGATTCTTTTACTTTTTCAATAGCGTGGTGGACAGGTAGCAAACATTTTGAAGCACCTGTTTCCCGTCTCAAAGCCAGATACAAAACGCATTGTCACATTTGCCAATAAGAATGATTACATTTCATTCAGGTTCGTTTGAATGTCACTATCCTTTAGTTTTCAGATTATGGAGAGCATTTGTACATCTGGGATTCGGATTGTTGAATTGCAAATTTTGGCCAGCCTTCTTATAAGTAATTTGGTTCTTATAATTTTGTGGGTTGATGAGTGGAAAATTGCAGGAATCATATTTATGAGAAACGTGGGGGTCCAGACTCAGTGGAGTTGAAGGAGATTGGTCCTCGTTTTGAGTTGATTCCCTATAAGGTGAGTGCATGCGTGATCAGATCAGCTTTCCTTTTTTTTTTTTTTTCATTCAATTCTTGTTATTAATTAGGAAGTAGATTTCAAGTAAGGTTGTAGTTGACTTGTTTTTTATTTAGGAGTGACCCTTTCCCATCCAACATACATCACTTGGCTCTGAGCTATCCTTTAATATGAGTATTACTTGCTATTAGTGATCATGTATTTTCTATATGATTTTTACCGTCACCTTACTCTTTATAATTATTGATGCAGATTAAGTCGGGGACAGTGGATCAACCTGAAGCCCAAGATGATTGGAATATCACACCTTACATTAACACATCCAAGAAAATGAAGCTGCTCGGTGATTAGAGCACATCTTATTATGTTTTTTTGAGAATATATTCTGCTATGATTTCCTATCAGTTCATCCCGTCATGGCAAGGCCTGCACAACTGATTTGCCTGGTCGCCGAAAAATTCGACAATTGCATATCCTAGAGAGGGAGATTATTGTGGAAAATACAGCAAATTTTGATACACTCCCATCTTAGCGAAATAGAATGAAAGGATGTAACTTGTAAGTGACATGCTCCCTCTATCAGCTGTTTTATTTAAGGTATCCCAAGTGCAAAATCCTACACTCTACTGTGACCCTAAACAAATGGAATTCTATAGTAATTTGGTTGAATCTTATTTCCGCCCTTTGTTAAAACTTGTTTGTAATGACAGTTACTGCCTTGGTGCTAAGTACTAACAATTCTTGAAACTGAGCTGCGGCTGCTATCAATGGCTTCAGTTGCTTAATCACCTTTGGCACTTGAGTTGAGCAGTTGACATGCATTTGTTAATTTCGACAGCTTCCGAAATAGGTACCTTTATCTGTAGCATTTATAAGTTGTTTCGAGTGCAATTGATCCAATATCAACACATCTCATTTTCTTTTGACCTCCGCGGCTCCGCCCCCATTCATCTTCATGCCAACTCCCTTTTCTATGGTTCTTGTTATCTCTCTTTGCTATTCATGGCGCAATAGACCGATGTTGCCAAGCTTTGGAGAACTTGAATCGGTGGCCGTCTGCATCACACTCCAGGATCACCTACTTCATGCTTGTTATGTTCAATTTGGGTAGAAATCAAATTGAGCCAAAAGGGGGATTGTGGATTTCTTAAATTTATGCACCCGATTTCTATAGATCATTTGCACCCTTCATCTTCGATCGACCTAAACTGATTTGGGTGAACTTGTTACTCACTATTTCCACTTGAATAAACTGATTTGGGTAAACTTGTTACTCACTGTTTCCGCTTGAATTGGAAGTGAATTGAAATTAAAGCTTAAGCAATTGTGTAGAGTCTTTCCCACCCTTATATTTCGTGTAACTTTTACTTATCACCCTTATATAAGTTCAACAACTAACGTGGGATGACTATTTTCCTTATCTCAACCTCACTATTTTCAATGGTCATTGTCTTCAACCTAGTGATGCTAGTTATTCACCACCACCGAATCATTACACAACCATCAAAAAGCCTAGTCCGCAACCAAGGTTGCCCCAACCGGAGCCGATTCATCAAGAAATTTAGGTTGGTGGGGTCCGGGAAAAGGAGGAGGCAAGATCTTATCCGTTAATTTTTTAAAATTCACATGCATATTTTGGTTTGTTCTTCTTTGTCTTGTTATTATTTTAGAAAAAAAAAACACTATGCGTTCTGCTATCAAGGTATTTTCATTTGCTCGAACCTCTGAATTCTGTAACACATGGAAAACAGGGTGAGTTGTCCCAAACGGCAAGCAAGCTCTCGTACTCGCCCTGGTATCTCAAATGTTCTGATGTATGTAGGGCTTAACTTGCCCTTGATACCGAATCGATGATGAACACCTGTGATCGGTGATACTCTCAACCATGAACCATATTGTAGTGGCATGTGCCCACGCCAAAAACTCTAGCTTAGTCCTTTGTCGATCAGCATACGTTTCACTGCCTGTCTTGAACACCCACGCGTATGCTCTCTAATCTGTCCTACTAATACAATAGTCCCCTAAACTAATTGAGGCGGGTCTCCTGCGACATGAGATGGCTCATCCCAATAGAGTGGGATCTACAACTATGATCATATAAAGCCTCGAAATGGTGCTATCTAGACCTGTTAAAATATGACCCGATTAAAAAAATCCGACCTGAATGCCCAAAAATTCTTCGGGTTAAACCCAATGTTTTAGATTCGGGATCCAAAAACAACTTGAATTCGAATGACCCGAAAAATTTAGGGTCAAGACCCATTGGGTCAAAGACAACGCTGTTGGGTTTTTTTTTTTTTTTTTTCCAAATGATAATCTTGAACTAATCTTGCAAAATTGAAAATACTCTCACCTATGTTCTCAGTTTGGCTTATGAGCTAATATATTTTCGGTTGTTGCGGGGCTTCGACTTATTGGTTTATGGTTAGTTTCGGATGAGGAGCAGTCTTGCAACCCTATTTGATCGAGTTGATCGTGAAAGCGGTTGTGATCTCCAAAGATCCCTCATCTAGGTGGGGTATGAAAAATCATGTGATCAACACTTCACTAGGAGTCGTCCATTGCACATAGAAGATTTCTGCTTTCCGTCTCTCCAACGGTAAGTCATCATGTCAGCTTCAACTTTCCCATGCGCTCATTATCCACATTCTCCCACTGAGTTTTACATCCTTACTTAGTCGGTCATTTTCTTGGTTCATAGTTTTTGAGAGTTGTTTTACTCGTTTTACTTTGGTTAATTGATTCATTGTTTGTAGGTTGTTGTATCACGACGGTTGTCCGTTTGGTGCTCTTTCTACCCTCTTGATTTTTCAAACTTGTACCTTGCATTTGGAATTCTTAGTTATTAAAAAAAATAAAAATACAGTAGCATTTATTAAGATTATAAGGGTAAAGTGTAAACGTAGAAGTGTTCATATATTGAACTATAGGAAACTTTTGGATGATTACATTAAATTATTATGAAAGGTTCCCTCAAAGAGGACTAAACATCTATCAATGATTCAACTTGTTGAAACACGCGACACAATGGAAAATTGGTGTGGTCCCATACAAATTTCAAATTTGCAAGTGTGCATCATAAAGTTTTTTTTTTATTATTGAGTTCATTAATGGGCACTTCTAATTTTACACTTTACACCTATAATCTTAATAAATGCTACTCCACTTAAATACTAGAATCTATGGTTGCCAAGCGGGGTGTGTTAGAATAGTCAAATATTACAACCTATAAATGTTGTATTATAACTCATATTAATATATTATAATACTTCTTTCTTCTCAAAATACAAGTCATTTTATTTTTTAAAGACGTTTTTTTAATTTGTTAAAACTCTATAAAATATCAACTTTTTAAAAAATTTTAAGTTTATTAATATATATAATAGATCATTTATGAATACCAATCTATGAACACATTTGCACGTTAGATTAAAAAGATCAACACTTGAGATTTACAATAAATTTTGAAGAGAAAAACTATTCATTTGCAACAACATGGTTATTCATACACAACTCATACGAATAAGTACGAATAATCATGTTGCGATAGACGAATAATTTCCAGATTCATAATCTGATTCTTAAACATAATTATTAAAACATATGAATAATTATATTACGGCAAACGAATAATTATAATTTTACTTATAAATAATCAGTTTATTCACAATTTCTATGGTAAGATGTGTTCACATCAAATTCATCTTATATATTTATAATATATAATACTAGCGCAAAAAAAGGAATAAATTTGCTAAATGCACTCCAAAATTTTATCACTTGCACCACAAAACAAAACCCTACGAGTAGACCTAGCAGACAGGGGCTAACCCGTCCGGCCCTCCCAACCCGCCCTGTAAAATATGCGGGCTTGGGTAAGTACCGTAAGGTAATTGGCCCAAGTGGGTCGACAGGCCCGACCCGGTTGACCCATAGGGCCGGGCTTGGGCTAAGGGTTAAGCCCAAGCGTGCCGGTAGGCTCGGCCCGCCTATATATATATATATATATATATATATTACTTATATTAATTTTTATATATTTGTATTAAAATACTACGGAGTATATGTATTGATTATATAATATCTAAACTTTTACATCTAGTACTTTATAAATACTAATAGTATTTACATCGCATATAAATTAAGAAATACAATAGTACAAAATATATTGTTTTCAAAAAAATTTCATTGAAATGAACCTACATAAAGATTATAGTGTGTCATTTCACATTTATGTAACTCGTATACCTTTGTTTTGTATAAAATTTCAATCTTTTGAGACACTTAGCACATTTGTGTAGTTTGAGTTCAAACGTAAAAATAATAAAATAAAAATAATATTTTAAGAAATTATAATGGGCGGTCCGGTGGGCTACCCGACCCGCCCATGTGGCCGAGCTTGGGCAAGAGAGTTGGCCCAAAAACCGGGTGATGCGGGACCATCCAATACACCTTCGGACAGGAGCAGGATCCTCTGGTCCACTTCAAGGTCCCTTTGGTGGTCTACAAAATTATTTCGGGAATAAATAAACATTGAAAAAATTTAAAATATTTTTTTAGATTACTTACCCTTATATTGATATGTTTGTAAAATTTTATTATGAAAATTCGTGTTTTAAAAAATAATTAAAATTACTTTCTAAAAATAATCGATATTTTAATTATCTATATTTTTAAAACATGAATTTTCATAATAAATTTTTATAAACATATCAATATAAGGGTATAGAATCTAAAAATATTTTTTAAATCTTTTTTCAATATTTATTTATACTTGAAATAATTTTATGGACCATGAAAGGGACCATCGAAGTGGACCAGAAGATCCATATCCCTTCGAACACACCTATAGTTGTGGATGGACCTATGATTTGAGCTCACGAGAATGATGTCATCCTCAAGAGGAAGAAGAAGGCTCCACCATGGGAGAAAGTGCAAAGGTGAAGCTTGACGTTTTTTAGATTCGTTCAGCATTTGACAGCTTGTCGACGTCTCAGTAAATTGAGTCGTACGGAGTCAATATTAATCGGATTGAGGCGTGCCATACCTTGTCGGAACGAGGACGAAGAGATCTACAAATTTTCCGTTTAAGGTTTTTCCAGATTCGACATGGAGCTTGGCCGAAAATCACCATCTTTGCAAGCTGTCACTGTTTTGACGGGAATTTGTTAAGTGTTGAAACTTTCTTTTGTTGCTATTTTTAAAGACCTTATTTACTTAAGTTATTTTAGGTAATTTAGGGGTTATTTTTAATTATTCTTTTAATTATTATTTTGGCCATTTTGCATAACTAGACCAAAAAAGGGCCCATTTGCATAAGTAGACATGTCCCTTTTTTTTGGGCTAGGGGTAGAAAGTGGTCTATTTTTGCAAATAAAAAATGCAACCGGGAGAGGAAGTTGCAGGTGAAGGGGAGGGACACTGTAGTTGTCAGTAGCTGTCAGTGACATGTGGCACCGAAAGGCATCCTCGGTTCATTTCAGAAAACTGTAGACTGTCCATCTTACCAATAGAATTAATTGGTCCTACCAATAGGCTAAACTTGTCTTTCCATACCTGGAGATATTTTGGAGAGAATCTGGAGGGGGTTCACTGTAGCTGATTTGGCGGACTGTCAGTGTAGTTTTGGCGCCAAAACAGGGTTCCTCCTTTGGAGAAAGGGGGGAGCATTTATCAGGGGAAAATGCAATGGTTGCATTGATGAGTGTCCCCCGAGAACATATATAAGCTTGAGAGGAGGATCTGAAACACTATAACATGCTCTGCAAAAAGTGAGGCAAAATAGGAGAGAAGCGGAAAGGACGGGGAAAAAGTTACCCGTTCATTCCAGGAAACGATACAGTTCCCATCCTACCAATAGAATATTTTCGTCCTACCAATAGTGTACAACTGTCCTTTCATACCTGAAAAAGTGCAAGAAGTTTGTTAGACGACAGTGGCAACGATGGTAAGTGATCTTGTACCTATCCTTTGTAGTTGTTCCTTTTTTCTTATAACAGAACTACCCCAAGGTGACGGTTTCACGAGACCAGTTGCAGAGAGCTCGTAATTTATACTCTCTCTTTTTTATCAATTGCATAAATTGCAAATTAAGATTATAAATTCAAGCGCTATTTTTGCTTCCTGCGAAATTATCACTTCTTGATGCCTAGACGATCATAAGGACCCATTGAAAATAGTCTATTAGCTCAATTGGTAGAGCGTTGTGTTTGCACACAAAGATGTGAGTTCGAATATCACATAGGCTAATACGGAGTATGTGTTCATGAATCTCTCTAAACTTATACAATTATGAACCTGGCAGAAAATATATATAATAATAGTAGGACAAATTTACGAACATGTTAGGACAAATTCATAAATCTCTCTGAACTTATACGATTATGAACATGACATGAAATATATACATTGGTGGCAGGACAAATCTGTGAACATGGTAAGACAAATTCCTAAATCTCTCCAGACTAGATTTTACTCAATTTTCTTCTCCACATGATGACCATGAACTTGTCAGCGATGACTGGGTACTTCTGAGTGTCAATATTCACTACTTGGATCTTGTCTTTCAGTGCATCACTAACTTTATCCAGGATAGGGACCATAGCTTGAGATTCATCATCAAACATGATATATCCATGTATAGCTTTTGCATCTATGGTTCATATAACTTTAGTCTCTGCCTGTGGAGCATGCCTTCTCCTTTTGCTTTTCTGAGATTCACGTGGAAGTAAATTTTTTTCGTAAAGTCAATTATGCATTTACATATTTCCAATAGTATAAATATATCATACCATCAGTGTGCATCTATCCTACCATTAGTGTCAAGTTATACAGGAATTACTGGGTTTCCATTATGATCCTACCAATATCGTTGTTTTCTCCTACCATTAGTTTTCATCTATCCTACCATTTTTGTGCATCTAACATACCAATTTAAATAGCTTTCAAGGAAAATCAAGCTAGAAACCGTAGAAAATTATGTTCCACATTTTTCAGAAAAACAACCATAGGTAGAGGGTTTCCAGTCTATAACAGAAGATGAAGGAAACCTAAGTAACATTATATCCAAGGGTAGAGGCTCTAATTCAGTCGTTCTAGCATTGAATTAGATTGGATTCATGAATTTTGATTAATAGAAATTGGATTGAGATTGGGATTTATGGATTGGTAATTGAGATTGAGATTAGGGTCAATTCACGCCTCACTGATTACTAGTCTGGGATTTGTGGATTGGTCAATATTAATTCTACTTCTATGCCAATAGTACAAATATATCTTACCATTCGTGTACATCTATCCTACCATTAGTGTCAAGTTATAAACTTAGGAATTTCGGGGATTACATTTTTATCATACCAATATCGTATATTTATCCTACCAGGTTCACAAATTTGTCATACCACTAGTGTATATATTTCCTACCAAGTTCATAATTTTATAAGTTCAGAGATATTCATAATTCATAAATTTGTCGTACCAGATTCATAAATTTGTCCTGCCATTAGTGTATATATTTTCTACCATGTTCAATCGTATAAATCCAGAGAGATATGAACGCATACTCCGTATTAGCCTAAGTGAGAGTCGAACTCACATCTTTGTGTGCAAACACAACGCTCTACCAATTGAGCGAATAGACTTTATAAAATCTATCATAAATCTTTATGCAAAAAAAGCTATCTTTTTTAAGGTGTTCCACGATTTCCTCGTCAAAGCTCCACTAGAAATCTAAGATAAGTTTGCTCTTCTTAATCAACATCAGTAAGCAACCTCAATTTCTACAAATACCAGACAAGACATACCTTTCATCACAGTTGCCAAACCAAAAATGATGGATAGCAAGGATGCCATTTTGCTGTCATGGATCAAATATGATTCAGACAAGACATACCTTTAGTTATGGGGCTATTGATAGATAATTGGGATTGAATATATCATATAACTTTTCGGCCCGTCTTTTAAAAAGCTAAAATTTAATATTTTATAGAGTATGAATTTATATTTTATAGAGTTTTGACTTTTGATACATGTTTGGAATTGAGACGTTTTCAAACTAGACATAAATGCACCGTAGAGATCAAGAACGAAAAACACAGGCGGGGAATCCGTGGTTTGGTTGTTCAACTCTGCGACACTCTGCTCCAAAAGGCGGTTGTGGAGCGTCGCAACATTGTTAAACCTATCGCTGCATAAACCATTTGAGACTAAGGAATCACCTTCACGCTAAGAGGCAGTCTATCATTGCCAACCTTCTTACCCGGCCCAAGGGAGATAACTTCACCTGACTGCGGCTTTGATTTTGATGATGAAGGAAGCAAAATCCCACTTACAGTCTTCTCTTTCACGATCTTAGTCTTTATCAATACCCTGTCACCCAATGGTTTAACTGAAGTGTACCGTGACCACAAGAAAACCGAGAAACAAAGAAAAATGAGACAAATCACACAAGGTGAGTTAGTAAACCAAATCGGAATACATTCATTTTGTGGTAAATTGAACTCAACTCTACTTAATCGGATTTGCATTCAACCATATATTGTATTAATCATTATCACAAACTATCTCTGTCAAAGGAAAAAGGATCGGCCTTTGACAGTTTTGGGTGCACACCTGAAGGAAGTATGCAACTTTAGGTACTCTCTATGAATCCACAAACATTCAACTGAGACCCTCCTCCCTAACCCACCTTTCCTAGCATCAAAATGTGAGCTGAAATCAATGAATCGCCAAAAGCATTGATCAGTTCCTTATTTTGTTCCAATGCCATTGTTTTGTCCCGAACAAACCCTAACCTGGGTCTGAATTAGCCAAACATAATGAAACCAATTCCCAATCCCATACCGAAATGCAAATTGGAATCAAACACCACACTAATTCCTAGGAGACAAAAAAGAGGGATTGAATTACCTTGACAGCAGCCACGGTGGTGGCATTAACAACAACAACACCCCTACAAGATTTCGAGGACGAGTTGAGAGAGACACTGAAACAAGTTCCTCGCCATCGACAGGCTCCAGCGAGGAGTAGACAGCGAGTTGAGAGTCGTTGCCCTAACACCGGATTTAGGGATTCTGCATCTCCGATCTTGTATCTCCAAATTCGACTCCACCAATCCACTCTGCCACTCTCACAAGCCCAAATCCAATGTCAATTTGCGGAGATCTGACCGCCAGAATCTACCCCTAACCCCACGCGGCTTCCGGAACCACCGCCGATGCCGCTCGGTTTCTCCTCCTTCACTTCCAACACAGGCTCCATCAGATACCTCCCCCTCCCTCAACCCGCTACAACCGGTCGCCAACAGTGCCAAAAAACCGGATAATTTATTTGCTTGGGGTAGAGAGGTTATTTTGGCCCTTTTTTTAACCTTGTGGTCTAGTTGTGAAAATAGGCCCATTTTTTTTTTGTCTAGTTACTACCCTTTCCTCTATTATTTTTCATCTAAATCAGCCCTAGGTTATACATTGATGGCTGATCTCCTTGTAAACGGTAGACGTACATTTTTTATGAGAATTTAGTCTTTGTGTGAAACACAGGCGTGAGAAAGTCAATCGATTCGTAGCGTTGCTCATCGATTGCAAATTGGTTCTTGATCTAACTTGGTTTGCTTTGAGTTCATCAACCTCGCGAGAGCTTGGTGATCATGATAATCACAAGTCCCCTCCTTGTGCCTCCAAGTTGTCCGCTTGGTTGTGTAAGGTTGTAGAGGCGGGCTTTATAATCGTTGGTATTTGGTTCCTACCCTCTTAGGAGGCCCGGGGTCTTTTCCTCGTTCTATTTTAGTTCGATTCAGTCCTTATCGGTCGAGTCTTGTTTTCAATTTCGAGTCTTTATTCTTGTTCATCGAGTCTTTGCTTCCGTTCTTGTTATTTCTAGTTTGATTGTCGAAGATCGGGCCATCCTACGGCTAACCCCGTATCAAATTGGTATTAGGGCTTTGGTTTCCGACATCAAAGTTGTGTCTTTTGTTTCCCTAAACACAAAACCTACAAAAATAGAGTCTTTCTTTGTTCTTGGTTTTTACTTCTTTAATTCTTGAATTTGATTATTATTAATCCTTTGTTTGTGATTGATTGTGGTTGCTAGCCTAAACACACTACCCTAGTCGTGACCTACAGCAAACGTTGGAGCTAATTAATCGAGCTAATTAATCCTTAGGGCAGCCGCACTTATCAATTACTAATTGGCCATACTTACCTAGTCGACATCGGCAAGGCTTTCTCTTAGTACAGTGGCCGCACCTTGCAATCTCTCAAACCCTAATTGTGCTTTCTATCTTTACCTAATTGTTTTATTTATTTATTGCCTTATTGAAATTGTGATTTTTGATAGATTAAATCATCTTTTATCTATCATAGATTATACAAGAGGCTTTAAATAGATATAACTTCCATAGTTAGCTAAACATCACCTATATATATTTCATTAGGGCTACATAAATTTTATTTTTTTTCACCATAGTTTAAATCTTTCAAGAGTCTTTTTATTTCATAGATAGTTTCTTGCATTAGTAAAAAAAAGGAGTCTGAAAAAATTCAAAAAAAATAAAAATAATACATTCAAAGCTTTGACCTAGGAGGATAAAATTCACTAGGGGAAAAAGTAGCTTAAAAAAAAAAGGATTGTCGAGTCTAGTGCAAGAAGCTTCAATGACCAATTTTGGTGAAAATTTCATAGCCCTACTCGAAAAAGCCTTACACACATACCTCCCAAAACACAATTTTTTTTAAGCCCTACCTTACAACTACAACGTCTTTGCTAAGGGTTTGAATCAAAAAGAGGTAAAAATCCAAGTTTTTCTTTCTTTTCCTTCATTCTCTTTTCCTATTTTTGTGTGTCGAGTCTTGCAGTGCCCATACTGACCCCATAACGACCCCTACAACCTCGTTACGGGTTCTGTCGAGTCTGATTTGGTCGATTTCGAGTCAGTTTGGTCGATTTCGACCTTGTGTCCAGCTTTTGTCGAGTGGTTCTTGCCTTGTCGAGTACCTTATTTGGCGTTTCTTTGTCCTTTCTCTTGATTACTCTCTTTTGATTGTTAAGTCCTTGCTTGAGTGTTGATTTGCCCAAAGCGGATTGCCCCAACAAGCTTGTCATACCAATTAGAGAGAAGAGTGTGAGCGAAACACTTGTCAGATTGTTTATATTTTTACTAACTATCACATCATTCTTTGTTTCTCTTTATTTGACATGTCTCACCAGGACAACAACATGATTAATAGAGCTGAGATGATCAAATAGTTGGAAGCCATGAATGAGACACTGGTACGGATAAATGAAAGATTGACGGCAGTAGAGGCACGACACTCGTCTGGGGCATCTACTGGCCCTAAAGGGAGTAATCCTAACTCTTCTCCTCTTAAACCTTTGTACATTCCTTGCTTTGTATGCCAGGGTACAGGACATGTTATGAAGGATTGCCCGAATAAGAAGACTTTCATGATTAATCCCCTAGGCAAAAATGGATCTGCAAATTCTAGTGGTGAAATTGATGAGCATGTTAATAATGATCAAGATCTTAGTTTACTTGCCTCTAAAGATGATTGTATTGAATATGAGCATGATGATTCTTTGATTTTTCATAAAGTTTTAAGTGTTCAACCTATGCCTTGTGATGATAATCAAAGCGAAGATTTGTGTCATACTAAATGCTTAGAAAACGACAATGTTCTAATATGATCATTGATGGTGAAGATTGTTCTAATATTGCTAGCCTTGATTTAATTGGAATTCCAGCCTTGAAAAAGGATGAAAACTTGCTAGTCATTGATGGAAACATAGAGATAAATGAACAACCTATAGTGCATATTGAGTTAGAACATCATGAAGATGATATGAAATATGAATTATGCACTAATCAAGTTTCTATTCTTGGTTTTGTAGTGAGCTCTGATGGTCTACAAGTTGACATAGCCAAGATAAAGGTATTCGATCCAGGAGCTCGTGTGGATGCATTTGCGGAATCTTATGCGACCTTGGATTCGAGGTCGAATCCTTTTCAAGAAAGGGGGAATGATGCGGGACCATCCAAGACACCTTCGGACACACCTATACTTTGGGATGGACCTATGATTCGAGCTCACGAGAATGATGTCATCCTCAAGAGAAAGAAGAAGGCTCCACCATGGGAGAAGGTGCAAAGGTGGAAGCTTGACATTTTTTAGATTCGTTCAGCATTTGACAGCTTGTCGACGTCTCAGTAAATTGAGTCGTACGGACTCAATATTAATCGGATTGAGGCGTGCCATACCTTGTCGGAACGAGGACGAAGAGATCTACAATCTACAACTTTTCTGCTGAAGGTTTTTCCAGATTCGACATGGAGCTTGGCCAAAAATCACCATCTTTGCAAGCTGCCACTGTTTTGACGGGAATTTGTTAAGTGTTGAAACTTTCTTTGTTCCTATTTTTAGAGACCTTATTTACTTAAGTTATTTTAGGTAATTTAGGGGTTATTTTTAATTATTCTTTTAATTATTATTTTCCATCTAAATCAGCCATAGGTTATATATTGACGGCTGATCTCCTTGTAAACGTTAGACGTACAATTTTTTATGAGAATTCAGTCTTTGTGTGAAACACAGGCGTGAGAAAGTCAATCGATTCGTAGCGTTGCTCATCGATTGCAAATTGGTTCTTGATCTAACTTGGTTTGCTTTGAGTTCATCAACCTCGTGAGAGCTTGGTGATCCTGGTAATTACAAGTTCCCTCCTTGTGCCTCCAAGTTGTCCTCTTGGTTGTGTAAGGTTGTAGAGGCGGGCTTTATAGTCTTTGGTATTTGGTTCCTACCCTCTATGGAGGCCTGGGGTCTTTTCCTCGTTCTATTTTAGTTCGATTCAGTCCTTATCAGTCGAGTCTTGTTTTCCATTTCGAGTGTTTATTCTTGTTCATCGAGTCTTTGCTTCCGTTCTTGTTATTTCTAGTTTGATTGTCGAAGATCGGGCCATCCTACGGCTAACCCCGTATCACCGGGCCTAGCCCAAGCCCGGCCCGCTAAAATGGACCAAAATATTCTCATAGGCCCGGCCCAAGCCCGCCCATGCTCAGGTCTACCGGCTACGAGTACGCCCCCAAAAACACAATTTTTAAAATTTTTTATTTTTATGAAGGCCCTACACCTCTAATAAAATGCATAAATTTATGGTGGAAATAATAGCTGTTGTTCAGAGTGGATATACTGTGTCAAACCTCTCCCTGTCCCTCATCACAAAATTCCCCCTTTACTATTTTTTTTAAAAAATTTAATCATTTTACTTTTTCTTATTACTCATTCCGTTCAGCAAAACACGTCGTTTACTATTCACGCACGCTTCTCTAAAATGATAAAAACTATATAAAATATTTATTTTTACATAAATTTTTTTAACAAGTTTGTACTTATTAATATTAACTACAAAATTGTTAAAAAAAAATTAGATATTTTAATAGTTTTTTATCTCCTAAAAAAACGTGCATAAATAATAAAGTGATCTATTTTACCGAACGGATGGAGTATTATTTTGAGGAGGGGGAGACAAAGACACCGGGCCCTGTCTCGAAGGAACAGGTGGACAGTTGATCCAGGCCGGTTGTGGTGGGGGTGGGTGCAAATAGTATCACACCACCACGAAGGAACGAGGGACTTGAGTAGTCATTTTCCAAGTTTCTAATGGATCACAGAGACCGACTTTATTCAATCACCTCTTTTCGAGATTGAACGAGGCCATCAAATTTGGCACAAAATTGTTCTCGCACATGTTACCCACGTGGTCCTCTCCCACAGTATCATCAACTCCCGTCTGTAGCTCTCATCGAAAGCCTTTGTCCCGTCTTTCATGCGAGGACCTTACAATTAATAAGATATTTTCTTCCTCTTTCTTTATGGGGTCCAACAACAACTTGTTTAGGAATCAGATTCACTCATTCCAAAACTGTACTTGGTTGAGTCTGTTGCCAGAAAATTAGTAGACTGAAAGAGAGAGCGTGGTTTCTAAGCTATGGCGGATTCACACCCACTTCCCAGTCAGAGGTAAGCTTCACAGACCCTAAGAACCCACCCAGCTGAGCTTCCTTTCTTGTTTTTGTAGTTCAACTTGGCATCTTTATCGATCTGGTCTGGCAGGATCATGTTCATCAGGTTTTGAAGTGATGCTTCGTACATTGTATTGAAAGGTTTAATCTTTTTTAGTATTTGGTTTGTTTGGGCTTGGTTCTGTATTTGGGGTTTGTAATTAGGGATACAAGTTACTTCTATTTCGTTTGAATTGGAACTCTTAGTGGCGAATTCACTGAATTTGAGATTTAGGGTTTATATTGTGGTTTTTCAGTTGAAAGAGTTGAAGGAAAATCATATGATAGAAATATCCTAATTGCAGCAAGGGCATTGCTTATTTTTCCATTTTGTTAGTTTTAATCCCTCAAATTTAAACAAACACCTGATTTCTAAGGGCTTGATAGTAATTTCTCCAACTGATTTCGGAATGGATTGTTTCGACAAATATCAAGCTTAGCTGATCATCACCATTTGAGATACTATTAGGGCTCATTTGGTACAATTCCAAGATCAATGACTTCAATGGATGGAGTCATTTGCAGAGCAAATTCTTCAAGTGAAAGGAATAAAAGATAATCATGGTAGAAATGTCAAAATTGCTGGAAGATCAGTCCAAAAGCAATGATCTTTCCAAACTTTTGATCTGATTGCTTTGCAATTGAAAACTAGATTCATTCAGACTAGTACTTTTACTCAGTATCTTAGCAATATGTTGAGTAGAATTGACCAGTTTTCAGTTCATAAAGCTGCAGCTTGTGTTTCATCCTTGTTTGTTAAAAACCTTTTCTGTGTGTTTTCGTAATACGGTGAACCTTTCTAGGTTGATAGGGAAAGTGGCTTTAGTAACAGGCGGAGCCACGGGAATCGGTGAGAGCATCGTCCGACTCTTCTACAGGCACGGTGCACGCGTCTGCATAGCCGATGTGAAGGATGAAGCTGGGGAGCGTGTTTGTGATTCCCTTGGCGGTGGCCAGAATGTTTGCTTCATCCATTGTGATGTCACGGTGGAGGATGACGTTCGCCAAGCAGTTGACTTCACTGTTGAGAGGTTCAGCACACTCGACATTATGGTCAACAATGCTGGTGTTTCAGGAGCACCCTGCAACGACATTCGTCAAGTGGAAATGTCCGAATTTGAGAAGGTATTCAATGTGAATGTGAAGGGAATCTTCTTGGGGCTGAAGCACGCTGCCCGCATCATGATCCCCTTGAAGAAAGGGGCGATTGTTTCACTTTGTAGCGTAGCGAGTGCCCTTGGAGGGTTGGGCCCCCACGCGTACACAGGGTCCAAGCACGCTGTCGTAGGGCTTACGAAGAGTGTCGCAGCAGAGCTAGGCCAGCACGGAATAAGGGTCAACTGTGTATCCCCTTATGCAGTCTTGACAGACTTGGCGTTAGCCCACTTGCCCGAGGATGAGAGGACGGATGATGCAAAAGAAGGCTTCCGTTTGTTTACAGCCAAGAATGCGAACTTGCACGGGGTGGAGCTGATGCCGGATGATGTTGCAGACTCGGTGCTGTTCTTGGCTTCGGACGAGGCCAGATACGTTAGCGGAACTAATCTCATGGTTGATGGCGGCTTCACTTCGACGAATCACGCATTCAAAGTGTTCAAATCATCTGAATTGTGAAGGTTAGTGCAAGTCTTGACCATAGGAACATTGTTCTGCAGTTGCTGCGAAGCACATTACTTTGTGATTTTATTTCAGCTTCATGTTGACTGTTCCCTTGAGGCTACACTTTGTATTGTGGTTCTTTGCCCTATCTTTCTGGTTTGATGCTTCGGGTTGTTCGAGTATTATACTTGGACAATATAACCGATAGCTACAAGGTCGTTAGAGTATTATACTTGGACAAGTCCTATTGAGACGTTCCTCTTGTTGCCATGGTTGAAATCTTTAGCATTAGAACTAATACTTGGAGAACGAAAGATACTGTTTATTTCCAACAACTCATTGTGTGGATTGATGCATCATCAAAGGCTTTCAGATTTCACCTTGTACATTCTGATGCTAAACCTTATCTCCTTCATTATTCATGGGCTTGGTGCTTGTAAGCTATGGGGCATTATGTTTTAACATATTTTGAGTACAAGCTTGGATTGCAATAAGGGACTGAAAGTGTTATGATCATTTGGAAGTCGAACAACTCTGATGGTGGTGACAAGGATTCGTGCCTTTGCCTGGTTTGAAAAGGATTGTCCAAATCTGTAGAGATGGTAACAACAACAACAACAACAAACCCAGTATTTCCCGCTTAGAGCAGGGTCTGGGGGGTCGAGATGTACGCACCCTTGCCCCGACTAGGTCGAGAGGGTGTTTCCGAGTGACCCATGACCGGATATCAAAGAAACTGGAAATAAGATAGGGACAAAGATCAGTGCAATAGACCTACACGAGATCAGTGTTTGGCCTTCTAGTTCTAGAATTGCTTGCAGCATATTTCAGAAGGAGACTTGGTGGGCCTTGTAATCCCCAATTTGACTTGTTTGCTGGTCTAGATCCCATGGTGTTAGAACCTCGATCCGGATCTTTAGAATCTTACAAGAGCATGATCCCGGTATATGTATAAAATCTTATTTGCATAGGATCTATGTGGGATCTTTATAATCTTATTGGATCGATAGAATTTTACGATCCTACGCGATCCTAAAAATCATATTTTTATTAACAAATGTGTATTTTTTAAACATTTTTTTTTGTTTCATTGGTTGATCTTAGAGGTTTAAAGGTGTACATGAATGTATGGAACGTGAAAAATGGCTTAGAGACAATTGTTTTCGAGTCTTTTAACCAATATGACAATGTCTAAGAAGCTATATGCATCTTTCCCTTTGACATTCACTCAGTCTCACAGCTTACAACAAGAAGTAGAAACATAAACAGACTGGAGAGCAAGATAAAGTGGAGTGAAGACTGAAGACCAATCAGTGCTGCAGCACCACTGGATTCTTGTTTATTTACTTCAGGTCAATTTTGGGCTGTATAAGAACACCAGATTCTGTCTATTTTCTGCTAAGTTTTAGGATTTTGACCTTCCTAGGTTCCAAGTGTAAGATGACAAGGTCTGTCCAATGCCTTCTGATCTTGCAACTTGCAATGCAATAGGCTAAGCAAATGTAAATTGAGCATCACCACTTATGGAAATGTCCAATGCCTTCTGATCTTAGTGGATTTTGCCTTTGTTTGTACATCCGAAAACTGATAGCTTTAGCCTGATGTGACAGGATCTACACCGCCCACATGGTATCTATCCTAGCATCGGAACTGAGCCATAGTTACACCATGAGCTCATATGGATCGAGGAGCTCCCTCATTTGGTATACATGCATTACAAAACAGGCTCTAAAGCCATATGCCAAGTAATTTTGTGCCACTTGACATATCCTATATAAAATTCATTATTTATCATTTCATAAAATCTATTAACAACATAATTTTTATCTATTAGCAAGAGGATTTATGCAAAATTACTTGAGTCATTTTCATTTTTTAGAAAATATTTATGCATTGATCCATGACTAAAGAAAACACCTAGCCTCTCCTCTTCAACCATCTTCAATACATTCATGATTCAACCCTCCAAGAAAGGGATCTCGTCCACTACTATGTGTTCCTCTTCAACCATACATAGATTTTTTTTATTTGATTAAAAATGAATCAACCAAGCCATGTTTCTTACGTGCAACCAAACCTAACCTGTCAAAACACAAATACTCTGGTTAAACTTTTTTTTTTTTGTCTTCCTAATTAGGTTGTGAGTTAATTCACATCTTACATCATTTTTCCTCTTTATCCCTTTCCAAGATCTCAACCTTGTCTTCTCTCTTGCAAATGTCTCCAACGATCTTGTTTCGGTTCTTCGGAATCACCCATCTCGCGTTCTTCTTGGTTTCGACAGCATTCGCTTCATCTCGACACAATGGCTCGGTTGAGTTCCACGAGTTCAGGATGATCAACAGGAGGAGTTTGAAAGAGTGCCTTGTCATGACCAGCCCCTCTCTACAGATTCGCTCGAGCGTGGCTTCTGGATTGGTTTCGGATGACGAGAACATCACGGTCACAGTCTCCGGAATCTCCGATCCCTTCGAGAATCACTGGGTTGCATTGATCTCGCCCTCTCATTCAAAGTAAGACGCCCAAAAGATCTATAGTTCATGTGTACTTTAGGGCAATTAGCTCATTTCATACCCAAAATGTTTTTTTTTTTTTACCGATTTATTTGATGTGTTTTACAGTATAGATAACTGCCCTTTGAATGCAGTCCGTTACAAGGAAACCGGTGACTTGAGCCACCTTCCCCTCCTTTGCCATTATCCTGTTAAGGTAAGTAAGAATGTAGCCATTTTTGTGATCGGCGACATTGCATATTAAAGGTAGGGCTGTTATACGAGCCGAACGAGCTGAGTATTGTTTGCTCATATTCAGCTCATTTAGGATATGAATGAGCTCAAGTTGAGCCTAAATTTTGAATCGAGCTTAAAAATGTGCTCATATTTGGCTCGTTTAGGAAATGAACGAGCTCGAGCCGAGTTTTTTTCGATCTTTAAGCAGTTCTACTTGCTCATCATACAGTAACATAAGGGAAATTTTAGAAATTCTATAAAATTCGAGCTATTCGAGTTTAATTTGAACGAGCTGAGTTTTGGACCGAGTTTAAAATTGTGTTCATACTTAGCCCGTTTAGAAAATGAACGAGCTCAAGTCGCGTTTTTATCGAGCGATTACAAGTCGAATTTGAGCGACTCGTGTTCAAATAACACCCCTGATTAAAGGAATCTTTGTCGTGTCAAGCGGTGCTAGTAGTGTTCTAAACCACTTCATTCGATAGCAATGTCAAAACGCTACTTCAATTGTTAGTTGAAACACTAAACGTTACCATGCCAAACACTGCTTTAAACATGTTCTCTATGTGTTTGATCACGCTTCTTAGATGTATCAACCGGCCGTCTACCTAACTTCATATGTTTGAATGTGTAGGTAGTGAATTTGGATAGTGATCCGGACTACTTGAGTTGCAAGATGAAGTGTAAGAAAAACGAATGTGCGGATAAGACATGTTCATCATCCGTAACCTTTCATGTCATCAACATAAGGACCGACATTGAGTTCATCCTATTCGCGGGTGAATTTGAGAGTCCTTGCATCCTCAAAAGGATGAAGCCACTGCAGTTTTCCAACCCGATGAAGCCTCTCTATGGACATCTCTCAAGCATAGATTCAACTGCTACCTCGGTATCTAGACTTAGTTCAACTACTTGAATTGCATTGATCTCTTAAGATGGCTTCATCTTTGATGTGTCCTAAATGCAGATGAGACTAACATGGGTTAGTGGGAGCAAAGATCCTCAACAAGTTCAATACGGACATGGTGAAACTCAGGCATCGGAGGCTCTTACATTCACTCAAAACGACGTTTGTGGTAGCTACTTACACCTTGCTTACATCAATCCTTAAGATCACCATATGATAAAGAGATGCACATTCCAAATGAGTGCGTAAAAATGGCCTATTTTAGGTGCTTTAAGCGCTGCAAAGGACTTCGGATGGCACGATCCAGGATACATCCACACAGCAGTCATGACAGGCCTTCGGCCTTCAACAGCCTTCTATTACAGATATGGAAGGTAGCGCGATTTTCACATCGCTAACGTTTACTTGTGACGTTCCTGATGAGCTAAATTCCCCATCTTTCGCGCCCCAATGCCGCAGTGATTCAGTTGGATGGAGTGAGCAAATCCGAGCTCGAACCCCACCAGCTGGAGGGTCAGATGAAGTGAAGATCATAGCATTTGGTGACATGGGAAAAGCGCCTTTCGATAACTCGGTTGAACACTACATTCAGGTGAATATATATATATAGCCTCAGTCTAAGTAACTTCAGCAATGATTAGTTTCATCTGATGGCTTATTTTGTGCTGTGACATAGCCAGGATCAATCTCAGTAACATCAGCTATGGCCAATGAAGTCGCAACGGGTAATGTAGATGCCATCTTTCACATAGGAGATCTCAGCTATGCAACCGGTTTCCTAGTTGAATGGGACTACTTCCTCCACTTGATCAAACCGGTGGCACAACGCGTCTCCTATATGACCGCGATAGGCAACCATGAACGGTTAACTCCGATCCTTCACCTCAAAGGCAAGAAATCAAGTACATTGCTTGTCTATACATCTAAAATCGAACCTTCGGTTTCCTTGCAGCGACTTCATCAACTCAGGATCAGTGTATCCGACACCTGATTCGGGTGGCGAGTGTGGAGTTCCTTATGAGACTTACTTCCAAATGCCCACCAAAGCCAAGGACAAGCCTTGGTACTCTATTGAGATGGGGAGTGTTCACTTCACTGTGATTTCGACAGAGCATGATTGGAAGCCTCATTCCGAGCAGGTGATTCGATAAGATCTTACGATTTCGATACCAACTAACATCTCAAGGAAAATATTTCAACTGCATTACTCAAGCTCAAGCATTTGGAAACTATAAATCTCTCTAAAGTTCTTTGTTTATCCCTTCCGAATAGTACGAGTGGATGAAGTACGACATGGCCTCGGTTAATCGGTCTAGAACGCCTTGGCTCGTCTTTGCAGGGTAAGTTGAATGTAGGTAACTGAAAACCATTGCAGAACTAGTCAAGTATGATTCTTGAAATATCAGTTTAAGTAGCCTAGTACATAAGCCGAGTGAGGTTCCATCCTAAAACAAATTGGCAATAGTCGGAGTAGCCCACTAGCTTATATACTAAGGCTTGTTTGCTCATGTTATCAATGTTTCAGGCACAGGCCAATGTACTCAACGAGTGAGTCAGCTCTTCTTAGCGTCGATGCACTATTCGTAGGAGCTGTGGAGCCATTGCTCCTAAAACACGAGGTCTACCGCCTTCCGAATCCTCTTGATTGTTTTCATTTATGGGCATTGAGTTGATTTCTTCTTATTGACACTAATCGAATGAGGTCGAAACATTGAGATTGAAGGTTGATCTTGCTCTATTCGGTCATGTTCACAACTACGAGAGGACGTGTGCAATGTACCGCGGACACTGCAAGGCCACGCCGGTGAAGAACGAAGACGGGATTGACACTTTTGAGAGCCTCAAGTACACTGCTCCGGTTCAAGCTGTGATCGGAATGGCTGGTTTCAGTCTGGATAAATTTATCCCCATTGTGAGTTTTTACTCTTAAAAATGTTTGATTTTAGTGATTTAATCATCATTAGAAGGTAATGAAATGATTGTTTTCACATATTGTGAAGGGCCAAAGTTGGAGCTTAGTAAAGATATCAAAGTTTGGGTATGCAAGAATCCATGCTACCAAGACAGAGTTGAAGTTTGAGGTTAGTATTTACACACGACCTATAAAACTTGAAGCAAGGGAAATTTGGCGGCAAAATCTGACCTGAGCCGAGAACTCGACCCGACTCACCCAAACCTAGACCCGACTGAAACCTGAAAATCTAGTATCATGCATAACCCGAACCCGAACCCGAACCCAACCCATTTTGACCCGATACTCGAATGAACCCAAACTCAACCCGACCCATACCTGATTCATCATTGACCCAACCCGAACAAGATTTGACTCACCTTATAATTAGTTTAATTGTCTTATTTTTAAACATTCAAATTTTGTGAATTACATACAATGAGAACTAATATAAATAAATAAATGATGTTTAATAGTCAATAATTAAGATAAATAAAAAAATGAGCATCATTTTATAATAAAGCTAAATGTGACCCAACCTGAAATCCATTTGGCTCGAACTTACCTAACCCGATCCGAATCCAACTGAACATACAATATACCCAACATATGACCCGATCCGATATATGACCGAATCTGAATGGGTATACTCAAACCCGACCTAAACAGCTCGATTGCCACCTCTACCTATGGGTCTTTCTTACGAAACTTTGACCACTCGGTTAACTAGAGTTGTTTTACGAGTTAAGTAGCTCAAACTTAAATCGGTATCGGCTCGATAAAGATTAAGCTCAGGCTCGTTTGTTCACAAAACTAGCCGAGTATGAACACATCTTAAAGCTCAAATTGTTTCTAAATGAGCTAAATATAAGCAATCCATACTCGGCTCGTTCAAGTCGAATAACAACTCCGTGTTTATCCATCTGGCTATTTCGACTTGCTTCTGATTTCGCCAACTTCGTTTTTTGTTGCAGTTTGTGAACTCGAATACCAGACTAGTAGAAGACAGTTTCCGGATTGTAAAGAAGCAGACTGAACTCTACCATGCTATCTAGGATCTCAATGGTTTATGCTAAATTGATCCTGATTGATCATCACAAGAAACACACTTTAACATCATATGATCGATATTCGGAGCTGTTGGTTTCAGTTGCTGGCTACTGCACACCTCCAGCAAGTCAGTCATGAACCAACAGCTATCTGAATCCGAATGATATGTACAACTAGCAGCATATGCATTTGACACTAACATATTACATATAATACCTGATGTAAGTTTTATAGTGTCTGATAAGAAATACTAAAAACATAACGTTGTTGGTGATGAACCTGATTGATCATCTGTTCACCCTGTTGCACATGAGATGTGTAGAATGTGGTAAACAATCTAAATTTCTTCAAGAAAACGCGAATAATTTTGGGAACCGGTAAATCGAAAAAAGGCATGGCATTTATAGTCAGATGGAAGAGAAGATTATCAAGAGAATCTGCAAAAACCAGTGATACTGATGAAAATAGTTCATCAAGATGTTTCTTCTGGAATTTTGGCGCAAGACGACTCTTTCAGTTGAGTGCACGAATGCGGTGCTCAACTCCCCCAAACTAATCGGAAGATGTTTCTGCTTGCAGGTCCATTGACTGCGTCGTTTGTTTGCTTCTTTAGCATCTCCTCCTGAGCTTGCTGATCCCCGTCCTTCTCTCCAAAATGGGAAATAATGAGTACTAATGTGGTAATGTGTAAGCAAAGAGTGCTCACAAGAAAAGGGAGTGGAGGCAAAGAACGCTCACAACAAGAGAATATGCACGAGCAAGGTACCAAATTGTCGGGTACAAATCCACAACAGCAATTGCAGTTTCCTCGGACACCTGAGGAACCTGCATTGTAACACAGGACTAGTTGACTACAAAAATAGTGACGATATTGTAATTTTCGGGTCATAGAACAGAACAGGAACTGGGGATTCGCATGTAGTAACGTATTCATAAGCAAGGGTTCATGAATCAAAGATCACATGGCATTCCAATTTCCAAGTCATGAAATTTACCAGATCTAATTTTGTCACTGTCATACTAGCAAACAGTTACCTGCATCAGTTGGGTAGCAAACGCATCACTCACTGTCATCTTATCAAGGCTTTCACATCTCCGGATAAATTCCTTATACGCAGGGCATTCTTCTTGGCTTTCACGTCTATCTTCAGATGAAAGTAATTGGTAACGATTTGCAATTTTCTTCGTCATATAACCATATCGGCGAAGGGTCTCACCCAGACCACTTGTTCTCTGCACATCGAACTCCTCAAGGATCTCAGTGGTGAAACAACTGGAATAATCATACAGAGATCATATTCATGTCAGTAAAGCATTGTAGGCAATTGAGGTAAAACTAATATATAATAGATTACAGAACATAAACACTCAAAAGAAGAAGTAAATAAGATAGGAAGAACAGTACAAACTAAAGTAAGATGCATGATCAAACTGCAGGTACTCCAGCTTTGTGACGATATGTTATACATATATTACTACAAGTGTTGTGTGTAAATGGGCTGAAATTACCTAAAACAAAAAACTTATCCTAAAAAGGAAGCTCCAATAATGTCACCACTTTTAGTGGAGAAAAGTAGATATTGATATTCTTCAATAATAACACATGGTGTACAAATGAAAAGATATTGATAATCAAGTGGAAAAAAGGAAGATACGCTGTTTTAATGCTATCAGCTGCTTCCAAGCAATTAGGGTCACCTTCCACCACATATATGAGCTTCTTCAATCCACATCTCTGCAACACGTAAAGAAATGTTGCAAAGTGGTAAAAGTAAGGGAATGGGAAATAGAAAGTGAATGGAAGTTGAAGCAAATGGGAAAGAGTTAAACAATGTTTCTTTGGGTCGGTATCAGTACCAAGAGTCTCAACTTCTGATCCTTGTATCTGTTATCCCTGATTGACTGACGCAAATCATCCACTTTCTTTCTCTCAACAATGAAATCAAGGACATATTCAGTCGAAAGCTGCCTATGGCGAGCTATCCATATTGCATCCCCAACAGGCAAACATTTTACCTGCCAAGAAAACATTATACATTTTCATTTACCGAACCTATGCAGGCGATAAATCATCAATCACCCCCAAAAATTGCATGATTCCAACATGATATACCAAAGCACCAAAATCACAAACTGAAGAATTTATTCAAGGATGACTTTGGAAAGTAGAGACCAAAATAGCTAGAATGAAAAATATTTTTGAAGAAAATCTAGATGCATGATAAATATTAAATATTATTGATCGGAGGTACTATTTCACACAAACTCTCTTAAAGCCTAGTCCTTCTAGACATAATCTCATCTTTGCACCCAAAAAATAAAAATAAATGAGTGCAATTTATATTCCTATAGAGGAATGATAAATTTTAAAGTTCCACAATTTAGGGAAGGGTAAAGTGGATAAGGGCCTCCATGAGGGTGAGACATAAGCAATTTTTTTCTACATTGCCTCACTGGGATGGAGTTGTGTAAAAGAGAACTTATTATGAAAGGATTACAAGATAAAAGCTTTATGGCACTAGGTTACTGATTTGGCAATGCTGAGGGCTGATTCAGGCAATGCTTTCAGAAGTATTAGTATTTCTCATAAGCAAATTATTGAACTGGACAGATTCATACACATTTTTTTTATGAAACAAGAAACTGAAGTTTGCTATTATTGCTACTTGCTGTATTAATATGACAGATACATACATTTATCATCCCTCTGGAGGATATCATCCTATATTGCCTGGCATCGATCATTTTATTTCTAATAAATTAATGTCATCTTACAGTGAACAATAGCAATAAAAGAACACTTCAGTTCTTGTTTCATAAAAAACAAGGTATCTGTTCTGGAACTGTGTTCATTTTCTCAATGTGGCATGAAGTTCCATGTTCCCTCTCATCAAAACTATCATCATTAGGACCTCCAGCAATGCTGTTTAAGAAGGCATTTGAACATACGCTACCAGGGCTACCAACTTTCATCACATGAGCACTCCACGAACTTTCATCCCCATAAAAAATCCACAAATTTACATCCCTGTGAGAACTCAAATCAAGCTCCAACAATCCAACCAGTAAAGGCAAGAATGTTAAGAGATGACATACCTGCTACTAATTCGTTTTTAAGATACAATATTCTTATCAGGCTCAAGTGCCGGTAAATACGAATCCCCTGATCTAAGATAAAAATGCTCACAACTTGAGTTCCAATCTAGGATTCCCAGTACACTTGGATCCAGTTACAACAGTGATTTTAGCGAACCATAGGAATGAAACTAGGCTAAAATAATCAGCAGTTAGTGCTGTGATGATATTACCTCTATTTTCATATTGAACTGACTACGAATGTTATCTATCAACTTTCCAGACTTTGACCTGAAAACAAAGGACAAAATCTAGCTTATCACAAGCAATTGTGGTTAAAAATGTTAGCAGGTGTAAGATGCGAAAAACAAAGATACACAGTGAGCTCACAGCTGAAAAGGAACATGAGGATCAAAGATGCATTCTAAATTAAGCTTTGGAAAAGCGTAACCTAGCGTATAAAAAATGCAATTACAAATTAAACAAAAGATGTGTTCTGCAGTCCTTAGGTGCTCATAATTGACTTGAGTTTTAGGTCTACGATTTTCTTATTTCAATGTCAAATAAGAACTAGACAATCTGACTCTACATTCTACTCTCATGAGCTAAGGACAATTAGATTCATTTAACATGTGATAGGAATAGTTCCAAACGAAACAAAGGAAAAATGATAAACAGTTAGTTACACAAAACTACTGAATGAGTCTATAATAGAGTGGCTAATGAACAGAAGTGCAAATTTTACCCATTCCCCGCATTTAAAAAAAATCCCAAATAAATAATGCTTAAATAATATAATATGATCCACAACTTGAAAGTGGCCCTCTCTAACCATCTGGAGATAAAAATGAAAGCTGAAAATTCAACTTGAATTAAAAGGATGAACCAGATATAGCATTTGAAAGCAGACATAGTTTATTAACATCTTTTGATATTAGTTAACGGCTTAAATATAAGACCAACAGACACTAACCCGCGAGCAAAGTGTTCCCGGTTGTCCAATATCAATATAACTTCATATGTTTCCTCAAACTTCTCCCAAGAGTTGAGGGGTGGCATTCTCATGGAATTGCCTTTAACTTTGGAACTGCAGGAGAAGGATCTTTGCATCTGATTGTCCTAACATGTTCACAACAATTAAAAAGAAAAACACCATCAAATTTCAGGATAATCTCAGAGCATTAGATCTAACTTCAAAATCACATTAGAAACAAAAAAAAAAAAACCCATCAAATTTCAGGATAATATGAGATGTCCTGATGATTCTAGCAAAGTACAGTTTTGAAACAAAAAAAAAAATATGAATTTGAGAAAAGCACAACATCAGCAAGGAACACACTACCAAAATCAAATTTTATTATCTCACCCTGTTAGGGAATAAGAACATAATATGTTAATAGACAGAAAAGCTTCAAAATAAGAAACAAGATACATTTAGATTTGTTGGTCCATACAGCACTTTTGGTAGGTTGCTTGTAGAACTTGGTTGATTATCTTCTATTTGATTGGCTTGGGGATTGTTCTCTTGGTTGCCTCATATTGCTTACTAGCTTGCAAGAGCCATTATTAGCAAGAACTCTTTAGCAGCATGGGTCAAGTGAAAGATACTCTATGCTACAAAGTTTACACATAGTACCACTACTATGTCCAAGTGCCTAGTAGTCTATTGTAGTTTAAGCCATTTAGACAAGTTATACACATGCAATAATTTCCAAGAGAAAAGAGGAACACAACAAATTCCACAATGTTACTCCCCAGAGCTTTTTGTAGGACGAATAAGTATTCAACCACTTTGCTATGTGAGATGTCCTAATATTGCAAAACAATAATATTAGAGTATAGCATCACTTGAAACAGAGTATAGCAGCCTTATACAGTTAAATCTGCACTTACAGAGGTAGAACAAGGTCTTAATGAAGCATAATCCTTTAGGAATTCACCACCACTAGTTTGATTTACTTGACCTGCAAGAATAAATAAATAAATAAAAGAGAAGTATATATAATGGGAAAAAAACAAATGTGAAAATATTCCCCGACAATAATTTACATCTAAGCAAAGTAGCATCAGCACGGATATTTTTTGTGGATGTCTCAGCACTATTTCTTGTTGAGGTTGCACGAGATTCAGTTTGAGAACCATAAACTTGCTTTTCTTTCAAGCAGCATAAAACTGCAGGCCATAGAGACGATGCTTCCTGGTTTGGTGATGCTTTTGATACTTCTGCAAAAGCATGGAAGATTTCTTCTTTTGCATACCCCATTGCAGTAAACTACATAAAGTACAGCAAGTTAGAGAAATGTCAACATTAAAAAAAACAATTAAACTTTAACAGTTTGAGATATGTCAACATTAAAAAGAGACCACCTGTAATAAAATATAATAAAGGAAACAAATTTTAAAATTGAAGTGTCACTGATAGCAGAATGTTGAACGTATCCGAACAGCAGAGTTTCATCATTTCCAAAAGTAAACAACTTGAGTTTATAGCTAAAAGGCAACTCTCAATAGTACAATCTCAAAAAGTATCTGACAACATACCTTATCAAGATATTCAAGTGGAAAACTGCTCAAACCAATACAGCCCTGTTTCCTTGTATCAAGAGTTGGTGATTCTATTTCCTCGAATGAATGAGCACTAGCCATCTCTGAATCTACTACAACTATTCTCTCTGAATCAGAAATTCTGTGTTGGACGTCTGACTTTGGGACAGAGTCAGTCAAATTAGATCTCACCAAACAATCTTGAGCAGCTTGACGACCTTCTTCTGTCAGCATATATCTGCACAGTACACATGAACATTTCTTAATTGAGCAGGGACCAAGCTTGACTACAAGCTCCCAATCATAGCACAGACATAGGAAAGGTCATTGAAAAGGTGGGATATTCAATTTCTGGAAAAAGCTGGTCTGGGTTTTTCAAGTTTGCAACACAAAATTGTCACCTGAAAACATGCATATCTGGAAACCAATTTATATTTTGTTCGTTTTGGAAGTGTAGCTTTGATTCTTTTCCATCAGGTTAGGATTGTGCTTTCACTAAAAAAATATAGGTGAAAAAACTTCTTTATATCTACATCAGACATAGAGAATGATAGCATACTTTGCAGGGCAACTTGATTTCACGACCAGGCCTTTGCTTACTAATGTTTTCATGCAACTCCATCCACTATACCACTCTCTGGGAGAACTGCCAAATTGCCCTGGTTTACCTTTTCCCTTTTCTGGCCTAGGCACAAAGAAAACCAGAAATTAAAATGAGCGTTACATTACTACAATTCTTCCATGCTTACATGAGTTATTCACAAGCTTAAATCAAAAGACGCCAAAGAAGAGTATAAGATATGAAAAGCCAAACTATGAAAATAAAGCAATAAAGGAGTTTTTGCAAGAAAGTAGGAAAAAAGAAGTTGCTTGTTCAGGAGTATTATCTTACGCTATAGGAGCACGGGAAAGCCCACTTGCTTCAGCTGCATCAATGAGGTCGTGTTTCCGCATAAATTCACAATCTTCCATAGTCCCCCTGGTAAATGAAGGCTTTTCAATTCATTCTTCGAATTGATTGAATATGTGGTGGTAGAAATCATTTAATGATGGTGATCTAGTCCAACTGAATTCTTCAAATACTTCAAAATAAAGCAATCACAAAAGTAACCTAGTAAGATGAGCTTCATAGAGAAATTAGACAGTACATACCTATACAAGGTAATTAGCAAAGCATATGCCACGGAATTCTTTTGGGGCATATAACGCCTAGATCCTTTGGATTTCTTACCCTTTTGTGCCAAATCAGCATCCACAGCAGCATCGTGATTATTATCAATGAAAAATCCTTGCATTAGTTTAAGGATCCATTTTCCCACTCCCCTGACAAAAAACAATCCAAAATTTTTACAGAGAAAAAGCATGTGCCACATTGAAAAAGCAAGCTAATTGTAGGTCAATCACAATGCAACAAAACATGAAAACCCTTGATGCTTTTCCCTCCAAAAAGAAGGTAAAGGCAAGACCTGGAAGATAGGCAAAACTTAATGCATCCTCTCCTCAGGCATACTCTGTCATGCTTGCCCTATTACTCTCATTATTCTTGAAGAATATTTCTTTTTCCTCACCCAGTTAGAATACTACAATGATCCGTTTTACATGAATATTATGTGAAAAATAAAGATTACATGGCAATTTATCTTTAAAAGTTTTAGTGTACATTTTAGTTTGAATTAAAACATAAAATGTCATATTTTATGTGTTAATTCAAACTAAAATGTAGACTAAAACTATCATAAATTGCCATGTAATCCACCAAAACCCTGCAGCCCGATTAATATCTCCAATTCCAAATTCTAAAATCTAAACCCTAACCACCTACATTCTCATACTCACCAGTAAATGAACCCTTCGTAACAAATAAATACAATTCATACTACTCACTGTCCTCCACAGTTCCACTTCAACCGTTGTTTTTTAACTAAAAAGGTTTCACCTTTATCACTTATCATTTCGACTCCAATGCAACACGATGACAAGGGGAATCAATGCAACCGCCTGAATTCTTCAAGATCATAATTTTAAGTAGCACATGTAAAGTTGACATTTTTGGGATTGTAGATACTTCCCACGACCATTAACATAGGCAATAAAGAACAGACATCATATCCAGAAAAAACAATCACCCAAACATCACATTACATAACTAATTTAGCATTCCATCAATCCGAATCAAGAACTACAACAAAAAGCTCTGCCGAATAAGGGGTACTTACTTGACAGAGGAGAAGTCCTTGAGGGTTAGAATTGGGGTTTTAGAGCCACAGACGTTGAAGTACGCCTTTTCAATAGCCTTATTACTGTTCTCGGACAATGGTTTAGGGTTTTGCGACATGCTTTGCCACCTACTCCAAATGTAATCCTCCAGTGATTCGTTCTCCGGGCATATAACCCGTCCGCGATTCTCCATTTTCCCGACGGAGAGACCAGATCGAAATTGAGCGAGGGGTTTCTAGGGTTTTATGGCAGGCATTGGAAGTGAAGACGGGGTATTGGGGACAGTGATGTGATGGTGGATGGGGAGTCGTCTGAACTCTCTCTGCTCCGATGAGAAACACACGCCTTACCTCTTCTCCGACTCCGTCCAACTCAGGTGTTTCTTTTTAGAGTGACGCTTTTGGGTCGGGCCAAAGTCCGGTTTAGTAACTGCCGTAGTCGACTACATCTAAGCTACACTATCCACCGTGGTTTTGTGCAAAATGTACATATTTGCACAAGATGTGTAAAAATACAGTAACTTTTTAACAATTTACTTTATTGGTGAAATGTATATTTTTTACACATCATTGAAATACAATTCGTTTAAAACAAAAAGAAAAATAAAATCATAAAAAAAAAACCAATGAAATTGTCTTGTTTTTTGTAAAAAAAATTGCACATGAGGGAGATGGTGTGCTCACATTTACACATCACATGATCAAATGTGCACATTTGCACACTCAAAACAACCAATGCAGCTAAAAAATGTCTAAAAAATACACACTTGTACACCACCATTGTGGATGGTCTAAGTGCAAGTCCAACCGCTTTAAAAAATATCTTAAATAGATATTAAAATATCAAAATCTCAAAAAAAAAATTCACTCTAAGTCCAATAACTTATCTATTTTACATTTATTACAAACTATAATAAATTCATGCATTTATTAAAGATGTTTAATTCTACATTTTCAAAAAATTCATTTAAACTTAATTATAACATTTAGCCTCACATTTGTTGGTGAACTAGTATATATTACCCATCCTCTTGCACGAGATATTAATTTTTTTATTATTATTATATTCTCACATGATATTTTTTAAAAAAAAAACTCTAGTGATAAATTTGATATTGACTTTTAAATGGTATTAATATTAAATTTAGATTGCTACTATAAAAGTTATCATAAAATTGGATAAAATATTATTCAAATTTAATCTTATTATTTTCAATTGGGTAATATATACTTACCTTCCGTTGAGACTGAGATAGAGGACTGGGCTTTCTCCCTTTTCTATCGAGAGGTTGCGGGAGTCAACTCAAATTCGAGCCTAAAATTAGATTGGTGATTGATCATATATAATTAATTAATTAAATTAATTAACTAATAAGGTTTACTTTATAATTTATAAAAATAAAATCATTCCAATCTGAGTTATGAGTTCAAGTGAATATTTTTTGAAGTTAATTATAAAAGTTAACATAGAATTATGATGTTTTGTTTATCTATCTATATTGATTTAACATAATTAATTTATATATTATATCAAATCATATCAATTTTTTATTATTAATTTTTTTAAAAATAATTATATTTTTATTACTAGTAAGTATGAAATTATATTTTCTTTCTATGAGGTTGGGTCATGTGTAATCATCTCTTATTGTGTTTTGTGTTAACAAATATAGGTCATTGATTGAATGAAATGGGCGGCTGAGATTATTTGACAATTTTGATTTTTTTTTCTTTAATTAAAAATCAATGGGACCCACTTCTTTCCTTGCCCATTTGCTAAATAACGTGCGTGTATTGTACGTTTTTTTTTCGTTACATTTTTTTAACGTTGTTTTTTTGTGTGGTGCACTATTTGAACTATTCGATAAAGTGATACAAACATTCGTTAACTTATACTTATTATTCGTTAGATAATAGAAAAAGAGTTAGTCAATTTTGCAACTATTCGCTAGGTTAATAGTAATTATTCGCTAAATTAATCGTTATTATTCATCCGTAAAAAGGAGTTATCATTTAGATAATAGCAAAAGAGTTGGTCAATTTTGCAACTATTCGCTAGATTGATAGTAATTATTCGCTAAGTTGATTGTAATTATTCGCTGGTTTGAAAGAGTATGTAAATGTAATTCTTGATTTCCCACATCTAATTAACCAAATACATATGAATAAATATGAATTATCAACGAATAGAAACTATGAACTTACCGAATATTGACTCTGAACATGAAATAATAACTAAATAGTAACGAATAACCTATCTCATTCTATCGAATATTTATTGCATACCGATGAATAATTCCTTATTCTTGATCAAATAACAAGGAGAATCATGAGCAACCACTAATCTATATACAATAATTCCTTATTCTTGATCAAATACATATGAATAATTATGTATTATCAACGAATAGAAACTATGAACTTGCCGAATAGTCATTACCCTACAGGAAATAATAACTAAATAGTAGTGAATACTCTATCACATTCCATCGAATATTTATTGCATACCAATGAATAATTCCTCATTCGAAAAACTTGAAGCAATTGAAGAGGAAAAAGAAGACAAAGTAAAACACGAGATTGAGAAGACGAAGGAAGGGCGAGGTACGGGATCGCTGACCCTCACCGCACCTCCGATCACTACACCTCCGTCGCTCCTCCGGCCGTTGGATCGTCACTTGTGAACTCCCTATTGACCCCCTATTGGCATATGTGTTCATCTTTCTCCTCTCCCGGCCTCCATAGATTCAGTCTTATGAACTTCATCCCTATTAATTTAATCAATTCCATTCACTGAATTCACACACACACACACACACACATATATTCATACATACAATTCAAAGTACAAAAATATAAACACACTCTGTGTATATATTATTCGATCGGTGCTACATTTGAAAACCCAAAATTTCCCCATTAATGCCCTAAATCACAGCAAGGTAAGGAATTGAAGATACCGGCAATTAATTGACGGTTTGGCTCAGCCTTCGTCTGACCCCTCTTCCTTCGACATGAGTGGGTTGAGCGGTGCCGGTAGTGGTGGCTTAGGGCGAGCGATGGGATTGGTGGTGTGGATCAGCCTTCGTCCGACCCCTCTTCCACCAGCGGGTGTGGGTTGAGCGGTGCCGACAGTGGTCCTCGCAGAGAAGCGGTTGAGATCGAGAGGAAGGAGGGAGGCGTAGGAAGGAGAGATTATGAGAGGAAATTTTACCTTGGGAGCAAGAAGACGATCCACCATGGGAGCAAGAAGCCAATCCGCTCAAAACGGGAGCAAGAAAAAGGATTTGATTGGGGAGGTTTGTGACGATGAATTAGGTTAAAGGTAGGATTTATAAGGGATTGAAACACACACTCCAACAACTGAGAGTAATCCAATTTTTTTAGTGGGCCCATCTTAATAAATAAATAATTAATTTGAATTTTGACAAAATCTAGGTCATCCATCTTCATTCATCCAATGGTCATTATTTGTTAACACAAAACATGTTAAGACTTGTAAACATTTGATCCATACTCTTCTTTCTATATTATGGGTGAAATTGTGGGGTAGTGTCATTAAATTCTATATAGGAACAAGTGAACATTAAATTATAGAGAACAACTTTTCTTTCTACAAATTTAGAGATTTTTTTCCTCTATCCATCAATTTCTCTATCTTAGATATGAGTTTGGAGAAACTGTTAGGGAGAAAAAATGGTTTTTTTCTCTCTCTAAAATCTCTCATTTTCTCTATTTTAGAAAATCTATTGGGCTTGCTCTAAGCCTACATATCACATACATCATCCAAATAAATAACTCGCATCGTGCATACTTGTCATTCCATCATAATCAACCAACTCATCAAATCATAACATTAACCAACTCATCGAATCATAACAACTCTTAAAATAACAATAACTTTCATAACTTAGTCAAATTCGCATGCTTATAAGATCAAACTCAATCATAACAACTCATCATGTATAACCTTCCGCAAATACTATTCATACTCTAACTCAATGATATCATGCCATTAGCCATTCACACATGCTATTAGTCACACATACATGTCGTTAGCTAGTCAAACAATCATATAATCATGCTAGTCAGTCACCGAATAAGTCTAATTCTCAAGTTAGCCTCGAAAACTGTTTCAAAATCCAAGTCGAATCATTAGGACTTCCGACCTTTGAAATACCCGTTAAGTTCATTTTTCAAGACCCGAGTAAAGGTCGTCAAGTTAGTCATTTCAAATGCCAAAACGTCAAATTCGGTTTTTGAAAACGTTCGGCAAAAATCCCCAAGTTATCGAGTTAAGACCCTCAGCCATGGGGTGTTTCGCCGCAGCGAAAATGGATTTCGCCGCCGCAAGGCACACCCAGCGAGCACCTCACGAAACTTGGGGTCTTGCAGCTGTGAGTGGAGCAAGTCGCCCCCGCGCGAGGGGCTTTCACTGCCGCAAAATTGGGGAGCCCCAAGAGCCTCCCCTGGGATCCCACTCGCCGCAGCGAGACAGAACTCCAAGGCCATGTTCTAACTCGCGGTGGGGAGTCTGGGCTCCGATCTTCTAGATCGAGCCCTTTCCGACCTTGTTTGCGATGGTTAGCCCTCCCCGCTTTTCCCGACTCTTATCCCAACCTACATAAGCATGTTAGACACCCTCTTACACGTAAAAATCGAGGGGAAATAGGATCTCTCACCCAACTTGGTCTTCTTCGTCGGAAAAGCTTGGGAGGTGATTTCTTGGCGCGTTTTCAGCAGGATCTCCATGTTAAGTGGGCTAGGAAGATGTTATGGAGGTTAAAGGAGGAACATTTAAAGGTTTGGAGGTGAAAGGAGGAAGAAACGAAGCTCACCTCTTAGGACTGAAAATGGAGGTAGTGGTGACGTTGGGGGCTGTTGGGCGGACTCCGAGGTTGCTGGGCGGCTCGACTTTCTCTTCTTGGCTCCAGGGGAGGATGAGTGAGCTGCTGGAGGTTCTCTTGCAAAAGGAGGAGAAGAATGAAGAGGTGGGTGGTGCTTGGGGGCTTTCAGCAAAGGGGAGAAAGAAAGGAGGAGGAGGAGGGATGGTGGTGGTGGTGGTGGTGGTATGGTGGTAGAGGTGGCCGGAGGTGGTGGAGGGTGGCTGAGGTGGTGGTGGTGTCGGCTGCAAGAGGAGGGGAGAAGAGATGTAAGAAAGGTGTTCTTAGGGTTTTGTGTTTTGTCTTTCTCCAAGCTTGGGATAAGGATTGTGTTTGAGGGTTTGGTCTTTGAATGAGGTGAGGGTGGGACAAACGCTTCAGATTTTATGAGATTACAGGAATGATTTGATGGTATGGAAGGATAAGATCAAGTTTGTCTCCTTCCAAAAGAGGAGTATGCAAGGAAGGGGAAGAAAAAGAGAAGTGTGGGGGTTTCCCCCAGGATAGCATCTTGACTAGTTTGAATTCAAATGCATCAAGCCAAGGGAGGGGTTGAATTGGGTCGGTTTAGGTGAGGACGGGTTAGGGCAAAATCTTCAATCCCGACACGCGAGTTCCGGAGCCCGACATTAGTCCCGAAAGCTAGGTTCCCAATGTTAGTTTCCCAAAGTTAGTTTTCCAATTCCCGCTATCTCGACCAATTAGCTTTTCAAAATCCGAGGAAGATGTCGTCATTTCCAAGTTAGTCATCAAAATTCATTTTTAGGTCGGAAATTCGCTCCATGCGTTTCAAAGTCGATTTGTTAGGTTCATGACGAGTTTTTCTTGAAATTTTCGATTTAAATCCGCTTTTAATTTCGTTTTTCCGAAAATCATGATTTGAAAACCCAAGCCTTTACATGGTTTTATTTATCTTATGTGCTTAAGTACTCAATGAAAATTGGGGAAATTCCTATTTGTAATTAAATTGGAAGATTGAATTGTGAATTCGATAGTAATTAGGGTTTTGAAACGCAAGTTTTAAATAACTTAATTAAGATTGATAGTAAAGTTATTAATTTGTGAAAATAAATTGATTGTTTTGCTAAGGTTAATGCAATTTGACCTTTTTAATAGATTAAAACATGATTTTTGTGTGATTCATGGTAGTGCATGCATAATTGTCGTTGTGGTGATCCCTATGCCCTATATATCTTCTATTTGTTTTTAATTCCCAAAATTTAGCAACTATAACCCCCAAAACTGCTACCTTTTAACAACACTGTCACTAGACAGCTCTTTTGAAACAATAATGTCCTCAATGGTCACATGTGAATCAAGAACTTCAGTAGGAGCAATTGAGCTAGCAAAAACGGTGTCACATGAACCAATTACTTTAGTTGGAGGAACACTCAAATAAGCAGTTGCATCGGGCAAAGAAAGTACTTTAGTAGGAGCAGCAGAACAACTCTCAACAATTTTATCAGTAGGAGCAACACTAGAGTTGTGAATTCCTTCATATGAGGCAACAACTTCAATAAGAGGGATAACATTGTTATCAGTTGCAGTTGGCGAAACAATCACTTCAGGAGAAGTTCCCTCAAGTAAAACACCAACTTCGGCAACAGGGACAACACTGTCACCAGTTCCATCCGGTGATACAAGGACTCCAGGAGAAGCAACAACACTTCAGTAATGTTATCAGCTAAAACAAAAACATGCATCAGTAGAAGGAACAACATTAGGAGAAGGAGAAGCACTGCAAGGAGAAGGAACAACATTGTCATCAACTGTATCCTTTGAACCCACAAAACCGGCGTCACCATCAGTGCAATCAACATTACCATCTATTGAAGCTGACACATTAATTGCTCTAACAACAACATACTCCGAAGTTGGGGAATCATTGGAAGTATTTCTGGCATCATCTTCATTCAAACACTCAAACAAATGCCCATGCTCAGACAATTAATAGCACTTATCCCTAATACCAGAAAGGATATCCTTGATAGAGTCATTCAATGCCTCACGTTCCTTTTTCTGAGCAGCCTCACTGTCATCGTCGTGATGAAATATATGTGATTCTATTTTATGCACTTTCTCCTTAAGGATAAGAATCTTAGAAACACAATCTTTCAATTAAGCTTCAATAGAATCAAAATATGCCTTAAAAGAATTAATAATTCCTTCAAAAAACAGCTTTCCCAACAAAATCTTTTTCCCACCCAAGAACATCATCACTTGCAGGAAGCCCATCGTATTTAGGAAGAATAGGTGTAGGGAGCTTAAACTTGGACCTCTTGGGCTTGTCACCATGATCTAAACCTTTGTCACCACATTGTGCTTCTTTTTCACTCTTAGCGGGAGCCTGACTCTTTGAAGATTTCTGAGATGGCACCACTTTCTGCTTCTTCTTAATAGACAAGAGAGGATTACCAGCCTCTCTTTTCTGGTATAGTGTTGAATGTGATTACTCCATTGAATATGATAAACGTTCTGAAATTTTTTCTCAAGATTTGGTAAGGATTCTTTCCGGTCTCAGCTTTTATTATTCCGATCTCAGTTTTCCACTTTCGTGTAATATATTTGTTTTCATCTATACCAATAAAACAAGAAATGTATGAATCAACGCTGTCATCAACAGCTTCATCAGGAACTGAGAGTTTAGGGCAATCCATAAACGAGGCATAAAGAGAATAGATAGTCCCTGAGCAAGAGAACAAAAAATAGAATTAAAGGAAAACAAATATATTACATGAAAGTGGAAAACTGAGATCAGAATAATAAAAGCTGAGACCGGAAAGAATCCTTACCAAATCTTGAGAAAAAATTTCAGAACGCTTATCATATACAATGGAGTAATCACATTCGACACTATACCAGACAAGAGAGGCTGGTAATCCTTCACATAATGCAAAGTTACATTTTGAGATGGCAGAAATCTTAGGGATTGCCTCTAAAATCCAAACATGAGAACAAAACAACATTAAGAACAGAAATAGAATAAAAGATAATAATAAGGAAAAAAAACATTGGAACATAAAAGGAAAGGAAAGAGAAATACCTGGAATGCTAAGGGATATCCGAGCAAATTATAACCAAACATTGGACCTTTTTTGGATTGGTCAGACCTCATAGCTTTCTTAAAAAAACAAGTGTTGCCAAAAGATTGCCGTATAAGAGCTTTAGAACGTTGAGGGAGAAACACACCCTCAATCAATAACAAGTATGCCATGGAAAGTTTCTTCGAAGACTGATTTGACTCCTTGAGGAAAATTTGGAAAAGACCAATAAAAGTGCAGTTCGATACCCCCCAAAACTCATCCATATCCACATGAAGAGAGGGAGACATGTCATCACTAGGTTCTTCCTAGTTAAAACTTGTTACATAGCAAAATTCAGCTAGGGAAAACCTCAACAAATTCTGTCCAACTTGGAACCACATGTCATGAACTTTGCGAGTATCAACTTCATGTAGAAGTATTTGATGCACAATTTGATGATAAAAATAAAGTCAATCACCAACACGAATAATTGGACCTAAACACTCATCTATAAGGGAAGCCCAATCGGTAATAGACAATCCATTCTGAATAACTTTGATCAAAGCAGGCTTTAAATAGACATTAATGTGGCCACGAAAACGCTGTTGTTTTGGAACAATAAACTTGAAGCAAGAAGGTTGAATAACAGATGGTGGAACCACATGAGGAATTTCCTATAATGGACTACAAATTCTTTGCCTAAATAGCATAGAAATAATGTAAACATGAGGTGTTACAACATAGAAGATACTATCACTAAAAACAGAACAAAACAAATTGAACAACCACATAAACAAATATTGTCACCACAACAAACACGGCAAACACACAACAAGGGGAATTTCATATGGAACCCTATCACCAAACAAGTAATAAACTGTAACCATTAAACATGAAACAACGATCACGAGACAATATAAAGCACATAAAAAGGAAAAACTATAAACACAAAAACCAATATCATCAAGGAAGTAGAACAAAATCATAAATCATAGGTAACAGACTGTAACCAACCATAAAAAAAAAATGTCCCACATGCAGAAATGGAAACGAAATCAGAACAAGGGACATAAATCATAGCACAAACTGATAGTTATTAGATAATAACTGAACTAAAAAACAAGCCCTAAAATGGGAGGAAAGGGCTAAAATAACGCAAAATAAACAAAAATGGGCAAAAAATGCAGGAAATGAAAGTAGATCTCCACAATACAAAGAGAAATTGCAAAAAAGAAACAATAGTCGAGGTTGCTTACAAGAACATTGAAAGAGTTCAGGTACCTTATGAAGCCATGAGAAGAAGATAACTAAATAAACAAAATGAAGTGTCGAGAAATGCAGAATCGAAGTGGAGAGACGATGAGATACAGATGAGAAAGGAGGAGAGCAAAGAGAAGACTAATTGTCGTCGAGAATGAACGATCGGAGTGCATAGAGAGATCGTGCCTGTTGATGGTTGCTAGTGTGAAAACTAATGGAGAACGGGGAGCACAAAGGGAGTAACAGGTAGGGGTACAAAATTTCCCAATTTTCCGTCATGTTGGATCATTCCAACTTCTTTTTATGGCGTGCGAATGTCCTCGACGCCCTTGATGCCTTCGATCTGAAGGATTTCGTGCTCACCGACTCGGCTTCGTCTCAAACAGTTCTGGTTGCCGCCACTGACACCGCGCCTGCCACCACGGCTCATAACCCTGACTTCGCCGCTTGGCGGAGGAAGGACAAGTTCATCCTCATATGGCTTCGAACCACCGTCTCTGCAACCCTTGCCTACTATCTGGTCAAGACGACGACTTCTCGTCAGGCTTGGGTCGCCCTCAATGACATGTTCCTACATCCGGCTCGTGCTCGAGCCATGTTCCTCAAACAGCAGCTCCACAACGTCACCAAGGTCGGCTCCTCTATGCTCGAGTACTTTGAGAAGAAGCAGGCCATGGCTGATGTCCTTGCCGACTGTCTCCAACCGGTTTTAGACGACGACTTCGATGCCTGCATGCTCCAAGGTCTTGATGCGTCCTATGGCCCCTTCCGGGCTGCTATGAATATGTGCTCTGAGCCGGTCACACCCACCGCTCTTCTCGGGCACCTTTTGTGAGAGGAGCAGCGACTCGCTGATGAGAGTCGCGGCTCTGGCGTCGAGCAACCGTCGGCCAACTATGGCTGATCTCGTCCTATGACGTCCTCTCAGCAACGTCCCTCTTCCGATCGCTCCTCTGGGCGGTCTTCTCAGCCTCGTCAGTCCGGATCCTCCGACCTGTCGAATCGCTCCGACAACTCCAATTAGGGTACTCGCTCTCGCTCTAAGGTCCCTTGTCAAATTTGTGATCACACTGGTCATGCTGCAAAGGACAGCTTCCACTGGCTTGACACTCAATCTTTTCCGTCCCGACATCCTCCTACACGTCTGCAACGTCCGTTGTCATCCAATCCTTCGGCTTACATGGTCTCTCCATCCACAATCACCGATCATAATTGATACTTTGATTCACTGGTGATCTCAGCAAGTTGTCCCTAGACTCACCTTATGGCGGAGGTAATCAACTGTGTCTCGGCAACGGTAACACCCTTCCTATCTCTCACATTGGCCATATTGTCTTAAACCAATCACCCAATCCGGTCACCCTCAACCATGTCTTAGTTGTTCCTTCTATGCAGAAAAACCTTATTAGCATATCTCGTTTAACAAAAGACACCAATGGCTTTCTTGAACTACATCCCTCACATTGTTTGTTGAAGAACTTCCAGGGAAGGGTGCTGCTCAAAGGAATCGTTGACAATGGGCTCTACCGTCTGCCGCTATCCGTCCCTCCCCGTGCTTTGGTGGGAGAACGCACAAGTCTGAGTCTCTGGCGTCATCGCTTAGGTCATCCAAGTCATCAAGTTTTTCGCTTTCTTTGCCGTCAATTTTAGCTTGCTGTTCTTGGCAACGCGTCATTGCCTCAGTGTCAGTCCTGCGCTTTAGGAAAGAGTCATAGGTTACCTATTACTTCTACGCATGTATCAAAGTCTATTCCGTTTGAACTTGTTTAGTCAGATGTCTAGGGGCCTGCCCCTTCCTTTTCAATAAATGGATGTCTTTATTTTGTGCTATTTGTGGATGACTCTACCCGATTCACATGGATCTATTTTATGTCTCACAAATCTCAAGTCTTTAATTACTTCAAACTCTTTCAATCAATGGTGCAAACTCAATTTGGGAAACACATAAAAGCTTTACAAACTGATTCGGGTGGCGAATATCGCAATGTCTCATCTTTTCTTCAAACACGGCATTCTTCATCGGGTTTCATGTCCCCACACCCCCAGTCAGAATGATATGGTTGAGCGTCACAACCGCACTATTCAAGAGAAGGGTGTTACCCTATTAGCCCACTCTAAACTACCCACTGAATTATGGGAACATGTCTTTCACACGACAATCTACCTTCATAACCGCACCCCCACACCTGTTCTTCGCAATCGCTCTCCCTATCATTCTCTATAATCGGCATCCAAATTACTCCGTTCTCCGCTCTTTTGGTTGCTTGTGTTTTCCCTTCCTTGGTCCTTATCGATCCAACAAACTTGAGTTCAAAACCAAAGCTTGCATTTTTCTTGGCTACAGCTCCAGCCACAAGGGATACCTATGTTATGACTCTCTCACCAAAAGGGTCTATTTCAGTCGTCATGTTGTCTTTCACGAGTTCGTCTTTCCCTCCATCACCTCCACGTCTTCCCCGCTATCCGCCCCTCACCGTCGTCCCTCCCGGTAGACCTTCTGGTTGTCGCCTCCTCCTCCCTTGCGCCACCTTCTGAATCGGTTGAGCCTGCTATCAACGACTTCCCAACCAGTGGCGCCCTCTCCGTCACCACCACCTGCAGCCGCCTCCTCAACTGGTGAGTTTGCATTCTCTTCCTCCCACCAACACTCGCCCATACCCATCTCCCCATCCCTATCTGACAGTTGTTCATCTCCCAGCGATTCAGCCTCGCCTACCAGCCCCGAAAACACTTCATTACCATCTCTCCCATCTCATTTGCCTCACCTCCGTCCCTCCGATACCTCGGTTCACCCCATGATCACCCTTGCTCAGAAAGGCCATCTTAAACCTCGAGCCCTCACTACATCCCGTCATCCATTACCCCAATCCTCCCTTCCTGAAACCGAACCCAAAACCTACCGCCAAGCCGAGAAACACCCTAATTGGGTGTTTGCCATGCAGTCTGAGTTTGATGCCCTCTCCAGATTGGGTATGTGGACTCTGGTTCCTCATCAGTCGTCTATGAACGTTGTCGGCTGAAAATGGGTCTTTCGGATTAAACGAAAAGTCGATGGCTCTGTTGATCACTACAAAGTCAGGCTAGTTGCGAAAGGTTACAATCAAGAGGAAGGGGTTGACTATTTTGAAACATTCAGCCCAGTCGTCCGCCCCACCACCGTCCGCCATGTTCTCTGCATTGCTCTGACAAAGGGGTGGGCTATTCGACAACTTGATATCAATAATGCTTTCCTCAATGGGGATTTGTTTGAGGATGTTTACATGGATAAGCCACCGGGTTTTGTCAATCCTTCATGCCCGTCATTTATCTGTCATCTCCGCAAGGCTCTCTATGGTCTCAAGCAAACTCCTCGGGCGTGGTTTGGTAAGCTTAAGTCCTTCTTGCTTCAGTCGGGGTTTCAGGCTTGTCAATCGGATTTCTCCCTATTTGTGTTCTCCTCTCCTTTCGATGTGATCTACATTCTTGTTTATGTGGATGACATCATCATCATTGGAAGCTCTTCACCTGCGATTAGCCGCTTCATCCGCAGACTTAACGAGATGTTATCCCTTAAAGATCTAGGACCGTTGCATTACTTCTTAGGAGTTAAGGTCACTCGCACCCCCATTCGGCTCCTTCTGTCACAGCAGCAGTACATCCGTTCGTTACTCATTCGCTCCTAGATGGATGAGGCTAAGCCCATCTGCAACCCCTCTGAGCCTCACTCGCGTCTTCATCAAGCCGGAGATCCCATGGCCGATCCGTCCCTTTATAGGAGCTAACATCGTTAGTGCTCTTCAATATGTGGTTATCACTCGTCCTGAGATCGCTTATGCGGTCAATCGAGTATGTCAGTATATGCAGTCACCAACAAAGGATCATTGGTTGGCAGTCAAACGGGTCCTTCGCTATTTGAAAGGTACTCTGCCTTACACCTTTCAGATTCGTCCGTGCTCCCGCTTCTCCATCACCGCTTTTACTGATGCTGGCTGGGTGTCAGATTCGGATGACTGTCGTTCCCAATACGGGTTTGCTATTTATCTTGGCGATTCCCTTGTCAGTTGGATGTCCAAGAAGCAACATGCCGTTGCCCGTTCCAGTACGGAAGCGAAGTATAGAGCAATCGCTGAGAATGTGCGTGGCCGAACTCAGTTGGATTGCTCAACTCTTTAGAGATCTTCGTCAACTCCTTTCAGCCATCCATGTCGTCCTCTGTGACAGCTTGAGTGCCACATTCATGGCCAGGAATCCAATTCTCTATAGTCGGTCCAAGCATATTCCTGTCGACTTCCATTTTGTCCGGGAAAAGGTTGATGCTGGTGAGCTTGTGATTTGTCACATTGGGACTCATGACCAAATTGCAGACATCTTCACCAAGGCCCTCAACGATCGTCGTTTTGAGTTGTTACGGTCCAAGCTTCATGTCGTTGCCCCTTCCCTGAGCTTGTGGGGTATTAGAAAAGTAGTTGTAAAAGATTTGTATCTATCTTTCCTTTCCGTATCTTTTGTATATGATTTTATCTTCCCTTATACTTTGTAAAGTCTATTATAAATATAATCTATCTCTTGTTGGGGGATCAATAGACATTACAATCAATTATTTGTTTAATCTTTTAGAACCAAATATCTTTTTCTATATATTCTTTTTAAATCTTCTTAATAAGTTTTCAAAAAACATACTCCCTCCGTCCAAGAATACATGACCTTTTAGGCATTGAAACTTTGTCAAAAATACATGGTCTTTTAGATGTATAGGTAATTATTACCTATAAAATTACTACTTTTTTACTTGTTAAAATTAAATAAAACTCTTGGAAAACTTAAAGAAAACCCTTGAACTTTCAATTACTATTTTAATCTTTAATAATAATGATGAGATTTAAGATGTAAAATAGGTTCTTTAATTAGCGTGCATGAGCCTAAAAGGCCATTTATTCTTGGACGTAGGGAGTATTTCAAATTTTGTTAGCCCTTGGATTGCAAATATAGAGAATACGGACTAGCTTAATACCTATACGATGAATTTTAGGCACATGGGTAATTGAACCTTCCTCCCAACGTCAATTTCATTTGTCACTTGTTACACAGATTAATTAATCGGATAGTATTTACTCCTACATAGGCACATGATTCATGGGTTTTTTGAAAAATGTCTCATCCATGGTCATCCCTTCAATCATTGTAACGTTTAATAAAATCTCATTTCTTTGTCTCTAGGTATTCAAGTGACGATGGATTTATCAGTTAAACAACTTCTCCTTGATAAAAATTTTATAAGAAAAAAACCAATACCATCTCCACGCTATTGTGCTAGTTTTTTAATAAATCATAATACTACCTCCGTTCGGAAAAACTTGACACTTTACTATTTATGCACGCTTTTTTAGGGGATAAAAACTATATAAAATATCTAGTTTTTTAAATAATTTTTTTAACAACTTCGTAGTTATTATTGATAAGTACAAACTTGTTAAAAAAAATTTATAAAAAAATAAATATTTTATATAGTTTTTATCGTTCTAAAAAAGCGTGCATGAATAGTAAACGACAAGTTTTGCCAAACGGAGGGAGTAATATAAAAAGATTATATTATAAAATTAAATAAAATATTAATAAAATTAAGGTAGCATAAGATTAGAAAGGTATATAGAAATATTTGATTTTTAATATTTCTTATAATTTTTAATAAAATTTAAAAATATATAAAATATTAAAATTTAAAATAATTTCATGCATTTAGTAATAAGTATAGAATTGTTTTAGTATTTTAATATTTTTAGAGATTTTATCTTCTTAAAAAATGTGATGAAAAATTAAAAATCAAATACTATCGATCGGAGTGTAATACCACCATACAAATAAATATAAAACTTGATTCGAAGATGAAAGATCAAGGGTGTGTTTGGATTCCAAATGCATTATGTTTATAATGCAAAACGATAAGGCGATGTTTGGTTAACACAATTTTTAAGTTGTTTAAATTATGGTGTTTTTGGATTCCATGATGAATTAATTATAATTGAATTATTTTATGTCAATTTATGTGATTATTTGGTTAAATTAAGGCTTTACCTCGGTTTTTACGAGATTTTTATTTTTACAACCAAACACTCAAATAAAATAAGGTAAAATCATTACATTATAATTAAGAAAAAAATTGTCATGTGTCCATTTGGGGGCCAAATTTTAGCCCAATGTCCATTTTCTTATGGAAATTAGGTGAGTATCCAAATTTTCCAATTTTGCCTCGACCTCCTGCCTATTCTTCATTTCACGCCCGCGTTGCGTTCTCTATCTTCCTTCGCCCGCACTCTCCAATCTCTCCTCTCCCATGGCTGACTTATGGAGCCCTAGCTCACCTTCAATGACTTCTCCATCTTCCTCCGCCCTCGATCTCCAATCTCTCATCTCGCCCTCGTCTCTCGTCGGTCACTCCCCTGTCGAAACCGAGCACCTCAACACCAAGATTTCAACCAGAGGTTTTCCCTTCGTGCCCTCGACAGCTCCTCGTGCTTCTCCTTCTTCACTCTTGACAGCTCCTCGCGCTTCTTCTTTCTTCACTCGATACCAGCGGAAGCCTAATGGCGGATGGAGACATCATACACGGACTTCAAAATCGATGGTGTATCATGGTTTCAATTGAGTAAAAAATGAATACTCCCCCCGTCTCAAAATTTAGGTCGTTTGACTTTTTGGCACGCTTTTTAATGTGTTAAAAACTCTATAAAATATTGAGGCGGTGGTCGCTTGATGCCTACGCCTTGCCGGAGGGAGAACGGATTTGCAGACGAATTCGCCATTGACGGAGGGAACAGATCCGGGCTGCGATTTCGAAAGGAGAGGGAGAGAGCGGGAAGAGGAACGAGAATGGGTTTTAGTTTTGGTGCTGAAACGGCGACGAAGATATAAAATTGGGGGGTAATTTTGTCTAAAAAAATTTAGGTGGACAAAACCTTAATTTGCTATACTTGGAGGACACTCCTTCAATGTGGTCAAAAATTTATGCATTCGCCGCAAATTTTCCCTAATTTAAAATTCCTATAAAAAAATAAATTATTTAAAATCATTATATATTACATTAACGGAAGATATATCATCATATATCTAGATTGGTCAACAACCGAAATAAAGAACGATTACCACAATTAATGCAACAACCGAAATAAAGCACGATTACCACAATTATGTGGTGTATAATTTCTTGGCGAAAATGCATAAAACCACCCTTTATTCACCTTTGTTTGCAATTAACCACCCCTTATTCAAAAAATTTCACTTAATCACCCTTTATTTACCTTTGTTTGCAATTAACCACCCCTTATTAAAAAAAAATTCACTTAACCACCCCATATAACAAATTGTTTGCAAGTAACCACCCATCCTCCCATTTTTCTTTAAATTCAACTTAAAAGTAAAAGACGAAAATGCCCCCAAATTTGGTCATTTCGGGTTTCGCGTAAAACGGGTCCCGTGTAGATCCGAGTTGACTTGAACTCGAGTTTGGCGCGATTTCGGGTCAAATTGGGTCGATTTCGGGTTTGTCAATTTCTATTTTTCAAATTAAAAAAATCACAATCTGGTAATTTTGTGATAATTTTAAAATGATAAAATTAAAGACGTGGTTCTTAAGTTCTAGCGCTTGTAATTATATACTATATCTAAAATATTTGATTTTTACTATTTCTTGTAATTTTTAAGAAAATTTAAAAGTATCTAAAATATCAAATTTTCAAATAATTTTTTTTAAAATAAATAATTTCATGCAATTAGTATTAAGCATATAATTGTTTTAATATTTTAATGTTTTTATCTTCTTAAAAATCAAATATTATCGATCGGAGGGAGTATTATACAATACAAATAAATATAAAAGTTGATTTGAAAATGAAAGATCAAGTGATTGTAATTATAAAATGTAATAAATTGGAATCTCCATAAAAAAAATTAATCATATATAATTATAAATCAATCGGGTTAATCGGTTCACCGGATCAATTGGGTCAATAGGGTCACCGGGTCTAAACCCAGATGACCCGAAAAATTACCCAGTTTTCGGGTTCGGGTAGGAAAAAAATTTTGGGTCAAAATTTTCGGCTCTTGACCAAAAAATTTCGGGTCGACCAGTTCGGATCGTGTTCTGACAGGTCTACTATCAAGCATTGTCAGAGGAGGGTGCAAATAAAGCGTCAATGACCGAAAGAGGTATGACTACATTTGACCTACTAGTAGAGGTGGGCATAACTTGCATACATTAATGGTAATTTTGTATAAATAATAATAAATAAAAACTGTAAAACCAAATTTGGGTGCATTTTCGTCTTTTGCTTTTAAGTTGAATTTAATAGAAGTTTAATTTAAAGAAAAATGGGAGGATGGATGGTTACTTGCAAACAATTTGTTATAAGGGGTGGTTAAGTGAAATTTTTTGAATAAGGGGTGGTTAATTGCAAACAAATGTGAATAAAGGGTGGTTAAGTGAAAACTTTTGAATAAGGAGTGGTTAATTGCAAACAAAGGTGAATAAAGTGTAATTTTATGCATTTTCGCCTAATTTCTTTTATGTGGTGTATAATTTCTTACCTTCGTCTAAAAGCTTTATAAAATTTTAACTTTTTATTGATTTTTTTAATAAGCACAATATTATTTTAAAAATCTAAAGAATAATAAAAAAGACAGTTAATATTTATAGAGTTTTTTTTTAACTCTTTAAAAAAAAATTAAAAAGCAAAGGATATACAGTTGTTTCCAATTCCTAGAAAGTCTCCAATTCCTAGAAAGTCTCGATTGGCAATCAGTAATTAAGAAGGGATCGACGAAGTTTTGGTTTCCCCTTTTTTGGTCAAAGATAAAGGTAACAGTAGTTTAGGGCTCGTTTGGTTAAACGTAGGAAGTATAGTTCTTTGAAAAGTTAACTATCTATGAATTCAATTTCCGTAAATTAAAAATTACGGGAATTGGGAAATTGTGTTTGGTTTTGGATTTTGAATTATATGAATTGAAATAAGAAAATAGAATTTTCCTATTAAAAAGGGTGGAATTAGAACTTAATTAAAAAACCCAGGAAATAGGGAAAAAATATGTGTTTGGTTGATGATTTTAAAATCGAAAAAACCCAGGAATTCTACTTCTCGGGAAGTTAAATTCCTCCAATTTGGAGGAAGTTTTCTTACCTAATTCCCCCAATTTCACCCTTTTTAATTTGAAAAATTTCCAATTCCTTCGTTTAATCCCCTAGAATAAAAAAATCATCCAAACGTATTTTCAGAATTCCCATGAATTGAACTTGATGGGAATTCAATTCACATGAAGTAAATTCCTGGAAATTTCAATTCCCACGTCAAACCAAACGAGCTTGATAAGGATGGTTGTTAATGTAGTGATGGTAAACACTACATTAACAAACGAGCTCGTTTGTTAATGTAGTGATGGTAAACACTTTAGAAATGAATCATTATTACATAATGTGTATTATAGTCCTAGTATAGGGGGGAAAATATAAGAAAATATTAAGAAAGAGTTTTGACCGTCAAGAACCCGCCAATAAGGCCGCCGAACCGTCTTGGCGCTTGGCGGTACCTTACCGTCGAGCATCCGTCGAGCGTTTTTTAGAACACTACTGCTCGGCAAAGGACCAAGAGCGCGGGTGTCCGTTGGTTGGATGCTGGTGAGGCAAGGAGACGGGGGAAGCTGTGGCGCAAGACAAAACCCACCAGTACAAATATAGGGGGTGGAGCACGGTAAATTGGGTACGGTTTTTGACAAGCGTACTTGTTTTTTATTTTAAGAACAATTTTATATTAAAAGTGTGTTTCCAACTCCAAATTCAACTATAAGCAACACGCTTTTCCATAAAAACGTTCTCATTTATTTTTTTAAAAATATTTAGACCAGTTTTCGTGTAAAGCGTGCTTAAAAAAACTCAAAACGAACACGGTTTAATTTTCAAAGCGTGTTCCCAAAATCAGATTTGACTAAAACAAACACGCTTTGCTATAAAACCATTCTCGTTTATTTGTAAAAAAATATTTAACCCGGGTTTCGTGTAAAACGTGCTTAAAAAAATTACAATGAACACGGTTTAATTCTCAAAGTGTGTTCCCAAAATCAAATTTAACTAAAACGAACACATTTTTCTATAAAGTCGTTCTCGTTCATTTCTAAAAACTATTAAGCCCGATTTTCGTGTGAAGCGTGCTTAAAAATACTCCATCCGTTCATTAATAAGTTTCGTTTGACTTTTCGACACGTTTTTCAAGGAGCTAAAAACTATATAAAATATTAACTTTTTTTATTAATTTTTAAAATAATTTTAAACTTATAACTAATATGTATAAAATTATTTAAAAAATCAATTAAAAACTTTATATTTTATATAGTTTTAACTCCTTAAAAAACGTGCCAAAAAGTCAAACGACATTTATTTCTGAACGGAGGTAGTAAATTAAAACGAACACGGTTTCATTTTACAAGTGTGTTCCCAAAACCAGCTTTAACTAAAATCAACACGCTTTTCTATAGAACCATCCTCGTTTGTTTCTAAAGGAATAATTAGCTCGATTTTCATGTAAAGCGTGCTTAAAAAAATAAAATGAACACGGTTTTATAAGAAAAGTGTTTTCCCAAAACTAAATTTAACTAGAGGGAACACATTTTAGTTCTCATTTATTTTTATAAACCGTTCTTGAATTTTTTTTTTTTATGAATTAGATTAAGTAAATGCACAAAGTTACAACAAAATGTCGTAGCTCAAGTGGCAGGCGTGTGAAGCGGACGAATTCAGTAGGAGGGTGCAAGAGGTCTAAGGTTCGACTCTTGGTTCGAGAGTTAAGGTATTGCATTGGATAAGTGTTGAGATGGATATATATATATATATATATATATATATATATATATATATATAACAATACACTTTTTTATTTAAAGTGTGCTTATTATTAAGCGCGGTTTGAAAAAAAATGTGCTAAAACGTTTTTTTTAGCACACTTCAATTGAAGCGTTCTTATAATTCGAGCACACTTCAATTGAAGCGTTCTTATAATTTGAGCAGAACGGATATTCCCTATATTGCAGTTTTAAGAATGCTTCGACATAAAATCGTGCTTAAAATATGGATTCACGGTTAAATAATAAGCGTGCTGGTTTGAGAGCGAACTCACTATAAGCACAACACGAGAAGTGTACGTGCTCCAATGCATAAAAAAGCGTGCTCTGATCTCCCCTTTTGTACTAGTGCCCTCTCAAAAGAGAGAGCGTTTAGGTCAAGTAGCACGCTTCTTCAAAGAGACCGACAGTGGTGTTGCATTTGCTTTTATGGACCGCGTACCCGTAATGCGCGTTTGGGGATGATTTTCGTTTAAATGGCTGAGAAATTTACCGTGTGAATAGCAATTCCGCTAGTGCTATTCCATCTGTTACTTTGGATCCATATGGAGTGGAGTTAAAATTTAAAAAACAGTTGAAATTGAAAAATCGTATAAAATAAATGTTGAAAGATTATGAAATAATATAAACACCGTATGAGACGAAAAAGAGTTTATTTGTAAAAAGTGGAGTTTATTTGGTTATTATTAGGGGTTTTATGGTAATTTCAAACAAAATAAACATAAAAAAACTTGTTTCTTTAGCTATTTTTTTTTTAACTATAAACTAGGTAAAATGAGCACCTATACACAACTTAAATATAAATTACCTAATTCTACTACTATTTTAGCTGTTTAATTGTGAAGCCGTACACACCCTTTATCTGCTCCATATTAAAACTTAGGGAAATTTATAAAAAAATCACCCGTTATATAAAGGCTTTTACACTTATGACTTAACTATATCTGTTAAATACATAATTACAAAAAATCACCAATTAAATAGATTTTGTTAACAATTCACCAACCATGTTAGAGGACGAAGATTCTGAATGCGGAAAATATTAGGGAAAATTTGGTATATGTCCATATAACACACCAAATTTAGCTCATTGTCCACTTTTCTAATAAAATTGGATGAATGTCCCCAAATGACATTTTTACCCCAACCTTCACATTACTCCCGTTTCTCTTCTTCCTTTCACGTAAAAACAAAAGCACATCAACGACGACAGCGCGCAGAAGCAATTTAGATTTGGATTTCGATCTCGATCAATCCCTAGCACCATTGTCGATTACAACACCATTGATCGACGATCTCAAGCTCTACAATTGATCAGATCGATTTGAAGAGAAATCTGTTCAAATATAACACTATCATCCAAAATTCGATTTTCAAAAGAGGTAATTTTCTTATAATCTGTAATCTTGTCTAATACGAATGTTTTGATTAAACTATTAATCTTAGATTTCCCTGTGGGTCTGACCCCGTACTTATCGCTATACTAGCTTTTTGTGTGAGAATTTCTTTGACGAGGTTTACACAATGATGTCCATGTTTTATGCCATGTTTTTGTGCTTATTTTCGCTCCTCATTCTAGTTGCTTTATATATTATGGGTTTAGAATATGTTGAAAATTGAAATTGTGCAGTTTGTGTTTATTTGCAAAAAATAGAGGTCTACACAAGTTTTGGTTTGATTTTGCAGAATTTGGAGCCATTCCGGAGCAAAACCAAGAGGAAGGATCGACTGTAGGAAAGCACTCGATATATATCTAGTGGAAGCACTCGATATCGATAGAAGAAAAGCTGAAATTTGGCTAAGTGTTGGAAAAGGAAGCTACTGTAATTTCAGTCGATATTGGCCCTTGAGATCGACTGGGCACTCGACATCTACCGAAGCACTCGACATCTAGTGGAGGCTACCCGATGTCAAGTGAAGAGATGTGACACTCGAGATCTACCAGAGCACTCGAGATCGAGCGAAGTGTACCCGACGTCGACTGAGCTTGGTTGATGTCGATTGGATCCTTGTTGGGCCGCGGACGAGATTTGACAAATCCGAGTGAAAGAGATTTACTTAAGCACGAAGAGAGAGATCTTTTATCATTACCTTATAAACTTTTATCCTTATGGGTGAATGTCTATTTACCCTAGTGAATTTACTTATTTAGATATTATTTTATTAATTCAAGTTATAGTAGGATTATGATTACTTTCCTTGGCTAGCAAGTAATAGTAGCTATAAATAAATCCCTTGAGCTACGTTTTATTAATTGAATTTCAGAGCAAACAATTCCCATAGAGTTTAGGTGTTTTTGAAGCTTTAGGGTTTGGTGTTCTTGTGAAAGTTGGAGCGCTACAATTGTGAAGACTTTGAGGTTTTGGTTTCTGATGCAATTTAGTTTATTTTATATGTTTATGATATCTTTCGTTACCATGAGCGAGTAGTCGCTTTTCTCTTAGGGTCGGGGTGAGCCCGACGTTAGCCATGCATGTTTGATGTGAGTTGGATGTTGATATTTGTTATGTCTTGATCATCTCCTACCTTTTTGTGTTTAGCCCTTCTCGAAGGAATTAAAATGAATGCATGTTAACAACTTGGATCATAAACATTAAAATTGGTAGATACAATTAGGTGTATTTGCGTAAGCCAATATTTCTATTTGTTGGAAACGACGAAAGCTTGCTCCTTTGATGAGATAGCATAATTGTCCGCCTTATTTTATCTTTGTGCATGTATGGTTAATGTTGAGGTAAACACTAGCCTTGAGAGATTCTTTTACATATTGTTTACACTCGTTATTTGTCGTTCGTTGAGTCCTCGAAATACTCGACACCCTTGTTGTTTTCTGATCATCATTCGTTTCCATCCTTTTATTCTTCGGCCATCTTTGCCGACACACTACTGACGCACTTTGGTTACTGGTTTGGTACTCAACATCGATTGCATTCCAGTCGACATCTACTACTGATCTACTCGACATCGACCATTTTAGTTGATATCGATTGTTGCTTTTGTTTTTGTAGGTTTTCACTAGGAATTGACAACCACCAGTAGGTATCGACTGCATTCCAGAACGTGTGTTTTCGAGCTACTTTAAGATCCACTGACACGCTTTCTCGTGGGTCGAACTTGATTCCCTACGACTACAGTGGGGGAGTCTTGAATTTATTTAATAGGCTAGGAGTTGCGATTTGATTGTATATTTATATTTTCGTATTCGATTCTCCCCTTTCATCACACACGACGGTAAAAACCTCGGTCACAAGCACGTACCATTTGTGCATCTGCACCCGAAATATAGGCTATAACATCGCGTTTGAAGTTTTTAATATCCTGCATCTCTGGACCTCTATGTGCAGAGCCTTGTCTACATTCTGTCATAAGTCGATGAGTCATAGCTAAACCCAAATGTGCCCGTGCACATTTGATCATGAACCGTTGATGTCCAAAGTCAAACTTCTTGTGCAAATTCAATTTTTTTTTTTGATGCTTCTTGCATAAGTGGATGCATACGTCGCTCCTTCATTCGAGCTATCTCTTACCCATCCAGTCCTTTGAATTTCAAAAATATGTGAGCCTTGCACCCCACACGGCTGGTCACATGATTCCGCTTTCCTTTGTCTGTGCTTGGTTTCGCAAAAACCATGTCTGTCAAATCTTATGTAGCGATGCATAAGAGTTCTGTCCGCTGGATGAGTACATGCGCGCTCCACTAATACGTACGTCGAATCCAACGACCGACCCATATTTCCTGTAAAAACTCCATCCCCATCTTCTATTGTTTGGAACCTCTCACCAAAGATTGACTTCAATGATTCTTCACAAGTTGGAACCCAATATTTGGTTTTCCTCGGTGATTGTGATTGAATATATCCAACCCGAACGTCGTCATCCGTTAACAATCATAATGTACGATATATATAGTTTTGGATTAAATTGACATAAATAATTATATATAATACGATAATAAATGATGTTATTTTAAGATAAAATGTCGTCGGTTTATGATGAAACGCTATCATTTTTTTCGCACCTAAAAAAAAGAAATATAAATATATATAAATGAAATATCCGATAAAAAATTAACTAAATAAGTATAGGAGACACAATATAATAAACACTAAGTTAAAATTATAGTTGTTATATGAGCTAAGTATCTAGAGCTTGGCTCGAGTTTTGCTTAATAAAAGCTCGGTTCGAGCATCATTTACAAAATGAGTTGATTATGAGCACATTTTTATGCTTGCTTTTCAAACCTCGCATCGCCTCGATTGAAACTCAAATAGCACGAATTTTGTGAAATTTACAGTTTTTCTTTTATGTTTCCATGTCATGAGCAAGTACGTTGCATAATACTTGGGGGAAAAAACTTAGCTCAAGCTCGTTCATTTATTAAATAACTCTAGTATGAGCTCAAGTTCAAATATAGGTTCGACTCGAGCTTGACCTGACATATAATAATGTATAATTACCAGATATAAATTTTTTATACTTGCGTAACTTCTTATTTAATTGTCGAAATGATTGTATAACCTCTCACTTCAAAGTTATCAAGATGAATTATAGTACGTGAATGTTAATTTAAGTAAAATATAAAAGCACTATAGCCTATTGCAACGTACAAAATTAAAGTGATTAATATACCTGTAATTTTTAAACATTAATAACTTTTTACTCAGATGTCGGATTAAGGCGTATTATTAAATCAAAACGAAACTATCGACGAGTACAATACACCTAGGTAGTTCGTCAAATGAGAGGGGGGGGGGGGGACGTTACCTCTTAGACTCCCCTCAGCTCCGCCCCTGACCGTAAGACTTGTTAACACTTGATCCATATTTATCCTAGTATGTATTATTGTAAACAGTGATTAGGTTTAGGATTTACATTTGACTTACGTGAATTACGTACAACGATCGACTTACATTATTATTGCATGCAATTCACGTGTTTTTTTTGTTACTCCGTATTAATTATATTACATGAACCGGTGCATCATATTCGGAACGACAAATACTGTCTGAGATGATTTGATTTTTGGTGTTTGATATGATCACTGATCAGACATTAACAAACAGAAAAATAAAATTCCTTTTTAAAATACATTGATTTTTCTAATTTTAATACATTAGTCCATAGGGTAAATGTGTTAAAATTATGATTTTTTTTCTTTTTTTTTTTACCGGTAGAAACTATATATGACCATAGAGAGAGGGAATTCGAACTCGTGATCTACTAGCTTATATATTTCATTCTTACCCGCTAGTAAAATTTACAGGTATAATTCTCAAAGATAAAGTAATATATTTTCGGTTTCTAATATAATGTTTGTCCAAACTCACAAAAGATTTTCTGTATAATTATCAAAGATAAAGAGTTCGTATGAGACGGAGTTAATAAATTGATTAAAATTATAAACAGGGTAAAATTTATAAACTGTTGGTAAAAGTAGTTAAAAATTTGAACAATAAGATAATCTTCGTATGAGGCGAAAAACATTTTATTTGTAAAAAGTGGAGTTTATTTGGTTTTTATTAGGGATATTGTGGTACTTTTAAACCAAATAAGATAAAAGAGAAGGGGTAAAATAGTAATTATGGAATATAAACCCCAAAATAAGCTTCAATCTGCAGCTTATTTTTAAATCCTTTTTTTAACTGATTATAGTTTATTTGTTGTTCCCATACAGCCTTTAAATCCGTTTATTTTTTTAACAGCTAATAATTTATATTTTTAACCGGTTTATACCGACTGCCATACACACCCAAAGTAATAGTTCGAGTCTCACTAGTCACTACTCCCTGTTACAATTCGAAGAAATTAATAGTTTAACCAATTCAATTGATTATTCATTGCCAATGCAACTTGTGTGCAAAACTCTTTTATACGTAGTATTATTAATTTATTATATATCCTCTCGTACATACACGACCAGGGGCGGAGGGTGGGAGGCTTATGATGGGGCTCGAGCCGCCTTGGTCGGGCTAAAACGTAAAAATAAATAAAAAATATGCATTTTTTTTTTGTACTTTTTGATCACTCAAGGGTTTAAAAAAGTTAAAAAAAAAAAAGATTATTGAGTGTACTTAGCTGGTATGGGTTGTGAACTAAAATGATGAGGTCTTAAGTTCAAATTCTTATAGCTTCATTTTATGGGTAAATTACGCCACTAGTCCCTAACCTTTCATTCATTCCATTCAAGTCCCTAACCATTTATACCTATTTCATATTAGTCATTAAACTTTTATTCATTCCATTCAAGTCCCTAATCTATTAGTTGCACTATTAGTCTAAGTTATTTTTAAAATTGAAAAAAAAGATTTTATTTTAAAAATAATATATACTAAATTGTAATTTTTAGGTGAATATTTAAGATTAGTTGAGAAAAATATTAAAATTTTAATTAAATAATATGGAGTATTTCATAAACTTCAAAATATAATAATAAAAAATAAATAAAATAAGTTCACTTTATATCGTGGTTAATTTTATTTAATAAAAATATAGATAAATTAACGTTATAAATTTTTAGTATTTGAAATCTACTTCATTTCCACTTTCTAAAATTAAATACCTCCTGTTTAAGCTTTTTGTTGTGTGTGTGTTGTGTGGTGGGGGGGGGGGGGGGGGGTAATAATAATAAAAATAGACTAAAAATTATTTATACAAAGATTACTAGTAAATTTTTTAGGGGAATGCCTAAGATTTGTAGATTTTAAATAATGAACATTTCTAATGTTAATTGATCGAAATTATTGTATTAAATAAATTGAACCACAATGTTTTGAAAAAAATGTGTTTTTTTTTTGGACAAAGGGGTGTATTTTTGCTAAAAAAATATAAATTATAGGTATTAAAAATAAATTAGCAATGAGATTATTTAATTAAAAAATTTCTATTTTTCTTGACCAATCTTAAAGATTTGCTAAAAATTACAATTTCGTCTAAATTATTTTTAAAAAAATATCTAATTTTATTTTTCAATTTAAAAAATAATATAGAGTTATATAGTGCAACAAATTCAATAGGTTAGAGACTTGAATGGAATTAATAGAAGGTTAAGGACCAATATGAAATAGGTATAAAAGGTTGAGGACTTGAATAGAACGAACAAAAGGTTAGAGATCAACAAGAAAAAGTACGAAACGTTAGGGACTAAGGGCGTAATTTACCCTCATTTTATCAGAATCAGAAATTAAGATTCGGGTGGGTTTAGGTAAGTTAAAATTTTCCCTTACAAATAATTTTATTAACAAAACCCTTATTTAATAAATAATTTTTTTATTAATTTTTCTTCATCGGATAGGATGGAGTGGATCCCAACCCGCCCCTCGGAGGTCTGCAGGACTCCTCCTCCTCTAGAACTAGGGGTGGAAATGGGTCGGGTGATGGATGGGTGGAGCCATTTTTTCACCCGACCCGTCACAAAAAAATTTCACCCGACCCACCACCCGTCCGTCTAATATTTCACCCATCACCCGATCCGTCGGGTGAATCGGGTTAATCGGGTGGGTCGGGTGGGTAATCGGGTGAAGTAAATTAAAAGAAAAAAATACATAGGTTATACATAGAAATCGATCATATTTGATATTTTCACAAACCACGTCAACGTGGAAATCTTATTAATTGTATAAAAGGTTTATTCATACATTATATCATTATCTTCATCTTACAAAGTTAGCATTAAAAGTTTAATATCAAATCAAATGAGATGAATTTTAGCCATTTGCTAAACTCGTAGTTAAAAAAAGGAAAAATAATTTGGCTAAATCATGTCTTAATACACTAAATGCTAAGTCGTTGAAATGAGTGAAATTGTTAACATTCTACTAGTGTATGCAAAACAAATAAAATAACTTTTTTTAAAAGATGTGATAGGAGGTTAAATAAAAATAAGTTTATATTCTTTTAGATGTTTTTTGCACAAAAACAATTAGAGAATAGAGAAGATATATGGAATTAGAAAAATAAAATAAAAAATGTAGTTATGTTAGGCTATATTTTTTTATAAACTAAGATTTTTTTTTTAAATAATCGGATGGGTTAGCGGGTGGTTAAGCGGGTCGGGTAATGGGTCGGGTGATGGGTCGGGTAATGGGTGAAAAACATATCACCCATCACCCGACCCATCACCCATTTCACCCACCCATCACCCATCCATCACCCGATTTTTTTCGGGTTTTCACCCGTATAATCGGGCCGGATGGGTCGGGTGAATCGGTCACCCACGGGTGATTTCCAGCCCTATCTAGAACTAACCACGAACCAATCAAATCGAAACACTCCAAAACCAAAGACTGCCAATTCAGACACCAAATACGTACGGGCGACTAGTAATGTGCCATCTAATGTTGATATGGAAGTGGAATGCCAAATAAAAAAATTGGCTCAAGCCTTCTTTACAACAACAATTCTTAGTATTTTAAAACTCAATTCATAGCTTGACTCTACTTACATCCAACCTCGATCAACTCAAATTTTATAAAATTTATAATTTTTTTTAAATTACTATGTCATAAATAAATATGATGGTTTAATTAAGAGTTAAAAAACTCAACTCGAACTCATTTGTTTACTAAATAAATCAAATATTGGTAGATTTTTAAGCTCAAATATATAGTTAACTCGATTTCGACTCATTTCTAAACGAGTTAAATATAAATCAGTAATAATAGTCTCGTTTGACTCGAACAAAATTGAGATCTTGCTTGACATAATATACTATACTGTATATGTATAAAATCTCGTTTTTCGAACTCGGCTTGTGTGCTCGACTTGCATATAAGTTGAGTTGTGGGATAAGGATCCCACATTGATTAAATATTGAATCTAAGCCTTGCATATATATAAGCCGGTGGGCTACCCCATCTAACACCAATTGGTTTTAGGATGGAACCTCACTCGGCTTGTGTGCTCGGCTTGGTTGGTGCGCGTGATGCGCTTGAGCGTGCATGCCCCCCCCACGTCGTATATTACCCACTGTAATTTAACATAAATATTATATTTATACTTCAAAATGTAAAAATATACATGAAAAATTAACATTTAAATTACAAAATTACCAAATAAACTTTATGAAATAAAAACAACTTCATTGATAAAGGCTAAAGTTACCTTATCAAACTTTACAATTCTAAATATCCTCGATATATCACCGATATTGACTCGATATATCGGATCATAAAGGCTAAAGTTGTCTTATAAAAGTTGACCATTCTAAATATCCCCGATATTGACCTGATATATCGGCATTAACCCGATATATCACGTTGAACGATATTTTCACCCGATATGCCGATATCGTAGCAGATTATAAATATCCCCGATATATCGGCCGATATATTGACATGATATATCGCCTAGGCTAGGGGTATTAGTTGCCCTCCTTAAAATTAGGGAATAGAATGTGAGAAAATGTAACAAATTTTATGTGAAAAATGAGAGGAGAAGGAAAATGATTAGAATAGTGATAAATGAATATTAACTTAAATAAGGATTATATTCGTAAGGTAATCCTTATCGTTTTCTACTCAAAAACAAACAAACGGGGTAAATGTAATCAAATCAAAACAAATTAACATGCATGCTGCATTTGTTATCATTTAGAATTTGGACGCAAGTATTACGGGATGTGACACATAATTGTACTTTAGCCTCAAAGTTTGACACTAATTAATTAGGTTGTCGTTTGAGAAAATATATACTCCATAAATGTATTTATAGTTGTGAGTTTGATGATCAAATGAGTAAATAATTAAACCAAACAAATTAAATCATATGGAAGATATTCTATTATCAGCTTCATCACCTTGGTCATCTCCAGCCGATCATGGCCGCCAGCAAAGCCTCCAGCAGCTGCTCGAGGCTCAGCTACCGTCCGGCCAGTGGTGGAACTACGCTATCTTCTGGCAGTCGTCGTCGTCGTCGACCACCAGCGCCGCCTGCACCGCCCTCACCCTGTCCTGGAAAGACGGCCACTTCCAGGGCCTGAAGCACCCCAACGCTCCTGCAGGAGGAGACGCCATGGCCGACCCGGAATGGTTCTACATGACGTCATTCACCAAGACCTACACCGCGCGTGACGGCGTCCTCGGCAAGACCTTCGTCACGCGCTCCCTCGCCTGGCTCGCCGGCGGCCACACCCTCCGCCACTACAACTGCAACCGGGCCCAGGAGGCCCACGCCCACGGCATCCAGACGCTCGTGTGCATCCCCGCTGCTGACGGTGTCCTCGAGCTCGGCTCCTCCGATCTCATTGCCGAGAGTTGGTGCCTTGTCCAGCACGCTACTTCCTTGCTGAGCTCATCGCTTTCTTCGCCCCATGGTAATGTTCCTCCAACAACCGGGCTTGACATGTCGTATATCGATGAAGACGACATGTCTGCCCTCGTTAATGGTGATGGTGGTGAATTTGTGATCAACAAGAGGAGCTCGAGGAAGCCCCGGTCGAGAAGTTATGATCGCGGTAACAGCGTGGAGGCGGAGAGGCAACGGAGGGACAAGATGAACACACGGTTTTATGCGCTGCGGTCGGTCGTCCCCAATGTGACAAGGATGGACAAGGCATCCCTACTCTCCGACGCGGTCTCATACATTAAGGAGCTCCAGGCGCAAGTCCGGGCCTTAGAGGCCCGGATTGAAGAGCAGGAACCCACCCAATCCGCACCAATCAGGAAAATGAAGGCTGCTATTTCAACGGATTTGGGGGTTAGAAGCAACCCTAATCATGGCGGCATTGGCTCGGATGTTGATGTGGATGTGAGGTTCATGGGCCGGGAAGCGATCATAAGAGTCCAATCGGAGGACACGGACTTCCCGGCGATCAGATTGATGGAGGCGGTGAGGGATCTAGGGTTGCAAATGCACCACGCTACCATCTCAAGCATTAATGGCTTCATGCTTCAGGATGTGGTGGTTAGGATATCTGAGGAGCTCAGTAATGAAGGCGATCTCCGAAGTGCAATTCTTGCAAGAATTTGACCACATTATTACCCGCCTCAATTTACTACATATACCTTCATATCATACAGTTGGGAGGTAGTTGGGACTGAATAAAATGACAGTAATTTTATGCAGTAAGTTTTGTATGTATGTACTTGCAACAATATTGGGAAAGAAAAGTCCTAATCCAGCATTAACCACTAATTAGTTTTTTTTTGAGCACAACCACTAATTAGTTAGTTGTACGTCAACGTCGACCTCCTAATTATTTTATTTAACTAAAAAGTCCTTCACATAATTTTAAGATCAAAATACATTCAATAAAACAAAAAACACCATCCCATAGGATTTGTGAAGGAGAGAGAGTTGGGAAATAGTAAGATTGAGGGAGAGATTGGATGGATTTTACTATATGATTTTTTTTTATACAAGGCGAGGATTTGGGGATGGTCAACCACGGTTGACCCACCGTCCAAGAGTCTTCAGATGGAAAGCATCGATCATCAATCTTAGCAGAAGCTCGCTCAAACACGAACGGCGAAGAGAGACCGATATGCGCCAGCCTATTAGCTCTTGGTTCCCCTCGTGGAAGGTGTGCAAAAAGGTGACCCTCTTGAAAGTGCGACAGAAATCGAGGGCATCTAAGACTGTCATCTCAATCTCCTAAGGACACTGTCAAATCCCCTTCATGACGTTGATCAACATCAAACAACCACCCTCCACCTCGAGCCGGAAGAAACCCCTATTCGTAGATTCCACACTTTCCTTGGCTAGGGAATTTATATATTTAGATAGAATTTTATTAATTGAAGCTTTACTAGGATTAGTAGACTATAAATAAAGCCCTTGAGGCTACATTTTATTCATTCAATTTTCAAAGAGAACAATTCTCATAGTGTTAATTAAGGGTTTTCGAAGCTTTAGGGTTTGATGTTCTTACAAAAGTTGGAGCACTGCAATTGTGAAGACTTCGGAGTTTGATTTATGCAAGTTATTATTATTTTCATCATGTCTTTCGTTACTATGAGTGTGTAGTCTCCCTTCTTTGGGTCGGGGTGAGTTGGTGGATTAAGGTACTTTAATTTATCTCGTTCTACCTTGTACTTTATCTTTGAATTAAAGTTTAAAGAACCCACGTTGAGAAACTTGGGTAGTAAATAGTAACCGGGGTTTCTATTCGAAAGGCTATTAACTCTATTTATGAAAAAGGTTAGGGGTGGAAATGGGTCGGGTGATGGATGGGTGGACCCATTTTTTCACCCGACCCGTCACAAAAAAATTTCACCCGACCCATCACCCACCCGTTTAATGTTTCACCCATCACCCGACCCGTCGGGTGAATCGGGTGGGTCGGGTGGTTAATCAGGTGAAGGAATTTTAAAAAAATGAGTCACAAGACATACCTAAAAATCATTTATATTCGATAATTTTTTAAACCATGTCAATGTATGAATCTAACTAAATTAATAAAAGACTTATTCATACATTATATCTCTATCCTTAACTTACAAAATTAGTATTAGAAGTTTAATATCAAACTGAATGAGATTAATCTAACTCAGTTACTAGACTCAATATAAAAATATATATATAAAAACTATGTTTTTAGAAAACAGACTCATGTGTCATTTCGTTAATATCTTGATTTGGTAATTTCTGCAATATCTATCTTCTTCCCTAGATGACAAGAGTAAGCCCTCATTAAGGCTAATCGGACAGGATCAGGGAACAGCGCCACTGGGAAGAGCGGCGTTGAATCTTCTTCTTACACATGCTGCTGGGCTGAGTACAGGGATGATTGTTGTCGATAATTGTTGTCGTCTGAGATCTCGAAATTCTGATTTCTAGGAGATTTTCCTTTTCCTTTCCTTCTTTCCGAGTACAGGGATGCTGCTGGGCTGAGTACAGGGATGATTGATGCTGATCTTCTTTGAGCAACTGGAGATTGACTATGTGTTGCTGCAAGACCCCCCCGCCGCCCCTGCGGCTGCTGCTGTTGCTGATGGCGATGCGCCGTCCAACCCGCCTGCACCTTCTGCGGAGCTCGTGAAGTACCAACGCGACAACAAAACCGCAAGAGGCTATCTGCTGAACCACATGACGAACGCTCTGTTCGACCTGCTGCTGATCCAGAAGTCTGCTAAGACTATCTGGGAAACCCTAGACAAGAAGTACGGCACCGACGATGCTGGGAAGCGCAAGTACGTGACTGGACAGTGGATCCAGTTCAAGATTGTGGACGACAAGCCTATCATGGAGCAGGTGCATGAGTACGAGAATTTGGTAGCGGATATACTGGCTGAAGGGATGAAGATGTGCGAAGTTCTTCAGGCGAACGTCCTGATTGAGAAATTGCCTGAATCATGGGCACGCTGCCGCAATCACCTCAAACACAAAAAGAAAGATCTTACCTTGGAGGAACTCGTCAGCCATCTGAAGATTGAGGAAGCTACCCGGCTGAAGGAGAAGGAGACCTCCAACACTGCTGCTGACACGGTAAAAGCTAACATTGTTGAAACTCCGCAGGTCAATAAGAAAAGCAATAAGCCGCCTTTCAACAAGAAGAACAAGAAGGGCACTGGAGGACAAAACAACAAGCCTGCGAAGTTCAAGAAAAACAACAATGGAGAGAAGCAGAACAACACAGGCTGCTATGTGTGTGGTCGACAAGGCCACAGGGCGTTCCAGTGCCGTGAGAGGAAGGATGCTCAGTATGCTGCCCAAAAGAACAACGGACAACAGGACAAAGGCATTGCAAACGTTGCTGAAGGTGTTGCTCCTGAAATCATCGCTGCAGTGGTCACTGAAGCGAACATCATTGGGAGCATGACCGAATGGATTGTGGACACTGGGGCCACAAAGCACTTCTGCGCCAACAGAGAGCTGTTTGATGAGTTCGAACCTGCAAGCGGAGCTGAGCAAGTCTACATGGGGAACTCAAGCCAGTCAGAGGTGCTGGGCAAAGGGAAGGTCTCGCTGAAGCTCACCTCAGGTAACATCCTGAGCCTGCAGAATGTCTTTTATGTGCCTTCCCTGCGACGGAACCTGATCTCTGGAGGGCTCTTATCTCGAGTCGGGCTAAAGAGAGTCATGGAAGGTGACTCTATAGTCTTGTCCAAGAATGGAAAGTTTTTAGGGAAGGCTTATAAGTTTGGTGAATTGTTTGTTTTGCAAACTGTTGTTGATTCTGCTAATATAGCTTCTACTTCCGCTTATATCGTTGTTGATGTTGATCTTTGGCATGCTAGATTAGGTCATGTGAATGTTGAATCTGTGAACAAATTGCATAAAATGGGCCTAATCTCAAACTTGGGTAATAATGATCATAAAAAATGTGAAATTTGTGTGGAAGCTAAGTTCACCAAGAAGCCTTTTAAACCTGTAACAAAGATGTCCACATAATTGCTAGAATTAGTTCACACCGATCTAGCTGATTTTAGGAACTCTGAGAGCAGAGGTGGTAAAAGGTATTACATCACATTTGTAGATGATTATTCTAGATACACCAAGTTGTATTTGCTGAGATCTAAGGATGAGGCAGAGAAAATGTTCTTAATCTACAAAGCTGAGGTAGAAAACCAACTTGATAGAAAAGTTAAAAGACTTAGATCCGATAGAGGTGGGGAATATGGGACAACGTTTTTGAAAGAATTCTGTGAGAATAATGGCATAATTCATGAACGTACAGCACCCTATAGCCCTCAATCGAATGGAGTAGCAGAAAGAAAGAACAGAACTTTAAAAAACATGATGCTTTCTATGCTTGTGAGTTCTGGGTCACCCGACTCTTTGTGGGGTGAAGCTGTTCTTTCTTCAAACTACATTCTTAACAAGGTACCCCATAAGAAGTTAGACAAAACCCCTTATGAACTATGGAAAGGACATCCTCCTAACCTAGGGTTGATGAAAGTGTGGGGGTGTTTAGCTAAAGTTGGGATTCCTGCATTTAAGAGAGATAACCTTGGATCTAAGACTGTTGATGCCATGTTTGTTGGTTATGCTGAGAACAGTGCTGCCTATAGGTTTATGTGCTTGCATGACAGATCTATGTGTGAATATTGTGATGCTGAATTTTTTGAGCATATTTTTCCTTTGAAGAAAGATCATGATAGTATTCCTGCTGTTTCTGAACCTGCATCTTTGTCTTTACCTGCTTCTATCAATATTGATGAACCTAGTGAAATTAGAAGAAGTAAAAGACGTAGAACTGAAACTAGCTATGGTCCTGATTTTGTGACTGCTTTCTTAACTGAACTCCGTGATTTAGATGAAATCAATGAAGCTCTAGTTTGTGTTCACATGATAGAGGATGAACCTAGAACATATAAAGAAGCTATGAGTTCTGTTGATGCTAGTTTTTGGAAAGATGCTGTAAACAGTGAAATTGAATCTATCACAAGTAATCACACTTGGGAACTAGTTGATTAGCCTAGAGGTTATAAGGCCATTGGTTGTAAATAAATCTTTAAGAGGAAACTTAGAACAGATGGTTCTATTGAAAGATTTAAGGCAAGACTAGTAATCAAAGGATTCACACAGAAACATGGAGTAGATTATTTTGACACCTATTCTCCTGTAACTAAGATTGCTACCATTAGAACATTATTTGCATTAGCATCTAATTACAAGCTCTTAGTACATCAAATGGATGTAAAGACTGCTTTTCTGAATGGTGATCTAGATGAGGAAATATACATGGAACAACCTCCGGGTTTTGTGGTTCCAGGTAAGGAGAACATGGTTTGTAGGTTAAAGAAATCTCTCTATGGCCTAAAGCAAGCACCTAAACAATGGTATGAGAAATTCCATAACACTGTGTTGAGTTTTGGATTTGTGGTTAGTGGATCTGATGCATGTGTTTATACCAAGATGTACAATTCTGGTTGTTGTATTGTGTGCCTATATGTGGATGATATGTTGTTGTTTGGCACTAACATGCATGTGATAAATGAAACCAAAAAGTTTCTTTCCTCTCGCTTTGAAATGAAAGACTTAGGTGAAGCTGATGTGATTCTAGGTGTTAAAGTGACTAGAACTAAAAATGGCTTTACTTTGTCTCAATCCCATTATGTAGAGAAGGTATTGAAAAAGTTTAACAACTATGATGTGACGCCAGTTAGGACCCCATATGATGCTACCATAGAGTTAGTAAAGAACTCAGGTATAGGTGTTTCCCAAGAGGAATATGCTAAAGTTATTGGGAGTCTAATGTTTTTGATGAACTATACTCGGCCTGACATAGCTTATGCAGTAAGTAGACTCAGTAGATATACACATAATCCTAGCAAAGAACACTGGATTGCACTTAGAAGGTTAATGAGATACTTTAGAGGCCCTCTTGATTGGGGATTACATTTTGAGGGTTTTCCATGCGTTCTAGAAGGATATTGTGATGCAAACTGGGTAAGTGGGACTGATGAAATTTGCTCCACTAGTGGATATGTTTTTACATTGTGTGGTGCAGCTGTCTCATGGAAATCTGCAAAGCAGAGTTGCATAGCCCGATCGACGATGGAGTCAGAGTTTATAGCTCTAGACCTAGCAGGGCAAGAGGCTGAGTGGCTGAGAAGCCTACTGGCAGATATACCAATGTGGGGGCATCCAGCTCCTGCGATTTCTCTACACTGTGACTCACAGGCTGCCATTGGAGTAGCAAACAACGGAGCGTATAATGGCAAGAAGAGGCATATACGCATCCGACATGAGGCTGTGAGGCAGTTGATAAGAAATGGGGTACTCTCTTTAGAGTATGTGCGGTCAGAGAGGAACATTGCAGATCCATTGACCAAAGGACTTTGCAGAAGGCTAGTCCTTGACACGTCGAGGGGAATGGGGCTAAAGCCCGTGAGAGGAGGAATCTGTGGCGGAAACCATTAATTTGGTCGAACGCAAGCCATGGAAAGACTCCTATGAGATACACATCTCCCATTCCTATGGCAAGTGTATAGTGAGGTTGAGCTAACGCTCTTAATGATTCTATAGCCCAGGCATTGGGTGGTCCTTTGAGACGGACTTGATAGATCACCGAACAACAAATGAGAGGTTGAGCCTTAGAGCTCTTAATAACTTCATAACCCATTGTGGGGGTATTCTGTATTGAGACAGATATGTTGAAGTTACCTACGTGAGTGTGAGGGATTGGCAACCCTCCAAGGTGAGACTTAGGGCAGTCCTCACTAGAACACTCATGAGCACCCAAGGTGTGCCAAAACTTGGATGTCTTATGTGATAAGACTTAGCGGAACGTTACAGGACCCCGTGGAAGGTGTGTGTTGCTGGTTTACCCCAAAGTGGAGGAATTCAAGGCCTCTGGCCATTCGCTCTAACTAAAGGATTGCTAGTTTCACTATGTGCTGATTCAAGTCGCAAGACATCAGCATTTAAGCACTAACCTCGACACGCTCAGAACTTGTTTTCAAAACCTCAGTTTTTAAACCCTTCTATCTGCATTTGTGGGGGATTGTTGGAAGTAATGCATATAGAAGGTGGGTTTTAAGGAAAGTGCCCTTTGGACTTCCCACATCCCACATGGAAAGTTCAAGGGTACCCTAAAGGGTTTTTAAGGAGTCTCTTCCACTACCTATATTGAGAGGTTGAGGAGGAGATGGGGCACCCACACGCGCGCCAGCCGCCGCCGTCCGCTCGGCTCGGCTCGTGCTCGTGCTCGTGCTCCGGAGTTGGAGTTAATTTTTTGCGGGAAAAATTATTATTGAGGCCGAAGATATTACGGATTAGCTTGTTCGTGCTTATCCGCGAATATCTATTTTTTCACTGGAAAATTATCTTTTTTCCGATATCTTTTACAACCGGTTTTGGATGAGCACATATCTTCTGTTGATAGACTCGAATCTCTCCTTTGCTTGCGGGCTAAGGAGGATTTCAGAGACTATATAGGGAGGGTTAGGGCTCTGCTTTTCAATACACAGCGAACACAATCGCCTCTCTCCCTCTCCTGTTTTCTCCTACCCTTTTCCCGTTCTGAGCGCCTGTTCCAGTTCCAACTTCTCTCCCTCGAGTGCACCTGTGAGAGAAGACGGTGAAATCCTTGGGGGGACGTTGCCTCGCTTACGATCTGCACCACTGTCGGGGGCAAATACGTTTCTCATTCAGTGGCTCCCATACCACGCTTCACCGCAGCCCAGCCCCTTCACAGAAACCGAGTTCGGCCTACACTCCTAACACGTTTGCTACTTGCAGTTTTAACAGGTTCCAGCAGGGTCATAATCCTACATTACGTTCTTGAGTGCTTCATCATGGTTTGTAATACGGGTTTATTTCATGCATGATTTTCATCTTTTGACGCACAAGTTTGTCACAATAAAGATTGTTTAACAATTTCTGTGAATTAAATTAATTACTAGTAGCAAGCTAGGAATCACCGTACCCTCACAAGGCAATTAAATCAATATACTAATCGGCAATACTCTCAATGCTAATTGGGGGCATTTTCCCCTTATGATAACGATCTTTTGCCTTAGTGTATGAGTTAAGACGATTGATCAAAAAACGAAGAAAACCTTCGGTGCTTGGTTCATGGTAAGAGAACCACATGTGATAAACAGGTGGCAAAGGTGCATTCTCCGTCAAAGATAGCTGCAACACAATGGAATTGAAATGAATTGTAAATTTCGACTCTAAAACAAAATTATTTTACACCTAAAATAAATAACATTCACTTACCGAGGTAAAATGTGACCTTTCTGATATGAGACATATGGCTATTTCAGGCACGGACGAAAATGGACACCCTTCTGGGAGATATAGAGGAAGGAATGTTTGATTTATAGTAGGACCCATCACAACGAAGATAGCACTAAAAGTGGAAGCAACTAACAGCCCCATGTCTGTAACCTCCAACCATGTCTCGCGTGGAGCAAATCCAGGTCCCTTGTAATCTAGTGCCTTTGAAATAGTGTCCACATCACTATGTACAAAGGTATCTTTAAAAATCTCCCGTCGAATGTTCAGTTCAACATGTAATTGTTGTTTGACCTCAAGCCACTTCTCTTGCCTACGTCCAAGTGATTTTGCAATAGCTCGATATCCACAATTACCATCATCGAGCACATTAGTAGACTTGGAGATAAATTGGTTCATCCATGCTGGTATTTGACCAATGTGTGGATTATCCTTGTCAAAAGCGTTCAACTTTCATCATCATAAAACTTGTAAAAATACCCAAGATAAGCTTATGAAGGATATGTAATCTATCACTAAAAGCATCAAATTAGACTGAAATCAACGGTGCATAAATAACCTACATCAAAAACATTAATAAAATAGCTCTTATAAATTAATGAGTACTTACTTGAACACTAGAGCTATGCTGATCAAGTCTCTCCAGAGGATTGTTAATCAAATGACCCAATGTAGTGAATTGTTGCATCATGTGGTAGTTCAATCTCAAAATGAAGTTATCTTGTTTTTGGAAACGCATTATGTGCTTCTTAACTTGGTTACACATGCAAATCGTAGGTTGGCTCAAGATTTGAATGGCATACTTCTGTAGCAAAGGAAATTCACCGCCATATTTGTTCCATAATGTAACTGTGAAATCATATTAAAACCATTTAGGAGTGTAATTACTTGAATGAATAAATTAAACAAGTTTTTTTTTAATTAAAAATGATCATAAATTTAAAAAGCTGTTTTTTTAATAAATAAAACACTTTTTTTTTTTAAAAATGAACTTACTCCAGCATTCTTCGTCTTTAATAAATGTAAATGTAAATGTTGTTGCATATGCTTACCAGGATCGGGAAGATAGCATTCTTGTTCAAAGGGTGGAAGGTTTGCAAAAGGGCTGTTGTCTTTGTAAATCTTCATTTCAGCTTCAAGTTTTTCTTTTTGGTCTTCTCTCTTCTTGCACCATTTAACAGCATTTTCAATTAGTACATCTACATCAAATCTTTCATTGGGATAATTTAATGGTGCTCGCCAATCACAAAAAGGGTTGAAATAGGCAGCAACTCCCAGGTGAAGAGTAAAGCTATCAAGAGAACGCCAGATCCCTTGATACTTGGAAACGTCATAGTGATGCTTGAGGGTACGTTTGGCTTCCTCTACTGCAACTTGTAAGTAGCCGACAGTTGGAACTAAGGTGTCCTTTAGATCAATAATCCCCATAAGAGGGTCTAGAGCTTCTACTAGCTTTTCCCCATTAGACCAATACTCATCCTCGGTGTTAATGTGCCTTGAACGACTGTTGACCGGCGACGCATCGGGGGGTCCGGGGGGCGGAGCCCCCCGGCGGTGGTCTCGCTGGAACGCCGTCCCCTGTAACCTAATCTGTTTTCGCTTCCTCTAATAAGAAATCTGGTTCTCTGCCCGTGGACGTAGGCAACACACCGTTGCTGAACCACGTAAATCTCTGTGTCTTTCTTCGCTATTATCGTTCTCGTTATAACAAACTGGTATCAGAGCTTTGGTCGTTGAATTCCGCTGAGAATGATGTCTGGTTCTGTGTTGAAGATCGACAAGTTTACTGGAAGAAATTCTTTCAGTCTGTGGCAGATCAAGATGCGGGCTTTGCTGAAACAGCAAGGCTTATGGACACCGTTGGCCGCCGACAAGAAGGGGGCAGATACAACCACCGCTGAGTACGGCCTTCTGGAGGAGAAGGCTCATTCGACGATTATGTTGTGTCTCGCAGACGATGTCATAACAGAAGTTGCTGATCAGGAAACCGCAAGCAAACTGTGGCTAAAGTTGGAGTCTTTGTACATGACAAAGTCCCTGACGAACAAGTTGCTTCTGAAACAACGGTTGTTCGGGCTGCGTATGCAGGAAGGTACACAACTCAGAGATCATCTTGATCAACTTAACACTTTATTACTTGAATTGCGTAATATTGATGTTAAGGTGGAGGATGAAGATGCTGCCCTAATTCTGCTGGTATCCCTACCCCCCACATACGAGAACTTCGTTCAGTCGTTCGTCGTTGGGAAGGATTCCATCACGTTGGAAGAGGTTAGATCGTCGCTTCACAGCAGAGAGTTGCGTCTGAAGGCAACCGGGTCGGTTACAGACAATCAGGCTTCCGGGCTTGTGGCAAACGGAGGCAAATCTGATGGTAGAAAGGGCAATAAGAAGAAGCATCGGCAAGATCGCAAATCAGGCCCTAAACCAAACGATGTTTGTAACTACTGCAAGGAGAAAGGTCATTGGAAGAATGACTGTCTGAAAAAGAAGAAGCAAGAGGAAGAGAAATCTGGGTCTGCAGCAGTAGCTGATCGTGGCAATACTTCTGAGGAGGATATTGTTCTGTTAGCTGATGATCACACAAACAGGGCTGATGTGTGGTATCTTGACTCTGGGGCGTCCTATCATATATGTCCTAAAAGGGAGTTGTTTGCAACATATAGCCGTGCTGATGGGGGCAATGTATCCATGGGGAATGATGCTCTCTGCAAGGTTGTTGGGACTGGCTCAGTTAGGTTTCAGACAGATGATGGGAAATTTCGCACATTGGAGGATGTCAAGCACGTGCCATCCATGACGAAGAATCTGATATCCCTAACAGTGTTAGACGACAAGGGGCTCAGGTACACAGGTTATGGGGGAAAGTTGCGTGTGTTCAGAGGCTCTGATGTGGTTCTGCAGGGAGTCAAGCGGGGAAAGGGAACTTTGTACACCCTACAAGGTTCCTCAGTTACAGGTGCTGCAGCGGCTGTTTCTGCTGGGGTTCAGGAAGCTGATCTGACCAGACTTTGGCATATGAGGTTGGCTCATATGAGTGAAAGAGGGATGCAAATTCTCTCAAAAGCAGATCTTCTGGGAGGCTATAAGGCCCAGAGCCTTGAGTTTTGTGAACATTGTGTGTTTGGGAAATTACATCGCAGCAAATTTCCTAAAGCAGTTCATCAGACAAAGGGCACGCTGGATTACATCCATTCAGACTGTTGGGGTCCTTCACGTGTTCAGTCCTTGGGCGGTCACAGGTATTTTTTGTCTCTGATTGATGATTACTCTAGGATGACTTGGGTATTCATGATGAGGCATAAAAGTGAGGCATTCAGTAAGTTCAGGGAGTGGAAGACTCTAGTAGAGAATCAGACTGGAAAGAAGGTCAAGAGGCTGCGAACTGATAATGGTCTGGAATTCTGTTCATCTGAGTTTGATGGGTTCTGTAGAGATGAGGGCATTGCTCGGCATCATACAGTCAGATACACACCACAGCAGAATGGTGTAGCAGAACGAATGAATCAGACTCTTCTGGCGAAAGCAAGGTGCATGCTTTCCAATTCAGGCCTTGAAAGGCGATTCTGGGCGGAAGCAGTTTCAACGGCTTGCTATCTTGTGAATCGGAGCCCACACACAGGTATCGACTGCAAAACACCTTATGAGGTGTGGACTGGAAAGGCTGCTGATTACTCTAATCTGAGGGTTTTTGGGTGCATTGCTTATTATCATGTTGATGAGGGTAAGCTAGAGCCAAGAGCTAAGAAGGGAGTCTTCATGGGCTATGGTACTGGTGTGAAAGAGTACAGGATCTGGTCTGACAGCAAGATTATACTTAGCAGAAGTGTAGTCTTTGATGAGAGTTCTTTGCTGAATTCTAGGAAGAAGACCAGTGATGCAGTTGAGAAAGAGGCTGTTGCTGAGGAGGTGGAGTTGAACTTCACTCCATCTGAGAGTCAGGTACCTGATTTGGTCACAAACCAATCAGGTACTATTGAGTCGGACACTGCTGAGACAGAGGCTACACCACTAGACACAGGAGCAGGTGGAGCGACACATCGCAGTATTGCTCTAGATCGGCCAAGAAAGGCTGACATCAGACCTCCTGCGAGATATAGGTCTGATGAGTTGGTGGGATATGCCTTGCAGGTGGCCGAGGAGGTGGAGGATGATGCTCCGTCCACCTACAAGGCTGCTATTTCTGGAGATGAGTCAGCACATTGGCTTGCAGCAATGGGAGAAGAGATGGAGTCTCTTCAGAAGAATCAGACTTGGGAGCTTGTCAAATTGCCTGCTGATAGGAAGGTGATTACTTGCAAATGGGTCTTCAGGAAGAAGGAAGGACTGTCAGCTGCTGAGGATATTAAGTACAAAGCACGAGTAGTTGCAAGAGGTTTCAATCAGCGAGAGGGAGTAGACTACAATGAGATCTTCTCACCAGTGGTCAGACATACTTCTATCAGGGTGCTACTAGCAATGGTTGCACATCAGGATCTGGAGCTTGAGCAACTAGATGTGAAGACAGCTTTCCTACATGGAGAGTTGGAGGAGGAAATATATATGTCTCAGCCGGATGGTTTTCAGGTTCCTGGAAAAGAGAACCATGTTTGCAGACTGAAGAAGTCTTTGTATGGGCTGAAACAGTCACCAAGGCAGTGGTACAAGCGATTTGATAGCTATATGGTGCAGCTGGGATACAACAGGAGTTCATATGATTGCTGTGTTTACCACAACAGTCTGGATGATGGTTCGCGTATTTATCTAGTATTGTACGTGGATGATATGTTGATTGCTGCTCAGAACAAGTCAGATATCCAGAAGCTGAAGGATTGTCTCAGTGCAGAGTTTGATATGAAAGATCTGGGTGCTGCTCGAAAGATTCTGGGAGTAGAGATCTATAGAGACAGGAAGCAGAGAAAACTCTTCTTATCTCAAGAAGGGTACATCAAGAAGATATTGAGCAGGTTTGGAATGTCTTCGGCTAAGTCTATAGATACTCCAATGGCGTCTAACAGCAAGCTGGGAATGTACACACTTCAGACTGAGGATGAGAAGGAGTACATGTCTAAGGTCCCTTATGCCAGCGCAGTGGGGAGTCTGATGTATGCTATGGTCTGCACTCGACCAGATCTAGCATTTGCTGTTAGTGTGGTAAGCCGCTTTATGGTTCAACCTGGGAAGGAACACTGGCAGAAAATGGTCGTGAGTTTGACAACAGAGACTTTCACTCCTTCTTTGCCGCAAATGGGATCTCATATCGCTTGTCTTGCCCCTATACTTCTCAGCAGAATGGCAAGGCAGAAAGAATCATCAGAACCATCACCAACATGATGCGCTCTCTCCTCTTCCACGCATCTATTCCCCTTCCCTATTGGCCTCATGCCTTATCCACCACATGTTATCTCCTAAACATTCTCCCTTCCACTACCCTACAAAATCGCTCGCCGGCTCAGACTCTTTATTACGCCGAGCCTAGGTATGATCACCTTCGTACCTTTGGTTGCTTATGCTTCCCTAATCAGTCATCCACTGCCCCCCACAAGCTTCACCCTCGTTCCACCCCTTGTGTCTTTCTTGGCTACCCGTCTGATCATCGCGGTTACATTTGCCTCGATATCAAGACTCACAAGATCATTCTCTCTCGTCATGTCACCTTTGATGAGTCGCGATTTCCCTTCGCGTCTCCCACACCCCCTGTGTCACCACTTCGTCAGGGACAAGGTTGCCATTGGACATGTCCGCGTTCTACATGTCCCGTCCTCCTATCAGTACGCTGATATATTCACCAAGAGTTTACCTAGACAATTGTTCATTGATTTTCGTTCCAGTCTCACTGTACGCACACCTCCCGTTTCGACTGCGGGGGTTTGAGAGGATTAAGGAGAATAGATCCCAAGATTAAGAGTAAGAAAGGAATGTCATTATTTACCTACAGCCTGCAGAAATGGGAAATCAAATGAGTGAGAGGAGATTCAGAGTTTGAGATGAAACGAGTCTGCAAAGAATGAATTGCAAACATCTATCCGATCCGCGTAATTTGATTCTAAGTTTGAGATGAAATGAGTCTGCACAGAGTGAATCGCACAGAGTGAATCTGCAGATTCGTAGAAGGTGCAAAAACACGGCATCGTTTTTCAACCACACATCTTGTGTTATCTTCTCTTTCTAATGGACAATCACTTTACCATTATGTACAGTAATTTTTAATGATTTATTTTCAAATTAAATTTATTTAGTACTTTCTATTGTTTTAAAAACACATATTTACTTTATAATTTTAATTTTTTTTGCTACATATATAAATATAATTAGTATATTTTTATCCATTGTTATATTATTTTCTCAATTAAATTAAATTAACCTATCTTTGTCCATTTACTAGTAACTCGGGAATTCTATAGTTTCTCAATTAAATTAAATTATTATCTAAATTAAATTAAATTAAATTAATTTTCTATAGTTTGGCTGACAATTCAAAATCCCAGGAAGTAAAAATTTTCAAAAATTGGAGATAATACCAGTGATAGGTTGGTTTTTTTGTTACAGAAAAAACCTAGAAAGTTGGATTCCCGAGAATTTAAATTCCTCCATTTTGGAGGAAGTGCACTTACCTAGTCTCCTCTAGTTAAGTTCCAATTCCACCCTTTTTAATAGGAAAATTCTATTTTCTTATTTCAATTCCTATAATCCAAAATCCAAAACCAAACACAATTTCTCAATTCCCGTTATTTTCAATTGATGGGAATTGAATTCCTAGGAAGTTAGCTTCCCGAGAACTATGCTTCCCACGTTTAACCAAACGAGCCCTAAACATTTATTCTAATTAATTTTTTTTACTAAAATATAAATAATATAAATATCTAATCTATATATACTACTTACTATATATAAGTTTTTCTGATGATATGGCATAACCAATATCATTTTAGATAATTGGTATACCACATCACATTTAAATAAAGTTACAATGATATTATTGTTTTTACTAAGTGATTTATATATCCATATTTATGTATTATACTTTTACATGATATTTTTAAAAAAAATCACTTTACGTCTAAAATAAAAAATGACATTCACTTACCGAGGTAAAATGTGAGCGTGCTGATATGAGGCATATGGCGATTTCACGCACGGACGAACATTGACACCCTTGTGGGAGATATAGATCGAGGAAGGAATGTGTGATTTATAGTATGACCCATCACAACAAAGATAGCATTAAAAGTGAAAGCAACTAACAACCCCATGTCTGTATCTTCCAACCATGTCTTGGCTGGAGCAAATCCAGGTCCCTTTTCATCTAGTGCCTTTGAAATAGTGTCAAAATCACTATGTACAAAGATATCCTCAAAAATCCAGCGCAGATTGTTCAGTTCAACATGTAATTGTTGTTTGACCTCATGCCATCTCTCTTGCCCACATCCAAGTGATTCTGCAATAGCTCGATATCTACAATTACCATCAGCGAGCACATAACTAGACTTGGAGATAAATTCGTTCATCCATGCTGGTATTCGACCAATGTGTGGATCATCCTTGTCAAAAGAGTTAACTTTCATCACCATAAAGCTTGTAAAAATATTCAAGCTTATGAAGGATATGTAATCTATCACTCAAACATTAAATTAGATTGAAATTAACGGTGCATAAATAACCTGTACCAAAAACATTAATAAAAATGCTCTTATAAATACGGGTTCTTACTTGAACGTACATATCGTAGTCTCTTCACAGGCTTGTTAATCAAATCACCCAACTGAGTGAATTGTTGTATCATGTGGTAGTTCAATCTCAAAACAAAGTTGTCTTCTGCTTGCAAACGCATTATGTGCTTCTTAACTTGATTACACATGCAAATCAAAGGTTGTCTCAAGATCTGAACGGCATACTTCTTTAACAAAGGAAATTCACCACCATATTTGTTTCATAATGTAACTGTGAAATCATTTTAAAATCATTCAAAAGTGTAATTACTAGAATTAATAAATTAAACAAGTTTTCTAATAAGATTCATATATTTAAAAAGTTTTTTTTAATATAAATAAAAAACTTTCCTTTTTTAATGAACTCCAACATTCTTCATCTTTAATAAATGTAAAATGTTGTTGCATATATATTCTTACCAGGATCAGGAAGATTGCATTCTGGTTCAAAGGGTGGAAGGTTTGCAAATGGATTGTTGTCTCTGTAAATCTTCATTTCAGCTTCCAGTTTTTCTTTTTGGTCTTCTCTCTCCTTACACCATTCAACAGCCTCAGGAAGCTTAGTACATGCTTTTTGAAAGCTTTCTCCAAACCTTGAGAAGAATCCAACTGCCATATGTCCGTCAACAAAGATGAATCCTTCTGGACAATAAAACCCATAAACAACACGGTCTTCTAATTCTAAATATGAAGGATCTACTCCCGTCTTGTTCCGATCGACACTATAGCACATCATAGTGCATCCACTTATCTTCCAAGAATCCGCAATCTTTAACAAACAATCATTGACGTCATGTTTAATATTCGACAATGACCTCTGAATCACAGTTGAATCATCCCGTAGTAAGCCAGGTGGAATACCATGTTGAGCTGCACTCTTTAAGCAGTCCCTAAACTCCGGGGCTTTACCAAAATCAATCGGTATATTCTGGCCTATAAAAGATTCCACAAGTAACTTGGTCGTAGTGTAGTCTTGTTCAATCCCCTTGTCGATGTGGGTGCTCAAAACTACATTGGTGGACGGAATTTGAAAGGCAGGTGCCATGGGAGCAGCAGGCACCTCATTAATATTAGAACCACTGATGCAATCATTATCCTCTCCCGAATACAATATTCGTCTTCTTTTCTTAGAGTTTCTCTTCGATGCTTCCTCTTGAACGGATAAAGGGGCTGCTTCACAGGCTCGAATATCAGTGACAGTTGCTTGACAAGACAAGTGATTTCGGATCCTGGAGGCGGAGCCTGAAAACACCGACTTACAATGTTTGCACCTCCATCTACCTTTGGGTAAATATTCTTCTACATTTTCCTTGCAAAATTGATCTGCAGGTCTACCCATCTATCTCTAATAATCGATTGAATCAAACTGCTGGGTGAAGAGTACGAACCAGTCAAGAGTAAACCTATCAAGACAACGCCATATCCCTTCATACTTGGAATCCTCAAAGTGAAGCTTGAGGGTACGTTTGGCTTCCTCTACTGTGCAACTTGTAAGTACCCGACAATTGGAGAAATAAAAAAATCAAGAAAAAAAACATAATTGGTCAATATTTCTAAAACTCCTCTAAGATTGACACATAAGCAAAGTCTTCTAAATTAAGGTTATATATAGATAGTTAGTACATAAATGTGAGTTAAACCTAATGGTTATATTAGATTGAATTCAATATTTTGAATTAAGCCCAATTGTTAGTAAATATGTTAAGAATAAAAGAGAATGGAGGATTAAAAAAAATTAATGGAAAAAAAGAGAAAAGGAGAAATAAAAAAATCAAGGAAAAAACATAATTGGTCAATATTCCTAAAACTCCTCTAAGATTGACACATAAGCAAAATCTTCTAAATTAAGGTTATATATAGATATATAGATTGTTAGTAAATATGTTAAGAATAAAAGAGAATGGAGGATTAAAAAAAATTAATGGAAAAAAAAAGAGAAAATGAGAAATAAAAAAATCAAAGAAAAAAACATAATTCGTCAATATTCCTAAAACTCCTCTAAGATTTAAATGTAAGCAAAGTCTTCTAAATTAAGGTTATATATAGATTGTTAGTAAATATGTTAAGAATAAAAGAGAATGGAGGATTAAAAAAAATTAATGGAAAAAAAGAGAAAAGGGGAAATAAAAAAATCAAGGAAAAAAACATAATTGGTCAATATTCCTAAAACTCCTCTAAGATTGACACGTAAGCAAAGTCTTCTAAATTAAGGTTATATATAGATTGTTAGTAAATATGTTAAGAATAAAAGAGAATGGAAGATTAAAAAAATTAATGGAAAAAAAGAGAAAAGGAGAAATAAAAAAATCAAGGAAAAAAACATAATTGGTCAATATTCCTAAAACTCCTCTAAGATTGACACGTAAGCAAAGTCTTCTAAATTAAGGTTATATATAGATATATAGATTGTTAGTAAATATGTTAAGAATAAAAGAGAATGGAGGATTAAAAAAAATTAATGGAAAAAAAAGAGAAAATGAGAAATAAAAAAATCAAGGAAAAAAACATAATTGGTCAATATTCCTAAAACTCCTCTAAGATTGACACATAAGCAAAGTCTTCTAAATTAATGTTATATATAGATGGTTATATTAGATTGAATTCAATATTTTGAATTAAGTCCAATTGTTAGTAAATAAGTTAAGAATGAAAGAGAATGGAGGATTAAAAAAAATTAATGGATAAAAAAGAGAAAAGGAGAAATAAAAAAATCAAAGAAAAAAACATAATTCGTCAATATTCCTAAAACTCCTCTAAGATTTAAATGTAAGCAAAGTCTTCTAAATTAAGGTTATATATAGATTGTTAGTAAATATGTTAAGAATAAAAGAGAATGGATGATTAAAAAAAATTAATGGAAAAAAAGAGAAAAGGGGAAATAAAAAAATCAAGGAAAAAAACATAATTGGTCAATATTCCTAAAACTCCTCTAAGATTGACACGTAAGCAAAGTCTTCTAAATTAAGGTTATATATAGATTGTTAGTAAATATGTTAAGAATAAAAGAGAATGGAAGATTAAAAAAATTAATGGAAAAAAGAGAAAAGGAGAAATAAAAAAATCAAGGAAAAAAACATAATTGGTCAATATTCCTAAAACTCCTCTAAGATTGACACGTAAACAAAGTCTTCTAAATTAAGGTTATATATATATATATATATATATATATATAGAATATACAGAATACTTATTCATTTTTTTCATAAACTTAAGTAGTTTTAGGAGTTTTAGGAACATCGGTCAATCACATTATTTCTGTCATTTTCTTAATTCATTTTTTTCTTTAATTCTCCTTTTCTCTTTTCTTCTTCTTGGGTTTTAGAGAAGTTTTGTGCGATGTTGTTGCGTTTTATGTTTTTTTTTTCTTTTTTTTACTTCTTCCCTTAATTTTTATTATTAAAATGAAATTAGCACTGATCTTCTACATATTGGATTCTTCAATCCATTACTATTATTTTCTTATTTTTTTAATGCTATTCCGTTAGGTTTTTTTTTTTGAAATTTTATCCCCTTTCCTCACAAAATAAATTATGTTAATTTTTTATATATTCATTATATTAGATATGGATTTCTATTTTCTATCAAATCTTATCTCGAACGGACTTGTTTGAATCATTTTACCCTCCTAGATTTGTTATTTTTTTATTCTTCCAATTTTTTATTTTTTTGTAGCCAAAATCTAAATTCTAATTGGATTTTTTTTTGTGTTTGGTGTCGAAAATTATTATGTTAAGATTTATTATACAACTTTAAAGTGCATTTCCCTCAATTTTAATTCCAATTCATCATTGAAACACTCTAATTTAATACATCAATATATATTTTCATGACATTCATTGTCTATTTAATATTCTTATTTGGAAAATATGTATATGCCTCAATAGTTATGAAAAGGGAAGAAACCCCATCATTAATTATACTAGATATATACGAATTGTTATTAAATCTGATCTAGCAATGATTTTTTTTTATCATGTTACAATTTTTTTTTATTTCTTCCTATTTTCGGTGAAAATCTTAAATTCTGATTTGGTTTTATCCATTTTTCCTCCACTATTATAAATACTAATCCCATATTAATTCAATCCTATCATCCCACTAATTCATACGACTTTGGTTCACAATAGGTGACCCATTCAATACTACAACAGACTGGTATACAAGGAAAGTCTTCCAAATATTGGCATAATAGGCGACCCTACTTATTTGTTATTGTGGAACCTTGATCAATCAACAATGGAGGTTAGGAGCTGTTAGAAGTTGTTGTGTTGGTTAGGAGCTTTACATGTATATATAGGCTCATATCCTTCACTTTTCAGTAATTACAAAATACCTCCCAATACTCTCTAATTACAACAATATAACCCTTGTCCTTATATAGTCATTACCCTCCCCTCAAGTTGGAGATGGGGTTTCAAATACCATGCCCAACTTGACTGCAAGAAACCGATGCTGTGCCTCTCCAAGAGCTTTTGTCATCAAATCTGCCAGTTGAAGAGCCGAGGGAACGTGATGAGTTTGAAGGAAGCCATCTTGCTGTTGCTCTCTAACAAAGTGGCAATCAATCCTTAGATGCTTCGTCCTTTCATGGAAGACAGGATTAGCTGCAAGGTGCTCTGCTGATCTGTTGTCATAGTATAGAGGAATAGGACGAGGTATATGCACTTTTAACTGAGTAAACAGACCTTCTAGCCATATCATTTCACTTGAAGCATAAGACATAACTCTATACTCTGACTCTGTGGAGGATTTAGAGAATGTCTTCTGTTTCTTAGTTTTGCAGGAAACTAAGTTCTTTCCAAGCATCATGCAGTATCCAGAGAGTGATTTGGCAGAATAAGCACAAGAGCCCCAGTCTGCGTCTGTGTAGGCTGAGATATCAAGTAATGAATCCTTAGAATAGAACAGGCCTGCATTCAAGGTACCCTTGAGATATTTGAGAACATGGAGTGCAACATGGTAATGAGGAATCCTTGGAGAGGTGATCAACTGAGATAGATGTTGGACTGCATATGATAAGTCAGGTCTGGTCATGTTGAGGAAGAGAAGACGTCCAACTAGCATTTTGTATACTTCTGGATCTTCTAACATATCACCCTCATCTGGAGACAGTTTCAGGCCTCTTTGTAGAGGAAACTTGGATTCCTTTGCATCAAGCATTTCTGTATCTTTGACAGGTCCAAAGTGTACTTTCTTTGATGGATTGTCATTCCAGCTGCTGACCTTGAGATCTCCATTCCTAGAAAGTATCTGACCTGGCCAAGATCTTTGATGGTGAACTTGGAATGTAGTTGTGCCTTTGTGTTGATGATCACCTCTTCATCATCACCTGTTAACAGTAAATCGTCTACATACACAAGAGCTGTCACAATGCCTTTGGAAACAGGTTTAATAAACAGGGAATAATCTAATTTAGATTGTACATAGCCCAATGAAAGTAGGAACTTAGTAAGCTCTACATTCCATTGTCTACTGGCTTGTTTTAAGCCATACATGGATCTCTTTAAGAGACACACCTGTCCTGGCTTAGCTTTAACATAGCCATCTGGAATTTTCATGTAAATTTCTTCATCTAAATAACCATGTAAAAAAGCATTATTTATATCTAATTGATGTATATGCCAATCTCTAACAGTAGCTAAAGCAAGTAAACATCTAACTCAAGTAAATTTAGCAACAGGAGAAAATGTATGCTTGTAATCTTTATTTTTCACCTGATTGTAACCTTTGGCAACTAAACGTGCCTTATACCTTTCAATGCTTCCATATGGCTTGTATTTGAGTTTAAAAACCCATTTAGATCCAATTGGTATATGTCCTGGAAGAAGAGATGTCAATTCCCATGTCTTTGTTCTTTTCCAGAGCCTCCAACTCTTTGTCCATTGCCTCAATCCATTTGGAGTCCTTTTTAGCTTGAGAAAAATTGTGTGGCTCTGAAATTTGAACCATGTTGACAAAGGATCTCACAAAATCACTAGGGAAACAGTTAGTATCACCAAGAACACGAGATAAAAAACTCTGAGATATAGAGTTATTTTGTGGAATGGAAGAGCACAAAAAATCTTTGAGCTTAGTAGGAAGCTGGTGTAACCTGTTAGATCTCCTTGGTTGAACATTCACCATTTGTAATGACTGGCTACTGGAACCTGCATTCTCATTAGACAATATATCTGGTACCTCAACATGTGTAAAAGACTTATTTGAGTCACTACTAGTGTCACTAATGTGGCCATTGCCAACAGGATCTGAGTTGGAATCTTGACTGTCATGAAGTAAACAATTAATCCCATTATTTATTAAATCAGAGGAGTCAGCAGGACTCAACAAGGGAAATTGAAAAGATGAGGATGAGGAGCCACCAGTACTTAAACCATCCTCTCTGAAGGGAAAGTTATCTTCAAAAAACTGAACATGTCTACTGACAATATACTTGTTTGTGTCCAAGCAATATAACCTGTAAGCTTTTTGTGCAAAAGGATAGCCAACCAATATACATTTAAAAGCTTTGGAATCAACTTTATCCATCTTTGCCATGGGATTCAAGGCAAAGCATAAGCAACCAATAGTTTTGAGATCATCCAAAATAGGAGGAGAACCAAACATGATCTCAAAAGGAGATTTCCAGTGTAACACTGCAGAAGGTAATTTATTGATGATATGTGTTGCAGCTAAAACACAATCAACCCAAAATTTCACAGGCAAATGAGCATGTAAACGAATAGCTCTAGCAGTTTCAATAAGATATATACATGTGTCTTCTCTCAACTTTACCATTCTGTTGAGGAGTATAGGGAGCACTTCTTTGATGAATGATACCCTTCTCAGCAAAGAGCTTGAGACAATCTTTCTGAAGAAACTATGTCCCATTATCACTTTTAAAATACTTGACAGTAACATTAAATTGTGTGTGGACATATGAGATAAAAGATGACAATATTTGAAACACTTTAGTTTTACTAGCCATCATAAAAGTCCAGGTAACCCTGCTCTTCTCATCCATCACAGTAAGGAAATAAGAGAATCCTTCAATACTTTTGGTCTTATATGGACCGCAAATATCAAGGTGTACCAAATCAAAACAGTTCATAGAAACAGAAGTACTAACAGGAAATGGCAGATTATGCATTTGACTCAAAACACAAGTTTCACAAGGAGGTAAGTGTTTCGTAGAAACATTAGGCAAATGTAACATCTTACTAAGAGAAGCATGACCCAATCTAACATGAAGCTTCTGCAAAAGTTCAACATCCTTACAACCAGTAGAAACATTGATACAGATTTATTATGTAAAGAACTAGAAACATTTGAAACAGGAAAGCAAGGAATTTCGATCTTGAAAGGCAGCTGCTCAGCAGTGCAGGTAGCCTGATCTTGTTGTAGCATGTACAGTCTATTCAGCTTAGCTCCAGAACCTATGACTTGATTAGTGCCAAGGTCCTGGAAAAACCAATTGCCTGCTGTAAAGACTGCAGCTAAACTAGAATCATCTACCAACTTACCAACCGACAACAAGTTGTGCTTAAAGCTAGGCACAAGTAACACATTTCTAAGTATAATAGAATCAGTTAAAACCAAATTACCAATCTCAGTAACACAAGCAACACCACCATCAGGCATACCAACACTAATAGGTTTAGCAAGTAACCTTTTATCACAAAGTAAATGATCAAAAGCAGTCATATGATCAGTAGCTCCAGTATCTATGATCCAATCAGTTTCTTTTGAAAATCTTGCAAGGAAAGCCAAATTATAGGATATTGAATTACCTGCCATATCGGTCACATCATAGTTGATCTGACTTTTGTCTTGCATAGCCCTCAAAAGCTCTTGACACAGGGCATTTACCATTGTCTGGTCCACCTTTAGTCCACTGCTAGATCCACCAGTACTGGAAGAGTTGAAACACAGTTCTTTGGTACCACCTTCCTCCAATGGTGACTCTAATGGACCTTCAGAAACTTCATAGGCATTGTTAACTGTAGGCTTTCCATCTCTAGGACCTTTATACCACTCAGGGAACCCATGCAACTTAAAGCAAGTGTCCATGATATGTCATTTCCCTCTGCAATGATAATAAATCTTGTCTCTATTGTCCTTCCTAAAATCCTTTCTACCATCTTTCCCAGTTTGAGATTGAGACTGAAATGGTTGTTGGGACTGAAACATGTCACCTCTTCTTGCTGCTGCCAAAGCCATAGTATCCGACTGAGAGCCAGTTGACACTCCCTTCCCTCCTTCAACCTGTTGTACCAAATAATAGGCCTTGTTGAGCGTCGGAAGAGGATCAGTACCAAGAATGCTGTTGCATACCGATTCATAACCTTTACCCAATCCAACCAAGAACTGCATTAAGCGGTTCCTCCCCTCAATATCTGACACTTTCTTGGTAATTTGACAAGTGCACGCAGCCATTGCACAACAACCACAACTCGGATACCCCTCTACACTTTGTAACTCATCCCAGATACGCTCAAGGTTATTAGGATCGGGATTCTAGGATCGAATCACAATAGGGTCAGTGGATCGGATCGTAAGATCCCATTAGGGGATCGTAAGATTCTCGAAATATAATTAAATAATAAAATAAAAATATATATAACAAAGTTGCTTAATTTAAAGTTCTAGAATGAGGGGGAAAAATATTAGTTACACAATATATTTTGATTTTAAGACATAAAAATCTACATTTACGACATTAGACATTGTCATATTGGTTAAAAGACTCGAAAACAATTGTCTATAAGCGATTTTTCACGTTCCTTACATGAATGTGTACATTTAAACACCCTAAAATCAACCAAGGAAACAAAACAAATGTTTAAAAAATACATATTGTTAATAAAAATAGAATCTTTAGGATCGTGTGAGATTGTAAGATCCTATCGATCCATTAAGATTCTAAAGATCCCATTGTAGATCCTACACAAAAAAGATCCTATGCATAGATCCGGATCAGGCCCCTAGGTAGGATCGTATGATCTTAAGATTCTAAAGATCCGGATCGGGATTCTAATAACAATGGATACGCTTCAGTTTATTGAAATACTCAGCAATTGACTTATCACCTTTAGTAATATGGATCAATTCCTTCCTCAACTGGAAAATCAAGGGCGCATTCGCCTGGACATACCTTTCAGAAAGCTCCGACCAAAGATCTTTGGCCGATTCAACGCACATAAACCCCTCCGAGATTGAACTCACCATTGAATTCGATCAGCACCCAGCATCGTACCATATAATCCGCACGAATCCAACGCTGTAAATCCACTGAATCCCCCCGTGGTTTCTCACAAGTCCCATCAATAAACCCAATTTTGTTCTTCGCCCCAAGAGCGAGATGAATACCTCTACTCCAACCCAAAAAATTCGAACCCGAGAATTGAAACGAAATCAATTGCGCACATGGACTGTCCGAATTGGCCAACGCAAGCGGATCATTGTTGTTCGATTGAACACCTGTATTCACGAGACCCTCAATTCCAACTCCATCCGCCATCTCAAGAACCAATTGCTGAAGATCACCAAGATCCGACACCGAAATCAAAGCTCCGTCGCTCTGATACCATGTAGAACCTTGATCAATCAACAATGGAGGTTTTACAGAGAGAGAGAGATCTCGAATTCAAAGGAAGAAGAAGCTGTTAGAAGTTTTTGTGTTGGTTAGGAGCTTTACATGTATATATAGGCTCCTAACCTTCCCTTTTGAGTAATTACAGAATACCTCCCAATACTCTATAATTACAACAATATAACCCTTGTCCTTATATAGTCATTAGTTATTTTCCAACTGGACTATCTATATCCATTGCATACCATTTTTCGTCTCATTATTTTCTTTACACATACAAGACGATTATATATTGTTTGAATTACGTACGATTTTGGGTTAGATGTGTTGTGGCAAGAAGCTTGGTTAAGTTTTATTTTATCATTTGTAGACGATGTTTAGTGGATTCTTGATGTAATTTCTTTCTTTATTTCCATTTGCATTAAAAGTATTTAAATAATTGAAATGTAGCCTTAATTTCTTATAAACATAATGTGACGATTATATTGATTGACCAAAACTTTTTTCCCGTGTGTTTGGTGTACGTATAAAGAAAATACAGCTATCGGAGTTTGAATGTTGTAATGGTGTCCATGAGGAGCTTTCTTTTTGCCTAACACAATAAACACTTCTTAGTTTTTGCTTTATCGTGAATATATTGTAAAATGATTATCGTATATCTTCAAGAAAAACCATGTCATAACTCTTTAAATCATGTCAAATATATTTTCAATCTTAGCGATTGTAGTTAACTTTAATAATAGTTTATGAACAATAGTTTTTTTCATAGTTATTGTTATTTGTTAATTTTTATAATTATAATATAATGTATCTACTATGATGAAAATTTGATTATTTTTAATATTATTTTATGTAAAGGCGTCATGGCGCAGAGATTAAAAACTAATTGAATAATTAACGAAAATGTATAAAGCAGTTACGGAGAAGGTTGAGTCGTGAAACGATATGTTATCTTTAAGTTAGAGGGACTAGGAAGGCTCGACGGGCAACGCTTACATTAATTGATACCGAGACAAAACATATAGTGATGATGGAATGAAAGAGGCTCCTCTAAATTTCAAATTAAGCAACAATGAGTTTGCCATATCCAAACTAGAGGATGCCTAGGGATGTTATTCGAGTCGAAGAAGCGGAATATTAAGGTACTCAAGCTCAGCACATTTATAAACAAACCGAGTTCGAACTCAAGCCTTTTTTTTTTAAAGAAGCTTAGCTTTTTGTTCATACTTGGTTCGCAAGATCTCACAAGCTCGAGCTCAAGCTCATTTAGCTCTTTTTTTTTCCCTTTTTTCCGAGCCAGGCTCGAGCTTGTTTTCACTTGGTTTTGCTCATTTTTAGCTTGTTTTCTCGAACTCATTTAGTTCGTTTTTTGCTCATTTTGAAATAATATAGGGGTAAACTAGTAATATAATGCACACATAAAACAAGCAATACAAGATAGGCTCGTTTAAAGCTCGAGTTTAGCTCGAGCTCAAAAATGTGCTTGTATTCGGCTCGGTTTTGTTTCCCCTTCCTTTAGGGCGCATTTGGAGCTGCTTCGACCAGGTTGCCAGTGGTGACTGGTGGGTTGTCCTCTTCTGCCTTGGGGCACATGAAAGACATGTTCTCGTCACTGATTGTAAGCCATTGAAACAAGCAAAGGGGAGAAGAAGATGATGTGCAGCCGCGTGCTTACCCGAAATCCATTTGATCCAAACTTACTTGACTCGAGCTTACCCGACTCAAACCGAGCACAAAATACCCAACATTTGACAAGATTCACCATTGACCGAACCAGAATGAATATACTCGAACCTAACCCGATCAACCAAATTGCCACCTCGATCTATTGTCAAGTGTAAATATATAGGCAATGATCACCTTCTGTAATCTTGTTTTACAAAGTAATCAAAATTTTGATTTCTGGGAGATCTGCCTTCCTCTCCTTATTTCCGATTGTTCTTGAGTGCTTCATCATGGCTTCATCATTGAATCCATCATCAAAAATTGTTTTATACGAGTGTACATTCCCTTGTTTATATTACTACGGTGTATTCCCCCAAAAGAAAGAAAAAAAATATTACTACGGTGTATGTACGTATTTGTTCGGTTTGTAATACATATCATGTCAGAAATGGAAGGGAGAATGGCCACACTACACACCAGATCATACACACACACAATTCACAATCTGTCAATTGACAGTTGCTCGAGAAACCAGAGTGAAGAAGCAATAAACCACAACCCAAACTTCTTGCTATTGATTGAAAGAAAATGCAATACATATTACAATTTGGAAAGGGATAACTGTCCATAACTGCACTCCACTATCTCCACTACTTAGCTAATTCAACCATACAAATAAAACTGACTTTCAAGCATTTAACTGTTTTTTTTTTCTAACTCTACTAGATGTCGACTACAGCTGAAACTTCTTTCTCGACATCGACAAGCTAACTAACACCTGACTTGTTCCTTGATTGAGAGGTTTGGATCACATTTGCTGCATTCAAACACCACCCCTTGATTCAACACCTCTCATTCCAATCTTCTCCATGAAGAATTGATGCTTTGCCACACTCAAAGCCTTTGTGAACAAGTCTGCACTTTGATCATTAGTGCCACAGAACTTCAATTCAACTTCTCCTTTTGCCACCAACTCTCTTATGAAGTGATGTTGAACATCAATATGCTTTGTACGAGCATCAAATGCAGGATTTCTGGCCATGGCTATAGCAGACTTGTTGTCACACCACACTTCAGTTGATTTCCTTTGATTGCACCCCAAGTCTCTCATCAACTTCTTTAACCACAAGGCTTGCTTTTCTGCAGCTCCAGCAGCCACATATTCAGCTTCAGATGATGACAGTGCAACTGTTTCTTGCTTCTTAGAGCTCCAAGTCACTGCACCTGAACCAAAACTGAAAATTGAGCCAGAAGTGCTTCTTCTGTCGTCTAAGCAACCTGCCCAATCACTATCAGTGTAGCCATGAAGTCTGAAATCATCAACTTTGCCATACCAAATTCCCTGCCTCACAGATCCTGCAACATACTTCAGAATCCTCTTTGCTGCTCCAAACTGTTGCTTTGAAGGGCTGTGCATGAACCTTGATATCACACTTACACTATATGCAATATCAGGTCTTGTATGTGCTAGGTAGTTCAAACCTCCAACCATACTTCTGTACATCTTCTCATCTGCAAGCCCTGTCCCATCACTCCTGTGCAGCTTCTCATGAGTGTTCATGGGAGTGTAAGCAACATCACAGCCTTCTAAATGAAACTTCTTCAACAAATCCTTTGCATACTTCTCCTGGCACACAAAAATCCCATCACTTTCCTGATGCACTTCCAAGCCTAAGAAGTACTTCAAAATATTGAGATCTGTCATCTCAAACTCTTCCATCATTGCTCTCTTGAATTCTCTTAACATCTTCTGAGATGAGCTGAAATAGATGATATCATCTACATACAAGCACACAACTATGAATTCTTTCTCTCCTCTTCCCTTCACATATAGAGTAGGCTCATTTTCACTTCTGTCAAAGCCTTCACTCACAAAGAAAGGGTCAATTCTGCTATACCAGGCTCTAGGTGCTTGTTTCAAGCCATAGAGAGCCTTTCTCAGCTTGTACACTTTATGCTCTTCACCTTCCTTCTCAAACCCTTTAGGTTGTTCAACATATACCTCTTCTTCTAGCTCACCATTCAAGAAAGCTGACTTCACATCCAACTGATACACCTTCAGACTCCACTGTGCAGCAAGAGCCAATACCACTCTCACTGTCTCTAATCTCACCACTGGTGAAAAGGTTTCTTCAAAATCAATTCCTTCTTGCTGAGCATACCCCTTTGCCACTAGCCTTGCCTTGTGCTTTTGTATGCTCCCATCAGTGTTTACCTTAGTCCTGAACACCCACTTCAAGCCTATAACATTTTTTCTCTTGAGGAAGCTCAACTAATTCCCATGTATCATTTCTCTGGATTGCATTCATTTCCTCCTCCATAGCAGACTGCCACTTACTCTCATACATTGCATCTTCATAACTTTCTGGATCTGAAGCTAACAAGGCAAATCCACAGTCTGCATACACATCAGCTAGAGATCTGAATCTCCTTGGAGGCGTCTCACTTGATGAACTGGATGGAGATGAGCTGTGACTACTTGTTGAACTGACTGGTGACACTGGTGTTGCTGGAGAGTTCACATTCTGATCTTGCTGATCATCATCTCCATCATCATTCATATTCTCTTCACTCTCTTCACCAGCACTGCCCACTGAGATCCCTTTGTCAAGGATTGGATCTTTGCTTCTGTTCTCCCAATCCCAGGCTGCTTCTTCATTGAAGGCTACATTTCTGCTCACAATTGTCTTCTTGGTCAAAGGATTATACAGCTTATAGGCTTTTGATTGAGCTGCATAACCAATGAAAACACACCTCTCAGCCTTGTCATCTAACTTGGACCTCAGATTCACCAGTGCATAAGCCACACACCCAAACACTCTTAGGTGACCTACAGATGGCTTCTTTCCTCTCCAAACTTCAAATGGAGTTTTGTTCAACACATCTTTTGTAGGAGATATGTTGAGTATGTATACTGCAGTAGCCACTGCTTCATACCAAAACTGGTTTGGCACACCCCTAGCCTTCAACATACTCCTAGCCATCTCCACTACAGTTCTATTTTTTCTTTCTGCCACTCCATTTTGCTCAGGAGTGTATGGTGCAGTCAACTCTCTCCTTATACCATTCTCCTCACAGAACTCCATGAATTCATACGACATGAACTCACCTCCTCTATCTGTTCTTAGAGCTTTAATTCTCTTCCCTGATTGATTCTCTGTCAGTGCTTTGAACTTCTTGAAACACTGAAATGCTTCTGACTTGAGCTTCAGAAAATACACCCAACTTGCTCGGCTAAAATCATCTGTAATGAGGAAGAAGTATCTGCTCCCTCCCAAAGACTCAGTCTGCATTGGTCCACAGAGATCAGCATGCAACAACTCCAAGCAATCACTTGCTCTCCATGCATCTCCAGTTGCAAATGATCCCTTCATCTGCTTACCATATACACCCTTCACAGAAATCTAGCTCACCCATCTTTGGTATGCCTTGGACCAAGTTTCCTGAACACAACTGTCTCATGCTTTGCAAATTCAAATGGCCATATCTCATATGCCATAACTTGGTCTCTGCATCACCTTTCACTGTCATTGCTCTATTAACTCCCTTTGCCAAATCCAAAGGAAACATTCTATTTTTGGTCATTCCCACATTCACAATCACTTCACCTGTCCTTTTCTCTCTGATCACACAGGCATCCTCATCAAACAACAAAGAGTAACCAGTACCTTGAAGTTGTCCCACACTGAGCAAATTGTGAGCAAGCTTTGGAACATACTGAACATCTTGCAAGCTCTTTTCACCTCCTTGAACACTTCTGATCACAACTGTGCCTCTTCCCTCAACTTGAAGCACTTTGTTATCTCCAAGCTTCACATTGCTCTTCTTGGATTCATCTAAATCCCTGAACATACTTCTTGAGCTTGACATATGATTCGAACACCCACTGTCCAAGTACCACATACTACTTGCTGTGTCAGTTGTGGATGTCAAGGCCATAAACAATCTGTCTTCTTGTTCAGTCTTTTCTGTAAAGTTTGCTCCTTTTTGCTCATTTTCCTGCTTCTCCCAACAGTAGGCCTCCTTATGCCCAAACTTCTTACAGTAGTAACACTTTATGTTACTCCTATGAGATCTAGAGTCACTTCCTTGACCTCTGCTAGACTCTCTCCACTGATCTCTTCCTTGCTCAGTGCCATTTCCTCTTCCTGAGCCATTTGACTGACCTCTACCATAGCCTGTACCACCTCTACCTCTGAAATTCCCTCTGTAGTTGCCTCTACCTCTAAAGCCACCTCTTGAGCCACCCCTGCTTGATGAGCCTTCAGACTTTCCCTTCTGATTCTCATCCTTTACTTGGAAGACTTTTTCTTCCTTAACATCACTGGTCCTGCACAGTCTCTCCTCATGTGCTTGTAAGGAGCTTGTCAACTCCTCAAACCTGTACACAGACAGGTCCTTGGACTCTTCTATGGCTGCAACTACATGATCATATTTCTTGGTCAAGCTTCTCAAGACCTTGCTCACAATTGTCTCGTCAGTCATCTTCTCTCCATATGACTTCATATGATTCACAATTGCAGATACTCTAGATAGAAATACCTGCACAGTCTCCTTCTCAAGCATGGTTAGAGTCTCAAACTCTCTTCTGAGTGCTTGTAGCTTGACTGTGATGACCTTCTTGTCACCCATAAACTCTTGCTTTAAGGTTTCCCAGGCCTCATGTGCAGTTGTTGCTGCTGCAATCCTTGGAAAGATCTCATCATCCAAGGCACTTTGTATCATGAACAAAGCCTTTGAATCCTTCTTCCTTTTCTCTCTTAGTGGTTGATCTGGCTCTGCAGGTTCAGCATCTTCGAACCCTTGATCCACAAGATTCCATATCTCTTGTGACTTAAACAAAGTAGCCATCTTTAAACTCCAGAAATGGTAGTTTACTCCCTTGAATATTGGTAACTGTGGGTTACCAACATTACTTCCACCATTGTTCTGCATTTTCTAAGAACAATGAGCACTCAAAGTGTTTCCCTGTGTTTGTTCTCACCTCTCTCAGTCCCAAAACTCAAACCCGGCAAGAGCACAGCTCTTTGCTCTGATACCAATTGTCAGAAATGGAAGGGAGAATGGCCACACTACACACCAGATCATACACACACACAATTCACAATCTGTCAATTGACAGTTGCTCGAGAAACCAGAGTGAAGAAGCAATAAACCACAACCCAAACTTCTTGCTATTGATTGAAAGAAAATGCAATACATATTACAATTTGGAAAGGGATAACTGTCCATAACTGCACTCCACTATCTCCACTACTTAGCTAATTCAACCATACAAATAAAACTGACTTTCAAGCATTTAACTGTTTTTTTTTTTCTAACTCTACTAGATGTCGACTACAGCTGAAACTTCTTTCTCGACATCGACAAGCTAACTAACACCTGACTTGTTCCTTGATTGAGAGGTTTGGATCACATTTGCTGCATTCAAACATATCAGACCCCAAAAAATTATGGTTTGTAATACGGATTTATTATTGTCATCTTTTGACGTACAAAGCTGTGACAAATAATGATTGTTTAACAATTTCTGTGAATTAAATTTTACTAGTAGCAAGATAGGAATCACACACATGGAAAATTAATATACTAATCGGCGATAACCTCAATCAAAAAACGATCAAAGCCTCCAGTACGGAGCTTCTGCCTTACTGTATGAGATAAGACGATCGATCAAAAAACGATCAAAACCTCCAGTGTTTCGTTCATGATGGCGGGCCCACATGGGATAAACAGGTGGCAAAGGTGCATTCTCCATCAAAGATAGCTACAACACGATTTTGAAATGCACTGTAAATATCTGACTCTAAAACAAAATTCATTTTACGTCTAAAATAAATGACATTCACTTACTGAGATAAAATGTGAGCGTCCTGGTATGAAGCATATGGCGATTTCACGCACGGACGAAAATGGACACCCTTCTGGAAGATATAGAGGAAGGAATGTGTGATTTATAGTACGACCCATCACAACAAAGATAGCACTAAAAGTGGAAGCAACTAATAACCCCATGTCTGCAACTGCCAACCATGTCTCGCATGGAGCAAATCCAGGTTCCTTGTAATCTAGTGCGTTTGAAATAGTGTCAACATCACTATGTACAAAGGTATCTTTAAAAATCCAGCTCAGATTGTTCAGGTCAATATCCAGTTCATTACGTAATTGTTGTTTGACAAAATGCCACTTCTCTTGCCCAAGTCCAAGTGATTCTGCAATAGCTCGATATCCACAATTACCATCATGGAGCACATCAGTGGACTTGGAGATCAATTGGTTCATCCATGCTGGTATTTGACCAATGTGTGGATCACACTTGTCAAAAGAGTTAACTTTCATCAGTATAAAGCTGGTAAAAATACTCGAGCTAATGAAGGATATTTAATCTATCACTTAAACATCAAACTATATTGAAATTAACAATGCATAAATAACCTGTATCAAAAAACATTAATAAAAAAAGATCTTATAAATACGAGTTCTTACTTGAACACTACAATGATACTCAGGCCTGATAATCAAATGACCCAATTGAGTGAATTGTTGCAGCATGTGGTAGTTCATTCTCAAAATGAAGTTGTCTTCTTTTTGCAAACGCATTATGTGCTTCTTAACTTGTTTACACATGCAAATCGTAGGTTGGCTCAAGAACCGAATGGCATACTTCTTTAACAAAGGAAATTCACCGCCATGTTCCATCCATAATTTAACTGTGAGATCATTTTAAAATCATTTAGGAGTGTAATTCACTTTAATTTTTTTGATTTTGAAAGTTAAAATATATTGAAAAGGTAAATTAAAGTATTTACAAAAGGAGGTAGTTTGTCAAGTGTCAAGTGTAATTCACTTTAATGAATATACTAGTGTGAGTCCCGTATCTAAAACGCGGGTATTTGATTAAAATTTTGAGTTATATTCTAATCCAATGTAAAATGACAATTGATTATAGATTTTTATAATGTGCTCATGAACGTACAATTAGAACATAAAAATTAGGGGTGTTATTCGAGCCGAACGAGCCGAGCTTGGCCTGTTCAAGCTTGTTCATTTTTTAAATGAGCTCGAGCTGAGCCGAGCCTAATTTTTAAACGAGCTTTCATTTTTGTTCAAGCTCGGCTTGTTTTAGTAAATGAACGAGTTCGAGCTGAGCTTTTTTCGAGCTTCAAGTAATTTTACTTGGTCATAACATATTAATTTAAAGAAAATTTTAGAAACTCTATAGAATTCGAGCTATTCGTGCCTAAATCGAACGAGTCGAGCTTTCAATCGAGCTTAAAATCATGTTCAGGCTCGGCTTGTTTAGGTAAGTGAACGAACTCGAGTCGAGCTTTTTTCGAGTCGATCCCGAGCCGAGCTCGAGCCGTTCAGCTCATATAACAGCGCTAATAAAAATGAATAAAAATCACAGGCTTGTACTTTGCATAAACTCCAGGGGCTAATGCATTCAAAATAAAAGTAAAGACATTTATTTAAAATAAACAAATAAATATAGGAGGGTTAATCATAAACTCCATTGATTATAAATATAGATGGTTAATCATAAAATTCTAAATATATGAGACTTATTAATAAAATTTTGAATATTTTTTATTTTCAAAAATATTTATTTATTTATACTATTATAAATTGGAAATAAATAATAGAAAAAGTATATTATATAGTTTTATTCCTTAATTATATCATTCATTTTATTTTTTATAAATGAAATAAATAGCTTGATAGTGGGGTTAGTGGGATCTAATTAAGAGGTTGTTATTAGAGGTGATTAGGTGCCATGTGGTGCCATGTAGGTGTTAAGTGGAAAAAAATTAAAGTTAAAAATGATGTGGCATGCTCCTAGTTCTGAGATGTGGATTCGAACCCTCTCGTGCAACCACCTAAGAGTGTCTTGCTTCTTGTTTTATAATTAGTATAGATTAAACAGGTTTTTTTTTTGTTAAAAATCATAAATTTAAAAAGTTGTTTTTTTAATAAATATAACACGTACTTTGTTTTTTAATGAACTCCAACATTCTTCATCTTTAAAAATTAAATGAAATGTAAATGTTGTTGCATATTCTTACCAGGTTCAGGCAGGGGCCGGTCTGGTTCAAATGGTGGAAGGTTTGCAAATGGGTTGTGGTCTCTGTAAATCTTGATTTCAGCTTCAAGTTGTTCTTTTTGGTCTTCTCTCGCTCTCTCCATGCACCATTTAACAACCTCATCACTTAGTGTTGGATATAGTGTATGCCAATCATAAAAAGGGTTGAAATAGGCAGCAACTCTCTCGTCAAGTGTAAACCTATCAAGAGATCGCCAGATCTCTTGATACTTGGAATCCTCAAAGTGATGCTTGAGGATACGTTTGGCTTCCTCTACTGCAACTTGTAAGTAGCCGACAGTTGGAACTAAGGTGTCCTTGAGATCAATAATTCCCATAAGAGGGGTTAGAGCTTCTAGTAGCTTTTGCCCGTCAGACCAATACTCGCTGTCATTAATGGTTTCTCGAACACCTGCTAGGTCCTTACCAGACATTGTATTCAAATTATCTTTGTATCGCATAATGGCTCTGAAGTGTTTAAACGAGATTCTGGATGTAGCATCTGCATCTTTTTCATCCCAAAACCAATCTTTACACACGGCAGGGTACAACTTTTGTGATTTTTGGATTAATTCATGAACCCACCCTGTTTCCTCCCAAATTACCGTCCATAACTTGTCAACTGTTTCTCGAGCGCACCACATAAGCGGGCCTGTTTCAAGTGTATCTAAATAGTCGTCATTAGAAAATTCACAAACTCGTGAGAATCTGTAATGAGAGATTTGATGTGTAACATCATCTATGGGCAAGCTTAGTACATGCTTCTTGAAAGCTTCCTTCAAACCTTGAGAATAATCCAACTGCCATCCGCCAACAAAGATTAATCCTTCTGGACAATAAAAACCCAAAACAACATTGTCTTCTTCTTCTTCTGAATCTGAAGAATCTTCTCCCGTCTTGTTCCGATAGATACCGTAGCACATCATAGTGCATCCAGTTATCTTCCAAGAATCCGCAATCTTTAACAAACGATCATTGACATCGTGTTCAAAATTCGACAATGACCTCTCAATCACAACTGGATCATCCCTTAATAAGCAAAGTGGAACACCATGTTGAGCTGCACTCCTTGAGAAGTTCCTAAAATGCGGGTCTTTATGAAAATCAATCGGTATATTCTGGCTTATAAAAAATTCTAGAAGGAACTTGGTCGTAGTGTACTCTTGTTCAAGCCTCTTGTCGACGTGGGTGCTCAAAACTACATTGGAGGACGGAACTTGAAAGGCAGTTTCCATGGGAGCAGTAGGCACCTCAGCAATATTAGCACCACTGATTCCATCATTATCCTCTCCTGAGGAAAAGATTCGTCTTCTTTTCTTAGAGTTTCTCTTCGATGCTTCCTCTCGAACGGATAAAGGGGCTGCTTCACAGGCTCGAATATCAGTGACATTTGCTTGACAAGACAAGTGATTTCGGGTAATAAGATAACCGACAACAATCAGCCAGCAAACCAACGACCAACCGATAATAACCAAATCCAGAAACCAAACAAACCAAGCAACCACAACACAGATAAAAGCACAAATATTGACACAAGATTTACGTGGGAAAAACCTCTCTAACCAGAGGATCAAAAAACCCACCTTCCGCCCACCAGAGCAACCAATCCACTAATCAATATGCCAACACAAGTGTTTAACAATCCAGTCTCAACCCGAGACAAATAAACATGGAGATCTCAAACACCAATCTAAATACAACCCGATCTAGAAAGGATTCCTCTCCAAAACCTAGCTAAACACTTGTAATCAGATTAGATTTCCAAGAGGAGAAAATACCTATCAACAAACTCCCGTTGTTGACTTGCCGGACGAAAGAGACGGATCACCGAGTCAAGAGACGAAACACCCGCTCAAATCTCCTACCTCTCCTCTCCAATCTCCCTCCTCTCTCTTTTCTTTCTCTCTCCCCTTTCCCTCGTTGCTACTGGCGGCACTAACTTGGAGCTTCACTTGTATCACCAAAACAAAAGGCAATCCATGCCTTTTATATCACAAATGGAGCCACACTTGGGCTGGACCCAAACGGGCCATATGCCCAACAATCTCCCCCTCCAGCCCAAGGGGAAGACGTTCCTGCTCGTCCTGGCTTCACCTGCATCCCAGTCCCGTCTCACCTCCGAGACGCGGAACTGATGCTCGCCAGATGTCACCATCACCCTCTAGCTCCCCCTCCTCCGTAACTCTCTGGTACTCCGAGGTAGAACTCCCGGTGAATGCATGACGTCCTCTCTCTGACCCTCTGATAGTTTCTTCTATCCGTGCTGGCTCGACGTGCTCAGATCTGCCACCAGTCATAGCACCTGATGAACTCTCCTCTGACACGACTATCCCATCAGCACAATCCTCTGAAGCAAACTCCCCACTTGTGCTATCCTCTTCTGACGTCTCAGAAGTTCCGCTAAATCTTGTCTGCAATCCAGACAAATCACAAGTGTTCAAGGTCTCCTTATCAGCAAAAGAAACGAGAGACTTTCTCTTCTGATTCTGCAGCCTCTTCCCACTCAAGCATCATGTAAGCCCTTGCCCCAAATCAAGCGAAGCATCACCATGAACCTCTGTCACAGCTTCCCTGATTTCTTCCATCTGAGTCCTGTACAATGTGCCGCTCAAAACACCTCTAGCGATCACCATTGCTCCTTTCTTGAGTTTCCACTTCCTACTTCCAAATAAGTTATCATAGCCCTTTTTATCCAAGACTTGAAGAGATATCAGATTCTTCTGCAAATCCGGTATATGTCGCACATCAGTCAGTGTCATCCTGCAACCTGTGTTTGTCATCACACAAACATCTCTCATACCAACCATATCAGACAAGCTTCTGTTCCCCATCTTTGCTTTGCCAAAGCGTCCCACTCGGTATGAAGTAAACGCTTTCCTCCTTGATGTAGCATGGAAGGATGCAGCTCCATCAGCAATCCACTCTACACAAGAATCTGGCTCCTCCAAGCATGTGAGAACAACCTGCTCATCATCACTGTCCTGCAGAACTGACGTTGTACCCTTCTGATTTTCCTCTTCATCTCTTTTCTTCTTCCACACATTGCAATTCCTCTTCATGTGCCCTTCCTTGCCACAATGATAGCAAACAAAGCTCCCCCTAGTCTGAGATCTCCCTCTAGACTTGCTCCCTGAAACTCTCACGAGAGCATGTGACGAATCTGTGCCCATATCCTTCCTCCTAGTCTCCTCGTTGTAGAGACTATCCCTCACTGCAGATAAGGACACAACCCCACCCACGGCAGAGTTGTTAATCGACACCACTAGAGTCTCCCAACTATCAGGCAAAGAGCTCAAGAGCAACAACGCTTGCAACTCATCATCAAGGACTAACTTCATGGTGTTCAACTGATTTACCAATTCCTGAAACTCACTCAGATGCTCTGCAATAGGCTTTCCATCTCTGAACTTGAGATTCACCGGCTTTCTTATCACAAAAGCTTTACTCTGGGCTGACTTCCTTTCATAAATCTCCTCCAATTTTTTCCACAATACCTGTGCATCTGTCTCGTTGCTTATGTGGTGATAAACACTATTATCCACCCACATTCTGATGGTTCCAACTGCTTTCCTGTGCAGTTTCTTCCATTCATTATCGGATGTCTCAGTTGGCTTCTTTGATCCCAACTCAACCGGATCAAACAGGTCTTTGCAATACAAAACATCCTCCATCTTCGTCTTCCAGATAGAGAAATTCGAAGCCGTTAGCTTTATCATTATACTCGCAAATTCCTCGGTCTTTGTCGTCATCTCTACTCTTATTACCCAAAAACAACACAGCCAAAGATCAACCAAAGGCTCTGATGCCACTTGTTGGGGCTAGAAACCACTTTCCAGCCGCACCCGGAAGCGAAATCGGGTAATAAGATAACCGACAACAATCAGCCAGCAAACCAACGACCAACCGATAATAACCAAATCCAGAAACCAAACAAACCAAGCAACCACAACACAGATAAAAGCACAAATATTGACACAAGATTTACGTGGGAAAAACCTCTCTAACCAGAGGATCAAAAAACCCACCTTCCGCCCATCAGAGCAACCAATCCACTAATCAATATGCCAATATAAGTGTTTAACAATCCAGTCTCAACCCGAGACAAATAAACATGGAGATCTCAAACACCAATCTAGAAAGGATTCCTCTCCAAAACCTAGCTAAACACTTGTAATCAGATTAGATTTCCAAGAGGAGAAAATACCTATCAACAAACTCCCGTTGTTGACTTGCCGGACGAAAGAGACGGATCACCGAGTCAAGAGACGAAACACCCGCTCAAATCTCCTACCTCTCCTCTCCAATCTCCCTCCTCTCTCTTTTCTTTCTCTCTCCCCTTTCCCTCGTTGCTACTGGCGGCACTAACTTGGAGCTTCACTTGTATCACCAAAACAAAAGGCAATCCATGCCTTTTATATCACAAATGGAGCCACACTTGGGCTGGACCCAAACGGGCCATATGCCCAACAAAAATTGCCTAAAATTAATATGAAATCTATGAAAATAATAAAATCCTAAAAACCTATCTTATTCGCACAAAAAAATTGAGAGGATTAAGGAGAATAGAGCCCAAGATTAAGGGTCAGAAAGGAATGTAATTAAGTACCTGCAGCCTGCAGAAATGGGAAATCAAATGAATGAGAGGAGATTCGATCAGATCGAGTTTGAGATGAAATATGAGTCTTCACAGAGTGAATTGCAAACATCTATCCGCCCAATATTATTCTAAGTTTGATTGATCAATTGAGATTAGATGATCTGCAGATTCCCCTGAAGAGGTGATGATATGCAGATTCGTAGAAGGTGCTAAAACACGGCATCGGTTTTCAACCACATCTTGTGTTATCTTCTTGTCTTACTAGTGGACATTCCCGTTTACTAATCTTGTGTTATCTTCCTCTTCTTACTAGTCAACAATGCCGTTTACTTCCAATATTTAGTATTTATTAGAAATCTAATGAGTTTTACAAATATATTGTCATGTGTAGGGTTATAGATAATAATATAATAGGGTATATATACTAATACCCTATTATCTATAACCCTACACATGACATATATTTATTTTATAACTTCAAATTTTTTTTTACTACATATATAAATATAATTATTATATTTTTTTTATCCATTGTTATCTTATTTTCTCGATTAAATTAAATTAATTTATATTTGTCCATTTGGTAGGTAACTCTATGACATTTATTCTAATTAATTTTTAATGGAATATAAATAATATTATTTTTTAAATTTTCTTCTTATTTTATTCAAAATAAAAATAATGTTATTTTATTATTTTATTTTTTAACTTATTTATTCTTTTAATTTTCGTCTCGAATTTACTCAATTGAGTATTTAATAAGTTTCTCAATTTTATTTATTAATTCTTTAAATCAAACTGAAAATTCAATTTTATTTAATTTTATAATATAAAAATTTATATTTACTAAATATTTTTTTAAACAATTGTGGTAGAAGAAGAAGAGTTTTTATAAATTTGAAAAGAAAGAAACCTTAGAAAATATATAATAAGAATGATTAAATGAATAGACAATAAATTACCAAAAACTGAACAAATGACGCGTTTGAAATGGATTGCACTGGCCCAAAGGATTAAACAAATGACCAGGGCATGCATTCATTGTGGAACCCATGTTTCAACCATATTTTCATCTAGAATCACTCGGCACCATCAAGATTTTTCAATTGGCCAAATTGTTCAAAAAATGGGGATTTTTGGCTCATGAAAAAATCACAAAGTCACAAGAGTTTATCATTAAGGTATTTTAATTGGTGGTATATGTATGTGTGACCATTATTTGTAGGTTGTAATGGAACATCATATGATATAAAGGAACATGTAAAATAAAATGTCATGTTTCGTCAGAAATTAATATAGAATAAAGAATTTAAAAAATGTTTTATCTTCAACGGTTTCTCTCTAATTTCTATATTATAGAGAAATAAAATTCAATGTTACAAACAAAAAAAATTCTAGAACTCTAACAAATCGTCTAATTTGAACATTTCAATATGATTCTTCAAATCCTATATAAAATAATAGAGAATACTACAATTTTTCTTAAAAAAAAAATAGACTTTCTTTTTCGTCAATTTTTCTATTTTATTAGATGATCCGTTGGAGCAAAACAACTAAAATCTTCCCTAATTTAGAGAATTTCTACAATTTAAAAGTGTTGAAGATGTTATTATAAATTTAGTCTACCAATGATTTTTTTAATAGCGTATAAAGTTTCACTTTATTATAAGCAATGAAAACGTAGACTTCTTATAAGCAAAATATGTCAAGGTTGTGTATCAGTGGCTTTCTTTTATGTGTAGGGAATGTGGGAAATTTGGATACTCAGGGGATAAGTACACAAAGCTGAAAACTCATGCATGAAAAGCAAGCTTCCTCTCTTGCTTGGGTTCCCAAAACCATGACAGAAAAGCAAGCTCGGGTGGATTCCATTTGTGAAAATGCGCAGAAGATAGGCAAAGAGGGAGTGTGTACGACAAACTATGCAAAGTAGACTCTCAGCAACAAAGGTAATGCACCACATGAAGCTGAACTGGAGGGGAAAGTAGACTCTCAAGTCTCAGCATCAAATACATTGAAATTCTGATTGTCATCTTTTGATGTACAAAGTTGAGACAATAATGATTGTTTAACAATTTCTGTGAATTAAATTTACCAGTAGAAAGCTAGAAATCACACACATGGAACAAAAATACTAATTGGCAATAATCTCAATGCTCAATTGGGGGCATTTTCCCCTTATGGTACCGAGCTTCTGCCTTAGTGTATGAGATAAAACGATTGATCAAAAAACGATCAAAACCTTCAGTGGTTGGTTCATGGTGGGAGACCCACATGGGATAAACGGGCGGTAAAGGTGCATTCTCTGTCAAAGATAGCTGCAACACAATGGAATTGATTTGCATTGTAAATATCGACTCTAAAACAAAATCATTTTACAACTAAAATAAATATATAACACAACATTCACTTACTGAGGTAAAATGTGAGCTTTTTGATATGAGACATATGGCGATTTCAGGCACAGTCGAAAATTGATACCCTTCTGGGAGATATAAAGGAAGGAATGTGTGATTTATAGTAGGACCCATCACAACAAAGATAGCATTAAAAGTAGAAGCAACTAACAACCCCATATCTGTAACCTCCAACCATGTCTCGGGTGGAGCAAATCCAGGTTCCTTGTAATCTAGTGCCTTTGAAATAGTGTCAACATCACTATGTACAAAGGTATCCTTAAAAATCCAGCTTTGAGTGTTCAAATGATCACGTAATTTTTGTTTGACCTCATGCCACTTCTCTTGCCCAAGTCCAAGTGATTCTGCAATAGCTCGATATCCACAATTACCATCATCGAGGATATTACTAGACTTGGAGATAAATTCATTCATCCATGCTGGTATTTGACCAATGTGTGGATCATCCTTGTCAAAAGAGTTAACTTTCTTCAGCATAATGCTGGTAAAAATACTCAAGCTTATGAAGGATATGTAATATCCATCACTCAAACATTAAATTAGATTGAAATTAATAGTGCATAAATAACCTGTATCAAAAACATTAATAAAAAAAAGCTCTTATAAATATGGGTTCTTACTTGAACACTAGAGCTATGATGATATCGTAGTCTCTCCATAGGCCTGTTAATCAAATCACCCAATTGAGTGAATTGTTGCATCATCTGGTAGTTCAATCTCAAAATGAAGTTGTCTTCTTCTTGCAAACGCATTATGTGCTTCTTAACTCGATTACACATGCAAATCGAAGGCTGGCTCAATATCTGAATGGCATACTTCTTTAACAAAGGAAATTCACTTCCATATTTGTTCCATACTGTAACTGTGCAATCATTTTAAAATCATTTAGGAGTGTAAATGTAATTACTTGAATGAATAAATTAAACAAGTTTTCTAATAAAAATCATATACTCCAAATTTAATTTTTTTTAATAAAATAAAAAACTTTATTTTTTAAACTTACTAACATTTTCATCTTTAATAAATGTAAATGCTGTTGCATATTCTTACCAGGATCGGGAAGATTGCATTCTTTATCTTCAAAGGGTGGAAGGTTTGCAAAAGGGTTGTTGTCTCTGTAAATCTTCATTTCAGCTTCAAGTTTTTCTTTTTGGTCTTCTCTCTCCATGCACCATTTAACAGCCTCATCAATTACTTTATCAGCCATGTCAATTAGTTCATCTAGATCCAGTAATTCATCTGGATCAATTAATAGTGCCCGCCAATCATAAAAAGGGTTGAAATAGGCAGCAGCTCCCTGGTTAAGAGTAAACCTATCAAGAGAACGCCAGATCCCTTGATACTTGGAAACCACATAGTGATCCTTGAGGGTACGTTTGACTTCCTCTATTGCAACTTGTAAGTAGCCGACAGTTGGAACTAAGGTGTCCTCGAGATCAATAATCCCCATAAGAGGGTTTAGAGCTTCTAGTAGCTTTAGCCCTTCAGACCAATACTCATTGTCGTTAGCGATTTCTCGAACACCGAGGTCCTTACGAGACGTGTAAGTGTAAATGTGTTTGTATTTCATAATGGATCTGAAATGTGTAAATGAGATTCTAGATGCAAAGCTCAACTTTTTTGTTTTTTGGATTAATTCATCAACCCACCCTATTTTCTCGCAAATTTCCGTCCATAAATCATCAACTTTTTGTCGGGCGCACAACATAAGCGGCCCTATTACATCATCCTGAGTCAACTCGTTCATAGAGCCTCCTTCAGCAAATTCACACATTGTTGACCAATTATGAGAGATTTGATGTGTAACATCCTCTATGGGTAATCTTAGTACATGCTTCCTGAAAGCGTCCCTCAAAACTGTAGAAGAATCATCCAACATCGATACGTCAACTTCAGAAGATTTATCCAACTTCAATCCGTCAACAAAGATGAATCCTTTCGGACAATAAAAACCATAAACAACATCTTTTGCTTCTACATCTGAAAGATATCTTCTCCTCTTGTTCCAATCAACACTGTATCGCATCACAGTGCACCCAGTTATCTTCCAGGAATCCTTAATCATTGACAAACAATCATTGACATCGTGTTTAAAATTCGCCAATGACCTCTTAATCACAACTGAATCATCCCGTATTAAGGAAGGTGGAATACCATGTTGAGATGCACTCTGTAAGAAGTCCCTAAAATGAGGGGCTTTACCAAAATCAATCGGTATATTTTGGCTTATGAAAGATTTCACAAGTAACTTGGTCGTAGTGTAGTCTTATTCAATCCCCTTGTCGATGTGGGTACTCAAAACTACATTGGTGGACGGAACTTGAAAGGCAGTTGCCATGGGAGAAGCAGGCACCTCATCAATATTAGCACCACTGATGCCATCATTATCCTCTTTCGGGGACAAGATTCGTCTTCTTTTCATAGAGTTTCTCATCGACGCTTCCTCTCGAATGGATGAAGAGACTACTTCACAGTGTCGAATATCAGTTCCTTCCCAAGACAAGTGATTTCGGAACCTGGAGGCTGACGTCCCTGAAAACAACAACTTACACTGTTTACACCTCCATCTATTTTCGGGTAAATATTCTTCTACATTACCCTTGCAAAATTGATCTGCAGGTCTACCCTCTAATAACTGTATGAATCAAACTGATATTATATATAATCGTCTACACAATCTGAGGCGTGAAGAGTACGGGCATGCTTGAAATTGCAAAGAAAGAAAAGTTCAAATAGTTATTAGTAGTTTGAGATGAAATATATGTGAAGTGCGTTTATGTGTGTGTGCACGCGCTCCAATCCACCACTAGTAACAAAGTGGTTCATAACTTGTATAACACGTGAAGTTAACAAGAAGTGGTACAACAAGAATGAACCACTTCTTTTATAACACGTTGTTCATGAAGCTAACAAGAAGTGGTTCATGAAATCAAGAAGTGGTTCATGACTATTTATTTCATGAACCACTACTATTTATTTTACGAATCACTACTATTTCACAACAACTTCTATTTACTTGATGAACCACTACTATTTATTTTACGAACCACTAAGTATTATTTAATTCACGAACCACTACTATTTACTGTATAACACATGGTTTTTGAAGTTAATAAGAAGTGGTTTATAAAGTTAACAAGAAGTGGTTCATGACTTGTATAACACGCGGTTTATTAAGTCAATAATAAGTGGTTCATGACTTGCATAACACGTGGTTCATGAAGTTAACAAGAAATGGTTCGTGAAGTTAACAAGAAGTGGTTTATGACTCATATATTCATTTAAATTTGCTTACATCTAGCTCATCTTGTGGTCCCTTTTTTGTCTTTTCCTTCACAGTTGTAGGTTGTAATGAGCTTCATACAGCGTGTCTATCACGTGAGACGATGGACTATATATAAAACCTCAGCTGCCTCCTCAGAATCGTTAGGGTTTTGAGGATTGATGTATTGCAACTTTAGCTGCCTCCGTTTTGGGAACTTTCTATTTCAATGAAAGTTGTGAGCCAGGCTCACTATTTTTGCCTTCTTTGCCCTCTGTTTGGTTGATGTTCTGCCTGCAGATTGTTGTTCTTACACTCATTTGAGTGTCCTCACATATTATTTTTCAATTTTTTCGTTTTTGAATTAAAGAGAATGATATATTCTTTTTTATTCCTTCTTTTGGATGAGTGAGTAGTTCTCTCTTTTTTAGAAGTTGGGGTGATTTTAACTATAGTTATGTGCCTGCATTGTTGGTGAATTGTTGAGAATAAGACTATCCACAATGGTTAAGACCATCCACAATGGTTGAGTGTGCACATTTGCATAAGATGTGTATTTTTGCACACCACTTTTTAGCATTTTACTACATTGGTTAAAGTGTGTATTTTTTGTACACATCTCTTTTAATAACCAAGTAATCTATATTTATCTTCACATTTTAATTGTGATTAATGTCTATTAAAAATTAAATATGTATTTTGTATTATAAATTTTTATTACGCACATTTTGATATAAAAAAATATAATTTTCACCCCAATTTGAAAAATCAAAATTTCAATATTGTTCCCAAAATTGGATGGTTATTTCTTAAAAAATGTATATCACTAATCTAAATTTTTTTTTGTTAGATTTAAACTTAAATATTTAAATGAATTTCTTAGTCATTAGATGTGACTTTTTAAATGAAATTTATTAGATTAATTTAATTTATATTAAATTAAATTTAGTTATAAAAAAATGATAAAAAGTCATTTATGAAATCATGCATTCTCTCTTCTCATTGGACAAAGCTTTTATCCACTTTCTCAAAAAGTGGAAAAGTTTTTGCACATAGGGGGATTTTGTGCTCAAATATACACACTTCATGCTCAAATGTACACATTTAAACACCCACAAAACAACCATTGGAGCTCATAATTTTGTAAAATATACACATTTACACAATTGCACACCACCATTGGAGTTAGTCTAAGACCCTGGCCTACTAGGTTAGATTGATCCTAGTGTGCTTAATACCTTGTACGATAGTCACAAGGCACTTCTATTTGACAATTTGAATTGAAATGAGATAATTGTTGATTGAAAGTATTTTAGGGTTTAAAGAGAAAGTGGAAATCCCTAATAAGAATATAGCTAGGGTTGAATTATTAATTAAATTTGCGAAAGTTGATTTGATTAATTGATAGATTTGACGACAGTTCAGTCTAAATTCATGGTAGTGACCGAGTTTGATGCGATTATGAGATAATCTGGGTGTGTTCGTAATCGTAAGTAGTTGTGAAGATCCTTGACTTCGGAATTTCTTTAAATTCGATTTGTGTTCTCTATAACCATTTATGATACTTAAAATCCTCTATTTTCACTGCATAGCCTGCGATTAATACGAATAGCACTACAATCTCACTGTGTTCGAACTTGTCTCCCTATACTCTAGCGGGTCTTGATTATAAATCAATTGACCTGAATCCGCCTTGCAAAAGGCTGGTTTAGTAGATGGCTGAGCTGCCAACAGGTGAGAAGATTGACGAGACGAGAGTGATAATTAAGGCTTACATGCTAGGAGTTTGGGACCTTTTGCTACTCGCCCCATGCTAGAGTACGTAAGAGACTTTAGTGGTGATCCAAATCACTAATCTCCTTATCATCTTGACTATCATCTTGATATATATAAAGAAGTTGAAATGACTAATCTCGACTATCATCTTGATATATAAAGAAACGATATACAGCTTGAGGCATGAAGAGTACGTACCTGCAGCTACGTTAAAGAATTTGAGATGAAGCCACACAGATATAGAATGATTGAATTCCGAACTATCTTGATCAATTAGTTAACCATGAAGATGGTGAGTGAACCTGCACTGCAGAGAATCAGAACACCCTCGATCTCTAGCTTTGAATCTCCATATCTGCATTGTCTCACTAATTAATTCAAACATATGATCGATGTAGCTTTTTAAGATCGATGGAGTCAACAAGATTAAATCGATTGCGTTGCAACTTGAAAGGAAACCAATAAAAGCATCCCAACGCTCTGACAATCAAGATTGATTGCGTTGCACCATGTTAGATACCTTCATGACTTCCTCCTTCATTTGACTTTAAAAAAAAAAAAAAAAAAGAGGACTGCTTAACACGTACGTTACCAAAAGTAAATGGCCGGGTATAAATTAATGGTAATTGAAGTTTGGTGGAAGGAGGGACCGAGAAAAAAGTTTGGTGGAAGAAGTAAATACGAGAGATCAATGGATGTATTTTCTGACACGTTTGCTAAGGAGATGAAAACTATATAAAATATTAACTTTTTAACTAAAATTTTAAAATAATATTAATAAGTATAATATTATTTTTAAAAAATAATAAAAAAGTTAATATTTTATATAGATTTTACTTTCTTAAAAAACATGTCAGAAAGTCAAACGACTTATATTTGTGAACGGAGGGAGTATATTAGAAGCGAAATGGAGATATTTCATGGGTAGGTGACGAATTTTGGCCAACTTAATGGAGTCTGAACTCTCGATCTCTCAGCACTGCCCTTCTGTGCGGGATAGATCGAAGCATCAACTCCAAGCATTGTGATGTTCTCGAGATTCATTATCGAGTTGGATTATTTTGGATTCGTATTTGTTAGAGATATAAATGAGACCAAAAGTATCCCACATCGAAAGTTGAACTGTTCAACTTTCGATGTGGGATACGGGATACTTTTGCCGAAAGTATCCCGTATTTTGGACTCCGTGAGGGCCGGTGCGGCGGTGAGGCGGTGAGGGTGACGGATTAGGCCATTAGGGTTTCTGTCGCTCGCGCTGAAGGCTGAACTGCTGAAGCCGTGAAGCGGAATGGGGTCTCCTGGGGATGACGGGTCTTCCAACAAATTGCTTAGTAATTGGGGGGTAATTTCGGCAATTCAAGTTTCTCCCGAGTTGTCGAGCTCGAGCCGAGCTCGATTCGAGCTCACTTAAAGGCTCGAACTCGGCTCATTTAGTATTCGAGCGATCCCGAGCCGAGTTTTTATCGAGTCGAGCCTGAGTCGATCCCGAGCTACTCGGCTCATGTATCAGCCCTAGTTGAACATAATATATGAGTCGGTGAGCTACTTATTCTATTATCAATTGATTTTAAAATGGAATCTCACTCAGCTTTTGTGCTCGGTTACTAGCGCATGTGCGCCCGTGCACACGACCACCAGTCATCGGTCGTGCACAAGCCTTAGTATTCTCCGGTTGGGTATTGAATTACCTTACCACCGATATATATCATCTTTAGCAAGTTGCTATACGTAACATCATTTCATTTCAAAATCACTTAATTAATTAGGAGTTAATGTATAATGAAAGTGTTAATTAATTAAATAACAACGGAAGATTGAGTTTCACCTTTAAAACACAAGTAAAAACGAAATCGATAAATGAAATTAAAACCAAACAACATAAGATTTGTTAAGGCAGTTCGGGCTAAAATCCTATTCTGTGGAATCTCAAGAGGGGAGATCTGGTCCTAGAGTCCACTATGTTGCAAATAAAGTTACATGTTAAGCAATGGAGGTAGAGCACAGGAACTAGCAACCCAGGAACCTCAAAAACCGAGAAAGATAGAGATGAGAAGTGAAGGTAGGAAGAAAAGCCCCCTGAAAGGAAGCCGAGGAACTTTGAAGAAGTTCCTCATAGAGATCTAGCCATCAACCCCTCTACCTCATAAGCTCACACAAGAGCAATCGCCGCCAGGGCTTTCTCTCTCTCTCTCTCTCTCTCACTCTCTGCTAGGGTTTTATGAAATGAGGCTCAAGACTATACAACAACATAATGAGATCTTATATAGCCCTCTCAATTAGGGTTATAAAAGCCAGCCGCCAACGGTCACAAGCAGATGGGCCTTAGTCACAACCGAACTGGATCAAAGCCCAAGCAATAGGCCATTCATCATTGCTCTTGATTTTGAGCCTTTGAGTGATGAAATAATACACTACACATTAGCTTTAATATGATAACACCTAATGGTCAAACGTTCCGGCTATATACACCGCAAATCTTGCACGTCCTTAAGGACGTGCATGGTAAAAAGGCTTGCACGTCCTTAAGGACGTGCAATATTGGACACAAGGCTTGCACGTCCTTAAGGACGTGCAATATTAACCTTGTGATTTGCGGTGTATATAGTGGCACCCATGGTCAAATGATCCAAACCTAGACACATATAAATATGTCTAAGCGTTCTTGCAACCATCAAGGTGCTTCGAAATATAACTTGCATATCTGTGTATATTATATTTCATCACTAAGTAAGATCCTACATTTAACTTATTATTCTAAGTGTTCATGCCACACACATTAGCTAGCTATTACTATGAACAAGTTTAAAATGCAACAAATTACCCTCTTAAACTTGTCATTCGAACTTCATCATTTGCCTTCAGAGGTTCTAGTGTCTCTCTCGTCCGTCCTCGATCCAGGTGTGTGTCAAGTGCTAAGGGGCCTCCCAAATGTGCAGGGTATCCCTGAAGTAAGCAAACTTATCATCTGTAACAATCTTGGTGCCAAAATCAGAAGGATTCAATTCACTCCTAATCTTGCACACATTAAGAAGTTTATGCTTGACTTTCTTCCCGGTGTAATGAAATCTGACATCTATATGCTTAGTTCTCTCATGATAAAGAGGATCTTTGCACAAATATATAGTACTTTTATTATCAAGAAACACATTGGGTAGATAAGTCTTTTTCTCAACTTCCTCCAGAATCCTCCTGAGCCAAATAGCTTTCATAGCTGCTTCAGTAGCAGCCATGTATTCAGCTTCAGTGGAAGACAATGCCACTACAGACTCATGTTGAGACTTCCAGAACACACAGTTACCGGCCCATTTGAAATAAAAAGATGTAGTAGATTTTCTATTATCTTTTTTTCCAGCATAAAAAGAGTCCACATACCCAACTAAATTATTTCTAGAGTTGTGTTCAGTATAAACTAGACATTTCTTTTCAGTGCCACATGGATATCTCAACAAATATTTCATAGTATTCCAGTGGGGTTCATCAGGATTAGACATGAATCTACTCAATACACTAATATCAAAGGCAATATCAGGCCTAGTGCAAAGCATAGCATACATGACAGATCCAACAACAACATCATAAGGCACTGTACTAATTTTCTGAATTTCAGCTTGGGATTTTGGGCATTGTTTCTTAGACAACTCTAAATGCCCTCCTAAAACCACAACATGCACTTTACTCTTTTCATGTCTCTATTGATTTTAATACCAAACATTTTCTGAGCTTGACCAAGGTCTTTCATATCAAAGTGCATTTTCAGATCCTTTTGACCCTAGAAATGAGAATGTTAGAATTAGAAATAATAAGTATATCATCAACATAAAGGAGCACATATAAGGGAGAATTATAACTAACACCTTTGAAATAAAGACAGGTATCAAACTCACTTATATTGAAACCAAGCTTAGACATACAAGAATCAAATTTCAAGTTCCACTGCCTAGGTGACTGTTTTAACCCATAAATGAACTTTCTGAGCAAGCACACATAATCAAATATCAGCTTATCTATAAACCCTTTTGGTTGAGACATATAGATAGTTTCATCAAGTTCACTATGCAAAAAGACAGTTTTAACATCCATTTGTTCAAGTTCCCAATCATACACAGCTAACCTGAGCAGACCTGGGCTAGCCCGCCCGGCCCGCCCAATCCGCTTGGGGAAAAAGGCGTGCTTGGGTAGAATAATCGGCCCAAGCGGGTTGACAAGCCCGGCTTGGTATGCCCATCGGGCTGGGCTTGGGCTGAATATGAGGCCCAAGCGGGCCGGTAGGCCCGGCCCAATATATATTAATATTATATGTATAATTAATATGTTTAATTATATATATAATGATTTTTTTATCATAAATACAAACTATATATATTTATACAGTATGTGTGTATAGACCTGAGCAGACCTGGGCTAACCCGCCCAACCCGCCCGGTGAAAAAGGCGGGCTTGGGTAGAACAATCGGCCCGCTTGGGCCAATAGGCCCGGTCCGGTAGGCCCACTGGGCTGGGCTTGGGTGAAGTATGAGGCCCAAGCGGGCCGGTAGGCCCGGCCTGGTATATATTAATGTTACAATATTATACCTATAATTATACATACATACATATATATATAATCATATTTTTTTTTCATAATGCAATCTATATATATGTTTATACAGTGTATATATAGTGTGTGTATTACACATGCAGTGTATATTTATATATATATTTTTTTGTAAAAACAGTGTATACATATATAAAATACAGTGTGTGCATAAGGTGTATGTTATATATATAAAAAATATAAAGAAAACCCATAAAATATATATAAAAAAAGTATAAATTTATATATGTTATGTCTTTAATTGACTTTACTTCTTGGATAGTAACTTATACGTAAAATTTAGTAACATATCCGGTTATGCTATCGAGTAGAGGTCCCTCGTTCCGAATCATTTCCTAACAAAAAACAAGCCCGCTAGGTCCAGTGGGCGGCCCGGCCCGCCCACAAGGGCGGGTTTGGACAATGGAGTAGGCCCAAAAACCGGGTCTGGCCCAAGCCCGGCCCGATACAATAAATGATCGAGGCCCGGCCCAAGCCCGCCCGGTCCGGCCCATGCTCAGGTCTAGATGTGTATACATTTTTTTAACTATATATATTTATATAGTGTGTGTGTGTGTGTATATAGTGTATGTATATTATATTTATATATATATTTTTTTTCAAAACAGTGTATATATACGTATATAAAATACGTTGTGTGTATATAGTGTGTATTATATATATAAATTATAGATTTATACGTGTTATGTCTTTAATTGTCTTTGATTCATGGATATTAGCTAAAAGGAAAATTTAGTAACATAACCGGTTATGCTATCGGGTACGGTTCCCCTATTCTGAATCATTTCCTAACAAAAAAAAAGCCCAGTAGGCTCGGTGGGCTGCCCGGCCCGCCAACACGAGCGGGTTTGGACAAGGTAGTAGGCCCAAAAATCGGGTTTGACTCAAGCCCGGCCCGATACAATGGGCCGCTAAAATGTCTGAGGTCCGACCCATGCTCAGGTCTATACACAGCAGACATGGCAAGTAATAATCTCAATGCTTTATACTTAACCACTGAGAGTAAATATTTCCTTGCCCTCTTTTTGTGTAAACCCATTACCACTAATCTAGCTTTATACCTAGGGGGTTCACTAGAATTGACACCTTCTTTTAGTTTATAGATCTATCTGCACTGAATGACTAGCTTTTTCAGGTTTCTTAACAAGAATCCAGGTACTATTAGCTGTCATAGATCCAATTTCTTCACACGTAGCTTTAACCCAGTGTCTAGACTCAGCACATTTGGCAGCAAGCTCATGAGTTTCAGGCACAAATGGATGCAACACAATATCAGCTAGAAGCAAGCAAACAATACTCAACAATATTATTCAGGAATTTTTTGTTTGGGATTCTCACCGTAGGCTCTCTATCCCGTGTTAATTGATAGTCAAAGTTATCATGTTGATGAATAGAAGAGACAATCACACCAGTATCACACATATCATCAGCAATAGACTCATGAGCAGAGGAAGAAGAGCTAGGGTTAGAATGTAACTCCCTTTGCTCCATAGATCCTCAAATAATGAAGGGATAAATGCATTTTAGTACATACATACCACCGTACTGCGAAAAAATTAGCTCCCCAAAGGCTTGTAAACCCCATCTCCCAATTTACTGAATTCTTGCATCATCCGGTAGTTCAATCTCAATATGAAGTTGGCGGTTCTTTCACAATGCAATATTTGCTTATTGACTTGATTACACATGCAACTTGCAGGTTGGCTCAGTATCTTAATGGCACACTTTTTTAACAAAGGAAATCCGTCGCCATGTTTGTTCCATAATTCAACTGTAATTAGCATCATTTCAAAATCATACTTTATTAACCATACAATTGAATTTGACATTGTACACTAATTAACTTACCAGGGTTAGTCCATTTGCGTTGAGAGGGTGAAAGGTTTGCAAATGGGTTATTGTATCTGTAAGCCTCAAATTCAATAAAAAGCTTTTCCTTTTCTTGTTCATCTTCTTCATCCATGAAGCAGAAATCAAGTGACTCGACTAATTCAACTGGATCAATGCTCCCTTCTGTTGCTCCCCGGTCATACATAGGGCTGAAATAGGCAGCAAGATCCTGGTAAGGAGTTAAGCCATCAAGATATTGCCAGATCATTTGATACTCGGAAACCTCCCGATCATAGTAAGGCTCGAGTGTGTGTTTGGCTTTATCTACTACGCCTTTCAAGTAGCCGAAAGTTGGACCTAAGGTGTCCACATGATCAATTATCCTCATAAGAGGGGTTAGACCCTCTAGTAGCTCTTTCCCATCAGACCAAAACGCATTGCTGTTAATGATTTCTCCAACTGCATAATCTGATAGCCAGCCTTTGATATCATCTTCGAGTTGCATGATTGATCTGAGGCGTGTAAAGGAGCTCCTGGGCGTAGCATCTGCATCTTGTTCAGACACTAACTTCCCCCAACCCTCGCACCGATATGACTCATCTGTGTTGAGCATGTACTGGTACACATTTTCTGATTGATTTATGATGCTATGAACCCACCCCGTTTCCCTACAAATTGTCATCCATAACCGTTGAACTTGTTGTTGGACACAAGGCCTGCCTTCACAAAGCTTAAACTCTTGAGCAAATTCACACCATGGATGACCGGAATGATAGATTTGATGTGTAACATCCTCTCGGGGCAAGTTTAGTGTATGGCTCTTGAAAGCATGCTGCTTGTCTTGGGAAAAATCCAACTCTCCTCCTTCAACGAAGATGAATCCTTTCGGGCAATAGAAACTGAAGACAACATTGTCTGTTTCTGAAGTCGAAGGCTTTCCTCTCCCCTCGTTTAGGTTGTAGGGAATCAAAGTGCAACCAGTCGTCTTCCAAGATTCCTTAACCGTTAACATATATTCATTGACCTCGTGTTCAAAATTCCACACCGACTTTCGAATGCCAACGGAATCATCCCGGAGCAAGCAGGATGGATAACCATGTTGAGCTACCCTCATTAACAAGGCCTTAAAATGAGGGTCTTTGACAATACCAACTGGAATGTTCCAATTCATCAATAGCCTCACAAGCACATCATTAGTGTCTTGTTCACTGCCCTTGTTAGTGTCGGTGCGCGAATCTCCATTGAAGGATGGAGCTTGAAAGGTATTGTTTGCGGAAGCAGCGCCGTCACTCGAGGATGAGTTTCGTCCCCTTTTCTTTGAGGCTCCCTTGGATGCTTTCTCTCGAACGTGGGAAGGCACTGCTTCACAGGAGCCAATATCATTTCCTTCACCGGATAAGTGATTTATGATCCTGGAGGCTGCCCCTGAAAACTCCTCGTTGCAATGTTTACATCTCCATTTACCCTCGGGTAATTTGTCGACATTATCCCAGCAAAATTGGTGTGGAGGTCGACCCATATGTAGCAGATCTAATCACCTAGTTAAATTACTGATAAATACAAGATCAAGTAAGCACATATCAGAACTATCCCAGTAATATAGATGGATTAAGGAGAGTAAGTACCTGAAGCCTGCAAAAATGGGAAAGCAAATAAATGAGAGGAGATTCAGAGTTTGAGATGAAATGATCTATCCCAGTAATTTTTATTCTAAGTTTGCTTGATCAATTGACATTAGATGATGTTAGGCTCGTCTCACTTTAAGCCTCTTATGTAATTCTTATGTTTTTGGTACTTAGGGATAAATGTGTATGTATGTATAATATGTACACAGGAACTGATGGAATTGGATTGGGCTCAAGCCCAATCTGATCTCAGTCCAGCCCATGAAGCTCTCCCTCTCTCGGCCCTTGAACTCGGACTTATGACCGTTGGAGGTTGCTCGACTTTATAAGGGTTCCAAAACCCTATGATAGCATGCATTTAGGTAGGCATAATAGGTTGCATTTAGCTTAGTTAAGATGCATTTCATGGATGGATTAAGCATGATTTGCATATTAGTTCTCTATGTTGTCGGAGTCGGAATCTACACGCTTTTATTGATTATTTCAGGTAATGGTAGATCCGAGGAGAAGACATGAGTTGATAACGCATTTGATGAGAATGTCTAGTTGATCGAAGAAGCTTACATGAAGATCTCAAGAGGTCCCGAGAAAAAGAAGCGAACCTAAACGAAGAACAAGTCTGCAGAAGTTGTCGCCAGACATGCTGAACTTGTTTTGCACTTTCTGGAGGCCTCGGTTGTCCGATCGACCATTATGACCATGCGTTGGAAAGCTCTTTCAGAGAGCTACAACTTTCATGTTGACGTCGAGAGCAAATTCGAGACGGAATTTTCGGGAAAACCCAATGCAGCGGCCGCCGCATAGTTTGCTGCGACCGCCGCACAGTTTGCTGCGCCCGCCGCACAGTTGCGGTATTCATGCTGCGCCCGCCGCATAGTTTGCTGCGCCCGCCGCATAGTTTGCTGCGCCCGCCGCATAGTTTGCTGCGCCCGCCGCAACTTTGCGGCGCCCGCCGCAGCTGCCGTCAGCGCGGATGCGCGTTGTTTTGACTATTAAAAAAACCCTAGATCTATTTGTTTATTTTGGGGCCGACTTTGATGTTTTAAAAGGCCAAGTTTTATGTTATTTTGAGAACTTCCATTCTATTCTTACGTTCTATCACACAATTGGAGAGAGAGCGATGTTCGCCATGAGCGACTAAACTCTCTTCGTTCTACTTGCAATTTGAAGCTTTATTTGGATTAAGTTGTGAGTTTCTAAATCTTGTTCCTTATTTCCTATATTGAATGCTTCAACTTCTTTGTGCTTGATTGTTTATTGATTTGTTCTATCTTGTCTGGCCAACTTGTTAGATCAATTCAATTGCTAGGCTTTTGTAGATTCCTGGTTGCGAACCTTAACCCAAGTAGCAAACATGTTCCTTTAGGGCTGGTTGAACTATTTGAATGAGTAGGAAGTTGAATGTGTTGTTAAATCCCTCTTTAGGGACTGCAAATACCTTGGCTAATCTCTGAACTTAAAGCTATCAATTGGGTTAAATCCTTCTTTAGGGACTGTTCGATTGATAAGGGTTGCTAGGACTGGTTGGACTAGTAACTATATTAGGTCGGGACAAGGGCATTCATAGGAAGACTAAAAGGACAAGAGGAAGTTACAATATCAATTCAACCAAATAAAGTGGATAGTTGTAGGTAGAGCGATCTTCTCTAAATTGTTTTGCATCAATTTTGTTTATAGTTTATTTTGTTTTTCTTTTCAATCTCAATCAACCAAAAACCCCCCTTTCTACTAATTGGTAAATACTCATTGCGGAGAAATACTTGATTCTCTGTGGGATCGACCTCGTACTTACTTGCTATACTAGTTTGTAGGTTTGAGTTTTATTTTGATACGGTTTAGGCGACTAAAAACCGTCCATCAAATTGGCGCCGTTGCCGGGGAATCAAGTTTATTTCTTTGTTTTGTGTATTTACTAATTTTTGTTTATATATCTAACTTTGTTGTGAACCTATCTTACGGTTCACAACACCCTTGCTACTAACTTTTTCAAGATGTTGAGATTAGCGCAGTTTGAAGGTGAGAACTTTCACCAATACTTCAGTAGATTGCATGAGTATGTTGACGACCTTGGTTCATGGGGTTATCAATTCAGCATCCGAGATATGATTTTGTGCATAATTGATGGGATGACTGTTGAGACACGAGCGCTTGCTGAGCACATGAGTAACGGAGGCCTGAAACGGTTAGGAGGATTGTCGGGGTTGTGGGATTTTTTCTGCTATATGGATTACCATGTTTCACAAGAAGTCTTGCTCGTTACGTCTTCTCCGCCGATGGAGGACTCTGTCACACACCCGGAGGATCCATTGGACACTCTTACTCAAGTGGTGCAGCAGTTAGAGGAGGGAATAATGAGTCGAATCGGAAAATTGGAGGAACAACTGAGCCGTTGTAAAAACTTGGAGGAACAGATCGATGATCCAACTCATTCAAGCGTTAAGTGCAAAAGGTGAGAAAGAAAGGAGCTTTGAAGAAGAAGAGGAATTGGTTGCAGACAACGATAGTGTCTTCGACGATGGAGAAGAGGGTCTAGTGCTTCATGACTTGGAATCTCATGAGTCGACGCATGAGGTTACATGTGATGTGTCTCATACTCCATCTGCAACATCCATTATGAGCTCGCCCATTGATGAACAAGGTCTAGAGCCATCAGCTGAGGCTCAAGAGGTAATAAAAGTAAACTTTTGCAATTTTGAAGGTAATGGTGATTATGTTGATCCTTTTGATTGCTATTTTGAAAAGCCATCAGCGGAACTGTGCTGGTGGTATCATATTCCTTCTGTAGAGAGTCATGCTAGACTCTTTGATAGATTGAAAGGGTTCTTGAGTTCCACATTTTATGCTTTCAATTTATTGTGCTATGATGTGCTTTGTAAGATGTGTGCACAGGAATATGATAGGCTACTGAGGGCCTTGACGATGTCTGATAGATAAGGTATTGAGATTGAGAATAAGTCAAGCCAATGACATTAAAGAAAGGCGCTTCTCGGGAGGCAACCCGAGGTAAGTTTTCTAATTTAGTTATTTCAATTCATAGTTAGCTAGTTTCTTTTCAATAAATTAGGTTTTCCATTAGGCATTAGATAGTTGTTTTTAGTTTTTGGATAGACTAACCTTTCAGGAAAGGCCACCGAAATCCTCAGATCCGACCTATAGAGACCCATCCACCACATTGTGAGTATTTCATTCATCTCTTCCTCTATATTTTTATTTTTTTTGTTGTCTTTTATGTTTCATTGAGGACAATGAAAGGTTTAAGTGTGGGGGAGGGATTGCATTGCATATAGATAGAATTTGCATATCATGTTTACTTATGTTATCATGTTTATTTATGTTTTTATATTTATTTTTACTCATATATCACATTTGGAAAAAAAAAATCCCAAAAATATCATTTCATTTAGGTGTTATTCAAATACCCATCTAGCTTAGTTTGTCCTCTAATTTAAATTTCAAGCATGTTCATAAAAATCTCATGGAGTTCTGGATGTTTTGGCCTTGTCTATATTTGATTTTTGTGGGACATGAGCTAGCGAATATAATTGAGCATGTATGATTGAGCTAAAGTATGATTGAAGTCCTAAAAACATGACCTTGTGAGAATGTTTAGCCTTATTTGAATTCTTTTGCTCAGTTGTGTGAATTACTCGCCTAGTGTTGCTACCCCTTGACATTGACTGCAGTATCTATTTTTAAAGACCGATGCACATGTTTGATTGCTTGCAGAGTTTATGGTTATATTTTGAGTCTTTTTGTTTAATTTTATGCATATTTAGTGAATAAGGTGGCAATGGTTGATGCACTGAGTAACCGGATCTATGCATGACACCCATGGGTATGATTCGCGCAAAAAGGTGTTGAAAACTATCCACTAGGAAAGAAAGCTTGATCATTGAGTAACCAGGTTCATTCATGACACCCATGTTTGCAACTTGCGTCAAAAGATGTTCACGTGGTTTTCATATTAATAGGTTGAGGTGTTGATAGACCGTGGCCATTCATGACACCCATGTTTGCGCTTCGCGTAAGGAAAGCACCAAAACAAGAAAAAGAAAAAAAAAAGAAAAAAAAAACCAAAGAAAAAGAAGAAAAAAAAGTGTCACATTTTATTTAGTTTTCTTTATTGTGTCCCGCAAGTAATGACATTTCGGTAGATATTTGGTGATATGGTGGTCAATGTCTATGAGCTTAGTGCATGATTGGTTTGAGTTGAGAGTTGTACTTAAAAGCCTAAACACATGAGTGAAACACATATTTCGGGTGAGGTTGGATGATGTCTACTTCTAAGCTTTGATCACTGGAATACATGCTATGACGTTTGTTTGCTTGGTTTATGTTTTCACCTGCTATAATGTTGCTTTTTGATGAGGTTGAAACTTGAAGGGATTTCCTGTGGGATGCGTTGATTCATGTTCATTCTATCATTGCTTGAAGACAAGCAAAGGTTAAGTGTGGGGGAGTTTGATAGCATGCATTTAGGTAGGCATAATAGGTTGCATTTCGCTTAGTTAAGATGCATTTCATGGATGGATTAAGCATGATTTGCATATTAGTTCTCTATGTTGTCGGAGTCGGAATCTACACGCTTTTATTGATTATTTCAGGTAATGGTAGATCCGAGGAGAAGACATGAGTTGATAACGCATTTGATGAGAATGTCTAGTTGATCGAAGAAGCTTACATGAAGATCTCAAGAGGTCCCGAGAAAAAGAAGCGAACCTAAACGAAGAACAAGTCTGCAGAAGTTGTCGCCAGACATGCTGAACTTGTTTTGCACTTTCTGGAGGCCTCGGTTGTCCGATCGACCATTATGACCATGCGTTGGAAAGCTCTTTCAGAGAGCTACAACTTTCATGTTGACGTCGAGAGCAAATTCGAGAGGGAATTTTCGGGAAAACCCAATGCAGAGGCCGCCGCATAGTTTGCTGCGACCGCCGCACAGTTTGCTGCGCCCGCCGCACAGTTTGCTGCGCCCGCCGCCAGGGGCGGTATTCATGCTGCGCCCGCCGCATAGTTTGCTGCGCCCGCCGCAACTTTGCGGCGCTCGCCGCAGCTGCCGTCAGCGCGGATGCGCGTTGTTTTGACTATTAAAAAAACCCTAGATCTATTTGTTTATTTTGGGGCCGACTTTGATGTTTTAAAAGGCCAAGTTTTATGTTATTTTGAGAACTTCCATTCTATTCTTACGTTCTATCACACAATTGGAGAGAGAGCGATGTTCGCCATGGGCGACTAAACTCTCTTCGTTCTACTTGCAATTTGAAGCTTTATTTGGATTAAGTTGTGAGTTTCTAAATCTTGTTCCTTATTTCCTATATTGAATGCTTCAACTTCTTTGTGCTTGATTGTTTATTGATTTGTTCTATCTTGTCTGGCTAACTTGTTAGATCAATTCAATTGCTAGGCTTTTGTAGATTCCTAGTTGCGAACCTTAACCCAAGTAGCAAACTTGTTCCTTTAGGGCTGGTTGAACTATTTGAATGAGTAGGAAGTTGAATGTGTTGTTAAATCCCTCTTTAGGGACTGCAAATACCTTGGCTAATCTCTGAACTTAAAGCTATCAATTGGGTTAAATCCTTCTTTAGGGACTGTTCGATTGATAAGGGTTGCTAGGACTGGTTGGACTAGTAACTATATTAGGTCGGGACAAGGGCATTCATAGGAAGACTAAAAGGACAAGAGGAAGTTACAATATCAATTCAACCAAATAAAGTGGATAGTTGTAGGTAGAGCGATCTTCTATAAATTGTTTTGCATCAATTTTGTTTATAGTTTATTTTGTTTTTCTTTTCAATCTCAATCAACCAAAAACCCCCCTTTCTACTAATTGGTAAATACACATTGCGGAGAAATACTTGATTCTCTGTGGGATCGACCTCGTACTTACTTGCTATACTAGTTTGTAGGTTTGAGTTTTATTTTGATACGGTTTAGGCGACTAAAAACCGTCCATCACCCTAATTGTTGGGCAAGAGAGAGAGAAAGCTGCGAGCAGCAACTGAGACCTCCCTTGTCTTCTGAGCTCCGTTAGGGTTTCCATCCCTTGTGCTCTTGAGCGTAGGAAGAGCTCCCTTCACGTCCAAAAACTGAGATCTTGAGAGCTTGTGCGACTTGAAGCTCCGATTGACCTCCGATTCTGTCCTTGGTGACTGGTTCCTAGTTGAGGCTATCGTTTTCTTCATTTCTTACTAATCTGATTGTAAACTTCGTTTGATCGATTAATACAAGCTCTGTCTCTAAGTTTTGTGTTCGAATCTCTCTCTACTTCATTCCGCATTTCAGATGATTTATTGTGAGATGCAACTAACTAGATCCGATCTGAGATTCGTATTTATCAAAAACAACATCGTTTTTCAACCACATCTTCATTTACTGTGGAGCCCATGTTCATCCCTATTTTCTTCTTCAATCAGTAGGCACCATCGAGATTTTTCAATTGGCCAAAATGTTAGTCACTCCCTAAAGAAATGATTGGCTTTTGACCACTTTTTTTTTTTGTAATAAAATATTTGAAAGCAGATAATTCAGAGGAATAGATACAGACATATTGAAGGAAGAAAATGTGCATGTACCTACCTGAAATTGGAAAGCAGATAATTCAGTGGAGCTTCAGAATTTGAGACAGTAGAGAGTCTCTCCAGACAGAGTGAAATAAAAGCAAGAACTATCCCCTTGAAGAAAAAGCAAGTCCTGAAGCCTCCCTTTAATTATCATATTTTCCATCAGGGTGAGGCAAATATTCCCTTGATACAATGAAGACAAATTACAAAGGAAGAAAATAAGGAATTAGAAAAATGATAAAGAAAGCCAACTAGAATTAAATATTTTGAAAAAGTTTTGATTCCTTTCCAGTACTTCATGCTTTCATCTCAAATTTCTTGAAAAAAAGGAAGAAAAAAGGAGTTGCATGAAGTGATGGACATTCAATTTCTGAAAAAAGCTACAGATTAATTTTGATTGGAAGTTGAAGTGCGGAATAGGCAGAAAAGAAGCACGTAAATACTCTATAATGGGGGGGTTGGATAGAGTATGTAAACTTTACGCAAACCGAAATTGTAAGACCTTACCACAAGCTATAAGACCTTATCTGAGAAGAAAGAATCGATTAGCAAAGATAACAAATAAGCTATAAGACCTTACCACAAGCTCTGTCTCTAAGTTTTGTGTTCGAATCTCTCTCTACTTCATTCCGCATTTCAATTTGGTATCAGAGCTAGGGTTAGGGTTTGCAAGTTTTTCGGATTCGTTGAAGCTTCTGGAGTTTCCATCTCCTTAGGCTCCGATTCCAAAAACACTTTGCGTCTGTTGAAGTTTTCGAGGATCTTCATCCTCGGCGACTCCAGATCTGCAAAGTCCTTAGAGTTTTCTTCGAAAATCACTCGATTCCATTGAAGTCTTCTGGAGCTTTGCTCTCCTCTTGCTCAGATCTGTAGATCTTGAGACTGTGTGAGGACTCTGGATCTAGGGTTTCAAGAAACTCAAAAGTCTCGAGTTTGTTTGCTTGGATCTGAGCCTTTGTGGCCTAGATCTGAAAAATCAGAGGCATAGTAAGAAGTTGTCAGAGATTCTCTTCTTCTGACAACTCCCCTTTTTCAGTTCCCTTTGGCTCCCTACTGTGACGATTGATAAATCTAAACTTGCAGCTTAGTTTCTGTTTGGTTTGGATTATCAGGGACACATTTGAGATTCAAATCCTTAACTGAGAAGTTGTAGGATTTGAGTGCTCACTCTTGTTTGATATCTGTTTAAGAGATTCAAACCCTTAGCCTTCAAGCTGTAGGGTTTGAGTGCTCACATTGCTTATATATCTACTGATTTATTCACTTGTTTTCTTAGGTACTTGATTTAATCTCATGGGTGATAACTCTTATCGTATCAAACCCTTTGATGGCACAACTGACTTTGCCATGTGGCAAGTTAAGATGAAAGCTATCCTGATAAAGGAGAAGTGCTGGAAAGCAGTTGCTAATCAGTTTCCTGCTGACATGTCCAAAGAGGCTCAACAAGAGCTTGATCTCATTGCACACGGTGAGATCATGATTCGTATATCTGATGAGGTAGCCAGACAGGTAGTAACTTGTGATACTTCTGTGTCTTTATGGAAAGCTTTGAAAGATCTTTATCAGGTTAAAACTCTGTCTAGTAGAATATATCTGTTGTGTCGTATCTTCAATTTTAAAATGGATGCTTCTGTGTCTTTGGATGATAATTTGGATAGATTTCTTAGGATGACACAAGAGCTTGAACGTTGTGATGATAAAATTGATGATACTCACCAAGCTGTTATTCTGCTCAATGCTTTGCCATCTCAGTTTGATACTTTTAAGGATGTTATACAGTTTAGTAATGAGACCTTGACTAAGAAAAGAATTGTTGAGGCTATTGCTCAAAAAAATGAGGTTATCAAAGTGTTCAAAGTGAAAGGTGAAAAATCTGAAAAACCCAATTCAAAACCTGATGTGCTTTTTACTAAGGGTGGCAACAAAAACAGAAAAAGAAACAAGAAAAAGGATAAAGAAAAAACTCCTGAACCTGGAAAGAAGCATTGTACCTATTGCAAGAAAAATAACCATGTTATTTCTGATTGTTATAAGAAAAGAGATGATGATCAAAACAAATTGCAAACTGGTACTTCTGCTGTGCTTGATTCTGGCTTGTTTTATTCTGATGAGTTGCTTATGGTTGCCTATGATGATTCTTCTGATGATTGGTTGCTTGATTTTGGATGTACTATGCATGTCACTCCTCATAAGCATTACTTTGATTATCTTGATGAATCTGTTAGTGGCATGGTCAGACTTGGTGATCATTCTGCACTTGCCATTAGAGGTATAGGCAACATTCCTTTTAAAATGCATGATGGGGTTGTTAGGGTCCTTCAACAGGTAAGGTGGGTACCTGATATGAAGAGAAACTTGTTGTCTGAATCTATGTTTGATGACCTTGACTATGATATTAACATTAAAAGAGGAATTAGAACTGTTTCTAGGAATGGTAAAATTCTCATCAAAAGTGTTAAGAAGCATGGTCTTTATCATATCATTGGAAATCCTGTTCTGCATGGTATGTCTTTGTCTGCTGAGTCTTCTGTTGCATCCATGAACATGAATGATACTCTGATTTGGCATGCTAGACTTGGTCATATAGGGAACAAAGGTTTACATTATCTGTTTAAACAAGGACTCTTTGAAGGCAAACCCTCTGATTTGAAAAACTGTGAAAGCTGTATCTTTGGTAAGCATGCAAAAGAATGTTTTAAAAAATCAGACTTTGTTGCTAAAAGACCTTTAGATTATGTGCATGCAGACCTATGGGGACCTTCCCAGGTTGATACTATTGGTGGGAGGAAGTACTTTCTCTCACTAATAGATCACCACTCCAGGAAGGTTTGGGTGCACTTACTAAAGGCCAAAAGTGACACTTTTGAGGTTTTCAAAGTTTGGAAAAACAAAACAGAGGGTCAAACTGCTTTCAAATTGAGATGCCTTAGAACAGATAATGGACTTGAGTTCTGTAACAAGTTATTTGATGATTTCTGCAATGATCATGGTATTATAAGGCATCTTACTGTTCCAGGCAACCCCCAACAGAATGGTACAGCAGAGAGAATGAACAGGACACTGCTTGAAAAAGCCAGGTGTATGCTCATTAGCTCAGGCATGAAGCCATCTCTGTGGGAGGAAGCTGTAACCACTGCTGCTTATTTGATCAACAGATCACCCTCAGCTGCCATTGGTTTTAAGACTCCATATGAGATGTGGTCTGGAATCAAGCCAAATATTTCACACTTAAGGCCTTTTGGATGCACTGCCTATGCTCATCAGAGCATAGGGAAGTTGCAACCAAGGTCTCTAAAGTGTGTTATGTTGGGGTATCCTGAGGGTGTGAAGGGTTATAAATTACTTGTGATTCAACCTGGAGGTTACAAGGTAATTGTCAGCAGAGATGTAAAATTCATTGAAACTGAGTTCCATTTTAAGACTGTGCATTCTTCTGTTGCTCATGAACTAACCCCTGCGGCTCAGTTTTATGTCCCCACCTCACAAGGTGGGGCTCCTGACAATGAATTTGACACTGGTATCCCACATGAGTCATCTGACTCTACATCCAGTAGCAGCAATAATCAGATTCCAAAGCCTCATGGCTCAAACTCAAGTACTGAAGATCATTTGCCTCACCAATCAGGTGGGGGGGTAAGCTCATCTACCTCTATCTCCTCAAATCAAAGCTCCTCTTCTTCTTCTACCCATTCTTCTTCTGATGATGATGAATTTGTTGATCCTCTTGCTGATATTGATGATACTTTGTCTGAAGCTTCTATTGAAACTGATCATGAGCATGAAAATTTTGATGAAGTTCCTGACTTGACCAATTATCAGTTAACAAGAGATAGATCACCTAGGGTTAGAATTCCAAACAGAAAGTATTTTGATAATGAGGTTGATTTAGCTTTTGTTGTTGCTGAGGTTGTTGATGCTTACACTCCTGATCTGTTTGAGCATGCTGTGAAATGTGTGAATTCTGATAAATGGTTGCTTGCTATGAAAGAGGAAATAAACTCCATGATAGCCAACAAAACCTGGATCCTTGTTCCTAAACCAAACAAGGCCAGGTTGATTGGCTGTAAATGGGTTTATAAGCTCAAAAATAGTGTGAATCCGGGTGGCCAACCTAGCTATAAGGCAAGGTTGGTAGCCAAGGGGTTCACACAGAAACCTGGGATTGACTACAATGATATTTTTGCTCCTGTTGTTAAGTATAAAACTCTGAGATTACTACTTGCTGTTGCTGCTGTTTATGATTATGAGATTGAACAAATGGATGTTAAAACTGCCTTCCTTCATGGTGATTTAGATGAACAAATCTATATGAGACAACCTAAAGGATTTGAGGACAAATCTAAACCTGATCATGTTTGCTTGCTTAAGAAATCTTTGTATGGTTTAAAACAGACCCCTAGGCATGGGAACAAGAAATTTGACAAATGCATGATAAAACTTGGCTTTAAAATCAGCAAATATGATCCATGTTTATACTTGCTTGGTGCTAAATCTGTGTCTCCCTTGTATGTCTTGCTTTATGTTGATGATATCCTCATTATATGCAAGTCTAAGGCAAAAATATCTGATGTTAAGGCTTCACTTAGGAAATCTTTTGACATGAAGGATCTGGGCCCTGCCCAGAAAATTCTTGGAATAAGGATTTCCAGAGATAGAGCAAAACATCAGATTTTTTTGTCACAAAAGGACTATTTGATGAAAGTCCTTGAAAGGTTCAATTTCTCAAAAGTCAAGCCTGCTCCTATACCCTTAGGAGGGCACCTTGATCTCACAAGATCTGAGGTGCCACTAAGGAAGGAGGAGGAAGACTATATGAGAAATGTACCCTATGATGCTGCTGTGGGATCTGTGATGTATGCATGCAATGATTTGTACTAGACCTGACCTTGCCTTTGCAGTGAGTGTACTCAGCAGGTATATGTCCAATCCTTCAGAGAAACACTGGACAGCCATGAAGTTTCTCTTGAGATATATTGCAGGAACACTGGACATCTGTCTGGTCTATGGTTTGCAAACTTCTCCCTCTGAGCTATTTGGTTATGTGGACTCTGACTATGCAGGTAACAAAGACAACAGGAAATCCACCACCTCCTTTATGTATACTTGGTGTGGCAATTGCATCTCTTGGAAGGCACAGCTGCAACCAATTGTTGCTCTTTCCTCGACAGAGGCAGAGTACATTGCTGCAACTGAAGCTTCCAAGGAAGCAATTTGGCTGCAAAATATACTTAAGGATAAAGGAAACCATGTAAGGCTGTGTTGCACATGGACAGTCAGAGTGCACTCTACCTGTGCAAGGATCATGGCTATCATGAGAGGACTAAGCACATTGACGTTAGATACCATTTCATTCGTGTTCTGGTAGCTAAAAGTCTTCTTCTTGTCAAAAAGATTGATGGAAAGATCAACCCTGCTGATTTTGGTACTAAGATCGTAACCACTGATAAGTTCATTTTTTGCAGGGAGTTCCTGCACTTGATCAATGTCAACTGATGCTGAGAAGAGTATATCTAGCCGATGATAGAAAAGGAATAAACCCAGTTCACACTTCAACAAGGCAGTTTTACGATATGTGTAAACATAGAATTAGGAGGGCAATTGTTAGGCTCGTCTCACTTTAAGCCTCTTATGTAATTCTTATGTTTTTGGTACTTAGGGATAAATGTGTATGTATGTATAATATGTGCACAGGAACTGATGGAATTGGATTGGGCTCAACCCCAATCTGATCTCAGTCCAGCCCATGAAGCTCTCCCTCTCTCGGCCCTTGAACTCGGACTTATGACCGTTGGAGGTTGCTCGACTTTATAAGGGTTCCAAAACCCTAATTGTTGGGCAAGAGAGAGAGAAAGCTGAGAGCAGCAACTGAGACCTCCCTTGTCTTCTGAGCTCCGTTAGGGTTTCCATCCCTTGTGCTCTTGAGCGTAGGAAGAGCTCCCTTCACGTCCAAAAACTGAGATCTTGAGAGCTTGTGCGACTTGAAGCTCCGATTGACCTCCGATTCTGTCCTTGGTGACTGGTTCCTAGTTGAGGCTATTGTTTTCTTCATTTCTTACTAATCTGATTGTAAACTTCGTTTGATCGATTAATACAAGCTCTGTCTCTAAGTTTTGTGTTCGAATCTCTCTCTACTTCATTCCGCATTTCAGATGATTTATTGTGAGATGCAACTAACTAGATCCGATCTGAGATTCGTATTTATCAAAAACAACATCGTTTTTCAACCACATCTTCATTTACTGTGGAGCCCATGTTCATCCCTATTTTCTTCTTCAATCAGTAGGCACCATCGAGATTTTTCAATTGGCCAAAATGTTAGTCACTCCCTAAAGAAATGATTGGCTTTTGACCACTTTTTTTTTTTTGTAATAAAATATTTGAAAGCAGATAATTCAGAGGAATAGATACAGACATATTGAAGGAAGAAAATGTGCATGTACCTACCTGAAATTGGAAAGCAGATAATTCAGTGGAGCTTCAGAATTTGAGACAGTAGAGAGTCTCTCCAGACAGAGTGAAATAAAAGCAAGAACTATCCCCTTGAAGAAAAAGCAAGTCCTGAAGCCTCCCTTTAATTATCATATTTTCCATCAGGGTGAGGCAAATATTCCCTTGATACAATGAAGACAAATTACAAAGGAAGAAAATAAGGAATTAGAAAAATGATAAAGAAAGCCAACTAGAATTAAATATTTTGAAAAAGTTTTGATTCCTTTCCAGTACTTCATGGTTTCATCTCAAATTTCTTGAAAAAAAGGAAGAAAAAAGGAGTTGCATGAAGTGATGGACATTCAATTTCTGAAAAAAGCTACAGATTAATTTTGATTGGAAGTTGAAGTGCGGAATAGGCAGAAAAGAAGCACGTAAATACTCTATAATGGGGGGGGGGGGGGTTGGATAGAGTATGTAAACTTTACGCAAACCGAAATTGTAAGACCTTACCACAAGCTATAAGACCTTATCTGAGAAGAAAGAATCGATTAGCAAAGATAACAAATAAGCGATAAACAAAAGTAAAAGCAAGCAGGAAGTAAAGCACACGATACTTGTTAACGAGGTTCGGCACAACCGCCTACGTCCCCGCCTAGGGTTATCCAACCCGTAGGATTCAACACACTTTATTTCACTTTGCCATATGAGATCTAGATACAACCTCTAGAAGACTTACCCACTTCTAGACTACCTTACTATCTAGCAACCCAAGCTCACTAATGAAACAAAGCACCTATGGATACCGAAGTACCCTATACGTTTGGGTAAGGAAACCTTTAGTATAACCTAGATGAATTGTACTATAAAGCGTAATGAAACCTCACACACACTCAAAGTAAATACAAACTCTTAGCAAGTTGGGTTAATCTGAACGGGTTTATTATTGGATCTGTTGAATCGTGTTGATTTTGGTTTGAGTCATTATCCGATGATTCAAGTTGGATTATTTCGGATTTTGGCCAGCTTATTATCGGATCAATTTTAAAATTACAATTTTAGTTTGTCTCAGGCATAGGTTAAGCATTCTCGATTGAGAAAGAAATTTCGAAAAGAAAATAGATGAACCTTGATTAAAAAAATACTTAAAAATTGGATAAATTAATCAATCTTTAGAAAATCCAATGTCCATTCTTTATAAGCATGAGTAGACAAACCGAAATTTAAATTAGTGTCATGTAACCAATAAAAATGATGAGAGAGGCTTTCTTTTTCATTACTCCCATATTTTTAAGAGTTTGGATCTTCTACACCCCACCATACACACCTTAATTATTTTGACTACTTTTATATAATAAAAAATTTTAAAAAATAATAATTATATTCTAAATGTCTAATTACATATATTTGTATACTTGTAACATGAAAATTTATATTTTAAAAATTACTAAAATTATGATACTAAAAAAAGAACTATTTCAATTATTAAAAAAATATATAATATAATTTTTCATGTTACAAGTATACAAATATATGTAATTAGACATTTAGAATATAATTATAATTTTTGAAATTTTTTTTTATTATATAAAAATATTCAAAATAATTAAAGGGGGTATAGTGGGGTGTATGGTGGGTTGTAGAAGATCCCAACTCTATTTTTAATGAGTTAAAAGAGACATAACCAATTAAGTACGTTTTTTTTTGGTCAGAACCAATTAAGTACGTTGAAGGAATCATAGATGGAAACTTTGGATAACTCTCTTCCGCTAAAACCGTGGTGTGTTTGACTTTGTATTGCTTTTGTTTCATTGCAAATTCGATCTGAAGCTCCTCTGAATTATTTGCTTTCAAATTTCAGGCAGGTACGCACAAGTTTCTTCCTTAATGTTTTGTGTCTATGGATCCATTTGACCATTTAATTTCAGTTGTTGCTCGATCTTGGTCTTTTCGTAAGTTGTAGTTGAAATAATTACAATTTCATGTTTGGGCAAATCCAGGATACATACAGATCGATAAAACTTATAATTTAGTTTGATTCAATTCAATCGGTTGTTGGTGATACTAAGATATATATTAAAATAAATTAGATATTGTTATTAGGATAATCAGGAGATAGAATTAGGATTTGATTCTATCTCAATCTCATGTAATCTCCTATGAGCAACTCACCATTGGCTTCACCACCCAAAAACCACAAAAACAATCTGTGGGCAACCCAATCAAGGCTTCGCCCACCCTCTAACCGCCTACGGGCAACCACCCTTGGCTTCGGCCACCACAAAAGCCGCCTACGAGCAACCCACCAATGGCTTCGGCCACCCTCTAACCGCCTATGGGCAACTCACCCTTGGCTTCGCCCACCACAAAAGCTGCCTACAAGCAACCCACCCTTGGCTTCGGCCACCACAAATGCCGCCTTTGAGCCACCCTATCGCCCACGGGCAATCTTGAAGTGCGGAATAGGCAGATAAAAGGCTAACAAATACTCTAGCAAGGGAGGAAGAAAGAGTATGCAAACTTTTCGCAAATGCTGAAAACTGTAAGACCTTACCAGCCAGAGGTAAGACCTTACCAGCCAGAGGTAAGACCTTATCTGTAAAACAGTAGCAAGTTAAGCACGAAAATGAATAGCAAACAAAGCAAGCCAAAACAATAAGGATAAAGCGCAGAAAGTAAAGCACACGATACTTGTTAACGAGGTTCGGCACAACCGCCTACGTCCCCGCCTAGGGTTATCCAACCCGTAGGATTCAACACACTTTATTTCACTTTGCCTTATGAGTCCTAGATACAACCTCTAGAAGACTTACACACTTCTAGACTTCCTTACTATCTAGCAACCCAAACTCTCTAGTGAAACAAAGCACTACGAGTACCGGAGTACCCTATACGTTTGGGTAAAGAACCCTTAGTATAACCTAGAATGAATTGTACGATAAAACTCAATGTAAACCTCACAAACTCTCAAAGAAATAAAACAATTAAGCAAAGAGAGATGTGAGATCGAATGCTTCGCATGAGACTTGATTGTCGTAGGATGTTGAGCGTTGTAGAGTTCTGTTCCGTTCTCTTCAATCTCCGTCTTCTACTTTAAATAGGCCAGCACGTCAAAAAGGAAAATTGAACGTTTGAACATTTTGCTCCAAAGTTGTTGAGACGTTGCACCAAATCCGACTGGAAGCCGACTAGGAGAGATCTTTGGCCTTTTGAAAAATATTCCAGAACCTTCACTTTTGGATTTGCTAGGAAGAGATTTAGTTGAAACGTGAGGCTAAAGACCTGTTCAAATAAAATCCCCCAAAATCTCAACAAATATATATTTGGTTAGTCATGATAGAATATAAACAATTAAACCAAATATATATATACTACGTAGATAGATATGAAAGATACTATTAGGATAGAATTGATAGAATTGATTAAACAATTCTAACAAGTCCGAAAACACCAATAAGCCCAATCAACATTAGGCCAAATTCCAATTCTTCCATATAGGTCCAATAATATATTGGGTCTTAGTAAAATAAGCCCATTGGAAATTAGGCCCAATTGATTTTAGAACTTGCACCATTAGGCCCAAAGAGATGGAAGACTTGGTAAGATAGGCCCATTATGAATAGGCCCAAATACACTAAATACTAATCAACCAATCTCAGGAGCTTACGTAACTCTTTGAGGTTACTGTCGGTAAGACCTTATCTCTTGTAGTAAGGTCTTGAAACTGTCTTGGTATTGGTAGTTTGTTTTAAAACGTTGAAAGCAACTTGGAGATTGGTTTAACCAAATCTCTTGAAGATCTCAACAAACCAACAACCTTTTGAAATTGAAGATTGCTTTACAAAATCCTCAAAGAGGCTTTTAGAAAGTCAATCTCAAATCTTCAATAACCACATCAAATCCTGCACAAAATCTCCAACAAATAATTAAATATAAATCCCAATAATCTAATTAAATGAATATATTCGCATATATAAATAAATACTAATTGATATTATTTGTCTTCCATCATATAAAAATATATCACAAATATATGCACATCATCAAGGTGGAATCAACAAATCTCTTTATAACTTCGGCTATACAAATTCGATTTCGGGCAAACAAATTTTGGCTTTAGCCAAATCAACCACCGTGCTCCGCTCCCTGGTCAACCTTTACACTTCCACTGATCGCCTCAACTCCAGGCAACACCACCACGGTAAAGCTTGCGGATCGGACTACCAGCAATGGCCTCGTCCGTCACCTCTCAACAACGCCATTGGTGCACTGTACGCACGTACCTTCACTGCTGCCGCTGCTCATTTTCCTCCAAAGGGTGGCCTACCACGAGTTGAAGTAGCCGCGCCGCTCAGGACCTTCTGTACCCCTGTGCAAAGAGGCTTCAACGTGGAATCGTTAATTAGTTCTTGCTACCTAGATTTACTTAGTTTCTTACGTAATAATTAGTTCCTAGTTAATAGGATAGTTAGTTCTCCTACTTTAAGCAATTCTTGCATTTTATCTTATATTTTATTTTTATTTTTAGTCTTTAGCAATCGTTATACTCTTGCTTCGACTACGAGGGTATATTAAGATATATATTAAAATAAAATAGATATTGTTATTAGGATAATCAGGAAATGCAGTTAGGATTTAATTATATCTCAATCTCATGTAATCTCCTATAAATAGTTATTAATGATAAAGATTAAAATGTGGTTTTCCACCCACTCATTTCTCTACAGGAGATGGGTAGACCAGCGGATGCATTTTGCAAGGGTAATGTGGAAGAATTAGAACCCAAGGGTAGATGGAGGTGTAAACATTGTAGGCTGGAGTTTTCAGGGTCATCCTCTAGGATCCGAAATCATTTGGCTGGTGAAGGAACTGATATTCGACACTGCGAAGCAGTGCCTTCGCTCATTCGACAAATAGCGTCGAAGATTGTCTCCGAGAAAAGAGGACTGAGCTCGTCCTTGGGAGAGGCTAATGAATTGCGAGAGAATAAGAACACATACATCCAACTGCACCCATCCACCACGGTGCTGCAGACGCCGCTGCCCCCAACACCCTTGATTGGATCGGAGATGCCTCCGGTCACTGACGCGTACAAAAGACTTGAAGAATTGGTCAGGCACCTGCAGCAACGGTTGCGGCTGCATCAAGAGAAGTTCATCTTTTTGGAAACCCCGTTGTCCTATGCCTATGAAGAGGCTGACCACCTGCTCAACGGTGTGAGATCATGGGATTGATTGTAATGTCCTCCTTGAGGGTTTCCATTCATTGATATAACATATATATAGGTTACAAGGTATTGGGCCTTAACGGGCTTTCAGCCCACTATACAATATGAGACCTATGTAATCTATCAAACCCCCGCAGTCGAAACGGGAGGGGTCCGTACAATGAGACTGGAACGAAAATCAATGAATAACTGTCTAGGTAAACCCTTGGTGAATATATCAGCGTACTGATAAGAGGACGGGACATGTAGAACGCGGACATGTCCAATGGCAACCTTGTCCCTGACGAAGTGAAGATCAAGCTCAATGTGCTTCGTGCGTTGATGTTGGACTGGGTTGCTAGCCAGGTAGACGGCGGAGACGTTGTCCGTGTAGACCAGAGTGGCCTTCTGTAAGGGGCATCGTAGCTCAAGCAGGAGATTGCGGAGCCAAGAGCACTCAGAGACAACGTTGGCAACACCCCTGTATTCGGCTTCAGCGCTGGAGCGAGACACGACGGACTGACGCTTGGCTGACCAAGACACAAGAGTGTCATTGAGGAAGACACAGTACCCAGACGTGGAGCGACGTGTGTCTGGACAACCACCCCAATCCGCATCAGTGTACGCCACAAGATCAAGCTTAGAGGAAGGAGTGATGGTGGTGCCGAGCTCGAGGGTGTCGCTGATGTACCGAATGATCCGCTTCAAAGCCTGAAAATGAGGTTCCCTAGGGGCATGCATGAACAAGCAGATCTGCTGGACGGCGTAACTGATATCAGGCCTGGTGAAAGTGAGATACTGAAGAGCACCAGCGAGGCTCCTGTACAGTGTTGGATCATCAACCAAAGGACCAGAATGAGCACTGAGCTTGTTGGATGTATCGACTGGGGTTGCGACGGGATTGCAGTTGACCATCTTAGCACGAGCAACAATCTCAGCAGCATACTTACTCTGTGAGAGAAACAGACCAGACGCATGCCGCTGAACGACAACTCCCAAGAAGTAAGACAGCGGACCCAGATCAGACATGGCGAATTCCGCACTCAACCTCGAGATGATGGACGTTCGAAGAGCATCAGAAGAGGCTGTGAGAATGATGTCGTCTACATAGAGCAGCAGGAAAGCCAAGTCCGAGCCTCTGCGATAGATAAACAGAGACGTATCCGATCGGCTGCCAGTGAAACCCAAGCGGAGCAAATGAGACGCAAACCGCTGGAACCATGCCCGTGGAGCCTGTTTCAGACCATACAGAGAGCGCTTAAGGAGACAGACATGTTGTGGGCGCTGAGCATCAGCAAACCCCGGAGGCTGAAACATGTAAACCGTCTCATTCAGATGACCATGCAGAAAGGCGTTCTTGACATCCAGCTGATGGATGCCCCAGTTGCGCGACAGAGCCAGACTCAGGACCACTCGGATAGTGGCAGGCTTGACCACAGGGCTGAAGGTCTCATCACAATCAATACCGGCCTGTTGAGATCTACCGTTAACCACCCGACGGGCCTTGTAGCGCTCCAATGTCCCATCAGAGCGGAACTTGTGACGGAAGAGCCACATACAGCGAATGACGTTCGCCTCAGGAGGGCAAGGCACAAGAACCCAAGTACCATTCTTCGTAAGGGCCCTGTATTCGTCGAGCATAGCCGCCTGCCAATTCGGGTCTAGGAGGGCTGTTTTGTGGGAGGTGGGAATGGGGGAGAGGGAGGTCGGGGTGGAGGCAGAGGGTGAAAGGGAGTCGGGAAAGATGGGGGCAGGAGAGGCGAAGGACGCGGGCATGGCGGCAGGTGACGCGGGCGCGCCAGGTTGGGGCGCGGGCGCGCCGGATTTGGGCGCGGGCGCGCCAGCATGGGACGTGGGCGCGTGTAAGGGGGCGTGGATGATGGTGGAGGGGTTGTGGGGTGTATAGCGGGGTGATGGTCGGTGGTCATGGAGACGATCTCTCGGGGTCTGAAGACACCGGAGACGCTGCGGGTGTGAGGTCTGGTGGTGGTGGGTGGCGGGGGAGGTGGGGTAGGGGGAGACGCAGGAGCACCGGGAGAGCTCTGGGGAAGAATGAAGTGAGGAAAAGGTGACTCAGACTCTGGTGACGACACAGGGGGTGTGGGAGACGCGAAGGGAAATCGCGACTCATCAAAGGTGACATGACGAGAGAGAATGATCCTGTGAGTCTTGATATCGAGGCAAATATAACCGCGATGATCAGACGGGTAGCCAAGAAAGACACAAGGGGTAGAGCGATGGTGAAGCTTGTGGGGGGCGGTGGATGCTTGATTGGGAAAGCACAAGCAACCAAATGTACGAAGGTGATCATATATGGGCAAAGCGGAATACAGTGCCTGAAACGGTGAGCGATGGTTGAGGGTGGTGGAAGGGAGAATGTTGAGGAGGTAGCATGTGGTGGCCAAGGCGTAAGGCCAATAAGGGAGGGGAATAGATGCGTGGAAGAGAAGAGTGCACATCATATTGGTGATGGTGCGGATGATTCGTTCGGCTTTGCCATTTTGTTGCGAGGTGTAGGGGCAGGATAAGCGATAGGAGATCCCATTGGTATTAAAGAAAGTGTGAAAATCTTTATTGTCAAATTCACGGCCATTGTCGCATTGGAAACACTTGACAGAGGTGTGAAACTGTGTTTTAATGTAAGCATGGAATTTGGCAAAGATAGGGAACACTTGAGATTTAAAGTGCAAAGGGAAAACCCATAAGAAGTGTGTAAAATCATCCAGAAACAAAAGGTAATACTTATGACCCTCCTTGCTAGGCACATGAGATGTCCAAATATCACTATGAATAATATCAAAAGGTGCGAAAGTAGCGGTTAAAGAACGTTGAAACGGAAGTCTGGCATGCTTGCCTAACTGACAAGACGAACATAAACTAGAGCGGTGCTCTTTATTACAACTGACAAGACTCTTAGAGCGAAGTAAATCTAAAACTGCAGGACTAGGATGACCAAGACGAGCATGCCAAAGACTGGATGATGATGCCGAGAGGGCGACTGGACTTGACGGGATGGATGGTGAAGGCGACGACACAGGATAGAGCTCCCCAGTGCTATTACATCTCAGGCGAGTAACCCCCGTAGTAAGATCCTTCACAGAGAAACCAAACGGATCAAACTCAAGAGAAACATCATTGTCAGTGGTAAACCGACGGACAGAGATAAGGTTTTTGACAAGTTTGGGGGCAATAAGGACATTGTTTAGGTGCAAAGGATTGGTAGGGGTTGGTAGTGTGGTGTGGCCAATGCCCGAAGTAGCAAGGCGACCACCGTTGCCAACGATAATAGAATGAGCAGGACCCTTAGAAGAAAGAGATGAGAGAGTACCTGAGGAGTTCGTCATATGAGAGGTAGCGCCAGTGTCCATGTACCAAGAGCCGTCAGGAGGTGTCAGCTGCATGGAAGAGAAGGCGTTGTGCACATCAGTCGGGCATGCCTGATCGGACGATGGACGGGGAGCAGGACCCAACAAGCCCTGCTGGCGGTTGGGATATGGGGCAGGTCCACGAAACGATGCACCGGGGTAGCCATAGGTCATCCAAGGAGGGTAGCCAGGGTTGGGGTACCAAGAGGGGTGGCGGTTGTCGGGCTGCTGCGGACGCCAGTTGCTGCGGCCGCCGCGTCCTCTGCCGCGGCCGCGGCCGCGCCCGCCGCTGCGACCGCCGCCTCTAGGTCCTTGCTGATCGTTGCTGCGGCCAGGCTGGAGGGCGAGTTGCTCGATGATGTCACTGGATGAGACCAACGCCGTCTTGTCTTTGGCGGCGTCGGTTGTCTGACGGTGAAGGCGAGTCTCCTCCAGGATCAGTTGAGACCAGGTCTTCTCGAAAGTAGGGAGAGGCTCCGTCTGCTGAATATGAGTAGCAGCAGCGTTGTATTCAGAAGGGAGACCAGAGAGAACCTGAAGAACAAGACGGGTGGCACTGGGTTTGGAGTCGACAGCTTCAAGTTGATCAGCCAGGGTCTTGATGTGCTGACAGTAGGCCGATATCGACGGAAAAGAGGAGAGCTTGCAACCTGAGAATTCGTGCTCGAGGTAGACAGCACGGGTGGACTTGTTGTCTTGAAAGATATCATGAAGTTTCTTCCAAGCTTTCAAGGCGTTGTCTTTGGGGTCAAGGATGGTGGTCAATAGATCTTTTGAGATGGTGTTAAAGATCCATTGAAGAACAATGGTGTCAAGTTGAGCGAAGAGATCGTCGTCTTCGCTTGTAGGGCGGTTAGCGGAGGAGTCAATGTGGTGGAGGACTTTATGAGCCTTGACATGGGTCGTGAAGAGGTGCGACCACATGGTGTAGGTACTGGACTCATGATTAAGAATGATGGGGATGCAATTTTTGATGTTGGAGATGGTTAGGGCGGAATGGAAAGGCGGCTTAATAGGGTCGGTAGGTAGTGGGTTAGCCATTGGGACGAGAATAGAGGGCTAAGGGCGGGAGCGGAAGGGCTAGCGAGCGAGCGAGCGAGAGAGGCGAGGGCTGACGCGGCCGCGCTGGGAGGGACGCGGGCGCGCTAGGGGTTGGCGCGGACGCGCTAGGGTTTGGCCGACGACAGGAGGGCGGCGACGAGGAGAGAGAAGGAGGGGGGGGCCGACGGTGGGAGGGCGGCGGCGATGAGAGAGAAGGAGGGGGCCGACGGTGGGAGGGCGGCGGCGAGGAGAAGAAGGAGGTGACGGCTAGGTTTAGAGAAAAAGAATTTAGGGTCTTTGGATCTTAGGCTGTGATACCATGTGAGATCATGAGATTGATTGTAATGTCCTCCTTGAGGGTTTCCATTCATTCATATAACATATATATAGGTTACAAGGTATTGGGCCTTAACGGGCTTTCAGCCCACTATACAATATGAGACCTATGTAATCTATCAAACGGAAGCTGCATGGATCACGCACCACACATACGCTATGTGCCAGTTAAGATGGGGGAGAGGAGGTCTAGAGGAGTCGGCTGGCCACGGTTGCAGGGTCCTTGGGCGGCTGAGATATCAGACGATCTCGACGTACCTGCTAGGATTTGGGAAGGAACGTTCAACCCGCCGTACGTAGCTGCCCGGGCCTACAGCAAGGATGTACTCCGTACGTCGAATTTCCTCATGTCACGTCAGGTGCCAGCGGGGATGATGGGGAATCCAAGTCAGACAGGGTCGAAGATTGACTCCAAGAAAAGAGGACGAAGATCGTACTTGTGGGAGGCTAATGATTTGGGAGACAGGAATTACAAGCCATCGGAGTACACCTTTTATGAAGGTACGTATTTGTACTGAATGTGTGCATATACCTTTGATTAGTATAAGCCCGTTTTAATTATAACATCTTGGGAAATTTGCTAAAATAACCCATTTCGGTTAAACCCTTGCACACATAACCCAATCCGGAAAAAATTTGCTAAAATGCGGATATCCGCTTACCAGGTGCAGCCGGTAGCCCGTTGCTAAGGAGAGAAAGGGAAGAGAGAAGGGGGATCGGAGGCGGGAGAGAAAGGAGGTAGAAGGAAGGGGATCGCGGCGCAGGCGGAGGTGGAAGCTCCAGGCTCCGGGCTCAGTGGGAGGGCTCGAGCGCAGTCCATAAGAAGGGAGAAGGAAGGGGGTCGGGGGCGGCAGCTAGGGTTCCAATCGGGGCCCTTCGATTCCGCCTGTGTCGAAGCTCGCCGTGAGGAGCCCCCCTTGATTCCGCCTGAGTGTGTCTCAAATCAGTGTGGCTGCCTCCGTGTACTGCTGGTTTGCGCTCGAGAATAGGGGCCGCCTGAGTGCGCTCGAGAATAGGGGCCGCCTCATCTTCGGAAGGTTCTGGACACTCCGCCGGAGAACTGGCAACCGTTGTTCAAGCTTTTGAGAGGGTCAAGAAGGTATCTTTTAACCAATTTGGTTTCATCAGTTTTGCATTCTGTATGGATTATCAATTATCTGCAAGTAATCTCCTCCTTGACATTGGCTAATTTCGCTCCTTATACTGAGTACATTTCACGAAAGGAAGAGTATTTTCTCCTGCTGAAGTGATTCCTCACAATTTTTATCTGTGAGTTTCATTTCATTGGCATTTGCATCAACATTTAAGTAGGAATGAAACTTTTTTCATCATTTTAGTTTTGACTGATACATCTCTTGCAATCTTGATTATAGAACCCAATGGTTGTGAATCATCTCGTCTGAAACACATACAAAGGTACAACCCTGCTACTTCATTTAAATGCAGTTAACTGCTAGTAATCTTTATAGTTTGAAACCTTAGGATAGTGCAAGTGAAATTGAAAACCTGGTCTATTTGATCCTTTAGAAATAGACGGAAAGAAGCCATGGAGATTCAACTGACAATGTTTTCTTAACAATGTCCTCAAACATATGCAGGAACATTGTATCATTTTCTAAATATGTGAATCATATTCATATGCTCCACATATCTGAGAGTAAGGGCTACTGTGATTGTTAGAACTTAGAACTTCGCAGCTTGTCCTGATGCGGATGCGGAACTTTCTCTGCCTCTAGTTGATTTATTTACTATGGCAATTGGATTATTTTTTTCAGGTTGCACCCTACGAAATCATTCGTGTGGATAAGGATGATGGTTCATTGTCGATTCTTGTTTTTCATGAAGATGTTTCAGAATCAAATCATGAACCTGTGGTTTTGGAGCAGGTGAAACAATCTTTACAACATAAAGGAAAGGTGATCCCTTCCTCCAATACTCAGTGATTTTGACAATGTGCTTGTTTTATCCATTTTCTTGAAATTTGGGGCTTTCTTCTAATGTTGTTCACTGAGACATATTTTTATAACTTGATTCCTGGCATATTGGAACTGACATATTTCTTCTTTGACATATTTCTTCTAATGTCTGTATGAACCACCTGTAAGTATTTCCAGCCTCAAATTTAGGTTTTCCATGTCTCTAATGCTGATATCTAAGTAAAAAAATATTATGCAGTTGGTGCACTACCATTCTGGTGGTTTGCGTCTGAATCCTAACTTGTACGGGTCCGGAAGGGTCTGTCTCAGCCTGCTGAACACCTGGACGGGGACTGGCTCTGAAATGTGGAATCCAATGAGCTCAACCATCCTTCAAGTTCTTCTCTCCCTGCAGGCCCTTGTGCTCAATGAGAAGCCGTATTTCAATGAGGCGGGATATGACAAACAGGTAGGCAGTTTGGAGGGAGAGAAGAACTCCTTCAGCTACAATGAAAATGCTTTTCTTGTCACCTGCAAATCAATGCTTTACCATCTGAGAAAGCCAGCAAAGGTAAGAGCCTAATTAGTTTCATCCTTCTTGCATACTTACACTATATACACAGTTTAGTGGGTTTTCATCACTTGTTGCAGCACTTTGAAGGACTAGTTGAGGAGCACTTTAGGAGAAGATCCGGGCACATTCTATCAGAGTGTAAAGATTACATGGAAGGTGCTCCAGTTGGTTCCTTTGAGAGCAAGAGGACCGGTGTTGAGCTTGAGAGGGGAAACTCGACAGGTTTCAAGATCATGCTGGCTAAACTCTTCCCTTTGCTTGTGGAAGCTTTCTCTAGCAAAGGAATCGACTGCAGCCCGTTTACTGAGCTTTGAAAATGAACCCGAATTCCAAATACGAATGAAGCAACGAAACTGGGGGAAATAGGATTGTATTTGTAATTTTCAGCTGTGTGAAGTGTTATCGATACTTTTGTGTGCCTTGGCTGGATGTACCATGTATGATATGTGCTTGATCAGGTCTGATTAAACAAATAAAGTCAGTACTTGGTTGGATGCCCTTGCAGTTTTCCCCATGTTAATACAAGACCAGGTCTGATTTCCTCTGCCTCTGTTCATCTTGTGCCATTGCCATATGAGTTTGATGAACCTCATTTTTCTATATTGTGCTGAGTTGTTGTTCTGTGACTACCAATAATCGGAACAAGAGCAGACCCCGTCTTTGAAATGGTGAAACCGGAACTTATCCCGGATAATGATCTCTCTATTGGCAACAACTGAAATGAATTTCATAGCCAAATGGCAATCCTCACACATTCTAAGATTCTTAGCAATCCGAATGGCAGAGCCTATCCCTTGTCTGGTTTTCAACAGGCCAAAGGCGACTGCGAGCTTCTCGCTGTGGTATCTAAGAGCGTACACCCTCTCTTCAGTATGAGTTGAGTTATTTTTTGTGCTGCTGTCACAGAATTTAGTGGGATAAGTGCTTGGATTAGCATGTTTCTTTGTTTGAGGGACTCGCAACGCAGAAGTGAGTTATTTGGTTTGTGTAAATTTGTCACCATAGCCCGGAAAAGAGGAAAAACCTAAAACATGTCCAGTAAACTATCGATTGGTGTCGTAGGAAACTATATGATGGACAGTTAATTTTTACTATTGGCATGGTCACCCTTTGCTGCACAATTAAGGCGACAAGCTTGAATAAAAAGACGTTATTAACATGACGGGTTATACTCTTTAACATGACAGATTATAACCTTTAACATGACAGGTAATGAGAATCGATCTTCTTATCCTTAATGAAAGATTAATATAGCACTCTAGGGCCAGAATCACACTTCTTTGATCTTCAACCATGCTTTAAACATAAGTCCCATGAATTCCATAACCAAATTGTGCAACAAGTACGTGGACTAGTACACCAAGCAACCAAGGGAGGTTCAACCTCTAAGATTCACCGACAAGCAACTCGTGACCTTAAATCTGCTGTATTTGACAAAACACTTCATCTTCCTTTTGAATTCATCATAAGATGGGTTTTTTAACATGACAGGTAATAGGTTTGACATGTCACCTACGTCACTTCACATGACAGTCAGAGTGAGCGGACTTACCCCAGAAATCATCAAAGGCTGATTTTGAAACCAAGTTAATCTGGCTTCAGTAATACTGTCATCAAGTAACTTATACGATATCAAGTCACAAGCACACACTAATGTTTTGTACACTAACATGACAGATTATACCCTTTAACATGACAGGTTATACCCTTTAACATGACAGATTAAAACCTTTAACATGACAGAAAATGCGAATCGATCCTCTTCTCCTTAATGAAATAAAATAACATGACATGTAATGCTATTAACATGACATATTATAACCTTTAACATGACAGGTTACACATTTAACATGACAGGTTATTTGTTGATCTACAATCTATAAGCTTATTCGGTAAAAGAGAGACATTGTCCGACTTCAAGTAGACAATGACTAGGGCATTGTTTGCCGTTCGAAAGGATACACAATTGTGAAATGTAAATGTAAATAACTATATAAGCCATCAATGGATCATAATCGGCACAATTGGGTGATTTTATTTTGATATTGACAGCAGTCTCTTAGTTTAGCTCTTCAATTGCAGACTTGGCATGCATCAAATTTGGCCTGAATCTTATTTTTACATCAGAATTCTGTTCGTGCTCTGTGGACAAATTTACTGGACACCAATCGATAGTTTACTGGACACCAATCGATAGTTTACTGGACATGTTTTAGATTTGTCCTCTCTTCCGAGCAATGGTGACAAATTTACACAAACCAAATGACATATAATGCGAATCACATGACAGGGATGCGAATCGATGCCCATATATTAACATGACGCGTATATCCTTATACATGACGGATGTCAATACAGACATGACAGTAAACCAAACCACACATGAATTTCACATGCCCATATATCCTCATAAAACCAAACGAATTTCACATGCCTATTCGTTTGTTGTTGATGATACAAAGTATAATACTAAAACTAAACAAGGAAACTGCCTTTAATCTTTAATATGGAAGCTACAAAATCTGCTTTCATCATCTGTATACTACTACATATAGCTACAGCTAGATATATTGTCCTCCCGCATCCATTTGAAATCCCTGTTGTTAACAGTTGAGCTAGAGTTGGTTAAGTTGACAAACATAAGTTTGTTGTGCAAGATATCTGATGAATCCGTCAACCTTGAAGCATAACAAACTCCCTACTCGGCTCCTTCTCAGGTCTGCTATGTGCATCAAGCGTTGATGCTACATGCTTCATGTACTCCATGCTAATTGCACTGACAAGAGCTTGATCTGAAAATAGTGTGTGATGCTTAATACGTACTAACCAAGAAGATGAAAGTGCAAAAAAATAACATGACATGTAATGCTATTAACATGACAGTTCATACCCTTTAACATGACAGGTAATGCGAATCGATCATTTTCTCCTTAATGAAAGAAAATAACATGACATGTAATGCTATTAACATGACAGTTTATACCCTTTAACATGACAGGTTATAACCTTTAACATGACAGGGGATATGTTTGACATGTCACCTTGACAGGCCTAAAGTCGTTATGCCTAATCAAAGTAAATTCCTAAGATGCAAACTATAACAAGTATAGCAGGTAAGTTAGGGTCGAACCCACAGGGAAACTGAATCAATTGTAATTGCAAGTATTACTACCAAAAGTAACCGATTTAGGGGGAGTTTTGTATGTGAGAAATAGTAACAGAACAAATTGCAATAAAGAGTTGTGAATGTATGATGGAAAATATCACACCAGGTAATTATCCGCACAACAACTGAGATGGTTCATCATCGCATTCTATGAATCTCAAGTTCTAATGTCCAGTAATTGTTCTCAATTCAGATCGTTAATAGCTTTTAGTCCTATCAGTCCTAAAAGCACTTACTACTAAATTACAAGGGAAGATCTTCACCCAATAATAAAGTAATAGCATTCAAACATGAATTATAATGAGATACAAGCGATTCCAACAATCGTTAGAATAGCCTGCAATCGAATCTCCCTCACAATATACCAATAGCAATCGCGTATGGCAATTGTGTTTGCTACAATGAATCTACAACCCAAACCTGGAATTGGAAATCCTAGCAATATGATTAGTATCGATAAACCTAGGTGATCAGTCCAGATAAACCAATAATAAACAATCAAGCAATAGGCGCAGGAGATCGAAACAATTAACAAAGGACTAACAAGAGTAGAATACTCACAACCAAATCAATTGAAGGCTTCAAAGAACCAAGTGCAACAAAGGAGAGTTAGTTCTCCATAGGGTTTGTGAGATGATGGAAAAGGGAAAATAGTTCTCTAGAAAATAACCTAATGAAACTCTACTGCCGTTTTCGGCCTAATATAACATAGTAAAGTCGGGTTTAACATCCCGAGAAAATATAATAATAAAATAATAAAACTAACTAAGATAGACGGAATCGGATAAGGATCCGACTCCAGGGCCGACGTGGCCGCGCCGAGTGCAGCGCGGGCGCGCTGTGCACTATTTCTTCTTCTGTCTTCATCAGCAGCGCAGGCACTCCTTCTTCAACGTGGTCGCGTCGGGGTAGCAGCGCGGGCGCGCCAGATTTCGATTTTGCTTCTTCTATCTGGTGTATCAGCGCGGCCGCTTCCTCCTAGCAGCGTGGGCGCGCCAGTAGCAGCGCGGGCGCGCCAAGTTCAGCGCGGCCGCGCCAGATAGCATTTCCCGAAAATTCCGTCTCGAATTAGCTCTCGACGTCAACATGAAAGTTGTAGCTCTCTGAAAGAGCTTTCCAACGCATGGTCATAATAGTCGATCGGACAACCGAGGCCTCCAGAAAGTGCAAAACAAGTTCAGCATGTCTGGCGACAATTTCTGCAGACTTGTTCTTCGTTTAGGTTCGCTTCTTCTTCTCAGGACCTCTTGAGATCTTCATGTAAGCTTCTTCGATCAACTAGACATTCTCATCAAATGCGTTATCAACTCATGTCTTCTCCTCGGATCTACCATTACCTGAAATAATCAATAAAAGCGTGTAGATTCCGACTCCGACAACATAGAGAACTAATATGCAAATCATGCTTAATCCATCCATGAAATGCATCTTAACTAAGCTAAATGCAACCTATTATGCCTACCTAAATGCATGCTATCACACCTACGTCACTTCACATGATAGTCAGAGTGAGTGGACTTACCCCAGAAATCATCCAAGACTGAATTTGAAACCAAGTTCAAAAAAACAAAAGTCTAGCAAAAGAAATTATGAATAATAAAAAAGGAATAGAACATGTCTCAAATTCAGGTGTCAAGTAAAAAAATTCATATGTCAAGTAAAATACATTATATGTCATGTAAATCCGATATGGGTGACATGTAAATTCAGTATGTGTTATGGGTTATTTTTGGTGCTCCTATCACATAATGTAGTGGCATAAGTGCTTGGATTAGCATGTTTCTTTGTTTGCTTTTTCGTAAACGGAACTCTTTGTAGACACGGGAATTGCTTTAACATGACGGTTATACCCTTTAACATGACCGATTATAACCTTTAACATGACAGATTATAACCTATTAACATGACAGGTAATGCTATTAACATGACAGGTTATACCCGTTAACATGACAGGTTATTTGCTGATCTGTAATCTATAAGCTTATTCGGTAAAAGAGACATTGTTCGATTTAAAGTAGGCAATGACTAAGATGGAAAACAAGTCTCATTCGGCAAAAGAGAAACTTTCTTACAATAATTCACCATTTTATACAAATTAAACTTGGAAGCAAGAAAAATTTAAATATAGTAAAATCAACCAATTACACAGTCAATAAACCTATTCAACTGAATCGTTTCAGTGGAAGGTCGTACATTATGTTACAAAAGAGATTTATAGCATCTCAAATCTCAATCATGCCTCTCTCATTAGAACATGTAGGACTTTTGTATGTCCCTTCTTAGTGATTTCTCCTGCACGATGAGATTCAATGGTGGAACATCATACACATCAGTGAAAAGCTCCAAGAGATGTGGTTTTTCGAGTTTCTCAACAGCTTGGATTGCATCTAAAACCTGCAACAATCAGGAAAAAACTTCCTAGCTTTTAAGAATCTGTCAAAAACAAAAAAACGAGAATAGTACTGAATTTTTCAGGAAAGTGAAAACACAGGATAAGCAATAGCTTGGGTATTGAATGATCTAAAAGAACATCAAGGAACTTGTAAATTATTGATCCTACCATGCACAGTTACTCGGTTATTTGGAGAGATCATGTCAGCACTGGTATAAACAACATTACCCACTCTACATTCACATTGGTATAACATTGAAAGATTGGCTGGGAGAGGCCACACGAACTGGCAAGGCCCAAACAAAATCTCTTTCTTGTGGTAGGTGGTGCTGGACCGATTACTAGAGCAGCATCCCAGTGATGTCCACTTTGTTGTCGAGCGTCTTCCCATTACAATTAAGCTGCAAAGGCCGATGAACGTTATGAATATGAAATGATCCGAGATCAGCAAGGAAGCAAAAGATTGTGCTTGGATGTGAGCCTTACCGTTTGGCATTGACCTCCACTCTGATGTCACCAATGCCAAAACCAGGAAGTTCCATGGAGATGATATACTGCCATTCGGATTCTGCAATGTTCGTTCTTGGGGACCATGGATCTCCTGCTAAACAAGACCCGTTGAGGATTACATTTGGAATTATATACATGTAACAGGCATTTTGGTACAGCTAGTTGTCAAACCCACTATATGTACAGTACTATATATGTGAGACTGTTATGACTCACATGAGTAATTGAAGAATATTTACAAGTTCCCACTTATATCTTTCTTCTTTGCTTAATCTGTCTCTCACTCTCTCCTTCTCTCCATGATGGAAGATCAAGGAGCTAAGATTATTTTTCCTTTTTCTTTTGTAGACATATTTATCTTTAGTTTGCCTTATTCCGATTGCAAACAGATAAACAGCGATCAATGCTAATCGTCAAGAGTTGCAAGTGAAAAACTATTTTGCAATTAGATTTCCATAATTAATGTGGCAAGCACATCCCAACATGGTCAGGTTACAACCGGAGATCATCACAGATTAAATTCCACAACAGATGATCAATTTAGGATTGAAACACTAATGCATGTATGAGTGAAATGTATTACCTGTTGTAAACAGATATCGGAAACTCGGGAGAACAAGCGACGGGAGCTAGGGTAGGATGGAGAAAGTGACCTAGCGATGGAGGTTGGAGAAGGAGGCCACATTGTGCTTCTCCGATGGGGTGAAGGAGAAGCAGGCGCTAGGATTCGGTAACCCTAAGCGCTCTGAGAGCTGACGGAAACGTCGATTGCCGGAAAAACGGACGAGTTATTGCTGCCGGTAGCGGTGGCGACGGGCGAAGAAATTGAACAGCGGCGTCAGAAATTGAAATTGAACAGCGGCGTGGGAATTGGGAACCCTCTGGTTCTCTCGCTCCCCTCATTTGCCGCATCCGCCTCCGTCTCTTTCTCTCTGATTCCGCCTTTCGATCCCTCAATCTCTCTCTCCGATTTTTCTGCCATCGATTGTCAGGAGAGAGGCAAAGGAAGGAGACCGGTTACTGAGGGTAAAAAATTACCGGCTGAGTGTGATTTTTTGAAGGGGGAAGGGTTAACCTTGCAAATTGAATCGGATATGGGGTTAGACGTGCAAACCAAACCGGGGCAAGGGTCATATAGTTTAAATCCCTCTAACATCTAACATCTTTAACCATGCTACTTATGTTCATGTTAAGTATCATAACTTGTTTTTTTTGTCATTTCTCTCTCATCCACCATATTTTAATATATTCACAACCATGATACTTGAAATGAGTATCCTAATTCACTTTTTACATCGAAATTGTTTTTTGCAATAATTTTTTTTGAAGTAAAAATCAAAGGGTGATTTTGGTACATAGACCTTTTTTTAATGTTTAATTAGGTACTAAGACCCCAAACTAATTTAATTAGTTTTGGTAGACCTCATCCAAATAGTGGTCAACGGTCAACTGGTTGGTCATTGACCGGTCAACGTTGACCAACTCATTTGGATTTTTTTTAACTACCGTTTTGATGCCATTTCTTTTATTATATTTTATTTTCACTTTTGATGTCACTTTTTTAATTAAATGGTTTGGTGACACTTTTTTAATGCCACTTTTTTAAAACCTTGATGACATTTTTTTGTTCATTGTGACGCCACGTTGATCATTGATGCCATTTTTTTTTACTGATGACACTTTTTTGTGTCAGTTTTTTTGATGATATTTTTTTATCGTGATGCCATATTCTTTCAAAGTAGTGTTTTCATGACATTTTTTTTTAATGTGAGGGAACTTTTTCAAAGTAGTGTTTTGATGCCATTTTTTCGAATAGAATTATTTGATTCCACTTTTTTAATCAAATTGTTTAATGCCATTTTTTTTATTATATTTTTATACAATTGATGACACAATGACATAAAATGTGATTCAACTTCATTGATGACATCTTTTATTAGAAACTTTTTATATTTTTCATACACCTTTGCTCGTTTGAGCTCGTCGATTGGGCTCGTTCAAGCTCGTTCGGCTCGATTTGCATCTGAAAACCTAATACAAATTGCAAGTTGTACAAATTTCAAGCTGTATAAATTTCCAATTGCAAGCTGTACAAATTTCCAATCAAGCAAAATTTGAAAGTTTTACAAATTTATAATCAACATATTTACAAAGTTCCAATTAAGCTATACAAATTTCAAGGAATTTGACATTTGGTGGGAGATAACGGAGACAGAGTTGGAGCTGAGATCGAGGAATTTGACATTTGGGGGGAGGTAATCAGAGGGGACGGGGTCGGAAAGGGAGTTGTCGGAGAAGGAGTTGTACTGGAGGAAGATTACACATAGGAGGGAGAGGGAGGAAGGGAGGGAGACGTTGAAGGAGTTGGAGCGGAGGGAGAGACGGCGGAGAAAGGGGAGGCCGGAGAAGGAGGGAGAGAGCGGACCGCAGAAATGGAAGCTTGGGAGGCGGAGCTCGGAAACGCGGCCGGAGGAGCAGGAAACACCGCACCAATCGCAGGGGGTAGCGGGTGAGTGTGGGTCCCAGGAGGAGAGGGCGGCGAGAGGGTCACGGAGTTTGAGCTTGAAGGAGACTACGAGAGTCGGGTCACGGGTGAAGGATAAAGGAGGATGGTGTCTAAACGCCTAATAAAAATTTAATAAGGTCTACGTCGCCTAAAAAAATAATTAAAGGGTCTAACCACCTAATTAAATGTACAAAAGGGTCTAAATCACCAAATTTCCTCAAAATCAAATGAGACCCACTATTAATTTTTGATTGGATAATATTATATGGTATTGTGTAAGAATGAGTATCCTACACATATACTTGATCGAGCTCACTTTTCTTTATGGGTTCTTTCAAAAATCTTCTTTTTTTCATACATTTGTTTTTTTTTAATCGTGATGGTACTTGGAGTACCACTATTAAAGATGCTCTTAGGGCTATGAATATGAAATGTATGATGTGAATAATGAATTGACGCTAGCAAATACTACCCCCGTTCAAAAATGTAAGTCTTTTTAGACATTTGCACACAAATTAAGGAAATCACAAATTTATTACATTTATACCCTCATTAATTATTTGCAACCCCATTAACCAGTAAAAATTGAGTAAAAAGTAAAAAAAATAACAATTCTCATATCCCAATACCTAGTGTTAGGATTAAGGTTGCATTCGATCAAAGGTCCGATTAGGTTCGAAGTGGTCATTTAGTCCAGTTTAAACACAAAAGGATCTAGAGTGATCATAAATAGAAAACCGAAAGCAATGAAGGAGCGAGGATACAAGATATGTTTACGAGGTTCGGGCTAATCCCTACGTCCCCGACTCTAGATATCATCTAATATGCTTTAAAGGCCAAAGGAGAAACCAATACAAAGATCCTAGGACGGCAACTACTAAACCGAATAAATGAATATATAGGAGGTAAAATACTTAGAAAGAACACTACAACAACCACAAGCTTAGGGAAGATAACTCCCTTAAATTGAGGCGTCTTTGACTCGGTAAGGCCTTGTCGGATCTGCCGCAACTCCGTTGAAGGTGGCACCAAGAGTTCACATTGATCAATTTCTCCATCAATGCCAGTGTTGGTTCTTCTCCTCTCTTCAGTGTAGCTATAGGATGGGTCAACCTTCGTACTCCTTGCGATCTCCTGGGCTCTCTTTCTCCGCTCGAGTTTGGCTCACATGGAGATTGTCAAGAGCCTCTCTCTATCTTTTCTCTCTCGGCTTTAACTCCCTCAATGGAGCCCGAAACCCTAGCCAGACTCTCCTGATTTCAGCCATGGGAGAGGAGCTCCCAGGCTCCTTTTTGGAGCGGCGTCCATAGTGCCTGATCTCATAGGTTAGGGTTTGGAGCTAAAAGGCTTATAAAGCCTATTTGGGAGCAACAACCGGAAATTGGAACGTTAGACAGAGCATGGGCCTAAAGGCCAAATTCATAATAAACTAAAGTAATAATTTCAACAATTTTCCCTCTTAAATCTAGTTTACAAGGAAAGAGATCAACCAGAAAAGCTTATAGCATATTGAACAACTCCGTCATTACAGTACCCGTGCTTCCAACATAAACATGGTTAAATAAATCAACCAAATATAGGAATTTAAAGGAATAAATCTAGCAGGAAATGAAGACACAGAGACGAGGGGATGGATCCCTCTAGTCTTTGAGTCAAGGCAAAGCAAGCAATGCCCTCTCAAGGGCAACACATAGCATAAACAAACAGTAAGCTAATCACTAAATTTTGCAAGTGTTGATTACCCAAAGGTGGGGCAAATCATCTCAATCGATCTCTTTTAGCTTGCCAAGGGCCCAAGAGATGGTTCAAGCATCTTTCAGCTCAACCAATGGTAGGACTAGCATCTCAATCTCTTATAGCTACCCCAATGTCATGGCTCAACCTAAACATGTAGGTCTAAATCAACTCAAAGAGACAAATAAGCATGTAACCACATAAGTCAACAAAGCATCAAGGATCATGCAAACAAAAGGTCTAAGAATTAAGAGCACTAGACATCAAGAAGAATCAGCCATGTCAACTTCCAAGTGTAAGCAGGTAAGACATGTAAGTCATGCTTCCAACTAATAAGTTTAAGCAAGTAAAACATGTACACCAAACATTCTAACTCGGACTAAATCAAGCTGATTTTGATACACAACAGCAAGGGAAAACATATAGCATGCAATGATCTTACAAAAACCATGAGTTTCTGTAGGAAATAACATGTTCAAAAGATTCATCTCAACATGCTTAATAAGGTTATCCATCACCTACATATCAAAGCAAACTCCACCAAAATTTATAGGCAATCAACTTCTACCTAAATCATGCAAGTTATCAACATATAAGCTCAGCCAGAATGAACATAAAAAGGCACATGCAAAACATCAATACACATGCACAAATTTCACCACAACTAGTAAGCAACTTTCTGAATGAACAAGCATGGAGATTTAGGTTAGAAATACTGACTCCCCCTTCAAATTTGGTGCATTTGCAAGTTGGTTAGCCCTTCTCTTTGTTCTTTTTCCTCTAGCAATGAAGAGAGTCCCATTTTTCAGCAAAGTGTGGGAGAAATTTATCTATGAACTTGAAATAGATTTATAACTCATAAAAGAGAAATTAATCTATAATCGAAAATAGAGTTGTAGAGTATCATGAATGCTACAGAACAAATAGAAGAATGCACTAAGGCAAACATCAAGACTCAAATCAGTAGTCGATCTCAAAGCAAGTATAAATCCTAAAGTCATGATTTCTATCAACTAAGCAAATATTTGATGCAAAACATAGATATCCAAAGATAATCAAGCATGAAAGAAATCATAGACGGGAAGGAAATATACATCACCAAGTAAATCCTAAATATCATGATTTCAAAACCTAAACCTAGTTCAGCTAAGAGCGTATAATCATAATTAATGATATCATGTCACTTTTACATAGAAATCAATGGATAAAGGATTCACAAATCATCATGAAACCAACAGATTTTTGCACTCAAGAGTAAGACAAACAACAAGATTTAACTTGCAAAAGTGCAAGCATTAAAATCATGGTTTATGCAGAGAAACAAGATCAAGCAAACGTTGATCTTTATCAAGTAAATCAAGCATAGTTATAATTCAAGCACACCAAAGGTGACTTAAGAATTTACAACATGCTCATAATTACTTATAAAGAGCAATTGTACTAGTTTTAGCAAAGGAATGAACACAATCTGTATCACCAAGGCTTAACTAGAGAACACAAAACTCATAGAGAGACATATGCAAGAAACCAAACAAACTAAAATAGGAGATAAAAAGTGCAAGAAAGACTACCTTTGGTCTTCTTTTAACAAATCTTTGATGAAGCAAGCATCTCCAAGGATACCATCGTCATGGTTTCCTAGTCCTCTTGACATTTGATGCTACTTCCATCTTGAAGGAATGCCACCTGGCGGATTTCTGATTTGAACACCATCCCACTTTCAATTCTTCTAAGATTTTGACATCTCCTTTTGAGATTTCCTAGCACAGGAAACAGAGAGTTAGTTCTCATGAAATAAGCCAAGTAAAGATCACAAGGTTTTTCCTATAAACTGGACCAGACAAACAACCATAGAAATTCCACACATTCAACACTTCATTTCATCTCAAGTTATGCAAAAGTGAGAGGGAAAAACATATCTGAATAGATGCCTATAAAACACATGTACCTACCATTGAAGAGCATGAAAACGTTTTGCATAAATACATCATGAATGAGTAACAGTGCAGCAGTGCCGAACAACTCAAAATGATAGGTAGTTTTGCAATGAATGAAACAGTTTTAAGGCAAGAAGGAATTTCATAACATATATCCATATATGTGACAAAACCCGAATCTAATATCTCAAGATAAATGGTCAGAAAAAACACATTATCAACAAGAGAACAAGGCAAGCAAGAGAAGCTATCTAAATCTATGTCACATGAGACAAAGAAATAGAGTTACAAGCAATTGCACACAAGCCTAAACGATGGATTTACAAGTTTGGTCACTTTAATTAACCATAGAATTAGCAAGAAAGCAAGCATCAATATTACCGTGATCCAGAGTAATAAACAACTTATGAATTCTAGCAAGAATTCTAATGGCAAAAAACTTTAAGAACCAATCTTAACCAAATGAATAGGCAAAAGTCTCAAGTCATGAAAATGTAAAAGCCACAATGGATAATAATGGAGAATGCATAGGATAAATGAGAGAAGAGAGGGCAAATAAAAATCAACACTTTGAAACTTCAAGGAAAACTTCATATATATTCCATATCAAGAGGAAGTCGACAAGCAAGTATAAGATACTTTAAGAAGCTGAATATTACATGATAATAACATAAATAAATCAGTAATCAAGTATCACATGCTAGAAAGACTCATAAGATAGTCAAGAACTTTAATACAGATTTCATATGAATGGAATAACATGAAAAATATGGTATACATCAGCAAAACTAAATTTCAAGCTTAAAAAATTGAACACATATTCAGTAAGCAACCATACATAGTCTCAAAGTTTCAATTTAGCGTAGATATGAGAGAGAAGAGCACATATGAGCATATAAACATCAACATAGAAACTTTAAGAGAATTAATAATTTCCACTCAAACAGAAAATGAGAGACATTTTGTTAATACTTATAATGGATGAAAATGAAAGATATACTCAAATATTTCAGCAAACAAGTATTAAGAGTCAATTCGATCAAAGGTCCAATTAGGTTCGAAGTGGTCATTTTAGTCCGGTTTAAACACAAAGGATCTAGAACGATCCTAAATAGAAAACCGAAAGCAATGAAGGAGCGAGGACACAAGATATGTTTACGAGGTTCGGGCTAATCCCTGTGTTCCCGTCTCTAGATGTCATCCAATATGCTCTAAAGGCCAAACGAGAAACCAATACAAACATCCTAAGAGGGAAACTACTAAACCGAATACATGAATAGGAGGTAAAACACTTAGAAAGAAGTCAAAGAACACAATAGCAGCGGCAAGCTTAGGGAAGAAAACTCCCTTAAACTGAGGCGTCTTCGACTCGGTAAAGCCTTGTTGGATCTGTCGCATGTCCGTTGATGGTGGCACCAAGAGTCCTCGTTGATCGATTTATCCATCAACACCATTGCTGGTTCTTCTTCTATCTCTTTGGTGTAGCTATAGGAAGGGTCAACCTTCGTACTCCTTGTGATCTCCTGCTCTCTCTTTCTCCGCTCGAGTCTGGCTCACATGGAGATTGCTCAAGAACCTCTCTCTATCTTTTCTCTCTCGGCTTTAGCTCCCTCAATGGAGCTTGAAACCCTAGACAGACTCTCCTGATTTTAGCCATGGGAAAGGAGCTCCCGGGCTCTCTTTTAGAGCGGTGTCCATAGTGCCTGAGCTTAGAGGTTAGGGTTTAGAGTTGAAAGGCTTATAAAGCCTATTTGGGAGCAACGGTCGGAAATTGGAACGTTGGACAAAGCATGGGCTTGGTCCTACAGGCCCAATTCCTACTGTTAGGGATTTAGTGGCAATAATAACAACGAGCACGCAACGGAAAGAACGGAATCACGAATAGAGAAAGTAAGGCAAGATAGAACACACAGATTTTTACATGGGAAACCCGAGTACCGAGAGGAAAACCCACGAGCGGCAAGAGCCAATAAATCCACTATCAAATAAGAAAGAGTACAATGAACCTTGTAGGAAATACAAGGGGTAATGGACAAAACTCTCTCTTTACAATATAGTGGAATAGAATGTGTTTGTATGATGAAGGCTTTGTGTGGAGACTTGGATATACTAATGTGGATGGAGCTTTAATGGTGTGGGATGATTCAAGGGGATGATCCACCAAGAGACTAAGCTTGAGTCTCTATTTATAGGGATAATGCTTGGGTAGGAAGGGATGGATAAGACTTGGGAAGATTCTAGAGATAGGTGGAATGATAAAGGCAATAGAATTCTCCAGAGAGTGGTGGATGGTTTCAGAAAGAATCCCATTTGTCACAAGTAAGTGAGAAGCTTCTAGAAGCTCTCAAATAATCAATCTTGATGATAATTACTCCTTGTCCCAAATATAAACAAGCCCAATCAAGATCAACCAATCCCGAATATGGATTTGAATGCAAACCCAACAAACTCCGCCTTGCATCAATATCCGAATGAGTTCTCTGCTGCATATATAAAGCCCGAAGGGCTTTCAGAATGGAGCGTTTAAGCAATCTTGGGGCGTAGAAACAAACAAAAATACTTTGTATAAAGTCACCAATAACGGTCGGCAAATACAAACGCCCATTAAGACGAATAACACGAGAAAGACCCCATCATAGAGAATGAGCATGATCCAAAACACCGATAGGTGTAGATGAACTTTGGCAATGCTGGTCTTTTCTGAATGGCAAAGATAGAATGCTCACAAATGTTGATTTTCAAAAAGCTAGCTGCTGAAAAGACCTCTCATTGAGAACAATGCATGTTCTTTTCACGAAAGTGGCCAAAACTCATATGCTACAATTATCATCATAACGAGAGGTAGAAGATTCTCAAGATCAACAATAGAAAAGAACCCATGGAGATGAGTATAAATAGAGGTACCTTCAACTAAACGAAGAGTATAGAGACGCTCATTCATGACAAAACTCTTCGTCATATAAAGTAATCCAAGGTCCAACCACAAGCCAACAACTTGTTCTTCAACTTCCATCCAAAGCTTGAGAAGGGCTTTCAACCGAAATCTCCAATAGTGATTCCCAAAACGATCTTAGGACGCTCTGATACCACTTGTTAGGGATTTAGTGGCAATAATAAAAACGAGCACGCAACGAAAAGAACGGAATCACGAATAGAGAAAGTAAGGCAAGATAGAACACACAGATTTTTACATGGGAAACCCGAGTACCGAGAGGAAAACCCACGAGCGGCAAGAGCCAACAAATGCACTATCAAATAAGAAAGAGTACAATCAACCTTGTAGGAAATACAAGGGGTAATGGACAAAACTCTCTCTTTACAATATAGTGGAATAGAATGTGTTTGTATGGTGAAGGCTTTGTGTGGAGAATTGGATATACTAATGTGAATGGAGCTTTAATGGTGTGGGATGATTCAAGGGAATGATCCACCAAGAGACTAAGCTTGAGTCTCTATTTATAGGGATAATGCTTGGGTAGGAAGGGATGGATAAGACTTGGGAAGATTCTAGGGATAGGTGGGATGATAAAGGCAATAGAATTCTCCAGAGAGTGGTGGATGGTTTCAGAAAGAACCACATTTGTCACAAGTAAGTGAGAAGCTTCTAGAAGCTCTCAAATAATCAATCTTGATGATAATTACTCCTTGTCCCAAATATAAACAAGCACAATCAAGATCAACCAATCCCGAATGAGGATTTGAATGCAAACCCAACAAACTCCGCCTTGCATCAATATCCGAATGAGTTCTCTGCTGCATATATAAAGCCCGAAGGGCTTTCAGAATGGAGCGTTTTAGCAATCTTGGGGCGTAGAAACAAACAAAAAGACTTTGTATAAAGTCACCAATAACGGTCGGCAAATACAAACACCCATTAAGACGAATAACACGAGAAAGACCCCATCATAGAGAATGAGCATGATCCAAAACACCGATAGGTGTAGATGAACTTTGGCAATGCTGGCATTTTCTGAATGCCAAAGATAGAATGCTCACAAATGTTGATCTTCAAAAAGCTAGCTGCTGAAAAGACCTCTCATTGAGAACAATGCATGTTCTTTTCACGAAAGTGGCCAAAACTCATATGCTACAATTATCATCATAACGAGAGGTAGAAGATTCTCAAGATCAACAATAGAAAAGAACTCATGGAGATGAGTATAAATAGAGGTACCTTCAACCAAACGAAGAGTATAGATACGCTCCTTCATGACAAAACTCTTCGTCATATAAAGTAATCCAAGGTCCAACCACAAACCAACAACTTGGTCTTCAACTTCCATCCAAAGCTTGAGAAGGGCTTTCAACCGAAATCTCCAATAGTGATTCCCAAAACGATCTTAGGACGCTCTGATACCACTTGTTAGGGATTTAGTGGCAATAATAACAACGAGCACGCAACGGAAAGAACAGAATCACGAATAGAGAAAGGCAAGATAGAACACACAGATTTTTACGTGGGAAACCCGAGTAACGGGAGGAAAACCCACGAGCGGCAAGAGCCAAAAAATCCACTATCAAAAAAGAAATAGTACAACGAACCTTGTAGGAAATACAAGGGGTAATGGACAAAACTCTCTCTTTACAATATAGTGGAATAGAATGTGTTTGTATGATGAAGGCTTTGTGTGGAGACTTGGATAGACTAATGTGGATGGAGCTTTAATGATGTGGGTTGATTCAAGGGAATGATCCACCAAGAGACTAAGCTTGAGTCTCTATTTATAGGGATAATGCTTGGGTAGGAAGGGATGGATAAGACTTGGGAAGATTCTAGAGATAGGTGGGATGATAAGACTTGGGAAGATTCTAGAGATAGGTGGGATGATAAGAGCAATAGAATTCTCTAGAGAGTGGTGAATGGTTTCGGAAAGAACCATATTCGTCCCAAACAAGTGAGAAGCTTCTAGAAGCTCTCAAATAATCCATCTTGATGATAATTATTCCTTGGCCCAAATATAAACAAGCCCAATTAAGATCAGCCAAGCCCGAATGAGGATTTGAATGCAAACCCAACACCTAGTAAACTAGAGTTACAATTTCAACAATTTGCCCTCTTAATCTAGTTTACAATGAAAGAGATAAATAAGAAAAGCCTATAACATATTGAAAAACTTCGTCATCACAGTACCTAAATGCGCTTCCTACATAAACATGGTTAGATAAATCAACCAAATATAGGAACTTAAAGAAATAAATCCAGTAGGATATATATATAAAGACACAAAGACGAGGGGATGGATCCCTCTAGTCTTCAAGTCAAGGCAAAGCAAGCAATGCCCTCTCAAGGGCAACACATAACATAAACAAACAGTAAGCTAATCACTAAATTTTGCAAGTGTTGATAACCCAAAGGTGGGCAAAGCATCTCAATCGATCTCTTTTAGCTTGCCAAGAGATGGTTCAAGCATCTTTCACCTTAATCAATGTTGGGACTAGCACCTAGAAAATTTAAAATAACTTATATTTTCAAATAAAAATCAAAGGCTAAAAGGTCTTGTATTTTTTAACCGATGAACGCATGGAGTCTTGAAAAGGTAGCTAATCAAGTATATGTATCATTTGTCCTAAATTAAACCATTTGAACTTTATTTGTTAATTTTGTAATTAGGAATAAGAGAGAAGAAGAACGGAAACATCCAACTGCACCCATCCGCGGTGCTGCAGACGCCGTTGCCCCAAACACCCTTGATTGGCTCGGAGATACCTCCAGTCACTCACACGTACGGACTGGACAAATTGCGCATGTTGCTGCAACAGCAGGGTCTGGGACGTCAGGAGCTGATCAGCTCACTCAGTGATGACATAGACTTCCACATTGATCCCTGCTTTGGGGAAAGCGCGTTCAACACAGCCAAGGCGGATGCCCGGGCATATGAAGAGGCTGTCCGCCTGCTCAGCGGAAGCCGCGTGCCAGCTGGGATGCGGGAGAGGAGGTACAGAGAAGTCGGCGGGCCACGACTGCGGGGAAAATGGGCGGCTGAGATATCAAACGACGTGGACGGCGCCCGGGCCTACGACGAGGCTGTACTCTTGCCCAGCGAAATCCGCGCTGAGCATGCTCCCCGGATGTCCGCTTCTTCTAATCCGATTTTCCTCACACCAGGTCAGGTGTCAGAAGGGATGGTAGGGAATCCAAGTGACCAGACAACTCTTTATCCACATGATATGAATGCGATGAGAGACTCCCAACTTGTGCAAAACACGACCGGAGTTTTGCCGCCACAACAAAGGCTTTACAGCCCTTCCCAGTCATCGCCTTCCTTGGAGGCTCCATTATTCTCGCCATCATCCTCAATGTCGCCATTATATCAACTTGATGAGGAATTGTATATCTCCTCAGAGGAGATATACAACCCCACGGCTTCCCTGTTTTACGGGGACCAGCCATAGACTTCCCAATCATCGCCTTCCTTGGAGGCTCCTTTTCCTTTTTCTTTTTCTTTTTGTTTTTAAGTTCTATGTAGCTTTCAGACTAAATTGTGGGCTGATTTTTTTAGTTTCTTTTTTCTAATTTATTTTCCACTAAACCTGTTTGAAGGCTAAATAGAATGTTAGTATATTTGAGGTTCCGTCCATGTGTGTTTTTTTTCCTAAGGTAAAGATTCGATATTCCAAACAACATCTCTGTCTGGTAAATCAAAAGCCCAGAACACCAGCTGGCGGATAGATCGTCATGATATATACAAGAGAAAACACTTATGCAAAGAAAAAGATCCGAGTATAACAAGCATGGCACGAAGTTTGGTTGTCCGAGGGGGAGCTGGGGATGAGGCAAAGATGAAGGTGAATGTCGAGAATATGGGAGGTTCTAGAAACCATATATCATTGCGCTTCTCGGCGCTAGGGAGATGAGAGCAGAAAATCATCATAGGAATAGATATCTTCTAGGGAAGTGTGGATTAGTGATGCTTCCTACGTCTATAGATTGAATGATTTTCAGAAACCACGAATACTTCCACTTCCACGACCACTTTCGTCCATGTGATTTATATTGGTTCCCCTGGAAAATTGCATAAAATTATAAATTAAATAGTTTCATTTTTTTCAAACAATAAATATGTCCTTTATCATAACAAATTTTAGGAGAAGGTACTTCATTTCGCTAGGAAAAGTTTCAAGTAGGGAACGTACCCAAGAGCATTCTAGTGGATGAGATCTCTTAGATATCTATTTGTTAAATATCAATGACCCCAATAGAGAGGTTAATTACGGTGTGCAAACAAAGATACTTCTCTCACACGTGATATAAATTTTGTTGTTATTTCCACTTATCGGGATGAGTATATATATTCGCGTTCAATGCGCACTTGAAAGGTTTGTAAATGGGTTGTTGTCTATGTAACCCTCCATTTCAGCATCAAGTTTTTCTTTTTGGACGAAGGCTAAAAAAAAACCCTTTTGTTTGCTCGCCAATCATAAACAGGGCTCAAATAGGCGCATATTGCAACTTGTTGCCAATCATTCAAGTCTAAAGCTAAGCAATAAAGAGATCGCCGGTTGATACTTTGAAGCCTCCCGTTCATAGTAAGGCTTGAGGGTTTGTATGACTTTATCTATTGCAACTTGTAAGTAGCTCATATTTTCAACGCCGGCCCTTTGCACTTGCCCAAGGCCTCAAATTTCTACATATGGGCTTCAATAAAAAAAAATAGGTCCAAGTGTAATATACTTCCATTTAAAAAAATTTATTTTCTCCTAAAAAACATGTTTCACCCTCTTCTTGGTGGAACTTGAAAGCAGAGAAAGAGCAACATCGCACGCCATATCACCTCTTTATCTTCTCCATTAATTTCTCCTTCATTGATTCTTGTAAGAAACCTTCCCTCATCTCCCTCTTTAAAATTTCTCGAAATAAGATTTAACTTATGGCTTGCCATCAGATCTATCAAGGCCTTCTTCCCTATAAATTGGTATTCTTCCTCTTCGTCTATTCATTTTAAGTTTCAGATCCAAAAATCGTCCACCTTTTCAACGCCTTTCAGTGTGTAGTCCGAAAAATGTTATGAAAATCGAAAAAAGTGTTCAAATTTGTCATAACTCCTTTCGGTGTGAAATCTGGAAATCCGAAATCGCATACAATCCATCTTATCTCCAGGGTCGCGCCAACGTTTTATGGGGGCCTATGCAAAAAAAGGAAATAAAAATAAAACCTTATTTATATGTACAAAAATATTTTATATAATTGTTTTAAAACCTTAAATACCCCCTTCGTACAAAAATACATCTCCTAATAATAAATTTGTAATTATTAAAAGAGATTAATAAAAAAAAATTGGATATTTTATATATGTTTAGCTCATAAAAAAATATGAAAAAAGTGAAAAGACATTTATTTTCGGTCAAAGTAGTATAATTCAATTAGTTTATGATAAAAGAAATAAAGAGGTCTAAAAAATGACATGATTATCAAAGTAGATTAAAAAAACGGGGGAGAGAAGCTATTTCCTGATATAAAAAAAAATTAAAAGGGTCTAAAAGAATAATAATCAAAGTAGATTAAAAAAAACGGTTCTGATATTTGCACGGCGAAGTTCTCGCCATCGGCACGGTGTCGGTGCCGGCTTCCCAAATCGGCAGAATATCATGCCGGACCCGGACTCCCAATTCGGCATAGGTTGAGGGAATCCTGCAGCTTTTGTCACATCAGTCAAATAGACTGGAAAAGCTGACGCAGGACCTGCATGCCGGTGCCGGACTCCGGATCCGGTTCGGTCACATTAGTCAAATCAGCTGAAAAAGCTGCAGATTCCCTGCATCTGCATTCGAACTTACCTCGGGCATTGGATGCCACACTGGGAGTCCGGCACCTGCATCCTGGATGCCACACTGGGAGTCCGGCACCGGCATCCGACGCTGCCGATCTGGGAGTCCGGCACCGGCACCGTGCATATGGCGAGATAACGCCGTGCAAATAACAAAAAGGAAAAAAAAAGGGATGGGGAAATATCAAACACGTGATAGTTGAAATAAGTGCTACACTCCTCTTACCATTTGGACATCAGTCACATTTGATACAGAGTTGAAACAAAAAAGTTATACTAGTATAGAGCATCTGCATCCATGGAACCCGATTCGGTTCCTTAACTCTCATTTTTATTTTTCTCTCTCCTTAAGAAACACAACTTAATTTTTAACTCACATCTCTACAACCCATTTTATTATAAACAATAATATAAAATTGAAAATAGCACCACCACTTACCCTAAACCTCTCTCTTTCTCTTTCCTCCCCTCTCACTCATGTTTCCCACCTTCTTTCTTTATTGGGTGTTTAAGGGTTTCTTAGTAATGAACCCATCAAACCATTCCTTACCAAAATACATTCCTCCTTTATTATTTTATTGATAAGTTTCTTATTTTCATCTTTAAAACACCCCAATGTGGGTGCTCAACAAATCTTAAAAGATATTGGGCCTAAAAAAATTTGGGAGCCCTATTCCACCGAACCATCTGAACACCCCACCTGGGCCTGTGTTATCTCCTCAAATCTAGTTCTACTAGGTACCTGATCTGTTGGGACATTTGTGAATCCCACATCGGGAGTGAGAGGATTCTGAACCTAACATATAAGTGGATGGGCTACTCAACCTACTCCCCCTTTCTGGTCGGGCTTTATATGTTGGGCTTCCGATGTGGGATTCACAATTGACGTTAGGTGGAGTAGTCCATCCATTTGTTAGGGAAAGTCTTGTTGGGCCCGATCAGAAAGCCCAACATATAAGTCAGACTGGGGAACCATCCCAAAACCAATTGACGTTAGGTGGAGTAGCCCATCCATTTATATGTTAGGTTCAGAATCCTCCCACTTCCGATGTGGGATTCACAAGTGTCCCAACAAATCCCCCTCTCACTTGCGAATCCATCACAAGTCTAGCCCGGTTGGAACTGAGACCTCCACGCAACGGGTTCGACTAACCCGTCATCGATACAGATGTGGAGTCCATCTCAATCATCGGTGTAACCGGCCCACCCGCCGAACCCGGCTCTGATACCAGTTTGTTAGGGAGAAGTGTTGTTGGGCCCGACCAGAAAACCCAACATTTAAGCCGAATCGGGGCACCATCCCAAAACCAATTGGCATTTAGATGTAGTAGCTCATCCACTTATATGTTAGGTTCAGAATCATCCCACTTCCGATGTGGGATTCATAAGTATCCCAACAAATCCCCCTTCTCACTTGCGAATCCATCACAAGTCTAGCCCAGTTGGAATCGAGACCTCCACGCAACGGGTTCGACTAACCCGTCATCGATACAAATGTGGAGTCCATCTCAATCATCGGTGCAACCGGCCCACCCACCGAACCCGGCCCGGTTGGAATAAAGACCTCCACGCAACAGGTTCGACTAACCCGTCATCGATACAGATGTGGAGTCCATCTCAATCTTCGGTGCAACTGGCCCACCCGCCGAACCCGGCTCTGATACCAGTTTGTTAGGAGAAGTCTTGTTGGGCCCGACCAGAAAGCCCAACATATAAGTCGGACCGGGGTACCATCCCAAAACCAATTGGCATTAGTTGGAGTAGCACATCCACTTATATGTTGGGTTCAGAATCATCCCACTTCCGATGTGGGATTCACAAGTGTCCCAACAAGTCCCCTCTCACTTGCGAATCCATCACAAGTCTAACCCGGTTGAAATTGAGACCTCCACGCAACGGGTTCGACTAACCCGTCATCGATACAGATGTGGAGTCCATCTCAATCTTCGGTGCAACCGGCCCACTCGCTGAACCCGGCTCCAATACCAGTTTGTTAGGGGGAGTCTTGTTGGGCCCGACCAGAAAGCCCAACATACAAGCCGAACTGGGGCACCATCCCAAAACCAATTGGCATTTAGGTGGAGTAACCCATCCACTTATATGTTAGGTTCAGAATCATCCCACTTCCGATGTGGGATTCACAATTATCCCAACATGATCTATTTTCAATTACTAATTTGAGTCGTATCTGGCCAATTTAATTGTTCTTGATGTGTAATATTTTGTAGAATTTAGAAATGGATAAAACCCTAATAGATTAGTGGTGGAAGATTTATACCTTTTATATAGGGATTACAATGTTTGGAGAATAAGTAATATAAAGATATTGATAATCTAAATCTATCAAAGATATATATTTCTAACCTAATATAACAAGATCAAAAATTATATCCTAATACAATCATATTTAATATATCATAAAATATATCTATCCTAATATATCTCTAACATACTTGGAAACCTCCCGTTCATAGTAAGGCTTGAGGTTATGTTTGGCTTTATCTATTGCAACTTGTATGTAGCCGACGTTTGGAACTAAGGTGTTCACTAGATCAATAATCCTTATTATAAGAGGTGTTACAACTTCTAGTAGATCTTTCCCGTCAGACCAAAACTCTTTGTTGATATCTGGAATAGCAAAGTCCACCAGTATAGTACTCTCTTGAACAATATCTAATAGAAGGCTTTTGATTTTGTCTTCAAGATGCATATGATTGATCCAAGGTGTGTAAACGACCTCGTTAGCAAATCATATTCATCTTTTTCAACCATTTCCTTCCTCCAATTCTCGTAGAAATAAGAGTTCAGTATGAACTCGTATAGTTTTTCTGATTTTTGTATTAAAGTACATATGTACCCACCCTATTTCCGTACAAATTTGCCTCCATAGTAGTTGAACTTCTTGTCGAACGCAACACATGCTAGAGGTTATGCCTCCAAAATCATCAGGATATTGTCCTGCAAATTCACACCTTGGATGACCGTGTTTTTGGAGATCTATTGTTATATCATCTATGGGCAAGCTTAGTACATGGTTCTTGAAGCCATGCTCAATACCATTGGATAAATCTAATTGTCTTCTTTCAACAAATATGAATCCCTTCGGGCAATAAAAACCATAAACAGCAGTGTTAGTGACTTAGTGTCTAAAGTGGAAGTCTTGCCTCTCACGTCGTCTAGGTTGTATCTAATCAAAGTGCAACCAGACTAACCAGTAGTCTTCCAAGACTCCTTATGCCACGGTGACCTTTGAAGCCCAAGTGCCCAACAAAAATCATCATGCTCAATATGATATATCCATTGACCTCATGCTCAATATGCCACGGTGACTTTTGAAGCCCAAGTGCCCAACAAAATCATCCTGAAATAAGCAAGATGGAACACCATTCTGAGCTACTCTCATTAACAAGGTCCTAAGATGCGTGTCTTTGGAAGCGTCACCCGGAACATTTCTACTCATCAAGAACCTCACAAGTGTAGAAGATCAAGGTTTGGTTGTTGAACTGATGTATTCTGCATCTGGTATTGACCAGTATTAATAGTGATTACATAAATTGAACTCCCGCTATTTACTCTAACAGCCTAACAAAGTGATAAGGATAAATCTATACAGTTGGCCTTGGACTTGCTCTTAGGAGGTCGTGCTTGCATCGTCAATGCCGTTGCCGGGACGGAGGCCAATGGTGATGGTTGCTTGAGTTGGAGCTCCTTTGTTAAGAGCTTCTCGTGTAGCTCTTCGTATTTGATAGTTGTCTCCCTTGCGTGGACTCCATCAATGACCGATTGAAAGGAGGAGTCTAGCCCTTTGAGAACACAATCAATTATGTCCTCTTCCTCTTGTGGTTTGCCAAGCGAGGCGAGGTGATCGGCGCACATCTTAACTTGCTGCATAAACTCCGAGATGGTTTGGGTTCCTTTTGTCATGGTTTTGAGTTTATCCTTGAGAAGGTTGATATGCCCCCTCGAAGGATTGGCATAGGTGTTTTCAAGGATTCTCCACGCTTCTTGAGTGGTTTTGGCTTGTGTCACAAGAGGAGCGACGCCAGCCGAAAGCGTGCCGACAAGAGCACCAAAGAGAAGCTGATCTTGGCGCATCCATGTGGAATACGCCGGGTTAGGGGTTTGGGTTTCATTGGTTGTGATGGTTTCTGGTGGTGCCGGATGGGTGCCGTCGGTGAACTTGAACAACCCATAACCGACGAGGATGGACTTGATCTGAGCTTTCCATGAAATATAGTTCATGGGGGTCAGCTTAATAGCATTGTTAAACTGAACAATGATGAACGGGCGGGTTGGTTCAACATCATTTGGGATGTGGTGATTGTTTGTGGCAGCCATGGAAGAGACAAGGATGGAAGGTAGGCTAAAAAAAACTGAAATTTTGGTGGAAAAAGATCAAGCTCGTGATACCATGTAGAAGATCAAGGTTTAGTTGTTGAACTGATGTATTCTGCATCTGGTATTGACCAGTATTAATAGTGATTACATAAATTGAACTCCCGCTATTTACTCTAACAGCCTAACAAAGTGATAAGGATAAATCTATACAAACTGTAATCCTATATACAAGGAACTAATGCAACTAATTACAAATTAATTTAATTGTTCCTTAACAACAAGCATGTCGGTAGGCAGATATCACTTCAGTGGTAAACAAGGGAGCAAGGTAAACTTTGGATTTTCACCCAAAGAAAGAGGCGGAGATAGAGAGACCGAACCCGGGACCTCCTTACCCCTCCCTTTGCTCCACATCACTAGGCCACCCCGACTGGGGCTCCAAGCGTATATTATGTTCTTCTGTTTTTCAAGTTCATACATATTTTCATCTTGAAAAAAAGCAGTGTATACTGATTTATTTCATTCCAGGATTATCATCTTTTGAAAAAGTAGTGTGAATGAAATCTACTAGCTACTAGCTAAACAACCGGCCTATTCCGTTCTTCTGCGCGTGCACACACAAACACTATACTAATCAATAATCTCAATTGATGGCATTTCCCCATTATGCCCTTCTTCTGCAAGCCTCAAGTATGAGTTGAGACGTTCCTCTATAAAACCATCCAAATCTTGAGTGCTTTGAACATCACGGTGAGAGAACCACGTGTTGTTAAGATGTGAAAGGATAAAGTGTCCACATCGAAAGTTAAGCATAACAAGCCCTAATATATGAGTCGGTGGGCTACTGCTTCTATTGCCAATTGGTTTTAGAATGGATCCCCACTCGGCTTGTGTGTTAGGCTACTAGTGCATGTGCGCCCGTGCACACGACCCCCAGTCATCGGTCTGAGTCTGACTTTGATACATGTGATAAATAGGTGGCAAAGGTGCATTCTTTGTCAAAAATATCTGCAAGTTAAACAATAGAGAGGCATTATTGTAATTTGTAAATATTGAATCTAAAAACCAAATTTAATTTACCGCTAAAATAATTAACATTCACTTACCGGGGTAAAATGGATGGATTCTGGTATGTGGCATATGACAATTTCAGGCAAAGAAGAAAAAGGATAAAATGGGTCAAGATATAGAGGAAGGTATGTGCAAGTTATAGTAGAACTCAAGACAACAAAGATAGCTCGAAAAGAGGTGGCAACTAATAACCCCATATTTGTAACTTCCAACCAAGTCTCCTGTGGAACAATTCCTAATCCATAGTAGCTTAGTGCATTTGAAATAGTGGCAATAGTCGCATCATCAAATAGGAAGGTAGGTTGATAAATATTCGGTTTAGAATTCAATTCCTCATGTAGTTTTCTTCTGACCTCAAGCCATTTGTCCTGCCCAAGCTCAAGTGTTTCGGCAATAGCGCGATATCCACAATTACCGTCAGCCATCACATTGGTAGACTTGGAGATAAATTCGTACATCCCCACTGGTATTTGACCGATGTGTGGACCATTTACCATTTCCTTGCATGTCAAAACTCAAAAGAGTTAACTTTCATTAGAATAACAAACTGAAATATATTAATCGTTGTACATTAATAATCTATACTAAAAACATTAATGAAAAGCTCGTATTTTTAAATATGAGATTATTACTAGACAACAATCTATATACATATACTAAAACCGATGCATTGAGGCCTGCGTGGCGGCGCGTGAGTGAATCTGCCTACGTGGCGGCGCGTCAGTGCGTCTCGCAAAGCTTTCTCCCGTCAAAAAGGAAATCTAATAAAAATAATTATTTTATTTTACCATTAACACATATAATTGGATAGATGGAATATCTTATAAAAGAGTAAATATTATATAAGGAAAAAACTATATCAATATAATTAAACGTAGTAGTAGTAGTAATAAAAATAATTAATAAAACTAATTTTTATAGTCATACTTACCAAAAATATTAATAGATAAATATTTAATATTTGATATGTGCTATTTTATTTATATTTATATTATTTTCGGTGGAAAGAATTATTTATATCAAAATCAATCATTTAATAATTGTTATTTTATATCTATCTATATTATTTTTTGAGGCCAAAATAAATAATTAAAATATTATATAGCCATATATGTAGTCACAATCCATCCGTATATAGATATTTTAATAAACTAATGTAATAAATAAATACTAAATATTTAATAAAAAATAATATTAAAATATTTTTAAAAATCAACTATTTAATTAAATTACATGAGATTTAATTAACCATAGATTAGAAAAAAAAACTTTTACGTAGTACCTTATAAATGTGAATTTTATTTATATTTTGAGAGAATCTAATTAAAAGATATTTAGATTATATATAACCTACCGAACTAATTTTATTTATATTATTTTTTAAAATAAAAAATGATTTATATTTAGATTAACGCATTCTCCGTACACGGGACGGGGCCTACACTAGTATACAATACAGGCAATCTAAAGGATATTGAATTCTTTATATTATCCATGTGAGACGTGTATCGTTACACATCTTCCACAAATCATCTTTTGACAAAGTAGTAAGAATGAGAATAATAATTGTTCTAACAAATTATGTGAAAGAAATCTACTAGCTAGAAACAAACATCACACATGGAAAATTGAGTCTCGATCAGAATATTTGATTTTTGATTTTTGATAAAAATTTTAAAATGATAAAAATCTCTATAAAATATCAATTATTTTATTAATTTTAAAAATAATGTCAATACGTAATTAATACTATTATCTATTAAATTATTTTTAAAAATATTTAAAAACTTCATATTTAATACTCAGTTTTTAGGTCATTTAAAAATGTGTCCATCCAACATCAAATATTTTAATATGGAAGTTCCTCTATAAAATCAGCAAAACCTTCCATGCTTTCTACCTCATCATGTGGATCTTCTGCGCCCTCCAATGTGCAGTATGACTTAAGACGTTCATCTATAAAATCAACAAAATCTTCAGTGCTTTCATCACAGTGAGAGTCCCACATATGATAAACAGGGGGCAAAGGTGCATTCTTCATCAAAGAAAGCTGCAAAACAATGGAAAGGCATTGTAAATATCAACTCTAAACCAAAATTGAAGTTACACCTAAAATAATTAACAATCATGTACTTACTGAGGTAAAGTGTGAGCATTCTGGTATGTGACATATCACGATTTCAGGTACATACACAAATGAATACTCTTCTTGGTCAAGATATAGAGGAAGGTACGTGTGACTTATAGCAGGACCCAAGACAACAAAGATAGCTTGAAAAGTGGTGGCAACTAACAACCCCATATTTGTACTCTCATTTGTAATATCCAGTCGATTCTCGGGTGGAGCATTTCCTGATCCATTGTAGTTTAGTGCCTTTGAAATACTGGCAATAGTCTCATCAAGTACGAAGACCCTTCTATACAACCAATTTTGCCGTTGAGAATTTAATTCACTATGTAATTTTTGTCTGACCTCATGCCACTTGTCCTGCCCAAGTCCAAGTGATTCTGCAATAGCGCGATATCCACAATTACCGTCGGCGATCACATCAGTCGACTTGGAGATAAATTCATTCATCCACACTGGTATATGTCCGATGTGTGGACCATCTACCATTTTCTTGGGAGAGATCTGATTGGGTATGCTTGCAGGCACATCATCCTTGCATGTCAAAAGATTTAACTTTCGTTAGTATAACGCTCGTCAAAAAAGTAATATGTCACTCTATCATCAAATTACTGAAATATATATATTAACAATACTTAAATAAAATCCAACACCTTCAATAGGAAGTCCCGCACTTCAAACTGCATTTCCAAAGGCATGTAAATCTCACCACCCAATGTAGTGAATTGTTGCATCATGTGGTAGTTCAATCTCAAAATGAAGTTGTCTTCTCCTTGAAATTGCTTTATGTGCTTCTTTACTTGATTACACATGCAACTTCCCGGTTGGCTCAGGATCTTAATGGCCACCTTCCTTAACAAGGGAAATTCACCGCCATATTTGTTCCACAATTTAACCATACCTAATATCATTTAAAAATCACTTAATCGGGATCGTACAATGAAAGTGTAACTAATTAAATGAATAAATTAATTAAATTAGAGTATATCTAGTAGCTCCTGAACTCTAAACATTATTTATCTTCAATAAATTTAGGTGTTACCTCCACTTACCGACAGAAAAAGGGCGTTCCCATTCTGTAAGATTTGCAAATGGGTTTTTGTCTCTGTAAACCTTCATTTCGCCAACAACTTTATCTTTTTCTTCTTCAAAACCTTCTGTACAGATTAAGTAGTAAAATTCTTCAAAAAAATCTTCAAAATCTTCTTCAAAATCTTCTACTTTTTTATCTTCTTTTGCTCGCCAATCATAAAAAAGGCTCAAATAGGGGTGCATTGCAAGTTGCTTCTCATCTTCCAACTCTAAAGCTAAAAAATAAACATTGCGCCAAATCAGCTGATACCTAGAAGCCTCCCGTTCATAGTAAGGCTTGAGCCTACGTTTGACTTTATCTATTGCAACTTGTAAGTAGCTCATATTTGGAATTAAGTTGTCCACGACATCAATAATGTTCATAAGAGGGGTTAGAACTTCTATTAGCTCTTTCCCGTCATACCAAAACTCATTGTTGTCAATAATTTCTTCAACACCAAGTTCCACAAGAGATATTCTATCATTCGATGTCCATACTTTGATTCCATCTTCGAGCTGCATAATTGATCTAAGGCGTGTAAACGAGCTCATGGGGGTAGCATCTACATCTCTTTCAACCATTAACTTCCTCCATCCCTTGCACTGATGCAAATCAGCTGAGTGGAGCATGTAGCGGTACAAATTTTCAGATTTTTGGATTAAGTTATGAACCCACCCTATTTCCCTACAAATTTTCATCCATACCGCTTCAACTTTTTGTCGAACACAAGGTATCTCGACGCTGCCATAATAAGTATTTGCTTGTTGGGAATATTCACACGCTGGATGACCGGAATGTGTGATTCTATGTGTAACATCCTTCATCGGCAAGTTGAGTACATGGTTGTTGAAAGCATTCTCAAAACCTTGGGAAAAATCCAATTGTCGTCCTTCAACAAAGATGAATCCTTTCGAGCAATAAAAACCATAAACAATATCACCAATTCCTACATCTGAAGGACTTCCTCTGTACTCGTTCAGGTCGTAGGTAATCAAAGTGCAACCAGTTGTCTTCCAAGACTCCGTAACCATCGACATATATTCATTGACCTTGTATTCCCAATTCGATACTGACTTCTGAATCCTAATGGAATTATCCCGTTGTAAGCACAATGGCACACCATGTTGAGCAACTCTCGTTAATAAGTTCCTAAAATGCGGGTTTTTAAAAACATTAACCGGTAAATTTTGACTCATCAAAAACTTCACAAGGACATCGGTAGTGTACTCTTCTTCACTACCTTTGTTGCTGTGGGTGCTTAAATCTCCATTAAAGGACGAAACTTGTAAAGCGGTTGTCATCTCTAAGCCATCGTTTACAAAAGCAGTATCCACCTCAGGCCTATTAGCAGCATTGATACCATCATTACCCGCTCTCAAGGATGAGTTTCGCTGCCTTTTTTTGGAGGCTTTCTTCAAGGCTTCCTCTTGAATGTGTGAAGGCACCTTTTCACATGATCCGATATCAGTTCCTTCACCAGACAAGTGAATTCTGATCCGGGATGCTGCCCCTGAAAACTCCTACATGCAATGTTTACATCTCCATTTACCTTTGGGTAATTTGTCAACATTATCCCAACAAAATTGGTCTGCAGGTCTACCCATCTCTAATAACCGATCTAGTCGACTAAACAATCCTTTATCTATTTATATATACCTGCATATTTTCCCAAATAATGAAATTGAAATTATTCTTTTTTGACTTCTTCTACCCCAGTAGTCCAACTAATAAATACAATATCAAATGAGCACATCTATCTATAATTATAATAATAAGTTGAATCAAACTAAACATCCTGTACATTTTCCTCAGAAATAAAAGAGGAATCGAAAGGGATAGATTGAAGGAAGAAAATTGGGGGTACGTACCTGCAGCCTGAAATTGCAAAGCAAAATAAATGACAGTATCGAGCTTCTGAATGGGAGATGATACCGGAACTGGAGAGAACCTCTACACTGCAGACACAGTGAATCACAATTTGATCTGTTCTGTGTTTAATAATTGTTGGTATTTGGTGTTGGAAGTTTCGTAGGAAGTAGAGAAACGCGGTTTCCCTTTCAAGTTCATTTAAATATTGAGACTGCATTTGTTCTCCCTCACTTTACAGAGCATATATCACTACATTGATCCTTGAAAAATCGACTGTATTGTTGTGTAATGGATCTCCCACTTTAGGACTTGGTGTTTTGCTACATTATTTTACACTTTATTTTATCTTTAAAAAATTATGTTTATAATCAAAATATCTATTTTAATGTTTATAAAATTTTATTTTGAAAAAACATGTTTTAAAATTTTTTAAAATTATATTTTTGTAAAATATTAGAGAGTATCTTTTTAATTTTTAAAAAATTTTGATACATGATTTCCAAGATAAAAAGTTTATAAACATATTTTTATAGTTGGTTAACTTGGTTGCAATATGAAGGTAGTTTTTATAATTGTTTAAGATAAAATAAAGGCTAAAATAACTTAGTGAAGTATAGAGTGTTGTAGAAAATCACCATTTGGTGCAATACTCAAATGTATAAAGATTAAATTTATTGATCATTACTTTCAATTCAATATTATTTGGTGAAAAAGGCCGGATTTGCATGTGGATTAAAGATTAAATTTAATATTATTTGGTATAAAGGATTTAGAGGTGGATTAGGTGTTTTTAGGATTGGTTATTTTTTTATTAAATCGAATATTTTTTTTTTGGATTTGGGCCATGTGTAGAGGAAGAATCCAAGTGCGCCGGTTTATGTAGATATGACAATTAATATCATCATATTTTACGTGATATATGATATAATTTATAGTCGATATTAAGTCATTTTTAAATGTTTTTCATGTCTTTGTTACAGTTTTTGGTTTCATTTTTACAATAGATCTCTACAGTTGTGCTTTATGTGCTTTTGGGTAATTTGGAACTTATTCGATGCCATTTTGGAATCACAATGGAATTAGATTCATTGAAGCCAAGTTCGAGATATATGTTCATTGACACCGGAAGAGCCTTGTATAGCGGTGTCAGGTGCTAAGAAGCAAGCTAAGAAGAGCTTATTGTCGAGTCGACGTTTTCCAAAAAGTTCATACTTGGCGGCGTCTCAGTAAAATGAGTCGTTTGAACTCCACAAAATTCAAATCAATTCGTTCTATAGCTTGTTGGAAAGTTAGTTCAAAGATATACAACTTTCATGTTTATCACTTTTGCAAATTCCGTCAGCAAGATAGCGAGATCGAGTAATAAGTTGATATCAACCCAAAGTTTCAACCTAGCTAGTATCCATAACGTTCTCGGTCGGCATCCTTGCATTTCAGGTCGAAATGACGAAAAAACAAACCAAGGTTATGAAGTTTTGGGTTGATATTTTATCAAATGTAACCTATATTTGGAAGTAATATATATTAGGGGTGGTTGATTGATGAAAAATGTCATTTAAAGGGTGGTTTTCTAGAAATATTAATTTAAGCTCCCGTTCCGCCGGATACCTGTTCATCAACTCCCCCCATCAGTGTCTTCTCTATGACTCTATCCACCCCAATCTTTCCGTCGACTCTCCCATGTATGTTGTCTCCCTCCTGTTGTGCAGTCGAGAGTCCCTCCATGTCGCCGACGGCCTCCTCCTTCTCTCCAGTCTCCTCCCCCACCACCGCACTGAGCCCGGACTCTCCCTTTCACATTTGCGCCCGGTGCATGTCTCTTGTCGGCCTCACCAGGTTTCAGCCTCCTTGATCTCACAACTTGGCTCGTTGGTGACGCTTTCCCTTTGCAGTGGCGCCTCCTCTGTCGGTCAAAACTCTCACTGACAGACTCTCTTCCCCTTCTTTCCAATTCCAATAGCTCAGATATATCCAAAAAAAAAAAGGGAACAAAACCACCTCAAAAACATATCCAACCCCATGTCTAACAAATTTTTAGAAAATCTTTCTACCAAACAAATCACTGAAATAAAAAATTGCATGAAAACGAGGTTTTTGAACCAATCTTGTAACGGCCCGAATATAATATCTGCATTACGTTTGAAGGTTGGATACCTTCGTTCGGATCTTGCTATCCAAGTACGGGTCGAGGTTTCAAAACTAATTAAAGTGTTAGACTTGAAAGAGGGGATGAACCCCAAAATACGCGGTAGAGCCGTTGGGTACCCCAAACCTATCCTATTTGTCTAAGCCGCTCAAAACCTTTGAAGTTCGAAAGCATAACGAAATGAAATCCAAAATATAATTTGTCATGGCAGAGCCGGGTCAAAACCAATGTACGAGGAAAATGAGTACGAAAATATCATCTAAAGTATAATAGTCGAGTGATAAGTCAGTCTCTCGATCAACGAAATGTCCCAAAAGAACCCTCGTCATGGAAGCACAGAGCAATCGGTAATCTGCAAGCATACATTAGCAAAAGAATGAGGAAAGGAATCAGATTAAGGCTCATATGCGGGACCAGAGTCCCTACTGCGATCACATCATATACAATATACCTAATAACGATGCTTTAATGCAGTAGTGCAGTACTATAAGGTGCAGGCTAGGACTGTTTTCTTGAGTTTATGTGTTTCTGGTTTTGGTCATTTCTTATGAATTGCTACGAGTTTCTATGGCGAATCATATGGAGTTCGTCAATCTTGAACATCCCATGGAAACGACGTCTGGTAATTGTCCAAATGATCCTTTAGTTCTCTCAAATTCGGATAACCCGAAAGCGTTGTTAATCCCTAGTGCACTCGATCATTATTCTTGAAGATCATTTCTTTTTCCTCACACAATTAGTAGGGCTGGCACGGTACGGTACCATGGTAAATTTTTCATTACCACGTACCGTACCGATACCTCTCGGTATGGGATTTTATGTACCACGTACCAACCGAATAGTTTCGGTACCGAAACTCTTGGTACCGAAAGTATCGGTTACCGAATGTCGATACCGTGGTAACCGAAGCCACTATTTTCATTCTTCGATTTTCGTTTTATACATTGTGGTACCATCGGTACCGATGGTACCAATGAGAAGTTATGCTTGAAAACGAACCGACTATTCTTGGTACCAACCAACGGTACCACGGTATTTTATTTTTTTTTTAAAATAAAATATATATTTTATTTAAAAAAATAATAAAAAATATATTTTATTTTTTTAAGAAAAAATTAATTATATATTCGGTACCAACGGTACCACGGTATTTGGGTTGTCCATACCGTTACCGTACCGACTATCCTTGGTACCGAGACTTCGGTTACCGATTTAGTCGGTTACCGACTTCTTGGTACCAATGACCTGTTGGTACGGTTGGTAATCGGTTGGTATGGTAATTTTCGATTACCATGCCAACCCTAACAATTAGAATACTACTATGATCCTTTTTACATGAACATTATGTGAAAAACTAAAGATTACATGGCAATTTATCTTTAAAATTTCTAGTGTACATTTTAGTTTGAATTAAAACATAAAATATATATCATATTTTTTGTGATAATTAATTCAAACTAAAATGTACTCTCAAACTATCATAAATTGCTATGTAATCAACCAAAACCCTGCAACCGGTAAATGAACCCTCCCTAACAATACATACAATTCAAACTACTCTGTCATTCACAGTTCCACTTCAAGCACCGTTACAAACTAAAAAGGCTTCACCTTCATCACTCATCATATAGGCTCCGATGCAACAGAATGACAAGGGGATCGAGTCAATGCAACCGCTTGAACTCCTCGCACTACGCCAGATGGACTTTCGGGCGACGGACCGAAGTCGTCGTCTGAAAGGTGTTTTTCGCCCTCTGACGACTTAGGCGACGAACTTCCGTCGCCTGAGTTGTGGTTGGGTGACTTTCATCCTTCCACCATTCAGTCGACGACCATCTGTATGTTCGTCGGCGGAGTTAACTCAGGCGACGGAAAAAGTGTTCGTCGACTGATGATGTTGTCAGAGGCCAAGGGCCATCCAGGCCCGCCCATTAAGACTCAGGCGACGAGTTTAGTGTCATAAGTTCGTCGCCTGAGTCGGTCCATAGGGTTATGAAAGCATTCAGGCGACGAAATTTTTTCTTTATTTGTCGTCGCCTAGATAGTTTCAGGAGACGGAAATAGAATTATTTTGTCTCCTGAGCGGTCCATAGGGCTATGAAAGCATTCAGGCGACGGAATTTTTTCTTTTTGTGTCGTCGCCTAGATAGTTTCAGGAGACGGACATAGAATTATTTTGTCTCCTGAGCGGTCCATAGGGCTATGAAAGCATTCAGGCGACGAACTTTTTTCTTTATGTGTCGTCGCCTAGATAGTTTCAGGAGACGGAAATAGAATTATTTTGTCTCCTAAGTGTAGTCTAAGGATGCATTCTCAGTTGTATGTCCGTAGCTGGAGTGTTCAGGAGACGAAATTTTATATAATTTCGTCGCCTGAATAGGTTTAATTTTTTTTTTTTTAGTATAAGTTCGTCGCCTGAATTGTTTTGATTTTAAAAAAATAAAATTTAATAGGCAGGTGCCCCCTGTTCGAATGTACCTTAAAGCACATGTTGTGCTCCTGTCCTAAACTCTATAAACAACAACACACACAACACAAACAACATACTCAACAACATACAAGCACAAGCAATTCATTCCATCACATTAAAAACATTGTAATCCACCCTAAACCTTGTCCAACATACCAAAAGTATGTGACAAATATCCATCTTGAGCAACTTCACAAAAAACTTCACAAAAAACTTCACAAAAAGTATACACAAATACTACAAATTCCATCCAACACAAGTTCTCTAAATGTTTCTCCAGAAAACCAAAGCCAAGTTTTAGTTAGAGGGATATGAGGAGGGCGTCCTTACCTTGCTATTTCGGCTGGGGGGAGGGCTGACTGTCTGTTGGATGACTAGCTGAGTTGGTGGAGGGCTGAGGAGAAGCTGTGGCTGAAGGGACAGCCTGAGGACACACTACGGAGGTGACGGATGGTTGTGAGTTGGCCTGACCACTTAGCATGCCCATCATGAGCCTCTCGATGCTGGCCATACGCTCCTCCAGCTACTCATTCTTGGTCTCGGTTAGGGTAGTTTTCTCACGCAGCCTTTCAATTTCAGCCTTCGTCTCCTCCAACTCCTTGTCCCTCTCTGCAGCCCTTGCTGCCCATGGAACCCCTCTTTTCTTTGCAGGCCGCTCTCCATCTGCACCCATTCCTTTTAAAAAAAGATTGAAAGTCAGTGGGATTGAATACATAATAAGAGCTGTAATTAGAAAAAGATTGAAAACATAAGTAAAATATTGTTATGAACTATAAGTAAAATCAGTAATTTCTGATTGTAAGTAAGAATGAGCAGCTGGAGAATAAGAAAGTCATAAATAAAATCTTGTTATGAAAACAAGACTGAAATCTTGATATGAATTATAACAAGATTGAAATTGTAAGTAAAATCAGTAATGGAAATTGTAAGTAAGGATTGAACACATAAATAAAATCTTGTTATGAAAACAAGATTGAAAACGTAAGTAAAATCTTGTAATGGAAATTGTAAAATCAGAAATTCAAACATAAGTAAAATCTTGATATGAATTATAACAAGTAAAATATTTTTATGAACTTCTGAAAATTGTAAAACAATAATAAAATAAGTGGGATTGAACTATACCTCAAACTTCTGTTCCTTTTCTTTCCCCAAAGCAATCCAAGATGATCTGTGTTTGTTCTTCGACAGAGAGGGGTGGTATTTGGCTTGGGTCTTCTCCTCCTTCTCCAACAGTGCAGACTTTATCAAGACGACGTTTCAATTTGGCCTACAAACACAGAAATTTTTAAGTAAAATGAATATATATATAAGTAAAACACAGAAAGGAATGCATATATTGATTTGAAACCAGTAAAAGGAATATATAAGTAAAAGGAATATATATAAGTAAAACAAGTAAAACACAGAAAGAAATGCATTTTTGAACAGGATTTATAAGAAATGCAATAATATATAAGTAAAACCTAAGTACTTAGGAAAAAGCCAAGCAAGCAAACTAAAAAAATCTAATAGTAGATAAGCAAGCAAAAATAAGCATCAGTCAAGCAAGCAAACAAATCTCATAGTAGATAAGCAAGAGAAAAAAATTCATAGCAAATAGATGAAAAGCAACAATAGATAAGTATTTTTTAAGCAACATAATAGATGTGAAGATAGGCAACAGCCAAGCAAGCAAACAAAAATGACAGAAACGGAGGAAGATGAGAGGCAACAGAAGATAGGCAACAATCATGTGTGGTTTTAAGCAACATAAAAAGAAGATAGGCAACAGAAGATAGGCAACAGTCATGTCTTGCTCGACAGAAGATAGGCAATAGTAGATATGGATGTGTAGATGTATTTTTTAAGCAACATAAAAAGAAGATAGGCAACAACCACACATGACAGAAGATAGGCAACAACCAAGCAACAGTTAAAACCTAAGTAAAACCTAAGTACTTAGGAAAAATGACAGAAACGGAGGAAGATGAGAGGCAACAGAAGATAGGCAACAGTCATGTCTCGCTCGACAGAAGATAGGCAATAGTAGATATGGATGTGTAGATGTATTTTTTAAGCAACATAAAAAGAAGATAGGCAACAGCCACACATGACAGAAGATAGGCAACAGTCAAGCAACAGTTAAAACCTAAGTAAAACCTAAGTACTAAGGAAAAATGACAGAAAAAAAAAAGGTCATACCAGTCCATCTTGCGCACCCGGACACCCCTCGTAGGCTTCTATGGTTGTCTTAAGCCATGCCGCCGGATGTTTTTCCTTAACGATGAGCTCTTCTGCTCGGAAGCTCAGGGGCTTGGACCCATTGTGATGATTAAGGGGGTTCGGGTTTTTGGTCCTGTTTTGCTTGTTTCACTCACACAGGGCCTGTAAAAAGATAGTCAATCAGAAATCACAAGTGATAAACAATAAGATAAACGGCGAATAAAAAAACAAGTTAGGGAATTAATGAGAAATTACCATTCTCGCTTCGTCTGTGAAGTCACTCACCAAGAACCGTCACTGCTCAGGGCGAGCGACAAACTCAAGTGGTATGTCCTCGCCCCCCCCCCCCCCCCCCCCCCACTCCAGGAAGTGTTGATGACAGTCATACTTCCAGGCCCCATATGCTTTTCCGCTCTTCTTCTCCTGAGTCAACTGCAGGGTCAATCTCATAGTACATCTACACATCCATATCAGAAAAAAAGACATAAGTATAGGAGATAAGCAAAAGTAGATAAGCACAACCAAGCAAGGAAACAAAAAAAAAAGCAACAGTCAAGCAACAGTTAAGCAAGAAAAAAAAATAGATGTGAAGCACAAATCAAGAAAGCATAAGTAATAAGAAACTATAAAGAAACATAAGTAATAAGCAAAATAATAGATGTGAAGAAACTATAAAGAAACTATAAGTAATAAGCAACATAATAGATGTGAAGCGCAAAACCAAAGAAACATAAGAAACTATAAAGAAACATAAGTAATAAATGTGAAGCATAATTATAAAGAAACATAGGTAAACACAGATCACACTATACACAGATCACACTATACAGAGACTATACACAGATCACACTATAGTTGCTTTAGGATACACAGAAACTATACACAGAAACTATAAAGATGTGAAGCATAATTATAAAGCAACTATAAAAAAAATTCATAGCAAATAGATGAAAAGCAACGATAAAGAAACATAAGTAATAAGAAACTATAAAGAAATACATGTGAAGCAAAAATAAGCATCAGATAAGCATTTTGTGAAGGAAAAAGCAACTATACAGAAACATAAGTAATAAGAAACTATAAAGAAATAGATGTGAAGCAAAAATAAGCATCAGATAAGCATTTTGTGAAGGAAAAAATAGATGTGAAGCACAAATCAAGAAAGCATAAGTAATAAGAAACTATAAAGAAACATAAGTAATAAGAAACTATAAAGACATAGATGTTCTTATGATTTTTAGGCAAAAATAAGCATCAGAAACTATAAAGAAACTATACACATAAACTATAAAGAAATACACAGAAAGCATGTCATAAGCATCAGAAACTATAAAGAAACTATACACAGAAACTATAAAGAAACTATAAAGAAATACATGTGAAGCAAAAATAAGCATCAGATAAGCATTTTGTGAAGGAAAAAGAAACTATAAAGAAACATAAGTAATAAGACACTATAAAGACATTGATGTTCTTATGATTTTTAGGCAAAAATAAGCATCAGAAACTATAAAGAAACTATACATATAAACTATAAAGAAATACACAGAAAGCATGTCATAAGCATCAGAAACTATAAAGAAACTATACACATAAACTATAAAGAAACTATAAAGAAATATATGTGAAGCAAAAATAAGCATCAGATAAGCATTTTGTGAAGGAAAAAGAAACTATAAAGAAACATAAGTAATAAGAAACTATAAAGACATAGATGTTCTTATGATTTTCAGGCAAAAATAAGCATCAGAAACTATAAAGAAACTATACACAGAAACTATTAAGAAATACACAGAAAGCATGTGATAAGCATCAGAAACTATACATAGAAACTATTAAGAAACTATAAAGAAATACACGTGAAGCAAAAATAAGCATCAGATAAGCATTTTGTGAAGGAAAAAGCAACTATAAAGAAACATAAGTAATAAGAAACTATAAAGACATAGATGTTCTTATGATTTTTAGGCAAAAATAAGCATCAGAAACTATAAAGAAACTATACACAGAAACTATAAAGAAATACACAGAAAGCATGTGATAAGCATCAGAAACTATAAAGAAACTATACATAGAAACTATTAAGAAACTATAAAGAAATACATGTGAAGCAAAAATAAGCATCAGATAAGCATTTTGTGAAGGAAAAAGCAACTATAAAGAAACATAAGTAATAAGAAACTATAAAGACATAGATGTGAAGCAAAAATAAGCACACCCAATCAAGAAAGCAAACACATATCACACTATAAAGATATAAGTAATAAGTACTTAAATAAAAGATAATAAAAAAAAATAAACTACCTCCAAGTAATCTCTTACGGGGGACCGTTGCTCATCTGTTAGTTTGCTCCATGTTGATGCAAGCATCGGCACTTTGTCCCTGATAGCACACCCAATGTCTCGGACAAAGGTGTCATGTGATATCATCATATTCTACATACTATAGGTAATAGTTTATAGTCATTTTAAGTCATTTTTATATGGTTTGCATGTCTTTTATATAGGTTTTGGTTTAGTTTCTAGAATAGATGTCTACACTCATGTTCCATTTGTTTTCAGGGGATTTGGAGCTTGTTCAATGTCAATTTGGAATCATGATGAAATAACATTCATTGAAGCCAAGTTTGAGATGTTCATGGACGCCGAAAGATCCTTGCATAGAGGTCTCAAGTGCTAGAAATCAAGCTAAGAAGAGCCTATTTCTGAATCGACGTTTTCTGGAGCAATCCTGTTTAGCGACATCTCAGTAAAATGAGTCGTTTGAGCTCCACAAAATTCGGATCGAGACGTTCTATAGCTTGTTGAAAAGATGATTCAAAGACCTACAACTTTCATGTTGAGCACTTTTGCAAACTCGGCCTGCAATAGGGATAAATCGAGCCAAGAAGTTGATGCTGAGTCAAAGTATCGACCCGGAACCATGGAGTATCGAGTCGGTATCCAAGCATTCCGAGTCGATAGAACGAGCTGAGAGGAAAACACGACATATCGACTCGATGGGTATCGAGTCGATACCTTCACATTTCGAGCCAGATTGATTTACAGTAGCTACATATCGACTCGATACTCTAAAGTATCGACTCGATACTTTCCTTTCCGCGTTACTACTTCGGGATTTTTTATCAGCTTTTATCTATTGTTGGACGACTTTTTGGAATATTTTATTATTATTTTAGGATTATTTTCAGATCTTTTTTAGAACTATATATAGAGAATTAGGGTTAGATCGAAGGGGTCCAATTTTCACGTCAAAGACGCTAGTGGCAGACATTGAGAGTTTTAGGCTTTTCAGAGATTTTTTTTTGAAGGTTTGTTTTTCTGGATTCAAGATAAGTTCTTTAAATCTAGTTTTATATTCTTTCATCATGAGTTCTTTGATTGTGTCTGAATCCATGTCTGGCTAGTTTTCTTGTTCTGGGGTTGGGGTGATCCCAACGATGCTGAGATAGACATGTGTGTTAAGATTGCCTGAATGAATTCTATTATTTGTTTGATTTGATCCATGAATGCTTAATCCGATTAATTCTATGATTGATTGGAATCCTTTTGATGTTCAACATGCGCCAGCTGCGAATTGAGATTGGATACATAGACAAAGTTGTTGGAAAACATGGATTGAACTTGAGAATTGTTTATGAGCAATCTATTTAATTCTCTTGAGGATATTAAACTATCGTAGACAACCTAGGTTTGAATTGATTATGCGGATCGCGCATGCGATTGTTTGATCGATTTGCTCGCTAGGGTCTAAGTGCTTAATGAGTCCAATTTGATTGATTAATCTACAACAAGCGCAAGCTGAGTGGTAATTGAATGAAATGGACATAGTTATTGCGAGATGCGTAGGCTGAGCGATAATGAATTTAGATAGTTTACCTTCAAATATATCTTTTCAATTTGTTCAGGCATGAAAATTATTTGGTCTATCGAGGATGCATTGTTGTGGTGAACCTTGACTCTGGAATGTTTCACATCATATAATCACCGAAACTTGCAATTTGTTATTTTTCTTCTTCTTGTTTTCTCATTCCGTCAAAAATCACTTCTCTTATTTGGCTTAGTAAACTAGTTGAGGTTCTGCAATTGATATTCACACGGTCCCTGAGATTCAACACTCGATTACTACAATTGACACCGTACGCTTGCGGGGTGTTGGTTTTAGACCGATCATCATGCAGTTGCTTGAGGCCAGGCCCCTTGTGGAAGCAGGACCACTCAATCTTCAGCTTCTTCCCTGCTGCGGCCTTGAGGAGTGTTGTTTTGTGACTCTTGATGGTTCGATATTTACCTAAAAATCATTAGAACATATCATATAACAGTTGCAATAAGTAACATTAATAAGCAACAAAAAAAAACACAATCATCATCAACATAAGTCACATTAATAAGCAACAAAAAAAAAGAAGCAACATGTAGTGATATGGCTATGGTGAAGGTTAGATAATGTAACAGATTGTTGGGGAAGGAGTAACAGAATGCTTGTGTGTATATTCAACATAAGTAACATTTACAAAGCAAGCAACATTTAGGAAGTAACATTTAGTAACATTTAGGAAGTAACATTTAGAAAGCAAAAAGACATTGAACATATAGACATAGAACATACTTCCTGTTCAATGTCACACAAATATCAAGCAAAAAGACATTGAACATACTTCCACAAATATCAAGCCAAAGGAAAAAAAAAATGAATCACTGCAGATTAAAACAAAAAGACATTGAACATACTTCCTGTTCAATTTCACACAAATCAAATTGAAACCCTAAATCCTAAATCAGATTGAAACCCTAAATCCTTATACAAATTGAAACGCTAAATCCTGAATCAAATTGAAACCCTAAATCCTAAATCAGATTAAAACCCTAAATCCTTATACAAATTGAAACCCTAAATCCTAAATCCTATGAGATTGAAACCCTAAATCCTAAATCCTATGAGATTGAAACCCTAAATCCTAAATCAGATTAAAACCCTAAATCCTTATACAAATTGAAACCCTAAATCCTAAATCCTATGAGATTGAAACCCTAAATCATAAATCAGTATAAAAATTGAAACCCTAGAATCTGACAGAGAGAGAGAGAGAGAGAGAGATGCTAACCACGACATCGGATGGAGCGAGGGGCCTCGCCTGATGACGTAGCTACTGGGTTGGCGCCGACAATGGCTGTGGATGGCGCAGGGTTGCCATTGGTGAGAGATAGGAAATGAGGTGGCACCGGGGTTGTTGAAGAGGGAGTGGGAGAGGGAGTAGGAGTCCCTGAGGCAGGAGGAGGAGTCGGGGCCGGGTTTGGAGAGGGAGTGGGAGTGGGAGTGGGAGTCGGGGCCGGGTTTGGAGAGGAAGTGGGAGTGGAAGTTGGGGCCGGATTTGGAGAGGGAGTGGGAATGGGAGCCGGGCCCGGGTTTGGAGAGGGAGCCGGAGGTGCTGAAGCGGCTGAGTTCGATGGCGAGGTGGTTTGCAAGATCAATGGCGGAGGAATCGGGGCCGGAGTGGAGGAGGTTTGTTTCTTTTTCCCCTTCACAGGGCGGCTTTTAGGAGGCATGTCGGAGGAGAGGTCGGAGGAGAGGTGGAGGAGGGACGAGAGGAGAGGTGCAGGAGGGACGAGAGGAGCGGCGGAGGAGGGAAAGAGGCAAGTTGGAGAGGGAGGAGGCGGAGGAGAGACAGAGAGAGAGAGAGATAGAGTGAAACTGATTTGGGGCTAGGGTTAGGGGAGGAGTCCGAGTTTGTAAAATCTTACATGTTCAGGCGACGGACATATTAAAAAATATTGTCGCCTGAAAATTTGGCGGAAATTCAAATTTTCGTGAAAATATAGGGGGGAAATTCACTTTTGCATTGGGGAGACATACTAATACTAAGTTCGTCTCCTGAATCATTTCAGGCGACGAAAAATAAAAGAGTCCGTCGACTGACCATTTGGCGGAAATTCAAATTTTGGTGAAAATAATGGTGGGAAATGAAATTTTATTCGAGCAAAATGGGGCAAAAATTCACTTCTCCATTGGGGAGACGTACTAGTAATAAGTTCGTCTCCTGAATCAATTCAGGCGACGAAACATAAACAATTCCGTCGACTAACCATTTGGCGGAAATTCAAATTTTGGTGAAAATAAAGGTGGGAAATGAAATTTTATTCGAGCCAAAATGGTGTGAAATTCACTTTTCCATTGGGGAGACGTACTTTCTATAAGTTCGTCTGCTGAATACTCTCATGCGACGGGAATTTAATTGTTCCGTCGCCTGAAAAAATACAGATTTTTTTAAAAAGAGCACTTGGCATGTGTTATTGCCCTGTTTACCATAACTTAATGACAAATTGCACCAAAAAAAATAGTCTTAGAAGCCATGATACCAACCATGTCATACACATACGAAAATAACCGCCATGTCTCACAAAAACAACGATTACAATATATGATTTATGGAATCCGAAGACATTATCAACCTTCGTCATCGTCATTTTCCTCTTCGTCATCCTCTTGTTCATCTTCATCTTCATCGTCGTCTTCATCTTCATCTTCATCTTCATCATGTTCATCTTCATCTTCATCTTCATCATCATCGTCTTCTTCTTCTTCTTCTTCCTCCATTTCAAGATCAATGGCGAGGTTGAAATTTTCGAAATAGATCACTGGGCCAATCTCCTGATAAGCTTATTCCACCTCATTGGTAAGATCATCTCCGCGAGTTGCTAGAGTTTGAGGATCATACACGTTCCTATGGGACATCACATTAACTACTTTCCAAGCATCACCCGCCTTTGGATCATCCACGTAAAACACTTGCCTCGCCGAGCGTGCAAGACAAAACGGGGAATCCTCATACCAACTGTTGTTTGTGTCCACAGAGAGCAAACCCATATCTACCTTGGTGCTTCCACTATTTTCAGGGTCGGTGTCAAACCACTTGCATTTAAACAACACAACTGGCATACAAGTAGCGTATATCAGCTCTACCACTTGTTCAAGTACCCCATAGTACTTAGCATCCGAAGTTTCGACCATCACCCCTGAATTTTGTGTTCTCAAATCTTTGTCTTTGTCCCATGCCACAAACTTCACCCCATTGACAGAGCAGGCCCAATACAGTTTGCATTGTAGTGGCCCTTTTGCCAAGTTCAGAACCTCCGGTTTTAGGTAATTGTCTCCATCTCTGTGCAACTTAGAAACCTATACAACATAACATGTTAGAGTTCTGTTTTGGGAAAACAAACATGCAATTTGTTCAATGAAACATCACGTTCGTTCTTACCCATGGGTAGAAATAACTGAGAAAATCTTTTCTACGGTCCCATTCTTCATACTCCGGGTAAGCCTCATTATACAGGTTCTCATGCGATGTCAAGTAGAACTCAACTTGCTTGCAGTTGGTTAAAACCTGCCAGTGAGCCTCTGCAATCATAGGTTCTCCTAACCTTTCTCTCATGATTTCACCGTGATGACGCGCGAGGCTTGAAACGACAGAAATATCATAGCTCAACTCCTCCATAGCATTCGTACCTGCACGGCTCTCATCTCGACCCCCGAGATACAAGTTGCAGTATGTTATTGCCTCGTTTAAAACGTAACGCTCTGAAATACTTCCCTCCGGGTAACAGTAGTTCTTCACTTGAGCCTTATATTTGCCAAGTTTTCTATAAAACAAAGGAAGAAGTTTTGGAGGGGTAAGATGGACGTGAAATTGTGAGATGAATTTAATCTATAAGTAGCATACCTTTCTATTGGGTACATCCAGGTGTAATGTACTGGTCCAGTTTCTAACACTTGTTGCGGTAGGTGAACTAGAAGGTGTACCATGATTGTGAAAAAGTGTGGGGGATAAATCATCTCCAGTCTGCAAAGAATCTGAACTATCTCATCCTCCATCTGGCGAACATCCTCCTTCCTGACCTCCCTAGCACACAATTTCTGAAACCATTTCGCTAGTGCAACCAAAGTCTTGGAAACACCCAACGGCAGGTATGCATGGACGACAATGGGAAGAAGACGCTGAAACATAACATGAATGTCATGGGTCTTTAGGCCGTGGAACTTTCTCTCTGCAATTTTGACCTTGTTGTGCAAAGATCCAGCGTACCCATGGGGGTACTTCACTGCACCGAACCATTCGAATATATCTGGTATGTCCTCCCGTTTCACCAGGAATGGCGCATGAGGTAGTGTTCCATCTCTCTTCTGTGCCTGGCTTCTCCGCACCCCTCTCTGCTGCAATGCGGCTCGAGCTTTGGGACCATCCTTTGTCTTCCCTTCGATGTTAAGAGTAGTGCCGATGATGTTGTCGAAGACGTTCTTCTCGATGTGCAAAACATCGAGTGCATGTCTGACTCTAATGTGACGCCAGTAAGGCAATCTCCATAACTTGAACTTGTTGGTCTAACACATTCTGTTAGTCACACTGTATGGGGCCTTGAAAGCAGGGTGCGAGCTGAGGACGGGGAAGTTGATCCTGTTGAGAAAGATCGAAACATAATCAGAAAGACATCGGACAAACGTATGAAAAGGGAAAAGAGAGTGAAAAGAGAGTGAAAAGAGAGGTAGTTCTCGTACCTATCGATCTGTGAAAGAATTTGCTCCCCGTTCCAAGCATAAGGGCGTGTTCTGTGTTCTTCGCTTCCATTGAATGCCATACCATCGGTTCGCCACGGGTGGTTTAGTGGAAGCCATCTACGGTGCCCATCGTAAACCATTCTCCCTTGTTCATGCGTTGCAGAAGTACCGTCCAAGCAAATAGGGCAGGCTTTATACCCCTTCGTCGCAGCTCCAGCCAACATCCCCAAGCCAGGAAAGTCGCTTATAGTCCACAACACTGCTGCTTTCATCGTGAAAGTGGACCTTGAGTATCGATCAACAGTATATACTCTAGTCCCCCATAAGTGGTGAAGCTCATCGATCAACGGCTGCATGAACACACTAAGACACTTTCCTGGAGACTTTGGTCCCGGAATCAACAACGCTAACATGTTAAATTCCTTCTTCATGCACAATGACGGAGGCAAGTTGTATGGCATCACTATGACAGGCCATGTGCTATGGAGGGTTGACTGATTCCCAAATGGATTGAATCCATCGGTTGCAAGTGCAAGTCTCACATTCCTCACGTCTTCAGAGAAATGCGGGTAGGTTCTGTTGAATTCTTTCCATGCCTCACCATCTGATGGGTGTTTCAACCATTCTGCATCTCTCACCCGCTCACCATGCCATCGCATAGCCTTTGCAATGTTCGGCTCCATGAACAATCTCTTCAGTCTAGGGGTTAAGGGAAAGTACCGGAGAACCTTCCTGGGAACCTTGCCTCTCGTACCCTCCCTAGTACACCACCTAGGTGTGTTGCACTTGGGGCACGCTTCGAGATTTGCATATTGTTTGCGAAATAGCACACAGTTATACTCACAAGCGTCGATCAGCTCGTACCCAAATGCAAGGTCCCTAATCACACTCTTCATCTTCGCTCCATCCGTAGGATGTTTATGTCCTTTCGGCAACATGCGAGCAATGTGTGCGCACATGGCGTCCATGCTCCTATTTGTCCAACCAAACTCTGACTTCATCTGCATTGCATCCAGACAGGCATCCAGAACAGTCATATCGTTGTTCTCACACAATGGCATGTTTGCTGCCTCTACAAGCCTATTATATTTCTCGTAATCATCGTCAAAAATATATTGGAACGGAGGATCGTCGGGGACAGAGTGCACCTCATATCCGACATGAAACGGAAAAGCATCGTGCAGAATGTTCATAGCCGGACCATCAACGGAGGAAGATGCCCCTTCCTCCAGGATCTGCGTTCGTCGTTGCTCATTTGTCCTATCAACTGGGGCTTCGCCATGCTTGTTCCAAACAGTATAACTAGGCCACATTCCCATGTGGGCCAAATGACTGTGTATTTCATCTATTGGGTGCCATTCATTGTTGCGGCATCTCCGACACGGACATAGGAAATGAGTCATTCCATTCGCATTATCTCTAAGATTCTGCATAAAGAGAAATATTCCATTTTGATACTCCCCGTGAGCGTGAGGGAGTAGCATCCAACTTTTGTCGCCCATTATCGTCCTATCATTATCAATCCATTCATATGAATTCATCACATTCTAAAATGAAATTGCACATAAACAATCCATTCTCATCATCTATGTCATTCTACACCACATTCTAAAATAAAATTGAACATAAACAATCCATTCACATACACAATCCATTCATACCTCAAACTCAATTTAAAATCCATTTCCAATCATACACAATATATACATACACAATTTCAACTCAATTCAATTCTCATCATCTATGTAATTCTACACCATATATACATACACAATTTCAACTCAATTCCATTCTCATCATCAATTCATAACACAAACTCAATTTAACCTCCATTTAACCTCAATTCCATTCTCATCATCAATTTATAACACAAACTCAATTTAACCTCCATTTAACCTCAATTTCAACTCCATATATACATACACAACTCTTTCTCGTCATAAACTCCATTGAAACAACTTTTTTACCATCCAAACTCAATTAAAAAAGACAGGCTCATCATCAAATATCCAAACAAACAATGTATATGCATATATTCAACAAAAAAAAACAAAAAAATTTAAAATTTATACATACCTTCAATGGAGGTGTGAAATGGGGGAAGAATTTTCGAGCCCTCTAGGGTTATTTTGGGAGAAAGGATGAAGGTGAGAGGGTAATTATTGTACAGTACAACCGATTTATTTGGTTGTTACGGAAAACACATTCAGGCGACGGACATATATACACATCCGTCTCCTGAGTGAATAGTAATAAATATGGGGTCAACTACCCCACTTTTCAGGCGACGAATATATTTAAAAGTTCGTCTCCTGAATGAACTGTATTTAATAACCACCACCAACCGGACTTTATTACTCTACTTTTGAAAAAGTCCAACGTTCAGGCGACGGACCACTAGAACTTCCGTCGCTGCAAAGGCCCGAACAACGCTCAGGCGACGAACCACTGGAATTTCCGTCGCGACAAAGGCCCATTCTGACAGCTGTCATTCGGATACCTGTTTGGGCGACCGATCTTGAGCAAAGTTTGTCGCCTGGATTTGTTCCGTCGCCTGAGTACAGTTCAGCCGACGAACATTGAGGTTTTCTGGTCGGCTGAACATGGGTTGGAGGCGGTTTGGGCCTCCCAACGTTCAGGCGACGGGCCTTAGTAAGTTGGTCGCCCGAACATGATTCAGGCGACGAACCTTTTTAGGTCCGTCGAGCGTGTTATAACGAGAACGATAAAGGCGAAGAAAGACACAGAGATTTACGTGGTTCAGCAACGGTGTGTTGCCTACGTCCACGGGCAGAGAACCAGATTTCTTATTAGAGGAAGCGAAACAGATTAGGTTACAGGGGTCGGCGTTCCATGAGTATATGAAGAGACTCATGGAACCCTAAACAGACAATGGACTAAAAGCCCAAAATAGACAGACGATAGGCCCGTTTACAATAAACATCGCATACCGTAAAGGCGGGGTGGCGCTGCCCCCCCTAGCCCCCCGCCAGGGGCGGGTCGCCCCCTGGACCCCCGACTCGCTGACCGGTCAGCGAGACCACCGCCGGGGGGCGAGACCACCGCCGGGGGGCGAGCCCCCCGGACCCCCCGATGCGTCGCGGGTCAACAGTCGTTCAAGGCACATTAACAGAGCGAGACTGAATCTGGCGTAGTGTCGAGATTACAAGTTTGAGTAGCACATGTTAAATTGACAATTTCAGGCAATAAACTACGGACCCCTTGTGCAGAAAAATCAATCCCTCAAGGGTCAAATATATTACAGAACAAATTAGCATTCCATCAATCCGTGTCAAGAACAACAACAGAAAGATCTGCCGAATTTGGGGAACTTTTACTTACTGGCCGGCCGTCGACATCGACACCAATCGCCACTGTCAACGATCAGTCCCCACTTACCACCAGTACTCTTCATCTGAAAATAAAGGAATTAAAAGCTGAGATATATGAGAAATAATGTCCAACACAAACCTTTCTAACAAAATGTACTTAAATCTTTTTGCGAACATTTATTTCAACTTATAAACATATGTGTACAGTCAGTACATATATATACCTTCAAAAAAAGATGTCATCAACCAGCTCATAAATCCCGTCTCCCAATTGAGTGAATTGTTGCATCATTTGGTAGTTCAATCTCAAAATGAAGCTATCTTTTCCCTGACATTTCAACATTTGCTGCTTAACTTGCTTACACATGCAACTTACAGGGTGACTTAAGATGTTAATGGCACACTTCTTTAACATGGGAAATTCACCTCCATGTTTGTTCCATAGTGTAACTGTAACATCCACAAAAGCATAATCACCCAATTAATCGAATCAAACATGCACCTGCTTCTTAAATGTAATTGATCAAACATTATTATACAATTTAAATTTGGTTGGTACACACTTACCAGGATGATTGTATTTCCATTCGGAGTCTGAAAGCCTTGCAAATGGGTTTTTGGATATACATTCCTTAAATTCTGCAATAACTTCTTCTTCTTCTTGTCGAACAATGTGTCTCAAATACCACTCTGCTCCTGTGGGATCACGGTCCTCTAATCTTGTGGGATAAAGGTCCCCTTCTGCAGCTTTCCAAGCATTATAGGTAGGGCTCAAAAAGATAATTGCTGATAGATTACATAGGTCTCCTATTGTATAGTGGGTTGAAAGCCCGTTAAGGCCCAATATCTTGTAACCTATATATATATATATAGGTTATATCAATGAATGGAAACCCTCAAGGAGGACATTACAATCAATCTCATGATCTCACATGGTATCACAGCCTAAGATCCAAAGACCCTAAATTCTTTTTCTCTAACCCTAGCCGCCACCTCCTTCTCTCTCTCCTCGCCGCCGCCCTCCCACCGTCGGCCCCCTCCTTCTCTCTCATCGCCGCCGCCCTCCCACCGTCGGCCAACCCCTAGCGCGCCCGCGTCACCCCCTAGCACGCCCGCGTCAATCCCAACGCGGCCGCGTCAGCTCTCGCGTCTCTCGCTCGCTAGCACTTCCGCACGCCGCCCTTAGCCTTCCCTTCTCGTCCCCATGGCTAACCCACAACCTACCGACCCTATTAAGCCGCCCTACCATTCCGCTCTAACCATCTCCAACATCAAAAATTGCATCCCTATCATTCTTGATCATGAGTCCAGTACCTACACCATGTGGTCGCACCTTTTCACGACCCATGTTAAGGCTCATAAAGTCCTCCACCACATTGACTCCTCCGCTAACCGCCCTACAAGCGAAGACGACGATCTCTTCGCTCAACTTGACACCATTGTTCTTCAATGGATCTTTAACACCATCTCAAAAGATCTATTGACCACTATCCTTGACCCCAAAGACAATGCCTTGAAAGCTTGGAAGAAACTTCAGGATCTCTTTCAAGACAACAAGTCCACCCGTGCTGTCTATCTCGAGCACGAATTCTCAAGTTGCAAGCATTCCTCCTTTCCGTCGATATCTGCCTATTGTCAGCACATCAAGACCCTGGCTGATCAGCTCGACGCTGTCGACTCCAAACCCAGTGCCACCCGTCTGGTTCTTCAGGTTCTCTCTGGTCTCCCTTCTGAATACAACACTGCTGCTACTCATATTCAGCAGACAGAGCCTCTCCCTACATTCGAGAAGACCCGGTCTCAACTGATCCTGGAGGAGACTCGCCTCCACCATCAGACAACCGACGCCGCCAAAGACAAGACGGCGTTGGTCTCATCCAGTGACATCATCGAGCAACTCGCCCTCCAGCCTGGCCGCACCAACGATCAGCAAGGACCTAGAGGCGGCGGCCGCGGCAGAGGCCGCGGCGGCCGCAGCACCTGGCGCCCGCAGCAACATGATAACCGCCACCCCTCTTGGTACCCCAACCCTGGCTACCCCGGTGCGTCATTTCGTGGACCTGCCCCATATCCCAACCGCCAGCAGGGCTTGTTGGGTCCTGCTCCCCGTCCATCGTCCGATCAGGCATACCCGACTGATGTGCACAACGCCTTCTCTTCCATGCAGCTGACACCTCCTGGCGGCTCTTGTTACATGGACACTGGCGCTACCTCTCATATGACGAACTCCTCAGGTACTCTCTCATCTCTTTCTTTTAAGGGTCCTGCTCATTCTATTATCGTTGGCAACGGTGGTCGCCTTGCTACTTCGGGCATTGGCCACACCACACTACCAACCCCTACCAATCCTTTGCACCTAAACAATGTCCTTATTGCCCCCAAACTTGTCAAAAACCTTATCTCTGTCCGTCGGTTTACCACTGACAATGATGTTTCTCTTGAGTTTGATCCGTTTGGTTTCTCTGTGAAGGATCTTACTACGGGGGTTACTCGCCTGAGATGTAATAGCACTGGGGAGCTCTATCCTGTGTCGTCGCCTTCACCATCCAGCCTGTCAAGTCCTGTCGCCCTCTCGGCATCATCATCCAGTCTTTGGCATGCTCGTCTTGGTCATCTCAGTCCTGCAGTTTTAGATTTACTTCGTTCTAAGAGTCTTGTCATTTGTAATAAAGAGCACCGCTCTGGTTTATGTTCGTCTTGTCAGTTAGGCAAGCATGCCAGACTTCCGTTTCAGCGTTCTTTAAACACTACTTTCGCACCTTTTGATATTATTCATAGTGATGTTTGGACATCTCCTGTGCCTAGCAAGGAGGGTCATAAGTATTACCTTTTGTTTCTGGATGATTTTACACACTTCTTATGGGTTTTCCCTTTGCACTTTAAATCTCAAGTGTTCCCTATCTTTGCCAAATTCCATGCTTACATTAAAACACAGTTTCACACCTCTGTCAAGTGTTTCCAATGCGACAATGGCCGTGAATTTGACAATGAAGATTTTCACACTTTCTTTAATACCAATGGGATCTCCTATCGCTTATCCTGCCCCTACACCTCGCAACAAAATGGCAAAGCAGAACGAATCATCCGCACCATCACCAATATGATGCGCACTCTTCTCTTCCACGCATCCATTCCCCTCCCTTATTAGGCTTACGCCTTGGCCACCACATGCTACCTCCTCAACATTCTCCCTTCCACCACCCTCAACCATCGCTCACCGTTTCAGGCACTGTATTCCGCTTTGCCCATATATGATCACCTTCGTACATTTGGTTGCTTGTGCTTTCCCAATCAAGCATCCACCGCCCCCCACAAGCTTCACCCTCGCTCTACCCCTTGTGTCTTTCTTGGCTACCCGTCTGATCATCGCGGTTATATTTGCCTCGATATTAAGACTCACAGGATCATTCTCTCTCGTCATGTCACCTTTGATGAGTCGCGATTTCCCTTCGCGTCTCCCACACCCCCTGTGTCGTCGCCAGAGTCTGAGTCACCATTTCCTCACTTCATTCTTCCCCAGAGCTCTCCCGGTGCTCCTGCGTCTCCCCCTCCCCCACCTCCCTCGCCACCCCCCACCACCAGACCTCACACCCGCAGCGTCTCCGGTGTCTTCAGACCCCGACAGATCGTCTCCATGACCACCGACCATCACCCCGCTATACACCCCACAACCCCTCCACCAACATCCACGCCCCCCCTACGAGCGCCCACGTCCCGTGCTGGCGCGCCCGCGCCCCAAGCTGCCGCGCCCGCGCCCAAAGCTGGCGCGCCCGCGCCCGCGTCCCCTGCTGGCGTGCCCGCGTCCTTAGCCTCTCCTGCCCCCATCTTTCCCGACTCCCTTTCACCCTCTGCCTCCACCCAGACCTCCCTCTCCCCCACTCCCACCTCCCACAAAATAGCCCTCCTAGACCCGAATTGGCAGGCGGCTATGCTCGACGAATACAGGGCCCTTACGAAGAATGGTACTTGGGTTCTTGTGCCTTGCCCTCCTGAGGCGAACGTCATTCGCTGTATGTGGCTCTTCCGTCACAAGTTCCGCTCTGATGGGACATTGGAGCGCTACAAGGCCCGTCTGGTGGTTAACGGTAGATCTCAACAGGCCGGTATTGATTGTGATGAGACCTTCAGCCCTGTGGTCAAGCCTGCCACTATCCGAGTGGTCCTGAGTCTGGCTCTGTCGCGCAACTGGGGCATCCATCAGCTGGATGTCAAGAACGCCTTTCTGCATGGTCATCTGAATGAGACGGTTTACATGTTTCAGCCTCCGGGGTTTGCTGATGCTGACCGTCCCCAGCATGTCTGTCTCCTCAAGCGCTCTCTGTATGGTCTGAAACAGGCTTCACGGGCATGGTTCCAGCGGTTTGCGTCTCATCTGCTCCGCTTGGGTTTCACTGGCAGCCGATCGGATACGTCTCTGTTTATTTATCGCAGAGGCTCGGACTTGGCTTTCCTGCTGCTCGATGTAGACGACATCATTCTCACAACCTCTTTTGATGCTCTTCGAACGTCCATCATCTCGAGGCTGAGTGCGGAATTCGCCATGTCTGATTTGGGTCCGCTGTCTTACTTCTTGGGAGTTGCCATTCAGCGGCATGCGTCTGGTCTGTTTCTCTCACAGAGTAAGTATGCTGCTGAGATTGTTGCTCATGCTAAGATGGTCAGCTGCAATCCCGTCGCAACCCCAGTCGATACATCCAACAAGCTCAGTGCTCATTCTGGTCCTTTGGTTGATGATCCAACACTGTACAGGAGCCTCGCTGGTGCTCTTCAGTATCTCACTTTCACCAGGCCTGATATCAGTTACGCCGTCCAGCAGATCTGCTTGTTCATGCATGCCCCTAGGGAACCTCATTTTCAGGCTTTGAAGCGGATCATTCGGTACATCAGCGGCACCCTCGAGCTCGGCACCACCATCACTCCTTCCTCTAAGCTTGATCTTGTGGCGTACACTGATGCGGATTGGGGTGGTTGTCCAGACACACGTCGCTCCACGTCTGGTTACTGTGTCTTCCTCAATGACACTCTTGTGTCTTGGTCAGCCAAGCGTCAGTCCGTCGTGTCTCGCTCCAGCGCTGAAGCCGAATACAAGGGTGTTGCCAACGTTGTCTCTGAGTGCTCTTGGCTCTGCAATCTCCTGCTTGAGCTACGATGCCCCTTACAGAAGGCCACTCTGGTCTACACTGACAACGTCTCCGCCGTCTACGTGGCTAGCAACCCAGTCCAACATCAACGCACGAAGCACATTGAGCTTGATCTCCACTTCGTCGGGGACAAGGTTGCCATTGACATGTCCGCGTTCTACATGTCCCGTCCTCTTATCAGTATGCTGATATATTCACCAAGGGTTTACCTAGACAGTTATTCATTGATTTTCGTTCCAGTCTCACTGTACGGACCCCTCCCGTTTCGACTGCGGGGGTTTGATAGATTACATAGGTCTCCTATTGTATAGTGGGCTGAAAGCCCATTAAGGCCCAATACCTTGTAACCTATATATATATGTTATATCAATGAATGGAAACCCTCAAGGAGGACATTACAATCAATCTCATGATCTCACAATTGCATCATGGCTTGCCGACCCACCAAAATTTAATCTATCAAGACATCCCTTGATCAGGTGATACTTGGAAACCTCCTGTTCATAGTAAGGCTTGAGGTTATGTTTGGCTTTCTCCATTGCAACTTGTATGTAGCCGACGTTTGGAACTAAGGTATCCACAAGATCATTAATCCTTATAAGAGGTGTTACAACTTCCAGTAGATCGTTCCCGTCCGACCAAAACTGTTTGTCGGTAATGATAGCTTGAATATCAAAGTCTGCCCATATACAATTTTTGATTTCGTATTCAAGATTCATGATTGATCGAAGGTGTGTAAACGACCTAGTTAGCAAATCATATTCATCTTTTTCGACCATTTCCTTCCTCCAATCCTCATAGAACTTAGAGTTGAGTATGAACTCGTACACTACGCCATTTTGCAACTTGGGTGACGGACATAAATGGTCACCTGAAAGTCGAATGTGGTCACCTGAGAATTCAGGTGACGACTATTCGTCACCTGAAGGGTCGTCACCTGAGCGCCGTCCCCTGAGCTTATAGGTGACGACTCTATCGAAGTTGGTCGCTGAAAGTGATTTAGCACATAGAAGTCAAAAGCCCGACAAAAGCCCGACCCGAACAATTCAGGTGACCAAATTTCCGTCGCCTAAAATAGAGCAAACATTGTCTGAGAGGACATTCAGGGGACCAAATATATTCGTCACATGTGCATTCAAGTGACCAAAATACTTGTTGATTGACCAATCAAGTGATGTAAGTGTTTGTCGCTTGAGGATAGTATATTCGTCACCAAGTTATTCAGGTGACCAATAATATTCTCAATATTCATTGTCTAAATCAATTTTGAGATTTTTTTTTAATTCAAGCAATTATTATATAATATGTTAGTCACCTGAGTAAATTTTATAATAAAAATATATATGTTTACAATATTGTTGATACCCTGTTTAAACATATTATAATATATAATGGAAAGTGAAAAGTAAAATTAAGAAACTCTAGAAATCCGTATTGATGTAGGTAAAAAAGTAAGTTGAGATTTTTAAGGAGAGAGAAAATGATAAATGGAGGTTAAGAAACCCTAGAAACCGTCGTGGATGCGGATGCTCTTAACAAATACATACAATTTATACTACTCACTGTCCATCACAGTTCCACTTCAGGCAGTACTGTTTCAACTAAAAAGGCTTCACTTCTATCACTCTATCATTTAGACTCCGATGCAACAGAATGACAAGGGGATCGAGTCAATGCAGCCGCTTGAACTCCTCGAGATTATAAGTTTGAGTAGCACATGTGAAATTGACAATTTCAGGCAATAAATTACGGACCCCATGTGCAGAAAAATCAATCCCTCAAGGATCAAATTACAGAACAAATTAGCATTCCATCAATCCGTGTGAAGAACAACAATAGAAAGCTCTGCCGAATTTGGGGAACTTACTTGACAGAGGAGAAGTCCTTGAGGGTTACAATTGTCAATTCTAGCTTACAACTCATTTCATATGGAATATAGTGTCCCGTGATAAGAATGGAGGGCTGGCCGTCGACATCGACATCGATCGCCCCTGTCAACGATCAGTCACCACGGACCACCAGTTCCACCGCTCTCCTCAGGTCATGACTCATGATCAGATCTTCAGGATATATATCCAAGCAGTCATCTTCAACTGAAACCAAAGGAATTAAAAGTTTTGAGATATATAATTAAGAAATAATGTCCAACACAAACCTTTCTAACAAAATGTACTTAAATCTTTTTGCGAACATTTATATATTTCAACTTATAAACATATATGTACAGTCAGTACATATATATACCTTCTAAAAAGCTGTAATCAACCGGCTTGTAAATCTTGTCTCCCAATTGAGTGAATTGTTGCATCATATGGTAGTTCAATCTCAAAATGAAGTTGTCTTTTCCCTGACATTGCAACATTTGCTGCTTAACTTGCTTACACATGCAACTTCCAGGTTGACTTAAGAGCTTAATGGCACACTTCTTTATTATGGGAAATTCACCGCCATATTTGTTCCATAGTGTAACTGTAACATCCACAAAAGCATAATCACCCAATTAATTGAATAAAAAATGAATATGCTTCTTAAATGTAATTGATCAAACATTATTATACAATTTGAATTGGTTGGTACACACTTACCAGGATGATTGTATTTCCATTCGGAGGTTGAAAGCCTTGCAAATGGGTTTTTGGATATATATTCCTTCAATTCTGCAACAACTTCTTCTGCTTCTTCTTGTCGAACATGGCCTCTCAAATATATCTCTGCTGCTGCTAGTGTGGAATTAAAGTCCCCTATTAAACTTGTGAGATAAAGGTCCCCTTTTGCAGCTTTCCAAGCATTATAAGTAGGGCTCAAAAAGGTAATTGCATCATCTCTTGGCGACCGATCAAAATTGAAGCTATCAAGATATCCCTTGATCATGTGATACTTGGAAACCTCCCGTTCATAGTAAGGCTTGAGGTTATGTTTGGCTTTATCTATTGCAACTTGTATGTAGCCGACGTTTGGAACTAAGGTATCCACAAGATCAATAATCCATATAAGAGGTGTTACAACTCCCAGTAGATCTTTCCCGTTGGACCAAAACTGTTTGTCGGTAATGATAGCTTGAATAGCAAAGTCTGGCCATATACAATTTTTGATTTTGTATTCAAGATTCATGATTGATCGAAGGTGTGTAAACGACCTAGTTAGCAAATCATATTCATCTTTTTCAACCATTTCCTTCCTCCAATCCTCATAGAACTCAGAGTTGAGTATGAACTCGTATAGTTTTTCTGATGCTTGTATTAAGGCATGTACCCACCCTCCTTCCGTACAAATTTTCTTCCATAATAGTTGAACTTTTTGTCGGACGCAACACTTGAAGTCTATGCCTCCAAACATACCAAGATTTTGTCCGGCAAATTCACACCTTGGATGACCGTCATGTCGGATTTTCAGTGTTATATCATCTATAGACAAGCTTAGTACATGGTTCTTGAAGCCATGGCTAATACCATTGGATAAATCTAATTGTCGTCCATCAACAAATATGAATCCTTTCGGGCAATAAAAACCATAAACACCAGTGTTTGTGTCTAAAGCGGAAGTCTTTCCTCTCACGTCGTCCAGGTTGTAGCAAATCAAAGTGCCGCCAGTAGTCTTCCAAGACTCCTTAACCATCAGCATATACTCATTGACCTCGTGCTCAATATGCCCCACTGACTTTTGAAGCGCAACAAAATCATCCCGGAGTAAGCAAGATGGAACACCATATTGAGCTATTCTCATCAACAAGGTCCTAAGATGCGAGTCTTTGAGAGCTTCAATCGGAACATTTCTACTAATCAAGAACCTCACAAGCATGTCGATAGTGTACTCTTGTTCACTACCCTTGGTGGTGTTGGTGCTGAAATTGCCATTGGAGGTCGACGGGGTTTGTAAGACAGTTGCCATGTCTAAGCTATTGTTTGCTGAGGCAGATACCCCCTCACTACCCTCTCCCAAGGATGAGTTCCGTTCTCTTTTCTTCGAGGCTCTCCTTGACGCTTTCGCTCGAACGTGTGAAGGCACTGCTTCACATGATCTGATATCAGTTCCTACACCGGACAAGTGCTTTATGATTCGAGATGCTGCCCCTGAAAACTTCTCCTTGCAATGTTTACATCTCCATTTATTGTTGGATAATTTGTCAACATTATCCCAGCAAAATTGGTCTGCAGGCCTACCCATCTCTAATAACCGATCTAGTCGACTAAACAACCCTTTATCTATTTAAATATACCTGCATATTTTCCCAAATAATGAAATTGAAATTACTCTATTTTGACTATCTTCTACTCCAACAGTCCAACTAATAAAATTCAGATGAGCACATCTATCTATTATAATAATAATAAAGTTGAATCGAGATATAGTTTATAAACTATATCTTAATCCTGCATATTTTCCCCAGAAATAAAATAGCAATCGAAACTCGAAAGGGATAGATTTAGAGAAATATTGAAGGAAGAAAATTGGGGGTACGTACCTGCAGCATGAAATTGCAAAGCAAAATAAATGACAGGATCGAGCTTCTGAATGTGAGATGATACCGGAATTGGAGAGAGAACCTCTACACAGACACAGTGAATCGCGATTGGATGGTAAGCTATATCTGTGCTGTGTTTAAAGATTTTTGGAGTTTGGTGTTGGAAGTTTCGTAGAAAGTAGAGAAACGCGGTTTATCCCTTTCAAGTTCATTTAGTCAAATATTGAGTGGCCGCTGCATCTCCACTGCTCCCTCTCACTTTGGTGTTTTGCTCAATTATTTTACACTTTATTTTATCTTAAAAAAATTATGTTTATAATCCAAATACTCCCTCCGTCTCGAAATAGATGTCATTTTAGCTCTTTAGTTTTGTATCAAAATAAATGTCGTTTTAGGTTTTCTAGGTAGTGAATAGTAATGATTTGTATTGATTTGTGTGTTGTTGACTTTTTTTAAGGTTTTGATTAGTTAAAAAATGTAGTGAGTAATAAAATTAATGAAAAATTTAGTGGAATGATGATGTTAATTGATAGATGAGTGTTTTTATTAAACTTTGAGTATAAGGCTAAAATGACTTAAATTTTGAGACGGGTGGAGTATCTATTTTAATGTTTATAAAATTTTATTTTGAAAAAACATGTATTAAAATATTTTATAAATTATATTTTTGTAAAATATTAGAGAGTATCTTTTTATTTTTAAAATTTTTTGATACATGATTTCCAAGATAAAAAGTTTATAAACATATTTTTATAGATTGTTACAATATGAAGGTAATTTTTATAATTTTTTAAGATAAAATAAAGGCTAAAATAACTTAGTGCAATATAGAGTGTTGTAGAAAATATCCATTGATGGGTCTCAAAAAAAAGGAAATCTCCATTGGGTGTAACACTTAATGCATAACTTAGTTATTTATTGATCATTAGTTTCAATTCAATATTATTTGGTGATAAAGACCGGATTTGTAGGTGGATTAAAAAAAGATTAAATTGAATATTATTTGGTATAAAGGATTTAGAGGTGGATTAGTTTTTTTTATGATTTGTTATTTTTTATTAAATTGAATATTATTTTTTTTAGGATTGGGCCATGCGTATATGATATAGTTTATAGTCAATATTAAGTCATTTTTATATGTTTTGCATGCCTTTTATATAGTTTTTGGTTTTATTTTTACAATAGGTGTATGTACTTGTGCTTTATGTGTTTTTAGGTAATTTGGAGCTTATTCAATGTCATTTTTAATCACAATGGAATTAGATTCATTGAAGCCAAGTTAGAGATGTTCATTGACACGGGAAGAGCCTTGTATAGCGGTGTCAAGTGCTAAGAAGCAAGCTAAAAAGAGCTTATTGTCGAGTCGACATTTTCCGAACAGTTCCTATTTGGAGACGTCTCGGTAAAATGAATCGTTTGAACTCCACAAATTCAGATCGAGTCGTTCTATAGCTTGTTCCAAAGTTGGTTCAAAGATATGCAACTTTCATGTTGATCACTTTTGCAAATTCGATCTGCAACATAGCGAGATCGAGTCAATAAGTTGATATCGACTCAAAGTTCCGACCTAGTATCCATAACGCTCCTGGTCGACATCCTTGCATTCCGAGTCAAAATGACGGAAAAACACAAGGTTATGAAGTTTTGGGTTGATATCTTATCAATTGTAATTTATCAAATTTAACCTATATTTAGAAGTAATATATTCGAGGGTGGTTGATTGATGAAAAAGGTCATTTAAAGGACGGTTTTTCAGAAATATCGGTTTATGGTAAATGAGTTTATTTAAATGGTTGTTTTATGTAATTTGGCCTTTCCAAAATGTACACCTCCTATTTCCATATCTCTAAGAAGGGCCCCTCCCCCTTGTCATTATTCATTTTTAGGCTTCTTTTTTTTAGGGGTGATTACTTCGATATCCTAATTTTTGGACTTTATTAGAAAAATGTCTTCCAAGTGCTCCAAATTAGCAAAATGTTCACCGCCCCCTGTGCCCCACCACGCATGCCCCTTGTGCCCCCCCTCCGGTTTCAGGATTTTTTTTTAAATTTCCCTTTGCTGAAACGGAATTGTTGAAACTTCTGTTTCAACACGTACATACGATTTCATCAACTCTTTTTTTGGTTTCTTTTTTGTTTTTTTTTTCGCGTTACTGAAACCGCATGTACTAATGTTGAAACTCCTGTTTCAACAACCCCTATTTCAGTTTTTTTTTTTACCGCATTGATGAAACAGGGGTTTTAGCGTATTCGGTTTCAACAACCCTTGTTTCAGTGTTTTTTTTTTCGGCGTTGCTGAAACAAGGGTTGTTGATGCTGAAAACCTGGTTTCAGCAAAGTTGTTAATGTTGAAACCCCGGTTTTAGATGTTGAAACCGGAGTTTTTTTCTTTTCCTTTTTTTTCCGGATCACCACTTCGAAACCAGAGTTGCTAAAACCGAAGGTGTTGAAACCGAAGTTTCTTTTTTTTCGCGTCACCACTTCGATACCGGAGTTGCTGAAACCAGAATTTGTTTTTTTCAAAAATGCTAAAGTGCTGAAATGTTGAAATAGTACATCATACAATTTTATAAAAATTAATTTCAGCATACAAATTTTGCTAATGAAGAATTAATTTCAGCATTTCAGATCACAAAAAAAATCAAGAAGCTATTAAATTGCCTAAAAACATAAAACGACACTTATTTTGGATCAAATTCAAAAGTCTAAAACGACACTTATTTTGGATCGGATGTGGTATCATTTATTAAATGCTTATCCATTTTTTCAACCAATGAATGGAGAGTTTGAAAGAAAAAGTAGTCAACAAACAAAATTTTCAATGACAATTTTCATTACTCAATCTATTAAATTGCCTAAAAACATAAAACAACACTTAGTTTAGATCAAATGCAAAAGTTTAAAACGACACTTATTTTGGATTGGAAGTAGTACTTCTTCTTCCTAACTAAACTAAGTTGGCATTATAATTCACTAATTTTTTTTCTCTTTTATCTATAAATTAGTAAAAATACCAAAAAAAAAATCATTAATTTGTTTTTTACACTTTTCTCTTGGGTTATAAGAAATATATGTTAATGAGCTAATACGATGTTTGGTAACCTATGTTACGTAGTTAATGAAAATTTGTGAATAGAAAATCAAAAGGCTCTAAAAGGCTAATTTGGTGAGTAGTGTTGAAAAATTCCAATTTTAAAGCTAATTAAATTAAAATCTTATATTTATTTTATTTACATTATATAATATCAAAATTAAAAACTCTAAAAAGCTAACTGATGATACCAAGCAAATCCTAATTACTCCCTCCGTTTCAAAATAAATGTCGTTTGGCATTTAGTGGACGCATTTTAAGGAGGCAAAAACTATATAAAATATTATTTTTTAATCATTTTTTTAATTAATTACATACTTGTTAGTATGAAGTATGAAATCATAAAAAAAATTCGTTAAAAAAATAATATTTTATAGAGTTTTTAACTCGTTAACATGCATGCCGAAAAGTAAAGTGACTTTTATTATGAAACAGATGGAGTATAAACTCACATCATATCAATCTAATCTTTCGAAATAAATTACACATTTGATTCTCAAAATTTATAAATTTGTTTTTTTGGTTGAAAAAAAAAACGTTCTCAAAGTTTATACATAAAAAGTTCGAATATAAACTAATATGATATCTTTATTTAAACGCTATATCCTCTCTCTGTATTTCTATATAGAGGGGGAGTCCCAATCCCGGCTTCGACAGGCCTACCTTGTCTTCGATCGTCCTAACCTGGCTCCGGCTGCCCCAACCCAGCCCTAGCCGTCTCTGCACCGCTGCGGCTCCTCCTAGTGGATCCCACCTTGATTGCCGGAGTTTGGGTCGGGGTGGCTTGGTGCTTCGGTTGTTCGCCAGATTCACCAACCTCCTCCTAGGTTTCATCGCTAGTTTTCGTGGGGGTCGTTGTCGCCACCCTCGTTCTCGGCTTTTGCCCTACGTTCACTCCCAATTTCCCTTTCCAGATCTATGTTGTTGTTGGTCGTGGGCGGGGGTGCTCCTTCCGTCCCTTTTGCTCTTCCGATCTGGCTAGGTTGTGCAGTTCTTTTCGGGTCTGTGCTTTGGACCCAAAGCTGCCTGAAATGAAGCCCATAATTAAATTAATAAAAAAAAAGTCCATAAATAAATTAATTAACAAATAAATAAACTAAAAATTTGTCGGTTCATTTATATTTATATTTTTTATATGTGAATGTGCATGTAATAAATCCCGTTATGTTTGACCAAATCCCAGTAGGGTTTCAAGATGTTATTTACTTAGCGGTTTGCGGCTCTACGGTGGCATGACTTGGCATTCTTTCCCGTAAATTTGGTTATGGATGTCGGAGTTATGGTAGTGTGTATCGTGTCGTCTCCGTTACTTAGGTTGACTTCTTCCCCGGAGTTTCATCCTCACTGCCCACAAGATGATCGGGTCCTGATGTATCGCTGACCTACGATTCTACTTCAGTGTAGGCATGTAGGGCTTGACTTTGTTTGTCATCTTCGGCCACATCCAGTTTAGTTTAGGACTTCTTGGTTTCGTTTTTTCAAGAGTGTATTTGCTTGAGTTTACAACATTATGTATTGTCGTTTGTTATTGTTTTTAGACGATTCCTCCGTATGTCGAATTGACCCGCCTTCGAGTTTTAAATATATCTGAACTCAAATTCTTACTACCTCTATTCCATAATACATGTCCTTTTAATTTTCGACACGTTTTTTAAGGAGCGAAAAACTATACAAAGTATTAATTTTTTTATATAATATGATACTTATTCCGTATCAAATTATATTAAAAAATATCATAGCCTTATTTAATGTGCGTAGATCAAAATATTTTAATCTAGAATAACATATCGATCTAATTCAAACCATACCCGATACCCGAAAAGATCCTATTCAACCCGATGGATGTTGGATCAATATAACGGGTCAAGGGGAAAACAACTGAACAACCGCAGTTTCTGACATGGCATAAAGTAATTGGTCAACGGTCCGATTTAGGACGAACAAAAAAAAATACTACCTCCGTTCCATAATACATGGGCTTTTCCTTTTTGACACGTTTTTTAAGGAGCGAAAAACTCTATGAAATATTATTTTTTTAATCAAATTTTTTATATCATTTGATACTTATTACTAATAAGTATCAAATTATATAAAAAATTTAATTAAAAAAATAATATTTCATATAGTTTTTCGCTCCTTAAAAAACGTGCCGAAAACTAAAAACCCATGTATTTTGGAACGGAGGGAGTATTTTCCAGTCATCACCACGAATTAAACGGCCAAACTGAAACAAATTCTTGTCGGGTCCCACTTTTTTAATCTTTACCACCGCCACCTCCCCATATTTTTCAAAGTAGCCGTTACACCCTCCCTTCCCTACATTTAAATATTTCTTTATCACTCCCAACAAAACCACAAATAAAATAAAATACCCCAAAAGTAATTTTAATTATTTTTCCACTTTAGAATAAAAGCAATTCCTCATCCAGCAAGCAAAGCACACGCCTTTATGCCTTCATTCAATCCCACTCCGCTCCTCCTCTCTGTATATCTATTCAATTTGCTCTGTTCCGATCTCTGATCTCATTGAGGCATTTCATCGAACACTTGGCGTGCACGATGAACTCCGCCGACCCAAACACCTCACCCACAACCCCACTCCTCCCCCCGACCACACCGAGCAGCGAATCAGATGATTCGAGCCCTAGAACCTCCAATCGATTCACCCAAATCGACACCATTCATCGATTCCACAAACCCCCAATTTCAAACCCTAGCTCCTACAAGCTCCTCGATGTGATCTCCGGCCACGTGGGCTCCGTCTCCTCCCTCGCCTTGTCCGGCGAGTTCGTCCTCAGCGCCTCCCAGGGGAAGGACATCATCGTCTGGCAACAGCCCGATTTGAAGCGATTCGCCAAGTTCGGCCATGGCGATGGGTCCGTAAAAGCGCTGGTCACGATCGGAAACCGCGTCTTCACCGCCCACCAGGACAGCCGGATTCGGGTCTGGCGGATCTCGAGGAGCTCCGAGAACATCTTCAAGCTCGTGACCACTCTCCCCACCACAATAGACTACCTCGGCAAGTTCATGAAACAGAGCAATTACGTCGAAACGCGGCGCCACCACAAGAAGCTCTGGATCGAGCACGCCGATAGCATCGCTTGCTTGGCCGTTTCCGGCGGCTTGATCTACTCCGGCTCCTGGGATAAGACCCTCAAGGTGTGGCGGCTCTCGGATTTGCGCTGCTTGGAGTCGATCAAGGCCCACGACGACGCCATTAACGGATTAGCTGCAACCAAATCAGGGGAGGTTTACTCCGCCTCAGCTGATGGGAAGATCAAACTATGGAGTAAAGAGGCCAATTCGAATTCACATCGATTGAAGGCAATCTTGGAAGGCCACAAAGACGTTTCGATGAATTGCCTCGCGGTATTGGAGGAAGATGGATTGGTATACGGAGGCGGATCGGATGGGTATCTGATGGGGTGGATGGGGAAGGCGGATGGCGTTCAATGGAAGGCGGTTTGTGAGGCAAAAGCGCACGAAATGGCGGTTTTGTGTATGTGTGTGAAGGGGAGTTATGTGTGCAGTGGCTCAGCGGATAAGAGCATTGGGGTATGGAGGAAGGAGAGGGATGGTGGGCTAACAAGAATTTGGGCGATAAGCGGCCATGGCGGTCCGGTGAAGTGTCTTCAAGCTTCGTCGGGTTTGGTTGGGGGCGGGTTCTTGGTCTACAGTGGGAGCCTTGATAGGAGCATTAGGGTTTGGTGGGTGCCTGATGAAGCATCCAAAGAGGAGTGTTTGGATTAGGTTTCGGAGTACGAATCCATCGAGAACGACGCTCCTTGTGACGCTATTATGTTACATGGAGCGTAATTGTGTAACAGGAGATCTGAACTCGTCGAATAACACGACATTAGAGGGAGAGGTTAAAGGACTAATGTTGGGAAGATCAGCAATTGTTTTGAAGTAAGCTGGTCCATAGTGTTGTTGTGTGATTTTGATATAACATAGGAGTGAAGGCAAAGCTATAGGGTGTGGTTTTCTTCTTTTTCTTTTGCATTTTTGTGTGTTTTTACTTATTTTGGTTGTTGGTGATTTTTTTATTAATGAGGTTTTTATTTCTTAGATTTTGAGGTTTTGAAAGAGAGGGGTGGTGGTGTTACATTCTTTTGTGTGTTGTGGGATATAAGGATGAAAATAAGTGTACAAAAATACATATGTAAGTGATTGGAATTAATAAGAAATTTGGAGTTTAATTATGTTATAAATATAGGTGTATATATATAGTAATTTTTTTTTTGATATATGGACTAATTTTTCTAACATATTTATTTTGAAAAAAAACCTAAATTATAATTTTTTAAAATGGAAAGAAATTCGACACTGGACAAATAGTTATGAATATGGGAAAAAAACATAGGACAAACCATAATTAACAAATAAGACAACATAAAAAAAAGAGTGATTAAAAAAGACACTAATAAAGACGGATAATGATGAAACTGGATCAATGTGAGCACTCTCTTAGTTAATAGAGACAACGCAAAGGATCTTTGAGGAACAAAGGTGAAGACCTCATATTTAGACTCGATCATAAAGAGCCATCAGATCTTAAACACTCAAATAATAAACCCTATAAGATAAATTTTAAAAATAAAAATTAGGAGGTTTGCACAATTTCACTTGTCTTACCAAATCCCTTTGAAATAAGAAGTTTTGTTTGATTAAGAAGAAGACAACGGTCATATCCTCTTTATGTGTAAGATGAAACATAACGTAATCATAGTTGAATTCGCCTTCCAAAATGATACTGTATAATTATCCGAGAACATCATACCATCAAGTTTTAGATAGTGATAGTATTTGGGGACATTTTCAATTTATATTCCATAATAAGACAAAACAAACTTCTAAATACAAACATAACATTATTGGAACCAAGAACCAATTAAGTCTCATATGACATCGAAGATTTATTTCATTTATGTTGTATTTATTAGGTGATTAAAGCCATAACTCAACATAAATACAACCTAGATACAATCAAATCAGCCCTAATTAAATCTAAAAATACATAAATTTGTGGAATCATTTTTTTTAAATAGAAAGTGGAATCAAATAATTTAGGTGTAAGGACCAGTTTGATTTCTCCCCAGCTAATCTACCCCCACCTTTTAATATTAAATGTTTACTTTCTAGCAGAATTAATTGATCGATGTATTGTATACAAATGAGTTGGTAACAAGCTCTTTACTTTATACTGGTTTATTCAGGTTTTGTGTTTGAATTTTGTAGGTAAAAGTGACAAATTATCAATGTTCTAAAAGTCATTAGGCGGCGGGTGGTCGTCTAGCGTCTAGGCGGGTGTCTAGGCAGCGCCTAGACGGATTTAGAACAAACTTGATTACTTCCTTATATTTTGACGAATAACACTTGTCAATAATTCATATAATGTAATAATAATCCATATTATCACTCATAAACCCAAATTTGCGGTGCTTAACTAACACTAAAGTTAATAAACGCAAAAGTACATGTCTGATTAACAACTCTAAACATCCTAAAATCCAAAACTATAAGTTCGACTAAAAAGCAAATACATCCCGACTTTGGGGATAAAAAAAACACAAATCAACTAATCACATGCTTAGAAGCTCAAATTGAATAATCATTGGCCTAGGCGGGATCAGACGGTGTCTAGGCGGGCCCAGGCGGGGTCTAGGCGGCGCCTAGGCGGGACCAGGCGGTGCCTAGGCGAGACTAGGCGGCGCCTAGGTGGTTCCTAGACGAATTTCCGCCTAGAAGTCTGCCTAGGCTTAAAAATTCCTAGGCAAGGTCAAAATATGTACCTATGAACAAATTAAAGACAGGATTTAGAAGGGTACTTAGGAAACACTTGAAATAATGACAATATAAGTTTAGGGGTTTTTTTTTTTTTTTTTAAAGTGGAGGTTCCGAGCTAGGTTGTCGACTCTCTATAGGATACATATCGATGTGACTTTATATTATTACGTATCTTATAATAATTTTCTTAATTACTACGTAGTTTCTCGAATCGATAAGCTTTTCTAAGTGTTTTCAAACGTGTTATGATGAATCCTTCATCCCTATAATGTGCCAAAAGAGATATCAAGATTAAGAGAATCCGAATTATGAAACATCATAGATGCACTTCCAACTCATTCAATATGTATCTTCAAAAGATCAACCTAGTCACATTATCTATTTAATATATATCTCTACGCAAACCACTCAAAAGTTTACCTGAGTGACGGTCGTAGGATTTTGCAGAGGGGGGGAAATTTTTATTTAAAATTTTTTTTCTCGATATATATAACGAATAATTTTTTTCTAAATATTGAAAGAAAATTATAAATTGTGATATAAATATGATATTTTATTACAAAAATTCATACAATAAAATTCAATAATTGTTTTTCATGTATGTGTAGTATGATGAATACTTTTTTGAAAAATATTAAAAGAAAATTATAAATTTTTTAAAAAATATGTCATTTGTAAATGGGAAAAAAATGATAGGATTGAAAAGTGTGACAAGAAACTCATAAATTGTTGTTTAAATGTTTTTTGGACAAAAACTTTCACCGCACACGAACATAAACATTACGGGTGTGTTTGAATTCCCAATGCATTATGGTGTTAATGTAACATATGAATCATCCTTATGACAAATTCATGAACAAATTAACAAAATGAAACCATATCTTCGCTGAAATATAACAATCAATTGTACAAAAATCGAAGCACAAATAAAACAATATGTAGCTACAGTTTATGTTCAAATTCAGAGACGAACCAAAGGCCGAATCCAAACAGAAGTTGAATCCGAATCCAGAGATGACGAAAACAAAGAAGCTAGAGCCGATAGGAGCAAGTCGTTACAGGACTGATACGGGTATGATACGAATCTGAATAGGGTGGATGTTCGGGTCAACTTTGGAGAGGAGACGGAGCTCGCATAGGGCGGTGATACGGGTATGATACAAATTTGAATTGAGCCGAGAAACTGGCATTTTGGTTGTCTGGCGCTACCCTCCATTTTCCCGATAGGAGGAGGAAGGAGGAGAGGATGAATTTGCGGCCATGCAACGACGCCAGATTCGTCGCTGCCACGCTCTTCGTCTGGCGGAATCGGAGCGAGACTACGTAGGTGGAGAGAGACGGCATAGGCAAAATCGGAAGCAGAATCGGAGCGCCTGACGACAAGGGATCGAGCTCTTCGTCTTCCTCCACAGCGGTGGATCTAGATATAAGGAAAAGGGAAATTCGTGGACACCGACGCCGGAGATCAGAGATAATTGAGATCTGAGGGATTGAGAGGCACCAGCGCCGAAGATCTGAGGGAGGAGGAGAGAGATAATCGAGAGAAAGTATGAGAGTGAGATAGATCTGAGGGAGGGGTTTTAGAGTTTGCTGAGATGGACTTTTTACCAATCAAACAAATTCGTGGAAAGTTTTTCAATTTGGACTGAAAAAATAGCATGTGACGCAAATTTATTCCTGATAAAATTGGAATGATATAGAAAAGATTAGCATGACTCTTGCTAAATAGCTCGATCTCCAACCTGTGGTGCTGGGAGGGGATAATCTTGCCCTCATCAATGTTGTCAACGACACCTGACAATGTCCCTGAGAGATTGAAATGGTCGCCTCTGAAATCCTGATGCTGGCTCATGCCTTTCAGACATTCCTTGAAGTCCACTCTGTTGTGGACTGTATTGTCCGTCTACATCACATTGACACTTTCGGTTCCCTGTCTCTTCATCTAGAACTCTAAACTCTGGTCGGACGCTATTAGTTGATATTTCCACGTGTTTGATGCTTACCAAATTCTCGCTTGGGAAAAAAAATTCCTTGCATACCGCGAGACTAAAATATCTATTTCTACGCCCAATCGTTTTACTTGAGATCTTTATATATCCCCTGATTATTTATACGTAGTATTTCTAATGGAAATTTTATTGCGGGTTTGGTCCCAACAAACACCTCAAAAGTGCAAAAAAGAGGGCATTCTTTAATTGGACCCCAAAAAGAAAGCATTTTCTGAAATGAATTAAACTCAAGGAAAGAAGATAAAAGTGGAGCCTACTCGTACTTGTATAACTCCTCTCCTCCTCATTTCTTCATCTTTCCATGCAATATTGTTTCCCATTTTCACCTTTTTCTTCTTTTTTTTCCCCCTTGATATTGTTGAACAATAGTTGTCATCGGAACCCCGATAAAAAATTATGCTATGTGCTTGATTGATACTTTCGAGAGAGGTGCATAACGTTCTTCAAGGTTTCATTGTCACACCGTCTCTCTCACATGTGCACTCTCTCACATGTGCACTCAAAGAAGGGAAGTTTAAAGAGGAATATGCACTCATAATCGAAAAATGGTAGGAGAAAACTGGAGAGAGAAAGAGGCGAATCGAAAATGTATTTTCGATGATCAAAATTCTAGCTCGCAACCTCCCACATATATAATATAGTGGTGAGATTGAGTCTGCTTAACCCGGAACCACAAGAAAGAAATCTTCTTTCTGCTATCTTCGAAAGATAGTAGCTTATCAAAATGCATGAAAAGATAAGATTTCGTCACAAAAATTAAAAAATAAACTCCAACTCTAATATGGAGTATGAATAGGACGTACGGCGGTGGTGACGGCTATGCCTTTGGGCGCCCATATCTTCTTCTACTACTCAATGAAAATACTCATTAAAAACATTTTTTTAAGATACATTGGATTTTCAATGTAAGGATATATATGAAGATTGAAGTCCAAGAATTTCTCAACAAACTTACTTCTTCGTGACATTTTTCCAACAGATATGTGAAAGTACGTTGTTTGACTGGTTAGGAACTTAGCATCATTCGATTCAAGGGGGAAATTGAAAGATTGAAAAAATTGATAATTGAATAGTAAAATGTTAAAGTTTTAATTAACGGAAAGAGTATTATTTTATAGAATTTTTATTATCATAAATTATCAGTTCATTTATATATACAGTAATTAAACTACTTAAAAAATAATGGAGTAGTTAGTGGGGGAGTCGTCGGTGAATCCGTGAATGGTGATGTCAAAGATTGTTACGCAGCAATAACTTTGCATGTAAGATAATATCATACCGTAGCTTTCAATATACTGTAGGACTTATCAAAGCATATTAATTTGGAAACGTAGCTAATTTTCTGTATTTGGCCGGCTCTCCACCAAATGTCTTTTTAATGTTTACTTTTCCACAAATTTTATATATACTAGGAAGGCAGACCCGTGCTACGCCCGAGACATGTTTTTTAAATTAAATATGTGTACTTTGTGAATAACGAAAGATTATTTAATGCAAAATCAAATTTGTAATGATTTATTTAGCAATTTCTTCCTAAAAACATATGTTCGCTGCCCATATTTTTATATTTCTCTAAAAACTGGTGTTTGTGAAGTAAATATAATGATCTTCACCAGATCTTTGGTGTGTAAATTTTTGTCGTTGAGTTATACGATTGTATAAGGTTTTTTCAGAATAGGTACATGGCTTGAGTTTTAGATTTTCTTTGTGTTTTATCCCGATGTTAGAGGTGATTAATTTTTTCAGAGAGGCCAAATTTCGAATAGAAAACCTTTTTTTTTGTAGAGTGGGATATTAGATTTAGGGGTTTAGGGTTTTGTTTGTGAGGATTTGCTTGATGCACTTTCTAAAGGGTTTTAGGATTTTTTTTTATTTGATATATCGCTCTAAAAAAGCTCTAACATATAGAATAAGATTATAAAGCCTAATAAGATATAATACATATATAAATAAATATTTATGGAATTTTTTCTTGGACATTATTTTCTTTTGGGAGAAAATTGTTCCAGAATTAACCATTAAATGACATATAAGTCTCTATGCATCAGTTTTACTATTATATATTAAGTATAAAATAAGATACGATTATATGGACTTGTTACTTGAACATATTTTGCTTATTCACATTCTTCGTTTATTTGATTTTCAAATCAACAAATTTATAAAGAGCAAATGATTTATTTGAACATAATATATTAGAAAATCATATGCACGAATCCGTATAATATTTGATAAACCTTATGCATGATGCACGTGGTCTGTATTAGTTATTATTACGTACTATAATAAGATAGTTCAACACCCTTAAATAATTCAATATCAAAGCAAATTAATGAGAATAAAATTAATGAGTATTAGTTTTAAAAGGTTACCAAAGTTGAAGGGGCTATCAATAGTAAATGATGCATACTATTGTAAGAAACTTAAATTTCAATGTTATAATTACCCATCATCATTCGTTATAAGGGTGTTACAAAATGTGGTTTGAAAAAACTAATGGACTACTTCATTTTCTTTTGATCCGAGAACTACTTTATTTTCTAACCTCCCTATAATTGATCATTTAAATAATTGAATTAATTGATCATTTAATTTATAGGAAAAAATCACTCTTTTGAAACCTCACTTTATTTTTGACATCTATCATATTTAAAAAGGTAAATTAATTTTGCATTTTTTTTCTTAAAAAAAAAACTCTTACGTACTCTGGATCCTTTGAATGCCCACTTTATGATACTCCGTATTGCTTATTTTCTGAAATAAAATAAAAATATAATTTTGCTATAAAAAAACAGGGCAATGCTTAATTAATTAAAGAACAATAGTGAAGATTTTAAAAATGGCTTATATTTTTAATTGATCAAAACAATAAAATAGTATTCATAATGTAATATGTATGGGTATATATACACACATATAATATGTATGTATATAAAAAACTATTATTAGACTATTAATAGAGTATAAATACAAAAAAAAAATAGTGGATGGGATAATAATATATGATAATTCAGAACTAACAATTATCGGAATAACTAACTTCAAATAGGTTCCTGAATTTTTTTTACACATAAATAAGATTGTTTGAATTGGTAAATAGAAATGGACGAAAAAATACCATATAAACTTATAGGCCTCTTTGTTTTTGAATCTTGAACTCTTTTGCTAATATCAAACCCCTTCAAAAAAAGAACGTCATATTACATAATATTGAGATTCAACATCGGCAAAATAGAACTTGTCAATTGGCAAACTTGATATATAGCATTCGAAAAAGAGGCGTGAAAAAAATGTTTAAAAAGAGGAAAAAGATGGATAAGATCTAAACGTAGTAGTATTCATTGATTAAAAAGTTCAATAGTTATACACATATGAAAAGAAATTGCAAAGATATGCTTAGGTGTTGTACGGACGTACGGACGTACCTACACAAATTTTCAAATCGATGAACGTACTCTTCCAGTTGAATTGGAGAAGTCGATGATGCAAATACAATTTATTTTGGGTAGGGGTGTGGATACAATTCTTACCTATCCGACTATTATATATATATACATACACTTATCCCATGAAACGTCTACAAATAAAATTAAATAAATAAACAATGATCGTTTTGGTTCTTAAACAATTTAATGCATGCGTTTCATTTTGGTATAGTAATTGCCATTAACTCTTAAATGGAGATTTAAAGCATTGTTGTAAATCAAGATTCATTAGGTGATTAAGTATATATATGGAAGATGGTAAAGGGGGAAAATAAATATAAAGGAAGTTTGAACGGTATAATTCGAACATTGGATGAAAAGGTAATATTGACAAAAAAATTTAAAGATAATATTTTAAAGTTAGTTGAAAATAAATAGTAATAAAAAGATTATGACGATCGAATTATCTCATTCAAACATTTGCATAGTATAAACTATACGGAGTATATGATGAATTTTGATTAAAAAAATTCAATGTTTTTTTATTTAAATTTATATATAAAGAAAATAACTTATAATATTGTTCACATTTTTCTTTATACACCTTTATTTTATTTCCGTTTACAAAAATATGCATAACAAATATGATAATTTAGGAGGAAATAAAAAAAAATGCAAAATATAGACTATGCTTGTTAATGTCGCTATTTCTCATCATGACTCGTTACTTAGGATAAAAAAAATGACTTCTTTATACACCTTTATTTTATTTCCGTTTACAAAAATATGCATAACAAATATGACAATTTAGGAGGAAATAAAAAAAATGCAAAATATAGACTATGCTTGTTAATGTCGCTATTTCTCATCATGACTCGTTACTTAGGATAAAAAAATGACTTCTTTATACACCTTTATTTTATTTCCGTTTACAAAAATATGCATAACAAATATGACAATTTAGGAGGAAATAAAAAAAATGCAAAATATAGTCATTGTGTAACTAAGAGGATTCGAACTCAAGACCTCATTCCTACCAAACAACTCAATAACCATTGAGCTATGAAGATGTTTGTGATTTTTTGTGGAATCGAAACAAAAAATATAAAATATGTATAATTAAATAAATGAGCATTAAATAGGCCATGAACACAACTTTTTATGTTATATAGACTAGCCAAGACATACCCGTGCTACGCACGCGACGTAAATATAATTTTTCTATTATAAAAGTCTATTTAATGTTAGGTTTGGTAAATTCCCCCTTGGGGTTTGCCTTCCATTAGATAGAATATATATAGAATACAAAGGACTTGGGCCTTGGGCTCCAAGGAAACTAAAGATATGTACAAGGATTCTATCTATATCTATTAACAGACCCCCGCAGTCGGAGCGGGAGGAGAACGGACGGTCAGACTGTCCCGAAAGTCAAGAAACAACTGACGTGGCAAACCCTTTGTGAAGATATCAGCGTACTGATAGGCGGAGGGAACATGAAGGACCCGAATAGCACCAATGGCCACCTTTTATCGGACAAAGTGGATGTCCATCTCGATGTGCTTGGTCCGTTGATGCTGCACCGGATTGCTGGCTAAATACATGGCGCTGACATTGTCAGTGTAGACAATAGAGGCACGCGGCAAAGGACAGTGCAGTTCCAGGAGGAGATTGCGCAAGAAGCAACACTCAGAGACGGCGTTAGCGACTCCCCGATACTCTGCCTCCGCACTGGAGCGAGACAACGTAGGCTGGCGTTTGGAAGACCAAGCGACGAGAGAGTCATTGAAGAACACACAATACCCGGAAGTTGAACGGCGGGTGTCAGGGCACCCACCCCAATCAGCGTCTGTATATGCCACAAGACCTGAAATAGGCGTTGCTGTCAACTGCATACCAAGATGAAGAGTGCCCTGAAGATACCTCAGAATACGCTTGAGAGCGTTGTAGTGAGGTTCACGTAGGTCATGCATGAAGAGGCAAATCTGCTGAACCGCATAACTGATGTCCGAGCGAGTGAAAGTGAGATACTGTAAGGCTCCAGCAAGACTGCGATACATGGTAGGGTCAGCAACTGGCGGACCTGCATACGCGCTTAGCTTGGAGCTGGTATCCACGGGTGTGACCACTGGTTTACACTCAGACATGTGTGCACGGGCGATGATCTCAGCAGCATACTTCGATTGGGAGAGGAAGAGTCCGGAGGAAGTGTTGCGAACTGAAATGCCGAGAAAGTAGTGGAGGGGCCCCAAATCTGACATAGCAAACTCAGACGAAAGAGAGGCAATCAGCTGACGACGCAGAGCATCAGATGAGGCTGTGAGAACAATGTCATCGACATACAATAACAAGTAGGCCATATCTTGCCCCCGCTGATAGACAAAGAGAGAGGAATCACTGCGAGAGCTGACGAACCCAATGCGAAGAAGATAAGCAGCAAAGCGCTGGTACCAAGCGCGCGGTGCCTGCTTCAGGCCGTAGAGGGACTTGCGAAGACGACACACCTTCTTTGGAGTTCCAGGCTCAACGAAACCAGGCGGCTGAAACATGTAGACTGTCTCATGTAAGTGACCATGGAGGAAGGCATTCTTGACATCCAGCTGATGTATTTCCCAAGATTTGGAGAGGGCAAGCGTGAGAACTGTTCGGATGGTGGCCGGCTTGACCACTGGACTGAAGGTTTCGTCGCAGTCGACACCGACTTGCTGAGACTTGCCGTTGACCACAAGGCGCGCCTTGTAGCGCTCAAGGGAACCATCAGACCTGAACTTATGACGAAATAGCCACATACAACGGATAATATTGACGCCTACATGCCGGTCCACAAGCTCCCAAGTAACATTTCGAATAAGAGCCTGATATTCGTCGGTCATGGCGGCCTTCCAATTGGGATCAAGGAGGGCGAGCTTATGGGATTTGGGGAGGGGGGATATATGTGAAGGTGAGGCAGAGAGGTTAAATATGTGTTTCGGCCTGAAAATGCCGCTCTTGGATCGGGTTTGATAGGCTGCGGGCGGGGCTGTGGGTGCGGTGGGTGCGGGCGCGTGGGAAGATGGCGCGGGCGCGTGGGAAGATGGCGCGGCCGCGGGGGCTGGAGGTGTGGCGGGGGGTGTGCCGGGGACTTGAGATGGCGAAGTACCGAAGAATTGTTGTAGAACCATGGGGGATAAGGAAGAATCAATGGAAGTATGAGAGGGAGGAGACGATTTATAGGAAAAGGGGAACGTATGCTCATCAAAGGTGACATGGCGGGATATGATGAGTTTTTGTGACGTGAGGTCAAGGCATTTGTACCCACGATGGTTGTTGGGGTAGCCTAGAAAGACACAAGGTGTGGATCTAGGGGAGAGTTTGTGAGGCATGGTAGCGGAGAGGTTAGGGTAGCATAGGCAACCGAACACACGAAGGTCTAGATAGGACGGAGTCCGATGAAATAGACGGAAGGTGGGAGTTTGATTGTGGATAGCAGTAGATGGAAGAATGTTGATGAGGTACACGGCGGTGGTGAGGGCATGGGGCCAATAGGATGGCGGCATGCTGGCGTGGAGGAGAAGGGTGCGCATCATATTATTGATTGTGCGTATAGAGCGTTCGGCTTTGCCATTTTGGGGAGATGTATGAGGGCAAGAGAAGCGAAAGGTAATGCCTTGTGTTGAGAAAAAGTTATGAAATTGGTGGTTGTTGAATTCGCCGCCCATGTCACATTGAAAATTTTTGATACGTCGTTGAAATTGGGTAACAACGTAAGCATGAAATCGGACAAATATAGGAAAGACTTGTGATTTATATTTAATTGGAAAGACCCACAAGAAATGTGTGAAATCATCTAATAAGACAAGGTAATAACGAAAACCATCCTTAGACACCACAGGGGATGTCCAAAGGTCAGCATGCACAATGTCAAATGGAAAATAAGTAGGAGTAAACGAACTAGAGAAAGGGAGTCTAATGTGTTTCCCAACTTGACACGAATGACAGGAACGTCGATTCGAGTCGTTATTACAAGCAACTGGTAAAAAAGTTTTAAGAAGATCAAAGATAGGGCCGCTAGGATGGCCAAGATGAGCATGCCAGATGGGTGGAGCCATGGCTGCGAGGGAGACATGTGAGGAAGATGGCGAGGCGGAAGGTGACGCGAGAGGGTAGAGATCCCCGGTACTATTGCATCTCAGACGACTGGTCCCCGTGCGAAGATCCTTGACAGTAAAACCAAATGGGTCAAATTCCACCGAAACAGAATTATCAATGGTAAATTTTCGAATGGAAATAAGGTTCTTTATAATTTGGGGAGTGAGGATAACATTTTTGAGGTGCAAAGGGTGGTTGTGGGTGGGGATTGTGGTGTGGCCTTGTCCCAAAATTGGAATGCTAGAACCATTTCCGACGATAACCGAATTTGAAGGACTCTTAAACGAAATAGTTGAGAGACTACCTGGATGCTGGGCCATATGAGACGATGCGCCGGAGTCCATGTACCATGTCAGATCCGGTGGATTGAGGCTCATGGACGAGAACTGGGAGTTCAAATCAGTGGGCTGAACACCATATGTCGAGTAGTACGCAACAAGGGCATGAGGCGGAGGGCGAGGGGCGGAGCCAAGGGTGCCGGCGCCCGGGTGCTGGGGCGGCATCGAGGGGTAGGGACAGGGCGGGGCAGGCCACTGCGGGAAGCCCCAATAGTTCGGCCACTGTTGTTGCTGCTGCTGGGGACCCCCGCGGCCGCGCCCGCGTCCGACGCGCCCGCGCCCTCCTCTGCCGCGGCCGCGCTGGTTGCTGTCGCGGTTGTTGTCGCGAGTGTTGTCGCGATTGTTATCGCGGCCGCTGCGTTCTCGGTTGGAAGGTGTAGAGGATGGCGTCTGATCGGTGGGCGGTGGTGGGGTGGTAACGGTGAGAGCTTGCTGGGACGACGGCTTGTCCAGTCGAGCCTGACTAGTCTCCTCTAGAGCCAGCATAGAGCGGGCTTTGTCAAAGGAAGGGAGAGGATCGGACTGTTGGATGAAGGTGGCGACGGACTGGTACTCGGATGTGAGGCCGGCGATGAGTTGCAAGACCAGGCGACGATCAGAGATCGAGGCGCCTGCCGCTTCAAGTTGATCAGACAGAGATTTGAGGCGCTGACAGTAGGCTGCAGCGTTCGGGAAAGCTTCGAGCTTTGTGGTGGAGAGTTCGTTCTCCAAGAGGACCGTGCGGGTACCCTTGTTGTCCTGGAAAATATCAGCAAGGCGATTCCAGGCTTTCTGAGCCGTGGTATTGGGTTTGAGGATGGTGAGGAGAAGGTCTGACGAGATCGTGCCGTAAATCCATTGAAGGATAATGGCATCAAGTTGGGTCCAAAGATCATCGTCGATGTTGTCAGGGCGTTTCTGAGTAGGATCGATGTGGTCAATGACTCGGTGAGCACGAGCATTGTTTTTGAATAACTCACACCAGGACGTGTATTGAGAGTTTTCAAGGTCAAGGATGATGGGAATGGAATTGCGGATGTTGGTGACGGAAAGGGCCGAATGAAAGGGGGTTTTGGGGGAGGTTTCGGTGGCCATGGTGGGTGGCGGAGAGGCTGCCAGGGGGCGGCGGGCTGGGTAGGGAGGCGGTGGCGGCGGCGGGTGGGAGAGCGGAAGCTAGGGTTAGGAAAGAAATTATCTTTAAAAGATAATTAGGCTCGATACCATGTTAGGTTTGGTAAATTCCCCCTTGGGGTTTGCCTTCCATTAGATAGAATATATATAGAATACAAAGGACTTGGGCCTTGGGCTCCAAGGAAACTAAAGATATGTACAAGGATTCTATCTATATCTATTAACATTTAAGAGCTTATTTTTATATCCTTATTGACTGATCTAAATAGTATATGTGTACAAATAGTAAATCTTGGTTTTATATACTTGATAATTTGGTTTAAGTTATTTATTAAATCTTTGCATTTTTATGAGTTTTTTTTTCTTCAAGAAGACGCCTTGTAAAATAATTTTTTAAATAAAAAAACACCTTTTAATTTTTTAAAAACAAAAGCACTTTATATAATATAAGGTATTCGCTCAATTGAAGCACCAACTTTTATTTTACAACAAAAATATTATTAAAATATTTTTATTAATTAAATAAAATACCAAAACGTATTTTTAAAATATTTTTTAAAAGGAGTTGGATATATCATATAAAATATTTTATTAATTAAATAATAAATTTGAAATTGTTTTGTTTAATAAAGTTGTTGAGACTTATGAGCATGTGGAAGTCCATGTTTTGAAGAGGTTTTATTAAATATCATATTGTTTAATTTTTAATACTCATCACATTGTTTACTAAACTAAACCAGATGCATACATGCAGAAAAAATTTCATTTTATATGTTTGTTTATGTTATTTAAAAACATTTATATGTTATTTTAAGCTACTTATTATTTTGAGTAAGGTATTTTTTAAAAGTACAAAAAATGTAAATGATTGCATACCCTTTAGTATGATGAGATTTATGGTTAAAGAGTTCCTTGCCAAGCTAGCTCCTAGCTTCTAGTTAGAAATCTTCATGCTATATGCTGAAATATGGTATCCAAACTCGATCCAAAGGCTCCTTGATCGATCTCCTCAGTCATATTTAATAAAGTTATGGATAACTATATTATAATATGATCTACATATATAACCAGATTGATAGGAAAAAGTTATATAATTATCAAATAATTGATCATCACTTTAAACTCATATATATATATATCACCTCGATTGAATATCTGCAAATTATAAAGTAAGTCAATATATCATTTTGAAACGAAAAAATACTTAATAGATGAAAATAAATGAATTCTAACTAAAATAAGTGAGAAAAAAAAACCTCATATATAAACAATATATTAATGTTATACCTTGATTGTAGCTTTGTAACACATTTAGTTGCATATAGATTTTGTTCATCTCACCAGGAGAGGCCGAAGAATTACGTACAAAAAAAAAAAAAAAAAAGTGGGATGAAGAAAGTTAACGTATCTTCCAGTACAAATTATCTAGAACTTTTATCACTATATATAAAGGTGGAAATGAAATAGGTGACCAAGTTGAGAAATTAACTAAAAAATGAATGGGAGACATAAGGCCGCAGTAGTTTCAATAATAGAATCGGTCATACATTAATTGTTAATTCTTATCGAGCTATAAAACAAAGAATTTAGTCAATCTTATGTTGTAACCGGCCACTTACATTTAATTTTCAAGAATACAAAACTTCATGTAGGTTGTTTTTATTTTCTGTTTAATTTGAAAATTAAAAAAAAAGATTTATATTAAATCAAGTTTTACATTAGCAATAAATAGGGGGGAAAATCTTTTTTTTTTTTTAAAAAAATATAATAGGAAAAAACTCAATTAAATTGAAAATAAAATAAACATTTATTTTTCAAAAATAATTATTAAATTTTAACTATAAAATTATTTTTAAAAAAAATAAAAATTATTTCATGGACTTGAGCATAATTTGAAACAAATAAAAGTGCAAAATGAGGGCAATGTATCTTGTATGCCTTTATTTTCATTTTTAAATCAAACCGTTAAGTTTTTTTCTCATCTATATTTTAATTTTAAAATCAAATAGAAATCATTACGCTCAAAATATTGAAAGCATTGCAAAAGAAACATAAAAAAGTAATTTTTTATTTTCAAATCAAATTGTAATAATGATATTTAATTGATGAAAAGCTAAAACTATATATGTGATTTTGAAATTCCTTACAAACTTTATGGGTCATGTATTCAAGAAAATAACTATATGAGCCATTGTAAAAAATCCAACTCATTTAAAAAGGAAAAACAAAAAACATGAATTAATCTTTGGTGAGAGAGTTATTAATGTTGAGAGCCATTAAGAGGCCTTGGGACACAATTTTTAAAGGTATATAGATAGATAGATACTACGTACTAATTATTAATTATTGGAACATTAAAGCATAATTAAATTGGTCCTAATTATAATACGGAGTATTATATATTTTTTGAGACTGAGTGGAAAAAGGATCAAATTATTCACCGACTTCAAAAGAATTGAACAAGTTGCTGTATGAAGTGAAAATCCCATTTCCGGTTGTACTTGTATCATAGAATGGTATTAAGAGAGGTGAAACCATCTCAGATTTAGATATTTTCATGAATATTGAATACTAAAGTCTGAGTTGCAAACTGCTTTCTTGCTTATGGCAGCCATAGAATTTGGTAATAGGACTGTAGGAGGGGGTTGAGATAGTGATATTTTATGGTATCAACAAGGAGACCAAGCAAATGAAGCAACCAAGGTGCTCCGGCAAGTTTTATTTCTTTCTTGAAAGCGGGCGTGTGCTCCTGAGTTGACATTTTTTCATCTTAAAATCGATTGCTGTACTCACATTTGTAGTAAGCCAGCTCAAATCCCGGCTTGGGCTAAACATGGGTCGCATCTGACATGTATTTCTAATTTTTGGATACAAACTGAACATAGGTTTTGGACTTATGTAAATTTACCAAATTCATTTGGCCTTATTTCAGGGGATGAGTCATAGTGGTATCTTTTCAATTCATTTGCTGAATTTTAACTATCCATTAAAAACAGTGTCGAATCCATGAGGGGCTCGTGGTGGCCGAAGCGATCCATGCTAAAAAAAGGTCTATATTTCTAGAATTTTTGTAATAAGTAGAATAAAATGTAAAGTGATTCAGTAAATTCGTGTAGCTCAGTTGGTCTGGAGAAGGGAAGTTTGAACAAACTCAACCAAGGAGGATTTCTCCCTCAATCTCCATTGAAGATCACTCAAGAACACAAAAGTGTTTGTTACAACATTGACAACTTGCAACTGAAGTTGGCGCCAAATCTGTTACAAATACATGATAGAGGAGGAGAAGATCTTTTCCACATGAAAAGACTAAAATACCCATTCGGTTGTGACAAGCTCAACAAAGATAAAATGTATGTGTTGTGTATCATATCATATAATCCCACAGGTAGGGGTGTTATTCGAGCCGAACGAGCCGAGCTTGACATGTTCAAGCTTGTTCATTTGTTAAACGAGTTCGAGCCGAGCCGAGCCCAATTTTTAAACGAGCTTTCTTTTTTGTTCAAACTCTGCTTATTTTAGCAAATGAACAAGCTTGAGTCAAGCTTTTTTTGAGCTATAAGTGGTTTTACTTGATTATAACATATTAACTTAAAGAAAATTTTAGAAATTTCATAGAATTCGAGCTATTCAAGCCTAAATCAAACGAGCTGAGCTTTCAACCGAGCTTAAAATCATGTTCAGACTCAGCTTGTTTATGTTAGTGAACGAGGTCGAGTCGATTTTTTTTCGAGCCGATCCTAAACTCTTTACCTTACATAACAACCCTGCCCATAGGAAGAGAAAGAAGTGAGGAACAAAGTCGGTAGGTTCCGGGTTCGAATCCTCTCAGCTACTTTTGTTTATAAACTTTTAACAGCTACACATTTACAATTTTACACAGTACACGGCTGCCTTTCTTTTCAGATTTCTACTTGCGAAATCCGGGATTGAAAAACCGCGACTCGCACTCGCACCTCTCAGGCTGCACTCCCCCGCCGTCGCGCCAGTCGCCACCGTGTCGGCTCCGCCCTCCCACTGGCTGTCGGCTCCGGCCTGCTGCAGTGCACTGTGCACACCATTGGTACCAAAGGTGAAAGGCCGAAACAGGTGAAACTCCATCCACCCTCCATTGTTGTTAATTCTCCCTTAAATCCCAAATCCGAATGGAAAAGACTATTATTTCATACTTTAAACTTTGTTAATTTGTTCTATAACTTTTGATTGTCGAGATTGGATTTATAGGTAGGTTATGAGAATACGTTTAGGGTTTTGATTTTGGAAATCAATTGGTGAAATTCGGGTTTGGTTTTGAGAATCAATTTTGTGAAATTTTGATTAGGGTTTGTAATTTTGGGAATCAATTTTGTCAATTAATTATTGTGTATATGTGATTTTGAGAATGAAGTTTACGAATTTGTGAATTGAATTTGGGGTTTGTGAATTGAATTTGTGATTTGGGGAATTCTTTTGTGGAATATTTGATGAGAATCAATTTTGTCAATTAATTATTGTGTATATGCTGAATGTGATGCCACAAGTTGGTGTGACCTAAGCACCTTCATTATTTTCCATGTTATTTGTAAGGATTGTTCAGCTTTTATTCGTGAAAATGTACTTTGCGAATTTGTTGCTTTGTATTGCACTTAATTGAAGGTGTTTGAAGCATTTTGATCAAAGGACGAAACAACTTGACAGGGTACTGCATTTTTGGGTCCTTAGCTAAACATTGTGAAATGACTAAGAAAAGTTTGTTAAATAACAGGTTAATGGGTGGTTGTTTTATGATGACAAGATATTAGATGGTTTCTATAACATAGTAGGTATGAATCCTTATATGTGGGTGATGTGCAATGAACTTGAGGATAGTAGACGGATCCCAAGATGAATTTTATTATCGTTCTGTATAATTTTCAGCCCCTTAGCAACAATCCTGGATCTGCCCCTGATTAAAAAGCAGGGTTTTCGCCTTTACTGGTTCCTTCACATGTTTCAGGCAAAACAACGTTTCAGTAACAAATGTAATTCATTGCTATATTTTGTTCTTGTTACATGTTTAGAGAAGGCAGCTAGCTTAAGCTCCTTCAGCACACATGGCTTCCGCTACTGATAACAGTGATGATACCAATCAGTCATCAATGTAAAGTTCTCGTCTTCACCCCCCTACACATCCTTCTGCTATTGATTTATGCTATTGTATCACTTGTATGTATCTGAAATTTTTGTTTCATATTATATACAAGATCAGGGTGAAGAGTGTATATAAGGATCCTGATGATGGGCGACAGCGTTTTTTGCTTGAACTGGAGTTCATTCAATGCCTTGCTAACCCAACCTACATCCACTGTATGTACCATTTCACTTTTGGTTTGAAGTAAGAGCTTGAACACATACATTAGAAATGATAGTAGTGCTACTTAAAATTACAAGGCAGTGAACTAATGTTCTTTAATGATCATGTGGGATTTGTTGATAAAGAGTTTAATATGTTAAGACAGAATAGTTGCTTTACCATCAAAGATTTCGGTTGAGCTATTCTGTATGTTAATCTTCGTCTTTATGCAAAGTTTTGTTATTTATTTAGTTGAATATGTTGAAGTTAGGTCCACTTGAGCATATAGATATTCATCAAAGTTTTAAAATGATCAGCATGGGGCCATCAAGAACCTTGTCTTAATATATGATTTTTCTTTTATTTTCTGCTGAAATGGATGAAAATTAATGGGAGGTTTTGATCGTTGAGCTGCCTTCTGAATTGCTGAGCTGAATTTAGTATCTATAAATTAGCCTTAGCCTAAGGGGATGCGCAAAGTATAATATTACATATTTGTTAGCTAATATGAATGCTAATATAGCTGTTAGACAAGTCCCCAGATTAAGTTAATTCTTCTGTAGTTATTAGCTGCTGTAGTTTGTTCCCTAGAACATTTATTATGTGAGTTCCTAGGTGTAGTTAATGTTTACATCAGTCTTTTGAATAGTTCTCTGCTGTAATTATAAAAAGAGGGTTTTGTTCCCAGCAATAGATTATCACTTCCTTCATCATTCTCTCTCATGGTATCAGAGCTCTCTTGAGAGATTTTTATTTTTTACCTCTGGCCACCACCTTCCTGCCGCCAAACCCTATCCACCACCTATTCCGCCATAAGTTTGGTCGCCACCTTTTGCCACCAAAACTCTATCCACCACATATTCTGCTATTATGTCAAATCCTTCTCATGCTGAAATAGTAGCAGAAATAAAACACCTACAGAAAATATTGAAATCAGTTGAAGCTTCTTCTGGTTTGGTGTATTGTGAGTCTTTGGCTCTCACGACTACCCAAAATCACCTGTTTGGCCAGCAATGGATTCTGGACAGCGGTGCAACAGATCATATGACCAATGATCAGTCTTTGTATTCTTCATATCAGCCTTTTGTCCACAGGAAGCAACTCATCACGGCCAATGGGGCCTCATCACCCATCTTAGGGAGTGGCACTGTCACTGCCTTCTTCTCCTTACCTCTTTGTGATGTTTTATTCATTCCCACTCTTTCATGTAATCTTTTATCTATTAAGAAGTTGGTTCGCGATCTTAACTGTGAAGTGGTTTTCTCTCCTTCTGGTTGTGTAATAAAGGAGCTGGTCTCAGGGAAGACGATTGGATGTGTCAAAGAAAGGGGGAACCTTTACTTCTTGGAGAAACCTCATGCTACTACCTACATGAGCGCAACAAATTCAGATAACCTTTGGCTCCAACACCAACGCCTAGGTCATCCTTCTCTTTCTCTTATGAAGCACTTGTCCCCTAATCTTTTTGTTGGTTTAGAGTCTCAGAGTCTTGTTTGTCCTACTTGTGAAAAGGCCAAACAAAAACGGGTCTCATTTCCTCTTCGCAATAAAAGATGTCTTCTTCCTTTTGAGTTAATCCATAGTGATATTTGGGGTCCTGCACCGGTGAAAAACATTAATGGGGCTTCCTGGTTTCTTACATTAATTGATGATTGCACAAGGGTGACTTGGTTGTTCCTCCTTAAACACAAATCAGAAGCTAGCACCATTATCCCAGCATTTTACACCATGATTCTCAATCAATTTGGTAAATCCATCCAACGCATTCGATCTGATAATGCTAAGGATTATTTCAATCACACCTTGTCGTCCTTCTTCACCTCAAAAGGCATTATTCATGAGTCTTCTTGTGTGTATACACCTCAGCAAAATGGTCTTGCTGAGCGTAAAAATGGTCACATTCTTAATGTCACTAGAGCTGTGATGTTTCAGTCTCATGTTCCAAAATTTTATTGGGGAGAGGCTGCCCTCACGGCAGTCTTCTTGATCAATCGAACCCCATCTAAGACTCTCCAATACCAAAGTCCAATCAGCCACTTTCAAACCTTCTTTCCCAACATCTCAATTGACCATGGGTTAGACCTAAGGATATTTGGGTGCACTGCATATGTCCATATTCATACTCCATGTCGGGGTAAACTTGATCCCAGGGCTGAAAAATGTATATTTATAGGCTATTCCAACACTAAGAAAGGGTACAAGTGCTATTGTCCTACATCCAAACACACTTATGTGACAGCTGATGTTACCTTTGATGAAAACAGATCATATTACAGCCCCCCATCTAGTCCAGTTCAAGATCCCACCTTCCTTGAGCCATCCTTTGACCCTATCATCACTGAGGCACTACCATTTCCTGGTTGTACTACTAATATCCTTCCCGATCAGCCCTTATCTTTACCAATAAACCCATCAATCTCTTTAGATCAACCACTTTCCTCTCCCGCCGAAGAGCATCCCAATGCTCAAACCACCCAACAGCCTTCATCCTCCACTGAACATCCATCACAACCTGCACAAAATCCGCCACTTTCCTCTCCAGCTCAAGAGCATCTCAATGCTCAACCCACTCAACAGCCTTCATCCTCCACCGAACATCCACCACAATCTTCACAAAATCAGCCTATAACTTCTCCTAGGTTCAACAAGACTTACTTCAGAAGGGCCCCCCCTTCCCCTTCTCATCATCCAGATAATGCTCCAGGCCCTGTGACTACTGAACAACCTTCCCCGATTCCATCACCTGACTTGCCGGTTGCTCTAAGAAAAGGTTCAAGGGCCTGTACCAAAAGGCCTCTCTATCCTCTCTCTAATTTTGCATCTTTGGATAGATTTTCTGATCAACACAAGCAATTTCTCACAAGCCTTGATCAGATCAAAATTCCAAAGAATGCCCGGGAAGCCTTTGAATCACCTGAGTGGCGTCATGCTATGGCAGAGGAGATGATGGCTCTTGAAGCTAATCGCACATGGGATCTTGTGGACAGACCACCTGGCCACAACATTGTAAGTTGTAAATGGGTATTTTCTGCCAAGTACCATGCTGATGGTTCCTTGGCTAGGTATAAAGCTCGCCTTGTTGCTCGTGGATTCACTCAAACTTATGGTCTGGATTATCAAGAGACATTTGCACCTGTAGCCAAGATGTCTACCGTTCGTTTGCTTCTGTCCATTGCTGTTCATCTTGACTGGAAGTTGTTACAGTTTGACGTGAAGAATGCATTCCTCAACGGGTATCTGAAGGAGGATATCTACATGAGCTTGCCTCCAGGTTTTTCATCCACCTCCCCTACACATGTTTGCAAGTTGCGCAAGGCCCTGTATGGACTGAAACAATCTCCTCGTGCATGGTTTGGTCGCTTTCGTGGGGTCATGCGTTCTGCAGGGTATATTCAGAGTCAAGGTGACCATACTTTGTTTGTAAAGCACGGTGACTCAGGGAGAGTAAGCATCCTCCTTGTTTATGTGGATGATATTATTTTGACAGGAAATGACTCCATTGAGCAAGCCCGCTTGAAGACCATATTGACTCGAGAATTTGAGGTCAAAGAGCTTGGTCAACTGAAATACTTCTTGGGGATTGAAGTAGCTCGATCTAAAAAGGGTATATTTATCTCCCAACAGAAGTATACAAAGGATGTTCTCCGGGAAGCAGGAATGGAAGATTGCAAACCTGTAACTACTCCTATTGACTACAACTCAAAAATTGGTAAGGCTGAGACTGAACCTACGGTTGACAAGCACTTGTACCAGAAATTATGTGGGAAACTGATTTATCTTGCGCACACCAGACCGGATATTGCCTTCTCAGTAAGTGTCATTAGTCAATTTATGCAAGATCCTAGGGTTCCACATCTTCAAGCAGCTTATAGGATTCTCAAATACCTCAAAGGCACTATAGGAAAGGGCATCTTATTCACCAAGAGTGACAGACTCCAACTTGAAGCCTACTCGGATGCTGATTATGCAGGTGATGTTGTAACCAGGCGTTCTACAACCGGTTATTGTGCTTATCTTGGTGGAAATTTGGTTGCTTGGAGAAGTAAGAAGCAAGGAGTTGTTGCAAGGTCAAGTGCTGAAGCTGAGTTTCGAGCTGCCGCTCATGGAATTTGTGAATTATTGTGGATGAGAATTATCTTAAATGATTTGAGAATTCACTTGGAAGATCCAATGAAGCTGTTCTGCGACAACAAATCTGCTATCAGTATTGCTCATGATCCTGTTCAACATGACAAGACGAAACATGTTGAGATAGATAGACATTTCATCAAAGAAAAAATTGATGCAGGCATCATTCAAATCTCGCATGTTCCCTCTGAATATCAGTTGGCTGATCTTTTAACCAAGGGGCTTCACCCTGGCCGATATGAGTGGCTTACATCCAAGCTTGGCATGGACAATCTGTATAACCAAGCTTGCGGGGGGGTGTTAGCTAATATGAATGCTAATATAGCTGTTAGACAAGTCCCCAGATTAAGTTAATTCTTCTGTAGTTATTAGCTGCTGTAGTTTGTTCCCTAGAACATTTATTATGTGAGTTCCTAGGTGTAGTTAATGTTTACATCAGTCTTTTGAATAGTTCTCTGCTGTAATTATAAAAAGAGGGTTTTGTTCCCAGCAATAGATTATCACTTCCTTCATCATTCTCTCTCAATATTCATGAATCATGATTATTGCTTGGAGTGTTTTGTTTGCCTTGTAATATTTTCGTCGTTTGCTTTATGTTGGTGGCTTTTGATTCAGATTTAGCTCAGAACCGATACTTTGAAGATGAAGCTTTTATTGGTTATTTAAAGTATTTGCAATACTGGCAACGTCCTGAGTATGTAAAATTTATCATGTGAGTTCATTCATCGAGGAATTCTTCTTAATTCATTTATATTGACAGATCTTAATTTTATTTCATGGAACTGCTGATTGGTTCAGGCCTTGAATTACATGTCCACATACTTCCAATCTTCCATATTTGCAGGTATCCGCATTGTCTGTTTTTTCTTGAACTTCTTCAAAATGCCAACTTCAGGAGTGCCTTGGCACATCCTGGAAACAAGGTACATATTTTTATCTACAAACCCCTGTATGCACATATTTTTATCTACAAACCACTGTAGGCACCCTTTCTCATTGCATTGTCTAAGGATTTTTTATTTGAGTGATTATGGATACATTTTCGGGTCATAAGGAAACAACACCCTTTCAAGTTTGTTGGGGAAAGGGTGCATACTACTAAACCCCCAAACCCTGCTAGAGTTGCAATTTATCCATATTCGCCTATAGTCCTATGCCCTTTTGTTCCTGAAAGGCAGAAACTGAGAGGGCTCATACTTTTGTTGTATGACCTAGTGCTAGCTTTCTTCTTAGCTGCATTGTGAATGAGTAAATAGTATAAAATGAACGAGCATAGTTTCCGGAGGACTATATTTCTGTATGGGTTGTTGCCTTGTTTTGCTAAACCTGGTCAAAATATAGGGTGACTCTCCAACTAAGATGGGGATTTCTGTTAATTGAACCTAAACTGGGATGCAGTGTTTGTTTCAATGTTCATGTTCTTTGTTTGCCCAAAAGACAAAAGGATGTATCATGTTACAAGATTTCTGGTGGTGTCGCCTTTTTAGGTGTTGGCAGTCCATTTTGGAGGAACCGTAATGGATTATGTGAGCTGTTTTACTTGTGCTTTTTGTCGTGTCACATTTCTTTTACTCAGTTACCCCTTTAGAGGTCTTCTTCTGTTGACCATTATTCTTCATTAGGCTAAGCTTGGGGTCTTTGTGCAATGGAGGCAGCATCTCTATAATCTGAACAATTGTCCTGCTAGTTACTTGCTACCCTAACAAGGCCAGCAGTAAAGAGTAGTTAGGATTACCATTTTATAAACATAAAGAGTTCTTATTAATTCTTTACCATTTTCCTTGATCCTCTTTAGTCTTTAGTCAGTAAAAATACAGCTTTTGGAGAAAGGGCTTCCACAGTGTATTATCTCTTTCTCCATAAAAAATATGCTGATTGTGAATGCTGATGTAACTTGTTTTCAATACGCCGATACTCCATCAGTGTTGGAAGTTGGAAAATTTGAACTGTTCTCCTGAGTTTAATTCTTGATTTTGGTGAGCTTCATCTGATCTCTAATGATGCAACCGCACCTTGGCAAATCGTGAACCTTCAATAATCAAACAGTTAGATGCTGTGCAATCTGCACACATTCATGCAATTCATTAACTACAATTCAAATCTGCCAACTACAATCTCTTGAACATTTAGTTTTGAGTTGATAGGTTTTCACTTTGAGTCACTTGCTGTTTGGACCTTTACTCCTGCCTTATCCTGTTGCATTCCATGTCAATAGCATGTACTTATATGTGTTTACCATTGCTGACTTTATCTGTAACAATGGGGCTGATTCATGTAAAACCTTACATAGTTTCACATTATTTAAATAGTTGTTACATCCAAGATAGAGAATTGCATCTGTGGAACTCTGGGCTATGAATGTATTTATGTCATCTCAATCGTTCATGCAATTATTGAAAGATGTGCAAAAGTAAATGATCTGTCATTCTCATTTTCACATAGATTCAAAAGGAGTCCCATATGCTGTGCTTAAAACTCTCTTGATGAAACTGCAAATTATGGACAATTGCTAGGCAATACTGGTTTGTATGTTCCTGTTGCCCTGTTGTGCAATTGATGCTTCATGAATTTTCCTTTTCTCAGGAATTGGCACATAGACAACAATTCTATTTCTGGAAGAACTACAGGAACAACAGGCTTAAACACATTTTGCCGAGAACCCTTCCAGAAGCTACTGCTCCACCTCCAACAACATCAGCACCTGCTCCGCCTCTTCCACCTGCAACCGTTGCCCCAGCTGCTGCACCTTCACCAGCCTTGTCTCCCATGCAATACTCAATGCCCACTGTACCTGGTGGTCCGAAGGGCGATATGAGGAACCCTGCAATGGACCGGAGAAAGAGGAAGTAAGCTGACTCCTCAGGCATTTTCAGTGCCTGAGGCATTTGCTGAGTACCACTGTAAGGGATGCTTTTATAGGTGTAAGAAAGCCAATATTCCCCATCTTTGTGATACAGTGCGATGGGTTAATGTGGGATAGATAGGGGATTGACAGTTTTCAGAGAATTAGACTGCATGAGTTGCTCAGTACCGAGCTTCACACTCTCATGGTAACTCAAATTAGACAGGTAGATCGATCAATCAAATTTCAACGAGAAAGGGGGATTGTAACTTGCCAAGCAGATCAAGAGCTGTGTTCTTTGCCGATGGGGAATAGGTCTCACCGAGTAGTCGCCATTGTTTGCTATAGAGGGCTTGATGTGTGCAAAGTCTCTACTTGTCTCCTCTTCTATAGCCCGTGTCCCGGAGGAGCCGCGCCCGCAGCACGATCAGCGGTAGATGCTGCAGAGGAGCCAGAGCCACGGCCAGTAGTAGAACCAATCCGGAAAGCCATGAAGCTTGAAGCACATAGAAATATCGTGGCCTGATCGATTGCAATGAGTGCATTGCAGAAGCTTCTTTTGTTCCTTCTTAAGAGGAACGTATGAACCGACCGAAGGTTTGGAGAATCGAGCAGCGGAAGCAAGGTTGTCGGTGGGGGACTCACGATCCTTTATAATATAGTAGTGTTGGCGTTTTTCCTGAGTCACTGTAGGCAAAGGATCTTACACTATAAGAGTTGATCGAACTGTCCCGAAGGTGTGATCATCAAGACCCACGAGGAATTGGTGAATATATTCCTCCTCATGAGCGATGCGCAACTTGCCGTGGATACCACAGGTACAATTGTGGCAGGTACAAGTCGGTAATGGAATGTAGGTGGCAAGTTCATCCCATAGTTTCTTCAAGATGTCGAAATAAGAGAAAAAAAAAGTTCCCTCTTTGACGACAGATTGCAATATCAGACCGGAGTTGAAGTACGTGAGGACTGTTTCCAACACTAAAGCGTTGTTGGAGATCGTCCCAGAGTTTCTTAGCAGTGGCAGAGTACGTGGCAGAGGACCGAAGCGGCGGATCTATGGACTGTACCAGCCAACCAATCAACATTGAGTTGATGGAAGGCCAATACTCGGCGTTGGTAGAGTCAGCAGTGGGCATCTGAATTGAACCTTCGATGAAGCCAATCTTGCATTAGGCGATAAGGACGTTTCGCAATGCTGTAGCTCACTCTTGGTAGTTGTCTCCTTTCAGGACAATAAGACAAATTGTCAAGCCAGGATGGTCTAACAGATGGAGATAATAAGATGAATTGAACTTGGGATTGGCCTAAGCCGTAGCCTGAGTGGCGACTAAGGCCTGAAGGGCTTGCTGAATGGGAGTAGATAGATGGCGATAGAAGGATAGGTAGGAAAAAAAGAGTTTAGGGTTTTGATTTGGATCATTGCTTCGATACCATGATAAGAATATGTGTTTTGGAGATAATGATATGCCTTTCTCATTAACTTAAATAACCCTAGGATAAGGTCTAATAGAAAGTCTAATAAACATCTTACCGGAAAGAGTTGGACAAATCCGGTCTCTCACTCCAAAATGGGATATCAAAATGACATCTCACCAAATCAATAAATAGGACGGTGATACGAGTGTATGCTTCGAATTATACACCACCAATTGAATTATGACATCTGTCCAAGTAAAAATAATTCTACTTTTGTTCTCTCCCACTCAAGCGGCACGGTTGCTGCAATTTGCATCTTCAGCCCCCAATTCCTCTAGCCTGAACCATGGACCTCCTTCCAAATCCAGCCCCCAATTCCTTCTGTAATTGTTTTTCCTCTAATTTCATTCAATTTACAAGCACCTTTCTCACTTTTTTCTTCCGTACATCAATTCGGAATTTGATCCCCAAAACCCAAGTTCATAGTTCCATAATTTCAAAAAATTATTCCCCAATTTCAAATCGAATCCATCAATATCCAATTGATTAATTGAAACTGAATCGCTGAATATAGGTTGATGCTGTAAATTCGACCAAAACCCTCGAGCAATTCATTCTCATCATCTCTCAATCACCTGAATTGTTTCTTGCAAAAACCGAAAACCCTAACTCACCATTGATGCGAAATCTGTCCATTAAAATCCTTAAAATACAGTTAATAATAAATGACCTGAAATTTCAAATTTTAAACTATTTTAAAATTATTAATTAATTTTTCTTCTATTAACATATGGCACTTTCTAATTGGAAGTGTATGTTTCTACCCATACACTGAGTGTATGTGTAGATTTGTCCCAATAAACACATTCTTTCCAAAAACTTTGAATTCAAATATCTGATTTTCCATGACAAAGTATCTTTCATTTTATAATAATAAACCAACAACAATTAAAATGATGAATTAAAGACGAAAAATACAAAAAGTCTGGAATGGGTATAGTTCTACACAATAGCTTAAGTTTTCTGTGTTAGATGATGGGTCTCGAACTTATAACTATAAAAATAATGATGGGTCTCGCACTTATAACTATAAAAATAATAAAAAAAAAATCAATGTAATCTGATACCCATATGTTTACCTCGTTACTGACTCGTCAGATATATTAAACAAGACAGTCGGAGGGGGAGAATAAACAACAAATTTAGGGCTCGTTTGGTATCGATATCAAGATATCAATATCGGTTGATATCTTGATATCAATATATCGGTATCAAGGTATCGGTATCGATATCGATATTAGGTGATATCGATATCAAGTGATACCTCTGTTAAAATCAGTATATCAAATTAAGCCAAATTTGATATCTAGATATTAAGTGATATCAATATCGGGTGATACCAAACAAAGATATCACTTGATATCTTGGGGATACCAAACACTAGATATCGATATCGCTTTAAATGATATCAATATCTAACCATATCAAACACTAAATATCAGATATCGGTGTGTAATATTCGATATCTGATATCCAGATATCAATACCAAACAGGAATTTAATACCCATATGCATATTTGGTACTTGCATTAAAAAAAAAAAAGGTCTTGGACTTGTTGAGTTTCAAGTCGAGCACCAAAATGAAAAATCAAACCCATTGACTCCGGCATGCCCTATATTAGTAACTTCTAGGCAATTTCCAGCGACTTTTTGGGTGCAAAAGACTTCCTCAAATGTGGAAGATATTAGGTACTTTCTAATAAGAAAGGATCCGGATCCAATTAGTCGAGCTTAAAAATGTGCTTATACTCAGCTCGTTTAGGAAATGAACGAACTTAAACCGAACTTTTTTCGAGCATTAAGCAACCCTATTTGTTCAAAACAGAGTAACTTGAATGAAATTTTAGAAATTTCAAAATTCGACCTATTTGAACTTAAATTGAGCGATTCACGCTTTGAACCGAGTTTAAAAATGTGTTCATACTTAATTTGTTTAGAAATGGAACGAGCTTGAGTCAAGCTTTTATCGAATTGAGTCCGAGTTAAGCTCGAGCTACTCGGCTCATAATCGCCTAGGGTAGTGCTCAACTAGAAGTCATAAAACCTCATTAATAAAATTGGCCCATTGAGCACAATTAAGCAAATACCAATTAGACTATGCTATATTGCTAGCATGACTTGTTATATTGCTAGCATGACTTGTTGACTTGCTAAATGGGAGTGGAAGACGAAGAAAAATGATCCATTATAAATTTGGGATTTCAAGGCCTAAAATGACAGGCATTAGTCATATAATAAATAAGAAAATATCCAACTACATATGGAAACCATATATATATACGCCTTGACAAAACATGGTTCTTGCACTAAACATTGTCTAAGTTCCTCCTGAAATCCCTCAAAACATGGTGAGATTACACATCGTTTTGTTTACTCTCATAGTATGCACGAGCAGTGCATATATGGGGTTCGGCTTCACTTGCAACAAAGCCGAAGCAAACGCCTTGCTCCGGTTCAAACATAGCATTCTTGACAAGTTAAACAGTCTTGGCTCATGGGACGCTGGGCAGGATTGTTGTAGCTGGAGAGGTGTTGGTTGCGACAACGTTACTGGCAACGTCGTCAAGCTTGATTTAGGTATTGTTTCTGTCACAGCCCAGTTAACTGCTAGAGAGGTAAACCCTTCTCTACTTGATCTGAAATATCTAAGATACTTGAGCTTGGATTCCATTGACTTCAGTGGGTCTAGATTTCCTAACTTCATTGGGTCAATGAAGCAACTCCAGTACCTATCCCTCAGTAACACATATTTTGGTGGAAAACTGCCTCAAAATCTAGGCAATCTTACACAACTAGTTGCCCTTGATCTCTTTGATGCTTGTTCTTCCGGTGAAATGGAGAGAAGTAATAGCCTGGAATGGGCATCCAAGCTTCGAAATCTTGAATCTCTCGACATGAGTTACATCGACCTGAGCCAAGCACTCGATAGTCTAAACATACTTCACAACCTTCCATCATTGATAGAGTTGAATTTGGGTTATTGTGGACTAGGAAACTCTCATGTAGTCTTGACAAACTCTACTGTTTCTTCTACCGTCAACATTCAACAACTAAGTCTTACCGGAAACCTTTTCAGTGGCCCGATTCCTCGTTTCATACAAAATTTGAGCTCAATTAGATATCTTGATCTTTCCCACAACTACTTCAGTTCCTCAATTCCATCATGGTTGGACAACAAAGTAGACCTCATGCACCTAAGTCTTGGTTTTAATTCCTTCAGTGGCTCATTTCCTCATTTCATACAAAATTCGAGTTTTCTAACATTCCTTGACCTTTCACATAACCAGTTTAGTTCTCAGATTCCATCTTGGTTGGCAGATAAAAGGTACCTTGAAGATCTTTTTCTTAACAACAATCATTTTAGCCGTGTGGAAGGGGGGATCATGAGCTTCATAGGCCGCCTTTGTAGATTAACAAGTTTGGATTTGTCAAATAATCAGCTTGTAGAAGAGGTGTTAGGAGTACATGTTAATTTGTCTAGATGTAATAGACATGATTTGAAGTACCTATCCATGAACAACAATAGCATTAGTGGTTACTTGCCAATAGTTGGGAGGAGCATGATATCACTCAATACATTAGATCTATCGCATAATAACTTTGATACCATCCCTGTATCCTTAGGAGATCTATTGTCCTTGGTGTCGCTATCTTTGTCGTCCAATAACTTGAGTGTTGTGCAACAAGTACACTTGGATAGGCTCTCTAATTTAAGGTACCTTGATATAAGTTCAAATTCTCTAGTTGTTGATATCTCTCCTGAATGGCTGTCTCCGTTTCACCTCGAGTCCTTGAGTATGGTACCTTGCAAACTGAACAGTCCGTTTCCAGAATGGATTCTCAGTCAACAAAACATCATAGAGCTAGACTTGTCTGGTACAGGCATCTTTGGACCTCTTCCAAATAACATTGGCATTGCAATGCCATCTTTATGTACTTTACGACTTGCTGACAATCACATTAACGGTTCAATTCCAAGATCATTATGCGAGCTAGCGTTCTTAAACTTGCTTGATCTGAAAAAGAATAGGTTATCAGGGATGATTCCTGACTGTTGGGGTATCTCTTATTTAGAAACCATAGAGTTATCTTCAAATAGACTATCTGGCCCCATACCTAAGTCTCTGGAAAAGGTCTCCATGTTAGAGGTGTTGAGCTTGAATGACAATTCACTCGAAGGAGAGCTTCCTTTATCGTTGTCTAATTCTACAGAATTGATGGTTTTGGATGTGGGCAAGAATAATCTTCATGGGGAAATCCCTTCTTGGAAAAGATCGGACATTCCTTCCTTACAGATCCTCATCCTCCGTGAAAATAAGTTCAAGGGCTTGATTCCGCCAGAGCTATGCTCGGTCCAATCCCTACAAATTATTGATCTCGCGGGCAATAATTTGGTGGGAAATATTCCTCAATGTTTTGGTCACTTCAAAGGCATGGGTTCCATTCCAATTAATGCAAGTGTTTCTTCACTTGTTAATACAAGTGGATGGAGTGCAGTGGAAGTTCTAAAAGGGGTCGCAAGAGAGTACACCACAACACTATACCTGCTAGTGAACATGGACCTTTCATGTAACCACTTAGTCGGTGTAATCCCTACAGAGATCGCGAGCTTATCGCTCCTTTTGGGCCTAAACCTATCACATAATCATTTGAAAGGAGGGATTCCTAAAGAGATAGGGAAGATGAGATCTTTGGAGTCTCTTGATTTATCATTCAACAATCTCTCAGGATCAATCCCGGAAAGCATCTCTTCTTTGGATTCTTTGTCCAATATGGATTTGTCGTTCAACAACCTTCAAGGGCGAATCCCAACTAGTCGGCACCTCCAAACTCTTGAAGACCCATCCATGTACATGGGAAACCCAGGCTTATGTGGTGATCCATTGCCAAAGAAGTGCTTTGGGGATGACATTTATCATTCCCCGACTAGCATGGCCGTTGAAGATGAAGGAGAGTATAAACACGAGAAGATGTGGTTCTACATGGTCATTGTTATAGGGTTTGCTACCGGCTTTTGGGGAGTCATCGGAATCTTAGTTTCTCACCGGAGATGGAGGCATGCCTATTTTCGAATTGCTGAAGGGCTTGTAGATTGGATATATGTAAGAATCATGGTGAAGACTGCTCGAGCAAACAGAGGAAGGTGAAGATTGCACCAAACAAGATGCAATAATTGTCCACATAAGGTATCGGATTAGAAAATATTTATGTATTATTAATGTCATACTTTATATTAACAAATTTTAATTTTGTTTCTTCCATGTCTTGAAACAGGGGAAGATCAAGACAACCTCCTGGCAGCAACGCGCTATAATGTGGAAGGGCTCATATTTATTCCTTTTCATCAATATAAGGAAATCAAAGAAAAAAAAATTGAAAAATGACAAAAATCCAAAAAAATAAAAAATAAAAAAATCAGGCATTGCATAAAGTACGTTATTATCTAAATAACCATCTAGTCTAGTTGGTCCTCAAATTTTCTTTTAAAACATAACCATATAAGTTCCATGACTTGCATGGATTGTTTGGCCTTTTCCTATACTTTTCGTTTTTATGTGAAGCATGGTTAGGCGAATGTAATTGAGCATGTATGATCTATATTCCTAGGCATGACTAAATTCCAACAAAGCTTTGTCCTAGTAAGATTCTTTGGCCATATGGGGATATTCACATATATTCCTCGTGCTTTTTGAGGTGTGATTTACTCTTCTTATGCAATTATCTCTGAGTATTGACATGATTATCTATTTTGAGGTCGGTTTATACATGTTCATTGCTATGAGTTTCAAGTGATAAAGGCAACTATATATTTTTAGCCATATTTTTATCCATATCCACCCTATGTAATATCTTTTGCTTGAAGCCAATTTTTGAGCCTTAACCTTTTCTTGAAGCTCCACATAAATAATATATCCCTAGTCGATGATAAGTCTGATCCATCCGAGAATTAGGATTAGAGTTGGTGAATTGTTTTATCAAATTGAGTGGAAAGGAGAATGCAATAGGTTAGTGCATATTGTTGAAAGCTTTAAGAGAAGAGATGCTATTGTAATGTTCTTATTCATCACATTGTTGTGTATATATGACTCTAAGAAAAGGAAAAAAAAAAAGAAAAAAAAAAGAAAAGAAAAATATACATAGTTATAGATTTCAAGAGGCATATCCAAAATAAGGTAATCCTACTTGACCAATAAAGAGTCTTAGCTAGTTATCATGCATTCTTATGCGATAGTTAGATGAAATGTAATGGTTGAGAATTTTTGTGCTGAATTGCTTGAGAGCTTGATATAATTTTTGTGATTTTGGATCATGATGTTTTGAAGTTTAGGAATCTTAGTTCCCAGATTTAAGCACCGCATGACCAAATAAACTCCATACCCTTATTTTCATGCCAAACCCCATCACAACCAAATAAAAAGACCTCTTGATGATTCTTATTTGATTTGACATTTCCGGTGGAGATTTTGTGATATAAATATCAATATTTACGTAGATTTTTGTATATAGAATTGAGTTAAGAGTTGTACTTTAAAGCCTAAACAAGTGAGAGCAAGAGAAACACATATTCCTTGTGAGGTTGGATGAATGTCTTCTTATAACTTGATCGTTCAAATACATGCTAGGGCGTTTGTTTACCTTACTTATGTTTGAACTCACTTATCATTTTGCTTTTGACGAGGTGACTGCATGAAGGATAATGTTTGTGGGATGAATGATTCATTGAAATATCCTGTTTTGCTCGAGGACTAGCAAAGGTTAAGTGTGAGAGAGTTTGATAATGCATGTATTTATAGTTAAGTCGCATCTTTATCATTCTATATTAAAAAAAAGATATTGGCAACGGCCATTTACCGTGGCTAAAAGTCTATTTGCTGTGGCAAAAGACCATTAGCAACGGTAAATCAGGCGTGGCGAAACCAAGGGTGGCAAAAGATACTAGCAACGGCTACAGCCGTGGCCAATTCCTTGCCACGGCAAAAGCGACGGCATCTTGCCGTTGCTAAATTATTTCTGGGCAATTAAAAAAAAAGCACTGCTTTTTAGCCCGGATTCTTCAGTCCCGGGCTAAAAAGTCCCATATTTATATAAAAAAATATAATACTCATAATTCAGGCCAGAGATTGAAAAAAAAACTGACTCTTTCGACAACCAAATATACAAATTTAGTTACTTATACAAATTTACATATAAAATAATCTACATAGTTTACATAAAACTCAAATTATTAAACAAGTAATTGGAAACAACGGATCCATTTCCAATGCACTTTCTTACATGTGACTTTGTCAACAAACTTTCGGATCTCAATATACCTGTAGAAACAAATTAGCTTTAATTCAATAAGATAAAGTATAAAACAACAAATAAAAAAAACTCAATAAGATAAAGTATAAAGTTAACCATAAAACTAAAGGCATAACTATAAAACTAAAAGCTCAAATAATTAAGTACTCCATAGTACACAAGGCTTTCATACAAATTAAACTCCAAAGTTAAAAAAAAGTCAAGTAAAAATATGTTTTTTCTCCAAGAAATGAATCATATCAATTTACATAGAATATATAACTTGCTTCATTAGAAATTATAATTTCATTCTCTAACTAGTTTGAGGACTACAAAAAAGATAAAGAGTAACTAGCCATACTTCAGCTCTCAAGAGTGGAACCATGGAAGCACATTAAGTAGAGAACAACAAACAAGGTACACACTTGTTAAAAAAACAGAGCCATCACAAAGCTGCCAGCATAATTTAAGCATGGATGTGAACACAATGCATTTTTACATTCAAGACAATATGAAGATAACCAGATTCAAATGAAAAAGTACCTGCAGTGGCCAATACATAAGGCCATTCATTAGAGTAGGAAGGAGGTTACTCTTTAATCTTGCTATGATTTTTTTTGTTGGTTTTCACCTGAGATTGCATTGAATCAAGCAATCAGAAACCGAAATGTGAACACGACAATGCAGCCAAAAGTGATACTAAAGGGTTTTAATTGTACCTCTAAGGGCTGAAAAAACATTTTTATGCAAGGTCCCTCACCCAAACTCCGAGCATCCATTTTGAGGATTCTTAAGAAGAAGCTTGCTGGATGGAAACAAAATGTTGGCAGTTTATTAAAAGACAGAAGGAACTGTTGTAGGCGTAATGTTTTCTTGATGCCTGGAAATAGATTTTTATCACAAGTGCAGGACCTTACGACGAAAAGCAATTAACACTATCATTTGACTAGTCTAGTAGGTTAGAAATGTGGGAAAGATGATAGTGCATCTTGTAATTTTACACAAGCATAAGAGCAACTAATTACAGTCCACAAAATAAAAAGAAACAAATTGTATCTAGAAGAAGAAATCATAATTACAAAAATTAATCATCACAAGATAAAATAAATAGATGATTGCGAGTGAGACTTACGAAAACCGCCATTGGCACCCGATAAGCAGTCTTTCTGTATTCATGAAGCACTTGAGAGATTTTTGAATGAGTCCTCCTAACACGTAGCAAGAAAATAACTGCATGTGGTTTCAGCAATCCAACAACCATCTTGTCAAACATTAGTATTTGAAAATTTAAAAATGTATCAGGCTTTAAAAGAAGCTCTACATTCATGATTCAAGCAAAGATCATAGCTTTATTTACAAGTTGTGTCTAGTCCACTGTACACATATAGAACGGAAAACACAAAAGAAATGAAGTTACCGGAAGTCCGGAAGGAGGAAGGAGAGTGGCAGAGAAGAGAAAAAGCCAAATGATGAAACAAAAACAATTCGCATATATATATATGAAGTGGCTTCTGAATTTTAGAAGAGTCGTCTTTATCTCATAAATGCTTACACATTACCAAAACCAATTAAAAGAAAGATGTGTAAGAAGATTAAAAAGATTATCCTAATAAAGATAAACATCAAAGATTTATATCTCATATATTCTCACACATAAATGCTTGCACATTACCAAAACCATTTTCTAGGGCTAATTGCTTGCAAGTTATGAATTGTTACAATTTAATTCCAAAAAGTAAACCTAGATCTGATAGCATAATTAGATAGCCCCAGCAACAACACAAATGAAATCACAACACTAGGCATTTTCGAAAAGGAAATCGAAACCACTCAAACCAGCTGATCCAAATCAAAACAGCAGAAAGAAGAAAAAAGCAAAACAAACTCACAAAGAGGAACTACAGGGATGAAGAGAGAGGCATACCTTAGGGCGAAGGAAGGGAGAGGAAGCGTTAGCAGGTGAAGCACCATCCCCGCTCCTCCAATACTCGGTGAAACAGCAGGGATGAAGAGAGAGGCATACCTTAGGGCGCCGTTAATATCACTTTGTAGGCTGAATCATACAGAAATCAACTCTCAAGTAATTTATTTATAAAAAAAATGCTACAATAGGAGCTGCAGATAAATTGAAACACTTACATAGCATATTCAAGAAGACCAATTTGTAAAAGGAACCCAAAAGGAGATGAGCTTAAGAAGACAAATAAACTTACAACCTGAACCAGTGGTTCTTTTACAAATTAAATCAGTGAAAGAAAACATGGAGATGGAGGACCTGAAAAGTAGTGATGGATGCTTCCTCACATAAATGCAAGCTAATAATGCAGATGAGATTTAGAAGTGACGTTTCGTCAAAAGAGTGAATAAGCAGCTAATCAAAACCAAATCAAGCCATCAAATTTGTATCATAGTAAATGCACTTGCATAAAATAAGTCAAGGTTAAGCTCCCATAATGTTACATGGGGATTGCAACAAGTGGGCAAACTTGACCAAGACCACAAAACATCATCAACATTACCAGCTTGCCCTGCATTAGGTGTTTTCATACAACCAATCAATTCTATCACATGTAAGAAGTCTTTCAAGTAAGCTTAAGTTGTATCCCAAATCTGTCAATCCAATTCAATTCTTAATTCTTAATAAAAAAATTAATCACTACATATGGTTCCATCAAGTTCAAAAAGCAAATTCAATTCAGAAGATGAAAAAGGATCGAGATGAATGAAATTAACCTGCAACAGTAATCAACCTGGAATGATGGGAGGTGCATCCATGGATTTGAGGCTTCCTGTAAATTAAAATAACCAAAACAGGAAGGTAGCATTAGACGCGTAAACTTTACAAGACAGACAATGAGAGAAATTTATATAAGAGATAAGGCAAAAAGAAGGGCTGGAAAATTCAAATCGAAAACCAAAAATTAAATTCAATAGGTGCCTACTTTCTTCATTAACATAAAATCAATAAGATAATAGCCACCTAAACAATTCATCAACTAAATTTCAGATGAGGCCGATTTGGAGTCTTGAAGACTTCTCATAAATGTAAATTTAAGGGGAAGGGGCATTATTCATCAGGAAGTCGATAGGGAGAGGAGAATTGAGAGAAATGTTTTGTACCTTGGGAGGATGTTCGTGGAAGACGATGCAACCATCACTGCACCTCTAGATGTCATATATTAAATCATGGTACTTATTAGCAATATGGTGTAAAACACCTAACTTAACAATATCCACCAAATGAATTCAAACTCAGGTTCATTTGAGTAATGAAATCCATTGAGGGATAATTTAAATCACCAAATATGTATATAAACTGTAAAGTGTGTTTGCATCCATCAAATCTATTATCTAAGGTGCTTGAAAACTCGAGACTGAAGAATTTATTACATGTATTTTTTGTTGTAGTTGCAGATAGATAGCCAAAAGACGAAAATCAACAATTGCACAAATACAATCACAACACAATCAACCTACAAGGTCAAAAATCGACCTGCTATCAGCTAGTCAAAGTTTTTTTTACTAATATTTTTAAACCAACAAAAGGTAGGATCCATTCCAAAAGGCAATCCACACAAAGAAGCTGTAACCGAAAAGCTCGAAATGAAGAATGAAAGGGAGAACGAGAGGATTGCGGGAGGGGAAGAAAGCGAGGAGTACCTAGAGATAGCGAACCGAAATGAGCGTAGCAGAGGGCATGAGATCTGGAGGTTAGCAGAGGTAGCAAATGAAAAGGAATTCATTAATCGAACGAGGAGATGGAGATGGAAATCACTAGTCGCATTGGAAGAGAGAGATGGGGAGATGAACTTACTTGGATTCATTCAATTTCTACCATGGAAATGGAAATGGAGGTGGAGAAATCGCCTTTGCCTGAAAAGGAAAAGGAAGGGGAAATCGAGAAGTGAAAATGTGGAGGAGTGCGGTAAACCCGGTCACCCGACACCATTTTTGCTCCTGCGCCACATTGCGCCATAGTTGGATGAACCTGGAGGAGAGGAGAGAAAGGAGTGGCGATGGAGATCGGGCGAAGAGTCTAGGGTTTCAGTTACTGGAGGAAGCGGGTGCCTTTTTTTTTTTTACTTTCTTCATTTATTTTTTATTTTTATTTTTTTATTTGCTAAGCCGTGCCAAAAAAAATCATGCCGTGGCAAGTTGGCGTGGCTAATTGAATTTTTAGCCACGGCAGTGCTTAGCCGTTGCAAAATGGCGTGGCTAATTGAATTTTTTTTTTGTAGTGATTCAAAATTTGAAATCTACACTTTTTATGGTTAATTATGCAGATTTACAAATCCGGGCTCGAGAGATAGTGCAAGAGAGTGATGCTAGAGCCCTAATGATGCTAAAGACCTAGGATGGCTTAGAGATGAAGAGAAGAAGTGAAGAAGAAGAAGCAAGGATAATAGTCGTCGATCGAAGATAAGAGAAGAAGAATGGTACCCACCGATGACCTAGTGGTGCCTGCTAATGCAGATAATTATGGAGTATCTTCCAATTCTTATCCATCGAAGATTTGATCCTATCCAGGATTTCTAGGGTTTTTCAGCCCGTTCGAGGCCTATGAATACCCATCTAGTCTAGGGTTTTCAATCATCCAAGATCATTCCACCAGACAATTCACAATTCCATAGTTTGCATCTTTTCTTATTCTTTCAAGGTGATCCATGCTCGACTAATCTCGTAGTAGTTTTGGTTACATTTCAAGACATGATTAAGGATATGTGTGAGAGTTGTTTTCCTAATTTAAGGTTTATGCATTATGATTATTTCAATTCTCTTTGTTTCGATATTGCTTATATGTTGTTAATTTGTCTTAATTGGCCACTAGGATATATTTTTATCATGCTAATTAAGGGTACGTTATAGCTTCATTCAACTATTGCGGACTTTAATCCATTATACTCCCTCCGTCCCACAATGGTTGTCTTTAAATATTCATGCACGTTTTCTTAAGAAGCTAAAAACTATATAAAATATCAATATTTTATTAAATATTTTTAAATAATATCATACATATTACTAATAAATATATAATTATTTTTAAAAATTAATTAAAAATAAATATTTTATATAGTTTTTAGCTCCTTAAAAAGCGTGCATGAATAGTCCAAAGACAACCTTTGTGGGATGGAGGGAGTAGTAGCCAGCATATCTTGTAGGAAATGTCCATGGAATCTTGGTTGTGTAGGAGAATTGACAGGTAAAAGTTATCTTCTTTAGTGCAAGTGATGTCTTGGTTGACAACTAGATGCGATGTCGACGAGACGGGAAAGATGATATTTATTTGCTAGGTGTTAGGGACTTCATGTTACTCGCCACCATGCATGATAGAGTTTAGGAAGTTAGATGGTGATCGAAGACTTCGGCCTATATAATTCCATGCTTAAACCAACCCTTAAGTAGTCCGCATAACCAATTTGCATTATAAATTGCATCCCAATGTTCATGGAATTACCATTGTTGTGGATGTGAGTGAAACTATATTCATCATTATTGTTCTCTACAAATTAACCAACCAATGCTACTTTAGTTTCTTATTGCTTTCTATCAAACTGCTTTATTACTTTGTTCCTTTGCATGCAATTATATTTATAAAGTAGCACGCACTCTCCGTGGGATCGACCTCTACTCACCTCTAATACTATAGTTGTTTGATTTTGAAATATTTGTATTTGGCGATTGAACCAGGGCATTGACTGTCCACCACATGTAAATTAGAGAGTGTCTTGTGAGATACTTCTATCAGATTAATCCAATTAGATGATATTGTAGTTTCGAGTAGAGATTATAGAGGGACTTTTGACGAAGTTTGTTGTACCGTGACTTGACAACTTGATAGTACTTATCTGTATCTAAATATGCTAGTTGGATTCCCGGGCTGCAATCTACACTGCCCCCATTCCTAGTACATTCCTCATTCATCCTTCATAACATTATTTTAGATGTCTCATGTCAACTTATAATTTCTTGGAGAAATAATGGAAGTATAAAAGAGAAGAATCTATAGTATAAGAGAAAGAAATTGCACCAAATAACATGCACTTCAGGTATTACTCTTGAAAAGAACATAAACTTTATGAGTAGTAGTTAACAACAACAGGTGATGACTTTGTTCAGCAAAAAATTCAAAAAGTAAGTGTTATTTGGTTGTATTAGCATGCTGAATCCAATTTTGAATCGATGCTTTAGATGAATAATTTTGATAAAAAAAAATATTAGATGTTTTAGACTTCAGAATCATTATTTGTTTTACCTATAAGCTAACCATTGAAGTTTATCAAGCTTGCCATACTAGTTTCTATGCATTTATGCCACAAAAGCAAAAATAAGAACAATATAAATATATTTTTTACCAACAATTTCTTCCTAGAATTTCCTCTCTTGTAAAGTCTATCAATTCAAGGAAGCTGTCAGATGCAAGAATCTGCAAGAGCAAACAATGGCATGTCATTCAGCAAGATACAAACAACCAATGTAAGCAGTGGCAGAGCCAGAATTCCGGCTAAGGGGTGCTAAAAAAAAATTCATGAATTTTTTTTTGGTGTATACTTGATAAAAAGATTTTATAAAAAAAATATTGAAAAAACACTAAAATTGTTATTTTTAATGATTTTTTTTGTATTTAAATAGTTGAGAGTAATAAAAAAATAGAAGAGAAACAAAAAAATATAGATAAAAATGATGAAGAATTAATTTTAAACCAATATTGAAAGAAAGGGTTTAATATATAATTTAAACATAAATATGACATTTTTTAATGAAATGGTCGATATAAATAAAAAATATAAAGAGAAATTAAGAAAAATTAATGATAAAGTAAAACAAATAAAAAGTTAAAGAGGTGGGATTTGAACCCAACCCCTTTTGATTCTCCTTACTTTCTCCCTTCCTTCTCTTACCACTTGAGCTAGATAGCACTTTTGTTTCAAATATCATTTAAAGTTATTATATTAGCTTAAAAATACTAAATATATGCAAAAAAAAATTATTTTTATTTTTATTTTTTTTCCGAGCCAGGGGGTGCTCGGTAGCTCCACCACTGAATGTAAGTGCAATTTGTCAATCTCCATCTTATAATAGGATTATCGGGAAGCCGAGGATCCGTAATCACAAAATTCTTTTCAATGCGCACCAAAGTTATTGCAAAGTCAAACCCCTGACGAATATATCTCTCTCTATCGTGGTCCCAACTATCAACGCGTTTTACCTCTTTTGTCACCAACATTTCCACCTCAGAACTTTGCTCAATGTGATTCATCCACATAGAGCCAGAAGTTTTTCCCCGTCTGCGGTAATTGAAAATGGCTTGTTAATTATATACCAAAACATTAACAAAGGTACCAATATATAAATTGGGAAAAAAGTTACAGAAGATGAAGTAAGAGTGAAAAGAGGTTACCTGGATGAAGAAAATTGTGTTTTATGTGTTGAAAATCAAGAAATCACATCTGCGCAACAAGAAGTAGGTAATTCCACTTGGAGAATCTTCCATTCGGTCTTAGACACTTCAATTGCTTTCCCATGATCATGCACATTTACAAGTGTAAGATATAGTTCAAATTTTCTTGATGCAAACTCAAATTATTCATAGGCTTTAGCAGTTAGTAGAGTCAATCTCAAATGAAAGAGCCCTAATTCCGAAAAAACCCTAATTTTTTTTTATCCTAAATTAAAGAACCCTAATTCTAGAAAGCCCTAACTGCCAACAATATACAATCCCAAATGGAAGAACCCCAATGTTGAGGATAAGTCCGAATACACGTCGAATCTTTCAAAGTTTATTCGAGAAGATTAAGTAGAAAAAAAAAATTATAAACATATTGACACAAACATCTACATTGCCTAAACACTCAATGAATCTTTTGATCTCATCTGACCATTTTTTTTAGAGGGTGCAACACTCCAGCTAATATGAATATCCATAAGCAATAAATGTATCCTATTCCTAACCCTTAACATCTACAAGAGTCCCATGACTGTGATTAATACAAAATCAATATTCATTGTAAATGGTTAAGGAGAGATGAATACATTTCCCTCTTTATTCCAGGAAGAAGATTTTCACAAGTCAATTGGGTCCTCTACATACCATATTTTAAATACATTAGAAAGAGGTTAGATATGAGGAGTTAAATATTTACAAAGCTATAGAAAAAACTTGATGATAAGGACAAAGGAGGAGACTCACCGTACCCACCTTAATACAATAAATTGATTTGCAATAAGGTAAAAGTGTGCCTTAACAGATTCGAAAACTTGGAGGACAATCATCACCCTAATTCAGAAAACTTTGTGGCAACAATCAAGACCTTATAAGTACAATAGCCAAACAAATTCAAGAACAAGAGAGGACAAGTGTTAATGTGCAGAGAGAGGGCAAGGGCGACTAGAGATGCAAGTGATAATGTGTAGAGCGAGGTCGAGGACAATCAAGTCCAACTAATAGCAGATGCAATTGCTAATATCAAATTGGAAAGAGCATCGAAAAGAGGGCGACCAGTGAGAGACTTACCGAGGTGGCAAGGTGAGGCAATGAATCGGGGCAACTAGAAGAGGGCGACATGCCGAAGGGTAAAAGGGCGGCGAGCCAAAGGGTGAGGGCTAAAATAAACAACAGTTTTTCAATGCTAGCCATATTAAATGGAAGATATAAGCAACCGCTTCTTAATAACTTGAATCCTCAAATGTTCAACCTTCAATGTTTATAGCAGAAATATTCCATGTTGTAGGGATTTGAACTCAATTTTCATAGGATTACATGTCATGTCATGATGAACATAAAGCATGGTCTGCACAACATATAAGTAATAACTGACTTAAAATTGCACATTCCAGTAGATTCATAGACTAGCACTAGAAATAAGCAAAGATTATAACAATTCAAATGGGAAAACAAGGAAGTTGTGACAGTTTAGAGGATGAATTTGAGCAAGTGTAGATGGCCGGATGTTGATGGAGTTAAAAAATCTCAGCTTTGGCAAGGTCATAAGGTTTACACGTACTGTCTGATTGGAGCCTCTAGCTAGAATGCAGGAATTCGAGTACATCAAAGTTAGTAAGAGCACCGACGTTGTACTTCTGGATCTTCAATAAAATTCCACAAATTCAATGACAGAAGATGAATATATTCTATATCAGTAGCGAACGAAAATAGGTGGAGGAGGAAGCAAACACGGCTCCGATTGGCGGCGAAAACTCTGAAATCTGAGATGAGATCCTCTGCAACCTTAAGTGTGCCCTTGTGTGCAACATTTAATTATATAAGCTATAAATTTATAATAAATTTTTTTTAAAATATTATATTTATACTTTAAACAATTGTTAGTATATGTTTATAAAAAAATATGTTTTACATTTTTTTATATAAATGAAAGATTGATTATTTAGCAATATGAATTTTATAAAAATTATTAAATATGTATTTTCATCAAATTTTTAATAAACATATACTAACAAATTTTTAATAAACATATACTAACAATTATTTAAAGTATAAATATAATTTTTATTATAAATTTATAGCATATATAATTAAGTGTTGCACACAAGGCACACTTAAGGTTTTACACTTAAGGTTGCACAGATAAGCAGGCAGTGTAGATCTTCTACACCACCTCCTACGTACTCCCCTCGCTACATCACAAAAATATTTTAATATTTATTTATCTTAAAAAAAATTATAAAAATTATATATATATTACCAACATCTATTTTTATATGTTTATAAAATTTTATTGAGAAAAATCATGTTTTACCATGTTTAAAAATTAAAAAAGCTATATTTAACAAAATACAATTATTAAAAATTTTAAAACATGAATTTTTAAAATAAGGAATTAGGAAAGATGAAAATGCTAGACGGTGCTACGACAACAGCGGCAATGGTTGCTCGCGGACTAGACCTGAGCATGTGCCGGGTCGGGCGGGCTTGGGACGGGCCTCTGGAATTTTTGCAGCCCAGTGTACCGGGCCGGGCTTGGGTCAGGCCCGATTTTTGGGCCTATTGCCTTGTCCGAACCCGCCCTGGTTGGCGAGTCGAGCCGCCCACCGGGCCTAGCGGGCTTTTTTTCTAAAGAAGGATTCGAGATGGAAACCCTACCCGATAGCATTTGGTTATATAACGCAATATCAATTCTTTTTTAATCAGAAAATAATTCAAAAGACTACACAATTAATATACATACACACTATATATACATACACATTCTAATATATACTGCAGGGGCGGAGCCAGAAAAAATCCGAGGGGGGGGGCTCAACTAAATTTTTGGGATTTTATTTTTGAAGATATATATAAGATACAATTTTTGTTATAAGAAATATAGTATAAAACACACTAAATGTATGATTTAAATAGCTATTTTGAGGAAAAAAATCCCTAAAATAAAAGCTACGAGGATTCGAACTCAAGACCTTATCATTCTATTCCTCAACCCATACCAACTAAGCTAAGCAAACTTATTGATTTAATACTCTTTTTAACTATTTTTAACCCTTAAATTATCAAAAATTACAAAAAAAAATACATAATTTTTTTTTTTTTTACGTTTTCCCCCGACTCAGGGGGGCTCGAGCCACCTCATGCCCCCCCTTCCCTCCGCCCCTGATATACTGTATATATTAATATACACTGTAGTGTATACTTGTATTACACATATATATATAGACATTGTACGTGTAATATATAAATAAATATATATAGTAAGTATTAGGATAAAAGATATCATTATATATATATATATAATGTATATATATATATGTGTGTATAATATTATAATATAATATTAATATATACCGGGTCAGACCTGACGGCCCGCTTGGGCCTCATACTCTGCCCAAGCTCAGCCCGGTGGGCCTACCGGGTCGGGCCCGATTGCTTTACCCAAGCCCACATTTTTTCCCGAGCGAGCTGGGCGGACCGGGCGGATTAGCCCAGGTCTGCTCAGGTCTACTGGCGGTGCTTGCTCACCCCCAAGTGTTTTTCGCAGGAAGGAGGGGACGGCGGGAGAGGTTATGGCCTGGTTTTATTTTTTTCCCCTTGGTTTTAATTTTAATTCTTTTAAATTTTAAATTTTTATTATTTAATACGAAGTACAAAAAATAAAGGGGAATTAATAACAAATACTATATCCGTTTTTGAAAATATAAGTTTATTGACTTTTTGATATTTTGGTAATGAGTTAAAAACTATATTCCGTATAAAATAATATTTTTATTAGTTTTTTTTACATAGTCTTATATACTCTCTTCGTTTCATATTAAATGTCATTTTGCCTTTCGACATGCTTTTTAATAATTGAAAAAATCTATAAAATATTTTTTTTTAATTAATTTTTTTTATATAATTTGATACTCAATAGTAATAAGTATCAAATTATGTAAATAATATTAATTAAAAAATAATATTTATAGAGTTTTTCGCTCCTTAAAAAGCGTGCCGAAAAGCAAAAATACATGTATTGTGAAACGGATGGAGTATATTACTAATAAGTATATAATTATGTAAAAAGTTTAATAAAAAATACCCCATCCTTTAATTAAAACTTGTCGCTTTAAGAACCTTGTTAAGAAAAACTTGTCATTTTAGGTATTTTGTCATCTACTTTACGAAATTGCTTGTTAGTTGTAGTTTTCGAGAAAATAAAAAGTAGAGTTTATTTTTGCTTGTTTTCTTAAGAATTGTGTACATTTTTAAAATGACAAGTTTTAATTAACGGAGAGAGTATATTATTTTATACTCACTCCGATCCAAAAAGGATGTCTTTTGACTTTTTAACACGTATTTTAAGGAGCTAAAAACTATATAATATATTAACGGAGAGAGTATACTTTTTAACACGTAATTTTTACATAATACAATGAGACATTTTAGGTATATTATTTTATACTCAACTGATTGTGTGATTCTCCCATTTAGAAAAGTTTGATTTAGGTTAAATGGTCGATCTAGCTAGACCATTTATAGTTGATGAATGATTTTTATATTCCTGCTTAATGAAGAAATTGAGAGGTCTGCGTCATTTTATTTGAATTGTCGATCAGTTATGTGGTGGATATAGCTTATTAGCTCAAATGGAAAGAGCAGTGTGCATAAGCACAAAGATGTGGGTTCAAATCCCACGTAAGCTACTCATAATCTATAGGTTGTTTATGCTCCTTTAGGCATGAAAAAATAGAGAATTTATTTGATGTCTTTCCTCGAGAACTCGCTATGTCATGCATTTAATTTTGAACCTTTCTGGTGGATGCCTACTTGGGAAAATACAGGATAATTGACATTTTCTTGATCATATATGTGTTTGTAAGTTTCTTATGAAAACATTACTGTGTTTGTAAGCTTCGTGCATGCTGATTTTTGCTTGTGTTTATGATTTTTATCTTGTAGAAGGTAACATTTTCATCTTATTTCATCTCCCTTTTATTTTGCTCTGATTTTTCCCTACTTATTGCTAAGTGTCATTTAACATCTTTGAAGTATTATTATACATGATTGAGATTTTTCAAGCAAGATGACACTCAAAATCTAGATAGCCTATGTAGGATTCGAACCCACATACTTGTGTTTTAGCACATTGCTCTACCCGTTGAGCTAATAGGCCAAAATGTTCAAGATAGCAAAATTAACACCCAAAAACCAACACGCCATTTCATAGGAAGTCGAAATCTCCCCCAAACACCACCACACAATCAAGATAACCGAAATAAACACAAATGAAGTTCATTCAGCTCACTTAATATGCTATTAAGTGAAGTTATCAGTTCAGTCTCATTGTATTATGTAAAAAATGAAGTTCAATTCAGTCTGCGATGTTCTGCTATGAACATCCTGTTACTATTTCAACTTTCAACTCAATCTGAAAAAATTAACATAAGCTACCCAGATCATCATGAACATAAGCTACTCAGATCATCATTTTACTTTTCAATTCGATTTTGTCATTCATGAGCATAAGCTACCAGATCATCATTAACATAAGCTACTTAGATCATCATTAACATAAGCTATCAATGGATTTTCAATTTTTATTAGCCCCTCGTGCTTTTTTCTTCCATAAACTTGTTAGAAGATTAACATGTTAAGCATTAATATACTAATCTTTCTAGCTAAACTATACCATTGCAATCAGCGTCAATTTGCTGTCATAGGCTCAAATTGCCTCTTTTCCCCCGATTCAGTCCCATTAACCACAAAATGCAAACCAAATTCAGCAATTCATCACCAAACTTAAACTCAAACTTCAAATTCGAAACCCAAATTCCGGAGAAATTGAGTAGAAAACAAAACCAAAACCTTAATTTTAAAAAAACTTCAAAGAAGACATACCTTCTCTGCCCCTGTCACCGGAATTCAATCCGCCGGCCGGACCCCATCTCTAGACTCTAGTCGACACTGGTGCTGGCGTCGGATGAGGTCCTCCTCTCTAGTCACCCACCCTCTCAAGCGTCGTCCTCACTGTGTCGCCCTCCCTCTCCCGCTTCGCTCCACTGAATCGACCGAGAGCCTTCGTTGATTTGAGTCATTTGACAATCATACACCGCCGCTCCGAGCCGACCCCCTAGTCCCTTCGCCCAAGCTCGCCAATCGCCATCCTTCCCCTATCTTTCCAGCGCAGCCCAAAGGAAAAACCGAAGAAGGTAAGTTCTCCTTTCTATTAATTGATTTCCTTTTTATTTAATACTCCGTCGGTTCAAAATTATAAGTTCTTTTAGACTTTTGCACACATATTAAGAAAAGTCTAAAAATATTACTTTTATACCCCTCATTAATTATCCACTATCATTATCAACCAATAACATTTCACAAAACAACTCAAAAAGTTACTTTTCTCTCATCCAATACCTCGAAAAACCTAAAAGGACTCATATTTCTAAACAAAATTCTAAGCCTAACAAGACCTATATTTTTAAACGGAGAAAGTTAACGGTGAAGTTTAAACAAACAAACTGAGGGGTACGAAACGAAATCTTTACAAACCTCGGGGTTATCCTGCGAAATAGGTCAAAGTGTTGTATACCTCGTGAAATACCCCATACCTCGGGGGTACCTCACAAAATTTCCGTTTTTTTTTATAATATAATACTTATTACCAACAAATATTAAGTTGTTAAAAATAATTTTAAAAAATTTGAGATTTTATATAGTTTTACCTCTCTAAAATACGTGTTAAAAAGTCAAACAATATCCTTTTTGGACCGAAGGTAGTATAGTTTTTAACTCTTTAAAAATTATGTCAAAAAGTCATGTACTTATATTTTCAAAAGAAGGTACTACTATGTTTAGTGATTTTTTTTGGATCTAGAATATATGTAGTGATATTTAGGGCCCGTTTGGTATGAATGTAGTAATCGGAATGGGAATGGGAATGGGAATCAAAATCCGGAATAAACCATTACCGAGGCATGTTGTTTGGTATGCTATCGGAATGAGAAACTCAAAAATTCAATCTAAACGTCCAAAATTCAAAGTATGAAATTCAAGAACAAATCAATTCAATCTCACAAATTAAGAACGAAAATACATAAAATCAGCAAACAATTTCTGAAATTAATCACAAAAATGAACAAATTTGAACAAATTACAATCAAATGGGGGTTGAACATACCATGGCAGAAACCCTAATCCAACAATTCCCATCTACCCGCAGTACGAGCAGCCACAAGGACCACAACTACAGAGGACGAGAGAGATCTGGGGACGACGACGTCGACGGCGGAGGACGGCAAAGATCCGGGGACGACGACAATGGAGGACGGGGGAGATGTTGGGACGACGACAACGGAGGACGGGGGAGATCTGGTCGGAGAGAGAGAGAGAGATGACCAGATCTGGATTCGACGGTGTTCCAGGTCGGTGATGGCCGACAATGGACGACGACGACAACGGTGGAAGGAGGCCGTGACGGAGGAGAGAGAGAGAGCGCACAGGTTTGGATTCGACTGGGGAGGACGATGGCGACGGTAGCGGCAGCGAAGGTGGTGGCTTTAGATCTGGACGACGGTGGTTGCGGCGGTGGCGACGGTGGCGGCACTGGACGACGTAAGGGACACCGGTGGAGGCGGATATGCAAGGAGGCAACAGTGGTAGGTTTGTGGAAATTGGGAATGAGTGATTACCTGGGTTTCTTGGAGGAATGAAAATGGGTAGAAATTGGGGATGAGGAGATTACCGGGAATGATTTCTATTCCCGATTTTGACATACCAAACAACAAAATGGTAATCACCCATTCCCATTCTCATTCCCATTCCCAATTTCACTGGATACCAAACAACCCCTAAGTTATTTACACCTACATTTTTTACAGTATACACCACATATTCTATTTTGTAATTTTTTTTTTAAAAAAAATCCTACCCTTCTAGAAAAGGGTATAGTGTATTACTAGTGTATATAGTAAAAATAGAAGGTCAAAATAGCAACACCGTTTCATAATGAAGTTGCAAAATGTGAATTGATTCATCAACATTATCTTACATGGAAAATATATATATATATATATTAAAAAGGAAAAACAACGCGAAAAATCTTGACATCGTCTCCGCCTTGCATCGCCTTCCTCCCTACGAAAGCAAAATTTTCTCTTCTTCGTCGGTTTCTCCAAGACATTCGTCGCTACCGTCCGCCCTCGCGGCCACCGGCGATCAGAGACCTCTAGAAGATCATAAAGGTGTATAAGGTTAGACTTAGGGTTGGTGCTAATTTAGTGAACCATACCTATTTTTCTTTCAAACTTAAGTTTAGGGTTCTTGAAATTCAACGCAATTGCCGCAAATTAGATTATAGATTTTGAATCTGTGGTGGTCAACTGTTAATCCATTATGTTAGATTTCGTGATGGATGGTGAATTTTCGATTGCTCACGGATAAGCTAGAAAAACGTAGAGAAAGACTCTGCAAGTCAAAATTGGATTGAGGGTTAGCTGCTTCTGTTCATCTTATCTCCAACACCCATGAATTTGGAGGGTGATTATTGATTGGAATCCTCGCCAACATTTTTTGCTGTTTTTGTGAAGTCATTTAAGATCCTGAATTGAAGTTGCTAAATTTGTAAACTGTACTTATCCATGTTATCACTTTAGGTATAAGCTAAAGTTCCATGCGCAGGCGCTTCTTCTTCTCTTGTTTGAGTGACATCTTCTCATCTGACCACCTTCTCTCTTTCTCTTCGTCTACATGTTCTTCTTTCTTCTCCGCCTTTCAGATTTAGGATTTGTTATCTTTGAGGTTTTGTGTTATTTGATTCAAATCTCGGTTTCCCTTCTTTGTTTTGATTTCTTCTCCTTTTTCCAAATTGGTTGATCTCTCCTGTGATTTTCGATTTTTCTCGTGTAACCGTTACTTGATCTGGACTTTGATTTGTGCTCCTGTAATTTTCGATCTAGTTGCTTATGTGGTGTGGTATCCGGAGTTTGTCGTTTTGATTTGTTCTCATTATAATGGGATGCTTCCGGATTCTAATTTGTGCTCTTGAGCCTCCTGTAATTTTGATCTAGTTGCTTCTGATTTGTGCTCCAGGCATGCTTGTGTTGTGGAGTGAGTTTGACGTTCTTTGATTTCCATTCCTCAAATATCGTATTATGTGTGAGGTGGTCATATGGTTGGAATAAGATAGTGATATCTGATATCTTGAAATATAGCAAACATAGATATAGATATCAATTTGATACCCTTATCTTGATACCCATATTAGATACCCAAATTTGATATCCATTAACCTTTCCAAACAGGCCCTTAGATTTTTATTTCATCGAGTGTTGGTCATGTTCTTTATGCCTTTGTTGGACAGGCAGTAATGCAGAGCCAGCTTGCCTGCAGTGGTTGTAGGAATATTCTTCTTTATCCTAGAGGCGCTTCAAATGTCCGTTGTGCAGTTTGTAACACAGTTACTCCTGTCCAAGCAGTTGGCAATGGTAAGATATTGGTTTTAGTTGAGTTCTTTCTTTATTTTGTCAATAATTTTTATGTATGTATATAAAATATCTGCGTGTATTTATGGATATGCATAGTTATACTATGTGTGAAAAATATGTATATGCATCCATGTAAACCACCATTGTTTTTTTACTATTACTCGGTGGTGATACTTTCTTTGTTTTTTCCCTTATTAGCAACATATTCTCCTTATTAGCAACATATTCGATGTTACTGTCAACTATATGTGGAGGAAAAAAACCTTGTTGCTTTTTCTTCAAGAGTGATAGAGACAGAGTTGCCTTTTTTGTTTTGTTTTGTTTTGTTTATGATAGGAGGAAATTGATGGAAATAAATTCAATCAGATGGTTGTTTCATTTTGAAAATGTTGGAAAAGCAAGAGAATTAAGCTAAATGAATCTGAATCGGGTTGAATTGAGTATTTGATGAATGAGGGAGTTGAATTGATTTGGTGCAAAGGTTGATTAGATTTGAGTTCTGCAGGATTTGTGTTAGACAAATAGACAGTACTGCAGCTATCAATTAGTACTATTTGATGGATGAGGGAGTTCTGCGGGATTTGGTACTGAAGTGATCGTTGGTGCAAAATTTGATTAGATTTAAGTTCTGCAGGATTGGTGTTACCTTGTTAGTCAGCAAAGCAATTGTCAATTAGTAGATTGATGAGTGGTGATGGCTACCTCAGCCTGGTGTTCCATGTAAAATGTTTGATTATAGGAGAGAAAACGTTTTTTCTGGTGTTCTAGTTCAGACACAGGTTCGTCTTTGGGAGTGACGGATCCAGAATTTTTTTTTTGTTTTGTGGGGGTGGGGGTGGGGGGGGGGGGGCAGCGAAGATTTTTTCCAGATTTTTTTTTGCATGTATGTATTAAAAGCCTGTGGCTTTGTCAGCTTTTATCTTAAATGGTTAGGCATAGTTCTTTAGTGAGGCTTTTATCTTAAATGGCTTCCTTTTACGCAGAGAACTTTGTGGTAGTATCTCTAAGTTTTTCTCTGATCTTGTTTTTACTCTCATTATCTAGCTATCTTAGGGAGTGATGGCGTCTCTTAAAAATTTGCAATACTGTTGGGGTAGTTTTGATCCTCTTGATTTTGCTTTGTCATTTGGTTGCAAGATTTATCAAGAAACATTTGAATGATTTTTTCATCCGTCAAAAATAGGAAAATGGGATGATATTGAGATATTAGGATATTTTCAGGGAGGGCACAAGTGGAGGATTTTGTCTCTTGCAGAATTTGAAAATATACTTTATTCTCTACTTTTCTAAAACTGGCGTGTTCTCTCTGTCCAACAGTTATGGGGTTATGTGCTGACATTCATTATTCTTGTTTACAATTCAATTGCTTTTCCATTTCTTTCTGTGTCTCTGTAATATTATTCACTTTGTTATGTGATTAACATATGTTATGTTCTTGCACTATGCTGGATAGCTGGTCTCCCTATGTTGATCAATTTCAAGTTAGTTCATGGTGCATGATTGATTCCTTTCTGTTTTTAATTCTATTATCAAATTGGACATGATTTTTTCCCCATTTTGGACATGCTTATGGCAGTCGTAGTATGGGGTATTTTTGTCCTTTTCAGAGTTATTTACCCTCTCTCAATTCTTCAAAGATATCATATTTGTTGTGTAGACTGTAGAAAGCATTTTGATGATGTTTTTATCTTGATTCGTTGAGGAGGTTCTCTACTCAAACAATACTATCCTTTGCAGGGGCGGAAATGGATCACATCATTTGTGGGGTTTGTCGGACCCTATTAATGTATACCCGTGGTGCTACTAGTGTGAGGTGCATGTGTTGTCATACAGTGAATCTTACTCCCTTGAGTTTCACACCAGGACCAGGTATGCTGTTGTGCTGCTAGTTTCATCTTTGATTCTGTATTTCGATGGAACTTGGAAACCAGTCTAATGTTTTCCCCAACTCTATTTTTGGTTATTATTGTTTTGATCCTTGTGCAGTAGGGAAGGCAAAAATTTTCTCGAATTATTGACATCCGATAACTCAAATTATTCATAGTAATTTTCTTACAAGAGAGAGAAACAAGTGCACTAAACGAACTCATCAAAAGTGATTGAGCTGAAAATTAGATCTAGCATGTAAACTATACTAATCCCCTTGACTTTCAAATGTGACAAATAACCCAAATTCAGTGTCTTGTCCATAGACCAAGATAGAAATGACCTCGATAGCGAGGAAGCATGATTCTCAAATAGGATAGACATGTAGGGAGCATTAATGATTTTAGCAAAACATGACCTTGTGCTATTTCTTATGAGGCTACATAACCTGAGATTCTCAACACATCACTCTCAATAATTCATTTCCAGAGTTACTTATTTTGGACCGTGTGAATAGCTGCTATCAATGAAAAATTCATATTTGTATAAGACTTGTTTTGGTAACCTGCTGCATCCCCTAAGATTTCGTCGTTGGTTTTCAATGAAGGCAACGACCCAAGATTGGAGTTGCTAATCCCAAGAGCATGTTGTATTTGTTGAATATTAATTGGGTATAATTATCATCAAATCAAGGAAGATCAATTGAAGTGACTATCTGGAAACTTAAAATACCTTCATATCGAGTTCAGGTTTTGTTTTTCGAGAAATGAGTTCTGTTTTTTAGCACTAGAGTTGGTAGCAGGTTCTTAAGCTCTAAATGTCCTAACGCTGATTGAATAAGTGAACCTAATGTTTTCTAGAAAGATCACTATATAAGCCTGAAGTTTACGTCTGTAATCCTTTTGTTATTGGGAATTTATCTCAAGTTGAATACATCAGAGAAAGAGGGGTTCAGGATTTAATTATGAAAGGCCAAAAATATGTCTTGAACAAGCAGTTTACTGTCGGAGGCAACATATCCCAATGTTTTGTATTGTTGGTTAGTAGTGTCGGTTGTTCCATTAGCAATTATCCTTTATGATCTCAGCTCTTTTGATTGATGTTACTCATAAATTCATACTGTGGTACTTGAAGAGAATATCCACCCTGACAAGTCAGGGGGTACTTGTTAGGTACTTTGGTTTTCTGCTGCTTTGTCTCGGTTGCTTTGTTCAATGATTTGTGATGTAAACATGTCTGTTTTCTTATTTGGCCAGCTACTAATAACCAGGTTGCAACCATAAACTGTGGCAATTGTCGCATCACACTAATGTATCCAGTTGGAGCACCCTCAGTCAAGTGTGCAGTTTGTCAGTACATCACACATACTGGTGTAAGTAAAAAGAACTCCTAAACTCCCAACATTTATATGCACTTGGCACTTCGTTTTGTGTTTGATTCCTCGAACACAGTTATGGCGAATGACTAACTTCTTAAAGTTCTATTGTAAAAAGTTCCACCTTTTTCCTTTTTTTTTTAATAAAATAAAACTCCCTGAACCTTATATCAAATGAATTTGGCTTTTATTTGCTTTTCTGCAGGCTTCGAACACTAGGCTCCCTGTTCAGGGGCCATACGGCTCAACTGACACTACATCCATGCCCTCAGCTTCCAATGTGAGTTTGAATGATCTTGCTTGCATCAACTTAAACTATTTGTTCTTATCAAATTGGCAGATTAAATATGTACATCGATGAAAATTTCCATCTCTTGCAGGCCCCATCCAATGTCCCAACTCAAACTGTTGTCGTAGAGAACCCAATGTCTAGGGACGAGAGTGGCAAACTCGTAAGTTCCACGCCCTCGTATGAACGAACCCATATCACCTTAAAAATTCTATTTTCAATTCTGACTGGGCCTTTTGTTTTAACTGCTCATATAACAGGTCAGCAATGTCGTTGTTGGGGTAACTGCTGGGAGGAAGTAGATTCTTTTACGCCGGAGATATTGCATTTCTGATACCTCTGATGTATTCAATCTGGATGATATATACGGGTTCGCTCAGTTCGGCTGTTGTCACCTGAATATGTACAAACATTGATGGTCTTTTTTGTTCTTTGTTACATGTATATTGTTCACTCTGTTTACCCATCAAGGGATCTGTTCATCTTCATCAGCTTTGTTGATCATTTGTGTATTCTCCTGAAAGCCTATGTACTCACAAGTGAATAAACTATGGGTCATAAATGCATCTTTGTAAGATAGTTTTGTATTGAGAGGAAAAGAGGTGTGCTTTTCGAGTCCCTGCCAAATAATTGGACATTTTTTTAATGCTTATATTAGGGCTTGTTTGGCGGTTTTTGGTTTATTCATTATAAGTTTCTTATCAACACGTTATCTATATTAATAAGCCTCTTGAGCTTCTTATAATTGCATATTTGATATCTAGTAATGCATATTGGTAGCTTCATGTGCTGAGTGCTTGGTAGGTGTTTGACAAAATGCCTGAATTGATTTTGTGAAATACATTATAATAAATACATCATCTGTTTGTTCTGGATTTTGATTTTATCGATGGATCTAATCTGGTTTGTTTAGAAATTGGTTATATAAAGACAACTGCTAGCTATGATCATACTTGATAGGTGAGTTCTTTGTAAGAAATATTGGAGCCCTATAAATTTACCTGTAGAAATCATGAATGTTAACTGCATTAAGCCCCTTTTCCTAACTTTGGTTTTTATGTTTGTGCACCTTATACTGATTTGGTTTTCATAACCATGAAAAAAATTGTTAATTTTCATGCTCATCTGTTGTTAAAATCAGTTGTCGATTCTTGTGTTTGGTTATTTGAGCATTTTAAGCTAGCAAAAAGGATGTTTTTTTTCCCCGGATAAAAGATGAGGATTTGGGAATAGGCAACCGCAGTTGACCCATTGCCCAAGAGCATCCAGACGGACGACGTCAACAATCGCAGTAGGTACTCACTTAGCGACAAACGACAAAAAGACCGATATGCGCCAGCCTATCAACAACCTATTTCCCTAGCGGAGGGTATGCGAACAAGGTGACCATGTCGAAAGTACGTCAGAAGTTGAGGGCATCCGAGACCAACATCTCAATCTTCCAAGGACACCACCAGATCCCATCATGACGCTGATCAGCTAGCAATGAGTTCTTGTTTAAAGATTTCTACTTTTCAATCTCATGCGAGGGAGAAGGTCCGTGCAAGAATATTTTTTGTCCTGATCCCGTAATGCAAAAATTATGCGAAATGGGATGTAGAATGACCCCAATACCGTCCCATCCTATCCCACACGCTACTCGTCTAAGATCTCCATTAGAGCAAAAGGACATCAGAACTTCAATGCGTAGCATTTGGGTCGGTTTTTTTTAGCCCAAATTTTCAGAGCCAGTCAAATTTTAAATTCAAAGTGGGACCAGCTCACAGTCCTCCCATTATTATACTAGAGGTGGCAATCGGCAGTTATGGTCGGGTTCGAGTATATATATCCATTAGGGTTCGGTCATATGTCGGTCGGATCATATGTCGGGTATAGTGTATATTCATTCGGATTTGGTCGAGTAAGTTTTCGGGTCGGGTAAGCTCGGGTTAAACGGATTTCGGATTGGGTCAAGTCAGGTCACATTTAGTTTTATTATAAAATTATGATTTTTTTTTATTTATCTTAATTATTGACTATTAATCATCATTTATTTAGTTATATTATGTCTCATTGTACGTAATTCACAATATTTGAATGTTTAAAAGTAAGATAATTGAAGCAATTATAAGGTCGAGGTCGAGGTCAAGTTCAGTTGGGTATCGGGTCAAAATAAGTATGGCTCCCGTTTGGATTTGGGTTGTGCATGATACTAGATTTTCAGGTTTCGATCAGGTTTGAGTTATGGTGAATCGGCTTGGATTCTCGGGTCGGATTCTCAAATCGGGATATTCAATCCAAGAAGTCTTTATTCAAAGTCTTCGTACCTTGCCATTAGTTTCTTGACACATATAAATCCAACAAATAACGCGCAAGGATTAACTGCGTACATACCATTGTGAGACACTCCAAGCCTGAAAAGTCACAATCAAATCACTTATATATCACCGTCATTATCATTAGACATTAGTCGTCTTCCTCTCTAATCTAACTAAATAACATGAAGAAATTTAAATGTAAATGCTCAAATAACATTTTTTGTATCCAATTTGTAAAATTCATTGAATAACTTTTAAGAAATATTATAGAATTTTAAGAAATATTATAGAATTTACACTATTTTATTATAAGATCGGGTGTGAATAGATCAATTCTCACACACACTCTGCTTTGAAAATAGAGGTCTTTTTTTTTTATCAGCAAAATAGAGGTCTTTTAATGAATGAAACTATAGTGTAGTATGGATTGTGAAATTACACTCATAGTTTCATTCATTTATAGTATAATCAAATTTACTATAATAAATTTATTGATTAGCAATACTATAAATGCTTGGGTACGAGGTAGTTTGTATGACGGGTTTCCGTTGCCGTTGCTACGGTTTCTCGACTCACCGGGCCTGTCCGGTGCGTCGAATTTATTCTTAATAAAAAAAAAACAATCTTGGGTATGAGGTAATTTACTAAACAAGTCTAACTTCAATAAAAATATATATATCGGAGAGATCTCTTTGTAGGAGCTCTTTCGTGGATCAGGAAATGGAGGAACGAGAGGGTATTTAACAAGGAAGTGTGAAATGGGTGCAAGAAGACGTTCATAACCAACCTAACGGAAAAGTACAATAGTAGCTAGAGCAAGATTTCAAGAACCAAGTGCGAAGGGCCTCGAAGAGAGGCGTGTATAGCTTGAGAGAAGTCGAGATGGCTGGGTTAAAGTTAACACGGACGGAGCGGTTCGAGGAGATGGTCATGCCATGGCGGCGGGGATCATTAGAAACAATATTGGCGAGTTGGATCGTGGCGTTGTCATGAGCATATGCAACTATATAGTCCCGAAAGCGGAACTTTGGGGAGTGCTATATGGGCTTAGTATTGCATGGGATAGGAGCTACAAACATGTGATTCTGGAAACACACTCACAACTTATAGTTAATATCCTAAGCAAAGATATACCACGATGCCACCCGCTGGCTACCCTGGTTAGTAAGTGCTAAGGCTTCTTAAGTAGAAACTAGATTGTACGTCCAGTTTCAACATGTGTTCCTTGAAGGTACCGTGTAGCGGATCACTTGGCTTGTTTAGCTTTTGATTATAACATTGGCGTTACTGTATTGCTTGACCCGCTTGAGGTTACTTTACATTTGCTGCATGACGATGTAAGAGATCGGGCTATCCCTGTATGCTCACTATTTAGCCTTTTTATTATTAATAAAAGCGCGGCTAGATGCGTGAATAGCACCGACTGTCCTTTCGATTAAAAACGAAATGCTTTATGGTTTCGTAAGAAGAGAAAACATGATTAGTTATGTTCTATTGATATGAATGATTACCGTTTTGAAATGTTAAAAATTAAAATACTCTTTGACATTGTTTAATGACATTACCACTCGTAGTTCATATATGGATGATTTCTAATGAATTTATTATAGGAGTCAGGGGAGGATCCTTTAAAGGACCGGGTGTGGCAGCCCCCCCCCCCCCCCCCCCCCAAATCATAAATTTCGCTCAAATCCGATAACTGAGTAAAAAGTTATAAACGTTTCAAGATTGAAGCGATATAAATTATTTTTCACATAATTTACCAAATTAATGCACTTCTGTCATACTCATCATTTGTTAAACTTCATAACTTAATACTATAATTAAACCCAAAAACTTCAAATATTGATGATTTTTTCGAAAAAAAAAAAGAACTCAACTATTCGCCCCCTCAACTAAACACTTCAGGATCCGCCAGTGATAGGAGTTCTTTTTTTTTTCAGTAGAAGAAAAAGGTTTTTGATTTTTCTTTTCCTCATGTCATTTGTCATTTTTCCTAGACTTATGATTATTACTCCCTCCGTCTCAAAATACATGTTTTTTAGGACGGAGCACGGAAATTAAGAAATATATTAAGTGTAATGATTAGATATAAAAAGCAGGTTAAGTGTAATGATTAGACTTTGATATTAGAGTATTTGTTTCTTTTTTTTTAATTTGTGAGGAGGAAGGGGTGATGTAAAAATTAGAGTAATGATTAGATGTAAAAGTAGATTAAGTGTAATGATTAAATCTAAAAAGACATGTATTTTTGACAAAATTTTATGGGCTAAAAAGATACAATATGTATTTTGAGACGGAGTGAGTATTATTATTATTACTAGTGTAGGCCCCGTCCCGTGTATGGAGAATACATTAATACAATATTATAAATAATTTAGGTAGATTTTGATAAATAAATAACAATAATAATCTAAATATAGATTATTTTTCCACACAAAATAATGTAGATATAAAAAAATATATTCGACGGAGGATAAAAAATCTAAATATCTTTTATTTAGATTCTCTCAAAATATAAATCAAATCCACATTTATAAGGTAATTTTTTTTCTAACATAGCATTAATTGAATCTCATGTAATTTAATATATAGATAACTGTTTTGAAAAATATTTTAATATTGTTTTTTATTAAATATATAGTATATATTAATTACAATTTTTTTTCTAATATAGCATTAATAGATGGATTATATTGTGGTGGCTTATATAACTTTCTATAAATTATGATTACATATTATTTTGGCAAATTTGCTAAAATGACCTCCATATCCGGAAGGTTTGTAAGAGTAACCCAACCCGGAAATTTTTTGCATAAAAGCGGATAACCGCATGACAAGGGGAGCCGGTGGCCGGTCACCCTGTGGGGTACAGCTGGACTCCACTCTCGGTGGGAGGGGGGCATCTTTACTCCTGCAAAAGCAAGGACCAATGAGAGAGGAGGGGAGAAGTAGCTGCTGCAGTGGCAGAGGACAGAAGAGAGAGACAGAGACACAGAGAGAGAGGGAGAGAGAGGGAGAGAGAGAGAGAGAGAGAGGGGTTAACGATAAATGTGCAGGCTGAGAGGACAGATAGATCAGTGAGAGTGTCAGAGAGAGGGGTTAACGATAAACCAATTGAAGAAGGAAGGGTCTGGGTTTATTTTACGGATCACGTGTAAGCAGTAAGGTGTAACTGGACATTCGTATTCGATAAACATGTCAGCTATTGGCTTTAACTGGACACGATTGTAACTACGAAAAACACAGGTCATTAACTACCATAATCGAATGGAGAAGATTTATGGGATAAACATATTCTCTATAATGACATATTCTTTTATGTGTGGCCAATTATAATATTTACCAATACTTGGATGCCATGATCTCGTTATCTGCGGCCGTCACTAGCATGCTTGACCCATATTGGAATCGAATGGATAAGATTGACAGTGAGGGGGCATAAACATACTTATAATGACATGGTAAGGTGAAGAGAAAAACCATAGAATAACAATAAAGTGGGTGGAGGTAAATTCGTGGGCCGACTGGTAATCCCATAGTTTTTACTGGACACGAAATAAATACGACATGACATACATTAAAATATATTGGACACAAAATGGCGGAGACAGAATCACTTGCATTAATCAAATACGACACAGGAGCAAACATTTAAAAGATAGTAGGAGAGCTCCTGAACATAGAAGACAGTGAAAACCAAACTTAAGGTAACAAGCCGCGAAATTGTGGCTGCGTGGTGAATCTGTATCCATCCCAATCGAAGTGTGGGCGCATATTGCGGGCACGATGGTCAGACGTCTCGTCGTTGAGTGGGAAGTAGACCGTGAAAGTTCGGTCACTCCCATAACCGGACACACCAAGGACCCTCCCGGCCCAAAACCCATCGTTGTCGCGGCAGTCGACACGGTCTTCGGGCATGTAGGCGTCGTAAGAAATACGAGGCGGTCGTGGACGAATTCGTTGAACCGGGAGGACCTCCCTCAGCAGCTCTCTTCTGTTGTTGCGTAGGAGGGTCACTTATTCGACCTCCCAGTGGTTAGGGTCCAGTTTGCGCACAAGGGTCGCCTCGTAGAACGACCCGAGCATCCCAGACTCACCGCCGACAATCTCTACTCTTTGATTTCGTCGGTATGACGGCGGCGACATTGGTCCTGCATAACATGAAACATATAAGGTAGTATAATGATACAAGTAGCACAACTGAAATCTACACAAATGAAGTGATCGACAAACCTCCATCGTCTGATTCGTCGGATGATATAACGATGGGGACAGGTCGGGGAGGGAGGCCAGATGAGTAGCTGGGGTAAGAGGATGTCATTTCGTTCAAGGGTTGTTGGAGAGGTTGTTAAATGGAAATGGGGAGTTAACTTCACCGATTTGTGGGGAGTATGGATGGTGAATGGCTATCATATAAGTGGGGTGTTTGTGGGAAATAGCAACACTGTGGCAATGTGACCGTTGAGGGAGGGAAAAAAGAAACAAAAAGCAAATTGGATTGAATGGCCGTGTTTTGTTGTTGTCTACAATGAACATGGCAGTGGACTCATCTACACATGACATGTGTCAAATCTGACATGACAAAAGATAAAGTGGGTTTACTTCTTGTCGGTAGACGCTACATGACACCCCTTAAAAAAACTAGCCGGTTAATTAATAGCTACTGGATAACAAACAGTTTTCCACTATACAACTTTAGCAGTGGTTTTAGTAAAATTTTGACCTTTGTATAAAATTTGGTTTCCCACTTACCATTAATACTAAAAAAATGCAAAACCATAGAGAGAGGAGTACACCCATATTAATTTAAAACCACGAAATACATTTTCAAACAATATTTTATGTTGAAAGAAATGAATAAAATTTTGACCCAACAATAACTTCAGAGAGACCGGGGGGGGGGGGAATCTTGCAGAGGGTAGGTAAAGACATTTGATAAGACATGAGAGAGAGAGAGAGAGAGAGAGAGAGAGAGAGAGAGAGAGAGAGAGAGAGAGAGAGGCGGGACGGAGAGATGGCGGGAGTGAGATTAAATCTCCCGCCCTGTCATTTACCCCTTAAGAGAATAAGAGGGAGAGGAGGGAGGAGGGGGAGTCCATAAACCCATTCACGCGCTTGACACCTACTGGGGTTAACTGGACAGACAACGACTTCTTGACGGAAATGAGTAAGTCATCCTTCCATTTAGGTTATGCGATACATCTCTCCTCACAATGTGTTCTTCTCCCTGTAAAACTGAATGTCCCCCCCCCCCCACTAACTAATGGAACAGGGGAGAACTCGTCCGTGTGTATCACTGTATTGTTTGGCGGATGGTGGGCTTGTGAAGAGGGCATTTGGGTCGTGAAGTGGTCGAGGAGTCAGAAGGCCGTACTGGTAGACGAAAGTATTGACTATGTCTCGCTGAAGAAACAACTGATGGCCAAGTTTAATGTCGATGGGAGGAGGCATGACGTTGAGCTCACATATGTAAAGCCGAAGAAGGAAGGGTGCAGACCTTTTTCCATTGGGGATGATGAAGACTTGCAGGCCTACAAGTTCGTAAATGGTCTTTCCGGTGAACGATTCTGGCCTATCGACCTCCATGTCTCCCTGATACGCAAGGTTGGCGGCGATTTAACCACTACGGAAGGATCCACAACGGCCCATCCACTCGGGGGTGGGCCACACTTGACCCTAGAAGATCACCCACAGTTACAAACTAAAACCCTCTTGGCAGGGGATGAGGAATTGGAAGTTGTGGTAGCACAAGGTGTCGATCGAGCAGGAAGAGTTGTCCAGTTAGAAACTAAGAGTGTCCAGTTAGAGAGCTCACTTGTCCAGTTAGATAATCCACGTGTCCAGTTAGAACAAAGTGATGCGTTGTACAACGCAGTTGCTTATGACCGTGGGAAGCAGGTCATTTCTGTGAGCAGTGACGTCGAGAATGTAGTCAGCCCGTGGGATCACGACACGGAGCGAGCGGTAAGGGAAGTAGAGGAAGCATACCAACGCGGAAAAGGGAAGACCGGAGCGTTTCCGACGACTGTGAAACTTGAACCAATAGAGTGGGCGCGTCCCGCTAATGGGAAATTTAAATTGCAGAAGCGCCGCCGCACGTAGCGGGGGCATAGGAACCTCCATCCGCGGGGCCTTTCGAAATGAAGTAGATAGTACGACCATTTTGGTTATACACCTTTCGCAAAGAATTATGTTGGCTATCTGCAACTTCATATGGGGGGTTTTGTTCTAGTTCTAGTTTGTTCTAGTTCTAGTTTGTTCTATTATGTTAACGGGATGCCATATGACATTACCCCCTTTTGACATGACACTATCGGATTTTGGCATGACAAAAGTTTCATATTGACATGACATGTCATAATTAAAAAACCAACGAATACAACAATCCAGCAATAAGTACATATCCAAATGTCTAAAACCAACAAACATAAGTGCATAACCAAATGTCTAAACCAACTAACAATTCTACACAAACCAACAATGTTTATAAAACCAATGGGGGAGTTTTTTTAAGGATCGGATGGGGTTGTAAGACGTCCGTGAAACATGGCAACACAAAGGGCATGGCGGTACGCCGCAATGAATGAATCGTCCAGGCCATGGAACTTGGTGTCACCGGTCGCGAGGAGCTGCAGGAAACGTATGGCATATGGACCGCAGTCGCCCCTACATCAAAATAACGAAAATTGCTCACACAACCTGTGCCAATGTTTTCTAAATGAAGAGCCGATAATGACTTACGATTGTTGGTTTTGGGGAATCCCCTTCACCCTTTTGTACGCCAAAGGTTCCGGGACTTTGCCGACCCATTTGACTCGAAGTTCAGGGTGGCCGTTCATCCAAATGGGGAGGAGGTGGGTAACCGCCTTCAGGAGGCCCGGAATATGGTGGTCAGCGACGTGGCTTGTGTCGCAATCGTACACGTCCAATGTGCACTCCGCGAAATTGATGTCAAGGGCCACCCAGTGCTCGTTCTTCAGATTCCAAGGTGCCAACACGCGGTCGACATCGGCCCAACCCGTCGGAAACTTCTCCGGCAACTTGCCGTCGAAGTATTGGGTCAACGTGTCGTCCCTCTTCACCACCTCAAGGTCCCCCTTCACGTCCGTGACAGGCCTAAAGTCGTTATACCAAATCAAAGTAAATTCCTAAGATGCAAACTATAACAAGTATAGTAGGTAAGTTAGGGTCGAACCCACAGGGAAACAGAATCAATTGTAAGAGCAAGTATTATTACCCAAAAGTAACCGATTCAAGGGGGAGTTTTGTGTGTAAGCGGTAGTGACAGAACAAGTTGCAAGTAGAGGTTGCGAATATATGATGGAAAAGTATCACACCAGGTAATTATCCGCACAACAATTGAGATGGTTCATCATCGCATTCTATGAGCCTCAAGTTCTAATGTCCCGTAATTGTTCTCAATTCAGATCGTGTAATAGCTTTTAGTCCTACCAGTCCTAAAACCACTTATCACCAAATTACAATGGAAAACCTTCACCGAATAGTAAAGCGATAGCATTCAAACATGAATTATAATGAGATACAAGCGATTCTAACCACCCGTTAAAATAGCCTGTAATCGAATCTCCTTCACAATCTACCACAAGCAACCTGCGTATGATGATTGTGTTTGCTACAATGAATCTACAACCCCAAACCTGGAATTGGAAACCCTAGCAATATGGCTAGTATCGATAAACCTAGGTGATCAATCCAGATTAACCAATAATAAGCAATCAAGCAATAAGCTCAGGAGATCGAAACAATTAACAAAGGACGAACAAGAGTAGAATACTCACAACCAAATCAATCGAAGGCTTCAAAGAACCAAGTGCAACAAAGGAGAGTTAGTTCTCCATAGGGTTTGTGAGATGAAGAAAAGGAAAATACGTCTCTGGAAAATAACCTAATCAAAACTGGCCTTTTTCTCGGAAATAATATAACCTAATTAAAAGGGTTTAACATCCCGTAAAAATATAATATTAAAAACTAATAAGATAGGGGGAAATCGGATAAGAATCCGTCTCCAGGGACTGACGCGGGCGCGCCAGTAGCAGCGCGGGCGCGTCAGTGAATTGTCTTGCTACTTCTCTCCGATGCAACGACGCAGGTACTCCCTCCTAGCAGCGCGGGCACGTCAGTAGCAGCGCGGCCGCGCCAGCTCACCAGATTTCAACTGCTTCCGAATTTCTTCACTTCAACTCTTCTGTAACTTGCATGATCCTATGATTTCTTCAACTTCTTCAACAAGTTCCGAATCACCAAGTTCATACAAATATCTCTCACAATGACATGTAAATGATGACAAAAACTACTAAATGCGCTATAGAATATATCGCATATCAAATTCCCCCATACTTAAACCTTTACTCATCCCGAGTAAGCATAGAAGCTAAGCCTACTCTCACCATAAATCTCAAAGGTTCACAGACAGTACAAGGAAAATGAACAATAAGTACTAGTAGTTTCCACCATCTCAACAATTAGCACAAAAGACAATCAAAATAGGAACTGAGACTTACAATCATATCTCAACCATCTACACCTTATAGCTCCCAGTGGCCTACCCGAAAACCTCCTTATCACTCCACTTCTTATGTCGCCTTCGCCAAGAGATCAATCCTAAACACTCAAAGTAAACGCTCATCTTGCCAAGGCGCCCTTTCGGGTTTTCACCAAGCCACTCATTTTTTTTTCCAAAGATGGTACTCACATAAACATTCTCACTTCCCTCAAGTCTCATCTTGCCAAAGCCTAAGGCTCGCCAGACTACCTGTTTTTTGCCTGAGTCGCCCTTTCAGGTTTTCAACTCATCCCAGGATTTTGATTGCTCTTTTTTTTTCGATTTTTTTTTGAATAACAAGTGCAGAATCTGTACAAAAATAATGCGGAAATGAAATATGTACAAGATATGTAAATCCTTTCCCTCCCCCATACTTGAATGAAGCATTGTTCTCAATGTGAAAGAAGACAGAAATAAGTAGGGAGAAGGGAAACAGAAGGACTCACTGAGGGGGTGGATAGTGGCGAGAGTAATCCTCTCGCAAGCGGCGAAGCTCTTCCCTCATACCTCTGAACTCGCCAAAGCCTTCTAGGATGTCGGCCTGCTGGTGGAGAATCTGGTTCTGCACCGTCATCAAACTCCCTACGTCTTGGCGCAGAAGGCCAATCTGGTCAACCAGGTAGCCCCACTGGTGAGGCTGCTGATGAGCATCCTGAAAAGCTTGTGGGGGCCAAGGGGCCCACTGATGTGAATCCTGCTGGCCCTGATATGTCGGGTGAGAATCCCAACCGTGAGAAGGGGTATGATAAGCAGGCACCTCCTGCTGTGGGCTCTGTGCGAAACCCTGGGTATCTGTCGGAACAAAAGCCTGCGGAGCCACAGGCGCTTCCTCAACTATAGCAGCTCCAGCTGTGCCACTACTGCTACCCACTTCTAGGCGACGCCGTCTACCCAGAACTGATGTCGGAAAATATTCAGCCTCAATATACCAATCAGTCCAAGTCTCAGACCAAGGAAGGGGCTTAGGGAGCCTGAACTGATGCTCTTTCTTCTTGCCTGTACACCAAATGGTTCCCCCATCCGGCGTAGTGTCAAGCATCAAACACCTCCGCAGATACTCCTCTGTGTAGGTCCTTGCTATGACCTGCTCCTCCAGCTCTTGCAAACCACCTGGCTCAACGCCTGCAGCAATGGCTACCCGAGTAATAAGTCCGCCTTGGACCATTTCTGGTCCAGCGGCACTGCGATCCCTTCTGACTCTGTCGATCCCATCGAAGAAGAGCCTAAGCCAGTCAGGAGTGTAGTTTGCAGTAGGCACATCGCTGTAAGCAAACCTCAGGTGTGTCATGGAGAGCTTGGTATCTGTGGTCAGCCCATAATATGTCCCAGAGACGATCTTGCACAACATACGGAAGACAGGATGAGTAATCCTGCTATTGTACTCGTTACTGGTTAAGAATTCCTCTCTAGACACCGCTCTAAAGAATGCAACTAGGTCTGGGTCGGTCGCGGCTGTCACCCATCCATCAGTTGGGGCTTTAGTGATCCCCAAAGCAGCTCGCAACCTTGCTGCAGAAACCCTGTAGGTGGTGCTATTGAACCTGAAAGAAACCCCTCTAATTCTGTTCTCCCCAAGGTACAGCTGATATGTCGCAAGGAACTGCTTGCACAGTTCTGGGTATCCTGCAGCTCTTAACTCCAAAAAATCACCAATACCAGCGTGAGCTAAACACTTTTGCATACAATCTAGCATCTGAAGTCTCTGAAGGGTCTCTCTATGCAGATATTTTGTAGAACTGACACAGTTTACCTTATTATAAATAGCCCACTCCTCTTCCGACAAATCTAACTCTTCATCAGATCGGCTCACCTCTTCCTCCGATGAACTCATATTCGACAGATAATAAGACTAGATCCAAATCGAAATAAGGACAGCGGAAAGAACTCACAAAGAACAGATGAGGCTCGGCTCAGGAGGCCGACGCGGGCGCGTCAGGAGCACGGCACGGGCGCGTTGGAGAGAGCGGGCGCGAGCGCGTTGGAGAGTGGCGCGGCCACGTCGGTGGTGATAGCCTCCTGTTTAGTAACTCTGACAGGCGCAGGCGCGTTGAAAGGTGGCGCGGCCGCGTCGGAGATTTCTACAGACTCGAAAATCGCCGAAAGCCGTTGTCGATGCTGGGCCTCTCTCCGGTGCTTAGGACGAAAGGAAAGGACAATGGGGTAAGGGGGATGGTGTTTGGTGGAGCTCACCACTTGAAATAGGGGTGGAGGTTTGTTTGTGAGGGTGGAGTGTGGTGAGAGTGATTGTGAGGGAGGTGTGGCGTGAGGTAAGAAAGTGTGGGGGCTGTAGGGTTTTGGTGGTATTTGGGGGATGGTGATGGGGCTTGAAGCTGGCGGGCTGGCCCGAAGTGGATTTTCCAACCTGTGGTCGGATTTTTTTTTTTTTGAGACAGAAAATTAACACTGCGGGTGCAGTGGGTCCGAAATGCGGATGCAATTCGTCACCAGAAGCTCCTTCTTTATTACCTACAAGTTAGAATAAAATCTAGTTAAGGGAAAGAATGCAATACCTTGGGTTGCCTCCCAAGCAGCGCCTTTGTTTCAAGTCGCTGGCTCGACTAAGCCTTTTTTGATTATTCTAACTCTGCATTTGGCTCCTCCAAAACTAACTCATCCATAGCCTCCTTCGGGAACCCTTCATAGTATGTCTTAAGCCTTTGACCATTTACCTTGAACTTCTTGTGGCTATTCGGGTCATATAACTCTACAGCGCCATGTGGGAAGACTTCAGCAACAATGTATGGTCCCCCCCACTTTGACCTGAGCTTCCCTGCGAAGAGTTTCAGGCGAGACTGAAAGAGTAGGACTTTGTCACCGGCTTTAAAGTCCTTCCTATGGATATGCTTGTCATGCCATGCCTTGGTCTTTGCCTTATAGATTGCCGCATTATCATAGGCGTCCAAACGTAGCTCCTCGAGCTCGCCTAACTGTAGCTTCCTGTGTTCTCCAACCCCGTCACTCTGCATGTTGCATTGTTTCACTGCCCACCAAGCCTTGTGCTCCAGCTCAACAGGAAGATGACATGCCTTACCATAGACAAGTCTGAAAGGAGACATCCCAATTGGAGTTTTGTAAGCAGTGCGATAAGCCCACAATGCATCATCAAGTCTCAAACTCCAATCCTTCCTGTTAGGATTTACAGTCTTCTCGAGAATGGCTTTGATCTCTCTATTGGACACCTCTGCTTGGCCATTCGTCTGTGGATGGTATGCGGTGGAAACTCTATGTGTGACATGATATTTCTTCAGCACGACAGTCACAGTTTTGTTGCAGAAATGGGTACCCCTGTCACTAATCAGCGCTCTAGGAATTCCATGCCTGGCAAAAATATTGCTTTTCAAGAACCCTGCCACAACTTTAGAGTCATCAGTTCTGGTGGCCTTCGCTTCCACCCACTTGGAAACGTAGTCCACCGCAAGTAAAATATACAAGTTCCCACAAGAACTAGGAAAAGGTCCCATAAAGTCAATGCCCCAAACATCAAAGATTTCGCAAAAAATCATCGGTGATTGTTGCATTTCATTCCTTTGAGAGATATTCCCCATTCTTTGACACCTATCACATGCCTTGCTGAAAGAATAAGCATCTTTAAAAATATGTGGCCAATAAAATCCAGATTCAAGCACTTTTCTAGCAGTTTTATTGGCACCAAAATGTCCCCCACATGCTTGAGGATGACAAAATTCAAGAACAGATCGTACCTCATTATCTGGAAGACAACGACGAATTACCTAATCAGCACAGTGTTTCCAAAGGTATGGGTCATCCCAAACATAGTGGTTTGCTTCTCTTCGAATCTTCTCCGTTTGAGCCTTGGTATGATCCGGGGGAAATTCCCCACAAACTAAGTAGTTTACAATGTCCCGGTACCAAGGGTTTACAGAATGAAGTCCTAGAACGGACTGATATGAGCTGAGAATTAATAGCGTGGGCGCGTCAGGGAACGACGCGGGCGCGCCAGTACTCAGCGCGGGCGCGTCAGACTCCGGCGCGGGCGTGTCAGCTGTCGACGTGGGCACGCCAGACTCCGGCGTGCTTTTGTGCTCGATTCTGCATAATGTGTCATCCGGAAACGTGCCTAAGATGGGTTTCTGTGACTCCGGCTTGTCCTCCTCATTCACCAATCTGCTTAAGTGGTCAGCCACCAAATTCTCCGCTCCTTTCTTGTCCTTAATCTCCACATCAAATTCGCTGAGCAACAGGACCCATCGAATTAATCTTGGCTTTGTCTCCTTCTTTGTCATCAAGTAGTGGAGGGCTGCGTGATCTGTGTAGATAATCACTTTGACCCCAAGCAGATACTGTCGAAACTTCTCTAGTGCAAACACCACGGCTAGCATTTCTTTCTCAGTGGTGGAGTAGTTGCGCTGCGCTCCATTCAGAGTCATGGAAGCATAATGGTTCACATGAGAGGCTCTTCCCTCTTTTTGGCCTAGCACTGCTCCCACTGCATATTCGCTCGCATCACACATGATCTCAAATGGGCGAGACCAGTCTGGTGCCTAAATGATTGGTGCACTAGTGAGGCGTCCTTTCAGCGAGTCGAACGCCTCTTTGCACTCTTGTGTGAGTACAAAGGTCACATCTTTCTTCAGAAGCTCGCACAAGGGTGAGGATACCTTCGAAAAGTCCTTGATAAACATGCGATAAAAACCTGCATGGCCTAGGAAAGAACGAACTTCGCGCACATTAGTAGGATAAGGAAAAGATTGAATTACATCAATCTTTGCCTTATCGACCTCAATACCCTTTGCAGAGACTATGTGACCTAAAACAATTCCCTGTTCTACCATAAAATGACACTTTTCAGAGTTCAAAACCAGATTAGTTTCAACACATCTTTTTAACACTAGTGCCAAATGGCTCAAACAAGTATCAAAGCTATCCCCATGTACTGTGAAATCATCCATGAATACTTCAATGAAATTTTCAATGTATTCAGAGAAGATACTAACCATACATCGTTGAAATGTCCCGGGTGCGTTACATAGTCCAAATGGCATTATGCGATATGCAAAAGTACCGAAAGGACATGTAAATGTAGTCTTCTCCTGGTCCTCTGGCGCTATGGCCACCTGAAAATATCCAGAATATCCATCCAAAAAGCAATAATAGGGGCGCCCAGCAAGGCGTTCTAGCATCTGATCAATAAAGGGGAGGGGGAAGTGATCCTTCCTGGTTACTGTATTCAGCTTGCGATAGTCTATGCATACCCTCCAACCTATTTGTGTCCGGGTAGGGACCAACTCACCTTGTTGATTCTCCACGACTGTAATGTAACATCCGGCCCTCGGGGCTCGAATGCTACTCGGCACGTAACCCGAACTGGGTCCCGATGAGCTAAGAGTGCCGAAAAACATAATGATCTTACAACGAGGGACATGAAAGTTAGAAATAATCATGAACATGCACCCATAACATAGAAAGTCATATAACACGGAAGTCCGACACAAATACCCCCTAGCAAGTGGGTCCGACACCCCAAGTCATGTAAATATGCAGTAGTAAAGTGTAACAATAACATTCTCCATCATTCCTAGAAGAAAATGTAGAATATATAACACAAACAGACTAAAATGCCCAAATCCCATGCACACAACAATTCCTATGCACGACTCGGACCCTTGTGATCATCATCTCTCGCCGATTGTAAAGTATAGCTGGTACCTGAATCTGTATAATAACGACAACGAGGAAAGGGATCACTATCCAATCAATAATATATAACTTAGGCAGTAAATACTACGGAGTATATAGGCGATGCACGCTACACCAATTCACAATAATAAAATCTCTATTTGTACCACACCAAAGCACACCTATATAATTGCATCAACCACGAAGAAGTGTCTTGATCACAAAGCTTAGACACTAACCACCTGAATAGCCTTAACCACAAAGAATGACCATTACTCACAAAGAAGTACCCGTAATCACAAAGCTTGGGCACTAACCACATCAAACAGGTAGATAAATGCGCACAGATAACTAATGCAATGCACCACTCACTTAAGTACTACAAGGTAAGTGCACACACACCACTCATGCGACCACAAGGCTTCATGAGCTTCACCACGAGAACCATATATTACAATTGCATAGTGAGTAAGTTTAGAAGACTTACCTTGATTCGATAACAAGACTCCACACAACGCTCACCAGTGCCCAAGTGTACTCAATCCACACGATCACCTAGTAGCCAACACATTACTCTAATATAAGTTGTGTGATTGTAACCATAGCACACGACATCTGGGCAACATATATATGTCCTATTTAAATCAAACTACACGTACCATACCACCACTATATATCCACATTCCTTAATTAGTCTAGCTAGTACCACATATAATATTCATATATAGTTTAAATGATAATTTACATGTATATATGAATTTACCCATCCCCCTCGCAATGAAATACATTCCCTTACTCATCTGCTAACTTTCCCCATTGTAACCAAAGACCCGCACACATCCAGAAATCATCCGGATCGATTCAATTGTATCCCAATCAACTTCACTCGCTAATTACCCCATTACACCATTCCCACAGTGCTTAATTCCCTAACTACATAACATATATGAACGCATCTAAAGATTTACCTATATTTGATGAAACAATAAGGATTTAGAGGCATATATACCAGTTTGCTAATCGAATAACCTACCGTCAAACATATCAGTACATCATCAATACAACAGAGGCATATATATATCTACTCCTTTACTGGTTACCTACCCCTTTCAAACAATTAACATCACCCATATACACCTACAAACCCAACGCCCAACCCCGATCACTCGATTCGATCACCAACTGCCTAAATTCACTCAATCTATTGCCCGATCGATTCACGACAAGCACACATAAATATCAACAAGTACGTCGCTCACCCGAATTGGATCCTCACCGTCGATATATGCAGGTGTTGGCGTCCTCCTATGCGATCGCCGTTCCGTACTTGGATCGCCTGATCGTCCTCTCCTCTCAATTGTAACCGCCCGTGCTTCCGTTTCCTCCCCCTCTACTTCCTAACCCTCTCTAAAGATGTACCCTAGTCCGATTAATAAGTAATAATAATAATAATAAAATACTAAAAGACTTAACATATTATGGATTCTAGCAATTCCTTAATTCAAGTACTTCTACCGCCTAGCTAATATTGTTCAGCCCATCTCAAATAATTTCCCCTAATTAACATTACCATAATCATAAACTAAGGCTCCTAATTCCTAGTCTCACATTCTAAATTCAATTGTTACATTATAACCTCCTTAAAAGAGTTTCGTCCCGAAACTAAATCTAAACATGCTAATCCTACCACGAAACCATTATAATACTACCCCGCATGGTATTTTCCCCCTCCTAAGTTTGAGTTTTGTCCTCAAAACTATCAGGAAGCATATCTTCAACCATTAAGTACAACTAATTCAACACCTAATACACATCGCCCATCCAACTAGCGAAGTCACACATAATCACTAATCATTCATAACATGAACCGGAATAAAGAAAACCATCTCACCTACTCAATAGCACTCTTCTCGAAGCTTTCCCTCAACCTCATATATATATCAGGATAACTTGTTCGGATACTTTCCTCTGTCTCCCATGTACACTCCTCTGCGGAGCGATTAGCCCATTGGATCAAAAGCAATGGCACACTTCGTCTCCTTAGCTGCTTGACTCGACGATCAAGAATACGAAACGGATTCTCAACAAATGTATGATCTGGTTGAATCTCCAATCCTCTGTTGTCCAACACATGACTAGGGTCCGGAATATACCGCCTCAATTGTGAAACATGAAATACCGGGTGTACTCGATCAAGCGATGGCGGCAACGCCAATCGATAAGCAAGCTCACCCACCCGCTCTAAGATCTCAAACGGACCAACATACCTCGGACTCAGTTTGCCCTTGATACCAAACCTACGAACTCCCTTAGTCGGGGAGACCCTAAGCCACACGTGAGTTCCCACCTCAAACTCTAGATCACGCTTTCGACGATCCGCATACTTCCTCTGACGATCTTGAGCTACTCGGATGTGCTCCCTAATCTGAGCAACTCTATCTATATTATCCTGAACGATTTGAGGCGGATCTCCAATAACATCAGCTGGCTCATCCCAACAAAGTGGTGAACGACATCGACGACCATATAGAAGCTCAAACGGTGCCATCTGAATTGAAGCGTGCCAACTGTTGTTGTAAGCAAACTCAACCAAAGGAAGATGATCGACCCATTGTCCACCCCAATCAAGGACACAAGCCCTGAGCATATCCTCTAAGGTCTGGATGGTCCTCTCACTCTGACCATCTGTCTGCGGGTGATATGCTGTAGAGAAATGCAATTGCGTCCCCAGAGCCTTGTGTACTTGTCTCCAAAAGTGCGAAGTAAATCGGCCATCCCGATCTGACACTATGGTACGGGGGACCCCATGCAATCTCACAATTTGCCGAATAAATAGATCAGTAAGCCTACTAACTGGCCAATCCTCTCTGACAGGAATGAAATGAGCCGACTTCGTCAACCTATCCACTATAACCCAAATAGAGTCAACCCCTCTACTGCCTTGCTGATTGCCTTCTTCAAGGTGTTCTCCTTCTTAGCAGGGAAGAATTTCTCCAGGAAGGCCTTGTGGAGCTTAGGCCAAGTATCGATGCTCCTTGTAGGAAGACTGTAGTACCAGTCATCCGCAGCATCGACCAGCGTGAACCCCAAAGCTCTCATCTTTATCTGTGCTTCATCTATATTGGCTGGTTTCATGCTCATGCACACATTATGAAACTTCCCCATGTGCTTGATGGGGTTTTCTCCAGCCAATCCATGGAATTCGGGCAGTTGATGAATCAACCCAGACTTTAGCTCAAAATGGTTGTCATCCCCCAGAGCAGGGATTGTCACAGCAGGTGCCTGCTGTGTGATGTTTGCTGCTGTCAGCTGTCGCAGCGTCTGATTTGCATTTCCAGCCATTGGATCAGGTTGTTGGGAATGTTGGTGTTGTTCTCTAAGGCGGCGGTGGTATGTCCTGTCAATTTCCCAATCAAAATCAACAAGATGAGGATCAGTAGAACGAGTGCGAACCATGCAAGAAGTTCGCACCCAAACAGGTAATAAGACAAACAAGAACAAAGATAATCCGTTTCCCCGGCAACGGCGCCAAATTTGACAGGCCTAAAGTCGTTATGCCAAATCAAAGTAAATTCCTAAGATGCTAACTATAACAAGTATAGTAGGTAAGTTAGGGTCGAACCCACAGGGAAACAGAATCAATTGTAAGAGCAAGTATTATTACCCAAAAGTAACCGATTCAAGGGGGAGTTTTGTGTGTAAGCGGTAGTGACAGAACAAGTTGCAAGTAGAGGTTGCGAATATATGATGGAAAAGTATCACACAAGGTAATTATCCGCACAACAATTGAGATGGTTCATCATCGCATTCTATGAGCCTCAAGTTCTAATGTCCAGTAATTGTTCTCAATTCAGATCGTGTAATAGCTTTTAGTCCTACCAGTCCTAAAAGCACTTATCACCAAATTACAAGGGAAAACCTTCACCGAATAGTAAAGCGATAGCATTCAAACATGAATTATAATGAGATACAAGCGATTCTAACAACCCGTTAAAATAGCCTGTAATCGAATCTCCTTCACAATCTACCACAAGCAACCTGCGTATGATGATTGTGTTTGCTACAATGAATCTACAACCCCAAACCTGGAATTGGAAACCCTAGCAATATGACTAGTATCGATAAACCTAGGTGATCAATCCAGATTAACCAATAATAAGCAATCAAGCAATAAGCTCAGGAGATCGAAACAATTAACAAAGGACGAACAAGAGTAGAATACTCACAACCAAATCAATCGAAGGCTTCAAAGAACCAAGTGCAACAAATGAGAGTTAGTTCTCCATAGGGTTTGTGAGACGAAGAAAAGGAAAATACGTCTCTGGAAAATAACCTAATCAAAACTGGCCCTTTTCTCGGCAATAATATAACCTAATTAAAAGGGTTTAACATCCCGTAAAAATATAATATTAAAAACTAATAAGATAGGGGAAAATCGGATAAGAATCCGTCTCCAGGGACTGACGCGGGCGCGCCAGTAGCAGCGCGGGCGCGTCAGTGAATTGTCTTGCTACTTCTCTCCGATGCAACGACGCAGGTACTCCCTCCTAGCAGCGCGGGCACGTCAGTAACAGCGCGGCCGCGCCAGCTCACCAGATTCCAGCTGCTTCCGAATTTCTTCACTTCAACTCTTCTGTAACTTGCATGATCCTATGATTTCTTCAACTTCTTCAACAAGTTCCGAATCACCAAGTTCATACAAATATCTCTCACAATGACATGTAAATGATGACAAAAACTACTAAATGCGCTATAGAATATATCGCATATCAGTCCGCCAGTTTCTTCTGCAGGAGAAACCCCCACAAGAAATCCAGAACGGCGACCCCTTCGTAATATTCACCGGCGTTGATGTCCTTCCGCAGTAGGGCGCAAGCTTGCTCAATATGCTGGACGCAAGGAAAAATCTTTATTTTGGAAGACCATATGAGGAAGAAGGTGATGACTCGAACCACAATGTGGGAACGTAACTAACCTCGGATGACACCCAGTTGGTCGGTGATTGAAGTGTCCCAAAGAACTGCTTCGCCAGTAGGGTGCCTTCCACCGACCAGACGGGGTCACTCCCGTCCTTCATCCACGCAGCGAACGCATCAGCATCTGCCCTGGTCGCCATGCCTAGCTCGACGACATCCATTGGCTTCTTGCCCACACGCAGCTTCTTTGCTGGCTGCGTTTCCTCCGCTTGGGACTGAAATACCCCAAATTATTTTTGGGTATTTCTTTTCTAATTTAAATAAATAAGTTTTCTTTATATTATATCTCCAAATTATTTTCGGAACATTTCCTTTTGTTTTTAGTTATTTATATACACAATTAGTAACTTAATTATTTTATAAGGTAACATTACATATATTTCAAAATAAAGAGAGATCTTTCACATTCAATTCTAAGCTTCTGCTCGTTAACTCTTAGTATCTTTCGTGATCAATGATAAAACATCTCAGTACCGTACGAAGCCACCAGTTTTCTTTTAGTTCAAGTGAACCGGCCGAACCCATCAGAAAATAAAAGGAAAAGGCTTGAACCGGATCACCTGCCTTCTTCAACCTCGTCTGTCTCTAAAGGGGACGATTTGCGAATCCCTCAAATCTCGCCATATCTTCAATTCAGGCTTATTAATCGATCAATTTGTTAGTTTTATATTCCTTCCGGGATTAATCCTAATCCAATTCCCCGTTAAAAGCTACGCTAAACCCGCTCCCTCTACATCTCTTTTGTTTTTCACGCTCATAACTCAACCCATCTCATCCTCCAAACAAAGTTGCCGCCGGGCACCGGAGCCTTGCCACAACCGACGCAGGCGACCAGCACCGCACCAGGAAGTTCCCCAGTGGAGGTACCATGCAGACAGGTCGACCGAAGTGGCTCCGAACGAAGGCCAGCAGTCTTGTCGCTGTGCTGCTGGGTGCTCAACACAGCCACCTTTCGGGCTCCGTCGATGCCTCCATTCTGGACCGTTGTTGCTGTCATTAGTGTCATCGTAAAACTTGCAGCGCCTTCATGCCAACGCCCTTACTCGCAACCCCTACGGTGTCCTGAAGCCCCCGTGCTAAGCCCCCGAATACACCTCGGTGAGATGTTATCATTCGAACGTGATTTTCATATTTCAATCCGTTAGTTAACCGACTATCTCAGATGGTTAATTAACATCAACTGTTTCATTCTAGGTCCTGCATCGCAGATCCATCCATCATAGTCGGTAAGAAAACCCAATTCCTTAGCTTATATCTCGTGATCAAAGGATACGATCAAAAATAACAAAATGAGGATGTTTATGTATAAGTTACTGCAGTTTCTAGTCGTCGATTTGGACTGCGACTTTAGGCGTATCAAACATCACATTTCCATGTTCAATCGGTAAGTTGAAACGAACTTGATTCGTTGATCCTAAACCATATCAATTTGGGGTCGAACTTACCTAACGTACCAAGCATATGTTTGCGTGTCCTGTTTTGTTCGAATCGCAGCCACTGTTCAGGCACTTGTCTCGACATTTTCGTTCACCCTTTGACAAAACGAACACAACCCAGATAAAGTGAAGATTGCACTAGTCAGTTTGATATATCATACGCATCAATCGGAGCTCTGTGCGAGGAGAACGAGCCGTCGGAAGATCCCCGAAAAACACTGTTGAAGCTGCGAGAAGGGGACTGTCGGGCTGTTGTAGGAGATGGTATAATTACGCGAAACCTCCCACACTTTCAGTGTTTGTAAAATATGCCCCTGTTTTAGTTTCTAAAATTTCAGAAATTATCCCGTTGTTTTAGATATTGTTCTAACTCGCACAATCTCCTTAATCCGCAACGTCATCGTCGAACCTCTACCCATCCGCAATGATTGAAGATACCAAAGAATCGTATTGGTATTATTTCTAGCTTTTTAAATTAATTCGATTTTTAGTCGAATTAAATAAGTTAGATCCGTTTATTAAAAGTCCAATTATTAAATACTTCCTTATGTCTTGTATTTCATACATATAGAGATGTCCATAGACTCTGTCAACTCCGTCTCCAAGTACTTTGAAGCCCATAGTTGGTACCGAAATCCAACGAGACGAATAAGGCAAGTGACATTCCGAGCCTTTCTGCTCAATTGGTGCCTTCGTGTCTTGTTTGTTTTCCTGTCTTTGATTGTTTGCCAAGTTAAATAAAATAAATTACAATTCACCTGCTTGTGTGATTTATTTACCGTTCAGTTTGAACTTGACAAGTTTAATTGGGTGACCTTAATAAGATAATAACAATATAGTTACCCACCGGTCACTTAAAGCATGATTTATTTTTGTCCTTTCATGCTAATTGGTTAGGAATGGAACATGTTATTTCTTTGATGCTTCCATCCTTTATTTTAATTGCTTTCATTTCATTTGACATCCATGTTACCTATAAATAACATGGGTTATTTTGTGTTGTGTGATCACCTAGGATATCTAAATAAAATAGTAATAATGTGAGGATTGTGTGTTACGATTGGAACTCAATTAAATCAAGATCAATCAAATAAAACGTGTCAATCAATGTTGAGTAGAGTGAATGCAGTATGTAAAGTAATAAAAATAATGGAAACAAGTCGGGACTGTGTGTGCCCGGTCTATAAAGGGTTTCATGAAACTAACATATTTCCGTAGAGAAATGTTAAACTACCTCCGGTAGTAGGCTTCTATCTGCTAGTGAGAGCGGGGCCGGTATCATCATTTCCATAGACAAATGTTAAACTACCTCCGGTAGTAGGCTGCTATCTGCTAGTGAGAGCGGGGCCGGTATCATATTATAACAAATAGTGTGTGTTGTAAGTCTTTCAACTTATAATAAAAGTCGTAAACGTGTTAAGTGTGTAACTTTGTGTTTAAACTACTTAATGTGAGGAAGCGAGTGAAGTTTGTGCTATATATACATCTTGTTAACATAGTGAGAACAAAGCTTTATAGTGATCACAATTAATTCAAGCTATATCATATTCCATCTGTAATCGGAGTATGGTTCCTTAGAGTGCTTGTCGCTCGCATCTTTTGTTACTCAATCCTTCTGGATTATCCGTGTCACATGAGTCGTATTTTAAATTGTTGAGCCTTCACATAACTATTCTTAATAATCACATTTGGGTTTAGATTCATACCTTATCATGGTCACTGAATTTGAATCCAAAGTAGTCCCAGTTTCGAGCCGTTGCTTGCTAGTTCTTACGAACTAACCGTCCTATTGTTTGTGACGGCAGGTTTAGGTCGAGTCTCAGAAGAGAAGATGAAGAGAAATTGAGAAGATATTTAAGTTATTTTAACAATGTAATTAGATTTTAAAATTTCTAGATATATTGTATATGAGTTTTATTATTTGATTTTATTTAAAAGTCTTCCGCTGTAATGTTATCAGGTTGTAAATTTAAATCCTCAATTTTAGAGGAAAGATTAATAAATAGTTATTTTTAAGTCTTCCGCGATTTAATTGTATTTCATTTATGTATTTAATATTATCATCTTGTTTATGGGAGCATGGTTGCATGTCCCTATAAGCCTAAGGTGGTTACAAAGACATTAAAGTCCGAGTAATCACTGGCGTTGTGGCATTCCCTCGGGTTATAAAAGGGGGTGTTACAGGGACAACGTATCAGGATGTTGACGGGTGCTTCTTCTCGGCCGTATGAGGGGCACCTCAGCCTCAGCCTCAACATCAGAACCGGGTGACACCAACTCCTCCTGCAACTTGAAGCCCATTGCGCATGACATGACAGTAAACACAAATAACATGACATCATTTATATATTCACATGACAGTCTCATGCGCAAACCTTGTCCTTGCTCTTATCCTTGTCCTTCTTTCTCTTTTCCTCGCCCTCGTCCTTGTCCTTGCTCTTATCCTTGTCCTTCCCTGATCCATGAATCTCAGCACATGACCTCTGCGTATATTAACATGACATATATAATGATAAACATGACATCTATATGAATTGACATGACGATTATGATCTGATACCGGGAGAACCTTACCTCCTTTCCCAGAACTTCCTTGTCCTTGTCCTCCTCCTCCTTGCACTACTAGAAATTTGTGATTTAACATCGGCTAATAACCGATGTCTTTAAAAAAAAATCGATGTCTATGTGGGTGTTATAAAAAGTCAAAAGTTTTTCACATCGGCCAAAGCCCGATGTCTATATAATTTATAACATCGTTTCTTATTATAAAAACGATATGTTCAATACTTTATAACATCACTTGTATAGAAATCCTACATATGTATATTCATTTTCTCTCTATAATTTGTAATGTTATTTTTCACCACAAAATTTGGCTATATGGAATAAATACAAAACCGATGTTATTACGTATATTGAAATCAGTTTTTGATTTAAAAACCGTTGTTTATATATAGTAAAGACATCCTAAATTATTAGTGAATCAGATGTGTTTAGTTCGTAAAACTGGTGTGTTAGGTCATAAAAATGATGTGTTTAATTCGTAAAATTGATGTTTTTTGTACGTAAAGGTGATGTGTTTAGTTCGTAAAACTGATGTTTTTAGTACATAGCACTGATGTTTTCAGTTTGTAAAACTGATGTCTTTCGTTATAATAAACCGTTGTCTATTGCTCGTAAATCCGATGTGCAATCTCCTGTCTATATATAATATATATACATACATATACACTAGACCACAATAATAACCAAAGAGAACATGTTCTATCTATATATACACATACACCAGACGACAATACCAACCAAAGAGAATATGTTTCAAAACCTGTATATAAGTTGCTCACTTGAAGAACAAGGTAAAGTCACTACTAGAAATATCTTATTTAAGATAAAGTAGTACATATTGATCTATCAACAATATTCTATAATTGAGAACATCAGATCAATGCATCTCTCCACCAGCTTCCAGAAAAAACAACAAGAGAAGCTTATGTGTTACCAACGATTTGAGAATGGCTCTGCATTCACAGTACTTATCCACTGCAAAAAAAAAAAAAGAGTTAACCTGTAAAGAAGTCAACCCTATTAATGCTAAGCAACTTAACAACCAGTACTATTGAATTTGATAATGGGATGAAACTTTCAGTTAGGCCAAAGGGTTTCTCTAACTCAAAAACACGAAATTCGGTTTTCAACTCTAAAAATAAGGATAAGACATCATTGAATACAAAAATCATTCAAAATTTCAGGTTCAAATAATCCAGAAAAATCTATGAACCTGTTAGTGTATATTCTTGCATCATCAACATTAGGAGCTGAACAAGTAAAAATCAGCACAAATTAAGTTAACATGAAGCACATGATTATCAATAACACATAAATAAGAAAGGTATAGTCAAATTCCAAAATGAAGCCATAATCTAATTGAAACACTTACTTTGTCAATAAGGGGCATTAGATCTTAACTTCACAAGTTGTAAATTCAGTCCAACTTTTACCTAAAATTGTTTGTATACATTAGGAGTTTAAAAAAATTAGGAGTTGAAAATATAAATCTATGCACAGAAGCGCAGAGTATATATTAGGAGCTGAAAAAATCAAATGGTTTAATACTTTTATGAGGCTCTCACTAGCTAATTGCACAGTGAAACATTTGATTCCAACAGCTAACTAATTGACACAATGAAACATTTGATTCCAAAAACCACAGATAATAAGAAGTGAAATAAGACAAGAAAAGAAATTCACCTTAAATGTTGTTGGGTACATAAAAACCCTAACCTTGTCACCCTGATAACCAAACAAAACAAGTTAGGCATCCATTAGCATACATCTCCTCAATCAAAGAAAATAAAGGGCTTTGGGAGATGACATAAATTTCAGATCATCCACAGACTATGTAGCTGCACTTGATCGAACAAAATGAATGATTTAAATTAAATGAATACCTGATCTGGATCTTTTATTGCACTTTGGTATTCACCATTTACAGAAACCTCAGCAATTGAGTTGAGCAAATTCTCTTTAGGGATTCACACATTGTCAAACCTAAGAGAAAGAAAAATAAATGTTAACAAACTCGGCAAATTTTTACATGAATTCAAACTCACACATCATTGTAATGAAATTTTTTGTGCACTTCAGATGCTATACCAGATTGATCGAAGCAAAATCACTATTATCCAGTCTAATTCATTTAATCATAGTCAAATCTGGCCACATCATGACCCTATCCCCATTCCAAGAATCAAAAGATGCAAAAAAAGGGTTTTGGCAAGAGTATCAGTAGGAGTGGCCTCTCCATAGTCCTGGAACAATGGTACTAAAACATTTATGCACAATATCATCAGAAATTGTCCGTTTTTTGCCTTTCTAAAATATTATGTGTACATAACTACTCGCTAGAACATTCAGTCTTTTTCACTACGATGTTTGAGGAGATAATCAAGTTTTTACAAACAACTGGTGTGTATATAAGAGCAGGAACAAAATAAAGAAAAGTATCTAGGTGCAAGAAAGCTGGAAAACTAAATTATGACAATTATCCCTGTATTCCACATTTCCACCATCCATTGGATAACAGCAAGCAAACCAAGCCAATCACATAAGTACAACTAGGTGCTAAACATACATGGCACCACTCTACCCAAGATAAATAATCTTAGTGCTATAACCGTATGTTGATCTTGACTTAACGATTCTGGAGTATGGGACAAAAAGGGGAAATACAGGCTGACAAGTTTAGTCAAAGCTTACAACCCTGAAACGTAGGTGAAAAAGGACCATGGTTGAAAATTGAATCCACATATACTGCAACCAAATTTAGTCAAAGCTTACAACACCATGTCACCAAGCAGATCTAAAATCTCAGTAGCCCCAGAAAATAGTGTAGGTTGAGCATATCTAGTCAGCTCTCTACATGCAGTTCAAGTGCAGTGCGATGATTAAGGCTACTTACCTTCTGAAAGACTCTACTGTGACCAGAATGCAACCAACTAGCAGATTCGGTACCGGAAGCTCCAGTTCTTGCTGAGGTGAGATTCACCAGGCCAAAATTAAACTATTCAGATGACTACCTCTTGTCCCATTGAATATATAAACTATCTATGCAATGAATTACACGAGTTTTAAATGGAAAGGAAATTAAGGTCACAACATTATAAATTTCAAACTGAGGTTGTCTGATTCAGAGATCATACTTTACAATAAACCATCCAAGTAAGAACACGCATAGTATAAATAGAGATAGCAACTTACAAAAACCATTAAGTACCAAAGTCTGCATGTTGAGAAGATTGCAAATAGAACGTGGCAGCAATTCAACTCTCACAATCTTTTGAAGGCTACAATTTCCCAAAAAGTAAAGCATATGAGTGAAAACTGAACTATTAAACCTCTCTAGATTCTAGTGAAAACTAAGCATACAAGTAAAAGTTACCTCTGCCTCTACCTTAGTTCCTAAACATGTTTAAACAACCCCTTACCAATAAATTGAAAACTAAGGGCCTTGTTAAGCTTAAAAGCGACTTTGTGCTGCTTCTACTTTCAGTGTTTGTTAAGATTTTCAGTTTTGCAGGGTTTTTTTTCAAAGGAAGACAAATAAACTAGACCGGATGCAAATCATTAATTGTTGGTATCTGACTCTGCATCATCAAAGGAATTACTGAGTAAGTTAAAAGAAATAGATAGACCTGTCTAGCAGACGTTCATGATCTGACTTTGCATCATCAATTGTTGGTATCTGACTATTTATCCTTGGTACATGCTATAAACAGAATATGACAGTTTCAGTATATCTGCTTGCCATACAATTTTTAACACTAAATGAAAATTTCAATATATCTGCACGCCAACCAATTCATGCTTCATTAATCATTGATAAAGAGTAGTTCACTATCTTTAACCCATCCAATTTGACAGGAAGTCAGGAGCTCTTTAGATACAAGTTCTAACCTCAACGGTGATAAAGGATGTGAATACTGAATCCAACTTCTATGACTCAAGATCTAGATATGCATCTGAAAAAACACTCTACATTAAGTACTTTAAATAAAGAATTTCAGTATCAATTATAGGTACTTTGTAAATTTGCCAACCAACAGGTTGGTAAGTTGGTTGTTTGAGACCAAGAACTAGCCCACTGAAGCTAAACAGAACAATACACAGCAATGTATTGATCTATATTGAAGTACTAAACTGTAGTTGAAGCTCTAAAAGCACAGAAAAAGGATTCTGAATAAGAATTTGAAAATAAATTAGGAAACCACACAGTACCGATAATAAGCATTCCAATTGAACTCGATGAATAAACAAGAAGAAAAATCCTCAAGATAATCAAAATTTTAATCGATGGGTTAGGAGTAGGTAGTAGACATACCTTGTTAATGGAGTGCGGCAATGGAAGATTGGCACTTTGGCATCAGCAGTCCAACACTCCAGTAGTGAGCAACCAAGCGCGAATGGCGACAGACGACAGCCGGATCCGGAGAATGGAGATGGAGATGGAGCAGGGCGGGCGACGGCAAACGGGATGCCTTATGCGTTCGAGATTTCGACAGTTCGACGAAAACGGGATGCGGCATGCGGGAGACGGCAAACGGTGATGGAACTCTGCACTGTGACTCCGACGATGGGCGGCGTTCTACGAGGGCGAGAGGAAGTGGGCGGGCGAATGTGAGAGACGAAATACCTAGATCTGAGATTCACGGCACGGGAGAATGAGAGACGAAGTGAGCGAGTGGCTAGGGTTTCGGATTTACCAGCATTGTGTTTTCAAAGTGGTTGGGTTTACTTAAGCGGGCTTTCAAAGTGGCTAGGTTTTTCGGGCGGGTTTTGAAATTAATTCAAGTTTATAATTTCGCGCTTTTCGAATCATTTTTGAAAAAATTTATTAACATCGGTCAAAAAAAATAGGGTGATGTCTTTTTTATTTTTGACATCTTAATTTTCAAAACCGATGTTAAAAAAATGTTTAACATGACAGGTTTTTCTGGATGATGTTAATGAACCGATGTTAAATAACAGAATTCTAGTAGTGTTGCCGTTATCCTTGTCCTTCACAGATCCCTGAACCTAACCACATAACCTCTTATTAACATGACATATACTGGAATTGGCATGACATGTATTGATACTAACATGACATACATTACTAACAACATGACATTTACAGGAGATGACATGACGATTGTGATCTAATACCAGGAGAACCTTAACTCCTTTCCCATAACTTTCTCTCGCTCCTCCGACTCCCTGGTCCCCTTCCACCACAGTTCCCTCCTCATGTTTTCAATCGCCTCCTCAAGCGTCGCCATCTTCGAATTTACCTCCGCGGATATACTCCTCAGCAACTCGTCCATCTTTGCCACTAACCGTGACTCTATCTGTAATAGGGTAGCTTGTGTCTGCGTGCCCTCCCCTGATTCTTGTGTTGACCCACTTTCTCCCTTTGGTTGTTTCTTTGCTGAGGGTTTGACATTTGCTGATAAGAACGCCCGGGCTATGTCGTCGAAGAAGTTGTCCCGCTTGTCATGAGTGTTTCGGGCATCGCGGTATAAGCCGGTTGCTCTCTCCACATCATCGGGGAGCAGAAGAGGCCTCACGGCTGTAGGGTCATTGAAGTGCCACAGCTCCTTCGCCTCCTGCAGTCGGGTTTCGATTGAGGCATACTCGAGGTTCAGGTCTCTAAACTCGTATCGCAGACACCTGGGGTACAACTTCTCGTCTATGACATTCACGAATTGGTCGGCCATTGGAGTGAGGGCTTCGTACACCCATAGCTGCAATTAAATATTGTCCAGTAAATAATCAGTTCATGTCCAGTCAATAAATGTTAGACGCCTAGTAAACCGGTATAGGACGTCTAGTCATATCTGTGTACGAACCTGGAAGGCGAGAGGGAAACCCATCAGGCAATAGGCCGGGCGTGCATTGGAGCTGCCCTCATCCCGTTGGAGCTTCCTCTCGATTGCACGGTGTAGGAACTCGTTCGTTCGCTCGTAGCAAAGCCGACCTCACGGAAACGCCAGGAACCTGTCAACGTCGCCGACAAGGTCGACCACCCACCCATGAATGTAGTTTTTGGGTTCCTTCCCGAATAATACTCCCTCGACCAGCATCAGCAGGACAAATTTTAACTTTCTGGTGGACGATTTCTCAGATGCCATCGCCACACGGAACTCTACCTCGAACTCAGACATCCTCTTCTTTGAAACTCCAAAGAAATCATACACTGCCTTCTCGAACCCGTCGTTGTCCTCGGGCTCTTCGCCATATCCACAGTTGAGACCGGTGACAATGGCAAACTCAGCTATTGAGAACCTGACGACCGCTTCATGGATCTTGTACCATGTTTCATTCTCCTTCTTCAACTTCAATTGTCATTGGAGAACATAGTGTACAAGCTGTCCCGAGAACTGGACCCTTGTGCCCAGTCTTGCAATGCCCCCCAACGGGCTGTCGGTCAAGCGCTTCCAATGGGACTCGCTCAACCGGTTGTCAATGTTAACCAGGAGCGCCATCCGGGAGTGTTGGTTAATTTTTGCTTTGAAGTGTCTTTCTTCCTCTACGGTGTACACAACCTGCACAGACTTCAACATGTCAGCCACACTGCAGCGCAACAATCACAACTTACATTACTCGAACGAAAGCCATATTACCGCGCCGGATGTTTGAGCTGTACGGTCTACAATCTTCTTCATACTTCGCTGCGACATTTTTAATATTCACCAGATATCCTGCACAGTGGAAGACCCAAATTCAGTATTCTACACATCAATTCTTCTCCCCCAACCCACGGTTCCCTTCATATCAATATCAAATGCACCATGACAGAAACACAATTAAACATGACACATACACATATACACATGACACATGGTTGTTAAAACATGACAGCATACGTATTCAATCTGTCCATCTCCATTTGCACACAAGTAATCATATTCCAGATAATTTCGATTCCACATAAACTTTTCACCCTTTCTACAATTTTCTCTAACCCTAATGCGCCGCATTTCAACCAATTTCCCCCAAATTCCCCCCTAATGCACCGCATCTACAGTCATAAGCCCCATTTTGCCCAATTCCCACCTAAACTGAACAGATCTACACTCCCCTTCTCCTGATAAGTTGGATTCAACAACACAGTTGCCCAATTTCCCCGTTCCCAACAATCCCCTTCTCTCCCAGACGCGCAAACCCCAGTACCCAAACTTTCCACCAATTGTTTTTAACTTGACGTCGGTTACTTCCTACATGACAGGGCGATATTGCTTACTGTCAACCCATTCGACCCTTTCTTCCCATTTTCACACAATCCAAACCAGTTTTGTTTCTTCAAATCTGTTCCTCCCCTACCAATCGAAGCAAAACGTATTTAATCGGCATTGTGAGGGTTTACTTACTTCGAAGTCTCGTCTCCTCTTCTGCACTGTCGTCCTCTTCCTCGCCTTTGCTTCTTCTTTTCCTCTCTCGCTATGTCGTCTCCTTCCTCTTCTTCTTCCTTCTCTTCATCTTTTCCTCAGCCTTGCATGTGGAACTGTTGCCCTCTCTCTCTCTCTCTCTCTCTCTCTCTCTCTCTCTCTCTCTTCCTCTTTTGTAAGCCGTGAGAGCAGTTGGGGTCGACAGTTTTCAATTGAAACCGCTTCCACTCTCACTCATCCACTCTCTCCCCCACAATAACTTCCCCCACTTCCACTTTCTCTCTCTCTCCACCCCGCTTCCTCTCTCTCTCTCCTCCTTTTACCTTCTCTCTGTCCTGGTTAAATCTCCTCTGTCCCGGTTAAATCCAACCGGCAATTATGCCTTTTTTTGGTGGGGGGGGGGGGGGTGTAACCTTTGCAAATGTTGTGGATAGGGGGTTAGGCTAGCAAACCATTTCGGGGCAAGGGTCATATAGTTTAAATCCCTCTATTATTTTATTAATTTTTTTTCTTAGAATCAACCACAACGCGCCACATATGATTCCCCGGCCCCCCCTAGATTTGACCATAGCGCGCCACATAGGACGATATGCATCGATTTTAGTATGTGTGTGTATATATAGATATCTAGCTAGTAAATGAAACTTAACTTACAAAAGAAAATCAATATAACATGATAAATATATTGGTAAATCATTGAACAATTAAGAAAATTAATATAACATGATATATAAATTGATAAATCATTGAACATTGACGCGTAAAATATTACAAATTGTGATAAGGATCTCAATTTGAATAGGTTGTAAATGCACAAACTATGATTTTTCCTTATATAATATTTAGTCTTTTATAAGCTATTGCATCTATCTAATTATATGAGTTAATGATAAAATAAAATAATTATTTAATCTTTTTTTAAATATATAGATTAGAACCATCTAATTATTTTTATTAGATTTCCTTTTTGACGTGAGAAAGTTTTGCGATATACACTCACACGCTGCCACGTATGCAGATTCACTCACACGTCGTCACGTAGGTACCAATGCATCTGTTTTAGTATATGTATATGTATATATGTATATAGATTTGGTTTTTTTCTTTCAACTTGTATGAAGCTTCCTCTTAGACTCGTTATTTTTTTTGATTAGGACCTCTTACACTCATTATCATCATTATCAATTTTATTGTTATTTGATGGTTTTCTTTCAAACTTTCCATTTTGTAGCAATTTACAATTTAGATGTAAAAAGAGAGAAAAAAAAAAAGGGAAGAAAAAAAAGAAGCTAGGTGACAATTGACAATTTGCATTAAAACCTCATCTACAACCAATAACCTATGCTACAAAAAAAATAATTTCTTGAAATGTGAAGGTAGTGCTCCTGCGCAATGAGTGCTCCTGCCCCGAGTCCTGATCAGCAATTCGTGGAATTCATCTACCCCGATGATGCTTACGGTGGCGGCACTCCCACAGCAGCCAAAGTTATCGGTACACTCTTGTTAGTGATATTCATAATCGGATTAATAGTGACCTATGCTAAAGTTCATGCCGAGCTCGCTGACGATATCAATGGGACAACCATCGACCGGTTTCTGAAGAAGATGGCCAAGGAGAACCCCCGCCGCTACACCTCCCAGGAGCTGGAGTCGTGCACCCGCAACTGCTTCCACAAGCTTGGCTCCGGAGGGTTCGGGGTCGTCTACAGAGGGCTGCTCCCCGAAGGAATCCCCGTCGCCGTCAAGGTGCTCAATAACAACATCACCAAGAAGGTGGAGGAGCAGTTCATGGCGGAGGTCACCTCCATCGGCCGCACTTACCACCGCAACCTCGTCAAGCTCTACGGCTACTGCTTCGAGGCCGAGCTCAAGGCCCTCGTCTACGAGTTCATGCCCAACGGCTCCCTCGACCGACTGCTCTTCTTTGGAGAGGTGCAGCCTCTCAAATGGGGAAGTCTTCATCGGATAGCCATTGGGACCGCAAAGGGGATCGCCTACTTGCACGAGGAGTGCGAGCAGAAGATCATCCACCACGACATCAAGCCCGGGAACGTGCTTCTGGACTCGGGGCTCAACCCGAAGGTGGCGGATTTCGGGCTGGCCCGGCTGACCAACAGGGACAGCACCCACGTGGTGATGTCGGGGTTTAAGGGTACGCCAGGGTACGCTGCGCCGGAGGTGTGGACGTCGTACGTGACGCACAAGTGCGACGTGTACAGCTACGGGATGATGTTGTTCGAGATGGTGGGGAGGAGGAAGAACCATGTGGGGGAGCTGAGCGGCACGAGCAAGGAGTGGCTGCCGAGGTGGACTTACAAGAAGGTCAAGGATGGTCAGCTGGCGGAGCTACTGGCGGAGTGTAGGGTGGTGGAGGAGGGTGATCGGGAGAAGGTTGAGAGGGCGGTGAAGGTGGCGCTGTGGTGCGTGCAGTACTCCCCTGGGGCGAGGCCGGAGATGAGTGCCGTGGTGAAGATGTTGGAGGGTGGCATGGAGGTGCCTCCGCCTCCTAACCCGTTTGCTTACTTGGAGCAGACCTATGAATTCGGGGTCGATGGTAGTAATGGCACGACTGCTTGGTCGTCGTCTGAACAATCCGGTGAGATTGAAAAGTGTGAAACTTACCCTCGGATTGAAGAAAGGAGGATTGACATCCAGTTTCAGAGCTGTTGACCTATCTGTTCTTAGAGCCGGCAAGAATTGATCCGACCCGAAAAATCGATCCGTCCGATCTGACACCGATCCGACCGGTATATGATAATAGAGAAAATTTGATGATCCCCGAGACTGAACCGGTTCGAACATATTTAGGCCGAAACCTTAAAAAACCCGAATTTGTGACGTACCCGAATCTGATTATAACCGAATGGATCAATTCGAAATTAACCCGAAGGATCTGCTGCTGGCTGCTGATATGTTCTCGTGTTTTGCTGATTATGAAGGATTTGCTACTGCCACTACTGAAGGATCTGCTGCTGCTGCTATGTTCTACTGAAATGTTGCTTATTAACTGTTCTACTACTTTTTCTATTCTTGTCAATTTAGGGCCCGTTTGGTTCGAGCTAGGGAAAGGAAAGGGATTCATTACCTTTATAGGAAGGGAAAGGAAATGATTAGTGTTTGATTGTGTTTTTGTTTGGTTGACTTAGAAAATGAATCATTGAATTCCCTATTGGCTTTATGAATGTTTGGTTGAATTGATTTAGGAAAAGGATATGTTTAATCATCTCATAAATTCTAATGTTTATCATTTTTAATTTGTACAAGTAATGACCATCAACGCTAACTTGGAAATCTCTAAAATGTCAGTTTTGATTTTTTTTTTTTTTTTTTGCTATAAGATTTGAAATCATTTCGGATTTCTTCTGAATTGCTTCAAAACAAAGATATGACACCCTACCAATTGAATAGCACATGACAAAATGAAGTTAAGACAATTTCCATCAAAAGTTAAGACATTTTCCAAAAAAAAAAAGTTAATAGAAGCTAAGACAATACATAAAGTTAACAGAAGTTAAGACAATACACACCAGAAGTTAACAAAAGTTAACAAAAGTTAACAGAAGTTAAGGCAATACACACCAGAAGTTAATAGAAATTAAGAAAATACACACTAGAAGTTAACAGAAGTTAAGTCAACACCCAATAGAAATTAACAGAAGTTAAGACAATGCACACCAAAAGTTAACAGAAGTTAAAGACAATACACACCTGAAGTTAACAGAAGTTAAAATAATATATACTCTAAAAGTTAACAGAAGTTAAGACATTACATATCAGAAGTTAACAGAAGTTAAGAAAATACACACAAGAAGTTAATAGAAGTTAAGGCATAAACTGTAACGAGGATGAGTGGCCAAAATCCCAAGAAAAATGTCACTCCTGATGTTAATAGCAACTTAGCACGAGGAACCAAACCCTGCAATCAAAATAATAGACAAAGATTAATTGACAGTAAAAACCCTAATTTTAGTGCAATTTGGTTAACAGATAATTCAATCGACATAGGATTTGAATGCCGTGATTTGCGTTTATCGAATAAGGAAATTTAAAAAGACAGAACTGCACAAGTAGAGAAGTTCTGCTAACATATATAGTTACTTGACTAAAAGATTCTGATTAATCCACATAACTGTACTGGCCACTTAGTAAAAGTCCAGGTCCACCAAAGTACCAAATTCAACATGGACCAAAATAAATAACTGTTCATTTGCATAAAATCCCAATAGCTGACTTGGAAATATATGTGCACAGCTTATATATTACTCTGCATTTGATTTGATAAGCTCATAGTCATAAACTCATAGTATTAGCAGCTTGTATAATGTTTGTATGAGAAATCAAAAAATAGAAGGGATTTTTGTGAACTCATAGTCAATATTGCCATTTTATATAAAAGTTTAATTCTCTTTACTCGTAAGCTTTTTGAAAATAAAGCCACATTCTGCTAAAGCCTCTCCAAATACCTGTTTGCCATTCATAACCATGTTAAAATCTCAGTTTGTACCCACTTTATCCGAACTCAATAAATTAAAAAGGGAGTTAGATAAAAAAAAACCATTCAAGCTGAACTCATCAATTTGTGTTACCACCTCTATACTTGATTGTTGAGTTGAATAGCTTCTAAATAGCTAACCCAATGTGACATGGGTCGAAATTCTATTCGAAACGGGGTATGAGAACGGAGTTTATCAAGTGCAATGTTACATGGGTCGAAATCCAGTAATCAAAGTAATTAAAGTTTCATGTCTTTTGAGTGTTTCTTATATTGCTTAAACTTTATCTTCTAATGCTTGTCAAACTGGAACTGTTTTTCTTGAGGTAAATTCACATGTTGGTTGGTTTATTTAATTATGAAATTGAACACTTGCTAAATAAAGGTAATGACTTTGAACTTGCTTTCTAGTGTTGTAGTTTCCATGTACTCTTTATCAATCCTGGTAGTATGTTTTGTTTATTGATTTTGTCCACCTAAATGTTTCCGACTAGGAACCTATGCCATTCAGCATGCATAATACAGAACACAGGGTAGGCAGGAATTGTTTTAGTCATCATGCAAAATTCAACCATAGATATCAGATATATGTATTGTGGTGATCATTCTAGTTTGATTAAATTGAACACTTGCTAATTAAAGGTAATGAATTCTAATTCAGAAACAGCAATTCAAAAACAAGATCAAACATATACTTGTGCAGACTAACCAAAATAGTCTACTCAATTGCATTTGAACAACAAAAAAAAAAAACAGGACTTATGAGCCAAATGAAACCAGCAATTCAGAAACAGAACCATACATATACTTTACTATGAGCTAATATACTTTACTGCCGTCAAGCCAATTGAAACCACAAACCTATATACTTTACTGTTGAAAGTGAACAACAAAACAGAGAGAGGGAGAGTACCTTGAAGACTGGAGAGCAAAAGATGTTGATAATCAGCAGCACAACCGAATTAGAGTTTAGATGCCTCCAAAACCTAAAAGCACAACCAAATTAGGGCTAAATTTCGACATTCGAAAAGAGATACAAAATCAGGGCTAAGATGTGAGATGAAAAAGTTGAAGACATGAGAGAGGGAGAGAACCGAAAGACATGAGAGAGGAGATGCAAAGACATGAAAGGAGATATAAAATCAGAATGAATAGAAGGAAAAACACAAGGAAACAGGTTCCCTCAAATCGAAGGTAGAAATTACAAGCTTGCGAAGCTAGGGTTAAGACTCACCGAACGAGATTGAAGCCGACGACCGACGATCGAGTGGAAGACGAGTGAGACAGAGATCGGAGGGGCACGGTGGTGCAGTCGACGAACGACACCTAGGTGCAATCGACGGGGAGTGGCTTTCGGCCGGAGATCCTTTCGATGAATCGATGGGAAACGATGGTGGTGTTGGGGAGACTGAGTGAGACGGCGAGCAAACCCCCCAAAAAATCGAGGGTAACAGATTGGGCCGAAGTGTTTAACCCCTAAAACACTTTGTTACCTTTGAAGGTATGAAACAAACATTTTTTTTTTAACCTAACACTAATAAAGTGTTTGTTGGGCTTTTTTTTAATGAACCAAACGGGCCCTTAGTCTTATTATTACTCTAAACATTGTGCTTTGTTTTATTTAGGAAATGATATGAATATTAAGTCATTTGTTGGTGATTATTATAAATTTCAAATTATTAGGGCCCTTAATTTTTATTCGCCCCGGACCTTATATAGATCGGCCCTGCAGGTCACATCACACTAATGTATCCAGTTGGAGCACCCTCAGTCAAGTGTGCAGTTTGTCAACATCACACATACTGGAGTAAGTAAAATGAAGTCCTAAACTCCCAACATTTTTATGTACATGGAACTTCATTTTGTGTTTGATTCCTCGAACACAGTTAAGGCGAATGACTAACTTCTTAAAGTTCTATTGTAAAAACTTCACCTTTCTCCTCTTTTTTTTTTTAATAAAATAAAACTCCCTGAACTTTATGTTGAATGAACTTGGCTTTTATTTGCTTTGTCTGCAGGCTTCAAACACTAGGCTCCCTGTTCAGAGGCCATACGGCTCAGCTGACACTACACCCATGCCCTTAATGTGAGTTTGAATGATCTTGCATCAACTTAAACTATTTGTTCTTATCAAATTGGTAGATTAAATATGTTCATTGATGAAAATTTCCATCTCTTGCAGGCCCCATCCAATGTCCCAACTCAAACTGTTGTCGTAGAGAACCCAATGTCTAGGGACGAGAGTGGCAAACTCGTAAGTTCCACGCTTTCGTATGAACGAACCCATATCACCTTATAAGTTCCATTTTCAATTCTGACTAGTCCTTTTTTTTCGACTGCTCATATAACAGGTCAGCAACGTTGTCGTTGGGGTAACTGATTGAAGAGTCCACCTTGAATATAAGATCTTGAGAACTAACGTGCAGGATATCTCTAAAGGTGATGAAAGACAAAAGACCTTGAAACCCAGACTAAAATATTTGGATGCGTATTTGTGCTTTTATGTCCTGACTTGTTCATATGCAGGAAATGATTCAAGGCCAATGTCGTTGGGCCTAAATATAGTCGTGGCCCTCACTTTGGACCATGAGAAAACGAATTGGATTTAACCCATTTGCTTGTTCTCCCCTAACCCATTTTATGTGTTAGATGCATCTCAAGTGATATTTCAGGAAATGGGAAGCCACACAAGGAAACAAGGAAAACTCATGTCCATATCCGATTGCACCAAATCAGTAGAGGATTAGTTGCAGCCACATTTTTGGAAAGCATACTACAGTTTTGAATTTCTAACATTCTCCCCTCTAAGGAAACCTTGAAGGCATTCGACTATAAAAAGACGAAGGCAAAAGGATTACATTTACTGAAGCAAGCACTCGAGCAATCAAAACGTCCTAAAACATTCGTCATCTCAGTTTCTCTCTTACATTCTCCTAAAGCCTAAGTGTTGTTTATTGTTTGAGAGTTGAGGGAAACACAAGCATTTATTGTACAAGTCATTCATCTTACACTTAGAGTATTTTATACTCGATCAAACACACTTGGTGTGTGGTGTGAGCTTTTATTTCACTTGTAAGGTTGAGAGCTAGAATAGAAGCAGCTAGAAAGTTCTAGGCTCAAGTGAAGTGAAATAAGAAGTGTTTGAATCATACGGGTTGGATAACTCTATGCGGGGACGTAGGCCAAGTTCGTGCCGAACCTCGTTAACAATTCGTGTGCTCATCTTTTTACATTCCGCAATTACTTTATCTTGTTTGGTTTTTATTTGTTAAGATTTGATAGCTATATCAAGGTCTTGACAAATTGTTTTAAAAATCTGGTTAATTGTTTTATTTTAGAAAAATCGTGCATACTCTATTCTCCCCCCTCTGTAGACTCTTCATGCTGGGAGGAAGTAGATTCTTTTACGCCGGAGATATTGCATTTCTGATACCTCTGATGTATTCAATCTGGATGATATATACGGGTTCGCTCAGTTCGGCTGTTGTCACCTGAATATGTACAAACATTGATGGTCTTTTTTGTTCTTTGTTACATGTATATTGTTCACTCTGTTTACCCATCAAGGGATCTGTTCATCTTCATCAGCTTTGTTGATCATTTGTGTATTCTCCTGAAAGCCTATGTACTCACAAGTGAATAAACTATGGGTCATAAATGCATCTTTGTAAGATAGTTTTGTATTGAGAGGAAAAGAGGTGTGCTTTTCGAGTCCCTGCCAAATAATTGGACATTTTTTTAATGCTTATATTAGGGCTTGTTTGGCGGTTTTTGGTTTATTCATTATAAGTTTCTTATCAACACGTTATCTATATTAATAAGCCTCTTGAGCTTCTTATAATTGCATATTTGATATCTAGTAATGCATATTGGTAGCTTCATGTGCTGAGTGCTTGGTAGGTGTTTGACAAAATGCCTGAATTGATTTTGTGAAATACATTATAATAAATACATCATCTGTTTGTTCTGGATTTTGATTTTATCGATGGATCTAATCTGGTTTGTTTAGAAATTGGTTATATAAAGACAACTGCTAGCTATGATCATACTTGATAGGTGAGTTCTTTGTAAGAAATATTGGAGCCCTATAAATTTACCTGTAGAAATCATGAATGTTAACTGCATTAAGCCCCTTTTCCTAACTTTGGTTTTTATGTTTGTGCACCTTATACTGATTTGGTTTTCATAACCATGAAAAAAATTGTTAATTTTCATGCTCATCTGTTGTTAAAATCAGTTGTCGATTCTTGTGTTTGGTTATTTGAGCATTTTAAGCTAGCAAAAAGGATGTTTTTTTTCCCCGGATAAAAGATGAGGATTTGGGAATAGGCAACCGCAGTTGACCCATTGCCCAAGAGCATCCAGACGGACGACGTCAACAATCGCAGTAGGTACTCACTTAGCGACAAACGACAAAAAGACCGATATGCGCCAGCCTATCAACAACCTATTTCCCTAGCGGAGGGTATGCGAACAAGGTGACCATGTCGAAAGTACGTCAGAAGTTGAGGGCATCCGAGACCAACATCTCAATCTTCCAAGGACACCACCAGATCCCATCATGACGCTGATCAGCTAGCAATGAGTTCTTGTTTAAAGATTTCTACTTTTCAATCTCATGCGAGGGAGAAGGTCCGTGCAAGAATATTTTTTGTCCTGATCCCGTAATGCAAAAATTATGCGAAATGGGATGTAGAATGACCCCAATCCCGTCCCATCCTATCCCACACGCTACTCGTCTAAGATCTCCATTAGAGCAAAAGGACATCAGAACTTCAATGCGTAGCATTTGGGTCGGTTTTTTTTAGCCCAATTTTTCAGGGCCAGTCAAATTTTAAATTCAAAGTGGGACCAGCTCACAGTCCTCCCATTATTATACTAGAGGTGGCAATCGGCAGTTATGGTCGGGTTCGGGTATATCCATTAGGGTTCGGTCATATGTCGGTCGGATCATATGTCGGGTATAGTGTATATTCATTCGGATTTGGTCGAGTAAGTTTTCGGGTCGGGTAAGCTCGGGTTAAACGGATTTCGGATTGGGTCAAGTCAGGTCACATTTAGTTTTATTATAAAATTATGATTTTCTTTTATTTATCTTAATTATTGACTATTAATCATCATTTATTTAGTTATATTATGTCTCATTATATGTAATTCACAAGATTTGAATGTTTAAAAGTAAGATAATTGACGTAATTATAAGGATGAATCCGGTCTTATTCGGGTCAGGTAAAAGGCAGGTCGAGGTCGAGTTCGAGTTCAGTTGGGTATCGGGTCAAAATAGATCTGGCTCGAGTTTGAGTTCGGATTGTACATGATACTAGATTTTCAGGTTTCGGTTACGTCTGAGTCTGAGTTATGTGAGTCGGCTTGTATTCTCGGGTCGGATTCTCAAATCAGGATATTCAATCAAGAAGTCTTTACCCACATAAATCCAACAAATAACGCGCAAGGATTAACTGCGTACATACCATTGTGAGACACTCCAAGCCTGAAAAGTGTCAATCAAGTCACTTATATATCACCGTCATTATCATTAGACATTAGTCGTCTTCCTCTCTAATCTAACTAAATAACTTGAAGAAATTTAAATGTAAATATTCAAATAACATTTTTTTTGTATCCGATTTGTAAATTTCATTGAATAACTTTAAGAAATATTATAGAATTTACACTATTTTATTATAAGATCGGGTGTGAATAGATCGATTCTCACACACACTCTACTTTGAAAATAGAGGTCTTTTAATAAATGAAACTATGAGTGTAGTTTCACAATCCACACTCATAGTTTCATTCATTTATAGTATAATCAAATTTACTATAATAAATTTATTGATTAGCAATACTATAAATGCTTGGTACGAGGTAATTTACTAAACAAGTCTAACTTCAATAAAAATATATATCGGAGAGATGTCTTTGTAGGAGCTCTTTTGTGGATCTGGAAATGGAGGAACAAGAGGATATTTAACAAGGAAGTGTGAAAGGGGTGCAATGCTAAAGTAGAAGTTGGATATGCCACATGTCACTTTGTGCGGAAAAATTTCCCCGCTCAAAGTTTTGTCCAATTACATTTTGCCTCTTAATTTGTAAAGCCATGTAAGCCATCTATTTATTACAATATTTTCTAAAAGAGTTAATAAATAAGATTTTTGGAAATAGAATTACACATATACATATTGACATCATTTTATCTTTGGCAAGAATCAATATGTAAACATATAATCATAGAAATAGTCAGAAACATCTAAAATATACTGGTATTTGATTAATTAGTTATAACCTAAGCATAGAAACTAATTAAATCGGTTGACTTTTTTTTTTTTTGACAAGATAGTACTACGTAATAATTTTAATTTATAGTTATTCTATACTAATTACTAAGCTATAGCTAAAATTTTCATTTAATTTGATTTCCATTTGTTCAAGTTTTATAACCTATAGCTATATATATTATTATCCAAACTAAAAAACAACTACACCGTATTGATCGAGTATATGGAATGGAACTGTTTTTTTTATTAGTTGTGTATCATAGGATTTTTAATCCACGTGGTAAAGCTTCATCGATTGATCTCACTACACTGATAAATAACTCCATATTGGAGTTCAACATGATGGAGCTTTAAAAATATGAACACTCAAATGAAATCCTTTTTCCCCCTAAATTAAACAATTAGGGTAAACTATGTATGATCAATAATTTAATTGTATATTTTTAAAGAATGATTTTAATAAATTAAAAACTATAAACACTAAATTGTTTTAAATTATTTTATATTTTCTTAAGCTTTGAATATAGGTATGTCATATTATAATATATCTATACATTTGTTCTTAGTTTAAATTATCAACTGTTTTTTTTAACATATGCTTTAAGGGCATAGGTTAAGAAACCATATTGGAATAAAAATTTCTTAAATGTAATGGATTGACACTAATTAAGAAAGCTATTTAAAAATGGTTTAAAATATTTAATATTTAAAAAATATTTCTCAATATGAACGTTCAATCTAGCTATGCCCCCAAAGCCCAAAGGTATAGGTTAGAAAAACTATAAAAATAGAATTATGATTGATATTGTTGTGTTTTATTATTATATTTGTATCAAAACACTTATTCTTCTAGATATATTTAATCTCAAAAAATTATAATTTTATTCTTTATCCTATTTATTACAGTAGTTTTTATTTCCATTAATTCTCCAATTTCTCATATTCTTCTTATTTGTTTATTAGCCAATTTGATCTTAACATTATCTGTTAATTTGTTGTGCTGAAATTAAAACTGCTAAAAAGATAATTAATATTCTTTATATTTTAATCAATGCAAAAGTGTCAAATTTGTTAGAAGAACAAGTGTTCTTATACGAACAAAATATCATTTTTTTTCTTTTGTAATTTTACCTTATACACATGATTAAGACTAAAACATGATTAAAAACCATGACTAATTAGTCAATGATATTAATTTTTCAAAGATGATTGAAGTCAGAGAGTTCCAATATTAAGATAAAACACCTCTTTATAAAATTTTATAGGTGTCATAAGTGTTTCATTATCAAAGTACTCATATTTTTATAAAGGGGAAATGAACTCTTCAATCTTCATTCAATTTTTCTTTGGTTTTACTTTTACATATTTTGAAATAAATATTACACTAAATGAAGTTCTACTTATTAGTGTAATATTTTTTTTTACCAAAATGTGATTTATTAATTAAAGACAAATATATTTAAATTATAACTTAAATGAAGTTCTCTTACAAGAATGTATAACTAAAGTTATAAAGAATAATATGTGTTATTTTTATATTAATTTTCCTGATTTTTATAAATGAAAAATATTTATTTTTAATGACATAATATTTTTTTAGGAAAACATATTATTTCAATGATAAAGTTAAATATTCACCACAAACTTTATAACAAAAAATATATATAATTTAATTGGATGATTAGTAAACAGATTTTGTTTTAACAAGTATGATTTCAAATCTGTTGAGTTTTATTTTATCCACAAAAAAAAAGTATTTTTAAGGAAAATAATCTTCTTGCATATTAGGATACAATTTTATGTATAACTTTTTTTTAACAAAAATTTAAATTCTAACAGTGTGCACTAATATTATATTGATTTTTATACAAAGAAAAAAAACTAAATATATTAAATAAGTATAAATGTTGAATCCGTGCATAGCACGCGGGTTTAGGACTAGTAACCAACCTAACGGAAAAGCACAATAGTAGCTAGAGCAAGATTTCAAGAACCAAGTGCGAAGGGCCTCGAAGAGAGGCGTGTGTAGCTTGAGAGAAGTCGAGGGATGGGTGGGATAAAGTTTACACGGACGGAGCGGTTCGAGGAGATGGTCATGCCACGGCGGCGGGGATCATTAGAAATAATATTGGCGAGTTGGATCGCGGTGTTCTCATGAGCATAGGCAAATGTATAGTCCCGAAAGCGGAACTTTGGGGAGTGCTACATGGGTTTAGTATTGCCTGGGATAGGGGCTACAAACATGTGATTCTGGAATCAGACTCACAACTTGTAGTTAATAGCCTAAGCAAAGATATACCACGATGCCACCCGCTGGCTACCCTGGTTAGTAAGTGCTAAGGCTTCTTAAGTAGAAACTAGACTGTACGTCCAGTTTCAACATGTGTTCCTTGAAGCTACCGTGTAGCGGATCACTTGGTTTGTTTAGCTTTTGATTATAACATTGGCGTTACTGTATTGCTTGACCCGCTTGAGGTTACTTTACATTTACTGCATGACGATGTAAGAGGTCGGATTATCCCCGTATGCTCACTACTTAGCCTTTTTATTATTAATAAAAGCGCGGCTAGATGCGCGAAGAGCACCGACTCTCCTTTTGATTAAAAGCAAAATGCTTTATGGTTTTGTAAGAAGAGAAAAGATGATTAGTTATGTTCTATTCATATGAATGATGACCGTTTTGAAATGTTAAAAATTAAAATACTCTTTGACATTGTTTAATGACATTACCACTCATAGTTCATATATGGATGATTTCTAATTAATTTATTATAGGAGAAATTTGCGTTTTTGGCTATCTAGAAGGTTTTAATTAGGTTATTAATTAATTTAAATGTTTTTTAGGAGTTATAACCATTATCGTTTTTTAGGTAAATTGGAACCGCCTCCTCTCCGCCTAACCTTCCTGTACCTCTCCCCCTCCGATAGCCCTTCGTCCTCCTTGGCTGCTCCTTCTCCGACCGAGAAACCCTTGGCGTCCTCATGGCCGTCACCGCCTTCGTCAACCAGAATCTCCCTGGCGCATTTCTCGCTCTCTCCGTTTCGGCCTGAGACCCAAAGTCTCTCCCTGTCTTTCAGATCTGAAGATGCAACAACAGGGAAGAAAATTGGGGGAGATCTCTCTCTCCAGTCTTGACTCAGGGCGACGAATACGAACAATCCCCTGTCCGCCGCCCCTGCCACCACGGCGACTGCTACCACCGAGAATCCCGAGGTCGAAAACCCTATGGAAACCCTAACTCTTTCTGACGCTTCAAATCCCGTATCGGACTCCCCTCTCACATCTCCACTGCCATCCAACGCCGCTGAAGAGGACGCAACCAAGGATCTGAATGCAAAGAAGGCACCGGTTGCGACGGAAGCGATGACTGGCTCACAGGCGAACGATGTTGAGAGAAAGGCCCACCGCGCTGAGAGGTTTGGAGCACAATTCTAGAACGGAGAGGTATATTTGGCATTCATCTGTTTTTTCCCGTATGCATAATCTCTTATTTTCTTAGATCTCTGTTAGAATCTCGAATACGAACTCGAAACTGAGTAAACCAAGCCTAGAAATCAACTACTAGGAGAGAAAGTTGATTTGAAGGACACTGGATCTGGAATTGTTTGACAGAGTTAGAGATTTGGGAATTGATTTTCTGAAATTGGATAATTCGCCCATTGATCTAAGGGGGCTACATGTAGGATTTCATAAATGTCATCCTGTTGAGGTGGATCATGTATGTCTATAGGAAGATGGTGGAGAAGCTTTGCAAGCCGACAACAGTGTGATGAGAGCGAGTATCTGTGGTCAATGGTGATTGACGAAGCTGCTGATGTTGGAATAATATAGGATCATGTATGGTCCATGGAAAACATCAGCACTTCAGCAGTATATAGGATTTCTTAAAGCTCTACAAGCTGCTGCAGTATATAGGAATTGTATGCCTTGCATTTTATAGGATTTTTTAAATGTCATCTTGATGAGAAGGAGATTGATGAAGCTGCTTATGTTTTCCATGGACTAATAGTTCAATTCACAAGATTACTTTTTTCTTGTTTGTCTTTCCAAACTACACACGCATAAGTGATTTTAAGGAATCACGGATTTACTATTGGGCTTCTTAATTTGTTGTGCTTGTTTGTTGTTGTTGTTGTGCATCAATCTGCTAGGAAATTTCTATTTTCATTAATAACAATTGACTTCTTGCTCTTTGTTTATTGCATATTAGTTAATTGCTTGAAATTTAGGACATTTGGCTTTTAGGATATACAATCTGGAATCTGGAAATTAATTGCTTGAAATTTCGTCTACATATGGACTAGAATCTTGTATCTAGGAATTCAATTGCACATTTGAAGTGCAGTCATCCAACCCTATTCAATTGCACATTTGAAGTGTATCTAGGAATTTGATTGCTTGAAATTTCCTCGTAGCTGTCTTAAGATTTAACAGTTTTTGATGTGGTGATGACCTACTTATTCTCCTTATCTGTGTCTTCTAATGATGTGTTTGCTTGCTTTGTTGATTCTCCTGATCTGTTTCTTCTCTCTTGCTGGAGGAACATTACGTTGATGAAGGACATTGATTTCTGCATGATAGTTGTGTGGACTATATGGACTAACATTTTGGCTTGGTCTTTGAGACGGCTTGATGGATCATCTTTCTCATCAAGCAGGATGCAGGTAAGACTAGGTGATTCTCTATACACTTGGAATTAAATTGACATTTTGTACTGAGCTTTGATGTTTGCAGCTTCTTCTTACATGAATGTGATTGACGGAAGAATGAGATCTAGAGTATATAGATCTGGATGTTTTTTATATTTATTTATGGGTACATAATTCCCCTTGGCCAGTCAAGATGTTTTTCATTGTACCTTTCGAGTGCTAGTTGAACTAATGTGGTTATAAATGCTATGTCCATTGCTTTATGTGGTTTGTGATATCATTGCTTCTTTTTTTTCTCAGTAATAACATTTGAAGATTCCAAACATGATTGTTTGATGAAATTGAACTTGTTTTAATGAAATGCTATGTCCATTGCTTTATGTCGTTTGTGACATTCATTGCTTCTTTTGTTTTAATTTCCATCATCCTTTGACAGGTAGGGTGTATCAAGTTGCGTTTTGCTAGCAAGTTAGATTTTGGAAAGTTTAATGTAAAAGTAATTGTCTCCTTTGTATCAGTCCCTACATTGTTGGCCCAAGGTCTCCACATGTCTCTCTAGATTGGGGTTTGAATGTGAACTGCATTAGAAACACAAGAATTAGTTGGATAGATTTGGGTTTGAATATTGAGCGGCTGGAATCTTGGACAACCATGCCGAGCTGCTGGAATCTTGGGTAATTTAATGCTACTGGCTGAGGATGAGGAGGTTTGTGCATAACAGGTCGCCCGAAATCATGTCAGGCATCACCGACTTCTTGTTCATTGGGCTTGAAGGATGTATTGTTCACGCGTAGGCAACAGAAAAACTATGGGAAAACACCTCTTGGCAAGATTTTTGATCTTGTACAGTTGAACTATATGAGAAAGATCAACATAGTTCAATAGATTATTGATCAAATGTGATGCACTCTAGTGGATTCTTATTGTATGTACTGTATTGAAAACTTTGTCACTTCTTTTTTAAAATTGTAATTTTTTTTTTAGTTGATGACATGTTATATATAATATGTGATTTTACACAACCGGCCCAAGCCCGGAAAAAAACAAGAGGAGTGGAGACATGTTACATGGTATTTCATGTTATTAGATTCTTAAATGTCATCACAAATGTGTCACCAATAAAAACGTCACTAATGAAGTGTAATCAAATTTTAAGCTCGTATGTTATCAATTGTATAAAAATGTTATTAATAAAAATGTCTTCAACAAACAATATCATCACAAATGATTGAGATCAATGATTTGTCATTACAAATGTCATCAATGAATAAAAGTCATCAATAAAAGATGTCATCAATCAAGTTTAATCACATTTTATCCGATTGTGTCATCAATGAATAAAAATGTAATAAACATGTCACCACAAGTGATTGCATCAATGAAATGTAATCACAAACGTGTCATCAGTGAATAAAAATAGAATCGATGAAAATTTATCGATATACAATTGATTAAATTAAAAAAAATGTGACATCAAACGATTCGAATAAAAAAGTGGCATCAAATAATTACATTAGAAAAATGGCATCAAAACCAATCACAAGTTGGTGTAGTGGTTATGGGGCTACATCCCATGCCTCGAGGTTCGAAGTTCGAATCCCCGTGGAAACATGGAGACGCTTGTGAGTGGGAGGGTCAACCCCTTAATGGGCCTACAATAACCCGATCCAGATGTAGAGTGGGCTAAGCCCATTTGAACTGGAAAGGATCTAAAAAAGAAAAATGGCATCAAAACACTAATTTGAAAAAGTTGCATCACATTAAAAAAAATGTCATCAAAACAGTAATTTGAAAAATATGGCATTACGGTAAAAAAATATCATCAAAAAATTGACTATAAAAAAGTGTCATCAGTAGTCAAAAGTAAAAAAAATTTGGCATCTATGGTCGACGTGGCATCACAGTACACAAAAAATGTCATCAAGGTTTGAAAAAAATGTAATAAAAAGTGGAATCAAAATGGTAAAAACATGGCATCACAAAAATGTCATCACTAAATTTTTTTTTTTAAAAAAAAACAGGTCAAACGTTGACCGGTCAACGGTCAACTGCTTGACCAGTCAACGGTCAAACAGTTGACCATTGACTTTAGTACCCCATTTGAGGAATGGACTAGATAATCTAATTAAATAAGTTTCTTCTCTAATTAGCTAATTGAAAGTTTCAAATAGCCTAATTGCCTAAATCACCCTTCTTTTTTTCAGTAGAAGAAAAAGGTTTTCCTAGACTTATGATGATTATTATTATTATATTTATTTGGGTTTTTTCTTTCAACTTGTATGAAGCTTCCTCTAATTAGACTCGTTATTTTTTTTTTGATTAGGACCTCTTACACTCATTATCATCATTATCAATTTTATTGTTATTTGATGGTTTTCTTTCAAACTTTCCATTTTGTATAGCAATTTACAATTTAGATGTAAAAAGAGAAAAAAAAAAAAGGAAAGAAAAAAAAGAAGCTAGGTGACACTTGACAATTTGCATTAAAACCTCATCGATCTACAACCAAATAACCTATGCTACAAAAAATAATATCTTGAATTGTGATTTGTGAAGGTAGTGCTCCTGCCTGCGCAATGAGTGCTCCTGCCCCAAGTCCTGATCAGCAATTCTCGGATATAATCTACCCCGATGATGCTTACGGTGGCGTCAGTCCCAGTCCCAGTCCCACAGCAGCCATAGTTATCGCTATAGTACTCTTCTTAATAGTGATATTAATCGTATATATAGTGATCTATGCTAAAATTCATGCCGAGCTCGCTGACCAGGACGGGGCCGACGATGGGACCATCGACCGGTTTCTGAAGAAGATGGCCAAGGAGAACCCCCGCCGCTACACCTCCCAGGAGCTGGAGTCGTGCACCCGCAACTACTTCCACAAGCTCGGCTCCGGGGGGTTCGGGGTCGTCTACAGAGGGCTGCTCCCCGAAGGAATCCCCGTCGCCGTCAAGGTGCTCAACAACAACATCACCAAGCAGGTGGAGGAGCAGTTCATGGCGGAGGTCACCTCCATCGGCCGCACTTACCACCGCAACCTCGTCAAGCTCTACGGCTACTGCTTCGAGGCCGAGCTCAAGGCCCTCGTCTACGAGTTCATGCCCAACGGCTCTCTCGACCGCCTCCTCTTCTATGGAGAGGCGCAGCCTCTCAAATGGGGAAGTCTGCATCGGATAGCCGTTGGGACCGCAAAGGGGATCGCCTACTTGCACGAGGAGTGCGAGCAGAAGATCATCCACCACGACATCAAGCCCGGGAACGTGCTTCTGGACTCGGGTCTGAACCCGAAGGTGGCGGATTTTGGGCTGGCCCGGCTAAGCAACAGGGACAGCACCCACATGGTGATGTCGGGGTTTAAGGGCACGCCAGGGTACGCTGCGCCCACTACAAAAAAAAATTCAATTAGCCACGCCAGTTTGCAACGGCTAAGCACTCCCGTGGCTAAAAATTCTATTAGCCACGCCAACTTGCCACGGCATGAATTTTTTGGCACGGCTTAGCCACAAAAAAAAAAGAAAAAAATAAATAAACAAAGTAAAAAGGCCACCCTTTCCTAAAGTACTACCGCTTGTCCGCTTCCTTCAGTAAACACTAAACACCCATCTCTTCCTCACTCAACTGAAACCCTAGACTCTTCGATCTCCATTGCCGCTCCTTTCTCTCGGGTTCATCCACATATGGCGACTCATCCTCTCTGCTTCGCCCCTCACAAATCCGCCATTAAACCCCATTTCCTCCCTCCAACCCTCTCTCTCCCCTCCAAAATCTCTAGCCCCGCCGTTCAATTCGCTCGCTCGGTTCGAATTGCGGCGGTTTCGACCACGCCCGCCGTCGAAACGGGCCGACCTGCTTCTTCAGACGGGCCGGCGAAGGTCTTACCGTTCCGGGTAGGGCACGGGTTCGACCTCCACCGGCTTGAGCCCGGTTACCCGTTGATTATTGGAGGGGTCAACATACCCCATGACAGAGGCTGTGAAGCTCACTCCGACGGTACAATCCTCCCGAGAGATTCATGAAATTTTTTGAAATTCCTTGTCATTTTTTATGGATTCTTTACTATTTGATGATTCAAGTGACCTAATTTTGAAAAATTGTGTTGTTTGATGCAGGGGATGTGCTGCTTCATTGTATAGTGGATGCAATTTTGGGGGCGTTAGGGCTGCCGGATATTGGGCAGATCTTTCCGGATACTGATCCAAAGTGGAAGGGCGCCCCTTCCTCCGTTTTCATCAAAGAAGCTGTGAGTACGGCTGCTGATTTTTTATGCATTTTTATTTATTTTCATGTGAATAAAGTTTGGGTGAGTTCGGTTCTATTACCACACAGGTTAAGGCATCATGCTTTAGGGGGTCAATACGTCACATTAGATACTTACCCATTGCCCACTAAATATTTGGTGTCCCTGTAGTTTGGAGTTTACGTAGCATTCCTTCTTTCCCTTAGCTTTGTTGCTCTTCTTTTTGTTGAAAATGACTGAACTATGAAGTATATAGCATTGTGCACATCAGTTTCTTATAATTACTTAAACTGTAGGTCTAGATTGTATATCATTAATCGATTATATTTTCTTACAATGTAAAAAATGTGTGGTTTTCTTATTAGCAAGAGTCTTCCTTTTCTTAATGATAATAAAGGTTTTTGTTCATCTTGATTGTTGCTTCTCTGTTTTAAAGTTTCTGGTATTTTTTTGGCTGATCTCATATTTAATTAAATTAACAATGTAGATCTTGTATTTAGTTTTTGGCTGATCTCATATTTGAGCACGTAAGTATTTTTTTTTAAGATGTAAGCATTATATTCCATTAAGTGAGTTATTATACTCGTTTTGACAATGTCTTAATAATGATATTAGTACCTCATTATGACCTCATTATAAGATGTATTAATTTTGACTTGGTTTTCCTTTTTGTTTGAGGTTTTGAATGAATCTCTTTAGCTATAGAGATGAATCACTCTGCTACATCCATTAATGCCCATCCTTTGAGTTCTTTCTAAAGTGGTGCTTGATCATTCTTTTTCATTAGTTGCATGTCGTGTCATTTGTTCAAACTGGAATTGAAATTTTGTATTTGTTACTGATATCTGTTAGGATTTTTGAAGCATGGACACTAATTTCTGAAGAAGACTGATTATGCAAATAGAGGGAGGTTTAATACTAGTGTGAAAAAATATGTTTGCTAATGCTTTATTTGTAAATGCATGCTATTTTGCTCCATAATGGGTATGAATGAATCTGCTGGCGTGTCCTGATTGTATGAATTGGAAACTAGAAACAATAGGTCTATTGATAGTGACAAGTAGGGATCATGTTTCTTTGTTTTTTCCCCCTAGTTCCTTTGTTGTGTATTGTAAGCATGTTTATCTATATAGCTAGTGTCTGAGTTTAATCAAAATCCAAGGGTGAAGGTTGCACTATCTCTATATGTACATCATTACAGTGTAATTTTGTCTAAATTGTGATGCCCTTTTACATTTTATTATGTCAGTTTGTGTTGGGAAGGGTACTGTATAAGCTTTAATTCAGCACTGTAGGCTTTGGCAAACTATAATATTGCTTGAAAATCACAAAGTACAAAAACAAATATTCCTTGACAGTCCTTATTTTGTTACTGAATCTACTTGTTTATTTATTAATTATATTTTCCTGTCAAAACAACTTTTTGGGCAAGGGGAACCCAGTTTCCACTTATTTGGATTCATAATCTGCGTTGGAGCAACAGTTGCAAGGGCATTGAAAACAGTACTTCAAGGGATTTTATTATCTTCTGAAGGGTCAGTTAACACCTCTGAGTTAATTTGTTATATTAGATGCTTGAATTTCCTTGATTGAGAGAAACCCGTTCATGTAGGTGTTGCTCGATTGAGAATTACATTGAGCCCCCTCATTACCAGCAGTTCTCTGAAGCGCCGGCTGCCCAGAGTTGTGTCCGAGGCTAGGTCAGTTCTCTGAATCCGGTATAGTTGTTCTTCGTTGCTCAGCCTGTTGCTCTTCATTGCTCAGCTTGTTGCTTTACATTTACTTTTTTTTTTTTTTGGGATATAACTTGCAGTATTTGAAATTTACAAATCAATTCAATTCAATAGGCAATACGATCAATAGATCGATCTGCCTTCCTCTATCCCTTTCAGTCAATTAGAAAAAACCTCCAACAATTGACGAGTGGAGGGTTCTCATCCTCATCATTTGAAGATGAATGGATAGGATTACATGGACACAATAGCATATTCTAGAATACAATACATCTATACGTGTCATGAGCAAACTAGGCTCAGCTTGCCTATATATACCTTATCCAGATCCTTTACGAATGATATGGAAGACAAGTCATTAAAAACATTATCTCTTTCTGCTATGAAATCCACTAGGTTCTCTCTTATACTTATGATACTTAAATTTTGGATTACTTCGTCATTGTCATTCACATTGCTAGGATTCTCTCTTGGGATCCCTCGGTTAAAGAAATACTTAAAGTTGAGAAAATTCATAAAATTCCCACCATGCGTCAACCAGCTGTTCACTTCACATATAAGTTTGAATCTCGGGCAGATATAGTCACAATGTACTTGAATGAAAGGGTGTTGAAGCTAATATTGCATCCCCTGAGTCTCTAACGCTATCAAAAGAAACGTTCTTTAAGTCATAAGTGTCAACTATAACCAATTTTATTAGAACTGCAGCAGGCTTTTGGTACTTTAAAATGACTCCAGCAGATGTATTACTTAAGCGATGTGATTTTTAAGAGTGAGGATGCTAATAATACTATAACCTGTTTTTAACTAATGTTTTTAAACACCAAATAGCAATTAAATAGATTATGGATTAAGTCTTATTTCAGTTTGTTTGGTCTCCTGCATTTGTCCCTTTATGAGTGTTTGTGTTCTCTATTAAGCCTTAAATGATAAAGGTTATGTTTTCTTTGGTAATCTGGTTCAGCTGCTGGTTACATATTTCTTAGCATGCTATAAATTCTTAATATTTCTTAGCATGCTATAAATTCTTAAGTTACCTTTGCGTACTTTGTAGTATGTTTCGTCCTTGATCAGTTTGCTTGATCTTAACTAGGGTGTTTTGTCAAATCTTTGATTTTGATCATTGCTGAACTCTAAGGTTAAACTTTTGTTTTCCCCTTTATTCTAAAATTCCAACGAGCTTGTGGCCATACTCCTGCAGGTTCTGTTGATCAGGACTCAGGAGCCTCTGATTCTATGATCAGGTATTGACCTTGATTTTTCCCATAATTCACGCTTTAATTCATTCTTTTATTCATTCTTATTTTCCTCACATCGCTTTGTGTTATTTAAAATGGACTTTGACATCCATCCAAGTTCAGTTTCTTGTGCAAAGCCTAAAGTTATGTAATTCTTACTTCCAAGATTATATCAAATGAAATTTTAGGAGAAATGGATATGAGATTAGTCCTTCTCGAAATTAATTTTGGCTTTCCATGGATGTTATTCTAATCTGATCCATCACATGTCCTCCTCTCAGACATACAGTCAAGTTGTGGTGAGTGGAGTTACCCATATTGAAAAGTTAAATCCATTAATCCCTACCCCCTTGCAAGTTTCTTCCATTTGCTAAAAGTCTTTTCTTTCTTACTTACGAATGTAAGTATGTGAAGATGTGTACCATATTCATGGTTCAGTTGCAGGTAGCTATATACTAATAGTTTTGGGGAGGGCCTTTAGATCACCTCCATCCTTGTTTCCCTTTTTTTTGTAATCTTTAACTATACTATTGGTTTCTCTGCCATGCAGACAATCCTACCCTCAAATACAAACATACCGGAAGCTTATGCACATGGATCAACAGATGAGTGGGTTTCTGCTAAAAACTTGTATTCAGTAGGTTCACTTCTAGTTGTATTCCAGAGCTCACAATTGGATTGTATTTATTGACATTATAGGTTCTTGACAACCTTTCAGTTGTTGTGTTGAGACAAAGAAGGGACGGAAGTCGGGTGAAGGTTTATGCGCATGGATACTAACTTGGCTTGCTAGATTTAGGCATTGCGTAGTGTTGTATGTTTATGTTGCTTGTTGGATTTAGGCTCAAGTAGGGGTTACTGTATAACAACTGCTTGCTAGGGTATACAATAGAATTTGTGGTCTACTGTATTTTTTTTAATAAAAATATGGGGCTTTTTAGCCCGGGTCTGAAGAATCCGGGCTAAAAAGTAGTGTTTTTTTTATTTCCTAGAAATCGTTTAGCAACGGCAACTTGCCGTGGCTAGCACTTTAGCCACGGCTATAGCCGTCGCTAATCTCTTTTGCCACCCCATGTTTCCCCACGACTTGTTTCCCGTGGCTACAGCCGTGGCTAATACCCTTTGGCCACGGCAAATGGACTTTTAGCCACGGCAAACTGCCGTTGCTAATATCTTTTTTTTTTTGTAGTGGCCGGAGGTGTGGACGTCATACGTGACGCACAAGTGCGACGTGTACAGCTACGGGATGATGTTGTTCGAGATGATGGGGAGGAGGAAGAACCATGTGGGGGAGCTGAGCGGCACGAGCAAGGAGTGGTTCCCGAGGTGGACTTACGAAAAGGTCAAGGACGGTCAGCTGGCGGAGCTACTGGCGGAGTGTAGGGTGGTGGAGGAGGTTGATCGGGAGAAGGCTGAGAGGGCGGTGAAGGTGGCGTTGTGGTGCGTGCAGTACTCCCCTGGGGCGAGGCCGGAGATGAGCGCCGTGGTGAAGATGTTGGAGGGTGGCATGGAGGTGCCTCCGCCTCCTAACCCGTTTGCTTACTTGGAGCAGACCTATGAATTCGGGGTAGATGGCAGTAATGGAACGACGACTGCTTGGTCGTCGTCTGAACAAGCCGGTGAGATTGAGGAGTGTGAAACTTACCCTCGAATGGAAGAAAGGAGGATTAACATCCAGTTTCAGAGCTGTTGACCTATCTGGTCTTTCTGACACCGATTGTATATGGGGAGTCAAATTGTAATGTGTGTTAGTATATGTTTGTATTAGTAAGTCAGGAATGTAATTCACTATAAATAGCACTACTAAAAAAACAGGATTTAGCAACGGAAAATAGCAACGACTTTGGCCACGAATGGCCGTGGCTAAACCGTTTAGCCACGGACTCAGCAACGGGCGGGCCATCCGTAACCATATGCCTCATGACTAAATTCGGGCCGACGTAGCAACGGAAAATAGCAACGAACTCATTTTTGTGGCTAATTCCGTGGCTGGGTATGACTTATGAATGTCGTGGCTGTGGCGACGACGACAGCGTCGGAAATGGTCATTGCAAATGTCGTGGCTAATTTTGTGGCTGAGTTCGTTGCGGGGAATAGGTCATGGGTATTGCTGGTTCCGTGGCTGAGTCATTGCTACGGTTGTGGCTAATGGCAATGCTTAGTTAGGGATAAAGTCGATGCTGATGTTGTTTCTTGTTTTAAGGTATATATGACTATATGTATTACAAACAGAACAAAGATACCAAATAACACAGAAACAGAACCAATAATACACAAATAGACCAATACTTTTTTTTTTATCTAAACTAAAGTCATTAAGTACCCAAACAGACCAAATAAATACAAATTTCCACTTTCAACTTTCCAAATACTTTCTTGAACTCTACTGCACACCGAAAACATGCACATATCTCCGGCAAATTATGCACTGCTTCACACCGAAAACAGGGCTAGTTTGGAGCAACAACAGTGGCGGTGGTTTTGGTCCCTCTGGATCTGTAGCGCCGGCATCAGGTGCAGAGGTGGTTGCTCCGACGTGGACAGCGTCGAATTTGATAGTTAACTCAGCCAAAGAAAAAAAAACAATTAGGCACGAACCAAAATCCCATAACTGAATAAGCAATAGAAAGAATTGAAATTAAAACTCCTAAACCTAAAAGGCAGTATTTTTCTTCTGCATGTGCATTCCAATTCTCCCCACAAACAATGTCCAAAATCCCAAAACTGAAAAAGGAAAAGGAGTTGGAAAGGAAACAAAACAAGGAGATAAAAGAGGAGCGTACTGTTGAAAGAGGAAGCATAGAGGGCGAAGCAGCTTAAGAAGGAAAGCAAAAGCGCGAGCGATTCAAGATGGAGGCGACATCTCTACAGCTTCGAACTTGCTCTAAATCTCGCCCCTCTCCCCTCCTCTCCTCTTCTTGGTGCTTGGTTATGGGGTTGCGCAACTTCAGGGTCGCATTGGGTAACGGAGTGCGTGGGCACCGAGGGGTGATTTCATCGGCACATTTTATAGAAGTGGGAGATGTGCTTCCATTTTAAGATCTGAGAAATGGAGGAAGAGGTAAGATGCTACAATGGAAAGGCGAGAGAAACTAGGAACTAGACTCGACAATGGAGGAAGAGGAAAGAGGCTGCAATGGAAGCAAGATGAATTTGAAGAAGGAGAGAGTTTATTGAAATGTGAATCTGAAGAAACAGAGGCGGCAGAGACGGAAGAGGGAATTAGGGTTAGAAAGTGTAAAGGTCCCTTTTATACCCACCTTGGACCACCCATCTAAAATTTCAAAGCCCGGGAATTTCCCCTCCAAAAATATATTATACTGCCCAAATATTTTAACTAAGCGCCAATTCCGCTAAATTTTCGAAAGCAAAATTTTCAACATATGTTCACTTATATATATACGTATACATATATTGGATTTTTCAATTTTGAAAAATACTAGTACAATATAAAACATTAATATTATAAAATACTAATAAAAGCTAAAATATCTTTTAAAATAACTACAAGGTCAAATACTCTTTCAAATTTTATCGGAAATAGTAAAAATAAAATGACTTGTACATTATTCTCATAATAATTTATTTATTAACATAAGGTTTTATTCAACATTTATAAGTCACTTATATGAGTTTTTCTCAAAACAAACCCTTATAGTATTCAGAAAAGATTTTATTAGTTAATATAATGCTTTATTCAACATTTACTAGTCATTCGTATGAGTTTTCCTCGTATGAGTTTTCCTCAAAACATACTCTTATAGTATTCTAATAAGAATTTAGTAGTCAATATAAGGTTTTATTAAACATTTATTCATAACTCATATGAATTTTCCTCAAAACATACTCTTATAGTATTCTAATAAGAATTTAGTAGTTAAAATAAGGTTTTATTAAACATTTATTCATAACTCATATGATTTTTCCTCGAAACATACTCTTATAGTATTCTAATAAGAATTTAGTAGTTAAAATAAGGTTTTATTAAACATTTATTCATAACTCATATGATTTTTCCTCGAAACATACTCTTATAGTATTCTAATAAGAATTTAGTAGTTAAAATAAGGTTTTATTAAACATTTATTCATAACTCATATGATTTTTCCTCGAAATATACTCTTATAGTATTCTAATAAGAATTTAGTAGTTAAAATAAGGTTTTATTAAACATTTATTCATAACTCATATGAATTTTCCTCAAAACATACTCTTATAGTATTCTAATAAGAATTTTGTAGTCAATATAAGGTTTTATTAAACATTTATTCATAACTCATATGAATTTTCCTCAAAACATACTCTTATAGTATTCTAATAAGAAATTAGTAGTAAAAATAAGGTTTTATTAAACATTTATTCATAACTCCTATGAATTTTCCTCGGAACATACTCTTATAGTATTCTAATAATAATTTAGTAGTTAAAATAAGGTTTTATTAAACATTTATTCATAACTCATATGAATTTTCCTCAAAACATACTCTTATAGTATTCAAATAAGAATTTTGTAGTCAATATAAGGTTTTATTAAACATTTATTCATAACTCATATGAATTTTCCTCGAAACATACTCTTATAGTATTCTAATAAGAATTTAGTAGTTAAAATAAGGTTTTGTTAAACATTTATTCATAACTCATATGAATTTTCCTCAAAACATACTCTTATAGTATTCTAATAAGAATTTTGTAGTCAATATAAGGTTTTATTAAACATTTATTCATAACTCATATGAATTTTCCTCGAAACATACTCTTATAGTATTCTAATAAGAATTTAGTAGTTAAAATAAGGTTTTGTTAAACATTTATTCATAACTCATATGAATTTTCCTCGAAACATACTCTTATAGTATTCTAATAAGAATTTTGTAGTCAATATAAGGTTTTATTAAACATTTATTCATAACTCATATGATTTTTCCTCGAAACATACTCTTATAGTATTCTAATAAGAATTTAGTAGTTAAAATAAGGTTTTGTTAAACATTTATTCATAACTCATATTAATTTTCCTCGAAACATACTCTTATAGTATTCTAATAAGAATTTAGTAGTAAAAATAAGGTTTTATTAAACATTTATTCATAACTCATATTAATTTTCCTCGAAACATACTCTTATAGTATTCTAATAATAATTTAGTAGTTAAAATAAGGTTTTATTAAACATTTATTCATAACTCATATGATTTTTCCTCGAAACATACTCTTATAGTATTCTAATATGAATTTAGTAGTTAAAATAAGGTTTTATTAAACATTTATTCATAACTCATATGATTTTTCCTCGAAACATACTCTTATAGTATTCTAATAAGAATTTAGTAGTTAAAATAAGGTTTTATTAAACATTTATTCATAACTCATATGAATTTTCCTCAAAACATACTCTTATAGTATTCTAATAAGAATTTTGTAGTCAATATAAGGTTTTATTAAACATTTATTCATAACTCATATGAATTTTCCTCAAAACATACTCTTATAGTATTCTAATAAGAATTTAGTAGTAAAAATAAGGTTTTATTAAATATTTATTCATAACTCCTATGAATTTTCCTCGAAACATACTCTTATAGTATTCTAATAATAATTTAGTAGTTAAAATAAGGTTTTATTAAACATTTATTCATTACTTATATGAGTTTTCCTCAAAACATAACCTTATAGTATTATAATAAGAATTTATTACTTAGTATAAGGTTTTATTAGTTAATTATATGAGTTTTCCTAAAAACATAACCTTATAGTATTCTAATAAGAATTTATTACTTAGTATAAGGTTTTATTCAACACTTATTAGTTACTTATATGAGTTTTCCTCAAAACATAAACTTATTGTATTCTAATAAGAATTTATTATTTCATATAAGGTTTTATTAAACATTTATTTGTCACTTATATCAATTTTCCTTAAAACATGCTCTTATAGTATTATAATAAGAATTTATTATTTAATATAAGGTTTTATTAAACATTTATTAGTCAATTATACGACTTTTCCTCAAAACATACCATTATAATATTCTCATAAAAAATTATTAATAAGTTAATATATGTTTTTTTCAAAACTTATAATTTATATAACAAAAATTCATAATCATATTTGGGCCCGTCAATGGGCCAATCCGGGAAAGTATAGTCATAGTTGGGCCCATAATAAATTAAAGCACATTTAAGCTCAACCGTAATAGCAACGGATTTAGCCACGGATCGAGTCGTTGCTAAATACACATTTCATTCTACGGGCTAATAAGGTAATTGGGCCGATCATTTCTAATGGGCTATTGATCCATGTCGAGCTCATAACATTTGTTCTTCTTTGTTGGGCACGAATTCAGCTACAATTCAAGCCCACTCACCCCATGTCCAACTCGGCAACAATAACCGATCCAAGCCCACTCACCTCGTGTCCATTCAATCGTTGGATTTCTGATGCTGAATAGCCACGGATTTAGCCACGAGGTTGATGTTGTTTCCAAATCAGCATCGAATACAGCCACGAAATAAGCATTCGTAGCTAATTTCGTGGCTAATTACCACTAGCATCCACTTCTTCAGCCACGAAATCCACCACGGACATTGTGTTCGTTGCTATTAGCAACGAATTTGATGATGTGGCATTCTTGGGTGAACACCAGTCACAAAAATAGCCACGGTCAATAACAATCGTGGCCAATGTCATTGCTATTGGCAACGAAAACAGCGTCGGCTGACATTCGTGGCTAAAAATTCGTAGCTATTTCCTGTTTTTTTAGTAGTGTAGGACCTTGTATGTAATCAGTTGTTCAACAATTTCATAATACAGATTCGTCTTTTCTCTCTTCCTTCGTCTTCCTCTCTTATACATCAACATGGTATCAGTTTAAAGGTTTTTTTTTCTGGATCTTCCGCTTTCTCTGATTTCTAGTACTGCTCCTTCCTATTCCCATCTCAGAGCTTTTGGTTGGTATATGCTTCCACCTCTCCTGCTGGTAGGACTAAATTCAGTCCTCGTGCTGTTCCTTGTGTCCTCTTGGGTTATCCTCCAAATAAGAAAGCATACAAATTACTTTGTCTATCCACAAATCAGATTTTTATGTCTGGAGATGTGTTGTTTCATGAAAACATTTTTCCTTTCCATTCATCATCTTTGATCCCCAATTCATCAGCATATAGACCTGTTTCTGCTTCTGATCAGGCTTTCTCTCCGGTTGATATCCCTCCATCAGCTCTTGTTCCTTCTCCTCCACTTGTTAATGTACCTCCTTCTCGAAGGTTATCTAGAATTACAGCTCCTCCTGCATATCTCAGAGACTATCATTGCAATGTCATCTCAACTTTGCCAAGCTTCTCCTTCAGTGCCTTATCTTCAGCTTCCCAGCAGTTCTTGGCAAGAGGCAATGCAAGCAGAATTAAATGCATTACACAGGAATAACACTTGGGATATTGTTGAGCTCCCTAAAGGCAAGAGGCCAATTAGTTCCAAGTGGGTCTACAAGCTCAAATTTCATGCAGATGGTACTCTGGAGAGACATAAAGCCCGGTTGGTTATTAAGGGATGCACTCAGAAAGCTGGAATAGATTACCAATAAACTTTTTCTCCGGTTGCCAAGATGACTACAATCCGGAGTTTGGTGGCAGTTGTTGTTAAGAAATGGTGGTCTTTATCTCAATTGGATGTCAATAACGCCTTTTTACATGGCGATATTGACACTGAGGTTTTCATGAAGGTTCCCCTTGGACTTCAACACCTTCATCTAGGTATGGTTTGTCTCTTGAACAAATCTCTTTATGGCTTGAAACAAGCATCTCGGCAGTGGTATAGCAAACTGTCTGAATCTTTGATTTCCCAGGGCTTTGTTCAGTCTTTAAATGATTACTCTCTATTTTACAAGAAGGAGAATGACCAGTTTGTGTTCCTTGTGGTTTATGTGGATGACATATTAGTCACGGGCAATAACTTGTCTGCAATTGCTCTCCTCAAGCAGACATTACATGAGCAATTCAGTATCAAGGATCTCGGTGCATTGAGTTATTTTTTGGGCATCGAATTCTTATCTCATGCCAATGGAATTCTTATGACTCAAAGAAAGTTTCTTCAGGAACTTCTCAAAGATTTTCCTAAGGATTCAGCTATAGTTACATTAAGTCCACTTTATCCTGCTTTAAAGCTTGGTGATTCTACCGGTGCTCTTCTTCAAGACCCTTCTCAATATCGACAATTGGTGGGTAAGTTAAATTTTCTCCCCAACACACGTCCTGATTTGTCATTCACAGTTCAACACTTATGTCAGTATATGCAATCCCCAAATGAGATTCACTGGAAGGCAGTCCTTCATGTTCTTCAATATTTTCACTGTACTTCAGATTTAGGCATTCTCCTGGGCAATTCTTCTGATGTTTGCCTTCAAGCCTCATGTGACTCTGATTGGGCATCATGCCCGGTTACAAGTAGGTCCATAAGTGGCTATTACATCACATTAGGGGTTCTCCTATATCCTGGAAGTCCAAGAAACATGCAACCATTTCCCTTTCTTCTGCAAAAGCCGAATACTGGTCTATGAGGAGGGTGACAACAGAGTTAGCGTGGCTCAGTTGCCTCTTTCATGAGCTTGAAGTCCTTGATATCATGCCCATTCCTCTCAAATGTGACAGTCAATCGGCTATATACATTGCTAAGAATTCGGTCTTTCATGAAAGGACGAAACACATTGACATAGATTGCCACTATGTTCGTTCTCAACTGCTTGCAGGACTGATCAAGCTACAACATGTCCCTACTCACTCACAGTTAGCGGACATCTTCACAAAGCCCCTGCAAGGTCCCTTACACTCCTCTATCCTGCCCAAGTTGGGGTTGATTTCATCCAAATCACCTCCAACTTGAGAGGGGGTGTTAGTATATGTTTGTATTAGTAAGTCGGGAATGAAATTCACTATAAATAGGACCTTGTATGTAATCAGTTGTTCAACAATTTCATAATATAGATTCCTCTTTTCTCTCTTCCTTCGTCTTCCTCTATTATACATCAACAATGTGCACCTTTTAGTAAAATTCAACATCTAGCTCCTTTTAGACTCGTATAGTATCATAGAAGAATTTTAATATTTCCTTACTCATAAAGAGAGGATGAACAGATCAAAGAGATTTAACAAAGTATACCTGAACATAATTTGTTCAACCGGACAGCAATGTGCAACCGTTTGATTGAAGCTAATTCCTCTCCAAACCCGGCCAATTAAAGACATTACCAAGTCCGCATTCTTCCTTCTCAAGTGATCATTAAGTCGTTCATCACATACAATCGATCATGTCAGCTTCAAGTATTCTTAATTTCAGGAGTATTATGGGCTAATGAAGCGTGGTGATCCTATTGAAATTGGGACCAAAGGAAACATGGGCATTCATTACTTGGACGCGCCACTTCTGATCCTCCATATACGCAAAAACATCCATCAGGCAATGTACACAAAAACATCGTCTGCTCACACATCCTCCCCTCCTTCGCTTTGCACGAATTAATTAGACCTCATTTGCTCCAAAACCTCGAACATTTCACGTACCAATCCTACCCTCCTTACACAAACCCTTGGCTAGAATCATACAAGTTATCGTCTGCTCCACCAACGTACCTATCTCCCTTAAAGTCATCATAAAAAATTCAAATGACCCGTTTTAACTCTTAACCAACGCATCTATGATCTTATTACACAAGCAAACGCGAGGCTTCACCCCAGATTTCTTCATCTTCTCGATCATATATACAAAGCATTGAAGGTCTTTCTTGTTCTTTGTTACATGCTATGTTGCATGGACACAGACACGGACAATGGGAGATGACACGATATGGAGACGGGCAAACGACATTTTAAAAATTATAGGATACTATACGTCAAGGACACGACAACATAAATAATATGTTGTTTTAAAGGTCTAAACATAACTAATAGATATATCAATAAATTGAATATAGATGTGTTAAATAAATTGAATTCGGTGACTAGTACAGACGTACAATAGGGTATGTTTCTTAAATAAATTTAATATATAGATATTAATGTCAGAATTTATAAGAAAAGTGATTATTTTTAGGCCAATTTGCATAACTAGACCAAACAAAAGAACTTTGCATAACTAGACCATGACATGGGAAATTGGAAAATGGTAGAACCTTGTCTAGTTATGCAATTTTTTTTGGTAACCGGAAGGGAAAGTTGCAGGTGAGGATGGGGTATACTGTAGCTACACTGTAGCTGTCAGTGAGATTTCGCGCCAAAAGGCATCCTCCATGGGGAAAAATGGGGGAAGCATTTATGAGGAGAAAAGGGAATGATTGGATTTAATATAAGCTGGATTCATGGATGTCAATCACCATTAAATTAAATGATCTGCAAAAAGAGAGGCAAAATAGGAGAGGAATGGAAAGGTGAGGGCAAAAGTCTACCGTTCATTTCAGGAAACTGCACATTGCCCATCTTACCAATAGAAAGAATTGGTTCTACCAATAGGTCAAACCTGTCCTTCCATACCTGGAGAGATTTTGGAGAGAATCTGGAGGGGATTCACTGTAGCTGATGTGGTGGGCTGTCAGTGCAGTTTTGACATCAAAAAAGAATTCATCCTTTGGGGAAAGGGGAGAGCATTAATTTATGAGGGGAAAATGCAATGATTGCATTGATGAGTGTCCCCCAATAACATATATAAGCTTGAGAGGAGGATCTAAAACATCATAACATGCTCTACAAAAAGTGAGGCAGAGTAGGAGAGAAGCGGAAAGGACGGGGGAAAAGCCACTCGTTCATCCCAGGAAACGATACAGCCCCCATCCTACCAATAGAATATTTCAGTCATACCAATAGTGTACAACTGTCCTTCCATACCTGGAAAAGTGTAAGAAGTTTGTCTGGTTGCAGTGGCAGCGATGGGTAAGAGATCTTGTACCTATCCTTTGTAGTTGTTCCTCTTTCTTATAACAGAACTATCCCCAGGCTGATCATCTGTTCCCGTGTCGTACCCCAGGTGATAGGGTTTGTTTGAAGGTTGTGTTCGGCGGTTGGTGGGCTCCTAGGAGTGGGAGCTTGACACAACCAATCATCAACCTATGTTGATTCCAAAATTTTCAGAAAATGTTATATGGAAATGAAATTGATTCTACAAGTCTATGCTCACTACCGACTACCTCTTAACTCGTCAAATACTTGTCCTGGAAATATTAGGACAAAACATAACTGATTCAGTATCCACAACATAATTGAAAGGGAGAACGCCTTGTCTTCATGTGGGCAGGAGAAGCGGGAATACATTCATAAAATATGAGTGAATAAACTTGCATGGAATAAATAAATAAATAATAGGCATGCGATATTTTCCAACACTTTAGGACATAAATAAATCCCCATAAAAAACATGATCAAGCACTGTCCTCGTGATGTTATTGTTGCAGGAAAGACAACTTACATTTGTCAAATTTATTAAGATCTTGTGTAATTGTGTTATAACTTTCTGCTGCCACAACCAAGTTCAAAGATATTCATAAATTTATCCTACCACTAGTGTATATATTTCCTACCAGTTCATAATTTTATAAGTTCAGAGATATTCATAAATTTGTCTTGCCAGATTCACAAGAAGTGATAATTTTGTAGGAAACAAAAATAGCGCTTGAATTTGTAATCTTAATTTGCAAGTTTTGCAATTGATCAAAAAGAGAGAGTATAAATTTATAATCTTAATTTGCACGTTCTGCAATTGATCAAAAAGAGAGAGTATAAATTACGAACTCTCTGCAACTGGTCTCGTCAAACCGTCAACCTTTCGCATTTCGTCTCAGGTGGCGGAGATGTTATGGAGATAATTAATGGATACAATATTTTGTCTCAAGTGTCTTCAAATGTCGGAGATATTCTGTATTTCCATATGCATCCTACCAATACCAGATTTTTATCTTACCATTAGTTTAAAAGTAATTTACCATTATTATTCTATCTCCTATCATTATCTTCCAACCATTAGGGCTAAACTTAGGAATTTCGATGAGCATGAGCAACCATGGGTTTTGCTCACCTTAAGGTTGCTAAAAGGTAACCCCGTGGTTGTAGGCAAAACCTTAAGGGAAAGAAAGGAAAGGGGTTACCTGCCCTCCGGGGGCATAGCTCACTGGTTGAAAGGTCACTCTACGCTGGGCCTAGAAGCTTCGGGTGGGAGGTTCGATTCTCAAGAGAAGCATTATTTGTTTCTCTTGTGGAGTGGGCCTCCTGGAGCCAAAGGGTATATAAAGGGGGGTGGTTGGACCATTGGTGAGGCACATCCCGCGGTTTACCTCCCCAAGTCGATGAGGGGCCGGAGACTTGGGGTACAGGACTAGCTAGTCTAAGTGTAAGCTTGGGATACTTGAATATATATATATATATATATATATATATATATATATATATATATATATATATATATATATATATATATATATATATATATATATATATATATATATATATATATATATATAAAGGGGTTACCTTGGTGTGGAGAGGTAGGAAGTGCTTTGGACCATGTGCAAAAGCATGATCATTTATTTATTTTTATGTTTTTTTATTTAACTAATAATATTATGATTGGTGCAAATCATATAGTGGGTGTAAATAAATGGGAAAAGGAGAAGAATGAGGTAAACTCATGGTTGGGGAGTAAAAATATGAAAGCCTTAAAGAAAGAGGTTAGTAAAGTTAAAAATTATTTAAAAGAAAAAATAAAAGAGGTGTCAAAATGTTATAAGGAGAGAGAAAAAAATTGGATAAGAGGTAACCTTATGGTTGCGGATGGTCTTACAACAGCATCCTACCAATAGAGAATTTTTTTCTTACCAATAGTTTAAAAATATTTTACCATTATCATCCTATCATCCTACCATTATCATCCAACATTAGGGCTACACTTGAGAATTTTGTTAATTACATCAGCATCCTACCAATAGGGTATTTTTATCTTACCATGAGTGTCAACATACCTTACCATTATCGTCCTATGATCCTACCATTACCATCATACCATTTCGCTATAATTGGTGATTAGATTATCATCTTAGCAATAAGAAATTTAAATCCTACCAGTTGTTAGAAAATATTTTACCAACAGTATGAAACCTCAATTTGGAGGGAAACATACTTTATTTTTCTTGATTTAAGTAAGAAAATATGCAGAAATAAATCGTCACACACACACACACACACACGCGCGCACACACGCACACACGCACACATGCACACACGCACACACGCACACACACAACAACAACAACAACAACAACAACAACAACAACAACAACAACAACAACAACAACAACAACAACAACAACAACAACAACAACAACAACAACAACAACAACAACAACAACAACAAACAATATTCTACCAAATAAATTTTCATATACAACAAACAACAACAAGAATCTCAGCAGGGCAAATGCCTCTGTAGCATGAAAATGATTTACATTTCACATACTTGTCTTCGGCAGTGGTGATGTCATGGATACTATTCCTTTTCCTCTCTCTCTTGCCCGAGCTTTGGCAAAGAAAGTATTTCTGCGCATGGCTGGCCACCTGGGTTGGAGTCCTTGTCACCACCGACCTTCGTGATATGCTCCTCTAGTCTCCCTTTCCATACTTCTCCAGTCCCTTCAAGAACAGTCTGTAAAAGAAGCATGGTGCATCCATTAGAGGGTAAATTGCGATTTCAGTTTCAGAAGATTAGCACTTGCGGAAGCCTAATGTCAAGGAACATTATAATATCAAGAAAAGATCTACCGCAAGTGAAATTACCAAATCATGCACGAACGATCAAACAGGACTATACAGCATCTATGCCTCAAGAGTGCTGATCAACAAAGCAATTGCAGAAGCTCAAGGAATCAGTATGAACGAAATGTTTCAACTTCCCTCCAAGATGGTATTCCTTGACCAGTCCTCGCCGAGAAATACGATATAGTCTGGGGCTCAAGTTAGGGCAACTCAATTATCCATTTCCTATCAAAATTTCTTTGAAAGCAGCCCGGTTTGGCAAGCCATCATATTGATCATTGAGAAAGAAGCTAGGCAGAGAGTGTGAGGCTTGAACTCTTAGACTCGGTTTCTCAAAACAGATTTGATGGCAAGCCAATGGACTTAATCCAAACAGAACACTCAAGGAGCAAGGCCAAGACGTGGGCACTTGTTTTTACCATGAATCAACCATTACAGTCAACCCTTAATGGAGAAACATTCAAAAGCTTAACTGTTAACTGCAGAGAGATGGGTTAGTCTACAGTATATCCTCAAGAATTGGCTTGTTATAACAAGGACATCTTATGTTGTTATGATTAAAACAATTCCAAAAGCCATACCCATTTTCAGAATGATGAGGACGATCTGCTCATTTAACAACACACTTCATCACATTTGCATCATGTCCTCACTCTTCCGGTCTCGGTTCAAGGATTTGGTGTTGAAGAAAGCACCCAAAAGCTACTAATCATTCCAAGATAGCATATCAACAGTGTAGAGATGAAGTCCAACATCAGTTGAGAGCACACAAACTGGCCGGATTCATTTGAATTATGGAATGAACAAAAGGGTTACCTAGATCTAATGTGACAAAATCAACCAAAGAACAACCAAGTTGCAATCACGAAACAAAGAAGCACAGGTTGGCGAGGGCGAAATCAAGACATACAAAATCAATCATCTACCCTGATTCAGCAATAAATATCCTCACATTAATTCCACAAAACCGATCAAAATTAAGCAAAAACCTAACCAGGTAAATCACCAATTCCACAGAACCTGTTAGGATTAAAAAAACATTCATACCTATATCCATGGCCGATAAACCTAATTGAAGAGAAGAGGTGATGAGTAGAGGAAGTTGCATACAAACCTAATTGAAGAGAAGAAAACAAAAATCAGAGCGGTCAAGAACATACCTAGATCCATTACTGATAAATAAATGAACAGAGGAAGCGAACAGAAGCTCAGAGAGAGAAAGACGAAGATGGACGGTAAGAGAAGAAGAAGGCAACTAACCATAAGGCGGCGACGAGATGGCGAGCGGTGGAGAACAGAGGTCGAGAGAGAGACGCTGCGACGTGGATGGAGGCTGTTGGACGGGAGAGACACTAGAACCTTGTGAAGGCAAATGATGAAGTTTGGATGACAGGTTTAAGAGGGTAATTTGTTGCATTTTAAACTTGTTCATAGTAATAGCTAGCTAATATGTGTGGCATGAACACTTAGAATAATAAGTTAAATGTAGGATCTTACTTAGTGATGAAATATAATATACACATATATGCAAGTTATATTTTGAAGCACCTTGATGGTTGCAAGAATCCTTAGACATATTTATATGTCTAGGTTTGGATCACTTGACCATTAGGTGTTACCATATTAAAGCTAATGTAGTGTATTATTTCATCACTCAAAGGCTCAAAATCGAGAGCAAAGATGGATGACCTATTGGTTGGGCTTTGATCCAGTTCAGTTGTGACTAAGGCCCATCTTCTTGTGATCATTGACAACTGGCTTGTATAACCCTAATTGAGAGGGCTATATAAGATCTCCTTCTGTTATTGTACAACCTTGAGCCTCATTTCATAAAACCCTAGCAGAGAGTGAGAGAGAGAAGGCCCTGTCGACGATTGCTCTTGTGTGAGCTTCTGAGGTAGAGGGGTTGATGGCTTGATATCTATGAGAAACTTCTTCAAAGTTCCCCGGTTGCCTTTCAGGGGGCTTTTCTTTCTACCTTCACTTCTCATCTCTATCTTTCTCGGTTTTTGAGGTTCCTGTCACTAGTACAAAATCATAGATTAATAGCGGAAATTTAAAAGCGCTTATTTCAAACCGCTATTAATTTATGGGAAGGATAGCGCTTTTTATAAATCGGCGCTGAGATTACATTTAAGTTTTTCTTTTTAAATATATTTTTAAAAGCATAGCGGTTTTATAAAATAAGCACTGTTAAAAAAAAGCATCTCTTAGCGTTTTAATTAAAAAGCGATGTTAAAGTAAACCTCTCCTAGCGTTTTTATTAAAAAGCGTTGTCCAAGTGAAAAACATGTAAATAACTTTTTTTTTTAGGAAAAAAATAGTTGCCTGATTTCTAAAAGCCTAATAGATCTACAAACTCCAAATCCCTTTCCGATCGTCTCCCTGATTTCCAAAAGCCCTAACTTCCGCTCGTCTCCTTGCAACTACGCCGTCGGCCAGCAGTCCAGCTGTTACAGGAATCTCATCCTAGCACTTTCAATTTACTGTCATAGCATAAACACCGGAGCTGTGCTCTCGGTTCACTTTCAATTTGTCTCGGTTCTCTTTCAATTTAGCAGTAAACCGGTTTGGTTCCGGTCTTTGGGTGGATTCCCAATTAGCCAAGCCGTTTAGGCATCTCTGTATAAAAGCCTTTAGGCTTTACTTTGCAATTCAACAAATGAATTAACCATGAATCCTTCACCTATTTCTCTCTAATCCTCTCTCGTTACTCTATTTCTTCCTCTTCCAAATCCCAAATCTAGTTTTCCTGTTACAGAGGTATCAGAGCAATCGGTTTTGGACTGATTTCGAGCATAGCTTCTGCGCAAATGAGGACAAATCGAGATGTTACACTATCAGATCTCAAGCAATTCATCGCCGAACATCACCGATCGTGGTTCTCAGATCTGACGGCCATGGATGACGAGGTAAGAGATCGATCTATTCTTGTCCAGGTTCATGATGAGGAATACCCAATCAACGATTCCTTTTTAGTGCATCAAGTCTTTTCTGATGTTGGATGGATTGAAGAGTTTTGCTATATATCAATTGCGAGCGGATTTCAATATCGAATCTGTTTTCGAGATGTTTATGCTGCTCATTGTGCATTCAATTTCTATAATGGGAGATATGTTTCCGAGAGCTGTAGATTTGAGATCTCCTTTGTGAATGAAGTGATTAGATCTCATGTTCAAACGGTGTTCGATGGATTTCATAACACCACACACAAGGAGTTGTATACAATTGCTGAAACCTCGCACCAAACTGATGAGTTAATCCAGGAAGGAGCAGCAGGACTCAAAATCTCCAGTCAATCGATCCAAATGGAGGTGAAGAATGAACTGATTGTTGCAAGGGATCCCGCAGACTTTGTTGCTCACAAAGTGGTTGATGAAACGCTAGATCAAGAAGCCCCTTTATTGAGCTGGAATGAGAAGAAGGGCCACTTGAGGGCTGCCGACAATCAGATTTTTGCAACAAAGAATATCGATCTAGCTGCCTATCAGGTGTTCGACAAAATGACAGAGTTCATGGAGAAGGGAATTGAGTCGTTTGATGCATTCCCTACGAAAACTGGGTGGTCTGAGAGTGCAGCGAGCATAAATAAGAAACAAGCAACCTTGAGTTTTGATCCTGGAGGCGCAGTGAAGCTTGTGGGCAACATTCCCCTAATTTCTGAAATCAACAAAGGCATTGTTGATGGATAGAAAATGCAAGGCTCGGCAAAGGATTACAAATATCAGCTAGCTAAGGAGGAGCATGCCACACAGGGAAGTCTACTTCATTGCGCAAACCTCTCTGCAGGTTGCTATTCATTGTCGGTTAGTATTGTAGGCGCTTGTGTCGGAATGTGGATTTTTGACCCTGGAGGAAAAGGAGATACACTGTGTGACTTGGTAGTATCTACACTCAAGTTGTATGTGGTGTTGAGAGTACAGATAAGTGCAAACAAATTTGAAATAAGGAAGATGGGTGCTGATTTGAAGGTCCGAACCGGAGTTGCCAAGGTTGCTGATGGACGGTTTTTAGTCGCATAAACCGTATCAAAATAAAACTCAAACCTACAAACTAGTATAGCAAGCAAGTAAGAGGTCGATCCCACAAAGAATCAAGTATTTCTCAGCAATGTGTATTTACCAATTAGTAGAAAGGGGGGGGGGGTTTGGTTGATTGAGATTGAAAAGAAAACAAAATAAAATAAAAACAAATAATGCAAAACAAATTAGAGAAGATCGCTCTACCTACAACTATCCACTTTATTTGTTTGAATTGATATTGTAACTTCCTCTTGTCCTTTTAGTCTTCCTATGAATGCCCTTGTCCCGACCTAATATAGTTACTAGTCCAACCAGTCCTAGCAACCCTTATCAATCGAACAGTCCCTAAAGAAGGATTTAACCCAATTGATAGCTTTAAGTTCAGAGATTAGCCAAGGTATTTGCAGTCCCTAAAGAGGGATTTAACAACACATTCAACTTCCTACTCATTCAAATAGTTCAACCAGCCCTAAAGGAACAAGTTTGCTACTTGGGTTAAGGTTCGCAACCGGGAATCTACAAAACCCTAGCAATTGAATTGATCTAACTAGTTGGCCAGACAAGATAGAACAAAACAATAAGCAATCAAGCACAAAGAAGTTGAAGCATTCAATATAGGAAATAAGGAACCAGATTCAGAAACTCACAATCAATCCAAATAAAGCTTCAAATTGCAAGTAGAACGAAGAGAGTTTAGTCGCCCATGGCGAATATCGCTCTCTCTCTAATTGTCTGATCAAACGTAAGAATAGAATTGAAGTTGTCAAAAATAACATAAAGGTGGCCTAATAAAACATCCAAGTCGGCCTCAAAACAAAACTAGACAAACTAGGGTTTTTTTTCAAAAAAACGGCGCTGCGCTGATGACCCGTACGGCGGGCGCCGCAAATAAGCGGCGGGCGCAGCAAACCATGCGGCGGGCGCAGCATTGGTCTTTCACGGAAATTCCGTCTTGAATCAGCTCTCGACATCAACATGAAAGTTGTAGCCCTCTGAAAGAGCTTTCCAACGCATGGTCATAATAGTCGATCGGACAACCGAGGCCTCCAGAAACTGCAAAACAAGTTCAGCATGTCTGGCGACAACTTCTGCAGACTTGTTCTTTGTTTAGGTTCGCTTCTTCTTCTCAGGACCTCTTGAGATCTTCATGTAAGCTTCTTCGATCAACTAGACATTCTCATCCAATGCGTTATCAACCCATGTCTCCTCCTCGGATCCACGATTACCTGAAATAATCAATAAAAGCATGTAGATTCCGACTCCAACCACACAGAGAACAAATATGCAAATTATACTTAAACCATGCATGATATGCATCATAACTAAGCTAAATGCAACCTATTATAACTCTCTAAATGCATGCTATCAAACTCCCCCACACTTAAGCTTTTGCTTGTCCTCTAGCAATCAAAAACAAATATAGAATTGATCATCCCACAAATAAGATCTTCATGCTATAGTTTTAGAAAAGCAACATCAAACACTAGGAGCCATGAATAAGAAAACAAATATCCTAGCAAATATATGAGCGATCCAATAGTAAAAGCAAATTTAATCCAACCTCACCGGGATAATGTGTTTCGCTCAAGCTCTCATGTGTTTAGTCTTTAAAGTCCAACTCTCAACTCAATCCAAAATGCTCTGTACACCGTGAAAGTTATCACTTGCAAACAACATCATGAGGACTTTTATAAGGTTGTAATGGGGCTTTGGTAGGAACATAAGACATGAGAAATATTTAGGCTTGTGGTGCTAAAAATCCGGGAAAAAGGAACAACAACCAACCAGAACAACACCAAAACTTCCATACTCCACAAACCATTCCAATAACATAAACTCCAATACACATCAATAAGCACTCTTCGATTTCAATAGCCATACAACTTATGCAATTTCTCCATTTGAATGATGACTTTCTTTTCTTTTCTTTTATGCTTACTTTTGCCCCTAGGTGAATTTTATCCTCCCTAGATCCAAGCTTACTAGACTTTTACTCCTAAGTGAATTTTATCCTCCTTAGGCCCCTAGTAACAAGTCATCTCTATTATGCAAGAAGGGTTACCTTATTTTGGCTATGCCTCTCGCAATATACAACCATACATACATCATCTCCACTCAAAGCAACTCCAACATAAAGATTTTTCACCAATTCTCCTCCTAATTCCCGGATGGGGTCAGGCTAATCATTGGCTATGATATATTTTTGTGGAGCTATAAAAAAGAATAGGCTTTAAGGCTCAGATGGGCTTCAAGCACAGGATAATATGTAAGGTAGATAGGGTATAATATGGCTAAAGAAAACATGCCTCAATCATTTGAAATTCACAAGCAACAAACATGTGCAATACGGTATTGAAATAAGAAGCATATGGAGAGTATAATCACACAATAAAAGCAAAAGGGAAATAATTATGAATAGTCCCTAGCTATAAGGCCAAAACAAACTCACAAAGGTTATGTTTTTTTTTTTTAGATTTCAATTAAACCTCAACTATGAATCATACTTGCTCAATTATATTCTCAATTCATGCTCCAACGTCATTTTCAAGCAATTCAATCAAATCATGGGATTTATGCAATTAAGATCATAAAAATAAATTAGAGAACAAACTAAACCAAGATGGGTATCGTTAATAACACTTAAATGCAATGCATGATATTTTTGTGATTTTTGTTTTTAAATGTGATATATGAGTAAAAATAAATATGAAAACATAAATAAACATGATATGCAAACTCTATCTATATGCAATGCAATCCCTCCCCCACACTTAAACCTTTCATTGTCCTCAATGAAATATAAAAGACAACAAAAACATAAAAACATAGAGGAAGAGATGAATGAAATACTCACAATGTGGTGGAAGGGGCGATATAGGTCGGATCTGAGCATTGCGCGCGGCAGGTTAAAGAAAACTAGCTAACTAGGAATTGAAATAACTAAAACTTGCCTCGGGTTGCCTCCCGAGAAGCGATTTTCTTTAATGTCATTGGATTGACTTATTCTCATTCTCAAGACCTTATTTCTCAGACATTGTCAAGGCCCTCAGTAGCCTATCATATTCCTGTGCACACATCTTACAAGGCACATCATAGCACAATAAATTGAAAGCATAAAATGTGGAACTCATGAACCCTTTCAATCTATCAAAGAGTCTAGCATGACTCTCTGCAGAAGGAATATGATACCACCAACACAGTTCCGCTGGTGGCTTTTCAAAATAGCAATCAAAAGGACCAACATAATCGCCATTACTTTTAAGATTGCAAAAGTTTACCTTTATTATCTCTTGAGCCTCAGTTGATGGCTCTAGACTTCGTTCATCAATGGGCGAGCTCAGAATGGATGGTGCAGATGGAGTAGGAGACACATCACATGTAACCTCATGCGTCGACTCATGAGATTCCAAGTCAGGAAGCACTAGACCCTTTCCTCCATCATCGAAGACACTATCGTTGTCTGCGACCAATTCCTCCTCTTCTTCTTTGAAACTCCTTTCTTTCTCACCTTCTGCACTTAGAATTTGAATGAGTTGGCTCATCTGATTCTCCAATTTTTTACAGCGGCTCATTTGTTCTTCTTCCAACTGCTGCAACACTTGAGTAAGAGTGTGCAATGGATCCTCCAGGTGTGTGACAGAGTCCTCCATCGGCGGAGAAGACGTAGCGAGCAAGACTTCTTGTGAAACATGGTAATCCATATAACAGAAAAAATCCCACAACCCCGACAATCCTCCTAGCCGTTTCAGGCCTCCGTTACTCATGTACTCAGCAAGTGCTCGCGTCTCAACAGTCATCCCATCAAGTATGCAAATAATCATATCTCGGATGCTGAATTGATAACCCCATGAACCAAGGTCGTCAACATACTCATGCAATCTAGTGAAGTATTGGTGAAAGTTCTCACCTTCAAACTGCGCTAATCTCAACATCTTGAAAAAGTTAGTAGCAAGGATGTTGTGAACCGTAAGATAGGTTCACAACAAAGTTAGATATATAAACAAAAATTAATAAATACACAAAACAAAGAAATAAACTTGATTCCCCGGCAACGGCGCCAATTTGATGGACGGTTTTTAGTCGCATAAACCGTATCAAAATAAAACTCAAACCTACAAACTAGTATAGCAAGCAAGTAAGAGGTCGATCCCACAAAGAATCAAGTATTTCTCAGCAATGTGTATTTACCAATTAGTAGAAAGGGGGGGGGGGGGTTTGGTTGATTGAGATTGAAAAGAAAACAAAATAAAATAAAAACAAATAATGCAAAACAAATTAGAGAAGATCGCTCTACCTACAACTACCCACTTTATTTGTTTGAATTGATATTGTAACTTCCTCTTGTCCTTTTAGTCTTCCTATGAATGCCCTTGTCCCGACCTAATATAGTTACTAGTCCAACCAGTCCTAGCAACCCTTATCAATCGAACAGTCCCTAAAGAAGGATTTAACCCAATTGATAGCTTTAAGTTCAGAGATTAGCCAAGGTATTTGCAGTCCCTAAAGAGGGATTTAACAACACATTCAACTTCCTACTCATTCAAATAGTTCAACCAGCCCTAAAGGAACAAGTTTGCTACTTGGGTTAAGGTTCGCAACCGGGAATCTACAAAACCCTAGCAATTGAATTGATCTAACTAGTTGGCCAGACAAGATAGAACAAAACAATAAGCAATCAAGCACAAAGAAGTTGAAGCATTCAATATAGGAAATAAGGAACCAGATTCAGAAACTCACAATCAATCCAAATAAAGCTTCAAATTGCAAGTAGAACGAAGAGAGTTTAGTCGCCCATGACGAACATCGCTCTCTCTCTAATTGTCTGATCAAACGTAAGAATAGAATTGAAGTTGTCAAAAATAACATAAAGGTGGCCTAATAAAACATCCAAGTCGGCCTCAAAACAAAACTAGACAAACTAGGGTTTTTTTTCCAAAAAACGGCGCTGCGCTGATGACCCGTGCGGCGGGCGCCGCAAATAAGCGGCGGGAGCGGCAAACCATGCGGCGGGCGCAGCATGAATACCGCCCCAGACGGCGGACGTAGCAAACCATGCGGCGGGCACAGCAAACCTTGCGGCGGGCGCAGCATTGGTCTTTCACGGAAATTCCGACTTGAATCAGCTCTCGACGTCAACATGAAAGTTGTAGCCCTCTAAAAGAGCTTTCCAACGCATGGTCATAATAGTCGATCGGACAACCGAGGCCTCCAGAAACTGCAAAACAAGTTCAGCATGTCTGGCGACAACTTCTGCAGACTTGTTCTTTGTTTAGGTTCGCTTCTTCTTCTCAGGACCTCTTGAGATCTTCATGTAAGCTTCTTCGATCAACTAGACATTCTCATCCAATGCGTTATCAACCCATGTCTCCTCCTCGGATCCACGATTACCTGAAATAATCAATAAAAGCATGTAGATTCCGACTCCAACCACACAGAGAACAAATATGCAAATTATACTTAAACCATGCATGATATGCATCATAACTAAGCTAAATGCAACCTATTATAACTCTCTAAATGCATGCTATCAGTTGCATTTCTTATAATCCTTGAGGACAACGATTGCTGAAGGAGGGAGTATTGTTACAGGAATCTCATCCTAGCACTTTCAATTTACTGTCATAGCATAAACACCGGAGCTGTGCTCTCGGTTCACTTTCAATTTGTCCCGGTTCTCTTTCAATTTAGCAGTAAACCGGTTTGGTTCCGGTCTTTGGGTGGATTCCCAATTAGCCAAGCCGTTTAGGCATCTCTGTATAAAAACCTTTAGGCTTTACTTTGCAATTCAACAAATGAATTAACCATGAATCCTTCACCTATTTCTCTATAATCCTCTGTCGTTACTCTATTTCTTCCTCTTCCAAATCCCAAATCTAGTTTTCCTGTTACACCAGCACTACTTCCGACCGCCTTCGTCGTCGACCAGCCCTACTTCCGATCGCCCTCACCGTCGACGAGCACCTACCAACCACAATCAGTCCTTGTCGGCGCCGCTTCAGCCACCAACAGTCCTCGTAGAGCAGTAGGTGCGATTTCCTCTCGTTTTGTTTGTGCGATTTTGATTGAGTTCTTGTCTTCTTCTCGTCTGATTTGCTATCACTAATCCACAAGGGATTTGGATTTTTAGGGTTTTTTGAACTTCCATCTGTTAAGCAGTTCTTCAATAATATTTTGAATTCGAATGTTGATGCATTTATCAAATGCTGTAATTGAAGGCAGAGGACTAAACTAACAACAGCGTTTCAGCGTCTCCAAATCGGTCCTGGCTCACTTCTGTCCTTTAAGGAGTGGTCTCAGGACGGCTCCAGTCATGCCTTCTTTGTAACCAAACAAGTGCCCTCCTTCTTTGTTCGGAAAAGGTTTCTCTCTGGAAAATTGCTTTGTTATATGAAAATTGGGTATTTAGAGTTCTTGATTGAGTTCTTATCTTTTTCTCTGTAAAATTGCTTTGTTATATGAAAATTGCGTCTTCTCTTACCGATCTGGAAATATAGGATGTTTCTGTTTGATCTCTCTGGAAATCAACTTTGTTTCAGCAACACGCTGTCCGATTATTTGTGTAGTTTTTTATTTAGTGTTTTGATCTGGAAAAAGGGTTGTGTAGCCTGATTTTTTCTGTAAACATTGAGCTTGGTTGGGCAGTCAATGCCTTCTCCAACAGATGAGCTTCCCACACCCCCAAAGTTGCAGAGCTTTCTAAAGGTATGTCAAATGACCCAAGTTGAACAATTCATTTTCTTTCTAATAGCAGTGCAATTGGCTAGAAAAAATAGGTTCCCAATGATAGTAGAGTTGGTAATCCTTAGAGTTGGTAATCCTTAGTACACGAAGTTGCAATCTGATTTTTTTCCCTAGCAATTGGAATTACAATCTGAATAACAGTAGATTTCAAATCTGATTTTTTTTAAGAAGTGGATATTTCCTAGTTGCAATAATCAAGCTAACTTGAGATGCATAGGACTGTTATCATGTGAATCTGTCATCATTAATTAGCTCGTTCACACTTCCTAGTTTGTTGTTTAGTGTTCATTTGTGATTTTCACTTTCAGAGACAACTCTATAAGGGAGATTGATTTGATCAGTCGTCGCTACCAGCAGTAGCAATTCAAGTTTCTTTCTAGTTCAGCAAGTCTCAATATTAATACAAAATGCTAGAGCTAAATTATTGCATTATGATAGATAAATTGGGAGAGAAATGTATGATAAATGGATTGATTTTTTCTTGTGACTTCTGCTATCAAACTTGTCTTGAATTACCAGATCGATTGAGGTATAGGGTACGTCTAGTGGATGGACATGATAATATTATGGCCTTTTCTGCAAGGGGGGGCATTCAAGAGGCAATTTTTAGGGCTAAAGAGGGATTGAAAGAAATAAGGTAATGTTGCTGCTCACTTGTTTTTTTGTAATATTTTGTCTTTTTATTACTCTTTCTTTTCTATCATCACTTAATTCTTCCACTGTGATTCGGGATTACGTGATAAATCAATGCATCATTATATATTTTCTTCACATGTGACTATGTCTGATCCCTAACTTAAATAGCAATGGATCATGCATGTGATTCATCTCTTTCAATAATTTGTAGATCTCAAGCTATGTCATTATGACTTTGATTTTTATTGGCTGTGTTATCTCATAAAAAAATTACATGAAGTTTGATTACTTTTTTCCCACCATATTTTAAATATCACTCCTTTACCATGCAGCAAGCCTATAGAAATTTACAATAAAATTAAGAAGATCTGAACGGGAACTACATCACCATCAACATGTTCCTGGCTCCTGGTGCGGGGATGTCAGACTGTCAGAGTATCATCCATTGCTCTGGTACGGATGGTGACACATATGTAGATTTTTTTTTGATTTTTTTTAAATTAAAAGGGCAAGTGTTTAGATTCAATGAGACATCTTGATTCAAATCGAGGGACTGATCAAAACTGTTAATCGAATAAGTCGGTGAGAAAGATGTCACCTTTGACTTTTTTGAGGAGTTGGTTAAGAGTCTGAGTAAATGCTGCAGAGAAAACTATAGATTTAATGAGTAAAACATTTGAACAACTTCCCTTCCTTTTCGTTTAATCATTCAGAGTTAGTTGAGTCTGGTGGGTACTGCTTTGTTTGGGAGTAAGAGCTTGATGATTTAATGAATAAACCGTTTGGGACTTTGGGATGGAAACGTGTTGAGACAGCTTGGCTAGCTCTTCATAATCTGTACTTTCTTTCTTTCTTTTAGTTACGGTCAATATGCTAAAATTAGTAGGATATGGATATGGCTTTCTGTTCAATCTTCCATCTTCACTTGAATATTGATATGTTGTATACCTTTTGATACTATAAATTTGCATATATTTTATTCTTTCTTTGGTTCCTTAAGCTTCCCTAATTATTCAGGTGAGTCAACTAATTTTGGAGAATGTACCTTTTCAGATTTGTCCATATATAAAATACTCAAATTGAATCTGCTGTAATGGTAGCTTTTCTAAATGCATTAGCTAGAAAGGTTTATGTCAGTTGTTGTTATTTCCTTAGTTTTGTTGGCGTTTTATTGATTACTGTAAATAGGTAGCATGTTTTATTGATTACTGTAAATAGCTAGAAAGGTTTATGTCAGTTCCTTTGTGTTTGGATAATAGGTAGCATCTTTTTCCGTGCCGCATCACGAGCAACGACCTTATTCTCGTTGCATTGTATTGAAGAGGTATGTCTACGATTAATTTAACTCTCTATTTTCATTTAGACTTGCATTGATTATCTGAAATTGACGATTGATTGTAGTATTTATCCAATTTAATTTGTGCAATTTTAATCCGTTCGAAGCGTTTTCATTTGTGCAATTGACGATTGATTGTAGTATTTATATGGCATAGTCATGTTTCTCTAAATGGCTACAGAGAAATTAAATGATCTATTTTGAACATTGATTGAGTTTATACTTCATATAATGAGCAAGTTCATCAGTTTCATTCTCAATCCCTTATGACAGAGACTCCAGAATCTGATCCTCAGAGGACCTCAAGGGACCTGGCACCTGGGTGAGTTTTTGCATTCTGATTTCTGATACTTAAAATTTAAAAATACCCCGTTTAAATGACCCCCAAAAAAAACGGAGAGAGATTTTGATACAAGGTAAAAATGTGTTTAGACATTGCACTTGCCCATGTGGAGCAATAGAAGAGATTGTCTTTCATCAAGGCATGGGAAGAAAGCGAGAAGACAAAGGCATTGAACAAGTAAGCCTTTCTCCGATCCTTTGTCGTCCAAGGAATTAAGATCGTCGTGAAATAGGATCTTGATAGAGTTGATCATGTAAATGCAACAGGGAGCAGAAGAAACTGTCATCCTTAGATAGTTAGATGCATGGGAAAACAACAAGAAAGCATCTATGGAAGCTAAGCTCAAGGAAATTGAGGTGATTATATAAGTTTCATGTCTTATATTATGAGGAAAGTTGAAGGATCTAATTAAATTGATGGCTTTGTACCGAGCAGGAAGAGCTCGAGAGGAAGAAGACAGAGTATGTAGAGAAGATGAAGAACATGGTGGCTCAGATTGACAAGCAAGCCGAGGAGAAGAGGGCGGGTGTACAGGCCCAACGAGAGGAAGCTGCTGTGATTTTAATTATTTTTTAAAAAAAAAACAAAAGACAGCGGTTGTTAATAAAAACCGCTGTCCGTGTCTTTTTACAGCGCTTCTTTTTAAAAAGCATTGTCTTTTGTAAAATTTAAAAATAAAAATAAAAAAAGAGGCAAGACAGCGTTTATTACGAATAACCGTTGTCCGTGTACTTTTAACATCGCTTTTTTATTTCCGCTCTTACAAATGCTCACAGCGCTTTAGTTAACATCACCTCAATAAGCGATGTCCTTCCCTATAAAAAACCGCTCTTAATTAGTAGATATGTACTAGTGTGGGTTGCTTGTTCATGTGCTCTGCCTCCATTGCTTGACTTGTAACTTTATTTGCAATATAGTGGACTCTGTGACCGGATCTCAACTCTTGAGATCCTGCAGAATAGGGTTTTAACCCGAACTGCGTTAACAAATCTTGTGTTGTTTAGTTTTTCGTTTATCTATTTCGTTTTTACTTGCGTTTTAAAGGCGAAACTCAATCTTCAGTTGTTATTTAATTAGTTAACACTTTGATTATATTATACATTAACTCCTAATTAATTAAGTGATTTTGAAATGATGTTATGTATAGCAACTTGCTAAAGATGATATATATATCGGTGGTAAGGTAATTCAATACCCAACCGGAGAATACGAATCCAAAATAATTCGATCAACTCGATAATGAATCTCGAGCTAGAACATCACAATGCTTGGAGTTGATGCTTCAATTACCATAATTAGTTTATAGCCGGCCATTTACTTTTGGCAACGTGTTAAGCAATCCCTTTTTATTAAAAAAAAAAAAAGTCAAATGAAGGAGGAAGTCATGAAGGTATCTAACATGGTGCAACGCAATCAATCGATTTAATCTTGTTGACTCCATCTTAAAAGCTCCATCGACCATATATATGTTTGAATTAATTAGTGAGACAAAGGATGAAGAATTAATTAGCAGTGCAGATATGGAGATTCAAAGCTAGAGATCGAGGGTGTTCTGATTCACTGATCACCATCTTCATGGTTAACTAATTGATCAAGAAAGTTCGGAATTCAATCAATCTGTGGCTTCGTCTCAAATTCTGTAACTTAGCTTTCCTTGCAATTTCTATTAGCAGGTACGTACTCTTCAATTCATGCCTCAAGCTGTATATCGTTTCTTTATATATCAAGATGATAGTCGAGATTAGTCATTTCAACTTCTTTATATCAAGATGATAGTCAAGATGATAAGGAGATAATTAGTGATTTGGATCACCACTAAAGTCTCTCACTCTAGCATGAGGCGAGTAGCAATAGGGTCCAAACTCCTAGCATGTAAGCCTTATCGATCCCTCCCGTATCGTCAATCTTCTCACCTGTTGCCAGCTCAGCCATCTACTAAACCAGCCTTTTGCAAGGCGGATTCAGGTCAAATGAATTTATAATCAAGACCCGCTAGATTATAAGGATTAGGGAGTTAAGTTCAAACACAGGGAAATTGTAGTGCTATATATGCAGTGAAAATAGAGATTTAAGTATCGGAAATGGTTATAGAGAACACAAATTGAATGTGGTTATAGAAGATTAAAGAAATTCCAAAGTCAAGGATCTTCACAACTACCATTACGAACACACCCAGATTATCTCATAATCGCATCAAACTCGGTCACTACCATGAATTTAGACTCAACTGTCGTCAATCAAATCTATCAATTAATCAAATCAACTTTCGCAAATTTAATTAATAATTCAACCCTAGCTATTCTTATTAGGGATTTCCACTTTCGCTTTAAACCCTAAAATACTTTCAATCAACAATTATCTCATTTCAATTCAAATGGTCAAATAGAAGCTATCGTACAAGGTATTAAGCACACTAAGATCAATCTAACCTAGTAGGCCAGGGCCTTATTCTCAACAATTCACCAACAATGCAGGCGCATAACTATAGTTAAGATCACCCCAACTTCTAAAAAAGAGAGAACTACTCACTCATCCAAAAGAAAGAAGGAATAAAAAAGAATATATCATTCTCTTTAATTGAAAAACGAAAAATTTGAAAAACAATCTGTGATGACATTCAAATGAGTGTAAGAACAACAATCTGCAGCTAGAACATCAACCAAACAAAGGGAAAAGAAGGCAAAAATAGTTAGCTTGGCTCACAACTGTCATTGAAATAGAAAGTTCCCAAAACGGAGGCAGCTTTAGCTGCAATACATCAATCCCCAAAACCCTAACGATTCTGAGGTGAAGGTTTTATAGTACATCATCTCACGTGATAGACACGTTGTATGCAACTCATTAATTACAACCTACAATCGTGAATAGGGGCGGAGTCAGAAGTTTATTGAGGGGGGCAAAGTTTTATACAAATAGTTGATTAACTCTTTGATAGATTTTTTTTATATTACGTTTAGCGAACCAAAACTATGAATATTTTAGATTAAACGGTGATATTTTAGTTTAAGACAATGTTTTTTTAGTTTAAAATACAATGTTTTTTTTGTTGAAAACGGTGGTGTTTTAATTTAAAATTGTGTAATTAGTTATTATATATTTTTTTATCTTTAAACGAAAAAATGATGCCGTTTTTTCTTTTTCGTCTAAAAATATATGGTTTGAAATCTACAAAGTCAATATGCAACTTGTTATATATTCTCTTAGCATGCAATAACATGTAACAAGATATACAAACTTTAAAGTTGCATAATTACTATACTATATACATTAATGTTGATAATGTAATATTGCTTCTTGGCATTACTTATGGAAAGTCCCAATTCTGCTGCGAAGTACGCGCGCCACGCGCCTAGGAATAACTCCACTATGAAACTCTATCCGGAGAAGCCATCCCCAAAGGAAAACCAAAAGACTGAAAACCTAAGCTATATCCTATTCATCGTCTCTTTCAATCGGAGTCTCCTCTCTTGGGTTACCAATGATGGCCCTATTATCCTCTTCTCACTCGCAACCGGGTACCAGTCATGGATCTGTGATGGCGAGTTCCTATTGGAGCAAAGTACTCCTTCAAATCAAGAGTTTTCGTGTGGGATTAAGCTTAATCCCTATCTGCTTGTTCGAAGTGCCTCTAGTCGGTGTTCTGAGATTAGGGGGGCGATGATTATCCTTGTGCGGTCTAATCGACCTCCCCCATGGCCTCTCTTTGGGTGTACGATCCTCAATCGGATGTTGATCTGGGCGAATCCGATTGGCTCCTCGCTTGATGGCTTCTCCGAAATCGAATTGGGGCTTTGCTTTAGGATAGCCTGCTCGAGCCTGTTGCACGCTATCCTCTGGGTTTGTGATCTCCTTAATCCTTTCTCCTTCTCCCACCCTCTGATTTTCCCCTATATAAACTGTAGATGGGTTGTGTGGTATGCGCACACTTCCATCTCTCTCTTTTCTCAGAAAAATCTCTCTAGTGCTGATCTTTCTAACAAGTTTTCTGGTTTTTTGGTTGTGATGGCTCCCAATGCTGTGGACAAGGGCAAAAAGCCCATGGTTGCAGATGATCCTGCTCCGAACATGTCTAAAAATCCCAAGGGGAACTCAAAGCCGAAGGGCTATAACCTTGCTGAGGAGGTGCGTATCTCCGATGATGGCTGTGAGGCTGTGCAAAAGGCTAGAGCGGAAAAGAAATTCAAGAGGAGGTCCATGAACAGAGAAAAGCTTCTGGCTTTGCAAGGAAAAGTTCAAGAGAATATTTCCCTGCTGAATCAGTCGTCTCTATTTGCTACAATCATTGGCGAGCAAATGGAGGCGAAGGATGTCCGAAAAAAGATGAGGTATGTGTGGAAATCTTTGTCTGGTGGTTTTCAACTTGTGCCTGTTGCTCATAACTGGTTTGAATTGAGGTTTGATAAGCCTGAGGATCGGGCATGGGTTTGGGACAACCGCCCCTTCCATGTCTCTGGGCAACTTATTCTCCTCCGCCCATGGAGGCTGGATTTCGATCCTCTTATGGAATCTGTTACTGTGTTAGATCTCTGGATAAGGTTCCCTGGGTTACCTGCCAAGTATGTGCATGATAGCATCCTTAGGGATATAGTGAAGGCTAACTGTCTAGGGGATGTTATTAAGGTGGCTGCATTTAATTCTAAAGGGGCTCGTTTTAGATACCCGAGGGTCTGTGTTTCTGTTGATGTTACCAAAATTGCGGGAAGAGAAATCTTTGTGATTAATGAATTGGGTGAGGTTGAGTCCTACCCTATGTGGTTTGAGGACTTCCCTGCTGGTTGTGGAAGTTGTGGAGCTATTGATCATTTGTTTGAAGTTTGTCCGAGTAGGAATATGTGTAACTCGACTACCATCCATGGCATGCAACCTCCTGTGATGGCTCCTCATGTTGCTGAGGAGGATGGAAATGATGATGGTGAATGGGTGCAAGTTGCTGTCCGGAAACCATATGTGAGACCACCCCCTGTGTTTGGTCATTCCAAAGAGGAGCTTCTGAAGTGCTTTGGGAAGAATGTAACTATCTCTTCCGATTCTTCCTCTTCCAAATCCCCGGGTAGCTCTGCTGGCCATTCCTCTTCTGCTGCTCTGAATGTGATTGCTGGAAGTGGTGCTGCCCCTGTCCCTATTTCTGTGATGGAGCCTACTGTGTTTCCCTTGAATGTTGTTCCCCCAAGTGATGAGATTTCTAATTTTAAAGCGGAATTGCAACCCGATTTTCAGACTTTTGCTGCCGATGATGAGGAGTACTTGGAATTTGATGAGGACGATTTCATGGAGGAGTGTTTGGTCTCAGATGGGTTGGCTGTCCCTGAGCTTACACAGGCTGATTACGAGGTTATATTTGGAGACATACCTCCATCTGTGGAGTTCAAGCTACCTGATCTGAGTAACCCTGAGCGTCTGGCTAAATCTCTCCATGAGCAGTTCATCACCCCTGCAGCCTCTCCTGCTGGGGGCGAGCATCAGGTGCTTAGCAGCACATCCAAATCTGAATCGGGAAAGCGAAAGATGAAGATCGAGGAAGGCGATTCCGCTTGCTCCACCATAACTCTGATGGGTGGTAGCGTGAAGAAAGGGAAACATGTGTAGCTCGTCAATGAAGTGGCTTATGGGAGGCTTTGATGGCGGCTCTAAGCTCCTCCCTGCCAAGATCACAATAATGTCGCTTATCATCTCATGTGTGTTTCTTTTGGTAGTTGCTACTATGGTTTGTAAGTCTAACAAAACAGCTTGGTATTGTTTCTTTTGTAGAAAATCCACTGATTGCACTCAGTGGTGTGAATTGGTTTGTCCAGTATCTCCTAGGTTGGGTTGTAAGTCTAAAGTTATCATTATCGTTAAGGTCAGTAGGATAAAATCTTATGTTGCTAAGGATGCATGTAATGGATTGTGTGGAATTAATATCTATGATGTAAGGATTGCTACTAATGGGAAAATAAAAGGAATTATATATATGATTGTGTGTTTAGGCCTAAATGACCAAGGTAATGTTGGGTTGTATGCTACTGTCTGGTGTATTAAGGGGTATCTTTATGCTTTAAACTGGGTTTGTATTGAAGACTATAAATGCTGTATGGATTCTTTTTGTGCAGTTGAGTCCATCTATGAATGTCTATTGTCTAAGTATGGAAGAACTTTGGTATGGAAAACATTCTGTCATGCAGTGTTGATTAGTAGTCTCATGACTAATGGCATACTAGTCTCTATAAATCAATTAATTGACATTCCCGTATTTACTCTTACTATCTATAAATTGCAAGAGACAATCACAGATATAAATGTTCTGGGAAAGAACAATAAGCTATCATATAATGATAATTTAGGAACGATTAATCCGTGGAAAAGTCGAAACCACTATGACATAAATGCAAGGTGTATACAAAATCTTTGTATGAAGAAATTACCTTGTTTCTTCATGCAACTCAAAGGTCATTTATGAAGATTTGTTTTTGGAATATTAGGGGGATAGGTAGACCAAACCTATGGACAGAAATCAAATCTATGAGACTAAATGAGCACATAGCTGTAATGGCAGTAGCAGAAACTAAGACAGAAAGGATTCCGACAGAAAAAACATGGATAGTAAGTGGGTTTAACAAAGCAATCTGGTCACCGGGTAATGGAAGAGCGGGTGGAATAGGAGTAATGTGGAATGAGAATTATCTGATAAATGAAACAATAACAGTAGAAATTCACCTGCCAAGAATCATCGGTGTAAAATATTCGAATGTTAGTAATAATTTTAGCGGAATGATCTTCTTTGTCTATGGCCCCCCTAACACAGCAGAAAAGGTGGAATTCTGGAATGAACTAACTAACATTATCTCCCAACAAACCCTACCGTCCATAGTTATAGGTGATCTAAACGAGATTGGGAACAACAATGAGAAGATGGGAGGCAACACATATAACTTTGCTAGATTTCAAAGATTGAACGATTTCAAAAACCAGACTGGACTTCTAGAGATCCCTGCAGTCGGAAACCATTTCACATGGAGGAAAATGGTAGATGGAGAGGTTAGTATTAAAGAGAAACTTGATCGCGTGCTCGTGCAACATCAATTTTTAGAAACGTATCCTGATATTGTAGCCACAAATGGAGCCTTCTCCACATCCGATCACTGTCCTATTACTATCACACTGAACAATCAAGCCCAATTCAAACCACCACCTTTTAAATTTGAGAATATGTGGTTAAAAAGAAGAGATTTTCGTAATGTAGTCAAGCAAGCATGGAGAACAAGATATAATGGATCTGCCATGTTCCGTGTAGTTTCAAAACTAAGAATAGTTAAGCAGAATGCTAAGGTATGGAATAAGCTTACATTCGGGAATGTTTTTAGACAGATTGACATTGTGGAAAAGGATCTGGTACTATTACAATCCGCAGAAGTTGCTAACACACTGAGGGGCAGCAAAAACAAAGAAGCAATGCTGATTAAGAAAAAAGAAGCGTTACTTCGATATCAAAAAGAATACTGGGGACAAAGGGCAAAATCCAAACACATCAAAATGACGGACTGTAATTCAGCATATTTCCATAGGATAGCTACAGGGAGGAGAAATAGGAAAATCATCAGGCAAATCACAACAGTAGAAGGAACATTAGTGTTTGGAGAAGACAATATACGCAATGAGATAAGACAAGACTTTATGACAAGGTTTTCTAAAGAACAAATAAATAACAGACTGTTACAAGATTATCTAGAGCTAATTCCCTCTTCTGTGACTGAGGATGAGAATAATTTTCTTATTGCCCAACCATCTAATAGTGAAATAAAGAATACGGTATTAATGTTAGGGAAGAACAAGTCCCCAGGTCCAGATGGAATGACAGCTGAATTTTTCAAAGAATACTGGGACATAGTTGGGTTAGATGTCATATGCGCGGTTAAGGCATTTTTTCATTCAGGCAAGCTCTTACGCCAAATAAACCATACCTTCATTACACTATTACCTAAATGTGATAACCCAGCAAAAACAAGTGATTATAGACCGATAAGTCTTTGCTCAACCCTTTATAAAATAATTTCTAAAATCCTCACAGAAAGACTGAAAAAGGTAATCGGAAAACTAATCCATCCTCTGCAAGGAGCTTTTGTGTCGGATAGGGCAATTCAGGATAATGTATTGATTGCACATGAAATCTTTCATTCGTTCAAAAATCGAAAGGGTGCGGATGGTTGGGTAGCTATTAAACTAGATATGGAGAAAGCATACGATCGAGTAGATTGGGATTTTACATCTGCTGTCTTACAGAAATTTGGTTTTCATTCAAAATTTATCGGCCTCATAATGGAATGTGTAACTACAGTTTCGTTCTCGGTTCTTGTGAATAATGGCCCAACGGAAGTCTTCAAAGCAAAGAGAGGGCTCCGTCAGGGAGATCCACTTTCCCCATTTCTGTTCATCCTAGGTGCGGAAGTGTTAGCCAGAAAACTGTCGGCCGAAGCGCTCCAACCAAAATCGGGTATAGGTTTCAAATTTAATCATGCTACAATGAGGATCCCGTTCCTCTCATTTGCAGATGACATCATTATATTCTCAAAAGGAAATCTGGAATCTTGCAATAGGGTCAAAACAATTATGACTGAATACTGTCAAATATCTGGGCAAAAGATCAATTACGCAAAATCAGCGTTTCAATGTTCTCCAGGCATAGCATCCAACAGAGTCCCAAGTATCGTCAGCACTCTTAATATAACCAATCAGACAAAATTGGATAAATATCTCGGCTGTCCAATAATTAATGGGCGTGTCAACAAAACGACTTTCGAAGAAATCATCAACAAGACAAATTCACAACTATCCAAGTGGAAAGCCAATGCCTTGTCACAACAGGGACGCTCAGTCCTTATAAACTCAAACCTATCAGCAAAACCATTGTACGCTATGCAAAGTTTTATGCTACCAACATCAGTGCACTCCAACCTGGATAAAATAAATAGATCGTTTTTCTGGAATAAGGACCTACAATACAAACCACTGATTGGCTGGGATAAAATATGCAAATCCAAAAATGCAGGGGGCTTAGGTCTAAGGAAAACTAAAGACATGAATACAGCCTTGCAACTAAAACTACTATGGAAAATTTTGGCGGAACCAGATAACATATGGGTCCAAATTATCACTGCAAAATACTTAAAAGACACCCATATTTTAAGGTACCAGAATAAAGGAAATGCATCATGGCAATGGTCACAGCTAAGGAAACTAATTGACCCATTCCGAAAAGGGTTACGCTGGTCTGTAGGCAACGGAAGATCTATCAAGTTTTGGGAAGATAATTGGGGCCCTCCTAACCCATTAAAACTACACTGCACAGACACAGATAATATGGACCTAAATAGTACGGTGGACGAATTTATTGCCAATAATGGTTGGAGCATACAAAAACTCAAACAGGTTCTACCAGACGATTTAGTACTACAGATTTGTGCAATCCCTCTACCGATATGCTCCATTGAGGACAGATTATACTGGTGGCCGGATAAGAAAGGCTGGTTCACAACTGCCAGCGCCTACAACCTTGTCACGAATGCTCTAGAACCAATAGGCAACAACAATGCATGGATTTGGAAAATAGATGCCCCGCCCAAAGTCAAAAATTTCCTATGGAAAGTATGCAATGATGGATTACCCACGGCTGGGAAACTGGCAAATAGAGGAGTATCAATCCCACCATACTGCGAATTGTGTAATCATCATCATGAAGATGCAGTCCACCTACTTTTTGAATGTAAATTCTCTTCTATAATGCAAAGTCTAGATAGTGCCCGGAGAGCTGTTATTGAAAATGAAATTCAATCATCAAGAAATATCAAAATTGTAATGGGTAAGATTGGGCAAATTTTGAACAAAGAGGAGAAACAAAAATGGGCTTTCAACTGGTGGACGATATGGTTAACCAGGAACCTCCTTGTTTTCCAGCAAGAGAAACTGCCCACGCAAACAGGGTTTCAACAAAAAGTGGAGGTGAATCGACAGAACTGGATTAGAGCAAATATGGCAGATCAGGAAAATCAATCTGTGAATAGGCAAGGAAAGAGCCCAATGGGTAGAGAAAGGACGAAGAATAGAATAAGGTGGAGAAAGCCGCCTCAAAGCTGGACGAAACTCAATTTCGACGGCTCCTCAACCCACAATCAACAAAGTTCCATTGGATTTGTCATACGAAATGAAAATGGTACAGTATTAGCAATAGGAGGAGAGAAAATTGGAAAACAATCACCCCTTATGGCTGAAGCACTCGCCTTGAGGAAAGGAATTGAGAGCGCAAAACAACTAAATATTAACAAACTCATTGTTGAAGGTGATTCCTTGATCATCATTGATTACTTCAAAAAGGGTACAAAATGTCCATGGGAAATCGAACTAGTGCTATCTGACATTAGTTCCTTACTTTCTGGGATTAACGAAGTCGTGTTTACACATGTTCTTCGTACAGGTAATTGCGTGGCGGATCGGGTAGCACACCTTGCTCACGCAACTAATAATCCCAACCTTCACAGCGATTCTGATCTTTATGATCTCATCCAATTGGATGCTATCGGATGACGACTTTGTCGCATCCGAATGTTTACCGAATCAAAAAAAAAAAAAAAAAATATTGCTTCTTGGCACGTACTTCCCATTCATCCACAAGACGGTGTAAATAAAGAACGGGTTGTCACTTGGACGCTCACAGAGCCGCGACCCTTCTCTCTCCATTCGTCGTCTTGTTCCGAGTTTCTGAATCATATCCTTTTTGGAGACTTAAAATCTGATCCGGATCGGAGCATGTATAGATTTTGAAATGGCGAAGGAAGAAGAAGGCAAGGAGCAGTTACTGTCCTACTCGTACGAGAACGGGGGTACAACAAGCGCTAAAAGGGGGTGTGTATCTACCTGGTTTGCGGAGTTGTGCAATGACTTCCATGAATTGTTTGGTGACCTCTACGCCATGGGACGTTCCGATCCCAGAAAATTAGTCTTCGCTATAAAGGTTGGGTTCTCCTTGGCTCTCGTCGCCGTTCTCATCTTCTGGGGGCCTTTCGAGAGCGATAACAAGTACTCTATTTGGGCCATTCTCACTGTCGTCGTCGTCTTCGAATTCAGCGTTGGTGCGCACTCGATCATCTTTGATCTCCCTATTGCCTTTGCTAATTAGATCATTCAATTCGGTTATTTATTGTAATTGCATTTTTGATGTTGGATTGATGCAGGACAGACACTGAGCAAAGGCTTCAACCGTGGCATCGGTACTTTATCTGCGGGAGGATTGGCTTTAGGTATTGCTGAGATCGCTGTTCGTTCCGGAGGCTTTGAAGAAGCTCTTATTGTTGCCAGCATCTTTTGGGCAGGTCAGCTTTTATTCTCTCTATATATGTGCAATTTGTATTTCCAAATGTGATATGATGTGAGTTTTGGATACTTTCAGCGTCTTTGGTTAGAGAGAAATCATTGGATAGTTAAGAGGTCTCGGGTTCGATCCCACCTCCGCCCCTTTCCTTGGGTGAAAATCCAAGATTTACCTTAGTCCTTACTAGTGGGTCCTGATGCGTGGCTCTTGCCGGCTAGGTTATGTGCCCGGGGTTTGCCACCAAAGGTGGGTTCCTCGTTATCAAAAAAAAATTCATCGGATAAATTTTAATGAGTGAGAAATAGAAAGAATCAATTTCCTTGTTTGGATAAATAAATTAGTAAGATTTGATTAGAAACCATTAGAAAATAGACATAAAATTGGTGAGAAATAAAAGGAAAATCAATTCCACCAAATTGGTGGAATTTGATTGTCATTTCCATCCTAAAATCCAAACATGAAAATTTTCATTTTTTTAGATTCTCGCCTCTCCTCTCCCCTCTTCCCATTCTTGTCATTTCCACCAAACTAGTGGAATTTGATGGGAAAATCTAATTTAAAGTGTACAACGTACTATACAATCTTCATTAGTTCATTTGAATGAAAATAATTTTCCTGTCATTTCCGCTTCCCATCCTTTTCATCATTTTCAATTTTTTCTCTTCCTTTCTTTTCTATTCATTACTAATTTGTCAAATACACCGTTTTGTGTACGTGGATGTTCAGGTTTGTTCGCGAGCTATGTAAAACTATGCCCATCACTTAAACCGTATGAATATGGATTTCGGGTATTCCTGCTGACATTTTGCTTGGTGTTGATCACTGGCAACACAAGTTCAAATTTCTACACCACAGCGTTTGCTCGGTTATTACAGATAGTAATAGGCGCTACAACTGCCTTTACCGTTAACATATTCGTATTCCCCATCTGGGCTGGTGAGGACCTTCACAAGCTCGTTGTCAAGAATTTCCGCGGCATTGCTACTTCTTTGGAAGGTTAACCTTAACTTGTTAGAATTCCATCTTGCTGGATCGGATTCAGTCCTTAACAAGCCCTTCGTTTTACTATATATAGGCTGTGTTGAAAGGTACCTGTTAGGCATGCCATATCCGATCATCCCGTCCACAATTCTGAGGTTTCAGGCTCATGATGATCCTTTGTATGTTGGCTACAGAGCAGTTGTCCAGTCTTATAGCAAGGAAGAGTCTTTGGTACGCTACTCTTGGATTTATCCATCACATCTATCTATCTGTTTGCCTAGTCTGTTTCAATCTTGATGGTTTGATTCGGTTGGTTTTCAGTTAGAATGTGCAAAGTGGGAGCCCCCTCACGGTCGTTATAGGATGTTCAAGTACCCTTGGCAAAACTACGTCAAGGTGTCGGGTGCTTTAAGGCATTGTGCATTCATGGTCATGGCAATGCATGGGTGCATTCTTGCTGAAATACAAGTACTTAGCTAGATATCCTAATTTCTCCAGTTAGTAGAACAGAAATCACAGTGCAACGGTGGAACGAATGAATATGAATATTATGTTGTGTGAATATGAATATGATGTAAATATGAGATATAAAATGAATAACACTATATTCATATTGATACACCATAATATTCACATAGCTCAATATTCATATTAACATTACACATATTTATTCATTTCACTGTTACACTGTATTTTCCGTTTCACTGGAACTCTTGCCTATATATGTCAATTGTGGTTCACCTGGCATTGTTTTTGGGGAAAATATATACAGGCACCACTATCTAAGAGAGAGGTGTTTGCAAGGGAGTTTGAGAGAGTGTGCGAAGCAGGAGCGAGACTATTAAGGGAACTCGGCAACAAGATAGAAAAGATGGAGAAACTCAACCCCAGTGATCTACTGAAAGAGGTGCATGAGGCAGCGGAGGAGCTGCAAATGAGGATAGATCAAAAGTCATATCTCCTTGTGAATGTTAACCGATGGGAAGAAGGAATGCGCCCCAAGGGCTATGAGGATCACCAACATTGTTCCCATCACAACGACATGGAAAAGGAAAACTATGCCATGTTAATAAACTCGGCGAGTGATCAATTGGGTGTTGTGCCAGAAGAAGCAGCATGGAATGAGCCGCGGCCTTCCATGGCATCCATTGGTCCGTCAACAGAGCCTGGGATGGGTTCGCTGTTTCAGAATCCTTCAATGACTGCAATTACTGGGATGAAATGGCCTTCACTTCATTCAATTGTGGTAAGTGAACAAGAGGCACGAACAGCTGAAAGTGCCAGCTCCCTGTCACTCGCAACATTCGCATCCCTTTTGATTGAGTTCGTCGCAAGGCTTGATAATGTTGTTGGTTCCTTCAATGAGCTCAGCGATTTGGCCAAATTCAGAGATGAGGGAGACCTTATCGCTGCGAGCAAGGCAAGCTGTTGGAAAAAGCTTTGGTCATGCTTCCAGTTCAAGAAATGAGACACTGCCTGCCTACCTACCTACGTACCTGCCTAACTCCGTGCAAGATTCACAACCGTTTGTGTAAATACTCCCAAGTAATTGTCAGACAAGATTAGCGATGAAGAAAAAAAATGGAATTGTGACTTGTGATCACTGATGTTGTATTGTATGTACCACCATTAAACGGCTAAATCTATGTATATAATGTATGGGTTGTTCCCTTGATTTGGATGGATTTGTCCTATTTCTACTGCTATCTTCATTTGTTTTTGAATTGCTATTGTTTTATGGCTTTGACTTTGTGTGTACATTATTTCTAGTCTCAGTGTTAGGATTTGTTTTGTGAAACATATATTTGTCCTACAGAGTATTATATAAAGCGGAGTACACATTATTATTGAATTAATTACTTTATTAGGCTTCATTTGGATGTCATATTTATTGAGGGATTGAGATTTGAGAGGAGACATGGAGTTGTACATCTGTACATATGGATCAGATATGCAATGGCCGTATTACTTTTATAATAATATAAAAATTGTTGCCCAAACACAACTTATAATTAGTTGTCATTATAAGTGGTAAAGCTATGTTTATAAATTTTGCTTTATACATCCAAACAGAGCCTTAGTAATTCTTATTCTCCTATTGGAGACAATGAGACATATATTCAAAAAAAAAAACATAATTTATAGGAATGTATCCCACCTTCCGAGGTATCTTAATAGAGAGAATGAAAAAGCCATCAAACTAATTACAAAAAAACTTCAACGAGAACCCCAATCCAGAGAAAAGAACGCGCCCCACGCGCTGGAAAATCCCCCGATCCATCTTCCTCAGAGGCATTGTTATTAGAATCCCGATCCGGATCTTTAGAATCTTAAGATCCTACGATCCTACCTAGGGGCCCGATCCGGATCTATGCATAGGATCTTTTTGTGTAGGATCTACAATGGGATCTTTAGAATCTTAATGGATCGATAGGATCTTATGATCCCACACGATCCTAAAGATCCTATTTTTATTAACAATATGTATTTTTTTAAACATTTGTTTTGTTTCATTGGTTGATTTTAGGGTGTTTAAATGTACACATTCAAGTAAGGAACGTGAAAAATAGCTTAGAGACAATTATTTTCGAGTCTTTTAACCAATATGACAATGTCTAAGGTCGTAAATGTAGATTTTTATGTCTTAAAATCAAAATATATTGTGTAACTAACATTTTTTCCCTCATTTTAGAACTTTAAATTAAGAAACTTTGTTATATATATTTTTATTTTATTATTAAATTCTATTTCGAGGATCTTACGATCCCCTAATAGGATCTTACGATCCGATCCACGGACCATATTGTGATTCGATCCTAGAATCCCGATCCTAATAACCTTGCTCAGAGCTCCTCTTTCTTTGTTCACAATACCCTATTCTTTTAGGGATCTTAATTGTTCCTTTGGACAAAAGCCAGTCCGATCATCCGATCTACCCCCTCCGGCCTGATGACTGCCCTATCAAATTTGGGGCTTGTGTCATATCAAATTTGGGGCTTTTGTATGAGTTCAGCCTTTGGGCGATCCTCCTTATTTCGAGCGTTTCTAATCGATTGAGGAGTTTGATGATGAGATTTGCTAATGTTTAGCAAAATCGGCCTCCTCCTTGGCCAAATCGGTTGGTTTTGGTGGCTTGGGTGATCGGCTTCTCCATTCCTGTTCGCCCTCTTATCTGTTGGCCTGCGATGATTGGATTGTTCCTCAGCAACAAGAAGACCTTCGATGGGGCGCTCGACAACAAGAAAACCCTCTGGAAGATTTCTATGGGTTTCGGGGGGTCTCGTTTGTTCTTCGATGAGGTTTGTGCTCTTCTCCTCCGCTCGGGATCTCTAATTATTCGGTGGTGGGTGGTTTGGAGGTATCTGTATTCCTCCTTCTCCCCGATCTTCTCTTCTCTGTCTCTGATTACCGAAATCTCTAATCTCCTCCTCTTTGCTTCTGTGTATGTTATGGCTTCCTTTGGAGTCATCAAAGGGAAAAAACCAACGGGGACAGATGATCCTGTTCCTCAGATGACTAAACCCCGTATGAGATCTAAACTGCCGGAGGGCATTAAACTTCCAAAGGAGCTTCCAAGCTCCATAAATGACCAAAATGCTAAGCGGAAATCAATGGATGAAAAGAAATCCAAGAAGCTTACTAGCAATAGGGAGAAGCTATTGGTTCTTCTGTACCGATGGGCTGCAGTGACTTGGTTTCCTAATTGTGAACCCATGTCTTGCCTGTTGGTCCTTCGAAGAACCAATATTGATCCGCCCCTGCCAAAAGGAATTTGCGACATTCCGTCCACGTACGTTTTTTATGAATGGGGTATCCTGTTTTCATTCATCAATGGTTGGGAAGATATTTCGTGCCATCTAATTTGCAGTGTTTGTAAGATTAGCCTCAATGCTGGCCATGTCTACAGTAGCATGTGGACTGATTTTGTTATGTTTTATCATCTGAGAAAACTTTTAAGCAACACTACAATCGTTGATAGGGATGAAACTAAGGTTATGTACTTTAGGGTGTTCAGAATTTCATATAATCTTCAAGGGCTACATATGTTAAACACTTCAATGGTGCATCCTCATTCTGTAATAGCTTCTACTTGTTGGGCAAAAAGTTCATGTCTCCTCTCTTACTGTCATGAATTCAAGACCTTATTATTAAGGCCAACCATGTCATTGAATAACTGTAGATTATACTCTGGGTCCGTACGTTGGCTTACATGTCTCCTTCCTGTTTTAAGAGCCTCCTTTGTGCTCTGTTGGAGTAAATCCATGGGGTATTCATTATATTTTAACACTTCTACCCAACTCTTAACCACTCACTATCACATAAAAACTCATTTGCACAAGTCTTATTTGTCTTCCTTGAGATCTCTTTACTGGAAAAGAATTAGCCTTAGGTGTACAGCTGCACCTACAAATTTATTGGATCCATCTATTTATTGTTTACAGGGTACCCATTAAAGGCTATTCCGTTTGCTAGCATTCAAAGCCAAGCTCACGATGAGATCGTTAAGTAAGAAGAATTACTGTAAGATCACTATATGTGAGCTCCTAAATGAAGAAAATCAAGTCTATGGAAATTGCATATTAATTTTCAATTGGGTAGATGTTTACTTGCAACACGGATTCCCAAGTTTTATGAGAAAAGAGTCAAGACTACAAGTAAGCATTTGTGGAAAATTTGTCTCAGTGCATATGTTGTTAAGAATGATGAGGGAGTAGGATTTGTCATAGGAACTATTTTAGAGAAAGCTTTCTTCAAGAAACATTGGTCGTTGACAGCTTTTAAACGAAAATTATGAAAATCTGCTTCTGGAATATTAGGGGGCTTGGTAGACCTAATCTGTGGACAGATCTTAGGGCAGCCACATCGCTGCACTATTAAGGTGTACTATGACAAAATGTTAATAAAATAAAAAAGGAAAAGCGAAGTTCACTAGCAAAATGGGTTAGCAGGAGAACCTGCAAATTTGGAGGAAAAGCGAAGTTCACTAGCAAAATGGGTTAGCAGGAGAACCTGCAAATTTGGAGGACATAGCTGACACATGGTAAAGTAACCCAATCAAAAATAGCCATGTGGCATGGGTTGTGAGTGTTGAATACGTTCAAGGGGCAATTGGGCAAAGACATGCAAGATAATTTATGGAAATATTTTATTTTAACATGTGATAAGGTGAAAACAAAAATGTAATTAATTTTTGACATGTTGAAATTACATTACAAAAATTATAAAAAATATATTTGAATAGCCATTAATTTTATCTACCCATAAACATCCATTTTACATATCTTTTTTTAAAAAAAATTCATTAAAGTACTCTGCGTTAAAAATATTTATTAATTATAATATAAGTTCGATTAATATGTCGGATAATAACACAAATATTAAATGATGAAAAAGTCGATGTAGGGCCTATAAGTGGAGTGCAGGGATGTGAGTAAGATTGATAAAGAGTGTAAAGGGTGTACTTGTGCTGACGTGGCAAGAAAAAATGGGTTAAGTACAGGAGTAAGTGTACAGGAGTGTACATGGCCTTAGAGCATTACGTATAAATAAACACATCTCGCTTATGGCCATAGCCGAATTCAGAACTGACAAAATACCATTGGACAAGGTTTGGCAAATGAGTGGTTTCAATAACTCGGTATGGTCAATTGGGAATGGTAGATCAGGTGGTATTGGTTTACTTTGGAATAAGTCTCACCTGCTAAATGAATCAATCGAGGTAGAAATAATAATGGCAAGAGTTATCAGAGTAAAATATACATGTTTAGACAAAAACTTCACGAGAGTGATCTTTTTCATTTACGCTCCACCCCAGGCAGCTGACAAAGAAGATTTCTAGAATAATCTCATTACAACCATATGCTTAGAGCACCTTCCGTGTCTGGTCATGGGGGATATGAATGAAATTTGTTGTAGTAGTGAAAAGGAGGGTGGAACATCTAATAGCCACACCAGATATTCGAGATTAACCCAATTTAAGAATCTATGTTCTCTTATGGAGATTCCGTATTCGGGCAATAAGTTTACTTGGAGAAAAAATGCGGAAAGGGAAGACAACATTCTAGAAAAACTTGACCGAGTTCTTGAACAACATGAGTTCCTCGAAACTTTCCCTGATCTTTTAACCGTCAATTGTGCTTTTACATCCTCCGATCACTGTCCAATTTTCCTAAGTCTAAATTCAGAATACCCTTTTAGACCACCTCCCTTTAAATTTGAAAACATGTGGCTTCAAAGGAGTGACTTCCGGAATATTGTCAAATAGGTCTGGAGAACTGATCATAGGGGATCAGCCATGTTTAGGCTGGTATATAAAACCAAGATTCTGAAAGAGAAAGCCAAAGAGTGGAATAAGGTTACTTTTGGAATCATCTTCAGGCAAATTCAAGATGTGGAAAGAGAGTTAGTCAGGATGCAAAGTCTAAACAATTATAATAATGGGATAAAAGAAAAACAATTAATTACAAAAAAAAAAAAAAAACTACTTCAGTTTCAACGGGAATACTTGTGTCAAAGAGCTAAATCTAAACATCTCAGGTTAGCTGATTCTAACACAACCTATTTCCATCGTGTAGCTTCTGGTAGAAGAAATAGAAAAATTATAAGGAACATTTCTTCTGATTCAGGAACCTTAATCTATGGTAAACAAAATATTCGATCAGAAATTAGAAAGGATTTTGTCAAAAGATTCTCAAAAGAATCAATCAATACAAATCTCTTGAATAACTACCTTGAGCTAATTTCTCCATCTATTTCTGAGGATGAGAATAGGTTTCTATGCAACCAACCATCTAACGGAGAGATAAAGGAAGCAGTTTGGTCTTTAGGTGCCAATAAATCCCCTGGCCCCGATGGGATGATGGCTGAATTCTATAAAACTTACTGGGACATCATTGGGGTGACGTTATTAAAGCCACTAAGTCTTTCTTTCATACAGGGAAATTGCTCCGACAAGTAAACAACATTTTTATCACCCTACTTCCTAAGTGTGATAACCCAACAAAAATCAAAGACTACAGACCCACTAGCCTATGCTCGACAGTATATAAGATAATATCTAAGATCCTAACGGAGCGTCTAAAAAAGGTCATTAGAAAACTAATACACCCTTTTCAAGGGGCCTTTGTTTCAGATAGAGCTATTCAAGATAATATCCTCATAGCCCATGAGATTTTTCCCTCTTTCAAAACTCGCAAGGGTTCGGAAGGATGGCTAGCTATTAAGTTAGATATGGAAAAAGCATATGACAGGGTAGATTGAATTGGCATTTCACTGAATCAGTTTTGAAGAAATTTGGCTTCGATGAAAATTTTATTAATCTAATCATGGAATGTGTAACAACGGTGTCTTTCTCCGTTTTAGTCAATAATGGTCCGACAGAACTGTTCAGACCAATAAGAGGCATTAGGCAGGGAGATCCTCTCTCTCCGTTTTTGTTTATCCTAGGTGCGGAGGTGTTAGCTCGAAAGCTCAACTGGGAATCCAATTTGGATCGGTCTGGCATTGGATTTCGGTTTGGTCACTCAGGTCCTAAAATTCCTTTTCTAGCATTCGCTGACGACATTATTATTTTCTCTAAAGGAAATTTAACAACATGTGGCAAAGTGAAGACTATTATTGGTGAGTACTGTCAAAGTTCAGGACAAAATGTCAACTACCATAAATCAGCTTTCCAAGGCTCTTCTGGTATTCCAGATACATGGATGCCTGCATTGGAGGGTTGCCTAAACATCTCTAGACAAATTAAACTGGATAAATATTTGGGATGCCCTTTCGTGAATCGTAGAGTAAATAAAACTACATTTGAAGAAATCATTGACAAAACAACAAACCAGTTGACTAAGTGGAAGGCTGAGGCTCTATCTCAACATGGAAGGTATATTTTAATCAATTCAAATCTAGCCTCAAAACCCGGCCTCTATATTCCATGCAAAGTTTTATGCTCCCAGTCTCAATACTCTCAAACCTAGACAAGATAAATAGAACTTTCTTCTGGAACAAAGACCTTCAATACAAACCCCTAATAAGCTAGGATAAAGTTTGTACAGCAAAATCTAAAGGTGGCATGGGACTTAGGAAATCAAAGGACATGAATGAGGCGCTTCAAATGAAGTTTCTATGGAAAATCATTGCATAACCTGATAATAGTTGGGTTAAAATTATTAAATATAAGTACCTAAAAACAACAAACTTACTAGAATTTGAGAAGAAAGGAAACGCCTCATGGCAATGGACTCAGCTAAGGAAATTAATCAAGCCATTTAATTAAGAATGGTCTAGCCTGGGCAGTAGGGGATGGAAAAACCGTAAAGTTCTGGAAAGACAAATGGGTTCCAGTTAATGACATGCAAAACCAGTGTATAGTACCTGGAAGGAACAATGTAGAAGAAACGGTTGATCAATACATCATTAATGGAGAATGAAGTTTAGATAAACTTAAACTAGTTTTGCCTACTGATACGGCTAAGAAAATAGCTGACATACCCTTACCTAAAAATAAAATACAGGACAGAATGTACTGGTGGCTGGATAATAATGGATGGTTTACAACTTCTAGTGCATATAAATTTAACACAAAACATATGGATCAGAGTGACGATTAGAATACATGGATTTGGAAAATTAATACCCCTCCCAAAATTAAAAACTTCTTTTGGAAAGTTTGTCACGACGGACTACCAACCGCGGCTCGTTTGTCAAAAAAGGGTTTAGCGGTCCCTCCCTACTGTGCAATTTGCAACCACCATGAAGAGGATGCTACTCACCTATTTTTTGAGTGTAAATACTCATTATTCTTCTCCAGCCTCCCGGCTAATGTCAAAAATACAATTAGCAACTGTATTAAGAAATCTAGGGAAATTGGGCCAATATTAGCAACCATCGCAGGACAATTAACTTCCCAAGAAAAACAAGCAATGGTTTTCCACTGGTGGATTATCTGGCTAATCCGAAATCATTGGATCTTCCAACAACAGAAACTACCCAATATTGATGGATTCTTAAGAAAGGTTGAATCATGTAGGAATGCATGGAGCAAAGCGGAAAAATTTAATAGTAAGAGCGACATTGAACTCAATAGTCACAAAAAACCACAGAACAAAACGGTAAGACACAGAAAGACTGACAAATGGAAAAAACCGCCTAGCGGGAAGATGAAATTGAATTTTGATGGGTCCGCCCCTACTCATCGACAAGGGTCTATAGGATATGTAATAAGAAACGACAAAGGACTACCAGAGGCAATGAGATGCAGTCTAGTTGGGAACCAAACACCTCTAATCATGGTTTTTAGGATCGGGATCCTAGTGCGGGATCGAGACAAGGGTGTAGGATCGGATCGTAGGATCGGATCGTAGGATCGGATCGTAGGATCGTAAGATCCTAGACAAAAATTAAAAATAAAATAAAAACAAACCATCCTAAACAAATACCTTAATTTTAAAATAAAACTAAGCTTTTCCTCCATTAAACAAATTATGTAACTAAAATAGTCCAATAATAAGCATTTAACATTCATAATTTGTCAAGAATAATGTCTCAAAAGGTGACAAACAGACAAGGATAATGTCTTAAAATATGACAAACATACAAGAGATAAATCACACATCCAAATATCCAATGACATCTCTAGTTTCAAATGCCATCATCGCAATTAACCACATTAATTATGAACAATTTCAGGCGCTCAGACGTGGATTTGTCGAGTTGAGTAACGAAACAAAGGGGTTAGAGTTTAAGCAATTGTGTAGGGACTTTTCTCATCCTTATATTTTGTGCTCTTTTGCCATCCGCCATCAATGTGGGATGGTATTTTTATCCCAACACCATCTGTGTTCTTCTTCGTTCTCCATTTTCGCTCCTGAGTTTCCTCACGAAGCTCAAGCGAGATCTCGAAATCCTTCATAACCCGTCTTAACCAACGCATCAATGATCCTATTATTATACAAGAAAACGCAGAGGCTTCACCCCAAATTTCTTCATCTTCTCGATCATATATACAAACATTGAAGCTCTTTCTTGTTCTTGTTACATGTATATTGTTCAATTCACTCTGCTTACCCATCACTCCGATCTGTTCATCAGCTTTGTTGATCATTTGTGTTCTCCTGAAAGCCTATGTACGTACTAATTAACCATCATGAAATTGGGGATTCAATCACGGGGTCTTAAGTCGAACAAGGCCAAGTCGCGCAGTATTGAGTGTCCACCAAATGCTTGATGGATTCAATCATGGGGTCTAAACAAATGAATCAATTTTTATTTGTGAGTCTAAAGTGGGAAGAGATAAATTATTAGAATACAATAATATGAGATATGGTTAACTTAGGGTTCGTTTGGTTAGCTTTATACTTCATGGGAAGTTCAAAATCCCAGGAAGTAGGAATCAATACACGTGGTGTGTCCAGGTTACTTTTGTAAAATCATCTACAATTGTTAAGAAATATTGAAATCCATTGTAAGTATGCGAACTATAAGCCCCCATGTATCCACATGAATCAAATCAAATGAACAAGTAATTGTAATAGAACTACTAGGAAAAGGAGATCTTTGGTGCATAGCCTTTGCACAAATCTCACATGATGATAATATCTCTTTATTTATATCACATGAAAAGAGAGATTTCAGTTTATAAAAGGGTAAATGACCTAATCGACAGTGGAACAAATTGACATCTGAAATTGCAGAATTGACATGAAAAGAAACTGCAGTAGATGAACACATGGATGACTGTGTTGTGATCAACTTATTCTTATGGATGAGTGATGGAGGTGCTGAAAACGCATACAAGCGATTGTGCACTCTACCAAGTGAAATACTCCGACTGTATCTTCCTTTTATGACGTCACTTTGTAATGAATTATGACGTCAGAGATGAAGTTTTAAGGTAAAATTTTACCAAGTCTTATCAAGTTTGGAATATAGTGAGATCTAGTGAAGATCCGTTAGCATGTCAAGGGTTAAGTAAAGAAGTTATTGGATACTTAAGACATGCTTAAGAATAAGTTGGTAAAATATTCCAAAGTGGTGGAGTGAAAGATTATTGGAATATGTATTTAAGGAGGACAAAATGTGTAAATTTAAAGACTTTAAGTTATTTCTCGTAATTATCTCATAAGGTGGGCCAAAATGAAATTGTGCACCGTCAGCACATGATATCGATGGTTTTGTAAGTAACACCTGGCCATCCACATACATAAATCTCATTGGTTATACATGCCTATATAAGGCATAGTTACTAACGATCGGCTAAGCAATTCACTCTCGAATTAGTCGTCCTCTCCCACCGGTCACTATTTAGCTCGTATACCACACCGATATCGGGTGACGTTGATTATTATTCAGTCGTTGTATTTTGAGACGATCTGGCATTATCTATTTATCTCACTGTTGGTGACGTCAAGCGGGATTCTACATCTTCAGAAGTAGTTAAATCTCTTGGTCCATTTTCATCTTTATTATCCGTAGACTTCGAGTTTTTAACCAAGACTAAATTTTGCAGGTTATGGACAAAGACCTTGAGGAGTTGAAGTTGAAGGAATAAAGATTTTCAAGCTTTTATTGTATAATTACATCTTTCGGTAAACGTGTTTTCTGGTTTAATTCACTTTCTTTTGTTGGATGTGTTGAAAACAGATATATGTACAGTTTTGAAGCAAATCTGTTAATTTGTCATAAAAAATAATATTCCTATCTTCCGCTGTCATTCTTTTAAAGTATTTATTATTTATTTGTATATCATGTTGTTTATGGTAGTATGGTTGCATGTCCCTATTAGCCTAAGGTAATTATAAGACCATTAAAGTCTGCATAATTACTGGCGCTGCAACATTCCCTCGGTTACAGATGGGGGTGTTACACCAAGCTCCAGACGGCTCATCAGAGAAGGGCCCTGCAACCAGCTAGCACATTGAGGATGAGAAACACACAACGCAATCGAGTTGAGCTGCCAGCTTAGGAGCTGATAGAAGATTGAATTTGAATGCAGGCACAAAAAAGACACCAGACAATGTAATATCTGAAGAAACTCTCACAGTACCAGCCAATGAAACAACAATTGATGTACCATTAGGAAGACTGGTCTGAATAGGACGATTCAAAGGACTCAAATCCATAAAGAAATCCAGGTTATGGCACATATGGTCACTAGCGCCCATATCAATTATCCAAGTAAACTTGTCAAAGATAATCCCAGAAGAATTAATGTGCAGAGAAGAAGAAAAGCAGGAAATACCAGAAAAGTTCCCAAAGCTTGGTGTGTTTGCTGAAGATGGAGAAGCTCGTTGAAGAAGAGCAAGAAGCTGATTGTACTGATCAGCAGATAAGCCCGGAATAGCCGAAGAAGATGACGGTGAGGAAGACGACGCATCATCAGAAGCCATAGAAAAATTGGCAGAGCTCTTGTTCTTGGAATTAGAATTGGATCCAAGAGGATAACCATGGAGCTTATAGCATCGATCCACCAAGTGTCCAATCCTGTTGCAGTGAGAACAGACGTGCCTTTGTTTATTGCCGTTGTGGAGGCTTTGATTCGATGAATCTTTGGAAAGGGAATCAGTCTCCTTATATGAGGAAGATGAAGATGAATCCTTAGGAGATTTGGTTGTAACTGAATTAGTAGAAATATCCATAGGAGATCTAGAAGTTTTCATAGATCGTTGAGTTTCTTCTTGAGAAAGAAGAAAATAAGCCTGATTAATATCCGACAATGGAGAATTCATCAGAATACTACTTCGGACTAGCAGATAAGAATCATCAAGAGCCAATAGAAATTAAAACAATCGGCGTTCTTGATTGCTCTGTTTGAGAGCTTGAGAAAGACCACAATCGATCACTTGGACAAGAAAAGGCCAGAAGAGATCGGAGTGAATCATGTTCGTCCCAAATTTTCTTGAGACGAGTGAATAATCCAGAAATTGAATCTGCTCTCGCAGCGAGTAAATCCATTGCTCAGTTGAAAACTTTTGAGCGCCACTGGAATTGGAGAAGCGAGCAATGAGATCTAGCTAAATCAGACGCGCGTTGCTAGATCCCATAACGCTCTCAGCAATCTTCTTTGTCATGGCATTCAATAGCCAAGAAACCACCATATCATTGTAACGGATCCAGTAACGTAACAATGGAGCGCCAGGGACAGGACGAACAAGTTCTCCGTCGATGAAGCCGAACTTATTTTGGCGGAGAGCGCAATCTCCATGGCGTGTCTCCAGGCGAAGAAACCGGTGCCGTCGAAGACCTTGGTGGTGAGTATGCATCCTGGATTGTCGGAAGGATGCAAATACAGCGGATCATTGTGATCAATTGAAGGAGCTGTGGAAGTCTCCAAAGCCATAGATCAAGAGAAGCGGAAGATCGAAGAAACCTCAATCTGATACCATGTTGATGTACAGATGGGGAAAACCAAAGAAGAGAGAAAGAGAGGGAAAATGGAGAATCTGTATTGCATATTGTGTTCAACTGATTACACAAGAGGTCCTATTTATAGAGCCTTACATTCCCGACTTACTTAATACAACCATATACTAACACTTATGGCCTTTTGGGTGAGAGCGAGGCGCTAATCCTCAATTATATATATCGGGTCGGAGAACCGCCATTGTCTCGTCCAGCCGGAGCCCGGGATGGAATTTTCGGAATCTCCTAGTCAGCTAGCCGGGCGACGAGATGAGTCATCGAAGCCGCCCTCGAAGGAGGCGGAGAAGTGGAAGCCAATAACTCAGGGTACCGGACGAAATTTCCGTTTCTTTTATTTATAATGTTTTTATGATCGACCTTACATATATAGGATAACTCTGATTTAAAGAAGAGAGAACCGATCTATACACTATCCACTACTCAAGAGCAGTGATCATAGAAGCGGCGACATTCGAGAGGCCAATGAGAAACCTCATGCGCTCAATCAACACCGATTTGTACGACGCGCCACTTTGGACTCCGTTAACGTCGTCCCTGCAAATGTCAGCCTCAGTGGCAGAATCACGCATTGCGTCTACGCCGAACTTTGGATCCCCGGGGACAGCATCCTTAGCAACCCTAATGTTTTGATCGATCACCACATTGAGGGTCCTCTTACACACGGTCAACGCTTTCTTCATCTCCGGCGGCGGTGATTCCTTCATTATCTTGCTAATGTATGACAACGAATCGGAGAATTTCGACTCCGCGACATCGATGATGATCAGGATCAGCCCCGTGGTGTCCGCCGAGATGCTCCGGGGGTCCGATCGGAGCGAGGATTCGCAAATCCGCCAGTCCGGCGTTCTCCGGCAGGTGCTTCGGATGAGATTGTCAGCGAAGGAGACGCCGTGGACGGCCAGGAGAGCGAGAGAGATGAGGAAGATGAGTTTGATCTGCTGCATATTTTCAGAGTTGCTGGATTGTAATTTGAGAGTGAGATTTATCTTGTCTTGTAAACACTGATTCTATGCGAGTTGAGCTTGAGCCTTGATGTGGATTTGGACTGCGTGAGGACGCCTTATTTATAGAGTTTTCCCGCTTCAGCCGGATCAACTATATATATTTACCCTTTTTTTCCTTTTTCTTTTTCATTTTATTTTATTTTTATCATTATTATTAATTGCTTCATTTATTGCTGGTGCATATATAGCATAGAGATATGATTTATCACGATCGGATTGGAGGATTAGTACGTATATGTGGGTTCATTAATTTGCTGTTGCTGTATATGCCAATATTTTGATACACGTAGAATGGACCATTTGCTAGATATAGTAGTTGTGGCCGCGGATTAAATTAGAGTATTGTGCCAAGACCATTTTCACTTTGGCTTCCAAACAAAAGAAATGTTTAATGTGACCATTTATTAGAATGGACTTTTAGCGATATATATATATTAGTTGGTAGATCAAAATAGAGACGAATGCATCTTGGTAACAAATAAATAAGCAAAGTTTTACGGTTGAAGTTTGATATAGGTTAGATATGTAACAATGTTCATATGCCTTGAATTTGGATTAGATTAGACTAGTGCCAAGGCCTTATGGAGATATTGTTATGGCATGTGTCAAGGGAGTCGTATTCACTCTAAACGCACTTTGTGACCCATTCGATCATTTGGCTCGTCACACACACTCATCTTGTTTCTTTGTCCAATTAAGACTAGTGCCAAGGCCTTATGGAGATATATATCTTTTACCTAATTCGCATGCTGAGGTTTGGTAAAACTCTGCCTCGCGCCCTCGTCCGTTAACTTTTAACTATGCCGTCTGTTTGTATTGAATAAAAAAGGGAAATTGAAAAAATCAAAACGCCTGTGCTTGCTTGTATTTGAAGAAGACCCCGACGTTCATTCCACACAAGAGAAGAGGCGATCGCCGATCGGCGACTTGGCGCGGCGATTAGTGATTGGACGATTACAAGGCGGACGAAGCCATCGGTGAGGGTGAACAAGGCGACGAGGAGGAGAAGATATCCACCGGTGAGGGAGACATAGAGGAGAAGCTCGACTAACGCCAACGTCGACTGGAGGTGGATACCGGCGACGGGCTGGGCAAATACAGGTACGTCTTCTATGAAATTTTGCCCCCTTTTGCGAAAATTAGGGTTTAATTGTTATGCAAATTTGTTGTATTCTCTTGAATTTCTTGTGTTCTCTACTCAATTTTAGGGCTTTTGAATCTGGGGGTTTGAGTTTAGGCACAACAACCAATCTTAATCGTAGCCATCTGAAATACAAACAAGTATAGGAGCTTTGAAACAAAAGACAAATCAAAAGATAGATTGAACATTGCAAGGAATACGAACAAAGTTCCTGGCCATATAGCTAGTACAATGCCTTGAAATTAAACCATTTCCAGCAACAATAAAATTTGAACTAGCTTACTAATGAGTAATTGGACTGAATAAACAAAGATGACATATTATGGTGATGATTTGTGGCTGAATTCATATATGTTCAGTAAAATTTGAACTAGCTTATTAATGCCTTTCTATAGTAACAAATTATAGTGTTGTTTTTTTCCCTCGTCAAATTTTGGCCTATTAGCTCCATCGGTAGATCAATGTGTTTAGGCACAAAGACGTGGGTTCAAATCCCACATAGGCTATATAGATTTTGAGTTGTTCTCTTGCTTGGAGAAATTTTCTACAGTTTTTGGTGGGAATGCATAAAGCAGCAGCCAACAGCAATTCACCAGCCTTTTGATGTAATTTTTTTTAATTTTAAGATTATCCCATTTAAACATATGAAAAGAATGTGTTTTTGGTGGCCTATTAGCTCAGTCAGTATGTTTGAAACACAAATTAACCATTTTTACAACCAAATTCCCAATTGTGATGTAGAAAAATGATCGAGTTCAGACCATTCTTCTTTCCTTATTTTTTTCAAGATCTTTTAAGCTATTAGGCAATGGCCCAAAGCACTAACATCCGATTAGATCTCAAAATACATATCCAATATCTCATAATTTCATTGAAAGGAAAACTGATACCACAGTTTTTCCCCTTTAACCGACTAGTTGGTCGGATGCAGCATGAAAGTTAATTGACTACTATGAAAATAAAGAAACATGATCAGTGGCCATTGGCCAAATATAAGCATCAACACCACAATCATGACAGCTGAAGAACTTATAGCCTATGTGGAATTCGAACCCACATCGATGTAAAGAACACATTGCTCTACCAAATGAGCTAATAGGCTTAATATAAAGGAAGTGTCATTAAATACTACATAGTATAATACAAATCTCCTGCAAAGGAAGCATAAAACTTACCAAGATAGCTAAGCACAGAGTCAAGCGCTCTTCTCGTCTGTTTTAAACCAAGCAAGAACTATACCAATGTTGTAAGTGTGACTTAAACTGGGACCCTTTTGACACTAGATCCATTAAGTGCACCAAAATAAGCAAATGAATGCAAATCATGACATGTATGGAAGGATAAGCAAATGAATGCAAATCATGACAATGCATTTCAACAATGGCAATGGCAAGACATGACAAGGCTGAGGAAGTTCTCCTTGCCATGGCTGAGGAATTGGGAGTTTTATACCATTTGTGGGAGGGCTGGAGTATGCTCGTGTTTTGTTACCACCATTGGAGTCGCTATGCACAGTTGAGGAAACCTGTGTGAGGGACAAAGCTGTTGAGTCACTGTGTAGAATTGGATCTCAGATGAGACAGAATGAATTGGTTGACCATTTTATTTCTCTGGTCAAGGTGAGTTTGTCCTTAATTTAGTTGATAATAGCACCTATTGTTATAAATAAATTTAAAAGGCACCTGTATATCATTATATACATTTTCTGCTAGTTTGTTGAAATGAAGATGTATGTTGGTCGACAACATGCTATACTTGATCATTTTTTGTCAATCATTTCAACTTTAAAACAGTCAGTCAGTCAGATACACTTTGCTCTAAAATGTGAGAGGAATCAGGCATTATTGTTTCTGGTAGGTTTTCTGTAAGGGATTTGTTTTCTGTATTTAATTACTCTTGGTTTATTTCAAATGGTTTGTCTAGTAAAAAAATCATATTTATTTAAGTATATTCACATGGTTGTTCTCTTGTTGAACAACATATCATTTTTTTCTTGTAGGAAAAGCCCAACCAGGAAATTTATCAATGATTTTTTTTTTGTGACCAATGCATGGTTGAACTTAGCTATTTTCTGTGGCATTCTCAGAAAATCAAAATCTTGAAAACCGATCTTTTGACCTAAAAAACCAGTGTTGATATTATTCGTTATAGGAATTCCTGAATGTTTATTTGTATGCTCCATTTCATAGTAATGGCCCTACGTGTTTTGAGGCATTGCTTGTGGTTGGGTTTCTTTTTCCCCGAGTTTTATTTTTCCTGAAGATAATGATAGTAAAGCTGGATGATTTTTGGCCTTGCTTTGAAATTGCAAATAGCTGATCTCATCTGGAAAGCTTCCTTATCCTACTCAAGCGTTGCTTGGATGCAATAAATTTTTATTTTTGTATTTTTTTTCCCATTTACCCAGAGACTGGTAGCTGGAGAATGGTTTACTGCTCGAGTATCTGCTTGTGGGCTGTTCCATATAGCCTACCCAACTGCCCCAGAGATCATAAAGACAGAACTCAGGTCAATATATTCCCAGTTATGCCAAGATGGCATGCCTATGGTCAAGTGTTTGTAACGATTCCGTCATTTGATCATCACAGGCATATGGACATAATTTCAAGATGTGCAAAGTGGACCAACTGCAAAAGAGGCAAGAGCGGAACAAGGCATCCGAGTAGAACGACGATCACGGACAACAAAGACTAAGGAGACAAGCAAGGGTGAACAACCACAGTCACCGGGCGATCTTCGGCCTCCTGATAGCGGGGACTTAGTAGAAGAATGATTGTGCATATATTTTGAAAATTTCATTGTAGAATGTTGCGCACTTGCGCGTATATTTTGAAACTTTCATTGTAGAATGTGTGACAATGTTTGCTAGCGTTGGGTGTTAATTCCCATTTTGTTATGCAATTTGATGATTTTCTAGTAACTTTTACAGCAGTCCAGATGCTGGAACAAGTTGTATCCCCAATTTTGAAGTATGGTGTTAATCCCCATTTTCCTATGCAACTTTAAGCTTTCTAGAACACTCATTTCTTGAATTATAGCAGCAACAACAATTGTATCAGCAACAAATTACAGTAAACAGCAGCAGCTATATTTCAGCAGCAAAAAAAAAATTCCAGCAGCAGCAAAATTCCAACAGATAAAAAATTACAGCAAGCAAAAAAAAAAATTCCAACATCAAAATTCCAGCAGCAAGAAAATTCCAACAGCAGCAGAGTGCATAACAATTTCCACATTAGCAACAACAAAGTCATATCAGCAGACTAAAATTATAGCATCAAATTCAAAGTGCATAGCAAAAAAAAAAATCAGATTGGCTGATTTTGGATGGCAAACTGTCAGCTTTGAAACTCCTTACATTATCCATGCAGATTCAACAATTACAACAGCAGACTAAAAATTTCAACCTACAAACTCTTTACATAATACAACTACAACTACAATCCAGAAGTACTTATTTACCAAAAAAAAAAACAATCCAGAAGTACAACGAAAATCTATTTTCCAGCTTCAAAAGTACAATTTTCATTCTTTAAGAGCCAATTTTCATATGCGAGTCTCCGAACCTCCAATCGCAACATCTTCTTCTCTCTCAGGATTATAATCTTCTTCTCTAGTCCGCTCTTTCCAGCTTTTAATTCCGAGGTCTGAGTATATTGCCCGTACACTATCTAAAAGAAGAAGCAAGTTTTAATAAAAATCTTTTAATCAATTCTAATTATTTAGCCAAAGACTAAAACAATATTTAAAGTTGATTAAATTTTCTAAAGTCTATCGGAGCACGTAATAACAGTATTATTTTAATTTACATGGGTTTTTTCATTATTTTTTATTTTAATAATAATTATAAAAAAATCTTATAGATATTTTTAGAATAACCAAAAAAAAAAAAAAAAAAAGTAGGTTTAGACTTTAATTACTATACTATATACATTAATGTTGATAATGTAATATTGCTTCTTGGCACGTCCTTCCCATTCATCCACAAGACGGTGTCACTTGGACGCTCACAGAGCCGCGCCCCTTCTCTCTCTCCGTCCGTCGTCTTGTTCCGAAAAGAAATTTCCTGTTTTACTGTAATTGATCGAGTTTCTGAATCATATCCTTTTTGGAGACTTCAAATCCGATCCGGATTGGAGCATGTATAGATTTTGAAATGGCGAAGGAAGAAGAAGGCAAGGAGCAGTTGCTGTCCTACTCGTACGGGAACGGGGGTACAACAAGCGCTAAAAGGGGGTGTGTTTCTACCTGGTTTGCGGGGTTGTGCAATGACTTCCATGAATTGTTTGCTGACCTCTACGCCATGGGACGTTCCGATCCCAGAAAATTAGTCTTCGCTATAAAGGTTGGGTTCTCCTTGGCACTCGTCGCCGTCCTCATCTTCTGGGGGCCTTTCGAGAGCGATAGCAAGTACTCTATTTGGGCCATTCTCACTGTCGTCGTCGTCTTCGAATTCAGCGTTGGTGCGCACTCGATCATCTTTGATCTCCCTATTCTTATCATTTGCTAATTAGATCATTCAATTCGGTTATGTATTGTAATTGCATTTTTTATGCAGGACAGACACTGAGCAAAGGCTTCAACCGTGGCATCGGTACTTTATCTGCGGGAGGATTGGCTTTAGGTATTGCTGAGATCGCTGTTCGATCCGGAGGCTTTGAAGAACCTCTTATTGTTGCCAGCATCTTTTGGGCAGGTCACCTTTTATTCTCTCTATATATATGTGCAATTTGTATTTCCAAATGTGAAAATTAAATTAAGATCTGGAATATATGTGTGGATGATATGATGTGAGTTTTGGATACTTTGAGCGAAATCGTCGGATAGATTTTAATCAGTGAGAAATAGAATGAATCAATTTCCTTGTTTGGATAAATAAATTAGGAAGATTTGATTAGAAACCATTATAAAATAGACATAAAATTGGTGAGAAATAAAAGGAAAATCAATTCCATCAAATTCGTGGAATTTGATTGTCATTTCCCTCCTAAAAACCAAACATATGAAACTATGCCCATCAGTTAAACCGTTTTGTGTACGTGGATTTTCAGGTTTGTTCGCGAGCTATGTAAAACTATGCCCATCACTTAAACCGTATGAATATGGATTTCGGGTATTCCTGTTGACATTTTGCTTGGTGTTGATCACTGGCAACACAAGTTCAAATTTCTACACCACAGCGTTTGCTCGGTTATTACAGATAGTAATAGGGGCTACAACTGCCTTTACCGTTAACATATTCGTATTCCCCATCTGGGCCGGTGAGGACCTTCACAAGCTCGTAGTCAAGAATTTCCGCGGCATTGCTACTTCTTTGGAAGGTTAACCTTAACTTGTTAGAAATCCATCTTGTTTAATTTAAGTTGCAGATGGATCGGATTCAATCCTTAACAAGCCCTTCGTTTTACTATATATAGGTTGTGTTGAAAGGTACCTACTAGGCATGCCATATGCGAACATCCCGTCCACAATTCTGAGGTTTCAGGCTCATGATGATCCTTTGTATGTTGGCTACAGAGCAGCTGTCCAGTCTTATAGCAAGGAAGAGTCTTTGGTACGCTACTCTTGGATTTATCCATCACATCTATCTGCTTGCCTAGCCTGTTTCAATCTTGATGGTTTGAATTCGGTTGGTTTTCAGTTAGAATGTGCAAAGTGGGAGCCCCCTCATGGTCGTTATAGGATGTTCAAGTACCCTTGGCAAAACTACGTCAAGGTGTCGGGTGCTTTAAGGCATTGTGCATTCATGGTCATGGCAATGCATGGGTGCATTCTTGCTGAAATACAAGTACTTAGCTAGATATCCTAATTTCTCCAATTAGTATAACAGAAATCACAGTGCAACGGTGGAATGAATGAATATGAATATTATGTTGTGTGAATATGAATATGATGTAAATATGAGATATAAATATGATATTATTTATATTTATATAATATAAAATGAATAACACTATATTCATATTGATACACCATATTATTCACATAGCTCAATATTCATATTAACATTACACAATATTTATTCGTTTCACTGTATTTTCCGTTTCACTGGAACTCTTGCCTATATATATGTCAATTGTGGTTCACCTGGCATTGTTTTGGGAAAAATATATACAGGCACCACTATATAAGAGAGAGGTGTTTGCGAGGGAGTTTGAGAGAGTGTGCGAAGCAGGAGCGAGACTATTAAGGGAACTCGGCAACAAGATAGAAAAGATGGAGAAACTCAACCCCAGTGATCTACTGAAAGAGGTGCATGAGGCAGCAGAGGAGCTGCAAATGAGGATAGATCAAAAGTCATATCTCCTTGTGAATGTTAACCGATGGGAAGAAGGAATGCGTCCCAAGGGCTATGAGGATCACCAACATTGTTCCCATCACAACGACATGGAAAAGGAAAACTATGCGATGTTAATAAACTCGGTGAGTGAATTGGGTGTTGTGCCAGAAGAAGCAGCATGGAATGAGCCGCGGCCTTCCATGGCATCCATTGGTCCGTCAACAGAGCCTGGGATGGGTTCGCTGTTTCAGAATCCTTCAACGACTGCAATTACTGGGATGAAATGGCCTTCGCTTCATTCAATTGTGGTAAGTGAACAAGAGGCACAAACAGCTGAAAGTGCCAGCTCCCTGTCACTCGCAACATTTGCATCCCTTTTGATTGAGTTCGTCGCAAGGCTTGATAATGTTGTTGGTTCCTTCAATGAGCTCAGCGATTTGGCCAAATTCAGAGATGAGGGAGACCTTATCGCTGCGAGCAAGGCAAGCTGTTGGAAAAAGCTTTGGTCATGCTTCCAGTTCAAGAAATGAGACTGCCTGCCTACCTACCTACGTACCTGCCTAACTACGTGCAAGATTCACAACCGTTTGTTAAACATTCAAGGGAAAAAAAATTGGGGAATGTTTTTTTTTGAGTGATTTATACTTTGTAAATATAACCACCTTAAATACTCCCAAGTAATTGTTACACAAGATTAGCGATGAAGAAAAATATGGAATTGTGACTTGTAATCACTGATGTTGCATTGTATGTACCACCATTAAACGGCTAAATCTATGTATATAATGTATGGGTTGTTCCCTTGATTTGGATGGATTTGTCCTATTTCTACTGCTATCTTCATTTGTTTTTGAATTGCTATTGTTTTATGGCTCTGACTTTGTGGATGGATTAATTTGTCAGTGAGAACAATGATGACGACCATGAATTGCTATCTTAATTTTCTCAGTGAGAACAATGATGACGACGACGAAGTTCTCCTTGCCATGGCTGAGGAATTGGGAGTTTTTATACCATTTGTGGGAGGGCTGGAGTATGCTCATGTTTTGTTACCATCCCACCATTGGAGTGGCTATGCACAGTTGAGGAAACCTGTGTGAGGGACAAAGCTGTTGAGTCACTGTGTAGAATTGGATCTCAGATGAGACAGAATGAATTGGTTGACCATTTTATTTCTCTGATCAAGGTGAGTTTGTCCTTAATTTAGTTGATAACAACAGCACCTATTGTTATAAATAAATTTAAAAGGCACCTGTATATCATTATATACATTTTCTGCTAGTTTGTTGAAAATGAAGATGTATGTTGGACCAACTGCAAAAGAGGCGAGAGCGGAACAAGGCATTCGAGTAGAACGACGATCACGGACAACGAAGACTAAGGAGACAAGCAAGGGTGAACAACCACAGTCACCGGGCGATCTTCGGCCTCCTGATAGCGGGGTCTCAGTAGAAGAATGATTGTGCATATATTTTGAAAATTTCATTGTAGAATGTGTGACAATGTTTGCTAGCGTTGGGTGTTAATTCCCATTTTGTTATGCAATTTGATGATTGTCTAGTAACTTTTACAGCAGTCCAGATGCTTGAACAAGTTGTATCCCCACTTTTGAAGTATGGTGTTAATCCCCATTTTGCTATGCAACTTTAAGCTTTCTAGAACACTCATTTCTTGAATTATAGCAGCAACAACAATTGTATCAGCAACAAATTACAGTAAACAGCAGAAGCTATATTTCAGCAGCAAAAAAAATAATTCCAGCAGCAGCAAAATTCCAACAGAAAAAAATTTACAGCAAGCAAAAAAAAAATTCCAACAGCAGCAGAGTGCATAACAATTTCCACATTAGCAACAACAAAGTCATATCAGCAGACTAAAATTATAGCATCAAATTCAAAGTGCATAGCAAAAAAAAAAAAAAAAAAATTTATCAGCAAACTAAGTACCATTTTGCTATAACTTCTCATACTATTTTTTTTTTCATTGGTCTATTTTTTCCACATTATTTATTTGCTAAAATTTTAACTATTCTTCTTTCTATTCTTAGTTTTTTTTAAAAGTGTAAAATTGATCAAAAGGTCAATTATTTTGTTACGGACGGAGTATACCTTTAGAGCCGTGTGTATTAAAAAAAAGACAAAAAAAAGACAAGGAGTATTTTTTGGGGTGCAAAGGATATTCATGAAGTGAATCATGATTACCGGAAAATCTGCCTTAATTTACTTTATTAGACAGACCAGGTCAACTCTGACTCTTCTGGTCAATTCTTGGTGAAGTTCGATCCAATCCCATTTCTATTACAGTATGTGCTAACAGCCTAACATCACCTCTCAGATGTATCTAACATATTACTTACAGAGTTGAGTCTTAAAGTATACCAAGTATTTGTGTAACAAGTTAACTGAAAAATGAGCGAAATTGCACCCAGTTTCAATGATTTTTCAATTGCCATCCCGCCGATTAGCCCTATCGATGCCGCTTCCACGGGTACTGGTAAGATTGCTTACTCCTTGTTACCATTTTTCATTTCTATTTTTACCCTTGATAACTCATCAAAAGCGGTCGATAAGTAATGCGGTGATGGGTGAAATGGGTGTTGGAGGTTCGTCTTCCCTGTCCACGGGTATGTCCTGATGTATCGCTGATCAGGGATGCTACTTGACGACGGCGTTTGACTTTGTTCTCAGTCTACGTCCCTAACTTGCTAGTTTTAAGTTACTTAGATTCATCATGTAGTTGAGTGCATGTTCATACATCATTTGTTGTTTTTTTGTTGTATGTTTGATGGGTTACCGTCAAGATCATTCCAACCCATTTGGTACCACTTAAATGCGTACATACACTGCATACTAATCAACTGCCTCTGCAGGTACAATCTTGCTCATCGTGGTATTCATAATCGCAATAACACTAGGCTACTGCAAGACCATTAGTTGTCTCCGGAGCGTGTGCTTGCAAATGCAATCCCAATTCCCTGACCCGGACACAGTCGTTGAAGACGGGACCATCGACCGCTTTCTAAACGACATGGCTAAGGACAACCCTCGTCGATACACCTCCAAACAGCTGACCTCGTGCACCCGAAACTACTGCCACAAGCTCGGCTCCGGAGGGTTCGGGGTCGTCTACAGGGGCCTGCTCCCCGAAGGAATCCCCGTTGCTGTCAAGGTGCTCAACAACAACATCACCAAGCAGGTGGAGGAGCAGTTCATGGCTGAGGTCACCTCCATCGGCCGCACCTACCACCTCAACCTCGTCAAGCTCTACGGCTACTGCTTCGAGCCCAAGCTCAAGGCTCTCGTCTACGAGTTCATGTCGAATGGCTCCCTTGACCGCCTCCTCTTCTTCAGGGAGGCTCAGCCCCTCGACTGGGGTCGGCTGCATAGCATAGCGGTTGGCACTGCAAAGGGGATAGCCTACCTGCACGAGTGCTGCGAGCAAAAGATAATCCACCACGACATCAAGCCCGGGAATGTGTTGTTAGACTCGCGACTGAACCCTAAGGTGGCGGATTTCGGGCTGGCTCGGCTGAGCAACAGGGATAGCACCCACGTGGTAATGTCGGGGTTCAAGGGCACACCCGGGTACACTGCACCGGAGGTGTGGACGTCGTACGTGACGCACAAGTGCGATGTGTACAGCTACGGGATGATGTTGTTCGAAATGGTGGGGAGGAGGAAGAACCATGTGAGGGAGCTAAGTGGCACGAGCAAGGAGTGGCTGCCAAGGTGGACTTACGAAAAGGTAAGGGGCGGCCAGCTGGGAGAGCTGCTGGCGGAGTGCAGGGTGGTGGTGGTGGAGGTTGATCGGGAGAAGGCTGAGAGGGCAGTGAAGGTCGCGTTGTGGTGCGTGCAGTACTCCCCAAGAGCGAGGCCGGAGATGAGCACCGTTGTCAAGATGTTGGAGGGTGGCATGGAGGTGCCTCCGCCTCCTAACCCATTTGCTTACTTGGAGGAGTCCTTTGAATTTGGCGTCGATAGCAGTAATGTTGTCACTGCCAGTACAACTTGGTCGTCATCCGAACAAGAAGCTGAGATTCAAAAGTGCGTGTAGGTACTAATGTCTCTTGTATAATTCCTACTCCTATAAACCCTATTCATTTTCGGACTCAGGAGTCAGACGAGACGACACTCCTATAAACCCAATTTGTCGCGTCTTCTCGTCTGATTTATCTCTTGACGCCATCTCCTTTGTGATTTCCAGGGTTTTCTCCCTTGTATGAATGCCTTGACAGATCTAATATAGAGCTCCCATTGATCCAAAGGGAATAAAGATTGAGATTCCAAGGGTGTAAGAGATCATCTCTCACTCTCCTTACAGTTACAGTTTCATAGATTCTATTTGAGTACTTGAATATTGACCCGAGTTCTATGGTGTGAAGCTTACCCTCGGCTTGAAGGAGCAGTGACATCCAGCTTAAGAGCCGTTGAGCTATCATTCTTTCCGACATTGAGTGCAGAAGCTGCGCACAATGCAAAGCTCACCAAAGTACCAAACTACCACTTGATTGTCAACAATTTCTATAAAGCTCACAAAAGCTTACTAGTGTCAACAAATGAAGGCATTGAACGTCTCTTGGATTACAAGAGCTAAATCTTGATAAATGAACTACTGAGAATAAAATAGTAGAAATTAAGTATAAAACCACGAAGTAATTGATTACCGGATCTTCGAAGAACAGTTGGTGCCTCTGCTCGTTGATAGTGCCAGGATCATCCCATTGATTAAACCCTGTTGCTTTATCCTTCAATGCTCCACTACTCTGAGCATGATCACAGCCCCAGGGATCATCACTGTTACCAAGCCTCCAATCAGGGTCTTTTAAGCTGCTAAAAGAGGGAACATTCGTTTCATATACAATATCTTCGCCTCTGCTCTCCTTATCATCAGGTACAAAGAATGTCCGGTCCAAGTCTACCATCAACTCAGGATCAATATAAGGGTTCCAATCAATTTCCTCAATATACGCATCTGGACCTGGTATATGAGTCTCACATTTTCCACCATTAAGCTTTGCCCAATAACATTCTTTAGCATTGTCAAATGCCTCTTTGCCGGCTGTATCATCCCATTCAAGAATATCGCTCTGGCAATGCATAAACTTCTTACTGCTCAGTACTTTCTCCCATGGAACTCCAGCCAAAAAGCAGAACTTCTTCTCCCACATAGGGACATTGTCTTGCCATTCACCTGATAATATTGAGCTACTAGTCAGATAACATCCCCGTCGACCCAAATTTATGAACATATGAAACTTAAATTAACTCAAAAGATGCACCACCATCCAGAAATGATAGATACATTACATACATATCCTAGATAAATATAGAGGTAACAGATTTTTCCTTGGCAGTCAGCACTGTTGATAAATTTCATCTCTAGTCTCTACATAACAACTTCTATGATAGATTTTGTCAACAATAATTAGAAAACCTTATCTTCATGTACCCAATTATCATGTAATTTAATATGTAGTAAGAGTCTACAACAGTATCTCCCACAAGAGACTAAATCAACAGGAATTATATACATCAACAAGAAAGCACAATCACTTCATATGTGAGCACAATCTTTACTTTTCAATATAATTCATCCCTTGCAAATTCGTCCAGCTTCTAGTCACATTCATTCATATCAGAACACTCTTGAACATCATTAAGTTTTTTTTTTTAAAGAGGCATTGCAAACAAGGGCACCCACTATCCTAGCAAATTAAAGACAGCTATACTCACTGGCTGGAACTAATAATATAACTATTCACCCAAATCATTACACTTCTAATAGCACATGGGTTGAAGAGTATATGCTAAAAAATAGTCAAAATTATTTCAGCCAAGACCAATAGTGACAAGCAATATCCGTTCATTGTTTACAAAATGCTATACTGTGGTCAAAAAGTCAGATGGACACTTAACTTCTCTTGAATGGTACATAAAAATATGTCAGCATTTGCTACAGATAAAAAGTAACATAAAAGGAACAGAATATACATCCTCACCAAGTGTTGAAGACTGAAATAAAATAAAAATGTCTAGAACTTCACAGTATCAAGATCAAATTTTTATCTATTTCATTGGTTCAAGGTCTGAAATTTCAGCAACCAACCTACAACTGCTCTTTAATTCATAACGAAAAAAAAGGCATATAGGAAATCAAAGGGAGCAGAAACTATAGAACAACCTAAGAAAATTTTAAAGAAAAAGAAGATCTAAAAAACATGTCCAAACCAGAGGGAAGCCAGAGATTAGGGCTTAAAAATGCATGAAAAATACTGCATCTGCTTCTAGGAAGGAAACTTAAATAGGGAAAAGACGGCATTTTCTGATTTTCTATTCGAGTTAGAACTTCCTTCTCAAATTCACAGTCAATCTGAGTATAGAAAGGGCGACTGCCATTCTAAATGGAAAGAGGCATGGAAATACAAAGTTTGGCATCTTATGAGTAATGGAAATTTACCCAAATTAGTATAAAAAAGAACTCAAAGCAAATTACGAGCCCTTATGATCAACTCCAATGATTTTTTCAACTAACATTGACACCACCAATGTGCCTTATAGGTAAGTTTGTTTCTCTATAATACAAGGATCTACTGATCTAGTCCTGGACCATACAGGGCCAATTTTTTTTTTTTTGGTACAGCCATACAGGGCCAATTGCATCTCTTCTTATTTAAATAGCATACCAACTATCTTTAGAAATCATAACAGAAAACAGCGGTAAGCATGAAAAGCTAAAGAAGTAAACCTAATTACATTATTAATATAAAACAGTAACCTCAACTTCTGCCTCAGATGAATGACAGTGTTCAGGAAAAATTGAAATCAATTTCTGACCTAATCATCTCATCCAAAAATTGAAATCCAGCAGATAAAGGACTTGTCATTTCTCCTTTTTCAAGGAAAATAACAATCAGGAATTTGGATAACCTGTCATGTAGTCCAAGAAACACTGTTCACAAGAAGAAGAAAATAGGGCAGAATTCTACTTTATACATGTATCGCATTTAATTATAAGGCCTTGGAATTTTAGTTAACTTCTACAACCTAATAAGTGTTTAGAAGCAAAACCGTCCAATCTAAAAGAGAACTCTCATTTAGTGCAATAACTCTTGGGAAGATTCCACAGCCCAGATTTTTTGACATTAAACTACTTTGTTAATCTTTGCACTATATTGTCTGCCTCTTTATATAGTATAATTTCTGTTATATCACCAACTGGAACAATGCTCCTTTCAACTAAAGAAAACTGTCACATTGGCATAATACAAAAAATCAAAGACATTGAAGCGAAGCTGTCAAAATGAAGACTTGAAGTAGTTCAAATATGAATTATGAAGTGCCCGATATCTTTTCTGATAAGACAGAATTTAGTAAATAAATAAAATAAAATGGAAAACAGGAACAAACATAGCACTAAAGAAAGCTTAGCAACAAAAAAAAAAAAAAAACTAGTTAAATTATATTATACTCATACAGTAAGAGAGGATGAACACTGAACGGATTCAAGCAAGACTAAGCTATGCAATGAATACCTGCACTTTTGTTCAACCTGACAGCAATGTGCAACCTTTCGATTGCAGCTTCCGCTCCAAACCGAAAAACTTCAATCCTGACATTACCAAGTTCGCTGTTTTCCTTCTCAAGTGATCAATAAGTCGTTCATCATATACAATCACGTCAGCTTCAGTGAGCCACTTCTGATCCTCCATATAACGGAAAACTTTCCTTGCCTCTTCTATAGTCCCATGCTGGCACATGCCAGATATAACAGAACAACATACAATATCATCAGGCAGACAACCCTGTTTTACCATATCATCAATTACTTCAACAACTTTAACTGAATTGTTGGACTTGCATGCATGAAGAATGGTAAGAGAGCACATGAACTCCATCGGTCCACTGCTAACATTCGCTAAGCAATCACGGACTATCAAAAGGGCTGCATCGATCTCCCCAATTTTGCAAAGGCCCTTGGCCAGAGAACAATATGCTGTCACTGAAGGGCAAGAAGACATCTCCTTGATTTTATTATAATAAGCGCATGCCTCTTCGATATCTTCAAGTTCAACAAGACATGATACTACATGGCTGTAAGTTGATACTACATGGCTGTAAGTTGACGAATCAGGCTCAAGGTTGGAACCCTTCAATTCATTAAACATCGATAATGCCTTCCTTGCCTCCCCGTTTTTGTAAAGAACACCAATAAGGATATTACAGATGGAAATGCAGCAATATCCTCTCGCCTTCAAGTCATCAAACAACTTTAGAGCAAGGGTCAAATTCTCCTCAACCAAGGACAAAAAAAGTTTGGAGAGATCATCCATGATACAGAATCCCAAATTCTGCATTTGTACAAGCACGTTGCAAAATTCATCCATTTTCCCCGAGTCTGCGAAAGAGACCAATATAGGCTTCACAGTTGTAAAATCCGGTTGAAGAGACTCCTGAACAGTAACCTTGAACAGATTATAAGCTTTCTCAATCTGTTTTACTCGACATAAACCTTCTATCAATGAATTGTATATTGCCAAATCAGCACGGTAGCCAGAATCAATCAAATCCTTTAACAAATCACAAGCTCGACCAACCTTCCCATCAACAACAAATGCCTCCACCAATGAACCATATATGGCTCTATCTATTAACAATCCTCTCTTCTTCATTTCATTGAATAAAACATAAGCTTTCTCAGCCCGTCTGCCATTACACAAAGCCATGATCACAGTTTTATAAGCCATAGCATCCGGCTCAACATGATCCCTCCTCATCTCATCCCAAACCTTTAAGCAGCCATCCAAATTCCCTTCCGTAACCAACACCCTTATCATAGCAGTGTATGCAAAAACATCCGGCTTGCACAAATTAGACCTCATTCGATCCAAAACCTCAAACATTTCACCCATCCTCCCCTCCTTACACAAACCCTTGGCTAGAATCATATAAGTTATACTCTCCTCCACCAACCCATCTCCCTTAAAGTCATCATAAACCGACATTGCCAAATTCAAATGACCCGTCTTAACCAATGCATCCATGATCCTATTATACAAGAAAACGCGAGGCTTCACCCCAAATTTCTTCATCTTCTCATATATAAAATAAACCCTAAGCCCTCTATTGTTATCAGCATGAGTTCTAATCAAAATCTCAAACTGCTTTTCACTGGGCGGGCGCCCCTGCATATGCATTAGCTCCGGCAGCTGATCAGCCGCCCGGAACCTATTCAACCGATTCAAACAATAAGCAAAGGCATTATAGGAAATGTAAGTGTGCTTGAAACCCTTCTGCTTACCAGCCCAGTGGAAGAACCTCGAAGCAGTCACCGGGTCCGATTCAACCTTTAGCACCTCCGCCACCATATCTGGCGTGACCCGCCGGAGTTTATTGAGATCGGAGATGACGGGCGGACCCCAGCGTCCATTTTTTCTAAAGGAATCGCAAATATAGCGTCCAATTGGGGACAATTTCTGGGCAATGTGGAAGAAATTACGAGATGGAGTGGGGTTATTGGAGGGATTGGGATTGTGGGTGTTGTTGATTGAATCTGAATCCCAGCTTTTGAGGTTGAAAGATGGGAAATTGGATGATGGGGGATTTGATTTTCGAACTTTGAGGTCACGAGGGTTTAAGGAGTGAGAAGGGTTTAGAGGGTCTAGGGTTTGGCGGTTGGAGAAGAGGCCGCCGTGGACGGTGGGTCTGTTCTGAGAGGGTTTCCGGTGGCCGTAAAAGAAGTAGGGATTGTTGGGCTTGAGAGATGGGGATTGGGGAGGCATGATTCCAGGCGATTTCCAAGTCCTCGGAATCGCTCGTTCGTTGGCTGAAATGAGCACTGGGTTTAGAGGCTGGATTTTTGCGGGGACTCTTTAATCCGAATTTCTCGTCGCTCTTGAGTTGGAAGCTGCTAGTTGATTGACGGATTTGCTTTATTTCATCATCTCATGAACATGCTGTGAGTTCTGGACTTCTGGGTTGCAATGGTTTTCGATTCATCACATTCCGATTTCAAGTTACAGTTATCGGGCCAATTTTGTCGAGCTAGGTGTACAAGACTATTTTGGGGAAAATTATAGAAAATCGCCCTTATTTTAATTTTTGAATAACCAGCCATATCTATATCTACTAGGTGGAAAGGCCGTGCGTTGCACGGCGGTGTTTATGGCATAATTTGGATTAGGGAATCCGATCTCCAATTCTTGCTCGTTGTTTGGACTTGAATTTGTGGTGGAGGTGTGTTTTGATTCAGATTGCTGATTAATCTGCTCTTCCTCGCTCCGATCAGTAAAATCAGGTTTCAATAACAATCATAAGGTTGATGCCCGAAATGTTTATGCTGATTATGAGACGTTTGGTGCCATTTTGGACTCCATTAATGGTCCTGAGATGTTAGAATTGGGAAAGAAGGTGGATTTGTTGATGAGGAAATCCAATTTGAATGTTAGGGATGTGGAATTGGGGAACAGGGTGATTCAAATGTATCCAAGGTGTGGGAGCATGGGGCACGTCTGGAAGGTGTTCGATGAAATGCCTGAGAGGAGTTTAGATTCTTGGAATTTGATGATAAAGGGGTATGTTGCAAATGGGTTGGGGATGATGAGTTGATGCTGTTTGAGAGAATGAGACGGGTGAAAGTGCAGCCTTGTGCGGACACTTTTGTGGCACTCTTTTCAGCCTGTGCTGCTAGGGATCGGTGGATGAATGCATGCTCTACTTTGAATATATGGAGGATGAATATGGTATTATAGGATCAAGTTGAGGAGATTTTGGCCACTTTGGACGCTTCTCAAGCCGATTCAAGAAAAGAACAAATACGCGCTCCCCTTTCTAAGAAACAAGCTGCAACCAATATGCTTGATGGGAAGAGCAACTGGGTGGACGATTATGTAGCTGTGAATCTGTATGAGGAGGAAGGTAAGGAGAAGCTAAAGGGAATAACTGGACAGATGAGGGATGCAGGGTATGTCCCAGATACAAGATATGTGCTCTATGATATTGATCAGGAGGCAAAAGTGCAGGCTCTGATGCACCACAGCGAACGGCTAGCCATTGCTTATGGTTTTGATCAACACCCTGCCTAGGACCACTCTCCGTGTCATTAAGAACTTGAGGATTTGCGGTGATTGTCACAATTCAATCAATATCATGTTCAAGATTGTCTCTGCGTATTCATCACAGATTCGATCAAATAACCGCTCGAACTCAGGTGGAGCACGGAAGGGAGCTCATCGTTCGTGATAATAAGCGGTTTTACCATTTCAAGGATGGAAAGTGCTCTTGCAGAGATTACTGGTGATCTGAAGAAGAACCTGCAATGGAAGGGTATATAGTTCTTTCCGTCGTTTCATGTTAAGGTATGTTGCACATTTATTTGTATGTCCAAAATGGTGATCATTTGTTTTGATAAGATATTGGTCATATGTTACATGTGAATTTGATGTTACCAGAAGTGTTGAGGTGCCTGCATTTTTACCGTTGAAATCATATAGATTATTACGAAAACATCACAAAACCACCCATCAAAACAACTTTACAATGAACCGCCCATTGAATATATAAATGGCTAACAAAATGTTGATGAATATTTATACTAACTTGAATTACCATTTTCCTGCATTTTCTAGCTACTTAAAACTCACCAATTCCTGTTTTTTAGGAACTATCTAATTTTCTCCATGTTCTGTTCCATTATCGCGAATCTTATTTGGGCATAGGTTAAGAAACTTATTTAGAAAGATTTCCTACTGAAAAAATGGGTAGACCGTAGAAAATTAATTAAAAGAAAAACTAAAATAATTAAAATTGGAGAAATCCTTAGGACATAGGTTAGAAAACCCGTATTTAGTATTAAGAGTTAGTTATTTTGTTTCTCCAATATAAAAGAGGAGCTGCAGTTAGTACTGTCAGCAAAATGGAATATATATGCTCATAGGTACTTTTGAAATGCTTGATGTTGTCTTGATTTACAGTCTGTAACTTACATTTTTATTAATATATATATATGCTCAATGTACGTTCAGGGCTTCACTCTTGAAGATGCAACAGGTTTAGCAGTTAAGAATTCCAAGCAACAGAAATCTGGAATTTGTTGGATGTTCCATTATGTAGAATGAATTTGATTAAATGTAAAATAACATGTAAAATACTAGGGATAATATACAATGAATCCATCCTTAATTTTGTGTTGATTGCAACAATAACATGGTAAATAACCTTGTAAATTTAGTCAGTTTGGGTTTGATGCTCAGAACTGTGCATCAAAAGTTGGCAGTTGTAGTTTTGATGGTTCTTGATATAATTGTGATGAATGGATTGTCTCTCTTTTCGGAGGTGATCAAGAACATTTTTGTTTCATCTGATAAAATCGATTGAAATAACATTTACCAAGCAAAAAGGTATGCTTATGTTTGAATATAATCGTTAGCATTGCCCTTTCTTTCATCATTTCCCTAATTAATGTAATTTTCCAAACTTGATCTTTGTGGCAGGCTTGTTCTATGTGTGTGGGAGCTCAAATAAGAAATTTCATGATGCCCTCACCAAGCAAAAGTAGGGAGATGGATGTTATGAAATTGTAAGTTTGTATTTCTAAGAAGAAATGGCAATGGATTTTGCTAGTTCTTTGCATAAACTTCATAGATTGGGTAATTAGGTTGTTTTTTGTGCAACTCCTTAGTCAGAGAATTTCTCTATTCTATATACTTCTTTTTTCCCAATTTGCTCTATGTTCTCTTTCCTGGCCAGTCTGGAAAAGCTCTGATTCATCGTTTTGTTATCGGATTATGGATCTCTTCAGGATGATGAGTGATTATGTAGTTGAGAGTTGAGACAATAAATGACGGACCGAATGAATTCAATGTGATTTTCCATGGTCCCAAAGATAGTATGTTGCTATATTTACTCAATTTAATTAGCTGTACATCATTCTACAATCACTATTTTATTGCTTTTGATGTGCCATTATATGGGCTATTTATAGGCCTTTATGAAGGTGGAGTGTGCATAATTCGTGTTGAGCTTCCAGATGCTTATCCATACAAATCCCCTTCAATTGAATTCTTGAACTGAATATTTCAGTCAAATGTGGATGAAGTGTGAGTTCCTTCATCTTGCTTTAGAGATTTTATTATAGGCAATCCAAATTGCTTTCTTCATGGTTTTGTTATCATGTATTTGACCATTTCTGTTATGCTTGCTTTGTTTTCAGTTCTGGATTGGTATGCTTAGATGTAATCAGCCAAACTTGGAGTCCTATGTTTTGTGATTCATTTCATTATTTGTTTCTCAAACATATGTTCTACAGACTCACATCATTTCAGATAAAAATGCACCACCAAAATGTCAACTTGATGGAGATAATTACTAATTTACTACTACTACTAATGAATTTTATCAAAACTATTTGGTCTGAACTCATAATTGTACTTAGTGCTGGATATAGAGTATTAAAGTTGTTCTATGGGTTTCAAGAACAATTACTTTTATTAAGATACATTATATTTCAGGGGGATTGCAATCATTCTTATGTGATTTGAATTGTTGCTGCCTGTATTCTTATCACATCATGTTCTTATCTTGTACCTTTTTTGGTACCAGGAGTTGGAGCTAAAAAAGAAAGCTGAAGAGGAAGTGAAGGAGAAGGAAGCAACTGCTGCTAGGGAGATCAGTCTGTCTCGGAGCTGTTAGATGTCGAGGAAAAACTACAGTCACTAGAGAAGACCGTGAACGAGATTGTGGTTGAGACGAGAAAATCTAAACCTGCAGACCGCAGCTCAGGCAAGACTCATCCTAGCAAGGTTGCTGATGAAGACCTCCCCTCTGAAGATTCCAGCCCAAACCAAATCAGTGAGTCGGTTAGTGATGGCGTGGAAAAGTCACAAGATGGAGGATCTTAGGTTGTGAAGTAGTTCCTTAATAATGAACACACAAGAGTTTTGCTGGTCTGTTCCTCGGATCAACAAAACACATCACATTTGAGTAGAATCGGCTAGATCTTTTAAGCAATAGAGTTTGCTTGACGACGGATATTATTAGGGAATTAGCCAACTTTTACTGTACGTCTATATTTAGATCTGGACCAAATCTGAGTTTTGAAGGGTAGAAGCAGCACAACTTTTACTGTACGTCTATATTTATTTCAATCATCCATCCATAAGTCAATGTTGCAGATATTGTGATTAGGTGTTCCGGTAGGTAGAGTAAGAAGGAGTACTAACTCTTTGAAAATGAGGAAACAGGTTGGTGTCAGCTCTGTGACACAACAACAACCAACTTAGAGATGGAAGAGATTAAGAAACCCTCAGTTGACTGTATGATATAGTTTCACTCAGCTAGCTGCTTCAATCCCCAACTCTCCAATCCAAAAATTAACATGGCTGCCTTCCAATGGGTGAAGCACCAAACCCCTCTTTCTGAGGTCTCCCCTTCCTTCATTCTCCCTGAGGAGTTGAGACCCAAACTCTCTCAAGTGTCCGCTCTCACCTCCATCCCAGTCATCGACTTGACGGAAGTCCAAGGCAAAGGCCTATTCGCGCCTTCTCTTGTAGAGAAGGTGTCGACAGCATGCGAGGAGTACGGTTTCTTTCAGATCATCAACCACGGAGTGTCCGATGAGGTGTGTGCGAGGATGTTTGATGCCATGAAGCAGTTGTTCGAGATGCCACCCCATGTTAAGGCCGAGCTATTCTCCGAAGACCCTAGGAAGGAGGTTAGGTTCTTCAGCCGCCACCTCAACTCTCCTGCTGCTGCAGGCTCCTCCCCACAACCACAAGATCATAAGGTGTCTATGTGGAGTGAAGCCTTCTATCACCCTTGGAGCCCCATTCTGGATTTCATTCCCCTCTTGCAAAGTACACCCTCTCAGTATAGGTACTCAAAAACCAACTGTTCCCTTCTAATTAAACTGTTTAATTTATATATAGCATTTGTTAACGACTCTGCACCCAAGTTGGAAGTGTTCTAAGCTAGTATATACAGAGGCGGGGCCAAGGGATGCATGGGGAGCACATGCCCCCTCCCTGACAAATTACCTAGTTGTATTCTCTTCGTCGATAGCTCCGTTTTGATATATAATACACCCTAATCCGACATTTGAGTAAAAAATTATGAATGTTTGAAAATTGTAGCTAGGGATATTAATCACTTTAATTTTATAATCCTTTTATATTTTACTTAAATTGATATTCGCATGTTATAATTCATCTCCAGAGCCTCGAAACCATATGTTATATTACTTATTTTGAGAATTTAGTAAGAAGTTAACACAAGTTTAAATTTTTTATATCTAGTTATACACTATTACATGTTAAAAATACACAAGTTAATTAAATAATGACTCAATGTTTATTTATTGTGTTTTATATCCTAATTTTGTTAGTTTTCTTTTCTTCAACTATATATTTCATTTATTTATTTTTATTTCTTTATTTTTAGTGGGTAAAAATAACGGAGTAGTATAAATCTCTAATTAGAAATTATTAACTCTTTAGTTTGTATTTATAATATTGAACACGTTGTGTGTTTTATGGATTTTTTTTTCTCAATATCATTTAGGGCTGTTACTTGAGCCGAGTAGCTCGAGCTCGGCTCGGGCTCGACTCGGAAAAAGCTCGACTCGGGCTCGCTTGAATTAAATATGAGTCAAGCTTGAGCAGAATTCCGAGCTCGAGCTCGGCTCGAGTAGCTCGTATAGCTGATTTTATGGGTGAAATTACAGTTATTCCCCTATGTTTTATTTAACCCCATGTAAATAGGTTTTATTTAACCCCTTGTAAATAGGGCGTATATCTCGTTTCGTAGGTGAAATTACAGTTCTGTCCCTAGGTTTTATTTAACCTCTTCTTCTAAAGAGTTTGTCAGCCGCTTTGCCTTTTGGACTCCATTCACTTTGAATCACAGATCTACATTTTGTGAGTAGCTCGAGCTCGACTCGGCTCGGCTCGAGAAAATGAGGCTCGAGCTCGAGCTCGGCTCGTTTGTAAACGAGCCAAGCTTGAACACCCACTACTCGAGCTCGTTAGCTCGTATATCAGCCCTAATATCATTGTGTGGTACTGTTGTGATCCTCCCCTTAAAACTTTGTGATTCTATCCCTGAGTGTGTGTGTATATATATATATATATATATATATATATATATATATATATATATATATATATTGTCTTTTGACGGTCCTTGATGAAAAAAAAAATTGTTCATCCGATCTGACTCATTTTACTCAACACCACAGAGAAGTAATTGGTGAATATGTGGAGGAGATAAGCAAGCTATTGAGCCGGCTCCTGAGTTTGATATCACTTGGTCTCGGACTAGAGAAGGATTACTTGGAAAGGAGGCACGGCAAAAGTCCAAGGTGCAGAGCTCAGGGAAACTACTACCCTCCATGCCCGGATCCTGAACTTGTACTTGGGCTTGCGACTCACACGGATCTCAACACCCTTACGATACTCCAGCAATGGGGTGATGTTTCGGGCCTCCAAGTGATCAAAGGCGATAAATGGGTGTGTGTTAATCCCGTCCCCAAATCGTTTGTCATCAATGTCGGGGACCAGTTGCAAGTTCTAAGCAATGGCAGGTACAAGAGCATCCATCACAGGGCGGTGGCTAACAAGCATCAGCTGCGGTTGTCAATGGCCATGTTCTTTGGGCCCGATGAGGAAGCCATGGTTGGCCCCATCGAAGAGCTGGTTGATGAGGAGCATCCTCCCTTGTACCGAAGCTATCGGTACAAGGATTTTGTGCAAGAGTTCCACAGACAAGATGGAACTAGGAGGAGGGTCAAGGAAGCCTTTGAATTGCAGCGCTAAGCAAGCCGAGGTCTACAGTACGGCTTTCTTTGATGGCCCAAGGCTCCGACCGCGGGCGTCTCTCTTGTTGAGCCTGAATGAATAAGCTTTGAATATATTGGTACTGATGGCACTAGATTTGTGTTGGAAGTTTGGTTATATTTAAACAAATTACGTATTAATCTATGATTCTAATATCACATTAATATATATAGTCCTTTAATGTTTTCGTTTGGGAGCATATATATGAGCTTGTGTTTGGCATGTCATGATACATTTTTCAGCTAACAAGATTAGTGATAGGGGTATTGAAGAGTCTAATAGGTGATATAAAACAAAGTAATAAACAATACTCTAAAAGGAGGAATGAATAGAGTATGATAAATTTTCGTAAACTTTATGTAGACGGAACTTCAAGGCCTTGAAATGAATCCCAAGGTCTTGAAACGATTCCAGAAACTTGTTCAGTTGTATGAAAATAAAACTTATCAAAGTAGTGCGGAAATTAAATATGAAAGTAAAACTTAAAGAACACAAGAATTGTTAACGAGGTTCAGCACAACTTGGCCTAAGTCCCCGCCTAGGGTTATCCAACCCGTAGGATTCAAAAGCACTACTATTTCACTTCTTATGGATCCTAGATACAACCGAGAAGATTTTTTACTTCCCTAATTATTTCCCGGATTTTGGCCATTTACAAAAAAAAATTCCATCCATCGGGGGTTCTTGATCAGTTGTCTACATTGGACTACCAGATTGTAGTTGGCATACAACGACATCTGATCGTCTTCCAAAGTGTTGCAGATGGTAACTGAGTCCAATTCGAGGACGAGTCTGGTGATGCCCAGCCTTGTAGCAACCTGTAATCCCTTCAGCACTGCCCACATTTCAGTTGTAGTTGCCGAACATCTCCCACATGGGAAAGAATAGGCACGAATAAAGTTACCCCAGAGTCTCGAAGGATGCCGCCTCCTCCTGTCTTGCCCGGGTTCCCTTTGGACGCCGCATTTGACTTGAGTTTGATCTAACCCGGGGGGGGGGGGGGGGGGGGGGGGACCAAGTATAGATCGCATTGGCACCACTTGGTAGATTTGGTTTCAGCCTTACCTCCTTAGCCCGTACATGGGCATAGTCTGAGGCTTGCTTCCACACTTTCCAAGTAATACCTAGCAGGTCTTCCCTTCCTTCAAAGACAAGTTGGTTCCTGGACTTCCAAGAGTACCAAAGCCTGCTCGCAAAGATCGCGCTCCACCTGTCTTCCTTCTTCACATTCATGGAAATCCATTATTGGATATCCATGGTTGAGAAAAAGGCGGAGGGGAGCGTGTTGTCTCCGAGTGACATCCAGACCGCCTTGATTGGAGGGCAATCCTTGAGTAGGTGTATGCCTGTTTGCTTCTCGGCGCGTCTTGGACAAGCAGCATTATCCGTGAGGTGTCTTTGCAGCAAGGTAACATTGCTAAAAAAATGCATCATGGGCCGCTAAGAAGGTGAAGGTTCTGGCACGCTGCTGTATATGCATCCTCCATGTATGGTTCCAATTCGCTCACCTAGCAGAGTTAACATGGTTATGTCTCAACAGCTACAAAGCGGAGGCGGTTGTGAATGTGCCCATTGGTAAGTGACCCCAAAAAAGCTTGTCATGGTTTTCAGCCCCGGGGAAGACATGTATTGATTGCAGTTTGAGCTTGACACCGGGATTCAGGTATGGGGAAATGGTTTCCCAATCCCACCCTTCTTCCCCGTAAAGCTCTGCTATTGTGCTTCCAAGCTAGGATCTCCTCCGGCACTGATTTCTCTGCTACATCCATAAGCAGTGTGGAAAGAAGCCACGGGTGAATCCAAAAATGCGTAGATTCACCGTTACCCACGTCCACACGCAGGTTCGGAGTAAGAACTTCAGCCCCCTAAACAATCCCCTTCCAGAGTTTTGACGAGCGAGTTCTATTCTTAAACATGTCCACATCTAGACGACCACTACAATATTTCCCTCTGATTAAGCGGCTCCAAATCGACATCGAGTTTTGCATTATGCGCCAACCCAATTAGGCCAAGAGGACCTAGTTAGACTCCCTCATCGATCGAATACCAAGGCCTCCCTCCCTTGTGGGCGCTTTCAGCACCTCCCAATTTAAGAGATGGATTCTGCGTTGATCAACTGTGGATCCCCAAATGAAACTTCGAACCTTGGCATCTATGCCATCACACACATCTCTTGGTACCAGCGATGATTGCATCGTGTAGATAGGGATACTCGTCAACATTGATTTTGCCAAAGTCACCCGACCAGCAAGAGAGAGGGTCTGAGCCTTCCATCCTTGGAGTTTCGAAGTGACCTTGTCCAAGAGGTAGGCGTATCTGTCGTTGGTCATTCTTCTACAGGTTGTGGGGACTCCCAAATAGTTCCCGAAATCCGTGAAAATAGGAATGGACAGCTCCGCAACCACCTCAGCTTTTGTTGATGCTGAAACGTTCCTTGAGAACAAGACACTGCTCTTGGAATAGTTAACACGCTCCCCATAATCTTTACAGAAGCTCTCGAGGCATTCCTTCACCACTTTCCCTTGCTCCGGTGATGCCCCAGTGAAAAGGATGAGATCGTCGGTGAGGAAGAAATGTGATAACTGCACTCCCCTCACGTTGATCAACTTCCATCTCCCACTCGCCACCTCCGATTGGATTATATGTGATAGGGCTTCCATGCACAGAACGAAAAGGTAAGGAGAAAGGGGGTCTCCTTGCCTTATGCCCCGAGACGGAGCGAAGCTGCCAGCGCTAGATTCGTTCCACAGAACCTCCATATGGCCAAGAGTCTGACATTTCATTATGATGTCCACCAACTTCGCAAGCAATTGAGCATGGGTCAAGGTCTCGCGTAGGAAGGTCTATCGGATGCGATCATATGCCTTCTCCAAGTTAACCTTGATGATCATCCATCTTCTCCACCTTCTTTCCGACATGGAGTGCAAAACTTCCTGAACTACAACTACGTTGTCAATGATTTGACAACCTGAAATAAAGTTGGCTTGTGTGGGAGAGACAATCGCGGGTAGGACTGGCTTCAACCGATTCAAAATCATTTTTGTCGCCAATTTGAACAACACATTGAGGAAGGAAATTGGTTTGAATTGCGCCGGCCGAGTAGGCACTGAGGTCTTTGGGATGAGCACCATAAGGGCATTCCCAATGCCACTCGAAAAGATGCTCTCGTTGAGTAGCCTCAGTGTCGTCAAGGATACTCGAGAGCCTACTACACCCCAATTCTGTTGATAGAAGATGGTTGGGTATCCATCTGGCCCAGAGGCTTTATAGGGACCCGTTCCTTTCAAAGCATTAATTAACCACTTCCCTGTCGGTAAAAGGCGCATCCAGTTCAGCCACTTGCTCGGGCTCAAGAAGTGGGAAACTGTAATTGGTGCCTTGGGGGTTGCTCGGGGGCTGAATCTGTTCATCAGTGTAAAGGGTAGAGAAGAAACTAAGGATCAAGTTCTTGACCTTCTGCGGTTCCTCCACCCAAGTATTAGTCTCATCTTGGAGGGAAGTAATCATGTTTGCTCTCCGTCGGATAAGGGTGGATAGATGATAGTATCTTGTATTATGGTCCTGACATGCTCGGACCTGGGCTCGAGCAAAAGGACCGGCGACGAGAAGTCGGGAAATTGTGGACAGCTTCTGAGGCAACAGATCAGTCTTCAATGATTTCCGATTTCCCGTCGATTGGCTTGTCTTTTGGAGATGTGCAAGTACTAATTTTGTAGATCTTGAAGTCGCGGTCGCGGATTGAGGTAGATCTTGTCAATCGGAGGTCAGACGAAGCGGGAAATCACGTTTTACCGACACATCGCTTGTGTAGAGGCGAATCCAAAGGGGGCTTGTTTGAGAGGGATTGAAGGGCTGCTTTGGGGTGACGTTTTGGGGGTGAATGGAGGGTGATGATGGGGCTATGGAAGGCGTTAGAATGGTGGTAAAGTAGGGGTATGGGGTTGAGGGATATGTGATGCAAGATTGCTCTCGGCCTCGCACTCCGAGCTCTCTCCAACACTCGATCTTCCACACTCTCAGTCTCGCACTCCGAGTGTTTCCGACCATTTGATTCCGTCGTCTCTCACTAAGGAATCTTCTTCAGCCTCTCATCGAAGGTTTTGTTCCCGGCCTCTCACCTAAGAACGAGATTCTTGACCTGAATCACTGGAAGTTAAAGGCTCACTTTTTCTCAAATTTCAACTTGGCCCTTAAAAGAAGTTATTACATCCCTTTATATAGGAAAATATTGATGCTATGAAAAATAAAATAAATTAAAATAAATCGATAAACTAATGACGGATAATACGAAAGGGTTTTCGAGATTTATGACAGAGAGATGGGCAACCATAATGGGAGAAATGAATGGTCTTGGTTGCCATCATAGAAATGGAAGTTTGGAAATCTATAAAGTCCCGTCATTTAATCCGACTTTACTGATTGCATTCCATCTTCATTTATTGCATTTCTGACAAGCTATCTAATTTGTGGACTGGTGCAAAGATCCCATATTTCGGTCATTTTCCAAGCTGAATTGACGATTGCATCCTTCAATAAAGTTGTAGCCACTTAAAATATCTTTCCAACAAGTATTCATCGACTTCAATCGGAATTTTATACATCCAAAACGAGCCAAAATACCGAGATGTCGTCAAACAGTTTTCAGAAATAAAAGTTGATGTTCAGCTCCGAAGACAAACCTTTGTAGGAAACAAGAGATGAGCTCATGGGCTACTACGATCACATCAGGTCCCTATCAAGTAGAAAGCTCGCCTGTGATTTCTGAAACCACAACACTTGTTCTTGTTGCAAGACTGCACCTAATTCCCTGCAGAATTGCTTATCCAGATCAATGTAGTACTAGGTGGATCAAACGAGAAGCTTCCTTCGGACACCCTCAATTCTGCTCTTCAAACAATTTTTCATTTTGAAAATATTACCAAAAACCTCTTTGTTCCAGATGTGAAGTTAATCAGCAAGGTTCCTCAGGCTCAAGCAAGCATCAAGTAATTCAGGCCATCTTGAAGCTAGGAAGTCTTTAAAGTTGTCGTGCAGGAGCCAAGCAGCCTGGAATCTGAATGGCCGCTCCATGACTCTCAAAGGACTCGGGCTTTAGTTGGATGAGAATAGGTGCATGGTCTGTGTAAGAAGCAGTGAGGTGGGAGACTACCGCTTCAGGGAAGCGCAACCTCCGATCCGGACAGCAAAGCGCGCGATCAAGTCTAGTTGTTCGACGATTTTCCGAAGAATTCCAGTGCCACCGGGTATAAGGTATGCCCGAGAACCGCAAATCGATGAACTCATTCTTTCCACCCAGTTGCTGAACCCTTGGGATTTTCTGTTAGAGCCAACTAATGATGTGTTCCGTTCCTGCTCATTGAGTGTAGCATTAAAGTCCCTGGCCAATAGCCAACGTTTGTTGTTTTCCTACGCAAATGTTTCCGAAAATCACCATAGGTCCATGCGTCTGGTGGGGTTTGGGGAGGTGTAGATGGCCGATAGGATCCAAGGTTCCTTCCCCCTTTTCTGGACTTCAATTGTTAGGTGTTGGGGATCGTCCGAGATTTGTAGGACTGCCACTTCAGCCATCTTCCAGAAGAGCCATATAACCCCTGCAAAACCCTGACCCTCCATACGCATCTGACCATCAAACCCAATCCGGTTACATGCCCTGTCTGCAGCTTCTCCACTGATCTGCGGTTCCACCAGAGCAATCACTTGGGGATCATGCCTCCGTATCAAATCTCTTAGAGCATTCAAAAAATCGGTGTTGCCGGCATCGCTAGTATTCCAAGTCAGAATTTTTAAGCTATTCATATTCAACAAAGTGTGATCAAGAGCCCTAAAAAGTTGAACTGCTGATGTTCATGAAATCTGAATACGCTAGCGTAGCCTCGTCTAACCAAGCCAGTGCATCATTGAGTGCTTGGGTTATCGACACCCGGCATAGCAGTGGTCTTGTTTCTGTCACCAATGGCCGGAACTCTGCCCTTATCTTGTGTACTACTGGAGCAAACTCCACCTGGAAAGGTCCTGTCTGGTGGTTCGACATGAGAAAACATCGACAATTCTTTACCCTTAACAATGTTATTTCCGGGTATGGTTCCATTGGATCTAATGTTATTAGTGAAGGGTGGGATGGGTGGGTTGGTCGTGAGGGTGCTTGACTGGGCCAGGAGTTTCTCTTGTGGGGGAAGTGTGGTGGCTTTTGTGGCTGCTTTTGGGTTCTTGGTGCAGGGAGAGCTGCTTCGAAGGCTTGACCTACCTTTGAATTGGCGTTTGTTTGCTTGATTAGGGTCTTTTTGGGGTGGGCTTTTTGGGGCGGGAAGGAGACCACTTTCAGTGCTTGGGGGGTTAATGTGGAATTTGGGGGATCCTCTTCCAAACCTTCCAAAGCTGCGAAGACAAAGGAATTTCCAAAACGGTTGATCCCGTCATTCTCGGGATTTGTACCTTTCTTTTGCGTCGACAACTGATGAATCTCCTTGCCGTCGTCGATCTTGGGGTTAGATGTCGGAGCAATCTTGGCATTACTCCCCTATGTGCCCGGCTCCTGATTCGCCTTTGATGGTGGACTTTGGTGCCTTCTCATCGGTTTTTTCGGAATCATCCACCCTCCAAATTCCTTGGTATCCAGCTCCCCGGATTTATCTTCCTCCTTCTTTAGCGTCTGGTCTGTTAATGCCTTTGTTTCTTTCCCACATCCATGTAATTTGTGCCCTACCCTCTTGCATGAGAAGCACAACATACGGAGCCCTTCGTATTGGATTGGCCAGACTTTGCCTTCTAAATGGAATTTTGAGAGCAGAGGTTTAAGATCTACTTCAACACTAAGTCTCGCAAATTTTCCCCGCTCTGCCGAGGCAGTAGTGTTGTCTACTCTTAGGACTCTCCCAATCTTCTGAACAATCAGTTTGAGGAACATGTGGTCGAAGTATTCGATATTGAGGTAGGGGATACGAATCTAGACCATGAGCTTCGTGATCCTTTCCATAGACGTATCAAACCTTGGAACCCACTTCCGGATCGTGAGGTAGTTATCCACTATTAGCCAAGGACCATCTAGCAGCACGTGGTTATAATCCGATTGGTTGGCGAATCGAACAATGTCGTAGTCATTCCTGATATCAATCAATCGGAATGGGGCTGTCAATGGCCACTTATGTGTTAGCCTTCGGTGGAGCTGCATCTAGCCGAGTCCCTTATCGAATAGCTTGATGATTAAGGTGTCCTTCCATGGCTTCCACAGTTCTTGTTTCTCTGCCTTATACAATGTGATGGTTGGACAAGTCGGATCATCGTTCTCTGGCGGGGTCTCATCATTTGTCATATAACTCGGGTCTTCTTCATCTTCTTGGTAGGCAGGGTTGGAATGGGTGACAGTATACCCTCCTCCCGTCCCTTTTACTAATTTGGCTTTGTAGCTTAGTGTCTTGGCCTCCTTTATGGTTGTTGCAACTTGTAGGGATGGGAAACTGACATTTCCATTTGTCTCTAGTTGGGTTTGGGGAATGCCGAAAAGCAACCCCGTCGCCTGAGACTTATCTCCTCCCGGATCGTTCGTTGTTGCAACTGTCTTCTACGTTCTTGGGACTTCATTTGAGACCGAAGAGTGTATTGATCAGTGTTCTAAAACTCGCACCTAGGCGCGCCTGGGCGCTAGGCGGGAGGGCACCTAGAAATTTTAAGCCTATGCGGCCTTCTAGGCGAAAATCTGCCTATGCACCGCCTAGTCCCACCTAATCCGGTTTAGGCGCCGCCTAGTCCAATGATTATTCAATTTTAACTTCTAGGCATGTGTTTAGTCAACTTAGGCTTTTTTTTTATCACCCAAGTCGGGATGTATAATCCATTGAGTCAAACCTACTTCTTTAGATTTTAGGAGGTTTAGAGTCACTAGTGAGGGGGTCACGCACACCAAGCGCACACGCGCCAACTAAGTCGAGCACACAAGCCGAGTGGGGTTCCATCCTAAAAGGCTAAAACCAATTGGTGTTAATACCACTAGTTAAAAATCCTTCCCGAATATTCACGTGTCTATACCGCTGAACCAAGTTGTCTTTGTATAACTTATGCTACTTTACTTATATATATTACAAACCCCTTTTCAGGATAAGGGGGCTTCAGCCACCCCGAGCCCCATGGATCCGCCACTGATTCCAGGCGATTTTCGAGTCCGTTGCTCGGAATCGCTCATTCGTTGGCTTAATTGAGCGCTGGGTTTAGAAGCTGGATTTTTGCGGGGACAGGGGACTCCTTGATCCCAATTTCTCGTTGCTCTTGAGTCTTGAGTTGGAAGATGGTAATTGATCGATGGATTTGGTTTATTTCATCTTCTCAGATTCTCATGTGTGTTCTGGACTTCTGGGTTGCACTGGTTTTTGTTGAAGTACAAAATATCTTGTATTACTTTGCCAGAAGCTGTTACAAGTTAGTTTACATATCAGTTACAATCAAGAGGTCCAGATTGTCCCATACAACTTGATCACTACCGATATAAGCTGTATAGCTCTCTTGTAACAGACAATTACATTTTCTATCAATAATCACAATGTTCTTCCGTTTGCTAAACTCTCTCTATTCTTGAGTTTGGTTTCTCCTCTTTCCACCATTGCACTGAGCTTGAATCTCAATCTGCACTTGCTCAGTGTTCAATCTCAATTGCATCATGGTATTAGAGCAGCGCACACGATCCTGATCGGAGCTCGCTTCTTTCTGGCGAATTGACGTCTCTGTGTCGCCATATCTGGAGGTGATCATCGTCGGCAATCTTCGCATCTCAAAGCGCAAACATCATCTGCAACTTCCTCAGAAATGGCTACCGGAAATGGATCTGCTGAGCGCAGGAGAGAAATGATTACAAATGTCGATCTGATGAATCCTCTCTTCATTCATCCATCCGACAACTCCGGTATGGTTCCTTCTACAATTCAATTGATAGGAGAGAACTATAGGAGGTGGAAAAAGTCGATTATGAAGACTCTTTCTGTGAAAAACAAAATGTGGACAATTGATGGTTCAATTGCAAGAACTGCTGAAAATGCATCACAATGGGATAGATGCAACGACATGGTATGTTCTTGGATATTGAACACAGTGTCAAAGGAGATCTATAGCACTATAGATGAATACGATACAACGTTAGAGATGTGGCAAGACCTGGAAGAAAGCTATGGCCAGAAGAACGGACCATTGATTTACCAGGTGAAGAGGGAGATACAGGAGTGTCATCAGAACTCCATATCTCTCACTGATTACTTCACCAAACTGAAAGGTCTATGGCAGCGACTTTCAGTGATCTCAACTCCTATAAAATGCACTTGTGGAAAGTGCGAGTGCAATCTGCAGAAGAAGACTGAAGAGGCTGATCAAGAAAACAGACTGATGAAGTTCCTGCTTGGCTTGGATGAGAAGTATGATGGTGCTCGACGACAGATCTTGATGACCACACCACTGCCATCACCAAGCCTTGCTCGTGCTATGTTACTGCAGGATGAAGTTAGCACTAAAATGGCTACTGATCGAAAAGCCTTCAAGAAAGAGGTACCTGCTACACCTCTGGCTGCAAATACAAGACATGAGGAGACATCTCAGCCAAGAAAGGAGAAATGTTCTCATTGTGGAGGAAACCACAAGGCTGAAAGATGCTGGGAAGTAATTGGATACCCTAGCTGGCACTACAAGAGCAAGAACAAGCCTCAAGTGCAGGGATCCAAGGGAAGTGACAACAGGAGACCTGATTCCAAGGCAAAGGCTAATGCAGCAGAAGGAAATTCTCAGGCTGATGCTCAGAGTTTTATGTTTGGATCAAGCTCCAGGTGTCCTCCTCAACTGTCAACAGATCAACAACAAATGATCAACAGCTTTATATCCTTCCTGGCAAAGTCAACTCCATCCATCCATGAGTCCCATCTAGCAGGTGTCCTTTGCTCCAATGCTTCTATTAAATCACGTTTATGGATAATGGATAGTGGTGCTACAGACCACATGGTTTGTGACATATCATACCTAACAAATCCAGTTCTCATTCCCAATGTCAATGCTATACATCTTCCTGATGGTAGCACCAAAGAAATAACTCATTTTGGTAATGTTTCTCTACCTAATACCACTCTCACAAATGTTCTATGTGTTCCCAATTTCAAATATAACCTGTTGTCCCTTACCAAGCTTGTGAAAGATCATCAGTTTCATTGTTACCTTATTGGTGATCACTGTTTTGTCCAGGACCCTCTAAGGATGAAGATGATTGCAATTGGTAAGCTTCTTGGGGATCTATACTACATGGATCCAAGTGAGTCTGGGAAATCCTTCGTCTGTGATCAGCTACCCAAGTTCAAACACACTACCTTTTCTGCAAACTCTATTACTTTACCTTTGTTTCTTCCTAAGAAAAGTTCTGTAATTCCAAATAATAGTGCATTGTGGCACTTGAGATTGGGCCATGCCCCTATTGCCAAACTCAAACACATTACTTGTATTCAGAATGACATTCATGACAATGATCATATGTGTACGGTTTGTCCTTTAGCCAAACAAACACAAAACAGCTATCCTACAAGCTCATCTTCTGCTGATCAGGTTTTTGAATTACTTCATTGTGATGTGTGGGGACCGTATGATACTCCCACCACTGATGGTCACAGATTCTTTTTTACCATAGTGGATGACAGGAGTAGGGGAGTCTGGGCTTTCCTCATGAAACACAAATCTGAAGTGAGTCACTACCTCAAAACTTTTATCCTCCTTGTTCAAACTCAGTTTCAAGCCACTGTCAAAATATTGAGAAGTGATCTGGGTACTGAATTCTTCAATACCACAGTCTCTGAGTTCCTTACAGCTCATGGTATTATCCACCAAAGCTCTTGCAAAGCAACTCCTCAACAAAATGGCAGAGTTGAGAGGAGGCACAGATACATCCTTGAGATTGCCAGATCTCTCATGTTTCACTCTAAAATACCACAATATTATTGGGGTGATGCTATTCTCATGGCCACCTTTATCATCAATAGACTGCCCAACCCTATACTCAAACACAAATCCCCACATGAGGTCATTTTCAAGGCTAAACCGGCCTACTCTCACATAAAGGTTTTTGGCAGTTTATGTTTTGTCTCTACATCCACTGACAAGGATGTGAAAAAATTCCATCCTCGATCAAATCCCTGCATATTTCTGGGCTTTCCTTATGCTCAGAAAGGGTATAAAGTCTTAAATCTCAAAACTCAAAAAATTCTGATCAGTAGAAATGTCATCTTCTTTGAACACATCCTACCTTACTCTCTATTTTCTCAAACACAAATCTCATCTCCAACTTTGTCTCTCTCAGACTTTGTTGACTCAAACTTTCCTTTTGACTATACCACAACCACATCATCTGGTGACTCTGGTGATGACCCTTCCTTTGCCTCTGAAGACTCACCTGTCCCATCTTCCTTGGATGAGTACTCTCCCTCTCCCATCTCCACATCTTTTGATGACCTACAAACTGCTACACACCCTGAGCCTGCTCCAACCACAAGACACTCTACCCGTGATCACAGACCTCCCAACTGGCTTCAGGACTATGTGTATCAGGTCTCCAAGGAGTCTAAGCAATCTGCAATTGTCTCTCCTAAGGTTCATTCTCTTTACCCTCTTGCTAACTCTTGCATCTATACAGCCCCCACCCCTACATATCAAATCTTTGTCAATAATGTAGCATCACACTCCACTCCTAAAAATGTGACTGGAGCTTTAAAGGAACCTGCTTGGTGTGATGCAATGGTGGTTGAGCTGAATGCTTTAGAAAGGAACCACACATGGGATGTGGTGCCTCTCCCTGCTGATAAGTCTCTAGTGACTTGCAAATGGCTGTTTAAACTCAAGTTCAATTCAGATGGAACACTTGAGAGACACAAGGCAAGGTTAGTTGCCCGGGGCTTCACACAGCTCTATGGTGTTGACTACTCAGAAACATTTGCCCCAGTAGCTCGTATGATAACTGTCAGGACTCTCCTGGCTTTGGCATCTGCAAACAAGTGGCATATCTCACAAATGGATGTCACCAATGCATTTTTGCATGGAGATCTTGAGGAAGATGTCTATATGTCCTTGCCTCCTGCATACAATGCACTGAAGCAGCTGCAGTCTATATCTTCTCCTCATTGTCTTCAAGGGGAGAAAGGGTGTGAAGCCAATGATGGTCAAAAGCAATTAGTGTGTAAATTGACAAAATCACTATACGGGCTTAAGCAAGCACCAAGGCAGTGGTTCTCTAAGTTCTCTCAAGCTGTCAAAGCAGGTTGAAGGGGAGTGTTGATGACATGATAATTGCTGGAAATGACCAAGAAGAAATTGAGAAACTGAAGCAGCACTTGCACAAGAACTTTCAGATTAAGGATCTGGGAGAATTGAGGTATTTTCTTGGCATTGAAGTAGATAGAGACAAGGCAGGAATCTATCTCAACCAAAGAAAATACACAATGGAATTACTGGAAGAGATGGGGATGGCTGACTCAAAACCAGTAACCACACCACTGGATGCTCATATGAAGCTTTCAAGTGAAGGGGAGCCTATGAGCACACCTCAGAAATACAGGCAACTGGTGGGGAAATTGATCTACCTAACAGTTACAAGACCTGACATTACATACTCATGCAAAGTCCCACTGAAGATCACTGGAAAGCTGGGAAGCATCTTCTGAGATATTTGAAGAACACTCTAGGTCAGGGACTTATGATGTCTAGTGAATCAGAGGTCAAGCTGAAGGCCTACTGTGACGCCGACTAGCAGGCATGTCCCATGAGCAGAAGATCATTGACAGGCTTTTGCATCATGTTGGGCAAATCACTGATCTCATGGAGAACAAAGAAGCAGACATTTGTAGCTATGTCTACTGCTGAAGCAGAATATAGAGCAATGACAGCTACATGTTGTGAAATTACTTGGTTGATTCGAGTTCTGCAAGACCTGGGTGTCAAACATGGACCAGTGGAGCTGTATTGTGACAACCAAGCTGCATTACACATAGCCAAAAATCTTGTGTTTCACGAGAGAACGAAACACATCGAAGCTGATTGCCACCTTGTAAGAGATAAGATACTCAACAAGGAAGTGGAAGCAAAGTACATCTACACAAAGGAACAACCAGCTGACATCTTCACCAAAATAGTGAGTCTCGAGCAAATGACTAAGCTGACTGTCAAGCTTGGAGTTATTAACAAATTCAAATAACGTCAAGCTTGAAGGGGAGTGTTGAAGTACAAAATATCTTGTATTACTTTGACAGAAGCTGTTACAAGTTAGTTTACATATCAGTTACAATCAAGTGGTCCAGATTGTCCCATACAACTTGATCACTACCTATATAAGTTGTATAGCTCTCTTGTAACGGACAATTACATTTTCTATCAATAATCACAATGTTCTTCCGTTTGCTAAACTCTCTCTGTTCTTGAGTTTGGTTTCTCCTCTTTCCGCCATTGCACTGAGCTTGAATCTCAATCTGCACTTGCTCAGTGTTCAATCTCAATTGCATCAGTTTTCGATACATCACATTAGTTACAGTTATCGGGTGAATTTTGTCGAGCTCATGTGTACAAAACTATTTTGGGGCAAATTATACAAAATCGCCCTTATTTTAATTTTTGCAAAACCACCATTTAGTTAGAAGATGTTTTTTTTTTTTCAAAAAAGAGCACGGACTTTCTTTCTTTTAAATAACCAACCATATCTCTTAGCTAGTTAAAGAAATGTTAAAGCCTTAAAGGTGTGAACTTATTTTTCGTTCACACCTTAAGCTAGTTAAAGAAGTTCATGCATTTTCCTTTTAAAAATTAGTTAGAAAATTAAGTTCAATATATTTCTTAAATTTCACCTTATTATAAAATATATTTTAAAATTAAGTTTGTGTATTTTTGTTAAAAAAATAAGTTAAATAACCAGTCATATCTCTTAAGATGGTTCAAGAAATGTGTGAACTTATTTCCCTTTCTTTTAACGTCTTCTTAACATGCATTTTTAACACGTGATAGAGTTATGGGAAATTCCTTTAAAATTGTGTAATTTATTAAAAAAATTATCAAATATTCCAACATTTTTTGTCATTGTGCTTTCTTACCGACCCCTTCGCACCATGTTTTAAGAACTAATGAAATAGAGTGAATTCTAAGAAATTAAAATGGATCTCTTTACAACAACAAACACAGTATATCCCGCTCAGAAGTCAGATCAGGGTCTAGGAGATCTCGTTGTACGCTCTCTTTACACCATATTTTATTGGCATATAAAATATGTAAATGTCCACAAGCGAAATGCAAACATCTCAAGATTCTCAACCCTATAAAACAAATTTACTTTTTTTTTTTTCATTTAAAAAATCCAAATCAACATTTGTTTCACAAACTAAATGTAGATAGCTTCACATTTTATTTATGGAAAAAAATGTCACATTAGAGGCCGTGCAAGACATTTGATTTGACACAATTTAAATTTAAATATTTATGCAAACAAACATGCACATAAATTCAATATTTTACGGATAACATCTACATATGTTAACCATATTTTAAACACTTAGACTAACATTTTGCCATCAATCTTTCCTTCTCAAACGATCATATGCCACAATTCGAGCCATTTTGCTATCATTCCTTGACTATCTTGAAAATTTGAAATAAATACACTTGACTTACATTAGAGTGTTTTAATCAAATTTTAAACACTTTGTTATGGCTTTCTCAAATGGTACAAGGAAACCTCTCATTCCTTGCTATCATTCAAGGACTAAAGACCTGTTTGAGACAATTTTATTAGAACTTTTTAAAAGTGGTGTGGCAAACCTTTTCGCGATTTAAAAACAAAAGTTTTACAAAATACTATACTCCGTATAACTTTAATCTTTGATATACCAAAAGGCCTTAAGAAATACAATACAATATATATTATGCACGTATACGAAATTTATTAAATAAGTTCACATCACATGATAATTCAAAGTACAGACTAGATCACGTTATCAAAAGAAAAAAGTACAGACTAGATCAACAAGCAAACAAACGATAACTGAATACAGGATCTGGAAAAGCACACATTCATAAACACTACATATGAATCTTACCGTACCTTCAACTGGATCATCGAACTTGACCAAGCTCAGATGGATGATTGGCATCTGCAGCATCCCTGGCAGGATGGTTGGAGAGCGAGTCTCTATCAACGAACCCAGCGTGGAAAAGCAGCGCCCACAAGTGGGTAATGAACTCGCCTCCATCCGCAAGCTGTTCAACATGTGCCCATTCATTGTTAGGAGCCAGATACAAGATCATCTCTGCCCAAAAACCGGCGAGTACTTTCCACCTCGCCTTTGGGTCTTCAACTTGTTCGACGAGTACCTTTCCTAGAACTGCACCTTGCTTGAGAATGTTGGATGCACCTCTCTTGCTACTCGGATCGTCATCTTCAGCGACGATTTTCATGAGCTCGTCGTAGATGCTTGATGCTTCACATCTCATGAGGCAACTATATGCTTCATCAATTACCATGCTGCAAGTGTAATTGGAGTTGGCAACATTACTCGGCAGCATATCTGGAACGAATGCAACCAAATATGCACAATACTTGGACAAACTTGTGGCTACATTGAAATCACCACCATCCCGAGGTGACCCTTCCTGTTTGAGCTCACACAGAGACATAGCTATGTGCCAGATTAAGATAACCTGAGCCTTTGTATGGACTTGGGTGCAAGCCCAGACAAGTTTGCTTTTAGTTTCCGGAGAATATTGATCGCTAGCCTTCAACGTGGAAAGTCCGTTGGTTAGTTGAGGGCCACGATCAAGCAATGTGTTAACCACCGCCTCCTTGATCTCAGTGGTCAGGGATACACTCTTGCTTTTGTTTCTACCTGGCCTTACAAATCGATTCCCGGTCATAACATTGAGGATGATGAGAGGACCACGAAATCTCTGCAGGTAGGAATAGGTGGTGTCCAGGAGTGAGTATTGCCCGAGTTGTCGCCAGGGCTTGAAATTAAGCTCACCCCCACGCTTTGGGCTGAAGACTTTTTCAGTTGCTTTCCTTATGCATCGATCCCACACATTTTGATTCTCCCATGATTTTCGGGCGAAGTAGGTGCAAACCAGCGGCATCTTTTGCCAGCTTGAACTCAAAAATTCAATCAATTGTACAAGCTCCAAAACAATTGAAGCTATGACTACCATCCAAGTGAGTAAAACATCCACACCAACACGAGTTTTCCCCTTGGGCTGACACCATATAAGTGTCGAAACACCAGTCCAGATAATCAAAACAAGACGCATCAAATGAATTGCTAGAATCCATGATAAGCTGACGGTGTAAAGGAAAAAGCAGCTACTGTTGTAGATGTAATCATGCAACAACTCGAGCTCTACCTCAATCACCTTAAAAGGGCATCTATTTCTGCCAAGACTAGTATACAAGATGACTGTAGCGTAGTATGCATAGAGAAGGAGTTTCACATATGCCACCCCAATACTCATTGAATCGTTGAAATTCACAACATTGGGGACATTGACATACACATACATAAAAAATACAGCCCATATAGAAACTAGGTCGCTTTTGTGACCCAAATTGCGCATCAGACCCAATGTATAAGGGATCATTGAGAGTACGGCGGCATTCGCCAACCAGGCATACACCTTGAGCGCAGTGCTCTTGCGCCACCTCCTTAATATAGCAACTGGGAACAAGGACAAGAACAGAAGAAAGGTCAGAAACACAAACACTTCAATCCGAGCTAGCTCACTCTTCTGACCACTGTCGCTGCACTTCAGCAACTGCGACTGCATAGATGATCATGATGGTGTTTACTTGAGTAATTAGCTAAGCATATATCCATCAACGTACTTGATTGAGGGGTCTATCAGCAAAACAGCCAGACCCACCTGCCCTAATGCTAACTTTACTTGACTTGAATAATCAATTAAGCATCCAAGATACCTCAACACACAACAAAAAAGTACTTATATCATATCGATCGTGTGGCTATGCGTGAAGCTTTTCTCAACAATTAGTTAATGCGTGATGCTAAAAGGCCCCAAGAAATACAATACATTAATACAACATTCATCAACAAAACCAGTAGACCATGGCATAGTAGAAAAGGAACACCTTTTTTTCTCCATTAAGTAAATGGCTGAATGAACATGATCCATAATCTTAACAAACAAAAAACTTTATCAAATTTATGACATGCTTGATACTACTATCTAACCTTAGTCCTGGCATAGCCCAAGGCAAGAGCACCAATTCACCCAAAGAAACTGGATGCGAGGACGACAAAAAAAAAAGAGGAGGATGAATCAGAGTTCGGCTTGAAAAACATAAATGGCTTTATCTGTCAAGGACGACGAGGTTTCAGCCATGGGTAGCTCAATCAAACTCCCAGAAGTTGGAGCCCAACCCTCTGCAGAATCAAAATTCTCTTCCTTCGTCCAAAACATATCAACTTGAACTAGCTAGAGGGAATGATACTTAAAAGACGGTTATGTGATCAAAATCTTAGAAATTTATCCCTTGACAGAGTTGACAGTGTTACTGCCTTCCATTGTTCCAGCGGCGAGATGTTTGATCAACATACTGTAACCTAGGGCCTTTATAACCTGGCACATTCTGACCAGGACCTTCTCTTTTACGACAAACTCCAGCCATATCCTCCCGCCCCTCAGCAAAGCTGCTGCTTGGCCTACCATATTGACCAAACTGATTCTGTCCCCAATCATTTTTCGAATCTTTTGAAGCTCCTCCATGAGTAACGTTAGCAGAATAATTATAACCAGTGTGGTAGCCAGGTCTGCTTATGCCAGGTTCGCGTTGATTGCGACCCCATGAACTTTCCCTAAAGTCCTGGCATCCGTTTCCACTTTTCCACTTATTGCCATTGTCATCTGCATTTTTACCTTTATTTGAGTAACTTGAGGGTTTCCAGTCACATGTTTTTGACCAAGCACCTCCCTGAGAGCCATTGTTAGCAGTAACAGTTCCAGGTCTATCATGGTATCCCTGAGAGCCATATTTAGCATTAGCAGTTCCAGGTCTCCCATTGTATCCCCAATGATTGCCACTGTTGGACCGCTTCTCTGAGGCATTAACATGGCCGTGGCGTTGGTTCCAACCTGTAGCTTCATTCTTCAATTGCTGGCCAGTCTGACCATGACCCCGCTGCCAAGGGTCATTGTCATCCCATCTGTCACGATGCTGCCAAGGATCATTGTCATCCCATCGGACCCGACTCTCCCAGGAATTGCCATTATTGGTTGGTTTGTTTCCGGCATCAACAGGACCCTCCCTTTGGTTCCAGCCCATAGCTTTATCCCTTGAAGCTTGGCTAGTCGAATCATGACCACGCTCCCAGGGGTTATCTTTGACATTATTGGTTGAACTATTCTGCCTGTCATGGCACTCCCAAGGGGTCACATTGTTGGTTGGCTCCTCTTGGGCATTGACAGGGTCATCCCATTGATTAAACCCTGTTGCCTTATCCTTCAATGCTCCACTACTCTGAGCATGATCACAGCCCCAGGGATCATCACTGTTACCAAGCCTCCAATCAGGGTCTTTTAAGCTGCCAAAAGAGGGAACATTCGTTTCGTATACAATCAACTCAGGATCAATATAAGGGTTCCAATCAATTTCCTTATCATCAGGTACAAAGAATGTCCGGTCCAAGTCTACCATCAACTCAGGATCAATATAAGGGTTCCAATCAATTTCCTCAATATACGCATCTGGACCTGGTATATGAGTCTCACATTTCCCACCATTAAGCTTTGCCCTATAAAATTCTTTAGCATTGTCAAATGCCTCTTTGCCGGCTGTATCATCCCATTCAAGAATATCGCTGTGGCAATGCATAAACTTCTTACTGCTCAGTACTTTCTCCCATGGAACCCCAGCCAAAAAGCAGAACTTCTTCTCCCACATAGGCACATTGTCTTGCCATTCACCTGATAATATTGAGCTACTAGTCAGATAACATCCCCATCAACCCAAATTTATGAACATATAAAACTTAAAGTAACTCAAAGAGATGCACCATCCAGAAATGATAGATACATACATATACTAGATAGTAGATACTAGATATATAAAGGTAACATATTTTTCCTAAGCAGTCAGCACTGTTGATAAATTTCATCTCTAGTCTCTACATACCAACTTCTATGATAGATTTTCTCAACAATAATTAGAAAACCTTATCTTCATGTGTTAAATGCAAATTTGCACAGGACCCAACTATCATGTAATTTGATATGATTCTACAACAGTATCTCCCACAAGAGACTAAATCAATAGGAATTATATACATCAACAAGAAAGCACAATCACTTAATATGTGAGCACAACCTTTACTTTCAATATATTTCACCCCTTGTGAATTCGTCCAGGTTGTAGTCACATTCAATCAAATCAGAACACTCTTGAACACCATTCAGTTTATTTTTTTAAAGAGGCATTGTAAAACAATGGCGCCCACTATCCTAGCAAATTAAAGACAGCTATACTCACTGGCTGCAACTAATAATATAACTATTCACCATTCACCCAAATCCTTACACTTAAATAGTTCATGGGTTGAAGAATATATGCTCAAAAATAGTTAAAATAATTTCAGTCAAGACCAATAGTGACAAGCAAAGATATGTCAGCATTTGCTACCGCTAAGATGTAACATAAGAGGAAAAGAATATACACCCTCACCATGTGTTGAAGACCGAAATAAAATAAAAATGTCTAGAACTTCACAGTATCAAGATCAAATTTTTATCTGTTTCCTAGGTTCAAGCTATGAAATTTCAGCAACCAAGCTACAAAGGCTCTTTAATTCATCAAGAAAAAAAAGGCATATAGGAAATCAAAGGGAGCAGAAAATAAAGATTAAAGAACAACCTAACAAAATTTTGAAGAAAAAGAAGATCTAAAAAACATGTCCAAACCAGAGGGAAGCCAGAGATTAGGGGTTAAAAATGCATGAAAAATACTGCATCTGTATTTAGGATGGAAACTTAAATAAGGAAAAGACAGCATTTTCTAATTTTCTATTCAAGTTAGAACTTCCTTCTCAAATTCACAGCCAATCTGAGTATACAAAGGGCAACTGCCATTCTAATGGAAAGAGGCATGGGAATGCAAAGTTTGGCATCTTATGAGAAATGGAAATCTACCCAAATTAGTACTAAAAAGAACTCAAAGCAAATTACGAGACCTTATGATCAACTCCAATGATTTTTTAAACTAACATTGACACCACCAATTTGCCATACAGTTACGTTTGTTTCTCTATAATACAAGGATCTACTGATCTAGCCCTGGACCATACAGGGCCAATTGCATCTCTTCAAAAGACTTTCTTATTTAAATACCATACAAACTATCTTCAGAAATCATAACAGAAAACAGCGGTAAGCATGAAAAATTAAAGATGTAGACCTAATTACATTATTACTATAAAGCAGTAACCTCTAAGATTGCATTAGAGTTCTACTTCTACCTCAGATGAATGACAGTGTTCAGGAAAAATTGAAATCAATTTTTGACCTAAAAATTGAAATCCAACAGAGAAATCACACCAAATTTGCAATCCAACAGAGAATTTGTCGAAATAAGAGGCCCTTCACCGATCAATTTCAAACCAGATATTGCAGTAGGTAAAAAGGCAAGAAGAGAGAGTACCGAATTCGGGATCACGATAAGTTTCGCGGGGAGGAGACCAGTCATAGTCACGATACTTGTTGCGACGGTTTGAGCGGGGCGGATACCTTCGATTCCAGCGGCCCATTTCTCACCCACAGATAGGGCTTCTCGGCAGGAGCTTTCCAGAAACCGAAACCCTCGAAGAAAAGATCTACCAGTTTATGGCAAAATCAACAACAGCAGCTATTTACAAGTGCGGTTCAAGAAAGGGAAGGGGAAAGGAAGAGGATGCGGGCGAAGAAGTTGAAAAGGTTCGTCCTCGATTGGAGACAAAAGGCTAATTAAAAATGGAAGAAAAATCAACCGACAATGGAGAATGTAAGATTAGACTGATTTGAAGAATTACGAGAGTGCAATCGGTCGTTGGGGATATTCACTGATTTCTTGCAGATGGATTGATGGGTTTCAGAGATGGCAGGCGACGATTTGGATTTTAATGGAGTTCGAGTTCGGAGAAGATGAACTGAAACAGAGTCTTTGTTTCTTCTCTCTTTCTCATTGAATGACTAATGAGTATAAAATTCGGTTCGGTTTCGTTTATATCTGAACATGAAGATATCTGAACACGGAGGAGTATAAAGCAAGATTTCGAGTCCTGTTTACACGTGTGAGCCGAGCTTATATTTGTGTTAGTTTAGATTTAAACTAGTTTAGTGTCCGTGCCTTCAATTTTAATCCACGTGGATTTGAAAATCTCTCTCTCTATATATATATATATATATTTAATACTATATTAATATATACTTGTTAATTTACAACAAAATATGTATAAAATATTTTTTTAATTTATAAATTAGTTGCAAAGAGATACCATATAAATCTGAAAATAATTTACTAATGTTAAGTAGTACACCACTTAATATAATTTGAAATACATATATAATTATTGTCATTAGGATAAAACTAAAAAATAAAATATAATTTGTCATATAATTGAAAAACTGAAAAGTTACTTACATCCTTGGTTTGCCCATTTACTGGGTATTCGAACTCTCAGTAGATGGTTGTCTAGTATATTGAATCTTTATCTTTATCGGGAAAAAAAAGTATTCGATTCGAATAACACCCTTATTGACTACACACGCGTCCTAATTTTTTTTTTCGCTATTTACAAAAACAGTAAAATATAATGCTAATCCAATATCCCTCCTCAAGGACTTCGAGGTGGGGAGGTCATGCCCAAAATATATATTGAGGCGATGGAAGTATTTTGGTGAGTATATCTACAACCAGGGGCAGAGGCAGAAATATATCTAGGGGGCTCGTTGTTCCAAAACTTGGATGTCTAATATGATAAGACTTAGCAGAACGTTACAGAACCCCGTGGAAGTGTGTGTTGCTGGTGTACCCCCGAGTGAAGGAATTCAAGGCCTCTGGTCATTCGCTCTACCGAAGGGATCGCCAGTTCCACTATGTATTGATTCAAGTCGCAAGACATCAACATTTAAGCACTAACCTTGACACGCTCAGAACTTGTTTTCAAAACCTCAGTTTTAAACCCTTCTCTCGACATTTGTGGGGGATTGTTAGAGATAACGCCTAGAGATGGTGGTTTTAAGGTGTCTCTTGAACTTCCCCTATCCCACATGGAAAGTTCAAGGGTATCCTAAAGATGTTTTTAAGGAGACTCTACGACTAAATACATTGAGAGGTAGAGGAGGAGGTGGGGCATCCACATGCGCGCCCACCGCCGCATTCCGTCCGGCTCGTGCTCCAAGATTCGAGTTAAATTTTATGAATAGACTTGTTAGTTTTTATCCGCAAATATCTATTTTTCACTGAAAATATCCTTTTCGAATGAGTTCGGCCTACATCCACTAATGCCATATAGCAAGTTTGTTGCTTATCGCGGGTTCTAGCAAGTTTATTGTCCAACAATGGAGACTTGTGACAAAGAGATGGCAAAGAGAATCTCTTGATTTAGTAGGTAATAGTAAGAAAACATTCGCCCCAAAAAGTGGTTGGTAATTTGGATTGAAAAAGAAGGGCTTGAGAAACCTTAAGAAGGTGCTTATGCTTACGTTAAACAAAACCATTTTGTTGGGAGGTAGTGACCTCTGAAAATTCTAGAGCATTATCAAACCTGATGATTTGGACATGAGTTTGAAATTGTTTTTCAACGAGGGTAAAGAAAGCTTTGAGAATGGGAAAGGCATCACTCTTGTGAGTCAATAGATGGGTCCAGGTTAGTATGTCGTGGTCATCAACAATAGTGAGGAAGTAATTGTACCCCCTGCAAGTGGTACATTTGTAGGGTCCTGTATATGCATGTGCAGCGCCGGTCCTATCATTTTAGAGGCCCTGGGCGAAAAAAAAAATTTAGGGCCCTTTTATATAAAAGAATAAACTATTTAATATTTTATCTAGGTTTTTTTCGCTCAAATATTTTATATCAATTCAAAGTAGCACGTACAATATTACTTACAAAAATCCATTTTGATATCCTAAAAATAATAGCACATAGATATCTCATCTAATAATTAAAAAAATTATTAGCAACTAATACAAATGTATAGCACTATTAGGGGTTTTCAAAACTTAGGGGATAAATTAGGTAGAGATTGTATTATATGTGTAATTTTTTGAAGGTTTAATTATTGAATCACTTTCTAATGGCATGTTCCGGGTTCGTTTAGATAATGAGGATCTGATTCTAGGTTATGTTTCGAAAAGGATACACCGTAGTTTTTTAAAAAAAATAGGGCTCGTTTGCAAATTATATTTTAATTCCCTTGTTGGGCTAGTTAAAATTAAACATTATATTTGGTGATCCTTATTATATTTGGTGATCCTTGTAAATGAATGAATGATTTAATTGAGCCTTTGTAAATATTTTAAAAATAAGATAACATTATAAACAAGAATACTATACTACATATAATCCGGGATGGGCCCTGGGCGGTAGCCCATGCTGCCCTTGTGCCTGGGCCGACACTGTGCATGTGTCAAGTGGATCAAATGAAATGGCTTTGAGCTTCAATGCATGGTCACTAACAGGAAAGGGTTTGCGACATTGACAAGCTTGAGTACTGAAGTCGAGTGGGGTTCCATCCTAAAACCAATTGGCAATAGAAGGAGTAACCCACCATCTTCAAGCTTGATCAACTTCCTAATTGTCACCCTTTCAATGTATATTTTGTATAAATCATCCTTGTACTCGCAGTACATTAGAACGGAATAATTTCCCAGAGCTTCCAAGCTCCAAGATGGTAAAGACACCCTGGACAATGTTTACCATTATGTGGTATGGGATGAAATGTGAAAGCATCTGATGACGCATCAAATGGCACAATGAGTTATCTTAAATTAGTTCTCTCTCCCAAGGGGGGAGAGCCAATATAGATCACCTCCAACTACAACATCGGACCTACGCCACATCACATTTCCGAGGAAACCAATAATCTTTGTTGTACTCCAAAGATTGGTCCCAATGCCGTAGATTTCTACATTGGGATGGGCCACTTATGCAGCGTACGAGTACACTAACCTGACAAACTTGTACATGTATGTTTTGTGATCATATTCGAGTCTCGAAATAACATTCTCGTCCCTTCTGGTAACAACTTTGGGCTCGAGATAAGAGAGTGTTTCCTTGTCGATGGATTCCATTACAAAATGGACGTGACCACCATGTTGAGATTCAAACAAACCAATCCGTTTATAGAACCAATCACTACAAGGTAGTCATCTTCAAATAATAGATCGAGAAATATCAAGACGTGTCCATCACATGAACCATCAAGCAGCAAAGAGAACAAATGTTCTTTCCCCTCATCACATATAATGTGAATGAAATAAGATACTGAATTGTTCATCTTAGCAAATGAACTAGCGATGTGAAAGTGGCGTTGGATGAAAATAGGGTGATTGAAGAGAAAGTACCAAGCTCGACATATGTTGGACTTGAATCAATTAAAAAATTACCCCGTACATCCTTATTATATCCGACTAGTTCAGTACCCGCACTTTTGTGCGGTCTTTTCTTTTAAATTAATATATTTAATATTAAAAATGTATATAAAAAAAATTGTAAGCTAGTAAACTTTAAACTCCAAGTACCGTTATTCAGATCTAAACATTTTTAATTAGTATTATATAGTTAACGATAAAAAGAACTTTGAATATTTTCAAGTAGAGACAAAATTTTATCCCATTGTTAATTAATATGTACCAAATACATATGTGTGTAAAAATAATCATAAATTATATATGCAATGTACCGTTATTTAAAGTTGAAATTGCTTGTCCTTTATTCTTCTACTCCTTGAATGCATTTGCCATCTTTGAATACGTCTGTCATCTTTGAATTATCTTGTGGAACAATGTAAACTAATGACCATGTATTTATATTTGAAAAATGTTTATTAAGTTTATTTATTTATTTATTGGGATTTGTTAGGTATAGCTACGATTTATTTTTATCTCTTAGTATAAACAGTTGAGTTTTGTTTTTACCGTACATATATATATAGATAGAGTAGTGTATAATTAGTTTAGGTTTTGAAATAAAAAATAAGATGATTAGTTCTTGTATGGATCAAATTTGGCATAGATATAATAAATCAGCTTTCCAGGCTTCACCAGGGATACCTTCTGCGCGAATTGTTGCCATTGAAGGAAGTCTCAATATTGCAAAACAAGTGAAATTGGACAAGTATCTTGGTTGTCCGATTGTAAATGGGAGAGTGAATAAGGACACATTCGAAGATTTAATTGGAAAAACTGTAGGTCAACTATCAAAATGAAAGGCAGATTCCCTATCACAACATGGTAGGTCAGTGTTAATAAATGCGAATCTAGCGGCCAAACCACTATCACAATGCAAAGTTTCATGCTTCCTGTGTCAATACACTCAACGCTTGATAAGGTTAATAGAACGTTCTTCTGGAATAAAGATTTACAATATAAGTCGTTAATTGGATGGGACAGAGTGTGTAGACCCAAAGCAAAAGGAGGAATGGGGTTACGCAAATCCAAGAAAATGAATGAGGCCCTTCAAATGAAACTCATTTGGAAAATTTTGGCAGAACCAGACAATGTTTGGGTTAAAATTATTAACCACAAATATTTGAAATCAATGTTCATTCTCAACTATAACAGGAGAGGAAATGCCTCATGGCAATGGACACAACTCAGAAAACTCATTGAGCCTTTCAAGGAAGGGTTAGCATGGTCAGTAGGGGATGGAAAAACGATTAAGTTCTGGAAGGATAACTGGGCGCCCATTAAGGATATAAATTCAGCTTGCCTAGACCGAACAAGTATTAATGAAGATGAAGTTGTGGAACAATATATTTCAAATGGGTGTTGGAACAGGACAAAATTAGAATCAATTCTTGAATATGAGGTGGCACAACAAATTGCAGACATCCCTTTACCGATAACTCAAATCCAAGACAGAATGTATTGGTGGCCGGATAAAAAAGGATGGTTCACAACGTCAAGTGCATATAAACTAAATACGAAATCAATATATTCAACAAATGACATCAATGCGTGGATTTGGAAACTCAACGTCCCACCAAAGATCAAGAATTTCATGTGGAAAGTCTGCCATAATGGATTGCCAACCGATGCGCGACTAGCTAGAAGAGGAATTGGCATCCCACCTTACTGTGCCATCTGTGACCATCATGAAGAAGACACTGCTCATCTTCTTTTCGAATGTAAATATTCTTTGTGTTGCCCCAATGTGCCCAATGATGTAAGATTAAAGATTAGAAATAAGATTAGAGAATCTAGGAACATCGAATCATTAATGGCTTTCACGGCAGGATTACTTGATGGCCAACAAAAAACGAGGTTGGCATTTCACTGGTGGACTAATTAGTTATGTAGAAATAAATTAGTCTTTCAACAGCAACAACTTCCAAATATGGATGGATTCCTACAAATGGTTAAAGTTTTTATCAACGAATGGGAAAAGGCAAACAGATTCTCAGAAGACGAAAACACAGCTATCAGGAACAATGACAGAAGACCACCAAACAATAACAGAGCGACTAAAAAAGGCAAGTGGAAAATGCCACCTTCGGGCAAATGGAAACTGAATTTCGACGGGTCAGCATCTGGTCACAGACAAAGCTCGATAGGATATATTATACGTGACAATAAAGGAGAGACTACTGCCCTAGGAGGAAAAATCATTGGGCTACACAAACCACTAATGGCGGAAGCACTAGCACTAAGAGAAGGAATCCTTAGGGCACGTGATATGAGGATACCCAGTCTCATTATTGAAGGTGACTGTCTAATAATCATAGACCACCTAAGATCCAAAACGAAATGTCCATGGGAAATCGAGCTAGTTATGTCTGATATTAGCTCTCTCATCTCTGGGTTTTGCGAAGTGTCGTTCTCCCACGTCCTTCGTAGCGGCAACGCTGTAGCAGATAAGGTTGCACACCTTGCTCTGGTTGCCCCCAACAATTCTTTTCACAATGATCCAGGTCTTAATGACATCATCCGCAAGGATGCTATCGGGTAGTTTTTGCTCCCGAATTGTTTACCTAATCAAAAAAAAAAAAATTGGCATAGATATATAACAATCGATATCTTTTCACTTTTTAACCATAACAATATTTAACATAAATATCATATTGCGACTACGAATGATTGGACTTACCTGAGATGCGCGATGAGATTGTCGTCTGTGCATCACAACATGGACCAATCTGAGTCTGAGCTAGTCGCGGACTACCGTCCTCATCCAGACACCATCAATTGTCGGCTCTCACTGACCGAGACAAATCCTACTCGAAAAGGCTCTTAGAGCCATGAAACCTTGCCTAAGCCTTTCGAGATTTCAAGTACCAACCCCCTTTGCGTTTACTGATTTGCTTCATTGTTGGCAAATAACGTGACCTTAAATCTTGGTAACTTATCACATGACACATGCATCTTGCTACAATAAATTAATCATCTTGCTACAGTACTCTCGAGTACTTTCTCATTCAAGAAAAGATATCTTACCTTTTTCATTTAACAAAAATATGAATTCCACTCAAACTCTCCAAATCTCAAATTTAGGAGGAAATCTATATCATGCAAAATCAGCACGATGGTGAGTAGACAATTAATAATGCATCTATTTTTAATGTAGATGATTGACGAATTCAATCTGACCAAAGCAAAAGTAGGCTTAGCGATCGATTTACCTTGATTATAAATTATCTCTTAGCGTGAAAATGTTCCTACAGACGGCGCCAATGACGAATAGGAACACTTCAATCGAGAGAGAGAGAGAGAGAGAGAGAGAGAGAGAGAGAGAGAGAGAGAGAATTAAGATTGTGATAACACTCTCCCCTATGGCCACCCTTTCTAACAGGTTTGGGACTCGTTACCCGTCCGCGGACAATCCAGACACACGAAACCAGAGAGGGGTTTGTCTAGGACAGGTAGTAGGGTGTTGGTCGAGGAGTAAGGGAGATTCCAATTCTTATCCCTGATCTTTACCCCAATCGGTCGGGGTGCTGACTATTCTAAGAATCCGCTTGATTAATCCACTGCATGACAAGTTATGCGAGCCGAATTCAAAGGCTCGGCGGCGCCGGCTACGAGATCTTCGCGGATGTCGAGGATCTCGGGGTTCGGGTAAGACCGTCTACATCCCCATTGGTCATCACGGCACAGGTTGAGACCCCCTCCCCCATTTAGGGTAAATTGCAGTAGAAAGAGGGGGGGGCTACAGGTAAGATCGTTGACCAAATCACGCTATAAGCATAAGGGGATACGTGGCTTCCCTCCCCATGGGAATGTGGGGCGGGTAACACTTTTTCATTGTGGTTTCATCGTCGACGTGACCCAAACCCAACCCAACTCTCAACTCGATCTGACTCCCAACTCGACTTAGTTGGAGAGCTAGAGAGTTGATTTGGATATTTTCAGTTTTTTCACATTTCCCTCCTCATTTGTTAAAAAAAAAATCCATTTCTCTCTTATGTACTAAATAAAATTTCATTTTCAAATTATAATGGTAAATCATTTAGACATTGGAGAAAATATTTTAGTAATTGTATAAGATTATAATATTTGTATACAAGTGTATAAGTTAAAAATTAAAAAGTGTATAATATTAATATATTATACTCTAAAGTATAAACTAATGAATATTCAATCGAATAATTTAAAATGCATACAAGTATGAAATCATAATTTCATTATATGTTTTTATAAGTTTCATTTATAGTTTTATTTTGTTTAAAAAAATGAAAAAAAATGAAAATGACATTTTCAAGTTTTATTTTTGCCACTAGCTAGTAAAGAAATGCAATGTTTTTAAACAAAACAAAACTTAAAAAAGACAAATACATATCAAGTGAAAAAAACAAACTAAATTAAAATTAAAAGATCTACATTAATTTTCAATTTTGAGTTTTTTTTTTTTTATAGTTCCCTCCTATTTCAACAAAAAGAAATTCTCTTCCCTCCACTTTGCAACGTAGAAAATTTACTTCCCTTCAATTTTAGTTTTTTTTTTTTTTTTGAGCAACCAATTTTAATTTATTGTATAGTCGATACTCGATACACAATAGTGTATATATTGTATGTATAGTAGAGCCAATTCAGCCATATGGTTAAGGTTTAAATTTTAAAAATTATCAATAATAAAGGAGTTAATAAAAATAAAATGACTAAACAAATCATTGAAAATATATAGACCCGGTTTGATTAGAAACTTGAGTGAGCCCAACCCGACACTACTACATAAAAGGCCTAAAGTAGCGGTTGAAAAGCGCTACAAAAAATAAGAAAACCGCTACATTAGCTCTAAGGTGGCGGTTTTGTGGGCGCTACATCAGTTGCCGCTACATTAGCTCTAAGGTGGCGGTTTTGTTGAGCTAAGGTGACGGTTTTCATTCTCATCACAAAACCGCCACATGAAAGTCTAAAACCGCCACAATTTTTTTTAATGTAGCGGTTTTTATGTATTGTCTTTGGCGACACTTGTTTGAGCCTAATGTGGCGGTTCCCTGCTTGTAAAGTGTCGATTGTTTTTCTACTAACAGTTTTTTTTCCTACCATAAATAACATAAAATACATATATTTCTTTAAATTTAATTTTGTTCATTATAATTATGTTGTGCCTGGTATAATTTGTATGCCTGTAAATAAATACCCAAAATTTTAAAATAAAATTACACATAAATACATGGTCTCACCATTAAAATATAATTACAATAATCTTACAAGATCAACATACATCCATTTCTATAAGCGTATATGCATAAACAATGTCATTAATTGGATACAATTATGACCAATTTTGTCATCCCCAAAGCTAAATTCTAATGAAAAATTCAGCAGCTTTCAAAGTGATCAAATGCAGCAAAAAACCATCACTTCTGCTTACAAATAAATCTACAAAATCCAAGTTTCCCTATTTTTCCTTCATAAAATCTACAATTACAACTCCTAGGAAACCATTTGTAGCAGCAAAATTATCACCAAAAAAATAGTAGGTAACTAGCTAGAGCCCTTTCGAAAAAGAGGGCATTAAACTTGCACCCAAAGCTGAAGACATACACTTACTAGACAGCTTCGGAAAACCCCTTCAATGCAACACCGGCCAACAAAAACAACAGCAGAACCCATGTGAGAAGTACACCAGAAGCCAAACAACTCCATGGTAGCTTTCGTGATCAAAACACAACATCACAACACCAAGAACAATAGTCTTGACAATCTCATCATGCTCGAACAAAGGCAGAACACGCACCATCAAGTGGGAGAAACTTGACACAGAATCACCTAACGATATATCCCACCCCATAAGCATCTATATATTATGGTCGTAAATAACAAAATCAAAATTTAAAAATGAATTCCTACAAGATCAAATACAATGTCTTGCCATCATAATATGATTATAATTAATAATCTTACAAGATCAAAATATATTCCTAAAGGATAAGCAATAAAATTAATTGGATATAGTTATCACCAATTAAATCACTCAAACCCACACATTGTAAGTAAAAGAAAAAAACATATCAAAGCTCCGCAAATTAAATACCAACTAAACTTTCTAATATAGAGTGAAGAGAATAGAGATATGTACCAACACGTTGCTTCAATCCACAACTTGGCCAAGGAGTAACATGAGTGAATGAACTGTCATGGACGAGGAGGACTTAGTCTTCTTTCTCGAAGGCCACAATTAAATTGCTTCAATCTAGCTGTCTTTCCGCAGTTGAGAAAATCAAAGTAGCCTTGAATAAGCATGTTATAATTAGTACAAAGCAAAACCTAAAAATTTATAATTAAATTGAAAATAGTAAAGCACAAATTGAACAAAGAACAAAATATTAATAGCAAAATTTTCTAACATAAACGTAAGAGTGGATCGGTTTCAAGTCAAATCTTTTACAAAAGATTTTTATGAGATTAATCATGCTCAAGGGTAATTTTATATGAGACAAATCATTTCATTAAGATTTTTATGAGATAACTCATACAATTAGTTATAATAGCTAACTGTATTATTGATACTCGTACTAGGTTGGTTTTGGTGGATGATGAAGTTTGTACCTCCTTTGACATTATTTATTGCATTTCAAAAGAGAGAGATATTCCTCTGGTTTTCGAGTTAAGGCCTAGGACAATACTTCTTTGTGATAAGTTATTCTATTGTATTAGAGTTGGAGGTTTAAGTATGTTATATTAGTTGCTTACTTAGATCTTTTTATATGATTCATCCATTGTGAAAAAAATATACCAAAATAAAGTAAAAAATAAACCAAGGCAATCTAATATAATCCATATTTGATGAACTTAATAGCCCAAATCGGTCACCCAAATCCCATAGCATATGCCCAACAACACAAATGTAGAATGATCCTAAATCCAAATTTACATCTTTTATGCCACAACTAGAGAAATCAGTTTCCTCCTTTTATTTAGTATTTCTAAATCTAAAGACCAAAACTATTGTTAAAAAAATTATATATGATTTCACTATAATGGGGGTTTTCTACTAAGAGTTTGAAAACTGACAATTCATTGTATAAATTGATAAGAAAACCCATCAAATTCTCAATCAGCACAAACACAGTAATTCAACTCAAGCAATTCAATCACTCCAAGCCCAACAAAAATTCAAGCAAGAATTCAATCATCTAAATCAAATAAACCACCTATAGCTACCAGAGCCCAGGAATTTTACCTTCGGTCCCGATTGAATCCATCGAGGAGTTGAAGCTCGGTCAAGGGTTTGACTGCAGCCATTGACTCTCTAAAGAATCTAATGTCGGCGAAGACATCCCACTAAGCTTGCAAGGGTTAGGATTGGACCCTAAAAGGTCTCGGCATCAGAAGGCAACGATGAGATCTTGGAGAGAGGGAGAAGGTGAAGTGTTGGCATGACTGGCTTTGGTGACGACCTAAAGTCAAGCAGGGGGTGGCTTCCTGGTGTCACTGGGCAACGGGGGTTTCGTATCTCAAGCGAAGTGGTCATGGTTTCTCATCCATTGTAGTGAGAGAGAACCCGAGGGGAGAGATTGAGATAGAGAAAGATGAGAAATTAAGAGATGGCGAGAGAAAGAAGGCGAGACAACGAGGGAAAGAGATGAGGAAAGAGGCCATTGAAGGTGATATCTTGAGCGCTTGGATCGAACTGCAGGTCGAAGGAGAACCAGGAATTGGGCGAGGAGGATAGATCTGGCTAGAAGGGATGACCAGAAGCAGCGCTCACTAAGGAGCAAATACAACTATAAATATTAGGGTTAAAACTGCAAGGAAAAAAGTAAACCAAAAACCGCTGCAATAGGATATTAAACCGCCACAATAGATATTAAAAACCTCTACTACAGCTCTTAAAACCGCCACAATAGAAAATAATTCAAACCGCCACATTAGGTTTCTGAAAACCGCCACAATAGGTCCTACCAAGTCTTAGTAACGAAAGCGTTTTCAAAACCGCCACTTAAACCGCCACCTATGTGTAAACCGCCATCTAAACCGCTACAATATAAAAACCGCCAGAGTTAACCGCTACATTAGCCCTTTATTGTAGTAGTGCGACTCTTGATATGAAACTCGAATGAGCGTAACCCGATCGATTTGACCCGAAATCCGAATGAGCTCAGCCCGATTCAACCCAAAACCCGACCAAGTCGAAATTCATTTAGACCGAACCGACCGACTACAAATTTTACCAAAACTGAGCCGACCTGGTAGTGACCCGACCGAACGAGATCGACCCGAACCCAACCCGATCAACCACCGAATTGCCAGCTCTACCCACCCGGTTAACTTTTTTCGCACGGCCGGTTAAAAAAGCAGACGTTAGTTTTTTTTTAAAAAAAATTACTGTAAAATTAAAACAAAAGGAAAGAAGAAGGGAAGCTCGTTTGACAGAGGAGATAACTCAAGGGCGACTTAAAGGAAGGAGACGCATCAGACCAAAAAAAAATAGAAAAGGAAGGAGACGCTGCCCCGGAGTCTGGCGACATCGAGCAATTCCGGCTGGTCTGTGGAGGTGGAGCGACGCGGGCTTGTGTCGGAGTTGGGAGGAGCCGGTAAGTCTCATATTCAAAAAATCTAAAAATTGTGGTTTCGAATTGGGGATTTTCGATTTGAGTGGGGATTTTCGATTTGAGTGGGGGAATTTAGACAGATGTGGACTTGAATTTAGATAGATTTGAATTTGAGTTCGAGTTTGTGAATTTGGGGGTTAGGGTTTAGGTGCAATCAAATTCTTAAAGTACGGATAACAGAGGGCGTTTATATGGAAATTGGTACCCCCTATATTGATATTTGACAATAAAGATGGTACCCCTATATTTCCAGTGAATTATTCTAGTGAACTATTTGGGGGTTAGGGTTTATGTTGTCAGTGAACTAATTTAGAACACTGGATGTTCTAAATTATCACAGTGCACTGTGATTTATGGATGTTCAATATAAAGTTTTTGAAATGAAAATTCAGAATTTGTGTTATTCGAGCTGGAAGTTTGTGAATAATGTGTTTGTGTGTGAGAATGATTGTTCATATCTTCCCCAAGTTGTGGGATGATTGACCACTCATTCTCTTATTGTAATTGACTAATATGCTTGCTGCTTGACATTTCCTTGAAAATTTTCGAATTGCTGTCACTTGTTTCTTGACTTTGCTTCAAACAGAGGCACTATATAGGGATTGAAATATGTCAAGTGAAGTGTCTAGGATTACGACCATGAATTAGTCTAGGATTGGAGCAATTTATGATTTGAGATGATAATTTGGGGGCAAATCTGGATAATTTGGAATGAGAATTTTGGCAGATCTTCTATTATAGCTATCATGGTTTATATCTCCGTTCTATTATGGACTTGAATCTTGTCAAGAAGTCTATTAGCTCAAATGGTAGAGCATGTGCCTATGCACAAGATGTGGGTTCGATTCCCACATAGGCTAATATGAAGATTTGGAGTCTGACTTGTTGCAAATCTGCACTACAAAAGCTCTGTTAATTAATTTTGGTAAGAACTCAGGCAGGTTTTACATATATATATATATATATACTCGATATAACTCTTCAACTTTGCAAATCTACTCTACTGATGATTTACATATATACTCGGTATAACTTTTATGCATTATTTTTATGCACTGTCATATATGATTGCCTAGCTAGTACCAAAATTGTTAATTGGTTTGTATCTAAATCTGGTGATTGCATATGCAGTCTATCCCATCGACTGATTTACTTATAAAACTCAATTACTTGATCAACCTGCAAACTATATATATCATAAGGGAGTATGAAGGAAGACTTTGGGTACCCACTGCAAATAAGATTTCTTATTTACATCGAATTCTTCCAAATCATAAATTGATAGAGCTTTTAAGACAGGTAAATAACAAAGGTGAATGTTTAAAAGTATTAAAACCAAAACCAAAACTAACATCAACACCACTACTTTTTCTACCTTCATGGGGCTAAACAACTCGTGATTGGATTTAAACCTATTCAATGAGTTTATCAGCCTGATAATCCACACGAGTTGAAATAAGGGACAAGATAGAAGAAAATATTAGCACTTCTATTCAGGTTGAGCTTATGACAGATAAAAGTGAGGATGCTATTTCTGTAGCCGAAAGTGAGCACCAACAGGTAATGAAATGTAACAGTCACAAGTACGTGTAAATGATGAAGGTAAAAATCCGAAAACTGCTCCTATATCAGATTCAGGAGGAGTTTCTATACCAAGTTCTCCAATGCAACCCAGTATTAAAATTGTGACAGAGAGCTCATCAGGGCAGGAAATAGAGAAGGATTGACCTCCTGTCAAGCAAAAATCAGAAGCTATCAAATCTGAGGGCACAGAGACTTCCACTGTACGATTAGGAGGAGTTTCTTTTCCCGTTCTTCTTCCCCTTCTGGTCCTTCTTTTTCTCCTTCCACTGTATCTTAAGTGGGTTGAGAATCTCAGGCACTAGTATAGATCCACCCCCACCCTTATGATTTGGCAGATTCATGATTTCAGTTTTATCCCCTTCACATTCAGCAACAAATGCATCGTCGTTTATCATTCCTATCATCACCTTATCTTTCAAAGCTACGGGATAAAACCTAATGTCTTCCTGGCCCTGAAATCTGAAGTTGAAGTTGAAGTCATTTTTCCATGAATCTGGATCATGGATATCATGCAATCTCCACAGATTTATCCCATCACCATGTCGATCCACCACCAAGGTTAGCATTTCCTGAAGCGCAACCAATCCAATCGGCTTGAACCCATCTGCCAAGCCAGGAAGGTTCATTACATCATTAAAACATTCATTCTTACTGTGAAAGTTGTAGATCCTTGATTCGTCCGCCCAATAGGTAATCCCCTCTATCACTGCCCCATCTCTCTGCACCGGTTTTTGCATCCCAATAGATAATTGTGACTTGTTCTGCTTGGTTTCTCCTTTGAAGTCGATGATGCAGTACTTGATACGTCCACTAGTGTTGACAACCTCAAAGAAAACGATCTTGAATTCTGTCTCAACGATCTTGAATTCTGTCTCTCCTTCCATGTCATATATTATAATCCCATGGCAGGGCTGACCTGAAAATATTGAGCAGGAGAATGATTTTATCTATCCTAAAAAGAACAAATTATGGGATTGACGAAAAAAAAATCAGATAATAAATATTACTAGGATTCTTAAATCTCTGCTTGGAGATGGAAACTGAGATGTACTCTTCGTCGTTCTTTCCTTGCTTGGATTGTGGGTTGATAAGGAAGTAAGATCCATTAGATTGGTTAAGCAGTGCAGCTACTCCTCTGTATCCCCCCACATAGTGAAAATAGAATCCGAGAGTGGCAATTCTATTGGCCTTGCCCGAGCGAATTCCAATTCCATTCCAGCCATCCCAATCCAACCGGTCGATTGTACGGTTATCTCCATTCAGGTACAACAATCCAGGATTATTAGAATGGAACTCCTTTTGAAATCGCGGTTCGGAAATTAGGGAGTTCCAGTTCTTCGCAACGAGCTTGAAGGTTATAACATCTTTGGGACGGCATCGAAGGAGAATTCGTTCCACTAATTCTATTGGAATCTGAACAGAAATTCAAAAATGTGAGGAAGACGATACATGATTCCTCAACTCATACAAATGGAATCAACAATATACAAATACAGCTCCTCAACCAGAATCGCAATATACAAATGCAATCGATATATATATACAAGAATCGAAATATACAAATGCAAGGCAAAGAGGAGAGAGAAAGATCTGATTCCATCTTTTAGCGTGATTTGGTAACCGAAAGATCTGATACTCATACAAATGCAATCAACAATATACAAATACAGCTCCTCAACCAGAATCGCAATATACAAATGCAATCGAAATATACAAATGCAAGGCAAAGAGGAGAGAGAAAGATCTGATTCCATCTTTTAGCGTGATTTGGTAACTGACGATCTGATCTTAATGTATTTAGAGAAACCAGAAGAGAATCTAGATTCAGATGATCTAAGTAAAGAAAACGATCAACCAGTACAATTAAGTAAAATCGGTGAAAGAACATCGAAACCAGTAAAATTAATTAGCAAATGAACAGAACAGAGACGGTGCAAAAAATTACCTGTCTACCAGCCATGGAAGAGAGATTGAGAGTATGAAGCTAGAAATCTAGCTGAATTTGACGAATCAAGGTGAATTTGGGAGAGAAATTGAAGAACAAATGTGTTTATTGATCGTCAAGAAACTCATCTGCTACAACTGACGAAATCTGTACATATACCCCTACACATACAACAGCTAGCTCTAACAGCCAAAGTTATCCTCACCATACACGTGGACGGCTACACATAATCCTCACACGTTTTCCCGCTCAAACCCAGTGACATTGAGTGAACCCAAGGGTTTTGTAAGAAATTGCAATGACAAACAAAATGTTGGAATATTTGATAAATTTTGAATAAATTACACAATTCTAAGGGAATTTCCCATAACCCTTTTTCATGTGTTAAGAAGGTTAAGAAAACCTTAAAAAAAATATAAAATAAGTTCATATATTTCTTTAACCATCTCAAGAGATTTTTTATTTTTAAATATGTTTTATAATGGGTGAATTTGGTAACTGAACCTATATGAAAATCTAATTAATTAGGTACTTACACCCTTTTAAAATTAAATTAGGTGGGATAGACCCTTCCCCAAATAGAGTATTAAACTAATAAATGTTCAACTGCTTTTTTTTTTTTTTAAACAAAAATATGTTTTATAATAAGGTGAATTTTAAGAAATATAGTGAACCTTTAACATTTCTTTAACCAACTAAAAGATATGGCTGGTTATTTCGGGTTTGGATTGTCTCAATTTTTCATTATTTCAATATTCATTTTAAAAAATTTACTATAATGTATCTTAAAGTTCGGGTTATTTCGGGTTTCGGGTCTTAATGGGTTTCGGTTGAATCGAGTTCGGTTCATTCGAATTTGGGTGAGTTTCGATTATCGGTTATTCAGATTTCGGGTCCAAAATGGGTCGGTGTTCAGGTTAATCGGTTCTGGGTCGACCGGGTCGGGTTTTCGGGTTCGGGTTGGGTTTTGCCAACTGATGAATCGAAAACCAGTGCAACCCAGAACTCAAAGCATGTTCATGCGATGATGAAATAAAGCAAGTCCATCAATCAATTAGCAGCTTCCAACATAAGAGCAACGAGAAATTCGGATCAAAGAGTCCCCGCAATAATCCAACTTCTAAACCCAGCGCTCAATTCAACCAACGAACGAGCGATTCCGAGAAACGGACTTGGAAATCGCCTGGAAATGGAATCCCTACTTCTTTTACTACCACCGTAAACCCTCTCAGAACAGGCCCACTGTCCACGGCGGCCACTTGTCCAACCGCCAAACCCTAGACCCTCTAAACCTTTCTTACTCCTTAAACCCTCGTGACCTCAAAGTTCGAAAATCAAACCCTCCGTTATCCAATTCCGCACCAGTAACCCTAATCCATCTCATAATTTCTTCCACATTGCCCAGAATATTGTGCCAAGGGTTTTGTAAGAAATTACACAAAAAAAAATGTTGGAATATTTGATAAAGTTTGAATAAATTACATAATTTCTTCCATATTGCAATGACAAAAAAAAATGTTGGAATATTTGATAAAGTTTGAATAAATTACACAATTTTACAGGAATTTCCCCTAACTCTTTTTCGTGTGTTAAGAAGGTTAAGAAAACTTTAAAAAAATAAGTTATTGAATGAGAATCATAGATATGGGACACCCAACTACCTGAAATTGTATATATGTAAGATATTTAAGGTTTAGAGACCTGAAAAACGCACCTTTAAAAAAAAACCTATTTATTTTCATTCATTCATTGTGGAGCTTACCCATGATCTTGAACTACCACCAACTCGAGGAAATTTTGGTATAGTACGATCAAATACACAATCAAACTGATATCTTGCAATAGTTCTAATTTTATAATTTAATTTCTCCTAACATCATACAAGAACTCTTAACTTGAAGGAATGAAATTCACGGGTTTAACTCCGGTCCAGGTTCATGTTCTATTTTTGAAGCATACAGAAACTTAGATAATTGAAAGATTTCTTGAGCTGGTAATATCTACTTGAATAAATAGATCCCTAAAAAAACATTTCAAATCAAAATAATCGGGCATAGGTTCACATAAAAGTTTTAGACAATCTTAAAAAAAAAAAAGAGGGGCTCTCCCCTCTCTCTAGAAAATCCCCCTTGTGAAAACCCAATTGGGGATTTTTATCTTTAATTCAATCGGCATGTCTCAAATTTGTTTTTGTTTCAATCAATTCGACTCCTCCTCTTTCAATCGGAATGTCTCAAATGTGTTTTATGCTTTTAATGTTGTTGTCGTTTTTCTTTATTTGGATCTTTGGTCTTGACTTGGAATTATACTTTATTGATTTCAGCCCGAGCCATCACCTGAAAATGCAATCCAATTCATCCTAACTAGGGTTTGGTTGATTTCTAAAGGGGGAAAATGACCAGCATTGCTAAGTCTTGAGTGAGGCTCGAAATCCCAGATGGAAAAGTTTTAGAAAATAAGGTAATCAATTAGCATATATTTCAATCTCACATATCTAATCCTCTTTTTGTATGATGATATTTTGAGGTTTTAACAGTTTTGTTCGATATATAATTAACATACTATAAAAGTTCAAATGAAATGGATAATGGTAGTTGTCACATTTATTTTACCTATGGCTCTGATGTTGTATGCTCAAATTTCAATATTTCATAAATTGGGGCTTTCTAGATTGCCAGTTCATGAGTATTTTTTTTTCCACTTTTACAATCGTTACTATATAGTAAAGTAGGCTTTTTGGTTATTTATTGCTCATTTATTAGTGAAATAGAAGTAAGCTTTTTCGTTATTTTCAAAAAAAAAAAAAAAAAAAAAAAACTCTTCTTCTACCACAATTGTTAAAAAAAAAAGGAGTCTTTAAGCACAAATTTTCATATTATTAAATGAAATAAGATTAAAATTTAGTTTGAATAAGTAAATCATATAATAAAAACTGACTAGAAATAAAAATTTAAGTAACTCATCCGAATAATCAATTGAGTAAAGTAAATCAAAGAAAATAAATTATTATTTATATGGAATATATAGTATCAATTGAGTAATATAAAGTTACTGATGAAATAAATCGTTAAAATTATGAGAATGAAACTATAAGTTAATACAAGTAATATAAATTATTAGTTATATGGAATTTATAATATAAATTTTTTAAAAAAAGTAAACCCGTGCTATCGTCCACTAGTGACTCCTCCATCTCCCTCTTGCATTTGCACCATCAAAGTACGGGAATGATGAGTATTAGAGTTTTCTAAGATTACTCTCATGAAATAACTCCCTCATCTTTTCCTCCTCCTTTGCTCTCTTAACATCATCCCCTCTCAATCACAACCACCGCCCACCAGTGACTCCTCCATCTCCCTCTTAATCTCCACTGTCAGCCTCGATTTCGCTAAGGACCTTCGCCGCCACCGCCTTCTCCTCTCTCACCCTACTTCACTTGTCTCCCTTCGAGAAGTCTTATGGAATATCATAAATTGTAATGTCCTTTTATCCAACTTCACACTCTATTTCTAACCCTCTGTCCATTCTCTAATGCCTGTTTGCCCAATTTTCTATCCACTGGCTTTGAAATCTCTATCCCTCTGTCAATTTCCTGATGCCCTGTAATCTCACTTTGATTCGAAATTAGCGATTCAATCTTGTTTGTTGCATTTTCCTTTTGGAATTTGAACACCTCCGTAGTACAAAGTCATATTTTGGTTGATAGAGTCCATATTTCTCCTTTTAGATTGGGTTCCAGTTTTAATTTGTTTATAGCTCATTCGATTTCCTGTAGCTTGAATCTGATTCCCTTTGATGTGAATCCCAATTTTTTTCCCCCAGTTGCTTGTTAGTTATAAGGACTTGTTAGTAACATCAGACGCATTTATCCTTTTCCTTTTATTCTTTTTAAAATTTCTGGTCTAGGAATGGGGATTGGATTATGTTTTATAAAATCTACATTTATAATGCCAGTTCCTTTTGATTGAATCGCTCTTTGGCGGCATTAATGGTAGTCAAAGCAAGTAGCATTTATAGGGCTTCATTGTCAGTTCAAGCAAAAGGAAGTAGGAACATGAAAAGGGAATGTATGATTCTCTTATTTAATCTCCAATAGCTTCTGTTTGCATGCTTGTAATCTATTAGAGATAGCAGTTCTCTATCCGGTTAGTCATACTCAGTGAACTGAAGAATCATTCATTTTCAAGCCACCTTCTTGTGCTTACCATATTAATGGATTTTCTATTCCTTGTAGGGATATTTAGGAGTGGGTTCATATGGATTGACCTGGGCATTGAAGAATTTAGTCTAGCTTGCGATTATAAATGGCCCACTGACAGTTTTATGGTGTCTTCGTTGGAATTTAGAATACAATCTCAAAGCCCCATTCCAAGGGATTGTGATTAAGTTGACCTAATTCAGTGAAAGGTTCATTGGTTAGGTTGTAAACCCTCTCCACAATCTGTTTCTTATAGCTTACAAATTATTGTTATGACGTATGTCTAAAAAGGTTCGAGATTTTTTTATTCATTTGGATGGTGTAGTTCTCTGATTTCCCCTTGCTAAATTTTATATTGAAATGAACACTTTACTGTTAATTTGCCTATTTTGGTTATATATATATATATATATATATGTAATTAAACTACAGTTCACCTTTGGTAGTCTTCATCTATTTTGTTTTCTTTCATTATGTATGAATCAAACATTTCCGACGAGAATCTTATAAGATATGTATCTATTTTACAAACATTACTCAAGTTCTCAAGAAATCGATTTACATTTGATATCACTGCTTGCGAATTCAGAACTTAGAAAGCAGTCTCCTCATGGAACTTCTAAAGCTGCACCCAACTAAGAATCATCGGGAAAGATAGCTACATTGTTCAAATTTAAGAGCCAAGGAAGAGAGAGTGCGGCAGCATGCAATTAGGTGCTAATTAATATTATCAGGTTTCAGAAGCTCTCCGCTGGACAGACGAGGTATTTAATCTTTTAGGGTTTCTTAGGTGCGTAAATTTCTGCTTTAGAGATTTTAGGATCTTACTATTCTATCTATGTCTATCAATTGTTGTTCAGCTAATGCCTCCTGTTGAGAAATAGATGTCCATATGGGTGAAAATTGTCCCCAAAGGATTGTTACTTATGAATATCATGAGTTCCCTTTACCGGCAATTTGATCTTTTTGAACACCAAAGGATTGTCAGGACGAATGGTCACTAACTCTCTTTAAAATGTACTTCTTTAATACTTTAAAGTGGTTTATGTAAACTATATATAATTCGAGCTGAGTTGCCCATTAAACAATAAACACCATGTACTGGTATTCCTGTTGATTTTGTACAGGCTTGCAAAGTTGCAGGTATACTTAGGGTTCATGCATGGCTTTGGTCTTCAAGCTGTCAATATGTTTTGTTGTTTCAGGCACCTATCATATAACAAGATGATTGGAGTTATACCATTTTCTCGCTCATCTCCCCAAACTAACATACTTGTAAGTTTCTTTTTCCACACTCAGATGTTTAGCTCATGGTGGTGTTCATTAACAATACTTGTAAGATAGCTTCTCGATCTTTCCACTCTCAAATGTTATTTTATCATGCTATATGACCGATTAAGCTAGCTTCTTGAAGCGTGGGATGTATGCTTGATCATACCTTACGTGGGATGTAATTTTTTCCCCTTATTGCTGATCTAATGAATTGAGATACAGAGTAGTGCCCTTTATTCTTGTGGCATTTACCATACTTCTGGCCAGCTTATCATATTCATCGTGGATACGGGCCAGGGGCAATTTTTCCCAATTTTAACGGGGAGGAGGTTGGTGTGATACAATAAGGAACTGTGTTTATAGGAAGAACACCCACCATGGTTCCCCTATGGAAAAGCAGATTCCATTTACCGGGATATTGAGCAATAAATTCACCGAAAATCCTGCCATGATATTTCTACGCCCATCCTTGTTCCCACTTATATGATTTTCATAATCAAAATTTAATTCATGTGTTGTCATACATTCTCAGACTTTTACAACTGGAATCGAATTAAGGTCTGTTATTGTGAGGGTGCTTCATTTACCGGAGATAGTGAAAACAAGGTCATTCAAATGTCACTATATATGCGTATTGATTAAACATTTGACTGCTGCATTCAAAGCTCCTTTCTATCATCAAATGTGACCAATGGAAATTGTGTTTCTATTTACGACATATGCTTAAGGAATAAGACCATCCTGAGTATTGATTAAACATTTGACTACTGCATGCAAAGATCCTTTCTATCATCAAATGTGACCAATGGAAATTGTGTTTCCATTTACAATATATGCTTAAGGAATAAGACCGTCCTGAGGAGAATGGATAGGATTTCTTATTAATGCTCCAAATTGCCAATAACTTTGTGTTTTAGCAGCTCTTTTCGTGTTATTTATTTGGAAGCACAACTACACTTTCGACGACAGAGCATATGGCATGCAGCCATGGAAGAACTGATGTCAGTAGGAATGCGCTATGCTCATCAGGTAGAGTTGTTTTCGGTTAATTTTCACCTTTTGTACTTGATCCATGTCCTAAACAAATACTTAGCAATATTAGGCGCTTCTTTCAGGATGCTCTGCTGGGGGTCTGGCCAACATAGTGCACTGTGACGAGTGTCAAACATTTTCCCCTAGGACTGCCAGGGTCAAGTGCCTAATTGATGGCGGGTTATTTCGTGACATGTAGATTGCTTCTTTTACTCCTTTTAGATCTGTAAAACTCTAATTAATTTTACTTTTCCTTTTAGGAAGGCATATGATGATGTTTACCATTTGATCTTGGTTTCATAGGTTTCAGTTTATCTCCTCTTCATACAGAACAGACGTAGCTGGTAGACGCACTATGAGGAGGTTGTTGGGGGCCGTCGTTCAGTTGCAGGTGGTGCATTTTATGCTTACTCTAATTTATTCCATGGAAATTATTTATTGTGTTGAACTTCTTTAAAGTAAGAAAATTTCCATTTTGTTTATCTTTATTAAATTGCCAATTCAAATTTAAGAACGGGTCACTATTGTCTCTTAATTATTATTATCTCTTAAAATATTTATAATAATGATGTCTAAGTTGAATCTACACCTACCTGAGCTTTCTTTATATATGTCGCGCACATCTTTCAATCTCACTTGGATTTTTCAGTGCCCATGTTGCCTTTCTTATGCTTCCTTTGACAATGTAGCTGTCCACGGTTCCTTCTCCATTTCTCCTCTTCTCTTTCATCTCTGCACAACCCCTGGTTTCTTGCTGGCTTTGTGCTACTCTTTGCGTAATAGTCCTAAAAGGGTTTACAAAATTGGTCGACATGCTAAACAATCTGTGTTTCTATTCGATTTAGAGCTGGCTTTGAACTATTCGATTTGGTGACAGATTTAGGGCTTGCTCAATATGACACAAGTGGAGCAGCCCTCGCCCCTCGGGATGTCGTCGTAGTCTACCTCTTTCCCTCACCACCGCCTTCAACACCTTTTCACTTTCCTCTTGCCATTGGCCGCCTTACCACCAAATTCAGGTGAAGGAACTAGGTTGACATGTACGTTCATGTGAATGTAAACGTTAAAGATGGCACTGAACCTCAAGCTGGTGACGGAGACGAGGACTCGGGGGAGATTGTGAACACATGATATCCATGATGTGGATAGTAAAGAAGGTCAGGATGATGAAGATGAAGGATATTCTGCAGGGGGTGAATCATCACATAGGGACTCATCAACATCAGTCTCTTGTTGGAAGAATGAATCATCTCTTGGGATGGCTGGATTAAATCATGCGAGATCATAGGTAGAAACAACATTTCTATAGAAAGAAAGGAGGCCAAGGTATATCCATCACATAGAAGAAATGGTGCTCCATAAGGCAAGATTCTACATTTAGAGCGCAGGATAAAGATGCTAGAGGGACAGCTGCGAGAAGCTACTGCTATTGAGGCAAGTCTTTATTCAGTTGTTGCAGGACATGGAAGTTCCGTAAGAAAAGTCCATGCCCCTGCTAAGACGCCTATCCAGGATGTATATTCAAGCAATCAAAGGCAATTATAAATCAAGGAGGGCAAATGCTGCTCAAACTGCTGTTTCAGGATTAGTTGTTGTGGCAAAAGCATGTGGAAATGATGTTCCAAGGTATTTTGATTATTGATTCTGCTAGATTTCATTTTATATCCATACATTCTGCAAATTTAGTTGAGCTCCATGGTTGGCTTCTGTCATATACACATGGCTGTGATGGATGAGTTTCACCTGTAATTTGCTTTCTCATGAACTTCAGGCTTTAGACTGGGATAGTCATCATGTGTGACACGGGATCATGTGATAGCATGTTATATAAATCCCAATTCACAGATCGTCTCCTGTCATAATACGATAGCATGTTGCATTATTTGATTTTGGAAAGTTATATTACAGTAGTATTGTTTTTGATGTTCCATTTTCCTTATTACAGGTTAACGTTCTGGTTATCAAACTGTGTGTTTTCAAGATCAATTATAACTCAAGCCTTTGAGGAACAATAAATACCAGTTTCTGATGGGCCTTCGACACACAAGGACGCAGTTGGAAAGAGAGGTGACAATAACTCACTAAAGCTGACATGAAAACCTTCATCCCTAAGTCTTCAGCTGCGAAGGTGGTGGATAAGCTTATTGATTCGGGATCTAAGAAAAGCTTTAGAAATGCATCTAGCTTACTACATTATTGCTTCTTCGGAGTAATCATCCAACTTATCATGTTATGATGGTATCAGGTAATCTTTCCAGCTGATTCATGAAACATAAATCACCAAGCAAACCATGATTTGGGAAAACATGCTCATGCCATGGTATCTCTTTTGTTTTCTGAACCAGCTAGCTTGAACTGCTCGAGGTGCATTTTAAAGAAAAGACTATAAACCAAGGGAGTGGTATAGTAACTGCTGAATTTTTTCAAGACTGAACTAAGCTTTAATTTTATAATCCTTGGCTGTTAAACTACGTTCTACTGATATAGTAACTGCTGAATATTTTTGGTGAATTTTGTGTTGAATTTGTGTTTACCAACTTGTAGGTTTTTCCCCTTTCACTGTCTATGAATTTGATTTCGCAAATTCGTTGATTTGGCAGATTTATTTGTTTAATATGCTCTTTGCCTTGAACTAGATTGAAATTTTTTTTTCCCGAGCTGCTTTAATAGATTTTCCTCAAGTGTTGACAGGTCTAACTGGATGGATTTCATGTTACCTTCCTCTTATGGGATGTGTAGTCAATCACTCAATCTTATCTAGATTCAAAATCTCAGTTGCTTTTGATAATTGGTGTGGCTGTGTTTTGATTGTATGGAGGATAATATAAATATTCTTCATGCTAATCAGTAATCAATTTGCTATTTGTGTGTATCAAAATTCAAAACAGGTAGAACTGTCCACAATAATGTCATGTCTAACAGCCAAAAAGGCATACACAGCTGAGGACATGAGGTATGTAAGCTTCTAATTCTTAGGCTGTGGTGGGAAAATGGGGAAATTGTTCAGTCTCCATTAGTCAAATGTGAAATTGGAGATCTTTATTTTTGCTTGAGTAGTTTAACATGTGATTTCTGATTTCTTACAGAAACTGTGAGGATTAGCTTAGAATCTGCACTTCAAGATGCACATATGGAGGTCAGATACACGGATATTGACGTCTTCAAGATGCACATATGGAGGTCAGAAACTGTGAATCTTGTGAACAACAAGGGGGTTGAGTGTAGGCTGAAGATTATTTTCGAATGGCTTCCCTGGTCCTGTCTGAGGTGCTCGTGCTTTGGTCATTCGGATGCGTCATGCCCTGTGTCAACTCTATGTTCAGAACCTCTTGGGTCATGCCAGAAGTATGTGCACAGCGGGGCTGCTGCTCCTGGTAAATCGGGTACTAATGCTGCTGATGGACAGCGCCCTGTAGGCCCTGAACATGGGGATGCCCAAGACCATTCTGCCACCAAGGAAGAGGATGCAACTGCTGTAGGTACGAGCACAGCTGCTACTGTCGAGGAATCGGATGAGATTAATCCTGAAACCGAGGTGCTTGGTGCTGCTGCAGCAGCTGCAGCGTCTAATGGCGTCCAAAATGTGAGGGGGGGAACCCTCTAAGAGAGATTGTAACTATGAGGGGAGTGGTGAAGATGCAACTCGGACAGCTGAGAAGGAAGTTCCGGGAGCTGATGGTACTCCAAATCATGAAAAATCCCTTGCTTGTGCTCGTATGGTCGCTTCATCCTGGGCTGCGGAAGCGGGAATATATGTAAATGGGGATGGGGAGCTGGAGGTTAACGAATGTAAGACACCGGACGGCCTAATGAGATGGAAAACAAGGGGTGGTACTCAGAAAGGAGTGTATCGTCTTAGGGGAACCAAATCGCGCATCTCGGGCGATCTCAAAACTCTCCTTAACAATGGATGAACTCTTCACTGTTATGTCGGGAATAAAGGACCCCTGTAGCGGAAAAGGAGATGCTGCCTATTTTAATGAGGAATCGGACTTGGATGAGGGCGGGGACTCGTCCACGGACGATGAAACTTACCATCCGGGTTGAGTGCAGCTTTTCCTTGCGGAAAGGAGAGGAGCTGTAGGAACGATCTTGCTGTTATGGTCACATTTGAAGGCCTGGTTTGGGGCTTTGCTTGGTCTGCTGCGAGTGCGTGGGAGAATTCCTGGGATTTCCAACATTTTTTGCAATTAGCTGTCATACAAAGTTTGTCGTATAGTGCGTGGGAGAATTTCTGGGATTACATGAGACATTTTTTTGGGCCTATTAGGATGGGCCGCTAGTGGATTTATTTTGGTGGATCTCCCCAATCCCCATAGCTTAAAGAAGTCCGTTTGTTGTCTAGGCCTTAAATTCACTCTTATGAATAAATGAGAGCTAATTTGGGGGCCTAGACATCCCGCTGTCTCGGATTTCTTCATGCTTATTTGGCTTCTTTAAATTTATCACATATATTTGTTATATGTATACTCATCATACACTCATACATGTTTACAAGCACATAACAATATTACATGAAACACATATGAAAGCAAGACATAGGGAAATAAACATATAACATTACAACAATATTAAATATAATATATGTTGATATTTTTAAAGGAGCCGATTGGGGGTGCGTATTTTTTGGGTGAATATTAAGTGCAGTGGTACATTTTGTGGGTAGTCTCCTTCTTACTCTTTTGTTACTACTTGGCTTTCGCCATCATCTATATATTTACCTTTTCAGAGTTTAATGTCTTGAGGGAATTCTCCTTATAGGAGGACTCCATATCGCTATTATTATTATTATTATTATTATCGGGATTTATACGATTTTTCATCTACTCTCTAATCAAAGATGTATGTTGCTCATTTTTCCTTTGCTTCCTTGAATGTCAATTCCCGCTAGCAGATATCATCGAATTTTGCGGGTGTAATCAAGTATAGAGCACATCCTTTATGGGACCTGAAGTATTGCTCTGTTCATGAGACTAATGGAACCCCTAGGTGTTGTAGTTGCGAACGAATGGAGGTACATCAAATAGGATGTCTTCCGAGTCCCAGCTGATTGATCTATATCATGTAACAATACCTCAATATCCCATATGTTTTTTCTTCTTGAACCTATTCTTATTCCACCGAATTTTATTACCTCATATGTGCAGCCACAAGGTACTGGATATATTTCCCTTGGTGATGGACGCAGACTATGCTTAGAATGTTTGAATTCATCACGACACTAAGCTCAAGCGCGAGAAGCATGGCAAATTCAAGCATGGGAAGCATGGAAAGCACAATCACTAGATGTTAGGTGGAAATACGTAACATCATACATATGCTGCTCTTTCAAATGTTTGTCTGTAACTTAATGTTGTTATCTGATTGAGAAATAAGTGCCATTTCGATTTCGGCTTCCGGCTAAATGTCCTGTGTTTTCCCCCCAGGATTGTACTGCTCATCTCTTGGTTTGCTCAGTCAAATGGGCTTATTGGACCTGTTGTACATTTTATTAATTTGTGCTGGGCCAATTCATTTTTTTTTGATAAAAATTAATGGATATAATTTAAAATGACGTCTACTCTTGTTGAATAGGTAAATTAAGAGCGGCCATTCCGAAATGACGTCTACTATGTTGCTTGTCGTCTACTTTGTTGAAAAGCAAAGACGCAAAGCGCGGTTCAATACTCTGTGTGTGTGTGTGTGTGTGTGATGAATCAAATACGAACTTTAAAAATTACAAATTTATATACAAACTAAAACTTGTTAAATCAAAATTAATATAATGATCAAAATTTGAAAATAAAATTTTAATTTAGACTAAAAAATAATAATTTGAAAACAAAAAATTTAATTTGAGCCGACGGTGTATTGTTTGAGGTTGGTTTTGACGCTGCCGCTAGATCTTGTGAGGGTAACCATCACTTTCCGAGCCCAAATTAAAACGTATGATTCAACATCCGGATGCTCTATGGAGCCAGATTGTTCGAGGTAAGCACTGTCATGGGAGACTGGATGTTGATATGTTCGAAGTAGGCAGGGGAGCCTCCCGTAACTGGAAAGCAATTACCCATGGGGCGGAGCTACTAGTGCCCGGACTTCGCGTCGCCATTGGCAATGGCATGTCGACCTTATTCTGGATGCACAGTTGGCTAGAGGAGCGTTGTCTAATGGACGTCTCGATGCAGCCGATCCCGGAAGATCGTTTGGGAGAAACGGTGGGCGAGCTGTGGGTTAATGGAAGCTGGGACTGGCAGGCCCTCGCTCCTTACCTCTCGACGGAAATGCTGCAGAAACTCCAGGCTGTACAGGTCCATCCCAATGGATCAGCAGTGGACAAGTTCTTTTGGGCACATACAAGCTCGGGTATCTTCACTACCCAATCGGCAAGAGTTCTGCTCCAGAGCGGGGTCATCGACGCAAGTGGCGATGGCTGGAGACACATTTGGCGAGTACCTGCACAGCAAAGAGTCAGAGCTTTTCTATTCCTGGTGGCGCACAACAGCATCTTGAGCAATCAGGTTCGCATGAGACGCCACCTCTCACACTTCCATGGTTGCCCAAGGTGTGGCTTAGAGGAATCAACGTTGCACCTGCTCAGGGATTGCCTATCGGTTAGAGAAGCTTGGCGGAAGCTCACGGGTAATTATCTAGAGCCCTCCTTTTTTTAATGAAGTAGAATTGAGTCGTTGGATCATGGCCAATGTAAGGAAAGAGGAAAACTGGAGTGCGACTTTCGCATATATGATTTGGCACGTGTGAAAGTCTAGGAATGCCCTGGTGTTTGAAGGGAAAGACACTCTCAAGAGAGTCACTGCCATTGTTGTGCAACAAATGCGAACCTTTGCGGACATAGCTCAGAAAGCGACGACCCTCCATGCCCAGAAACGTCCTACACATGTCCCAAATGATGCCCAGGTACATGTTTGGTCCCCACCCCCGTCGGGTTTGGCTAAGTTAAATATCGATGGAGTTTCGAAGGGAAACCCGGGGTTGGCGGGAGGAGGGGGCTTGATCCGAGATGACAAGGGAGTACTTTTGCGAGCCTTCACCTTTAAGTGCGGGCATTGTCGGGCATAGACTGTCGAGTCTTGGGCGGCGGTACATGGTTTGGAGGTGGCCAGGAGACTTGGTGTATCTCGACTGATAGTAGAGACGGATTCAACAAACTTGAAGACTTTGATCATGGTGGAATGTGTGCCTCCCAATCCTGATTTTCACTTGATTCATCGATGCAGAGCCTTAGCAAGTGATCCTAGCTGGGTGGTGTCCTTCTCCAATGTCCGACGTCAAGCGAATGCGGCGGCAGACGCACTGGCCAACTGGTCACTCTCCTTAACGGATGCATTCACTGAACATGACTCTCTGCCTAGCACTATTTCCTCGCTTTGCAATATTGTACCTCCATTAGGGGGATAACTCTTTATTTACTATAATAATAATAATAGGGTACTATCCCACATTTGAATCCAAATAAAAGAAATTTTTTAAAAAAAAAACCATTTTTACTCTTTTCCAACACAAAACCGCATTCAAATGCGAGAGCGTGTTAGGATCAGATAGTGAGATTGTTAGGATGTTAATCAGAAGATGGGTAGTTTTTGATTTTGTGATATCTCGATCTTTATGATTTCCTATTATCCTTTTATAAGCGCCCTCTGTACTAAAAACATTATATGATAAATATAATGAGGATTGAGGAGGTTGCAGATCGAGCCAAGTGCACTCAGCAACTTAACAACACTGACAACCTGAAGGATTGTTGGTGGTTGTTGAGCCTTGGTGGTGGGTCGCGAGGGAGTTTGAGATTTAGTGCGTGTGTTACTGGGGTTGCTCAATCAAGGTAGACAGTCACGGATCGAACCCGCAAGGTCGACGGATTCGGTCCATCGGGTCAGGGTTTGTCGACCCAAATCCTAACCACAAAAACCCACAAGTACGTTGAACGCGCGGGTCATCCCGTGGCCATGTCGAAATCAAGATATCAATTATATTTTTATATCAACCACATTTAAAGAAGGGTTTTAACTTTTAAGGCACGAGCAATTCAAGAAACAAAAGTCAATCCAGAAAGAGTGAAAATCTACATCCCTCAATCAAGAAACAAAAGCCATTTCAAGAGTAAACATATGCAAAACGGCTAAACCATCTGATTCCTAAAGTTGAACAATATAATAATAATAATAATAATAATAATAATAATAATAATAATAATAATAATAATAATAATAATAATAATAATAATGGTACTACCAACTTCCTCCAAATTCATTAGCAAAGTCTCCATCTCTCAATCAAGTAGGGCATAAGGGGATTCGATGTACTTGGGATAAGAACGCTTGTACAAGTTCATGCATACTGTGTCACTTTGTCCAAGGACCCCATTGAATATGCATTTCATTGCCCCTGCAAATCGACATCCACAATCATCCATAACATATAATGAGTTGTGCATCCGGGAAGAGACATAGAAGATATAATTTTTGCAAGCGAAACAAAAAATAAAGTATCATACCATGTGTACCAACAGACTCCTTCACACGACCACGATGACCACCTTTTGTAAACACCTCCACAGGCTGCGAGATTAATATCACATAAACACACATATCGCGACATAGATAAGCGACCAACAAGAGGGATGCACATACCTTGAACCATTTCACGTCCTCGGAGTTGTGAAACATATATCTAACTATTGATTTATCCTTGGAAACTCGTTGTGGGTATCTGCAACAAAGCATATTGAACAGTCCGCTTAGCACAAAGACACTTACTTTCTCAAGGACAGGAATATAAATCTTCAGATCGATCAAAAGATTACCCTGTCAAAATAATCTTCTTAAGAACGATCCTATTGGGGTCAACACTTCTCAATGTACCCAGAGCAGCAACAGCACAAGCACCTCCATCTGTATTCTTAATGGCAATCAAAGGAAGGGATAGAAATGACGAAAGTGGAGCATAAACTGAAGCAATGGAGAATCGTCCTGCATGGAGAAATCGTTCCATCTTGCTCTTGTCTGAATTAAAACTGCCGGAGGAAAATATTGGCCTGTACCAGATTGTCAAGAGTCAATCGGAAGAAATGAACATCAAATCAAATGCAATGTAAGAATTCACCTTGCAATAAATTGTCGAAAACCAACGTGAAACACGAATTCCTCTTTGCTTTTGATGGGCTCAGTGTAAGAATCGTGCTTCTTTATGCTGACAAGGCAAGATTCATGTTAAAAAAATAATAAAAAATACCCTTGGTATGAAAAAACAAAATGGTATCACGTACATACCTAAAGTGGAGAATAGACTTCTTCGATTCATCTTTAAAAAGACCACATGCAATAATAGGCATTGAATTTGCACGAGTACAAATTTTCAAAGCAACAGAGTTTGGTACTTCCCTGACATGGATTCTTGCATACGAACCAACAGATGCACATTCCTTGCTGTTTTGTTCGCGTTTCAACGCTTCAGCAAGTGCTTCCTTTTTATATATTGCAAAGTTAGGTTGTAATATCCTACCATATTCGGGAGGCAAGGATTCCTAAATAAAGAAAATCAAGCTAATATCAATTTTCCTCTTCCAATATGTTTTAACACAAATCAAATCATCAAACATAACTCACTTTAGGGTCCCAAGAAGAAGTTTCAAAAGACTTGAGACCTCTGTACTTGGCAAATCTCCTTCTAGCAGGAATGTCCAGCGGTGTGTCTACCTCATCCGGGACGTCTACAACAATAAAATCCAACCATTAATGAAAGATATATACCTTCATTTTCAGCACACTTATAACATCCTTTAATTTGCATACCTCATTTGTGTTTCTAAAACTCCCCAATAAAATCTCTACACTATTTTATGTTCTTTCTCACATGTAACAACAAAGCCCCACATAAGACCACAACAACTTGCACTATAGTATTAGGATAGAAACCATCACAGAACATGAGGTACAGTGAGTCAAACCTATACATATCTTCACATTCTATCTTAGACAGAAAATATTTTAGGAATAATATACACAATCTGGTCAATTCTACATCTATAGATCGATGTTTATAAGAGAGTAAACATAAATGGAGAGTCTCATAGATAACGAAATAAGATTAAGATTATAAATCATGTACCGGCATCTTCAGCATGTGCTTCTTTAAGTTTGCGGATATCATCCTCTATTTGCTCCCTAGTCATGTTTTCTCCATCCTGACAATAAATTAAGGTACATGACATAAGGATGAAACGGACTGGCAGGAGAAGATTGGGGCACCAGAGAAGAACATTAAAAGAGTGAGATGGGACATGCCACAAGACGGGCCATTCGGGCCCATAGATGAGTATATCATATAGAATTAACTAAGACAGATGGTTCTGATTTCAGAGCAAGTTGTTACAAAGACCCGTCCTACCAGAAGTTATCACATTAAGCAGATCCATTTTCATTAGCTCTTGGAGAGAACACAAATTATCAAAACAGACATACCATCATCGTTGAGACATGCTCCATCATTGCATTGTACTCCCTCATATCAAGAGAGCGTTGATCCTCAACAGACTCAAAACCCTTGACATCTTCACCAGGAATACCACTTTGTTCCATATCCAACATCATACCATCATCATCGTCATCACCACCACATTTAGATGCATCCTCATCAGAATAATCCACAATCCATGTAGCCTGAGCATTTAATATTTGACAAAAAAGAAATAGCACCTACTATTAGTCAACAAGTGAAACAAAAGCTAACCAAGATAAAAATAAATAAAACAAAGACACAACAATTAAGTTAAAAACCTGATAATCTGAAGTGCCTTGCGGAACAGATCTCTTCTTGAGTATTTTCTGCTTTTCATTTTTCACACCTTTAGCCATCTCCAGTTTTTTGGGCCATGTCTGATGAAGACAATAATGAAAAGGCAAAATGCGCACCATCAAGAAAAATAATCATGAAATACTCTTTCTATCCAATAATATTTTCCTTCATTAAATGTTTACAAATACAAAAGGAACCCGACTATGTCAATAAATAATGACGTGAGTTGTCCGTGTTTAATCACGTCTCAGCTATACCTGTTCTCCTGATAGAGAATCGGGAACATTTTCAACGGGCAAAGGTTCTTGTCTTGAACTTTCAGGTACTAAAGATTGAATTACCTAGCATTCAAGAAAAAAATTAGAAAGTTAATCAAACAATAGACGTAACGTTTATGATTATGATATACAAGCAATAGCTATCATCGGGTAATGAAAATGCAAAGGAATCAACAACTAATCTTCACCTCGTTAACATGAAATTTTTGGTTCAACACCTTAACAAGAACTTCTGATGACTTAATGAACTACTTTGACAAATTTGAACTTCTACTCAATACATTAAAATACATGTTTACTTCAAACAATTATTATATATTTGTATTGAATAGACACAAGAACACTTGTTTTTACAGTGTGTTCTTCACCTTTTTACTTGATGTGTAAAGTTTGTCAAATTAAAGTCTTTTTAAAGAAAAATCCAAAATTAGAGAGCATAAAAAGAATGTTTTTTTCAGGGAACAAAATACGATTACCTGCACATCATTTGCTTCTTCTACATCCATCATATTTCGTCCTTCTTTTTTATTCAAGAGAAAAGGATCCTTCAATATTTCAATCTTGCAAAGTTGAAAATCTCCCGCTCCTGAAATATGTACCTAGCAAAGGATGTCATACCTCTCCAAGTAAGCATACGCATCTCCGTTGGGTTATAAACAAGCAACCTTATGCTCATAACATGAGCAAAAATGCACAACAACAGCCTAGTTGAATACCAGTTGATTCACAGAGAGATTACGAGCACGGATGTAGCCAGTAATAAGGAGGGTGCATTTTCCAGTATCAGATTCATCTTGGACCAAATCAACCTAAGAGCGTAAAAAATTAATAGCCAAAAAAGATGAGGAATAAGAAGGGTTAAATGCACTGAGCATTTGCAATATTACAAGAGAAGAAAGAACTGCAAAGCAGCTAAGCAAAGAGCTAGGCTAATAAATCAGCAAAGTTCGACAAAGCTGCGTACAAATATAGTTGAACATATCCTAGATAGACTACATTACCCCACTCCGCCTTGTGTAAATAGGCAACTATTATTACACTAACTATGGGATAGGACTTGGGAGATCGAGCTCGAATGAATTAAAATCACGTTTGTTTTATTCAACCCAAACCCAGAAAACTTTTAGAAGCCTAGAGGTGTAGGAAAAAGTTTCCCTTCAAAAAATGCTTTTGACTAAGAATTTAAAATATTCATCAAAATACAACCTTTAATATAATGATGACATGAATGACAGTCAAGCGAACTACTATATTATTCCCCAATAAAGTGTGAATTTAATCAAGTGATAGAAATACTAAACTGAAGAATAAAGAACCATTGTATATCAAAACAAAATGGTGGCTCGTGCTTTCTCAGAGAGAGATAGTAAGAAAGAAAGTTTAAACCTTTGAGGCGGCAATATAAGATCTTTGATTCCTCCAGTGAGGAATCACAGGTCTTTGATCTTTCATGAACCGCCCGAACTGCAATACATTTTAACTAGTAGATTAGATCTGGAAAATTTATAGGACTTTCACAAAACTCAACCTATATCCTATTTCTTTATCACATTCTTAACTCATAATTTATGGAAGAAAAAAATCTCATATTTAACGGATATACTACACAATTACCTTAAGGATATCATCCTTGGTATCTGCCAAATAGAACTTACAGTCATCAGGAAATTCCGAAGAGATATTGATATTACAGCCCTTCAGTTCTTGTCTGGTTTTGAGATCACTAGGTAAATCCTAAATGCAAAAAAAAAAAAAAAAAAAAATCAATATAATCAGAAGTTCATTCTCCAAACTTGGTAATTTGAAATATATGTGGAAAGCAACCATTACTTACACGTAGCAAGACAACGGTACTTGGTAAACCAATAGATCTGAAAACAGATAGGCAATGATATCCAAAAGAATCAATATAATCAGAAGTTCGTTCTCCGTTTGCAGATGCAACAAAAGCAATCAAATCAGCAACCTATATGCAATAAAAAGAAGCATGTGTGAGTGTGTGACATACTGCTAGAAAAAATCATTTGAATCGAGCTCAACCCAGGAGTGGGAATAAAGAGTTTGGTACCTTGGCCATTTCCATACATGCCTGAAGATCTCCATATGGAGCTTTCAATACCTAATAGAGATGCATGCATGTAAGTCTACTCTAAGGGATACAACTTGTAAGTACATACTATATTATGAAACCATACATAAAAACCAATGTATCCTAATCCACACAAAGATAAAGCACCATGTGAAAACTAACACTAATTAAAAGTCCATGATTTCAAAAGAAAATACAGACATACGTTAAACCTCAATTTGTGTTCAGAAGAAACCACGGTAGGAAACAGGTCTCCACCACTTGCACTTGCAGGAGATAGAGATAATGATGCCAGTAGATCATGCTCCAATGAGTTAACATTCACTGTTGCAGAAAGACCAAATAGAACCTGTCGGCGCATGCTTATTAAGTCAAATCATCCAATCCAATTGATCTAAATATAATCATCATCAAAAACATTAATACTCACAATTGTACGTGGATGACTTAAAGTTCTCTTCTCATTCAAAAGGGTAGTCCTCTTCTGGTCTCTTAACTAAAAAGGTGAGAAAATTATTAGGAGATAAACTGAGCAAGTGAAAATATCAAACAGTCAATTGAGCCATATAATGATAGAAAGCATAGAAATTGCAGATGATACCGCCTTGCTACGCTGCAACCTTGCAGCCCGGGCACCCTTGAAGACATTTCGCTTTAACTTTGAATCTAGAGGGTTATCTAAAACTCAATGGTAAACCAAATAAATAAATAAATAAATATATATATATATATATAATAATGTAATTTAAACTAAGAAAAACGGGAGATTGCTGAGAAATTAATTACCTTCTTCATTCAAAAGGGTAGTCCTCTGCTCGTCTCTTAACTAAAAAGGTGAGAAAATTATTAGGAGATAAACGTAGCAAGTGAAAATATCAAACAGTCAATTAAGCCGTATAATGATATAAAGCATAGAAATTGCAGATGATACCGCCTTGCTCTGCTGCAGCCTTGCAGCCCGGGCACCCTTAAGGACATTTCGCTCTAACTTTGAACCTTGAGGGTTATCTAAAACTCAATGGTAAACCAAATAAATACATAAATAAATAAATATAAATATATATATATATATAATAATGTAATTTAAACTAAGAAAAACTGGAGATTGCGGAGAAATTAATTACCTTTTTCAGAGTCTTTGTTGGCGACATTGTGAATGGATTTTGAAGTGAAACGAGTTTTATGAGCTTTATTTACTTGAGGTCGTGTGCTTCCTGCCATGGCGGATGCTAGAAACTAACCGTCCTGAGAGGGGAACGAGAATAAAACAAAGAACGAGTGAACAACAGAGACCTAATATGGACTAAGGGGTCGTTTGGTATTAATATCTAGATATTAAGATATCAGATATCGATATCAACTGATTTCTTAATATCCTTGTTTAGTATATTGCAGGATATCATATATCAGTGCTGTTTGGAATGAAATTTCAGGATATGAGATATCATATGTGTATATTTGTTGTTAGTTGAAACAATAGCATGAATACCATCCAATCAACACACATTCCATAACATATATCAAAATAGGAGAGAATGTTTTCCAAGTGACACAAGTGTTTTTTCTATGTGCACTAGTTTTACAAAGAGCATGAATACAAAGAGTAAAGCTTGTTGATGGGTATGTGCACTAGTTGTTGCCTTTCCTTCTTTCTCCGTATCGATTCAAGCTCGATCATATAAAATCAAAATAAAACACAAGTTTCAGCGCAACTAACAAATTCTTCACAACTCAACGGAAGACATCTCAAACAAAGCAGGAGAAATATAAACCAAAAAAAAATAAGCACGTGTAGTACAGGGCAAACACACAAGAATTTCAGATGGTACGGGGCACACAAGCCAAAAATCGAACGAAAGATGCACTTGCAATTGAATGGCAGATGCAAAGAACAACAAGTCAAAAATCACAGCCAATGCGATTTCGCACACGGATGAAGCAAGGAATAAGATTTCGCACAAGCCAAAAATCACAGCTTTTAAGTAAAAAAAAAAATTCCGAAAATCGCAGCAAACAATGCGATTTCGCACAAGCCAGAGGAGAGAGTGACCCTTAACCCTAGATTTCACAAAACCCATATCGATTTCGTACAAATCTAGGTTCCTAAACTTAGATTTCCAAATTGGGATTGCCCAAAGATTCCAACGAAACAAACCATGAAACAACGAAAGAGGAAAGGAGAGAAGAGAAGGAGAGGAGCGTGCCTGTTGAGCAGAAGGGCGAGCAGAGAGAGCGAGCAGCCAGACGCAGAGAAAACTTAAGCGGAAGAGAACGCCTTCGGTATTGAAAAACCCTTGCATCAAAAAATTGAAAAACATGGGCATGGGGCATGGGCCTATTGTTTATATAAACATGGGAGATACTGATTGTTTTTTTCTTTTTTAAAAAGCCCAATAAATTTAAAGACCAATTTACTTTGGCAATCAATGAAATGGAAGTCCCGACCAAAAAAAAAACTATGAAATGGAAATAAATATTATTAACAAAAATGGATAAAAACGTAATTTTACTGTTCAACTAGTTCAGTACCCCCGCATCGTGTGCGAGTTTTTTAATTTAAATAAATTTGATATTTATACCCGTTTAATCAGCTAATTAATTTTCTTAAATACTTCATAATTGTTTAAGATATAATTAAAAGAAATTATTATAACATATGCATATATATTCTTTATTTTTTTTAGTTATAAAATTATTATTAATACCCATCCTTCTAATTCTATATACGATTCTAAAATAAAACAAATGTTAAATCTTAGATAATAAAATTGATTATTTAATTTTTATAGGTATAAACGAATTGATTACTTAATAAAATTGATTAAGTGGAGACATGTCCTATAGCTAAAAGAATTGAAGCCAAAGTTTTGTTTGATTTAGTAGTTTTGTAATTATATTGTTAACTCTTGTAAAAATATATTTATATCTAACGAAATTGGATAAAGTGTTATCTTAAACACATCTTACTATATTGATCTTTAATATCTTCTAAAAAATATATCCATATCTAATGAAATTGAGTCAAATTTTATCTTATGCATATCTAGATATATTGATTAAATAGAGTTGGAATAAAATTTTATCTCATGCATATATTTGTTATTTTAAAAATTTGTAATTGATTCATACTACTACTCTACTAGTATCCATATCTACTGAAATCGTGTCAAATTTTATCTTATGCATATATTGATTATTTCAAAAAATTGGGTTTGTTCATACATCTACAATTAAGGAGAAAGCAACATGTGTCTGAGGCTCTCAACCGATTTCTCCTTTATTATATACAATAGATAGATAGATAGATAGACAAGCCCATTTTTAGATATCTATATCTATCTATATCTATATATCTATATTCTATATAAAATACTAAAACATATGTCCGATACGAGCTCTGGTGCGATTCACATACGTGTCATTTTCTGGATTAAAATGGTATTATTTTTTCATACGTGACATATTCAGGATCAAAATCGTATTATCTTTTTGAGTCACATCAGTTAATAAACCAATATAGTTAGGTAAAAACTTATCTTTTTAGATCAAATAATCTATCAAATATAGCTTTATATCTTAATTAGATTTTTTTAAATAAAAGAAAAATAACCTAGAATAATACAAACTTTCGCTCATAAACCAAAAATAAGACGTACTTTAAAAATTACCAAGAATAATACAAATTATACTCAGATCAGCTAGTTTTGATAGGGATAACATTTCCAATGAAAATCCGACCAAAATGATGATGTGGTAGTCGGTACAAATAGTCAAATAGTTTGGGTTCAAAAGTGTAAATAGTATAAATTAAATGTAAATATTAGTATCAATTTTGAAAACCTTCACTTCTCGTACTGTATCATCTTCTTCCTCAACTCCGGTGCTTTAGGGATTCCGTCGAACCTTAACCTCGCCGCCTCAAATGTCGCGCTTGGCCTGCCTCCAAAAATTCTTATCGCTGACGACCTCACTATCATCCGAAGGGGCCTCCAAGCAGAGAACCAACATATTCGATTAAGATTAAATCTAGTTCGATTGACAGCGAAGTATGCAAATGCATTGGTAGGGAGTGAGGTTCAGTTGTTACCATTTACACACCAACACCGATGAGTCTTCCCTGGTCTCCAATTTTGTCGAACCCCCTCAAAAAATTTCAAAATCTATGAACTAGGGTTTCATAATCCAATTTGGGGCTTTTCTTCCATTCAAGTAAATTTGAACAATCAACCATACAAGCTAACTAAATACATATTTATATAGTATAAATGATTCCAAACTCATATTGAATCTGTAATTCTTATGTACGTTCAAGATTCCACAGATTGGGAACCTAGAACGGGGTAAGATAAGTAGAAACAAATTAAGAACGTAAATCAAAGAACAGACGAAAGATTAACGTGGTTCGGCCGGAGCCTACGTCCATGGAGCCTCAGCCGAACGGCTTGAGAGCACTAATCCACTAATCAGTTAAGCAGGTTTACAGAACAGGTTGCCCTAACTCAAGACTACGGCAAATACAAGCAAAGAACAGAGTACGAGAGACATATGAGTGCAAGGAAGAGATAATCGAAGCAAGCAAGGAAGAAAACACCCTAGATCCGAAGATCGGAGTCAGATCGTCGTCGGAGTGGACCAGAGAAGAAGATCTTCGCCAGAACTGTGGACAATCGCCTTCTTCTTCTTCCTAGAAGCCGGATCTAGAGTCTCCGAAGGAGATCCGCTCGAGATCGGCCGTCGGAGCTTCGCTGGAGCTAGGAGAACAGCAAACCCTAACAGAGACTCTCTCTCTCTTCTCTCTCTTTCTCTTTCTGGATTACCTTTGGAGCGCCGCGTCAAATGAGCTCCGAAACCCTAGCTCTTGGGTTATATAGAGCGAGCTTCAGTGAAACACAGCGTTCCAGTTAAACGGATCTCATGAGCCAAGACATCAGGTGGACAAAGGAGTTGGGCTGGCTTTGGGCCTGAGTGTTGGGCCGAGCTAGTGAAGCTAGTAACCAGTACAAGCATACACACATAATATATCATATAATGGATGACCCACATATATACTATACTATAGAGGTGTAACATATATGAGCATAAGATATAAAATCCTACGCTTCTAATATATGATAGTTCTAAGTATAATATATATGTTAGTACTTTGCCTTAATCTACCAAGTAACCTAAGTTAGGGCCTTCCAATATTCCTAGAACTAATGTTTAGATTAAGATTGACATTACAATTTCCCCTTCTAATCCAAACATTAGATCTATTAAAAACACAACCTACTGATCAGTGGATAAATATTCTCAAACCATTCAACCTCATCATCGGCTCAAAATACCTTTTATCTAAGGTGGTTCTCCAAGGTGGAGAAAATCCCTGCAAAACACAAATTTGTTAGTAGGGACTACTTTTGTCCCAAAATCAGCAGGATTGATGTCGCCTTTGATTTTCTTCACTTCTAATTCTTGAGCTGCAACGCGATTACGAATAAAGTGAAAACGCACATCAATATGCTTAGTTATTTCGTGATACATGGGATCTTTGCACAAGTATAGTGCGCTCTGACTATCCGTGGGCCGCCCATGCTGCAATAGCGGACGGGCTCGGACAATGTTTTCAACCCGTTAAGCGGGCTTAGCCCAACCCGTGCCCGCAACACCGAGATCAAATTTGGGCTAAAGCCCGGCCCAAGCCCGCGTTAGCCCGGGTCTGATTGTAATCGCTTGGATCTTGAGATCCCCTTCGAAGGAGGTTGAATGTGTGTTTGAGTAGGGTTGAAGAAGATCATGTATTTTTTTCAGTCTCGGGTCAAAACGTAAATATCTTGTAAACCAAATCATGTTTAGAGGATTATCAGGAAGTGGCCTTGTAAACCAAATCATGTTTTATGGTTATTTATATTGGTTATACTAACCAAATAAAAATAGTTCTGAATATATATGTTATAACCCACATTATATGTACTTCTTCAAGAGTACAAATCGGACAGATGGCGCGCATGCCCACCACCCACGTGCATTTCCTTTTAGAACACGTGGCAACCATACTTCAACAAGTGACCAAGAGGAAGGAACAACCTCCTTAAAGGGGGGCATGAGCGCACACTATAAAAGGGAGAAGACACTCTAAGAAAAAGGCTTTTTGGAGAAAACAAATTTTGCCCCTAGTGAAGGTTCCGATATGATCTCCATCACCCGCAACGATGAGATCCGATCTCCATCACCCGAAGTGATGAGATTTAACTCGTGGGAATGTGTATACATAAAATATATCACTCCCGAAGTGATAAGTTTTATCCCTCGAAGTGGATATAAACTAATATGAAGTGGGAAATTGGTAAATCACTTGATCGTTATTAATAAATCTCATCCCCGCAGAGATGATCAAGCGATAAATTTCATCCCCGTAGTGATGATATTTTATTTATTATTTATGTTTATTTAATTCATATGTGTGTTATTTTATTTATTTAAATTCTATTTGTTTTCCCTCATCTCTCGAAGTAGATGAACGAAACCATCACATCTCCCGAAGTAGATGAATGGGCACATCTCTCAAAAGAGACTAAGTAAATGAACAGACTCATCTCCCGAAGTAGGTCAATGAACAAATCGTATCTTTGAGATAGACCGATTAATTTCATCTCTTACGTGATGAACCAAATAGTTTCATCCCTGTAGTGATGCATCAATGATTAGCCTCTTATTTTGTTTTATTTGTATATATTATATTTTTATTCTTCATCTCTTGAACGAAGTAAATGAACAGACTCATTTCCCGAAGTAAATGAACGGACTCATTTCCCGAAGTAAATGAACGACTCATTTCCCGAAGCGAGTGAACGGACTCATTTCCCGAAGTAGAGAAATAGAAAAATCACACCCTCGTAGGGATGAACTAGTAAACGTCATCCTTGTAGTGATGATTCGTATAGTAGAGAAACAAATCAACTCTAACATAAGTTTCCCGCAGTAAACGATAAAATTGCATATAAGAATATCACATCCTGACGTAGGTGATCAAAAGATCTTGAAGATCTATGTTAAATTTTCTTGTCATCCGAAGTTGACATTAATTTTATTTATTTAAGATTATTGTTGTTATATTCATGTTTCTTAATAGTACGTAGTAGGCTTTACTATTTAGTATTATCTTTTACATAGTTTTATTATTATTATTATTATTATTATTATTATTATTATTATTATTCCCTTAATGCACCATATTGTGAGTTTTCATCAAAGCATGCATAAGAGCTTGAAGACTCTAATTTCATATTCTTATAAACTCTAGAAGAGTATAAGATCTTATTTTAAACATTTGTACTCTTGAAGAAGTACATGGAATATGGGTTATGGCATATTCAGAACTATTTTTATTTGGTTAGTACAACCAATATAAATAACTACAAAACATGATCCGGTTTACAAGGCCACTTCTTGACAATCCTCTAAGCATTGCCCGAAGCATGCCCCTCTTGTAGAGGGTGTAAAAGAGGTAATGGGTAAGCGCGCAACCAATGTTGTTGTCGTGGCTTATAACTAGGTCATATTTGTACGGTTAATTTCTAATGTCCTGAAGAATATTATGAATAATGGTCGTTAGTTTCATACTTGAAGTATGACTCTAACAGAAGTTCTGAAAATACCCAGTTAAGGGCATCAGATTAAATAAATAGATCACCATGTATATATAAAGTTCAATGGTTATAATGTTTTACCATTGAAACTTATGATGTCACTAACCAGAAGTTAGTTGATGATAAAATCTTATTCTTTGTGGAATTTGGTCGCTCAAGTAAAATGATGATTTAGAAGATCATTGAAATTCACATGAAATCCCACCGAAAGGACTAGAAGATCCTAGGACCGGAAGATCCTCAATAAGGGTGACCATACATGTATGGCTTGTTCTCTTGGCAAAATAATAACAAGACCGTCTATAATAAAGAGTAAATGCAAAGTCTCTTATGTCTCTTGACCGAGTTCAATGAGACAATTACGAACATAAAACATCAGCATATGGACCAATGTTATTCCAATATAGATGCCTTAACACATTGGTCATATGAAAAGGTAGAGAATGTTTGAGTAGCATATAGTAGCTCACAACGACCTAGAAGAGTCGTTAGTCAAATGGGCCCATGCAATTTTGCATTTCGAATTTGACACGATAACTTCTCCCAAATTATCTCCATAAGAGAGTATATGTTATGAGGCCTCCTCCACATTTAACTAAAAGACCACAAAGAAGTTGAATGATACATGGGGTTTGAGTCCCTGATGATATCAAATACCTCGAGCTTTATAAAGGTGATCAAAATGCTCGGTATTTAGGGGGAGAGGAAATGAGACTGTATTAAAGAAAGAGATTGCATGAAAGCAACTTCTCTATCATTTGGGATCCGCGGATAAATGAAAGTGAACCAGAAGTTCAACACTTATGTACACCAAATGATAATTATATGGTTTAGCAGAAAGCCATCGAATGCATTTACTAAGGCCAAGAGAGTGACTAAGCCACGTATATTGCACTAGCTAGCTCATTTAGAGGTTCCAGAAGTAACTCCGAAAACCAACAAAATCAAGTGAGTCTCAAATACATCAGAAGTGTTGAAGATCACATGGCTCTCACTTTAGGATTCCCCGGAAGTGGAAAGAGCTCATGGGAATATGATGATTATCAACTAAATAATGGATGCCGACAACGAAATGATGGTAAAAGAGATATGAAGAAGAATTTCATGAAAAGATGAATTCTTTAAACATGATGTTATTGGACCCGCAGTTCCAACATCGGAAAGTATAACATCATTAGTTTTAAGTGGGTGTTTATACAAAAACCGCAATAAGCGAAATGAAGCTATAGCAAGATTGATTGCATAAAAGAGTATAGTGGATGATATGAAAACATATTCACCAGTAGTGAATATAATATTTGGTTGTCGATGAACCGACTCTAACCGTAATTGACGGACATAGTAGTTGTATACTCCAATTGATCATTCATAAAAGAATATAAGTGAAAATGATTGATTAATTTGAAATGCTCGAAGCATCAATATGAAAGCCTCGTCATATGTACACAATTAAGCCAAATAGTGCTTATAGTACTTGAAGTATTGTGTAAGTGGTGACATAGTGTATTGAGTCCTGAAGTACTATACACAACGTTGTACTCTTTTCCTTAATATTGATTTTTATCCCACTGGGTTTTTCCAAGATAAGGTTTTTAATGAGGCAACTTATACACCATCTATACATCAGATCCCCCACATCAAAAGATGAAAAGCACACTACGTCCGGAAGTACCTTATATTTGTGCATTGATAGCAGCTCATCACAAAAGACAAGGAAGTCTATCGCATCGAACTCGAGTGTGATACATGAAGACATTTCGGCTTGCACACATCGAAGATATTATTCAGACTCGACAATGCAACTCATGAAGTCAGTATTATCAAGAAGTTTGAAGTGCTTATCAGAATGAGAAAGCTATTGTTTTGAGGGGGAGAATATACGCATTGCACTCTTTTTCCCTTTGATCAGGTTTTGTCCCACTGGGTTTTCCTGACAAGGTTTTTAACGAGGTAGTATCACCAAAAGCGTATCATACAACATATGTACTCTTTTTCCCTTAGTCCTAGTTTTTGTTCCATTGGGTTTTTTATAGGCGAGGTTTTAATGAGACAGTTTGTAATATTAGAGGTGTACATCCAAGGGGGAGTGTTATGAAGTCATGGTGGATGGTTCACCTCCCAACCATTAGTCTCCTCTAACCTCCTACCTCCGCGGCTCCACTTCGCCTATATAAAGGCTTGTAATCTTCTTTTGTGATAGACACCGATTGAGTTCGATCTCTATTTTCCACGTTTCTATAACAAAAATGACATTTTCAAGTTTTATTTTTGCCACTAGCTAGTAAAGAAATGCAATGTTTTTAAACAAAACAAAACTTAAAAAAGACAAATACATATCAAGTGAAAAAAACAAACTAAATTAAAATTAAAAGATCTACATTAATTTTCAATTTTGAGTTTTTTTTTTATAGTTCCCTCCTATTTCAACAAAAGAAATTCCCTTCCCTCCACTTTGCAACGTAGAAAATTTACTTCCCTCCAATTTTAGTTTTTTTTTTTTTGAGCAACCAATTTTAATTTATTGTATAGTCGATACTCGATACACAATAGTGTATATATTGTATGTATAGTAGAGCCAATTTAGCCATATGGTTAAGGTTTAAATTTTAAAAATTATCAATAATAAAGGAGTTAATAAAAATAAAATGACTAAACAAATCATTGAAAATATATAGACCCGGTTTGATTAGAAACTTGAGTGAGCCCAACCCGACTCTTGATATGAAACTCGAATGAGCGTAACCCGATCGATTTGACCCGAAATCCGAATGAGCTCAGCCCGATTCAACCCAAAACCCGACCAAGTCGAAATTCATTTAGACCGAACCGACCGACTACAAATTTTACCAAAACTGAGCCGACCTGGTAGTGACCCGACCGAACGAGATCGACCCGAACCCAACCCGATCAACCACCGAATTGCCAGCTCTACCCACCCGGTTAACTTTTTTCGCACGGCCGGTTAAAAAAGCAGACGTTAGTTTTTTTTTAAAAAAAATTACTGTAAAATTAAAACAAAAGGAAAGAAGAAGGGAAGCTCGTTTGACAGAGGAGATAACTCAAGGGCGACTTAAAGGAAGGAGACGCATCAGACCAAAAAAAAATAGAAAAGGAAGGAGACGCTGCCCCGGAGTCTGGCGACATCGAGCAATTCCGGCTGGTCTGTGGAGGTGGAGCGACGCGGGCTTGTGTCGGAGTTGGGAGGAGCCGGTAAGTCTCATATTCAAAAAATCTAAAAATTGTGGTTTCGAATTGGGGATTTTCGATTTGAGTGGGGATTTTCGATTTGAGTGGGGGAATTTAGACAGATGTGGACTTGAATTTAGATAGATTTGAATTTGAGTTCGAGTTTGTGAATTTGGGGGTTAGGGTTTAGGTGCAATCAAATTCTTAAAGTACGGATAACAGAGGGCGTTTATATGGAAATTGGTACCCCCTATATTGATATTTGACAATAAAGATGGTACCCCTATATTTCCAGTGAATTATTCTAGTGAACTATTTGGGGGTTAGGGTTTATGTTGTCAGTGAACTAATTTAGAACACTGGATGTTCTAAATTATCACAGTGCACTGTGATTTATGGATGTTCAATATAAAGTTTTTGAAATGAAAATTCAGAATTTGTGTTATTCGAGCTGGAAGTTTGTGAATAATGTGTTTGTGTGTGAGAATGATTGTTCATATCTTCCCCAAGTTGTGGGATGATTGACCACTCATTCTCTTATTGTAATTGACTAATATGCTTGCTGCTTGACATTTCCTTGAAAATTTTCGAATTGCTGTCACTTGTTTCTTGACTTTGCTTCAAACAGAGGCACTATATAGGGATTGAAATATGTCAAGTGAAGTGTCTAGGATTACGACCATGAATTAGTCTAGGATTGGAGCAATTTATGATTTGAGATGATAATTTGGGGGCAAATCTGGATAATTTGGAATGAGAATTTTGGCAGATCTTCTATTATAGCTATCATGGTTTATATCTCCGTTCTATTATGGACTTGAATCTTGTCAAGAAGTCTATTAGCTCAAATGGTAGAGCATGTGCCTATGCACAAGATGTGGGTTCGATTCCCACATAGGCTAATATGAAGATTTGGAGTCTGACTTGTTGCAAATCTGCACTACAAAAGCTCTGTTAATTAATTTTGGTAAGAACTCAGGCAGGTTTTACATATATATATATATATACTCGATATAACTCTTCAACTTTGCAAATCTACTCTACTGATGATTTACATATATACTCGGTATAACTTTTATGCATTATTTTTATGCACTGTCATATATGATTGCCTAGCTAGTACCAAAATTGTTAATTGGTTTGTATCTAAATCTGGTGATTGCATATGCAGTCTATCCCATCGACTGATTTACTTATAAAACTCAATTACTTGATCAACCTGCAAACTATATATATCATAAGGGAGTATGAAGGAAGACTTTGGGTACCCACTGCAAATAAGATTTCTTATTTACATCGAATTCTTCCAAATCATAAATTGATAGAGCTTTTAAGACAGGTAAATAACAAAGGTGAATGTTTAAAAGTATTAAAACCAAAACCAAAACTAACATCAACACCACTACTTTTTCTACCTTCATGGGGCTAAACAACTCGTGATTGGATTTAAACCTATTCAATGAGTTTATCAGCCTGATAATCCACACGAGTTGAAATAAGGGACAAGATAGAAGAAAATATTAGCACTTCTATTCAGGTTGAGCTTATGACAGATAAAAGTGAGGAGGCTATTTCTGTAGCCGAAAGTGAGCACCAACAGGTAATGAAATGTAACAGTCACAAGTACGTGTAAATGATGAAGGTAAAAATCCGAAAACTGCTCCTATATCAGATTCAGGAGGAGTTTCTATACCAAGTTCTCCAATGCAACCCAGTATTAAAATTGTGACAGAGAGCTCATCAGGGCAGGAAATAGAGAAGGATTGACCTCCTGTCAAGCAAAAATCAGAAGCTATCAAATCTGAGGGCACAGAGACTTCCACTGTACGATTAGGAGGAGTTTCTTTTCCCGTTCTTCTTCCCCTTCTGGTCCTTCTTTTTCTTCTTCCACTGTATCTTAAGTGGGTTGAGAATCTCAAGCACTAGTATAGATCCACCCCCACCCTTATGATTTGGCAGATTCGTGATTGCAGTTTTATCCCCTTCACATTCAGCAACAAATGCATCGTCGTTTATCATTCCTATCATCACCTTATCTTTCAAAGCTACGGGATAAAACCTAATGTCTTCCTGGCCCAGAAAGCTGAAGCTGAAGTTGAAGTCATTTTTCCATGAATCTGGATCATGCATATCATGCAATCTCCACAGATTTATCTAATCACCATGTCGCTCCACCACCAAGGTTAGCATTTCCTGAAGCGCAACCAATCCAATCGGCTTGAACCCATCTGCCAAGCCCAGGAAGGTTCATTACATCATTAAAACATTCATTCTTACTCTGAAAGTTGTAGACCCTTGATTCGTCCGCCGAATTTGGAAAAGTCGTAAACACGAAAGTTGTAGGTCTTCGAATCCTATTTCCAACAAGTATTAGTACACCCCGATCCAATAAATACAGCCATCAAACGACTCGTTTTAGTGCAGCGTCGCCAGCTTTGACAGCTCCAATCCTTTACATGTTTAGCTCATCTCCTCGGCTCTCGTGCTCTTCTATTCTCGTCCAATCTTCCAACATTGGCTCGAGCTTAGCTTCATCTCTTTACAATCACCTGAAATCATGCACAAATCTCGTAGATTCCGACTAATTGAAATATAATGAAAACATGAGAACTATTCTAACTCATGCATTTTACCCTACTTAAACACATCTAAATGCTTATATTAACACTACCTAAATGTGCATGATCATCCAATGATCCTATTCCTAACTTAAATAGAGCATATTACCTTGTACCTCAAGTTGAAAGCCAGAGAGGATGAGGTTCTTCTAATGCTCCTCTACAAGACTCTAGTGGTCTTGCTGTGAATAAGCAAGCTAGCAGGAACTTCACTAAGGCACCTTATCAGGGTGCAGGTAACAATGATAGAAGGGACTTCAGGAAAGAAGGACAAGGCCGATTTGATGGAAGAACATATGGTAAGCCTGACAGATATGAGAAAGCAAACAGGAAATGCAATTTTTGTCATCAGAAAGGGCATTACATGAACCAAGAGTAATAGTAGGGTGTCTGCTAATGCCGCAGGAATGCAAGAGCAGGAGAGCCCCTTTGATGAAGAAAAGCAGCACAAGGGAAGTTCAGATACAGGCCTTGACAAGGCACTTGTTAATGTAGTTTGTCAAGAAGTGTTTAAGATGATGAAAGGAAAGAGTCATGTTGATGGAGCATCCACAGCAAATTTTGCAGGTATATCTTGTTTTGCTACTGTTAATTCAGTTAATAGTGGAGAAGAACCTGTGGAATAGATAATTGACACAGGTGCCACTGACCATATGGTCAATAATTCATCTCTCATTCATCATAGAAGAAAGTTGTCACAACCATTCTATGTTAGCTTGCCTGATGGGCATGTTATTCATGTTACAGAGACAGGCCAGGTGTTGTTGTCTAAGCACATTACTTTGCAAAATGTGTTGTTTGTTCCTGGATTCAAATACAACCTTCTATCTGTTGGAAGATTAGTTGATGAATATGACTTCAGGGCAACCTTTGACAAGCATGGTTGTGTATTACAGGGCCCTTGATGTGAGGAGTTTTTGCTCAGAGGATACAAAAGAGGTGGTTTATACAAGATTTATCAAGGGTTGGAGATGGATCATGTAAATAAAGCTTCAAGCAGCAACATGTTTCCAACTCCTTATGTTTTTGCCACTACTAAAGTAGATTTGGAAACCTATCATGCCAGACTTGGACATACATCTCTCTCTAAGTTGAAACATTTATATTTTGTGAATGTTTTTCCTATGGATGAGTTGTCTTGTGATACTTGCAGTTTGGCTAAGCACCATCGTGTGCCTTTTCAGTTGAGTAATTCTATAGCAAATGATATTTTTGAATTGATTCATGTTGATTTATGGGGTCCTTATAGGACACTTGGCATCACTGGTGCCAAATATTTCTTGACTGTTGTGGATGAACACAGCAGGGCTACTTGGACATTTCTGACGTGCTCGGACCCGGGCTCGAGCAAAAGGACCGGCGACGAGAGTTCCGAGAAGTCGGGAAGTTGTTGGCTGTTCTAGAGCAGCAGATCAGTCGGAAAAGAATGCCGATTTCCCGTTGATTGGATAGTCTTCTGTGGGCGTGCGAGTACTACTTTTGTAGATCTTGAAGTCGCGGTCGCGGATTGGGGCAGATCTCATCAATCAAAGGTCAGACGAAGCGGGAAATTGCGTTTTACCGAGACGTCGCTTGTGCAGAGGCGAGTCCAAACGGGGCTTGTTTGAGAGGGATTGAAGGGCTGCTTTGGGGTGACGTTTTGAGGGTGGTTTGAGGGTGATAATGGGGTTGTGGAAGGCCTTAGAATGGTGGTAAAGATGGGGATGGGGGTCGAGGGATATGTGATGCAAGATCGCTCTCGGCCTCGCACTCCGAGCTCTCTCCAACACTCGATCTTCCGCACTCTCGGCCTCGCACTCCGAGTATTTCTGACCCTTTGATTCCGTCGTCTCTCACTAGGGAATCGCTCTTAGCATCTCACCAAGAGGTTTTATCCGGCATCTCACCAAGATAGATTTTGTTTCTTAACCCGAAACGAAGGAAGCACAAAGCTCAGATTTTTCTCAAATTCAACTTGTCAAAACCAATGTCAAGCTTACATATTTATAGGACTTGTATGAAATCTAAGAAATTAAAACAAGCCAAACAATAAATGAAAAGGACGTGCAGACAGCCTGGGGCAGCAGGGAGCAACACCACGTGCAGAAGGAGCGAAGGGAGATGCTGATCTCGTGGACAAGACCACCTGTTGGCTGGGTGAAAGTCAATGCGGATGGAGCTGTCGACATTGTGGGAAATGCTGCAGCCGGCGGCGTCATCAGAAGCAACCAAGGGGCCTGGATAATGGGATGTGTCCGGAACTTAGGGGAGTGCTCGGTCCCAATGGCTGAACTATGGGGTCTTGCGGACAGCCTCGAACTTGCGTGGAACAAGGGATTCCGGAAGGTGATTGTCGAGTCTGATTCGACGATGGCTGAATCTCTTATTAAGAAGGGGGTGAGAAAGTGTCACCCTCTATACAGCCTTGTGGTTCGATGTCAAGGCTTACTCGAAAGGAATTGGGATATCTATTTCCGATTGGTCTTTAGGGAAGCGAACTTTGTCGCCGACTCCCTCGCTAAATTTGCTCTTTCGATTCCGTTGGGTTTACATGTCTTGTTGGAACCTCCTAGGGAGGTGACTCGGGCGATTGAGGATGATGTTAGGGGGAGGACTACCCCCGTTCTGTCATTGTGTAGTCCATTCTCTTTAATTTAATCGAGGGCTTGCTCTCGTCTTTTTCACAAAAAAAAAATAAATGAAAAGGACGTTGGATTTGGGCAAGTCTTTTGGGCTTAGTCCGAAATTTGCTTGGAAAAACAAATGCAAGAGCATATCATCCTAGGAAAATAGGTAGTTTGGTTTTGAAAGATTTAGCTTGGAATCCTCTCTAATTAAGTCTCGGTCGGCGCCAATTCAGACTTAACTTGTAGCAAAGTGACCGAGTGTGGTGGTGACTCCTCAAAGATTAGAACCGATTGACCAAGTTGGCGAGCTCGGGCTCTTGTCAACGGTGGGGTAGCTCGAGGTAAAAGTGGCTCCTCTTCCATCTCCTCATAGTTAGCATCTTCAATAGCATCCATCGGAGCTCCATCCCTAGCATTTAGATCACCAACCCGATCGTCATATAAGCTAGCTCCGTCGAGGGTCACATCAATTTCTCATCAAAGAGAAGTTAGAAGTGTTCAAACTGATTAAGAATTTCATTAGCTATGCATTGACACAGTTCAACAAGAAGGTGAAGTGTATTAGAAGTGACAATGTCACTGAGTTTGTGCATAGAGAATGTTCTGAATTCCTGGCATCAGAAGGTATTGTACATCGGAGGAGTGTTCCTTACACACCCCAACAAAATGGGAGACTGGAAAGAAAGCATAGGCATCTCTTGGAGACGGCCAGAGCTATGAGAATTCATGCACATTTGCCTGTCAAATTCTGGAGTGAGTGCATACTTGCAGCAACTCATGTGATAAACAAGCTTCCTTCATCAGTTTTGGAGTGGAAGACACCCTATGAAGTACTATTTCATAAGAAGCCATCCTATGATGAGCTTAGGATTATTGGTTGCTTATGCTTTGCTCCAATTGAACACTCTAAGTTAGATAAGCTTGAGGCAAGAGGGAGAAGGTGTATTCTCCTTGGATATCTTCATGCACATAAGGCATATAGATTGTATGATTTGCAGTCTAAACAAATTTTTGTGAGCAGATATGTCATCTTCAATGAGAAGGTGTTTCCTTACAAAGAAGACAAAGAGGTGAGCAAACCAGATAACTTGCCTCAGAACTTACCTCTTGTGAATCCTACAGTTGATTTTGAGGTATTACCTACTCAAGGTACATATGTTGTTACCCCCCTATGATGAATGACGCCAATGTTGATGAGAATGCAGCTTCACCTTGGAGAAATGGAGTCCCATTACAGAATGACAATGCTTACAACCCTGATCCAGTTGAGTTCCCTCCTTTGAGGAGATCAGGTAGAGTGGTTAACAGACCTGGTAGGTTGAATGACTTTGTGTGTGGAGTCACTGTCACTCCTAGATCAGAGGTCTTCTTGGCCAAAGTTTTGGGAGATTTGAGTATGTATTCACATGATTACATAGATTCTTTCTACAACATGGTCAGTGTTGATGAGCCTACTTCATACAGAGTTGCAACTAGAAGCACACTGTGGCAAGAGGCTATGAACAAAGAGCTTGTTGCTCTTCAACGGAATCAGACATGGATAATGTCTCCTCTACCAGCAGGGCATAAGCCTATTGGTTGTAGATGGGTTTATAAGGTGAAATATAAACCAGATGGATCAGTTGATAGGTATAAAGCAAGACTTGTTGCTAAGGGTTACAATCAGATTGAGGGAAAGGATTATAAACATACATTCTCACCAGTGGCTAAACTAGCTACAGTTAGGCTAATCTTCTCGTTAACAGCAAAGAAGAAATGGCCTGTATTTCAACTTGACATTAACAATGCTTTCTTGCATGGGACTCTGGAAGAAGAAGTGTATATGTGCCCACCAGAAGGTTTTGCTGCTAAGCCAGGGGAGTATTGCAAGCTTCAGAAATCTTTATATAGTTATGATCAACTCTCTTAAGAGTGCTTTGCATAGAGCTTACACTATCAAAGATTTAGGCCTTGCAAGGTATTTTCTTGGCCTTGAGATCAACAGGTCTGCAGCAGGTATTTCTCTCCATCAGAAAAAGTACATAATTGACATTATTGATGATTGTGGCATGTCTGAATGCAAGCCCAGTGGTTTTCCACTTCCTAGAGGCTTGAAATTGTCCATTGATGTTGGTGAACCACTACCAGATCCAGAGAGATATAGAAGGCTCATTGGGAGGCTCCTTTTCTTAAACCTTACAAGACCTGATTTGTCTTATGCCATTCAACATTTGAGTCAGTATATGTGCAGTCCTAGGGAGCCTCATATGACAGCAGCTTTGCAAGTTATCAGGTATCTTGCAGGGACAATAGGTGTGGGATTGTTCCTTGCAAAGGATGACAACTACAACATCACAGGATATTGTGATGCTGATTGGGCAGCTTGTGCCTATAGTGGAAGATCTCTTACAAGATATTGCATTTTTCTTGGGAATGCATTGATATCATGGAAAACAAAGAAGCAACCAACTGTGTCTAAGTCTTTAGCTGAATCAGAGTACAGAAGTATGTCAAAGGCTGCCAGTGAGCTTGTTTGGTTAGATGGTTTATTAAGTGATTTGTTTGTTCATACAGTTTTGCCCATTCCATTGCACTGTGACAGTAAGGCAACCATCTATATTGCAACAAATCCTATTTTCCATGAGCGTACAAAACATATTAAGGTTGATTGTCACTTCATCAGGGAGAAAGTGCTTGAGGGTTTCATTAGAACCCCTCACGTCAGAACTGGCTTACAGATTGTAGACATCATGACAAAGCCTCTTGGTGAAGATCAATTCAAATTTTTCTTTGCCAAGTTGGGACTTGTCAAAACCTCTCCAAGTCCAACTTGAGGAGGGGGTATTGAGATATTATAAAGTGTTTAAGATGTGCTTATAATGTATATGAAATATATGCATTATGAGACATTTTAGTGGTCCTAGCAGGTTACAGCTAGCACAGTTTGCCCTCTAATGTTGCTGTGTTGCATCCTCATGCGTGAGGGTTTTCTTTCCTTTTCTTAGTTGTAGTATAAATACTCCTTTTATGTTATTTTGGGATGTGTGAGAGTATGAAATGAAGCAACCCCAGCTGCATTTAGAACCCTAAAGCGCAATGGCCTATTTCTACATATGTATCCTTTGGGCTTGATCTTCTGTCATTACAAATCTGTTTTGCTTCTTGCTGGTCACTTTGTGATCATCAGTACACCATCAAAATTCTATTTTTACACAAAGTCAAGGTGGATCAGCCGAATTCAAAAGGTACGGAAAATGAACAATAGATTGTCCTTCCAAAAATATAGATACGAACCCTTAATTTGTCAGATCTAAGGAATCTGTGACCATGATGGCTTCCATCAGGCATTCGCATAAGAAGAGTTACTGTGTTGTCAGCATCAGCTGCATGCTCCTTGGGAAGAGAAGCCTCTTTAGTTGCTAGAAGCCTCTCAAGTTCATGTAGGAGAAGGCGTAATGTAAAACCTTCACATATTCCATAAAACTCAAAATATACAAATACAGGAAACAACAATTACCTGTAGCAAAAAAAAAAGTAAGTTTACCGGGAGGTAAAATTGTAATCTCCTTCTAGTCAAAAAGTAAGTCCGACTAAAAATAATAAATGAAAATGAAGAGAGTAGGGCAATAATTACATGTAGCAATTAAAAGTAACCTTGAAGGAAACAACAATTAATGCACGCTAATCCTCTCTCCAAAGAGGCCCAACGGTAATTTCAAATTCTTATCTCCACCTCTTCAAACGGTCGGAATTGGAGTTGGAACTGTTATATTGCTCAATTGAAGGAGACTTCTTAAGGAATCCGACGACGATCGATCATCGACGGTACTAGGATTTAGAGCTCCGACGTCAACTGCTCGAGATCGAAGAACCTGCAATCGATCGTTTTCCGATCGCTGAACTCGTCGGACACTGAAGGTAAGCGGTACATATATTCTCCGATCCGATCTATATTCGTGAATAAGGGATTGTCGTTAATTTGCATTTTGAATCTAATTAGAGTGTAATTGTAATTCGAACGCAAAATTAATTAGGATTTCGGATTTCTCCTGCAGATTTACCAATCATCCTCTTTTCTCAGCTATAATGAGTCAGAACAGGAATTTTGATCTTAACATGGACTACGAAGATGTGTCTGACTCCGATGATTCGATCAGTGTGTCAGGCTCGCGGCACACCTTGCTCGAAATTTCGGATAATGACAGCGCATGCGTTTCGTCGAACAGTGAAAACCAGATCAAGGAGACGGTGATGAAGGAGACGATGTTGAGCCTCTCGAGAATTCCGATAACCTGAAAATGAATCCTCCCCATGTCGGGCTGATGTTGGACGAGGAAGCAGATTTTTTTCGGTTAGTCCACGGATATGCGAGAGAAAATGGATTCATGGTAAGAATTCGGAGTTCGGAAATGTTACCCCCCGAGGAAAGAGGCGATGGGATTACGGGCGATAGGTACAAGACAATTAGGATGGAATGTACAGGGGGAGTTTGTGTCCAAGTCAAAAAAAACCGAGCAAGGGATCCACTTCAACTATAACAGGTTGTAAGTTCAGGGTGAATCCTGTCCGTGATGAACATGGAGCATGGAGGGTAACTGCCGTTGGGCTTGAGCATAACCACGAGTGTGTGCTGGAGCATTCAAAATACATTACAAATTACAGATACATCACCGAAGGCAACAAGAAATGGATCTTGGGTATGGATAGGGTCGGCGTACCTATAGCTAAGAACTTCACATCGTTTGTGGTTGACAAAGGGAGCCATGATAAAGTGGACTTCACTGAACGTGACCTGCGAAACCTAGTTTCCAAAAACAGAAGCCGAGAAATGAAGAAAGGGGACTTTATTGCAATGAGGGATCATTTTGAGGAAATGTCTTCAAGCAACTCGAATTTCTTCTACATTTATGATGTGGACGAAGACAACAGATTGAAGAATGTGTTTTGGGCTGACGGAAGGAGTAGGGCAACGTACGAGGAATTTGGCGATGTCATCACATTCGATACGACATACGTCTCAAACAGATACAAGATGCCATTTGCACCATTCATCGGGGTCAATAACTATGGGCAGAGCGTGTTGTTTGGGTGTGCCCTAATCGTCGGAGAGGAAACCGAGCACTTGGTGTGGTTGTTTAACACTTGGCTCAGCTGTATATCCGGGAACGTACGAACTAGAGATAATCGCAACCAAGACAACATGGAGACCCGACACCCACCTTTGACCGAGAGAACTCAAGAGAGGGAGGGATAGGCACCGACGCCGAGGGAGGCCGGAGGAGGAAAGCGAGAAAAGGGAGACAGTTCAAACCCACCAATATTCGGGTGGCCCTGAGCAGAAGACAAAGGTTGAAGAAGTCGATTGGAACCGAGACACGAAGGGAATGCCAAGCACACCAAAAAAAACCCCAAATCCCATAAGAAGTTTACACAAAGAGGATGAACAAGGGAGAAGACCACCCAATTTCAGCGATTTTCATGAGAAAATCCGGCCACAAAACATCCAGAAAAGCACTGGGAGAAGAAGGCTAGATGCGGATTGAAATCAAGAGCACGAAGGCACAAACCCGCAGGGCAAGTCCCGATTGAAGGACCCAAATAGGAGACGAAACCGATTTGAACAAAATCAACCTGAATAAGGTTGATTGAGCACAAGAAAGATGGATTGAGGATGATAGATTTAAGAGTTAGGGTTTGAGATCCTAAATTGGGGTTTACGCAAAGAGAGTTTTTCTCTCCAAGTAGAGAGAAAACTCTATTTATTACATAGGGGTTATGTATTCGACTTATAAAAGTGAACAGATGGAATAAGTATTTACTACTCCGTATTATTCAATTAAAATTTGGATGACCCTTGCAAACCAATTTTTTTTAAGGATACTTATAGAGCAAAATACCCCATCTCTTAGACGATCGGTCTCGATCCTCCCCTTCGAGATTCTAGAGGGATCTAGCACCAATTCAAAGTGCATGGGGGAGTACACCACCTGCAGTGGTGAGCCCAACGATTCATCAAGGGGCCAGCTGTAATTAAATAAGGGTAAGTGTGTTAATTAATTTTTTAACGTGCTAATTAATGAGAAAGGCTTGCACGTTGGAATGGAAGGGCACTTTTGATGAGGAATTTGCGGTGTATGTAACAACACCCTTTATTGAATGGATAACCGATAATGAGTTAGAATTGTTTTATTTTTTATTTTGGTCAATGGTTCTACGAACCTCTTCATAGTATTTTTTCCTCCTTACACCACAAAGAGATCTCTTTGTTTTTTTTTTTCGATTTGTTCTTGGGGCAAAAATTCTCTCTAAAAAATTACATTCGAAAGCAAATCTTGAAAAAAGTCTCACGGTTTAACATGACCATGGGAAAACAAGACAACATTAATCATCACAAGAGCTAATCTACAATAAAACAAAACGAATCATTAATGAATAATACTCCCTCCGTCTAAAAATACATGTTTTTTTAGCCCATAAAATTTTGTCAAAAATACATGTATTTTTGGATTTAATCATTACACTTAACCTACTTTTACATCTAATCATATTACTCTAATTTTTACATCACTTCTACTCTCCTCCTCACAAATTAAAAAAAAAACAAATACAAGTTTAATCATTACACTTAATCTACTTTTTACATCTAATCATTACACTTAGCATACTTCTTAATTCTCGTGCTCCGTCCTAAAAAGACCTGTATTTTGAGACGGAGAGAGTATCAATTATCGACACACAGAGTTGATTTTCTCATATCAAGATTCTGAGTTTCTAAGCGAGTCTTAAACCGTAGGAAATTAGACATTCAAAATATTCTACAAACCCCAAGCACAACATCAATAGAAAAATATCTTGAATGTCCTATTATCAATGAAAAGCTAAACAACTTAACATTTCAAGATCTAGTCGGTAAAACAAAGAAACAATTGAGCAAGTAGAGGGGCAACTCTTTCTCTAAAGAAGGTCTCACAATACTCATCAAATCAAACCTTTTTGCTATACTAAATTACATTATGAAAAGTTTTATGTTGCCATCTATAATTCATAAAGAATTGGACCAAATTAAAAGAACATTTTTTTTGAAATAAAGACCTCAAATGCAAAACCCTAATAAGTTGGGACAATTTATACATCAAAATAATCAGGGGTTGGCAACGGAGGACACCCCCGGGGGGTAGGTTGTTATAATTAAATATAATTGGATATTCAAATAAAAAAAATCTAATTGCATAAATAATAAATTCTTAACATGGTTGCAAAATGTCCATACTACATGGCCTAATTGGTGGAGTGTCCTAACTTTTGGACAAATTTGTAAAATGTCTATCCCCTCTCCAATTCCGATTTTTTTCTTTCGTGCCAATACATTTTGTCGTGCAAATATAACATTATGTTGTGCTTGTGCAAATATAACCGTATGTTGTGCAAATATAATTTTTTTTTTGTCAACAATTTTCGTTATGCAAATATAAATATGTTGTGCTAATATAACATTTTGTTGTGCAAATATAACTTTATGTTGTGCAAATATATATATTTTTTTCCGTTTCAGCACTTTTTGTTGTGCAAATATGACTTTATGTTGTGCACATATAACAAGTACATATTAGAGTTTTATCGTGTAAGCACTTTTTGTTGTGCAAATATAATAATGTATTGTTCAAATATAAGTTTATGTTATGCAAATATAATATTGTGTTGTGCAATCATACCACTAATATATATTTGCACCAATAATATGTTAACATGTCAAAAAATAGTAGTCAAACAAGTCATTTCCACATAATATATGTATTAAAATAAAAGGAAAAAAATCCAAATTCTTAAACCTCATTAAAAAAATCCAAAATCAAACCGTCAGTGGCTCGACTTCGTCTTCTCTCCCTTCTTTAGTCCGCAATTTGGGAGGAATTGTGAAATACCTACCATGTTTCTTAAACTTCAAACCAAATCAAACACTAAACATACGAAACGGTGTGATTTGGCTTACAATTTAGCTTTACTAGATTAACTATCCCCTAAATATTTGTTGTCATGGCTTTTTTTTATAAGCAGTTGTTGCTCAGTCAATCTAGACAGATCACATCTCCGTCTGTTGAAGATTCATTCAGCGCCATGTCCTGGGAATCCAGAAGCTCCTGTGCTTTTGACTCCTCATGAAGTGCAACGCAGAAACCATCTAATTCTTCTTGACTAAACCAATTTTCATTAAGCTGCAAAGCATCATAACAGGAAGGTTAGCTGAGCACAAGACAGCAGTTCATGGGGAAGAAATGAGAAGATGATAGGCCATACAAAGATCAAATCATCATCAGAGATGGTTTCAAGAGTCGCCTCTATGAATTTCTTGATGTAGTAGAGGGTGAAGTAGCCACATTCCTTGTTCTTTTGTTGTGGCACCTGAGTCAAACAGATCATTGTTGGATGCAAAGAGCATGAAACTTAAATTGAATAACCTGTCTTTGATTATTCGAATAAAAGTTGACTACTGAATAACTATGCCTATTGCACATTAACTAAGATAAACACAAAGGAATGCTTAGACCATGAATTGCAAGTAATTTTGAGTGGTCAGTACCTTGGGAACCAGCAAACGAATTTTAGAAACGCTTCTGTCTGATACGCCTTCCTCCTTGAAGATACCCATGACAAATCTTTCAACAAAAATAATTCAGATTCAAACACCGAGATCATGCAGCTGAATGAAACTTGAAATAGAGAAAGCAAGTCTTACTTCCTTATTTCTGGTTCGTATCGCATTGGTTCTGCCTTATGTAGAGAATCAAGCAGTAGCATGAATGGCTTTTTGCTCTCTGAAGGCAAGCTTTCACCGAAGTGACAGAGGATCAAAAGATTCCAATGACCCCTATTTGAATTTAGGAATAAAAGGTCAAATAATCTATTCAGCTACTAAAAAAACTCAAATAAACAATAATTCACAACTTGAGAAAAACTACCGGACTGAACAGGAAGGACATGAACACCTACCAAATACAGATTGAAACAAATATATATTTCCTTGAAAATATATCCTTCTTTTTAATCCACGATAAAACCAGGGTTCTCTGAGGTGCTTCTCGGTACATCGTAAACCAAAAGCATTCCAAGTATGTAAAATCCACCAGCTTATCGGTAGGAAAGCTCCTCCAGATCCTCCTACGAATAAGGCATATGCATCAATAAAAAAAACACAGATATTCAAAAATCCGCTCCAGCCTCAAATTAGGATTCTTTTAACTTACTCCAAATGGTCAGCGAACTGAACAGTAGACATTGCTATTCCTCGAAGTAGACCAGGATCAGAGCTTGTGTTTGTTGATTGACGCGGAGCAGGATAAGCACGCCTCCTTTTCCTTGACCGGGAAAAATGGAAATCAGCAATACCGTATTCATTTTCAATCTGCTCTGGTTGGTTACGAGTTGCCTCTTGGCAAGTCCGCAGCTGCACTTTGCAAGAACGATGTTTTGGCGTCTTGTCTATTGTTGCTTGTAATGAAACTGGAACAGGAGCGGACCCAGTGTCTGTTGCTTGAAGAACAGGATCAGAAATCATGCTTGTTGATTGAAGTGAAGAGGGATCAGGATGATTACTTTCCCTGGACTGCTTACAATGATAGACGTTGTCAAAGAAACAATCAACAGTATCATATTCGTCTTCGATCTGCTCTAGTTGTTTACAAGGTACCTGTTGGGCATATTTAGAAGACCGCAGATGCATCTTGGCAGAACTACATTTTAGCACCTCATCTGTACAAAGCCCTTGAAAGAAAACAAGGAGGATTTAAAAGAAGAATAAGAAAGATAATAGTAGCAATTAACAATTTGTCTACTCCATTCCGGTTATAAAAGCTCCTGGCTTTTCCACCACGAAGAACTCAGCTGAAGTTGCGAAACATGTAAAGGCTATTCTGGAAAGCTTGTAAAAACCTCATCATACATAAATCTTGCGAAAAAGAGCTATCTCAATTACAAAACATTTTAGTCACTCTAGTTTAAATGCATTATTTAAGAACCATATTTATATGGGTATAGCACTTTGCTAGATAAACTCATACCCGTTCCAACTCAAAGTCCAGCTTGGAGAACTGACTATACAAGGCTGAACTTTTAAACATTTTTTCCCTTTCATTGATGATTAGAAAATCTATGATGATGATGATAACATCACTTCATAGAAATCATGCTATCTAGGCCTAGAAAATTTAAATGTAATGACCAAGCTAAAAGTCACATTATAAACTTTTTCTTATGATGCTTATTTTGGAGACCACTATCAGTATCACTCTAAGAGCGCGCTTATATCGTATAAAGTGAGCGTAATCCTTCCAAGTTCTTCGTTTCTTATTACAAGTCATGGCTATGCGCAAACACATCATATGGTTGAAATCTGAAATATCCGTCTCCCATCACCGTTTCACTTTCAATACAAAAGACAGATGCAGTAATTACACAAGCTAGAAAAAGGTCATGATAATCGTCGTTCATAAATTATACCAACACCACCCTCCCCAACCTGATCTAAGTAGGACAAAAAACAAAAAAATAAAATGCTTTGAATAAAACAAGCACCGAGGAAACAATGGAACAGAAGATTGAAACCTGGAGGCATGTAATCGGGATCCTCTAAGATATTGCTAGGGGAGCATGAGGACAACCTCTCTAGATGCTTCTCTTGTCCTTTTGCAAACACTTTGCAATTCTTCTCACCATCTTGTTTTACACAACAAACAACAACAAAAAACAAGATATTAGGAAAATGACCTCAAGAGAGTAATTATCAACTATAAATATATAATCAACTTACTTGAAATCGTTACATAAGTATCCGACTCTAGAAGCCCCAAATCACCGTCGGTTTCAGCTAAGACATTGTGTCTTATTATGTGAATCTCAACCTATAATAAGAATCAGAGTTATCATGCCGAACTTTGAATAGAAAGCTTGTATGTAGGGTTTTGAAATCAAGCAATCCGCGATGGGTACTAAGTACTAACCATCAACTGACTAAGAATGTAATATCAAGTTGAAAAATCAATCCAACCAAAGAAAAATTATGCAACATATACCCACACCAAGCACCGAAAAAACCAAATCAATTTTTAACATGGACATATTGATCAAGAAAACAAAAAGATATCCATGCTTGCATTAGAAAACAAAACTACAAACCAACATTTAACTGACCATATAAGCTATTAGTTAAAGTTGGTGCACAATATAGTATGAGAGCATTTTTTTCTTTTGCAACAAACAACCCATAAATCCTTTGGATCCGCGCTTTGACAGACTCTAAGCACATCTACTGGATTCCAAACCATACAAATCAAATAAATATAAAAGTCAAATGCAAAAAGGCCCACTGAAGTAGTCAAGCGTATACGTTAATCCGACAATGAAAGCAAGGAAAATGTAGGCATCAAGATAATAGATGCCCACCCTTGACTAACTTCGTTATCCATGTTTAGTTAAGTTAGTCTTAATGCACTGTATTTTACCTGAAATGAGGCCTTGTTAACTAACTGCCCAACCAAAAAATCACCCTCGACCAATTTATGTGCACTCAAGAAGTCGTTCCATCCAGTAGTCAGCATATATCTATCACCCAGATAATGGACACCGAATGTTTTTCCACCTTCACCAACCAATTCCAGGTTGGCATTAAATTGCGGAAGGTGCTTTTTGCAGAATTTCGCCGGAATGCTCTATCAAGAAACAAGTAATAACCAAACATAACAATTTGTTCTAAAAGAAAATCATCAAACATGGAATGTATTATTAATGAAAGAAAAGATTGGAGCTTACAAGATAACGTCCAGTGTATGAATGGACAATGCGTCTGAGAAAGCTTGGGTTTTGAGCTGAAAGCTTTGCTAGAACCTCTTGTGCTCGCATCTTAGTAGAGAAATAAGAGTTACTTGAAATCGTTACATCAGCGTCCGTCTCAGCTAAGACATTTTGTCTTATTATGTGAATCTCAACCTATAATAAGAATCAGAGTTATCATGCCGAACTTTGAATACAAAGCTTGTATGTAGGGTTTTGAAATCAAGCAATCCGCGATGGGTACTAAGTACTAACCATCAACTGACTAAGAATGTAATATCAAGTTGAAAAATCAATCCAACCAAAGAAAAATTATGCAACATATACCCACACCAAGCACTAAAAAAACCAAATCAATTTTTAACATGGACATATTGATCAAGAAAACAAAAAGATATCCATGCTTGCATTAGAAAACAAAACTACAAACCAACATTTAACTGAACATATAAGCTATTAGTTAAAGTCGGTGCACAATATAGTATGAGAGCATTTTTTTCTTTTGCAACAAACAACCCATAAATCCTTTGGATCCGCGCTTTGACAGACTCTAAGCACATCTACTGGATTCCTAACCATACATATCAAATAAATATAAAAGTCACATGCAAAAAGGCCCACTGAAGTAGTCAAGCGCATACGTTAATCCGACAATGAAAGCAAGGAAAATGTAGGCATCAAGATAATAGATGCCCACCCTTGACTAACTTCGTTATCCATGCATGTTTAGTTAAGTTAGTCTTAATGCACTGTATTTTACCTGAAATGAGTCCTTGTTAACTAACTGCCCAACCAGAAAATCACCCTCGTCCAATTTATGTGCACTCAAGAAGTCGCTCCATCCAGTAGTCAGCACATGTCTATAACCCAGATAATGGACACGGAATATGTTTCCACCTTTATCAACCAATTCCAGGTCGGTCTTAAATTGCGGAAGGTGCTTTTTGCAGAATTTCGCCGGAATGCTCTATCAAGAAACAAGTAATAACCAAACATAACAATTTGTTCTAAAAGAAAATCATCAAACATGGAATGTATTATTAATGAAAGAAAAGATTGGAGCTTACAAGATAATCGCGTCGTCTAGTGTGTGAATGGACAATGCGTTTGAGAAAGCTTGGGTTTTGAGCTGAAAGCTTTGCTAGAACCTCTTTTGCTCGCTTCTTAGTAGAGAACTCAGAGTCAGCGCTTCGGCTTTCCTTCCTTGGTGGATTATCACTTCACAGAAGAGCAATATTTATTAGTTTATAGCAATCTCTAGCCCTTTTATAACCTCGATTACCCAAACCCTCAAGGTATTGGATGTTAAGTTGTTTACTAGTCCAAAACCTACAATTTATTTCCTTAATCTGATTTCCGAGTACACTCCCAAACTTAATTCCAAGTCAATACTCTAGTCTACAACTCCATATCGCAATTTCAACCGAACTAACCAAAATGAAGATACTAAAAGTTAGGATAAATTCAGTAGTTACTGTTTGATTTTAGAGGAGCTGGTCTTGATCGAATAGTCATTTACATTTCTTCTTATATCAGTGTATCTCCTGCCAAGCCCTCTCCTTTCAATGTTTGGGGGTAACACCATTCCTGCCTCATCATCGTGATCCCAAGAAATATTACACAAAAACATCAATGTAAATACAATTTTACTTATGAACTGAAAAAAAGAAGGTTATATTATGTGAAAGACAGCATACCTTGTTTAAATACTTGATTTGTTGCAACAGGACCAACCGAGGTCTGTTGTACCCTCCTCAAATTTCGATTCATTTCTCTGGTGACAATCAACTCCTCAGTGTCATATTGGAGTTCCTCTATAAGGTGATCACCACATTCAGAGTCACCTGATTCCGAACCAGCATCTTCTTCATCACTAAAATCAATCTCCTCCTCGTCTGACTGCAAATCAGTTGGGTCAATTTCATAGGTTTCATCTTCAACGGTGTCATCGGAGTCAGAAGATGAAGGAGGTTCAGAATCTTCAGATAGTGGATCCATATCAAGCCTACCGCTCTTAGAGCAATTTGATCGCTGACCCATCTGACCAAAAAAACCACGACTTCTAATTCAAAAACCCTAAAAATTGGAAAGGGAAAAAAAAAGCATTAAAACCCTAAGGAGTATGGGTAAATTAAACTCACCAGTAGTCACCAACGATTTGAGCCACCTTCTTCAGTGACTGAACTCTCTAAAGTTTTTCCGAACCTCGTCCTCTGCTCTTAGCAGATCCGTTGTGTTTGATATACAAGTGCCATTTTGTAATTTCGGCAAAATCTGAACTATGAAGAAGAAAGGTTTGATCTTTAATTAGGAGGTTGAGTATGAATTGGAGGATCATCGTCACTTCTTGCTGTTAATGGTGTAGTACACTGAGTCCAGTAGCAGCAGAAGTGCAGACTGCAAAACTATCTTTAATTGGATTCCTGAATCGGTATCTTAATTGGATTCGGAGATGGGAAAGAAAGCCAAGTTTGTTTCCATTTTTAATTGGGTAAATTACCTTTTTATCCCTAACCTTTAACACTAGCAGGTTTGACGGGGTACTCGAGGAGTACTTGGGCTTTTTTTAATACTACTGTATTAAAATAAAGGGTGGAGTGGTAGTAATGTAATATCCCATCTTTACTATACTTGCGCTAGTATCTCTTCGAGTATCGGGTGCAGTTAATGCTCCCCTGAAAAAGAAAGGCATGTGTTAGGCGGTAATTTATTGTCCCGGGATTTAAAAGCCAAAACGACGCGTTAAGGGAAAGACCAAGATAAAACACTGCATTCCAAGGGAAAATTTGATGGGTGCTGCAGGTGTACAGATGCCACGTGGAGCATTAGGAGTGGCTGCTTAGTGGATGGTGGAGATCGCGCGGAAGGGCGGCCCAGATTTAATCCGGCGGGTGTTTTATATAATTACAAAATCTAATTTTCAACAATGAAAATGTAAAAAATAATAATAATACCAAAATACTAGATTTATTTTTCTCTTCAAATAGACATCAACTTTGAATATGTTTGATTATATTTCAAAAAAAAAAATTTCGTTCGAATAGAATTATTATTATTATTATGCACTTTGACCCTAGGGGCATGCTAGTGTGATAATATTCCGTCGTGCATCCCGAAGCATCTTTATTAGGAATAGCGTATATGGTATGATTACAATAGGACCTAGTCATGTGGGTGGGCCTCAGCCTGATCCCACGTCCTGTATTATTTTTTTTAGGTATGTCATATATGTGTAATGATGCTGATTTGGCTCCATGACCGCGGGTTTTGACGTAGCGGAGAGAGAGAGTGAGACTTTGGCTTCAATAAATTATTAATGGTTAGATTTGAATATTTGGATTACGTTTTGACCCGGATCCGTCTTGGCAACCTATTGTATTGTTTTAGAATTTCTCCGGTTTGCATGATAAACGAATTCCACGGCTTAGGTCATAGGGCAGGTACAAGGGGCTTACCCCGGGTATTCCAACGATCTCTCTCGGCTTTTGGGGTGTAAAATCCCACTTTCAAAGCGAAATTGTTGATTTCAAACCTTCAACCTGTACTCGGGGTGCAAGATTCTAACGAGGGGTTTCATCCCTCGAAACGTAACCCGAAAAATCGAGAATCATAATCCCGAGCCGTTACAGTTTATTGAAACAAATGATAAATATCTGGATTAATTAATATCCACCTGAAGTGGCCAAATAAATTTTAATTATGTTTATTTTTATGGAGATTACTTTTATTATTTACTTGAGATGTGTATATATGTCAAATTACTTTTTGCAATATAAATTTAAAACTCAAACTATTTCCAGAAGAAACAACTTGTTAAGAGTTTTTATGCTATAAACATATTGGTTTTATATTGACAATGATTATTTATATCATTAGTGTTAATAAAAGCTATATCTTTAATGAAGAAGCTTAAATGATCCGACACCTTTGATTCTGTAAACTCTGCCATTTTTTGTTTGTTATTAGTTCCATTTGGTTATTTTAAGGTACATGGAATCTTTATTTGATTTATCTATTTGATTTAATTTTCATTTTATGTATATGAATTTGCATTGGAAATGTTTCTTTAAGAAACAATTATGGGTAGATGTTGTCAATTTTATTCAACAAATGAAGATTTGGGAGAAGAGTTTGAAACACATCCTTGTTAAATTGTGTGAAATTGATAAAATTAGTTCATGAGAGCCTGAAGACTCTATATTTTGGGATTTTGTTCTTAATCTACCTGGGTATGGTAGGACTCAAATAAATAGCTAGCTAAATGACCTATGGTCATAACAACCTCTCTTATTGCCAGATGCAATATATATTGTTATCTCTAGTAGATGACATAAAGAGGATACGGTGCGCGCAACCGTTGTTAGGATACTGGTCATAATTTTGAAAATGATTATAGATAATCATGTATGAGTCGACTCCCACGTCAAGGAGAATGTGGAAGAGCAAGTCAAAGTTGATGGTTTGCCTAATTTGGATTTAAAAACTGTGAATGGATCATCGTATGAAAATGTTAGAATGGTTTAGAGTTTGGTACTGATGATATGGAAAACTTGAAGTTTTCGAGATGAAATAACTAATGAGTATTTGTATAAAGTATATACTTGGCATAATAAAACCTTATAAATAGCTCCAAAATAGCATAAAAATAGTCCTCGAAGGCCATTTGATGTAATCAAGTAGTAAACTTATATGAGAAGATGGCTTTAAAAGAGCGTCAAAACACTCTAAAGGGAAAGAGTGGTGACAGATAAATTGGGATCGTGAAAGTTGATAATTTCCAAAAGCAGTGGTTTTCGTCTAGTCGAGGATGTCAAAAGAAGAACCGACATATAATAAAATAATAAATAGATTACCCATGTTGGCAATATGGATGTAATATTGAAATGCTATCAATGAAATTGATATGTTGGATAAATGAACATTGAGAAGTTGATGATTAAATCGACCAAGTGAAGTCGTTACTTATTAGATTATCATTTAGGATAATGCTAACGCATGGAATGACCCAGTAGAGTCGTCAATAATAGCTCACAAGCAGACATGAATATCAAGAGATTGATTCGATTTCGGTAAACACTATAATAAATTCTCCTTCTTGTAATTTATCTCCAATAGAGAGCTTGATATTTACATGTTCAGTATAAATTAATATTCCTAAACACTAGAATAAATTCTATATTCTTTCAATCTCAATTTAATTATAATAAAAAAATATAAATTAATATTCCTAAACATTAATTTTGTATGTGTATAAACATTTATCTTGAAAACTAGTTTTATTGCCCGCGATTTTCGCGGCTTTTTTTATATGACTTTTATTATTCATGCACAAATTGTGTAACATTATAAAAATTATTTTCTTTGACTTTTAAATTTCATATATATATATGTGTGTGTGTGTGTGTGTGTGTGTGTGAATATTTAATGGTAAAATTTAATCTATAGGCCGGATTAAGGGCATTTAATTTCAAATTTGTATAATGTAATTTGTTATTCTTTTTCTAATTTCTTTCTGTAAAATAAAATTATTTTATAGTTAAACAAAGCAATATATATGATGATTCTAATATTTGTATAAATTTGGTTTATAAATTAATTGGTACTTGAGTAATATTTGCATAAATTTTTGTTTGTAAATTAATTATTTGTGAAAGATAAACACTTATTGATTCTAATTATTTATATTGTTTAATGTGATTGTTTAAAGATAAACAAAATTATTTGGTAGGTGAACAGTATTTTCATAAATTTAGTTTGTAAATTAACTGTTTGTTAAAGATAAGCACTTATTGATTTGGATTATCTTTATTGGTTAATGTGATTGTTTAATAATTTAATGGAATATATATAAACTCTCTCTCGTTAGTGATATGTTTATTTAAAAACTATATTAATATTGACTCATAATATGTTTTCCATATTATTTTCCCCTATAGTTTCTATTATAAAATATCCCAACATTAATAATAGTCTCAACTAATATATTTGTGAAAGATAAACACTTGTTGATTTTAATTATTGCTATCGTTTAATGTAATTGTTTAAAGATAAACAAAAATATTTGGTACATAAGCAATATTTGTATAAATATAGTTTATAAATTAACTATTTGTTAAAAATAAGCACTTATTGATTTGAATTATCTCTATTTTTGTCAGTGATATGTTTATTTAAAAGTTAGTATATTAATATTGACTAACAATATGTTTTTCATATTATTTTCTGCTATTGTCTATATTATAAAATATCCCAACATTAATAATAGTTACAACTAATAGCTTAATCAATATTATTGTTTTTCGACTGTCTAACATAATATATATATTTTTGACTATTTTCGGCTATTGTTTTTAAATTTTATTTTTTTTGTTGGGGGGGGGGGGATTGTTTTGAAATAGAGTCCATTACTGCCCCTAAACCCGCCCATCCACTTTCTTAATTTCATCCTTCCAAAAAATCCATCTATATATAGGGCGTGTTTGGCAACGGGATGGGGGTAGGTGGAATGAGATGGATTTTGTGGGGTGGGCGGGATGGGGATGGAAACCCGGGTGGGACCGGGTGGAATTTTGAAGCCAATTTAATCCCGTTCGTGTTTGTTTGAAGTTTAAAATGGGATGGGGGTTAATGGAAAAGACACCTTTGCCCCCACTTTGTGACATGAAATGACAAAAATACCCCTCAAACATACCCCTGATGTCAAGCCCAAGCCCTTTTCCTCTTCAGTTCGACATTTTCAGACTCCCAAATCCGTCGACGTTGGCGGCGAGCTCTACCCCGGAAGCCTCCGACGCGTCACCTCCCTCCCCCTGCGGTACCGACGCCGCCGACAACCTCGGTCTCCATGTAAGTCATCTACCCCTATATGTGGTGTCTTCGCTGAGGTCAGAAATTGAATTCGCGTGTCCCCTATTTTCTCTAGTCGGAGACTGAATTGGGGGAATTTGATGAATTTCTGTGTTGATGGGCTCTGGGAAATTCGTTCATTGAAGATTCGAGCCCCTCATGGGGGTTACTAGCGAGGTAGGGGAAGTCGATTGGGGTCGAAGATTTTTGGGGAATTAGGGTTCCGGAATTGGAGATGCACATAGTGACTCTCCTCGCCCCCTACTAACGTCGTTAGGCCTTGGCAAATGATATGCTGTGTACTTGAACTGATTTTCGATTGGTTGCCACGAAACTGACATTGGGGGATTAGGATGTTGATGGAGAGAATCGATGAGTTCAATTAGGTGTTTATTTCTATGTGTTTATAATCACGATTATTTCCGTTGTGTAGTAGGTGTTGTTATAAACAAAGATGGTCTTGATGTTCATGTTCATGTTTTGCTTTATGTGGTTGTTCTTGTTGGGGTTGTTGTTGCTGGTGGTGGTGTTGTTGTTGATGTCGTTGTTATACAAAGTTGTTGTGTTCATCCATGTTGCTGTTCATGTTGTTGTTCTTGATGGTGTTGTTGCTGTTGTTGTTCACGTTGTGATGTTCATTCATGTGCTTGCCTTTGTCATCCTTCTAATGTTCCCTTACACAACCCACATGATTCATTCGAAATCCGCGATCCTCGTGAACTGAAATGTTGTAGCTGCACATATGGATTCCTCTTCCAATCCGAAGGGGAAAGGAAAACGCAAGGCTAAGAAATCAACGGTTACGAGTACTGACACCAACAACTACGTACCCCCCGCCTTTTACTGGTCTCTGGAATTGTCAAAGAAGTTGATGCTTGTGCTCCTGGACTATCAGCGGGAAAATGGAAAGGACCAGTCCTTCAAATGGGGGCCCATCAATACCGCATTTGAGGCGGCGACTGGGAAGAGGTGCAACCAGTACACACTTAAGAACCGAACTCGTGACATGAAGGGCATATACCTATTGTGGAATAAGTTGAAAAAAGGGGAGACTGGCCTAGGATGGGATGAGGCGACTGGAACCATCAGTGCACCGCACGAATGGTGGGATAAAAAAATTGCGGTATGTGCTCGTCTTCCCTTCCCCTTATGTCAATTCAAAGAGCCCCCGTTGGGTATGTCGTCACCTCGTCCTTCATTTGCGCAGGAGGATAGCAACTTCAGTAGGTTCCGGAAGAAGGGAATCCCTCCGGAACTGGACGAGCTGTTCCATCAGGTGTTCGGCGGCACAGTTGCCACCGGCGAGTTCTGTGTAGCACCCTCCATGGACCAGGTTGTCCGTGCTGCGTAGGTGGCGCAGGAGGCCAACAATGGGCAAGCCACTCAGCAACAGGACGATGACGATGACACCGAGTCAAGGGGTGACCTTAAGGAGTCCCAATTTGAGGGTGTTGAGCAGGAGTTCGACGATCTTTTCAACACCCCTCGCAACGGTGCCTCAACGCCCTCCATGCAAGACTTTGTGCAGGGCATTGTGGACGACGAGGACTCCCCCCCTCCAGTGTCTCAAGGGGCACCAGGCGCCGGTCTGTCACAGCCGTCTACGGGTAAGCGTCCGGTTGGTTCTGAGACGACCTCCTCCCGGCGGAGCTCCAAGCGCAACGTCCGCGTGTCGGAGGGGACTAGACTGTTCGCACGCAGCGTCGGGGTCATCAAAGACAGCACCCGAGAGATCATTGACGCTATGCACAAGGACGAGGTGTCGTCGAATGCCCCCCAAGACACAACGAAAGCAGTGTTGGATGTGGTGCGGTCGATGGTTGCAGAGGGTCTTGTGGCCGAAGGTGATCCCATTTGGTGCTTCAGCTTAGCTGTCATCAGAGACAGCACGCGACGTGATGTCTTTGTTCAGCTTGACAACAACGTCGCCAGGCTGAAGTGGCTTAGGTGGTTGTATTCGACGAACGACGGGCAGCAGCCGAGCGCCATACACCTTGACTGACCCTCCACAAGTATTCCCGAACCAACGTTTTTTTCAATGTGAGAAGTGAGCATCTCAATAAGGACCCAGTTTATTCCACATGTTTATGTTTGTCATTACATTTGTGTTCGTGTGTTATCGCATTTGAAGGGAAGGTTAAGGCCTTCATATATACGTTTATGTGTGCTACATACATTGTTCTGTGATGCCTACATTATTGTTTGCAATGTAATAACCGTTTCAATGTAGTGGACAATTTTTTCCCTTGCAATTTGTTTCTTCCCAATGTATGGTTGCAATAACTTAACCCATGTGTATGGATATGGTTGGTTCTGAGATCTGAGCTCATACGACTACGTCCATGCAGGCGGATTGAAACGCTGATTGAACGTCGTCGTCGACGAATACATCGACAAGGCAAGGGCGCAGCTGGATTCATCGCCATCCTCCTCAAGTGGCTCCCACATGCCCACCACTACTTTACCCATGTGCACAAGGTTCCTCAGTTCATTGGGGAGTTTACAGGGGCACGATGGGTTGATGAAATCCTTACCCACCGTTCGCATACAAGAAGCGTCAACGCATTCAGAATGGAAAAGGGAGCATTCATTCGTCTTTGTGGGATGCTCCAACACCAGTACGGTCTGCGTGGATCAATCCAAATGTCTGTGATGGAGAAGGTTGCCATCTTCGTCAATACCATGGCTTGGGGCTCAAGTCAGCGCAATTCTTACGAGCGTTTCCAACGCTCAAGCAATACAATTTCGGAGTCCATAACCAATGTGCTTGATGCCATATGCGGGGGGAGATGCAATGGGTACCGCGGTCTTGCGGGGGACTTGATCAGGCCCAGAGACCCTCGTTTCAGAGACATTCCTGAGCAGATTGCCAACGACAACAGGTACTGGCCATACTTCAAGGGTGCAATTGGGGCTATCGACGGAACGCATATTGAGGCCGCCCTTCCTAAAGAAGAACAGCAAAGGTTCCGTTGCAGGAAGGGGACAACAAGGTTCCGCTGGATGGGTGCCACAACACTCGGCATACAAAAAGCTTTACCCATGTGCCGAGGTTGCAATGTTGGTTACTGCTGCCTTACATCTGCGACCCCGAACTGCACAAAATGGGGGTCATCAACCACAAAGGTTTGTCCTGAATTACATGTTCCCAGTTACGTCAACCATAAACTGAACATAAAGAAAAAGTCTAGAGAAACAACAAGCACAAAAGATTAACAGAAGATCTTCATAACAGCTCCACGACTACGGCCTGTGGACCAGCGGCGCAATGACGATGAGGAGCACGAGGATAATCCACCCAAGCAGCCTGGTCATGTGGGAGAGGCGACGAGCGCGGAGCTGCTCCCCAGCGTGGTGCACCCAGCGCTCACACATGAATGTGCTCAGCTCAGCAATCCTCTGGACCATGGTGTCGTTAGTGACACCAAGATTGACGTTCAGGGCCCTGGTCTCCTGCAGCTCGTCGTTGCGCGCAATCAGCAGGTGCTCCCTACGAGCGTCCTGTGTCAGGAGGCCCCGGACTTGGGCGCGCAGCTCCCTAACCTCGTCACGGTACATGGCCCAAAGCGCGTTATCCTCCTCAACATCCTGGGGGTCGCGGGCGTCCGACTGCGCCTCGTCCTCGTCATCTCGAGTGCGACGACGACGACTGGAGGCGCCATAGTCATAGTCACTGTGGAGCCAATAGTACGCTCTGGGGTCCCCACTTGCGTAGCTACGGTCACTATCCGAGTCGGTGTCGGAGAGAACCTCGGTGTCCGAATATGGGTACATGCTTCATTTGGAAATATCAAGTGTTAGTGCTTAGGTAACCATAACAACGACAACAACGCAGTGAAGAAGAGATGGACATTCACGGTGTCATAATAATGTGTGAAGAAGAATGAGAGTATATGTGTACAATTGTATATATCAAAACAACAAGCACGTTCAAAGGGCATATATGATTGTCAAAGTAGTTGAAAGAAGCTAAATAAAAACATGCAAGACTTGCGAATATACCAATTGCCACCCAAAACACCCTAACTGAACTCAGGACTAATTCATAGCCGAATGATTCCCCAAAAAAATTAAATTTACAATCAATGCAGTGCACATAGTCTTGCATATATGCACATATAAATTATACATAGGGGAGGGAAACATTCAAACATCGTTCACAGTTCACAACTTCACTTGATATGCACCAATTAGAGCAAAATCAAAAATTCTTTGTTCAGATCAGTTGGACATTATAACCACTTAGTGCTAAATCAAAACAAAAACATGAAAGAAATGAGATACCTAACAGAAAGCAAACTGAAAAGACAAACCAAACATGTCCGGGTTTCATGATAATTATTAGGGAATGAGTGCTTGTTAATGCAGTGACAGAATCAGTTAAGTAGCAACACCATATCCCTACAGAAGATGTAAGGGTGGAGATTCTTTCAAAGTTCAATCCTTCCAACTAGCAACCATTGCTAAGAGGTTAAAAGGTTTTATTCTTCAGTAGATCTATGCTGAGCCCTAATCCTATAGTAATTGCCTACAATGATCAGCCTTCTTCAAAGACCATAAATGGACATAATCAAATAATCTAAACAGCATTGATATTGTGACAAAGAAACCATATCAATGATTGTGAAAAAGAAATCATTTTCAAATCAAGAAAACCTAATCTGGATCCCTTCTCTAATCAGCATTCCAACAACCATCCAAAGTATAAATTATCAGTTAAGAAGCAACAAAAATGTCTAGAGGACCAACAATATCATATTCACATCAGTTAACAAGCTAGAAATTATCCCTTTAGTCTCTTCTAAAGCATTTCAGAAGCAACAATGAACTCACAAGGAACAACAAGTTAATGTCACACAGTTTCTGAGACTCAACAACAACATAATGTAAAAGAAAGCAACATGATTCACAACAATGAACTCAGGAGCAACACCATATCCCTAGAGTCTCTTCTATATCAGTTACGAAGCAAATAAAATCTCTAGAGGACCAACAATATCATATTCACATCAGTCAACAAGCTAGAAATTATCCCTTGAGTCTCTTCTAAAGCATTTCAGAAGCAACAATGAACTAAGAAGGAACAACAAGTTAATGTCACACATTTTCTGAGACTCAACAACAACAGAATGTAAAAGACACCAACATGATTCACAACAATGAACTCAGGAGCAACACCATATCCCTATAGTCTCTCCTATATCAGTTAAGAAGCAAAAACAATCAATAAAGGACCAACAATATAATATTCACATCAGTTAAGAAGCCAGAAAACTCAGGAGGACCAACAACACCATATCCCTATTGAACAACAACATAAGCTCCTAAATTAGCTAACAAGCAACAACATATATGAGTAAACTCAGGAGGAAGAACAAGTTCATGGCACACATTTTCTGAGATTCAACAACAACATATAATGTTAAAGAAAGCAACATGATGAACAACAACATAATCTCAAACATAAAGCTGAAGCAATTTCTAAAAGATTGAACAACAAGATAAGCTCCTAAATTAGTTAACAAGCAACAACATATATGAGTAAAATCAGGAGGAAGAACAAGTTCATGGCACACATTTTCTGAGATTCAACAACAACATATAATGTTAAAGAAAGCAACATGATGAACAACAACATAATCTCAAACATAAAGCTGAAGCAATTTCTAAGATTGAACAACAACATAAGCTCCTAAATTAGTTAACAAGCAACAACATATGAGTAAACATGGTAACTCAAATCGAAGGTTGTGACGATATGAAGACCCTAAACTCCAAAAACCCCAGCCATGGAAGCCAAAAATCCTCTCTGACAATCGAAACCCTAATCTGACAATTGTTACCCAAGAACCTTTTTAACTTTTTCATCGTTTTTTCATGGAAAACTGAGAGTAATAACCCTAAACATGCAATTAACTCGATGGAAAACCCTATCTTTCAATCGATTTGGGGAGAGATGTTGAAAACCGGTGGCAAATTCCCCATTTCAAAAAAAAACCTAGCTTTTAATCGAAATGACGAAGAATATTCAAGAACACAAACGATGGAATCCAAAAAAACAACACAATCGGCTTACCTGGAGGTGCAGATCGACAACAATGGAGGCTCGAAAGTCGTCTTCTTCGCCGTTGTTCCACGAAGCGTCCCTGGTAAGAGTGAAAAGAGAGAGGATGTGAGATTGATGTGAAAAAAATTTCGAATTTATGGAGGAGAGAGGGAGGGGCAGATTTGGGACTCTTCGGGTTCCCATCCCCCAAATCCTCCTTCCAGGAGATGCGTCTCGCATCCCGTCTCCTCCCCGCATCCCCGCTTTCCCATCCTCTTCCACCCCCGCGCATCCCTCGCCAAACACGCAGGCGCGGTTCCCGAGAACCCACCCCCACCCGCGGCATCCCTTCCCATCCCCTATCAAACACGCCCTAAATCCTCTTCTCACAAATTGTGGCTAACCAACTCCGATTAGCATTGAGCACTACTATTTTATTTTTATAATAATCCGATCAAATCCGATAGATTTGTTATGGGTTTATTTTAATCAAATAATCTAGTTAATATTTTTTTTATAAATAATATTAATTGATATATGCAGTTTAATATTTTATTATACAATATGTATTCAAAAAATAAAATCTTATCATTAGATATAATTATCAACTAATATAACCAATCTTGATGACTAAATATAAAATAACTAAAGGTAAGTTGATCAAATTGATATGCCTTGAATTTATTGAAGTAATTTGGTCCAAAGGTCGAAGGCCTTTGGACCAAATACTAAATGTCCTAAGATTAGATCATTACTAGTAAATCTCCATTATTTTTTCATAATACCTAAACTACCTTCATTTTAATTTATCCCAACCCGTTCCCGTCCTTTCTTTCATTCAGATCTGAGCGCAGGAAGAGATCCATGGCTTCCCTCCATTATCGCTCCTCCCTCTCCACAACCGAAGAACTAGTTTCCGTGGCCTCCGCCCTCTCCTTTCTCTCCTTCGCCTCCCACAGCTGCCTGCGCAACTCCCCGCCGCCGTTGTCGATGAAACGTGCCAACTGAGAACCATGGGCCTCTCCTCCAAATTGACGCCTCTCCTCCAAATTGGCCGTCAAATCCAATTAGACCTTCGAATTCGAACCTAATTTGATCGATTTCTCACCTCTCGAATTTAATTGATTCCTCGTCGATTTGTTTTTTCCGGTGCCGGAACCGCGACTGTATCGAGTTCGCTGATTCGACTCGGCCTCGATTATTATTGTGAGCTTCCGATGGCGTCGTTTGTGGCGTTGCGGGTCCCCGATGGTGCTTGTGTTGTCGGGCGGTGGGTTTCCGACGAGCTGCAGTTGTTGGCGTGGGAGATAGCGTGGTCAAGTCCTTTATGGGACCCCTTGTTGCCTTTGTTATAGACCTGTTTCTTCTTTACTTTTGTAGCATGGGGTTTGACAGGTGAGGTCACTTGTCGTGTCAAAGTGGATTAAGGGTAGTAATATTTTTTTTTTTTGGGTGCAAAGGGTAGTGGTATTTCTTAGTGGTATTACTTTTGTAGTTTTTTTTTTTTTGAAAAGGAAATAATTTGGCTTTAGGGGGGCCCTAAGAACCAAGGGCATCCTTGCGGATGAGGGAACTGAGCAAAGAATCGCCAGGGCTGTTATGAATGTGAATGGCAAAGTTCAGATGCGATAGGTGGTCCGCAACTTGGTTTGCCTCACGGTAGACATGACGAATCTAATATGTCGAGAGGAAACCTAACGAGACTAGACTGTCTGAGACAATCATTTCAGAGTCTCCTGGAGGTTTCCCAATACCTTTTAGACTGTTGATTACAGTGAGGTTATGGCCTTCAATTTCTAGTTCCTTTATTTGTAGGTCTAAGGCGGTCGTGATACCTTGCCAAGCCCCATAGCTTTCGGCGCCTGCAACGGAAGAGATGGGGCAAGGACCACATCCAAAATAGATCGGGGTTCCCGAGTGGTTCCTAATTGTAAAGCCATAGGAGGCAGAACCTGACGGAGAAAGTGCCCCGTCAAAGTTGAGTTTATATTTTTCTGCCGCTCGGGGTTTCCATTTTGCTTTGTGTCCTCGTGTACTTGTAGTTTTGGTTATGTGTTCTGGGTTTCCCTTGGTATCGATGTCTTCTGTAGTTCTGGTTGATTTCCAAAGGGTGACTTGGTCATTGACGAAAGATTTTATGCAACGTACATCTGGGTGGATCTTATCAAATAGTGTCTTATTCCTGAAATACCAGATTCTCCACCATGCAAAGGCAAGAGTGGAGAAGCGCGATTTACCCAAATTATTTTTTATGTCTTGTAGTGTTTCATTGAGGTTAGTGTCGTCATTAAATGCATTAGCGGTTTTCCTGTACAGAACTGGATCTATTGCGAGTACGGTGTCCCTTGTTATAGGGCAGCTCCATAACAGATGAGGGATGTCCTCGAAATTAGAGTCACATAGCGGCAGTCAGTAGGGATCCCTAATCGTCTTGAAGCTAATTTAGAGGTAGTTGGTAAACCATTTTTTGTGATCTTCCAAAGGAAGGTTTTGATCTTTGGTGGTATGTCTAGGTCCCAAATCCATGTCATGTTTGATTTTCGGTGTTGTTTTAGGTTACCCAACATGTCAATTGCAGATTTGGTAGAGAACCAGCCATTTCTGCTCCATTTCTAATATAGTCTATCCATGTGTATGTGTTTGGGGATGAGTGTCAGTTTAATGTTTTCGATTACTTCCATTGGTAAGTTGTAGGCATCCAGACATTTCAAATTGTCACCGTTCCAAGTCTTGTCATCTTTTATAAATTGGCTTACTGTCATGGTGATGTCTATTTGGTGAGGATGGGTTAATAAAGTAATAAGGGGTGCATTTCCCGTCCAATGATCAAGCCAGAAGTTGATATTCTGACCATTTCCGATTGACCAACGAATACCTTGCTTGAAAAGAGGAATTAGTTTTGTTAATTGGGTCCATTGCCAGGAGGTGGACCCCTTCCGATCATAGTATAGAAGCTCTTTTTGTTTGAGGTACTTTTCCTTGATTAACACCACCCAAGGGTTGCTGGGTTCTGCTAAAATTTTCCATAGTAGTTTTAGTTGTAAACCCTTGTTCATATCTTCGGATGTGTGTAATCCTAAACCACCACTAGATTTGGACTTACAGATCTCATACCAGCTGATTAGTGGTTTATGTTTAGGCCCCTTGTTCCAGAGAAAAATTCTGTTTATTCTGTCAAGTTCTGTGTGTATCGATTTTGGCAATAAGAAGCACTGCATTAGGTGTAGTGGTTTCGCCGATAATGTTGATTTTATCAGGGTGCAACGACCAGCTTGGGAGAGGTCGTTGGCCTTCCAACGCTGGAGCTGATCTTTTGTAGTGTTTATTAGGTCCTCAAAATCCGCTTTGGTAGTGCGACCACATAAGACAGGACAACCAAGATAATTGCCTAGGTTAGTTGTGTAAGAGATCTGTAACTCGTTGTTAATGAATTGGTTTTGGTGTTTGTCCACATTCGATGATGTGTGGAATTTGGATTTATATTTGTTTACTCGTTGACCTGAGATTGATGAATATTCTGTAAGGATGTTGTTAATCTGATGGCAGGCTGTTTGTGTAGCGGAGGCAAAAATTACAATATCATCCGCGAACGCCAAATAGGGTATTCTTGTTCCGTTGCGTGTTATTTGTATTCCTAGGTGGCTTTTTGGCTTGGCAGATTCCACTTGTAATCCTCTGCCTAGGATTTCAGATAGTATTAAGAATAGATATGGAGATAGGAGATCGCCTTGTCGCAATCCACGCTGCGGTATTATCAGGTCTGTAGGCCCATTATTAACCAAAACCGAGTATGTGACTGTAGTTATGCACTCCTTTATCCACCCAGAGAAGCGGGATGAGAAGCTGAATTTTTCTAGTATCGTGATCAGAAATTTCCACTCTACAAGGTCAAAGGCCTTTTCCATGTCTAGTTTTACCGCCATCCATCTCTTAGCTCCTTTCTTCCTTGAAAATGAGTGAAAGATTTCGTTTGCTATTAGGATATTATCTTGTACGGCTCTGCCGGAAGTAAAAGCACTTTGTAGGGGGTTGATAATTTTCGGGATTAGTTTTTTCAGTCTGTTAGCGATAATTTTGGAGATTATCTTATATGTTGTAGAACATAAGCTAATCGGCCTATAATGGGATGTGGTATTTGGGTTGTCACATTTAGGTATGAGTGCGATGAAAGTATGGTTTGTTTGTTTCAGAATTTGCCCACTGAGGAAGAATCCTTTAACCGCTTTGATGACGGTTGGTTCAATGATATGCCAGTATCTCTTGAAGAAACCAACAGGAAACCCATCTGGCCCGGGGGATTTATTGTCAGCCATGCTGAAAACTACCTTTTTTATTTCTGAGTTTGCGATCGGGCGTGTCAACCAATCATTGTCTTCATTAGTGATTTCCTTGTTTATGTTGTTGAGTAAATTACTTGGATGTTGATCTCTAGGTTGGTGGGAGTATCGCTTGAAAAAGTCATTTCTGATGGCTTCTCTAATATCTTTTTCGGATGTAATAGTGACTCCATCTGTAGATTGAATTGATTTTATGATATTTTTGTTTCGTCTGCCTGTTGCAATTTTGTGGAAGTATTTTGTGTTTGTGTCGATCGATTTTACATGTTTTCGTTTGGCCCTCTGCCCCCAGTATTTCTTTTGGTAGTCCAGCAAAGAGGCGTGTTTGGTTGTGAGGCATTTTATTTTGTGATCTATGTGCGTGCTATAACAGGTATAAAGTTGTACTTGGAGCACCTGTAGTTCTGTCTCCACTTGGTCAATCTGTCGGAATATGTTCCCAAAGGTAACTTTGCTCCAAGTTTTGTTTTTTTTCTTTACTTCCTGTAATTTTTTTGTTAGCTTAAACATTTGTGATCCTGGTGCATCAAATCTCCATGCTTGTTTGACGAGGGTTTCATAGTCCGGTCTGCTGGTCCAAGCCATTTCAAATTTGAAAGGCAGTAGCTTAGGTTTCTGATTATCCATCAGATCCAGTGTGATTTGTGCATGATCAGATCTCAAGAAAGCGTGAATTTTTGTGTGCATATTCGGAAACTGTTGGAATAATCGATAACTTACAAGAGCTCTATCAAGTTTTTCATAGATATTGTCCACACCATGGGCTCGTTTTCTCCATGTGAATTTGTTGCCGGTCGTTGGTGTATCTATCAAGTTGTGAGTTGTAATGATTTCATTGAGCCTGCGAAATCGATTAACCGTTGGCATTATGCCTCCCATTTTGTCTTCGGTTTCTAGAATCTCATTTAGGTCACCGATGATTATTATTGGTTTTTTTATTTTTTGAATTGTCTCTGAGAGGGAAGTCCAGAAACCTTGTTTCTCATTTTCATGGGGTGGTGCGTAGACAAAAAGGATTTCCAGAGAAACTCCAATCGAGTTATTTGTGTAAGTTGCTCGTATAATCCTGTTGGTTGAATTTACTACCTTAAAGGTTTCATTTCGAAACTGGGCTTCCTTCCAAAGAAGGCAGAGGCCGCCCGAAAGGCCTAAGGAAGGGCAGAAGTACATTCTGTCAAACCCCGGCTTACGCCAGCAGGTTTCCGGAGGTGGATTTTGTAGCTTCGTTTCAGCTAACAAAAGTATTTTAAGGCGGTTTGTTTTACTTTTTGATTCAATATGGGTCCAAACATTCCTTCTGTTGAGACCCCTGACATTCCAATAACTAAACTTCATTGAAACAGTCTTTGTAGAAATTGGTAGTTCTTTTTATGGGTTTTGTCGGTTGGTTGTTATTTGGGTTCAGTATAGTGCAAAGACTAGGGGTTCCTACGTTAATTTGTATATACAAAGAGGCCATGTAGACAAATCAGAGCAAACCCATTACAGTTTTTGTAGAAGGATACAAGTTTGGAAGAAACATCGCGAGGATTTTTTGTAGGTATGGGTTTTGTCGGTTGGTTGAACGCGAACTTGATTTGTGATGTAGTTTGGGGGCACATGATTTTTTTGTTTTAATTGATCGAATAGAGACGGTGGCAAACCAGCAAGAGAAACTTGTAGCCCGCAGACAAGGAACGAGGGTTCTAGATGAGATGTATTGTGTATCAATTAGACAGTTTAGGGTAAATAGGGTCCTATGGTGAACAAGTATGATTTGCCCTGTTGTGCATAGCAAATGCTTGATTTTGACAGTTGAATTAAACGAAGTCAATGGATTTTGTAAAAAAAATTATATGTAAAACTTAAGATGACATAGAAAAAGTATGTAATTACAAAGGTAGGATAGAGAGATGGATTATGTAATTGATCAAAACCAATCACGTAATTTGTTTTTAGTAAGAGAGTGTCAATGTCATGATGTTGATAGATATTACATGTATAGAGAAATAAAGTAAGATTAATCTCATAACCAATCGAAGTAACAGATGATAGAGTGCAAGCATAGTGTTTTGTTATTTTATTAGGTATCTTTCCATGGAATGAATCAAAAATCCAAACGAATGAATCAAGTATGATGCAAAGTGGGTATTTAGTGAGGAGCACATGGTAAACACAATTGCAGTCATGTGTAGCTCTTGAAAAAAATTGGCAGTTGTGTTTATTGTATATAGTTCTCCTGTTGACTCGATGATAGTTGGAATCTAATCTGTGCGAAAGTATGAGGGTCAATGTGCTAATGCAAAGCAAAGAAAGTTTCTTGTAGTTACTTGATTCTATGTAAGGTTTGCTTACCAATTGGAAATATAAATCTGCCCAAGAAGATGCACAGGTGGAGTTGGTTGCATCTTTTCCTTTGATAGATTCACACATGAAAACCTGCAGATCAGAGTAGATGTCCAGTTGCTTGAGAGGGAAATTCCCACGAGCCTTGTCACTTTTATGTGGATTGGAGGGTGTGATAGGTTTTTGGTTTCTAGTGGGGTTCAGAAGAGTCTCAGAAAGATCCTCCTTCCCAGTTGGTTGGGTAGTTTTGGGGTTCGGAGGAGCCTCAGAGGTGCCCCCCTTCCCGGTAGGTTGGGTAGTTACGGGGTTCGGTGGAGCCTCGGAGAAGCCCTCCTTCCCGGTAGGTGGTGGTGGTTGGCATGCCATTAAGGCAAATTTCTTCCAAAACCAGTAGAAACAGAGAGAGCTCATACAAGAAATAAGGTGGAGATCAGAAGGAGAAGAGAACGTACAGAAAAAAAAGTGCATTTAATTTGACATTAGAAAAGCTTTTATAGTCCAGTACTTGGGTTTTGTTTAGATGATTAGCCCAGTGTTTAGAACGCATCTGGATATTGAGGTTTGAGATTGAGGAGAGCATATCATACCTAACAAATCGATAACAGTCGCCCAACAACAGCATAAGACTGGGAACGTAATGAAGAAGCGGAAGCTTCTCTAGATCGGAGATCCATGTCGGTCTCCCACGGATGAAGGACCCAACCCAGCGCCAGGATCGGCCATATCCGAGGGCAGAGGGGAGAACCCCTTTGATTACAGCAATGATTAGGAGGTTGAACCACCATTGAGTCAATTTGATCGCACAGAGAAACCAGAACCCTAGGAATAGAGAAAGCCACCCTACCCCGCCTGAGATCGGCTTTGAGTGCCAGATCCAGTACCAATACCCCTTTAAATTGATGGGACGAGTCCGATTTTGAGTTTTGAGAGAGTTTTGGGTAGGATTAACAGAGAGATTGAGAGTTTTTTCAGATTGGACTCTCACATTGGGGGTAGAAGAGTTGGGGTTTGATCGGTTTTGGGGAAGGGTGGCAGGCGCGTGTAGAGGTGCGTACTCTTTTGAGGAAAAGGGTTTCTGGTCCCATGTTTTTCTGTACGGAGTAGTGAAATCTGAATTCTGAATACTTTTGCAGTTTTGTTGGTTTGAATGTGGAAGCAGTTTGTAATTTTCAGTAATTTGTGGCTTATTATTCTTTAGTGATGGGATGTAGCGCGTGTAGTTGCTTGTAGTAGGTAATAGGTGTGTTTAAATTGCATCATTGACTTGACTTGCTTCTTAACAATGTTAGGGTGCTTTTAGAATTCATAAGAAGGTGACTTGCTTCAAAACAATATTGGTTATAGTGTCAATGACCTTCTTTTTCTTTAGTTACAGTGTCTACGATCCTATTTTTATTTTGATTACAATGTATTTGACCTTGTTTTTATAGTGGTGACAGTGTTTATGACCCTGTTTCTATAGTGATGACAATGTCTATGACCCTGTTTTTATTTTGATTACAGCGTCTATGACCCTCTTATTCGTTCATATATTAGAGGAAAACTGTCACCACATGTATTTTGGCTTCTCATTAGCCCCTATATAGTTTTTGCCTTCCTTGTCGTAGGGTTTTCTTTTGGTTATAGTGTCTTTGACCCTTTTTTAATAGTGGTGATAGTGTCTATGACCCTATTTTTATTTTGGTTACAACGTCTGTAGGGTTTCCTTTGATTACAGTGTCTATGACCTTTTTTTCATAGTGGTGACTGGTGACAGTGTCTATGACCCGGTTTTTATAGTGGTGACAGTGTATATTATCTTGTTTTCATAGTGGTGACAATGTCTATGACTCTTTTACCCATTCATATATTGAAGGAGAACTATCCACCTAATTTCTTTTGGCTTCTCATTAGCCCCTTTAGGGTTTGTGCTTACCTTGTCCTAGGGTTTTCCATTTGGTGACAACATTAAAGATTTAGGATTGTACATAACATTTTAGGGTTTAGGATTTAGGGTTTAGGGCCTTGGCCCTAAACCCTAAAGACTTAACCCTAAACCCTAAAACATACTGTACATCACATGTTCTTTTGCCTTCTCATTTCCCTTTAGGGTTTGTACTTCCCTAATCATAGGGTTTTCCTTTTGCTTACAAGTGTCTATGACCTTATTTTAATAGTGGTTACAATGTTTTTGTCCCTTTTTATAGTGATTACAAGGTTTTAACAGTGGTTACAACGTCTATGTCCATCTTACTCATTCATATATTAGAGGAGAACTGTCACCACATGAATAACGGCTTCTCATTAGCCCCTATAGGGTTTGTGCTTCCCTTGTCCTAGGGTTTTCCTTTGATTACAGTGTCTATGACCCTTTTTGCATAGTGGTGACAGTGTCTATAGGGCTTTCCTTTTGATCACAGTGTCTATAACCCTGTTTTTATAGTGGTGACAATGTCTATGACCCTATTTTTATTTTGCTTACAGCGTCTATGACCCTCTTAGCCATTCATGTATTAGAGGAGAACTTTCACCACATTTATTTTGGCTTCTCATCAGCCCCTATATGGCTTGTGCTTCCCAATTTCTAGGGTTTTCCTTTGATTACAATGTTTATGACCCTTTTTTCATAGTGGTAACAATGTCTATAACCCTGTTTTTATTTTGGTTAAAGCGGCTATAGAGTTTTCCTTTTGATTACAGTGTCTATGACTTTATTTTTATAGTGGTGACAGTGGCTATGACACTTTTTATTTTAATTACAGTGTCTATGACCCTCTTAGCCATTCATTTATTATAGGAGAACTGTCACCACATTTATTTTGGCTTCTCATTAGCCCCTATAGTGTTTGTGTTTCACTTATCATATGATTTCCCTTTGATTACAGTGTCTATGACCATGTTTTTATAGTGGTGACAATATCTATGACTTTATTTTTTTTACAGTGGTTACAATAGTAGTTAGGTTTTAATTTTTTTTATTGCGGCGACACTACTTTAAAAAAATCTAAAAAACTAGAAATTACAAATTAGAGAAGAACTGTCACCACATGTATTTTGGCTTCTCATTAGCCACTATAGGGTTTGTGCTTTCCCTTTCCTAGGGTTTTCCTTTGATTACAGTGTCTATGAACCTTTTTTCATAGTGGAGACAATGTCTATAAAACTGTTTTTATTTTGGTTACAACGTCTATAGAGTTTTCCTTTTGATTACAGTGTCTTTGACCCTGTTTTTATAGTGGTTACAGTGTCTATGATTCTATTTTTATTTTGCTTACAACATCTATGACCCTCTTAACCATTCATATGTTATAGGAGAACTGTCACCACATGTATTTTGGTTTCTCATTAGCCCCTATAGGGTTTGTTCTTCCCTTGTCCTATGGTTGTTCTTTTGATTACAGTGTCTATGACTTGTTTTTTATAGTGATGACAGTGGTTATGACACTGTTTTTATTTTGATTACAGTGTCTATGACCCTCTTACCCATTCATGTATTAGAGGAGAATCGTCACCACATTTATTTTGGCTTCTCATTTGCCCATATAGGGTTTGTACTTCTCATATCATATGATTTCCCTTTGATTACAGTGTCTATGACCATGTTTTTATGGTGGTGACAGTATCTATGACTTTATTTTTATAGTGATGACAACAGTAAATACATTTTTAATTTTTTTTATTGTGGTGACACTACTACTCATTTTTCAAACAAAATAATTAAGAAGCAATTCCAATAAAGAACTTAATATATTACCTCCCCTACCCCAGGAGGATGAATAACATCTTTAACTTTTTAACAAAAGAAGAACATGGCTCTTAATTCATGATATTGAACTGGAAGATCAAATTTCAAGTCAAAGGCATAATTAGATATACAAAAGCAAGAGATTGACAATTTCCACTTTCTTTTGAGAGGCATCTACTGAGTTCCCTCTCTCCCCCCTCTAATTTCGCCTTCCTCTTCGTTGTCGCGCCGATCACCAATTTCCCACCCAATTTGGACGACGGTGGCTCTTCATATGCAAGCTTCTACGTTTTTTTTTTGGAGAGGCGTCTACTGAGTTCCCTCTCTCCCCTCTCTAATTTCGCCTTCCTCTTCGTTGTTGCGCCGATCGCTAATTTCCCACCCAATTTGGACGACGGTGAGCTCTGGATTCCTTCCAACAAAATCTCCGACATCCCCGCCCCTTCAAAAACCGCCTCTCCACCTCCACCTCCACCTCCCCCGCCTCCTCCGCTTCACCTTCAGAGCACCCTAGACCTCTTCGCTGGCATCGGAATCAGCGGGCAACACTCCCCGTCAAATCGAAGGTCTTCGTCGGCCGATTCAGATCGGTGGATGCCATGGAAGAAGGTCGCTCTTTCTCCGTCGCCAGATTTAGATCGGTGGAAGAAGGAGGAGGCATCTGGCGATCTGGGTGAGTCGGTGGATCGAATTTGATTAGGAGGGGAGATTAGTAAGGTAGGGAAAAAAACGGGAATGATAAGGCAGGGGCAAAATTGGACAAAATGGACACTCACCTAATATTTCAACTTTTTTGTCTTAGGGTTTAAATTTTGGGCACCATTTCAACCTTTTTGTCCTAGGGTTTAAATTTTGGGCACCAAAAGGACACTTACCAAAAAACCCCGAATTTATTGGATCATCATTAATTGACGTGGCATAAAACTCACTCAGAATTTACCAAAGAACGACATGTAAGTGAATCGCACCAGAACCCGCCACATAGGATTCTCACGCCTCTGTTTTAGTATTATATATATACTAGTTTTACTATCCGCGTATTACGCGACTCCTTAATAAATTATAGATTATTAATATAAAAAAATTGATATTTTATAGTAGTTCTTAAGTTCCTAAAATACATGTTAAAAAATAAAATAGCATGTTTTAATTAAAGGAGGGATATGAGAAGTGGTAGATTTTAGGAATAAAAATTATTTAGGCCAATTTTTTATATATAAGAAGTGTTGATTTTTAAAAATAAAAATTATTTTGGAGAAGTTTTGTAATTAATTTGAATTTAAAGGCAACTTAATGCTTTTTTTTATCATTAATTTGAATTTAAAGATAATTATTTGAATTTGAATGTAGCTTGAGGCTATTTTCTACAACCAAGTAAATACTTGAGGCTATTTTCTGCATTTTTTATAGTTCAGGCTATTAAGTGCAACTGCCCCTAAAGGTTAGGCTATTTTTTGCAATTTTCCCTAATATATTTTATAACTTATATATATATGTCTGGATGATAATATTTTATTTTTCAATAAAGAATTAATTAATAATGAAATCTTATCATTAAATAAGAACTATGGATAAAATAAGTTGGAATAATGTTTGACCTTGCTTAAATAGATATCCTCTCCGTTCTTTTTATAAGTTTTTTTAGTATTTATGCATGTTTATTTAGGAAGGTAAAAATTATATAAAATATTTATTTTTGAAATAATTTCATACTTATTAAAAAGTTATTTAAAAAATTTAATATTTTATATAGTTTTTAACCTCTAAATAGATGTGCAAATAGTAAATATCTTAGCTAGGCCTGTGCAAATGTTTGGATTTGTATAAAATCATATCGGTTAAATTGCCAATGATTTTCACTTTAGTTTATACGGAGTAGAAAATCTATCAAAGTATCCAATTAAGAGATGAATATATATAAATCTCTTAGATATTTATACGTACAAACTATTTCATATATAATTTTTTTTAATTTCAAAAGGTAATTAAATTATATATAATAGATGCCATATGGACAAATCGTATACATACGTACAAACTATTTAATATATAATATATCTAACCTTTTTTTTTATATAAATTAATCTAACCTTTTAAGATTATGTAGAGTTTTTTCAGGTAAAATATTTCTAAAATAACTCTAAGGTAAAATGATAGATTTTGTAACCATTTAATATAAAATGATAGATTTTTTAGATTTTTTTTCTAGATAAAATATTTATAAAATAACTTAAGTAAAATGATAAGATTTGTAAGATATGAGAATATTTATAATAAAATATATACAATTCACGTGTTTACTGATGATTGATTTCCATGTTATAGATTCTTTTTGGTAAACATTATTGTTATAAATGTAAATATAAACTTAATTGCAAAGTAACCAATAGAGATGATTCAAATAGAGATAATTTAATAAAATATACAGTATATAATATCAACCATATGTTTAACGATGATTGATTTCCATTGAAGTGAGCTATTGTTTATATTTGTTATATAATCAAGAAATATATGAAGATTGTGTTTAATGTATAAATTACAAAGGTTTTGGTTTTTTTCCCCTAACGAAGTAAGTATAAATTGCAAAGGTTGTATAGTATTCACTCGATAGCCATAATGCGTAATTGATTTTTTTGGAAAAAAAATTCTGGACGTAATTGAATAAAATATGTGGAAAATATAAAATGGAATATTGAATCACCTAGTAAGATAATTCGGTTTGTTAAAAAACATGGTTGATATTGTTTCAAAAGATTTTGTTTCAAATGATAGAATTTATAATCACTTAACATATAAAAATTAATTATAAAAATCAATTAAGTTAGACATATAGGATGACACTTGTATAAAATAGATAGAGTTATTGTTTGATTTGGCTTAAATTTATTGGATCGTCATTAATTGACGTGTCAAAAAATCCGGCCAGATTGCGCCAGAGAACGACACGTAGGCGAATCGCACCAGAGCCCGCCACATAGGATTTCACACCTCTGTTTTAGTATTATACTAGCGCAGTGCCCGTGCGTAACGCACGAGATTTGTAAATATATTTTTTAGAAGATATTATCATAATTTATCTAAATTATATATATTATAATATTATGATAATATGAAAAGTCTATAGGTAAATACTATTAAATCCAAACATCCAAATGATAAATATACTAAACTTGTTCCGCTCACTCGATTCACATATTCGATCGATAATTAAAAGGGTGTTATATAGATCACTGCAATTTCATTAATCCACAATGTTGGAGAATTCAAGGCGCCATTGCACAATTTTGGTGTTGGAGGTATCGTCGGGTTTAAGAAGCTTGTAAAATAAATACAGTTCATATTAATATAGGTATATTAAGTAATAATAAATACAACAAATAAGTGAAATAAGGAATTACCTTATTCGATATGCGTTACTTTCGAAAGAATTCCGATTTACATAAAATTTTATCACATCGGCTAAAGCTGATAATATTATTTCATCTACACACAACAAAAGTTAAACATATAAAAGTAAAGAATGTATGTTCACGAGGTAAAATAAAATAAATTGTAATCATTAACAATATTGAGAAATAAGGTTAATATGATTTGAAACTTATGTCCAACGTACATCTTTTACAATAAGAAATTGAAATATGACAATGACTTGTCTTTTCAGCTCCGGATCAATGGTATATAGTTGATCAAATAATTTCGGACAAACACGTACAACACTTCCGTATACGATTCTTATGGAAAAAAATCAATATTAAAAGCGAGAACGTAAATAAATTATAATAAAATATACAAATCATGCATATAAAAATAAACTTGCCTATCATTCTTCAAGATAAGATCAAATCTATCCTCGATAATTTTTTACACATTTGTGTAATTAGTGGGTGCTCAAGTCTTCATTGGCTTGGGTGAGCCTGCCTGGTGGCTTGTCGTCTGGCTTACCGGTTCATGTACTTTGCAAGCTAGGGCTCGGACCCTTAGGGAATTAGTCGACAACCTCGTAACCTCCACGTTACAAAAAAAAAAAAAATTCTACCACCGATGAAATTTTTGAAAGACACTGGAAGAATTTTTTTTTGCTATATAGGCGGTTTGTTTAATTTTCCTTCATTTTTATTAGTGCTTTTGTAGAATATATCCCATTTCACGAGTTGTTTTTATTTAATATTATTGCCCTTAATTTTTTACTTTTGCAGTTTTGCTCTGTCCCACATCCGAGAGTGATTCAGATTCTCAATTGAGTTTCAGAGAGCGATTCAAATCGAAAATGGACGATTACACGAGAGAAATGATGGAGCTCAAAACCCTCGTTAGTAGTCACCCGAACCCTCGAAAAGAAAGGCGTTCTCGCCAAGATCCGAGTAAATCCTCATTCCTAATTCCCCGTTTCCTCTTTACTAATCCAACTGTTTCTGCTCCTGCAATCCTGCATCTCTCTAACCTAATCGATCTCTCGCAATCTTTACTTGAATGTAATCACTACTTTCATGAAATTTTCGATCTTGTCCGACTTTCTTTTTCAATTCGCCTTTCTCTCATCTTACACTTGTAAATTGGTATGCTATCAGATCTATCTCTTCCCCCCTTTTCGCTGGTTTGTGGATGATTTAGTTTGTTGATCGCCTATACCTAACCGCTTTCTATTGACATGTTTGATGAATTGTTGATTTTTTGCTATCATCTGTCCGTGAATGTTTAATTTGATTGTGATGAAACTTATGTGTTGCTGAATTTGGTTGTTCTATCAATGCACTGCTGCAGTGGTTTGCGAGTTGAACCCATTATTAAAGCCTTGAGCACTTCAGTGTTCTATCAATGTGAGATTGGAGCTTCGAGCACTTCACTGTTGCAGTGGTTTGCGATATTGGTCAAGGTACTTTACTAAACCGAAGTTTGATATTGAGAAAATGCCATCCTCAGATATACACTCAAACTTTTTGAAGAGTGATTTCTTAATGGACGTGTGAACTTTATTACCCTGAGAAAGAATAGAAGAGATGGTATTTATTTTATTATTTATGCTATGAAAAGATAAAATGAAGAAATTATGAAGGATAAACACCTTTTCATTTTAGGTCCTTTAAAATCAGCTCTCGTCGTTTGTGAAAAATTATGTTTCATGCACACAACATGAACTCGGATATTGCCTTTGATGTTCTTTGGATTAAACTCGTCGACATATATGACATTCTTCATTTTAGATCGTCAAAAACCTGCAATGTAAAATGTTTAAACATTAATGGTGTTTGAAAAAAAAACATTAAAAGATGAATAGATGGTCGACAGAGAGGGAAAATCGATAGGAATCAGTGGAAGAGGAAGGAGTGGAAGTGAGTCCTTCACTCCTTTGTTATCTTCCATTCTGAATATATATAGAGTAGGATTCACTTAAATATAGGATTTATGAATTATTTTTGGATTTATTATAGTAAGTCGGATTAGGCTTATCTGAATTTTTATGGAATAATTATCTGTTTAATTATATATAATCAAATCAATTTAATCTAACAATTTAGGATTTGTTCAACTGATAGATTTAATTTTGGATTTCCGGATTATTTTAATATCTGAATTTGTGGACTGTTTAATTGGATGGGGGATATGCAATCTTTTGGTTGTTACAGTTTAATATCTTCCAGATTTTACACAGATATTTTAGGAAAGATATTATTTGTTATTAGAAACATATATTCTCTGCGAAATTCTCACGTTTAGATTTCAGATTAACCTGGAAAGTATAGCTGTGCAGCCATTCAGCAATGCTTGCTCTTCTAAATCTTGAGCTCCATCTTCACCTAATGGAATTTGTACAATTTATTCAGGATGGGTGGTGGTGCCAGTAATGATACTACTGAAGGACCACGTTGAAAGATAAGGATTTGATGAATCCATAAAGAGGTGAAGTGAGCATTACCCAGGTAGTTAATTGTTATCTATTTATTTCATTCAACACTGAAGAAATTTTTTGATCATACATCCCAAATTCATCAACTTCTCCAATGCTCTTTTTGTATTTATATTGTTTCTGTAAGATCGATTTGGTCCTCAATATATATGTTGCTTCTTGGATAATTAGTTGTTTAATTAGATTTAGGATATGCAATCGGTGTTGTTAGTGATTGTTAGGCTCATCCAGATCTTCATCTGTCTTTCGTCCATTTTGGTGTTAGTTTAAATAATCTCTGCGGGTTTACAGTGTAAAGGCTCATATTTTAAAATCCTAATTTTCAAAAAAAAAAAATTAATTAATTAAAAATTAAAAATGAATTTAAGACGGATTTAATTCGGATATCTAATGGGAAAAGACGTCCTTAATTTAGTAAATCAAACTCAAAATTCTTAAGCGGATTCCGACCCAATTCTGATCTTTGGAGATTAATTCCGTCTTTTCGCCTCGAAATTTTGAAATACCTTCAAGTGTTAATATCCTCTCAATTTTGAAACGATAATTTAATTGAGTCGGGACAAGGTCGAGTGAGCGGATTTCGGGATTTGTTTCCAGGTATTTGAAACTAGACTTTTAGGATCACTCTAGGTTTTTGTACTCTTTCCCCCATTGATTCCAGCCTTTAGCAGTAGCTCCCCTTTATATTTTGGTCAAAGCTCCTTCTGATTCTGATTTGGAGCAGACCTCACGCCAAAATGTAGAGATCATTTTCTTTGAGGTTTAATACAAACACACCTTAGTCCTTAGCCTTTCTCTTTTTCCTCATTAAGAAAACAAACAACACAGCTCTCTCCTCTGAAATGTCTGAAGACCATCGGCAGGTATTCCCCCCTTCAAAAAATTGGAACCCACACCTCTTACCACTCCTTCCTCACTTTCTCTCCTCTTCCATCACTTGCAAAACACAAATTAGCATTTTTATCTCCTAATTGGAAACAAAAACCCAGCCCCCTTGCCTTTGAATTTGCCAAATGCGCCACCAGTCACCCACCTTCGCCTCCCCTTCCTCTCCATGCCGCCTCCTCCTCTCTCTCTCTCCGAGCAACCGCAGCCAGCAGTCGGGGCTCTTCCTCCTCCGTCGTCGAAATCAGCTAGAAGTCCAGCAACAACACCCAGCAGAGCCGGATCGCCATTTCAGTGCCGTCGTCGTTTCTGCCCACCACCAGCTCGACATCCGAGCACCTCCCGAGCCCCTCGCCTCCTCTGTCTTCCGGGTTCGAGTGCGGTAAGCCGGGTAAGGCCCCTTCTGAAAAACCACGAAACTAAAGGCCACCATTTTTATGTGGGACCCGGGAACCTTCCTGATGAAATTGTACGTCTTTCCTAACGGACTTACATGACCCGCGCAGAAGGAATCGACGCGGCCCAACCTATGCCGCGGGAAGTTAAGTTAATCTGTTTTAACTACGAATGGCGGTTCCCTTATCGAGTTTTTCCTAGACAATTTGGAAACCCAACTTACTATACCTGTCGTCGCTTGAATGTCTCGAGGTTTATTAATGTTTACTCTTAATAGAATTTTACACTAAAAGTAGACAAGTTTTACATCCGCGAAGATTGACATTAGCGCAGGATGTGTATTCTCTTCTTTTTATCCGACTTCTCTTTCGCGTGTAATTGCTTCTTTCACTTCTTTTTTTTTTTCTGGTTTCACTCTATCTTCATCCGCCTTCCTCCCTCCCTCGGTTTCCAAAAAAGTCCCCTATTTTAATGAAGTTTTTCCTTATTTATAGACTTTCGACTCTCCTGCATGTCGTGCCACGTGGCGTTCTTCTTTTAACACGTGTTATACTCATGGGATGTGGGCATGAATGCCACGTATCTATTCTTTTTCATCCGCGGACGTTTTTTGTGAGTAGCTTCTTGGACCTTCGTCCGCGGATAATAAAGTCTTCTCGTTTTTGTTTTTTACTTATTTGTTTGGTACTACTTGTGTTCTGACAGATGTTTCTTGGCCTTGGTTTAGTCACAGCTCCTCGGTCCGTGTTGATTATGTCTAGTAATTGACGCGGGTCGATATAAAATATAAACATCTGTAGTTTTGTTATCGTTATTGACTCTGATGGAATTAATGGGCTTTTTCTTTATTGGGCCATGGCCCAATTTCGGCCCATTGGGCCCATTTATGTTTGGAATTTCAATCGTCAGTAATTTTTCTATAAGTTACCCTGTTCCGACCTCTTTTTTACCCACATTTGTCTTCTTCCACTTTTCGCAATCGTTTAATCCTTATCTTTAGTTTTCCGGCAGCGGTCTTCTAGGGTTCCGGCGGTTTTGTTTTGAAGTTCCTGGTGGTTTTCTTCAATTTCAGTGAGGTAATTCTTTTTGTTCTTGGCTGTTCTTGAGTTTTCCTTGTTGAATTCTTTGATTTTTTATCATTTGGATCGTAGATTTGGGTATGGAAGTGTATCAGAGGTGTTTTTCGGATGGAACTTTACTTTGCGTTAGTAAAGGTTTTCGTACAATTTTCTTCTAGTTTCTTTTAGAAATGGCTAATCTCAACAAGGAGGGTGACTCACTAGAAGATTTTGAGAGGGATGAAGGATGGAGAGGTGATGCTGCTTCATCTTCTCAAGCGCGTCCGTCTCCGGAGCCACTTTCTATCTCCTCAGGGAGTTCTTCTTCTTCCTCTGATGATTCTTCGTCAGAGTCATCTTCTTCTACATCCGCGTCTACCCCGGACCGAATCGGACCTGATGGTAGCCCAATCAAGGTGAGAAGGCGTCGGAAGCGTTCTGACCCTGATTACTATTCTTCACCTTACTCAGTTTCTTCTTCTTCGAAGGGATGCGTGGATGGTGAGAATACAACAGCTGCGGATAATTCAGGTGCTAGTTCTTCCGTGGACGCGGGGACATTGTCCACGTCTCAGTCGGCGAATCAAGAATCAGAGGAAGTTTGGATTCCTTATGAGCTTCCCCCCATTGGTTTGGCGGAAGCTCCTAAGGTAATCCGTTCTAAGGAGAATTTGAGTGATTTGGATACCCCCGCGTACGATTTGAAGGATCTTGACTCTTGTCTTTTTTGGGGGGACTTCAAACTTCTTCCTCCCCCAACTAGCCGTCCACCGGTTGTGCTCGAAAGGATTCATCCATGGAGATCCCCAGTGAGTAAATTGAGGGGTTGCACTACCCTATTAAATCTTGGAGACCTTGATGCCCTTTCGCAAGTTTTTCCATGGCCAGCGGGTGTCGAATTCTGTCTTCCTGAGGAAGGAGGTGGATGTCTGGATGCCTACGAAGATTGCTTAGTTGTATATGCAGCCAGTCTATCTCAAGGTTTCCGGCTCCCTCTTCATCCCCTTTTCTCAAAGTTTTTGGAGGAGTACAACCTGAGTCCTGCTCAAATCGTTCCCAATGGTTGAATGTTTTTTACAAGTTTTGTTATGAGATGTAAGGAGATCGGTGTTGCCCCCTCATTGAAGTTGATGCTCAACATTTTCTCTCTGAAAAAGGGGACTCAAGACACAAGATTTTACCAATGCAACTCGAGTTGTAAATACATGGAGAGGTTGTCTAGTAAACCAAACTGGAAACATAAGTGGTTTTTGGTCCGCGACAAATCCGGACAGGGCTTTGGTTGTCGAACAGTCCCAGGGCCTTTTTGCTCTGTTTCAAAACCAAAAATTTCCAATCTTTCTGAGTTCAAGTCGTCCTTTTCTCATATTCCTATATTTCCATGGGATAAAATGTTGTCCGCGTTACGTCTTGAGATGGCTGGCTTGAGCATGCCTCATCCGCGACTAGGTGGCTTCTTTGTTTAATAATTTGTATTTTCATATTTTACCTTTCTCAGAATGAATAACTTATTAGAAAGTGCATTGTGTCTTATAGATAAAATGGATTTGGATGCGCTTTTGAAGCGGCATAAAGCCAAATCGGGAAAGAAGAAGAAACCGAGTTCGGTAGCCAAAGATCCTCCTGTTCCTCCTCTTGTCTTGGAAGCGACACCAATTTTTGATGTGAGTGTCGCAGATGAGACTGGCGCTTTTATTGAATCTTCGTCATTGGTTCCTGCTCTTAGAGAAGAACGCACTGGTCCGTCCGCGTCGGAATCTTCGAGATCTAAAAAGAGGAAATTGGCCATGACTGCTGGGCCAACCGCTTTAGATAAAAAGGAGCTTTTTCTGGAGGGTGTGGCTACGCTTCGTGAATTTCCTATGCCTGGTTTTGATCCAGTTGACTTGCAAGGTCTTGCTTTCCCAGCCAAAAAACGTTGCCTCCCAGAGCAAGGATATATTAAGCGCATGGACCCTGTCTCTCTTTCTGCTTACTTTGATCGCTTAATTCAATGGGTAAGTTTAGATCTTTTTATTGTTTTTCATTAACCTTCTTTATTTACCTGACGCGTTCCACTTTTGGATCCTCTTATTTTTACTTTGATCTTATAGTTAAGGGTGATTCAACCGGACGTTGAGAGGCGCATGGTCTGTGGAGAAGAAGACCTCAGGAAGAAAGATGAAGAAATCAAAAAATTGAACCACAAGCTCCGCATTTTAGGGAACACAGTTGGGGATCCAGCTTCAGTGGAGAAGTTTAAGAAAAGATCGGTTGAGCTTCACGAGGAAGTGCAAAATCTGAAGAAAGCCATGACTGTTTTTCAGAAGAAATATGATGACTTGAAAATTTCTTCAAATTCTGCCGCTTCCCGCGTCAAAGAGTTAGAAGCTTCTGAAGGTAATTCACAGAAGCTTCTCCAAGCTAAACAGGCTATCATAGACAAGATGGAGGAGGATCTTTCAATTCTCAGAGAGGAGCTATCTATGACCAAACAGGAGCTTGACATCGAGAAGGCGCGAGCGGATCAGGATGTAGCTTTACAATGGATTCAGAGTCCTGAGGGTTTGAAGTATTTATCCTCTAAATGGGTTAAAACTGAGGCTGGTCTCTCTTTTCTATCTTCCGCGGCAAAGGCGTGTCTCCAAACTCCAAAGGGTTCCAGTATTCTGAAAGACAAATGTTTTAGTTATTTTCGGAAGGGAATGGTTGCAGGGATCAACCAGAGTGTGACGCGTTCGTCAAACAACCCAGGTGTCCCTTTGGAAAAATTCGAACCTAGTTTGGAGAGTGTTGACTGGGGTCTTTCGAAGGAGGAGATGGACGCGGAAGACTCTTATTCCGAAGGTGATGATGATGAAGCGGAGGAAGAAAATGAGAAGGCCAATTCTCCTTGAGATACTCTGTTGCTTTAGGTTTTTTGTGTGGTGATGTACATTGGGAATCTGTATATGGTTCCCTGGTTTTTGGCGTGTCATTGAGATTCTTCTTTTGTTTTGAAAATAGGTTGAGGATCTCTCTGGCTAAAACATTTGCGTTACTTGCATGCTTCGTTCGCAGTAAATATTTATATATTTATATTTTGGACCTTCCAAGTGTTAAAAGGATTTATCCTGGTGTTCAAGATTCGTCACCACTTGTCTTTATTTCTTCGGATGAGTTTTTCTTCTTAAGGCTCCGATATGCGTCATTTGTGATTTCTTGAGTTGAGTTAATCAGTCGCGTCACTGTAAGTATCATGTCCTCTGGAAATTTTAACCCGTGGGCCTTTTTTCAAAAGATTGAGAATGTGGAGCAACTCTCTCGGCTAGTGAGTATCTTTTTAATCTTTGTTTTAAATGAAGTTTGAGTTATTTCAACTTAAACACCGACTTGTTTCACATGTAGGTTATGCCTCCCCAATTTGAGGCTGAGTATGGACCTCTCCCTCCTCGATGGGCCTTTCTTTCGTCCTATCTCGTCCGCGATTTCCCAGTGGCCGTATCATGGAGCGAAAACGGTCTTTTTCAAATTGATAATGGTTGGGATGAATTCCTTATGCTTCATCACCTGGGGATAGGAAGTGCGATGATGTTTTTTCACAAGGGCAATGTCTCCTTTCAAGTTTGTCCGCGTCGTGAAGTCGTAAATGAACCTAAATCTACTTCGGACTCGGTCTCTTCGTCGTGCGGTTCTAACTGAATTATTTCCGTGTAGTCCTCTTGTAGTTCTTCGAGCTTATCTCTTAATATGAGTTTTTTAATGGATCAAAATAAAATAAAAAGGGAACTCACGGTTTCTTCATCATTTTCATATATTTTATCAAGCTACAATAAAAGGAGGGGATCTTTATTATTATTAATAATGGAAAAAGCGTACAGAAACCTCTCATAGGGTTTGGATCCCTTCAAGCTCGTTGCATAGTTGACGCAGAGAATTTATTGGGAGATCAAGGGCGGCCTATCTCCCCATTCTCTTCGCTATCTGGGCTGACAACATCGACTTCAAAGATGGAATCTCCCATGTAGGTGAAGATCAATGCGGACCCTACGTTGACTCGATTTGCTTGTGTGAAGTCGCGCCACCCTTGGGTTAGCCAAAAGAGGCCATCTTCATCTTTATCTACCTTCACCTTGTGCTCTTGGTTGGAGCGGGACCAAAGTCTGGCCTGAGTGTGAGCGTCTTCGTCGATTAGGACATACATGAGGGGGAGGCGAAGGGTTTGAAGTTGCTCTTCCCTCATGATGACTCTGTAGAAAGCCCTAGGCTGTGGGTTAGGATTCATTTTGTTCTTAAGATCGCACTCTGCCCATGGATGTTTTGGGCGTGTTTTATACTTGTCTCAGGGGGCTTTACCTATCCTTGGTTTCGTCGCTTTTTACCGATAAGTAACTTTGGTTTCTTTTATTGGATTTTTTACTTTTATCGGTCTTGGAAAAAGTTTTAACGCCTGGTTAATTTGTCTTGAAAAAGGCGAGACGCGTGTCGTTGGGGGTTGTGCCATCTGTTTGCATGTCATACATGTGTTCCTTTTGACTGTTCCCCTGTTACCAATATGTAGAGGGTTTTTTTACTGTTTTTTCAAACCTCATCGAGATGCGGGGGTCTACTGTAGTTCCACCCCTGTCCTTTAGGGCAGACGGAGTTGTCGAGTCGGAAACACGCTGGGCTTTTTTTCAAGCGGTTGATCATCCAGAGCAGTTTTTGCAATTGGTGAGCTGACTGTGTTGGAAATCTTCAAAAAACTCATTTTTAACTAATACTTCTTTCTTTTTAGCTACTTCCGCTTCAGTTTGAAGAGGAGTATGCCGATACTATTCCTGGTCAGGTTTTTCTTTCGTCTCATCTACTGAGCAGCTTCCCAGTTTGCATAGAGCGGCATAACGGTGGCTTTCTCTATTTTGGCCGCGGATGGAAAGACTTTGTTGATTCTCACGGCTTTGAGCAAGGGGTTTCTATGATTTTCACACACATGGGTGAAGCTCATTTTGAAGTTCAGGTGGTGAATCCGCGTGGGGGAAATAACGATGATCGGGTTCCTCCTGAAACATTTTCGAATGGTTTCTAAAATGTTTAGCCCGAAATAAGGCTTTAGGTTCTTTCAACTGTTTAGTAATTTAGAGGTTTATTCAACTTATGGCAATCATCCCTGGGAATCTCTTTGTTTGTGCACTTTAGTTTTTCGAGGTCATGATATCAATTTTACAGGTTTTCTGAGAAATTCAGTAGCAGTGTTTACTATTTATCTCATGCATGGTGCCTGTGGTTCCTGTCTCGAGGATGTGACATTTCAAATTTACCTGTTCAATATTTCTGCCTTTCGACACATGTCCAGATCTTTTTCATATAAAAGAGAGGGTGTGAAAGTAATCATTGAATTCATTGCTGCGCTTGCGAGATGCCCTCCATGGCTAGCTTACCTTGGTCTTTCTTTGAGAGGATTAGTTTTCCTGAGCAACTTCTCCGCTTGGTTAGTTTGTTTGCCGCTGATTGTTATCTCTTTTCATTACGTTAGTTTATTTCTAGCACTTCTTGAAATCTGTTGTTTTTGTTAGTCTTTGCCCCTATGTTTCGAAGATAGACTTGGGCCAGAACTTCCCAGGAATGTTCTTCTGTCCACCAGGATTCTTCGTGATTTCCCGGTGGAGGTTTCGCGTGGAGACTATAGGGTTCCATTTTTTAGGGGTGGTTGGAATGACTTTGCCGAGACTCACAGCGTCCATATTGGCTCTTCTCTTACCTTTATTCACAAAGGAGGGAATCGCTTTGATGTCCAGATCTTAGATGCTGTGGGAGATGAGGTTGACGCGGAGTGGGCTTCTTCGGAGTCGGATGGTCCTCCTTCAAATGGATTTCGTTTGAGTCAGGGCAGAACCCGTATCATTCCAGGGCGTTCTCCGCGGATATAGGTTGAAGGATGTTTGTTTTAATCACGTGTCTAATGCTTTGATTCTCTTCAATAATAATGATACTTTTTGGGAGTCCCAAAAGAGTATTTCTTTTGTAATATTTTAACTGTGGTTTACCGATGAGTTTGGTTCTTCGAAAGGTTGGCCAGACTTTGAACTCTAATGATCTGATTAATAATGAAGTGTTATCTTTTGAGATTACGGATTTAATTAAAAACCTGATCAGACATAAGCTCCAGTGTCACAAGACTTTATACGAAGTATCGTCTCTGAGAATGCGGATTCGATCAGAGGCCTGACGCGGATATAAGCTCCAGCGTCTTAGGACTTTATACGAAGTTTTATCTCTGAGAATGCGGATTCGATCAGAGGCCTGACGCGGATATAAGCTCCAGCGTCTTAGGACTTTATACGAAGTTTCATCTCTGAGAATGCGGATTCGATCAGAGGCCTGACGCGGATATAAGCTCCAGCGTCTTAGGACTTTATACGAAGTTTCATCTCTGAGAATGCGGATTCGATCAGAGGCCTGACGCGGATATAAGCTCCAGCGTCTTAGGACTTTATACGAAGTTTCATCTCTGAGAATGCGGATTCGATCAGAGGCCTGACACGGATATAAGCTCCAGCGTCTTAGGACTTTATACGAAGCATCATCTCTGAGAATGCGGATTCGATCAGAGGCCTAACGCGGATATAAGCTCCAACGTCTTAGGACTTTATACAAAGTTTCATCTTTGAGAATGCGGATTCGATCAGAGGCCTGACGTGGATATAAGCTCCAGCGTCTTAGGACTTTATACGAAGCATCATCTCTGAGAATGCGGATTCGATCAGAGGCCTGACGCGGATATAAGCTCCAGCGTCTTAGGACTTTATACGAAGTTTCATCTCTGAGAATGCGGATTCGATCAGAGGCCTGACGCGGATATAAGCTCCAGCGTCTTAGGACTTTATACGAAGTTTCATCTATGAGAATGCGGATTCGATCAGAGGCCTGACGCGGATATAAGCTCCAGCGTCTTAGGACTTTATACGAAGTTTCATCTCTGAGAATGCGGATTCGATCAGAGGCCTGACGTGGATATAAGCTCCAGCGTCTTAGGACTTTATACGAAGCATCATCTCTGAGAATGCGGATTCGATCAGAGGCCTGACGCGGATATAAGCTCCAGCGTCTTAGGACTTTATACGAAGTTTCATCTCTGAGAATGCGGATTCGATCAGAGGCCTGACGCGGATATAAGCTCCAGCGTCTTAGGACTTTATACGAAGTATTATTTTAAATGCGAATCATCATAGAAAGCGCCCTCTAACCGCTTTATTTGATTTTTGGCGGGGGCGACTTAGTTTTCTATTTACTTAGCTGTTTTGATGGTTACACATAATACTTTTTTAGATTGTCCGCGTTCCAAGTCTTGTTCAGGATGACTCCTTCGGGCGTGCTGAGTTTATATGCTCCTTTTTGGACTTCCTTGACAATAACATACGGTCCTTCCCAGTTGGGATCCAGCTTCCCTCCCGACGTAGCTTGTCGTAGCACTAGATCTCCTTCTTTAAGATGCCGCGGGGAGACTCGTTTATCTTGATATTTGGAAAGCCTCCTCTTGTATTCTAGCTCCTTCAAAGCAGCTGTCATTCGGCGTTCTTCTATGAGATGGAGCTCAAATTCCAGTGCTTCATCATTGAAATCCGGGCCATAGGTTATCATCCGTGCTGATGGTATCAATCTTTCTACTGGGATGACCGCGTCCATATCAAAGACTAAAGAAAATGGGGTTTCTCCAATGGGAGTCTTCGTTGATGTGCGGTAGGACCAGAGCACTAATGGTAAAAGTTCCGCCCAACGCCCTTTTGCTGTGTTGCCAAGTTTCTTTTGTATCCCATGTAACAGCTGTCGGTTGGTTGTTTCCGCCTGCCCATTCGTTTGAGGGTGAGCTACGGAGGAGATTTTAAGATTGATGCCCAGCCCCGTACAGAAATCTCTGATTGTTTCGCAATCGAATTGTGGTCCATGGTCTGTAATTATTGTTTCGGGTACTCCGAAGCGGCAAACAACGTTCCTCCATAAAAACTTCCTTACCTTTTCCGCGGTTATCAATCTCATTGCTTCGGCTTCTACCCATTTGGTGAAGTAATCAACTAGGACCAAAACATACCTCAACTGTCCAGGAGCAGTGGGAAATGGACCGAGAATGTCCATTCCCCAAACAGAAAAAGGGCAAGCTCCGGTTATACTCTTCATTGTCTCAGAAGGACGGTGATTGAGATTTCCGAATCTTTGGCACGCGTCACATTTCTGTATATAACTTTGGACATCATGTCTCATTGTAGGCCAATAATATCCTATCCTGATTGCTTTGGCCACAACAGCTCTCCATCCTTGGTGATGCGAGCAAATCCCATCGTGTAGTTCCTCCACTACCTGACTTCCTTCTTCTGATGATATGCACAACAGATCGGGTAAGCAGTACCCTCTCTTGTACAGTTTTCCTTCCCGTGTAGTGAATCGAGAGGATTTAAGGAGTATCTTCTTAGCAGTGGCTCTGTCTCCAGGTAGGGTACCTTTACCTAAATAATCCGCGATTGGTGCTCTCCAGTCTTCTACCTCTATTTCTTGTACCTGATAGATTTCTTGGATGAGTCTTCGGTTGCTCATTCTTTCCAGAATCACCTCTTTTCCTACTTCCTCTGGCATTGCAGCTCCCAAACGTGCCAACGTGTCCGCTTGCTGGTTGTCACACCTAGGGACAGTGGTTATACAAAAACTCAAAAAAGCTCTAGAAAGCGCCTACGCTTTTCTCTGGTAATCTGGCATTAACCCAGTCCTGGCTCCATATTCCTCTGAAATTTGCCGCGTCACGACTTCTGAATCGGTGAAAACTGAAATTTGTCTAGCACCCTTAATCAAAGCTATTTCCAGCCCGGCTAGCAAAGCTTCATATTCGGCTTCATTGTTGGTAGTTTGGAAATCCAACTTGTAGGCATAGTTGTACTGCTGTTCATCAGGTGCTGTTAGTGTGATCCCTGCTCCACATCCATCTTTGTTAGTTGCACCATCTACCCTGAGTGCCCATTCACTTCTTTCTGTTGGAGAGCTTGATTCGAAACTTGTCTCACTGATGAAATCGGCCAGAGATTGAGCGAGGGTCGCTTTCCGCGGAGTGTACTCTATCTCAAATTCTGTGAGTTCGACTGCCCATTTCATCATTCTTCCTGATAAACACGGCGAGTGGAGGATCTGTCGCATCGGCAAATCTGTCATTACTCGGATTGGATGATCTTGAAAATAAGGCCTTAGCCTTCTTGCCGCGAATGTCAAACACAGGATCATTTTTTCCACTGGTTCATATCTTGTCTCCGCGTCTTGAAGAACACGACTGATGTAGTAGACCGGGAACTTTTCCTCTCGCGTTAAGACTGCACTGATGGTGACATTTTTTACAGATAAATACAGATGGAGGATTTATTGTTTCTCAGGTTGGTGAAGGGTGGGAAGCGTTGTTAGGAAAAGTTTTAAGTTTTCAAAGGCTTCTTGCAATTCGGGAGTCCACTGTATCGGTCCCTTTTTCTTGAGTAGAGCGAAGAAAGGCAACGACTTATCCGCCAGGCAGGAGCGAAAACGGCTTAAATAGTTCACTGCTCCATTCAGAGATTGTAATTCTTTGATTGTCCGCGGTGGTTGAAGATTTTGAATTGCTGTAATTTTTTCAGGATTAACATCAATTCCTCTATGGCTAACCATAAAACCAAGGAATTTCCCAGAATCAACCCCAAAGACACATTTTTCTGCGTTTAAGTTCAAACCTCCTCTTCGAAGGGAATCAAAAGTCTCCTGTAAATCTGCGGCGTGATCTTCTGCTCTTTCACTTTTGACGACAATATCATCAACATAAATCGAAACATTCCTGCCAATCTGATTACGAAAGATCCGATCGACTGTTCTCTGAAACGTTGCTCCCGCATTTCTGAGTCCAAAAGGCATGACGCGGCAGCAAAAGATTCCCTGGCTGGTGATGAAAGTCGTAGCTTTTTTGTCTGAAGGATCCATGTTAATCTGATTGTATCCTGAGTATGCATCAAGAAAACTAAGGACTTTGTTTCCCGTTGTTCCATCGACAAGTTCATCTATGGATGGAAGTGGGTAACTATCCTTAGGGCAGGACTTGTTAAGATCGGTAAAATCAATACACATCCTCCACTTCCCATTGGATTTCTTCACCAGGACTACGTTTGAAAGCCATTCAGAATCCTCCACTTCCTCTATGAAGCCTGCTTCTAAAAGTTTATTAGTTTCTTCCTTTGCCGCGGCGGCTTTTTCTGGTGCCATTTTTCTCCTCTTCTGCACTACAGGTTTCGTTCCCGGGCGAATTCTTAAAGTATGTAAAGCTATTGCAGACGGGACCCCCAGCAGGTCTCGAGGACTCCATGCAAAGATGTCTCTTGACCTTGCTATGATTTCTAAAACTCTAGCTCTTTCTCTTTCTTCCAAAGCTTGTCCTAGATAGACTTTTTCCTTTGAGTTAGAGAAGGGTGTAAATGCAATCTTCTCACCTGCGGTAAACATCTTGACTTCTGTCGGCCGAACCTCTAGTTCAGCTTCTGAGAACTCAGCTGAGTCACTGTCTCCGACCTCGGATTCGCAATTCTCACTCACACACATTACTTCTTTATTTTTCTTGATGGAGGTTAAGTAACAGCTTCTGCTTTCTGGTTGTTGTCCGCGGACCTCACCTATTCCTCCGCCTGGTAACGGGAATTTCCCCAAAAAGTGGTAGATTGAAACTACCATTTGGAATTTGTAGAGCGAGACACGTCCCAGCAAAGCATTATACACGGTGGGAATTTTCACTACCGTGAACACAATATTTTCCATACGCCTGTTAGGAGGCGTCCCCAGAACCACTGTAAGCTCGATTGTACCGGCAACCTGTACTTCTCCTCCTGAAAATGTGATTAGCGTTCCTGGATACGGTTTCAGTGATGCGGCGGAGATTCCCATTTGAGAAAATGCCTCCCACGATAGGATGTCCACAGAGGACCCGGTATCAATAAATACTCTTTTGACGGTTTTGGCAGCTATCTGTGCGTGAATGATCAGTGGGTCTGAATGTGGAATTCTTATTTCCTCCGCATCTTTCGGAGTGAAGGAAATGTTCTCATGTTGCGTGAGAGAAATTCTTCTACTTGACGCGGAGGGTGGCTGTCTTCCTTCCCTCTCATAATTTCTTTTTTCCTGCCTGCTAGACCCGGCCATAGACAAACCTCCTGCAAGGGTGTTGATGAAACCTTCCGGTTCAGGTATCTGACCTCCTTCTGTCTTTCGCGCCTCTCTTTGATTGACAGATCTCTGAGCTACTGGTGTGTTGTTGTATCTCCCTCCGCGTCCTCTTCTTCCTCTCCCTCTCCCCCGGTTATGGAATGGGAGATCTCTGCTCGGATCAAGTTGCCTATCAAATCGTTCTTGTGGATTCCGGAATTCATCAAACCTAGGACTTCTGTCCTCCCATCGAGGTCTGTGATCGGGTCGGTTCTCTCTTCTGGGCGGAGATCTCGCATCGTGACTTCTGTATTGATTTTCTCGTGGATGATGGACACGTGGAGGATCTTCCCTACGGCAAGATCCTTGACCCCTTTCTAAGTTCATATGCACTTCACCACGATGGGGATGGAAATCTACTGCCTCCGAATGATGTCTAGGAGGTTTGGCTTTCTCCTTTCTGAATTTTCCTACCAATTTCCCAAAAGGTCCCGAATTCCCAGTATTCGCCTTTGAGCTGGACGCGGCTGCTTCCTCCGCTTCAATTTGTCTAGAGACTCGCTCTCTCAAGTCATCATAATTCTGGTCTAATAGTCGGTCTTTTCATTCGATGACGTGGTAATCAAATATTTTTGGTAGGAACTTTTCCGCACGGGTACTGCTTGTAATGTATTTGAATTACAAATGCAATATTTTTGGTCAGTTTGGATTCGATTGGTCATTTTTTGTAGGAACTGTTCCGCAAGACGAAGAAGAGAAAAGTGCAAGACGAAGTTTAGGGATTGATGATAAAAGCGGACTGAATTGTTATTTCTAATTCAAATGAAATATCTTAGTAATTGATTTTGTTTTAATGAAAAATGATTATTATATTGGATTTTTGTATAATGAAATGAAAGATGGTTAAATAAAATTATGGATCAATTGAATGGTTAATTATAGGGGAATGTGGATTAAATATTAGAACGACACGTGGCATATTAAACGTGAGGGCGCCACGTGGCAGAAGTTACATCTGTTTTAGTATTATATTAGATATATACTAGTCTATTCCCCGTGCTATGCACGGATTTAATGTAAACATATTATAAAATTATAATAATTATTTTCAAATTTAATTATAAAAAATGTTAACCTTCAAAAATAAATAATGTATATTCATCTAAAAAAAGATAATCTAGATATTATAAATTGTTTTATATAATTTAATATTAAAAATAAGATTGATATGTGTCAAACTATCACCTCGTGCTAATTGGAAAACATAAATGATATGCTCTTGCTTCTGCCATTTCTTAGGTTGATACCATTTGAATAGCTCTTACACACAAGTAAGAGCCTGAGGGGTATGAGGTGGCTCAAGACCCCTCTAGTTGGGAAGGAAAAAAATTGCATGTTTTTTTTAAATATGTTTTTAATAATTTTATAACTAAAGTAATACAAAAAATTATAATAAATTATAACGTTTATTTATCTTAGTTAGTACATAGTGGGTATTAAATCATGAAGTCATGAGTTAAAATTCTTTGGGCTAAATTTTTGCTTCTCTTAGTTTTTTCAATTAAAAATGACAGTTAAAATAATAAATTTAAGTGTGTTTTAATATATTTTTTCTAACATTCCTTCTCATATCCTAAACAATACTAAAGCAGAAGCTGCACTGCCACGTGTCAGCTTCTGATTAAGTTTTTTCCCGCTCAAATTTTTAACAACTAATTTTCCGCCATGGGTAAATAACGTGCCATCTATTATTCCATTTTATTTAATTATATATCATTTTATGATTCTATCCATTTGTTACATGTACGCATTAGTATACAAGATTGTGCACAAAATGATTTTGTCATGAGATTCACTTTCTATATTTAATCCTTGCATGTATGTTTCCTTAAATAATTTATTTTTATTTTACATTTGCTAAGTATTAAATTATATGCAGAATCTATCTACCAAATGGGTAGTAACGATATTTTATTTAAAAAAATTAGCAATGGTTGATTACAAAACTACATTATCATTTTATTAAAGATTACCTTATTATTATTATTATTATTAATGTTGTTTTTCTTATATATTATAATTTAATTTCCGTAATAATAACATTACATATATTTCAAACTTTTGATTTTCTTCATTTGAATTATTTTACTTGTTGCATGTGTTAATATCCTAAAAATATTAATCTATTAATTTACTATTATCAGCATCGCAGCACTCACTAACTCACCATTGAACTATATATATGATGAAACATATTTAACCATTTATTTATTTTTCTTTAATATATTTAAAATACAAATTTTGAAAATTAGATATGTGTATGATATATATTACTTAATTTCCATTTTCTAGAAAAAAAATAATCAATTATATATTTTTGGAATGAATGGATTATATCACTTTATTTAAAAAAAATATATGTAGTCAATCATATGTTGATAATGATATATAGCTAGATAATAAATACACAAAAATAACTCATTTTTTCTCTCTTAGAAGAATAATATTTATTTATTTATTATATGATCCTAAACAATACTATAGTAGAAGCTGGATATGTCAGCACTCTTCTTCAAAAATTTCCCGCCTTTTTTTACTCATAAAATGGTGCGCCACGTGTGAAATTTTTTCAACCTATTTTTTCTTTATTTCTTTTCATAACTAATTTAGAAAATAATTGTTATTTATGGTAAATAATTATTCACTTGAAAAAAACCATCTGAATAGCCTATATATAGATTTACCTATTTAAGATATTATATATCTACATTTATGTATAGTATATCTTATTTATTATATATATATACATATTTGTTTTCAACTCATTGTAGTAGCACAGTCAAAACGTGCCTGTCCGTAAAAAATGGAGTATTAATTACTATAGACTTTTAATTAGTTATGTATTATAGCCCTTTGAATCAATTACGCAGTATTGTATAATAGCTGTATTGATTTTTAAATATTCTTTAATTAATTAATGGCTAATTAAATGGACATGTAATTATTGTAATATTAATGCTTTACTAATTGAGATACACAATAAAATGCCACGTTGGATTTCAATATGATGGAGTTTACAAAATGTGAACCTTTAACGAAATCAATTTGTTGTGTCATATCTCCATGATTTGTGTTTAATTAGATTTCGGAAGGAGAAATGAAGAAAATCTGAGATTAAATGTTACTGTATAGTTTAGGAGGAGAAGACGAGAATTAGATAGAAATTAGATTTTTTTCATTTATATTCGTGAGTCAAAATCTCGATTCCCACCCTATCCTTCCTCATAAAAAACCCACCCTTTAACCTTTTTTTTTTAAAAAAAAATTAATCATTTTTTTAATTATGGGAATGGGGGAGGCCAATTCAAGGGGTTGTCCCATTTGGGACGTCAGAGGATCCCGTCCGCATAACTGTTTATAACATCTTCCATTATTTGTAAACTATAACCTACACATAACCATAGATGATTTATATCAGGCATGTATGACCTTCAAATTCTTATCTTATCACAAAAAAGGATTTATATCATATCATAGGTTTGAACTTTAATTGTTGAAATTAAATTTATAAATTATTTTAGTTATTTTTTAGGGTAATAGTGTACATGAAAATATTTTGTATTTGATTTGTTATTGGTTTAAAATATGATAATTGTACTGATATAATTAATTATTTTATTTATGATTTTGATAGGTGGTTATGAATATTAATCTTTAAGTCTATCTTATATTCTATTGATGCCATTTTTTTAATTATCCAAAGAACTAGAGTACTTTTTTCTATAAATACTTTATTTTAAATTGCTAATTGAGTAATTGGTTATAAGAACAATAATAATTGATTATTTTGTACGTGATTAATTTTTTATTTTTAAATTGAGTATACAATAGGTTTTAGGCGAGACAAGTGGGTTTTTTACTTAATTATGAAACTTCAATATGCTCAAGAGAATTAAAAACCCCATTTGATGACGTGTGAGTTTTATTTTAACAAAGGTGGTATCCGGGATTAGAGATTTTTGAGATTGTATGATTGATCTTATGTATGTTAGGAGGGCAAACAATTCAATTACATGTTTATTTTCTCGCTCAAATTAGATTTGTTTCTACTTTGTAGTTATTCTTTATCTATTCAATTTGTTTTAATTTGGTTAGAAATTTATGATTGTTAATTAATGATGGAGTTTTAATTTCATTTGAAAAATAATTCTATGATATTATTTAATTTTTTTTATTAAACTATATAAAAATTATCATAAAATGTATGTTATCAATTTTGTTTGTAGATGAATATACTTTTTTCAATGTTAATATTTTTACATTTAAATATGAAAAATTATTATAATTTGGCATTCTCTAATATTTTTGTATTAAACCCGTGCAAAGCACGGGGAATAGACTAGTATGTATATAAAGAAAAATTATTTTCAAAAAAATTGAACCTAATGCATCGGTTTTAGTATATGTATATAGATAGATATATGGTATGAATTATATTAAAATTCATTAAACATTTTATTTAGATCAAATATGATATAATGCATAAAAAATTTATTCTTTGAAGAGATAAAAAAAATGAGTTTCTGTGTATTTACTATCTAGCTAGATCATCAAATGATTGACTACATTTTTTTTATAAAAAAATTAGGATATAACTCGTTCTTGCCAAAAAGATATAATTGCTTGATTTGTGTTTTCCAAAAAAGGCAATTAAGTAATATATATCGAATATATTTTTCAAAATTTTCATTTTAAATATATTAAATAAAAATAGTAAATGGTTAAATATGTTAAATAATAATAAATTGATAGATTAATATTTTGAGATTATTAACACATGCAAGCAGTAAATTCATGCAAAGATTTTTTAATGAAGAAAATTAAAAGTTTGAAATATATGCACTATAGTCTATTGGTATTATGGACATTAAATTATACGTAGTAATATATAACGATAATAACAACATCAATAATAATAATAATAATAATAAAATAATAATAATAATAATAATAATAAGTGTGCCAAGTATCGTGAGTTGCGCACGACAGCTGGGTATGGTTTCTTACCCTTCTCCTTCTCTTCGTTGGGGGAGTTAGATACAGATGTTGTAGCTTTGCTGAAGCGGATTCAGAAATTCTCGGTATCTCAAGATGCTGGGGCTCGGGCTGCCACTTATATTTTTACTAGACTAAGCTTTGTTATCGCTAAGGGAGTGGGTGCCCAGATAGTATCTCGGCTACCCACTAATTTCTTGTAAATTGTTATTAAATAATAATAATAATAATAATAATAATAATAATAATAATAATGGTGCTTTATGTCATCATAATGACAGGATAATTTTTTAATCAAATTTTGATAAATTTTTTAAAAAATGACATTACGTAATACGTACTACCAATTTGGTAGATGAAGACTACATCTAATTTTGTATATACTTAGCAAATGTAAAATAAAAAAAAATTATTAAGTAGAATCAACAATATAGATAAAATCAATCAATATAATTATATAAGGGAAAAAAATTTGCAATACTTAAAAACAGAAAGAGGATGTCATGAATAGTATGCAATATTATATAATAATATTAGACCGAAACAACAAAATCATTTTTTAAATATACATGTAAACCAAGTGTATATATACATGCCATACTGATATAATACCCTAGATAGGTAAGTGTTATACACATTACCATAAATAACAAAATTTAATAAATTAATTAAGAAAAGAAATAAAGAAAAAATAGGTGGCAAAAATCTCACACATGGCACAATATTAGTAGGTAAAAAAAAGGCGGGAAAATTTTTAACCAGAGCGCGACACGTGTCAGAATCAACTTCTACTTTAGTATTGTTTAGAGCATCCGCATCCATGAAACCCGATTCGGTTCCTTAACTCTCATTTTTATTTTTCTCTCTCCTTAAGAAACCCAACTTAATTTTTAACTCACATCCCTACAACCCATTTTATTTGAAACAAATAATATAAAATTGAAAATAGCCCCACCACCTACCCTAAACCTCTCTCTTTCTCTTTCCTCCCCTCTCACTAATGTTTCCCACCTTCTTTTTTTTATTGGGTGTTTAGGGGTTTCTTAGTAATGAACCCATCAAATCATTCCTTACCAAAATACATTCCTCCTTTATTATTTTATTGATAAGCCGCTTGATTAATCCACTGCATGATAAGTGATGCGAGCCGAATTCAAAGGCTCGGCGGGATTAATCCATTGAGTTTAGGAGCTTCAAGCCCACAAAATAGGTGTTGAAACTCACAATATAATGGATTAAGATAATAATAATAATAATAATAATAATAATAATAATAATAATAATAATAATAATAATAATAATAATAATAATAATGAAAAATATTTAAAAGATAATAGCAAATAGCAAAGTATATTAAGAAACATGTATATCAACAACAATAATCTTAAATAAATAAAATTAATGTCAACTTTGAGTGACAAGAAAATTTAGCATAGATCTTTGAGACCTTTTTATCACCTACGTTAGGAAGTGGTATTTTATATGCAATTTTACCTTTTACTGCGGGAAACAGATTCTTGTGGGTACCTCCGTGACCCAAAGTGAGCATGTTGCTAAGGAGCCCAAGGGTAGGTTGAACCTCGATCTCCAGACAGCGCATAACAAAAGAGGTTAAGAAAAGCCAGCTATTTGGGACCAATTGAGCAGGACTCAAGTCACATGCCTTCAGATAACGCTTGAACAGGTTAGGAAGGGGAAGTCGAAACCCTTGAACCAAGCTTTCTATATAGACGACCAAGCGCCCCGGATAAGCATGTAGGCTCCCTCCACCCTCCGTCGGGAGACACAACACCACTCCCTTCGGCTAGGGAAAGACGTGAGCGATAACATTCAAGTCATCCAAGGTCGTGAAAGTCCCTCCTCCACGGTTCTGAGCGTTAGGCGGAGCGATGGGGATCACCCGCTGCGATGGAACGGCCGGGATTGGACCCGCCGCGGATGGCTGAAAGTCCCTCCTAAACGGACAGGTCGCGAGTACCCCCTCATCGTACAAAACCGGACGAAAGTCCCCCAACACGGATGAAGAACGACGCTCAGTTGGTAGAAAGATGGAGCCGGGCGGCAAGTCAGTGTAGGAATCCCACTCCTTATAGGAGTGCTGAGATTCAGGGGACTCCAGTATTGAGTCAGACCTCGAGGACAATGTGTCGTCGCCCGACCGCGAAGACGCGGAGACAGCAGGAGAAGGGGGATCGTCACGTACGCGACCGGGAGAAGAGTAAAAAGAAGGACCCGCGAGGGTTTTCGGTTGACGAAAGGTGACTTCCTCAGGGACCTCTATACCACCCATCAGAAGTTTGCCCTCGGACCGCACCGCGGGAGGAGACCTGATCAAAGCTTGAACACTGCTAGAGCTACTTTGCGAAGTTGACATAACGGAGACGGCTAATAGAGTGAGAGAAAGGGGCAAGATATGAGAGAACTTAAGGACCATTAGGGAATAAAGAGGCACCCAAAAGATGTCCGCGCCATGACCGCGGCCAAGAAAGAAAAGAAAGAAAGAAAGCTAAAAATAAATCAAGAACTAGACGTGGAAAGAAGAGAAAGGAAGACTACTTTACCTCGAATATCTGAAAACGAGAGCTGTAAAAAACGGAGAACAGTAAAAAAAGGAGGAGGGAAAGAACCCCTATTTATAGGCCCCTCATTCAACGACGTTTCACCTCCCACTTCGGCCCACGCGTCAAGAGCAGGACTCCCATCAATCAGGCAAACGGGCCTAGTGGGAACAGACCCAATAAAGCCCAACTCGGCCCAATGGGCCTCCCTTTTCTCCATCTTTAATTTCTGCCCTAAGGAACGCCGAAAGCGGGGGATCAGTAGGAAAGATTCGAACCGCGAAAAAACCTTTCCGGTCTTCCCGCGGCTCGAAGAGCTGTGATGATGCCCAAAATTAACAAAGTAAAAAGGGGCTGGAAAGACGGGAAAACCGGGCCTGGGAGGACACACCGACATATGATCCGCGGACGAATGATGCATGCAAATCGAACAGATGGTGCGCATGCCCACCAACCACGTGCCTTTCCTTTTAGAACACGTGGCAACCATACTTCAACAAGTGGCCAAGAGGAAGGAACCACCTCCTTAAAGGGGGGCATGGGCGCACACTATAAAAGGGAGAAGACACTCTAAGAAAAAAACTTTTTGGAGAAAACAAATAGGAACACTTCACTCTAGAGAGAGAGAGGGGGGGAATTAAGATGGTGATAACACTCTCCCCTGTGGCCACCCTTTCTAACAGGCTTGGGACTCGTTACCCGTCCGCGGACGATCCAGACACACACAACCGGAGAGGGGTTTGTCCAGGACAGGTAGTAGGGTGTTGGTCGAGGAGTAAGGGAGATTCCAATTCTTATCCCTGATCTTTACCCCAATCGGTCGGGGTGCTGACTATTCTAAGAATCCGCTTGATTAATCCACTGCATGACAAGTGATGCGAGCCGAATTCAAAGGCTCGGCGGCGCCGGCTACGAGATCTTCGCGGATGTCGAGGATCTCGGGGTTCGGGTAAGACCGTCTACATCCTCATTGGTCATCACGGCACAGGTTGAGACCCCCTCCCCCATTTAGGGTAAATTGCAGTAGAAAGAGGGGGGGGGGGCTACAGTCGATACTCGATACACAATAGTGTATATATTGTATGTATAGTAGAGCCAATTTAGCCATATGGTTAAGGTTTAAATTTTAAAAATTATCAATAATAAAGGAGTTAATAAAAATAAAATGACTAAACAAATCATTGAAAATATATAGACCCGGTTTGATTAGAAACTTGAGTGAGCCCAACCCGACTCTTGATATGAAACTCGAATGAGCGTAACCCGATCGATTTGACCCGAAATCCGAATGAGCTCAGCCCGATTCAACCCAAAACCCGACCAAGTCGAAATTCATTTAGACCGAACCGACCGACTACAAATTTTACCAAAACTGAGCCGACCTGGTAGTGACCCGACCGAACGAGATCGACCCGAACCCAACCCGATCAACCACCGAATTGCCAGCTCTACCCACCCGGTTAACTTTTTTCGCACGGCCGGTTAAAAAAGCAGACGTTAGTTTTTTTTTTAAAAAAATTACTGTAAAATTAAAACAAAAGGAAAGAAGAAGGGAAGCTCGTTTGACAGAGGAGATAACTCAAGGGCGACTTAAAGGAAGGAGACGCATCAGACCAAAAAAAAATAGAAAAGGAAGGAGACGCTGCCCCGGAGTCTGGCGACATCGAGCAATTCCGGCTGGTCTGTGGAGGTGGAGCGACGCGGGCTTGTGTCGGAGTTGGGAGGAGCCGGTAAGTCTCATATTCAAAAAATCTAAAAATTGTGGTTTCGAATTGGGGATTTTCGATTTGAGTGGGGATTTTCGATTTGAGTGGGGGAATTTAGACAGATGTGGACTTGAATTTAGATAGATTTGAATTTGAGTTCGAGTTTGTGAATTTGGGGGTTAGGGTTTAGGTGCAATCAAATTCTTAAAGTACGGATAACAGAGGGCGTTTATATGGAAATTGGTACCCCCTATATTGATATTTGACAATAAAGATGGTACCCCTATATTTCCAGTGAATTATTCTAGTGAACTATTTGGGGGTTAGGGTTTATGTTGTCAGTGAACTAATTTAGAACACTGGATGTTCTAAATTATCACAGTGCACTGTGATTTATGGATGTTCAATATAAAGTTTTTGAAATGAAAATTCAGAATTTGTGTTATTCGAGCTGGAAGTTTGTGAATAATGTGTTTGTGTGTGAGAATGATTGTTCATATCTTCCCCAAGTTGTGGGATGATTGACCACTCATTCTCTTATTGTAATTGACTAATATGCTTGCTGCTTGACATTTCCTTGAAAATTTTCGAATTGCTGTCACTTGTTTCTTGACTTTGCTTCAAACAGAGGCACTATATAGGGATTGAAATATGTCAAGTGAAGTGTCTAGGATTACGACCATGAATTAGTCTAGGATTGGAGCAATTTATGATTTGAGATGATAATTTGGGGGCAAATCTGGATAATTTGGAATGAGAATTTTGGCAGATCTTCTATTATAGCTATCATGGTTTATATCTCCGTTCTATTATGGACTTGAATCTTGTCAAGAAGTCTATTAGCTCAAATGGTAGAGCATGTGCCTATGCACAAGATGTGGGTTCGATTCCCACATAGGCTAATATGAAGATTTGGAGTCTGACTTGTTGCAAATCTGCACTACAAAAGCTCTGTTAATTAATTTTGGTAAGAACTCAGGCAGGTTTTACATATATATATATATATATACTCGATATAACTCTTCAACTTTGCAAATCTACTCTACTGATGATTTACATATATACTCGGTATAACTTTTATGCATTATTTTTATGCACTGTCATATATGATTGCCTAGCTAGTACCAAAATTGTTAATTGGTTTGTATCTAAATCTGGTGATTGCATATGCAGTCTATCCCATCGACTGATTTACTTATAAAACTCAATTACTTGATCAACCTGCAAACTATATATATCATAAGGGAGTATGAAGGAAGACTTTGGGTACCCACTGCAAATAAGATTTCTTATTTACATCGAATTCTTCCAAATCATAAATTGATAGAGCTTTTAAGACAGGTAAATAACAAAGGTGAATGTTTAAAAGTATTAAAACCAAAACCAAAACTAACATCAACACCACTACTTTTTCTACCTTCATGGGGCTAAACAACTCGTGATTGGATTTAAACCTATTCAATGAGTTTATCAGCCTGATAATCCACACGAGTTGAAATAAGGGACAAGATAGAAGAAAATATTAGCACTTCTATTCAGGTTGAGCTTATGACAGATAAAAGTGAGGATGCTATTTCTGTAGCCGAAAGTGAGCACCAACAGGTAATGAAATGTAACAGTCACAAGTACGTGTAAATGATGAAGGTAAAAATCCGAAAACTGCTCCTATATCAGATTCAGGAGGAGTTTCTATACCAAGTTCTCCAATGCAACCCAGTATTAAAATTGTGACAGAGAGCTCATCAGGGCAGGAAATAGAGAAGGATTGACCTCCTGTCAAGCAAAAATCAGAAGCTATCAAATCTGAGGGCACAGAGACTTCCACTGTACGATTAGGAGGAGTTTCTTTTCCCGTTCTTCTTCCCCTTCTGGTCCTTCTTTTTCTCCTTCCACTGTATCCACTGTATCTTAAGTGGGTTGAGAATCTCAGGCACTAGTATAGATCCACCCCCACCCTTATGATTTGGCAGATTCATGATTTCAGTTTTATCCCCTTCACATTCAGCAACAAATGCATCGTCGTTTATCATTCCTATCATCACCTTATCTTTCAAAGCTACGGGATAAAACCTAATGTCTTCCTGGCCCTGAAATCTGAAGTTGAAGTTGAAGTCATTTTTCCATGAATCTGGATCATGGATATCATGCAATCTCCACAGATTTATCCCATCACCATGTCGATCCACCACCAAGGTTAGCATTTCCTGAAGCGCAACCAATCCAATCGGCTTGAACCCATCTGCCAAGCCAGGAAGGTTCATTACATCATTAAAACATTCATTCTTACTGTGAAAGTTGTAGATCCTTGATTCGTCCGCCCAATAGGTAATCCCCTCTATCACTGCCCCATCTCTCTGCACCGGTTTTTGCATCCCAATAGATAATTGTGACTTGTTCTGCTTGGTTTCTCCTTTGAAGTCGATGATGCAGTACTTGATACGTCCACTAGTGTTGACAACCTCAAAGAAAACGATCTTGAATTCTGTCTCTCCTTCCATGTCATATATTATAATCCCATGGCAGAGCTGACCTGAAAATATTGAGCAGGAGAATGATTTTATCTATCCTAAAAAGAACAAATTATGGGATTGACGAAAAAAAAATCAGATAATAAATATTACTAGGATTCTTAAATCTCTGCTTGGAGATGGAAACTGAGATGTACTCTTCGTCGTTCTTTCCTTGCTTGGATTGTGGGTTGATAAGGAAGTAAGATCCATTAGATTGGTTAAGCAGTGCAGCTACTCCTCTGTATCCCCCCACATAGTGAAAATAGAATCCGAGAGTGGCAATTCTATTGGCCTTGCCCGAGCGAATTCCAATTCCATTCCAGCCATCCCAATCCAACCGGTCGATTGTACGGTTATCTCCATTCAGGTACAACAATCCAGGATTATTAGAATGGAACTCCTTTTGAAATCGCGGTTCGGAAATTAGGGAGTTCCAGTTCTTCGCAACGAGCTTGAAGGTTATAACATCTTTGGGACGGCATCGAAGGAGAATTCGTTCCACTAATTCTATTGGAATCTGAACAGAAATTCAAAAATGTGAGGAAGACGATACATGATTCCTCAACTCATACAAATGGAATCAACAATATACAAATACAGCTCCTCAACCAGAATCGCAATATACAAATGCAATCGATATATATATACAAGAATCGAAATATACAAATGCAAGGCAAAGAGGAGAGAGAAAGATCTGATTCCATCTTTTAGCGTGATTTGGTAACCGAAAGATCTGATACTCATACAAATGCAATCAACAATATACAAATACAGCTCCTCAACCAGAATCGCAATATACAAATGCAATCGAAATATACAAATGCAAGGCAAAGAGGAGAGAGAAAGATCTGATTCCATCTTTTAGCGTGATTTGGTAACTGACGATCTGATCTTAATGTATTTAGAGAAACCAGAAGAGAATCTAGATTCAGATGATCTAAGTAAAGAAAACGATCAACCAGTACAATTAAGTAAAATCGGTGAAAGAACATCGAAACCAGTAAAATTAATTAGCAAATGAACAGAACAGAGACGGTGCAAAAAATTACCTGTCTACCAGCCATGGAAGAGAGATTGAGAGTATGAAGCTAGAAATCTAGCTGAATTTGACGAATCAAGGTGAATTTGGGAGAGAAATTGAAGAACAAATGTGTTTATTGATCGTCAAGAAACTCATCTGCTACAACTGACGAAATCTGTACATATACCCCTACACATACAACAGCTAGCTCTAACAGCCAAAGTTATCCTCACCATACACGTGGACGGCTACACATAATCCTCACACGTTTTCCCGCTCAAACCCAGTGACATTGAGTGAACCCAAGGGTTTTGTAAGAAATTGCAATGACAAACAAAATGTTGGAATATTTGATAAATTTTGAATAAATTACACAATTCTAAGGGAATTTCCCATAACCCTTTTTCATGTGTTAAGAAGGTTAAGAAAACCTTAAAAAAAATATAAAATAAGTTCATATATTTCTTTAACCATCTCAAGAGATTTTTTATTTTTAAATATGTTTTATAATGGGTGAATTTGGTAACTGAACCTATATGAAAATCTAATTAATTAGGTACTTACACCCTTTTAAAATTAAATTAGGTGGGATAGACCCTTCTCCAAATAGAGTATTAAACTAATAAATGTTCAACTGCTTCTTTTTTTTTTTAAACAAAAATATGTTTTATAATAAGGTGAATTTTAAGAAATATAGTGAACCTTTAACATTTCTTTAACCAACTAAAAGATATGGCTGGTTATTTCGGGTTTGGATTGTCTCAATTTTTCATTATTTCAATATTCATTTTAAAAAATTTACTATAATGTATCTTAAAGTTCGGGTTATTTCGGGTTTCGGGTCTTAATGGGTTTCGGTTGAATCGAGTTCGGTTCATTCGAATTTGGGTGAGTTTCGATTATCGGTTATTCAGATTTCGGGTCCAAAATGGGTCGGTGTTCAGGTTAATCGGTTCTGGGTCGACCGGGTCGGGTTTTCGGGTTCGGGTTGGGTTTTGCCAACTGATGAATCGAAAACCAGTGCAACCCAGAACTCAAAGCATGTTCATGCGATGATGAAATAAAGCAAGTCCATCAATCAATTAGCAGCTTCCAACATAAGAGCAACGAGAAATTCGGATCAAAGAGTCCCCGCAATAATCCAACTTCTAAACCCAGCGCTCAATTCAACCAACGAACGAGCGATTCCGAGAAACGGACTTGGAAATCGCCTGGAAATGGAATCCCTACTTCTTTTACGACCACCGTAAACCCTCTCAGAACAGGCCCACTGTCCACGGCGGCCACTTGTCCAACCGCCAAACCCTAGACCCTCTAAACCTTTCTTACTCCTTAAACCCTCGTGACCTCAAAGTTCGAAAATCAAACCCTCCGTTATCCAATTCCGCACCAGTAACCCTAATCCATCTCATAATTTCTTCCACATTGCCCAGAATATTGTGCCAAGGGTTTTGTAAGAAATTGCAATGACAAAAAAAAATGTTGGAATATTTGATAAAGTTTGAATAAATTACACAATTTTACAGGAATTTCCCCTAACTCTTTTTCGTGTGTTAAGAAGGTTAAGAAAACCTTAAAAAAATAAGTTATTGAATGAGAATCATAGATATGGGACACCCAACTACCTGAAATTGTATATATGTAAGATATTTAAGGTTTAGAGACCTGAAAAACGCACCTTTAAAAAAAAACCTATTTATTTTCATTCATTCATTGTGGAGCTTACCCATGATCTTGAACTACCACCAACTCGAGGAAATTTTGGTATAGTACGATCAAATACACAATCAAACTGATATCTTGCAATAGTTCTAATTTTATAATTTAATTTCTCCTAACATCATACAAGAACTCTTAACTTGAAGGAATGAAATTCACGGGTTTAACTCCGGTCCAGGTTCATGTTCTATTTTTGAAGCATACAGAAACTTAGATAATTGAAAGATTTCTTGAGCTGGTAATATCTACTTGAATAAATAGATCCCTAAAAAAACATTTCAAATCAAAATAATCGGGCATAGGTTCACATAAAAGTTTTAGACAATCTTAAAAAAAAAAAGAGGGGCTCTCCCCTCTCTCTAGAAAACCCCCCTTGTGAAAACCCAATTGGGGATTTTTATCTTTAATTCAATCGGCATGTCTCAAATTTGTTTTTGTTTCAATCAATTCGACTCCTCCTCTTTCAATCGGAATGTCTCAAATGTGTTTTATGCTTTTAATGTTGTTGTCGTTTTTCTTTATTTGGATCTTTGGTCTTGACTTGGAATTATACTTTATTGATTTCAACCCGAGCCATCACCTGAAAATGCAATCCAATTCATCCTAACTAGGGTTTGGTTGATTTCTAAAGGGGGAAAATGACCAGCATTGCTAAGTCTTGAGTGAGGCTCGAAATCCCAGATGGAAAAGTTTTAGAAAATAAGGTAATCAATTAGCATATATTTCAATCTCACATATCTAATCCTCTTTTTGTATGATGATATTTTGAGGTTTTAACAGTTTTGTTCGATATATAATTAACATACTATAAAAGTTCAAATGAAATGGATAATGGTAGTTGTCACATTTATTTTACCTATGGCTCTGATGTTGTATGCTCAAATTTCAATATTTCATAAATTGGGGCTTTCTAGATTGCCAATTCATGAGTATTTTTTTTTCCACTTTTACAATCGTTACTATATAGTAAAGTAGGCTTTTTGGTTATTTATTGCTCATTTATTAGTGAAATAGAAGTAAGCTTTTTCGTTATTTTCAAAAAAAAAAAAAAAAAAAAAAAACTCTTCTTCTACCACAATTGTTAAAAAAAAAAGGAGTCTTTAAGCACAAATTTTCATATTATTAAATGAAATAAGATTAAAATTTAGTTTGAATAAGTAAATCATATAATAAAAACTGACTAGAAATAAAAATTTAAGTAACTCATCCGAATAATCAATTGAGTAAAGTAAATCAAAGAAAATAAATTATTATTTATATGGAATATATAGTATCAATTGAGTAATATAAAGTTACTGATGAAATAAATCGTTAAAATTATGAGAATGAAACTATAAGTTAATACAAGTAATATAAATTATTAGTTATATGGAATTTATAATATAAATTTTTTAAAAAAAGTAAACCCGTGCTATCGTCCACTAGTGACTCCTCCATCTCCCTCTTGCATTTGCACCATCAAAGTACGGGAATGATGAGTATTAGAGTTTTCGAAGATTACTCTCATGAAATAACTCCCTCATCTTTTCCTCCTCCTTTGCTCTCTTAACATCATCCCCTCTCAATCACAACCACCGCCCACCAGTGACTCCTCCATCTCCCTCTTAATCTCCACTGTCAGCCTCGATTTCGCTAAGGACCTTCGCCGCCACCGCCTTCTCCTCTCTCACCCTACTTCACTTGTCTCCCTTCGAGAAGTCTTATGGAATATCATAAATTGTAATGTCCTTTTATCCAACTTCACACTCTATTTCTAACCCTCTGTCCATTCTCTAATGCCTGTTTGCCCAATTTTCTATCCACTGGCTTTGAAATCTCTATCCCTCTGTCAATTTCCTGATGCCCTGTAATCTCACTTTGATTCGAAATTAGCGATTCAATCTTGTTTGTTGCATTTTCCTTTTGGAATTTGAACACCTCCGTAGTACAAAGTCATATTTTGGTTGATAGAGTCCATATTTCTCCTTTTAGATTGGGTTCCAGTTTTAATTTGTTTATAGCTCATTCGATTTCCTGTAGCTTGAATCTGATTCCCTTTGATGTGAATCCCAATTTTTTTCCCCCAGTTGCTTGTTAGTTATAAGGACTTGTTAGTAACATCAGACGCATTTATCCTTTTCCTTTTATTCTTTTTAAAATTTCTGGTCTAGGAATGGGGATTGGATTATGTTTTATAAAATCTACATTTATAATGCCAGTTCCTTTTGATTGAATCGCTCTTTGGCGGCATTAATGGTAGTCAAAGCAAGTAGCATTTATAGGGCTTCATTGTCAGTTCAAGCAAAAGGAAGTAGGAACATGAAAAGGGAATGTATGATTCTCTTATTTAATCTCCAATAGCTTCTGTTTGCATGCTTGTAATCTATTAGAGATAGCAGTTCTCTATCCGGTTAGTCATACTCAGTGAACTGAAGAATCATTCATTTTCAAGCCACCTTCTTGTGCTTACCATATTAATGGATTTTCTATTCCTTGTAGGGATATTTAGGAGTGGGTTCATATGGATTGACCTGGGCATTGAAGAATTTAGTCTAGCTTGCGATTATAAATGGCCCACTGACAGTTTTATGGTGTCTTCGTTGGAATTTAGAATACAATCTCAAAGCCCCATTCCAAGGGATTGTGATTAAGTTGACCTAATTCAGTGAAAGGTTCATTGGTTAGGTTGTAAACCCTCTCCACAATCTGTTTCTTATAGCTTACAAATTATTGTTATGACGTATGTCTAAAAAGGTTCGAGATTTTTTTATTCATTTGGATGGTGTAGTTCTCTGATTTCCCCTTGCTAAATTTTATATTGAAATGAACACTTTACTGTTAATTTGCCTATTTTGGTTATATATATATATATATATGTAATTAAACTACAGTTCACCTTTGGTAGTCTTCATCTATTTTGTTTTCTTTCATTATGTATGAATCAAACATTTCCGACGAGAATCTTATAAGATATGTATCTATTTTACAAACATTACTCAAGTTCTCAAGAAATCGATTTACATTTGATACCACTGCTTGCGAATTCAGAACTTAGAAAGCAGTCTCCTCATGGAACTTCTAAAGCTGCACCCAACTAAGAATCATCGGGAAAGATAGCTACATTGTTCAAATTTAAGAGCCAAGGAAGAGAGAGTGCGGCAGCATGCAATTAGGTGCTAATTAATATTATCAGGTTTCAGAAGCTCTCCGCTGGACAGACGAGGTATTTAATCTTTTAGGGTTTCTTAGGTGCGTAAATTTCTGCTCTAGAGATTTTAGGATCTTACTATTCTATCTATGTCTATCAATTGTTGTTCAGCTAATGCCTCCTGTTGAGAAATAGATGTCCATATGGGTGAAAATTGTCCCCAAAGGATTGTTACTTATGAATATCATGAGTTCCCTTTACCGGCAATTTGATCTTTTTGAACACCAAAGGATTGTCAGGAAGAATGGTCACTAACTCTCTTTAAAATGTACTTCTTTAATACTTTAAAGTGGTTTATGTAAACTATATATAATTCGAGCTGAGTTGCCCATTAAACAATAAACACCATGTACTGGTATTCCTGTTGATTTTGTACAGGCTTGCAAAGTTGCAGGTATACTTAGGGTTCATGCATGGCTTTGGTCTTCAAGCTGTCAATATGTTTTGTTGTTTCAGGCACCTATCATATAACAAGATGATTGGAGTTATACCATTTTCTCGCTCATCTCCCCAAACTAACATACTTGTAAGTTTCTTTTTCCACACTCAGATGTTTAGCTCATGGTGGTGTTCATTAACAATACTTGTAAGATAGCTTCTCGATCTTTCCACTCTCAAATGTTATTTTATCATGCTATATGACCGATTAAGCTAGCTTCTTGAAGCGTGGGATGTATGCTTGATCATACCTTACGTGGGATGTAATTTTTTCCCCTTATTGCTGATCTAATGAATTGAGATACAGAGTAGTGCCCTTTATTCTTGTGGCATTTACCATACTTCTGGCCAGCTTATCATATTCATCGTGGATACGGGCCAGGGGCAATTTTTCCCAATTTTAACGGGGAGGAGGTTGGTGTGATACAATAAGGAACTGTGTTTATAGGAAGAACACCCACCATGGTTCCCCTATGGAAAAGCAGATTCCATTTACCGGGATATTGAGCAATAAATTCACCGAAAATCCTGCCATGATATTTCTACGCCCATCCTTGTTCCCACTTATATGATTTTCATAATCAAAATTTAATTCATGTGTTGTCATACATTCTCAGACTTTTACAACTGGAATCGAATTAAGGTCTGTTATTGTGAGGGTGCTTCATTTACCGGAGATAGTGAAAACAAGGTCATTCAAATGTCACTATATATGCGTATTGATTAAACATTTGACTGCTGCATTCAAAGCTCCTTTCTATCATCAAATGTGACCAATGGAAATTGTGTTTCTATTTACGACATATGCTTAAGGAATAAGACCATCCTGAGTATTGATTAAACATTTGACTACTGCATGCAAAGATCCTTTCTATCATCAAATGTGACCAATGGAAATTGTGTTTCCATTTACAATATATGCTTAAGGAATAAGACCATCCTGAGGAGAATGGATAGGATTTCTTATTAATGCTCCAAATTGCCAATAACTTTGTGTTTTAGCAGCTCTTTTCGTGTTATTTATTTGGAAGCACAACTACACTTTCGACGACAGAGCATATGGCATGCAGCCATGGAAGAACTGATGTCAGTAGGAATGCGCTATGCTCATCAGGTAGAGTTGTTTTCGGTTAATTTTCACCTTTTGTACTTGATCCATGTCCTAAACAAATACTTAGCAATATTAGGCGCTTCTTTCAGGATGCTCTGCTGGGGGTCTGGCCAACATAGTGCACTGTGACGAGTTTCAAACATTTTCCCCTAGGACTGCCAGGGTCAAGTGCCTAATTGATGGCGGGTTATTTCGTGACATGTAGATTGCTTCTTTTACTCCTTTTAGATCTGTAAAACTCTAATTAATTTTACTTTTCCTTTTAGGAAGGCATATGATGATGTTTTACCATTTGATCTTGGTTTCATAGGTTTCAATTTATCTCCTCTTCATACAGAACAGACGTAGCTGGTAGACGCACTATGAGGAGATTGTTGGGGGCCGTCGTTCAGTTGCAGGTGGTGCATTTTATGCTTACTCTAATTTATTCCATGGAAATTATTTATTGTGTTGAACTTCTTTAAAGTAAGAAAATTTCCATTTTGTTTATCTTTATTAAATTGCCAATTCAAATTTAAGAACGGGTCACTATTGTCTCTTAATTATTATTATCTCTTAAAATATTTATAATAATGATGTCTAAGTTGAATCTACACCTACCTGAGCTTTCTTTATATATGTCGCGCACATCTTTCAATCTCACTTGGATTTTTCAGTGCCCATGTTGCCTTTCTTATGCTTCCTTTGACAATGTAGCTGTCCACGGTTCCTTCTCCATTTCTCCTCTTCTCTTTCATCTCTGCACAACCCCTGGTTTCTTGCTGGCTTTGTGCTACTCTTTGCGTAATAGTCCTAAAAGGGTTTACAAAATTGGTCGACATGCTAAACAATCTGTGTTTCTATTCGATTTAGAGCTGGCTTTGAACTATTCGATTTGGTGACAGATTTAGGGCTTGCTCAATATGACACAAGTGGAGCAGCCCTCGCCCCTCGGGATGTCGTCGTAGTCTACCTCTTTCCCTCACCACCGCCTTCAACACCTTTTCACTTTCCTCTTGCCATTGGCCGCCTTACCACCAAATCCAGGTGAAGGAACTAGGTTGACATGTATGTTCATGTGAATGTAAACGTTAAAGATGGCACTGAACCTCAAGCTGGTGACGGAGACGAGGACTCGGGGGAGATTGTGAACACATGATATCCATGATGTGGATAGTAAAGAAGGTCAGGATGATGAAGATGAAGGATATTCTGCAGGGGGTGAATCATCACATAGGGACTCATCAACATCAGTCTCTTGTTGGAAGAATGAATCATCTCTTGGGATGGCTGGATTAAATCATGCGAGATCATAGGTAGAAACAACATTTCTATAGAAAGAAAGGAGGCCAAGGTATATCCATCACATAGAAGAAATGGTGCTCCATAAGGCAAGATTCTACATTTAGAGCGCAGGATAAAGATGCTAGAGGGACAGCTGCGAGAAGCTACTGCTATTGAGGCAAGTCTTTATTCAGTTGTTGCAGGACATGGAAGTTCCGTAAGAAAAGTCCATGCCCCTGCTAAGACGCCTATCCAGGATGTATATTCAAGCAATCAAAGGCAATTATAAATCAAGGAGGGCAAATGCTGCTCAAACTGCTGTTTCAGGATTAGTTGTTGTGGCAAAAGCATGTGGAAATGATGTTCCAAGGTATTTTGATTATTGATTCTGCTAGATTTCATTTTATATCCATACATTCTGCAAATTTAGTTGAGCTCCATGGTTGGCTTCTGTCATATACACATGGCTGTGATGGATGAGTTTCACCTGTAATTTGCTTTCTCATGAACTTCAGGCTTTAGACTGGGATAGTCATCATGTGTGACACGGGATCATGTGATAGCATGTTGTATAAATCCCAATTCACAGATCGTCTCCTGTCATAATACGATAGCATGTTGCATTATTTGATTTTGGAAAGTTATATTACAGTAGTATTGTTTTTGATGTTCCATTTTCCTTATTACAGGTTAACGTTCTGGTTATCAAACTGTGTGTTTTCAAGATCAATTATAACTCAAGCCTTTGAGGAACAATAAATACCAGTTTCTGATGGGCCTTCGACACACAAGGACGCAGTTGGAAAGAGAGGTGACAATAACTCACTAAAGCTGACATGAAAACCTTCATCCCTAAGTCTTCAGCTGCGAAGGTGGTGGATAAGCTTATTGATTCGGGATCTAAGAAAAGCTTTAGAAATGCATCTAGCTTACTACATTATTGCTTCTTCGGAGTAATCATCCAACTTATCATGTTATGATGGTATCAGGTAATCTTTCCAGCTGATTCATGAAACATAAATCACCAAGCAAACCATGATTTGGGAAAACATGCTCATGCCATGGTATCTCTTTTGTTTTCTGAACCAGCTAGCTTGAACTGCTCGAGGTGCATTTTAAAGAAAAGACTATAAACCAAGGGAGTGGTATAGTAACTGCTGAATTTTTTCAAGACTGAACTAAGCTTTAATTTTATAATCCTTGGCTGTTAAACTACGTTCTACTGATATAGTAACTGCTGAATATTTTTGGTGAATTTTGTGTTGAATTTGTGTTTACCAACTTGTAGGTTTTTCCCCTTTCACTGTCTATGAATTTGATTTCGCAAATTCGTTGATTTGGCAGATTTATTTGTTTAATATGCTCTTTGCCTTGAACTAGATTGAAATTTTTTTTTCCCGAGCTGCTTTAATAGATTTTCCTCAAGTGTTGACAGGTCTAACTGGATGGATTTCATGTTACCTTCCTCTTATGGGATGTGTAGTCAATCACTCAATCTTATCTAGATTCAAAATCTCAGTTGCTTTTGATAATTGGTGTGGTTGTGTTTTGATTGTATGGAGGATAATATAAATATTCTTCATGCTAATCAGTAATCAATTTGCTATTTGTGTGTATCAAAATTCAAAACAGGTAGAACTGTCCACAATAATGTCATGTCTAACAGCCAAAAAGGCATACACAGCTGAGGACATGAGGTATGTAAGCTTCTAATTCTTAGGCTGTGGTGGGAAAATGGGGAAATTGTTCAGTCTCCATTAGTCAAATGTGAAATTGGAGATCTTTATTTTTGCTTGAGTAGTTTAACATGTGATTTCTGATTTCTTACAGAAACTGTGAGGATTAGCTTAGAATCTGCACTTCAAGATGCACATATGGAGGTCAGATACACGGATATTGACGTCTTCAAGATGCACATATGGAGGTCAGAAACTGTGAATCTTGTGAACAACAAGGGGGTTGAGTGTAGGCTGAAGATTATTTTCGAATGGCTTCCCTGGTCCTGTCTGAGGTGCTCGTGCTTTGGTCATTCGGATGCGTCATGCCCTGTGTCAACTCTATGTTCAGAACCTCTTGGGTCATGCCAGAAGTATGTGCACAGCGGGGCTGCTGCTCCTGGTAAATCGGGTACTAATGCTGCTGATGGACAGCGCCCTGTAGGCCCTGAACATGGGGATGCCCAAGACCATTCTGCCACCAAGGAAGAGGATGCAACTGCTGTAGGTACGAGCACAGCTGCTACTGTCGAGGAATCGGATGAGATTAATCCTGAAACCGAGGTGCTTGGTGCTGCTGCAGCAGCTGCAGCGTCTAATGGCGTCCAAAATGTGAGGGGGGGAACCCTCTAAGAGAGATTGTAACTATGAGGGGAGTGGTGAAGATGCAACTCGGACAGCTGAGAAGGAAGTTCCGGGAGCTGATGGTACTCCAAATCATGAAAAATCCCTTGCTTGTGCTCGTATGGTCGCTTCATCCTGGGCTGCGGAAGCGGGAATATATGTAAATGGGGATGGGGAGCTGGAGGTTAACGAATGTAAGACACCGGACGGCCTAATGAGATGGAAAACAAGGGGTGGTACTCAGAAAGGAGTGTATCGTCTTAGGGGAACCAAATCGCGCATCTCGGGCGATCTCAAAACTCTCCTTAACAATGGATGAACTCTTCACTGTTATGTCGGGAATAAAGGACCCCTGTAGCGGAAAAGGAGATGCTGCCTATTTTAATGAGGAATCGGACTTGGATGAGGGCGGGGACTCGTCCACGGACGATGAAACTTACCATCCGGGTTGAGTGCAGCTTTTCCTTGCGGAAAGGAGAGGAGCTGTAGGAACGATCTTGCTGTTATGGTCACATTTGAAGGCCTGGTTTGGGGCTTTGCTTGGTCTGCTGCGAGTGCGTGGGAGAATTCCTGGGATTTCCAACATTTTTTGCAATTAGCTGTCATACAAAGTTTGTCGTATAGTGCGTGGGAGAATTTCTGGGATTACATGAGACATTTTTTTGGGCCTATTAGGATGGGCCGCTAGTGGATTTATTTTGGTGGATCTCCCCAATCCCCATAGCTTAAAGAAGTCCGTTTGTTGTCTAGGCCTTAAATTCACTCTTATGAATAAATGAGAGCTAATTTGGGGGCCTAGACATCCCGCTGTCTCGGATTTCTTCATGCTTATTTGGCTTCTTTAAATTTATCACATATATTTGTTATATGTATACTCATCATACACTCATACATGTTTACAAGCACATAACAATATTACATGAAACACATATGAAAGCAAGACATAGGGAAATAAACATATAACATTACAACAATATTAAATATAATATATGTTGATATTTTTAAAGGAGCCGATTGGGGGTGCGTATTTTTTGGGTGAATATTAAGTGCAGTGGTACATTTTGTGGGTAGTCTCCTTCTTACTCTTTTGTTACTACTTGGCTTTCGCCATCATCTATATATTTACCTTTTCAGAGTTTAATGTCTTGAGGGAATTCTCCTTATAGGAGGACTCCATATCGCTATTATTATTATTATTATCGGGATTTATACGATTTTTCATCTACTCTCTAATCAAAGATGTATGTTGCTCATTTTTCCTTTGCTTCCTTGAATGTCAATTCCCGCTAGCAGATATCATCGAATTTTGCGGGTGTAATCAAGTATAGAGCACATCCTTTATGGGACCTGAAGTATTGCTCTGTTCATGAGACTAATGGAACCCCTAGGTGTTGTAGTTGCGAACGAATGGAGGTACATCAAATAGGATGTCTTCCGAGTCCCAGCTGATTGATCTATATCATGTAACAATACCTCAATATCCCATATGTTTTTTCTTCTTGAACCTATTCTTATTCCACCGAATTTTATTACCTCATATGTGCAGCCACAAGGTACTGGATATATTTCCCTTGGTGATGGACGCAGACTATGCTTAGAATGTTTGAATTCATCACGACACTAAGCTCAAGCGCGAGAAGCATGGCAAATTCAAGCATGGGAAGCATGGAAAGCACAATCACTAGATGTTAGGTGGAAATACGTAACATCATACATATGCTGCTCTTTCAAATGTTTGTCTGTAACTTAATGTTGTTATCTGATTGAGAAATAAGTGCCATTTCGATTTCGGCTTCCGGCTAAATGTCCTGTGTTTTCCCCCCAGGATTGTACTGCTCATCTCTTGGTTTGCTCAGTCAAATGGGCTTATTGGACCTGTTGTACATTTTATTAATTTGTGCTGGGCCAATTCATTTTTTTTTGATAAAAATTAATGGATATAATTTAAAATGACGTCTACTCTTGTTGAATAGGTAAATTAAGAGCGGCCATTCCGAAATGACGTCTACTATGTTGCTTGTCGTCTACTTTGTTGAAAAGCAAAGACGCAAAGCGCGGTTCAATACTCTGTGTGTGTGTGTGTGTGTGTGATGAATCAAATACGAACTTTAAAAATTACAAATTTATATACAAACTAAAACTTGTTAAATCAAAATTAATATAATGATCAAAATTTGAAAATAAAATTTTAATTTAGACTAAAAAATAATAATTTGAAAACAAAAAATTTAATTTGAGCCGACGGTGTATTGTTTGAGGTTGGTTTTGACGCTGCCGCTAGATCTTGTGAGGGTAACCATCACTTTCCGAGCCCAAATTAAAACGTATGATTCAACATCCGGATGCTCTATGGAGCCAGATTGTTCGAGGTAAGCACTGTCATGGGAGACTGGATGTTGATATGTTCGAAGTAGGCAGGGGAGCCTCCCGTAACTGGAAAGCAATTACCCATGGGGCGGAGCTACTAGTGCCCGGACTTCGCGTCGCCATTGGCAATGGCATGTCGACCTTATTCTGGATGCACAGTTGGCTAGAGGAGCGTTGTCTAATGGACGTCTCGATGCAGCCGATCCCGGAAGATCGTTTGGGAGAAACGGTGGGCGAGCTGTGGGTTAATGGAAGCTGGGACTGGCAGGCCCTCGCTCCTTACCTCTCGACGGAAATGCTGCAGAAACTCCAGGCTGTACAGGTCCATCCCAATGGATCAGCAGTGGACAAGTTCTTTTGGGCACATACAAGCTCGGGTATCTTCACTACCCAATCGGCAAGAGTTCTGCTCCAGAGCGGGGTCATCGACGCAAGTGGCGATGGCTGGAGACACATTTGGCGAGTACCTGCACAGCAAAGAGTCAGAGCTTTTCTATTCCTGGTGGCGCACAACAGCATCTTGAGCAATCAGGTTCGCATGAGACGCCACCTCTCACACTTCCATGGTTGCCCAAGGTGTGGCTTAGAGGAATCAACGTTGCACCTGCTCAGGGATTGCCTATCGGTTAGAGAAGCTTGGCGGAAGCTCACGGGTAATTATCTAGAGCCCTCCTTTTTTTAATGAAGTAGAATTGAGTCGTTGGATCATGGCCAATGTAAGGAAAGAGGAAAACTGGAGTGCGACTTTCGCATATATGATTTGGCACGTGTGAAAGTCTAGGAATGCCCTGGTGTTTGAAGGGAAAGACACTCTCAAGAGAGTCACTGCCATTGTTGTGCAACAAATGCGAACCTTTGCGGACATAGCTCAGAAAGCGACGACCCTCCATGCCCAGAAACGTCCTACACATGTCCCAAATGATGCCCAGGTACATGTTTGGTCCCCACCCCCGTCGGGTTTGGCTAAGTTAAATATCGATGGAGTTTCGAAGGGAAACCCGGGGTTGGCGGGAGGAGGGGGCTTGATCCGAGATGACAAGGGAGTACTTTTGCGAGCCTTCACCTTTAAGTGCGGGCATTGTCGGGCATAGACTGTCGAGTCTTGGGCGGCGGTACATGGTTTGGAGGTGGCCAGGAGACTTGGTGTATCTCGACTGATAGTAGAGACGGATTCAACAAACTTGAAGACTTTGATCATGGTGGAATGTGTGCCTCCCAATCCTGATTTTCACTTGATTCATCGATGCAGAGCCTTAGCAAGTGATCCTAGCTGGGTGGTGTCCTTCTCCAATGTCCGACGTCAAGCGAATGCGGCGGCAGACGCACTGGCCAACTGGTCACTCTCCTTAACGGATGCATTCACTGAACATGACTCTCTGCCTAGCACTATTTCCTCGCTTTGCAATATTGTACCTCCATTAGGGGGATAACTCTTTATTTACTATAATAATAATAATAGGGTACTATCCCACATTTGAATCCAAATAAAAGAAATTTTTTAAAAAAAAAACCATTTTTACTCTTTTCCAACACAAAACCGCATTCAAATGCGAGAGCGTGTTAGGATCAGATAGTGAGATTGTTAGGATGTTAATCAGAAGATGGGTAGTTTTTGATTTTGTGATATCTCGATCTTTATGATTTCCTATTATCCTTTTATAAGCGCCCTCTGTACTAAAAACATTATATGATAAATATAATGAGGATTGAGGAGGTTGCAGATCGAGCCAAGTGCACTCAGCAACTTAACAACACTGACAACCTGAAGGATTGTTGGTGGTTGTTGAGCCTTGGTGGTGGGTCGCGAGGGAGTTTGAGATTTAGTGCGTGTGTTACTGGGGTTGCTCAATCAAGGTAGACAGTCACGGATCGAACCCGCAAGGTCGACGGATTCGGTCCATCGGGTCAGGGTTTGTCGACCCAAATCCTAACCACAAAAACCCACAAGTACGTTGAACGCGCGGGTCATCCCGTGGCCATGTCGAAATCAAGATATCAATTATATTTTTATATCAACCACATTTAAAGAAGGGTTTTAACTTTTAAGGCACGAGCAATTCAAGAAACAAAAGTCAATCCAGAAAGAGTGAAAATCTACATCCCTCAATCAAGAAACAAAAGCCATTTCAAGAGTAAACATATGCAAAACGGCTAAACCATCTGATTCCTAAAGTTGAACAATATAATAATAATAATAATAATAATAATAATAATAATAATAATAATAATAATAATAATAATAATAATAATAATGGTACTACCAACTTCCTCCAAATTCATTAGCAAAGTCTCCATCTCTCAATCAAGTAGGGCATAAGGGGATTCGATGTACTTGGGATAAGAACGCTTGTACAAGTTCATGCATACTGTGTCACTTTGTCCAAGGACCCCATTGAATATGCATTTCATTGCCCCTGCAAATCGACATCCACAATCATCCATAACATATAATGAGTTGTGCATCCGGGAAGAGACATAGAAGATATAATTTTTGCAAGCGAAACAAAAAATAAAGTATCATACCATGTGTACCAACAGACTCCTTCACACGACCACGATGACCACCTTTTGTAAACACCTCCACAGGCTGCGAGATTAATATCACATAAACACACATATCGCGACATAGATAAGCGACCAACAAGAGGGATGCACATACCTTGAACCATTTCACGTCCTCGGAGTTGTGAAACATATATCTAACTATTGATTTATCCTTGGAAACTCGTTGTGGGTATCTGCAACAAAGCATATTGAACAGTCCGCTTAGCACAAAGACACTTACTTTCTCAAGGACAGGAATATAAATCTTCAGATCGATCAAAAGATTACCCTGTCAAAATAATCTTCTTAAGAACGATCCTATTGGGGTCAACACTTCTCAATGTACCCAGAGCAGCAACAGCACAAGCACCTCCATCTGTATTCTTAATGGCAATCAAAGGAAGGGATAGAAATGACGAAAGTGGAGCATAAACTGAAGCAATGGAGAATCGTCCTGCATGGAGAAATCGTTCCATCTTGCTCTTGTCTGAATTAAAACTGCCGGAGGAAAATATTGGCCTGTACCAGATTGTCAAGAGTCAATCGGAAGAAATGAACATCAAATCAAATGCAATGTAAGAATTCACCTTGCAATAAATTGTCGAAAACCAACGTGAAACACGAATTCCTCTTTGCTTTTGATGGGCTCAGTGTAAGAATCGTGCTTCTTTATGCTGACAAGGCAAGATTCATGTTAAAAAAATAATAAAAAATACCCTTGGTATGAAAAAACAAAATGGTATCACGTACATACCTAAAGTGGAGAATAGACTTCTTCGATTCATCTTTAAAAAGACCACATGCAATAATAGGCATTGAATTTGCACGAGTACAAATTTTCAAAGCAACAGAGTTTGGTACTTCCCTGACATGGATTCTTGCATACGAACCAACAGATGCACATTCCTTGCTGTTTTGTTCGCGTTTCAACGCTTCAGCAAGTGCTTCCTTTTTATATATTGCAAAGTTAGGTTGTAATATCCTACCATATTCGGGAGGCAAGGATTCCTAAATAAAGAAAATCAAGCTAATATCAATTTTCCTCTTCCAATATGTTTTAACACAAATCAAATCATCAAACATAACTCACTTTAGGGTCCCAAGAAGAAGTTTCAAAAGACTTGAGACCTCTGTACTTGGCAAATCTCCTTCTAGCAGGAATGTCCAGCGGTGTGTCTACCTCATCCGGGACGTCTACAACAATAAAATCCAACCATTAATGAAAGATATATACCTTCATTTTCAGCACACTTATAACATCCTTTAATTTGCATACCTCATTTGTGTTTCTAAAACTCCCCAATAAAATCTCTACACTATTTTATGTTCTTTCTCACATGTAACAACAAAGCCCCACATAAGACCACAACAACTTGCACTATAGTATTAGGATAGAAACCATCACAGAACATGAGGTACAGTGAGTCAAACCTATACATATCTTCACATTCTATCTTAGACAGAAAATATTTTAGGAATAATATACACAATCTGGTCAATTCTACATCTATAGATCGATGTTTATAAGAGAGTAAACATAAATGGAGAGTCTCATAGATAACGAAATAAGATTAAGATTATAAATCATGTACCGGCATCTTCAGCATGTGCTTCTTTAAGTTTGCGGATATCATCCTCTATTTGCTCCCTAGTCATGTTTTCTCCATCCTGACAATAAATTAAGGTACATGACATAAGGATGAAACGGACTGGCAGGAGAAGATTGGGGCACCAGAGAAGAACATTAAAAGAGTGAGATGGGACATGCCACAAGACGGGCCATTCGGGCCCATAGATGAGTATATCATATAGAATTAACTAAGACAGATGGTTCTGATTTCAGAGCAAGTTGTTACAAAGACCCGTCCTACCAGAAGTTATCACATTAAGCAGATCCATTTTCATTAGCTCTTGGAGAGAACACAAATTATCAAAACAGACATACCATCATCGTTGAGACATGCTCCATCATTGCATTGTACTCCCTCATATCAAGAGAGCGTTGATCCTCAACAGACTCAAAACCCTTGACATCTTCACCAGGAATACCACTTTGTTCCATATCCAACATCATACCATCATCATCGTCATCACCACCACATTTAGATGCATCCTCATCAGAATAATCCACAATCCATGTAGCCTGAGCATTTAATATTTGACAAAAAAGAAATAGCACCTACTATTAGTCAACAAGTGAAACAAAAGCTAACCAAGATAAAAATAAATAAAACAAAGACACAACAATTAAGTTAAAAACCTGATAATCTGAAGTGCCTTGCGGAACAGATCTCTTCTTGAGTATTTTCTGCTTTTCATTTTTCACACCTTTAGCCATCTCCAGTTTTTTGGGCCATGTCTGATGAAGACAATAATGAAAAGGCAAAATGCGCACCATCAAGAAAAATAATCATGAAATACTCTTTCTATCCAATAATATTTTCCTTCATTAAATGTTTACAAATACAAAAGGAACCCGACTATGTCAATAAATAATAACGTGAGTTGTCCGTGTTTAATCACGTCTCAGCTATACCTGTTCTCCTGATAGAGAATCGGGAACATTTTCAACGGGCAAAGGTTCTTGTCTTGAACTTTCAGGTACTAAAGATTGAATTACCTAGCATTCAAGAAAAAAATTAGAAAGTTAATCAAACAATAGACGTAACGTTTATGATTATGATATACAAGCAATAGCTATCATCGGGTAATGAAAATGCAAAGGAATCAACAACTAATCTTCACCTCGTTAACATGAAATTTTTGGTTCAACACCTTAACAAGAACTTCTAATGACTTAATGAACTACTTTGACAAATTTGAACTTCTACTCAATACATTAAAATACATGTTTACTTCAAACAATTATTATATATTTGTATTGAATAGACACAAGAACACTTGTTTTTACAGTGTGTTCTTCACCTTTTTACTTGATGTGTAAAGTTTGTCAAATTAAAGTCTTTTTAAAGAAAAATCCAAAATTAGAGAGCATAAAAAGAATGTTTTTTTCAGGGAACAAAATACGATTACCTGCACATCATTTGCTTCTTCTACATCCATCATATTTCGTCCTTCTTTTTTATTCAAGAGAAAAGGATCCTTCAATATTTCAATCTTGCAAAGTTGAAAATCTCCCGCTCCTGAAATATGTACCTAGCAAAGGATGTCATACCTCTCCAAGTAAGCATACGCATCTCCGTTGGGTTATAAACAAGCAACCTTATGCTCATAACATGAGCAAAAATGCACAACAACAGCCTAGTTGAATACCAGTTGATTCACAGAGAGATTACGAGCACGGATGTAGCCAGTAATAAGGAGGGTGCATTTTCCAGTATCAGATTCATCTTGGACCAAATCAACCTAAGAGCGTAAAAAATTAATAGCCAAAAAAGATGAGGAATAAGAAGGGTTAAATGCACTGAGCATTTGCAATATTACAAGAGAAGAAAGAACTGCAAAGCAGCTAAGCAAAGAGCTAGGCTAATAAATCAGCAAAGTTCGACAAAGCTGCGTACAAATATAGTTGAACATATCCTAGATAGACTACATTACCCCACTCCGCCTTGTGTAAATAGGCAACTATTATTACACTAACTATGGGATAGGACTTGGGAGATCGAGCTCGAATGAATTAAAATCACGTTTGTTTTATTCAACCCAAACCCAGAAAACTTTTAGAAGCCTAGAGGTGTAGGAAAAAGTTTCCCTTCAAAAAATGCTTTTGACTAAGAATTTAAAATATTCATCAAAATACAACCTTTAATATAATGATGACATGAATGACAGTCAAGCGAACTACTATATTATTCCCCAATAAAGTGTGAATTTAATCAAGTGATAGAAATACTAAACTGAAGAATAAAGAACCATTGTATATCAAAACAAAATGGTGGCTCGTGCTTTCTCAGAGAGAGATAGTAAGAAAGAAAGTTTAAACCTTTGAGGCGGCAATATAAGATCTTTGATTCCTCCAGTGAGGAATCACAGGTCTTTGATCTTTCATGAACCGCCCGAACTGCAATACATTTTAACTAGTAGATTAGATCTGGAAAATTTATAGGACTTTCACAAAACTCAACCTATATCCTATTTCTTTATCACATTTCTTAACTCATAATTTATGGAAGAAAAAAATCCCATATTTAACGGATATACTACACAATTACCTTAAGGATATCATCCTTGGTATCTGCCAAATAGAACTTACAGTCATCAGGAAATTCCGAAGAGATATTGATATTACAGCCCTTCAGTTCTTGTCTGGTTTTGAGATCACTAGGTAAATCCTAAATGCAAAAAAAATAAAAATCAATATAATCAGAAGTTCATTCTCCAAACTTGGTAATTTGAAATATATGTGGAAAGCAACCATTACTTACACGTAGCAAGACAACGGTACTTGGTAAACCAATAGATCTGAAAACAGATAGGCAATGATATCCAAAAGAATCAATATAATCAGAAGTTCGTTCTCCGTTTGCAGATGCAACAAAAGCAATCAAATCAGCAACCTATATGCAATAAAAAGAAGCATGTGTGACATACTGCTAGAAAAAATCATTTGAATCGAGCTCAACCCAGGAGTGGGAATAAAGAGTTTGGTACCTTGGCCATTTCCATACATGCCTGAAGATCTCCATATGGAGCTTTCAATACCTAATAGAGATGCATGCATGTAAGTCTACTCTAAGGGATACAACTTGTAAGTACATACTATATTATGAAACCATACATAAAAACCAATGTATCCTAATCCACACAAAGATAAAGCACCATGTGAAAACTAACACTAATTAAAAGTCCATGATTTCAAAAGAAAATACAGACATACGTTAAACCTCAATTTGTGTTCAGAAGAAACCACGGTAGGAAACAGGTCTCCACCACTTGCACTTGCAGGAGATAGAGATAATGATGCCAGTAGATCATGCTCCAATGAGTTAACATTCACTGTTGCAGAAAGACCAAATAGAACCTGTCGGCGCATGCTTATTAAGTCAAATCATCCAATCCAATTGATCTAAATATAATCATCATCAAAAACATTAATACTCACAATTGTACGTGGATGACTTAAAGTTCTCTTCTCATTCAAAAGGGTAGTCCTCTTCTGGTCTCTTAACTAAAAAGGTGAGAAAATTATTAGGAGATAAACTGAGCAAGTGAAAATATCAAACAGTCAATTGAGCCATATAATGATAGAAAGCATAGAAATTGCAGATGATACCGCCTTGCTACGCTGCAACCTTGCAGCCCGGGCACCCTTGAAGACATTTCGCTTTAACTTTGAATCTAGAGGGTTATCTAAAACTCAATGGTAAACCAAATAAATAAATAAATAAATATATATATATATATAATAATGTAATTTAAACTAAGAAAAACGGGAGATTGCTGAGAAATTAATTACCTTCTTCATTCAAAAGGGTAGTCCTCTGCTCGTCTCTTAACTAAAAAGGTGAGAAAATTATTAGGAGATAAACGTAGCAAGTGAAAATATCAAACAGTCAATTAAGCCGTATAATGATATAAAGCATAGAAATTGCAGATGATACCGCCTTGCTCTGCTGCAGCCTTGCAGCCCGGGCACCCTTAAGGACATTTCGCTCTAACTTTGAACCTTGAGGGTTATCTAAAACTCAATGGTAAACCAAATAAATACATAAATAAATAAATATAAATATATATATATATATAATAATGTAATTTAAACTAAGAAAAACTGGAGATTGCGGAGAAATTAATTACCTTTTTCAGAGTCTTTGTTGGCGACATTGTGAATGGATTTTGAAGTGAAACGAGTTTTATGAGCTTTATTTACTTGAGGTCGTGTGCTTCCTGCCATGGCGGATGCTAGAAACTAACCGTCCTGAGAGGGGAACGAGAATAAAACAAAGAACGAGTGAACAACAGAGACCTAATATGGACTAAGGGGTCGTTTGGTATTAATATCTAGATATTAAGATATCAGATATCGATATCAACTGATTTCTTAATATCCTTGTTTAGTATATTGCAGGATATCATATATCAGTGCTGTTTGGAATGAAATTTCAGGATATGAGATATCATATGTGTATATTTGTTGTTAGTTGAAACAATAGCATGAATACCATCCAATCAACACACATTCCATAACATATATCAAAATAGGAGAGAATGTTTTCCAAGTGACACAAGTGTTTTTTCTATGTGCACTAGTTTTACAAAGAGCATGAATACAAAGAGTAAAGCTTGTTGATGGGTATGTGCACTAGTTGTTGCCTTTCCTTCTTTCTCCGTATCGATTCAAGCTCGATCATATAAAATCAAAATAAAACACAAGTTTCAGCGCAACTAACAAATTCTTCACAACTCAACGGAAGACATCTCAAACAAAGCAGGAGAAATATAAACCAAAAAAAAATAAGCACGTGTAGTACAGGGCAAACACACAAGAATTTCAGATGGTACGGGGCACACAAGCCAAAAATCGAACGAAAGATGCACTTGCAATTGAATGGCAGATGCAAAGAACAACAAGTCAAAAATCACAGCCAATGCGATTTCGCACACGGATGAAGCAAGGAATAAGATTTCGCACAAGCCAAAAATCACAGCTTTTAAGTAAAAAAAAAAATTCCGAAAATCGCAGCAAACAATGCGATTTCGCACAAGCCAGAGGAGAGAGTGACCCTTAACCCTAGATTTCACAAAACCCATATCGATTTCGTACAAATCTAGGTTCCTAAACTTAGATTTCCAAATTGGGATTGCCCAAAGATTCCAACGAAACAAACCATGAAACAACGAAAGAGGAAAGGAGAGAAGAGAAGGAGAGGAGCGTGCCTGTTGAGCAGAAGGGCGAGCAGAGAGAGCGAGCAGCCAGACGCAGAGAAAACTTAAGCGGAAGAGAACGCCTTCGGTATTGAAAAACCCTTGCATCAAAAAATTGAAAAACATGGGCATGGGGCATGGGCCTATTGTTTATATAAACATGGGAGATACTGATTGTTTTTTTCTTTTTTAAAAAGCCCAATAAATTTAAAGACCAATTTACTTTGGCAATCAATGAAATGGAAGTCCCGACCAAAAAAAAAACTATGAAATGGAAATAAATATTATTAACAAAAATGGATAAAAACGTAATTTTACTGTTCAACTAGTTCAGTACCCCCGCATCGTGTGCGAGTTTTTTAATTTAAATAAATTTGATATTTATACCCGTTTAATCAGCTAATTAATTTTCTTAAATACTTCATAATTGTTTAAGATATAATTAAAAGAAATTATTATAACATATGCATATATATTCTTTATTTTTTTTAGTTATAAAATTATTATTAATACCCATCCTTCTAATTCTATATACGATTCTAAAATAAAACAAATGTTAAATCTTAGATAATAAAATTGATTATTTAATTTTTATAGGTATAAACGAATTGATTACTTAATAAAATTGATTAAGTGGAGACATGTCCTATAGCTAAAAGAATTGAAGCCAAAGTTTTGTTTGATTTAGTAGTTTTGTAATTATATTGTTAACTCTTGTAAAAATATATTTATATCTAACGAAATTGGATAAAGTGTTATCTTAAACACATCTTACTATATTGATCTTTAATATCTTCTAAAAAATATATCCATATCTAATGAAATTGAGTCAAATTTTATCTTATGCATATCTAGATATATTGATTAAATAGAGTTGGAATAAAATTTTATCTCATGCATATATTTGTTATTTTAAAAATTTGTAATTGATTCATACTACTACTCTACTAGTATCCATATCTACTGAAATCGTGTCAAATTTTATCTTATGCATATATTGATTATTTCAAAAAATTGGGTTTGTTCATACATCTACAATTAAGGAGAAAGCAACATGTGTCTGAGGCTCTCAACCGATTTCTCCTTTATTATATACAATAGATAGATAGATAGATAGACAAGCCCATTTTTAGATATCTATATCTATCTATATCTATATATCTATATTCTATATAAAATACTAAAACATATGTCCGATACGAGCTCTGGTGCGATTCACATACGTGTCATTTTCTGGATTAAAATGGTATTATTTTTTCATACGTGACATATTCAGGATCAAAATCGTATTATCTTTTTGAGTCACATCAGTTAATAAACCAATATAGTTAGGTAAAAACTTATCTTTTTAGATCAAATAATCTATCAAATATAGCTTTATATCTTAATTAGATTTTTTTAAATAAAAGAAAAATAACCTAGAATAATACAAACTTTCGCTCATAAACCAAAAATAAGACGTACTTTAAAAATTACCAAGAATAATACAAATTATACTCAGATCAGCTAGTTTTGATAGGGATAACATTTCCAATGAAAATCCGACCAAAATGATGATGTGGTAGTCGGTACAAATAGTCAAATAGTTTGGGTTCAAAAGTGTAAATAGTATAAATTAAATGTAAATATTAGTATCAATTTTGAAAACCTTCACTTCTCGTACTGTATCATCTTCTTCCTCAACTCCGGTGCTTTAGGGATTCCGTCGAACCTTAACCTCGCCGCCTCAAATGTCGCGCTTGGCCTGCCTCCAAAAATTCTTATCGCTGACGACCTCACTATCATCCGAAGGGGCCTCCAAGCAGAGAACCAACATATTCGATTAAGATTAAATCTAGTTCGATTGACAGCGAAGTATGCAAATGCATTGGTAGGGAGTGAGGTTCAGTTGTTACCATTTACTCTGTGGAGCGGCATGTGTCTGGTCTGTTTCTCTCACAGAGTAAGTATGCTGCTGAGATTGTTGCTCGTGCTAAGATGGTCAACTGCAATCCCGTCGCAACCCCAGTCGATACATCCAACAAGCTCAGTGCTCATTCTGGTCCTTTGGTTGATGATCCAACACTGTACAGGAGCCTCGCTGGTGCTCTTCAGTATCTCACTTTCACCAGGCCTGATATCAGTTACGCCGTCCAGCAGATCTGCTTGTTCATGCATGCCCCTAGGGAACCTCATTTTCAGGCTTTGAAGCGGATCATTCGGTACATCAGCGGCACCCTCGAGCTCGGCACCACCATCACTCCTTCCTCTAAGCTTGATCTTGTGGCATACACTGATGCGGATTGGGGTGGTTGTCCAGACACACGTCGCTCCACGTCTGGTTATTGTGTCTTCCTCAATGACACTCTTGTGTCTTGGTCAGCCAAGCGTCAGTCCGTCGTGTCTCGCCCCAGCGCTGAAGCCGAATACAGGGGTGTTGCCAACGTTGTCTCTGAGTGCTCTTGGCTCCGCAATCTCCTGCTTGAGCTACGATGCCCCTTACAGAAGGCCACTCTGGTCTACACTGACAACGTCTCCGCCGTCTACCTGGCTAGCAACCCAGTCCAACATCAACGCACGAAGCACATTGAGCTTGATCTCCACTTCGTCAGGGACAAGGTTGTCATTGGACATGTCCGCGTTCTACATGTCCCGTCCTCTTATCAGTACGCTGATATATTCACCAAGGGTTTACCTAGACAGTTATTCATTGATTTTCGTTCCAGTCTCACTGTACGGACCCCTCCCGTTTCGACTGCGGGGGTTTGATAGATTACATAGGTCTCCTATTGTATAGTGGGCTGAAAGCCCGTTAAGGCCCAATACCTTGTAACCTATATATATATATATATGTTATATCAATGAATGGAAACCCTCAAGGAGGACATTACAATCAATCTCATGATCTCACAACTTCCTCCGTCCAACAATAAATGGGTTTTTAGAGGTGAAATTTTGTCCAACAATAGATGGTCTTTTAGACCATCCACAATGGTTTTGTGCAAAATGTACACATTTGCACATGATGTGTAAAAATACACATCACTTTTTAGCAATTTGCTCCATTGGTAAAATGTGCATTTTTTACACACCCTTGAAACACAATTCATATAAAACAAAAAGAAAAATAAAATTATAAAAAAATAAACCAATGAAATTGTCTTGCTTTTTGTAAAAGTATTTGCACATGGGGGAGATGGTGTGCTCAAATTTGCACATCACATGCTCAAATGTGCACATTTGCACACATCCAAAACAACCAATGGAGTTAAAAAATGTCTAAAAAATACACATTTGCACACCACCATTGTGGATGGTCTTATGTTTTCTGGGTAGGAAGTTATAATGATTTGTATTGGTTTATGTGCTGTTGAATTTTTAAAATAATTTGATTGATTAAAATGTGCAGTGGGTGTTAGAGCATCCGCATCCCTCGAACTCATTAGAGTTTCTTAACTCCACTTTTTATATTTCTCTCTCTTCACCATTCTTTAAACAACCCATTTTACATTTCCACCCACATCCCTTGAACCCACTAGAGTTTCTTAATTAACTTCCAATTCTTGTGTGGTTCCTAATTTTTGTGGGTGTAGTCCCCAATTTCTTTCTTTTGATGGGTGTTTAAGGGTTCTTTAGCAAAGAACATGTCTTGTCATTCTTAGTTTCATTTTTTGTAATATCAAATAAAATAATATTAAGTTTCTTAAATTTGGGTTAAAGAACCCCCATTGCCCATGCTCTTAAAAAATAATAAAATTTATGTAAAAGTTAGTGTAATGATGATGTTTTTTTTAAAGTAAAGTGTTTTATTAAAACTTGTGCAAAATGCTAAAAGGTCATGTATTTTAGAACGGAGGGAGTATAAATTTGCAAAGTTACGTATAACAATATATATATGTATATTATTATTTAAGATGAGATGGATTAACATATAATTTAAAATATCAAAAGTTTAGTGTTGAGTAAGTTAATCTAGATTTTTAAGAAAGGTAATTAGTACACATATATAACGATAAGCAGAGCATAATATTTTTACATTTAAGATAGATTTTGGGAGAAAAAAAAACGTACTATTATATATGAACAAAAGAATTTTAACTTTATCAAGTCTTATCAAATTAGTCATGGTTACGTACTATTCAAGTGAATATTTATCTTTTAATTTTTTTTGGTGGAAATTTAACTTTTAAATTGATTATATCGGTAAGAATCTTAACTAAGATATGAAGTGTAAAAAGATCGTGGAAAATAATCAAGGTAAAATAAATTTAATAGTGATAAACATAAATGATAGACTTTTATTTAATGAATATAAAAAAAATGGCTTAAATTGAAGATCTTTTTAACATAAAATATATAAAATTGATTGAAATTACACACAGATAAATTGATTAACCAGTTGTATGACATGGATTAAATTGATCGGGCATTCATTAATCGACATGTAAAAAAAAACCTTCAGAATACACCAGAAAAAGACACGTAAGCAAATTGCACAGAGCCCGCCACATAATATTTCAACGCCTCTGTTTTAGTATTATATATTGATGAATTGATGATTGATATTGATTGATATTGATGATTGATGATTGATATTGATTGATTGATTGATTGATGATTAATATAGAATATAGATTGTTAATGGAATAAAGAGAAAAAGGTGAAATAAAAAAAAATAAAGGAAAAAAAAATAATTGGTCAATATTAGTAAAACTATTCTAAAGTTGACACGTAAGCAAAATCTTCTGAATTAAAGTTATATATATAGAATATACTGTAGATTAAACCTTCTAAAAATGTGTTCACTATTCCACATATATATTTAGAATAATAAAAACTACCGAGTATATGAAACATTATTTAGAATAAGAATAAAAAAATACATATAATAAAATAAAATAATATATAATTTATTAACCCAGCGCAAAAGACGCGGATAATAAGACTAGTTAAAAAAAAAAAACAGATATGTACGACTCCGGAATTTTATGATCGATCAGAGCTACTTTACTTTGTACGCCGAAAACCCTCTCTTCGTCGGCGATCGCGAACACCATTAACGCGCAAGCGACTCAGCGAGGGGGAAGTCCAGCACCATCCACGTAATACGCTGTCAAAGGAGATTTGATTCTGCAAGTGAATCCTTGGTATGCCTGTGTTAGTTTCTTTCAGTTGTTCAATTCGATATTTTTTTTCGAATGTGTTGAATTCGGTTGGCTACACATGAAGACATGATGATGTCGCCTTCAAATTGTGGTTTGATTGAAATATGAACTCGAATTGGCAAGTTAGGGTTAAAATAGATGTAATTATTCATGTCAGATTAGAAATGAGGGTTTTCATAGATGTAATTATCCATGTTAGAGTTAGAAATGAGTGTTTATTCATGTAAGGGTTAATTAAAATAGTCTGTGTTCAACTAGAATATAGAGAAAAGAATTACAACCTGTAGTTTAGGCTTTTTAAATCTCTTGTTTTTTAGAATTTTTTCACTCTTTCTCTCTGTTCTATTGCTAGGAACATTGAGGTTAAATCTAATCTAATAGTGGTCAGTCCTTTGCAGAACAATTGTTAGAGACTTATGGATCCTGAAGTAGATCACTATAGGGTTTTGGGGCTTCCATCGGGGGAGGAGGGGGGAAAAGCTTAATGATAAAGAGATCTCAAAAGCCTACAAGCTTAGGGCCCTTGAATTGCACCCAGACAAGCGCCGAGATGATCCTGATGCTGATGCCAATTTCCAGAAGCTCAAATCATCGTATGAGATACTAAAAGACAAGAAAGCCCGGGAGCAGTTTGATGATCTCTTGCGAGTTAAGCGTGAAAAGAAGCACCGTGAAACCCAATATGGGGCAAAGAGGCGAAAGATGATGTCCGACTTGGAGAAGAGAGAGAAGTCCGCCTCTGAACTGGATCCTGAAGAGAAAGCACGAGAAGAGGAAGGGAGAATAAAAAGGAAGCTGCAAGAAGAGATTGCTAGGGTTCGTGCAATGCAGGCCAATAAAGGGACTGGTGCACGTTCATATGAGTATAATGAGAGAACGGGGAGAACTAGAGAGAGTGTTGGTGCCACATGGATTCCCAGGCTTGATAAAGAGAAAGTTCTAAATGTGTCTTGGGAGAAAGTCGGTGGAAATTATACTGCAGATAGGTTAAGAGAGATCTTTAGAAACTTTGGGGAGGTTGAAGATGTTGTGATCATGAGCTCCAAGAAGAAGAAAGGCAAAGCACTCATTGTCATGAAAACTAAGGATAGTGTTGTAAGTTAACCGAATCCTTTTTGTTTTCAGTATTTTGTTGATTTATTGGAGAATGTATTGAACTTGTCCATTCTTTTGTTAATCTTCTCATCATATTGACAGGTTTCTGCCTGTGGAAGTGTATCTGGTGACCTTTCAAATCCATTACTTGTCTTGCCACTGAGTCGGGCTAGTGTTGAATCCATCCCTAGTGCCAAAAAGCCCATGGAAACATGTGGTCGGGAAATAAATAATCTTGTTGGAGCTGGTCTTCAGGCATTTGAAAGTTCAGTATTAGAGAAATTGAGAAAGGTTTGATGGTCTTTTTTCACTTCTATTCTTTTGTCACAAATTTATGGAAAATTATGCAGCCTGATCAAGGGTTGATGTTGGATATGTCATTGTTGAAGTAGTTGTGCTTGTGGTATAGTGTCTCCCTAACTGTTTGTGGGTTGCTGTTATATGTCTATTATCTTTTTATAAATAGCTGTGCTCCCTAAAACCTACACAAACTAAAACTTGAACCTGTAGTTATTTCCTCTCAGCTTATCACTTTTGTATACAAATCCACCATCCACCCATTAGCATTACTGTATAATTTATTTTGGCAGGTTGCCAAATTCCATGTGGATGCATCTTATAATGGTAGCTACTAGCTAGAAATGGCATTATGCTGCCACCGGTGAATTGCCACTATCTTTTTTAGTTATAATAGGGATCTAGGCCTCCCAGACCTAGTCCTCCCCTTGGGGTTGGGCTGGCAATCTCTGTGGTAGTTATAATAGGGATCTAGGACTCAATCATTCAACAGTTGTTTATTTGTCCATAAATGTTATTGATATAGTGGGTTATGCCCTTTTTAAAATGCATGAAAGATTCATTACTAGCGTCAGTATGGTTTTATTCTAGAGCAATGGGCTTTGGTGCAATTTCATTTCTTGATTCTTTGGTGCAATTTCATTTCTTGATTCTTAACAAAAATACTTTCGTGCTTATTTCCTTTTGGTATATGTTATCTGTGCAGGCCGCGAAAGGTGGAAAGTAGGGCCATGAAGTGGAGATGAAGGTGGTTCATAGTAGCCTGCCATGTCCACCTGCCAGGCTTAATGCATCTGAAGCACTGTTGGATGTCCTCTACTTCACAATGAGCTGTAATGCTTCTTTTCTGTTTTCATTGGCTCTGGAATCTTGATAGGAAAAATGCTTGGATCTTCTCTAGAACTCTTTTTAGAGACATCTAAAATTTGGCAACTATACAGCTCTAAGATTCCAATAAATACCAAGATATTTTGGATGATATAAAATTGAGAAGGTTTGTGGAGGTATGGGCTGTTTGTCCTAGTTGCGGTCAATACTGTGTTGCCGCACCTGCATATCTCATATTGGTGCACTTCCCAGTATGAGATATTCAATTGAAGTAATTCTTGAGATTCTAGAACTATTTTAGAGCCTTATGAATAAAATGAAGTTTGCTCATATATTTTTTTCAATGAAAATAGGTATGAGTTACTATGATGATCTGCTCTGCAAGGTTGATATCTCCTTTATGAGATATTTTTTGTGCAACGTTTGCATTAGTTTTCTGCAGTTAAAACAGATTGTTGTTCTGGATGTCTTCCTGGATGAACAAAATCCCCCTCCCCCCCTTTTATTTTCGTTTTTAGTTTGTGGGTACCTTAAACTTTTTGCATTTTGTGTCTGCTTGATGTGATAAATTTGGAGGTTTGGGGGTGTGATCAGATCACACGTGGCTAAATCTTTTCTGCTGAATCCGCATTAGAATTACTTACAACACTAAAAATAAAATAATTAAGTGAATCCGTATTCTACATTTTAGTGTGGCTCAGCGCTATGTTGAAGAAATCTCTAATATTTTGATTATTTGTTGCTGTGTTGGTGGTTTAAGTTCTCAGAGCCAAAATTATCTTCTGCTTCATATCTGTTTTTTTTATTTGTAGATTTCTGGTAATATGGGTGATATTACCATGGACGCCAATGATCCCTCAAAGAAAGGTGATGTGGAATTTTTCCATGCTCTTGTTGAACAAAAAGACTGATACTGGATTGCTATATTCAGTCTCAAAAGTGACATTAAGGTATACTAGCTCTATCCACAGGGCAAAAGTTTGAATCAGTCATTTATCAACTCATCTAGCTTCAGTTTTGAATGTGTAGATTCTTTTTCCAAATCGATCGTAATTTTTTATTTCTTTGTATGTTTGAAGGGGAATGCAGATAGGTCAAGGATGCAAACGACCAGGTATAATAAGAGTTTTGAATGTTTAGATTTACGCCTTCCCCTGTCATTCATTTGAAAGGGTCTTTTAAATCATCATTTGGCATATCCCATCTCACTCTTTTAATGTTCTTCTCTGGTGCCCCAATCTTCTCCTGCCATGTACCTTAATATTCTCAGGATGGAGAAAACATGACTAGGGAGCAAGGATGATATCCGCAAACTTAAAGAAGCACATGCTGAAGATGCCGGTACATGATTTATAATCTTAATCTTATTTCGTTATCTATGAGACTCTCCATTTATGTTTACTCTCTTATAAACATCGATCTATAGATGTAGAATTGACCAGATTGTGTATATTATTCCTAAAATATTTTCTGTCTAAGATAGAATGTGAAGATATGTATAGGTTTGACTCACTGTACCTCATGTTCTGTGATGGTTTCTATCCTAATACTATAGTGCAAGTTGTTGTGGTCTTATGTGGGGCTTTGTTGTTACATGTGAGAAAGAACATAAAATAGTGTAGAGATTTTATTGGGGAGTTTTAGAAACACAAATGAGGTATGCAAATTAAAGGATGTTATAAGTGTGCTGAAAATGAAGGTATATATCTTTCATTAATGGTTGGATTTTATTGTTGTAGACGTCCCGGATGAGGTAGACACACCGCTGGACATTCCTGCTAGAAGGAGATTTGCCAAGTACAGAGGTCTCAAGTCTTTTGAAACTTCTTCTTGGGACCCTAAAGTGAGTTATGTTTGATGATTTGATTTGTGTTAAAACATATTGGAAGAGAAAAATTGATATTAGCTTGATTTTCTTTATTTAGGAATCCTTGCCTCCCGAATATGGTAGGATATTACAACCTAACTTTGCAATATATAAAAAGGAAGCACTTGCTGAAGCGTTGAAACGCGAACAAAACAGCAAGGAATGTGCATCTGTTGGTTCGTATGCAAGAATCCATGTCAGGGAAGTACCAAACTCTGTTGCTTTGAAAATTTGTACTCGTGCAAATTCAATGCCTATTATTGCATGTGGTCTTTTTAAAGATGAATCGAAGAAGTCTATTCTCCACTTTAGGTATGTACGTGATACCATTTTGTTTTTTCATACCAAGGGTATTTTTTATTATTTTTTTAACATGAATCTTGCCTTGTCAGCATAAAGAAGCACGATTCTTACACTGAGCCCATCAAAAGCAAAGAGGAATTCGTGTTTCACGTTGGTTTTCGACAATTTATTGCAAGGTGAATTCTTACATTGCATGTGATTTGATGTTCATTTCTTCCGATTGACTCTTGACAATCTGGTACAGGCCAATATTTTCCTCCGGCAGTTTTAATTCAGACAAGAGCAAGATGGAACGATTTCTCCATGCAGGACGATTCTCCATTGCTTCAGTTTATGCTCCACTTTCGTCATTTCTATCCCTTCCTTTGATTGCCATTAAGAATACAGATGGAGGTGCTTGTGCTGTTGCTGCTCTGGGTACATTGAGAAGTGTTGACCCCAATAGGATCGTTCTTAAGAAGATTATTTTGACAGGGTAATCTTTTGATCGATCTGAAGATTTATATTCCTGTCCTTGAGAAAGTAAGTGTCTTTGTGCTAAGCGGACTGTTCAATATGCTTTGTTGCAGATACCCACAACGAGTTTCCAAGGATAAATCAATAGTTAGATATATGTTTCACAACTCCGAGGACGTGAAATGGTTCAAGGTATGTGCATCCCTCTTGTTGGTCGCTTATCTATGTCGCGATATGTGTGTTTATGTGATATTAATCTCGCAGCCTGTGGAGGTGTTTACAAAAGGTGGTCATCGTGGTCGTGTGAAGGAGTCTGTTGGTACACATGGTATGATACTTTATTTTTTGTTTCGCTTGCAAAAATTATATCTTCTATGTCTCTTCCCGGATGCACAACTCATTATATGTTATGGATGATTGTGGATGTCGATTTGCAGGGGCAATGAAATGCATATTCAATGGGGTCCTTGGACAAAGTGACACAGTATGCATGAACTTGTACAAGCGTTCTTATCCCAAGTACATCGAATCCCCTTATGCCCTACTTGATTGAGAGATGGAGACTTTGCTAATGAATTTGGAGGAAGTTGGTAGTACCATTATTATTATTATTATTATTATTATTATTATTATTATTATTATTATTATTATTATTATTATTATTATTATTATTATATTGTTCAACTTTAGGAATCAGATGGTTTAGCCGTTTTGCATATGTTTACTCTTGAAATGGCTTTTGTTTCTTGATTGAGGGATGTAGATTTTCACTCTTTCTGGATTGACTTTTGTTTCTTGAATTGCTCGTGCCTTAAAAGTTAAAACCCTTCTTTAAATGTGGTTGATATAAAAATATAATTGATATCTTGATTTCGACATGGCCACGGGATGACCCGCGCGTTCAACGTACTTGTGGGTTTTTGTGGTTAGGATTTGGGTCGACAAACCCTGACCCGATGGACCGAATCCGTCGACCTTGCGGGTTCGATCCGTGACTGTCTACCTTGATTGAGCAACCCCAGTAACACACGCACTAAATCTCAAACTCCCTCGCGACCCACCACCAAGGCTCAACAACCACCAACAATCCTTCAGGTTGTCAGTGTTGTTAAGTTGCTGAGTGCACTTGGCTCGATCTGCAACCTCCTCAATCCTCATTATATTTATCATATAATGTTTTTAGTACAGAGGGCGCTTATAAAAGGATAATAGGAAATCATAAAGATCGAGATATCACAAAATCAAAAACTACCCATCTTCTGATTAACATCCTAACAATCTCACTATCTGATCCTAACACGCTCTCGCATTTGAATGCGGTTTTGTGTTGGAAAAGAGTAAAAATGGTTTTTTTTTTTAAAAATTTCTTTTATTTGGATTCAAATGTGGGATAGTACCCTATTATTATTATTATAGTAAATAAAGAGTTATCCCCCTAATGGAGGTACAATATTGCAAAGCGAGGAAATAGTGCTAGGCAGAGAGTCATGTTCAGTGAATGCATCCGTTAAGGAGAGTGACCAGTTGGCCAGTGCGTCTGCCGCCGCATTCGCTTGACGTCGGACATTGGAGAAGGACACCACCCAGCTAGGATCACTTGCTAAGGCTCTGCATCGATGAATCAAGTGAAAATCAGGATTGGGAGGCACACATTCCACCATGATCAAAGTCTTCAAGTTTGTTGAATCCGTCTCTACTATCAGTCGAGATACACCAAGTCTCCTGGCCACCTCCAAACCATGTACCGCCGCCCAAGACTCGACAGTCTATGCCCGACAATGCCCGCACTTAAAGGTGAAGGCTCGCAAAAGTACTCCCTTGTCATCTCGGATCAAGCCCCCTCCTCCCGCCAACCCCGGGTTTCCCTTCGAAACTCCATCGATATTTAACTTAGCCAAACCCGACGGGGGTGGGGACCAAACATGTACCTGGGCATCATTTGGGACATGTGTAGGACGTTTCTGGGCATGGAGGGTCGTCGCTTTCTGAGCTATGTCCGCAAAGGTTCGCATTTGTTGCACAACAATGGCAGTGACTCTCTTGAGAGTGTCTTTCCCTTCAAACACCAGGGCATTCCTAGACTTTCACACGTGCCAAATCATATATGCGAAAGTCGCACTCCAGTTTTCCTCTTTCCTTACATTGGCCATGATCCAACGACTCAATTCTACTTCATTAAAAAAAGGAGGGCTCTAGATAATTACCCGTGAGCTTCCGCCAAGCTTCTCTAACCGATAGGCAATCCCTGAGCAGGTGCAACGTTGATTCCTCTAAGCCACACCTTGGGCAACCATGGAAGTGTGAGAGGTGGCGTCTCATGCGAACCTGATTGCTCAAGATGCTGTTGTGCGCCACCAGGAATAGAAAAGCTCTGACTCTTTGCTGTGCAGGTACTCGCCAAATGTGTCTCCAGCCATCGCCACTTGCGTCGATGACCCCGCTCTGGAGCAGAACTCTTGCCGATTGGGTAGTGAAGATACCCGAGCTTGTATGTGCCCAAAAGAACTTGTCCACTGCTGATCCATTGGGATGGACCTGTACAGCCTGGAGTTTCTGCAGCATTTCCGTCGAGAGGTAAGGAGCGAGGGCCTGCCAGTCCCAGCTTCCATTAACCCACAGCTCGCCCACCGTTTCTCCCAAACGATCTTCCGGGATCGGCTGCATCGAGACGTCCATTAGACAACGCTCCTCTAGCCAACTGTGCATCCAGAATAAGGTCGACATGCCATTGCCAATGGCGACGCGAAGTCCGGGCACTAGTAGCTCCGCCCCATGGGTAATTGCTTTCCAGTTACGGGAGGCTCCCCTGCCTACTTCGAACATATCAACATCCAGTCTCCCATGACAGTGCTTACCTCGAACAATCTGGCTCCATAGAGCATCCGGATGTTGAATCATACGTTTTAATTTGGGCTCGGAAAGTGATGGTTACCCTCACAAGATCTAGCGGCAGCGTCAAAACCAACCTCAAACAATACACCGTCGGCTCAAATTAAATTTTTTGTTTTCAAATTATTATTTTTTAGTCTAAATTAAAATTTTATTTTCAAATTTTGATCATTATATTAATTTTGATTTAACAAGTTTTAGTTTGTATATAAATTTGTAATTTTTAAAGTTCGTATTTGATTCATCACACACACACACACACACACAGAGTATTGAACCGCGCTTTGCGTCTTTGCTTTTCAACAAAGTAGACGACAAGCAACATAGTAGACGTCATTTCGGAATGGCCGCTCTTAATTTACCTATTCAACAAGAGTAGACGTCATTTTAAATTATATCCATTAATTTTTATCAAAAAAAAATGAATTGGCCCAGCACAAATTAATAAAATGTACAACAGGTCCAATAAGCCCATTTGACTGAGCAAACCAAGAGATGAGCAGTACAATCCTGGGGGGAAAACACAGGACATTTAGCCGGAAGCCGAAATCGAAATGGCACTTATTTCTCAATCAGATAACAACATTAAGTTACAGACAAACATTTGAAAGAGCAGCATATGTATGATGTTACGTATTTCCACCTAACATCTAGTGATTGTGCTTTCCATGCTTCCCATGCTTCTCGCGCTTGAGCTTAGTGTCGTGATGAATTCAAACATTCTAAGCATAGTCTGCGTCCATCACCAAGGGAAATATATCCAGTACCTTGTGGCTGCACATATGAGGTAATAAAATTCGGTGGAATAAGAATAGGTTCAAGAAGAAAAAACATATGGGATATTGAGGTATTGTTACATGATATAGATCAATCAGCTGGGACTCGGAAGACATCCTATTTGATGTACCTCCATTCGTTCGCAACTACAACACCTAGGGGTTCCATTAGTCTCATGAACAGAGCAATACTTCAGGTCCCATAAAGGATGTGCTCTATACTTGATTACACCCGCAAAATTCGATGATATCTGCTAGCGGGAATTGACATTCAAGGAAGCAAAGGAAAAATGAGCAACATACATCTTTGATTAGAGAGTAGATGAAAAATCGTATAAATCCCGATAATAATAATAATAATAGCGATATGGAGTCCTCCTATAAGGAGAATTCCCTCAAGACATTAAACTCTGAAAAGGTAAATATATAGATGATGGCGAAAGCCAAGTAGTAACAAAAGAGTAAGAAGGAGACTACCCACAAAATGTACCACTGCACTTAATATTCACCCAAAAAATACGCACCCCCAATCGGCTCCTTTAAAAATATCAACATATATTATATTTAATATTGTTGTAATGTTATATGTTTATTTCCCTATGTCTTGCTTTCATATGTGTTTCATGTAATATTGTTATGTGCTTGTAAACATGTATGAGTGTATGATGAGTATACATATAACAAATATATGTGATAAATTTAAAGAAGCCAAATAAGCATGAAGAAATCCGAGACAGCGGGATGTCTAGGCCCCCAAATTAGCTCTCATTTATTCATAAGAGTGAATTTAAGGCCTAGACAACAAACGGACTTCTTTAAGCTATGGGGATTGGGGAGATCCACCAAAATAAATCCACTAGCGGCCCATCCTAATAGGCCCAAAAAAATGTCTCATGTAATCCCAGAAATTCTCCCACGCACTATACGACAAACTTTGTATGACAGCTAATTGCAAAAAATGTTGGAAATCCCAGGAATTCTCCCACGCACTCGCAGCAGACCAAGCAAAGCCCCAAACCAGGCCTTCAAATGTGACCATAACAGCAAGATCGTTCCTACAGCTCCTCTCCTTTCCGCAAGGAAAAGCTGCACTCAACCCGGATGGTAAGTTTCATCGTCCGTGGACGAGTCCCCGCCCTCATCCAAGTCCGATTCCTCATTAAAATAGGCAGCATCTCCTTTTCCGCTACAGGGGTCCTTTATTCCCGACATAACAGTGAAGAGTTCATCCATTGTTAAGGAGAGTTTTGAGATCGCCCGAGATGCGCGATTTGGTTCCCCTAAGACGATACACTCCTTTCTGAGTACCACCCCTTGTTTTCCATCTCATTAGGCCGTCCGGTGTCTTACATTCGTTAACCTCCAGCTCCCCATCCCCATTTACATATATTCCCGCTTCCGCAGCCCAGGATGAAGCGACCATACGAGCACAAGCAAGGGATTTTTCATGATTTGGAGTACCATCAGCTCCCGGAACTTCCTTCTCAGCTGTCCGAGTTGCATCTTCACCACTCCCCTCATAGTTACAATCTCTCTTAGAGGGTTCCCCCCCTCACATTTTGGACGCCATTAGACGCTGCAGCTGCTGCAGCAGCACCAAGCACCTCGGTTTCAGGATTAATCTCATCCGATTCCTCGACAGTAGCAGCTGTGCTCGTACCTACAGCAGTTGCATCCTCTTCCTTGGTGGCAGAATGGTCTTGGGCATCCCCATGTTCAGGGCCTACAGGGCGCTGTCCATCAGCAGCATTAGTACCCGATTTACCAGGAGCAGCAGCCCCGCTGTGCACATACTTCTGGCATGACCCAAGAGGTTCTGAACATAGAGTTGACACAGGGCATGACGCATCCGAATGACCAAAGCACGAGCACCTCAGACAGGACCAGGGAAGCCATTCGAAAATAATCTTCAGCCTACACTCAACCCCCTTGTTGTTCACAAGATTCACAGTTTCTGACCTCCATATGTGCATCTTGAAGACGTCAATATCCGTGTATCTGACCTCCATATGTGCATCTTGAAGTGCAGATTCTAAGCTAATCCTCACAGTTTCTGTAAGAAATCAGAAATCACATGTTAAACTACTCAAGCAAAAATAAAGATCTCCAATTTCACATTTGACTAATGGAGACTGAACAATTTCCCCATTTTCCCACCACAGCCTAAGAATTAGAAGCTTACATACCTCATGTCCTCAGCTGTGTATGCCTTTTTGGCTGTTAGACATGACATTATTGTGGACAGTTCTACCTGTTTTGAATTTTGATACACACAAATAGCAAATTGATTACTGATTAGCATGAAGAATATTTATATTATCCTCCATACAATCAAAACACAACCACACCAATTATCAAAAGCAACTGAGATTTTGAATCTAGATAAGATTGAGTGATTGACTACACATCCCATAAGAGGAAGGTAACATGAAATCCATCCAGTTAGACCTGTCAACACTTGAGGAAAATCTATTAAAGCAGCTCGGGAAAAAAAAATTTCAATCTAGTTCAAGGCAAAGAGCATATTAAACAAATAAATCTGCCAAATCAACGAATTTGCGAAATCAAATTCATAGACAGTGAAAGGGGAAAAACCTACAAGTTGGTAAACACAAATTCAACACAAAATTCACCAAAAATATTCAGCAGTTACTATATCAGTAGAACGTAGTTTAACAGCCAAGGATTATAAAATTAAAGCTTAGTTCAGTCTTGAAAAAATTCAGCAGTTACTATACCACTCCCTTGGTTTATAGTCTTTTCTTTAAAATGCACCTCGAGCAGTTCAAGCTAGCTGGTTCAGAAAACAAAAGAGATACCATGGCATGAGCATGTTTTCCCAAATCATGGTTTGCTTGGTGATTTATGTTTCATGAATCAGCTGGAAAGATTACCTGATACCATCATAACATGATAAGTTGGATGATTACTCCGAAGAAGCAATAATGTAGTAAGCTAGATGCATTTCTAAAGCTTTTCTTAGATCCCGAATCAATAAGCTTATCCACCACCTTCGCAGCTGAAGACTTAGGGATGAAGGTTTTCATGTCAGCTTTAGTGAGTTATTGTCACCTCTCTTTCCAACTGCGTCCTTGTGTGTCGAAGGCCCATCAGAAACTGGTATTTATTGTTCCTCAAAGGCTTGAGTTATAATTGATCTTGAAAACACACAGTTTGATAACCAGAACGTTAACCTGTAATAAGGAAAATGGAACATCAAAAACAATACTACTGTAATATAACTTTCCAAAATCAAATAATGCAACATGCTATCGTATTATGACAGGAGACGATCTGTGAATTGGGATTTATACAACATGCTATCACATGATCCCGTGTCACACATGATGACTATCCCAGTCTAAAGCCTGAAGTTCATGAGAAAGCAAATTACAGGTGAAACTCATCCATCACAGCCATGTGTATATGACAGAAGCCAACCATGGAGCTCAACTAAATTTGCAGAATGTATGGATATAAAATGAAATCTAGCAGAATCAATAATCAAAATACCTTGGAACATCATTTCCACATGCTTTTGCCACAACAACTAATCCTGAAACAGCAGTTTGAGCAGCATTTGCCCTCCTTGATTTATAATTGCCTTTGATTGCTTGAATATACATCCTGGATAGGCGTCTTAGCAGGGGCATGGACTTTTCTTACGGAACTTCCATGTCCTGCAACAACTGAATAAAGACTTGCCTCAATAGCAGTAGCTTCTCGCAGCTGTCCCTCTAGCATCTTTATCCTGCGCTCTAAATGTAGAATCTTGCCTTATGGAGCACCATTTCTTCTATGTGATGGATATACCTTGGCCTCCTTTCTTTCTATAGAAATGTTGTTTCTACCTATGATCTCGCATGATTTAATCCAGCCATCCCAAGAGATGATTCATTCTTCCAACAAGAGACTGATGTTGATGAGTCCCTATGTGATGATTCACCCCCTGCAGAATATCCTTCATCTTCATCATCCTGACCTTCTTTACTATCCACATCATGGATATCATGTGTTCACAATCTCCCCCGAGTCCTCGTCTCCGTCACCAGCTTGAGGTTCAGTGCCATCTTTAACGTTTACATTCACATGAACGTACATGTCAACCTAGTTCCTTCACCTGAATTTGGTGGTAAGGCGGCCAATGGCAAGAGGAAAGTGAAAAGGTGTTGAAGGCGGTGGTGAGGGAAAGAGGTAGACTACGACGACATCCCGAGGGGCGAGGGCTGCTCCACTTGTGTCATATTGAGCAAGCCCTAAATCTGTCACCAAATCGAATAGTTCAAAGCCAGCTCTAAATCGAATAGAAACACAGATTGTTTAGCATGTCGACCAATTTTGTAAACCCTTTTAGGACTATTACGCAAAGAGTAGCACAAAGCCAGCAAGAAACCAGGGGTTGTGCAGAGATGAAAGAGAAGAGGAGAAATGGAGAAGGAACCGTGGACAGCTACATTGTCAAAGGAAGCATAAGAAAGGCAACATGGGCACTGAAAAATCCAAGTGAGATTGAAAGATGTGCGCGACATATATAAAGAAAGCTCAGGTAGGTGTAGATTCAACTTAGACATCATTATTATAAATATTTTAAGAGATAATAATAATTAAGAGACAATAGTGACCCGTTCTTAAATTTGAATTGGCAATTTAATAAAGATAAACAAAATGGAAATTTTCTTACTTTAAAGAAGTTCAACACAATAAATAATTTCCATGGAATAAATTAGAGTAAGCATAAAATGCACCACCTGCAACTGAACGACGGCCCCCAACAACCTCCTCATAGTGCGTCTACCAGCTACGTCTGTTCTGTATGAAGAGGAGATAAACTGAAACCTATGAAACCAAGATCAAATGGTAAAACATCATCATATGCCTTCCTAAAAGGAAAAGTAAAATTAATTAGAGTTTTACAGATCTAAAAGGAGTAAAAGAAGCAATCTACATGTCACGAAATAACCCGCCATCAATTAGGCACTTGACCCTGGCAGTCCTAGGGGAAAATGTTTGACACTCGTCACAGTGCACTATGTTGGCCAGACCCCCAGCAGAGCATCCTGAAAGAAGCGCCTAATATTGCTAAGTATTTGTTTAGGACATGGATCAAGTACAAAAGGTGAAAATTAACCGAAAACAACTCTACCTGATGAGCATAGCGCATTCCTACTGACATCAGTTCTTCCATGGCTGCATGCCATATGCTCTGTCGTCGAAAGTGTAGTTGTGCTTCCAAATAAATAACACGAAAAGAGCTGCTAAAACACAAAGTTATTGGCAATTTGGAGCATTAATAAGAAATCCTATCCATTCTCCTCAGGATGGTCTTATTCCTTAAGCATATATTGTAAATGGAAACACAATTTCCATTGGTCACATTTGATGATAGAAAGGATCTTTGCATGCAGTAGTCAAATGTTTAATCAATACTCAGGATGGTCTTATTCCTTAAGCATATGTCGTAAATAGAAACACAATTTCCATTGGTCACATTTGATGATAGAAAGGAGCTTTGAATGCAGCAGTCAAATGTTAAATCAATACGCATATATAGTGACATTTGAATGACCTTGTTTTCACTATCTCCGGTAAATGAAGCACCCTCACAATAACAGACCTTAATTCGATTCCAGTTGTAAAAGTCTGAGAATGTATGACAACACATGAATTAAATTTTGATTATGAAAATCATATAAGTGGGAACAAGGATGGGCGTAGAAATATCATGGCAGGATTTTCGGTGAATTTATTGCTCAATATCCCGGTAAATGGAATCTGCTTTTCCATAGGGGAACCATGGTGGGTGTTCTTCCTATAAACACAGTTCCTTATTGTATCACACCAACCTCCTCCCCGTTAAAATTGGGAAAAATTGCCCCTGGCCCGTATCCACGATGAATATGATAAGCTGGCCAGAAGTATGGTAAATGCCACAAGAATAAAGGGCACTACTCTGTATCTCAATTCATTAGATCAGCAATAAGGGGAAAAAATTACATCCCACGTAAGGTATGATCAAGCATACATCCCACGCTTCAAGAAGCTAGCTTAATCGGTCATATAGCATGATAAAATAACATTTGAGAGTGGAAAGATCGAGAAGCTATCTTACAAGTATTGTTAATGAACACCACCATGAGCTAAACATCTGAGTGTGGAAAAAGAAACTTACAAGTATGTTAGTTTGGGGAGATGAGCGAGAAAATGGTATAACTCCAATCATCTTGTTATATGATAGGTGCCTGAAACAACAAAACATATTGACAGCTTGAAGACCAAAGCCATGCATGAACCCTAAGTATACCTGCAACTTTGCAAGCCTGTACAAAATCAACAGGAATACCAGTACATGGTGTTTATTGTTTAATGGGCAACTCAGCTCGAATTATATATAGTTTACATAAACCACTTTAAAGTATTAAAGAAGTACATTTTAAAGAGAGTTAGTGACCATTCTTCCTGACAATCCTTTGGTGTTCAAAAAGATCAAATTGCCGGTAAAGGGAACTCATGATATTCATAAGTAACAATCCTTTGGGGACAATTTTCACCCATATGGACATCTATTTCTCAACAGGAGGCATTAGCTGAACAACAATTGATAGACATAGATAGAATAGTAAGATCCTAAAATCTCTAGAGCAGAAATTTACGCACCTAAGAAACCCTAAAAGATTAAATACCTCGTCTGTCCAGCGGAGAGCTTCTGAAACCTGATAATATTAATTAGCACCTAATTGCATGCTGCCGCACTCTCTCTTCCTTGGCTCTTAAATTTGAACAATGTAGCTATCTTTCCCGATGATTCTTAGTTGGGTGCAGCTTTAGAAGTTCCATGAGGAGACTGCTTTCTAAGTTCTGAATTCGCAAGCAGTGGTATCAAATGTAAATCGATTTCTTGAGAACTTGAGTAATGTTTGTAAAATAGATACATATCTTATAAGATTCTCGTCGGAAATGTTTGATTCATACATAATGAAAGAAAACAAAATAGATGAAGACTACCAAAGGTGAACTGTAGTTTAATTACATATATATATATATATATATAACCAAAATAGGCAAATTAACAGTAAAGTGTTCATTTCAATATAAAATTTAGCAAGGGGAAATCAGAGAACTACACCATCCAAATGAATAAAAAAATCTCGAACCTTTTTAGACATACGTCATAACAATAATTTGTAAGCTATAAGAAACAGATTGTGGAGAGGGTTTACAACCTAACCAATGAACCTTTCACTGAATTAGGTCAACTTAATCACAATCCCTTGGAATGGGGCTTTGAGATTGTATTCTAAATTCCAACGAAGACACCATAAAACTGTCAGTGGGCCATTTATAATCGCAAGCTAGACTAAATTCTTCAATGCCCAGGTCAATCCATATGAACCCACTCCTAAATATCCCTACAAGGAATAGAAAATCCATTAATATGGTAAGCACAAGAAGGTGGCTTGAAAATGAATGATTCTTCAGTTCACTGAGTATGACTAACCGGATAGAGAACTGCTATCTCTAATAGATTACAAGCATGCAAACAGAAGCTATTGGAGATTAAATAAGAGAATCATACATTCCCTTTTCATGTTCCTACTTCCTTTTGCTTGAACTGACAATGAAGCCCTATAAATGCTACTTGCTTTGACTACCATTAATGCCGCCAAAGAGCGATTCAATCAAAAGGAACTGGCATTATAAATGTAGATTTTATAAAACATAATCCAATCCCCATTCCTAGACCAGAAATTTTAAAAAGAATAAAAGGAAAAGGATAAATGCGTCTGATGTTACTAACAAGTCCTTATAACTAACAAGCAACTGGGGGAAAAAAATTGGGATTCACATCAAAGGGAATCAGATTCAAGCTACAGGAAATCGAATGAGCTATAAACAAATTAAAACTGGAACCCAATCTAAAAGGAGAAATATGGACTCTATCAACCAAAATATGACTTTGTACTACGGAGGTGTTCAAATTCCAAAAGGAAAATGCAACAAACAAGATTGAATCGCTAATTTCGAATCAAAGTGAGATTACAGGGCATCAGGAAATTGACAGAGGGATAGAGATTTCAAAGCCAGTGGATAGAAAATTGGGCAAACAGGCATTAGAGAATGGACAGAGGGTTAGAAATAGAGTGTGAAGTTGGATAAAAGGACATTACAATTTATGATATTCCATAAGACTTCTCGAAGGGAGACAAGTGAAGTAGGGTGAGAGAGGAGAAGGCGGTGGCGGCGAAGGTCCTTGGCGAAATCGAGGCTGACAGTGGAGATTAAGAGGGAGATGGAGGAGTCACTGGTGGGCGGTGGTTGTGATTGAGAGGGGATGATGTTAAGAGAGCAAAGGAGGAGGAAAAGATGAGGGAGTTATTTCATGAGAGTAATCTTCGAAAACTCTAATACTCATCATTCCCGTACTTTGATGGTGCAAATGCAAGAGGGAGATGGAGGAGTCACTAGTGGACGATAGCACGGGTTTACTTTTTTTAAAAAATTTATATTATAAATTCCATATAACTAATAATTTATATTACTTGTATTAACTTATAGTTTCATTCTCATAATTTTAACGATTTATTTCATCAGTAACTTTATATTACTCAATTGATACTATATATTCCATATAAATAATAATTTATTTTCTTTGATTTACTTTACTCAATTGATTATTCGGATGAGTTACTTAAATTTTTATTTCTAGTCAGTTTTTATTATATGATTTACTTATTCAAACTAAATTTTAATCTTATTTCATTTAATAATATGAAAATTTGTGCTTAAAGACTCCTTTTTTTTTTAACAATTGTGGTAGAAGAAGAGTTTTTTTTTTTTTTTTTTTTTTTTTGAAAATAACGAAAAAGCTTACTTCTATTTCACTAATAAATGAGCAATAAATAACCAAAAAGCCTACTTTACTATATAGTAACGATTGTAAAAGTGGAAAAAAAAATACTCATGAATTGGCAATCTAGAAAGCCCCAATTTATGAAATATTGAAATTTGAGCATACAACATCAGAGCCATAGGTAAAATAAATGTGACAACTACCATTATCCATTTCATTTGAACTTTTATAGTATGTTAATTATATATCGAACAAAACTGTTAAAACCTCAAAATATCATCATACAAAAAGAGGATTAGATATGTGAGATTGAAATATATGCTAATTGATTACCTTATTTTCTAAAACTTTTCCATCTGGGATTTCGAGCCTCACTCAAGACTTAGCAATGCTGGTCATTTTCCCCCTTTAGAAATCAACCAAACCCTAGTTAGGATGAATTGGATTGCATTTTCAGGTGATGGCTCGGGTTGAAATCAATAAAGTATAATTCCAAGTCAAGACCAAAGATCCAAATAAAGAAAAACGACAACAACATTAAAAGCATAAAACACATTTGAGACATTCCGATTGAAAGAGGAGGAGTCGAATTGATTGAAACAAAAACAAATTTGAGACATGCCGATTGAATTAAAGATAAAAATCCCCAATTGGGTTTTCACAAGGGGGGTTTTCTAGAGAGAGGGGAGAGCCCCTCTTTTTTTTTTTTAAGATTGTCTAAAACTTTTATGTGAACCTATGCCCGATTATTTTGATTTGAAATGTTTTTTTAGGGATCTATTTATTCAAGTAGATATTACCAGCTCAAGAAATCTTTCAATTATCTAAGTTTCTGTATGCTTCAAAAATAGAACATGAACCTGGACCGGAGTTAAACCCGTGAATTTCATTCCTTCAAGTTAAGAGTTCTTGTATGATGTTAGGAGAAATTAAATTATAAAATTAGAACTATTGCAAGATATCAGTTTGATTGTGTATTTGATCGTACTATACCAAAATTTCCTCGAGTTGGTGGTAGTTCAAGATCATGGGTAAGCTCCACAATGAATGAATGAAAATAAATAGGTTTTTTTTTAAAGGTGCGTTTTTCAGGTCTCTAAACCTTAAATATCTTACATATATACAATTTCAGGTAGTTGGGTGTCCCATATCTATGATTCTCATTCAATAACTTATTTTTTTAAGGTTTTCTTAACCTTCTTAACACACGAAAAAGAGTTAGGGGAAATTCCTGTAAAATTGTGTAATTTATTCAAACTTTATCAAATATTCCAACATTTTTTTTTGTCATTGCAATTTCTTACAAAACCCTTGGCACAATATTCTGGGCAATGTGGAAGAAATTATGAGATGGATTAGGGTTACTGGTGCGGAATTGGATAACGGAGGGTTTGATTTTCGAACTTTGAGGTCACGAGGGTTTAAGGAGTAAGAAAGGTTTAGAGGGTCTAGGGTTTGGCGGTTGGACAAGTGGCCGCCGTGGACAGTGGGCCTGTTCTGAGAGGGTTTACGGTGGTCGTAAAAGAAGTAGGGATTCCATTTCCAGGCGATTTCCAAGTCCGCGCTGGGTTTAGAAGTTGGATTATTGCGGGGACTCTTTGATCCGAATTTCTCGTTGCTCTTATGTTGGAAGCTGCTAATTGATTGATGGACTTGCTTTATTTCATCATCGCATGAACATGCTTTGAGTTCTGGGTTGCACTGGTTTTCGATTCATCAGTTGGCAAAACCCAACCCGAACCCGAAAACCCGACCCGGTCGACCCAGAACCGATTAACCTGAACACCGACCCATTTTGGACCCGAAATCTGAATAACCGATAATCGAAACTCACCCAAATTCGAATGAACCGAACTCGATTCAACCGAAACCCATTAAGACCCGAAACCCGAAATAACCCGAACTTTAAGATACATTATAGTAAATTTTTTAAAATGAATATTGAAATAATGAAAAATTGAGACAATCCAAACCCGAAATAACCAGCCATATCTTTTAGTTGGTTAAAGAAATGTTAAAGGTTCACTATATTTCTTAAAATTCACCTTATTATAAAACATATTTTTGTTTAAAAAAAAAAAGAAGCAGTTGAACATTTATTAGTTTAATACTCTATTTGGAGAAGGGTCTATCCCACCTAATTTAATTTTAAAAGGGTGTAAGTACCTAATTAATTAGATTTTCATATAGGTTCAGTTACCAAATTCACCCATTATAAAACATATTTAAAAATAAAAAATCTCTTGAGATGGTTAAAGAAATATATGAACTTATTTTATATTTTTTTTAAGGTTTTCTTAACCTTCTTAACACATGAAAAAGGGTTATGGGAAATTCCCTTAGAATTGTGTAATTTATTCAAAATTTATCAAATATTCCAACATTTTGTTTGTCATTGCAATTTCTTACAAAACCCTTGGGTTCACTCAATGTCACTGGGTTTGAGCGGGAAAACGTGTGAGGATTATGTGTAGCCGTCCACGTGTATGGTGAGGATAACTTTGGCTGTTAGAGCTAGCTGTTGTATGTGTAGGGGTATATGTACAGATTTCGTCAGTTGTAGCAGATGAGTTTCTTGACGATCAATAAACACATTTGTTCTTCAATTTCTCTCCCAAATTCACCTTGATTCGTCAAATTCAGCTAGATTTCTAGCTTCATACTCTCAATCTCTCTTCCATGGCTGGTAGACAGGTAATTTTTTGCACCGTCTCTGTTCTGTTCATTTGCTAATTAATTTTACTGGTTTCGATGTTCTTTCACCGATTTTACTTAATTGTACTGGTTGATCGTTTTCTTTACTTAGATCATCTGAATCTAGATTCTCTTCTGGTTTCTCTAAATACATTAAGATCAGATCGTCAGTTACCAAATCACGCTAAAAGATGGAATCAGATCTTTCTCTCTCCTCTTTGCCTTGCATTTGTATATTTCGATTGCATTTGTATATTGCGATTCTGGTTGAGGAGCTGTATTTGTATATTGTTGATTGCATTTGTATGAGTATCAGATCTTTCGGTTACCAAATCACGCTAAAAGATGGAATCAGATCTTTCTCTCTCCTCTTTGCCTTGCATTTGTATATTTCGATTCTTGTATATATATATCGATTGCATTTGTATATTGCGATTCTGGTTGAGGAGCTGTATTTGTATATTGTTGATTCCATTTGTATGAGTTGAGGAATCATGTATCGTCTTCCTCACATTTTTGAATTTCTGTTCAGATTCCAATAGAATTAGTGGAACGAATTCTCCTTCGATGCCGTCCCAAAGATGTTATAACCTTCAAGCTCGTTGCGAAGAACTGGAACTCCCTAATTTCCGAACCGCGATTTCAAAAGGAGTTCCATTCTAATAATCCTGGATTGTTGTACCTGAATGGAGATAACCGTACAATCGACCGGTTGGATTGGGATGGCTGGAATGGAATTGGAATTCGCTCGGGCAAGGCCAATAGAATTGCCACTCTCGGATTCTATTTTCACTATGTGGGGGGATACAGAGGAGTAGCTGCACTGCTTAACCAATCTAATGGATCTTACTTCCTTATCAACCCACAATCCAAGCAAGGAAAGAACGACGAAGAGTACATCTCAGTTTCCATCTCCAAGCAGAGATTTAAGAATCCTAGTAATATTTATTATCTGATTTTTTTTTCGTCAATCCCATAATTTGTTCTTTTTAGGATAGATAAAATCATTCTCCTGCTCAATATTTTCAGGTCAGCTCTGCCATGGGATTATAATATATGACATGGAAGGAGAGACAGAATTCAAGATCGTTTTCTTTGAGGTTGTCAACACTAGTGGACGTATCAAGTACTGCATCATCGACTTCAAAGGAGAAACCAAGCAGAACAAGTCACAATTATCTATTGGGATGCAAAAACCGGTGCAGAGAGATGGGGCAGTGATAGAGGGGATTACCTATTGGGCGGACGAATCAAGGATCTACAACTTTCACAGTAAGAATGAATGTTTTAATGATGTAATGAACCTTCCTGGCTTGGCAGATGGGTTCAAGCCGATTGGATTGGTTGCGCTTCAGGAAATGCTAACCTTGGTGGTGGATCGACATGGTGATGGGATAAATCTGTGGAGATTGCATGATATCCATGATCCAGATTCATGGAAAAATGACTTCAACTTCAACTTCAGATTTCAGGGCCAGGAAGACATTAGGTTTTATCCCGTAGCTTTGAAAGATAAGGTGATGATAGGAATGATAAACGACGATGCATTTGTTGCTGAATGTGAAGGGGATAAAACTGAAATCATGAATCTGCCAAATCATAAGGGTGGGGGTGGATCTATACTAGTGCCTGAGATTCTCAACCCACTTAAGATACAGTGGAAGGAGAAAAAGAAGGACCAGAAGGGGAAGAAGAACGGGAAAAGAAACTCCTCCTAATCGTACAGTGGAAGTCTCTGTGCCCTCAGATTTGATAGCTTCTGATTTTTGCTTGACAGGAGGTCAATCCTTCTCTATTTCCTGCCCTGATGAGCTCTCTGTCACAATTTTAATACTGGGTTGCATTGGAGAACTTGGTATAGAAACTCCTCCTGAATCTGATATAGGAGCAGTTTTCGGATTTTTACCTTCATCATTTACACGTACTTGTGACTGTTACATTTCATTACCTGTTGGTGCTCACTTTCGGCTACAGAAATAGCATCCTCACTTTTATCTGTCATAAGCTCAACCTGAATAGAAGTGCTAATATTTTCTTCTATCTTGTCCCTTATTTCAACTCGTGTGGATTATCAGGCTGATAAACTCATTGAATAGGTTTAAATCCAATCACGAGTTGTTTAGCCCCATGAAGGTAGAAAAAGTAGTGGTGTTGATGTTAGTTTTGGTTTTGGTTTTAATACTTTTAAACATTCACCTTTGTTATTTACCTGTCTTAAAAGCTCTATCAATTTATGATTTGGAAGAATTCGATGTAAATAAGAAATCTTATTTGCAGTGGGTACCCAAAGTCTTCCTTCATACTCCCTTATGATATATATAGTTTGCAGGTTGATCAAGTAATTGAGTTTTATAAGTAAATCAGTCGATGGGATAGACTGCATATGCAATCACCAGATTTAGATACAAACCAATTAACAATTTTGGTACTAGCTAGGCAATCATATATGACAGTGCATAAAAATAATGCATAAAAGTTATACCGAGTATATATGTAAATCATCAGTAGAGTAGATTTGCAAAGTTGAAGAGTTATATCGAGTATATATATATATATATATATGTAAAACCTGCCTGAGTTCTTACCAAAATTAATTAACAGAGCTTTTGTAGTGCAGATTTGCAACAAGTCAGACTCCAAATCTTCATATTAGCCTATGTGGGAATCGAACCCACATCTTGTGCATAGGCACATGCTCTACCATTTGAGCTAATAGACTTCTTGACAAGATTCAAGTCCATAATAGAACGGAGATATAAACCATGATAGCTATAATAGAAGATCTGCCAAAATTCTCATTCCAAATTATCCAGATTTGCCCCCAAATTATCATCTCAAATCATAAATTGCTCCAATCCTAGACTAATTCATGGTCGTAATCCTAGACACTTCACTTGACATATTTCAATCCCTATATAGTGCCTCTGTTTGAAGCAAAGTCAAGAAACAAGTGACAGCAATTCGAAAATTTTCAAGGAAATGTCAAGCAGCAAGCATATTAGTCAATTACAATAAGAGAATGAGTGGTCAATCATCCCACAACTTGGGGAAGATATGAACAATCATTCTCACACACAAACACATTATTCACAAACTTCCAGCTCGAATAACACAAATTCTGAATTTTCATTTCAAAAACTTTATATTGAACATCCATAAATCACAGTGCACTGTGATAATTTAGAACATCCAGTGTTCTAAATTAGTTCACTGACAACATAAACCCTAACCCCCAAATAGTTCACTAGAATAATTCACTGGAAATATAGGGGTACCATCTTTATTGTCAAATATCAATATAGGGGGTACCAATTTCCATATAAACGCCCTCTGTTATCCGTACTTTAAGAATTTGATTGCACCTAAACCCTAACCCCCAAATTCACAAACTCGAACTCAAATTCAAATCTATCTAAATTCAAGTCCACATCTGTCTAAATTCCCCCACTCAAATCGAAAATCCCCACTCAAATCGAAAATCCCCAATTCGAAACCACAATTTTTAGATTTTTTGAATATGAGACTTACCGGCTCCTCCCAACTCCGACACAAGCCCGCGTCGCTCCACCTCCACAGACCAGCCGGAATTGCTCGATGTCGCCAGACTCCGGGGCAGCGTCTCCTTCCTTTTCTATTTTTTTTTGGTCTGATGCGTCTCCTTCCTTTAAGTCGCCCTTGAGTTATCTCCTCTGTCAAACGAGCTTCCCTTCTTCTTTCCTTTTGTTTTAATTTTACAGTAATTTTTTTTAAAAAAAAACTAACGTCTGCTTTTTTAACCGGCCGTGCGAAAAAAGTTAACCGGGTGGGTAGAGCTGGCAATTCGGTGGTTGATCGGGTTGGGTTCGGGTCGATCTCGTTCGGTCGGGTCACTACCAGGTCGGCTCAGTTTTGGTAAAATTTGTAGTCGGTCGGTTCGGTCTAAATGAATTTCGACTTGGTCGGGTTTTGGGTTGAATCGGGCTGAGCTCATTCGGATTTCGGGTCAAATCGATCGGGTTACGCTCATTCGAGTTTCATATCAAGAGTCGGGTTGGGCTCACTCAAGTTTCTAATCAAACCGGGTCTATATATTTTCAATGATTTGTTTAGTCATTTTATTTTTATTAACTCCTTTATTATTGATAATTTTTAAAATTTAAACCTTAACCATATGGCTAAATTGGCTCTACTATACATACAATATATACACTATTGTGTATCGAGTATCGACTGTAGCCCCCCCCCCCCTCTTTCTACTGCAATTTACCCTAAATGGGGGAGGGGGTCTCAACCTGTGCCGTGATGACCAATGAGGATGTAGACGGTCTTACCCGAACCCCGAGATCCTCGACATCCGCGAAGATCTCGTAGCCGGCGCCGCCGAGCCTTTGAATTCGGCTCGCATCACTTGTCATGCAGTGGATTAATCAAGCGGATTCTTAGAATAGTCAGCACCCCGACCGATTGGGGTAAAGATCAGGGATAAGAATTGGAATCTCCCTTACTCCTCGACCAACACCCTACTACCTGTCCTGGACAAACCCCTCTCCGGTTGTGTGTGTCTGGATCGTCCGCGGACGGGTAACGAGTCCCAAGCCTGTTAGAAAGGGTGGCCACAGGGGAGAGTGTTATCACCATCTTAATTCCCCCCCTCTCTCTCTCTAGAGTGAAGTGTTCCTATTTGTTTTCTCCAAAAAGTTTTTTTCTTAGAGTGTCTTCTCCCTTTTATAGTGTGCGCCCATGCCCCCCTTTAAGGAGGTGGTTCCTTCCTCTTGGCCACTTGTTGAAGTATGGTTGCCACGTGTTCTAAAAGGAAAGGCACGTGGTTGGTGGGCATGCGCACCATCTGTTCGATTTGCATGCATCATTCGTCCGCGGATCATATGTCGGTGTGTCCTCCCAGGCCCGGTTTTCCCGTCTTTCCAGCCCCTTTTTACTTTGTTAATTTTGGGCATCATCACAGCTCTTCGAGCCGCGGGAAGACCGGAAAGGTTTTTTCGCGGTTCGAATCTTTCCTACTGATCCCCCGCTTTCGGCGTTCCTTAGGGCAGAAATTAAAGATGGAGAAAAGGGAGGCCCATTGGGCCGAGTTGGGCTTTATTGGGTCTGTTCCCACTAGGCCCGTTTGCCTGATTGATGGGAGTCCTGCTCTTGACGCGTGGGCCGAAGTGGGAGGTGAAACGTCGTTGAATGAGGGGCCTATAAATAGGGGTTCTTTCCCTCCTCCTTTTTTTACTGTTCTCCGTTTTTTACAGCTCTCGTTTTCAGATATTCGAGGTAAAGTAGTCTTCCTTTCTCTTCTTTCCACGTCTAGTTCTTGATTTATTTTTAGCTTTCTTTCTTTCTTTTCTTTCTTGGCCGCGGTCATGGCGCGGACATCTTTTGGGTGCCTCTTTATTCCCTAATGGTCCTTAAGTTCTCTCATATCTTGCCCCTTTCTCTCACTCTATTAGCCGTCTCCGTTATGTCAACTTCGCAAAGTAGCTCTAGCAGTGTTCAAGCTTTGATCAGGTCTCCTCCCGCGGTGCGGTCCGAGGGCAAACTTCTGATGGGTGGTATAGAGGTCCCTGAGGAAGTCACCTTTCGTCAACCGAAAACCCTCGCGGGTCCTTCTTTTTACTCTTCTCCCGGTCGCGTACGTGACGATCCCCCTTCTCCTGCTGTCTCCGCGTCTTCGCGGTCGGGCGACGACACATTGTCCTCGAGGTCTGACTCAATACTGGAGTCCCCTGAATCTCAGCACTCCTATAAGGAGTGGGATTCCTACACTGACTTGCCGCCCGGCTCCATCTTTCTACCAACTGAGCGTCGTTCTTCATCCGTGTTGGGGGACTTTCGTCCGGTTTTGTACGATGAGGGGGTACTCGCGACCTGTCCGTTTAGGAGGGACTTTCAGCCATCCGCGGCGGGTCCAATCCCGGCCGTTCCATCGCAGCGGGTGATCCCCATCGCTCCGCCTAACGCTCAGAACCGTGGAGGAGGGACTTTCACGACCTTGGATGACTTGAATGTTATCGCTCACGTCTTTCCCTAGCCGAAGGGAGTGGTGTTGTGTCTCCCGACGGAGGGTGGAGGGAGCCTACATGCTTATCCGGGGCGCTTGGTCGTCTATATAGAAAGCTTGGTTCAAGGGTTTCGACTTCCCCTTCCTAACCTGTTCAAGCGTTATCTGAAGGCATGTGACTTGAGTCCTGCTCAATTGGTCCCAAATAGCTGGCTTTTCTTAACCTCTTTTGTTATGCGCTGTCTGGAGATCGAGGTTCAACCTACCCTTGGGCTCCTTAGCAACATGCTCACTTTGGGTCACGGAGGTACCCACAAGAATCTGTTTCCCGCAGTAAAAGGTAAAATTGCATATAAAATACCACTTCCTAACGTAGGTGATAAAAAGGTCTCAAAGATCTATGCTAAATTTTCTTGTCACTCAAAGTTGACATTAATTTTATTTATTTAAGATTATTGTTGTTGATATACATGTTTCTTAATATACTTTGCTATTTGCTATTATCTTTTAAATATTTTTCATTATTATTATTATTATTATTATTATTATTATTATTATTATTATTATTATTATCTTAATCCATTATATTGTGAGTTTCAACACCTATTTTGTGGGCTTGAAGCTCCTAAACTCAATGGATTAATCCCGCCGAGCCTTTGAATTCGGCTCGCATCACTTATCATGCAGTGGATTAATCAAGCGGCTTCTTAGAATAGTCAGCACCCCGACCGATTAGGGTAAAGATCAGGGATAAGAATTGGAATCTCCCTTACTCCTCGACCAACACCCTACTACCTGTCCTGGACAAACCCCTCTCTGGTTTCGTGTGTCTGGATCGTCCGCGGACGGGTAACGAGTCCCCAACCTGTTAGAAAATGTGGCCACAGGGGAGGGTGTTATCACAATCTTAATTCCCTCTCTCTCTCTCTCTCTCTAGATTGAAGTGTTCCTATTTGTTTTCTCCAAAAAGCCTTTTTCTTAGAGTGTCTTCTCCCTTTTATAGTGTGCGCCCATCCCCCCCCCCCCCCCCCTTAAGGAGGTTGTTCCTTCCTCTTAGTTTCTTGTTGAAGTATGGTTGCCACGTGTTCTAAAAGGAAAAGCACGTGGGTGGTGGGCATGCGCGCCATCTGTCCGATTTGTACTCTTGAAGAAGTACATATAATGTGGGTTATGACATATTCATAACTATTTTTATTTGGTTAGTACAACCAATATAAATAACCATAAAACATGATTTGGTTTACAAGGCCACTTCCTGATAATCATCTAAACATGATTTGGTTTACAAGATATTTACGTTTTGACCTGAGACTGAAAAAAATACATGATCTTCTTCAACCCTACTCAAACACACATTCAACCTCCTTCGAAGGGGATCTCAAGATCCAAGCGATTACAATTAGACCCGGGCTAACGCGGGCTTGGGCCGGGCTTTAGCCCAAATTTGATCCCGGTGTTGCGGGCACGGGTCGGGTTAAGCCCGCTTAACGGGTTGAAAACATTGTCCGAGCCCGTCCACTATTACGAGCAGGGGCGGCCCGCGGGTACTCGCTAAATTTTACCCCTATATTTTTACTCGTTAATTAGGGGGGAAAAAGTGCAATGACGTACTAGACCTGGGCAATTAATCACCTAAAATAGGAACTAGTGATCTCATTTTCTCATGCATTCAAAGATAGTTTTATATATACAGTATATAAAATCGAAGGAGAGGCAACTGCTCCCCTTGCCTCCCTCTTGGTGCTCCACCTATGAGTCTATGACAACATGTTTAGAGTAATTACTAGTCCATTCCCTGTGCTATGCACGGATTTAATATAAAAATATTAACTTCCAAAAATAAATAATGTGTATTCGTCTACAAATAAAAAAAATATTCTAGATATTATAATAATTTTATATAGTTTAATATTCAAAATTTTGAATAGGAAAAGGAAGTTGTTTTTAATTTAACCCGGTATTAATGAATCATCATAAATTTAAAATAAATTAAAATCAAAACAAATCATATAGGTAAAGAAGAACTATAAAAACAAAAACGGATTTTTCGCCTGGTAACCCTGAGGTCTTGCATATTTCGCGTGGTACCCAACTTTTTTACATATTTCGCCAAATAACCCTGAGGTTTTGTTTTTTTCGCCAAATAACCTTGTATCCCAAATTATCCCAAATTCACGTTTTTTTTTGTTTTTTTATAATTCCTTTATTAAATAACATTTAAAAAAAATAAAACTGCCTACTTGGTGATTTTGGGAGATTGACCATGGCAAAGAACGAGTACAAATCGGAAAAATAAACAAATCCAGATTTGTACGGTATTCTTGGGTGGTGGTGTTTGTTTTAGTTGTAGTTCTTGTTGCACTTGTTAGACTTAGTGTTGCACTTGGGTGGGCGTATTGGTTGTATCAAATACGTCCACTAAGTCTAACAAGTGCAACAAGAACTACAACTAAAACAAACACCACCACCCAAGAATACCGTACAAATCTAGATTTGTTAATTTTTCCGATTTGTACTCGTTCTTTGTCATGGTCAATCTCCCAAAATCACCTAGTAGGTAGTTTTATTTTTTTTTAAATGTTATTTAATAAAGGAATTATAAAAAAAACAAAAAAAACGTGAATTTGGGATAATTTGGGATACAAGGTTATTTGGCGAAAAAAAACAAAACCTTAGGGTTATTTGGCGAAATATGTAAAAAAGTTGGGTACCACGCGAAATATGTAAGACCTTAGGGTCACCAGGCGAAAAATCCGAAACAAAAAATAGTAGAAACACAAACAAATCTAATTTGAGCGAGAAAATATGTATCGTTTTCTTCAAAATGAAACCCAACATATTTCTCGAAAGGGTTTTTATTCTACGATTGTGAATTTAATGATTCTACAATCAGACTCCACAATGATATCATTATATGGGTCAAACCATCATCTAATGCTAATTGGAAAACATAAATTATATGCACATGCTCTGCCATCTTTGAGGTTGATCCCATTTGAATAGCTCTTATACCCAAGCAACACTAGTACAAAAGAAGGATCTTTCAGCCATATTTTATCGGGAGTTAATAATAACTCCCGTAATAACATAAACGCCTCAGGAGTTTTTAAAATAAACACCCGAGTAATGTTTTCCATTTTTTCGTAATAAAAAATTAAATAGATTGTCGGGATTTTTTTCTAAAACTCCAGAGATATCTAAATTACTTTCGGGTGTTGTTCAAAGAACACCCGTTAGAATTTAACTTCAATTATTTATGGTTCAGTTACCACCTCTCCCAATCCAACCCTCACAGAAACCATTCGCCACCACGTTCACCCTCAACCTCAACCCCTTCTCATCTGCTTCTTAATTTCTTTGTTTGTTCCAAGGGAAGAAGATGAAGAACTCCCAGATCCGACAATGGCCGCCTCCATATCTCCTTGTGCACTTGTTCTGTTACGGTGACAGTAGTCATAAACCCTAATTTATCATCCTTGTTTGATTTTTTTTTTTCGATTCTTGTGTCTGCAAATAGATTTAGGGATTTATTATTTCATGCTTGCATATTCGACTCTCTTCAATTGATTTTCGATCTGAATTCGGCAGTAATGAAGAGGTTAGGGATTTATTTTTTTGTGGTTGCATATCCGGATTGATTTGAGGATTTGTTACTTATTCTTTTTTCCCCTCCATGTTCAGTGGCCAAACTCTAAATCTCTGACATCCAATTTGGGATTACGATCTGTTGTTCAATCATAGCAAGAATATGCTTTTGACATTTCTAGAGGAGGTTAGGCGACTTGAGGGGTTCGCTGTCAAAGAGCTCCAAACCGCGCTCATCCACCAGATGAGAATTCTTGGATAACGTATGAACAATTGAAGGAAAATTAAGGGTTCTCCTCATACAAGGTATTGGAAAGGAGTTTTCATATTCTCTATGCTTGTTTGTGATTTGTAATTTATCCCTTTAATTAGAATGAATTCATGGCAATTTCATGGATGGCTCTTTGTGTAAGAGGTTGATTTCATGCCAGTTTCAGCTATTGCTTTTGTCAATGATTTCTGCGACCCACTCTAATCCAATTTCACGGACATCGTAAATAACCACAGCTATAGTTTTGGTTTTTTGTTTGTTTGTTTTCAAACACCCAACTATCTATTGATTTCTCCTTATTTATTTGGGGAAGACTATTTTGCACTAAGCTAGCTTTTAGCATTTTAGTCAGACATATAAAGTAGCATATGTCTAAAGGTTCCTATCCATGATTGACTGTCCTGAAGCACATCAACAATATGCTCGTATGCTTGAAGAATTCAATAAAGCCAAGACAATAAAATAAAAGTTGTGCATTATTTGTTAAAAATTATATTCAAGCTCGGTTCCTTCAATTGTTAATTGAATCTTGCAGGCTCAACTAGGCGTCATGCATGATAGATGATGAGGCATGGACTTTGCAAGATGATGTTTTGGCCATGGACTCTCTTGACTCCAGAGCGAGTTACTAGGTACAATTGACTCTCTTAACTCTAGAACTAGCGAGTTATTAAGTACAATTTGTTGTCTGACTTTAGGTTGATACACAATAGGCAGTACAAAGTTATCCTCGGTGAATATATACTGAAACTGGTTCTAGGGTGTCCAACAAATAAAAACCCTTTTACTCTAAAGCACCTAAAAAAAGGGTTCTGCTTTCATGTTTATGAATATTATTTTTGTCACTTTGAGTTGGGTTTGGGATGATGATGAAACATTTAAATCAGTACATGTAAGCTAAGCAGCCCCATACAGATTTGGTTTAGGAATTGGTAAGGTGAGCCATTCTACCCACTTTCTCTCGATAGAGGACTTTCACCAATAAGGGCAATACCCAGGTTGCAGTTAGTATTCCTTGTATTTGACTTGTTTCTAGGCATTTATTTTTTAAGTAGGGTGATAATGGAAATGAACCAATGATGCGGTCCATTTATCAAGCTTGAAAATCGTTCTTACATATATTTATTCTCTTTTAGTCTTTAAGAGAAGCACTAATCAACTTTTTACCCCAAGTTGAAAGTATATAAAAATATAGAAACTAAAAGACGATGCTCCCATTGTTGCGATATTTTTCTATATCCCTTTGTCGAAATATTTGGTAGATCTTTTATGTTCAATGCAATGATTCAATCATTGCCTTCTTTGTTTGTTCTACGAATTATGTAGGTCTGGTTTTTAGCTAATATTTTTTTTACATCCAGTTTACAAAAGTTTTTTATTTTAATCTTTGTAGTAGGGTCTCATCTTATGTTTCTAACATAGTAACATGGAAAACGTGCAGAAACCCAACACCCAACGATGCAGTCAAGTTCTCTCAATCTTCTGCTAATCATGGGAACGATGTCATGTATGTGGAATATCAGCTCACCTTTGATGAGTTATTTTACTATGTATGTCATCTCTCAATCTTCCTAGTTTGTTTACTTTTGATTGAGAGCGTTTATGATTTAGCGCAGTAGTATATTGCAATGTATTCTTAATGTAGTTCTTATTTTTTTCAACTGTACAGTCAAACACAAATTACAATTTGATGCTTGCTTGTTCCATGAACTCTCTTTTCTTCTCTGTACTTATTTATTAAGGTTAATGGAGTTTTTGGAGGTTGGAAATCTAAGTTCATTATATTTTAATGAGATGAAAATGATGACTTCGAAAGTAAGAGTGGATTTCTAATCATTTTTTAATGGGGTCCACCCCGGTCTAGACTGGGGTAGGAACCCCTTTTTTTAAATAAAATAAAGTGCATTCTCGGGTGTTTTTAAAAAAACTCCCGAGAAAATATACATGCAAAACGGCTAAAAAACTCAGAGCTCTCTCGACACTCTCTCGGGAGTTTTTAAAAAAACTCCTGACCGAGAATAATGTATCGGGAGTTTTTATAAAACCCCCGAGAGATATTTATCAGGAAAGGGAATAAAAGGAGGTTGAAAACTCCCATATGCTTTGTTAAAAAAACCCCGACAAACGTCCAATTTGTACTAGTGCAAGAGCAAGAGACTTAGAAGAGTATGAGGTGATTGAAGGTGCCCTCTAGCCGGGAAGGAAAAAAAATATATGTTGTTTTAAAAATATTTTTTTTACTAAGTTTAGAACTAAAGTACGTAATACAAAAAAAAATATAGTAAATTATAAAGTCTATTTGTATTATTACTTGGTAGTGAGTATTAAATCACGAAGTCATGAGTTCAAATTACTTTGGCTAAATTTTTGCTTCTCTTACTTTTTTTAAATTAAAAATGATGGTTAAAATAATAAATTTAAGGGTTTTTTAAAATATTTTTTTAATATTCCTTCTCATATATCGCTATAAAGAAAAATTATTTTTTTAAAAAAAATTGAGCCTCCCTTGTAAAACAATTTTTAACTCTATCATTGGCAGATATTCACAATTGTTATCCTCCTTTATGTTTTTTTTTTCCGGTAAGCAACAATTAAAAAAGACATCAGTTGAACATCCTTTACGATTATTAAAGAAGACATCACATCTTTTCATGAGTTTGCTCTATTTGAATATCCCCCCCCCCCCTCAACAATGGTGTGTGTCATATGCCAATATTTTCTCCCAATATTCAATAATGGCGTATGATGTGTGACTTTATTCAGCCAACTTAATTTTCTACCAATATTCCTAACTCTATATCATAGTATCATGGTCACCCTTTATGACTTATGATTCACCCCTTTAGAGAGACGATAATTGTGAATCCACCAAATACGTACTATATATCAAAGTTGTTCAAACATTTTGTATACTTAATAACAATATAATGTAATTAATTGTCTACCGTACTATATATAACAGACTCGGCAAGTATTGACCCAAGATCTCAATTTGACCCAAGCAATTTGAGATTCTCAAATTGCTTTATCCAAAAAAATCTTTTGACTAAACCTCTATTTAAATTTAATAATTTCCACTACACTAAATTCTACTATGCTTTTTTTTTCCATACTGACTGAGTATTGAAAATTTTATTTTAAGCTTCCTTCAATAGCATTTTAAGCTTCCTTCAAAAGTCTAGTTCTGTGATGTTATAAGATTATTAAAAATATAAAATCGATTGAAATTATTCTTCATATTTATATGGATTTCACAATTACTTTAAAAGAATGATAATTTTTTTACAAAGTTAAAGAAGAAAATCATATATAATTATGCTAATTTATTTATATGGATTTTAAAATTCTTTAGTTAAGGCCCAAACAAAATAGACAATCTTTCTCTATATTTTAAAATTCTAGTTCTCGTCTAGCTGCTCATATTTTTACCAGAGTTTGTTTTTCCATTGCTAAGGGGGTTGGCGCGCAGCTTGTTTCTCGGCTGCCCGCTAACTTCTTGTAAACATTCGGTTGTTTGATTTCTATACTATTCGGAGTTTATATAAAAAAAATAAAATAAATAATAATAATAATAATAATAATAATAATAATATAGATTATAGATATATACATGTATATATAATACTCCATATTGTACACAAATCAAATGATTACAATATATATAACATAATATACCATATTTATAATAGTACACAATTAATGATATGATTACCATATATATAAAAAAAATATTAAATAAATTAAATAAAAAATAGGTGGCAAATAGTGTATATGTGGCCCAATGTAAAAAAAGGAGGGAAAAAATTCAATCAGAAGTTGACACGTGGCAGTGCAGCTTCTGCTTTAGTATTGTTTATGGGAAAATGTTTAGTATACCTCCTTGGTGGTCCATCTCCCTTCTATTTTTAGTCTATCCTTAATTAACTAAAGCATTTATTTTGTATGGGGAAAGTAAAAAGGTGTTTATTATTCTCAAATGTAGTTAATGCAACTTGTCTTTAATATGAGTTGGTTTAAAGATTTCACCTAATTAAATTAATTACAAAAAAATACATAAAATCAAGGGTCAATTTGTCAACTATACAAATACAAAGGCTCAATTAGCCAAATATACAAAGTTTTTGAAAAATTACAAAACTATACATCCCAATTTGCCCATCTTCTCTTCCCCGTGTGCCCCCCCTTGCTGACGTCATCAATGCTGACGTCATCAATTTTTTTTTTTTCGCGCGTCAGTGCTGACGTCATCGTCGGAAATGCTGACGTCAGCAATGCTGACACCGTTTGCAAGGAAGGTTTTTTTGTTTTTTTGTTTTTGTTTTTTTTTCGCGCGTCAATGCTGACGCCGACGTCGGGAATGTTGACGTCAGCAATGCTGACACCGTTTTACAAGGAAGTTTTGTTTTTTTTTTCCCGCGCGTCAATGCTGACGCCGACGTCGGGAATGTTGACGTCAGCAATGCTGACACCGTTTAAAATGAAGGTTTTTTTGTTTTTTTTTTTGTTTTTTGTTTCGCGCGTCAATGCTGACACCGTTTACAAGGAAGTTTTTTTGTTACGACAACGTTGACGCGGAGGACGTCGACGATGCTAACACCGAGGATGTCGACGATGCTGACACCGTTTGAGGGATGTTGACACCGACGTCGGGAATGCTGACTCCGTCTACGAGGATGCTACGCAGCCGACGATGACGTCGGGAATGCTGACGTCAGCATTGCGGACGCCCTCTACGAGAATGCTGACGCCGACGGTGATGACATCAAAGATCAATATATTTTTATATTAAATATAAAAGGGGGAGAACAAAGAGACAAATGAATGTTTAAAAAAAAAACGAATATTTTATTTTTTTTTGTAGTGAGAAACAAAGAATTTTTCGACGCCGACAATGCTGACCTCTTTCCTCATCCATCTCTTATATTGCAAAAACGATGTCAGCAAATATATACCTACACAAAAATATGCATGAAAACGATGTCAGCACTAAAAAATACGTATAAAAACGATGTCAGCACTAAGAAATAAACCAATTTTTAAGGACTCAAGCATACATATATACTTACATATATAATATCAAATTAAAAACGATGTCAGCACTAAAAAATACGCATAAAAACTATGTCAGCATTAAAAAATAAACCAATTTTTGAGGACTCAAGCATACATATATACCTACATATATAATATCCAATTAAAAACGATGTCAATACTAGAAAATAATCATAAAAACGACGTCAGCACTAAAAAACAACCCAATTTCTAAGGACTCAAGCATACATATATACCTACATATATAATATCTAACTAAAAACGATGTCATCACTAAAATAAATTGGAGACAAATTGCATTACTTACACAAAAATAAATACAAAAGACAATGCCAAATTTCCAATCAAACAAAACATATATATAAACATACCTCTCCTTGAGAAGTCACGACAAGAGAGTGGTAGTGCCCCGCGCTCACACTGACAACATCAGGTGGGAGACCAGGCAATTTCATAGCTTCATACACATCTCCATGAATTCCAACAATGGATGATGGCAAACCAAGAGCTCCATGGCTACCATCTCCAAAGCTCATGACAGCACATGATGAGCTCCCATTTCTCACTAATAAAAGATGAGTACAATGAGGATATTACAACTTAAATCATATAAGTAGTGAAATTCGATCCGTCAAAACGATGCATTTTAAATAGAAGATGCATTTTAAATAGACCTGTCAAAACGTAATCCGAACCGAACACTCAATAAATTTTGGATTAAGACTGAAAATTTTGACCCAAACTACTCGGTAAATTTTCGGGTAAATCAGGTATGGTTCGGATCTGTAACGACCCAGAATTATGATTTCCGGGTTACGTTTCAAGGGATGAAAACCCTTGTTCGGATCTTGCAATCCAGGCACGGGTCGAGGTTTTGTGGGTAAAACGCGGTTTGATACCGCGTTTTTCTGGTAAAACTGACAAAAATGAATATTTTTGTAAATATTTTGGAAGTGTGAATATTTTGGTAAATATTTATTTTTTGGTGAATATTTTGAAAAAAAATTCGTATATGTATACTATATATATTTTTTATACTATACAAACACTAGACATATTATACATATAAATACACATAATATGAAAAATATATATAGTATACATACACACTGTATATAAAGTATACACTGTATATATACACACAAAAAATATACTATATATATAGTGTAAATAATAATAATAATAATAATAAAAATAATAATAATAATAATAATAAACACTCAATGCATTCTTGTACAATGTTAGAATAAAAAAATAATTTTTCTTATTTCGTTGGAAGTTGTATTTACTATTTAGCCATATTGGAATAATAACATACTTTTTACTTTTCCCACACAAAGTAATTAATGCAGTAATTAATTAATACTACGTACTACTCTAAACTAAAATTGGAAGGAGGTGGACTACCATGGAGGTGGACTAAACATGGTCCTTGTTTATGTGATTGGATTTAAACCTATTCAATGAGTTTATCTATACAAATCCCTAAATCCTAAGAGCACCCACGTTGGGGTGTTTTAAAGATGAAAATAAGAAACTTATCAATAAAATAATAAAGGAGGAATGTATTTTGGTAAGGAATGATTTGATGGGTTCATTACTAAGAAACCCCTAAACACCCAATAAAAAAAAGAAGGTGGGAAACATTAGTGAGAGGGGAGGAAAGAGAAAGAGAGAGGTTTAGGGTAGGTGGTGGGGCTATTTTCAATTTTATATTATTTGTTTCAAATAAAATGGGTTGTAGGGATGTGAGTTAAAAATTAAGTTGGGTTTCTTAAGGAGAGAGAAAAATAAAAATGAGAGTTAAGGAACCGAATCGGGTTTCATGGATGCGGATGCTCTAAACAATACTAAAGTAGAAGTTGATTCTGACACGTGTCGCGCTCTGGTTAAAAATTTTCCCGCCTTTTTTTTACCTACTAATATTGTGCCATGTGTGAGATTTTTGCCACCTATTTTTTCTTTATTTCTTTTCTTAATTAATTTATTAAATTTTGTTATTTATGGTAATGTGTATAACACTTACCTATCTAGGGTATTATATCAGTATGGCATGTATATATACACTTGGTTTACATGTATATTTAAAAAATGATTTTGTTGTTTCGGTCTAATATTATTATATAATATTGCATACTATTCATGACATCCTCTTTCTGTTTTTAAGTATTGCAAATTTTTTTCCCTTATATAATTATATTGATTGATTTTATCTATATTGTTGATTCTACTTAATAATTTTTTTTTATTTTACATTTGCTAAGTATATACAAAATTAGATGTAGTCTTCATCTACCAAATTGGTAGTACGTATTACGTAATGTCATTTTTTAAAAAATTTATCAAAATTTGATTAAAAAATTATCCTGTCATTATGATGACATAAAGCACCATTATTATTATTATTATTATTATTATTATTATTATTATTATTTAATAACAATTTACAAGAAATTAGTGGGTAGCCGAGATACTATCTGGGCACCCACTCCCTTAGCGATAACAAAGCTTAGTCTAGTAAAAATATAAGTGGCAGCCCGAGCCCCAGCATCTTGAGATACCGAGAATTTCTGAATCCGCTTCAGCAAAGCTACAACATCTGTATCTAACTCCCCCAACGAAGAGAAGGAGAAGGGTAAGAAACCATACCCAGCTGTCGTGCGCAACTCACGATACTTGGCACACTTATTATTATTATTATTATTATTATTTTATTATTATTATTATTATTATTGATGTTGTTATTATCGTTATATATTACTACGTATAATTTAATGTCCATAATACCAATAGACTATAGTGCATATATTTCAAACTTTTAATTTTCTTCATTAAAAAATCTTTGCATGAATTTACTGCTTGCATGTGTTAATAATCTCAAAATATTAATCTATCAATTTATTATTATTTAACATATTTAACCATTTACTATTTTTATTTAATATATTTAAAATGAAAATTTTGAAAAATATATTCGATATATATTACTTAATTGCCTTTTTTGGAAAACACAAATCAAGCAATTATATCTTTTTGGCAAGAACGAGTTATATCCTAATTTTTTTATAAAAAAAATGTAGTCAATCATTTGATGATCTAGCTAGATAGTAAATACACAGAAACTCATTTTTTTTATCTCTTCAAAGAATAAATTTTTTATGCATTATATCATATTTGATCTAAATAAAATGTTTAATGAATTTTAATATAATTCATACCATATATCTATCTATATACATATACTAAAACCGATGCATTAGGTTCAATTTTTTTGAAAATAATTTTTCTTTATATACATACTAGTCTATTCCCCGTGCTTTGCACGGGTTTAATACAAAAATATTAGAGAATGCCAAATTATAATAATTTTTCATATTTAAATGTAAAAATATTAACATTGAAAAAAGTATATTCATCTACAAACAAAATTGATAACATACATTTTATGATAATTTTTATATAGTTTAATAAAAAAAATTAAATAATATCATAGAATTATTTTTCAAATGAAATTAAAACTCCATCATTAATTAACAATCATAAATTTCTAACCAAATTAAAACAAATTGAATAGATAAAGAATAACTACAAAGTAGAAACAAATCTAATTTGAGCGAGAAAATAAACATGTAATTGAATTGTTTGCCCTCCTAACATACATAAGATCAATCATACAATCTCAAAAATCTCTAATCCCGGATACCACCTTTGTTAAAATAAAACTCACACGTCATCAAATGGGGTTTTTAATTCTCTTGAGCATATTGAAGTTTCATAATTAAGTAAAAAACCCACTTGTCTCGCCTAAAACCTATTGTATACTCAATTTAAAAATAAAAAATTAATCACGTACAAAATAATCAATTATTATTGTTCTTATAACCAATTACTCAATTAGCAATTTAAAATAAAGTATTTATAGAAAAAAGTACTCTAGTTCTTTGGATAATTAAAAAAATGGCATCAATAGAATATAAGATAGACTTAAAGATTAATATTCATAACCACCTATCAAAATCATAAATAAAATAATTAATTATATCAGTACAATTATCATATTTTAAACCAATAACAAATCAAATACAAAATATTTTCATGTACACTATTACCCTAAAAAATAACTAAAATAATTTATAAATTTAATTTCAACAATTAAAGTTCAAACCTATGATATGATATAAATCCTTTTTTGTGATAAGATAAGAATTTGAAGGTCATACATGCCTGATATAAATCATCTATGGTTATGTGTAGGTTATAGTTTACAAATAATGGAAGATGTTATAAACAGTTATGCGGACGGGATCCTCTGACGTCCCAAATGGGACAACCCCTTGAATTGGCCTCCCCCATTCCCATAATTAAAAAAATGATTAATTTTTTTTTAAAAAAAAAAGGTTAAAGGGTGGGTTTTTTATGAGGAAGGATAGGGTGGGAATCGAGATTTTGACTCACGAATATAAATGAAAAAAATCTAATTTCTATCTAATTCTCGTCTTCTCCTCCTAAACTATACAGTAACATTTAATCTCAGATTTTCTTCATTTCTCCTTCCGAAATCTAATTAAACACAAATCATGGAGATATGACACAACAAATTGATTTCGTTAAAGGTTCACATTTTGTAAACTCCATCATATTGAAATCCAACGTGGCATTTTATTGTGTATCTCAATTAGTAAAGCATTAATATTACAATAATTACATGTCCATTTAATTAGCCATTAATTAATTAAAGAATATTTAAAAATCAATACAGCTATTATACAATACTGCGTAATTGATTCAAAGGGCTATAATACATAACTAATTAAAAGTCTATAGTAATTAATACTCCATTTTTTACGGACAGGCACGTTTTGACTGTGCTACTACAATGAGTTGAAAACAAATATGTATATATATATAATAAATAAGATATACTATACATAAATGTAGATATATAATATCTTAAATAGGTAAATCTATATATAGGCTATTCAGATGGTTTTTTTCAAGTGAATAATTATTTACCATAAATAACAATTATTTTCTAAATTAGTTATGAAAAGAAATAAAGAAAAAATAGGTTGAAAAAATTTCACACGTGGCGCACCATTTTATGAGTAAAAAAAGGCGGGAAATTTTTGAAGAAGAGTGCTGACATATCCAGCTTCTACTATAGTATTGTTTAGGATCATATAATAAATAAATAAATATTATTCTTCTAAGAGAGAAAAAATGAGTTATTTTTGTGTATTTATTATCTAGCTATATATCATTATCAACATATGATTGACTACATATATTTTTTTTAAATAAAGTGATATAATCCATTCATTCCAAAAATATATAATTGATTATTTTTTTTCTAGAAAATGGAAATTAAGTAATATATATCATACACATATCTAATTTTCAAAATTTGTATTTTAAATATATTAAAGAAAAATAAATAAATGGTTAAATATGTTTCATCATATATATAGTTCAATGGTGAGTTAGTGAGTGCTGCGATGCTGATAATAGTAAATTAATAGATTAATATTTTTAGGATATTAACACATGCAACAAGTAAAATAATTCAAATGAAGAAAATCAAAAGTTTGAAATATATGTAATGTTATTATTACGGAAATTAAATTATAATATATAAGAAAAACAACATTAATAATAATAATAATAAGGTAATCTTTAATAAAATGATAATGTAGTTTTGTAATCAACCATTGCTAATTTTTTTAAATAAAATATCGTTACTACCCATTTGGTAGATAGATTCTGCATATAATTTAATACTTAGCAAATGTAAAATAAAAATAAATTATTTAAGGAAACATACATGCAAGGATTAAATATAGAAAGTGAATCTCATGACAAAATCATTTTGTGCACAATCTTGTATACTAATGCGTACATGTAACAAATGGATAGAATCATAAAATGATATATAATTAAATAAAATGGAATAATAGATGGCACGTTATTTATCCATGGCGGAAAATTAGTTGTTAAAAATTTGAGCGGGAAAAAACTTAATCAGAAGCTGACACGTGGCAGTGCAGCTTCTGCTTTAGTATTGTTTAGGATATGAGAAGGAATGTTAGAAAAAATATATTAAAACACACTTAAATTTATTATTTTAACTGTCATTTTTAATTGAAAAAACTAAGAGAAGCAAAAATTTAGCCCAAAGAATTTTAACTCATGACTTCATGATTTAATACCCACTATGTACTAACTAAGATAAATAAACGTTATAATTTATTATAATTTTTTGTATTACTTTAGTTATAAAATTATTAAAAACATATTTAAAAAAAACATGCAATTTTTTTCCTTCCCAACTAGAGGGGTCTTGAGCCACCTCATACCCCTCAGGCTCTTACTTGTGTGTAAGAGCTATTCAAATGGTATCAACCTAAGAAATGGCAGAAGCAAGAGCATATCATTTATGTTTTCCAATTAGCACGAGGTGATAGTTTGACACATATCAATCTTATTTTTAATATTAAATTATATAAAACAATTTATAATATCTAGATTATCTTTTTTTAGATGAATATACATTATTTATTTTTGAAGGTTAACATTTTTTATAATTAAATTTGAAAATAATTATTATAATTTTATAATATGTTTACATTAAATCCGTGCATAGCACGGGGAATAGACTAGTATATATCTAATATAATACTAAAACAGATGTAACTTCTGCCACGTGGCGCCCTCACGTTTAATATGCCACGTGTCGTTCTAATATTTAATCCACATTCCCCTATAATTAACCATTCAATTGATCCATAATTTTATTTAACCATCTTTCATTTCATTATACAAAAATCCAATATAATAATCATTTTTCATTAAAACAAAATCAATTACTAAGATATTTCATTTGAATTAGAAATAACAATTCAGTCCGCTTTTATCATCAATCCCTAAACTTCGTCTTGCACTTTTCTCTTCTTCGTCTTGCGGAACAGTTCCTACAAAAAATGACCAATCGAATCCAAACTGACCAAAAATATTGCATTTGTAATTCAAATACATTACAAGCAGTACCCGTGCGGAAAAGTTCCTACCAAAAATATTTGATTACCACGTCATCGAATGAAAAGACCGACTATTAGACCAGAATTATGATGACTTGAGAGAGCGAGTCTCTAGACAAATTGAAGCGGAGGAAGCAGCCGCGTCCAGCTCAAAGGCGAATACTGGGAATTCGGGACCTTTTGGGAAATTGGTAGGAAAATTCAGAAAGGAGAAAGCCAAACCTCCTAGACATCATTCGGAGGCAGTAGATTTCCATCCCCATCGTGGTGAAGTGCATATGAACTTAGAAAGGGGTCAAGGATCTTGCCGTAGGGAAGATCCTCCACGTGTCCATCATCCACGAGAAAATCAATACAGAAGTCACGATGCGAGATCTCCGCCCAGAAGAGAGAACCGACCCGATCACAGACCTCGATGGGAGGACAGAAGTCCTAGGTTTGATGAATTCCGGAATCCACAAGAACGATTTGATAGGCAACTTGATCCGAGCAGAGATCTCCCATTCCATAACCGGGGGAGAGGGAGAGGAAGAAGAGGACGCGGAGGGAGATACAACAACACACCAGTAGCTCAGAGATCTGTCAATCAAAGAGAGGCGCGAAAGACAGAAGGAGGTCAGATACCTGAACCGGAAGGTTTCATCAACACCCTTGCAGGAGGTTTGTCTATGGCCGGGTCTAGCAGGCAGGAAAAAAGAAATTATGAGAGGGAAGGAAGACAGCCACCCTCCGCGTCAAGTAGAAGAATTTCTCTCACGCAACATGAGAACATTTCCTTCACTCCGAAAGATGCGGAGGAAATAAGAATTCCACATTCAGACCCACTGATCATTCACGCACAGATAGCTGCCAAAACCGTCAAAAGAGTATTTATTGATACCGGGTCCTCTGTGGACATCCTATCGTGGGAGGCATTTTCTCAAATGGGAATCTCCGCCGCATCACTGAAACCGTATCCAGGAACGCTAATCACATTTTCAGGAGGAGAAGTACAGGTTGCCGGTACAATCGAGCTTACAGTGGTTCTGGGGACGCCTCCTAACAGGCGTATGGAAAATATTGTGTTCACGGTAGTGAAAATTCCCACCGTGTATAATGCTTTGCTGGGACGTGTCTCGCTCTACAAATTCCAAATGGTAGTTTCAATCTACCACTTTTTGGGGAAATTCCCGTTACCAGGCGGAGGAATAGGTGAGGTCCGCGGACAACAACCAGAAAGCAGAAGCTGTTACTTAACCTCCATCAAGAAAAATAAAGAAGTAATGTGTGTGAGTGAGAATTGCGAATCCGAGGTCGGAGACAGTGACTCAGCTGAGTTCTCAGAAGCTGAACTAGAGGTTCGGCCGACAGAAGTCAAGATGTTTACCGCAGGTGAGAAGATTGCATTTACACCCTTCTCTAACTCAAAGGAAAAAGTCTATCTAGGACAAGCTTTGGAAGAAAGAGAAAGAGCTAGAGTTTTAGAAATCATAGCAAGGTCAAGAGACATCTTTGCATGGAGTCCTCGAGACCTGCTGGGGGTCCCGTCTGCAATAGCTTTACATACTTTAAGAATTCGCCCGGGAACGAAACCTGTAGTGCAGAAGAGGAGAAAAATGGCACCAGAAAAAGCCGCCGCGGCAAAGGAAGAAACTAATAAACTTTTAGAAGCAGGCTTCATAGAGGAAGTGGAGGATTCTGAATGGCTTTCAAACGTAGTCCTGGTGAAGAAATCCAATGGGAAGTGGAGGATGTGTATTGATTTTACCGATCTTAACAAGTCCTGCCCTAAGGATAGTTACCCACTTCCATCCATAGATGAACTTGTCGATGGAACAACGGGAAACAAAGTCCTTAGTTTTCTTGATGCATACTCAGGATACAATCAGATTAACATGGATCCTTCAGACAAAAAAGCTACGACTTTCATCACCAGCCAGGGAATCTTTTGCTGCCGCGTCATGCCTTTTGGACTCAGAAATGCGGGAGCAACGTTTCAGAGAACAGTCGATCGGATCTTTCGTAATCAGATTGGCAGGAATGTTTCGATTTATGTTGATGATATTGTCGTCAAAAGTGAAAGAGCAGAAGATCACGCCGCAGATTTACAGGAGACTTTTGATTCCCTTCGAAGAGGAGGTTTGAACTTAAACGCAGAAAAATGTGTCTTTGGGGTTGATTCTGGGAAATTCCTTGGTTTTATGGTTAGCCATAGAGGAATTGATGTTAATCCTGAAAAAATTACAGCAATTCAAAATCTTCAACCACCGCGGACAATCAAAGAATTACAATCTCTGAATGGAGCAGTGAACTATTTAAGCCGTTTTCGCTCCTGCCTGGCGGATAAGTCGTTGCCTTTCTTCGCTCTACTCAAGAAAAAGGGACCGATACAGTGGACTCCCGAATTGCAAGAAGCCTTTGAAAACTTAAAACTTTTCCTAACAACGCTTCCCACCCTTCACCAACCTGAGAAACAATAAATCCTCCATCTGTATTTATCTGTAAAAAATGTCACCATCAGTGCAGTCTTAACGCGAGAGGAAAAGTTCCCGGTCTACTACATCAGTCGTGTTCTTCAAGACGCGGAGACAAGATATGAACCAGTGGAAAAAATGATCCTGTGTTTGACATTCGCGGCAAGAAGGCTAAGGCCTTATTTTCAAGATCATCCAATCCGAGTAATGACAGATTTGCCGATGCGACAGATCCTCCACTCGCCGTGTTTATCAGGAAGAATGATGAAATGGGCAGTCGAACTCACAGAATTTGAGATAGAGTACACTCCGCGGAAAGCGACCCTCGCTCAATCTCTGGCCGATTTCATCAGTGAGACAAGTTTCGAATCAAGCTCTCCAACAGAAAGAAGTGAATGGGCACTCAGGGTAGATGGTGCAACTAACAAAGATGGATGTGGAGCAGGGATCACACTAACAGCACCTGATGAACAGCAGTACAACTATGCCTACAAGTTGGATTTCCAAACTACCAACAATGAAGCCGAATATGAAGCTTTGCTAGCCGGGCTGGAAATAGCTTTGATTAAGGGTGCTAGACAAATTTCAGTTTTCACCGATTCAGAAGTCGTGACGCGGCAAATTTCAGAGGAATATGGAGCCAGGACTGGGTTAATGCCAGATTACCAGAGAAAAGCGTAGGCGCTTTCTAGAGCTTTTTTGAGTTTTTGTATAACCACTGTCCCTAGGTGTGACAACCAGCAAGCGGACACGTTGGCACGTTTGGGAGCTGCAATGCCAGAGGAAGTAGGAAAAGAGGTGATTCTGGAAAGAATGAGCAACCGAAGACTCATCCAAGAAATCTATCAGGTACAAGAAATAGAGGTAGAAGACTGGAGAGCACCAATCGCGGATTATTTAGGTAAAGGTACCCTACCTGGAGACAGAGCCACTGCTAAGAAGATACTCCTTAAATCCTCTCGATTCACTACACGGGAAGGAAAACTGTACAAGAGAGGGTACTGCTTACCCGATCTGTTGTGCATATCATCAGAAGAAGGAAGTCAGGTAGTGGAGGAACTACACGATGGGATTTGCTCGCATCACCAAGGATGGAGAGCTGTTGTGGCCAAAGCAATCAGGATAGGATATTATTGGCCTACAATGAGACATGATGTCCAAAGTTATATACAGAAATGTGACGCGTGCCAAAGATTCGGAAATCTCAATCACCGTCCTTCTGAGACAATGAAGAGTATAACCGGAGCTTGCCCTTTTTCTGTTTGGGGAATGGACATTCTCGGTCCATTTCCCACTGCTCCTGGACAGTTGAGGTATGTTTTGGTCCTAGTTGATTACTTCACCAAATGGGTAGAAGCCGAAGCAATGAGATTGATAACCGCGGAAAAGGTAAGGAAGTTTTTATGGAGGAACGTTGTTTGCCGCTTCGGAGTACCCGAAACAATAATTACAGACCATGGACCACAATTCGATTGCGAAACAATCAGAGATTTCTGTACGGGGCTGGGCATCAATCTTAAAATCTCCTCCGTAGCTCACCCTCAAACGAATGGGCAGGCGGAAACAACCAACCGACAGCTGTTACATGGGATACAAAAGAAACTTGGCAACACAGCAAAAGGGCGTTGGGCGGAACTTTTACCATTAGTGCTCTGGTCCTACCGCACATCAACGAAGACTCCCATTGGAGAAACCCCATTTTCTTTAGTCTTTGATATGGACGCGGTCATCCCAGTAGAAAGATTGATACCATCAGCACGGATGATAACCTATGGCCCGGATTTCAATGATGAAGCACTGGAATTTGAGCTCCATCTCATAGAAGAACGCCGAATGACAGCTGCTTTGAAGGAGCTAGAATACAAGAGGAGGCTTTCCAAATATCAAGATAAACGAGTCTCCCCGCGGCATCTTAAAGAAGGAGATCTAGTGCTACGACAAGCTACGTCGGGAGGGAAGCTGGATCCCAACTGGGAAGGACCGTATGTTATTGTCAAGGAAGTCCAAAAAGGAGCATATAAACTCAGCACGCCCGAAGGAGTCATCCTGAACAAGACTTGGAACGCGGACAATCTAAAAAAGTATTATGTGTAACCATCAAAACAGCTAAGTAAATAGAAAACTAAGTCGCCCCCGCCAAAAATCAAATAAAGCGGTTAGAGGGCGCTTTCTATGATGATTCGCATTTAAAATAATACTTCGTATAAAGTCCTAAGACGCTGGAGCTTATATCCGCGTCAGGCCTCTGATCGAATCCGCATTCTCAGAGATGAAACTTCGTATAAAGTCCTAAGACGCTGGAGCTTATATCCGCGTCAGGCCTCTGATCGAATCCGCATTCTCAGAGATGATGCTTCGTATAAAGTCCTAAGACGCTGGAGCTTATATCCACGTCAGGCCTCTGATCGAATCCGCATTCTCAGAGATGAAACTTCGTATAAAGTCCTAAGACGCTGGAGCTTATATCCGCGTCAGGCCTCTGATCGAATCCGCATTCTCATAGATGAAACTTCGTATAAAGTCCTAAGACGCTGGAGCTTATATCCGCGTCAGGCCTCTGATCGAATCCGCATTCTCAGAGATGAAACTTCGTATAAAGTCCTAAGACGCTGGAGCTTATATCCGCGTCAGGCCTCTGATCGAATCCGCATTCTCAGAGATGATGCTTCGTATAAAGTCCTAAGACGCTGGAGCTTATATCCACGTCAGGCCTCTGATCGAATCCGCATTCTCAAAGATGAAACTTTGTATAAAGTCCTAAGACGTTGGAGCTTATATCCGCGTTAGGCCTCTGATCGAATCCGCATTCTCAGAGATGATGCTTCGTATAAAGTCCTAAGACGCTGGAGCTTATATCCGTGTCAGGCCTCTGATCGAATCCGCATTCTCAGAGATGAAACTTCGTATAAAGTCCTAAGACGCTGGAGCTTATATCCGCGTCAGGCCTCTGATCGAATCCGCATTCTCAGAGATGAAACTTCGTATAAAGTCCTAAGACGCTGGAGCTTATATCCGCGTCAGGCCTCTGATCGAATCCGCATTCTCAGAGATGAAACTTCGTATAAAGTCCTAAGACGCTGGAGCTTATATCCGCGTCAGGCCTCTGATCGAATCCGCATTCTCAGAGATAAAACTTCGTATAAAGTCCTAAGACGCTGGAGCTTATATCCGCGTCAGGCCTCTGATCGAATCCGCATTCTCAGAGACGATACTTCGTATAAAGTCTTGTGACACTGGAGCTTATGTCTGATCAGGTTTTTAATTAAATCCGTAATCTCAAAAGATAACACTTCATTATTAATCAGATCATTAGAGTTCAAAGTCTGGCCAACCTTTCGAAGAACCAAACTCATCGGTAAACCACAGTTAAAATATTACAAAAGAAATACTCTTTTGGGACTCCCAAAAAGTATCATTATTATTGAAGAGAATCAAAGCATTAGACACGTGATTAAAACAAACATCCTTCAACCTATATCCGCGGAGAACGCCCTGGAATGATACGGGTTCTGCCCTGACTCAAACGAAATCCATTTGAAGGAGGACCATCCGACTCCGAAGAAGCCCACTCCGCGTCAACCTCATCTCCCACAGCATCTAAGATCTGGACATCAAAGCGATTCCCTCCTTTGTGAATAAAGGTAAGAGAAGAGCCAATATGGACGCTGTGAGTCTCGGCAAAGTCATTCCAACCACCCCTAAAAAATGGAACCCTATAGTCTCCACGCGAAACCTCCACCGGGAAATCACGAAGAATCCTGGTGGACAGAAGAACATTCCTGGGAAGTTCTGGCCCAAGTCTATCTTCGAAACATAGGGGCAAAGACTAACAAAAACAACAGATTTCAAGAAGTGCTAGAAATAAACTAACGTAATGAAAAGAGATAACAATCAGCGGCAAACAAACTAACCAAGCGGAGAAGTTGCTCAGGAAAACTAATCCTCTCAAAGAAAGACCAAGGTAAGCTAGCCATGGAGGGCATCTCGCAAGCGCAGCAATGAATTCAATGATTACTTTCACACCCTCTCTTTTATATGAAAAAGATCTGGACATGTGTCGAAAGGCAGAAATATTGAACAGGTAAATTTGAAATGTCACATCCTCGAGACAGGAACCACAGGCACCATGCATGAGATAAATAGTAAACACTGCTACTGAATTTCTCAGAAAACCTGTAAAATTGATATCATGACCTCGAAAAACTAAAGTGCACAAACAAAGAGATTCCCAGGGATGATTGCCATAAGTTGAATAAACCTCTAAATTACTAAACAGTTGAAAGAACCTAAAGCCTTATTTCGGGCTAAACATTTTAGAAACCATTCGAAAATGTTTCAGGAGGAACCCGATCATCGTTATTTCCCCCACGCGGATTCACCACCTGAACTTCAAAATGAGCTTCACCCATGTGTGTGAAAATCATAGAAACCCCTTGCTCAAAGCCGTGAGAATCAACAAAGTCTTTCCATCCGCGGCCAAAATAGAGAAAGCCACCGTTATGCCGCTCTATGCAAACTGGGAAGCTGCTCAGTAGATGAGACGAAAGAAAAACCTGACCAGGAATAGTATCGGCATACTCCTCTTCAAACTGAAGCGGAAGTAGCTAAAAAGAAAGAAGTATTAGTTAAAAATGAGTTTTTTGAAGATTTCCAACACAGTCAGCTCACCAATTGCAAAAACTGCTCTGGATGATCAACCGCTTGAAAAAAAGCCCAGCGTGTTTCCGACTCGACAACTCCGTCTGCCCTAAAGGACAGGGGTGGAACTACAGTAGACCCCCGCATCTCGATGAGGTTTGAAAAAACAGTAAAAAAACCCTCTACATATTGGTAACAGGGGAACAGTCAAAAGGAACACATGTATGACATGCAAACAGATGGCACAACCCCCAACGACACGCGTCTCGCCTTTTTCAAGACAAATTAACCAGGCGTTAAAACTTTTTCCAAGACCGATAAAAGTAAAAAATCCAATAAAAGAAACCAAAGTTACTTATCGGTAAAAAGCGACGAAACCAAGGATAGGTAAAGCCCCCTGAGACAAGTATAAAACACGCCCAAAACATCCATGGGCAGAGTGCGATCTTAAGAACAAAATGAATCCTAACCCACAGCCTAGGGCTTTCTACAGAGTCATCATGAGGGAAGAGCAACTTCAAACCCTTCGCCTCCCCCTCATGTATGTCCTAATCGACGAAGACGCTCACACTCAGGCCAGACTTTGGTCCCGCTCCAACCAAGAGCACAAGGTGAAGGTAGATAAAGATGAAGATGGCCTCTTTTGGCTAACCCAAGGGTGGCGCGACTTCACACAAGCAAATCGAGTCAACGTAGGGTCCGCATTGATCTTCACCTACATGGGAGATTCCATCTTTGAAGTCGATGTTGTCAGCCCAGATAGCGAAGAGAATGGGGAGATAGGCCGCCCTTGATCTCCCAATAAATTCTCTGCGTCAACTATGCAACGAGCTTGAAGGGATCCAAACCCTATGAGAGGTTTCTGTACGCTTTTTCCATTATTAATAATAATAAAGATCCCCTCCTTTTATTGTAGCTTGATAAAATATATGAAAATGATGAAGAAACCGTGAGTTCCCTTTTTATTTTATTTTGATCCATTAAAAAACTCATATTAAGAGATAAGCTCGAAGAACTACAAGAGGACTACGCGGAAATAATTCAGTTAGAACCGCACGACGAAGAGACCGAGTCCGAAGTAGATTTAGGTTCATTTACGACTTCACGACGCGGACAAACTTGAAAGGAGACATTGCCCTTGTGAAAAAACATCATCGCACTTCCTATCCCCAGGTGATGAAGCATAAGGAATTCATCCCAACCATTATCAATTTGAAAAAGACCGTTTTCGCTCCATGATACGGCCACTGGGAAATCGCGGACGAGATAGGACGAAAGAAAGGCCCATCGAGGAGGGAGAGGTCCATACTCAGCCTCAAATTGGGGAGGCATAACCTACATGTGAAACAAGTCGGTGTTTAAGTTGAAATAACTCAAACTTCATTTAAAACAAAGATTAAAAAGATACTCACTAGCCGAGAGAGTTGCTCCACATTCTCAATCTTTGGAAAAAAGGCCCACGGGTTAAAATTTCCAGAGGACATGATACTTACAGTGACGCGACTGATTAACTCAACTCAAGAAATCACAAATGACGCATATCGGAGCCTTAAGAAGAAAAACTCATCCGAAGAAATAAAGACAAGTGGTGACGAATCTTGAACACCAGGATAAATCCTTTTAACACTTGGAAGGTCCAAAATATAAATATATAAATATTTACTGCGAACGAAGCATGCAAGTAACGCAAATGTTTTAGCCAGAGAGATCCTCAACCTATTTTCAAAACAAAAGAAGAATCTCAATGACACGCCAAAAACCAGGGAACCATATACAGATTCCCAATGTACATCACCACACAAAAAACCTAAAGCAACAGAGTATCTCAAGGAGAATTGGCCTTCTCATTTTCTTCCTCCGCTTCATCATCATCACCTTCGGAATAAGAGTCTTCCGCGTCCATCTCCTCCTTCGAAAGACCCCAGTCAACACTCTCCAAACTAGGTTCGAATTTTTCCAAAGGGACACCTGGGTTGTTTGACGAACGCGTCACACTCTGGTTGATCCCTGCAACCATTCCCTTCCGAAAATAACTAAAACATTTGTCTTTCAGAATACTGGAACCCTTTGGAGTTTGGAGACACGCCTTTGCCGCGGAAGATAGAAAAGAGAGACCAGCCTCAGTTTTAACCCATTTAGAGGATAAATACTTCAAACCCTCAGGACTCTGAATCCATTGTAAAGCTACATCCTGATCCGCTCGCGCCTTCTCGATGTCAAGCTCCTGTTTGGTCATAGATAGCTCCTCTCTGAGAATTGAAAGATCCTCCTCCATCTTGTCTATGATAGCCTGTTTAGCTTGGAGAAGCTTCTGTGAATTACCTTCAGAAGCTTCTAACTCTTTGACGCGGGAAGCGGCAGAATTTGAAGAAATTTTCAAGTCATCATATTTCTTCTGAAAAACAGTCATGGCTTTCTTCAGATTTTGCACTTCCTCGTGAAGCTCAACCGATCTTTTCTTAAACTTCTCCACTGAAGCTGGATCCCCAACTGTGTTCCCTAAAATGCGGAGCTTGTGGTTCAATTTTTTGATTTCTTCATCTTTCTTCCTGAGGTCTTCTTCTCCACAGACCATGCGCCTCTCAACGTCCGGTTGAATCACCCTTAACTATAAGATCAAAGTAAAAATAAGAGGATCCAAAAGTGGAACGCGTCAGGTAAATAAAGAAGGTTAATGAAAAACAATAAAAAGATCTAAACTTACCCATTGAATTAAGCGATCAAAGTAAGCAGAAAGAGAGACAGGGTCCATGCGCTTAATATATCCTTGCTCTGGGAGGCAACGTTTTTTGGCTGGGAAAGCAAGACCTTGCAAGTCAACTGGATCAAAACCAGGCATAGGAAATTCACGAAGCGTAGCCACACCCTCCAGAAAAAGCTCCTTTTTATCTAAAGCGGTTGGCCCAGCAGCCATGGCCAATTTCCTCTTTTTAGATCTCGAAGATTCCGACGCGGACGGACCAGTGCGTTCTTCTCTAAGAGCAGGAACCAATGACGAAGATTCAATAAAAGCGCCAGTCTCATCTGCGACACTCACATCAAAAATTGGTGTCGCTTCCAAGACAAGAGGAGGAACAGGAGGATCTTTGGCTACCGAACTCGGTTTCTTCTTCTTTCCCGATTTGGCTTTATGCCGCTTCAAAAGCGCATCCAAATCCATTTTATCTATAAGACACAATGCACTTTCTAATAAGTTATTCATTCTGAGAAAGGTAAAATATGAAAATACAAATTATTAAACAAAGAAGCCACCTAGTCGCGGATGAGGCATGCTCAAGCGAGCCATCTCAAGACGTAACGCGGACAACATTTTATCCCATGGAAATATAGGAATATGAGAAAAGGACGACTTGAACTCAGAAAGATTGGAAATTTTTGGTTTTGAAACAGAGCAAAAAGGCCCTGGGACTGTTCGACAACCAAAGCCCTGTCCGGATTTGTCGCGGACCAAAAACCACTTATGTTTCCAGTTTGGTTTACTAGACAACCTCTCCATGTATTTACAACTCGAGTTGCATTGGTAAAATCTTGTGTCTTGAGTCCCCTTTTTCAGAGAGAAAATGTTGAGCATCAACTTCAATGAGGGGGCAACACCGATCTCCTTACATCTCATAACAAAACTTGTAAAAAACATTCAACCATTGGGAACGATTTGAGCAGGACTCAGGTTGTACTCCTCCAAAAACTTTGAGAAAAGGGGATGAAGAGGGAGCCGGAAACCTTGAGATAGACTGGCTGCATATACAACTAAGCAATCTTCGTAGGCATCCAGACATCCACCTCCTTCCTCAGGAAGACAGAATTCGACACCCGCTGGCCATGGAAAAACTTGCGAAAGGGCATCAAGGTCTCCAAGATTTAATAGGGTAGTGCAACCCCTCAATTTACTCACTGGGGATCTCCATGGATGAATCCTTTCGAGCACAACCGGTGGACGGCTAGTTGGGGGAGGAAGAAGTTTGAAGTCCCCCCAAAAAAGACAAGAGTCAAGATCCTTCAAATCGTACGCGGGGGTATCCAAATCACTCAAATTCTCCTTAGAACGGATTACCTTAGGAGCTTCCGCCAAACCAATGGGGGGAAGCTCATAAGGAATCCAAACTTCCTCTGATTCTTGATTCGCCGACTGAGACGTGGACAATGTCCCCGCGTCCACGGAAGAACTAGCACCTGAATTATCCGCAGCTGTTGTATTCTCACCATCCACGCATCCCTTCGAAGAAGAAGAAACTGAGTAAGGTGAAGAATAGTAATCAGGGTCAGAACGCTTCCGACGCCTTCTCACCTTGATTGGGCTACCATCAGGTCCGATTCGGTCCGGGGTAGACGCGGATGTAGAAGAAGATGACTCTGACGAAGAATCATCAGAGGAAGAAGAAGAACTCCCTGAGGAGATAGAAAGTGGCTCCGGAGACGGACGCGCTTGAGAAGATGAAGCAGCATCACCTCTCCATCCTTCATCCCTCTCAAAATCTTCTAGTGAGTCACCCTCCTTGTTGAGATTAGCCATTTCTAAAAGAAACTAGAAGAAAATTGTACGAAAACCTTTACTAACGCAAAGTAAAGTTCCATCCGAAAAACACCTCTGATACACTTCCATACCCAAATCTACGATCCAAAGGATAAAAAATCAAAGAATTCAACAAGGAAAACTCAAGAACAGCCAAGAACAAAAAGAATTACCTCACTGAAATTGAAGAAAACCACCAGGAACTTCAAAACAAAACCGCCGGAACCCTAGAAGACCGCTGCCGGAAAACTAAAGATAAGGATTAAACGATTGCGAAAAGTGGAAGAAGACAAATGTGGGTAAAAAAGAGGTCGGAACAGGGTAACTTATAGAAAAATTACTGACGATTGAAATTCCAAACATAAATGGGCCCAATGGGCCGAAATTGGGCCATGGCCCAATAAAGAAAAAGCCCATTAATTCCATCAGAGTCAATAACGATAACAAAACTACAGATGTTTATATTTTATATCGACCCGCGTCAATTACTAGACATAATCAACACGGACCGAGGAGCTGTGACTAAACCAAGGCCAAGAAACATCTGTCAGAACACAAGTAGTACCAAACAAATAAGTAAAAAACAAAAACGAGAAGACTTTATTATCCGCGGACGAAGGTCCAAGAAGCTACTCACAAAAAACGTCCGCGGATGAAAAAGAATAGATACGTGGCATTCATGCCCACATCCCATGAGTATAACACGTGTTAAAAGAAGAACGCCACGTGGCACGACATGCAGGAGAGTCGAAAGTCTATAAATAAGGAAAAACTTCATTAAAATAGGGGACTTTTTTGGAAACCGAGGGAGGGAGGAAGGCGGATGAAGATAGAGTGAAACCAGAAAAAAAAAAAGAAGTGAAAGAAGCAATTACACGCGAAAGAGAAGTCGGATAAAAAGAAGAGAATACACATCCTGCGCTAATGTCAATCTTCGCGGATGTAAAACTTGTCTACTTTTAGTGTAAAATTCTATTAAGAGTAAACATTAATAAACCTCGAGACATTCAAGCGACGATAGGTATAGTAAGTTGGGTTTCCAAATTGTCTAGGAAAAACTCGATAAGGGAACCGCCATTCGTAGTTAAAACAGATTAACTTAACTTCCCGCGGCATAGGTTGGGCCGCGTCGATTCCTTCTGCGCGGGTCATGTAAGTCCGTTAGGAAAGACGTACAATTTCATCAGGAAGGTTCCCGGGTCCCACATAAAAATGGTGGCCTTTAGTTTCGTGGTTTTTCAGAAGGGGCCTTACCCGGCTTACCGCACTCGAACCCGGAAGACAGAGGAGGCGAGGGGCTCGGGAGGTGCTCGGATGTCGAGCTGGTGGTGGGCAGGAACGACGACGGCACTGAAATGGCGGTCCGGCTCTGCTGGGTGTTGTTGCTGGACTTCTAGCTGATTTCGACGACGGAGGAGGAAGAGCCCCGACTGCTGGCTGCGGTTGCTCGGAGAGAGAGAGAGGAGGAGGCGGCATGGAGAGGAAGGGGAGGCGAAGGTGGGTGACTGGTGGCGCATTTGGCAAATTCAAAGGCAAGGGGGCTGGGTTTTTGTTTCCAATTAGGAGATAAAAATGCTAATTTGTGTTTTGCAAGTGATGGAAGAGGAGAGAAAGTGAGGAAGGAGTGGTAAGAGGTGTGGGTTCCAATTTTTTGAAGGGGGGAATACCTGCCGATGGTCTTCAGACATTTCAGAGGAGAGAGCTGTGTTGTTTGTTTTCTTAATGAGGAAAAAGAGAAAGGCTAAGGACTAAGGTGTGTTTGTATTAAACCTCAAAGAAAATGATCTCTACATTTTGGCGTGAGGTCTGCTCCAAATCAGAATCAGAAGGAGCTTTGACCAAAATATAAAGGGGAGCTACTGCTAAAGGCTGGAATCAATGGGGGAAAGAGTACAAAAACCTAGAGTGATCCTAAAAGTCTAGTTTCAAATACCTGGAAACAAATCCCGAAATCCGCTCACTCGACCTTGTCCCGACTCAATTAAATTATCGTTTCAAAATTGAGAGGATATTAACACTTGAAGGTATTTCAAAATTTCGAGGCGAAAAGACGGAATTAATCTCCAAAGATCAGAATTGGGTCGGAATCCGCTTAAGAATTTTGAGTTTGATTTACTAAATTGAGGACGTCTTTTCCCATTAGATATCCGAATTAAATCCGTCTTAAATTCATTTTTAATTTTTAATTAATTAATTTTTTTTTTGAAAATTAGGATTTTAAAATATGAGCCTTTACACTGTAAACCCGCAGAGATTATTTAAACTAACACCAAAATGGACGAAAGACAGATGAAGATCTGGATGAGCCTAACAATCACTAACAACACCGATTGCATATCCTAAATCTAATTAAACAACTAATTATCCAAGAAGCAACATATATATTGAGGACCAAATCGATCTTACAGAAACAATATAAATACAAAAAGAGCATTGGAGAAGTTGATGAATTTGGGATGTATGATCAAAAAATTTCTTCAGTGTTGAATGAAATAAATAGATAACAATTAACTACCTGGGTAATGCTCACTTCACCTCTTTATGGATTCATCAAATCCTTATCTTTCAACGTGGTCCTTCAGTAGTATCATTACTGGCACCACCACCCATCCTGAATAAATTGTACAAATTCCATTAGGTGAAGATGGAGCTCAAGATTTAGAAGAGCAAGCATTGCTGAATGGCTGCACAGCTATACTTTCCAGGTTAATCTGAAATCTAAACGTGAGAATTTCGCAGAGAATATATGTTTCTAATAACAAATAATATCTTTCCTAAAATATCTGTGTAAAATCTGGAAGATATTAAACTGTAACAACCAAAAGATTGCATATCCCCCATCCAATTAAACAGTCCACAAATTCAGATATTAAAATAATCCGGAAATCCAAAATTAAATCTATCAGTTGAACAAATCCTAAATTGTTAGATTAAATTGATTTGATTATATATAATTAAACAGATAATTATTCCATAAAAATTCAGATAAGCCTAATCCGACTTACTATAATAAATCCAAAAATAATTCATAAATCCTATATTTAAGTGAATCCTACTCTATATATATTCAGAATGGAAGATAACAAAGGAGTGAAGGACTCACTTCCACTCCTTCCTCTTCCACTGATTCCTATCGATTTTCCCTCTCTGTCGACCATCTATTCATCTTTTAATGTTTTTTTTTCAAACACCATTAATGTTTAAACATTTTACATTGCAGGTTTTTGACGATCTAAAATGAAGAATGTCATATATGTCGACGAGTTTAATCCAAAGAACATCAAAGGCAATATCCGAGTTCATGTTGTGTGCATGAAACATAATTTTTCACAAACGACGAGAGCTGATTTTAAAGGACCTAAAATGAAAAGGTGTTTATCCTTCATAATTTCTTCATTTTATCTTTTCATAGCATAAATAATAAAATAAATACCATCTCTTCTATTCTTTCTCAGGGTAATAAAGTTCACACGTCCATTAAGAAATCACTCTTCAAAAAGTTTGAGTGTATATCTGAGGATGGCATTTTCTCAATATCAAACTTCGGTTTAGTAAAGTACCTTGACCAATATCGCAAACCACTGCAACAGTGAAGTGCTCGAAGCTCCAATCTCACATTGATAGAACACTGAAGTGCTCAAGGCTTTAATAATGGGTTCAACTCGCAAACCACTGCAGCAGTGCATTGATAGAACAACCAAATTCAGCAACACATAAGTTTCATCACAATCAAATTAAACATTCACGGACAGATGATAGCAAAAAATCAACAATTCATCAAACATGTCAATAGAAAGCGGTTAGGTATAGGCGATCAACAAACTAAATCATCCACAAACCAGCGAAAAGGGGGGAAGAGATAGATCTGATAGCATACCAATTTACAAGTGTAAGATGAGAGAAAGGCGAATTGAAAAAGAAAGTCGGACAAGATCGAAAATTTCATGAAAGTAGTGATTACATTCAAGTAAAGATTGCGAGAGATCGATTAGGTTAGAGAGATGCAGGATTGCAGGAGCAGAAACAGTTGGATTAGTAAAGAGGAAACGGGGAATTAGGAATGAGGATTTACTCGGATCTTGGCGAGAACGCCTTTCTTTTCGAGGGTTCGGGTGACTACTAACGAGGGTTTTGAGCTCCATCATTTCTCTCGTGTAATCGTCCATTTTCGATTTGAATCGCTCTCTGAAACTCAATTGAGAATCTGAATCACTCTCGGATGTGGGACAGAGCAAAACTGCAAAAGTAAAAAATTAAGGGCAATAATATTAAATAAAAACAACTCGTGAAATGGGATATATTCTACAAAAGCACTAATAAAAATGAAGGAAAATTAAACAAACCGCCTATATAGCAAAAAAAAATTCTTCCAGTGTCTTTCAAAAATTTCATCGGTGGTAGAATTTTTTTTTTTTTTTGTAACGTGGAGGTTACGAGGTTGTCGACTAATTCCCTAAGGGTCCGAGCCCTAGCTTGCAAAGTACATGAACCGGTAAGCCAGACGACAAGCCACCAGGCAGGCTCACCCAAGCCAATGAAGACTTGAGCACCCACTAATTACACAAATGTGTAAAAAATTATCGAGGATAGATTTGATCTTATCTTGAAGAATGATAGGCAAGTTTATTTTTATATGCATGATTTGTATATTTTATTATAATTTATTTACGTTCTCGCTTTTAATATTGATTTTTTTCCATAAGAATCGTATACGGAAGTGTTGTACGTGTTTGTCCGAAATTATTTGATCAACTATATACCATTGATCCGGAGCTGAAAAGACAAGTCATTGTCATATTTCAATTTCTTATTGTAAAAGATGTACGTTGGACATAAGTTTCAAATCATATTAACCTTATTTCTCAATATTGTTAATGATTACAATTTATTTTATTTTACCTCGTGAACATACATTCTTTACTTTTATATGTTTAACTTTTGTTGTGTGTAGATGAAATAATATTATCAGCTTTAGCCGATGTGATAAAATTTTATGTAAATCGGAATTCTTTCGAAAGTAACGCATATCGAATAAGGTAATTCCTTATTTCACTTATTTGTTGTATTTATTATTACTTAATATACCTATATTAATATGAACTGTATTTATTTTACAAGCTTCTTAAACCCGACGATACCTCCAACACCAAAATTGTGCAATGGCGCCTTGAATTCTCCAACATTGTGGATTAATGAAATTGCAGTGATCTATATAACACCCTTTTAATTATCGATCGAATATGTGAATCGAGTGAGCGGAACAAGTTTAGTATATTTATCATTTGGATGTTTGGATTTAATAGTATTTACCTATAGACTTTTCATATTATCATAATATTATAATATATATAATTTAGATAAATTATGATAATATCTTCTAAAAAATATATTTACAAATCTCGTGCGTTACGCACGGGCACTGCGCTAGTATAATACTAAAACAGAGGTGTGAAATCCTATGTGGCGGGCTCTGGTGCGATTCGCCTACGTGTCGTTCTCTGGCGCAATCTGGCCGGATTTTTTGACACGTCAATTAATGACGATCCAATAAATTTAAGCCAAATCAAACAATAACTCTATCTATTTTATACAAGTGTCATCCTATATGTCTAACTTAATTGATTTTTATAATTAATTTTTATATGTTAAGTGATTATAAATTCTATCATTTGAAACAAAATCTTTTGAAACAATATCAACCATGTTTTTTAACAAACCGAATTATCTTACTAGGTGATTCAATATTCCATTTTATATTTTCCACATATTTTATTCAATTACGTCCAGAATTTTTTTTCCAAAAAAATCAATTACGCATTATGGCTATCGAGTGAATACTATACAACCTTTGCAATTTATACTTACTTCGTTAGGGGAAAAAAACCAAAACCTTTGTAATTTATACATTAAACACAATCTTCATATATTTCTTGATTATATAACAAATATAAACAATAGCTCACTTCAATGGAAATCAATCATCGTTAAACATATGGTTGATATTATATACTGTATATTTTATTAAATTATCTCTATTTGAATCATCTCTATTGGTTACTTTGCAATTAAGTTTATATTTACATTTATAACAATAATGTTTACCAAAAAGAATCTATAACATGGAAATCAATCATCAGTAAACACGTGAATTGTATATATTTTATTATAAATATTCTCATATCTTACAAATCTTATCATTTTACTTAAGTTATTTTATAAATATTTTATCTAGAAAAAAAATCTAAAAAATCTATCATTTTATATTAAATGGTTACAAAATCTATCATTTTACCTTAGAGTTATTTTAGAAATATTTTACCTGAAAAAACTCTACATAATCTTAAAAGGTTAGATTAATTTATATAAAAAAAAAGGTTAGATATATTATATATTAAATAGTTTGTACGTATGTATACGATTTGTCCATATGGCATCTATTATATATAATTTAATTACCTTTTGAAATTAAAAAAAATTATATATGAAATAGTTTGTACGTATAAATATCTAAGAGATTTATATATATTCATCTCTTAATTGGATACTTTGATAGATTTTCTACTCCGTATAAACTAAAGTGAAAATCATTGGCAATTTAACCGATATGATTTTATACAAATCCAAACATTTGCACAGGCCTAGCTAAGATATTTACTATTTGCACATCTATTTAGAGGTTAAAAACTATATAAAATATTAAATTTTTTAAATAACTTTTTAATAAGTATGAAATTATTTCAAAAATAAATATTTTATATAATTTTTACCTTCCTAAATAAACATGCATAAATACTAAAAAAACTTATAAAAAGAACGGAGAGGATATCTATTTAAGCAAGGTCAAACATTATTCCAACTTATTTTATCCATAGTTCTTATTTAATGATAAGATTTCATTATTAATTAATTCTTTATTGAAAAATAAAATATTATCATCCAGACATATATATATAAGTTATAAAATATATTAGGGAAAATTGCAAAAAATAGCCTAACCTTTAGGGGCAGTTGCACTTAATAGCCTGAACTATAAAAAATGCAGAAAATAGCCTCAAGTATTTACTTGGTTGTAGAAAATAGCCTCAAGCTACATTCAAATTCAAATAATTATCTTTAAATTCAAATTAATGATAAAAAAAAGCATTAAGTTGCCTTTAAATTCAAATTAATTACAAAACTTCTCCAAAATAATTTTTATTTTTAAAAATCAACACTTCTTATATATAAAAAATTGGCCTAAATAATTTTTATTCCTAAAATCTACCACTTCTCATATCCCTCCTTTAATTAAAACATGCTATTTTATTTTTTAACATGTATTTTAGGAACTTAAGAACTACTATAAAATATCAATTTTTTTATATTAATAATCTATAATTTATTAAGGAGTCGCGTAATACGCGGATAGTAAAACTAGTATATATATAATACTAAAACAGAGGCGTGAGAATCCTATGTGGCGGGTTCTGGTGCGATTCACTTACATGTCGTTCTTTGGTAAATTCTGAGTGAGTTTTATGCCACGTCAATTAATGATGATCCAATAAATTCGGGGTTTTTTGGTAAGTGTCCTTTTGGTGCCCAAAATTTAAACCCTAGGACAAAAAGGTTGAAATGGTGCCCAAAATTTAAACCCTAAGACAAAAAAGTTGAAATATTAGGTGAGTGTCCATTTTGTCCAATTTTGCCCCTGCCTTATCATTCCCGTTTTTTTCCCTACCTTACTAATCTCCCCTCCTAATCAAATTCGATCCACCGACTCACCCAGATCGCCAGATGCCTCCTCCTTCTTCCACCGATCTAAATCTGGCGACGGAGAAAGAGCGACCTTCTTCCATGGCATCCACCGATCTGAATCGGCCGACGAAGACCTTCGATTTGACGGGGAGTGTTGCCCGCTGATTCCGATGCCAGCGAAGAGGTCTAGGGTGCTCTGAAGGTGAAGCGGAGGAGGCGGGGGAGGTGGAGGTGGAGGTGGAGAGGCGGTTTTTGAAGGGGCGGGGATGTCGGAGATTTTGTTGGAAGGAATCCAGAGCTCACCGTCGTCCAAATTGGGTGGGAAATTAGCGATCGGCGCAACAACGAAGAGGAAGGCGAAATTAGAGAGGGGAGAGAGGGAACTCAGTAGACGCCTCTCCAAAAAAAAAACGTAGAAGCTTGCATATGAAGAGCCACCGTCGTCCAAATTGGGTGGGAAATTGGTGATCGGCGCGACAACGAAGAGGAAGGCGAAATTAGAGGGGGGAGAGAGGGAACTCAGTAGATGCCTCTCAAAAGAAAGTGGAAATTGTCAATCTCTTGCTTTTGTATATCTAATTATGCCTTTGACTTGAAATTTGATCTTCCAGTTCAATATCATGAATTAAGAGCCATGTTCTTCTTTTGTTAAAAAGTTAAAGATGTTATTCATCCTCCTGGGGTAGGGGAGGTAATATATTAAGTTCTTTATTGGAATTGCTTCTTAATTATTTTGTTTGAAAAATGAGTAGTAGTGTCACCACAATAAAAAAAATTAAAAATGTATTTACTGTTGTCATCACTATAAAAATAAAGTCATAGATACTGTCACCACCATAAAAACATGGTCATAGACACTGTAATCAAAGGGAAATCATATGATATGAGAAGTACAAACCCTATATGGGCAAATGAGAAGCCAAAATAAATGTGGTGACGATTCTCCTCTAATACATGAATGGGTAAGAGGGTCATAGACACTGTAATCAAAATAAAAACAGTGTCATAACCACTGTCATCACTATAAAAAACAAGTCATAGACACTGTAATCAAAAGAACAACCATAGGACAAGGGAAGAACAAACCCTATAGGGGCTAATGAGAAACCAAAATACATGTGGTGACAGTTCTCCTATAACATATGAATGGTTAAGAGGGTCATAGATGTTGTAAGCAAAATAAAAATAGAATCATAGACACTGTAACCACTATAAAAACAGGGTCAAAGACACTGTAATCAAAAGGAAAACTCTATAGACGTTGTAACCAAAATAAAAACAGTTTTATAGACATTGTCTCCACTATGAAAAAAGGTTCATAGACACTGTAATCAAAGGAAAACCCTAGGAAAGGGAAAGCACAAACCCTATAGTGGCTAATGAGAAGCCAAAATACATGTGGTGACAGTTCTTCTCTAATTTGTAATTTCTAGTTTTTTAGATTTTTTTAAAGTAGTGTCGCCGCAATAAAAAAAATTAAAACCTAACTACTATTGTAACCACTGTAAAAAAAATAAAGTCATAGATATTGTCACCACTATAAAAACATGGTCATAGACACTGTAATCAAAGGGAAATCATATGATAAGTGAAACACAAACACTATAGGGGCTAATGAGAAGCCAAAATAAATGTGGTGACAGTTCTCCTATAATAAATGAATGGCTAAGAGGGTCATAGACACTGTAATTAAAATAAAAAGTGTCATATCCACTGTCACCACTATAAAAATAAAGTCATAGACACTGTAATCAAAAGGAAAACTCTATAGCCGCTTTAACCAAAATAAAAACAGGGTTATAGACATTGTTACCACTATGAAAAAAGGGTCATAAACATTGTAATCAAAGGAAAACCCTAGAAATTGGGAAGCACAAGCCATATAGGGGCTGATGAGAAGCCAAAATAAATGTGGTGAAAGTTCTCCTCTAATACATGAATGGCTAAGAGGGTCATAGACGCTGTAAGCAAAATAAAAATAGGGTCATAGACATTGTCACCACTATAAAAACAGGGTTATAGACACTGTGATCAAAAGGAAAGCCCTATAGACACTGTCACCACTATGCAAAAAGGGTCATAGACACTGTAATCAAAGGAAAACCCTAGGACAAGGGAAGCACAAACCCTATAGGGGCTAATGAGAAGCCGTTATTCATGTGGTGACAGTTCTCCTCTAATATATGAATGAGTAAGATGGACATAGACGTTGTAACCACTGTTAAAACCTTGTAATCACTATAAAAAGGGACAAAAACATTGTAACCACTATTAAAATAAGGTCATAGACACTTGTAAGCAAAAGGAAAACCCTATGATTAGGGAAGTACAAACCCTAAAGGGAAATGAGAAGGCAAAAGAACATGTGATTGTACAGTATGTTTTAGGGTTTAGGGTTAAGTCTTTAGGGTTTAGGGCCAAGGCCCTAAACCCTAAATCCTAAACCCTAAAATGTTATGTACAATCCTAAATCTTTAATGTTGTCACCAAATGGAAAACCCTAGGACAAGGTAAGCACAAACCCTAAAGGGGCTAATGAGAAGCCAAAAGAAATTAGGTGGATAGTTCTCCTTCAATATATGAATGGGTAAAAGAGTCATAGACATTGTCACCACTATGAAAACAAGATAATATACACTGTCACCACTATAAAAACCGGGTCATAGACACTGTCACCAGTCACCACTATGAAAAAAAGGTCATAGACACTGTAATCAAAGGAAACCCTACAGACGTTGTAACCAAAATAAAAATAGGGTCATAGACACTATCACCACTATTAAAAAAGGGTCAAAGACACTATAACCAAAAGAAAACCCTACGACAATGAAGGCAAAAACTATATAGGGGCTAATGAGAAGCCAAAATACATGTGGTGACAGTTTTCCTCTAATATATGAACGAATAAGAGGGTCATAGACGCTGTAATCAAAATAAAAACAGGGTCATAGACATTGTCATCACTATAGAAACAGGGTCATAAACACTGTCACCACTATAAAAACAAGGTCAAATACATTGTAATCAAAATAAAAATAGGATCGTAGACACTGTAACTAAAGAAAAAGAAGGTCATTGACACTATAACCAATATTGTTTTGAAGCAAGTCACCTTCTTATGAATTCTAAAAGCACCCTAACATTGTTAAGAAGCAAGTCAAGTCAATGATGCAATTTAAACACACCTATTACCTACTACAAGCAACTACACGCGCTACATCCCATCACTAAAGAATAATAAGCCACAAATTACTGAAAATTACAAACTGCTTCCACATTCAAACCAACAAAACTGCAAAAGTATTCAGAATTCAGATTTCACTACTCCGTACAGAAAAACATGGGACCAGAAACCCTTTTCCTCAAAAGAGTACGCACCTCTACACGCGCCTGCCACCCTTCCCCAAAACCGATCAAACCCCAACTCTTCTACCCCCAATGTGAGAGTCCAATCTGAAAAAACTCTCAATCTCTCTGTTAATCCTACCCAAAACTCTCTCAAAACTCAAAATCGGACTCGTCCCATCAATTTAAAGGGGTATTGGTACTGGATCTGGCACTCAAAGCCGATCTCAGGCGGGGTAGGGTGGCTTTCTCTATTCCTAGGGTTCTGGTTTCTCTGTGCGATCAAATTGACTCAATGGTGGTTCAACCTCCTAATCATTGCTGTAATCAAAGGGGTTCTCCCCTCTGCCCTCGGATATGGCCGATCCTGGCGCTGGGTTGGGTCCTTCATCCGTGGGAGACCGACATGGATCTCCGATCTAGAGAAGCTTCCGCTTCTTCATTACGTTCCCAGTCTTATGCTGTTGTTGGGCGACTGTTATCGATTTGTTAGGTATGATATGCTCTCCTCAATCTCAAACCTCAATATCCAGATGCGTTCTAAACACTGGGCTAATCATCTAAACAAAACCCAAGTACTGGACTATAAAAGCTTTTCTAATGTCAAATTAAATGCACTTTTTTTTCTGTACGTTCTCTTCTCCTTCTGATCTCCACCTTATTTCTTGTATGAGCTCTCTCTGTTTCTACTGGTTTTGGAAGAAATTTGCCTTAATGGCATGCCAACCACCACCACCTACCGGGAAGGAGGGCTTCTCCGAGGCTCCACCGAACCCCGTAACTACCCAACCTACCGGGAAGGGGGGCACCTCTGAGGCTCCTCCGAACCCCAAAACTACCCAACCAACTGGGAAGGAGGATCTTTCTGAGACTCTTCTGAACCCCACTAGAAACCAAAAACCTATCACACCCTCCAATCCACATAAAAGTGACAAGGCTCGTGGGAATTTCCCTCTCAAGCAACTGGACATCTACTCTGATCTGCAGGTTTTCATGTGTGAATCTATCAAAGGAAAAGATGCAACCAACTCCACCTGTGCATCTTCTTGGGCAGATTTATATTTCCAATTGGTAAGCAAACCTTACATAGAATCAAGTAACTACAAGAAACTTTCTTTGCTTTGCATTAGCACATTGACCCTCATACTTTCGCACAGATTAGATTCCAACTATCATCGAGTCAACAGGAGAACTATATACAATAAACACAACTGCCAATTTTTTTCAAGAGCTACACATGACTGCAATTGTGTTTACCATGTGCTCCTCACTAAATACCCACTTTGCATCATACTTGATTCATTCGTTTGGATTTTTGATTCATTCCATGGAAAGATACCTAATAAAATAACAAAACACTATGCTTGCACTCTATCATCTGTTACTTCGATTGGTTATGAGATTAATCTTACTTTATTTCTCTATACATGTAATATCTATCAACATCATGACATTGACACTCTCTTACTAAAAACAAATTACGTGATTGGTTTTGATCAATTACATAATCCATCTCTCTATCCTACCTTTGTAATTACATACTTTTTCTATGTCATCTTAAGTTTTACATATAATTTTTTTTACAAAATCCATTGACTTCGTTTAATTCAACTGTCAAAATCAAGCATTTGCTATGCACAACAGGGCAAATCATACTTGTTCACCATAGGACCCTATTTACCCTAAACTGTCTAATTGATACACAATACATCTCATCTAGAACCCTCGTTCCTTGTCTGCGGGCTACAAGTTTCTCTTGCTGGTTTGCCACCGTCTCTATTCGATCAATTAAAACAAAAAAATCATGTGCCCCCAAACTACATCACAAATCAAGTTCGCGTTCAACCAACCGACAAAACCCATACCTACAAAAAATCCTCGCGATGTTTCTTCCAAACTTGTATCCTTCTACAAAAACTGTAATGGGTTTGCTCTGATTTGTCTACATGGCCTCTTTGTATATACAAATTAACGTAGGAACCCCTAGTCTTTGCACTATACTGAACCCAAATAACAACCAACCGACAAAACCCATAAAAAGAACTACCAATTTCTACAAAGACTGTTTCAATGAAGTTTAGTTATTGGAATGTCAGGGGTCTCAACAGAAGGAATGTTTGGACCCATATTGAATCAAAAAGTAAAACAAACCGCCTTAAAATACTTTTGTTAGCTGAAACGAAGCTACAAAATCCACCTCCGGAAACCTGCTGGCGTAAGCCGGGGTTTGACAGAATGTACTTCTGCCCTTCCTTAGGCCTTTCGGGCGGCCTCTGCCTTCTTTGGAAGGAAGCCCAGTTTCGAAATGAAACCTTTAAGGTAGTAAATTCAACCAACAGGATTATACGAGCAACTTACACAAATAACTCGATTGGAGTTTCTCTGGAAATCCTTTTTGTCTACGCACCACCCCATGAAAATGAGAAACAAGGTTTCTGGACTTCCCTCTCAGAGACAATTCAAAAAATAAAAAAACCAATAATAATCATCGGTGACCTAAATGAGATTCTAGAAACCGAAGACAAAATGGGAGGCATAATGCCAACGGTTAATCGATTTCGCAGGCTCAATGAAATCATTACAACTCACAACTTGATAGATACACCAACGACCGGCAACAAATTCACATGGAGAAAACGAGCCCATGGTGTGGACAATATCTATGAAAAACTTGATAGAGCTCTTGTAAGTTATCGATTATTCCAACAGTTTCCGAATATGCACACAAAAATTCACGCTTTCTTGAGATCTGATCATGCACAAATCACACTGGATCTGATGGATAATCAGAAACCTAAGCTACTGCCTTTCAAATTTGAAATGGCTTGGACCAGCAGACCGGACTATGAAACCCTCGTCAAACAAGCATGGAGATTTGATGCACCAGGATCACAAATGTTTAAGCTAACAAAAAAATTACAGGAAGTAAAGAAAAAAAACAAAACTTGGAGCAAAGTTACCTTTGGGAACATATTCCGACAGATTGACCAAGTGGAGACAGAACTACAGGTGCTCCAAGTACAACTTTATACCTGTTATAGCACGCACATAGATCACAAAATAAAATGCCTCACAACCAAACACGCCTCTTTGCTGGACTACCAAAAGAAATACTGGGGGCAGAGGGCCAAACGAAAACATGTAAAATCGATCGACACAAACACAAAATACTTCCACAAAATTGCAACAGGCAGACGAAACAAAAATATCATAAAATCAATTCAATCTACAGATGGAGTCACTATTACATCCGAAAAAGATATTAGAGAAGCCATCAGAAATGACTTTTTCAAGCGATACTCCCACCAACCTAGAGATCAACATCCAAGTAATTTACTCAACAACATAAACAAGGAAATCACTAATGAAGACAATGATTGGTTGACACGCCCGATCGCAAACTCAGAAATCAAAAAGGTAGTTTTCAGCATGGCTGACAATAAATCCCCCGGGCCAGATGGGTTTCCTGTTGGTTTCTTCAAGAGATACTGGCATATCATTGAACCAACCGTCATCAAAGCGGTTAAAGGATTCTTCCTCAGTGGGCAAATTCTGAAACAAACAAACCATACTTTCATCGCACTCATACCTAAATGTGACAACCCAAATACCACATCCCATTATAGGCCGATTAGCTTATGTTCTACAACATATAAGATAATCTCCAAAATTATCGCTAACAGACTGAAAAAACTAATCCCGAAAATTATCAACCCCCTACAAAGTGCTTTTACTTCCGGCAGAGCCGTACAAGATAATATCCTAATAGCAAACGAAATCTTTCACTCATTTTCAAGGAAGAAAGGAGCTAAGAGATGGATGGCGGTAAAACTAGACATGGAAAAGGCCTTTGACCTTGTAGAGTGGAAATTTCTGATCACGATACTAGAAAAATTCAGCTTCTCATCCCGCTTCTCTGGGTGGATAAAGGAGTGCATAACTACAGTCACATACTCGGTTTTGGTTAATAATGGGCCTACAGACCTGATAATACCGCAGCGTGGATTGCGACAAGGCGATCTCCTATCTCCATATCTATTCTTAATACTATCTGAAATCCTAGGCAGAGGATTACAAGTGGAATCTGCCAAGCCAAAAAGCCACCTAGGAATACAAATAACACGCAACGGAACAAGAATACCCTATTTGGCGTTCGCGGATGATATTGTAATTTTTGCCTCCGCTACACAAACAGCCTGCCATCAGATTAACAACATCCTTACAGAATATTCATCAATCTCAGGTCAACGAGTAAACAAATATAAATCCAAATTCCACACATCATCGAATGTGGACAAACACCAAAACCAATTCATTAACAACGAGTTACAGATCTCTTACACAACTAACCTAGGCAATTATCTTGGTTGTCCTGTCTTATGTGGTCGCACTACCAAAGCGGATTTTGAGGACCTAATAAACACTACAAAAGATCAGCTCCAGCGTTGGAAGGCCAACGACCTCTCCCAAGCTGGTCGTTGCACCCTGATAAAATCAACATTATCGGCGAAACCACTACACCTAATGCAGTGCTTCTTATTGCCAAAATCGATACACACAGAACTTGACAGAATAAACAGAATTTTTCTCTGGAACAAGGGGCCTAAACATAAACCACTAATCAGCTGGTATGAGATCTGTAAGTCCAAATCTAGTGGTGGTTTAGGATTACACACATCCGAAGATATGAACAAGGGTTTACAACTAAAACTACTATGGAAAATTTTAGCAGAACCCAGCAACCCTTGGGTGGTGTTAATCAAGGAAAAGTACCTCAAACAAAAAGAGCTTCTATACTATGATCGGAAGGGGTCCACCTCCTGGCAATGGACCCAATTAACAAAACTAATTCCTCTTTTCAAGCAAGGTATTCGTTGGTCAATCGGAAATGGTCAGAATATCAACTTCTGGCTTGATCATTGGACGGGAAATGCACCCCTTATTACTTTATTAACCCATCCTCACCAAATAGACATCACCATGACAGTAAGCCAATTTATAAAAGATGACAAGACTTGGAACGGTGACAATTTGAAATGTCTGGATGCCTACAACTTACCAATGGAAGTAATCGAAAACATTAAACTGACACTCATCCCCAAACACATACACATGGATAGACTATATTAGAAATGGAGCAGAAATGGCTGGTTCTCTACCAAATCTGCAATTGACATGTTGGGTAACCTAAAACAACACCGAAAATCAAACATGACATGGATTTGGGACCTAGACATACCACCAAAGATCAAAACCTTCCTTTGGAAGATCACAAAAAATGGTTTACCAACTACCTCTAAATTAGCTTCAAGACGATTAGGGATCCCTACTGACTGCCGCTATGTGACTCTAATTTCGAGGACATCCCTCATCTGTTATGGAGCTGCCCTATAACAAGGGACACCGTACTCGCAATAGATCCAGTTCTGTACAGGAAAACCGCTAATGCATTTAATGACGACACTAACCTCAATGAAACACTACAAGACATAAAAAATAATTTGGGTAAATCGCGCTTCTCCACTCTTGCCTTTGCATGGTGGAGAATCTGGTATTTCAGGAATAAGACACTATTTGATAAGATCCACCCAGATGTACGTTGCATAAAATCTTTCGTCAATGACCAAGTCACCCTTTGGAAATCAACCAGAACTACAGAAGACATCGATACCAAGGGAAACCCAGAACACATAACCAAAACTACAAGTACACGAGGACACAAAGCAAAATGGAAACCCCCAGCGGCAGAAAAATATAAACTCAACTTTGACGGGGCACTTTCTCCGTCAGGTTCTGCCTCCTATGGCTTTACAATTAGGAACCACTCGGGAACCCCGATCTATTTTGGATGTGGTCCTTGCCCCATCTCTTCCGTTGCAGGCGCCGAAAGCTATGGGGCTTGGCAAGGTATCACGACCGCCTTAGACCTACAAATAAAGGAACTAGAAATTGAAGGCCATAACCTCACTGTAATCAACAGTCTAAAAGGTATTGGGAAACCTCCAGGAGACTCTGAAATGATTGTCTCAGACAGTCTAGTCTCGTTAGGTTTCCTCTCGACATATTAGATTCGTCATGTCTACCGTGAGGCAAACCAAGTTGCGGACCACCTATCGCATCTGAACTTTGCCATTCACATTCATAACAGCCCTGGCGATTCTTTGCTCAGTTCCCTCATCCGCAAGGATGCCCTTGGTTCTTAGGGCCCCCCTAAAGCCAAATTATTTCCTTTTCAAAAAAAAAAAAAACTACAAAAGTAATACCACTAAGAAATACCACTACCCTTTGCACCCAAAAAAAAAAAATATTACTACCCTTAATCCACTTTGACACGACAAGTGACCTCACCTGTCAAACCCCATGCTACAAAAGTAAAGAAGAAACAGGTCTATAACAAAGGCAACAAGGGGTCCCATAAAGGACTTGACCACGCTATCTCCCACGCCAACAACTGCAGCTCGTCGGAAACCCACCGCCCGACAACACAAGCACCATCGGGGACCCGCAACGCCACAAACGACGCCATCGGAAGCTCACAATAATAATCGAGGCCGAGTCGAATCAGCGAACTCGATACAGTCGCGGTTCCGGCACCGGAAAAAACAAATCGACGAGGAATCAATTAAATTCGAGAGGTGAGAAATCGATCAAATTAGGTTCGAATTCGAAGGTCTAATTGGATTTGACGGCCAATTTGGAGGAGAGGCGTCAATTTGGAGGAGAGGCCCATGGTTCTCAGTTGGCACGTTTCATCGACAACGGCGGCGGGGAGTTGCGCAGGCAGCTGTGGGAGGCGAAGGAGAGAAAGGAGAGGGCGGAGGCCACGGAAACTAGTTCTTCGGTTGTGGAGAGGGAGGAGCGATAATGGAGGGAAGCCATGGATCTCTTCCTGCGCTCAGATCTGAATGAAAGAAAGGACGGGAACGGGTTGGGATAAATTAAAATGAAGGTAGTTTAGGTATTATGAAAAAATAATGGAGATTTACTAGTAATGATCTAATCTTAGGACATTTAGTATTTGGTCCAAAGGCCTTCGACCTTTGGACCAAATTACTTCAATAAATTCAAGGCATATCAATTTGATCAACTTACCTTTAGTTATTTTATATTTAGTCATCAAGATTGGTTATATTAGTTGATAATTATATCTAATGATAAGATTTTATTTTTTGAATACATATTGTATAATAAAATATTAAACTGCATATATCAATTAATATTATTTATAAAAAAAATATTAACTAGATTATTTGATTAAAATAAACCCATAACAAATCTATCGGATTTGATCGGATTATTATAAAAATAAAATAGTAGTGCTCAATGCTAATCGGAGTTGGTTAGCCACAATTTGTGAGAAGAGGATTTAGGGCGTGTTTGATAGGGGATGGGAAGGGATGCCGCGGGTGGGGGTGGGTTCTCGGGAACCGCGCCTGCGTGTTTGGCGAGGGATGCGCGGGGGTGGAAGAGGATGGGAAAGCGGGGATGCGGGGAGGAGACGGGATGCGAGACGCATCTCCTGGAAGGAGGATTTGGGGGATGGGAACCCGAAGAGTCCCAAATCTGCCCCTCCCTCTCTCCTCCATAAATTCGAAATTTTTTTCACATCAATCTCACATCCTCTCTCTTTTCACTCTTACCAGGGACGCTTCGTGGAACAACGGCGAAGAAGACGACTTTCGAGCCTCCATTGTCGTCGATCTGCACCTCCAGGTAAGCCGATTGTGTTGTTTTTTTGGATTCCATCGTTTGTGTTCTTGAATATTCTTCGTCATTTCGATTAAAAGCTAGGTTTTTTTTTGAAATGGGGAATTTGCCACCGGTTTTCAACATCTCTCCCCAAATCGATTGAAAGATAGGGTTTTCCATCGAGTTAATTGCATGTTTAGGGTTATTACTCTCAGTTTTCCATGAAAAAACGATGAAAAAGTTAAAAAGGTTCTTGGGTAACAATTGTCAGATTAGGGTTTCGATTGTCAGAGAGGATTTTTGGCTTCCATGGCTGGGGTTTTTGGAGTTTAGGGTCTTCATATCGTCACAACCTTCGATTTGAGTTACCATGTTTACTCATATGTTGTTGCTTGTTAACTAATTTAGGAGCTTATGTTGTTGTTCAATCTTAGAAATTGCTTCAGCTTTATGTTTGAGATTATGTTGTTGTTCATCATGTTGCTTTCTTTAACATTATATGTTGTTGTTGAATCTCAGAAAATGTGTGCCATGAACTTGTTCTTCCTCCTGATTTTACTCATATATGTTGTTGCTTGTTAACTAATTTAGGAGCTTATCTTGTTGTTCAATCTTTTAGAAATTGCTTCAGCTTTATGTTTGAGATTATGTTGTTGTTCATCATGTTGCTTTCTTTAACATTATATGTTGTTGTTGAATCTCAGAAAATGTGTGCCATGAACTTGTTCTTCCTCCTGAGTTTACTCATATATGTTGTTGCTTGTTAGCTAATTTAGGAGCTTATGTTGTTGTTCAATAGGGATATGGTGTTGTTGGTCCTCCTGAGTTTTCTGGCTTCTTAACTGATGTGAATATTATATTGTTGGTCCTTTATTGATTGTTTTTGCTTCTTAACTGATATAGGAGAGACTATAGGGATATGGTGTTGCTCCTGAGTTCATTGTTGTGAATCATGTTGGTGTCTTTTACATTCTGTTGTTGTTGAGTCTCAGAAAATGTGTGACATTAACTTGTTGTTCCTTCTTAGTTCATTGTTGCTTCTGAAATGCTTTAGAAGAGACTCAAGGGATAATTTCTAGCTTGTTGACTGATGTGAATATGATATTGTTGGTCCTCTAGAGATTTTATTTGCTTCGTAACTGATATAGAAGAGACTCTAGGGATATGGTGTTGCTCCTGAGTTCATTGTTGTGAATCATGTTGCTTTCTTTTACATTATGTTGTTGTTGAGTCTCAGAAACTGTGTGACATTAACTTGTTGTTCCTTGTGAGTTCATTGTTGCTTCTGAAATGCTTTAGAAGAGACTAAAGGGATAATTTCTAGCTTGTTAACTGATGTGAATATGATATTGTTGGTCCTCTAGACATTTTTGTTGCTTCTTAACTGATAATTTATACTTTGGATGGTTGTTGGAATGCTGATTAGAGAAGGGATCCAGATTAGGTTTTCTTGATTTGAAAATGATTTCTTTTTCACAATCATTGATATGGTTTCTTTGTCACAATATCAATGCTGTTTAGATTATTTGATTATGTCCATTTATGGTCTTTGAAGAAGGCTGATCATTGTAGGCAATTACTATAGGATTAGGGCTCAGCATAGATCTACTGAAGAATAAAACCTTTTAACCTCTTAGCAATGGTTGCTAGTTGGAAGGATTGAACTTTGAAAGAATCTCCACCCTTACATCTTCTGTAGGGATATGGTGTTGCTACTTAACTGATTCTGTCACTGCATTAACAAGCACTCATTCCCTAATAATTATCATGAAACCCGGACATGTTTGGTTTGTCTTTTCAGTTTGCTTTCTGTTAGGTATCTCATTTCTTTCATGTTTTTGTTTTGATTTAGCACTAAGTGGTTATAATGTCCAACTGATCTGAACAAAGAATTTTTGATTTTGCTCTAATTGGTGCATATCAAGTGAAGTTGTGAACTGTGAACGATGTTTGAATGTTTCCCTCCCCTATGTATAATTTATATGTGCATATATGCAAGAATATGTGCACTGCATTGATTGTAAATTTAATTTTTTTGGGGAATCATTCGGCTATGAATTAGTCCTGAGTTCAGTTAGGGTGTTTTGGGTGGCAATTGGTATATTCGCAAGTCTTGCATGTTTTTATTTAGCTTCTTTCAACTACTTTGACAATCATATATGCCCTTTGAACGTGCTTGTTGTTTTGATATATACAATTGTACACATATACTCTCATTCTTCTTCACACATTATTATGACACCGTGAATGTCCATCTCTTCTTCACTGCGTTGTTGTCGTTGTTATGGTTACCTAAGCACTAACACTTGATATTTCCAAATGAAGCATGTACCCATATTCGGACACCGAGGTTCTCTCCGACACCGACTCGGATAGTGACCGTAGCTACGCAAGTGGGGACCCCAGAGCGTACTATTGGCTCCACAGTGACTATGACTATGGCGCCTCCAGTCGTCGTCGTCGCACTCGAGATGACGAGGACGAGGCGCAGTCGGACGCCCGCGACCCCCAGGATGTTGAGGAGGATAACGCGCTTTGGGCCATGTACCGTGACGAGGTTAGGGAGCTGCGCGCCCAAGTCCGGGGCCTCCTGACACAGGACGCTCGTAGGGAGCACCTGCTGATTGCGCGCAACGACGAGCTGCAGGAGACCAGGGCCCTGAACGTCAATCTTGGTGTCACTAACGACACCATGGTCCAGAGGATTGCTGAGCTGAGCACATTCATGTGTGAGCGCTGGGTGCACCACGCTGGGGAGCAGCTCCGCGCTCGTCGCCTCTCCCACATGACCAGGCTGCTTGGGTGGATTATCCTCGTGCTCCTCATCGTCATTGCGCCGCTGGTCCACAGGCCGTAGTCGTGGAGCTGTTATGAAGATCTTCTGTTAATCTTTTGTGCTTGTTGTTTCTCTAGACTTTTTCTTTATGTTCAGTTTATGGTTGACGTAACTGGGAACATGTAATTCAGGACAAACCTTTGTGGTTGATGACCCCCATTTTGTGCAGTTCGGGGTCGCAGATGTAAGGCAGCAGTAACCAACATTGCAACCTCGGCACATGGGTAAAGCTTTTTGTATGCCGAGTGTTGTGGCACCCATCCAGCGGAACCTTGTTGTCCCCTTCCTGCAACGGAACCTTTGCTGTTCTTCTTTAGGAAGGGCGGCCTCAATATGCGTTCCGTCGATAGCCCCAATTGCACCCTTGAAGTATGGCCAGTACCTGTTGTCGTTGGCAATCTGCTCAGGAATGTCTCTGAAACGAGGGTCTCTGGGCCTGATCAAGTCCCCCGCAAGACCGCGGTACCCATTGCATCTCCCCCCGCATATGGCATCAAGCACATTGGTTATGGACTCCGAAATTGTATTGCTTGAGCGTTGGAAACGCTCGTAAGAATTGCGCTGACTTGAGCCCCAAGCCATGGTATTGACGAAGATGGCAACCTTCTCCATCACAGACATTTGGATTGATCCACGCAGACCGTACTGGTGTTGGAGCATCCCACAAAGACGAATGAATGCTCCCTTTTCCATTCTGAATGCGTTGACGCTTCTTGTATGCGAACGGTGGGTAAGGATTTCATCAACCCATCGTGCCCCTGTAAACTCCCCAATGAACTGAGGAACCTTGTGCACATGGGTAAAGTAGTGGTGGGCATGTGGGAGCCACTTGAGGAGGATGGCGATGAATCCAGCTGCGCCCTTGCCTTGTCGATGTATTCGTCGACGACGACGTTCAATCAGCGTTTCAATCCGCCTGCATGGACGTAGTCGTATGAGCTCAGATCTCAGAACCAACCATATCCATACACATGGGTTAAGTTATTGCAACCATACATTGGGAAGAAACAAATTGCAAGGGAAAAAATTGTCCACTACATTGAAACGGTTATTACATTGCAAACAATAATGTAGGCATCACAGAACAATGTATGTAGCACACATAAACGTATATATGAAGGCCTTAACCTTCCCTTCAAATGCGATAACACACGAACACAAATGTAATGACAAACATAAACATGTGGAATAAACTGGGTCCTTATTGAGATGCTCACTTCTCACATTGAAAAAAACGTTGGTTCGGGAATACTTGTGGAGGGTCAGTCAAGGTGTATGGCGCTCGGCTGCTGCCCGTCGTTCGTCGAATACAACCACCTAAGCCACTTCAGCCTGGCGACGTTGTTGTCAAGCTGAACAAAGACATCACGTCGCGTGCTGTCTCTGATGACAGCTAAGCTGAAGCACCAAATGGGATCACCTTCGGCCACAAGACCCTCTGCAACCATCGACCGCACCACATCCAACACTGCTTTCGTTGTGTCTTGGGGGGCATTCGACGACACCTCGTCCTTGTGCATAGCGTCAATGATCTCTCGGGTGCTGTCTTTGATGACCCCGACGCTGCGTGCGAACAGTCTAGTCCCCTCCGACACGCGGACGTTGCGCTTGGAGCTCCGCCGGGAGGAGGTCGTCTCAGAACCAACCGGACGCTTACCCGTAGACGGCTGTGACAGACCGGCGCCTGGTGCCCCTTGAGACACTGGAAGGGGGGAGTCCTCGTCGTCCACAATGCCCTGCACAAAGTCTTGCATGGAGGGCGTTGAGGCACCGTTGCGAGGGGTGTTGAAAAGATCGTCGAACTCCTGCTCAACACCCTCAAATTGGGACTCCTTAAGGTCACCCCTTGACTCGGTGTCATCGTCATCGTCCTGTTGCTGAGTGGCTTGCCCATTGTTGGCCTCCTGCGCCACCTACGCAGCACGGACAACCTGGTCCATGGAGGGTGCTACACAGAACTCGCCGGTGGCAACTGTGCCGCCGAACACCTGATGGAACAGCTCGTCCAGTTCCGGAGGGATTCCCTTCTTCCGGAACCTACTGAAGTTGCTATCCTCCTGCGCAAATGAAGGACGAGGTGACGACATACCCAACGGGGGCTCTTTGAATTGACATAAGGGGAAGGGAAGACGAGCACATACCGCAATTTTTTTATCCCACCATTCGTGCGGTGCACTGATGGTTCCAGTCGCCTCATCCCATCCTAGGCCAGTCTCCCCTTTTTTCAACTTATTCCACAATAGGTATATGCCCTTCATGTCACGAGTTCGGTTCTTAAGTGTGTACTGGTTGCACCTCTTCCCAGTCGCCGCCTCAAATGCGGTATTGATGGGCCCCCATTTGAAGGACTGGTCCTTTCCATTTTCCCGCTGATAGTCCAGGAGCACAAGCATCAACTTCTTTGACAATTCCAGAGACCAGTAAAAGGCGGGGGGTACGTAGTTGTTGGTGTCAGTACTCGTAACCGTTGATTTCTTAGCCTTGCGTTTTCCTTTCCCCTTCGGATTGGAAGAGGAATCCATATGTGCAGCTACAACATTTCAGTTCACGAGGATCGCGGATTTCGAATGAATCATGTGGGTTGTGTAAGGGAACATTAGAAGGATGACAAAGGCAAGCACATGAATGAACATCACAACGTGAACAACAACAGCAACAACACCATCAAGAACAACAACATGAACAGCAACATGGATGAACACAACAACTTTGTATAACAACGACATCAACAACAACAACACCACCAGCAACAACAACCCCAACAAGAACAACCACATAAAGCAAAACATGAACATGAACATCAAGACCATCTTTGTTTATAACAACACCTACTACACAACGGAAATAATCGTGATTATAAACACATAGAAATAAACACCTAATTGAACTCATCGATTCTCTCCATCAACATCCTAATCCCCCAATGTCAGTTTCGTGGCAACCAATCGAAAATCAGTTCAAGTACACAGCATATCATTTGCCAAGGCCTAACGACGTTAGTAGGGGGCGAGGAGAGTCACTATGTGCATCTCCAATTCCGGAACCCTAATTCCCCAAAAATCTTCGACCCCAATCGACTTCCCCTACCTCGCTAGTAACCCCCATGAGGGGCTCGAATCTTCAATGAACGAATTTCCCAGAGCCCATCAACACAGAAATTCATCAAATTCCCCCAATTCAGTCTCCGACTAGAGAAAATAGGGGACACGCGAATTCAATTTCTGACCTCAGCGAAGACACCACATATAGGGGTAGATGACTTACATGGAGACCGAGGTTGTCGGCGGCGTCGGTACCGCAGGGGGAGGGAGGTGACGCGTCGGAGGCTTCCGGGGTAGAGCTCGCCGCCAACGTCGACGGATTTGGGAGTCTGAAAATGTCGAACTGAAGAGGAAAAGGGCTTGGGCTTGACATCAGGGGTATGTTTGAGGGGTATTTTTGTCATTTCATGTCACAAAGTGGGGGCAAAGGTGTCTTTTCCATTAACCCCCATCCCATTTTAAACTTCAAACAAACACGAACGGGATTAAATTGGCTTCAAAATTCCACCCGGTCCCACCCGGGTTTCCATCCCCATCCCGCCCACCCCACAAAATCCATCTCATTCCACCTACCCCCATCCCGTTGCCAAACACGCCCTATATATAGATGGATTTTTTGGAAGGATGAAATTAAGAAAGTGGATGGGCGGGTTTAGGGGCAGTAATGGACTCTATTTCAAAACAATCCCCCCCCCCCCCAACAAAAAAAATAAAATTTAAAAACAATAGCCGAAAATAGTCAAAAATATATATATTATGTTAGACAGTCGAAAAACAATAATATTGATTAAGCTATTAGTTGTAACTATTATTAATGTTGGGATATTTTATAATATAGACAATAGCAGAAAATAATATGAAAAACATATTGTTAGTCAATATTAATATACTAACTTTTAAATAAACATATCACTGACAAAAATAGAGATAATTCAAATCAATAAGTGCTTATTTTTAACAAATAGTTAATTTATAAACTATATTTATACAAATATTGCTTATGTACCAAATATTTTTGTTTATCTTTAAACAATTACATTAAACGATAGCAATAATTAAAATCAACAAGTGTTTATCTTTCACAAATATATTAGTTGAGACTATTATTAATGTTGGGATATTTTATAATAGAAACTATAGGGGAAAATAATATGGAAAACATATTATGAGTCAATATTAATATAGTTTTTAAATAAACATATCACTAACGAGAGAGAGTTTATATATATTCCATTAAATTATTAAACAATCACATTAACCAATAAAGATAATCCAAATCAATAAGTGCTTATCTTTAACAAACAGTTAATTTACAAACTAAATTTATGAAAATACTGTTCACCTACCAAATAATTTTGTTTATCTTTAAACAATCACATTAAACAATATAAATAATTAGAATCAATAAGTGTTTATCTTTCACAAATAATTAATTTACAAACAAAAATTTATGCAAATATTACTCAAGTACCAATTAATTTATAAACCAAATTTATACAAATATTAGAATCATCATATATATTGCTTTGTTTAACTATAAAATAATTTTATTTTACAGAAAGAAATTAGAAAAAGAATAACAAATTACATTATACAAATTTGAAATTAAATGCCCTTAATCCGGCCTATAGATTAAATTTTACCATTAAATATTCACACACACACACACACACACACATATATATATATATGAAATTTAAAAGTCAAAGAAAATAATTTTTATAATGTTACACAATTTGTGCATGAATAATAAAAGTCATATAAAAAAAGCCGCGAAAATCGCGGGCAATAAAACTAGTTTTCAAGATAAATGTTTATACACATACAAAATTAATGTTTAGGAATATTAATTTATATTTTTTTATTATAATTAAATTGAGATTGAAAGAATATAGAATTTATTCTAGTGTTTAGGAATATTAATTTATACTGAACATGTAAATATCAAGCTCTCTATTGGAGATAAATTACAAGAAGGAGAATTTATTATAGTGTTTACCGAAATCGAATCAATCTCTTGATATTCATGTCTGCTTGTGAGCTATTATTGACGACTCTACTGGGTCATTCCATGCGTTAGCATTATCCTAAATGATAATCTAATAAGTAACGACTTCACTTGGTCGATTTAATCATCAACTTCTCAATGTTCATTTATCCAACATATCAATTTCATTGATAGCATTTCAATATTACATCCATATTGCCAACATGGGTAATCTATTTATTATTTTATTATATGTCGGTTCTTCTTTTGACATCCTCGACTAGACGAAAACCACTGCTTTTGGAAATTATCAACTTTCACGATCCCAATTTATCTGTCACCACTCTTTCCCTTTAGAGTGTTTTGACGCTCTTTTAAAGCCATCTTCTCATATAAGTTTACTACTTGATTACATCAAATGGCCTTCGAGGACTATTTTTATGCTATTTTGGAGCTATTTATAAGGTTTTATTATGCCAAGTATATACTTTATACAAATACTCATTAGTTATTTCATCTCGAAAACTTCAAGTTTTCCATATCATCAGTACCAAACTCTAAACCATTCTAACATTTTCATACGATGATCCATTCACAGTTTTTAAATCCAAATTAGGCAAACCATCAACTTTGACTTGCTCTTCCACATTCTCCTTGACGTGGGAGTCGACTCATACATGATTATCTATAATCATTTTCAAAATTATGACCAGTATCCTAACAACGGTTGCGCGCACCGTATCCTCTTTATGTCATCTACTAGAGATAACAATATATATTGCATCTGGCAATAAGAGAGGTTGTTATGACCATAGGTCATTTAGCTAGCTATTTATTTGAGTCCTACCATACCCAGGTAGATTAAGAACAAAATCCCAAAATATAGAGTCTTCAGGCTCTCATGAACTAATTTTATCAATTTCACACAATTTAACAAGGATGTGTTTCAAACTCTTCTCCCAAATCTTCATTTGTTGAATAAAATTGACAACATCTACCCATAATTGTTTCTTAAAGAAACATTTCCAATGCAAATTCATATACATAAAATGAAAATTAAATCAAATAGATAAATCAAATAAAGATTCCATGTACCTTAAAATAACCAAATGGAACTAATAACAAACAAAAAATGGCAGAGTTTACATAATCAAAGGTGTCGGATCATTTAAGCTTCTTCATTAAAGATATAGCTTTTATTAACACTAATGATATAAATAATCATTGTCAATATAAAACCAATATGTTTATAGCATAAAAACTCTTAACAAGTTGTTTCTTCTGGAAATAGTTTGAGTTTTAAATTTATATTGCAAAAAGTAATTTGACATATATACACATCTCAAGTAAATAATAAAAGTAATCTCCATAAAAATAAACATAATTAAAATTTATTTGGCCACTTCAGGTGGATATTAATTAATCCAGATATTTATCATTTGTTTCAATAAACTGTAACGGCTCGGGATTATGATTCTCGATTTTTCGGGTTACGTTTCGAGGGATGAAACCCCTCGTTAGAATCTTGCACCCCGAGTACAGGTTGAAGGTTTGAAATCAACAATTTCGCTTTGAAAGTGGGATTTTACACCCCAAAAGCCGAGAGAGATCGTTGGAATACCCGGGGTAAGCCCCTTGTACCTGCCCTATGACCTAAGCCGTGGAATTCGTTTATCATGCAAACCGGAGAAATTCTAAAACAATACAATAGGTTGCCAAGACGGATCCGGGTCAAAACGTAATCCAAATATTCAAATCTAACCATTAATAATTTATTGAAGCCAAAGTCTCACTCTCTCTCTCCGCTACGTCAAAACCCGCGGTCATGGAGCCAAATCAGCATCATTACACATATATGACATACCTAAAAAAAATAATACAGGACGTGGGATCAGGCTGAGGCCCACCCACATGACTAGGTCCTATTGTAATCATACCATATACGCTATTCCTAATAAAGATGCTTCGGGATGCACGACGGAATATTATCACACTAGCATGCCCCTAGGGTCAAAGTGCATAATAATAATAATAATTCTATTCGAACGAAATTTTTTTTTTTGAAATATAATCAAACATATTCAAAGTTGATGTCTATTTGAAGAGAAAAATAAATCTAGTATTTTGGTATTATTATTATTTTTTACATTTTCATTGTTGAAAATTAGATTTTGTAATTATATAAAACACCCGCCGGATTAAATCTGGGCCGCCCTTCCGCGCGATCTCCACCATCCACTAAGCAGCCACTCCTAATGCTCCACGTGGCATCTGTACACCTGCAGCACCCATCAAATTTTCCCTTGGAATGCAGTGTTTTATCTTGGTCTTTCCCTTAACGCGTCGTTTTGGCTTTTAAATCCCGGGACAATAAATTACCGCCTAACACATGCCTTTCTTTTTCAGGGGAGCATTAACTGCACCCGATACTCGAAGAGATACTAGCGCAAGTATAGTAAAGATGGGATATTACATTACTACCACTCCACCCTTTATTTTAATACAGTAGTATTAAAAAAAGCCCAAGTACTCCTCGAGTACCCCGTCAAACCTGCTAGTGTTAAAGGTTAGGGATAAAAAGGTAATTTACCCAATTAAAAATGGAAACAAACTTGGCTTTCTTTCCCATCTCCGAATCCAATTAAGATACCGATTCAGGAATCCAATTAAAGATAGTTTTGCAGTCTGCACTTCTGCTGCTACTGGACTCAGTGTACTACACCATTAACAGCAAGAAGTGACGATGATCCTCCAATTCATACTCAACCTCCTAATTAAAGATCAAACCTTTCTTCTTCATAGTTCAGATTTTGCCGAAATTACAAAATGGCACTTGTATATCAAACACAACGGATCTGCTAAGAGCAGAGGACGAGGTTCGGAAAAACTTTAGAGAGTTCAGTCACTGAAGAAGGTGGCTCAAATCGTTGGTGACTACTGGTGAGTTTAATTTACCCATACTCCTTAGGGTTTTAATGCTTTTTTTTTCCCTTTCCAATTTTTAGGGTTTTTGAATTAGAAGTCGTGGTTTTTTTGGTCAGATGGGTCAGCGATCAAATTGCTCTAAGAGCGGTAGGCTTGATATGGATCCACTATCTGAAGATTCTGAACCTCCTTCATCTTCTGACTCCGATGACACCGTTGAAGATGAAACCTATGAAATTGACCCAACTGATTTGCAGTCAGACGAGGAGGAGATTGATTTTAGTGATGAAGAAGATGCTGGTTCGGAATCAGGTGACTCTGAATGTGGTGATCACCTTATAGAGGAACTCCAATATGACACTGAGGAGTTGATTGTCACCAGAGAAATGAATCGAAATTTGAGGAGGGTACAACAGACCTCGGTTGGTCCTGTTGCAACAAATCAAGTATTTAAACAAGGTATGCTGTCTTTCACATAATATAACCTTCTTTTTTTCAGTTCATAAGTAAAATTGTATTTACATTGATGTTTTTGTGTAATATTTCTTGGGATCACGATGATGAGGCAGGAATGGTGTTACCCCCAAACATTGAAAGGAGAGGGCTTGGCAGGAGATACACTGATATAAGAAGAAATGTAAATGACTATTCGATCAAGACCAGCTCCTCTAAAATCAAACAGTAACTACTGAATTTATCCTAACTTTTAGTATCTTCATTTTGGTTAGTTCGGTTGAAATTGCGATATGGAGTTGTAGACTAGAGTATTGACTTGGAATTAAGTTTGGGAGTGTACTCGGAAATCAGATTAAGGAAATAAATTGTAGGTTTTGGACTAGTAAACAACTTAACATCCAATACCTTGAGGGTTTGGGTAATCGAGGTTATAAAAGGGCTAGAGATTGCTATAAACTAATAAATATTGCTCTTCTGTGAAGTGATAATCCACCAAGGAAGGAAAGCCGAAGCGCTGACTCTGAGTTCTCTACTAAGAAGCGAGCAAAAGAGGTTCTAGCAAAGCTTTCAGCTCAAAACCCAAGCTTTCTCAAACGCATTGTCCATTCACACACTAGACGACGCGATTATCTTGTAAGCTCCAATCTTTTCTTTCATTAATAATACATTCCATGTTTGATGATTTTCTTTTAGAACAAATTGTTATGTTTGGTTATTACTTGTTTCTTGATAGAGCATTCCGGCGAAATTCTGCAAAAAGCACCTTCCGCAATTTAAGACCGACCTGGAATTGGTTGATAAAGGTGGAAACATATTCCGTGTCCATTATCTGGGTTATAGACATGTGCTGACTACTGGATGGAGCGACTTCTTGAGTGCACATAAATTGGACGAGGGTGATTTTCTGGTTGGGCAGTTAGTTAACAAGGACTCATTTCAGGTAAAATACAGTGCATTAAGACTAACTTAACTAAACATGCATGGATAACGAAGTTAGTCAAGGGTGGGCATCTATTATCTTGATGCCTACATTTTCCTTGCTTTCATTGTCGGATTAACGTATGCGCTTGACTACTTCAGTGGGCCTTTTTGCATGTGACTTTTATATTTATTTGATATGTATGGTTAGGAATCCAGTAGATGTGCTTAGAGTCTGTCAAAGCGCGGATCCAAAGGATTTATGGGTTGTTTGTTGCAAAAGAAAAAAATGCTCTCATACTATATTGTGCACCGACTTTAACTAATAGCTTATATGTTCAGTTAAATGTTGGTTTGTAGTTTTGTTTTCTAATGCAAGCATGGATATCTTTTTGTTTTCTTGATCAATATGTCCATGTTAAAAATTGATTTGGTTTTTTTAGTGCTTGGTGTGGGTATATGTTGCATAATTTTTCTTTGGTTGGATTGATTTTTCAACTTGATATTACATTCTTAGTCAGTTGATGGTTAGTACTTAGTACCCATCGCGGATTGCTTGATTTCAAAACCCTACATACAAGCTTTGTATTCAAAGTTCGGCATGATAACTCTGATTCTTATTATAGGTTGAGATTCACATAATAAGACAAAATGTCTTAGCTGAGACGGACGCTGATGTAACGATTTCAAGTAACTCTTATTTCTCTACTAAGATGCGAGCACAAGAGGTTCTAGCAAAGCTTTCAGCTCAAAACCCAAGCTTTCTCAGACGCATTGTCCATTCATACACTGGACGTTATCTTGTAAGCTCCAATCTTTTCTTTCATTAATAATACATTCCATGTTTGATGATTTTCTTTTAGAACAAATTGTTATGTTTGGTTATTACTTGTTTCTTGATAGAGCATTCCGGCGAAATTCTGCAAAAAGCACCTTCCGCAATTTAATGCCAACCTGGAATTGGTTGGTGAAGGTGGAAAAACATTCGGTGTCCATTATCTGGGTGATAGATATATGCTGACTACTGGATGGAACGACTTCTTGAGTGCACATAAATTGGTCGAGGGTGATTTTTTGGTTGGGCAGTTAGTTAACAAGGCCTCATTTCAGGTAAAATACAGTGCATTAAGACTAACTTAACTAAACATGGATAACGAAGTTAGTCAAGGGTGGGCATCTATTATCTTGATGCCTACATTTTCCTTGCTTTCATTGTCGGATTAACGTATACGCTTGACTACTTCAGTGGGCCTTTTTGCATTTGACTTTTATATTTATTTGATTTGTATGGTTTGGAATCCAGTAGATGTGCTTAGAGTCTGTCAAAGCGCGGATCCAAAGGATTTATGGGTTGTTTGTTGCAAAAGAAAAAAATGCTCTCATACTATATTGTGCACCAACTTTAACTAATAGCTTATATGGTCAGTTAAATGTTGGTTTGTAGTTTTGTTTTCTAATGCAAGCATGGATATCTTTTTGTTTTCTTGATCAATATGTCCATGTTAAAAATTGATTTGGTTTTTTCGGTGCTTGGTGTGGGTATATGTTGCATAATTTTTCTTTGGTTGGATTGATTTTTCAACTTGATATTACATTCTTAGTCAGTTGATGGTTAGTACTTAGTACCCATCGCGGATTGCTTGATTTCAAAACCCTACATACAAGCTTTCTATTCAAAGTTCGGCATGATAACTCTGATTCTTATTATAGGTTGAGATTCACATAATAAGACACAATGTCTTAGCTGAAACCGACGGTGATTTGGGGCTTCTAGAGTCGGATACTTATGTAACGATTTCAAGTAAGTTGATTATATATTTATAGTTGATAATTACTCTCTTGAGGTCATTTTCCTAATATCTTGTTTTTTGTTGTTGTTTGTTGTGTAAAACAAGATGGTGAGAAGAATTGCAAAGTGTTTGCAAAAGGACAAGAGAAGCATCTAGAGAGGTTGTCCTCATGCTCCCCTAGCAATATCTTAGAGGATCCCGATTACATGCCTCCAGGTTTCAATCTTCTGTTCCATTGTTTCCTCGGTGCTTGTTTTATTCAAAGCATTTTATTTTTTTGTTTTTTGTCCTACTTAGATCAGGTTGGGGAGGGTGGTGTTGGTATAATTTATGAACGACGATTATCATGACCTTTTTCTAGCTTGTGTAATTACTGCATCTGTCTTTTGTATTGAAAGTGAAACGGTGATGGGAGACGGATATTTCAGATTTCAACCATATGATGTGTTTGCGCATAGCCATGACTTGTAATAAGAAACGAAGAACTTGGAAGGATTACGCTCACTTTATACGATATAAGCGCGCTCTTAGAGTGATACTGATAGTGGTCTCCAAAATAAGCATCATAAGAAAAAGTTTATAATGTGACTTTTAGCTTGGTCATTACATTTAAATTTTCTAGGCCTAGATAGCATGATTTCTATGAAGTGATGTTATCATCATCATCATAGATTTTCTAATCATCAATGAAAGGGAAAAAATGTTTAAAAGTTCAGCCTTGTATAGTCAGTTCTCCAAGCTGGACTTTGAGTTGGAACGGGTATGAGTTTATCTAGCAAAGTGCTATACCCATATAAATATGGTTCTTAAATAATGCATTTAAACTAGAGTGACTAAAATGTTTTGTAATTGAGATAGCTCTTTTTCGCAAGATTTATGTATGATGAGGTTTTTACAAGCTTTCCAGAATAGCCTTTACATGTTTCGCAACTTCAGCTGAGTTCTTCGTGGTGGAAAAGCCAGGAGCTTTTATAACCGGAATGGAGTAGACAAATTGTTAATTGCTACTATTATCTTTCTTATTCTTCTTTTAAATCCTCCTTGTTTTCTTTCAAGGGCTTTGTACAGATGAGGTGCTAAAATGTAGTTCTGCCAAGATGCATCTGCGGTCTTCTAAATATGCCCAACAGGTACCTTGTAAACAACTAGAGCAGATCGAAGACGAATATGATACTGTTGATTGTTTCTTTGACAACGTCTATCATTGTAAGCAGTCCAGGGAAAGTAATCATCCTGATCCCTCTTCACTTCAATCAACAAGCATGATTTCTGATCCTGTTCTTCAAGCAACAGACACTGGGTCCGCTCCTGTTCCAGTTTCATTACAAGCAACAATAGACAAGACGCCAAAACATCGTTCTTGCAAAGTGCAGCTGCGGACTTGCCAAGAGGCAACTCGTAACCAACCAGAGCAGATTGAAAATGAATACGGTATTGCTGATTTCCATTTTTCCCGGTCAAGGAAAAGGAGGCGTGCTTATCCTGCTCCGCGTCAATCAACAAACACAAGCTCTGATCCTGGTCTACTTCGAGGAATAGCAATGTCTACTGTTCAGTTCGCTGACCATTTGGAGTAAGTTAAAAGAATCCTAATTTGAGGCTGGAGCGGATTTTTGAATATCTGTGTTTTTTTTATTGATGCATATGCCTTATTCGTAGGAGGATCTGGAGGAGCTTTCCTACCGATAAGCTGGTGGATTTTACATACTTGGAATGCTTTTGGTTTACGATGTACCGAGAAGCACCTCAGAGAACCCTGGTTTTATCGTGGATTAAAAAGAAGGATATATTTTCAAGGAAATATATATTTGTTTCAATCTGTATTTGGTAGGTGTTCATGTCCTTCCTGTTCAGTCCGGTAGTTTTTCTCAAGTTGTGAATTATTGTTTATTTGAGTTTTTTTAGTAGCTGAATAGATTATTTGACCTTTTATTCCTAAATTCAAATAGGGGTCATTGGAATCTTTTGATCCTCTGTCACTTCGGTGAAAGCTTGCCTTCAGAGAGCAAAAAGCCATTCATGCTACTGCTTGATTCTCTACATAAGGCAGAACCAATGCGATACGAACCAGAAATAAGGAAGTAAGACTTGCTTTCTCTATTTCAAGTTTCATTCAGCTGCATGATCTCGGTGTTTGAATCTGAATTATTTTTGTTGAAAGATTTGTCATGGGTATCTTCAAGGAGGAAGGCGTATCAGACAGAAGCGTTTCTAAAATTCGTTTGCTGGTTCCCAAGGTACTGACCACTCAAAATTACTTGCAATTCATGGTCTAAGCATTCCTTTGTGTTTATCTTAGTTAATGTGCAATAGGCATAGTTATTCAGTAGTCAACTTTTATTCGAATAATCAAAGACAGGTTATTCAATTTAAGTTTCATGCTCTTTGCATCCAACAATGATCTGTTTGACTCAGGTGCCACAACAAAAGAACAAGGAATGTGGCTACTTCACCCTCTACTACATCAAGAAATTCATAGAGGCGACTCTTGAAACCATCTCTGATGATGATTTGATCTTTGTATGGCCTATCATCTTCTCATTTCTTCCCCATGAACTGCTGTCTTGTGCTCAGCTAACCTTCCTGTTATGATGCTTTGCAGCTTAATGAAAATTGGTTTAGTCAAGAAGAATTAGATGGTTTCTGCGTTGCACTTCATGAGGAGTCAAAAGCACAGGAGCTTCTGGATTCCCAGGACATGGCGCTGAATGAATCTTCAACAGACGGAGATGTGATCTGTCTAGATTGACTGAGCAACAACTGCTTATAAAAAAAAGCCATGACAACAAATATTTAGGGGATAGTTAATCTAGTAAAGCTAAATTGTAAGCCAAATCACACCGTTTCGTATGTTTAGTGTTTGATTTGGTTTGAAGTTTAAGAAACATGGTAGGTATTTCACAATTCCTCCCAAATTGCGGACTAAAGAAGGGAGAGAAGACGAAGTCGAGCCACTGACGGTTTGATTTTGGATTTTTTTAATGAGGTTTAAGAATTTGGATTTTTTTCCTTTTATTTTAATACATATATTATGTGGAAATGACTTGTTTGACTACTATTTTTTGACATGTTAACATATTATTGGTGCAAATATATATTAGTGGTATGATTGCACAACACAATATTATATTTGCATAACATAAACTTATATTTGAACAATACATTATTATATTTGCACAACAAAAAGTGCTTACACGATAAAACTCTAATATGTACTTGTTATATGTGCACAACATAAAGTCATATTTGCACAACAAAAAGTGCTGAAACGGAAAAAAATATATATATTTGCACAACATAAAGTTATATTTGCACAACAAAATGTTATATTAGCACAACATATTTATATTTGCATAACGAAAATTGTTGACAAAAAAAAAATTATATTTGCACAACATACGGTTATATTTGCACAAGCACAACATAATGTTATATTTGCACGACAAAATGTATTGGCACGAAAGAAAAAAATCGGAATTGGAGAGGGGATAGACATTTTACAAATTTGTCCAAAAGTTAGGACACTCCACCAATTAGGCCATGTAGTATGGACATTTTGCAACCATGTTAAGAATTTATTATTTATGCAATTAGATTTTTTTTATTTGAATATCCAATTATATTTAATTATAACAACCTACCCCCCGGGGGTGTCCTCCGTTGCCAACCCCTGATTATTTTGATGTATAAATTGTCCCAACTTATTAGGGTTTTGCATTTGAGGTCTTTATTTCAAAAAAAATGTTCTTTTAATTTGGTCCAATTCTTTATGAATTATAGATGGCAACATAAAACTTTTCATAATGTAATTTAGTATAGCAAAAAGGTTTGATTTGATGAGTATTGTGAGACCTTCTTTAGAGAAAGAGTTGCCCCTCTACTTGCTCAATTGTTTCTTTGTTTTACCGACTAGATCTTGAAATGTTAAGTTGTTTAGCTTTTCATTGATAATAGGACATTCAAGATATTTTTCTATTGATGTTGTGCTTGGGGTTTGTAGAATATTTTGAATGTCTAATTTCCTACGGTTTAAGACTCGCTTAGAAACTCAGAATCTTGATATGAGAAAATCAACTCTGTGTGTCGATAATTGATACTCTCTCCGTCTCAAAATACAGGTCTTTTTAGGACGGAGCACGAGAATTAAGAAGTATGCTAAGTGTAATGATTAGATGTAAAAAGTAGATTAAGTGTAATGATTAAACTTGTATTTGTTTTTTTTTTAATTTGTGAGGAGGAGAGTAGAAGTGATGTAAAAATTAGAGTAATATGATTAGATGTAAAAGTAGGTTAAGTGTAATGATTAAATCCAAAAATACATGTATTTTTGACAAAATTTTATGGGCTAAAAAAACATGTATTTTTAGACGGAGGGAGTATTATTCATTAATGATTCGTTTTGTTTTATTGTAGATTAGCTCTTGTGATGATTAATGTTGTCTTGTTTTCCCATGGTCATGTTAAACCGTGAGACTTTTTTCAAGATTTGCTTTCGAATGTAATTTTTTAGAGAGAATTTTTGCCCCAAGAACAAATCGAAAAAAAAAAACAAAGAGATCTCTTTGTGGTGTAAGGAGGAAAAAATACTATGAAGAGGTTCGTAGAACCATTGACCAAAATAAAAAATAAAACAATTCTAACTCATTATCGGTTATCCATTCAATAAAGGGTGTTGTTACATACACCGCAAATTCCTCATCAAAAGTGCCCTTCCATTCCAACGTGCAAGCCTTTCTCATTAATTAGCACGTTAAAAAATTAATTAACACACTTACCCTTATTTAATTACAGCTGGCCCCTTGATGAATCGTTGGGCTCACCACTGCAGGTGGTGTACTCCCCCATGCACTTTGAATTGGTGCTAGATCCCTCTAGAATCTCGAAGGGGAGGATCGAGACCGATCGTCTAAGAGATGGGGTATTTTGCTCTATAAGTATCCTTAAAAAAAATTGGTTTGCAAGGGTCATCCAAATTTTAATTGAATAATACGGAGTAGTAAATACTTATTCCATCTGTTCACTTTTATAAGTCGAATACATAACCCCTATGTAATAAATAGAGTTTTCTCTCTACTTGGAGAGAAAAACTCTCTTTGCGTAAACCCCAATTTAGGATCTCAAACCCTAACTCTTAAATCTATCATCCTCAATCCATCTTTCTTGTGCTCAATCAACCTTATTCAGGTTGATTTTGTTCAAATCGGTTTCGTCTCCTATTTGGGTCCTTCAATCGGGACTTGCCCTGCGGGTTTGTGCCTTCGTGCTCTTGATTTCAATCCGCATCTAGCCTTCTTCTCCCAGTGCTTTTCTGGATGTTTTGTGGCCGGATTTTCTCATGAAAATCGCTGAAATTGGGTGGTCTTCTCCCTTGTTCATCCTCTTTGTGTAAACTTCTTATGGGATTTGGGGTTTTTTTTGGTGTGCTTGGCATTCCCTTCGTGTCTCGGTTCCAATCGACTTCTTCAACCTTTGTCTTCTGCTCAGGGCCACCCGAATATTGGTGGGTTTGAACTGTCTCCCTTTTCTCGCTTTCCTCCTCCGGCCTCCCTCGGCGTCGGTGCCTATCCCTCCCTCTCTTGAGTTCTCTCGGTCAAAGGTGGGTGTCGGGTCTCCATGTTGTCTTGGTTGCGATTATCTCTAGTTCGTACGTTCCCGGATATACAGCTGAGCCAAGTGTTAAACAACCACACCAAGTGCTCGGTTTCCTCTCCGACGATTAGGGCACACCCAAACAACACGCTCTGCCCATAGTTATTGACCCCGATGAATGGTGCAAATGGCATCTTGTATCTGTTTGAGACGTATGTCGTATCGAATGTGATGACATCGCCAAATTCCTCGTACGTTGCCCTACTCCTTCCGTCAGCCCAAAACACATTCTTCAATCTGTTGTCTTCGTCCACATCATAAATGTAGAAGAAATTCGAGTTGCTTGAAGACATTTCCTCAAAATGATCCCTCATTGCAATAAAGTCCCCTTTCTTCATTTCTCGGCTTCTGTTTTTGGAAACTAGGTTTCGCAGGTCACGTTCAGTGAAGTCCACTTTATCATGGCTCCCTTTGTCAACCACAAACGATGTGAAGTTCTTAGCTATAGGTACGCCGACCCTATCCATACCCAAGATCCATTTCTTGTTGCCTTCGGTGATGTATCTGTAATTTGTAATGTATTTTGAATGCTCCAGCACACACTCGTGGTTATGCTCAAGCCCAACGGCAGTTACCCTCCATGCTCCATGTTCATCACGGACAGGATTCACCCTGAACTTACAACCTGTTATAGTTGAAGTGGATCCCTTGCTCGGTTTTTTTTGACTTGGACACAAACTCCCCCTGTACATTCCATCCTAATTGTCTTGTACCTATCGCCCGTAATCCCATCGCCTCTTTCCTCGGGGGGTAACATTTCCGAACTCCGAATTCTTACCATGAATCCATTTTCTCTCGCATATCCGTGGACTAACCGAAAAAAATCTGCTTCCTCGTCCAACATCAGCCCGACATGGGGAGGATTCATTTTCAGGTTATCGGAATTCTCGAGAGGCTCAACATCGTCTCCTTCATCACCGTCTCCTTGATCTGGTTTTCACTGTTCGACGAAACGCATGCGCTGTCATTATCCGAAATTTCGAGCAAGGTGTGCCGCGAGCCTGACACACTGATCGAATCATCGGAGTCAGACACATCTTCGTAGTCCATGTTAAGATCAAAATTCCTGTTCTGACTCATTATAGCTGAGAAAAGAGGATGATTGGTAAATCTGCAGGAGAAATCCGAAATCCTAATTAATTTTGCGTTCGAATTACAATTACACTCTAATTAGATTCAAAATGCAAATTAACGACAATCCCTTATTCACGAATATAGATCGGATCGGAGAATATATGTACCGCTTACCTTCAGTGTCCGACGAGTTCAGCGATCGGAAAACGATCGATTGCAGGTTCTTCGATCTCGAGCAGTTGACGTCGGAGCTCTAAATCCTAGTACCGTCGATGATCGATCGTCGTCGGATTCCTTAAGAAGTCTCCTTCAATTGAGCAATATAACAGTTCCAACTCCAATTCCGACCGTTTGAAGAGGTGGAGATAAGAATTTGAAATTACCGTTGGGCCTCTTTGGAGAGAGGATTAGCGTGCATTAATTGTTGTTTCCTTCAAGGTTACTTTTAATTGCTACATGTAATTATTGCCCTACTCTCTTCATTTTCATTTATTATTTTTAGTCGGACTTACTTTTTGACTAGAAGGAGATTACAATTTTACCTCCCGGTAAACTTACTTTTTTTTTTGCTACAGGTAATTGTTGTTTCCTGTATTTGTATATTTTGAGTTTTATGGAATATGTGAAGGTTTTACATTACGCCTTCTCCTACATGAACTTGAGAGGCTTCTAGCAACTAAAGAGGCTTCTCTTCCCAAGGAGCATGCAGCTGATGCTGACAACACAGTAACTCTTCTTATGCGAATGCCTGATGGAAGCCATCATGGTCACAGATTCCTTAGATCTGACAAATTAAGGGTTCGTATCTATATTTTTGGAAGGACAATCTATTGTTCATTTTCCGTACCTTTTGAATTCGGCTGATCCACCTTGACTTTGTGTAAAAATAGAATTTTGATGGTGTACTGATGATCACAAAGTGACCAGCAAGAAGCAAAACAGATTTGTAATGACAGAAGATCAAGCCCAAAGGATACATATGTAGAAATAGGCCATTGCGCTTTAGGGTTCTAAATGCAGCTGGGGTTGCTTCATTTCATACTCTCACACATCCCAAAATAACATAAAAGGAGTATTTATACTACAACTAAGAAAAGGAAAGAAAACCCTCACGCATGAGGATGCAACACAGCAACATTAGAGGGCAAACTGTGCTAGCTGTAACCTGCTAGGACCACTAAAATGTCTCATAATGCATATATTTCATATACATTATAAGCACATCTTAAACACTTTATAATATCTCAATACCCCCTCCTCAAGTTGGACTTGGAGAGGTTTTGACAAGTCCCAACTTGGCAAAGAAAAATTTGAATTGATCTTCACCAAGAGGCTTTGTCATGATGTCTACAATCTGTAAGCCAGTTCTGACGTGAGGGGTTCTAATGAAACCCTCAAGCACTTTCTCCCTGATGAAGTGACAATCAACCTTAATATGTTTTGTACGCTCATGGAAAATAGGATTTGTTGCAATATAGATGGTTGCCTTACTGTCACAGTGCAATGGAATGGGCAAAACTGTATGAACAAACAAATCACTTAATAAACCATCTAACCAAACAAGCTCACTGGCAGCCTTTGACATACTTCTGTACTCTGATTCAGCTAAAGACTTAGACACAGTTGGTTGCTTCTTTGTTTTCCATGATATCAATGCATTCCCAAGAAAAATGCAATATCTTGTAAGAGATCTTCCACTATAGGCACAAGCTGCCCAATCAGCATCACAATATCCTGTGATGTTGTAGTTGTCATCCTTTGCAAGGAACAATCCCACACCTATTGTCCCTGCAAGATACCTGATAACTTGCAAAGCTGCTGTCATATGAGGCTCCCTAGGACTGCACATATACTGACTCAAATGTTGAATGGCATAAGACAAATCAGGTCTTGTAAGGTTTAAGAAAAGGAGCCTCCCAATGAGCCTTCTATATCTCTCTGGATCTGGTAGTGGTTCACCAACATCAATGGACAATTTCAAGCCTCTAGGAAGTGGAAAACCACTGGGCTTGCATTCAGACATGCCACAATCATCAATAATGTCAATTATGTACTTTTTCTGATGGAGAGAAATACCTGCTGCAGACCTGTTGATCTCAAGGCCAAGAAAATACCTTGCAAGGCCTAAATCTTTGATAGTGTAAGCTCTATGCAAAGCACTCTTAAGAGAGTTGATCATAACTATATAAAGATTTCTGAAGCTTGCAATACTCCCCTGGCTTAGCAGCAAAACCTTCTGGTGGGCACATATACACTTCTTCTTCCAGAGTCCCATGCAAGAAAGCATTGTTAATGTCAAGTTGAAATACAGGCCATTTCTTCTTTGCTGTTAACGAGAAGATTAGCCTAACTGTAGCTAGTTTAGCCACTGGTGAGAATGTATGTTTATAATCCTTTCCCTCAATCTGATTGTAACCCTTAGCAACAAGTCTTGCTTTATACCTATCAACTGATCCATCTGGTTTATATTTCACCTTATAAACCCATCTACAACCAATAGGCTTATGCCCTGCTGGTAGAGGAGACATTATCCATGTCTGATTCCGTTGAAGAGCAACAAGCTCTTTGTTCATAGCCTCTTGCCACAGTGTGCTTCTAGTTGCAACTCTGTATGAAGTAGGCTCATCAACACTGACCATGTTGTAGAAAGAATCTATGTAATCATGTGAATACATACTCAAATCTCCCAAAACTTTGGCCAAGAAGACCTCTGATCTAGGAGTGACAGTGACTCCACACACAAAGTCATTCAACCTACCAGGTCTGTTAACCACTCTACCTGATCTCCTCAAAGGAGGGAACTCAACTGGATCAGGGTTGTAAGCATTGTCATTCTGTAATGGGACTCCATTTCTCCAAGGTGAAGCTGCATTCTCATCAACATTGGCGTCATTCATCATAGGGGGGTAACAACATATGTACCTTGAGTAGGTAATACCTCAAAATCAACTGTAGGATTCACAAGAGGTAAGTTCTGAGGCAAGTTATCTGGTTTGCTCACCTCTTTGTCTTCTTTGTAAGGAAACACCTTCTCATTGAAGATGACATATCTGCTCACAAAAATTTGTTTAGACTGCAAATCATACAATCTATATGCCTTATGTGCATGAAGATATCCAAGGAGAATACACCTTCTCCCTCTTGCCTCAAGCTTATCTAACTTAGAGTGTTCAATTGGAGCAAAGCATAAGCAACCAATAATCCTAAGCTCATCATAGGATGGCTTCTTATGAAATAGTACTTCATAGGGTGTCTTCCACTCCAAAACTGATGAAGGAAGCTTGTTTATCACATGAGTTGCTGCAAGTATGCACTCACTCCAGAATTTGACAGGCAAATGTGCATGAATTCTCATAGCTCTGGCCATCTCCAAGAGATGCCTATGCTTTCTTTCCAGTCTCCCATTTTGTTGGGGTGTGTAAGGAACACTCCTCCGATGTACAATACCTTCTGATGCCAGGAATTCAGAACATTCTCTATGCACAAACTCAGTGACATTGTCACTTCTAATACACTTCACCTTCTTGTTGAACTGTGTCAATGCATAGCTAATGAAATTCTTAATCAGTTTGAACACTTCTAACTTCTCTTTGATGAGAAATTGATGTGACCCTCGACGGAGCTAGCTTATATGACGATCGGGTTGGTGATCTAAATGCTAGGGATGGAGCTCCGATGGATGCTATTGAAGATGCTAACTATGAGGAGATGGAAGAGGAGCCACTTTTACCTCGAGCTACCCCACCGTTGACAAGAGCCCGAGCTCGCCAACTTGGTCAATCGGTTCTAATCTTTGAGGAGTCACCACCACACTCGGTCACTTTGCTACAAGTTAAGTCTGAATTGGCGCCGACCGAGACTTAATTAGAGAGGATTCCAAGCTAAATCTTTCAAAACCAAACTACCTATTTTCCTAGGATGATATGCTCTTGCATTTGTTTTTCCAAGCAAATTTCGGACTAAGCCCAAAAGACTTGCCCAAATCCAACGTCCTTTTCATTTATTTTTTTTTTGTGAAAAAGACGAGAGCAAGCCCTCGATTAAATTAAAGAGAATGGACTACACAATGACAGAACGGGGGTAGTCCTCCCCCTAACATCATCCTCAATCGCCCGAGTCACCTCCCTAGGAGGTTCCAACAAGACATGTAAACCCAACGGAATCGAAAGAGCAAATTTAGCGAGGGAGTCGGCGACAAAGTTCGCTTCCCTAAAGACCAATCGGAAATAGATATCCCAATTCCTTTCGAGTAAGCCTTGACATCGAACCACAAGGCTGTATAGAGGGTGACACTTTCTCACCCCCTTCTTAATAAGAGATTCAGCCATCGTCGAATCAGACTCGACAATCACCTTCCGGAATCCCTTGTTCCACGCAAGTTCGAGGCTGTCCGCAAGACCCCATAGTTCAGCCATTGGGACCGAGCACTCCCCTAAGTTCCGGACACATCCCATTATCCAGGCCCCTTGGTTGCTTCTGATGACGCCGCCGGCTGCAGCATTTCCCACAATGTCGACAGCTCCATCCGCATTGACTTTCACCCAGCCAACAGGTGGTCTTGTCCACGAGATCAGCATCTCCCTTCGCTCCTTCTGCACGTGGTGTTGCTCCCTGCTGCCCCAGGCTGTCTGCACGTCCTTTTCATTTATTGTTTGGCTTGTTTTAATTTCTTAGATTTCATACAAGTCCTATAAATATGTAAGCTTGACATTGGTTTTGACAAGTTGAATTTGAGAAAAATCTGAGCTTTGTGCTTCCTTCGTTTCGGGTTAAGAAACAAAATCTATCTTGGTGAGATGCCGGATAAAACCTCTTGGTGAGATGCTAAGAGCGATTCCCTAGTGAGAGACGACGGAATCAAAGGGTCAGAAATACTCGGAGTGCGAGGCCGAGAGTGCGGAAGATCGAGTGTTGGAGAGAGCTCGGAGTGCGAGGCCGAGAGCGATCTTGCATCACATATCCCTCGACCCCCATCCCCATCTTTACCACCATTCTAAGGCCTTCCACAACCCCATTATCACCCTCAAACCACCCTCAAAACGTCACCCCAAAGCAGCCCTTCAATCCCTCTCAAACAAGCCCCGTTTGGACTCGCCTCTGCACAAGCGACGTCTCGGTAAAACGCAATTTCCCGCTTCGTCTGACCTTTGATTGATGAGATCTGCCCCAATCCGCGACCGCGACTTCAAGATCTACAAAAGTAGTACTCGCACGCCCACAGAAGACTATCCAATCAACGGGAAATCGGCATTCTTTTCCGACTGATCTGCTGCTCTAGAACAGCCAACAACTTCCCGACTTCTCGGAACTCTCGTCGCCGGTCCTTTTGCTCGAGCCCGGGTCCGAGCACGTCAGAAATGTCCAAGTAGCCCTGCTGTGTTCATCCACAACAGTCAAGAAATATTTGGCACCAGTGATGCCAAGTGTCCTATAAGGACCCCATAAATCAACATGAATCAATTCAAAAATATCATTTGCTATAGAATTACTCAACTGAAAAGGCACACGATGGTGCTTAGCCAAACTGCAAGTATCACAAGACAACTCATCCATAGGAAAAACATTCACAAAATATAAATGTTTCAACTTAGAGAGAGATGTATGTCCAAGTCTGGCATGATAGGTTTCCAAATCTACTTTAGTAGTGGCAAAAACATAAGGAGTTGGAAACATGTTGCTGCTTGAAGCTTTATTTACATGATCCATCTCCAACCCTTGATAAATCTTGTATAAACCACCTCTTTTGTATCCTCTGAGCAAAAACTCCTCACATCAAGGGCCCTGTAATACACAACCATGCTTGTCAAAGGTTGCCCTGAAGTCATATTCATCAACTAATCTTCCAACAGATAGAAGGTTGTATTTGAATCCAGGAACAAACAACACATTTTGCAAAGTAATGTGCTTAGACAACAACACCTGGCCTGTCTCTGTAACATGAATAACATGCCCATCAGGCAAGCTAACATAGAATGGTTGTGACAACTTTCTTCTATGATGAATGAGAGATGAATTATTGACCATATGGTCAGTGGCACCTGTGTCAATTATCTATTCCACAGGTTCTTCTCCACTATTAACTGAATTAACAGTAGCAAAACAAGATATACCTGCAAAATTTGCTGTGGATGCTCCATCAACATGACTCTTTCCTTTCATCATCTTAAACACTTCTTGACAAACTACATTAACAAGTGCCTTGTCAAGGCCTGTATCTGAACTTCCCTTGTGCTGCTTTTCTTCATCAAAGGGGCTCTCCTGCTCTTGCATTCCTGCGGCATTAGCAGACACCCTACTATTACTCTTGGTTCATGTAATGCCCTTTCTGATGACAAAAATTGCATTTCCTGTTTGCTTTCTCATATCTGTCAGGCTTACCATATGTTCTTCCATCAAATCGGCCTTGTCCTTCTTTCCTGAAGTCCCTTCTATCATTGTTACCTGCACCCTGATAAGGTGCCTTAGTGAAGTTCCTGCTAGCTTGCTTATTCACAGCAAGACCACTAGAGTCTTGTAGAGGAGCATTAGAAGAACCTCATCCTCTCTGGCTTTCAACTTGAGGTACAAGGTAATATGCTCTATTTAAGTTAGGAATAGGATCATTGGATGATCATGCACATTTAGGTAGTGTTAATATAAGCATTTAGATGTGTTTAAGTAGGGTAAAATGCATGAGTTAGAATAGTTCTCATGTTTTCATTATATTTCAATTAGTCGGAATCTACGAGATTTGTGCATGATTTCAGGTGATTGTAAAGAGATGAAGCTAAGCTCGAGCCAATGTTGGAAGATTGGACGAGAATAGAAGAGCACGAGAGCCGAGGAGATGAGCTAAACATGTAAAGGATTGGAGCTGTCAAAGCTGGCGACGCTGCACTAAAACGAGTCGTTTGATGGCTGTATTTATTGGATCGGGGTGTACTAATACTTGTTGGAAATAGGATTCGAAGACCTACAACTTTCGTGTTTACGACTTTTCCAAATTCGGCGGACGAATCAAGGGTCTACAACTTTCAGAGTAAGAATGAATGTTTTAATGATGTAATGAACCTTCCTGGGCTTGGCAGATGGGTTCAAGCCGATTGGATTGGTTGCGCTTCAGGAAATGCTAACCTTGGTGGTGGAGCGACATGGTGATTAGATAAATCTGTGGAGATTGCATGATATGCATGATCCAGATTCATGGAAAAATGACTTCAACTTCAGCTTCAGCTTTCTGGGCCAGGAAGACATTAGGTTTTATCCCGTAGCTTTGAAAGATAAGGTGATGATAGGAATGATAAACGACGATGCATTTGTTGCTGAATGTGAAGGGGATAAAACTGCAATCACGAATCTGCCAAATCATAAGGGTGGGGGTGGATCTATACTAGTGCTTGAGATTCTCAACCCACTTAAGATACAGTGGAAGAAGAAAAAGAAGGACCAGAAGGGGAAGAAGAACGGGAAAAGAAACTCCTCCTAATCGTACAGTGGAAGTCTCTGTGCCCTCAGATTTGATAGCTTCTGATTTTTGCTTGACAGGAGGTCAATCCTTCTCTATTTCCTGCCCTGATGAGCTCTCTGTCACAATTTTAATACTGGGTTGCATTGGAGAACTTGGTATAGAAACTCCTCCTGAATCTGATATAGGAGCAGTTTTCGGATTTTTACCTTCATCATTTACACGTACTTGTGACTGTTACATTTCATTACCTGTTGGTGCTCACTTTCGGCTACAGAAATAGCATCCTCACTTTTATCTGTCATAAGCTCAACCTGAATAGAAGTGCTAATATTTTCTTCTATCTTGTCCCTTATTTCAACTCGTGTGGATTATCAGGCTGATAAACTCATTGAATAGGTTTAAATCCAATCACGAGTTGTTTAGCCCCATGAAGGTAGAAAAAGTAGTGGTGTTGATGTTAGTTTTGGTTTTGGTTTTAATACTTTTAAACATTCACCTTTGTTATTTACCTGTCTTAAAAGCTCTATCAATTTATGATTTGGAAGAATTCGATGTAAATAAGAAATCTTATTTGCAGTGGGTACCCAAAGTCTTCCTTCATACTCCCTTATGATATATATAGTTTGCAGGTTGATCAAGTAATTGAGTTTTATAAGTAAATCAGTCGATGGGATAGACTGCATATGCAATCACCAGATTTAGATACAAACCAATTAACAATTTTGGTACTAGCTAGGCAATCATATATGACAGTGCATAAAAATAATGCATAAAAGTTATACCGAGTATATATGTAAATCATCAGTAGAGTAGATTTGCAAAGTTGAAGAGTTATATCGAGTATATATATATATATATATGTAAAACCTGCCTGAGTTCTTACCAAAATTAATTAACAGAGCTTTTGTAGTGCAGATTTGCAACAAGTCAGACTCCAAATCTTCATATTAGCCTATGTGGGAATCGAACCCACATCTTGTGCATAGGCACATGCTCTACCATTTGAGCTAATAGACTTCTTGACAAGATTCAAGTCCATAATAGAACGGAGATATAAACCATGATAGCTATAATAGAAGATCTGCCAAAATTCTCATTCCAAATTATCCAGATTTGCCCCCAAATTATCATCTCAAATCATAAATTGCTCCAATCCTAGACTAATTCATGGTCGTAATCCTAGACACTTCACTTGACATATTTCAATCCCTATATAGTGCCTCTGTTTGAAGCAAAGTCAAGAAACAAGTGACAGCAATTCGAAAATTTTCAAGGAAATGTCAAGCAGCAAGCATATTAGTCAATTACAATAAGAGAATGAGTGGTCAATCATCCCACAACTTGGGGAAGATATGAACAATCATTCTCACACACAAACACATTATTCACAAACTTCCAGCTCGAATAACACAAATTCTGAATTTTCATTTCAAAAACTTTATATTGAACATCCATAAATCACAGTGCACTGTGATAATTTAGAACATCCAGTGTTCTAAATTAGTTCACTGACAACATAAACCCTAACCCCCAAATAGTTCACTAGAATAATTCACTGGAAATATAGGGGTACCATCTTTATTGTCAAATATCAATATAGGGGGTACCAATTTCCATATAAACGCCCTCTGTTATCCGTACTTTAAGAATTTGATTGCACCTAAACCCTAACCCCCAAATTCACAAACTCGAACTCAAATTCAAATCTATCTAAATTCAAGTCCACATCTGTCTAAATTCCCCCACTCAAATCGAAAATCCCCACTCAAATCGAAAATCCCCAATTCGAAACCACAATTTTTAGATTTTTTGAATATGAGACTTACCGGCTCCTCCCAACTCCGACACAAGCCCGCGTCGCTCCACCTCCACAGACCAGCCGGAATTGCTCGATGTCGCCAGACTCCGGGGCAGCGTCTCCTTCCTTTTCTATTTTTTTTTGGTCTGATGCGTCTCCTTCCTTTAAGTCGCCCTTGAGTTATCTCCTCTGTCAAACGAGCTTCCCTTCTTCTTTCCTTTTGTTTTAATTTTACAGTAATTTTTTTTAAAAAAAAACTAACGTCTGCTTTTTTAACCGGCCGTGCGAAAAAAGTTAACCGGGTGGGTAGAGCTGGCAATTCGGTGGTTGATCGGGTTGGGTTCGGGTCGATCTCGTTCGGTCGGGTCACTACCAGGTCGGCTCAGTTTTGGTAAAATTTGTAGTCGGTCGGTTCGGTCTAAATGAATTTCGACTTGGTCGGGTTTTGGGTTGAATCGGGCTGAGCTCATTCGGATTTCGGGTCAAATCGATCGGGTTACGCTCATTCGAGTTTCATATCAAGAGTCGGGTTGGGCTCACTCAAGTTTCTAATCAAACCGGGTCTATATATTTTCAATGATTTGTTTAGTCATTTTATTTTTATTAACTCCTTTATTATTGATAATTTTTAAAATTTAAACCTTAACCATATGGCTAAATTGGCTCTACTATACATACAATATATACACTATTGTGTATCGAGTATCGACTATACAATAAATTAAAATTGGTTGCTCAAAAAAAAAAAAACTAAAATTGGAGGGAAGTAAATTTTCTACGTTGCAAAGTGGAGGGAAGGGAATTTCTTTTGTTGAAATAGGAGGGAACTATAAAAAAAAAACTCAAAATTGAAAATTAATGTAGATCTTTTAATTTTAATTTAGTTTGTTTTTTTCACTTGATATGTATTTGTCTTTTTTAAGTTTTGTTTTGTTTAAAAACATTGCATTTCTTTACTAGCTAGTGGCAAAAATAAAACTTGAAAATGTCATTTTTGTTATAGAAACGTGGAAAATAGAGATCGAACTCAATCGGTGTCTATCACAAAAGAAGATTACAAGCCTTTATATAGGCGAAGTGGAGCCGCGGAGGTAGGAGGTTAGAGGAGACTAATGGTTGGGAGGTGAACCATCCACCATGACTTCATAACACTCCCCCTTGGATGTACACCTCTAATATTACAAACTGTCTCATTAAAACCTCGCCTATAAAAAACCCAATGGAACAAAAACTAGGACTAAGGGAAAAAGAGTACATATGTTGTATGATACGCTTTTGGTGATACTACCTCGTTAAAAACCTTGTCAGGAAAACCCAGTGGGACAAAACCTGATCAAAGGGAAAAAGAGTGCAATGCGTATATTCTCCCCCTCAAAACAATAGCTTTCTCATTCTGATAAGCACTTCAAACTTCTTGATAATACTGACTTCATGAGTTGCATTGTCGAGTCTGAATAATATCTTCGATGTGTGCAAGCCGAAATGTCTTCATGTATCACACTCGAGTTCGATGCGATAGACTTCCTTGTCTTTTGTGATGAGCTGCTATCAATGCACAAATATAAGGTACTTCCGGACGTAGTGTGCTTTTCATCTTTTGATGTGGGGGATCTGATGTATAGATGGTGTATAAGTTGCCTCATTAAAAACCTTATCTTGGAAAAACCCAGTGGGATAAAAATCAATATTAAGGAAAAGAGTACAACGTTGTGTATAGTACTTCAGGACTCAATACACTATGTCACCACTTACACAATACTTCAAGTACTATAAGCACTATTTGGCTTAATTGTGTACATATGACGAGGCTTTCATATTGATGCTTCGAGCATTTCAAATTAATCAATCATTTTCACTTATATTCTTTTATGAATGATCAATTGGAGTATACAACTACTATGTCCGTCAATTACGGTTAGAGTCGGTTCATCGACAACCAAATATTATATTCACTACTGGTGAATATGTTTTCATATCATCCACTATACTCTTTTATGCAATCAATCTTGCTATAGCTTCATTTCGCTTATTGCGGTTTTTGTATAAACACCCACTTAAAACTAATGATGTTATACTTTCCGATGTTGGAACTGCGGGTCCAATAACATCATGTTTAAAGAATTCATCTTTTCATGAAATTCTTCTTCATATCTCTTTTACCATCATTTCGTTGTCGGCATCCATTATTTAGTTGATAATCATCATATTCCCATGAGCTCTTTCCACTTCCGGGGAATCCTAAAGTGAGAGCCATGTGATCTTCAACACTTCTGATGTATTTGAGACTCACTTGATTTTGTTGGTTTTCGGAGTTACTTCTGGAACCTCTAAATGAGCTAGCTAGTGCAATATACGTGGCTTAGTCACTCTCTTGGCCTTAGTAAATGCATTCGATGGCTTTCTGCTAAACCATATAATTATCATTTGGTGTACATAAGTGTTGAACTTCTGGTTCACTTTCATTTATCCGCGGATCCCAAATGATAGAGAAGTTGCTTTCATGCAATCTCTTTCTTTAATACAGTCTCATTTCCTCTCCCCCTAAATACCGAGCATTTTGATCACCTTTATAAAGCTCGAGGTATTTGATATCATCAGGGACTCAAACCCCATGTATCATTCAACTTCTTTGTGGTCTTTTAGTTAAATGTGGAGGAGGCCTCATAACATATACTCTCTTATGGAGATAATTTGGGAGAAGTTATCGTGTCAAATTCGAAATGCAAAATTGCATGGGCCCATTTGACTAACGACTCTTCTAGGTCGTTGTGAGCTACTATATGCTACTCAAACATTCTCTACCTTTTCATATGACCAATGTGTTAAGGCATCTATATTGGAATAACATTGGTCCATATGCTGATGTTTTATGTTCGTAATTGTCTCATTGAACTCGGTCAAGAGACATAAGAGACTTTGCATTTACTCTTTATTATAGACGGTCTTGTTATTATTTTGCCAAGAGAACAAGCCATACATGTATGGTCACCCTTATTGAGGATCTTCCGGTCCTAGGATCTTCTAGTCCTTTCGGTGGGATTTCATGTGAATTTCAATGATCTTCTAAATCATCATTTTACTTGAGCGACCAAATTCCACAAAGAATAAGATTTTATCATCAACTAACTTCTGGTTAGTGACATCATAAGTTTCAATGGTAAAACATTATAACCATTGAACTTTATATATACATGGTGATCTATTTATTTAATCTGATGCCCTTAACTGGGTATTTTCAGAACTTCTGTTAGAGTCATACTTCAAGTATGAAACTAACGACCATTATTCATAATATTCTTCAGGACATTAGAAATTAACCGTACAAATATGACCTAGTTATAAGCCACGACAACAACATTGGTTGCGCGCTTACCCATTACCTCTTTTACACCCTCTACAAGAGGGGCATGCTTCGGGCAATGCTTAGAGGATTGTCAAGAAGTGGCCTTGTAAACCGGATCATGTTTTGTAGTTATTTATATTGGTTGTACTAACCAAATAAAAATAGTTCTGAATATGCCATAACCCATATTCCATGTACTTCTTCAAGAGTACAAATGTTTAAAATAAGATCTTATACTCTTCTAGAGTTTATAAGAATATGAAATTAGAGTCTTCAAGCTCTTATGCATGCTTTGATGAAAACTCACAATATGGTGCATTAAGGGAATAATAATAATAATAATAATAATAATAATAATAATAATAATAATAATAATAATAATAATAATAAAACTATGTAAAAGATAATACTAAATAGTAAAGCCTACTACGTACTATTAAGAAACATGAATATAACAACAATAATCTTAAATAAATAAAATTAATGTCAACTTCGGATGACAAGAAAATTTAACATAGATCTTCAAGATCTTTTGATCACCTACGTCAGGATGTGATATTCTTATATGCAATTTTATCGTTTACTGCGGGAAACTTATGTTAGAGTTGATTTGTTTCTCTACTATACGAATCATCACTACAAGGATGACGTTTACTAGTTCATCCCTACGAGGGTGTGATTTTTCTATTTCTCTACTTCGGGAAATGAGTCCGTTCACTCGCTTCGGGAAATGAGTCGTTCATTTACTTCGGGAAATGAGTCCGTTCATTTACTTCGGGAAATGAGTCTGTTCATTTACTTCGTTCGGAATAAAAATATAATATATACAAATAAAACAAAATAAGAGGCTAATCATTGATGCATCACTACAGGGATGAAACTATTTGGTTCATCACGTAAGAGATGAAATTAATCGGTCTATCTCAAAGATACGATTTGTTCATTGACCTACTTCGGGAGATGAGTCTGTTCATTTACTTAGTCTCTTTTGAGAGATGTGCCCATTCATCTACTTCGGGAGATGTGATGGTTTCGTTCATCTACTTCGAGAGATGAGGGAAAACAAATAGAATTTAAATAAATAAAATAACACACATATGAATTAAATAAACATAAATAATAAATAAAATATCATCACTACGGGGATGAAATTTATCGCTTGATCATCTCTGCGGGGATGAGATTTATTAATAACGATCAAGTGATTTACCAATTTCCCACTTCATATTAGTTTATATCCACTTCGAGGGATAAAACTTATCACTTCGGGAGTGATATATTTTATGTATACACATTCCCACGAGTTAAATCTCATCACTTCGGGTGATGGAGATCGGATCTCATCGTTGCGGGTGATGGAGATCATATCGGAACCTTCACTAGGGGCAAAATTTGTTTTCTCCAAAAAGCCTTTTTCTTAGAGTGTCTTCTCCCTTTTATAGTGTGCGCTCATGCCCCCCTTTAAGGAGGTTGTTCCTTCCTCTTGGTCACTTGTTGAAGTATGGTTGCCACGTGTTCTAAAAGGAAATGCACGTGGGTGGTGGGCATGCGCGCCATCTGTCCGATTTGTACTCTTGAAGAAGTACATATAATGTGGGTTATAACATATATATTCAGAACTATTTTTATTTGGTTAGTATAACCAATATAAATAACCATAAAACATGATTTGGTTTACAAGGCCACTTCCTGATAATCCTCTAAACATGATTTGGTTTACAAGATATTTACGTTTTGACCCGAGACTGAAAAAAATACATGATCTTCTTCAACCCTACTCAAACACACATTCAACCTCCTTCGAAGGGGATCTCAAGATCCAAGCGATTACAATCAGACCCGGGCTAACGCGGGCTTGGGCCGGGCTTTAGCCCAAATTTGATCTCGGTGTTGCGGGCACGGGTTGGGCTAAGCCCGCTTAACGGGTTGAAAACATTGTCCGAGCCCGTCCGCTATTGCAGCATGGGCGGCCCACGGATAGTCAGAGCGCACTATACTTGTGCAAAGATCCCATGTATCACGAAATAACTAAGCATATTGATGTGCGTTTTCACTTTATTCGTAATCGCGTTGCAGCTCAAGAATTAGAAGTGAAGAAAATCAAAGGCGACATCAATCCTGCTGATTTTGGGACAAAAGTAGTCCCTACTAACAAATTTGTGTTTTGCAGGGATTTTCTCCACCTTGGAGAACCACCTTAGATAAAAGGTATTTTGAGCCGATGATGAGGTTGAATGGTTTGAGAATATTTATCCACTGATCAGTAGGTTGTGTTTTTAATAGATCTAATGTTTGGATTAGAAGGGGAAATTGTAATGTCAATCTTAATCTAAACATTAGTTCTAGGAATATTGGAAGGCCCTAACTTAGGTTACTTGGTAGATTAAGGCAAAGTACTAACATATATATTATACTTAGAACTATCATATATTAGAAGCGTAGGATTTTATATCTTATGCTCATATATGTTACACCTCTATAGTATAGTATATATGTGGGTCATCCATTATATGATATATTATGTGTGTATGCTTGTACTGGTTACTAGCTTCACTAGCTCGGCCCAACACTCAGGCCCAAAGCCAGCCCAACTCCTTTGTCCACCTGATGTCTTGGCTCATGAGATCCGTTTAACTGGAACGTTGTGTTTCACTGAAGCTCGCTCTATATAACCCAAGAGCTAGGGTTTCGGAGCTCATTTGACGCGGCGCTCCAAAGGTAATCCAGAAAGAGAAAGAGAGAGAAGAGAGAGAGAGTCTCTGTTAGGGTTTGCTGTTCTCCTAGCTCCAGCGAAGCTCCGACGGCCGATCTCGAGCGGATCTCCTTCGGAGACTCTAGATCCGGCTTCTAGGAAGAAGAAGAAGGCGATTGTCCACAGTTCTGGCGAAGATCTTCTTCTCTGGTCCACTCCGACGACGATCTGACTCCGATCTTCGGATCTAGGGTGTTTTCTTCCTTGCTTGCTTCGATTATCTCTTCCTTGCACTCATATGTCTCTCGTACTCTGTTCTTTGCTTGTATTTGCCGTAGTCTTGAGTTAGGGCAACCTGTTCTGTAAACCTGCTTAACTGATTAGTGGATTAGTGCTCTCAAGCCGTTCGGCTGAGGCTCCATGGACGTAGGCTCCGGCCGAACCACGTTAATCTTTCGTCTGTTCTTTGATTTACGTTCTTAATTTGTTTCTACTTATCTTACCCCGTTCTAGGTTCCCAATCTGTGGAATCTTGAACGTACATAAGAATTACAGATTCAATATGAGTTTGGAATCATTTATACTATATAAATATGTATTTAGTTAGCTTGTATGGTTGATTGTTCAAATTTACTTGAATGGAAGAAAAGCCCCAAATTGGATTATGAAACCCTAGTTCATAGATTTTGAAATTTTTTGAGGGGGTTCGACAAAATTGGAGACCAGGGAAGACTCATCGGTGTTGGTGTGTAAATGGTAACAACTGAACCTCACTCCCTACCAATGCATTTGCATACTTCGCTGTCAATCGAACTAGATTTAATCTTAATCGAATATGTTGGTTCTCTGCTTGGAGGCCCCTTCGGATGATAGTGAGGTCGTCAGCGATAAGAATTTTTGGAGGCAGGCCAAGCGCGACATTTGAGGCGGCGAGGTTAAGGTTCGACGGAATCCCTAAAGCACCGGAGTTGAGGAAGAAGATGATACAGTACGAGAAGTGAAGGTTTTCAAAATTGATACTAATATTTACATTTAATTTATACTATTTACACTTTTGAACCCAAACTATTTGACTATTTGTACCGACTACCACATCATCATTTTGGTCGGATTTTCATTGGAAATGTTATCCCTATCAAAACTAGCTGATCTGAGTATAATTTGTATTATTCTTGGTAATTTTTAAAGTACGTCTTATTTTTGGTTTATGAGCGAAAGTTTGTATTATTCTAGGTTATTTTTCTTTTATTTAAAAAAATCTAATTAAGATATAAAGCTATATTTGATAGATTATTTGATCTAAAAAGATAAGTTTTTACCTAACTATATTGGTTTATTAACTGATGTGACTCAAAAAGATAATACGATTTTGATCCTGAATATGTCACGTATGAAAAAATAATACCATTTTAATCCAGAAAATGACACGTATGTGAATCGCACCAGAGCTCGTATCGGACATATGTTTTAGTATTTTATATAGAATATAGATATATAGATATAGATAGATATAGATATCTAAAAATGGGCTTGTCTATCTATCTATCTATCTATTGTATATAATAAAGGAGAAATCGGTTGAGAGCCTCAGACACATGTTGCTTTCTCCTTAATTGTAGATGTATGAACAAACCCAATTTTTTGAAATAATCAATATATGCATAAGATAAAATTTGACACGATTTCAGTAGATATGGATACTAGTAGAGTAGTAGTATGAATCAATTACAAATTTTTAAAATAACAAATATATGCATGAGATAAAATTTTATTCCAACTCTATTTAATCAATATATCTAGATATGCATAAGATAAAATTTGACTCAATTTCATTAGATATGGATATATTTTTTAGAAGATATTAAAGATCAATATAGTAAGATGTGTTTAAGATAACACTTTATCCAATTTCGTTAGATATAAATATATTTTTACAAGAGTTAACAATATAATTACAAAACTACTAAATCAAACAAAACTTTGGCTTCAATTCTTTTAGCTATAGGACATGTCTCCACTTAATCAATTTTATTAAGTAATCAATTCGTTTATACCTATAAAAATTAAATAATCAATTTTATTATCTAAGATTTAACATTTGTTTTATTTTAGAATCGTATATAGAATTAGAAGGATGGGTATTAATAATAATTTTATAACTAAAAAAAATAAAGAATATATATGCATATGTTATAATAATTTCTTTTAATTATATCTTAAACAATTATGAAGTATTTAAGAAAATTAATTAGCTGATTAAACGGGTATAAATATCAAATTTATTTAAATTAAAAAACTCGCACACGATGCGGGGGTACTGAACTAGTTGAACAGTAAAATTACGTTTTTATCCATTTTTGTTAATAATATTTATTTCCATTTCATAGTTTTTTTTTTGGTCGGGACTTCCATTTCATTGATTGCCAAAGTAAATTGGTCTTTAAATTTATTGGGCTTTTTAAAAAAGAAAAAAACAATCAGTATCTCCCATGTTTATATAAACAATAGGCCCATGCCCCATGCCCATGTTTTTCAATTTTTTGATGCAAGGGTTTTTCAATACCGAAGGCGTTCTCTTCCGCTTAAGTTTTCTCTGCGTCTGGCTGCTCGCTCTCTCTGCTCGCCCTTCTGCTCAACAGGCACGCTCCTCTCCTTCTCTTCTCTCCTTTCCTCTTTCGTTGTTTCATGGTTTGTTTCGTTGGAATCTTTGGGCAATCCCAATTTGGAAATCTAAGTTTAGGAACCTAGATTTGTACGAAATCGATATGGGTTTTGTGAAATCTAGGGTTAAGGGTCACTCTCTCCTCTGGCTTGTGCGAAATCGCATTGTTTGCTGCGATTTTCGGAATTTTTTTTTTACTTAAAAGCTGTGATTTTTGGCTTGTGCGAAATCTTATTCCTTGCTTCATCCGTGTGCGAAATCGCATTGGCTGTGATTTTTGACTTGTTGTTCTTTGCATCTGCCATTCAATTGCAAGTGCATCTTTCGTTCGATTTTTGGCTTGTGTGCCCCGTACCATCTGAAATTCTTGTGTGTTTGCCCTGTACTACACGTGCTTATTTTTTTTTGGTTTATATTTCTCCTGCTTTGTTTGAGATGTCTTCCGTTGAGTTGTGAAGAATTTGTTAGTTGCGCTGAAACTTGTGTTTTATTTTGATTTTATATGATCGAGCTTGAATCGATACGGAGAAAGAAGGAAAGGCAACAACTAGTGCACATACCCATCAACAAGCTTTACTCTTTGTATTCATGCTCTTTGTAAAACTAGTGCACATAGAAAAAACACTTGTGTCACTTGGAAAACATTCTCTCCTATTTTGATATATGTTATGGAATGTGTGTTGATTGGATGGTATTCATGCTATTGTTTCAACTAACAACAAATATACACATATGATATCTCATATCCTGAAATTTCATTCCAAACAGCACTGATATATGATATCCTGCAATATACTAAACAAGGATATTAAGAAATCAGTTGATATCGATATCTGATATCTTAATATCTAGATATTAATACCAAACGACCCCTTAGTCCATATTAGGTCTCTGTTGTTCACTCGTTCTTTGTTTTATTCTCGTTCCCCTCTCAGGACGGTTAGTTTCTAGCATCCGCCATGGCAGGAAGCACACGACCTCAAGTAAATAAAGCTCATAAAACTCGTTTCACTTCAAAATCCATTCACAATGTCGCCAACAAAGACTCTGAAAAAGGTAATTAATTTCTCCGCAATCTCCAGTTTTTCTTAGTTTAAATTACATTATTATATATATATATATATTTATATTTATTTATTTATGTATTTATTTGGTTTACCATTGAGTTTTAGATAACCCTCAAGGTTCAAAGTTAGAGCGAAATGTCCTTAAGGGTGCCCGGGCTGCAAGGCTGCAGCAGAGCAAGGCGGTATCATCTGCAATTTCTATGCTTTATATCATTATACGGCTTAATTGACTGTTTGATATTTTCACTTGCTACGTTTATCTCCTAATAATTTTCTCACCTTTTTAGTTAAGAGACGAGCAGAGGACTACCCTTTTGAATGAAGAAGGTAATTAATTTCTCAGCAATCATTTATTTATTTATTTATTTGGTTTACCATTGAGTTTTAGATAACCCTCTAGATTCAAAGTTAAAGCGAAATGTCTTCAAGGGTGCCCGGGCTGCAAGGTTGCAGCGTAGCAAGGCGGTATCATCTGCAATTTCTATGCTTTCTATCATTATATGGCTCAATTGACTGTTTGATATTTTCACTTGCTCAGTTTATCTCCTAATAATTTTCTCACCTTTTTAGTTAAGAGACCAGAAGAGGACTACCCTTTTGAATGAGAAGAGAACTTTAAGTCATCCACGTACAATTGTGAGTATTAATGTTTTTGATGATGATTATATTTAGATCAATTGGATTGGATGATTTGACTTAATAAGCATGCGCCGACAGGTTCTATTTGGTCTTTCTGCAACAGTGAATGTTAACTCATTGGAGCATGATCTACTGGCATCATTATCTCTATCTCCTGCAAGTGCAAGTGGTGGAGACCTGTTTCCTACCGTGGTTTCTTCTGAACACAAATTGAGGTTTAACGTATGTCTGTATTTTCTTTTGAAATCATGGACTTTTAATTAGTGTTAGTTTTCACATGGTGCTTTATCTTTGTGTGGATTAGGATACATTGGTTTTTATGTATGGTTTCATAATATAGTATGTACTTACAAGTTGTATCCCTTAGAGTAGACTTACATGCATGCATCTCTATTAGGTATTGAAAGCTCCATATGGAGATCTTCAGGCATGTATGGAAATGGCCAAGGTACCAAACTCTTTATTCCCACTCCTGGGTTGAGCTCGATTCAAATGATTTTTTCTAGCAGTATGTCACACACTCACACATGCTTCTTTTTATTGCATATAGGTTGCTGATTTGATTGCTTTTGTTGCATCTGCAAACGGAGAACGAACTTCTGATTATATTGATTCTTTTGGATATCATTGCCTATCTGTTTTCAGATCTATTGGTTTACCAAGTACCGTTGTCTTGCTACGTGTAAGTAATGGTTGCTTTCCACATATATTTCAAATTACCAAGTTTGGAGAATGAACTTCTGATTATATTGATTTTTTTTTTTTTTTTTTTTTGCATTTAGGATTTACCTAGTGATCTCAAAACCAGACAAGAACTGAAGGGCTGTAATATCAATATCTCTTCGGAATTTCCTGATGACTGTAAGTTCTATTTGGCAGATACCAAGGATGATATCCTTAAGGTAATTGTGTAGTATATCCGTTAAATATGAGATTTTTTTCTTCCATAAATTATGAGTTAAGAATGTGATAAAGAAATAGGATATAGGTTGAGTTTTGTGAAAGTCCTATAAATTTTCCAGATCTAATCTACTAGTTAAAATGTATTGCAGTTCGGGCGGTTCATGAAAGATCAAAGACCTGTGATTCCTCACTGGAGGAATCAAAGATCTTATATTGCCGCCTCAAAGGTTTAAACTTTCTTTCTTACTATCTCTCTCTGAGAAAGCACGAGCCACCATTTTGTTTTGATATACAATGGTTCTTTATTCTTCAGTTTAGTATTTCTATCACTTGATTAAATTCACACTTTATTGGGGAATAATATAGTAGTTCGCTTGACTGTCATTCATGTCATCATTATATTAAAGGTTGTATTTTGATGAATATTTTAAATTCTTAGTCAAAAGCATTTTTTGAAGGGAAACTTTTTCCTACACCTCTAGGCTTCTAAAAGTTTTCTGGGTTTGGGTTGAATAAAACAAACGTGATTTTAATTCATTCGAGCTCGATCTCCCAAGTCCTATCCCATAGTTAGTGTAATAATAGTTGCCTATTTACACAAGGCGGAGTGGGGTAATGTAGTCTATCTAGGATATGTTCAACTATATTTGTACGCAGCTTTGTCGAACTTTGCTGATTTATTAGCCTAGCTCTTTGCTTAGCTGCTTTGCAGTTCTTTCTTCTCTTGTAATATTGCAAATGCTCAGTGCATTTAACCCTTCTTATTCCTCATCTTTTTTGGCTATTAATTTTTTACGCTCTTAGGTTGATTTGGTCCAAGATGAATCTGATACTGGAAAATGCACCCTCCTTATTACTGGCTACATCCGTGCTCGTAATCTCTCTGTGAATCAACTGGTATTCAACTAGGCTGTTGTTGTGCATTTTTGCTCATGTTATGAGCATAAGGTTGCTTGTTTATAACCCAACGGAGATGAGAGGTATGACATCCTTTGCTAGGTACATATTTCAGGAGCGGGAGATTTTCAACTTTGCAAGATTGAAATATTGAAGGATCCTTTTCTCTTGAATAAAAAAGAAGGACGAAATATGATGGATGTAGAAGAAGCAAATGATGTGCAGGTAATCGTATTTTGTTCCCTGAAAAAAACATTCTTTTTATGCTCTCTAATTTTGGATTTTTCTTTAAAAAGACTTTAATTTGACAAACTTTACACATCAAGTAAAAAGGTGAAGAACACACTGTAAAAACAAGTGTTCTTGTGTCTATTCAATACAAATATATGATGGCCCGTCTTGTGGCATGTCCCATCTCACTCTTTTAATGTTCTTCTCTGGTGCCCCAATCTTCTCCTGCCAGTCCGTTTCATCCTTATGTCATGTACCTTAATTTATTGTCAGGATGGAGAAAACATGACTAGGGAGCAAATAGAGGATGATATCCGCAAACTTAAAGAAGCACATGCTGAAGATGCCGGTACATGATTTATAATCTTAATCTTATTTCGTTATCTATGAGACTCTCCATTTATGTTTACTCTCTTATAAACATCGATCTATAGATGTAGAATTGACCAGATTGTGTATATTATTCCTAAAATATTTTCTGTCTAAGATAGAATGTGAAGATATGTATAGGTTTGACTCACTGTACCTCATGTTCTGTGATGGTTTCTATCCTAATACTATAGTGCAAGTTGTTGTGGTCTTATGTGGGGCTTTGTTGTTACATGTGAGAAAGAACATAAAATAGTGTAGAGATTTTATTGGGGAGTTTTAGAAACACAAATGAGGTATGCAAATTAAAGGATGTTATAAGTGTGCTGAAAATGAAGGTATATATCTTTCATTAATGGTTGGATTTTATTGTTGTAGACGTCCCGGATGAGGTAGACACACCGCTGGACATTCCTGCTAGAAGGAGATTTGCCAAGTACAGAGGTCTCAAGTCTTTTGAAACTTCTTCTTGGGACCCTAAAGTGAGTTATGTTTGATGATTTGATTTGTGTTAAAACATATTGGAAGAGAAAAATTGATATTAGCTTGATTTTCTTTATTTAGGAATCCTTGCCTCCCGAATATGGTAGGATATTACAACCTAACTTTGCAATATATAAAAAGGAAGCACTTGCTGAAGCGTTGAAACGCGAACAAAACAGCAAGGAATGTGCATCTGTTGGTTCGTATGCAAGAATCCATGTCAGGGAAGTACCAAACTCTGTTGCTTTGAAAATTTGTACTCGTGCAAATTCAATGCCTATTATTGCATGTGGTCTTTTTAAAGATGAATCGAAGAAGTCTATTCTCCACTTTAGGTATGTACGTGATACCATTTTGTTTTTTCATACCAAGGGTATTTTTTATTATTTTTTTAACATGAATCTTGCCTTGTCAGCATAAAGAAGCACGATTCTTACACTGAGCCCATCAAAAGCAAAGAGGAATTCGTGTTTCACGTTGGTTTTCGACAATTTATTGCAAGGTGAATTCTTACATTGCATTTGATTTGATGTTCATTTCTTCCGATTGACTCTTGACAATCTGGTACAGGCCAATATTTTCCTCCGGCAGTTTTAATTCAGACAAGAGCAAGATGGAACGATTTCTCCATGCAGGACGATTCTCCATTGCTTCAGTTTATGCTCCACTTTCGTCATTTCTATCCCTTCCTTTGATTGCCATTAAGAATACAGATGGAGGTGCTTGTGCTGTTGCTGCTCTGGGTACATTGAGAAGTGTTGACCCCAATAGGATCGTTCTTAAGAAGATTATTTTGACAGGGTAATCTTTTGATCGATCTGAAGATTTATATTCCTGTCCTTGAGAAAGTAAGTGTCTTTGTGCTAAGCGGACTGTTCAATATGCTTTGTTGCAGATACCCACAACGAGTTTCCAAGGATAAATCAATAGTTAGATATATGTTTCACAACTCCGAGGACGTGAAATGGTTCAAGGTATGTGCATCCCTCTTGTTGGTCGCTTATCTATGTCGCGATATGTGTGTTTATGTGATATTAATCTCGCAGCCTGTGGAGGTGTTTACAAAAGGTGGTCATCGTGGTCGTGTGAAGGAGTCTGTTGGTACACATGGTATGATACTTTATTTTTTGTTTCGCTTGCAAAAATTATATCTTCTATGTCTCTTCCCGGATGCACAACTCATTATATGTTATGGATGATTGTGGATGTCGATTTGCAGGGGCAATGAAATGCATATTCAATGGGGTCCTTGGACAAAGTGACACAGTATGCATGAACTTGTACAAGCGTTCTTATCCCAAGTACATCGAATCCCCTTATGCCCTACTTGATTGAGAGATGGAGACTTTGCTAATGAATTTGGAGGAAGTTGGTAGTACCATTATTATTATTATTATTATTATTATTATTATTATTATTATTATTATTATTATTATTATTATTATTATTATTATTATTATTATTATTATTATTATTATTATTATTATTATTATTATTATTATTATTATTATTATTATTATTATTATTATTATTATTATTATTATTATTATTATTATTATTATTATTATTATTATTATTATTATTATTATTATTATTATTATTATTATTATTATTATTATTATTATTATTATTATTATTATTATTATTATTATTATTATTATTATTATTATTATTATTATTATTATTATTATTATTATTATTATTATTATTATTATTATTATTATTATTATTATTATTATTATTATTATTATTATTATTATTATTATTATTATTATTATTATTATTATTATTATTATTATTATTATTATTATTATTATTATTATTATTATTATTATTATTATTATTATTATTATTATTATTATTATTATGATGATGATGATGATGATGATGATGATGATGATGATGATGATGATGATGATGATGATGATGATGATGATGATGATGATGATGATGATGATGATGATGATGATGATGATGATGATGATGATGATGATGATGATGATGATGATGATGATGATGATGATGATGATGATGATGATGATGATGATGATGATGATGATGATGATGATGATGATGATGATGATGATGATGATGATGATGATGATGATGATGATGATGATGATGATGATGATGATGATGATGATGATGATGATGATGATGATGATGATGATGATGATGATGATGATGATGATGATGATGATGATGATGATGATGATGATGATGATGATGATGATGATGATGATGATGATGATGATGATGATGATGATGATGATGATGATGATGATGATGATGATGATGATGATGATGATGATGATGATGATGATGATGATGATGATGATGATGATGATGATGATGATGATGATGATGATGATGATGATGATGATGATGATGATGATGATGATGATGATGATGATGATGATGATGATGATGATGATGATGATGATGATGATGATGATGATGCATGAACTTGTACAATCCCCTTATCCCAAGAGGAAGGTAACATGAAATCCATCCAGTTAGACCTGTCAACACTTGAGGAAAATCTATTAAAGCAGCTCGGGAAAAAAAAAATTTCAATCTAGTTCAAGGCAAAGAGCATATTAAACAAATAAATCTGCCAAATCAACGAATTTGCGAAATCAAATTCATAGACAGTGAAAGGGGAAAAACCTACAAGTTGGTAAACACAAATTCAACACAAAATTCAGAGCAAATCCTATATAAACGTGTTGCTCTCTGTAATCCATTTTCATTCAATCTGCACATAGAAATATGAGGAACTGCTTAGGTGTTAAGTGTTCTCGAAAGGCTGTACATCTTGATGAGAATCAAGACTCCGTAGCCTTGAAATCGCTTGAGCAATTATCCGCAAAGCCCTATCGCAAGTATGCAAAAGTGCATCCGGCTCCTCCCCTGGTAAAACCATCAGCGTTTGTCAAGGAAACGCCACAGAACCAGGATCAGCTTATGGATGAGGATTATGCTTCCAAAAGCAAAAGCGTGAGGGTGGTTGTGACGAAGAAGCAGCTGAAACAGATGCTAAAGAACGCAGAGGCGCTCAAGTCGATGGGAATCAGCGTACAGTTTGCAGATCTCTTAGCGGAGAAAGGACAGGGAAGCCCGAGATGGAGGCCAGCCTTGTCCACCATTGCTGAATAGTTGTTCGTCGGAGATTCGTCCCTGAACAACATTTTTCTTTGATTCTAACCTTGTTTTGAATGAGTGTACATGCTGTTGCTACCCAATTTCCCTTTTGACAGCTACTCTGTAAAATTATACAGAGGAGAGTAGCTGTCTGGAGAATTTGAGGTGTTATATCTCACTTGCTGAGATTTGTACATTAAATTAGCAAACTTTAACCTCTTGTAAATTCATGTTTGTCTGAAGAATTTGACTTGAAGGGTTAATTCATGATTTGGATTAAAAACCAACTCGATTGATCCTGAATTTTTATAGGAACTCAATTTAACCCAATATCCCCAAAATAACCCGAACCTGAATTAACCCGACCCATACAGAAGGTGTGGTCTGTGGGGTTCAAGATCATTTGTATAAATTTTAACTGGATCTTAAATAAACCCACCAAACCAAAATGAACCAGCCTGATAATGACACATACTTGATATTGATCCACTTGTTACCCGATCCAAACTTGATATTGACGAGACCTAATATTGATCCGTCCCGACCCGATTGTCACCTTTACATGTAACAATTGATTGAACAGTACAAATTTAGTGATTACTATCAGGAGATATCGATAGTCGATACACCGGGTGACATTGTAGATGATGTCCGCCCATTGTATCCTTGGAGGCTATGAATGCAATGGCATCAAACAATGTTGATAAATGATAAGAGGAAGTAGTAATTTGGTAAGGTTCACATTGGGTCATTTATGGTTGTTATGAATTGCCTGCATTTGAAGGCATATCAGGTGAGATTTGATTTGTTTTTTTTTATAAAAAAAAAAACAGAAATCGATCAGGGCAGACTATGTACGTTCGACCGTCTAACTTAGATCATCTTTTCGAATAAGAACCTAAAGTTCTAAATCTGTGATAGGATTGATGGTGAGATTTGATTTGGTGCTGGTCGTGTAGGATGTGTTAGTGTATTATTTAATTGAATTAATAATTTGTTGATGGTTTTATATTTGAGAAAATAAAAATGTAGCTAAGGCTGGGTCAAAATTATAATTTTTTGATGGGTCAATAAAAATGTAGCTAGGTTGGGTCGGGCAGACTACGTACGTTCGACAGTCTAACCTATGAATTATGTATGCATTATATGTTATGGGTCTGGCCCATACAGAAGACCAGCTCGCTAGCTCACTTATCTGCCTTCTAGTAGCGTCTTGATGGAAGTTGTGTTTCGACTTTGTGCTTGATCGCCTATATAAGTAAAGTAAAGTTGCACTAGGCTTACACACTTTGGCTCTTTATATTCTGAAATCACAAAGAGAGAGAAGAGAGAGAACCTCCGTGGGGGGCGCGCGAGCACGAGAGAGAGAGGGGGTTTCAGTTCCTAACATCGGCGAAGCTCACGGTGATTCGATCTAGATCGAATCTCATAGAGAGACTCTAGATTCAATCTTTGGAAGGAAGAAGAAGGCGTTTCATCCAGGAACGGATTCAGGGGTGGGCTGGGCTTTGCTGCAGCCCACCCCAGAATTTCAGAAGTTAGATAAGTAAGAGTAGGTATGTATCACAAAGCTAGAGTTGCCCAGTTGGTTGATATGGAAATTCTTATAGGGCCAGTTGCGAAATGTCCAGGGTTCGATTCCCTTGGCTGCCCATTTGTTTTAAATTTCCTATTCATTAGCTTTATTTGTCCCATTTGTTTGTATTGCCCTCTTCATTAGCTTTATTTATCTAGGGTAGGGCTGTTACTTGAGCCGAGTAGATCGTATAACTAATTTTATGGGTGAAATTACTGTTCTTCCCCTATGTTTTATTTAACCCCATGTAAATAGGTTTTATATAACCCCTTGTAAATAGGGCGTATATCTCGTTTCGTAGGTGAAATTACAGTTCTGTCCCTAGGTTTTATTTAACCTCTTCTTCTAGAGAGTCTGTCAGCCACTTTGCCGTTTGGACTCCATTCACTTTGAATCACAGATCTATATTTTATGAGTAGCTCGAGCTCGACTCGGCTCGGCTCGAGAAAATGAGGCTCGAGCTCGAGCTCGGCTCGTTTGTAAACAAGCCGAGTTTGAAAACCCACTACTCGAGCTCGTTAGCTCGTATATCAGCCCTAATCTAGGGTGTGTAATTGACATTAATAAAAAATTTCTCCTCGTTATTATTTTTTATTTATGTGTGTATTTATGTGTTATATATGTCATATTTAATAACTCTTACAAATTTGTTCGTTGTATATATTTTATTTTTCTCATTATTAGTTTTTTAAGGTATGTATATATATTATTAATAACTCTTAAAATATTGTTTATTGTATAAGGCGATTTTAGCCTACCCCGATTTATATTCCTGGTTCCGTGCCTGGTTTCATCCTCTGCTCCAGCTAAGATCTTCTTCTTTAGTGCATGTTTTCGACAATGATCTGACTCAGTTCTTCGGATCTAGGGAGTTTCCTTCCTTTACTTGCTTTGATCTCTCTTCTCTTGTATCTACATGCATAGATATGTGTGTTTATCACCTTGTATTTGCCTTGACGAAACTCTAGGGCAACATGTTATGTAAACCTATTTTACCTTTTAGTGGATTTATGACCTCGAGTTGTTTGGCTAAGGCTTCGTGGATGTAGGCTCTGACTGAACCACGTAAATGGCTCGTATTGTGGAGAATTTAGAGAGGTATAAAAACCTAATAGATCGGTAGAGGAAACCTCATATTAGAGACGGTAAAACTCATTTGTAGAAATGTTATTATTGAACTCTTTATATAGGGAGATTACATGGGCTTTTAGAAATTTACATAAATTTTAATAAAACATTTCACTTTTTAAAAAATATCATCATTGCACTAACTTTTTAACACCCACTGTACATTTTAACCAATCAAATTCTTTTAAAAAGTCAACAACACACAAATCAATACAAATTAATCATTACTCTCCCACCTAAAAAACATAAAAGCCAATCTATTATCGGACGAAAACTTACCTCTAAAAACCTATATATTATCGGACGTAGGGAGTAATATAAATGATTCTATCCTAATATAATAATATCAAATATATCAAAACAAATCTATCTCCAATACGGTTGGTGTGTAGTCGTGTAGATGGCTAGATCATGAACTTCGAGAGTACATATGAATAGCCATACCAACGATGAATAATGAGGACGTACGACCCAGTGGCGGATTCAGGATTTTTTTGTTAGAGAGGGGCTGAAAACACTTTCCATTAAGGGGAAATAAAGGAGGATGGTTTACTTCAATTTTTTCGGCTTGATAAAAAAAAAAAGAGAAAATTGTCATGCACTTTGACGCATGCTTATACTTTGACGCATGGCTATTTAGGATGATAAAAAATATATAAAATATCCATCTTTTTATAAATTTTTTTAAAGAAGTTCATACTTATTAATAGTAACTGTGAAATTGTGAAAAAAATATTAAAAAACTAGATATTTATATAGTTTTTATTCCTTAAAAAACGTTTATAAATAGTAAAACAACGTGTTTTCGCGAATGGAAGTAATATATATTATGTATGATTTGACAACTAATTTACAAACTATAGAATCCATGGGGAAAAAACCGCATGGTCCATTTTTGACGTACATATTTCCTAAGACTATACACGAAAGAAGATTATATCCTTCACGTACTCAGTGTATCATCAATTGATAAAAAAAAATAAATTTATTTTATAATTTATTTTGTCTTGAAAAATTATAAAAATTACATTTATTTTCAAAACATCTAGTTTATAAAATTTATTTTTAAAAAATTTATTTTAAAATTTATAAAAAATTAATTTTTAAAATATTATCTTTTTAATTTTATAATACATTAAAACTTTATTTTTTAAGATAAAAATTTAGAAATATATAAAATAGATTTGCAAATGATTTTATTTGGACTTTAAACAAAATTATCCACGCTATCCAACAAAAAATCTTAATACTATATTAGTGTATTGTAGTGTAGCTGATGATGTTAAAAAAAACAAATGCAAAAGAGGAGTTGAATTGGGGGAAACAGATGATGTTTTAAAATTATATTTTAAAATTTGTAAAAAATTAATTTTTAAAATATAATCTTTTTAATTTTATAATATATTAATACTTTATTTCTTAAGATAAAAATTTAGAAATATATAAAATAAATTTGCAAATGATTTTATTTGGACTTTAAACAAAATTACCACTGAGCCACTCTATCCTCTTGTTATCATCCTACTTCATTTATACATATTATAAACATACAGATATATAAAAAAGTATACATACCCCCTTTACGAAGTGATCGAATTTGTGAGATTGAATATGAGAATCGATTTGAGAGCGAGAGAGATTATAGAAATGGAGGGAAGAAGATGAAGTTTTGTGTGTATTGCGTGTATCCGAGAGTTTGTTACAACAAGAGTTTTATATGGGCCAGACAATACAGAGTTGGGCTTTCTGTAACAGAAACCACGAAATAGGCCCAACAACTAAAGGCATCTAGTTTGTTAAGTTTGTTGGAACAAACCCAGAAGCACCGTCGGAAGTTTTCTTCTTCTTCCTCCAACACCCCTCTTCAAGCCGGAGGAAGATCTGTAACTCCAAGCTTGGACAAAATTGGGAGGAAGGAGGGTCCTGGCCAGGGCTTTGTAAGCACATCTGATAGTTGCTCCTCTGTGGGCACGAAGTACTATTAGGCCATCCAGTACCTTCTCTCGCACATAGTGGCAATCTAGCTCAACATGCTTCGTTCTCTCGTGAAAAACAAGATTCCTCGCAATGTGTATTGCTGCCTGATTGTCACACTTCACTGGTATCGGAGTTATTGTGGAAACCCCCAATTTACTCAACAATCGTGTCATCCATGCGAGCTCAGTACAAACTCGTCTGATTGAGCGGTATTCAGCTTCTGCTGAGGACAGTGAAACTGTTGTCTGCTTCTTTGACTTCCATGAGAGCAAGCTTCCTCCTAGCAGCACAATGTAGCCACTTACTGAGCGTCGTGTGAGAGGACATGAGGCCCAGTCAGCATCACAGTAGGCCTTTAGCTCAAAAGAATCTGATCTTGTCAAAAATAGAGACTTGTGTTGAGTGCCTTTGAGATATCTGAGTGTTCGAAGTGCAGCTGAGAAGTGATGGACTATGGGATTTATCATGAATTGGCTTAAGAACTGAACTGCAAAACATATGTCTGGCCTTGTGTGTGTCATGAAGTTCAGTTTCCCTACCAATTTTCTATAATCTGTAGGATTTCGAATGAGCTCTCCACCATCTATGACCATCTTGGTGTCTGTGATCAATAGACTAGTAGCAGAAGGGGCATTGACACAATCAAATTCTTCTAGAGTGTCATGTATGAACCTCTTCTGACTCACATAAATCCCATCTTCACTGTGAACAAACTCCATGCCCAAGAACAAACTTAATTGACCAAGATCCTTGATCCTGAACTCAGCATCTAGGAAGGCCTTGATGCTTGACATCTCAGACAAATCATTTCCAGTCATCAAAATGTCATCAACATACACAGCAATGTATGTAACCAAATCACTAGAATGTTTAGTGAAAAGGGATTAATCATTCAAAGACTGGACACAACCTTTGAACTGAAGAGCATGTGATAGTTTAGCATACCACTGTCTGGATGCATGTTTGAGGCCATATAGGGACTTTTTAAGTCGACAAACATGACCTGAGGGAGCAGCAAGACCAGGAGGAATGGTCATGAAGACAGTCTCATGAAGATCCCCATGGAGAAATGCATTATTGACATCCAACTGTTGCAACAACCATCTATTCTTGGCAGCAACAGCAACTAGGGCTCTCACTGTTGTCATTTTCACTACTGGTGAAAAGGTCTCAGTGTAATCAATTCCCTCTCTTTGTGTAAACCCCCTGACCACTAGACGAGCTTTGTATCTCTCAATGGAGCCATCAGCTTTGTGTTTGACCTTATACACCCATTTGCAACTGATTGGTCTAGCACCTCTAGGTAAGGGAACAATCTCCCAAGTATCATTTTGATCAAGTGCCTTGAACTCCTCTCTCATTGCAGTGTCCCATACCTCAAACTTGCAGGCTTCATGATAGTTTCTAGGCTCTAGAGAAGGCCTTATCTGAGACAGATTCTCAGTTCCAAGCTGCAGGGTGGTAGTGATAGTGTGACAATAGAATTTGATGTGCTCATCTGAAGATCCCTTAGCATGGTTGCAAACATAATCATGAAGGTGTCTAGGAGGGGCTGAGACACGAGTGGTTCTTCTAGGTTCCACTGTGGGTATGGAAGTAGGAGAGGAGGGCATAGTATGCATGACTGGTGACTCAGCAACAGGCTCACTGTCAACTGGAAGCTCAACTGCTGGGGTTGCAACTGAGGGTGAGGGCAATGTGATAACAATTGGTGCTTGACTGTCATCACAGTGCTGAGAATTTTGGGGAAAAAGATGGGTAGAACTCTCCACATCTTTGTAAGGGAAGTGGTTCTCATAGAACACAGCATCCCTTGAGACTTCAACTCTCTTTGAGTCCAGGTTCAAAACCTTATATCCTTTGGTACCAACAGGATAACCAAGAAATACACAAGGGCTAGCACGAGGTTGGAACTTGTGTCTGCCTTGTTTGAGAGTGGAGCAGTAACATAGACACCCAAAGCTCTTAAGCCCTTCATATTTAGGTTGCCTGTCACACAGCACTTCAAAGGGGCTATTGCCTTTCAACACTGTACTAGGCAATCTATTGATGACATGGACTGCTGTAAGAACAGCTTCTCCCCCAAAATTTAAGAGGGAGCTTAGACTGAAAGAGTAAAGCTCTAGCCACTTCCAAAATGTGTTTGTGTTTCCTTTCCACAACACCATTTTGTTGAGGTGTGGCCACACAAGAGGTGTGATGGACAATCCCCTTGCTCTGAAGATACTCAGAAGAAGCATGACTTAGCCCCAATTCCTGAGCATTGTCTGTCCTAACAGTTTGAACATTGCATTCAAACTGAGTTTCTACCATAGCTATGAAATTTTTCATAACTAAGAATGCCTGCCCTTTGTTGTTGATCAAATGAACCCATGTAGTACGACTAAAATCATCCACAATAGTCACAAAATACCTATTAGCATTATAGGTTTGCACTTGAAAGGGTCCCCATACATCAACATGAATAAGCTGAAAAGGTTTAGTGGTAGTAATGGTGCTCTTAGGAAAGGACAGTCTGTGTTGCCTTGATCTAGCACATATATCACAAGGCAAAATGGAATCCAAACTGGTAATGCTGGGAAACATCATAAGAAGTTTAGGAGGGGGCAAATGCCCAAGTCTATTGTGCCAAATTCGAGCACTTATTGCAGCAGCTGCTACTTTACCTTGCTTTGCCGCAATCTGAACTTCACCAACATCTTTATCCAATAAGTAGAGGCCATTCCTACATCTTCCAAGCATCAATGGTTTCTTCCCCTGAGCATTCTGCATTAAACACAATTGAGATGTGAAGAGAACAACTCTTCTTGTATCTTTGATGAGCCTCCCAATCGACAGCAAATTACACTTGAAGTGAGGAATATAAAGAACCTCATTCAAATATAATCCATTGGACAATCTCACACTCCCCATAGTGTCCACCACTAAAGAGCTAGGAGCATGTGGGAAGTGTGACAGAGAATGGCTTTCGAATGGGAGCTTGATCAATGAACAAATCTTTACTTGTGCACATGTGACTGTTTGCACCAGTATCTAAAATCCAAGTATGTGCTTGGTCTAAGTCTGAGACCATACATGCAAAACCTGCAAATCCTTGGCTGGCTCCAGACATCGTACCTCTGCTCCTCTGATCTTTGATGTCAGCAAATCAAGAAGCTGGGTGTACTGAGCATGCGTGAGCTCATGTCCACTACTGCTACTGGCATCATCTGTGACTTGTGCATCAATCTTCCTCCCTTGGTTGTTTTTCTTTGGAAAACCATGGAGAAAGTAGCACTTTCCAATCTCATGATTGGTCTTCTTGCAGTGAGTGCAGTAGAGGTTGGATTTTTTTGGCTGGGACTGCCCTTCACCTTTCTTTATTTTTTTCCCTGTTCACTTCAGTTTCATATCTCAGTGTTTATGAATGAAACGCAGCCTCAGACCGCGTCGTATTATATAAGCTATTAGATTACTCTTCCTATAACCAATTGGTCGGTTTTAGCATGAAACCGCACTCGGTTGATGTACTAGGCTACTAGTACACAAGCACCCATGATATGCACATGCACATGACCTCCGATCACAAGTCCAACTAGAGTAAAATAAAAAAAAAAGACCCTAAAACGACCTAGTTGCAATATGAACAAACAAATATTAGTATATAAGATAGTGAGTTACTCCTCCTATATGAACTTATTATAGTGCACAAAAACACCCGTATACACGACCTCCGATCACGAGTCATAACGGACTTAATTAGTACTCCCACTTGCCTTACTAGTTACTATTATCATAACTGAGGCTTCCTCCAAGAATCGATTGGCTTAATATATAAGTTGAAGTATAGGTGAAGCTTTGTTCTAGAAAGAAAGTGCAATTAAGCTAAATCCGATCATGGTTCCTCCCACCACGATCATCTTCTTAGCACTTGCATTTGCATCCCTCCCACTTGCCTCTCCTTTTCGCCTCCTCAACTACACAGCCTACAATACATGGAGCTGCAACGGAGCCTCCACAGATCTCTCCGACAACGGCCTCGAAGCCTTCCTCTCCTCCGTCACCACTAACCTATCCACCGGCTTCACCAACTACAAGTCCGGATCCGGATATATCCGTATACGGCCTCGCCCTATGTCGAGGCGACGTTCCCTCCTCCAACTGCACCAACTGCGTCTCCTCCGCCGTCGCCACCCTCCGCTCCGAATGCCCCTCCAAGATAGAAGCCATCGTGTGGCTGGAATGGTGCACGGTCCGTTACTCGGACCGTTACATATTCTCGACGCTCGAGGTGAATCCGAACATCACCTTGCAGAACAAGAAGAGCATTACTGGAACGGATTGGGCGACCGCGTTGAATGACACGCTGAGAAACGTGACGGCCAAGGCGGCCGCAGGCGGCGGCCAGAAGTTCGCGACGGGCGAGACCGCATTCATGTCGAGGAGTATGATGAGTATCTACGCGCTGGCTGAGTGCACTCCGGATCTCTCGGAGGCGGACTGTAAGGAACTAAGGATTGTTTTGGGGAGGCGGAGGATTTGCTTAAGGTCACCAGCGAGGGTAGCATTGCGTTGCTGCCGAGTTGCACTGTGATTGTGAGGTTTGAAATGTATCCGTTTTATTATTCCACCGGAACGGAAACTTCCTCAATGGTCCCGTTGCCGTCGCCGGCTGCCTTAGAAGGTATGGTTTCTTGATTAATGGCCGGGTTGTTAATTAGTTAAATGAATTATGTACAAAATGAAGCTAATATGGGTTTTACACTCAACAATATTCCCAATTCAATTAAGTTATTTTGTGACTCATTTTACCCTCTTTTATTAATAAAATTATTAGAAATACCCATAAAAAAATTATTTTTCTATCTATTCTTTTGAAGAACCGCCCTAGATCTGCCTATCATTAAAAAACATTTAGTGGAGTAGGGAGGGGTGTAGGGAGTATTGTAGAAAATCTCACTTGTAATAGTAGGCTTTCTTCATGTTCCCACCCCAAAACCCTGTCACATAAATATTTCACTTCTAAATCAACATTAAAAAATTTTAAAAGTTAATATTTAGTTTCTACGTACTTATTATAACATATGTGGAAAAAAAATCTTTAAAAATCGAGTTATAATTTTTTTTTAAAAATATATAGTAAAACAACAACTTTTTAAAACTTAAAAATATCATTATATCTCTTTTGAATTATTATAATATTTCAAGGTTGATTTTTTTAGATTTTAATTTTCAAATATGTTATAATAGATATGTAGAAGTTAAATATATATTTTTTAATTTTTTTTAATGTTAATTTAGAGGTGAAATATTTATTTGGGACGGGATTTCGGGACGGGAACGTCGGGCAGAGGATTTGCTCCGTTCTTATACCATCCGCAACATGGAAAACGTAATTTTTTTTCTTCCTATCCTAACTTTATACACCTCATTTTTTTTATTTAAATATATTTCCCTTTATTATATGTCTATCATCATATATTATTGGCAATTATTTTTATTTATAATTTTATAAATAAATAAAAATAACAAGTACTTGATATAAATATATTTTATTACATCTAGATTAAAATTGACAAAGTTGGAAGCATTATAACATGCTTAAAAACTAATCGAGCTGCCTATAAATTCGGATAAGAACCTTGGAATTCACATGAGTTTGTCTATCCCGAATCACATCACTTGAAATTGAAGATTTTAGATCTAAAGGGATATTTGGATTATTGTGATCCATAGTTAAGAAAATAAGTACAACTAAAATAGATCAAGATGGGTGGGTATATATAGGGTGAAATTAAGCTCAAATTATAGAGAAAAATAAAATTAAACCAATGAGATATTTTATTTAAAAAAATAATGAAATATAAATATTATTTTAATTACATTTTAAACATCTTTACAATTAATAATTAAGAATTAAAAAAGTAGAATTACTTTTTCATTAAAAAAAGAAAATAAAATTATAAACGGGAATATGTTACCTCTCTCCACCAAGGACAAGGAGTTAAGGTATAACCTATCATCATGAATTTACCTTTTAGTGATTTTAAGCTGAGCAAAAACTCATGGTTGTTCATGCTCTTAGACTAGACCCGTTAAAACCCGACCCTACCCGAACGCCCAAAAAATTTGGGTCAAGACCCGAAAATTTTGATCCAGATTTTTTTTCTTCGACCCGAACCCGATAACCCGGTAATTTTCCAGGTCATTTGGGTTTAGACCCGGTGACTCGATTGACCCGGTAATTTTGACCCGATTGATTTATAATTATATATGATCAATTTGTTTTATAGAGATTCCAATTTATTATATTTTATAATTACAATCACTTGATCTTTCATTTTCAAATTAACTTTTATTTTTATTTGTATTGTGTAATACTCCCTCTGTAAAGACCGGAATTTAATTAATATTTATAAAATATCCGTAGGATAATCCGAAAATTATCCTCCCTTATGATTATGAAAACCCGGAAAATTTAAAAATTTTATGCCTAGCTTTACATGGATTTAATGACGGAAAAAATATGCCCAAGCCACTTTTCTCGTATCTTATAAACGTAACGGATTTTAACGCTTCGCGAGCTCGGGTTTTACATTATGTTAAAGAGGTCATCCACCCAAATTGCCCAACATTGATCCACCAAACCCTTGACTTGTGGCTTGCTTGTGAATGTAGACATTCAACCACTCCCATCTCTTCATCCCATCACCCCCCATGCTTTGACTCATGAAGCCAACCACCCCTCTCCTCTATAAGCCTGACCCCAAGACTCATGAGGAGCTCATCCAAAGAAGCCCCACCGTCACTTGAGAGGAGAGAGAGAGAGAGAGAAGGAGAGCCTTGCTCCATTTTAGGTCCATTTTGGACAGCCTTCACAAGAAATAGCATAACTCCCTCCATACTCATCCAAATTGAGCAAACTCGGTGGACATGGATCTGTCTTGAACCCAGCTTTCCATAAATATCTCAAACACAAAAATCCAAGGTCTTTTGCCCAGCCAAAATCGTCCATCTTTGAAGCTGCAGAAAACTGTTTTTGAAGGGTCTTGAGAGTTTGACTTGATTTCTTGGTAAGAACCCTTCCTTTCTTCCAAAACTGAGTTCCAACATGTTTTATAACTCCTTTTCTTCAACTTTGAGTAAGAATCTAAATCATGTTTTGGGATTTTTGGTGACAAAATGGCAAGGTGTTTGAAAGGTGTTCCGAAGGACTCCCGAGGGTGTTCTTGAGTCGTTTGTGTGGGATTCTTCGAAGGTAATCCCTCATCCGCCTTCCCTCTCTCTAGGAATAGATCTTGTGTGCTTGGAAAGGGCTTAGGAAGTGGAGCCTCTATGTGTTTTTGGTTGCGTTTTGTAGCAAACATCAAGAGACAAAATGGATATATGTGCCTCTGTAATTTGGACTTTAATTCCAATCCAACGGTCTGATTCGGCTGAAATCTTAATATGATGTTCATGGGAATGTTATCTATCTGTCCTTCAAAAATTACGGCAATCCAACGGTTGAATCAAGAGTTATTATAATTTTAGTAACCAGTGTTTATAATGACTCGGTTAGAAAACTTGGTTAAGGGAATGCTAAGAATATGGTTAAATATGTGATGGCATAACCGAAACTTAGAGCATATAAAATACAGAAATGAAGTATACCCATAACTTGACTTATGATCCGATAAGAAGAAAATCGATTATGTGATAATACGATATAGATTATAACTGGTTAAGTCCGGATCACTTAACCAAATTGTGTAATCTATAGAATCGTGAACCTCATGTGGATGTATGTTGATTATTAGGTTGGGTACCATGCATTAGAATACCACCTAATGAAAGCTTAATGAAATTAATAGGCTCTTGTTGATTGGATCCTTGGTTGTGCACTTTATTGCTTGCTTATTCTCCGGACTCCAGGTAAGTCCCCTGGACTTACTCATGATGGATTTATGTGATACTCTTTGTCTTATCGAGAGTCTTCATGCATCACGCGACCTAGTAACATGTTAGGAATATAAACTGGTAATATGACGTAGGATGAACTTAGTAAATCCAACGATTCATATGTATGCTATGTGTCTATGGTAGGACGGCCGTCAAAATCTGAATAAATGACTTATTGATAGCATGCATTTGGAGAGTTATAATAGGTTGCATTTAGCTTATTTATGATGCATATCATGCATGATTTAAGTATAATTTGCATATTTGTTCTCTGTGTGGTTGGAGTCGGAATCTACATGCTTTTATTGATTATTTCAGGTAATCGTGGATCCGAGGAGGAGACATGGGTTGATAACGCATTGGATGAGAATGTCTAGTTGATCGAAGAATCTTACATGAAGATCTCAAGAGGTCCTGAGAAGAAGAAGCGAACCTAAACGAAGAACAAATCTGCAGAAGTTGTCGCCAGACATGCTGAACTTGTTTTGCACTTTCTGGAGGCCTCGGTTGTCCGATCGACTATTATGACCATGCGTTGGAAAGCTCTTTCAGAGAGCTACAACTTTCATGTTGACGTCGAGAGCTAATTCGAGACGGAATTTTCGGGAAAAGCCAATGTAGCGCCCGCCGCCAGGGGGTATTCATGCTGCGCCCGCCGCAGCTACTTGCGGCGCCCGCCTCTTATTTGCTGCGCCCGCCGCACGGACCGTCAGCGCGGAGCGCGTTTTTAGAAAAACCCTAGTTTTCTATTTCACTTTTGGTGGCCGACTTTAATCTATTTATGAGGCACTTTTATGTTAGTTTTCATTACCTTTCATTCTATTCATTCATCCATTAGACACTTGAGAGATTTTGAGCCATGTCTCCCATGAGGAACTAAACTCATCGATTCTGCTTGCAATTTGAAGCTTTATTCGGATTGATTGTGAGTTTCTAATTCTCGTTCCTAGTTTCCTATTTGTGAATGCTTCAACTTCTTTGTGCTTGATTGCTTATTGTTTTGTTCTATCTTGACTGATCAACTTGGTAGAATCAATTCAACCGCTAAGGTTTTGTAGATTCCTGATTGTGAACCTTAACCTAAGTGGCAAACTTGTTCCTTTAGGGCTGATTGAACTAATTGAATGAGTAGGAAGTTGAATGTGTTGTTAAATCCTTCTTTAGGGACTGCAAATACCTTGGCTAATCTCTGAACTTAAAGCTATCAATTGGGTTAAATCCTTCTTTAGGGACTGTTCGCTTGATAAGGGTTTCTAGGACTGATTGGACTAGTAACTATATTAGGTCGGGACAAGGGCATTCATAGGAAACATAATAGGACGAGAAGAAGTTACAAGGATCGCTTCAATCCAATAAAGTGGAAAATTGTAGGTGGAATTGCTTCTCCTAACTTGTCTAAACCAACATCAATTACTTTGCTTTGTTTAATCCGCTTTGATAAAAGGCGGATCTTTCACACTCAAAACCCCCCTCTTGTTACTTAATCGGCATTGAAATCACGCTTGAGTCATAAATTTCCCTGTGGGATCGACCTCTTGCTTATTACTATACTAGTTTTAGGTTTGAGTTTTCTTTGGCGGAATCAACGACAGGTTTCCCCTCCGTCAAATTTGGCGCCGTTGCCGGGGAATTTTATTAAATTCTTGTGTGTTTTTAGTGTTGATCTTGGTGTGGACCGTCTTATTTGGTCCATACCCGTGCTACTAATTCTTCTCTGTAGGAAGCTTTGCAGAGATGGCGAACCGTACTCTTAAGGAGCTTTCTGCTCCTGATCTGGCACAACAACCCCTGGCAATCCAATTCCCTGCGCTAGCAGAAGGAGTCAACTTCGAGCTAAAGTCAGGGGTAGTTCATCTTCTACCAAAATTCTATGGGCTAAGTGGGGAGGACCCCCACAAGCATCTCTCTGAATTCCATAGGGTGGTGGTTGGGATGAAACCAGCGAATGTAACTGAAGACCAAATCAAGCTAAGAGCCTTCCCCTTCACTTTGAAGGATGATGCAAGTGAATGGTTCTTCTATCTACCACCTGACTCTATTGCTACTTGGGCCGAGATGAAAAGAGTCTTCCTAGAGATGTACTTCCCTGCAACAAAACTGAATGCTTTGAAAAGGTCTATCAGCAGCATTGAGCAATGCGCGACAGAGTCTATACATGAGTACTTCGAACGCTTCAAGAAACTCTGCGCCAGCTGCCCATGCCATGGGTATTCCCAAAAGGATCTTGTTCTCTTCTTGTTCAACGGGCTTACCGATGGAGAGCGCAAAACAGTGAATTCGTGTTGTGGGGGAAACATGCTGAATAAGACGCCTGCCGCAGCTTGGGAAGTGTTCAAGGAGCTCTCTGAGGGCTCTAGGCAGTTCAACAAGAGCACTCGCGCTAGAGGTGTACTTGCTATTGATGCTCCAGTGGCTGCATTACAGACTGATATGGCAGAGGTGAAAGATATGCTTAAGAAGCTGGTAGTGGGCAGAGCATCTCAGCAGTTGAAAGCCTGTGAATCCTATAGCGATGCATCTCATCCTATGGACATGTGGCTGCTCATACAAGATCCTAATGTTGAATTGAATGCCATTGGGAATTTCGCTCAACAAAGGCCTATGCAAGGCAACTATGGAAATCCTGGGTATTTCAACAACAACAATTACAATAGGGGCTATCAGCAAGGCTATGGGAACTATCAAGCCTCTTTCAATCAGCAAGGGGGGCAACAGGAAAGGCCTCACCAACAATATGAACCTCGACAGGGAGGTCAGCATCAATCAAATGGGGACAATGAGGATCCATTGCAGAAACTGTCACGATTGGTCATGAGGAATGATAAACAGCAGTCAGAGCGGATGGCGAATCTAGAGAAGCAGCAATCCGATCGGATGACAAATCTTGAGAATCAAATGAGTCAGCTCATACAAATCTTAAGTGCTAAAGAGGCAAATAGTTCAGGAAAGCTTCCATCGCAAACGGTTGAGAATCCTAAGGAGAATGTCAGTGCAATAACGCTTAGGAGTGGGAAGGAACTGGTTGTCACGAATCAAAAGGACGATGAGGAGATAATGGATGAAGAATTAGAAATTATTGAAGACGAAAACGGCGCAACAGTACTGCGGCGCCCGCGGCAACCCCAGCGGCGCCCGCCGCAGCACCCTGCGGTGCCCGCCGCCAGAGAGGGCTTTCAAGCCGCGCCCGCCGCAACTGAAACCCAGCGCAGCCGCGCCCCCTGCAGCGCGCCCGCGTCACGCGGTTTTGCCGCCGAGCCTCCTCCTGGTACGGCTTCTTCCTCTCCTCTTTTCGTTTCTCCTCCTTCTCCTTCGTCTTCTTCTACTCCTTCTTCTCCCTCACCTATGGAGATTCCAAAGCCCATCCCGCCTTTTCCGGAAGCCTTGAAAGACACACGAACATATGAGAATGACAAGGAGATCTTCGAGACATTCGGTAAGTGTCAGGTAAACATTCCTTTACTCAGATTAATTAAGAGCATTCCTAGATATGCTAAATTTTTGAAGGAATTGTGCACCATCAAGAAGAAGCAAAGACTGAAAAAGAAGGAAAAGGTAAGCTTGAATGAAAATGTCTCTGCTATGTTGCAAAGGAAATTGCCTGAAAAGTGCGGAGACCCAGGTATGTTTACAATTCCATGTGCAATTGGGAATACTAGATTCAAACAAGCCATGTTAGATCTAGGAGCCTCAATTAATGTTATTTCCTATAACATGTACATGTCTTTGGGTTTGGGTCCTCTGACTGAAACTGGGGTTACAGTGCAACTTGCTGATCGATCACAAATCAGGCCAAGAGGCGTTGTTGAAGATGTTTTAGTTATGGTGGATGATTTGTTTTTCCCTGTTGATTTCTTTGTTTTAGATATGGAGCAGGGAACCCCTGAAACACCTATTATACTAGGAAGGCCATTCTTGAAAACGGCGAAAACAAAAATTGATTGTTGTGAGGGTCTACTGACTATGGAGTTTGATGGAAGAAAGATAGAATTCTCTCTCTTTAATCATGCTAAGCTTTCTTCTGACAACTCTTTAGATATGCCTATTGCTAACAATACTGATCACAACAATAATTTTCGTGATTTGTTAGAGACACCTAAGGAACATAGTTTATGGAAATTTGAACCTCCTAACAAATTGAAATCTTTTGTGATTCCAGGACAACCCCCAAGCATATCCCATGGAGAGGAGCTAAGGGAAATTGCTGAATGTTGGAACAGGAAGCTACACTGTTCAGGCGTACCCGCATGTGTCAATGAAATAACAGGTGTTGGTGACCCTGGTGGAGGAACATAGGCCAATCAAGGGCCATCACGTCGAGCCAACGACTTGAAACAAAGGCGCTTCTCGGGAGGCAACCCGAGGTACATTTTGCGTTTTTTTTTTCCTTTTTCTTTTCCATCACCCTAAGTGTATTTGGTTTACTTTTGCTGTCTTTAATGTTTCATTGAGGACAATGAAAACTTCAAGTGTGGGGGAGAGGAGTTCTATTTATATAGTGCATATAGTTAGATCATATTTCATTTTCTGCACCATGTTTAAGTTTATTTAAGTTGTTGTTTAGTTTTTTTCATTTATTATTTTATTTGTTTTAATTTTCGGATTCTTTAAAAAAAAAATCGAAAATATTAGAAATAGAGCATGCATTGCATACATATGTGTTATTCAAATACCCATCTTGCTTAGTTTGTCCTCTATTTTAAATTTCAAGCATGATTCATAAAAATCCCATGGAATTCTGGATGTTTTGATTATTATTTCTAGTTGATTTTTGTGGAACATGAGCTAGCAAATATAATTGAGCATGTATGATTGAGCTAAAGTATGATTTAATCCTAAAAACATGACCCTGTGAGAATGTTTGGCCTTATTTGAATTCTTTTGCTCAATTGTGTGAATTACTCGCCTAGTGTTGCTACCTCTTGGCATTGACTGCAGTATCTATTTTTAAAGACCGATGCACATGTTTGATTGCTTGCGGAGTTTATGTTTATATTTTGAGTCTATTATTTGAACTTGTGCATATTTAGTGAATAAGGTGGCAATGGTTAATGCACTTAGTAACCGGATCTATGCATGACACCCATGGGTATGATTCGCGCAAAAAGGTGTTGAAAACTATCCACTAGGAAAGAAGCTTGATCATTGAGTAACCAGGTTCATTCATGACACCCATGTTTGCAACTTGCGTCAAAAGGTGTTCAAGTGGACTTCATATTAGTAGGTTAAACCGTTGAGGTGTTGATAGACCGGGGCCATTCATGACACCCATGTTTGCGCTTCGCGTAAGGAAAGCACCGAGACAAGTAAAAAAGAAAAAAAAAGAGAAAATAAAGAAAACCATAGAAAAAAAAAATGTGCATTTTATTTCCTTTATTGTGTCCCGCAAGTAATGACATTTCGGTAGATATTTGGTGATATGGTGGTCAATGTCTATGAGCTTGGTGCATTTTTTTTGGTTTGAGTTGAGAGTATACTTAAAAGCCTAAACACATGAGTGAAACACATAATTCTGGTGAGGTTGGATGATGTCTACTTCTAAGCTTTGATCACCTGAATACATGCTATGACGTTTGTTTGCCTGGTTTATGTTGTCACCTGCTATGATGTTGCTTTTTGGTAATGTTGAAACTTGAAGGGATTTCCTGTGGGATACATTGATTCATGTTCATTCTGTCATTGCTTGAGGACAAGCAAAGGTTAAGTGTGGGGGATTTGATAATGCATATTTTAGATAGGCATTATAGATATATTTAGTTTAGTTAGGTTGCATTTCGTGCTTGCTTTGTCGTTAAATTGCATCTTGTGTTTAGTTTAGAAGAGTTCGGATTCTGCGCAATTTTGTGTTTATCTCGCAGATTGAATCGGAACACATTTGGGAGATGCAATATCTCGAAGAGGAACACAAGATACATGGGAAGGGACAAGGGCATTCATAGGAAACATAATAGGACGAGAAGAAGTTACAAGGATCGCTTCAATCCAATAAAGTGGAAAATTGTAGGTGGAATTGCTTCTCCTAACTTGTCTAAACCAACATCAATTACTTTGCTTTGTTTAATCCGCTTTGATAAAAGGCGGATCTTTCACACTCAAAACCCCCCTCTTGTTACTTAATCGGCATTGAAATCACGCTTGAGTCATAAATTTCCCTGTGGGATCGACCTCTTGCTTATTACTATACTAGTTTTAGGTTTGAGTTTTCTTTGGCGGAATCAACGACAGGTTTCCCCTCCGTCAATTGGCTTTGGAACTTGGACACTACACTAAAAATCAAAACCTTCTTATGGAAAATCATAAAGAAAGGTATTCCAAAATCAGTCATTCTCGCAAATAGGGGGTTTGGTATCCCGTCCAACTGTCCCCTTTGTGACTCCTGTTATGAGGACATCCCCCACCTCCTGTGGCATTGCCCAATAACGCTAGCCACTATAAAATTAATGGACCCAAAAATATACAAAACAATAGAAGCAATTAGAAATATTAGGGAAGATGTAAACACAACCCTAAAGACTATAAACACCAAAATTAGCAAAGACCAATTTTCAAAGTTAACATGGACATGGTGGAGCATTTGGATGTTACGGAACAAAGCACTATTTAAAAACGTCAAACCGGATATTCGTAACATATCGGCTTTTGCCCAAAACAAAATATATTACTGGAAATTAGCTAAGATAGATGAGGAAACTACCTCAACCTGTGACAAAAGTACCCCAACAGTAAAGCGGAGGAAAACATCGAAATGGAAAAAACCTCCGGAAGGAAGCTACCAACTAAATTTTGATGGGTCTTTTTCTGAATCTGGAAAAGCCTCTTATGGATACATAATCAGGGATAATAATGGTGCGCCGATCCACATGGCTTCGGGCCCTTCCCCTATTAACTCTGTTGTGGGAGCCGAAGGCTATGCGATGTGGCGAGGCCTTAACATGGCACTCAAAATGCAACTACAACCTATCATAGTCGAAGGTGATAACCTCACCGTCATAAATAGCCTCAAAGGCATTTGGTCCCTACCAGGAGAAATTGAAATGATCGTCTCTGACGCTCTTTTCTCCTTGAATTGTCTCATCTCCTCTCAGGTCTGTCATATATACCGTGAAGCTAACCAAGCTGCGGATCTTCTATCGCACTTTAGCTTAGCTTTTTCCGATATATAACTTCGTTCTATCATCCTTAGGGATGCGCTTGACAAGTGACAATTCTAGGATTGGGCTTGTCAAATTCTTTTCGGTTCATAAAAAAAATCAGTGTAGTTGGACTTATTTTATAAAAAATTATATATTCAGTTATATATATAATTAATTTATGAATAATATTTTTAATGAAAAATGAATAAAATAAATTAATCTAGAATTGAGAAATTTAGTAGAGAAGGGTATAATCGTAAATTGATTTGGTAGGAAATGATGAAAATAATTGTTAAATAGGGGTATAATTGTAAATTAAATTGGTAGGAAAAGATAAGTTTTGGGATGCTAGGGATCCTATCCTATTGATAAAATGGAAAAAGTAAGAAAGGATGCTAAGATGATTTGGCGGAGAAAGAACAATTAAAAAAAATAGTATTTCTAATATCTCTAGCATCCCTTGATAAACATGGCCTTAGAAGCTTATGGAGATCGATGAGTTAGTTTTTCAAGTTTGGGGGTGTTAAACTCGGTTGGTCCTGGTGCGGGTCAAGACGCTGGAGGGAGGTCGTGTGTGCGGGCCCACATACGGAAGACTTGAACAACACATAAACCCGAACGGGGTTCCATCTCAAAACCAATTGGCAATGAGAGGAGTAGCCCACCAACCTTATATGTTGTTCAAGCATTCTCTAAACAACCGATGTGGGACAACCACCATTCCAACATGGGGAAAGTAACAGCAAGCAGAAGCCAGAGAAAAATAGAAAATCAACTCTTCGACCTTGAATCAATATTTAACTTATTGTAATCTTAACATGTAATAGTATATAACTATATATAAAAAAATTAAACTTGCACATCTTCTTACCAAATTCTCAAAATAAGTCATATAACCTATGATTTCGAAGCTCTCGAGATGTATTATAATATGTGAATTTCAATTTAAGTAAAATCTAAAAGTATTATATATTGAAATAAATTTAAAGTGATTAATAGACCTAAAATTTTCAAACATTTATAACTTTTTACTCAGATGTCGAATTAAGGCGTATTATATATCAAAACGAAGCTATCGACGAGGAGAATACACCTATATAATTTGTTGGATGAGTTATGCCCCCTTTGGCCCCGCCTCTGGTTATTCGTATGTATGCAGGATATTGTTGAAGTTTTTTTTTAAAAAAAATTTATGGGGGAATGAGGAGATTATTTGCATGTATGTAACAAATTATTCTTTTGAATGTAGAGATTATTCGCATGTATGTCACAAATTATTCGTTTGTATGCTCAATTATATCTATGGTGGAATACTCCTATGATTGCAATCATATTATACGTAATATAGGTTTATTCGATTGGTTTGAAATATTGTATTCATATGAAAATGATATAATTATTCGTCCCAATAATAATAAATTGCTACGAAACTTTGAATAAATTTGGTACTATCTATGAATAATGTTTTGGATGTCTATAAATAAAAGATGTACAGTAGTATGTTATACTCCCTCCGTTAATTAAAAGATGTCGTTTTAGACATTTGCACATTTATTAAGAAAACAAATAAAAGCAAACAAAAATACACTTATACCCCTAATTATTACTTTACTTTTTCACTTTATTAAAAACTACAACTAACAAACATCTAATCATAACAAGGATAATTTTGGAAAATAAACACCAAAATACCTAAAACGACATGTTTTTCTTAACAAGATTTTACTCCTAAAACGACATGTTTTTCTTAACGGATGGAGTATAAGAATAATTATTTAAAATTGATAAAAAAAAAAGAATAATTATTTAAAATAATGTTTTGGATGTCTATGAATAAAAGAGGTACAATAGTATGTTATATAAGAATAATAATTATTTGGTGAACAGATGCAACAAACCGAATTGTTGAAAAACGCTCTCTTTCTTTCCCTTGTTTCCTCCGCCTTCTTCTTCTGGGTAGTGTTCTTGATAGGTTGGATCATGCCGAGATCGATTGCCTTGGGCAATCCTTCTCTGGCCTGATTCGTTGCTATGTAAATAGTCTTTGCACCAGTACACTCAAACCCCCCTCGTATCAAATACAAATTATCCCAAACAGAAATCCAAAAAATCAAACCATCCTCTCAACCATCATAAAACTCTACAGTATTAGATCTCTGGGAAACTTCTCCTTCCCGGGAATCTGTACTCTAATTACACCCACGCTTGTTTCCTTTATGATGTTCCTCGTCATAAAGAACGGCTATTGCGTTAATCAACAACAAGGATTAAATGCAAATCTCAAGTCCCAAGTGGTAGAGCTCCCAAGGACTCTGCATTACTGGGCAACAACAAACCAAATCATCAACAAGTTATCTAACACAGCTCCTACCCCAAATCTTGCAAAAATCTTATTTATCTACTCTAATGATAATCCTATTGTAGGTTTATCTAGGCATTATTACAATGCAAACACCAGGAGTGGCCATCTTCCATCGGTGAAGCGGCTCAAGGGAAATCAGCTGAAAGATCTTACATTGGCAATCGAAATCGAGGGAAATATACTCAAGAATGCCTACGGTAATATAAACGGTAAGGAGGAGGGCCTAAGGAAGGGAATGCATCTGGACATAGAGATTGGGAAAACCGAGAGCACCTATGCAGCAATTGGAATGGAAGGTATGATTGCTCCTACTTTTTCTCTCAATTACTGCATTTTCATTGCTCTTAGTCCCGAGATTAGAAATCATCAAGAGAATTGTTGCATTAATCCCATGAATAATCTGAGTACTATAAATACCAACTGTTACTTCTCCCAAAATACACCTTTCTTTCGTCTCTCTTACAATCCCTCCCACACCTTCTTTCTGCCTACTGTCATGGATCCGCAGCAAACTTATGTTGATGCTCTGATCAACACTGTCAGGCAAGGTATCCCCTTGGAAACCATGCCTATCCCCACTCACCTGATCTCCATGCCAAACACGAGCCAGATCTCAGAACCCACCCTTTCCCTTGCTCTTGAAAACCAGGGTATGATCACCCAAAGTTCTGAAACACATCCTATCCAAGCCACTCCTCTCAACTCAGCCCCGGGTTTGGAACCCTTTTCTCCTTCTGAAAACCACATTACCAATCCCTATTCTGTTCCTGGAGTTAAGGACCTTCATGACAAGCTTTCTGAATTCAGCCTTGTCGGAAGGTTTGTCCAAAACCCCATCGATTTGAAGCAAGTTGCTGGTAAGATGAAGATAGAATGGAAATCTCTCAAGGGCAGCTGGGGGGTGGACACAATCGGAAACGATTGGTTCATCTTCAGGTTCGCCAACAAGGAAGACAGGGCTGTGGTCTGGAGCAACAGACCCTACCATGTTCAAGGATCTCTTATGGCCATTTATCCTTGGTCTGACGCTTTCAACCCCTTTGAGGAAGACACCACCAATGCTGACGTCTGGATCAGGATTCCGGGTCTCCCCCACCACTTCTACACTGCTGAAGCCATAGCTTACATCCTAGCTGCCAGTGGTGTTGGAGCTCTGATCAGGCTGGATCAGGCCTCTAATATCCGAAACAAGCTCAGGTTTGCAAGAGCATGCATTAATGTCTCCCTTTTGTCTAAACTTGTTACCTTCATTCACATCCGCAAAAACGAAACTGAAACCATCAAACTCCGTATCTGGTACGAGGATTTCTCGGATGGCTGTGGATGTTGTGGTGGGTATGATCATACCTACGATGACTGCCCCTTGAATGCTCCTCGGCCCAGAAAATTTAGCCTTGTCCTCGAAGAGAATCCTGAAACTGACCTTCTGGCCCTCCCACCCTCACTTAGCCACACCAGAAATGATCCCAGGTTATTCAACATGCCTAACACCTTCACTCCCTTCACTCAAGCTGACATTGAACCCACTGTGATATCCTCTATGCAGCCCCGTCAGGGCGACTTTGGTCTGCTCCCTACCACCACTCCCATGACTGCCACTCATAGAACCTCTTCCCATCAGACACATAGCCCCAACTATTCAACTGAGTTAATCAATCAGCTCATTGCCCTCAACAATGCTCATGTCTCTAAGATCGCTGGAGATTGCTCTACCACTCCCTTTGTGATTGCTCCCTCCATCTTGCACACCATCATGGCCTCTGCCACTCCTGGCCTTCCTAACATCAACACTCTGATCAATGATAATGACTATGAAGAGATGCTGAAAGCTCAGAGAAAAGGTAAAATGATTGATGCTGGGGTTGAATCTGAAGGATCTCAACTCTCTCTCAGATCTGACAATTCAGTCATAAGGAAGATGGGCGGTATTGTGATCAGATCCTCTGAGGAGGTTGACATGATTGCTGCCATGGAACAGAGCAAAAGGAAGGAAGAAGATGACCAGACTGAAGCCTCTTCCCCGGCCAACAAGAAGCCAAAGAAAAAGAAGTTTTAATGAAGATTACTCACAGGACTCATGGCCCTGCAGCTGGCCTTGGTTATGCCAAGCTGCCCCTAAATAACTCTAAGCACGTTAGTGCTCTTTTGAACCTGCCCTCTAGTCCTGATCTCAAGCTTGGCTGTACCTTTTTTAGTTTTGGTAACAATTATGTCTGCATGATCTATGACTGCTGTAAGTGCACCTTATTTTCCAACTACTGGTGCCACCCCCGTATCAAATATGTTTTTAATCATGACATGATAGACTTGTGTTATGCTTGTTGCTGTCTTTGGTTTGTTTTTCTTGGATTTACCTGGGATGATTACCAAGGGACTGCTAATACTACCAGTAACAATAAGGAGCCAAACTATGATGCTACCCCCATCTCCTTCAGACATAACAACTCAGTACGCAGCCCTGGCTCCAACTGTCTGCAATGGATAGGTATGTACTCCTATGCCTTTCTCTCAACAAGTCTGGCTATCCCCATCGCTTCTCCTATTGGAACTTGTGTGGGGAGAACCAAAACAAACCTTTACACCAACAACAATACCTCCAACAAATTTTGTAACAATAGAAACCACAATTTTGCCACAAGCAAAACTTGCAGATCAATGATAACAAAGGACATCAAAAAGGGAAACTGGAGCTCAGCTATAAATCGCAGCAGCACAAACAAAGCACTGGATCCAGGTAACCATTATCATACCACTGCTCAAACACATTTAAAAGAGCAAAACAATACCTTCAATTGCATTTCTGAATATCAAAACGACAGCTTAAATAGCATGTGTAGATATGGTATTCTTAAACTAAGTAGCATAGCTTTGACAACCATTCATGATTAATATCGGCTACTGGAATATCAGGGGCTCCAGGAAGCCTCTCCTCTGGCATGAAATAAATCACCTAAGACAAAACAATAAGCTCGATATCTTAGCTCTAACTGAAACCAAATCAACCCAACCTCCTACTGACAGCCAACTTAGCCTAGCTGGCTTCCAAAGATGCATCTTTATAACCTCAGTGGGTGCCAAAGGTGGTCTCTGGATCCTCTTAAATCACACTAAATCAACACAAAATACTACCATCCTGGAACAAGACACTAGATACTGTGTGATCAAAGCTTCCATTGATTCTCTAGACATTGCCATCATTTTTGTCTATGCACCCTCGATTGAACAAGAAAAGAATAGCTTCTGGAACAGTATTATTGAAACAACTAATAAACACTCTCTACCTATCCTAATAATGGGTGATCTCAACGATATCGAAAATGACAGTGAAAAGGTAGGAGGGAACACCCCATCTCTTAATAGATTCCGCAGACTTAGACATCTCAAAGAGGAACTGAATTTACACACCATCCCTTTCAAGGGCTCACCTTTCACTTGGAGAAAACACAAGGAAACTAGAGACAACACCTATGAGCGGCTTGACAGAGTCCTTGCTCATCATCAAATAATAACAAAACTCACAAATATGCATGTTCAACACCACTCATTCTCCTTGTCTGACCACTGCCCAATCACACTCAAACTGGGAAACAAACCTAACCACAAAGGTTCCCCCTTTAGATTCGAAATGGCTTGGACGGTGAACCCAATCTATGAAAAAATGGTGAAACAAGTTTGGGAAAACAAACTTATTGGCTCCCATGCTTACAAATTTATGAAAAAACAGAAGCTACTCAAAAACAACACCAAAAAATGGTGCAAAACACACTCAAATAACATTCGAAAACAGCTCTCTGAAGTGGAAAAAAGAATCATAAATCTGCAGGCTAAACTGCCTTGGGGACAAATATCGAGCTGGGATAATCGAAAACTAATGAACTTGGAAAAGAAAAAGACAGCCATGTTAGAATACAACTATAGATTCTGGAAACAAAGAGCTAAGACGAAACACCTTCAGCTAGGTGATAGGAATACAAACTATTACCAAACAATAGTGAAGATCAAAAATTTTAAAAACCATACCTCAACTTTCACTTCTAAAGAAGGAGAAAACATCACTGACCCTGAGAAAATCGCCAGCCAAATCACCAAAGAAATGGCTGAGAGGTTTGTTAAGCCAAACTCTCCTAGAATTACAGCTGAACAACTACCTCACCACCTTCCCAGAATCACTGCAGAAGAAAACAATTCCCTTACAGCAATACCATCAAACTCGGAAATCAAAGGTATTGTCACATCTATGGCTGTTGACAAAACGCCTGGACCTGATGGCTTCCCTCCTGAATTCTTCACCAAATACTGGCATATAGTAGGACAATCTGTCTGTAAAACCGTTAAAGCTTTCTTCCACTCTGGGACCCTACTTTCAGAGATTAACCAAACCTTCATAGCCCTCATACCCAAAATAGACAATCCTTCTAACATAAACCATTATAGGCCTATCAGTCTTTGCAACACCATTTATAAAATTATTTCTAAACTCATAGCTAATAGGATGAAGAATATCCTTCCTAGACTTATCAATCCCTTTCAAGGTGCCTTTGTAGAAGGAAGATCCATTCAAGATAATACTCTAATTGCTCATAAAATCTTTCACAGCTTCCATAAAAGAAAAGGCCCAAAAGGTTGGATGGCCCTGAAACTAGACATGGAAAAGGCTTATGACAAAATTAACTGGGACTACATTAAAGCCACGCTCACTAAATTTGGCTTCGACCCTCGATGGATTAGATGGGTCATGAGCTGCCTAACTACCACTACCTTCTCTGTTCTTGTCAACAACCGTCCGGGTGCACAATTTAAACCAGAAAGAGGTATTAGACAAGGGGATCCTTTAGCACCTTATATCTTTATTCTTGTAATGGAAAATCTAGCTGCTGAATTACAACAGGAAGCAATGCTCGAAGATGCATTGATTGGAGTTAGGATCACAAAAAACGGTACGCCTATTCCCTTTCTGACATTCGCTGATGATACAATTATTTTTGCACCTGCCTCTTTCATAAGTATCCACACCATTCGTAATATGCTCAACAAATTCTCCAATCTCTCTGGCCTAACGATAAATTACAACAAAAGTTCTCTTCAAGTCTCTGGAAACGTTAGTAACACCCTAGCAAATTCTTTAGCTAATGAAATGCACATCCCTGTTTCTAGAGCTATGGAAAAATATCTGGGCATTCCTCTAATCCGTGGCAGAGTTAAAAACGAGATGTTTCAGGAAGCCATCCAAAATCTCAAAAAACAACTATCCAAATGGAAAGCTTCGAGCTTAACCCAAGCTGGTAGGATAACTCTCATTACAGCAAATCTAAGCTCCAAAACTAACTACCTAATGCAGAATTTTTTGTTACCAAAGGGCGTGCTCCATCAAATTGATCAAATAAATAAAAATTTCTTTTGGAATAAACTGGATTCTGAACGCTATAATCCTTTGATTAGTTGGGAAAAAATATGTAAGCCAAAAGACCAAGGAGGATTGGGTATAAGATTAGCAGAAGAACTCAACATCAGTTTACAGATGAAACTTTTATGGAAACTTTACACTAATGCGGATAACATTTGGGTCAAACTCATTACAGAAAAATACCTCAAAAATCAAAACATAACCGAAACAACACCAGCAAACCCATCTTGGCAATTTGGTAGATTACTCCATCTTCGAGAGAAATTCATGAAAGGATTACACTGGATAATTGGAAATGGTACAACCATAAATGTTTGGAAAGATCCATGGGTCCTAAACTGTAACCTTGAAAACTTCCAGCTATCGCATAACCCGGATCTCAAAGTTCACCAACTCATCAACCAAAATAAAGAATGGAATCTACAAATTCTTCAGAGCCTCTTCCCGAACAACATTGTTGACAAAATCTTACAAATAAAAATTCCCTCGTGGGAAGCCGAGGATAAACTAATCTGGAAACTCAATGGGGACGGTCACTTCACAACCAAATCGGTTAAACAATTAATCAACAACCGCCAGCAGAATGAAATACAAGGAAATTGGATTTGGAAACTCAACATCCCCCCTAGGATTAAGAACCTAGTTTGGAAACTATCTCAAGATGGGATGGCCACAAAAGAAAGACTCAATCGTTTTTACAACAGAGTTCCCTCCCAATGCTGCCTTTGTGAAGATCAAAACGAGGACAGTGATCACCTGTTTCAGCACTGCTCCTACACCAAAAGAATCATAGCGGCCTATGAACAAAAAACTGGGAAGTCTTTAAATATAGATGATAACCGAAGTTCCCAACTAATGGATACCCTTCAGACTAAACCCTCTAATAAAAACTTTGAAGACCTTTGTTTTATATGGCAAACAATCTGGGAAAGTAGAAATGATAAGATCTTCAGGAATAAAAAAACTGATTCTATCTCCCAAATGGTAACCAAAACTTATATGCAGGTAAGGGAATGGCTGATTGCCAATCCAGCTAAAGGTACAAAACAGGAGAGAAAGAAGGTGTGGATTAAATGGAAAAGACCACCTAGGGCCACCTACAAGATTAATGTAGATGGCTCAACTGCGCCTACTGGCTTCTGTCAGGTAGGTGGGATTCTCAGGGATTGTGATGGAAACATCAAGGATACTTTTCAGCAGCAGGTGGGTAGCGGGTCTGCTATCCAAACCGAAGCAGCTGCATTCTGTGCAGGAACAAAGATGGCATTGCAGAAAGGATTACGTAGAGTTGTAATCGAAGGTGACTGTTTGGAAGTTATCAAAGCAATCAATGGTACTCAGAGACCAAGATGGGAGATCTACTGGCAAATCGAGCTACTACAGAAGATGATAAATGAATTTGAATGGATAGAGTTTAAACATTGTTTTCGTGGAGCAAATGGAGCAGCAGACTTCATAGCTAGATCTAGATGCACTTGTAATATGGATACTCTCCCTTTGAATAGGGAATTCTGTAACATCATCCGAAAGGATGATCAGGGTAGTGTTCTGTTTTAAGGACCGCCCCCTTTTCGCCTAATAAAAAAAAAAAAAAAAAAAGAATAATAATTATTTAAATTAATTGTCTGTATGTAGTTTTGAATTTAAGTGGAATCCAAATGAAGAGAGGGTCCCACTAAGATTAATTAAAATTTTAGATTAATCACATCCATCCATTTTACTACCTCACTCACTCAATGTTTTGGATTTGCTCACTAAATACATATACTCGGAAAGGTTCTCTCCCTCTCCCGACCTCTTCTTCCTCTCCTCACCGGTTGTCTTCGCTGTGGATGAATCAGCTCGCGCCCTCCAGCTCTGTCTCCCCCTCGAGCCCCGATGCCACCTGGTCAGGTCGGAAGCCGCTCTCCTCCAACCGCTGACGTTCTCTCTCCCTCAGGCATCAGCTCTCTCGCTCGTCTCTCCGCCGGGCTCTCTCCAGCCGACCGCCTCTCTCTGTCTCTCCATCCTCGTCTCTCTCGAATTGAAGGTTTGGCACATATATGTTCTTAATTATTTCATTTTTGTATTGTAAGATTCGATTTTGATATAGTGGAATGAGAGTTCAAGGCTTAATTTCTGTATTCTAGGGATTTCGCTATCTCAGCTCTGGCTTTAGCATTCGGCATCCATCAATTTTTTTTTTCTTTACTGGCTTCAATTCCAAAGTTGTGGACTTGTTTCATATAAGCCATTCTGAAGATTTATGAATTTTAGAAAACAAAAATCTGATTGTCAGTTTGTGACATTCATAGGATTTGAGGCTTGTTTACATCTATGATAATGTCGGAATTGGAATTTGCTTGCTTGAAAAGAGAATTGACAACTTGTTTGCATATATGTGTTGTTCTGTTTGAGAATTGACAACTTCAAAAAAAAAAAAAAAACTGTGCAGTTTTGGCTCAATTGTGTTTTGTGTTTTTTCTGTATTGTGAAAATCTATAACAAAAGTTTGTGTTTGATTATCTTTAACAGCTAGTTTTTTTTTTTTGAGATGAGTCTGCTGTCTCAAATCAACAAGCGGGGGATAGAGGAAGAGGATGCCGAGCCTGAGGTGTTCACTCACATCCCTCTATGAAACTGACACCTTCTTCTCAAGAACGAGATGAGAATCTCAAGAGGTGATGCGAAGACAGAGGTGAAGTTGTTAATCAGAAATGGAGCTTGGCCTAGACCAACAATGGCGGAAAGAAACAGAAATGTAACAGACGGAGAGAGAGAATTTTGTCTGTATTATTTCTGTAATGTGTAAAATGTGTACAACTTTGGAGATCAATTCAGCTTTTATAGAGCTGCTGTACATTGAATGGAAACTTAACATGAAGTAACTAACTCTAACAACTTTCTACAGCTTCTCAAGCAAGCTAATTCACACTTAACAAAGCTAATTCCCACTTAACAGGTATACATGAAACTAGTTGATTTTTTGTTTAAAACTAAAAATAACTCTGCATATTGCGTTTTACAATAATCTGATAGTTAGTGTTCCTAACTTCTGAATAAACATTGTGATAGCATATCTAGAATTCTTTTATTTCATTAACGAAATCCTACCTAGGATTTTGTTATTTCATTAAAAAAAGCAGAACTGAGATTTGCTTTATTGAAACTGCTATTTAAATTCAGTTTACATTGTTTAATACCTATGTATTTGATTCTCTATAGGTCTTTGACAGCTGCCGTCACATGTATTATTGGGCTTCAGTTTGGTCATGTTCGTGTGCAACTGCAGGTCAGGATTAATGCTTATGTTTATTTGGATATACTCATATACATTCCCTACACTCGTGCTTCTGTGGACATTTCTGTTTGCTGGAAAATGTATCCTATAATTGAATTGTGGTTGAATTTCAGCCTTCTATATCTAGCAAATAGATATCCTTTACCTTGCTGATGTGCTGTTCCTATCACATTCTCTTGGTTTTTTTTTAAAAAGAACACGTCTTCTTGTTTTAATACAAAGCATCTGTATCCACTGAATTTGTTCAAGTATTCCATAACTTGCTCATTTGTATCATTTAAAACCAATGCTGAAGTTTCTGCAATGTGATTTAGGAGCACAAGGAGCGACTCTGGAATTGGTCCATATTTTCTGTCTCATCATTTATCCTTGGATTGTTCTTTACTCTTGTAGGTATGTTCTATACTTGTATAGTTCCTTCAGTCTCTTTTTCCAGCTCTTATGATCTCATTGGTGACTTCTCTTCCTTTTCATTTAGTGAAAAGGAATAAAGGATGATCAATGAGATAATTCGAAAGTCTAAACTCAATGAGTTTATGACAAATATTATGTAAAACTTGTTGGTAGAAGACCACTTGGACTTGGGGACTACCTCAGAAAAGAGCTCAAGACATCATAAGAAAATCATAATTAGAAATGAGATCTGTAGGATGAAAAAGTGTATAATTTTTCCCTTTGGGATTTCGGGAAGGAAAAAATTGTGGAAACTTCTATCTATGGCTTTAATTGCAGCGCCTTTTTTTATACTGCCTTTCAGTAATTCACTAGTTCTTTCTCTTCACTTGGCTTATATTTTGCATTGTGTTATTTGCTAAGTATTCCATTTTGGAAACTTCCATCTATGGCAGCTTATATTTTGCATCGTATTATTTGCTCATGTATTCCATTAAATAACTTCAGCTGTTAATTTCACCCGATTATTTGTTGTTTTATATAATGGGAATAATGGCTCATTAAGGGTCTTTTAGATGAAAATCCCTTTATGGAGGTTTCTAGTTATTAGAATGTACCTGTGTGGCTGCGATCAAGAAGATGATGCAGCAGCTCCTTCGACTTTGGATACACAGCAACCTTCTCAGCACTCTTCGGACCCACAACTGGCTTTGGATACACAGCCTTCTCAGGAGCCTTCGGATACGCATGCTTCGACTTCTCAGCCCTCGTCCGCGCAGCAGTAGCAGGCATCTCCCGGCACTTCTCTCCTACTTCCTCGGAGTAATGAACTTGGGTTTGTGAATAGGTTTGTATTTGTGAATTTGTATGAGGAATGTATGTGGATTTGTATGTGGTTGTGAACTTGGCCATGTGTGTTTTCGATTTCCATTGTCGATGTGTTGGTTCTAACTTCTAAGTTACATTTTAAAACTTAGAACCAAACTACATCTTGTGTAGTATTAATGTTCTACCATATAAGATTTGTTGATTGAAAACCTCGACTTCCACATAATGCCACATCAGACTGTCAAGTATCATAGGCAAGAAGATGAATATTTATCAGAGTAAACAGAAAGCAGAGAAATAGGACACTATGTGACAACAATCCAGTTACTAAAGCCGAAATCAACATCATACAGTTTCACACAACTAAAGTTTCATAAACTACTAGTATCGAGTTTCTCGACTTGGCAGGTGTTCAATGAAGCTGTTGTGGTAAGTCATGGCGCTCCTGCGCGCTCACGATAGATGTGGACTTGATAAGTCATCGAGATTTGGTCGGTTAGCTCAAACACACAAGCATCTCCGACTTGAAGACGATTAGCTTGAGCAAAATCTCTCCAACCAGTGGTCAACCTCACATACCTCACAGAAGAGAGCTTTTTAGGGGGCTTTACTGGGAAAAACTGGGAGACGAAGTTAACTTGCCATGTCTTGCCCACATGTTCCTCGCTCAACTTAAGGACCAGGACGTCACTCTTTGCCCTCAACAAGTACGTTTTGGCATGCTCTCTCGGGACAGCCTACAAATATTACAATCAGATAAATGCAGTCTATTTTTAATTCAAGAACATTATAAGAATTGCATACCAGGCGAAAATCTGTAGCACTCAAATACGAATTGCGCATATCCACACGAAAGTAAGGATTGTCACTCCTAAATCTCTTGGCTCGGTCATTAGCTCCAGCACACGTAATCCCTTAAAAAAAAATTAAGCGTGTTAATATATATGATAGTGAATAATCAAATCTCTTAATGGCAATGAATTAACCTTGGTTATTATCGGTGTCATCATCATCATCGCTCTCATTGTGCTCATCATCATCATCGCTCTCATTGTGCTCATCATCATCATCATCATCATCGCTCTCATTGTGCTCATCATCATCATCATCGCTCTCATTGTGCTCATCATCATCATCGCTCTCATTGTTGGTATACGAGAGCTGCTTACTAATACCACGAAAGATGTGGACCATGTAAGTCTGGGCTTCCTTGTCAATGAGCTCGAAGATACAGGCATCTATGACTGACAGTTCATTTTCGATGGCGAAGGTCCTCCATCCGGCACTGAGTACTTTGAAAATCTTTCTCGATCGTCGCTTAGGGAGGTTGGGTTTGGTAATGACATTAACCTGCCAGATTTTCCCATTTGGCACTCCCTCGAGCTGAAGCAGTATCGTATATATAAATTTCTTCTTGTCCGATGTCATGTATCTAGACGAGTATGAATACGGCACCAGCTACATATATGCAAATCAATGTATATGTTACTGAAAGTTGGATCATGTGGATTTTAATTATGATCAAATAGCTAGGTAGAATGCAAACATACCATACGATATCGACCCTCCTCTAGATATGATTCGCACATACGAACGACGAAATAAGGGTTGTCGGATTCGGAAGGCCTTGCTCTTTCTAGAGCATCAACGATCTCTTCATCTGCATTATTCAATGTTGAGGAAAAAGTTAAGCCAATTAAGCATCACAATGGATGCTCACTTATACTAGCTAGAAAAGCGCTTAATAATTGACGCTTTAGCTGCGACGCTTGGACACATTTTTCAGCGGGTGTTTTGTATTTGGGCAAGTCTAGACGTTTTTTTTGTCACAAATTGAAAAGGCATAATCCATAGTACCTGGATTGACGTTAGCAGTTGAATTGAACTCCGGATATGCTATCTCAGATAAGATATGGACATGAAACTGTGAATTTCCTTCATATCGAAAGACGAGATATGATCCGACTTCGAGAGAGAAGCGTTTTGCAAACTCCTCCCAGCCATCTTCGAACAAAACATATTCTTCTCCATCGATGGTTAGATCAGTCAGACACTTAACTCTGTGTCGTTCACCGTTGGGGGTCTCGAGGACCACACTGTCTACCAATGTGCTCCCATGCTCCTCTACGAAAGCAGGGGGAACCGTCTACAAAAACATTATGGAAGATAAATGGATAGTTGTAGATAATGAAATCGGATGGATGAACAATGACTTACGAGCTGGTGAAGCTGGAGGGGACAACTGATGTTGGTCAAGAATTGGGGTTTGTTAGAAGAGCTTGAGCTTGCCATTGATGCAGGAGGGATTGATCTTTCTGTAATATTTTATTCCAAAAAACATTAATTAATTACCCAAAATCATATTCATTTGGTAAAAATAGGCCCAAAAATCCAAAACCTGGGAGACCCCTGAGTTCGAAAAGAGAAACAGCGAGAGCAATGGAGTCCAGCCGGCGACGATTCCGACTCCGACTTCGACTCTGACCACCCTAACCCGACACTCACAGACACGCACACGGTAGGAGAGGAAAGGAAAGGAAAGGAAGAAGGAGGAAGGAATAAACTCACCGAGGGCTTTCGACTTCGCCGGAAACGTACGATCGGAGCTCGCCTCGGCCTCGTTGGAGTCGGAAATCAAACGAGCTTGGCCTAGGACGACAATAGATGGTTAAAGGTGGATTCTTTCGGCTGTTTGAGTGAAAGGAGGGCGAGAGGAGTCTTACCGGGTTAGAATCGGAAGAACAGGGGAGGGGGAGAAGAGTCGGCGGATCCGAGGATGCTCCTGGGCGTTTTCTGGCTTCGGGCCTCGCTTTGGACGTCGGAGGAGGGTAGATCTCGGTTTCTGCTGCTCGAAGAAGGAGGGGAGGTGCTCGGTGGCTCGAAATGGCGGAGGATCGAGTTCTCGGGCAGAGGAGGAAGGGGAGGATGAAGGCGCAGCTGATGGCTCGATGGGCTTCCTTCGAAAGCAGAGGACAAGGTGGCCTCGACGGTGTCGGCTGCCGGAGGTGGTCGGAGACGGAGGTGAGGAGCGGTGGTTGCTAGAAAAAAAAAGGGGCTTCCTTTTGGGCTTTGTTGGAAAGAGAGGGAGGGAGTAGACGTAGGGCTGTTACTTGAGCCGAGTAGCTCGAGCTCGGCTCGAAAAAAACTCGACTCGAGCTTGCTCGAATTAAATATGAGTCACGCTTGAGCAAAATTCTGAGCTCGAGCTCGGCTCGAGTAGCTCGTATAACTCATTTTATGGGTGAAATTACAGTTCTCCCCTATGTTTTATTTAACCTCATGTAAATAAGTTTTATTTAACCCCTTGTAAATAGGGCGTATATCTCGTTTCCTCATGTAAATAAGTTTTATTTAACCCCTTGTAAATAGGGCGTATATCTCGTTTCGTAGGTGAAATTACAGTTCTGTCCCTAGGTTTTATTTGACCTCTTCTTCTAAAGAGTCTGTCAGCCATTTTGCCTTTTGGACTCCATTCACTTTGAATCACAGATCTACATTTTGTGAGTAGCTCGAGCTCGACTCAGCTCGGCTCGAGAAAATGAGGCTCGAGCTCGACTCGTTTGTAAACGAGCCGAGCTTGAACACCCACTACTCGAGCTCGTTAGCTCGTATATCAGCCCTAAGTAGATGAGTGCAGAGTAGGCGTGGCCAGTAGACTCTGGTTTTTTGTATAACGGATAAAGGAAACTGCAGATGTACTGATATTGGATCTCTGTTCGGAATCAGATGTACTGATTAAACCGGGTATTCAATTTCCACAATTGAGGGGAAAATATTTGGATTTTTTGTTGGTAACTATCAAAAAAAATAGGGGTTGTTTTACAAAATGTCCATTTTTATAATGGATTTTGCAAAATGTCATAAATTGACATTTTTTACCCCTATCTTTAATACCCTTCTCTTTAATCGTGTGTAATTTAGGAGAGGTGTAATTCTCTTACCTCCATTGCAGCGGCTGAGGGGGAGAGTCTGAACGCTACAAGCGGAGGGGAGCACAAGCACCGACGTACGGTTGATCCTGATACCTAACGATGACACCGTGTTGCCGTTGATGGCCTCGTACAGACATTTCGGTTGTGACGCCACCACGCTCGCCAACTGCGAGTAGCATCCAGGCGATGGCGTCGATGAGTTCCCCGTTATGTATTTCAAGCATGGCGAAAGGCTTATCAGCACGCTCGTACAGCTCGACGATGTCTGCGCCATTCCCGATGTCCATATGGCCGCCACGACGGCGACGGTGAGTGCTGCCATCCCTGTTTTTGTCATTGCCTTTAAGGTGTTCGATGAATTGCCTGTGTGGGAGTTTGCCGTGGAGTGGTGAAATGGGATGGTGGTAATTGTGAATTCAGTACGAATTTGATATTTGTTAGGTCGCCTTATTGATGAAATGGGAGGCTCAAGCTCTCTAAAGAAGCTTCAAATTCGTTGATGGGATGGTACTTGAGGTATTTCGACAACGACCAGCGCACCTCGAATCCGGAATCATCTCCAATTTAAGAGAATGAGATGCTAGACCCGATGTCCAAGTGTCAACTAGAGGCGAAAGACGACCCTAGTTGCACTTGCGGGGGCGTGTTGAGAATGTGAAGAGACAAAGAGTCCCACATTGATTATACAAACAAAGAAGACATAGAATATAAGCTAGTGGGTTACTCCTCCTATTGCCAATTGGTTTTAGGATGGAACCCCGCTTGGCTTATGTGTTAGGCTATATGCGCATGGGCGCTCGTGTACACACGACCCCCGGTCCCGAGTCCCAACAGACTTCAGTATGGTATCAGAGTCGGAGAAGCTCCATCTCTAATCTGGAATCATCGCCATTGGAGAAGCTCCCAAGTGACGTTGCAGACTTGCAGATGTTGATGACGAGGAAGGTGGGCTGAAGTGCAACCTCCTAGAGCTTTGGAAGGATGGAGAAGGTTTGAGAAAACTTTTTCACTTCTTCTAGGCATTTCCCTGGATTGGTCCAAAGAATGAGCAAGCCCAAGAGTGATTCAAGTCCAACACAAGGTTATGATGACATCTGATATACGCCGAAATTTGAGGTGTTTTCGACGCTAGATCTCTGGTGGAGGAGGGTGGTCGCCGATCATATCGGCCCCTTTTCATTTTTAGGCACTCTCGCAACCTCTTTCAAAACGGGTCCATTCATTGGGCCGTGCAAAGACACATCAACGGCGGCTCGACGCACCCGCTGGTGATGTTGATGTTTGACTGCGAATGCGAGGAGTTTAAGACCATAGAGCTCCCCTAGGAATCAAAGAGTCTCGGGGTCCCAAGTTTCTTTTCTCCTATCGGGGAATGGTGGCGGTGTTGGCAGCCGCGGAATCAGACATGGTATTGGAGGTGTGGGTGATGGAGGAGCATGGGGTGGCTAGCTCATGGAAGAAGTTGGGACGGGATCATCCCGAGAAATTCGTGATCATAGACGAACCTAGTAGAAACCAGACCGGAGAATTTGAGAGGATTGATAGTATAGAAGGGCTCAAGGGATCACACCACCCATTGAATGGCCGCATTTTCGAGCCGAGCTTCTTTTTTGTGGGGCCCGAGAGATCGAAACTATCACAGGGATTGCCAATCCAACCATCGAAGGAGGGTCATGTCTGGAGAGGACGGATGTAGCCAGTCTTCCAATCGACTGATTGATCGAGTTATAATTCGTCTTAATTTGCAAGACTAGCTAGCTAGCTAGCAACTAGCAAGGTTTCATTTCGATTTATATACTCCCTCCGTTCGGCAAAACTTGTCGTTTTAGAGTTTTGTTTTTGTTCGGAAAAACTTGTCATTTTAGGTATTTTTGCTTCTACTTTACTAAAATGCCCTTGATTTGATTGATGTGTTGTGAGTTGTAGTTTTTGATAAAGTAAAAAGTAGAGTAATAAATAAGGGTAAATTAGTAAAAAGGGAGTGTAATTATTAACTTTATTAAAAGTTGTGTGGAGAGTTAAAATGACAAGTTTTGCCGAACGGATGGAGTATTTATTTGTCTCCTTTATTCAATTCATATGAACTAATTTAAAAATGTCTAGTCTCCTTGATAACGATTTTCATTCATAGATCGAAAACATTCGAGATGAATATATATATATATATATATATATATATATATATATATATATATATATATATATATATATATATATATATATATATATATATATATATATATATATATATGCACGTTATAAATCAAATGGTTTATAAGAACTAATATGGTTGGGGAGCTGGGAGAAGAAATTAAACCGATAAAAATGTCTAGTCTCCTTAACTAACAAGAATCACAAGTTGTATCTCTGAGCTTTCTCGCGAGTTTATGAGAGAGGAATGGTGCTAAACACTTAAAAAAAATTGGACGAGTGCTAGCCCGGCTAATAAATAAACTTAAGATGATAATAAGTTAATTAGATTAGGAAAATGTGATATTTCACCAAATTTTCTTTTTTTGTTTTTCCATTTTTAATGTTACATCATTTCTGTTATATTTATGCATTAAACAATGATTAATAATGCAAAAGAAAAAAAAGGGTCCATTTCTGTTATATTTAGGTGAGCGTTGGTCCTACAACAGCCTTTAATGTCCAACCAAAAGCCAGGAAAGGGGTAAAGGAAAGCAACATCTATCCTAGCCAGCATGATAATCCTTCAATACGCCTAAAAAAAACCTTCTCGTCAACCATGACAACCCAACAAGCCCTATATAGTATATACCTACTTCTACAGTTGACAGTAAACCCTTTCGGGGGCACAATGGTGCAAAGAGATAAATCATGTCCTAACTCAATGCCGAATGTTTCATACACTTCACACAAACGTGCCCTTACCATCTTTTGCTCACTTCCCAACAGTCCCATCCCAGGCTAGTGTTGCAGCTAACTCCATGAATCAAAACTGGCTCGTTGATAGCGATACTTCCCACCATGTCACAAATGATCTTAATAATCTTGCGATCTACTACCCATACAATGGTCCTAACAAAATTAATGTTTGTTGACGATGGCACATGTTTAACAATTTCTCATTCTGGAAAAATGAATTTACCTTCTAATTCTCCAGTGTTCTCCCTTGATAATGTTCTTTGTGTTCCTTCCATGTCGAAAAATATTCTGTCAGTTTCAAAACTCACAAGAAATAGTCCTTATGTGGCCATGTTCTTATCTGATTTCTTTTTTATATAGGATATCGGGTCCAAGAAAATCATAATTAAAGGTCCTTGTGTAGATGACATCTACTTATGGCTGAAGCCTTCTCCAAATATCAATTCTTTACAAAAGTCAAGCTCGGCTTCTCTTCATCATCGTCTTGGTTATCCGTCCACAACCGTCTTTCAATTTTCAAAGAGTTTCAATTTAAGTTCCTTAATTCAAACAAGAATATCAATAAAAATCCATAAGCTTGCATTTTATTAATCTACTATTGTGTCTACTTCTCATCTAGAGGTTATTTATTATGATGTTTGGAGTTGTCCCGTCACTTTAATGCTTGGCTAAAATTACTAGTTAAAAAAAGGATTTTTTTGGTAACCGTCCAAAATAAGGGGGCTGTTTTGCAAAATGTCCATTTTCATAGTGGCTTTTGCAAAATGTCCTAAATTGACATATTTACCCCTATCTTTAATATCATTATCTTTTTCGCACTGGTCTTCCTCTCACTTTCTCGCCGTTGTCTATCCCAGATCTGCTCTGCTCTGCTTCCTCGCCTCCCTCTCCCCCTTCTCCACCGTTGTCCTCCTCGCAGGCTTCGCTCTCTCTCTCACTGAAAGGCTCGATTTTCAGCCCATCTCTTCCCCAATTTCGATTTTGCAGTGCGAAATCAATTACGAATCCGGAGTAGCAGATCTGATCTCGGCCATGGCGAGCGGTTGAAGCGAGAAACAAATTAAATACTTTTGAAATACCATTGTGGAATGGCAAATTGACGTCTATTGTTCTCGAAGTGGCAACAGGGAGGAGCGGCAACAGGGACCGACTGCCACCAGCATCGTCGAGGAGGGGCAACAGGAAGAAGCGGCTGCCACCTTGACGACAAGTTCGGCTCCGAGGTTAGCCGTGGACTCTTGACATCGGTGGCGGAGACGAATTTTGCTGCAAGTCCTCACAATGTTTTGTTGTTTTGAAAATTTTGCTCTTGCGCTCTATGTGTTCGACGAATTGCCTAAAAGAGGGTTTCCAAGTGAAACTATTGGAAAATTACCCTTTTGTTTGTATCTTGCTAGTGTTGTTCAATTTGATGGATTGCTGAAATGAATTCCTCTTAAGGTCTTGGCCTTTCTGCGGGAACAGGAAGCAAGAGTGGTGACTCATCATACACCAAGCAAAATGATTCCTTTGGCTCCTCGAGCTCAGTAAGCGGGCATATTGGGTGACACTGATCACATCAAAAAAACTATAAAAACAAAGTGATGACAACTTTTTTTTTGTGAATTTTCTTTTAAAATTTTGTTGGTGACAACTTATCAACAAATTTAGTCAATTCCAAAGTGTTATTATTGATGTCACCACCATAAAAAAAAAACTAAGTGTTATTAGTAGTGTCACCACAATAAAAAAAAGGTCAAATCTTATTAAAGGTGTCGCCAAGGAACAAATAGTGTCACCACTGTTGTCACCAATGAAAAGTCCTAAGATACAAGAAGAGGTGAATAACAAAGTGTTATTAGTGGTGTCACCACCATAAAAACAGTGAAACCACTACTGTCACCAGAGGAAAACCATAGGACAAAGGGAGAAAAAACCTTATAGAGACTAATGCTATACCCAAAAGAAAATTTATGTTGTCACCACCATAAAAACAGTGTCACCACAAGTGTACAAAGTGGTGTCACCACCAATGTAGCAAGGAAAAGAATGGTGAAGTGTTATTAGTTGTGTAATCAATGAAAAACAGTGTCACCACAAATATTCAAAGTGTTATTAGTCCTGTCATCAAATAAAAATATTGTCACCACAAATGTTCAAAGTGTTATTAGTCGTGTCATCAAAGAAAAATAGTGTCACCACAAATGTTCAAAGTGGTGTCACCACAAGTGTATCAAGGGAAAGAATGGTCAAGTGTTATTAGTCGTGTCATCAAAGAAAAATAGTGTCACCACAAATGTTCAAAGTGTTATTAGTCGTGTCATCAAAGAAAAATAGTGTCACCATAAATGTTCAAAGTGGTACCACAAGTGTATGTTATTAGTCGTGTCATCAAAGAAAAATAGTGTCACCACAAATGTTCAAAGTGGTGTCACCACAAGTGTATCAAGGGAAAGAATGGTCAAGTGTTATTAGTCGTGTCATCAAAGAAAAATAGTGTCACTACAAATGTTCAAAGTGTTATTAGTCGTGTCATCAAAGAAAAATAGTGTCACCATAAATGTTCAAAGTGGTGTTACCACAAGTGTATGTTATAAGTCGTGTAATCAAATAAAAATAGTGTCACCACAAATGTTCAAAGTGGTGTCACCACAAGTGTATCAAGGGAAAGAATGGTCAAGTGTTATTAGTCGTGTCATCAAAGAAAAATAATGTCACCACAAATGTTCAAAGTGGTGTCACCACAAGTGTATCAAGGGAAAGAATGGTGAAGTGTTATTAGTCGTGTCATCAAAGAAAAATAGTGTCACCCCTAGAACAAGGGAAAATTATAATAAGTGTTAATAGTGTTGTCATCAACCTAAAAACAGTGTCACCAAGTGTACAAAGTAGTGTCACCACCAGTATACCAAGGAAAATAATGGTCAAGTACTAGTATTATTATTAGTGTCACCAAGGTAAGGTTATAAAGAACATATAATTTTACAAAAAAATATAGTGTAATCAAACACGACATCACATAAAAATAGTGTGATCAAACATTCACAAATAATAAGAATGAATCAAACACTTCTCTAAAAAAATGAATTAACAAAATTCAAACTCACAAAGGTATGTAATTAAAAAGGTTCCACTAGATTACAAAAATGAAATGCACTGAGATGAGCAGATGCTTCCTCTCGCCCACCTAAATGGCACCGTACAAAATCTAATTTTAGCCACCAGGCACCAGTGATGTAATACCTTAAGTCAGAGCTCTTCCGCCGCCCTCCAAAGCCTCTTACTACACTCCGCCCACCCCTTATAAACCCTAGCCGTCGACAACAGCGCTGGCGACGGAAGCCGCCTCAACACCACCCACAAACAAGCCCCAGGTAAACCGTCGGATAGATCCTCCTCCAGATCAAGATCCGGCAATAGAGGCAGCAATCTCGGATTGCACTCACCGCCGAATCCGTCACAGTCTCCAAGCACGTACGTAGGAGGAATTGGAGATTCAGGCACGAAATCCGGCATAGGATTGGGGAGGTAACAAGGTCGTGAAGGAGGAAGATCCGTTTCGGCATCGGCGTCGATGAAGGTGAATCCGCCTAGCGCCGACAGCAACACCGCCTCCGCCTCCAAGCAAATCGAACCTCCGCGATCGAGCAAGATGAAGGTGGGAATTCGGTGGAGTTCATGGTGGTGGGAGATCTGACAGGAATACGGAGAAGAAAGAGGATTGAGGGATAAAAATTGGATTACATAAGGCAGGGGCAGTATGGGGTTTTCAAAAAAATTTAGGACATTTAGCAAAACCTGATTTTAAGTGGACATTTTACAAAAGAGGGTTGACAAAATGGACATTTAGCCAAATTTTACTGTATATACAAGCACCAAGGCTACCAAAAAAAAAAACTTTCTAATTTCATCTAAGTGGCAAATATGAAATATCACATATGTCTACCTTCTTATATTACTCGGTAAATGTGACCTAAATAAGAAAAACCTCTTCGGAGCCCCGAGAACGCGCTCACACGCGCCCTCAATCCTCTTCTCAAACCCTATCCTCCAACCATCGTTCTTGCGATTTCTTCCTCCAAATCACCGTTATGTGCCTTGATTCCGCTCTATAATTTCCGGAATCGGTCTTTTTTCTCCCATATTTGCTATTTCAGATCCCAATTTGAGGCGTTGAAGATTTGGGGTTTTTCCTCGTTGCCCCTATTCTGGTATGTTCGTTTGGGGCGGATTATTTCCCACAGTGGCTTGTTCGAATGGCAGAATCGCTCAGTACATTGGAAGCGGTTCCTGTCCTCAGTGGTTATGTCGGCTCGCCGTTCCTCTCACTAATAAGATGGCGGTCGTCTGGTTGAGGTCCGAGCCGATTCGGAGAAACTTCAGAAAGAGAAAGAAAAAATCTAGTTGTTGGGGGCGGAGGTGCGGTGCTCTTTGTCCCTGGAAGAGTGGCTCCGGGAGCGGAAGCAGTGGTTCGGCGTGTCGCTTACCATTTCTGTGCGGGAGTGCCTGTTGTTCGGCGGGTGGCTGGTACTGTCGGTGGCTGACTTTAGCGTCTCTTGGCAGTCCCAGGTATCTCGTCACTCCTCGATTTAAACTTCTGTTGTTCCTTGATAATGTTTATGGCTTCTCCTTTTCGTTGTGGAGTGAGCAGGAATTTGTTTGTCTATGTTTAAAATATTTCCCTCTTGAGGGTGTTCTGAACATTGCAATTCATGTGACTGTCACTTATACAACTGTTCTTTGTTGGCCAAATATTTCCTATGTACTTATTACCCGTTTGGAAATTGCTAAGATTGATTATCTTCTGTTTCCATCATCTCAAACCGTGACTTCTAGTCACACGTACCCCCCTTTCGAGGGCCCAAAAAACGTCGTGAGTCACTCCACGACAATTGAAATTGCATCTTACCTTTGGTTGTGTAGAATAGTGGTGGCTAACACCTGGCTTGGTTTTCTGTTTGTGTTAGTCTATGATACTAAAGTGAAATACTTGGAGTCACATTACTGGGTTCTGCAACATCCGCTCTGGGGGTTTGATTCCCCGATTGTTTCTTTTGGCAGAATTGGTGGCTATCTTATGATCAAATCGACCACGGGCCATCTGATAGTCCACTTGTACATGATGAAAATGATGTATAAAATGCAACTTTACTACCCTATACTTATGATCTGCTTTGCTTGCGGCTCCTGTATTACCTCCATCTATGTCCTAATGTTATGTAGGATCTATTCCTTTACTCCCTGCATATCTTTATTTGTTATTGATATCATGCCTATCAGCATAAGTCTCATTGTCCTTCCATGGTCCCAATTCGAGTTTAATTTCTCCTTGGATTGCTGCTTATTCTTATGGCTATCGTCAGAGGATTTCTCCTCCAACCCAGCTGAAATTGCTGATTTTCCTCCTTTTAGTGGGCCGTATGGAGCCTCCATGATATCCTTTTGTGATAGGTTTAATCTAGCTATACCAATCTTTGTTATAATCCTACAAGGTCTTTGCTTGTGCACTCGTGCCGGCTTTCTCTTGCTGTGCTGGTGCCCAATACAAACTGGTGAGAATATCAATTGGAATTCACCACAAGTGTGGGAGAGTGTGTTGTTGTTTCACTGGTCCTACAGTAACATAGCTAAAAAGATATGGCCTAATGCATATGTAAATGCCATCCATGGTATGTTTCATGAGAATTCCAATGCTTTATATCTATTCTGGATTGTCTGTTGTCAAATTTACTTTAGTGATGTGTTGAAATTTATGGCTATTTCTAATGCATTTGCTTCAAGGTCTGCTAAAAAAGTTTGTTGCTATGAGAACCTAGTTCTCTTCCCTTCCAAATCCCGTATGGGCCCAAATCCTCTTCATGAGGCCAAACAACCTTCGATCAATATGGATCGATTAAAGAATCTATCATATTATGTCGTTTTCGATTTCTCTTGTATCATGTTGAAGAATGCACATTTACTGATCTTAGATATGAAAATCTGTTGCTATGATTTTGTTCTGAAATCCTTGTTATCTGCCGGTGCTTTCATCTGCATCCTCACATCCAATGCTATTTGGAGGGTTCCTATCAGCAAGCTCACATGTTTCTATTGCCTATCTGTCGGATGCTCATGCGATTATCAAGCTCAACCTGCATTCCGGGCTGTGTGTGTGTGGCCTATCCGTCTCAAGTTAGATTATTTTGAGCACTTAGCCGTTAAACTTTGGTTAAGGACCTGTTTTGCAGACCTATCGTTGGTCATATTTAATTGTGTAAGTGCTGCTGGATTCATTTCCTACCTTACTGGTTTGTATAATATTGATATTAAGGAACCCGTGAATTCACTTCCTTCCTTCTGGTATGTTCCTTCTCTAGATTCATCTTGTTCTCAGTTTTTTGTAGTTGGTATGGAATCATCCTACAATTATGATGGTAAGAACTCAGTGGCGGTTGAGAGTTTTGCTCCCTCCCCAAACAACTCCCGAAAGGGCACAAATCCTCTTATCGAGGCAATTCACTCGGAAGGGAGTTTACTCCTGGATGAACGCTGGCAGCCCGTCTGTCACCCTAAAACTCACCCTCGTTTCTCCCATATGTTTGTATATATTGCCTCCCTTTTTTATCAGCTCTCGATCAGATTATTTTTCTCGATCGGTTGGTTTGAGCGGCATCAGCTTTGTTTTGCAGCTAATTGGAATCATCAAAACTATGCAATTACCAGGGGTTACTTTTCTGGTACTAGTAGGCATGAATGTGATGCTCCTTTAAATTTATCAGCAAGTTTTCTTGATAGGATTAAAATTAGATGTAATATAACATGCTCTCCCTTTGCAAGGCATATCTCTAGGCGTATTGTATTTGATCTTTGCATATTAGAAATCGCAAAACTCAAAGCTAAATCCCCTTTTATCTCTCAAATTCATGTCATCAAATCTTTCTCTGAATCTGCCTTTGTTAAAAACCTTCACAAAAATTATCTCCAAATCATTATTTCGCTACACTCCCTTTGTGTGAGGTCCCTTAAACCTAGGCCTCACACCCCTGACAGTTATATATGAAAATCACTTACTGGAATTGCAGAGGTGTTAAGAAAACAACTTTTTGGACGGAAATAGATAGCAAGTGCAAAAATGAACATATTCAAATAATGGCATTAGCGGAAACTAAATCGGAAATCATCCCTGAAGACAAAATTTGGAAATCGGCTGGTTTTGACGAGGCTATTTGGTCTCCTGCTTCCGATCGTTCGGGTGGTCTCGGTGTCCTTTGGAAGTCCTTCCAATTAACAAATGAAATCATTACAATAGAAATTCAACTACCCCGAATTATAGGGCTTAGATACGAGAATACAAATGATAGATTCATGGCTCTTCTATTGTTTGTATACGCGCCGCCGGGCCCTCAAGAGAAAGACTCGTTTTGGGAAACTTTAACATCCATTGTGAGAGATTCGTCCATTCCTTGCATTGTTCTGGGTGACTTGAATGAAATTCTTTGTAGTGAAGACAAGCTGGGTGGTGCTAGCCTTCGTTCCGCTCGATTCACTAGACTTTTACAATTTAAAAATGACTGCGCTCTGTTGGATTTACCTACCTTCGGGAACCCATTCACTTGGAGAAAGAACCCAGATGACGAAAACACCATTCGCGAAAAGCTTGACCGTGTGCTTGTGCATCACCAGATCATTCAAAAATTCCCAAACCTAATTACTCATAACGGAGCCTTCTCATCATCTGACCACTGCCCCATTTCAATATCTCTTGAGTGTGGCTCAATTTTCAAAGCGCCTCCGTTCAAGTTTGAGAATGCTTGGCTTCAACGGAAGGATTTCAGAAACATAGTTAAACAATCTTGGCGAGCAAATTGTTTGGGCTCAACTATGTATCAACTGTTGTTCAAACATAGAACTCTAAAGAAAAAGGCTAAAGAATGGAATAAACGAACCTTCGGAAATATTTTCCGCCAATTAAATGAGGTGGAAACTGAACTTCTCAAGATTCAAGCTTCTGTTTCGGGAGGTAACAACAGGTTAACTGACAATAGAGAAAAGCTTCTCATTAAAAAAAAGGAAAAACTACTTCTTTACCAAAAAACTTTTTGGAACCAAAGAGCCAAGACAAAGCATCTTAAACTTTCTGATTCGAATATAACTTATTTTCATCGGGTTGCTTCGGGTAGGAGACATAGGAAGCAAATTCGCAATATAACCTCTGCTGAAGGAACCTTGATAATATGAGAAGAAAATATTAGAAATGAAATTAAGAATGATTTTGAAAAAAGATTCAAAAAGGAGCCGATTGATGATAGACTCCTACAAGAAATGTTAAATCTAATCCATCCTTCAATTACCCCTGACGAAAATATTTACCTTATTCGACACCCATCTAATAATGAAATTAAGGCAGCTGTTTTCAACCTTGGCAATAACAAATCGCCTGGCCCAAATGGGTTTACAGCAGAATTCTATAAGAAATACTGGGACATTGTTGGCTTATCTGTAATTAGAGCTGTTAAAAGTTTTTTCCACTCTGGAAAAATTCTAAAACAAATAAACCATACATTCATATCACTACTGCCAAAGCGGGATAACCCTACCAATACCGGTCACTACCGCCCCATCAGCTAATGTTCTACTTTATACAAAATCATTTCAAAAATTTTGACGGAAAGAATCAAAACAATTATCGGTAAATTGATTCACCCACTACAAGGTGCCTTTGTGTCAGACAGGGCTATCCAAGACAATGTCCTAATAGCGCACGAAATCTTCCACTCCTTCAGATCGCGCAAGGGTCGGGAGGGATGGTTGGCAATAAAACTAGACATGGAGAAAGCATATGATAGAGTTGATTGGAACTTCGTAAGAAAGGTATTAGAAAAATTTGGGTTCCACCCTACTTTCATTACGTGGATTATGGAATGCGTAACGACTGTGTCCTTCTCTGTACTAGTCAACAACGGTCCTACTGATATGTTCTTCCCCTCTCGTGGCCTGCGTCAAGGGGATCCCCTATCTCCTTTTTGTTTATCTTAGGGGCAGAAATTTTAGCTCGAAAACTCTCAGCAGAAACAAATGTGGAAAATGGTCCAATTGGATTTTCCTTCGGTAGGAGTGGACCTAGGGTCCCCTTCCTATCTTTTGCTGACGACATCATTATTTTTACAAGAGGCAGTGCTGCCGCGGGACAGAAAATTAGGGATATAATTGATTCATACTGTAAAGTTTCTGGACAAAAAGTCAATTATCATAAATCTAGCTTTCAAGCCACAAAAGGCATTTCGAACTCTAGGATCTTAGAACTTAGCCGTTGCTTAAGTATTACACATGAAAACTCATTAGAAAAATACCTTGGATGTCCGATCATTAACGGCAGAGTAAACAAACACACTTTTGAAGACATCATATGTAAATCTAAAGAGCAACTAAGTAAATGGCGAGCTAATGCTCTATCACAACAGGGACGTGCAATCCTAATTAATACAAACTTATCGGCCAAACCGTTGTATACAATGCAGAACTTTTTGTTACCCTCATCAATTCATAAAGAGCTTGACCAGATTAACGGAATGTTCTTTTGGAATAAAGATCTACAACACCGCCCGGTTATTAGCTGGGATAAGATTTGCAGACCGAAAAAATATGGGGGAATTGGGCTTAGGAAATCAAAAGAGATGAATGAAGCCCTTCAAATGAAACTACTTTGGAAAATTTTAGCTGAACCAGAAAATGTCTGGGTGTCTCTCATTAAACACAAGTATCTTCGTTCAGCTAACATCCTTAAATACGTGAAAAGTGGAGATTCTTCATGGCAATGGGCCAAACTGACAACTCTTATAGATAAATTTAAGACTGGCCTTATTTGGTCAGTAGGAAATGGTTCATCAATCAAATTCTGGACGGATAATTGGATCACAACAAGTGCTCTGCTAACTAGGGATGATTGTCCCCAAATTAACAACATAGAAGAAACTGTCAGTGACTATATTTTAGGTGGTAGATGGTGGACGGAAAAACTTAGCGATACATTACCAAATGAGGTAGTCAAAGAAATCCTGGACATTCCACTTCCCGTTTCCCCCTTCGAGGATCGCTTATACTGGTGGCCTGATAGGGCTGGTTGGTTCACCACGTCAAGTGCATATAAGCTAATCACAGCTCAATCCTCACTGAGCATAGACAATAACGCCTGGATATGGAATTTGGATATTCCACCTAAGATCAAAAATTTTCTATGGAAAATTTGTCAGAATGGCCTCCCTACTGCATCTAGGTTGGCTCAACGTGGGACTTCTGTACCTTCCACCTGTCAACTGTGCAACTGTGCAGTTGAAGATGACGTTCACTTTTTATTAGAATGCCCATATGTGCGCTCTCTCTTTCGCTTACCTACACACGTAAACTCAACTGTATCCAGTATGATAAATCATTTACGGGACATAAAACCTATCTTTTCTTTCATCGGAAACAAGCTTTCTTCCGTTGCCAAGGCGGAGCTTGCCTTTTCTTGGTGGACAGCCTGGTACATTCGAAACCAATTTATTTTTAAACAGGTCCCCATACCTCATAGAGAAAGTTCATTACGTATTATTAAAACCCATAAGGATAATTGGAGTAAAACAGCTCTCGTTGAGTATTGCTTGGATGAGGACCTCCCCTTCCGCACACGAATCTCCAAGCATCCAAGGACGAAAAGAAAGCATGGCAACATTACTTGGCGAAAACCCCCTAGGGGTACTTTGAAGTTAAATTTTGATGGATCCACAATCTCAAACAATGATAGCTCGGCCGGAGCCGTAATCCGGGACTGGAAAGGACATCCGATACACATCTGCTATAAAAAACTTGGCAAACAAAGTCCTTTGAAAGCGGAAGCTCTTGCTCTTAAACTGGGAGTCCAAAAGGCTCTACAACTCCGTATCAATAAACTCCACATTGAAGGTGACTCTATGATAATCATAAACCACCTAAATAAAACATCAACGTGTCCTTGGGAAATCGAACTGATTTTATCAGATGTTAAATTTCTACTATCGACTTTGAAAGAAGTTTCCTTCTTTCATGTTTCCCGATTAGGCAATAGAGTGGCTGATAAGGTTGCACACCTTTGCCACTCTGCATGGGGTGTCGATATTAACAACGATCATGGTCTTCTAGGCCTCATCCGCAAGGATGCCATCGGGTAGAGCTCGCTCGCCCGAATTCTTTCCTAATCAAAAAAAAAAAAAATTACTCGGTAATTTCTCGGGTAATTGGGGTTCGGGTCGAAAAAATCCCGAATCTTGATCTTAAATTTATCATCAGCTATGCGGCTATACATGTCTAATTTTTTGGATCGGGTTGTGCTTTGAGAAGTCTAGGCGTACTTGATTAATAAAGGCCCAAAAAGAAAAAAGAAAAAAAATATAGCACGGACGATGAAGAGAATGGGGGAAGAATAGTTGAAGCACTTGACATGTTTGAGAGGCCAATGAGGAAAGAGGAATAAATAAAGGGGTCCACCAACTCTCGCCATCCTAACGATTTGCAGCCACTCGCATTACGTGGCAGCCCAAAAAGAGTTTAATTGCATCCACATAATCATCATCAATTCATCATCAAATGTACAACTACGCACCAGTTAGAGCATCATCAACTGTGGGGAGAAAGCCTCCCCATTTTACTTTTTCCACCCATTTGAGCAACCCGACTATTGTAGACAACCTCCCGATTTTTGGGGTGACTCAATATATTGGGAACCTTCCCAAATCCGAAACCAATAAAATAAGGCCACGTGTCCCTATAATAATTCTTTTTTCTTTCTTTTTTATTTGATGTGAGAGGGAAAAAGTGATTTGGGAAACTCGACTATTGTGGGAAGTGAAAATGAATTGGGGAGGGTTGAAAATAAAGTTAGTGAAAAGTGAGGTGGACGAATGATAAAAGGAGAGAGAAGTTTTGGGGCACCCCACCATTGGGGATGCTCTTAGCACTATGTCTCCATCAAACATGCCACAAAGAAGGCTTCAAAACTTGGCCCATACAAAATCACACATTCCCCCAAGTGGCGCATTCTGAACTTGTTGATTGAGGGGGCGAAAAATTACGATAAAAAAATATTGCATGTAAAATTAAAGAGGGAATTTGTTGAAAAAGCCCTTTAAGCATAGTTGTTTAGCTAGATAGGCCCATTAATTGTTTTTTTAACATGCTTAGCCCATTAAATGTTTTTTTAGGTTGCTTAGCCCTCGGTCAATGGTCAACCGTTGACCGGTCAACGTTGACCATTGACCGTTGACCGGTCAACCCATTTTGATGCCAACTTTTTTTTTTGATGCCAACTCTTTTTTTTTTATGCCAACTTTTTTTTTAGTAATGTCATATTTTACCGTTTTGATGCCAAAATTTTATGGTGACAATTTTATATAATTGATGGCATAAGAGCTTAAAACGTGGAATCAAAATATTGTCACCTTATTGTCACTTTTCTAATCAAATGATTGAATGACTTTTTTTTAATGCCACTTTTTTAAAACATTGATGACATTTTTTGTGATGTCATATTTTACCGTTTTGATGCCAAAATTTTATGGTGACAATTTTATTTTCACTCTGATAACACTTTTCTAATTAAATTATTGGATGACACTTTTTTTAAACTTTGATTACATTTTTTGTTTACTCTAATGTCACGTTGACCATTGATGCCATTTTGAAAAATTTGTATCACATTAAAGAAAAAAATGTCATCAAAAATACTACTTTGAAAAAATATCATCAAAAATATGACATCACGGTAAAAAAAAAATATTATCAAAAAATTGACATAAAAAAGTGGCATCAAAGTGAAAATAAAATATAGTAAAATTTTGGCATCAAAACGGTAAAAATATGGCATCACTAAAAAAAAAAAAGTTGGCATCAAAATGGGTTGGTCAACGTTGACCGGTCAATGGTCAAACGGTTGACCATTGACCAACCCACCCAATTGGGAAGGGGCTAGGGCAAAACTAATTAAATTGATTTGTGGGCTATGTGACTAATTGGATATTTAAAAAAGGCCCTCTACCAAAATCGCCCAAAATTAAACCATAATTTTTCTTTTTAGAAAAATCATCAATATTATGCATCCTGAACTTGCATGATTTATTTAATGGTTTTCAAATATTTCAATATAACCTCCTAATTTGAAGTGCTCGAATATAGTTATATTATTAAGATATGAAATTAATAAATGATAATTATAATAAAAATATATCGGTTTGATAAATGATGTAGGAAATATTGTAATTCAGTGCTGAGATTTGAAATGATTATAACTTTTTGCTCAGATATCGGATTTGATCTTATAATATATCAAATCGAAGCTATCGACGAGAGGAATATGTATGTTAAATTTCATTTTCGATTGGGGGGGGGGGGGAGGCGACTGTCACCACTGGCCCTAAAGAGAATCCGCCTCTGATTCTCCCGTTTTTCTCTCCAATTGGTTAGTGACACTGTTTTGTCATTGGTCACAATTAATTTCTAAAAATAGGCGGTTGACATTAGATTGGTGACAAAGTTTTGTAATCGGTGACAATAGATTATTGACCAAAGCTTGATGAAAATAGGTTGGTTACACTGTTTTATTGTTGGTGTCAATAGATTATTGAAAAGAGGTGGTGACAATGTTTTTTATAAGTTGGTGACAATATGGTTGATTAAACAATATGAAAACAGTGTTCTGTAGTTGGTGACAATGTCTTGATGATGTATAATGTCATGGTGTTAATTTTTTTAAGGTTACAATAACATGGTGACAATATATTGTTATCAACCTCGTCATTAATAGTTGTCACCAACAATTGTCATCAGGAAAATCATCTATTAGTAGAAAAACCCCATTTGTCACCGAGGAAAAGTGTTACTGGAAACTGTCACTGGAAGAAAATCAATTGTCACACAAAATTTTGTTGTCACCAACAATTATCACAAGAAAAAAAGAAAATCAATTGTCACTAGAAAATATTTTTCCCTAACTGTCACCGGAAAAAATAAAATGTCACAAAAAGTCAATTGTCACCAAAATAATTGTCACAACTAACTGTCACCAGAAAAATATACTCAACTGTCACCAAAAATCCCTCAGATTTTCAGTCCGATTTTTATGGGAATTTATGAATTTTGAATTTGGAAACCTTTCAAATTTTGGCAATGATATCATTACCCTCCCTTCGAACTCTACACCCGTCCCATCACTCCCTCTACTTAAACCCAATCATGTACCCGATTACATCACAAACTCAGAACTAATCCAAACCCCTTCACCTTCTCCTTCTTCAACCTCTCATCTGTTCTAAGAAAACCCTAGCCGATTTCCTCCATGGCACCCAAAACCAAGAAAGCTGTCACACCCAAAAGACTTGGCGCCACCACCAAGGGACGTCAGGCCACTGCTACCTCTCCCACACCTGAACCCGCTCCTCAAGCTATTGTCCCAACTGTCGTCCAGAGCACCATCGCTGAGAGCACGGCCATTGTTCCCAAGACCTCTCAAAAGCGCTCTGCTAAGAAACCTCTCAGTGACAAACAGAAAGGAAAGAGGAAGATTTTGGATGAGGACCCAGACGAGGATGAGGAGGAAGAGGATCTCGACGCCCTTCTGGAAAGAGATGCTGCCAAGGAAGCCCAGGAGGAAGCCTTGAGGAAGAAAAAGACCGATGAGGAGGCAGAGATTGCTAAGAAACTGGTCGAGAAAGAAGTTGAGCGGATTCGGAAGGAAGCCGAAGCCGAGGAGGTTCCGTTCGAGGAGGAGCCTGAGGAAGAAGAAGAAGAGCAAGAGGAATCTGGAGAGGACGAGGAAGCTGAAGGAGATGTAGCGGGGTCCGGTGAGGACTCGGGGTCTGAGGAAGAGGAGGAAGAATCTCCCTCTCCTTCTTCTCCTCCTCCCCCGTCTCCAAAGAAGCGGAAAGCCCCTGCTGCTGTCAAGCCTCCATCTCCCAAGCGCACCAGGAAGGGCACTGTCAAGAGTCTTGTAGCGCCTGTCAAGAAAGCTGCTCCGACAGTTGCTCGAAGAAAGAATGCAGACCCCCCGGCCTATATCCAAGTAAATCAATCCTTGCCCTCCTCTTGGTTTCAAGATGTTGAGACTGCTGGTAAGTGGGTAGACGAGTTTCGAACTCGTAAGATTAGCTGTTCTGATTTTTTGGATTTTGAGTTCTTCGAAGCTTTGAAGTTACCATGTATTGAGCTTCTAAAAAAACCCCAGCCTGGACCCTTCTTAACCTTGAAACTGTCTACTATCCCCAGCTTACCCGTCTTTTCTACATTAACCTAAAAGCCAAAAACGACACCAATGGTTGGTCCTTGGAGTCTGTTGTCAAAGGGGTTAGAATCTCTCTCAACTCCAATGATTTTGCATATTTCCTTGGCTTACCTACCCCAGTTCCACCCTCTGAAATTCACCCCTCAAAAGAGAATTGCATCATCCTTGCCCGAGCCAAGTACCTCCTACTTGAAGCATCCAACAGCTCCTGAAAGCAACTCACCCACTCGTCCCTAACCCTTGAGGCAAAAATAATTTTTAACATCATTGTTCGATGCCTCTTACCCCGTCTTAACTCTGGCTCACTCCTTACTGATAATGCCATGGTCCTGCTTTACCGCATCTTAAATGGCCTTGACCTTGATCTGGCCAACACTATCCTTGGAACCATGGAACATGCCAGAAAAGCTAGAAAAGGCTCTCCCCTCCCCTTTGCTACCCTTTTGACCCTTATCTTCAAAGCTTCTGGAATTGATGTCAAAAATGAAGAACAGCTACGTCATATGGGTAAGTTCGACTCTAAAGGCCTTGAAAAGATTGGCATCACTCGGTCTCCCCAAGGGACCTTGAGTCTTGCCACTCCTTCAAAAGCCTTTCCCACTGCTCCAGCTTTCGATGAACGCATGGACAACCTAGAGTTGGGCTTGGAGGAAGTTCGCCTGGATATCAAGGAGCTGCAAAAGGAGTTTATGACGGAGATGAGCGGGATTTCCAAGATGCTAGAAGGGTTGTGGACGAGGCTCACTGATGATGCTCCGGATGACTAAGCCTAAACCCTACCCTACCCTATCCCACCCCTGAAAACTTGATACATTGCTGGTTGTGTTTGGAAACGTTTTCAAAACTTTTGGTGACTGTTTTTACCTCCGCCCTTTGTTGAAAGACAAAAAGGGGGAGATGTGTGTTTAGACTTTGAAAACCTCTGCTTAAAGGTCTTGGAAGACCTTGGTTTTTGATCAATGGTTTTCGGTTGGATGGTTTTTGCATGCTTTAAAATTTTTTGATCCAACATTTGTCTAACCCTTGCAGGTACATAGTCTGATTTCTATTTTATTATCTATGTTTGACTAAGTTGCAAGGATGCACAGGTTTTGTCTTTCATCAAGGGGGAGATTGATAACTCCCTCCCTTGATGAAAATCGGAATAAATGTTTCAAAGGCTTTGACAGGATGTTTGTGTCAAAGGTCTTGGAGCATTAACAATTGATGAAATACAAAACCTATTTTATAAGTCCGTATATTATTTAATCTTATTATATACTTCCTTTATATTATATATATTTGCTTGACTAACCTTTTCAGGAAGTATAATCTTATTATATACTTCCTTTATATTATATATATTTGCTTGACTAACCTTTTCAGGAAGTATTTCGAGATTATATCTTTCCTTTAGTACATATTGAGGGGATCAAATTCAAAATAGATCATGGCTTCGGAGTATCCATAAATAGAAGATTCAAGATCAAGCCATGATTCGAAAGAGCCGTTGATGAAGATCTGGTGGTGAAGACCCTCACGCTCCATGCTCTTATATAAAGGAAAGGAAGAAGAAGACAGAAACAAGAAGTGCTACACGAGCTTTCAATCATTCAGCAAGATCTGTCTTCCAAAGTGTCTCTCTGCTAAGTGCTCAAGAGTTTGTTGTTTATTTCAAAGCCTTTGAGAGTCACTGTGAGCTTATAGGATATATTCATTTATAGTGTTACTCGAGAGTTTATAACTCGGGAAGTTGCACTAGGCTATTGATTTGTGAGAGTAAGAGGATTGTACTAGATAAATGAGAGAGGTGGGGCTCTTCTAGATTGGTCTAGGACTCCAAGGGAACGTGAGTTGACTAGATTGCAATTGTATAGGAGAGAGGCTTCTCGGTGAGCTATTAGGATCCTAAGCTAAGCGAATCAATAAAGCCTTTTGAATCCTAGGGTTGTGGAAGAACCCTAGGCGGGGACGTAGGCCAAGTTGTGCTGAACCTCGTAAACAATTACTCGTGTCCTTTACTTTATTGCTTTACCTTATTTCCGCACTTGGTTCGATTGTCTAACTTTGTGATTCAGGTTTATCTCAAAGGGTTTTGTACGAGCTCCAAAAGTCTTGAGACTTTCTGTGAAAAACGGGCATACTCTATTCAACCCCCCTTCTAGAGTATTTCTTATTACATTATCAAACCTTCAGAGAGAACTGGTGTCCTTGAGTCATGGGAGCTCTTCCGTCTCTAGCTATTTAACAAAAATGAAAAAGCTATGAGATGAGTATTTGCTCCTAGTTGAAGATACTGTGTGCGATTGTGGTTCTAGAAGTGTCTTGAACAAGATCACACAGGATCAACAAGTTATTCACTTCCTGACGGGCCTCAACGACAACTACAACTCTGTTAGAGGCATCATTTTGATGATGAGTCCTGCCCCTGACTTAGACCAGGCTTACCAAATGGTGCTTCAAGAGGAACAACAAAGAGGAATTGGGAATACAATCAAGACAGAGATTGAATCAATGGCTTTCGCTGTTCAGAAGAACCCATCAAATGGCTCCCAAAAGACTGGCCAACAGAGACAGTTTTGTGACCACTGCAAGGTGGGAGGCCACTCCATGGAGAACTGCTGGAAACTTCATGGCTACCCGACCACGGGAACAACAGATACAGGATCCTCTGGGTTTTGTGATCATTGTAAGGTCAAGGGTCACACTATGGACAAATGCTGGAAGGTCCATGGTTATCCCCAAGGCAAAGGGGAAAGTAGGTTTTTCTGCACACACTGCAAGGCTAATGGCCATACTGTTGAGAGATGCTGGAAGATCCACGGGTATCCACTGGGAAAAGGACCATCTGCTGCAGCAAACATGAGTGTCTCTGAGGCTCCTGTTGGCTCCTCTTCATCAACTCCAATCACTCAACACCAGTATGAGCAGCTGATCAATTTGTTGAACAAGAATTCTGGCTCTGAAGGGATCACCCATGCTGCCTTTTTAGCAGGTAAAACATTTTGTCTCTTTTCTTCATTCAATGATTCAAATTGGATTCTTGATAGTGGTGCTACAAATCATATCACACCCCATTTGCATTACTTTCATTCTTACAAAACAGTGCATACACCTGTCACCATTACTCTTCCTAACAATAAGCATGCTTCCATTTTACATGTTGGTTCAATCACTCTTTCACCTCATATCACTCTCCACAATGTTCTTCATATACCTGAGTTTCATTTCAATCTCTTATCTATTCACAAACTCACCAAGGATCTCTCTTCTAACATCATTTTCACACCCAACTTATGTTTAATTCAGGCCCCTTCGATGAGCAAGCCATTAGTGATTGGCCATGAAGAGAATGGACTATATGTGATAAACAACCCAGCCTCCCTTCCTTTTGTTTTTGAGTCACCAACATTTACTGCTCTTGTTGTTTCAGAACCTCCTTTATGTAATAATGTTACTTCTAATGTTGGTGAACTAAGGCATTGCCGTATGGGACATATATCTTTTGATCAATTGCAATTTATTGAGAATATTGGTTTAAACTCTAAGTCTAAATTTGTGTGTCAAATCTGCCCCAAGGCAAAGCAACACAAGAAACCATTCTCCATTTCAAACACACATGCTGCTAAACCTTTTGACATGATCCATATGGATACCTGGGGTCCCTATAAACACCACACAACCAATGGCTATCACTATTTTCTTACTCTTGTAGATGATAATAGCAAGGCAACCTGGACTTTTCTCATGACCCACAAAAGTGATGCCTTAACTCTCCTAAAATTTTTTGCCAAGATGGTTTCCACTCAATTCCAGACTAAGATCAAATGCATTCGATCAGACAATGCCCCTGAATTCTGCGATTCATCGAGCGCTGATTTTTTCAATGACCTTGGCATCTTACATCACACTACTTGTACATACACTCCACAACAAAATGGCGTTGTAGAACGCAAACACAAACACCTTTTAGAGGTTGCTAGAGCTTTGCTATTTCAATCTAATCTACCTATCTCATATTGGGGAGATTGCATATTGACAGCCACTTATATCATAAACAGAAGCCCTCTTCCTTCTTTACTCAACAAATCTCCCTATGAAATCCTCTTTCACAAACCACCTGATTATAGTCTTATTAAAGTTTTTGGTTGCCTATGCTTTGCTAATTCATCTATGAGAAACAAAGATAAGTTTCAACCTAGAGCCATCAAGTGTTTATTTCTGGGATATCCATTTGGCAAGAAAGGATACAAGGTTCTTGACCTCCAAACCAAACAAACATTCATTTCAAGGGATGTTACATTCCATGAATTCAACTTCTCTTATCACATTTCTTCACCAAATTCTGATATTGTACCTTTGCCTATACCTTCTTTAGACTTACCATCTCATCTGTTTACACCAATACACACTGATAACACTGCAACTGATCACAATATTCCTGCTGATATTGAACCACCACCACCACTTGTACAGCCTCTCAGAAGATCTACTCGTACTCACACAGCCCCTTCACATCTTAATGACTTTGTTTGCACATATAGTCCTACTGAGCCTTTTCACACTGGATTTGTTGCTCCATTTCAATTACCAAAAACATTTCATGCTCTTCTTGCATCCACAAATTCATACACTGAACCAACATCATTCATTCAAGCATCAAAGGATCCAAATTGGATAATTGCAATGACAAAAGAGATTAATGCTTTACAGACTAATGGCACTTGTTCCCTAGTTACTTTACCTCCAGGTAAACGACCTATTGGCTGCAAATGGGTTTACAAGGTCAAGCTGCGATCTGATGGATCCCTCGAATGTTATAAAGCCAGATTAGTGGCCAAAGGCTTCAATCAACAAGCTAGAATTGATTTCACTGACACATTCTCTCCAGTTGTGAAAATGACAACCGTAAGGACCCTCATTGCTATTGCTTCTGCCAAAGAGTGGCATATACATCAACTTGATGTCAATAACGCTTTCCTTCACGGGGATCTCCATGAGGAAGTTTATATGATAGTCCCTGAAAGTATCCCCAATCCCAACAATCAAGTTTGCCTCTTAAAGAAGTCTCTCTATGGTTTGAAACAAGCCTCTCGGCAATGGTTTCACAAACTTACCACTGCACTTCTATCACTTGGCTACGTCCAATCAAAGAATGACTACTCTTTGTTCATTCACAAGCTTCATTCACAGATTACAATAGTTGCCATCTATGTTGATGACCTGTTGATAACATGCTCTTGTCCAGTTTAGTATCAAAGTTTTGGGTTCATTACATTACTTTCTAGGCCTTGAAGTCACTCCTCTTCCCAAAGGTATAGCCCTCACCCAATCCAAGTTTACCACATACCTTCTTGCTGACTCTCATTTCCCTCCTTCCACCCCAGTTTGCACACCCCTACCTCTCAATCTTAAACTAAACAACACTGATGGCGATATAATTCCCAATGCTACTTTGTATAGACAACTCATTGGCAAACTCAATTACCTGACACACACAAGACCTGACATTTGTTTTGCCGTCCAAACTTTAAGCCAATTCATGCAACAACCTCGCACTCCTCACCTGGATGCTCTTCACCACACCTTGAGATACTTGTCAGGCACAATTGGTCATGGTATTATACTTCATGGGTTTGACAAACCCACTCTTACAGCTTATTCTGACTCCGATTGGGCAGCTTGCCCGATCTCCAGGAGATCTGTCAGTGGGTTCCTTATATTACTTGGATCTTCTCCAATTGCATGGAAGTCCAAGAAGCAATCAACCGTCTCCCGCAGCTCCTCCGAAGCAGAATATCGAGCTATAGCCCAAGCTACATCAGAATTGACATGGCTTATCAGATTATTGCACGAATTACAGGTTGGTCCACTACTTCCTGTGAAGCTGCACTATGACAATAGGTCAGCCATCCAAATTGCCCAGAACCCTGTCTTCCACGAGCGGACGAAACATGTTGAGATCGACTGCCATTTCACTCGAGAAAAGATCATGGAAGGCCTCATTGAACTTTGCTTCACTCCTTCCTCTGAACAAATAGATGATGTCCTTACCAAAGTTTTGCCTTCAGCTCAACAAAACTATTTGATTTCCAAGCTGGGGATGAACCATCCTCAAGCTTGCGGGGGGGTGTTAACCAATGAAGGGTAGACTGGACAATTTATATTCTATGTACAACCTATATAAAGGGCACAGATCGTATATTCCAAAAATGAATGAAAATGACAGATTTTGGCTTGATGTGATTTCCTCATAGTGGTGAGTGCTCCACACTTGTTTCATCCTCCTCCTTTTCCCAAATTCACCCAAAAACACTTTCTGCATATTCCAAAATCAAAACCGATTTCATAGCTTTATGATTTGTAACAACAAACTGCAGGAGTAGCCAGCAAATCCTTGAAGAAATTCAACACATTAGATCGGTAGATCTGATATCATTCTCCTGATCCATCATTTCTCCTCGGTCATTCTTCAACATTAGGATAGCATTTCTAGGATTCCTCTCTTTCATGTTTCTATAAAACATTGACGAGGTTTCCTCGCCCATAGTTAGCCAATGTAACTTTGCTTGCTGTGTAGTGAGACTGATCAGCCTGCTTACATCCTTTCTCAACTCCTGCTCGGCCTGAACAAGCTGCTCTGCAAGACCCAAGTTGTCCCTTTCAGTTCTGATTCTGAGATGCAACTCATGAAGGATCCCTTTTTTAAGCTTTATACGAGCCTGCAGTTCAGGAAACCTTGCTTTATCCCAAGGCTTTAATGCATCCTTCACATCCTTAAGCTTCTGAACCAACTTAAACTGCCTTGAGCCCACCACATCAGCACACCACGCTGCCCTCACAATAGGAAGAAACTCAGCTTCTTTTCCCCAAAAATTTTTGAACTTAAAGGGATACCTCCTTTTCTTGCTGCTGTTAAACATTGTGACCACTCCAGGAGAGTGATCAGATATGATAGGAGTGTCAAAGAATCCCTTAGTATGATTCAATTGCTCCATCCAAATATCATTAACAAGAATTCTATCCAATTTCCTTTCTATTCTGTCAGCTCCCATTTGACGGTTATTCCAAGTCATGACTGCCCCTGTGAAGGGTAAATCTGTCAGCCCACAGGATTCCAAAGCAGTGAACAGCTCCTCAAATTCATCCCTCTTAGCTTTCTTTGCATGCCACTTATCATCAATGCTAAGAATACAATTTAGATCCCCTAAGACAATCCAGGGAATGTCCATACTATGTGAAATGCTACTCAAACAATCCCATAAGGGTATCCTCTCAGTTTTAGAATTATGAGCATAAACGAACGTAGCAGCAAACAAGAGTTTCTTATCTAAGGACATCACCCTGCAGTGTATGAATTGGTCATGTATGATCTCAACACTAACCTGGAATACATTCGAATTCCATGAGACCCATATTCTGCCCTTGACAAATTCACTACCATTAACACAGCAATCCCAGCCACACATTAACCTCCTCTTTACTTCATCAAAATTTATGAGCAAGAGCTTCGTCTCTAATAAACCAATAAGTCCTATTTCATTCTCAAAACTGTAATTATTAATAATATTAGCTTTTACTGGGTCATTGATCCCAGTTATATTCCAAGCTTCGTCTCTAACCTGGAACACATTCGAATGATGCATAGTGGCGTAGTGTAATCAGATAGATGGATAGATTATAGATTATTCATCATTGTATCTATCTAACGCACGTAACTAACTACCAAAAAAAAAAAAAAATCTAACGCGCGTAACTCCAATAATATATTAACGAAACTTGAAGCAGTAGAGGATCGGAAAGGACCAAATTTAGGGCCTATGATGATATATATGGTTGCAAATTCGATATTCGTCTCAAAGATAAGATTATTCATGAATCGAACACAGTCTGATTTTTGTATAAGGTTACATGAGCTGTACTTGTGATTGTTTGATTCCTAAATCCACTCCGCAAATTAAATGCATCGAAGATCCAACTCCGTCATGATATGAAATCATATTTAACTATAAATCCAATGTCTCAAGGAAGCAGCCAAAGGTTTGGTCTTTATTCAGAGTGGCAACCTTCCAATCCAGATGGAAGTGGAAACCAAACAGATTTAATGAATCTGGATCAGCAGGCAAAGCATTGATTAACAGGAACGGTTAACACACAACCTGCACAATGTCAAATGCCTCGGAGCTTTGGGTCAACCACGGAGGCTTTGGGTGTTGGTGCTTCTACCTTTGAGAGCCAGTGTACTTTCGACGACTCCAAGCGAGTTCCAATTGGATCTTTTGGACATATGCCAAACAATTCAACAGGATGGCATACGTCTTCAGCGGAAGAGCAGAATCAAGAGATCCTCGGCATCTTATGTCAAGCAGGAACCTGTTGATCCAGAATGGGAGAGGAAATCCTCTAGGACTGCATCCAAACAAGAATCCAGAATCAAGAGATCTGGATCCTCTAACATGATCATTCAAAGGAGTATGCTTACATTGAAATGTAGTCCTCCAACTTCTCTAATCATTCGCTAACAGACTAAAAGTACTTTAATAATAACAGCCTAAATGACAATAGATGTCCTTTAGAAGTTAACTAGCTAGTCAACTACATCCCCTACAGGTAGGTAAGGAGCAGATACTACTCATGAAGAAACTCATCATCTCTAGATTTTTTACCCCGTTCTTCTTCCTCAAGCCATCCATCCATGGCTATTCTATGTAACCATCGGCCTTCATATCTCTGCAATAATAAGCATCTGTTAATAACTTGAAGCAACTTCTTCAGGAAAAAAGATTCAGCCAACTGGTGTTTCCGACCCAATTGCAACTTGTTTTCCAGTCCTCAAGTGTTCTACGAGTTTTCCCATTTTTGGCTTTACATTAGGGTATCAGCGATTACAATACAATTGCAAGTTTGAATGCTCAAGTTATATGAGTCAAGCATGATGGAGAGTGGATTAATGAATATGTATATCATCAGAAAAAGAGTATGTTGAAAGTGATAGTGGACATACTATAAAATTTCATGATGGGGTGACTCCCAGAGTCCAGGAGCTCATAGGCCATACGGTCATCGACTTTCAGTCCATTTTCAGCTGCCAGCTTACCCCAGCCATTAGAAAGATAAGATTGATCTATTCCATTTCCAGCGATTCTATGCTTCAAAGTAACAGGCCATGACCGATCTTTCTCGTCCATGATTGTAATCTCGCAGCATCTCCCCGCTAAGCCATTGTCCCTCGCAAACTGTATTGGAATAATCTGATAAAACCCAATATATATTTAAAGGGTTCTAAATTCTAATTGCAAAAGATCAAACTTAGTGATGATGCAAGTGAAAAAGCATGGAATTAGATAGCTATTTACCATTCCATACCACTGGAAGCAATACTTCTGCACAGTTGCTCGAAAGAACGGATTCCCAGAGGGTTTGAATTTAACTTTTCTCTTAGAAGAAGTGCTCAAGAAGGATCGCGGGGAGGCTGAGACGGGATCAAACACCATAACATCAAACACAAAGCCGCCGCGGTGATTGAAAACGAGGAAATCGCCTACGCGCAAGTCATGGTCATCTGCAAACTCCTTCCAGCCATTCAAGAAACGTCTACCATCACTATCCACCTGCACAAGCCAAGACTTGTCCTTCTCATTGCCAACGGACCAACTTGGGTCCTTCAACACCGCGACGAAATTGTTTCCCTCGGTGGATTCTTCCAGACCGATGTGCTTCAGGAAGGATTTAGGGATCCACTACCATATGTAGTCACAAATATTAAAAACCCAAGATCCAAACAGAAAGAAAGAACAGGCAGAAAAATAGAAAGGAAAGCACAGAAAAATCGCAACTTACGAAGTTGCGGAGGAAGCCGGGGATGAGAAGCCTGAAGAAGTGAGTGGTTGAACTTCTTTTATGCACCATGTCGGACTGAAAAAACAGTAGCAAATCACAGGTTTGAACCTTGAAATCACCATATATTCACACTTAATCCAACATAAAAGCAAATCACAGTAGAAAAAGACATCATGTTCACACAAGGCCCTTGAAACAAAGTACAAAATACCAGATGTACTTACAATCAGAATACTTGATGTGGATGCAATCAAAAGGGCAATAGTTGCGAGAACTAACTTGCGTGAATCAGGCCTTGCCTTTATTCACTAACAATCAAAACTTTCAGAATCCATGAAAATAAGTTCAATCAAGAAACTCTGGAGAGCAATGCACTTACAAGTGATAGGACTCTCCCAAATCCAACATTTGCAGCTTAAGTTTCAAACAATCAGGAATAAAGTCAGAAGCTTTTCCCACCATTTTAAGACAAATTCAAACAGCTTATTGAGGAAACAGGTTAGATGATAGCATCACCGGAACGACATCTCCTCAAATCACAAATTTAATTCACAAACCCAAAATTCAATTCACAAAACTGATTCTCAAAATCACAAACCCTAATTTCACAAAATTGCTTTTCAAAATCAAAACCATAAATGAATTCACAAATCCTACCGACAAATTGAATCTCAAATCAAAATATAGAGCACAAATGACAAAATATAAGCTATAAGGTAAAAAAAACCTAACCTTTTCAATTCAAATACGAATTCAGATTTGGGAAGAATAATTGAGATTCAACTTCAAGGCTGCAGCGGCCAGTGGGGAGGAGGACTGAGGAGCCAGCAGCAGCTGCCAGCTGTGGTGGAGGAACCAAGCAGGATCTCTGTCGCCGCCACGCCGGAGAGGAGCCAACAGCGTCGGAGCGGGGCCTTCTCTTCGGTCACTGATATGATATCAACAATAACACACTGAAATCCGGAAAGAAAAATGACCAACTTGAGTTGATTAGATATGATTCGGAGGTGTTTGCTAACTCTAATTCCAAATTGAAGAGGAAACAAGGCGTATTCACACGTACATACCGGGATCTCAGGAAGGAGGTGAGGGGATTCGGCGTGCCTGATCAGCTCACTGTACAGTACAGTACATCATTCAGTTGCTTTAAAGAGGGAAAACTACAAATCCTGCCAAGCTTTGAAGTCAGTAAACCATTGGTTCGTATGGGACGGGTTAATAAAGTAACTAAAATTATAATCAGGTAAAAATTTATAAACTGTTGGTAAAAGTAGTTAAAAAATTTATGAAAAAATATAAACTCCGTATGGAACGAAAAACAGTTTATTTGTAAAAAGTGGAGTTTATTTGGTTATTATTAGGGGTATTGTGGTACTTTCAAACCAAATAAACTCCCTCAAGTAGCTTATTTTTTAACTCATAATTTTAACTATTTTTACGAGTTTTTGGGTGTCCACGCACCTTTTTAACCGGTTAAAAAAATAAATAGCTTCTACTTAATTTTTAACCGGTTTATTAGTGAGCCATACATACCCCATATTACCCGCCCTTTATTTATATTCGCAATTAACCACCCCTAAAACTCCGTTTTTTTTCACACAAAAACTCTTTCTTCACAAAAAAAAAAAAAAAAAACCCACCCTTTATTGGCAAAATTGCCCTTTACTTTCATACTTTTTGCCCTTTTCTCTTCATTTTACATCCACCGCCCCCCCAACGGTGGGCAGATGGGATCAAGTGGTCAACTACGAACCATGGATTATGGTTCATTTATAAACTATTGACATGTTAGAGTTGAGAAGATATATATACTTTTGGGAGGATAGGCTAGTACGAACGGTTGCTTGAATGTTTTAAGTTCTTTGGCTCTTCAAATAAGCAAAAGCAAGAGACTAAAAGATAGTATGAGATTGTTAAATCAAATAGCTATCAATAAAGGATAGTATGAGATTGTTAAATCAAATAGCTATCAATAAAGGGTTGCTACAGGGATGACGATTATTTCGCCAAATGCATGATGAAATGAAATCCATCGATTTTGAAATTTGGGATTGACACAACATTCACAAATCACAACCACTTGAAGCCGAAGTTGACAATGATATAAGGTATGCATGCCCCTGCCATGTCATGCCAAGATGTCGACTCCGTCACCGACACCGACAACCAATGTCGGCATATCCCCTAGAAAGATGTCCAAACACACCCTTATGACATCGACTCCCGGTGGCAATGATGCCCAACACCGCGCTTGTCGACACTGACATTAATTTGCTGATGGTGCTGGACACATCCCTTTTCCATCTCCACACATATCCTACATCAAGTTTTGCCGGCTCTGGAAGCCGGTGTCGGCTAAACCTATGTCGACATCGAAAGTCGAAAAATGTACCGTATATTTGATGATATATTGGCCGGCCGGATAGCAAGCTGGTAAATAAACAATAATTAACGATAGTGTTTCTTATATTTTACTCCCTCTATCTCATACTATCATTTTACCATTTTTTACATGTGTTTTTTAAAGTTAAAAAAACCTATAAAACATCAATCATATTATAAAAAATAATTAAAAAAAGATTTTTTTATAAAGTTTTTATCTTCTTCAAAAAAGCTAAATGATAATGTAAATATTATTGTACGGAGGGAGTATTTTATTTTTGATTATTTAATAAGCAAAAATATTTTTAAAAAGACTTTAAATAATTTTTGTACCTGGTTTGGTAAAACAAACTTATCATTTACCCGCTCATCCGGATTTCTATTTCTTAGATCAATATCAACTTCTTATCCAAGGTTCTTCTTGACAACTATGTATTATATATATACCACATCACACTAATGTGGTTCTTCTTTACTAGTATTTTTTATTTTCCACCTGATTGTATTCAAGATATGTTATTTCCTATTGATGTATTCGGATTAAGGAATGATATGGTTTGTTTGGTAACATTTAGTTGTCAGGGTAGCAAACTGATAGATTAAGTGTGTTCAATATATGTTAAATTAGAGTATTTATAAGCTAGCTAGTAAGATGTTTGGTAACTCAACTGATAGAGTAGCTGATACAAACTAGCTGATGAGATAAGAGAAAATGAATAGAGTTCTGAAAAGTTTGAGTTGAGTAGTTGTTAAAAATCTAATTTCAAAAGCTAATTAAACTAAAATCTTATATTTAACTCATTTAAAAATGGGTTATTTTGCCAACTAGCCTATTTTGAACCTTTAATTAGGTGATTAGCACTCAAACTAATATAATTAGATAAACTAGCACCCTTCCCAAATGAGTATTAATGGTCAACGATCAACCTATTTGACCGTCAATTGGTCAACAGTTGACCGGTCAATGTTGACCAAACCATTTGGATTTTTTTTAGTTGTGACATATTTTGTGATGTCATTTTTTTATTACATTTTATTTTAGATTTGATGTCACTTTTCTAATGAAATGGTTTGATGACACTTTTTTAGTGTCATTTTTTTCAAATGATGATGACATTTTTTGTTTACTGTAATGTCACGTTGATCATTGATGCCATTTTTTTTACTGATGACTGATGACACTTTTTTTTATGTCAATTTTTTGATTTTTTTTTTTACCGTGATGCCATATTTTTTCAAAGTAGTGTTTTGATGACATTTTTTTCTTTAATGTGTGTTTTGATGCCATTTTTCTAATGTAATTATTTGATGCGTGTTGAGACTAGCAGCACCACAAGCTCCCTCACTCAAGTCTTCAGAGTTGCCCGAGTGCCAGAGAGATGTGTCCGAGCTTGTCCGAGTGCCTTGCCCGAGTGTTGTATCTTGAGTTATGTTGTGTGTGTATCACGTGACTCTCACGTGACTTGCTTTCTATTTAAACAATCCATTGTAACAGATTTCAGTTACTTCTTCTTCTTCCTTCAATTCAAGCTAAATCGGTTGTGGTTTCAATGGAGTTTTTCTTCTTCTTCTAAATCCCGATTTTCGATTCTCAAATTGTGAAATGGTATCAGAGCTATCATAGCTCCTCTGTCAATTTCTGGCGTTCTTCGATTGTCGTTGTTCTAAAACAATCATCTGATCTTTTCCGCACAAATCTAAATTCTCTGAAATTCGATTCTTGATCGAAGAATGGATCCTCTAAACGAAGTGAATCCTCAAAACGAAGCGAATCCGCAAAATTTGAACGATGTCCTGTATTTGCATCATTCAGATCACCCAAGCTACAATCTATCTACTCAATTGCTAAGCGAGACGAATTACAACCATTGGAGCCGAGCTGTGGAGGTTTCTCTGGTCGCTAAGAACAAGATGGGACTCGTCGATGGAAGCTTTTCGGTTCCAGATCTTGCATCACCGCAGTATCCTCAGTGGAAGAGGTGCAATGGGATGGTGGTTGCTTGGATTCTCCATTCAGTGGAGAAAGACATCGTAGAATCATTGATCTACTTCAGGACTGCTCGTGAGATGTGGGAATAACTGAAGCTGAGGTTTGGATCTCCAAATTGCACACGTCTGTATCAGGTACAGAAGGAATTATTCAATATATTGCTGAATGGATCCTCAATTTCTTCTTATTTTACAAAATTCAAGAAATTGTGGGATGAGTACCTTGATCTCGTAGATATGCTTGTATGTTCTTCTTGTGGATCTGTTAACATTGTCTCCAAATTGCTTGCTAGCCAGCAAGCTATCCAGTTCCTTGTGGGATTACCTGATTCCTACAATGGAATTCGTACTAACATCTTGTGTATGAAGCCTACTCCAACTATGGGAGAAGTTTATAGAATGCTTCTTGATGAAGAAAGCCAAAGAGGCTTGAACAATGCCGGTTCTATTAATGAAAGTGCTGCAGCTTTCAATACCTATCAAAGAAACAATCAAGGAAACCAGTACAGGTCGAATGGTGGTCAGAAGCCAGATTCTTGGAACAAAGGTCCAGTGACTAATCAGAATGGCAATGGCAATGGAAATGGCAACCAAAATGGGAATCAGAATGGAGCAAAGGGCAAAGGCAATTACTTCTGTGATCACTGCAAGGTTGCAGGTCATTCCATTAGTCGATGCTTCAAGATTCATGGATATCCTCCTAACTTCAAAGGGGATAAGGGCAAGAGATTTGCTGCAAATGTGAACATGGATGACAGTGGTGACACTACTGGTGCACCAGTACTTACTAAAGGTCAATATGATTAGATCTTGGCATTTCTAAGTAAGCAAAGTGTTGGTGAGGACACCAATATGGTGGCAGGTAACAAGTTTTGTTTTCATATTCAGGGTATTATTCATAATTGGATTATTGATAGTGGGGCAACACATCATATTTGCCCAGATTTATCTGTATTCAGTTCATATGAGGTGCTTACTATGCCTAGCTTTATTACTATACCTAATGGCCATCAATCTAAAGTTTGTCATATTGGTACTATTCAATTGCAAAACAAAGTCATTCTACATGATGTCTTACATGTTCCAGAATTTGCTTATAATCTTTTATCGGTAAGAAAATTGGTTCATGATTTGAATGCTTTTATGATATTTACTCCTTCACATTGTTTGGTCCAGGACCCTTCAATGAACAAGCTACAGGTGCTTGGTGAAGTGTCTAAGGGCTTGTATCTTACCACTGAGAGATCCAGCAATGGAGACTGTGACTTACCTGTTTCTGTGACCAGTGATCTTACTTGTAATAAGGCACTTAGTGCTAAAGCTGTTTCTCTTGAGTTGTGGCATTGTAGACTTGGCCATGTTCCTTTTGATCAACTGTTTCACTTTGATTTTTTTGAAAGATCTTACTAGAAGTACAAAGCATCATGGTTGTCATGCATGTCCTCGTGCCAGACATCACATGAACTCTTTTCCTGAAAGTTCTATCAAATTTGTTATGTGTTTTGAATTGTTACATGTGGATATATGGGGACCCTACAAGGTTCCAACTCATAATGGATTCAAATATTTTCTGACTATTGTTGATGATTTCTCAAGGTCCACTTGGACACATCTTGTTGCTTCTAAAAATGTTGTGTTATCTGTTCTTATGACCTTTGTGAAGTTTGTTGGTGTTCAGTTCCAAGCCAAAGTCAAAATCATAAGATCAGATAATGGCTTGGAATTTTGCAGTAAGGAAGCACATGGTTTTTATGCAGATCAAGGGATCAAGCATCAAACATCTTGTGTGTATACTCCTCAACAAAATGGAGTTGTTGAGAGAAAGCACAAACATCTTCTGGAAACTGCCAGGGCATTACTTTTTCAATCCAAACTTCCCATAAAATATTGGGGAGAGTGTTTACTTACTTCTACTCATTTGATAAATCGATTTCATTTATCTTCTATACAGTTTAGAACTCCTTATGATATTTTATTTCACAAAAGCCCTGACTATTCTATGCTAAGGGCTTTTGGTTGTCTTTGTTTTGTCAGTACCTTAAAGGTGGATAGATCCAAATTTGATCCAAGAAGTACACCTTGTGTATTTGTTGGATATCCACATGGACAAAAGGGTTACAAGGTTCTAGATTTAACCTCCCATAAGATTTTTGTATCTAGGGATGTTCAGTTCTATGAAAACCAGTTTCCCTTGCACAAGATCAGTTTTGACACAGGATTGCCTTTACCAAATGTCTCAACTGATCTACCTGATCACATTTTCTTCCCTAATGCTGAGATTGTTGCAGATACTCCTCAAGCACAAAGTCCTGCGTCACCACAGGCTCCACCAGTGGTTCACCAGCCACCACCTGATGTGCAAAACCATCAACTTAAAAGATCATTGAGGACTGCAAGACAACCAACACATCTACAAGATTACATATGCAATTTTGGCTCTCATTTTGAACAATTCCTATGATTTCTGGCTTCACTGACTCTTTCATGTGTTTATCTGCTTCTGTTACTGAAACTGATTCCCTTATTGAACCTAAGTCTTTTACAAAAGCATCCAAGGACCCCAAATGGATTGAGGCTATGAATAAAGAGATTGAAGCTCTTCAATCCACAAATACATGGGTCTTAGCTAATCTTCCTGCAGGCAAGCAACCCATAGGATGCAAGTGGGTTTACAAAATCAAACTCAAAGCTGATGGATCTATAGAGAGATATAAGGCACGTCTTGTGGCTAAGGGATACACAAAACAGTATGGGATCGACTATGATGAAACTTTCTCACCAGTAGTGAAGCTATCTACTATAAGAGTAATTCTTTCTATTGCTTTAAACAAAGGTTGGGATCTATTACAATTAGATGTCAACAATGCATTTCTTTATGGAGATCTCCATGAAGAAGTGTATATGACCATGCCTCAAGGTGTTTCAAATCCTTCTAACAAAGTCTGTTTATTGAAAAAATCATTATATGGTTTGAAACAAGCTGCAAGGCAATGGTTTAGCAAGCTCTATACTACATTGTTAGATTTTGGTTTTGTACAATCGAAATATGATCCATCTTTATTTCTATCTCATACTAATGGTCATTTTACCATAGCTGCTGTTTATTGAAAAACCCAATTGGGGATTTTAATCTTTAATTCAATCGGCATGTCTCAAATTTGTTTTTGTTTCAATCAATTCGACTCCTCCTCTTTCAATCGGCATGTCTCAAATGTGTTTTATGCTTTTAATGTTGTTGTCGTTTTTCTTTATTTGGATCTTTGGTCTTGACTTGGAATTATACTTTATTGATTTCAGCCCGAGCCATCACCTGAAAATGCAATCCAATTCATCCTAACTAGGGTTTGGTTGATTTCTAAAGGGGGAAAATGACCAGCATTGCTAAGTCTTGAGTGAGGCTCGAAATCCCAGATGGAAAAGTTTTAGAAAATAAGGTAATCAATTAGCATATATTTCAATCTCACATATCTAATCCTCTTTTTGTATGATGATATTTTGAGGTTTTAACAGTTTTGTTCGATATATAATTAACATACTATAAAAGTTCAAATGAAATGGATAATGGTAGTTGTCACATTTATTTTACCTATGGCTCTGATGTTGTATGCTCAAATTTCAATATTTCATAAATTGGGGCTTTCTAGATTGCCAGTTCATGAGTATTTTTTTTTCCACTTTTACAATCGTTACTATATAGTAAAGTAGGCTTTTTGGTTATTTATTGCTCATTTATTAGTGAAATAGAAGTAAGCTTTTTCGTTATTTTCAAAAAAAAAAAAAAAAAAAAAAACTCTTCTTCTACCACAATTGTTAAAAAAAAAAGGAGTCTTTAAGCACAAATTTTCATATTATTAAATGAAATAAGATTAAAATTTAGTTTGAATAAGTAAATCATATAATAAAAACTGACTAGAAATAAAAATTTAAGTAACTCATCCGAATAATCAATTGAGTAAAGTAAATCAAAGAAAATAAATTATTATTTATATGGAATATATAATATCAATTGAGTAATATAAAGTTACTGATGAAATAAATCGTTAAAATTATGAGAATGAAACTATAAGTTAATACAAGTAATATAAATTATTAGTTATATGGAATTTATAATATAAATTTTTTAAAAAAAGTAAACCCGTGCTATCGTCCACTAGTGACTCCTCCATCTCCCTCTTGCATTTGCACCATCAAAGTACGGGAATGATGAGTATTAGAGTTTTCGAAGATTACTCTCATGAAACAACTCCCTCATCTTTTCCTCCTCCTTTGCTCTCTTAACATCATCCCCTCTCAATCACAACCACCGCCCACCAGTGACTCCTCCATCTCCCTCTTAATCTCCACTGTCAGCCTCGATTTCGCTAAGGACCTTCGCCGCCACCGCCTTCTCCTCTCTCACCCTACTTCACTTGTCTCCCTTCGAGAAGTCTTATGGAATATCATAAATTGTAATGTCCTTTTATCCAACTTCACACTCTATTTCTAACCCTCTGTCCATTCTCTAATGCCTGTTTGCCCAATTTTCTATCCACTGGCTTTGAAATCTCTATCCCTCTGTCAATTTCCTGATGCCCTGTAATCTCACTTTGATTCGAAATTAGCGATTCAATCTTGTTTGTTGCATTTTCCTTTTGGAATTTGAACACCTCCGTAGTACAAAGTCATATTTTGGTTGATAGAGTCCATATTTCTCCTTTTAGATTGGGTTCCAGTTTTAATTTGTTTATAGCTCATTCGATTTCCTGTAGCTTGAATCTGATTCCCTTTGATGTGAATCCCAATTTTTTTCCCCCAGTTGCTTGTTAGTTATAAGGACTTGTTAGTAACATCAGACGCATTTATCCTTTTCCTTTTATTCTTTTTAAAATTTCTGGTCTAGGAATGGGGATTGGATTATGTTTTATAAAATCTACATTTATAATGCCAGTTCCTTTTGATTGAATCGCTCTTTGGCGGCATTAATGGTAGTCAAAGCAAGTAGCATTTATAGGGCTTCATTGTCAGTTCAAGCAAAAGGAAGTAGGAACATGAAAAGGGAATGTATGATTCTCTTATTTAATCTCCAATAGCTTCTGTTTGCATGCTTGTAATCTATTAGAGATAGCAGTTCTCTATCCGGTTAGTCATACTCAGTGAACTGAAGAATCATTCATTTTCAAGCCACCTTCTTGTGCTTACCATATTAATGGATTTTCTATTCCTTGTAGGGATATTTAGGAGTGGGTTCATATGGATTGACCTGGGCATTGAAGAATTTAGTCTAGCTTGCGATTATAAATGGCCCACTGACAGTTTTATGGTGTCTTCGTTGGAATTTAGAATACAATCTCAAAGCCCCATTCCAAGGGATTGTGATTAAGTTGACCTAATTCAGTGAAAGGTTCATTGGTTAGGTTGTAAACCCTCTCCACAATCTGTTTCTTATAGCTTACAAATTATTGTTATGACGTATGTCTAAAAAGGTTCGAGATTTTTTTATTCATTTGGATGGTGTAGTTCTCTGATTTCCCCTTGCTAAATTTTATATTGAAATGAACACTTTACTGTTAATTTGCCTATTTTGGTTATATATATATATATATATATATATGTAATTAAACTACAGTTCACCTTTGGTAGTCTTCATCTATTTTGTTTTCTTTCATTATGTATGAATCAAACATTTCCGACGAGAATCTTATAAGATATGTATCTATTTTACAAACATTACTCAAGTTCTCAAGAAATCGATTTACATTTGATATCACTGCTTGCGAATTCAGAACTTAGAAAGCAGTCTCCTCATGGAACTTCTAAAGCTGCACCCAACTAAGAATCATCGGGAAAGATAGCTACATTGTTCAAATTTAAGAGCCAAGGAAGAGAGAGTGCGGCAGCATGCAATTAGGTGCTAATTAATATTATCAGGTTTCAGAAGCTCTCCGCTGGACAGACGAGGTATTTAATCTTTTAGGGTTTCTTAGGTGCGTAAATTTCTGCTTTAGAGATTTTAGGATCTTACTATTCTATCTATGTCTATCAATTGTTGTTCAGCTAATGCCTCCTGTTGAGAAATAGATGTCCATATGGGTGAAAATTGTCCCCAAAGGATTGTTACTTATGAATATCATGAGTTCCCTTTACCGGCAATTTGATCTTTTTGAACACCAAAGGATTGTCAGGACGAATGGTCACTAACTCTCTTTAAAATGTACTTCTTTAATACTTTAAAGTGGTTTATGTAAACTATATATAATTCGAGCTGAGTTGCCCATTAAACAATAAACACCATGTACTGGTATTCCTGTTGATTTTGTACAGGCTTGCAAAGTTGCAGGTATACTTAGGGTTCATGCATGGCTTTGGTCTTCAAGCTGTCAATATGTTTTGTTGTTTCAGGCACCTATCATATAACAAGATGATTGGAGTTATACCATTTTCTCGCTCATCTCCCCAAACTAACATACTTGTAAGTTTCTTTTTCCACACTCAGATGTTTAGCTCATGGTGGTGTTCATTAACAATACTTGTAAGATAGCTTCTCGATCTTTCCACTCTCAAATGTTATTTTATCATGCTATATGACCGATTAAGCTAGCTTCTTGAAGCGTGGGATGTATGCTTGATCATACCTTACGTGGGATGTAATTTTTTCCCCTTATTGCTGATCTAATGAATTGAGATACAGAGTAGTGCCCTTTATTCTTGTGGCATTTACCATACTTCTGGCCAGCTTATCATATTCATCGTGGATACGGGCCAGGGGCAATTTTTCCCAATTTTAACGGGGAGGAGGTTGGTGTGATACAATAAGGAACTGTGTTTATAGGAAGAACACCCACCATGGTTCCCCTATGGAAAAGCAGATTCCATTTACCGGGATATTGAGCAATAAATTCACCGAAAATCCTGCCATGATATTTCTACGCCCATCCTTGTTCCCACTTATATGATTTTCATAATCAAAATTTAATTCATGTGTTGTCATACATTCTCAGACTTTTACAACTGGAATCGAATTAAGGTCTGTTATTGTGAGGGTGCTTCATTTACCGGAGATAGTGAAAACAAGGTCATTCAAATGTCACTATATATGCGTATTGATTAAACATTTGACTGCTGCATTCAAAGCTCCTTTCTATCATCAAATGTGACCAATGGAAATTGTGTTTCTATTTACGACATATGCTTAAGGAATAAGACCATCCTGAGTATTGATTAAACATTTGACTACTGCATGCAAAGATCCTTTCTATCATCAAATGTGACCAATGGAAATTGTGTTTCCATTTACAATATATGCTTAAGGAATAAGACCATCCTGAGGAGAATGGATAGGATTTCTTATTAATGCTCCAAATTGCCAATAACTTTGTGTTTTAGCAGCTCTTTTCGTGTTATTTATTTGGAAGCACAACTACACTTTCGACGAAAGAGCATATGGCATGCAGCCATGGAAGAACTGATGTCAGTAGGAATGCGCTATGCTCATCAGGTAGAGTTGTTTTCGGTTAATTTTCACCTTTTGTACTTGATCCATGTCCTAAACAAATACTTAGCAATATTAGGCGCTTCTTTCAGGATGCTCTGCTGGGGGTCTGGCCAACATAGTGCACTGTGACGAGTTTCAAACATTTTCCCCTAGGACTGCCAGGGTCAAGTGCCTAATTGATGGCGGGTTATTTCGTGACATGTAGATTGCTTCTTTTACTCCTTTTAGATCTGTAAAACTCTAATTAATTTTACTTTTCCTTTTAGGAAGGCATATGATGATGTTTTACCATTTGATCTTGGTTTCATAGGTTTCAATTTATCTCCTCTTCATACAGAACAGACGTAGCTGGTAGACGCACTATGAGGAGATTGTTGGGGGCCGTCGTTCAGTTGCAGGTGGTGCATTTTATGCTTACTCTAATTTATTCCATGGAAATTATTTATTGTGTTGAACTTCTTTAAAGTAAGAAAATTTCCATTTTGTTTATCTTTATTAAATTGCCAATTCAAATTTAAGAACGGGTCACTATTGTCTCTTAATTATTATTATCTCTTAAAATATTTATAATAATGATGTCTAAGTTGAATCTACACCTACCTGAGCTTTCTTTATATATGTCGCGCACATCTTTCAATCTCACTTGGATTTTTCAGTGCCCATGTTGCCTTTCTTATGCTTCCTTTGACAATGTAGCTGTCCACGGTTCCTTCTCCATTTCTCCTCTTCTCTTTCATCTCTGCACAACCCCTGGTTTCTTGCTGGCTTTGTGCTACTCTTTGCGTAATAGTCCTAAAAGGGTTTACAAAATTGGTCGACATGCTAAACAATCTGTGTTTCTATTCGATTTAGAGCTGGCTTTGAACTATTCGATTTGGTGACAGATTTAGGGCTTGCTCAATATGACACAAGTGGAGCAGCCCTCGCCCCTCGGGATGTCGTCGTAGTCTACCTCTTTCCCTCACCACCGCCTTCAACACCTTTTCACTTTCCTCTTGCCATTGGCCGCCTTACCACCAAATCCAGGTGAAGGAACTAGGTTGACATGTATGTTCATGTGAATGTAAACGTTAAAGATGGCACTGAACCTCAAGCTGGTGACGGAGACGAGGACTCGGGGGAGATTGTGAACACATGATATCCATGATGTGGATAGTAAAGAAGGTCAGGATGATGAAGATGAAGGATATTCTGCAGGGGGTGAATCATCACATAGGGACTCATCAACATCAGTCTCTTGTTGGAAGAATGAATCATCTCTTGGGATGGCTGGATTAAATCATGCGAGATCATAGGTAGAAACAACATTTCTATAGAAAGAAAGGAGGCCAAGGTATATCCATCACATAGAAGAAATGGTGCTCCATAAGGCAAGATTCTACATTTAGAGCGCAGGATAAAGATGCTAGAGGGACAGCTGCGAGAAGCTACTGCTATTGAGGCAAGTCTTTATTCAGTTGTTGCAGGACATGGAAGTTCCGTAAGAAAAGTCCATGCCCCTGCTAAGACGCCTATCCAGGATGTATATTCAAGCAATCAAAGGCAATTATAAATCAAGGAGGGCAAATGCTGCTCAAACTGCTGTTTCAGGATTAGTTGTTGTGGCAAAAGCATGTGGAAATGATGTTCCAAGGTATTTTGATTATTGATTCTGCTAGATTTCATTTTATATCCATACATTCTGCAAATTTAGTTGAGCTCCATGGTTGGCTTCTGTCATATACACATGGCTGTGATGGATGAGTTTCACCTGTAATTTGCTTTCTCATGAACTTCAGGCTTTAGACTGGGATAGTCATCATGTGTGACACGGGATCATGTGATAGCATGTTGTATAAATCCCAATTCACAGATCGTCTCCTGTCATAATACGATAGCATGTTGCATTATTTGATTTTGGAAAGTTATATTACAGTAGTATTGTTTTTGATGTTCCATTTTCCTTATTACAGGTTAACGTTCTGGTTATCAAACTGTGTGTTTTCAAGATCAATTATAACTCAAGCCTTTGAGGAACAATAAATACCAGTTTCTGATGGGCCTTCGACACACAAGGACGCAGTTGGAAAGAGAGGTGACAATAACTCACTAAAGCTGACATGAAAACCTTCATCCCTAAGTCTTCAGCTGCGAAGGTGGTGGATAAGCTTATTGATTCGGGATCTAAGAAAAGCTTTAGAAATGCATCTAGCTTACTACATTATTGCTTCTTCGGAGTAATCATCCAACTTATCATGTTATGATGGTATCAGGTAATCTTTCCAGCTGATTCATGAAACATAAATCACCAAGCAAACCATGATTTGGGAAAACATGCTCATGCCATGGTATCTCTTTTGTTTTCTGAACCAGCTAGCTTTGAACTGCTCGAGGTGCATTTTAAAGAAAAGACTATAAACCAAGGGAGTGGTATAGTAACTGCTGAATTTTTTCAAGACTGAACTAAGCTTTAATTTTATAATCCTTGGCTGTTAAACTACGTTCTACTGATATAGTAACTGCTGAATATTTTTGGTGAATTTTGTGTTGAATTTGTGTTTACCAACTTGTAGGTTTTTCCCCTTTCACTGTCTATGAATTTGATTTCGCAAATTCGTTGATTTGGCAGATTTATTTGTTTAATATGCTCTTTGCCTTGAACTAGATTGAAATTTTTTTTTCCCCGAGCTGCTTTAATAGATTTTCCTCAAGTGTTGACAGGTCTAACTGGATGGATTTCATGTTACCTTCCTCTTATGGGATGTGTAGTCAATCACTCAATCTTATCTAGATTCAAAATCTCAGTTGCTTTTGATAATTGGTGTGGCTGTGTTTTGATTGTATGGAGGATAATATAAATATTCTGCATGCTAATCAGTAATCAATTTGCTATTTGTGTGTATCAAAATTCAAAACAGGTAGAACTGTCCACAATAATGTCATGTCTAACAGCCAAAAAGGCATACACAGCTGAGGACATGAGGTATGTAAGCTTCTAATTCTTAGGCTGTGGTGGGAAAATGGGGAAATTGTTCAGTCTCCATTAGTCAAATGTGAAATTGGAGATCTTTATTTTTGCTTGAGTAGTTTAACATGTGATTTCTGATTTCTTACAGAAACTGTGAGGATTAGCTTAGAATCTGCACTTCAAGATGCACATATGGAGGTCAGATACACGGATATTGACGTCTTCAAGATGCACATATGGAGGTCAGAAACTGTGAATCTTGTGAACAACAAGGGGGTTGAGTGTAGGCTGAAGATTATTTTCGAATGGCTTCCCTGGTCCTGTCTGAGGTGCTCGTGCTTTGGTCATTCGGATGCGTCATGCCCTGTGTCAACTCTATGTTCAGAACCTCTTGGGTCATGCCAGAAGTATGTGCACAGCGGGGCTGCTGCTCCTGGTAAATCGGGTACTAATGCTGCTGATGGACAGCGCCCTGTAGGCCCTGAACATGGGGATGCCCAAGACCATTCTGCCACCAAGGAAGAGGATGCAACTGCTGTAGGTACGAGCACAGCTGCTACTGTCGAGGAATCGGATGAGATTAATCCTGAAACCGAGGTGCTTGGTGCTGCTGCAGCAGCTGCAGCGTCTAATGGCGTCCAAAATGTGAGGGGGGGAACCCTCTAAGAGAGATTGTAACTATGAGGGGAGTGGTGAAGATGCAACTCGGACAGCTGAGAAGGAAGTTCCGGGAGCTGATGGTACTCCAAATCATGAAAAATCCCTTGCTTGTGCTCGTATGGTCGCTTCATCCTGGGCTGCGGAAGCGGGAATATATGTAAATGGGGATGGGGAGCTGGAGGTTAACGAATGTAAGACACCGGACGGCCTAATGAGATGGAAAACAAGGGGTGGTACTCAGAAAGGAGTGTATCGTCTTAGGGGAACCAAATCGCGCATCTCGGGCGATCTCAAAACTCTCCTTAACAATGGATGAACTCTTCACTGTTATGTCGGGAATAAAGGACCCCTGTAGCGGAAAAGGAGATGCTGCCTATTTTAATGAGGAATCGGACTTGGATGAGGGCGGGGACTCGTCCACGGACGATGAAACTTACCATCCGGGTTGAGTGCAGCTTTTCCTTGCGGAAAGGAGAGGAGCTGTAGGAACGATCTTGCTGTTATGGTCACATTTGAAGGCCTGGTTTGGGGCTTTGCTTGGTCTGCTGCGAGTGCGTGGGAGAATTCCTGGGATTTCCAACATTTTTTGCAATTAGCTGTCATACAAAGTTTGTCGTATAGTGCGTGGGAGAATTTCTGGGATTACATGAGACATTTTTTTGGGCCTATTAGGATGGGCCGCTAGTGGATTTATTTTGGTGGATCTCCCCAATCCCCATAGCTTAAAGAAGTCCGTTTGTTGTCTAGGCCTTAAATTCACTCTTATGAATAAATGAGAGCTAATTTGGGGGCCTAGACATCCCGCTGTCTCGGATTTCTTCATGCTTATTTGGCTTCTTTAAATTTATCACATATATTTGTTATATGTATACTCATCATACACTCATACATGTTTACAAGCACATAACAATATTACATGAAACACATATGAAAGCAAGACATAGGGAAATAAACATATAACATTACAACAATATTAAATATAATATATGTTGATATTTTTAAAGGAGCCGATTGGGGGTGCGTATTTTTTGGGTGAATATTAAGTGCAGTGGTACATTTTGTGGGTAGTCTCCTTCTTACTCTTTTGTTACTACTTGGCTTTCGCCATCATCTATATATTTACCTTTTCAGAGTTTAATGTCTTGAGGGAATTCTCCTTATAGGAGGACTCCATATCGCTATTATTATTATTATTATTATTATCGGGATTTATACGATTTTTCATCTACTCTCTAATCAAAGATGTATGTTGCTCATTTTTCCTTTGCTTCCTTGAATGTCAATTCCCGCTAGCAGATATCATCGAATTTTGCGGGTGTAATCAAGTATAGAGCACATCCTTTATGGGACCTGAAGTATTGCTCTGTTCATGAGACTAATGGAACCCCTAGGTGTTGTAGTTGCGAACGAATGGAGGTACATCAAATAGGATGTCTTCCGAGTCCCAGCTGATTGATCTATATCATGTAACAATACCTCAATATCCCATATGTTTTTTCTTCTTGAACCTATTCTTATTCCACCGAATTTTATTACCTCATATGTGCAGCCACAAGGTACTGGATATATTTCCCTTGGTGATGGACGCAGACTATGCTTAGAATGTTTGAATTCATCACGACACTAAGCTCAAGCGCGAGAAGCATGGCAAATTCAAGCATGGGAAGCATGGAAAGCACAATCACTAGATGTTAGGTGGAAATACGTAACATCATACATATGCTGCTCTTTCAAATGTTTGTCTGTAACTTAATGTTGTTATCTGATTGAGAAATAAGTGCCATTTCGATTTCGGCTTCCGGCTAAATGTCCTGTGTTTTCCCCCCAGGATTGTACTGCTCATCTCTTGGTTTGCTCAGTCAAATGGGCTTATTGGACCTGTTGTACATTTTATTAATTTGTGCTGGGCCAATTCATTTTTTTTTGATAAAAATTAATGGATATAATTTAAAATGACGTCTACTCTTGTTGAATAGGTAAATTAAGAGCGGCCATTCCGAAATGACGTCTACTATGTTGCTTGTCGTCTACTTTGTTGAAAAGCAAAGACGCAAAGCGCGGTTCAATACTCTGTGTGTGTGTGTGTGTGTGTGTGATGAATCAAATACGAACTTTAAAAATTACAAATTTATATACAAACTAAAACTTGTTAAATCAAAATTAATATAATGATCAAAATTTGAAAATAAAATTTTAATTTAGACTAAAAAATAATAATTTGAAAACAAAAAATTTAATTTGAGCCGACGGTGTATTGTTTGAGGTTGGTTTTGACGCTGCCGCTAGATCTTGTGAGGGTAACCATCACTTTCCGAGCCCAAATTAAAACGTATGATTCAACATCCGGATGCTCTATGGAGCCAGATTGTTCGAGGTAAGCACTGTCATGGGAGACTGGATGTTGATATGTTCGAAGTAGGCAGGGGAGCCTCCCGTAACTGGAAAGCAATTACCCATGGGGCGGAGCTACTAGTGCCCGGACTTCGCGTCGCCATTGGCAATGGCATGTCGACCTTATTCTGGATGCACAGTTGGCTAGAGGAGCGTTGTCTAATGGACGTCTCGATGCAGCCGATCCCGGAAGATCGTTTGGGAGAAACGGTGGGCGAGCTGTGGGTTAATGGAAGCTGGGACTGGCAGGCCCTCGCTCCTTACCTCTCGACGGAAATGCTGCAGAAACTCCAGGCTGTACAGGTCCATCCCAATGGATCAGCAGTGGACAAGTTCTTTTGGGCACATACAAGCTCGGGTATCTTCACTACCCAATCGGCAAGAGTTCTGCTCCAGAGCGGGGTCATCGACGCAAGTGGCGATGGCTGGAGACACATTTGGCGAGTACCTGCACAGCAAAGAGTCAGAGCTTTTCTATTCCTGGTGGCGCACAACAGCATCTTGAGCAATCAGGTTCGCATGAGACGCCACCTCTCACACTTCCATGGTTGCCCAAGGTGTGGCTTAGAGGAATCAACGTTGCACCTGCTCAGGGATTGCCTATCGGTTAGAGAAGCTTGGCGGAAGCTCACGGGTAATTATCTAGAGCCCTCCTTTTTTTAATGAAGTAGAATTGAGTCGTTGGATCATGGCCAATGTAAGGAAAGAGGAAAACTGGAGTGCGACTTTCGCATATATGATTTGGCACGTGTGAAAGTCTAGGAATGCCCTGGTGTTTGAAGGGAAAGACACTCTCAAGAGAGTCACTGCCATTGTTGTGCAACAAATGCGAACCTTTGCGGACATAGCTCAGAAAGCGACGACCCTCCATGCCCAGAAACGTCCTACACATGTCCCAAATGATGCCCAGGTACATGTTTGGTCCCCACCCCCGTCGGGTTTGGCTAAGTTAAATATCGATGGAGTTTCGAAGGGAAACCCGGGGTTGGCGGGAGGAGGGGGCTTGATCCGAGATGACAAGGGAGTACTTTTGCGAGCCTTCACCTTTAAGTGCGGGCATTGTCGGGCATAGACTGTCGAGTCTTGGGCGGCGGTACATGGTTTGGAGGTGGCCAGGAGACTTGGTGTATCTCGACTGATAGTAGAGACGGATTCAACAAACTTGAAGACTTTGATCATGGTGGAATGTGTGCCTCCCAATCCTGATTTTCACTTGATTCATCGATGCAGAGCCTTAGCAAGTGATCCTAGCTGGGTGGTGTCCTTCTCCAATGTCCGACGTCAAGCGAATGCGGCGGCAGACGCACTGGCCAACTGGTCACTCTCCTTAACGGATGCATTCACTGAACATGACTCTCTGCCTAGCACTATTTCCTCGCTTTGCAATATTGTACCTCCATTAGGGGGATAACTCTTTATTTACTATAATAATAATAATAGGGTACTATCCCACATTTGAATCCAAATAAAAGAAATTTTTTAAAAAAAAAACCATTTTTACTCTTTTCCAACACAAAACCGCATTCAAATGCGAGAGCGTGTTAGGATCAGATAGTGAGATTGTTAGGATGTTAATCAGAAGATGGGTAGTTTTTGATTTTGTGATATCTCGATCTTTATGATTTCCTATTATCCTTTTATAAGCGCCCTCTGTACTAAAAACATTATATGATAAATATAATGAGGATTGAGGAGGTTGCAGATCGAGCCAAGTGCACTCAGCAACTTAACAACACTGACAACCTGAAGGATTGTTGGTGGTTGTTGAGCCTTGGTGGTGGGTCGCGAGGGAGTTTGAGATTTAGTGCGTGTGTTACTGGGGTTGCTCAATCAAGGTAGACAGTCACGGATCGAACCCGCAAGGTCGACGGATTCGGTCCATCGGGTCAGGGTTTGTCGACCCAAATCCTAACCACAAAAACCCACAAGTACGTTGAACGCGCGGGTCATCCCGTGGCCATGTCGAAATCAAGATATCAATTATATTTTTATATCAACCACATTTAAAGAAGGGTTTTAACTTTTAAGGCACGAGCAATTCAAGAAACAAAAGTCAATCCAGAAAGAGTGAAAATCTACATCCCTCAATCAAGAAACAAAAGCCATTTCAAGAGTAAACATATGCAAAACGGCTAAACCATCTGATTCCTAAAGTTGAACAATATAATAATAATAATAATAATAATAATAATAATAATAATAATAATAATAATAATAATAATAATAATAATAATAATGGTACTACCAACTTCCTCCAAATTCATTAGCAAAGTCTCCATCTCTCAATCAAGTAGGGCATAAGGGGATTCGATGTACTTGGGATAAGAACGCTTGTACAAGTTCATGCATACTGTGTCACTTTGTCCAAGGACCCCATTGAATATGCATTTCATTGCCCCTGCAAATCGACATCCACAATCATCCATAACATATAATGAGTTGTGCATCCGGGAAGAGACATAGAAGATATAATTTTTGCAAGCGAAACAAAAAATAAAGTATCATACCATGTGTACCAACAGACTCCTTCACACGACCACGATGACCACCTTTTGTAAACACCTCCACAGGCTGCGAGATTAATATCACATAAACACACATATCGCGACATAGATAAGCGACCAACAAGAGGGATGCACATACCTTGAACCATTTCACGTCCTCGGAGTTGTGAAACATATATCTAACTATTGATTTATCCTTGGAAACTCGTTGTGGGTATCTGCAACAAAGCATATTGAACAGTCCGCTTAGCACAAAGACACTTACTTTCTCAAGGACAGGAATATAAATCTTCAGATCGATCAAAAGATTACCCTGTCAAAATAATCTTCTTAAGAACGATCCTATTGGGGTCAACACTTCTCAATGTACCCAGAGCAGCAACAGCACAAGCACCTCCATCTGTATTCTTAATGGCAATCAAAGGAAGGGATAGAAATGACGAAAGTGGAGCATAAACTGAAGCAATGGAGAATCGTCCTGCATGGAGAAATCGTTCCATCTTGCTCTTGTCTGAATTAAAACTGCCGGAGGAAAATATTGGCCTGTACCAGATTGTCAAGAGTCAATCGGAAGAAATGAACATCAAATCAAATGCAATGTAAGAATTCACCTTGCAATAAATTGTCGAAAACCAACGTGAAACACGAATTCCTCTTTGCTTTTGATGGGCTCAGTGTAAGAATCGTGCTTCTTTATGCTGACAAGGCAAGATTCATGTTAAAAAAATAATAAAAAATACCCTTGGTATGAAAAAACAAAATGGTATCACGTACATACCTAAAGTGGAGAATAGACTTCTTCGATTCATCTTTAAAAAGACCACATGCAATAATAGGCATTGAATTTGCACGAGTACAAATTTTCAAAGCAACAGAGTTTGGTACTTCCCTGACATGGATTCTTGCATACGAACCAACAGATGCACATTCCTTGCTGTTTTGTTCGCGTTTCAACGCTTCAGCAAGTGCTTCCTTTTTATATATTGCAAAGTTAGGTTGTAATATCCTACCATATTCGGGAGGCAAGGATTCCTAAATAAAGAAAATCAAGTTAATATCAATTTTCCTCTTCCAATATGTTTTAACACAAATCAAATCATCAAACATAACTCACTTTAGGGTCCCAAGAAGAAGTTTCAAAAGACTTGAGACCTCTGTACTTGGCAAATCTCCTTCTAGCAGGAATGTCCAGCGGTGTGTCTACCTCATCCGGGACGTCTACAACAATAAAATCCAACCATTAATGAAAGATATATACCTTCATTTTCAGCACACTTATAACATCCTTTAATTTGCATACCTCATTTGTGTTTCTAAAACTCCCCAATAAAATCTCTACACTATTTTATGTTCTTTCTCACATGTAACAACAAAGCCCCACATAAGACCACAACAACTTGCACTATAGTATTAGGATAGAAACCATCACAGAACATGAGGTACAGTGAGTCAAACCTATACATATCTTCACATTCTATCTTAGACAGAAAATATTTTAGGAATAATATACACAATCTGGTCAATTCTACATCTATAGATCGATGTTTATAAGAGAGTAAACATAAATGGAGAGTCTCATAGATAACGAAATAAGATTAAGATTATAAATCATGTACCGGCATCTTCAGCATGTGCTTCTTTAAGTATGCGGATATCATCCTTGCTCCCTAGTCATGTTTTCTCCATCCTGAGAATATTAAGGTACATGGCAGGAGAAGATTGGGGCACCAGAGAAGAACATTAAAAGAGTGAGATGGGATATGCCAAATGATGATTTAAAAGACCCTTTCAAATGAATGACAGGGGAAGGCGTAAATCTAAACATTCAAAACTCTTATTATACCTGGTCGTTTGCATCCTTGACCTATCTGCATTCCCCTTCAAACATACAAAGAAATAAAAAATTACGATCGATTTGGAAAAAGAATCTACACATTCAAAACTGAAGCTAGATGAGTTGATAAATGACTGATTCAAACTTTTGCCCTGTGGATAGAGCTAGTATACCTTAATGTCACTTTTGAGACTGAATATAGCAATCCAGTATCAGTCTTTTTGTTCAACAAGAGCATGGAAAAATTCCACATCACCTTTCTTTGAGGGATCATTGGCGTCCATGGTAATATCACCCATATTACCAGAAATCTACAAATAAAAAAAACAGATATGAAGCAGAAGATAATTTTGGCTCTGAGAACTTAAACCACCAACACAGCAACAAATAATCAAAATATTAGAGATTTCTTCAACATAGCGCTGAGCCACACTAAAATGTAGAATACGGATTCACTTAATTATTTTATTTTTAGTGTTGTAAGTAATTCTAATGCGGATTCAGCAGAAAAGATTTAGCCACGTGTGATCTGATCACACCCCCAAACCTCCAAATTTATCACATCAAGCAGACACAAAATGCAAAAAGTTTAAGGTACCCACAAACTAAAAACGAAAATAAAAGGGGGGGAGGGGGATTTTGTTCATCCAGGAAGACATCCAGAACAACAATCTGTTTTAACTGCAGAAAACTAATGCAAACGTTGCACAAAAAATATCTCATAAAGGAGATATCAACCTTGCAGAGCAGATCATCATAGTAACTCATACCTATTTTCATTGAAAAAAATATATGAGCAAACTTCGTTTTATTCATAAGGCTCTAAAATAGTTCTAGAATCTCAAGAATTACTTCAATTGAATATCTCATACTGGGAAGTGCACCAATATGAGATATGCAGGTGCGGCAACACAGTATTGACCGCAACTAGGACAAACAGCCCATACCTCCACAAACCTTCTCAATTTTATATCATCCAAAATATCTTGGTATTTATTGGAATCTTAGAGCTGTATAGTTGCCAAATTTTAGATGTCTCTAAAAAGAGTTCTAGAGAAGATCCAAGCATTTTTCCTATCAAGATTCCAGAGCCAATGAAAACAGAAAAGAAGCATTACAGCTCATTGTGAAGTAGAGGACATCCAACAGTGCTTCAGATGCATTAAGCCTGGCAGGTGGACATGGCAGGCTACTATGAACCACCTTCATCTCCACTTCATGGCCCTACTTTCCACCTTTTGCGGCCTGCACAGATAACATATACCAAAAGGAAATAAGCACGAAAGTATTTTTGTTAAGAATCAAGAAATGAAATTGCACCAAAGCCCATTGCTCTAGAATAAAACCATACTGACGCTAGTAATGAATCTTTCATGCATTTTAAAAAGGGCATAACCCACTATATCAATAACATTTATGGACAAATAAACAACTGTTGAATGATTGAGTCCTAGATCCCTATTATAACTACCACAGAGATTGCCAGCCCAACCCCAAGGGGAGGACTAGGTCTGGGAGGCCTAGATCCCTATTATAACTAAAAAAGATAGTGGCAATTCACCGGTGGCAGCATAATGCCATTTCTAGCTAGTAGCTACCATTATAAGATGCATCCACATGGAATTTGGCAACCTGCCAAAATAAATTATACAGTAATGCTAATGGGTGGATGGTGGATTTGTATACAAAAGTGATAAGCTGAGAGGAAATAACTACAGGTTCAAGTTTTAGTTTGTGTAGGTTTTAGGGAGCACAGCTATTTATAAAAAGATAATAGACATATAACAGCAACCCACAAACAGTTAGGGAGACACTATACCACAAGCACAACTACTTCAACAATGACATATCCAACATCAACCCTTGATCAGGCTGCATAATTTTCCATAAATTTGTGACAAAAGAATAGAAGTGAAAAAAGACCATCAAACCTTTCTCAATTTCTCTAATACTGAACTTTCAAATGCCTGAAGACCAGCTCCAACAAGATTATTTATTTCCCGACCACATGTTTCCATGGGCTTTTTGGCACTAGGGATGGATTCAACACTAGCCCGACTCAGTGGCAAGACAAGTAATGGATTTGAAAGGTCACCAGATACACTTCCACAGGCAGAAACCTGTCAATATGATGAGAAGATTAACAAAAGAATGGACAAGTTCAATACATTCTCCAATAAATCAACAAAATACTGAAAACAAAAAGGATTCGGTTAACTTACAACACTATCCTTAGTTTTCATGACAATGAGTGCTTTGCCTTTCTTCTTCTTGGAGCTCATGATCACAACATCTTCAACCTCCCCAAAGTTTCTAAAGATCTCTCTTAACCTATCTGCAGTATAATTTCCACCGACTTTCTCCCAAGACACATTTAGAACTTTCTCTTTATCAAGCCTGGGAATCCATGTGGCACCAACACTCTCTCTAGTTCTCCCCGTTCTCTCATTATACTCATATGAACGTGCACCAGTCCCTTTATTGGCCTGCATTGCACGAACCCTAGCAATCTCTTCTTGCAGCTTCCTTTTTATTCTCCCTTCCTCTTCTCGTGCTTTCTCTTCAGGATCCAGTTCAGAGGCGGACTTCTCTCTCTTCTCCAAGTCGGACATCATCTTTCGCCTCTTTGCCCCATATTGGGTTTCACGGTGCTTCTTTTCACGCTTAACTCGCAAGAGATCATCAAACTGCTCCCGGGCTTTCTTGTCTTTTAGTATCTCATACGATGATTTGAGCTTCTGGAAATTGGCATCAGCATCAGGATCATCTCGGCGCTTGTCTGGGTGCAATTCAAGGGCCCTAAGCTTGTAGGCTTTTGAGATCTCTTTATCATTAAGCTTTTCCCCCCTCCTCCCCCGATGGAAGCCCCAAAACCCTATAGTGATCTACTTCAGGATCCATAAGTCTCTAACAATTGTTCTGCAAAGGACTGACCACTATTAGATTAGATTTAACCTCAATGTTCCTAGCAATAGAACAGAGAGAAAGAGTGAAAAAATTCTAAAAAACAAGAGATTTAAAAAGCCTAAACTACAGGTTGTAATTCTTTTCTCTATATTCTAGTTGAACACAGACTATTTTAATTAACCCTTACATGAATAAACACTCATTTCTAACTCTAACATGGATAATTACATCTATGAAAACCCTCATTTCTAATCTGACATGAATAATTACATCTATTTTAACCCTAACTTGCCAATTCGAGTTCATATTTCAATCAAACCACAATTTGAAGGCGACATCATCATGTCTTCATGTGTAGCCAACCGAATTCAACACATTCGAAAAAAAATATCGAATTGAACAACTGAAAGAAACTAACACAGGCATACCAAGGATTCACTTGCAGAATCAAATCTCCTTTGACAGCGTATTACGTGGATGGTGCTGGACTTCCCCCTCGCTGAGTCGCTTGCGCGTTAATGGTGTTCGCGATCGCCGACGAAGAGAGGGTTTTCGGCGTACAAAGTAAAGTAGCTCTGATCGATCATAAAATTCCGGAGTCGTACATATCTGTTTTTTTTTTTTAACTAGTCTTATTATCCGCGTCTTTTGCGCTGGGTTAATAAATTATATATTATTTTATTTTATTATATGTATTTTTTTATTCTTATTCTAAATAATGTTTCATATACTCGGTAGTTTTTATTATTCTAAATATATATGTGGAATAGTGAACACATTTTTAGAAGGTTTAATCTACAGTATATTCTATATATATAACTTTAATTCAGAAGATTTTGCTTACGTGTCAACTTTAGAATAGTTTTACTAATATTGACCAATTATTTTTTTTTCCTTTATTTTTTTTTATTTCACCTTTTTCTCTTATCTATATTCTATATTAATCATCAATCAATCAATCAATCATCAATATCAATCAATATCAATCATCAATTCAATATCTATATCTATCTATATCTATCTATATCTATATCTATATATAATATACTAAAACAGAGACCGCTGAAGCGACCTCGCTGCCACGGAATTTTCTGGATTAAACTGGATTATTTTTGCATACGTGACATTTTCTGGATTAAAGTTGTATTATATTTTTGGGCCACATCAATAAATAAGTCAATATAGTTGGGTAAAAAACTTATCTTTTTAGATCAATAATCTATCTAATATTTGGTCAAAATTGAATATAATGTATCTACATATTAATTCTCTCTCCACATTTTATTTGGTCAAACTTATCTTTTAATTTTTTCTTTAAGCCATGTTTATTAGCAAACCAATTTATCTTACGATGAGGTGATTCAATATACCTTTTTATATTTTTCACATATTTGATCAAATACTTCCATAAATTTAATTTAAAAAATCAATTATGCATATTGCAATCGAGTGAATTCAGCCTTTGTAATTTATACATTAAACACAATCTTCATATATTTCTTTATTATATAATAAATATAAACAATAGTTTCAAAGAACGGGATTATTTTTGCATACATGACATTTTCTGGATTAAAATGACATTATATTAAAACAGAGACCTGAAACGGCCTTTGATGCGATTTCGTATCTATGGAATTTTCTGGATTAATACGGGATTATTTTTGCATACGTGGAATTTTCTGAATTAAAGTTGTATTATAAATAAGTCAATATAGTTAGGTGAAAAACTCATCTTTTTAAATCAAATAATCTATCCAATATAGCTTTATATCTTAATACTATTTTAATCTATATTTTTCAATTGATTTCTGTTTCAATATTATAAAATAAAATAATTAATGTAACACGTACACTTACACTAAAATTTAAAGCATATATTATAATAATATATCATTTGTTTTCACATGTATATATGTATATTGACGTACAAATATATTGTAATATTAAACTAAGTAATATTTTGACGTAATATATTTGCAAGGTAAAAAGTTGTATTTATATTCTGGGTACATATATTTTGACGTAATATAATCATAACAAAATACATATATATCTCTATCTATATTCAATCAAATATATACAAAATTAAACAATCTTATCAAATTTATACATAATAAATACGTACATACTAAAACAATGTATATTTCTCTTTTTATTTTAACGGGCCATAAGATATTTAATTTGTGTACGTTTTTTTTAATACAACTATATTATACCTTTGCTCAATTTTATTTATTAAAATTTAAAAAATCTTAAGTTTAATTTGATGAGTATAATTAAAAAAATATTACTTCTTAATCATGTAATATTTTCATATAATTAATCTAATAAAAAAAACCAAGAAAGCGGGATTATTTTTGCTTACGTGACATTTTCTGGATTAAAGTGGTATTATATTTCTGATCCACATCAATTAATAAACCAATATAGTTGGATAACTGAAAGTAAATAACTGAAGCAAATGACAGAAAAGAAATTACAGAAGCAAAAGATATAAATAGAAAATACAATAATAAAAGATGGTTAATACACATCTTGGGTTTTTTTTTTAAAAAAATAGCCACATTATTAATATTCCGCATACATGTTATATTTCGGATTAATATGGTGTTATCTTTTTTAGCCACATCTATCTATTTATATTATGTATATCTATATTTATATCTATATCTATCTATTATCTATACTAAAACAGAGACTTGAAACGGCCTCGTGTGCGATTTCGCACCCATGGAATTTTCTGAATTAAAACGGGATTTTTTTTTGCTTACGTGTCATATTCTGGATTAAATTGGTATTATATTTTTTGGTCACATCAATTAATAAGCCAATAAGCAAAGGTCTGAAACGACATCTGGTGCGATTTCACATCCATTGACTTTTCTGGATTAAAACATGGTTATTTTTGCTTACGTGTCATATTCTGTATTAAAATGGTACTATATTTTTGGGCCACATCGATTAATAAGTCAATATTGAATCAAAAAAAAAAAAGTCAATATAGTTTGGTAAAAAACTAATCGTTTTATATCAAATTATTTATCTAATATTTGATCAATTATTCTACGTTTTAGATGTAATTGAATAAAATATTTGCTCAAATATTTTGTCACATAATGAACTAATCTATCGACAATTGTGAAATTCTACTACTCGGCAAAGTGCCATGGAAGGAATTTCGAGTGATATATATTACTCCCTCCATTCCTTAATTTTGTTATTTTGAAATTTGCACATTTTTTTAGAAAGGTTGAATATATATAAAATATTAATTTTTTATTTAATCTTTTTTAATAATATTATACTTATTACTTATAAGTATGAAATTATTTTAAAAAAAATTATTAAAAAAATGAATATTTTATATAGTTTTTAGTATTTTAAAAAACTTGCCTCAATAGTAAAATGTCAAATAAAAAAGAATGGAGGGAGTATATACTATATAGGTCAATTTAACTACGGTATATAACATTTGATTTTAAAGTATAATCTCTCCAATTGATTTTACTTTAATTTATTTTACAATTGATTGAACGTTTAATTAAAATATTTCAAGCATAAAATTTAATAAATAATATTTCAAACAAATTCACATTATAAAATATATTTTATTAATCAAACGCGCAAACGCGCGGGTACCCGATACTAGTAAAATACTAAAACAGAGACCGCTGGAGCGACCTCATGGCCACGGAATTTTCTGGATTAAACGGGATTATTTTTGCATGCGTGACATTTTCTGGATTAAAGCGGTATTATATTTCTGGCCCACATCAATTAATAAACAAATATAGTTAGCCAACAACTTATCTTTTTACATAATTTATTCAATATAAACTTATAACTTATATTTTAATTAGATTATGTGATTGAGATATTTCTTAATCAGTTTTTTTTAATAAATATTCAACCTAAAAATTTGTCGTTTAGATCTATCGATTATTATTCAATTTTAGTGGATAAGTTTATGCATGTTTATAAATATGTTAAATAAACGTTTTATTTATAGGCATGGTATCTAATTTAAAATTATAGTTCCTATATCAATCTAACTAGAGAATAATAAAATATTATTTTTATTCATACGTTTTAATAATTTTTTAATATATAAATTTGTTTCGATATTTTTTAATGGTTAATTGTAAAAATTGAGCAAACAAGGTTAGATTAAAATTTGGTAGTCACGTGCCTAAATATTATTAATAAAAATAACATAATAATTTGATAGATATGTTAACATTATTCTATGATTTTGTGTATTTTTTATTTTTATCTTAAAAAAATTCCAAGGTTTTGATTTATTTATTTAAGAAAATTTTAAGTATATTAATTTTATTCAAACATAATTTATTTATCTATTTTATATATATTGTATATTGATATGAACTAAACATACTATTAGTTTAGTTTATTTTTATTAAAAGATCGAAAGATTTCAACCAAACTATATATTATAACCTATAAATTTTAAAAAGGAAATATAAATTAAATATCATATTATTTATTAAGAAACCGCGCAAAGTCGCGGGCCACGATACTAGTATAATACTAAAACAGAGGCGTTGAAATATTATGTGGCGGGCTCTGTGCAATTTGCTTACGTGTCTTTTTCTGGTGTATTCTGAAGGTTTTTTTTTACATGTCGATTAATGAATGCCCAATCAATTTAATCCATGTCATACAACTGGTTAATCAATTTATCTGTGTGTAATTTCAATCAATTTTATATATTTTATGTTAAAAAGATCTTCAATTTAAGCCATTTTTTTTATATTCATTAAATAAAAGTCTATCATTTTTGTTTATCACTATTAAATTTATTTTACCTTGATTATTTTCCACGATCTTTTTACACTTCATATCTTAGTTAAGATTCTTACCGATATAATCAATTTAAAAGTTAAATTTCCACCAAAAAAAATTAAAAGATAAATATTCACTTGAATAGTACGTAACCATGACTAATTTGATAAGACTTGATAAAGTTAAAATTCTTTTGTTCATATATAATAGTACGTTTTTTTTTCTCCCAAAATCTATCTTAAATGTAAAAATATTATGCTCTGCTTATCGTTATATATGTGTACTAATTACCTTTCTTAAAAATCTAGATTAACTTACTCAACACTAAACTATTGATATTTTAAATTATATGTTAATCCATCTCATCTTAAATAATAATATACATATATATATTGTTATACGTAACTTTGCAAATTTATACTCCCTCCGTTCTAAAATACATGACCTTTTAGCATTTTGCACAAGTTTTAATAAAACACTTTACTTTAAAAAAAACATCATCATTACACTAACTTTTACATAAATTTTATTATTTTTTAACACCCACTGCACATTTTAATCAATCAAATTATTTTAAAAATTCAACAGCACATAAACCAATACAAATCATTATAACTTCCTACCCAGAAAACATAAGACCATCCACAATGGTGGTGTGCAAATGTGCAAATGTGTATTTTTTAGACATTTTTTAACTCCATTGGTTGTTTTGGATGTGTGCAAATGTGCACATTTGAGCATGTGATGTGCAAATTTGAGCACACCATCTCCCCCATGTGCAAATACTTTTACAAAAAGCAAGACAATTTCATTGGTTTATTTTTTTATAATTTTATTTTTCTTTTTGTTTTATATGAATTGTGTTTCAAGGGTGTGTAAAAAATGCACATTTTACCAATGGAGCAAATTGCTAAAAAGTGATGTGTATTTTTACACATCATGTGCAAATGTGTACATTTTGCACAAAACCATTGTGGATGGTCTAAAAGACCATCTATTGTTGGACAAAATTTCACCTCTAAAAACCCATTTATTGTTGGACGGAGGAAGTTGTGAGATCATGAGATTGATTGTAATGTCCTCCTTGAGGGTTTCCATTCATTGATATAACATATATATAGGTTACAAGGTATTGGGCCTTAACGGGCTTTCAGCCCACTATACAATAGGAGACCTATGTAATCTATCAAACCCCCGCAGTCGAAACGGGAGGGGTCCGTACAGTGAGACTGGAACGAAAATCAATGAATAACTGTCTAGGTAAACCCTTGGTGAATATATCAGCGTACTGATAAGAGGACGGGACATGTAGAACGCGGACATGTCCAATGGCAACCTTGTCCCTGACGAAGTGGAGATCAAGCTCAATGTGCTTCGTGCGTTGATGTTGGACTGGGTTGCTAGCCAGGTAGACGGCGGAGACGTTGTCAGTGTAGACCAGAGTGGCCTTCTGTAAGGGGCATCGTAGCTCAAGCAGGAGATTGCAGAGCCAAGAGCACTCAGAGACAACGTTGGCAACACCCCTGTATTCGGCTTCAGCGCTGGGGCGAGACACGGCGGACTGACGCTTGGCTGACCAAGACACAAGAGTGTCATTGAGGAAGACACAATAACCAGACGTGGAGCGACGTGTGTCTGGACAACCACCCCAATCCGCATCAGTGTATGCCACAAGATCAAGCTTAGAGGAAGGAGTGATGGTGGTGCCGAGCTCGAGGGTGCCGCTGATGTACCGAATGATCCGCTTCAAAGCCTGAAAATGAGGTTCCCTTGGGGCATGCATGAACAAGCAGATCTGCTGGACGGCGTAACTGATATCAGGCCTGGTGAAAGTGAGATACTGAAGAGCACCAGCGAGGCTCCTGTACAGTGTTGGATCATCAACCAAAGGACCAGAATGAGCACTGAGCTTGTTGGATGTATCGACTAGGGTTGCGACGGGATTGCAGTTGACCATCTTAGCACGAGCAACAATCTCAGCAGCATACTTACTCTGTGAGAGAAACAGACCAGACACATGCCGCTGAACGGCAACTCCCAAGAAGTAAGACAGCGGACCCAGATCAGACATGGCGAATTCCGCACTCAACCTCGAGATGATGGACCTTCGAAGAGCATCAGAAGAGGCTGTGAGAATGATGTCGTCTACATAGAGCAGCAGGAAAGCCAAGTCCGAGCCTCTGCGATAGATAAACAAAGACGTATCCGATCGGCTGCCAGTGAAACCCAAGCGGAGCAGATGAGACGCAAACCGCTGGAACCATGCCCGTGGAGCCTGTTTCAGACCATACAGAGAGCGCTTGAGGAGACAGACATGCTGTGGACGCTCAGCATCAGCAAACCCCGGAGGCTGAAACATGTAAACCGTCTCATTCAGATGACCATGCAGAAAGGCGTTCTTGACATCCAGCTGATGGATGCCCCAGTTGCGGGACAGAGCCAGACTTAGGACCACTCGGATAGTGGCAGGCTTGACCACAGGGCTGAAGGTCTCATCACAATCTATACCGGCCTGTTGAGATCTACCGTTAACCACCAGACGGGCCTTGTAGCGCTCCAAAGTCCCATCAGAGCGGAACTTGTGATGGAAGAGCCACATACAGCGAATGACGTTCGCCTCAGGAGGGCGAGGCACAAGAACCCAAGTACCATTCTTCGTAAGGGCCCTGTATTCGTCGAGCATAGCCGCCTGCCAATTCGGGTCTAGGAGGGCTGTTTTGTGGGAGGTGGGAATGGGGGAGAGGGAGGTCTGGGTGGAGGCAGAGGGTGAAAGGGAGTCGGGAAAGATGGGGGCAGACGCGGGCACGCCAGTAGGGGCCGCGGGCACGCCAGCTTGGGGCGCGGGCACGCCAGCGTGGGGCGCGGGCGCGCCAGCGTGGGGCGCGGGCGCGCCAGCACGGGACGCGGGCGCGCCATCTTGGGGCGCGGGCGCGCGGAGGGGGGGCGTGGATGTTGGTGGAGGGGATGTGGGGTGTATAGCGGGGTGATGGTCGGTGGTCATGGAGACGATCTGTCGTGGTCTGAAGACACCGGAGACGCTGCGGGTGTGAGGTCTGGTGGTGGGGGGTGGCAAGGGAGGTGGGGGAGGGGGAGACGCAGGAGCACCGGGAGAGCTCTGGGGAAGAATGAAGTGAGGAAATGGGGACTCAGACTCTGGCGACGACACAGGGGGTGTGGGAGACGCGAAGGGAAATCGCGACTCATCAAAGGTGACATAGCGAGAGAGAATGATCCTGTGAGTCTTGATATCGAGGCAAATATAACCGCGATGATCAGACGGGTAGCCAAGAAAGACACAAGGGGTAGAGCGAGAGTGAAGCTTGTGGGGGGCGGTGGATGCTTGATTGGGAAAGCACAAGCAACCAAATGTATGAAGGTGATCATATATGGGCAAAGTGGAATACAGTGCCTGAAACGGTGAGCGATGGTTGAGGGTGGTGGAAGGGAGAATGTTGAGGAGGTAGCAAGTGGTGGCCAAGGCGTAAGGCCAATAAGGGAGGGGAATGGATGCGTGGAAGAGAAGAGTGCGCATCATATTGGTGATGGTGCGGATGATTCGTTCGGCTTTGCCATTTTGTTGCGAGGTGTAGGGGCAGGATAAGCGATAGGAGATCCCATTGGTATTAAAGAAAGTGTGAAAATCTTTATTGTCAAATTCACGGCCATTGTCGCATTGGAAACACTTGACAGGGGTGTGAAACTGTGTTTTGATGTAAGCATGGAATTTGGCAAAGATAGGGAACACTTGAGATTTAAAGTGCAAAGGGAAAACCCATAAGAAGTGTGTAAAATCATCCAGAAACAAAAGGTAATACTTATGACCCTCCTTGCTAGGCACAGGAGATGTCCAAATATCACTATGAATAATATCAAAAGGTGCGAAAGTAGCGTTTAAAGAACGCTGAAACGGAAGTCTGGCATGCTTGCCTAACTGACAAGACGAACAAAAACTAGAGCGATGCTCTTTATTACAAGTGACAAGACTCTTAGAACGAAGTAAATCTAAAACTGCAGGACTGGGATGACCAAGACGAGCATGCCAAAGACTGGATGATGAAGCCGAGAGGGCGACTGGACTTGACGGGCTGGATGGTGAAGGCGACGACACAGGATAGAGTTCCCCAGTGCTAATACATCTCAGGCGAGTAACCCCCGTATTAAGATCCTTCACAGAGAAACCAAACGGATCAAACTCAAGAGAAACATCATTGTCAGTGGTAAACCGACGGACATAGATAAGGTTTTTGACAAGTTTGGGGGCAATAAGGACATTGTTTAGGTGCAAAGGAGTGGTAGGGGTTGGTAGTGTGGTGTGGCCAATGCCCGAAGTAGCAAGGCGACCACCGTTGCCAACGATAATAGAATGAGCAGGACCCTTAAAAGAAAGAGATGAGAGAGTACCTAAGGAATTCGTCATATGAGAGGTAGCGCCAGTGTCCATGTACCAAGAGCCGTCAGGAGGTGTCAGCTGCATGGAAGAGAAGGCGTTGTGCACATCAGTCGGGTATGCCTGATCGGACGATGGACGGGGAGCAGGACCCAACAAGCCCTGCTGGCGGTTGGGATATGGGGAAGGTCCACGAAACGACGCACCGGGGTAGCCATAGGGCATCCAAGGAGGGTAGCCAGGGTTGGGGTACCAAGAGGGGTGGCGGTTATTGTGTTGCTGCGGGCGCCAGGTGCTGCGGCCGCCGTGGCCTCTGCCGCGGCCGCGGCCGCGCCCGCCGCTGCGGCCGCCGCCTCTAGGTCCTTGCTGATCGTTGGTGCGGCCAGGCTGGAGGGCGAGTTGCTCGATGATGTCACTGGATGAGACCAACACCGTCTTGTCTTTGGCGGCGTCGGTTGTCTGACGGTGAAGGCGAGTCTCCTCCAGGATCAGTTGAGACCGGGTCTTCTCGAATGTAGGGAGAGGCTCTGTCTGCTGAATATGAGTAGCAGCAGCGTTGTATTCAGAAGGGAAACCAGAGAGAACCTGAAGAACCAGACGGGTGGCACTGGGTTTGGAGTCGACAGCGTCGAGCTGATCAAGCCAGGGTCTTGATGTGCTGACAGTAGGCAGAGATCGACGGAAAGGAGGAAAGCTTGCAACTTGAGAATTCGTGCTCGAGATAGACAGCACGGGTGGACTTGTTGTCTTGAAAGAGATCCTGAAGTTTCTTCCAAGCTTTCAAGGCATTGTCTTTGGGGTCAAGGATAGTGGTCAATAGATCTTTTGAGATGGTGTTAAAGATCCATTGAAGAACAATGGTGTCAAGTTGAGCGAAGAGATCGTCGTCTTCGCTTGTAGGGCGGTTAGCGGAGGAGTCAATGTGGTGGAGGACTTTATGAGCCTTAACATGGGTCGTGAAGAGGTGCGACCACATGGTGTAGGTACTGGACTCATGATCAAGAATGATAGGGATGCAATTTTTGATGTTGGAGATGGTTAGGGCGGAATGGTAGGGCGGCTTAATAGGGTCGGTAGATTGTGGGTTAGCCATGGGGACGAGAAGAGAAGGCTAAGGTCGGCGTGGAGAGGGAGAAGGGTTGGTGACGCGGGCGCGCTGAGGGTGACGCGGGCGCGCTGAGGGAGACGCGGGCGCGCTGAAGGCGACGCGGGCGCGCCTGGGGACGACGGAGGAAAAAGGGTGGCGGCACAAGGGGGAGGTGGCGAACTGATCTCGGCTAGGGGTGGTCGAGAGGGGTGAGGGGCGGCCGAAGGAGGGGGGAGACTGATCTCGGCTAGGGGTGGCCGAGAGGGATGAGTGGCGGCCGAAGGAGGCACAAGGGGGAGGGGCGGCTAGGGTTTTAGAATAAGGGGAAAGAGAAAAATTTGGGTCTTTGGATCTTAGGTTGTGATACCATGTGAGATCATGAGATTGATTGTAATGTCCTCCTTGAGGGTTTCCATTCATTGATATAACATATATATAGGTTACAAGGTATTGGGCCTTAACGGGCTTTCAACCCACTATACAATAGGAGACCTATGTAATCTATCAGAAGTAATAAACATATATAGTTTTTGTGATCTTACTCTCCGCATTTTTTTTGTGAAGTCCCCAATAGCAATTTTAGTAAACTATAATCTATTGTGAATTCAAATGATCACATACAATTAGATCCATTATTCATATTTTATATAATTTTTGTGATCTTACATAATTTGTGTATGAATAAAAATAATAGTCATATAAAAAAACCGCGAAGATCGCGGGCGATAAAACTAGTATAAGTGTATAACTTTAATTCAGAAGACTTTGCTTACGTGTCAACTTTAGAGTAGTTTTAGAAATATTGACCAATTATTTTTTTTCCTTCATTTTTTTTATTTCTCCTTTTTCTCTTTTTTCCATTAACAATCTATATATAATCTATATCTATATCTATATATAACTTTAATTCAGAAGATTTTGCTTACGTGTCAACCTTAGAGTAGTTTTATGAATATTGACCAATTTTTTTTTCCTTCATTTTTTTTATTTCTCCTTTTTTTTTCCATTAACAATCTATATATCTATATTCTATATATAACTTTAATTCAGAAGACTTTGCTTACGTGTCAACCTTAGAGTAGTTTTAGGAATATTGACCAATTAATTTTTTTCCTTCATTTTTTTTACTTCTCCTTTTTCTCTTTTTTCCATTAACAATCTATATATAACTTTAATGCAGAAGATTTTGCTTACGTGTCAACCTTAGAGTAGTTTTAGGAATATTGACCAATTATTTTTTTCCTTCATTTTTTTTATTTCTCCATTTTCTCTTTTTTTCCATTAACAATTGGGCTTAATTCAAAACATTAAATTCAATTTAATATACTTACTGGGCTTAACTCAAATTTATTTCCTTTAATTATTTTTTCTCCTTCTTTTTATCTTTTCAAACCAATTATATATTTTTTAATTTTTATGACATTTACTATATATCTATATATAACTTTAATTCAGAAGACTTTGCTTACGTGTCAACCTTAGAGTAGTTTTAGGAATATTGACCAATTATTTTTTTTCCTTCATTTTTTTTATTTCTCCTTTTTCTCTTTTTTTTCCATTAACAAACTATATATAACTTTAATGCAGAAGATTTTGCTTACGTGTCAACCTTAGAGTAGTTTTAGGAATATTGATCAATTATTTTTTTCCTTCATTTTTTTATTTCTCCTTTTTCTCTTTTTTTCCATTAACAATTGGGCTTAATTCAAAACATTAAATTCAATTTAATATACTTACTGGGCTTAACTCAAATTTATTTCCTTTAATTATTTTTTCTCCTTCTTTTTATCTTTTCAAACCAATTATATATTTTTTAATTTTTATGACATTTACTATATATATTCTTAAAATAAAAGAGTTTTAGCCTATATGATATCCCTACTTTTTTTATCTCTTTAAATCAATCTATTTTTTCCTTTAATTTTTCTTCTTCTTCCCTTTAAACCAATCACATTTCTTTTATTTTTATTTTTAATATATTTACTAATTATTAGACTTAATTCAAAACATTAAATCTAATATAATCTAATGCTTATTATTAATCTACATGTAAATATTTATATATTATAAATATCTAATCTATGTATACTACATAATATATAAAATCCTTTCTGGAATTTTTTTTCCAGAATATTCACGATTTACAAAATAATTATAAAAGTAAGCATCGATTGAAATTTGAAACTATTTGTCAAAATGTTCAAAATTGTTAAGAGGAACAGAAACCCACGGGTTGAAATTGCGGTTCTATTTGAAAACTACAGGGAAATTTAAAAAATAAAATACTTACCTTTTTATTTTTTATTTTTAAAAATGAATCCCCAATCCCCATTGCAGATTTGCAGGGAGAGAGGAGCGGGACGGTGGGTGGTGGCGATGGCAGGATTGGCATCAAAGAAGAGGGAGGGAGAGAGGTGCGATGGCAGCGACGGAAGGTGCGGTTCGGGTGCGCGGTGGCAATGATGGCAAAGGAAGATAGAGAGGAGGAGGGTGGTGGCGATGGAAGTGGTAGCGAAGGAAGGTCCGGGCCGGTGAGCGGTGTCGATGGCAGCGAAGGAAGATAGAGAGGAGGAAGGTAGTGGCCTTGCAACGAATAATCGTCGAAGATGTCACCGCTCCACCACGTACTTTCTCCACCGAGAACCACCGCCTGGATCTCCTCCTATGTCAATCCGCCGCCTGGATCTCCTCCTCCGTCAATCCGCCACTTGGATTGAAATACCCCAAAGTATTTTTGTGGATTTCGTTTTAAAAAATATATATATTTGTATAAAAGTTCTTTTATTTTGAACTTAATAATGATTCTTCCTCTTTCCTTTTTTTGGTAGTTCGGTGAACTTTGTATATGCTGATTTTTGTTCCTTAGCTCACACTCGAGATTGTTTGTGAAAAAGTTTATCAAACCTTCTGGGTTTTGGTGGTTCATTGATGTCAATTTTGTGGAAATTTCACCTTGAAGGCAAAATTTTAATCTTGATGTTTTTGCCCTGGTGTGGACGTGAATCATGTACACAATATGGATGAGTGTTTTTCCTAAATCTTAATAAATTTCTCTTATAAAGTTGGAAAGGATTTGCTTTTGCATATTGGGAAGAAGGAGAAATGTAATTTTCCTTCTCCTGGTCAAATATTATAAATTAAAATTTGACCATTGAATTTTCAGGTGGATTCCACATTTACTTTTCCTTTCCCCTTCAACCTTTTATGTTAAATGGAGATTTCTAAATGGAATTTCATCAATACATTTTTATCGAGTCCCTCGTCCGTCGGTCAAAATTTGCAGTGTGTGGTATGAAGTTTGGTGACCTTTTGTAACTCATTCAGGCAGTCCGTATAACAGAGGACTTGTTTTTTTTATTAGAGTTTTTCCCTTTTAAATCCGATCATTGGGTATTTTCCAGTTTCCTTGATGTTATGTTGAAGAACCAATGCAAAGTTACAGATAAGGGGAACTGTACTGTTTAGAATCACTCATGTTCTGCAGGGTAATTCTGTTTTTACCTGTCATTGATTTACCTTTCTTGTCTGAATATGGTCATCACCTGTTCGTGCTTGTTGATTAGCCTCCAGTAACAATCAGTTGCCCATGTCTTGCATTTCCTTACAGTATAACTTAACAAGTTATTCACACCGGATCCTAGCGCCTCTTTATGGTCATGTCTGAATATGGTCTTCTTCTTCTTTTTAGTTTTGTTTTTTATTTGAAAGTTCGATTTCTTAAGTGGGTTAGCGTTAGGTGGGAAGTGTGAACGTCAGTTACAGTACCTTCAACTTAGATATACATTTATATATGCCTTCAATAGGAGTAGGATGAGGACCCAATAAAAGTGTATTTATGTTCTTACCACATATCTTTAAAATTCGGATGAATTTGTTGAATTAGATGAACCTTATGTAGTTTTCAAGGTGACCACCAGTTCCTACCTTTTTCTATTACCTTCTCTTTTTCTGTCATTTCAGTTAACCTTACATGATTCTTTCTTGTACTGTAGGGGTTGACTGTTAGCGAAATGGAGTCTCTTCGTCAGGACATAAAAATGCACCTTGACTTGGACAGGGAAACACCAACTCACTTAGAATATTGGCAGGTAATTTCTTTTATTCTCAACCTAAGTTGTTTTCTGAAGCAATAATTCAAGTGAATGAGAATTAATAGATGATTTGCTATCCCATTTAGCTGATGAGGAGAAAGTAGATTATGCCACATGTTTGTGTGACAAATCAGCACATGTATTAATTGTCAAGATAATTTCATTAACCCCGAGTGGTTGCAGGCACTTCTGGTGGTTTGTGATTGGGAGCTGGCTGTAGTAAGAAGAAATGATGCAATTGACAGAGCCAGAGTGCGTGGAGAGCATCCTCCTGCTGATTCACTGACTGTTGAACGAGGTATCCATTCCAGCACTGAAGCAGATGTCAGGAAACTTCTGGAAGGAAGAAGTCACAAAGAGCTGGTGACCTTGCAATCCCAAATTGAGTCTGAGATGCGCTCTGGGACAGCTACGGTGGTTGAGTTTTGGGAAGCTGTTTTAAACGTCTTGACATATACTACACGACAAAGGTTTTCAAGTCAAGTTGTTTAATACTGCATCTTTTATTGAACTTATGTGTCGATTAGATGAGACTCAAGGACATTTACCCCAAATGCAGGCTGTTTGAAGGAAATTCATGCCAAAATGTTAAGAAAGCATCTCCAGCGCCTTGAGCAACCTCTGGAAAATGATACACTGCAAGATACTAATAAATTGAAACTGGAGGAATTAGAACTAGACGTGGAAGGCAATGTGCGGGAACTCAAGGGTAAGAAGTTTGTGATATCTTAGTTGATTTCTGATAGAGTACTGTATCTATAGACCGGACAGTAAAGTGCATTTTTCCTGCAGAGCCTGAAGAAGCTTTCTCCCCGGTCCTTCTCACGAATGAAGATGCTTCTCATGAAATGGAGGAGTAAGAGGATGCTTAAACTTCACAACTTCTCCATGGTGATGAAACAGAAGAAGCTATTGATCCGAGGAGGACGAAGCTATCCTTGTAAGGCCTACGGCCTACCCCAAAGTGGTTACTGACTCACATGATTCAACAATCAAGTTGTAGGATCTCAGATATTGTATACCATAGTTTTTAGTTGGTGACCTCCATTTTGTAGCTGCCAATTGCTTTCCTTGTCTCTTAAATCTTTCTTCCATATTTGTATCCTATTATGAAATTAAACTCTTGTTAGTTTCACATGTTTCTTGTTAATACTGGTTTCAATTTACCGGTCATACTTCTTTTTGGTGTTCTAGGCATATGTTTGCATCTGCTTCATCAGACAACGCCAAGAATTTCACTTACCTAAAGGAGAATTCATGCAGAATATGTTGTAAGTTGATCATTTCTGAGTATTGTATTATGTTATTGCTCTTGTTTTTTTTTCGGATTTTTAGTTTATTAATTATTGTTTTTACTGACCTTTCCTCTTTCATTTTTCCTAGATTTCTGTCTTCTAGAAATCAAAAGCCCAAAATGGCCTCATTTTTTAATTTAGATAAAGTGTTAATTTAAAGCAATTAAATCCTATTTTATTTAACCAATTAGTTTAAATATCATCTAAGTGGGTATATTGGAAGGTTTTTTCCTTGTTATTGAAGGATAAGAAAATTCAACAACTTATAGGGGTTTTTTCCTTGTTTTTTTTTTCTGTACTAAGTAAATAACCTATTTCTTGGATTTTGATGGAGTTGTGTTATTTGATAAATCAGCAGTATTTTTTTGAGAGTTTGGTGTTCGTTTGATTATTGTTAAAAATAGTAGAGTTTATTTTGTGTATCTCGGCTAAGTCATGTGAAATCTCAAGCGTAGGTGTAATTTATTTATTTTTATAATCGGAAATTTCGCGAGGTATCCCTGAGGTATTGTAATTTTCGTGAGGTATACAACTCTTTTGTATATTTCACATGGTGCCCCTGTGGTTTTTTTTTTTTCGCCTCATGCCCTTGTGGGTTAGATTTAACAGTTTTTTTTTCCGTTAGTTTGCAATAAAAAAAAGAAAGAAAGAGTGAACAGAGAACTGAGAGTGAAGCGAGCGACTCGGATCCAAATTCCAACTCCGATTCTCATCCATGGAGACGAAGAAAAAGCTTCGATTCTCATCCATGGAGACTCTCTCTACACCTTGGCCCAACAATTCCAACTCTAACCCCAATTCCAACCCTAATTTTCTCCCCCAGATGACCTCCCAATCTGAACATCACTACTACGATTCTTTCACCACCGCCTTCGCCGACGAGGACACCGCCACCTCCGAGAACCTCCCCGACGGAGCCGGTATTGGAGACGAAGTCCACAACTTTCCTAATTTCATTCCCCAAACCCTAATTTTGTCGCGCTACCGCCGCACCGAATTCTCTGATGGGGCGGTGCAAGATGGGGCGGATGAAGAAGATGGGGCGGAGCAAGAAGATGGGGCGGATGAAGAAGATGGGTCGGTGACTGTCTCTCCTCCTTCTTCGATTAGAACTTCTCTGATGCCTCCTGCTACCGCCGCACTGAATTCCTCCCGGCGTCTCTCCCAGTGGTGACGGAGAAGGAGTGGAGGAGGAACCCTAATCCCTCCCGACTGTCTCTCCTCCTTCCTCCCGGCGTCTTTCTATCTCTTCTGTCTGTGTTTTCTTTCTTTTTCTTTTTTTTTTAATTGAAAACTAACGGAAATCACCAAAATCCGTTAAATCTAGCCCACAAGTAGGGGTGTTATTCGAGCCGAATGAGCCGAGCTCGACATGTTCAAGCTTGTTCATTTGTTAAACAAGCTCGAGCCGAGCCGAGTCCAATTTTTAAACGAGCTTTCTTTTTTGTTCAAGCTCGCTTGTTTTAGTAAATAAACGAGCTCGAGCCGAGCTTCAAGTAGTTTTACTTGGTCATAACATATTAACTTAAAGAAAATTTTAGAAATTCCATATTATTCGATCTATTCGAGCCTAAATCGAACGAGCCGAGCTTTCAACCAAGCTTCAAATCATGTTCAAGCTCGGCTTGTTTAGGTAAGTGAACGAGCTCGAGTCAAGTTTTTTTGAGCCGAGCTCGAGCTGTTCAGCTCATATAACAGCCCTACCCACAAGGGTACGAGGCGAAAAAAAAAAAGAAAACCACAGGGGCACCATGCGAAATATGCTAAAGAGTTGTATACCTCGCGAAAATTGCAATACCTCAAGGGTACCTCGCGAAATTTCGGTTTTATAATTTATGGAATATCTGAATGCAATGTCTCGGGTATTTGTTGATTTATTTATTCAATTAGGTGTTATGATGTCTCAATTTAAAGACCTTCATGTTTTGATTTTATACTTACACGTATCTAAGTAAAACAAATCAACCCTAATTTTAACCAAAGATTAAAACTGAAACGGATTTACTGACCTTATATTCTTTCCACAACAGTTGATTAGAACTAACCCAGCAAAACATCTGCACGGATATATTGTTTATGTATAGATTTTGTACAAATCTGATGAACGATCAGAACTTAGAAGGTTCCGTTTGCGATCCCTTCTTTGTGTTTTTCTTTCTTTTTTTTCTTTGTGTGTTGCTATGCTAGACAATAGACAATCAAAAGTGCGAAAATGGAAATATGAAAGAGCTTCATTTTTTTTTTGGTAAAAAAGATTCATTTTTTCTTGTTCTTTTTTGTTCCCTATCTTCTTTATTGTTTTTTTTTTGTCTATTAAGAGAAGTGACCAGGTATTAAAGTTGTGTTAAATAGATGGAAAAAATTGGTGGAAATAAATTTTGTTTAAAATCACAAAATGAATACAGGTGAGAAATAGCTACATTGGGACTTATGTCACTGCTCGTAATTCAGCATAGAAATTTTCATAGGCTCTTAAAGTTGGTTGTGCCTTCGATTTGCTTATGCAGCATCAGGTTCCCTTTAGCTTTATGCTCTTTTCTTTCTTCAATTCTTGTTATAACTCGTCTAGGTTAATGTTTTGGGTTTCTTGGCTATCTACTGTACGTGACTTCGAATTGCCTTTTTTTTTTTTTGTTTCAGATTGGGAACAAGAGCAGGAGGGATATTTAAGCCAACAGAACCTGAGTGATGTTTATGAGGTATCTAAACAGTAGAATATGCAAGTTGAGGAGTATGAGAAGGTAGAGGAGTATGAGAATATATATATATATATAGGGTCGGGTTCAGGTAAGAAGCATACTAACAATGAGAAGGAAAGAAGCGATCTAATTGGTCCTCCCGCTTCCTTTCCCGTGCGCGTTTAGTCCCGCTCACGCGCCTCGTTTCTCTCGCGCGTTATTCACACGCTCTCTTCTCCAGTAATCTGGCGGCCTCATTCCTCAAGCCCTCCTCCGCTTTGCTTCGCCGGCGACCTCCAACCTCCACGCCACTGCATTTCAATGCTTCTCCCTTCCCTCTCTGTCGCCCCCACTCCCCGAATCTGGCTCCCTTCTTCCACTTCTGATTATATATATATATCCTCCGAATCTGGCTCCTCCTCTTTCGAAAATCCTCCGAATCTGGCGCCTCCGCGGTGAGATCGAGAGGTGTGGAGACAGCGGAGCGGGAAGCATTCTGAGTTTGAATCTCATGGATCTGATTGCAATCAAAATGCTTGCAATACAGGTATAGCTATCTTCATCATATTCGAATCGAATTGGTTACGGGAAAGGGCCTGCATTGCTGCTTCCGATTACAATCAAAATGAAATGCGAATGTCGATTTGAGTTATTTTATTTGTATATGTCGTTGCTAGGTAGTGAAATCAGTTGCTTTTTCTGTTTTCTGTTTTTAGTGATGAACTTGCAGGTTAGGTGTTTGATGAAATGCCGGCTTCGATATATAGTGAAATCAGTTTTAGAGGGGTGGGGATTTAACATGATTAAGGTATAGATTCAAATAGAATAGATAACAAAGATTCGGTACTAAGTGAAATTTACCATCTTTTGGGGGATTTCTATCCATAAGCTACAGGAGTAAGACACATGCCAAAACTAATGTTTTAGTTTGTGTCCTAATGATAAATCTCGCTAAGTTTATTGATGTTTACATGTTTAATGTTTGGATAATTATAATTGTCATTATCGTGTATTATTGATGATCATCAATGAGGTGTTATACTTAATTTTTGAATTAGAGCTATAAAATGACCCAATTGGGTAATCCAAGCAATTTGAACGACACTGATGTCATTCACAGGGGAGAAGGTCAGGTCATACCCACTGCCAGGAGAGTCATTATGCTGCCCAACTGACTGCTAAGCCTTGGCTTCTTGAACCTGTCTACTTGGTTGAGATTCAAGCTCCGGAGCAGGCCCTTGGTGGTGGCATTTACAGTGTCCTGACTGAATCAGAACCATGGGCACGTGTTTGAGGAGTTGTAGAGGCCCGGTACTCCACTCTACAACATCAAGGCATACCTCCCTGTCGTTGAATCATTCGGGTTCTCAAGCACGCTGCGAGCTGTAACCTCTGGGCAAGCCTTCCCCCGATGCGTCTTTGATCACTCGGACATGATGTCGTCAGACCCAGAAGCATACATGGAAACCGACCCTTTCAAGCCTGGTTACCTCAAGGTCGAGGAAACCGACCCAGAAGCATACATTCTGAGAAGATGTTTCACAGCTTCACAAAGTTTGCTTTGAATTTTCTCTTCCGGACTGACGTTTTTTTTTTAAATGTAATAGGAGATGTACTATTATGTTATCTTTAGTCATAGCAGTGTAAGAGCAGGACGAAATTCCTCCTCTCAGTGTGAACTAAATGCTTTTTTTTTCTTTCATATAACATAGGTGTGATGTAGTTTATTTTTACCAAAAAAAAAAATTTAATTTATAAAATGTGTAATTTTCATGATGAAATATGTATTAAAATTTATTTAATGAACCACTTCTCTCTACTTCATGAGCCACTTCTATTTAATTCATGAACCACAGTACATTTATTCATTGAACCACACTCTATATACATGTGCTGAGCCATTTACTGTAAAATTCATGAACCTCTTCTCTTTAATTGATGAACCAATATATATTTAATCATTGAATCATTCTCTATTTATATGTCATATATTAATATTAGTGGTTAATGAACCACTGCCATTTATTTCATGAACCACTATTTTTTATTTCCCAAGTGTAATTTATATGTGTTGAACCACTCTATTTATATTTGCTGAACCAATTACTGCAAAATCCGTGAACCACTTCTATTTACTTAATGAATCACTTCTATTTAATTCATGAACCACTACATATTTACTCTAAATTATTTTATTAACCACTACTGTTTATTTCATGAACAAAAAAAACTAGCTACGAACATACTTAAATTATTTCATGAACCAATACTCTTTATTTGATGAACCACGTATTACTCTTTATTTAATGAATCACTACTCTTTATTTCATTAACAAATACTTTTCATTCTTCTTTTATTTTCTTTTAATTTTTTTTAATTAATTTTTTTAAAATAAAATGGTTCATGAACCAATACTCTTTATTTAGTGAACCACTACTCTTTATTTGATGAACCACTACTCTTTATTTCATGAACCACTTGAATTTATTCTATGAACTACTACTATTTAATAATTGTAAAATTTTCATTCTTCTTTTATTTTATTTTAATGTTTTTTAATAATATATTTATTTGGTTTTAAAATAAAATGGTTCATGAACCAATATTCTTTATTTGATGAAATACTACTCTTTATTTCATTAACCATTAGAATTTATTTCATGAACCACTTCTATTCACTTTGTGAACCATTTGGTATTAAAATCCTGAACCACTTGGTATAAAACCTCGAACCACTTGGTTTAAAACCCCTGAACCACTTGGTATAAAAACTCTGAACCGCCTAGTATAAAACCCTGAACCACTTGGTATTAAAACAGTGAACCACTACTCTTTATTTCATGAACCACTACTATTTATTCCATGAACCACTAGAATTTATTTCATGAACCACTTATATTTACTTTTTGAACCATTTGGAAAAAAAAAAACCCCTAAACCACTTGGTATTAAAACCCTGAACAACTTCGTTTTAAACTCTGAACCACTTGGTATTAAAACCCCGAACAACTTGGTTTAAAACCCCTGAACCACTTGGTATAAAAACACCGAACCACTTGATATAAAAACTCTGAACCACTTGATATAAAAACTCTGAACCACTATTCTTTATTTCATGAACCGCTAGAATTTATTTCATGAACCTCTACTATTTAATAACTGTAAAACTTTCATTCTTCTTTTATTTTCTTTTAATATTTACTCCATATTTTTTATATTTATTTATTTGTTTTTAAACTAAAGTGGTTCATGAACTACTACTCTTTATTTCATGAACCACTACTTCGTGAACCCCGAACCACTTGGTATAAAAACCCTGAACCACTTGATATTTATTATCCTTTTTTTATTTTAAAAAAGAGGATAAATATATTAAAGTCAAATATTTGTTATATTTTTCTCAAGTGGTTCAGATAGTTTACAATATGTGTTCATGCCTCTTATACACATTGGTTCAAGATTTTGCTAAATAATAGCAACACATCAGACATTGTGTTAAAAAAAATGAAATTGTAAATTCAAAAATCAAATGTCTAAATCGGAGATAGAATCCAATGAATATTCAACAAACTTCATTTTGTTTTACGTATTCGTCCAAAAGCACTTTCGATTCTAAAATCTCAGTGAATTTCATATTGTTTATTTAATAATTGTAAAACTTTGAGTTTGAACAAGATAATTAATTAGTTCAAACATCTAGATTTGCCAACTCCTCACACTATGTTGGTGTAGAAGCGTCTAAACCGCGATTGTGATTGCTGCCTGGAATCCGCAACCCACAATTGATCTTTGGAAAAGTCAAGCATGAACACCTGAGCAACGCCAATGAATGAATCAACACTTGTGAAGGAAGAAGCTAACAATTTTGATTGATGGATCGGGAAAACAAAGATAATCGGAGGCCCTTTCCACAGCACAGGTCTAAAACGGAACCCCCAATTTTGGCACTGTTACAATTAAATCACAGGTCCAAAACGGAACAAATTTCGCACTCCCACAGCTCCGACACCGCGCGATTTCCATCCGCTCCAATACAGACCCTGACACCGCACAATTGCCATCAGCTCCTCTTCAAGCGACCGCCTCCTCCGTCTGAACAAATTTCACTCCGACAGCGAGACTGAGCAAACAGGAGGCTGAAACTCTGTAAACGACACTGGAGGAGACAGGGGCGGTGGCGATGGGAGGGAGGAAGGAGGAGGAGCAGGATCGGAGGAATCCATGATGAAGAAGTGAGGAGGAAGGAGTCCGAGCGCGTATTGTTCACGTAAAAAAAAGGAAGCGCGTGATACATTTTTTAATTAACCAATCAACTTACTTCTTTCCTTCTCACCGGACCGAATTCTTCTCACTTGAACCCTCCCCTATATATATATATATATATATATATATATATATATATATAGGGTTGGGTTCAGGTAAGAAGCATACTAACAATGAGAAGGAAAGAAGGAATTTGATTGGTCCACGCAGATTAAATTAATTCCAAAAATAAAATTTCTTCCGTGCGCGCGTGCTACTCCCCCGGTTTAACGCATATGCCCAGTCGCATGCAAGCGCGCGTGTGCCCCACACACTCACGCAATAGCCGCTCTCGCCAATATAGAACACAAAATGCTGACGGTGGGTGGGTGTGGGGAATTGAACCCGAGACCTTGACTCCCGACGCACAGCACTCAAACCATTTGAACAACGTCTCTTTCCTGTTCTTAATACTTATTTACTTTAGTTTAGTCTATTTATTAAAGGGTTTTATTTACCTAAAAATTAAATAACGGCTTATAATTTATATTTTGTAATGTTTATTTTTTTAATAATTATAAAATTTTCATTCTTCTTTTATTTTCTTTTAATATTTATTTTTTAATTAATTATTAATTTTCTTTTAAAATAAAATGGATTATGAACAAATACTAATTATTTGATGAACCAATACTATTTATTTAATGAACCACTTTTTATTTGATAAACCACTACTCTTTATTTCAAGAACCACTATTTTTTTATAATTGTATACTTCTCATTCTTCTTTTAATTTCTTTTAATGTTTATTTATTAATTGATTGTTTAATTATTTTTAAAATAAAATGGTTAATGAACCAATACTATTTATTTTATGAATCACTAATCTTTATTTCACGAACCACTAGAATTTATTTCATAAACCACTACTATTTTAATAATTATAAAATTTTCATTCTTCTTTTATTTCCTTTTAATGTTTATTTTTAATTAATTATTTATTTTCTTTTAAAATAAAATGATTTATGAACCAATACTATGTATTGATGAACCAATATTATTTATTTGACGAACCACTACTCTTTATTTGATGAACCAATACTCTTTATTTCATGAACCATTACTCTTTATTTTGTTTTTAAAATAAAATGGTTCATTACTATTTATTTCATGAACCAAAAAAATAACTAGTTATAAATATTCTTAAATTATTTTATGAACCGTTACTATTTATTTGTTGAACCAGTTGGTATTAAAACTCTTAACCACTTGGTATTAACCCCCTGAACCAATTGGTTTAAAACCTTGAACCACTTGGTAATAAAACCCTGAACCACTTAGTGTTAAAACCCTAAACCACTTGGTGTTAAAACTCTGAACCACTTGGTGTTAAAACTCTGAACCACTTGGTAAAAAAAACCCTGAACCACTTGATGTTAAAACATTGAACCACTTGGTATAAAACTCTGAACCACATCGTATAAATCCCCTGAACCACTCGGTATAAAAACTCTGAACCATTTGGTATTAAAACCCTGAACCATTTTATTTATTTGGTTGTTTTTAAAATAAAATGGTTCATAAATCAATACTATTTATTTCATGAATCAATACTATTTATTTCATGAACCAATAATATTAATTTGTTGAACCACAACTCTTTATTTGGTGAACCACTACTCTTTATTTCATTAACCACTACTATTTAATAATTGTAAAATTTTCATTCTTCTTTTATTTTCTTTTAATGTTAATTTGTAATTATTGATTTTTTTAAAATAAAATGGTTCATGAACCAATAATATTTATTTCATGAACCAATACTATCTACTTGATGAACCCTTACTCTTTATTTCATGAACCACTACTCTTTATTTGATGAACCACTTATTTCATGATATTTACTTGCGATATGTGCAATTGTGATGGCAAATTTTTCAACAGGGATTGACTCTGACTGCTTCCAGTAATCCAGATGAACTCTTCTAGTCATATTACGCCATGTTTAACAGTCTCAAGCTCATCATCTTGTCTTAGAACAAGTACATTATAATTAACTGCACCAAGTTCCTGCAAGCTGATTTTAGAGTCTCCGAACCAAATCCGGCCACGCCCAAATCCCCCGCTCTCAAACAGTCGAAGCAAGTCCACGCCCAAATCCTCTGCTCCGGCTTCAACCGCCCCACCTCCCTTCTCTTCAAAATCATTTCCTCCGCCAGGTCTTTCTCCAATGGCGCCCTCGACTACGCCCTCTTCGTCTTCGACGAAATTCACCGCCTCGAGCCTCGTTTCTCCAATCGCTTCATGCGCGACCTCTCGAGGAGCGCGGACCCCCGAAAGACCATTGTGGCTGACGCGAGGATCGATGAAGTGGGATTCGGCGGCTGTCGACAGGTTCACCTTCCCCCCGCACTTGAAGGCGGCGTGTAGGGTTTCGGTGTTGGCCGAAGGGATGGAGATCCATCGGTGGCTGTTGACAGGCCGGTTCACCGCCACGGAGAGGCCGGAGAGCAGATCCGCTCGGAATTCGGGGAGATCAACTGCGAAATCGATTATTGGTGGGAGGAGATTATTGAGTTAGCTTTGAAAGGTTATGATGAGGGAAAGCGCGTGTATCCCACCTCTTCTCACCTTCTCACCGGATCGGGATCTTCTTACTTGAACCCTGCCCTATATATATATATATATATATATATATATATATATATATATATATATATATATATATATATATATATATATATATATATATATATATATATATATATATATATATAGGGGAGATATCTAATGAGAAGTAACATTTAAATGAGAAGATGAGAAGTAAGCCTTATACCCTTTAGATTAAAATAATTTTTTTTATATGGATATAGGGGACATATCTAATGATAAATATATCAATGTTTTTTAAAAAATTATTTTTTATGCTATTTTTTTAGATGATGAATGAAAAAGCTAATTTAAATTAGCATAAAACCCTAAAATGAACCTTAAATCACCCTCTAGATAAATAGCGTAAAAAATAATTTTTTTAAAAAAACATTGATATATTTCTCATTAGATATGTTCCATATATCCATATAAAAAAATCATTTTAATATAAGGGGTATAAGGCTTACTTCTCATCTTCTTATTTAAATGTTACTTCTCATTAGATATGTCCCCTATATATATATATATATCCCGGTACAAGATCGAGGAGTACTCTGACATCACGGTGAACAATTTTAATGGAGGGTCTATTTTGGTTGCTCCCTTTCGGTTAAAAATATCCCCTGTAGATTTGTTGCGATTCCAACCTTTCTGGATATGGTTTTGACTTTTGACATAATTAGATTGAATGGTTCTCTATCTCTATTGTTAGAACATAGAATCGGCAGTGTCTTTAATAATCTATATATGTGTATTTGGATAGTTGAAATTAATAAGCTTTTGGGTTATAGAAACACTCATGTTCTTAGATTCTTTAAAAATTGCGGTTTTGTTTCATGGAGAGGGAAGGGTGAGAAGAGACAGGCAACTGATTGAAAGAGGTGGGGTGGGACTAGGCTGGGGCACTAACCGGCACTTTATTACATGGTGGAGAGGGTTAGGTTAACCATTCCGGAATGGCTCACCGGAAAGGACTTGTGGGTAGTACCCATAGGTCTCTGGTTCGAACCCCGGAATGGCCGCTCTTTATTTACCAATACAAGGAGAGGGTTAGGTTAATCTTCTTTGTTTATTGCTGGAATTCTCAAACAATATTGCAAAAAATGAGGGGAAAAAGAAGAGGTGTTAGTGGCCAAGTTTTTTTTATATACCTGTGTCAGTTAGAAAGATTTTACTGAGCACAAAGTGGAGGGAGTCATTTTTTTCAGAGTAGCATAATTATATATTGGCACAAGATATACATTTGGCTTGCATATGGCCATGATTATTGAATGCTTGCAAAATATAGGATTTTAACCACATGGGTAAAACATTGTTTGTTGTTGTCTGTGGTCATGCAATACATCTTTGGATGCCCCCCTTATCGGCCACTTCTATGTTGAAAACGAGCTTATGATTTTTGTAGTGGTTTGAGTTATTGCAAAATGTAATCAGAATGTGTGGCCATATAGGTTTGGAGTGTTTTTGGGGCGGTAATGTTTGGTTCTTTCATCTGACGTGAGCCTTTTGTCAAGCTATGATCTCTCCTTCGGGGTGATTTGAGTCTAGAGGACATTGAATGTATTATTTTTTCAATCTTTCAAATAATAACAAATATTTTTTGTTATTAATCTCAGGGGATACGTTGGAATTCATAGTTCAGGGTTTAGAGACTTCCTCCTGAAGCCGGAGTTACTTCGTGCAATTGTAGACTCTGGTTTTGAGCATCCTTCTGAAGGCAAGTTATCATTCTTTCTTTGTCATTTGAAAGTTTATAATCTCTAAAGAATAAGACAACCAGTCATTCTCATTCATCTATCCTTCTATTCTTCAATCTATATACCTACTTAATTCAGTAGACTTTGGGCTGACGTGTCGGCTTCTCCTCACTTTACTCCATTATAGCCAATCACGTATTTTCTCTTTTTTTTTCCCATATTTTTATTTTCCATTTTTCAAACAAAATATCTACTTCAAAATCAGGGCTTCACTTGCCTCCTTCCTCCCGACGCCTCCATCTCCCTCCTCTCTCTAATTACTCTTTTGCATTTTTTCTCCTTCTTTCAGGCGCCTTCTTCTTCGTTTCTTTTTCCCTCATCTCTCTAATGGTGATGCTTTCTCCTTCTTTCAAACTCCTCCTTCTCCAATTCGTTCTCCTCTTCGCTGATGTCGCTCACTATCTTTGTACAATCGCACAACGAATCAGACGATTGGACCTGCAACTCCAACTCGGGCTTCTAGATCGTCGACGCCGACGATTGGATGCCGGTTGCCAACCTCGACTTCTCTCTTCTTCCTGATCTTGACCCTCGACGACTGTAGTTCAGGATCCAGGATCTTCCACTGCCGCTCCAACTCGGGCTCCTAGATTGTTGACGCCGACGCCGACGATTGGAAGCCGGTTGCCAGCCTCGACTTCTCTCTCCTTCCTGATCTTGACTCTCGACGATTGTAGTTCAGGATCCAGGATCTTCCACTGCCGCTGGCGAAGCGTAAGCCCCAAATCTCTTTCTTTGAGTTTCATCCTCTCTCTCCTGTTCAATATTAGGGCTTGCCTTTGTTTGATCAATTTGAGTCGTCGCATATCAGGTGTAAGTAATGGATTAAGATATTGTCCTTATTGTGCATCCTTAATTTGTCATTTGCATCTTTTGGTGAAAAATTCTTGACTGGTTCCTAATTTCCTATATATATTTGAACCAGAAAATTGGGAAGAGAATGGTTTTTAGCAAGGGATATCATTTGAAAGATGTTGATTCAGATGAGACAAGAAAGAAGCTAAGAAAATTCAAGGAATCGGCTTGGAAGTGTGTTTATTTTCTGTCTGCTGAGATTCTGGCTATTGCAGTGACTTATAATGAGCCATGGTTCACTAATACAGTACAATGAACTTCCGGGTGGGACCTGAGGATCAGGTCTGGCCTGACCAAAGAATGAAGTATGCTAGAACATTTCTGCAGTTCTTTAGTCACATCTCTTATACATACTCGGTATTTGCTCTAATTCTTCTGAGAAACAAGGCGTTCTGACTTTGAGTCATTAACTTCACGAATTGTTGATGAGCAAGGTATGAAAACAATGCTCTGTCCGCTTTATCCATTTGCACTTTTGTGGGAAGTAGCATGATCTATGTTCAGTTCTATGTCATCAAAATCGTTCTTTTCTTTGTCGAACATCTTTAATAATATATTATGTTGTTGCTTATGATCAGGTATATCCTCACGTTGCTAATGGATTTTCAAACACTTCAGCTTTCTTCGGGAGCTTACTTTCAAATCAATGCTTATTTTGTCTCTAAGGTATAATTTTCTCTCTCAATTTATGATGTTTGGCATGTTGTTGTGTAGCACATAAATCAAGTCCATCCATATTGATTGATGCCACCATATGAGATTTATGTGTTTTACATAGGACCATGGTATTATTTTACTTATCACCCTTTTAATGATTTTGGACTCAAATAACCAGAGTTACTAATTCAAGATAGCCTATAATGAATTTCACTTCCGTCTTATTGAATTTCACTTCTGTCTTATTGTGCTCTCTTAACACGATCCTTATTGTTTTCTCTTCTAAATAGGCATTTTTCTGAAAACTAATAAAAGTATAATTTTGTTTGAAAATCCACTTCTATAATTCCATTTTTCCCTTCAGCACCTTAGCCTTCTGCCAGATCAATATATAGAAAGACCTCAGTGCTGCTTATGTTGTAGTAGGCTTAATATGAAAATAAAATGCTGACATATTTGTCGTGGGCTATTCTTTATATGCTTTCAATTAATTAAATGTTTTTATGCTTTATATCAGATAGTTTTATTATGTTGGCTTAAGTTTTGAAGTCATGAAGGAAATAATGGCTAAAACAAAAAATAAAACCCTCTGTTTTACATTCTGTTGCTTTGTGGCATTCTTTGCTTTATAGGAACTTCCTTTCTGTTGCTTTGTGGCATTGCCACCCATTCATCATTTTCCATTTAAAATGAGCTTATCATTTGGCTACCTTTTTTGTGTAGCTCTTCTCATATGTTGCTCCATGGACCGTTGATATTTCCATGCTCTGTGTACTGGTAAGTTTTCCATCGAACCTGAAATCTGTAATTTGCTTCTATTTATTCCCTTTTTCTTTTGATAATTTGTTGCTTATCACTCTTTAATATTCACAGAGGATGCTTTTATTTGTTTGTTAATTTATACTAGAGAGGCATAACCTATAATTTGCATTTTATCATCCCCCTTTATACTCAGTATTACCGGTGATAATTATAATTTAACAGTTCCAACTAAGATCGTTATTTATTTGCATGCTTAGATGAGAGATATCGGAGAAACCATATTTGACTGCTTTTGTGGTTTATCTCACCATGGTTAGTAATATTGGTGATAATTATAATTTAATCATCTTGGTTTTTTTTTATATATAATGGCATTCTGGATCTGATGAGTGTGCTAAGACATTTTTTTTCTTTAAAATTGAGTTTAATAGCTAATCAAGAAGGGTTGAATTTACTGAAATATAAGTTTATGAAATCTAAATTTATGTTTGTAACATATAATTAGTTGTATTTATATATAGACTCTTAAATATGTATAGCTAGAAATTTGGATTGAGATATATTTTTAGTGACAAAGTGAACAAAAATGTAGCATGTGCATGCTCCATTTAGGCATGTTTGCACTATCCAAATTAGCTTCTTCTTTTTTGTACTTATCTTTCCAACAACTTTGTGAAGCATTATGCATGATGCAAATGGGTCCTCTTTTTTTGTTTGGAGTTGATGTTTTAATTTTATTCATCCATTACCTTGCTCTATTATATTTATATCTCAAAAATAGTTGGATCATATCCCCGTGCTATTTGCAAATTGATTCGTGTTTTTTTTCCATCTCTATAATGTTCACAACTACTCAAATCGTATTCGCACTAGCCAATGCAAATTGATTTGTACTTCAATTCTGAAGTTTCTTTCAAGGAAATGGGGGAACCTTGTGGAGGAAGAGGACGAACAAATGGGGGAAGAAGAGCTGGAAGATGGTACTTAGTCGATTGCCTTTCAATGTCTTTTTCTGTATAACTTGCTATGTTTTCTGAAAATTTGGTTCCTATTTGGAAGTCTTGGCCTATTTTTTGTTTATATTGTATTTGATCATTCCTTATAATAAAGATTTTATATTCTCATTTTTTTTCCATCGCATCCGCGCCATGGCGCGGGTATAACACTAGTTATTATTATTTTGCTTGTTATGGTATGTGCTGGTATGCGCTTTGATAAACATGATATATTTCTTACTTTGGATGTCAAGGAAGTTATCTAGAGTGAATTTTACAGTCATTTTAAATTGCTTTTCTGTTTCTTTGCCAGGTAACCCACTTCTGTCACCACTTTGGAGCCTGTAAATTGGTTTGGTAAACCTTTCAATTAAAAGGATCAGGGAGGTCATATTTAACTGACTAAAGGCTCCTTCGCCTCTATTTTCTTTGGATTTACCCAGTTCAACATGAATGTATCCCTCAAGCAATTTTGGGAATGGATGTCATATGTCAAACTAGCAAGGGGGAATGATACTTAAAAGACAGTTATGTGATCAAAATCTTAGAAGTTTACCGCTTGACAGTGTTACTGCCTTCCATTGTTCCAGCGGCGAGATGTTTGATCAACATACTGTAACCTAGGGCCTTTATAACCTGGCACATTCTGACCAGGACCTTCTCTTTTACGACAAACTCCAGCCATATATTCCCGCCCCTCAGCAAAGCTGCTGCTTAGCCTACCATATTGACCAAACTGATTGTGTCCCCAATTATTTTTCGAATCTTTTGAAGCTCCTCCATGAGTAACGTTAACTGAATAATTATAACCAGTGTGGTAGCCAGGTCTGCTTATGCCAGGTTCGTGTTGATTGCGACCCCATGACCTTTCCTTAAAGTCCTGGCATCCTTTTCCACTTTTCCACTTATTGCCATTGTCATCTGTATTTTTACCTTTATTTGAGTAACTTGAGGGTTTCCAGTCACATGTTTTTGACCAAGCACCTCCCTGAGAGCCATTGTTAGCAGTAGCAGTTCCAGGTCTGTCAAGGTATCCCTGAGAGCCATATTTAGCAGTAGCAGTTCCAGGTCTCCCATTGTATCCCCAAGGATTGCCACTGTTGGACCGCTTCTCTGAGGCATTAACACGGTCGTGGCGTTGGTTCCAACCTGCAGCTTCATTCTTCAATAGCTGGCCAGTCTGACCATGACCCCGCTGCCAAGGGTCATTGTCATCCCATCTGTCACGATGCTGCCAAGGGTCATTGTCATCCCATCGGACACGACTCTCCCAGGAATTGCCATTATTGGTTGGTTTGTCTCCGGCATCAACAGGGTCCTCCCTTTGGTTCCAGCCCATAGCTTGATCCCTCGAAGCTTCGCTGGTTGAAGCATGACCACGCTTCCAGGGGTTATCTTTGGCATCGCCATATGGCCCATATTTCATAGTTGAACTATTCTGTCTGTCATGGCACTCCCAAGGGGTCACATTGTTGGTTGGCTCCTCTTGGGCATTGACAGGATCATCCCATTAATTAAACCCTGTGGTCCCTGTTGCCTTATCCTTCAACCCTGTGGTCCCTGATTGGAGGCTTAGCCTCCAATCAGGGTCTTTTAAGCTGCCAAAAGAGGGAACATTCGTTTCGTATACAATATCTTCGCCTCTGCTCTCCTTATCATCAGGTACAAAGAATGTCCGGTCGAAGTCTACCATCAACTCAGGATCAATATAAGGGTTCCAATCAATTTCCTCAATATACGCATCTGGACCTGGTATGTGAGTCTCACATTTTCCACCATTAAGCTTTGCCCAATAACATTCTTTAGCATTGTCAAATGCCTCTTTGCCGGCTGTATCATCCCATTCAAGAATATCGCTCTGGCAATGCATAAACTTCTTACTGCTCAGTACTTTCTCCCATGGAACTCCAGCCACAAAGCAGAACTTATTCTCCCACATAGGCACATTGTCTTGCCATTCACCAGATAATATTGAGCTACTAGTCAGATAACATCCCCGTCGACCCAAATTTATGAACATATGAAACTTAAATTAACTCAAAAGATGCACCATCCAGAAATGATAGATACATTACATACATATACTAGATAAATATAGAGGTAACATATTTTTCCTTGGCAGTCAGCACTGTTGATAAATTTATTCTCTAGTCTCTACATACCAACTTCTATGATAGATTTTCTCAACAATAATTAGAAAACCTTATCTTCATGTACCCAACTATCATGTAATTTAATATGTAGTAAGATTCTACAACAGTATCTCCCACAAGAGATTAAATCAACAGGAATTATATACATCAACAAGAAAGCACAATCACTTCATATGTGAGCACAATCTTTACTTTTCAATATAATTCATCCCTTGCGAATTCGTCCAGCTTCTAGTCACATTCATTCAAATCAGAACACTGTTGAACATCATTAAGTTTTTTTTTTTTTTAAAGAGGCATTGCAAACAAGGGCACCCACTATCCTAGCAAATTAAAGACAGCTATACTCACTGGCTGCAACTAATAATATAACTATTCACCATTCACCCGAATCCTTACACTTCTAAATTGTACATGGGTTGAAGAATATATGCTCAAAAATAGACAAAATTATTTCAGCCAAGACCAATAGTGACAGGCAATATCCGATCATTGTTTACAAAATGCTATACTGCGGCCAAAAAGTCAGATGGACACTAGACTTCTCTTGGATGGTACATAAAGATATGTCAGCATTTGCTACAAAGTAACATAAAAGGAAAAGAATATACATCCTCACCAAGTGTTGAAGACTGAAATAAAATAAAAATGTCTAGAACTTCACAGTATCAAGATCAAATTTTCATCTGTTTCCTAGGTTCAAGCTATGAAATTTCAACAATCAAGCTACAACCGCTCTTTAATTCATAACAAAAAAAAAAGCATATAGGAAATCAAAGGGAGTAGAAACTAAAGAATAACCTAAGAAAACTTTGAAGAAAAAGATTTAAAAAACATGTCCAAACCAGAGGGAAGCCAGAGATTAGGGCTTAAAATGCCTGAAAAATGCTGCATCTGCATCTAGGATGGAAACTTAAATAGGGAAAAGACAGCATTTTCTAATTTTCTATTCAAGTTAGAACTTTCTTCTCAAATTCACAGTCAACCTGAGTATAGAAAGGGCGACTGCCATTCTAAATGGAAAGAGGCATGGCAATACAAAGTTTGGCATCTTATGAGTAATGGAAATCTACCCAAATTAGTATAAAAAAAAAACTCAAAGCAAATTACGAGACCTTATGATCAACTCCAATGATTTTTTCAACTAACATTGACACCACCAATGTGCCTTATAGGTAAGTTTGTTTCTCTATAATACAAGGATCTACTGATCTAGTCCTGGACCATACAAGGCCAATTTTTATTTTTTTTGGTAGAGCCGCATCTCTTCTTATTTAAATAGCATACCAACTATCTTCAGAAATCATAACAGAAAACAGCGGTAAGCATGAAAAACTAAAGAAGTAAACCTAATTACATTATTAATATAAAACAGTAACCTCAACTTCTACCTCAGATGAATGACAGTGTTCAGGAAAAATTGAAATCAATTTCTGACCTAATCATCTCATCCAAAAATTGAAATCCAGCAGATAAAGGACTTATCATTTCTCCTTTTTCAAGGAAAATAACAACCAGGAATTTGGATAACCTGTCATGTAGTCCAAGAAACACTGTTCACAAGAAGAAGAAAATAGGGCAGAATTCTACTTTATACACGTATCACATTTAATTATAAGGCCTTGGAATTTTAGTTAACTTCTACAACCGAATAAGTGTTTATAAGCAAAACCGTCCAATCTAAAAGAGAACTCTCATTTAGTGCAAAAACTCTTGGGAAGATTCCACAGCCCAGATTTTTTGACATTAAACTACTTTGTTAATCTTTGCACTATATTGTCTGCCTCTTTATATAGTATAATTTCTGTTATATCACCAACTGGAACAATGCTCCTTTCAACTAAAGAAAACTGTCATATTGGCATAATACAAAAAATCAAACACATTCAAGCGAAGCTGTCAAAATGAAGACTTGTAGTAGTTCAAATATGAATTATGAAGTGCCTGATATCTTTTCTGATAAGACAGAATTTAGTAAAAAAATGGAAAACAGGAACAAACATAGCACTAAAGAAAGCTTAGCAACAAAAAAAAAAAAACTAGTTAAATTATATTATACTCATATAGTAGGAGAGGATGAACACTGAACGGATTCAAGCAAGACTAAGCTATGCAATGAATACCTGCACTTTTGTTCAACCTGACAGCAATGTGCAACCTTTCGACTGCAGCTTCCTCTCCAAACCGAAAAACTTCAATCCTGACATTACCAAGTCCGCTGTTTTCCTTCTCAAGTGATCAATAAGTCGTTCATCATATACAATCACGTCAGCTTCAGTGAGCCACTTCTGATCCTCCATATAACGGAAAACTTTCCTTGCCTCTTCTACAGTCCCATGCTGGCACATGCCAGAAATAACGGAACAACATACAATATCATCAGGCAGACAACCCTGTTGTACCATATCATCAATTACTTCAACAACTTTAACAGAATTGTTGGACTTGCATGCATGAAGAATGGTAAGAGAGCACATGAACTCCATCGGTCCACTGCTAACATTCGCTAAGCAATCACGGACTATCAAAAGGGCTGCATCGATCTCCCCAATTTTGCAAAGGCCCTTGGCCAGAGAACAATATGCTGTCACTGAAGGGCAAGAAGACATCTCCTGGATTTTATTATAATAAGAGCATGCCTCTTCGATATCTTCAAGTTCAACAAGACATGATACTACATGGCTGTAAGCTGACGAATCAGGCTCAAGGTTGGAACCCTTCAATTCATTAAACATCGATAATGCCTTCCTTGCCTCCCCGTTTTTGTAAAGAACACCAATAAGGATATTACAGATGGAAATGCAGCAATATCCTCTCGCCTTCAAGTCATCAAACAACTTTAGAGCAAGGGTCTAATTCTCCTCAACCAAGAACAAAAAAAGTTTGGAGAGATCATCCATGATACAGAATCACAAATTCTGCATTTGTACAAGCACGTTGCAAAATTCATCCATTTTCCCCGAGTCTGCGAAAGAGAAAGAGACCAATGTAGGCTAATCCAGTTGAAGAGACTCCTGAAAAGTAACCTTGAACAGATTATAAGCTTTCTCAGTCTGTTTTACTCGACATAAACCTTCTATCAATGAATTGTATATTGCCAAATCAGCTCGGTAGCCAGAATCCATCAAATCCTTTAACAAATCACAAGCTCAACCAACCTTCCCATCAACAACAAATGCCTCCACCAATGAACCATATATGGCTCTATCTATTAACAATCCTCTCTTCTTCATTTCATTGAATAAAACATAAGCTTTCTCAGCCCGTCTGACATTACACAAAGCCATGATCACAGTTTTATAAGCCATAGCATCCGGATCAACATGATCCCTCCTCATCTCATCCCAAACCTTTAAGCCGCCATCCAAATTCCCTTCCATAACCAACACCCTTATCATAGCAGTGTATGCAAAAACATCCGGCTTGCACAAATTAGACCTCATGCGATCCAAAACCTCAAACATTTCACCCATCCTCCCCTCCTTACACAAACCCTTGGCTAGAATCATATAAGTTATACTCTCCTCCACCAACCCATCTCCCTTAAAGTCATCATAAACCGACATTGCCAAATTCAAATGACCCGTCTTAACCAATGCATCCATGATCCTATTATACAAGAAAACGCGAGGCTTCACCCCAACTTTCTTCATCTTCTCATATATAAAATAAACCCTAAGCCCTCTATTGTTATCAGCATGAGTTCTAATCAAAATCTCAAACTGCTTTTCACTGGGCGGGCACCCCTGCATATGCATTAGCTCCGGCAGCTGATCAGCCGCCCGGAACCTATTCAACCGATTCAAAAAATAAGCAAAGGCATTATAGGGAATGTAAGAGTGCTTGAAACCCTTCTGCTTACCAGCCCAGTGGAAGAACCTCAATGCAGTCACCGGGTCTGATTCAACCTTTAGCACCTCCGCCACCATATCCGGCGTGACCCGCCGGAGTTTATTGAGATCGGAGATGACGGGGGGGCCCCAGCGTCCATTTTTTCTAAAGGAATCGCAAATATAGCGTCCAATTGGGGACAATTTCTGGGCAATGTGGAAGAAATTACAGATGGAGTGGGGTTATTGGAGGGATTGGGATTGTGGGTGTTGTTGATTGAATCTGAATCCCAGCGTTTGAGGTTGAAAGGTGAGGAATTGGATGACCGAGGGTTTGATTTTCGAACTTTGAGGTCACGAGGGTTTAAGGAGTGAGAAGGGTTTAGAGGATCTAGGGTTTGGCGGTTGGAGAAGAGGCCGCCGTGGACGGTGGGTCTGTTCTGAGAGGGTTTCCGGTGGCCGTAAAAGAAGTAGGGATTGTTGGGCTTGAGAGATGGGGATTGGGGAGGCATGATTCCAGGCGATTTCCAAGTCCGTTCTCAGAATCGCTCGTTCGTTGGCTAATGAGCGTTTAGAAGCTGGATTTTTGCGGGGACTCTATGATCCGAACTTCTCGTTGCTCTTGAGTTGGAAGCTGCTAATTGATTGATGGGTTTGCTTTATTTCATCATCTCATGAACATGCTTTGAGTTCTGTCTGGGTTGCACTGGTTTTCGATTCATCAGAATTTTGTCGAGCTAGTTGTACAAAACTATTTTGGGGCAAATTATACAAAATCGCCCTTATTTTAATTTTTGCAAAACCACCATTGAGTTTTTTTAAAAAAAGAGCATGAACTTTTTTCCTTGTAAATAACCAGCCATATCTCTTAAAGGTTGAAAACAACAACAACAACCACTAGTGTTTTCCGCAATCCTGCATGGTCTAGCGGGTCAAGATGTGCATACTGTTTCCCCGAACTAGTCGAGAGAGTGTTTTTGAAAGACCTAACAGAACGAGAAAATACCTTGTTATAAAAGGCGTAATCGGCTATATACCCATACAAAGTTGCTTAATTGTTCATATACCCACTGAAATTTGACAATTGGTTATATACCCATTAAAACATAAAGATTTTGTTAAATTGCCCAAGAACATAAATTTTCTTCTAAATTCTAAATTACAAATTAAAAGGAGGGCTTAGGTCTAATAAACAAATCAAATTAATTATCTTGAAATTAATTAGCAGGTAGGAATACAAATGCAACATACATATTACAAAACACCGTGTTGATCATTCATTGCAAAGCAAATATCCAATCGGTAAAATATATACATAACTTCAATCCTCACTTAATTTCACAATAGTTGACTCCTTAAAACAATTCATTTCTTAAAACAACGTAATACCAACAAAAATGTCAAGGATGCAGAAAAAAATGAAGTTAACTACTGAGTTTTTGACAGTATGCTAGTCCAGCCAGCAACAAAAATGGCAAAAAAAATAAAATACAGTAAATAGCTTATTCAAGTTGAAACTAAAACTAAAAGGAAGCACGTGATCGAGTAGGCTAATTGATTGAAAAAAAATTAACAACAGATATCGCATACCTTAACTCCATAAGGACTTAAGGATATGTTGAAATGAATTAGAAGCATACAAAATCAAAATTAAAGAAACTAAGGGTGTGTTTGGATTCCATTGCATTTTCATTATAATGCAAATATTTTACCTCGTTTTATGTGTCCGTTTGGTTGTAAAAATAAAAAATCTCGTAAAAACCGAGGTAAAACCGTAATTTAACCAAATAATCACATAAATTGAGATAAAATAATTGTATTTTAATTAATATATCGTGGAATAAAAAAATATCATAATTTAAACGTCTTAAAATATTTGTTAATCAAACAATGCCTTATCATTTTGCATTATAATGATAATGCATTTGGAATCCAAACACACCCTAAAAGGAAGCACGTGATCGAGTAGGCTCATTGATTGAAAAAAATTAACAACCCATATCACATAGCTTAATGATTTTTTTAATTTTTTTTTCAGTATGCAAAAATTTGGATGCACTACCGACATCCATGATCATCTCGCAAGATGATGTTCTAAAACTCATAACAACAGGAACTTAAAATAAAATTACAATTCAACTGAGATTTAGCAAGAAAATAAGTTGCACCATTTGCCTCTCTGTAGCAGTGCTAAATTGTGACGCTCTCAAAATATTTGCTTAACGAATGGATTTCTTCGATTATTTGAGCGACCTCCCATGGTGTATTATTGACTTGATTGATGGCATTGACTATGATTGCGCAATCACTTTCAATAATCACTCTTCGAATCCCCATCTCTGCTGCGAGTCTTATACCTGTATAAACTGCAAAAGCTTATGCTAGAATGACAGAACTCATCCTGACGTTACATTTATGAATCTGAAGAACTAGACCGTCATTATTCCTCACAATACAACCAACCTGCGGTTGAGTATCAATTTTCACCGAAGCATCTATATTTATCTTAATAACATTTATTGGAGGGCATTTCCGAATCAATTTATCAGAAGGCCTAACACGTTTAGGTAACTTCGTTTTTACCTGCTCTTTATTCCAGCACAAGATTTTATCTATAGTTTGAATTAGAGCATAGATAATACCTGTATCAGAAGTATTGCGAAAAATAATTCTATTTCTGAGCTCCCAAACAGAATGCCATAAATGACATAAGTCTGTAAAATCTATATTAAGAGCCCTAGTATTTAAAATATTTTCCGAAACATTACTAGTTAAATTTGGAATATTATAACATTTTCCCAACTTAATACCCGAATTTTGAATAAGGGATCTAGTGATCTGACAATTAAACAATAAATGATTTGTATCTTCTATATCAGAATTACAAAGAGAGCACGTAATAGGAACTCTATTTATATATCTATTTAGACGGGTCGTGGTAGGTAAGATATCTAAAATAATTTTACAATTTTTTTTTTAATATTCGGAGGAATATTAAGTTTCCAAATCCAGTATGCTGGAATTTTCTTAGTATTCCTAGTATTACAAATAGAAGATGTGGATTTAACAGAGAATTTTCCATTACTACTATAAATCTAAATTAACCTGTCAGGACTCAGGAATATCAATTATTGGAATATGGATATTAGTAATAGCTTGAACAATATGAGAGGGAATATATACTATTTAATTTATCAATATCCCAAGAGTTGGTATTTGTAAATAAATCAGAAACTTTTAAGTTAGGATTACGATCATTCCGAAAGTTTTGAAGATATTGTGCATTTACCCAAATGCCAGACCATACATTTATAGTTTTCTCATTACCCACTAGCCAGAGCAGTCCTTTAGAGAATAGATCTCTGATATTAAGAAGTCTGTCAAATTGCCAAGAAGTTTTGAATTTTCCTCTTTCCATTAGAGATTCTTTCGAGAGATATTTATCTGTGACTACCTTAGACCAAATATTAATGATTGAAATGAATTAGAAGCAGGAAGATATAACATATGACCAATTTGTTTTAGAGTTTGAAACTTGAGAGATGGGAAGGAGGAGAATTAAAAAAAAAGAATAATTATAATTCTTTTTTGGAAAGATGGAATAATTATTTATTTTTGTAACAAAAATATCTTATCTTGGGCAATTTGACAACATCTTTATCTCTTAATGGGTATATAGCCAATTGTTAAATTCCAATGGGTATATTAACAATTAAACAACTTTATATGAGTATATAGCTAATTACGACCCTAAAATATATTTAAAAAAATAAGTTCATGCATTTTTGTTAAAAAATAACCAGCCATATCTCTTAACATGGTTAAAGAAATGCATGAACTTATTTTTCTTTAATGTTTTCTTAACCTTTTTAACATATGAAACGGGTAATGGAAAATTACTTTAGAATTGTGTAATTTATGCAAAAATTTATCAGATATTTCAACATATTTTTGTCATTGCCATTTTTTACAAAACCCTTCACGCAATATTTTAAGGAATATAGTGAATCTTATGAAATTAAAATGGATCTCTTTACACTATTTTATTAGCAACCAAAATATGTAAATATCCACAAACGAAACGCGGACATGTTGCTTCACATCTTATTTGTGGAAAAAATGCCACATTAGAGGGTGCACAAAACATTTGATTTGACACAATTTAAATTCAAAGAGTTACGCAAACAAACATCATAATTTGCACGGAAATTCAATATTGTAGAGATAACATAGACCTATGTAAACCATATTCTAAACACTCACACTAATATTTTGCCATCAATCTTTCCTTCTCAAACGAACATAAGCCATAATTCTAGACATTTTTCTATCATTCCCTAACTATCTTGGAATAAATACAGTTGACTAACATTACAATGTTTTAATCATACGGAGTATTTTAAACACTATGCTATGGCTTTCTCAAATTGTACCATATTTTAAACACGCTATTATTGCTTTCTCAAATGGTACAAAGAAACCTCTCATTCGTTGCTATTATTCAAGGGCAAAAAACCTGTTTGACACAAGTTTATTATAACTTTTTAAAAGAAGTGTCGCAATGCTTTTCGTGATTTTTTTAAAAAAAATACAAATATCTATATAATTTGTCATACCAAACAAGAATTGCCTCTTTTATTCTATCCATAAAGGCTAATTTTTTTATATATCCCTAAACTTTCATCTAGATTTTAATTTAATCTAGATTAATCTTTAATATGCCAAAATGCCCTAAGAAATACAATACTCCATCCGTTCAACAAAACTTGACGTTTTACTATTCATGTACGCTTTTTTAGGAGCTAAAAACTATATAAAATATCGACTTTTTAAATAATTTTTTTTAACAATTTCGTAGTTATTATTAATAAGTACAAACTTGTTAAATTTTTTTTAAAAAAAATGAATATTGTATATAGTTTTTATCATTCTAAAAAAGCGTGCATGAATAGTAAACGACAAGTTTTGTTGAACGGATGGAGTACATTAATACAACATTCATCAACACAACCAGTAGACCATGGCATAGTAGAAAAGTAACACCTTTTTTTCTCCATTAAGTAAATGGCTGAATGAACATGATCCATAATCTTAACAAACAAAAGTCTTTATCAAATTTATGACATGCTTGATACTACTGTACTATCTAACCTTAGCCCTGGCAATCCGGCATAGCCCAGGGCAAGAGCACCAATTCACCCAAAGAAACTGGATGCGAGGAGGACAAAAAATAAAGATGAGGGTGAATCAGAGTTTGGCTTGAAAAACATAAATGGCATTATCCGTCAAGGACGACGAGGTTTCAGCCATGGGTAGCTCAATCAAACTCCCAGAAGTTGGAGCCCAACCCTCTGCAGAATCAAAATTCTCTTCCTTCGTCCAAAACATATCAACTTGAACTAGCTAGAGGGAATGATACTTAAAAGACGGTTATGTGATCAAAATCTTAGAAATTTATCGCTTGACAGAGTTGACAGTGTTACTGCCTTCCATTGTTCCAGCGGCGAGATGTTTGATCAACATACTGTAACCTAGGGCCTTTATAACCTGGCACATTCTGACCAGGACCTTCTCTTTTACGACAAACTCCAGCCATATCCTCCCGCCCCTCAGCAAAGCTGCTGCTTGGCCTACCATATTGACCAAACTGATTCTGTCCCCAATCATTTTTCGAATCTTTTGAAGCTCCTCCATGAGTAACGTTAGCAGAATAATTATAACCAGTGTGGTAGCTAGGTCTGCTTATGCCAGGTTCGCGTTGGTTGCGACCCCATGAACTTTCCCTAAAGTCCTGGCATCCTTTTCCACTTTTCCACTTATTGCCATTGTCATCTGCATTTTTACCTTTATTTGAGTAACTTGAGGGTTTCCGGTCACATGTTTTTGACCAAGCACCTCCCTGAGTGCCATTGTTAGCAGTAGCAGTTCCAGGTCTGTCATGGTATCCCTGAGAGCCATAATTAGCAGTAGCAGTTCCAGGTCTCCCATTGTATCCCCAAGGATTGCCACTGTTGGACTGCTTCTCTAAGGCATTAACACGGCCGTGGCGTTGGTTCCAACCTGTAGCTTCATTCTTCAATAGCTGGCCAGTCTGACCATGACCCCGCTGCCAAGGGTCATTGGCATCCCATCTGTCACGATGCTGCCAAGGGTCATTGTCATCCCATCGGACACGACTCTCCCAGGAATTTCCATTATTGGTTGGTTTGTCTCTGGCATCAACAGGGTCCTCCCTTTGGTTCCAGCCCATAGCTTTATCCCTTGAAGCTTGGCTAGTCGAAGCATGACCACGCTCCCAGGGGTTATCTTTGACATCGTCATATTTGATAGTTGAACTATTCTGTCTGTCATGGCACTCCCAACGGGTCACATTGTTGGTTGGCTCCTCTTGGGCATTGACAGGGTCATCCCATTGATTAAACCCCGTTGCCTTATCCTTCAATGCTCCACTACTCTGAGCATGCTCACAACCCCAGGGATCATCACAGTTACCAAGCCTCCCATCAGGGTCTTTTAAGCTGCCAAAAGAGGGAACATTCGTTTCGTATACAGCATCTTCGCCTCTGCTCTCCTTGTCATCAGGTACAAAGATTGCCCGGTCCAAGTCTACCATCAAATCAGGATCAATATAAGGATTCCAATCAATTTCCTCAATATACGCATTTGGACCTGGTATACGAGTCTCACGTTTCCCACCATTAAGCTTTGCCAAATAACATTCTTTAGCATCGTCAAATGCCTCTCTGCCGGCTGTATCATCCCATTCAAGCATATCGCTCTGGCAATGCATAAACTTCTTACTGCTCAGTACCTTCTCCCATGGAACTCCAGCCAAAAAGCAGAACTTCTTCTCCCACATAGGCACATTGTCTTGCCATTCACCTGATAATATTGAGCTACTAGCCAGATAACATCCCCGTCGACCCAAGTTTATGAACATATAAAATTTAAACCAACTCAAAAAGATGCATCACTCAGAAATGATAGATACATTCATGTACTTGATACTAGATATACAAAGGTAACATATTTTGCCTTGGCAGTCAGCAGTGTTGATAAATTTCATCTCTACATACCAACTTCTATGACAGATTTTCTCAACAATAATTAGAAAACCTTATCTTCATGTGTTAAATGCAAACTCGCAAAGGACCCAACTATCATGCAATTTGATATGATTCTACAACAGTATCTCCCACAAGAGACTAAATCAACAGGAATTATATACATCAACAAGAAAGCACAATCACTTCACATGTGAGCACAATCTTTACTTTTCAATATAATTCATCCCTTGCGAATTCGTTCAGCTTCTAGTCACATTCATTCAAATCAGAACACTCTTGAACATCATTAAGTTTTTTTTTTTTTAAAGAGGCGTTGCAAACAAGGGCACCCACTATCCTAGCAAATTAAAGACAGCTATACTCACTGGCTGCAACTAATAATATAACTATTCACCATTCACCCGAATCCTTACACTTCTAAATTGTACATGGGTTGAAGAATATATGCTCAAAAATAGACAAAATTATTTCAGCCAAGACCAATAGTGACAGGCAATATCCGATCATTGTTTACAAAATGCTATACTGCGGCCAAAAAGTCAGATGGACACTAGACTTCTCTTGGATGGTACATAAAGATATGCCAGCATTTGCTACAAAGTAACATAAAAGGAAAAGAATATACATCCTCACCAAGTGTTGAAGACTGAAATAAAATAAAAATGTCTAGAACTTCACAGTATCAAGATCAAATTTTCATCTGTTTCCTAGGTTCAAGCTATGAAATTTCAACAATCAAGCTACAACCGCTCTTTAATTCATAACAAAAAAAAAAGCATATAGGAAATCAAAGGGAGTAGAAACTAAAGAACAACCTAAGAAAACTTTGAAGAAAAAGATTTAAAAAACATGTCCAAACCAGAGGGAAGCCAGAGATTAGGGCTTAAAAATGCCTGAAAAATGCTGCATCTGCATCTAGGATGGAAACTTAAATAGGGAAAAGACAGCATTTTCTAATTTTCTATTCAAGTTAGAACTTCCTTCTCAAATTCACAGTCAACCTGAGTATAGAAAGGGCGACTGCCATTCTAAATGGAAAGAGGCATGGCAATACAAAGTTTGGCATCTCATGAGCAATGGAAATGTACCCAAATTTAGTATAAAAAAGAACTCAAAGCAAATTACGAGACCTTGTGATCAACTCCAATGATTTTTTCAACTAGCATTGACACCACCAATTTGCCTTACATGTAAGTTAGTTTCCATAATACAAGGATCTACATCTACTGATCTAGCCCTGTCAGGGCCAATTGCATCTCTTCTTATTTAAATAGCATACAAACTATCTTCAGAAATCATAACAGAAATCACACCAAATTTGCAATCCAACAGAGAATTTGTCGAAATAAGAGGCCCTTCACCGATCAATTTCAAACCAGATATTGCAGTAGGTAAAAAGGCAAGAAGAGAGAGTACCGAATTCGGGATCACGATAAGTTTCGCGGGGAGGAGACCAGTCATAGTCACGATACTTGTTGCGACGGTTTGAGCGGGGCGGATACCTTCGATTCCAGCGGCCCATTTCTCACCCACAGATAGGGCTTCTCGGCAGGAGCTTTCCAGAAACCGAAACCCTCGAAGAAAAGATCTACCAGTTTATGGCAAAATCAACAACAGCAGCTATTTACAAGTGCGGTTCAAGAAAGGGAAGGGGAAAGGAAGAGGATGCGGGCGAAGAAGTTGAAAAGGTTCGTCCTCGATTGGAGACAAAAGGCTAATTAAAAATGGAAGAAAAATCAACCGACAATGGAGAATGTAAGATTAGACTGATTTGAAGAATTACGAGAGTGCAATCGGTCGTTGGGGATATTCACTGATTTCTTGCAGATGGATTGATGGGTTTCAGAGATGGCAGGCGACGATTTGGATTTTAATGGAGTTCGAGTTCGGAGAAGATGAACTGAAACAGAGTCTTTGTTTCTTCTCTCTTTCTCATTGAATGACTAATGAGTATAAAATTCGGTTCGGTTTCGTTTATATCTGAACATGAAGATATCTGAACACGGAGGAGTATAAAGCAAGATTTCGAGTCCTGTTTACACGTGTGAGCCGAGCTTATATTTGTGTTAGTTTAGATTTAAACTAGTTTAGTGTCCGTGCCTTCAATTTTAATCCACGTGGATTTGAAAATCTCTCTCTCTCTCTCTCTCTCTCTCTATATATATATATATATATATATATATATATATATATATATATATATATATATATATATATTTAATACTATATTAATATATACTTGTTAATTTACAACAAAATATGTATAAAATATTTTTTTAATTTATAAATTAGTTGCATAGAGATACCATATAAATCTGAAAATAATTTACTAATGTTAAGTAGTACACCACTTAATATAATTTGAAATACATATATAATTATTGTCATTAGGATAAAACTAAAAAATAAAATATAATTTGTCATATAATTGAAAAACTGAAAAGTTACTTACATCCTTGGTTTGCCCATTTACTGGGTATTCGAACTCTCAGTAGATGGTTGTCTAGTATATTGAATCTTTATCTTTATCGGGAAAAAAAAGTATTCGATTCGAATAACACCCTTATTTTTTTTTTTTTTTTTTTTTTTTTTTTTTTTTTGATTAGGAAATAATTCGAGAGTCAGGCATACCTGACAACTCGAGAGGCCGACGAAGTCGGCAGACGGTGAAACCGTCTATACATATATAAAAAGGTGCAACAACTACAAAGAGGGAGGCATAATCCCGGACGAGCAAGCGAGCCAAACCCGTACACGCTGGAGACAACGTAGACTAAGATCCGGTGCCAAGCATCCCCAGGCGGAGACACCGTTGGCCAGCGGTAAATCAGGAGCCAGTCCTGTGGGCAGTGAAGACGATCCTCCAAGGAAATAGCCTATCGCGGAGTCGCCTCGATACACACCACCACGACCCCAGCCAATCCCGACATCGGTTTCCAGAGCTCCAGCACGGAAGAGGAACGCCAAGCAGCAGGAATGTCAACCAAGAACCAACCTTGAAGCCCCGCACCTCTATTCCCTTTCATACGAAAGAGAATTTATTCAACCCTAACGGGATTTTCAGGCCCTTTCGGGAGGTTTCGACCCTTTCGGGGTTTTTATTTTATTTTATTTATTTATCCCGAAGCCTTGGGCCCGAAGGACCCGAAGCTTGGGCCCGGAGGAACCAAACTTGGGCCCCAAGGACCCGAAGCTTGGGCCCCAAGGACCCGAAGCTTGGGCCCCAAGGACCAAGGAGGAGCGGGGGGATCTCGTCATGGCCGGAGGGGGGGCGGCAGCGTCGACACCGGAGAGGACAGCCGGACCAACGCCGACATCCAAGCACCGGCCGACACCCACCACGGCCCAACCACCGGAGGTCAAAGAAAGAGGCGACGCCGGGCGAAAAAAGTCAGCGGCGGCCTCGATTCGCCGAGGGGAAAAACACCTCAGCCGGCCGAAACGGAGGAAGGGTGGCCCGAAACGCCCGAGGATCTAGCCGATTGGGTTAAGAAAGGGAGGTGGCGCGGTTGACGGTGGTGGCCTGAGAAGTGGCGGCGGTGGCGTTGGGTAGGCGGGGTGGAGGGATTAAGGGATTTTTAGGTTAGGGTTTTCTAGGGCGAGGGTGAGGGGTGGTGCGGTGGTGTTGTGGTGGGGTGGCGGCGGTGGCGGTGGCGGCGGTAGTGGTGCGTTGGTGGGGTGGCGGTGGTGCGATGGGTTTGGCGATGGGGGTTTGGGGCCGGATTCTAGAGAGAGGGCAGAGCCCCTCTCTCTAGAATTAAAAGCAAGCAGGTGTGATAATCAAATTATTATTGTCTGAATAACACCCTTATTGACTACACACGCGTCCTAATTTTTTTTTTCGCTATTTACAAAAACAGTAAAATATAATGCTAATCCAATATCCCTCCTCAAGGACTTCGAGGTGGGGAGGTCATGCCCAAAATATATATTGAGGCGATGGAAGTATTTTGGTGAGTATATCTACAACCAGGGGCAGAGGCAGAAATATATCTAGGGGGCTCGTTGTTCCAAAACTTGGATGTCTAATATGATAAGACTTAGCAGAACGTTACAGAACCCCGTGGAAGTGTGTGTTGCTGGTGTACCCCCGAGTGAAGGAATTCAAGGCCTCTGGTCATTCGCTCTATCGAAGGGATCGCCAGTTCCACTATGTATTGATTCAAGTCGCAAGACATCAACATTTAAGCACTAACCTTGACACGCTCAGAACTTGTTTTCAAAACCTCAGTTCTAAACCCTTCTCTCGACATTTGTGGGGGATTGTTAGAGATAATGCCTAGAGATGGTGGTTTTAAGGTGTCTCTTGAACTTCCCCTATCCCACATGGAAAGTTCAAGGGTATCCTAAAGATGTTTTTAAGGAGACTCTACGACTAAATACATTGAGAGGTAGAGGAGGAGGTGGGGCATCCACATGCGCGCCCACCGCCGCATTCCGTCCGGCTCGTGCTCCAAGATTGGAGTTAAATTTTATGAATAGACTTGTTAGTTTTTATCCGCAAATATCTATTTTTCACTGAAAATATCCTTTTCGAATGAGTTCGGCCTACATCCACTAATGCCCTATAGCAAGTTTGTTGCTTATCGCGGGTTCTAGCAAGTTTATTGTCCAACAATGGAGACTTGTGACAAAGAGATGGCAAAGAGAATCTCTTGATTTAGTAGGTAATAGTAAGAAAACATTCGCCCCAAAAAGCGGTTGGTAATTTGGATTGAAAAAGAAGGGCTTGAGAAACCTTAAGAAGGTGCTTATGCTTACGTTAAACAACACCATTTTGTTGGGAGGTGGTGACCTCTGAAAATTCTAGGGCATTATCAAACCCGATGATTTGGACATGAGTTTGAAATTGTTTTTCAACGAGGGTAAAGAAAGCTTTGAGAATGGGAAAGGCATCACTCTTGTGAGTCAATAGATGGGTCCAGGTTAGTATGTCGTGGTCATCAACAATAGTGAGGAAGTAATTGTACCCCCTGTAAGTGGTACATTTGTAGGGTCCTGTATATGCATGTGCAGCGCCGATCTTATCATTTTAGAGGCCCAGGGCGAAAAAAAAATTTAGGGCCCTTTTATATAAAAGAATAAACTATTTAATATTTTATCTAGGTTTTTTTCGCTTAAATATTTTATATCAATTCAAAGTAGCACGTACAATATTACTTACAAAAATCCATTTTGATATCCTAAAAATAATAGCACATAGATATCTCATCTAATAATTAAAAAAATTATTAGCAACTAATACAAATGTATAGCACTATTAGGGGTTTTCAAAACTTAGGGGATAAATTAGGTAGAGATTGTATTATATGTGTAATTTTTTGAAGGTTTAATTATTGAATCACTTTCTAATGGCATGTTCCGGGTTCGTTTAGATAATGAGGATCTGATTCTAGGTTATGTTTCGAAAAGGATACACCGTAGTTTTTAAAAAAAAATTAGGGCTCGTTTGCAAATTATATTTTAATTCCCTTGTTGGGCTAGTTAAAATTAAACATTATATTTGGTGATCCTTATTATATTTGGTGATCCTTGTAAATGAATGAATGATTTAATTGAGCCTTTGTAAATATTTTAAAAATAAGATAACATTATAAACAAGAATACTATACTACATATAATCCGGGATGGGCCCTGGGCGGTAGCCCATGCTGCCCTTGTGCCTGGGCCGGCACTGTGCATGTGTCAAGTGGATCAAATGAAATGGCTTTGAGCTTCAATGCATGGTCACTACCAGGAAAGGGTTTGCGACATTGACAAGCTTGAGTACTGAAGTCGAGCGGGGTTCCATCCTAAAACCAATTGGCAATAGAAGGAGTAACCCACCATCTTCAAGCTTGATCAACTTCCTAATTGTCACCCTTTCAATGTATATTTTGTATAAATCATCCTTGTACTCGCAATGCATTAGAACGGAATAATTTCCCAGAGCTTCCAAGCTCCAAGACGGTAAAGACACCCTGGACAATGTTTACCATTATGTGGTATGGGATGAAATGTGAAAGCATCTGATGACGCATCAAATGGCACAATGAGTTATCGTAAATTAGTTCTCTCTCCCAAGGGGGGAGAGCCAATATAGATCACCTCCAACTACAACATCGGACCTACGCCACATCACATTTCCGAGGAAACCAATAATCTTTGTTGTACTCCAAAGATTGGTCCCAATGCCGTAGATTTCAACATTGGGATGGGCCACTTCTGCAGCGTACGAGTACACTAACCTGACAAACTTGTACATGTATGTTTTGTGATCATATTCGAGTCTCGAAATAACATTCTCGCCCCTTTTGGTAACAACTTTGGGCTCGAGATAAGAGAGTGTTTCCTTGTCGATGGATTCCATTACAAAATGGATGTGACCACCATGTTGAGATTCAAACAAACCAATCCGTTTATAGAACCAATCACTACAAGGTAGTCATCTTCAAATAATAGATCGAGAAATATCAAGACGTGTCCATCACATGAACCATCAAGCAGCAAAGAGAACAAATGTTCTTTCCCCTCATCACATATAATGTGAATGAAATAAGATACTGAATTGTTCATCTTAGCAAATGAACTAGCGATGTGAAAGTGGCGTTGGATGAAAATAGGGTGATTGAAGAGAAAGTACCAAGCTCGACATATGTTGGACTTGAATCAATTAAAAAATTACCCCGTACATCCTTATTATATCCGACTAGTTCAGTACCCGCACTTTTGTGCGGTCTTTTCTTTTAAATTAATATATTTAATATTAAAAATGTATATAAAAAAAATTGTAAGCTAGTAAACTTTAAACTCCAAGTACCGTTATTCAGATCTAAACATTTTTAATTAGTATTATATAGTTAACGATAAAAAGAACTTTGAATATTTGCAAGTAGAGACAAAATTTTATCCCATTGTTAATTAATATGTACCAAATACATATGTGTGTAAAAATAATCATAAATTATATATGCAATGTACCGTTATTTAAAGTTGAAATTGCTTGTCCTTTATTCTTCTACTCCTTGAATGCATTTGCCATCTTTGAATACGTCTGCCATCTTTGAATTATCTTGTGGAACAATGTAAACTAATGACCATGTATTTATATTTGAAAAATGTTTATTAAGTTTATTTATTTATTTATTGGGATTTGTTAGGTATAGCTACGATTTATTTTTATCTCTTAGTATAAACAGTTGAGTTTTGTTTTTACCGTACATATATATATATATATATAGATAGAGTAGTGTATAATTAGTTTAGGTTTTGAAATAAAAAATAAGATGATTAGTTCTTGTATGGATCAAATTTGGCATAGATATAATAAATCAGCTTTCCAGGCTTCACCAGGGATACCTTCTGCGCGAATTGTTGCCATTGAAGGATGTCTCAATATTGCAAAACAAGTGAAATTGGACAAGTATCTTGGTTGTCCGATTGTAAATGGGAGAGTGAATAAGGACACATTCGAAGATTTAATTGGAAAAACTGTAGGTCAACTATCAAAATGAAAGGCAGATTCCCTATCACAACATGGTAGGTCAGTGTTAATAAATGCGAATCTAGCGGCCAAACCACTATCACAATGCAAAGTTTCATGCTTCTTGTGTCAATACACTCAACACTTGATAAGGTCAATATAACGTTCTTCTGGAATAAAGATTTACAATATAAGTCGTTAATTGGATGGGACAGAGTGTGTAGACCCAAAGCAAAAGGAGGAATGGGGTTACGCAAATCCAAGGAAATGAATGAGGCCCTTCAAATGAAACTCATTTGGAAAATTTTGGCAGAACCAGACAATGTTTGGGTTAAAATTATGAACCACAAATATTTGAAATCAATGTTCATTCTCAACTATAACAGGAGAGGAAATGCCTCATGGCAATGGACACAACTCAGAAAACTCATTGAGCCTTTCAAGGAAGGGTTAGCATGGTCAGTAGGGGATGGAAAAACGATTAAGTTCTGGAAGGATAACTGGGCGCCCATTAAGGATATAAATTCAGCTTGCCTAGACCGAACAAGTATTAATGAAGATGAAGTTGTGGAACAATATATTTCAAATGGGTGTTGGAACAGGACAAAATTAGAATCAATTCTTGAATATGAGGTGGCACAACAAATTGCAGACATCCCTTTACCGATAACTCAAATCCAAGACAGAATGTATTGGTGGCCGGATAAAAAAGGATGGTTCACAACGTCAAGTGCATATAAACTAAATACGAAATCAATAGATTCAACAAATGACATCAATGCGTGGATTTGGAAACTCAACGTCCCACCAAAGATCAAGAATTTCATGTGGAAAGTCTGCCATAATGGATTGCCAACCGATGCGCGACTAGCTAGAAGAGGAATTGGCATCCCACCTTACTGTGCCATCTGTGACCATCATGAAGAAGACAATGCTCATCTTCTTTTCGAATGTAAATATTCTTTGTGCTGCCCCAATGTGCCCAATGATGTAAGATTAAAGATTAGAAATAAGATTAGAGAATCTAGGAACATCGAATCATTAATGGCTTTCACGGCAGGATTACTTGATGGCCAACAAAAAACGAGGTTGGCATTTCACTGGTGGACTAATTGGTTATGTAGAAATAAATTAGTCTTCCAACAGCAACAACTTCCAAATATGGATGGATTCCTACAAATGGTTAAAGTTTTTATCAACGAATGGGAAAAGGCAAACAGATTCTCAGAAGACGAAAACACAGCTATCAGGAACAATGACAGAAGACCACCAAACAATAACAGAGCGACTAAAAAAGGCAAGTGGAAAATGCCACCTTCGGGCAAATGGAAACTGAATTTCGACGGGTCAACATCTGGTCACAAACAAAGCTCGATAGGATATATTATACGTGACAATAAAGGAGAGACTACTGCCCTAGGAGGAAAAATCATTGGGCTACACAAACCACTAATGGCGGAAGCACTAGCACTAAGAGAAGGAATCCTTAGGGCACGTGATATGAGGATACCCAGTCTCATTATTGAAGGTGACTGTCTAATAATCATAGACCACCTAAGATCCAAAACGAAATGTCCATGGGAAATCGAGCTAGTTATGTCTGATATTAGCTCTCTCATCTCTGGGTTTTGCGAAGTGTCGTTCTCCCACGTCCTTCGTAGCGGCAACGCTGTAGCAGATAAGGTTGCACACCTTGCTCTGGTTGCCCCCAACAATTCTTTTCACAATGATCCAGGTCTTAATGACATCATCCGCAAGGATGCTATCGGGTAGTTTTTGCTCCCGAATTGTTTACCTAATCAAAAAAAAAAAAAATTGGCATAGATATATAACAATCGATATCTTTTCACTTTTTAACCATAACAATATTTAACATAAATATCATATTGCGACTACGAATGATTGGACTTACCTGAGATGCGCGATGAGATTGTCGTCTGTGCATCACAACATGGACCAATCTGAGTCTGAGCTAGTCGCGGACTACCGTCCTCATCCAGACACCATCAATTGTCGGCTCTCACTGACCGAGACAAATCCTACTCGAAAAGGCTCTTAGAGCCATGAAACCTTGCCTAAGCCTTTCGAGATTTCAAGTACCAACCCCCTTTGCGTTTACTGATTTGCTTCATTGTTGGCAAATAACGTGACCTTAAATCTTGGTAACTTATCACATGACACATGCATCTTGATACAATAAATTAATCATCTTGCTACAGTACTCTCGAGTACTTTCTCATTCAAGAAAAGATATCTTACCTTTTTCATTTAACAAAAATATGAATTCCACTCAAACTCTCCAAATCTCAAATTTAGGAGGAAATCTATATCATGCAAAATCAGCACGATGATGAGTAGACAATTAATAATGCATCTATTTTTAATGTAGATGATTGACGAATTCAATCTGACCAAAGCAAAAGTAGGCTTAGCGATCGATTTACCTTGATTATAAATTATCTCTTAGCGTGAAAATGTTCCTACAGACGGCGCCAATGACGAATAGGAACACTTCAATCGAGAGAGAGAGAGAGAGAGAGAGAGAGAGAGAGAGAGAGAGAGAGAGAGAGAGAGAGAGAGAGAGAGAGGAATTAAGATTGTGATAACACTCTCCCCTATGGCCACCCTTTCTAACAGGTTTGGGACTCGTTACCCGTCCGCGGACGATCCAGACACACGAAACCAGAGAGGGGTTTGTCCAGGACAGGTAGTAGGGTGTTGGTCGAGGAGTAATGGAGATTCCAATTCTTATCCCTGATCTTTACCCCAATCGGTCGGGGTGCTGACTATTATAAGAATCCGCTTGATTAATCCACTGCATGACAAGTGATGCGAGCCGAATTCAAAGGCTCGGCGGCGCCGGCTACGAGATCTTCGCGGATGTCGAGGATCTCGGGGTTCGGGTAAGACCGTCTACATCCTCATTGGTCATCACGGCACAGGTTGAGACCCCCTCCCCCATTTAGGGTAAATTGCAGTAGAAAGAGGGGGGGGGGGGCTACAGGTAAGATCGTTGACCAAATCACGCTATAAGCATAAGGGGATACGTGGCTTCCCTCCCCATGGGAATGTGGGGCGGGTAACACTTTTTCATTGTGGTTTCATCGTCGACGTGACCCAAACCCAACCCAACTCTCAACTCGATCTGACTCCCAACTCGACTTAGTTGGAGAGCTAGAGAGTTGATTTGGATATTTTCAGTTTTTTCACATTTCCCTCCTCATTTGTTAAAAGAAAATCCATTTCTCTCTTATGTACTAAATAAAATTTCATTTTCAAATTATAATGGTAAATCATTTAGACATTGGAGAAAATATTTTAGTAATTGTATAAGATTATAATATTTGTATACAAGTGTATAAGTTAAAAATTAAAAAGTGTATAATATTAATATATTATACTCTAAAGTATAAACTAATGAATATTCAATCGAATAATTTAAAATGCATACAAGTATGAAATCATAACTTCATTATATGTTTTTATAAGTTTCATTTATAGTTTTATTTTGTTTAAAAAATTGAAAAAAATGAAAATGACATTTTCAAGTTTTATTTTTGCCACTAGCTAGTAAAGAAATGCAATGTTTTTAAACAAAACAAAACTTAAAAAAGACAAATACATATCAAGTGAAAAAAACAAACTAAATTAAAATTAAAAGATCTACATTAATTTTCAATTTTGAGTTTTTTTTTTATAGTTCCCTCCTATTTCAACAAAAGAAATTCCCTTCCCTCCACTTTGCAACGTAGAAAATTTACTTCCCTCCAATTTTAGTTTTTTTTTTTTTGAGCAACCAATTTTAATTTATTGTATAGTCGATACTCGATACACAATAGTGTATATATTGTATGTATAGTAGAGCCAATTTAGCCATATGGTTAAGGTTTAAATTTTAAAAATTATCAATAATAAAGGAGTTAATAAAAATAAAATGACTAAACAAATCATTGAAAATATATAGACCCGGTTTGATTAGAAACTTGAGTGAGCCCAACCCGACTCTTGATATGAAACTCGAATGAGCGTAACCCGATCGATTTGACCCGAAATCCGAATGAGCTCAGCCCGATTCAACCCAAAACCCGACCAAGTCGAAATTCATTTAGACCGAACCGACCGACTACAAATTTTACCAAAACTGAGCCGACCTGGTAGTGACCCGACCGAACGAGATCGACCCGAACCCAACCCGATCAACCACCGAATTGCCAGCTCTACCCACCCGGTTAACTTTTTTCGCACGGCCGGTTAAAAAAGCAGACGTTAGTTTTTTTTTTAAAAAAATTACTGTAAAATTAAAACAAAAGGAAAGAAGAAGGGAAGCTCGTTTGACAGAGGAGATAACTCAAGGGCGACTTAAAGGAAGGAGACGCATCAGACCAAAAAAAAATAGAAAAGGAAGGAGACGCTGCCCCGGAGTCTGGCGACATCGAGCAATTCCGGCTGGTCTGTGGAGGTGGAGCGACGCGGGCTTGTGTCGGAGTTGGGAGGAGCCGGTAAGTCTCATATTCAAAAAATCTAAAAATTGTGGTTTCGAATTGGGGATTTTCGATTTGAGTGGGGATTTTCGATTTGAGTGGGGGAATTTAGACAGATGTGGACTTGAATTTAGATAGATTTGAATTTGAGTTCGAGTTTGTGAATTTGGGGGTTAGGGTTTAGGTGCAATCAAATTCTTAAAGTACGGATAACAGAGGGCGTTTATATGGAAATTGGTACCCCCTATATTGATATTTGACAATAAAGATGGTACCCCTATATTTCCAGTGAATTATTCTAGTGAACTATTTGGGGGTTAGGGTTTATGTTGTCAGTGAACTAATTTAGAACACTGGATGTTCTAAATTATCACAGTGCACTGTGATTTATGGATGTTCAATATAAAGTTTTTGAAATGAAAATTCAGAATTTGTGTTATTCGAGCTGGAAGTTTGTGAATAATGTGTTTGTGTGTGAGAATGATTGTTCATATCTTCCCCAAGTTGTGGGATGATTGACCACTCATTCTCTTATTGTAATTGACTAATATGCTTGCTGCTTGACATTTCCTTGAAAATTTTCGAATTGCTGTCACTTGTTTCTTGACTTTGCTTCAAACAGAGGCACTATATAGGGATTGAAATATGTCAAGTGAAGTGTCTAGGATTACGACCATGAATTAGTCTAGGATTGGAGCAATTTATGATTTGAGATGATAATTTGGGGGCAAATCTGGATAATTTGGAATGAGAATTTTGGCAGATCTTCTATTATAGCTATCATGGTTTATATCTCCGTTCTATTATGGACTTGAATCTTGTCAAGAAGTCTATTAGCTCAAATGGTAGAGCATGTGCCTATGCACAAGATGTGGGTTCGATTCCCACATAGGCTAATATGAAGATTTGGAGTCTGACTTGTTGCAAATCTGCACTACAAAAGCTCTGTTAATTAATTTTGGTAAGAACTCAGGCAGGTTTTACATATATATATATATATATACTCGATATAACTCTTCAACTTTGCAAATCTACTCTACTGATGATTTACATATATACTCGGTATAACTTTTATGCATTATTTTTATGCACTGTCATATATGATTGCCTAGCTAGTACCAAAATTGTTAATTGGTTTGTATCTAAATCTGGTGATTGCATATGCAGTCTATCCCATCGACTGATTTACTTATAAAACTCAATTACTTGATCAACCTGCAAACTATATATATCATAAGGGAGTATGAAGGAAGACTTTGGGTACCCACTGCAAATAAGATTTCTTATTTACATCGAATTCTTCCAAATCATAAATTGATAGAGCTTTTAAGACAGGTAAATAACAAAGGTGAATGTTTAAAAGTATTAAAACCAAAACCAAAACTAACATCAACACCACTACTTTTTCTACCTTCATGGGGCTAAACAACTCGTGATTGGATTTAAACCTATTCAATGAGTTTATCAGCCTGATAATCCACACGAGTTGAAATAAGGGACAAGATAGAAGAAAATATTAGCACTTCTATTCAGGTTGAGCTTATGACAGATAAAAGTGAGGATGCTATTTCTGTAGCCGAAAGTGAGCACCAACAGGTAATGAAATGTAACAGTCACAAGTACGTGTAAATGATGAAGGTAAAAATCCGAAAACTGCTCCTATATCAGATTCAGGAGGAGTTTCTATACCAAGTTCTCCAATGCAACCCAGTATTAAAATTGTGACAGAGAGCTCATCAGGGCAGGAAATAGAGAAGGATTGACCTCCTGTCAAGCAAAAATCAGAAGCTATCAAATCTGAGGGCACAGAGACTTCCACTGTACGATTAGGAGGAGTTTCTTTTCCCGTTCTTCTTCCCCTTCTGGTCCTTCTTTTTCTCCTTCCACTGTATCTTAAGTGGGTTGAGAATCTCAGGCACTAGTATAGATCCACCCCCACCCTTATGATTTGGCAGATTCATGATTTCAGTTTTATCCCCTTCACATTCAGCAACAAATGCATCGTCGTTTATCATTCCTATCATCACCTTATCTTTCAAAGCTACGGGATAAAACCTAATGTCTTCCTGGCCCTGAAATCTGAAGTTGAAGTTGAAGTCATTTTTCCATGAATCTGGATCATGGATATCATGCAATCTCCACAGATTTATCCCATCACCATGTCGATCCACCACCAAGGTTAGCATTTCCTGAAGCGCAACCAATCCAATCGGCTTGAACCCATCTGCCAAGCCAGGAAGGTTCATTACATCATTAAAACATTCATTCTTACTGTGAAAGTTGTAGATCCTTGATTCGTCCGCCCAATAGGTAATCCCCTCTATCACTGCCCCATCTCTCTGCACCGGTTTTTGCATCCCAATAGATAATTGTGACTTGTTCTGCTTGGTTTCTCCTTTGAAGTCGATGATGCAGTACTTGATACGTCCACTAGTGTTGACAACCTCAAAGAAAACGATCTTGAATTCTGTCTCTCCTTCCATGTCATATATTATAATCCCATGGCAGAGCTGACCTGAAAATATTGAGCAGGAGAATGATTTTATCTATCCTAAAAAGAACAAATTATGGGATTGACGAAAAAAAAAATCAGATAATAAATATTACTAGGATTCTTAAATCTCTGCTTGGAGATGGAAACTGAGATGTACTCTTCGTCGTTCTTTCCTTGCTTGGATTGTGGGTTGATAAGGAAGTAAGATCCATTAGATTGGTTAAGCAGTGCAGCTACTCCTCTGTATCCCCCCACATAGTGAAAATAGAATCCGAGAGTGGCAATTCTATTGGCCTTGCCCGAGCGAATTCCAATTCCATTCCAGCCATCCCAATCCAACCGGTCGATTGTACGGTTATCTCCATTCAGGTACAACAATCCAGGATTATTAGAATGGAACTCCTTTTGAAATCGCGGTTCGGAAATTAGGGAGTTCCAGTTCTTCGCAACGAGCTTGAAGGTTATAACATCTTTGGGACGGCATCGAAGGAGAATTCGTTCCACTAATTCTATTGGAATCTGAACAGAAATTCAAAAATGTGAGGAAGACGATACATGATTCCTCAACTCATACAAATGGAATCAACAATATACAAATACAGCTCCTCAACCAGAATCGCAATATACAAATGCAATCGATATATATATACAAGAATCGAAATATACAAATGCAAGGCAAAGAGGAGAGAGAAAGATCTGATTCCATCTTTTAGCGTGATTTGGTAACCGAAAGATCTGATACTCATACAAATGCAATCAACAATATACAAATACAGCTCCTCAACCAGAATCGCAATATACAAATGCAATCGAAATATACAAATGCAAGGCAAAGAGGAGAGAGAAAGATCTGATTCCATCTTTTAGCGTGATTTGGTAACTGACGATCTGATCTTAATGTATTTAGAGAAACCAGAAGAGAATCTAGATTCAGATGATCTAAGTAAAGAAAACGATCAACCAGTACAATTAAGTAAAATCGGTGAAAGAACATCGAAACCAGTAAAATTAATTAGCAAATGAACAGAACAGAGACGGTGCAAAAAATTACCTGTCTACCAGCCATGGAAGAGAGATTGAGAGTATGAAGCTAGAAATCTAGCTGAATTTGACGAATCAAGGTGAATTTGGGAGAGAAATTGAAGAACAAATGTGTTTATTGATCGTCAAGAAACTCATCTGCTACAACTGACGAAATCTGTACATATACCCCTACACATACAACAGCTAGCTCTAACAGCCAAAGTTATCCTCACCATACACGTGGACGGCTACACATAATCCTCACACGTTTTCCCGCTCAAACCCAGTGACATTGAGTGAACCCAAGGGTTTTGTAAGAAATTGCAATGACAAACAAAATGTTGGAATATTTGATAAATTTTGAATAAATTACACAATTCTAAGGGAATTTCCCATAACCCTTTTTCATGTGTTAAGAAGGTTAAGAAAACCTTAAAAAAAATATAAAATAAGTTCATATATTTCTTTAACCATCTCAAGAGATTTTTTATTTTTAAATATGTTTTATAATGGGTGAATTTGGTAACTGAACCTATATGAAAATCTAATTAATTAGGTACTTACACCCTTTTAAAATTAAATTAGGTGGGATAGACCCTTCCCCAAATAGAGTATTAAACTAATAAATGTTCAACTGCTTTTTTTTTTTTTTAAACAAAAATATGTTTTATAATAAGGTGAATTTTAAGAAATATAGTGAACCTTTAACATTTCTTTAACCAACTAAAAGATATGGCTGGTTATTTCGGGTTTGGATTGTCTCAATTTTTCATTATTTCAATATTCATTTTAAAAAATTTACTATAATGTATCTTAAAGTTCGGGTTATTTCGGGTTTCGGGTCTTAATGGGTTTCGGTTGAATCGAGTTCGGTTCATTCGAATTTGGGTGAGTTTCGATTATCGGTTATTCAGATTTCAGGTCCAAAATGGGTCGGTGTTCAGGTTAATCGGTTCTGGGTCGACCGGGTCGGGTTTTCGGGTTCGGGTTGGGTTTTGCCAACTGATGAATCGAAAACCAGTGCAACCCAGAACTCAAAGCATGTTCATGCGATGATGAAATAAAGCAAGTCCATCAATCAATTAGCAGCTTCCAACATAAGAGCAACGAGAAATTCGGATCAAAGAGTCCCCGCAATAATCCAACTTCTAAACCCAGCGCTCAATTCAACCAACGAACGAGCGATTCCGAGAAACGGACTCGGAAATCGCCTGGAAATGGAATCCCTACTTCTTTTACTACCACCGTAAACCCTCTCAGAACAGGCCCACTGTCCACGGCGGCCACTTGTCCAACCGCCAAACCCTAGACCCTCTAAACCTTTCTTACTCCTTAAACCCTCGTGACCTCAAAGTTCGAAAATCAAACCCTCCGTTATCCAATTCCGCACCAGTAACCCTAATCCATCTCATAATTTCTTCCACATTGCCCAGAATATTGTGCCAAGGGTTTTGTAAGAAATTGCAATGACAAAAAAAAATGTTGGAATATTTGATAAAGTTTGAATAAATTACACAATTTTACAGGAATTTCCCCTAACTCTTTTTCGTGTGTTAAGAAGGTTAAGAAAACCTTAAAAAAATAAGTTATTGAATGAGAATCATAGATATGGGACACCCAACTACCTGAAATTGTATATATGTAAGATATTTAAGGTTTAGAGACCTGAAAAACGCACCTTTAAAAAAAACCTATTTATTTTCATTCATTCATTGTGGAGCTTACCCATGATCTTGAACTACCACCAACTCGAGGAAATTTTGGTATAGTGCGATCAAATACACAATCAAACTGATATCTTGCAATAGTTCTAATTTTATAATTTAATTTCTCCTAACATCATACAAGAACTCTTAACTTGAAGGAATGAAATTCACGGGTTTAACTCCAGTCCAGGTTCATGTTCTATTTTTGAAGCATAAAGAAACTTAGATAATTGAAAGATTTCTTGAGCTGGTAATATCTACTTGAATAAATAGATCCCTAAAAAAACATTTCAAATCAAAATAATCGGGCATAGGTTCACATAAAAGTTTTAGACAATCTTAAAAAAAAAAAGAGGGGCTCTCCCCTCTCTCTAGAAAATCCCCCTTGTGAAAACCCAATTGGGGATTTTAATCTTTAATTCAATCGGCATGTCTCAAATTTGTTTTTGTTTCAATCAATTCGACTCCTCCTCTTTCAATCGGCATGTCTCAAATGTGTTTTATGCTTTTAATGTTGTTGTCGTTTTTCTTTATTTGGATCTTTGGTCTTGACTTGGAATTATACTTTATTGATTTCAGCCCGAGCCATCACCTGAAAATGCAATCCAATTCATCCTAACTAGGGTTTGGTTGATTTCTAAAGGGGGAAAATGACCAGCATTGCTAAGTCTTGAGTGAGGCTCGAAATCCCAGATGGAAAAGTTTTAGAAAATAAGGTAATCAATTAGCATATATTTCAATCTCACATATCTAATCCTCTTTTTGTATGATGATAATTTGAGGTTTTAACAGTTTTGTTCGATATATAATTAACATACTATAAAAGTTCAAATGAAATGGATAATGGTAGTTGTCACATTTATTTTACCTATGGCTCTGATGTTGTATGCTCAAATTTCAATATTTCATAAATTGGGGCTTTCTAGATTGCCAGTTCATGAGTATTTTTTTTTCCACTTTTACAATCGTTACTATATAGTAAAGTAGGCTTTTTGGTTATTTATTGCTCATTTATTAGTGAAATAGAAGTAAGCTTTTTCGTTATTTTCAAAAAAAAAAAAAAAAAAAAAAAACTCTTCTTCTACCACAATTGTTAAAAAAAAAAGGAGTCTTTAAGCACAAATTTTCATATTATTAAATGAAATAAGATTAAAATTTAGTTTGAATAAGTAAATCATATAATAAAAACTGACTAGAAATAAAAATTTAAGTAACTCATCCGAATAATCAATTGAGTAAAGTAAATCAAAGAAAATAAATTATTATTTATATGGAATATATAGTATCAATTGAGTAATATAAAGTTACTGATGAAATAAATCGTTAAAATTATGAGAATGAAACTATAAGTTAATACAAGTAATATAAATTATTAGTTATATGGAATTTATAATATAAATTTTTTAAAAAAAGTAAACCCGTGCTATCGTCCACTAGTGACTCCTCCATCTCCCTCTTGCATTTGCACCATCAAAGTACGGGAATGATGAGTATTAGAGTTTTCGAAGATTACTCTCATGAAATAACTCCCTCATCTTTTCCTCCTCCTTTGCTCTCTTAACATCATCCCCTCTCAATCACAACCACCGCCCACCAGTGACTCCTCCATCTCCCTCTTAATCTCCACTGTCAGCCTCGATTTCGCTAAGGACCTTCGCCGCCACCGCCTTCTCCTCTCTCACCCTACTTCACTTGTCTCCCTTCGAGAAGTCTTATGGAATATCATAAATTGTAATGTCCTTTTATCCAACTTCACACTCTATTTCTAACCCTCTGTCCATTCTCTAATGCCTGTTTGCCCAATTTTCTATCCACTGGCTTTGAAATCTCTATCCCTCTGTCAATTTCCTGATGCCCTGTAATCTCACTTTGATTCGAAATTAGCGATTCAATCTTGTTTGTTGCATTTTCCTTTTGGAATTTGAACACCTCCGTAGTACAAAGTCATATTTTGGTTGATAGAGTCCATATTTCTCCTTTTAGATTGGGTTCCAGTTTTAATTTGTTTATAGCTCATTCGATTTCCTGTAGCTTGAATCTGATTCCCTTTGATGTGAATCCCAATTTTTTTCCCCCAGTTGCTTGTTAGTTATAAGGACTTGTTAGTAACATCAGACGCATTTATCCTTTTCCTTTTATTCTTTTTAAAATTTCTGGTCTAGGAATGGGGATTGGATTATGTTTTATAAAATCTACATTTATAATGCCAGTTCCTTTTGATTGAATCGCTCTTTGGCGGCATTAATGGTAGTCAAAGCAAGTAGCATTTATAGGGCTTCATTGTCAGTTCAAGCAAAAGGAAGTAGGAACATGAAAAGGGAATGTATGATTCTCTTATTTAATCTCCAATAGCTTCTGTTTGCATGCTTGTAATCTATTAGAGATAGCAGTTCTCTATCCGGTTAGTCATACTCAGTGAACTGAAGAATCATTCATTTTCAAGCCACCTTCTTGTGCTTACCATATTAATGGATTTTCTATTCCTTGTAGGGATATTTAGGAGTGGGTTCATATGGATTGACCTGGGCATTGAAGAATTTAGTCTAGCTTGCGATTATAAATGGCCCACTGACAGTTTTATGGTGTCTTCGTTGGAATTTAGAATACAATCTCAAAGCCCCATTCCAAGGGATTGTGATTAAGTTGACCTAATTCAGTGAAAGGTTCATTGGTTAGGTTGTAAACCCTCTCCACAATCTGTTTCTTATAGCTTACAAATTATTGTTATGACGTATGTCTAAAAAGGTTCGAGATTTTTTTATTCATTTGGATGGTGTAGTTCTCTGATTTCCCCTTGCTAAATTTTATATTGAAATGAACACTTTACTGTTAATTTGCCTATTTTGGTTATATATATATATATATATATATATATATATATGTAATTAAACTACAGTTCACCTTTGGTAGTCTTCATCTATTTTGTTTTCTTTCATTATGTATGAATCAAACATTTCCGACGAGAATCTTATAAGATATGTATCTATTTTACAAACATTACTCAAGTTCTCAAGAAATCGATTTACATTTGATACCACTGCTTGCGAATTCAGAACTTAGAAAGCAGTCTCCTCATGGAACTTCTAAAGCTGCACCCAACTAAGAATCATCGGGAAAGATAGCTACATTGTTCAAATTTAAGAGCCAAGGAAGAGAGAGTGCGGCAGCATGCAATTAGGTGCTAATTAATATTATCAGGTTTCAGAAGCTCTCCGCTGGACAGACGAGGTATTTAATCTTTTAGGGTTTCTTAGGTGCGTAAATTTCTGCTCTAGAGATTTTAGGATCTTACTATTCTATCTATGTCTATCAATTGTTGTTCAGCTAATGCCTCCTGTTGAGAAATAGATGTCCATATGGGTGAAAATTGTCCCCAAAGGATTGTTACTTATGAATATCATGAGTTCCCTTTACCGGCAATTTGATCTTTTTGAACACCAAAGGATTGTCAGGAAGAATGGTCACTAACTCTCTTTAAAATGTACTTCTTTAATACTTTAAAGTGGTTTATGTAAACTATATATAATTCGAGCTGAGTTGCCCATTAAACAATAAACACCATGTACTGGTATTCCTGTTGATTTTGTACAGGCTTGCAAAGTTGCAGGTATACTTAGGGTTCATGCATGGCTTTGGTCTTCAAGCTGTCAATATGTTTTGTTGTTTCAGGCACCTATCATATAACAAGATGATTGGAGTTATACCATTTTCTCGCTCATCTCCCCAAACTAACATACTTGTAAGTTTCTTTTTCCACACTCAGATGTTTAGCTCATGGTGGTGTTCATTAACAATACTTGTAAGATAGCTTCTCGATCTTTCCACTCTCAAATGTTATTTTATCATGCTATATGACCGATTAAGCTAGCTTCTTGAAGCGTGGGATGTATGCTTGATCATACCTTACGTGGGATGTAATTTTTTCCCCTTATTGCTGATCTAATGAATTGAGATACAGAGTAGTGCCCTTTATTCTTGTGGCATTTACCATACTTCTGGCCAGCTTATCATATTCATCGTGGATACGGGCCAGGGGCAATTTTTCCCAATTTTAACGGGGAGGAGGTTGGTGTGATACAATAAGGAACTGTGTTTATAGGAAGAACACCCACCATGGTTCCCCTATGGAAAAGCAGATTCCATTTACCGGGATATTGAGCAATAAATTCACCGAAAATCCTGCCATGATATTTCTACGCCCATCCTTGTTCCCACTTATATGATTTTCATAATCAAAATTTAATTCATGTGTTGTCATACATTCTCAGACTTTTACAACTGGAATCGAATTAAGGTCTGTTATTGTGAGGGTGCTTCATTTACCGGAGATAGTGAAAACAAGGTCATTCAAATGTCACTATATATGCGTATTGATTTAACATTTGACTGCTGCATTCAAAGCTCCTTTCTATCATCAAATGTGACCAATGGAAATTGTGTTTCTATTTACGACATATGCTTAAGGAATAAGACCATCCTGAGTATTGATTAAACATTTGACTACTGCATGGAAAGATCCTTTCTATCATCAAATGTGACCAATGGAAATTGTGTTTCCATTTACAATATATGCTTAAGGAATAAGACCATCCTGAGGAGAATGGATAGGATTTCTTATTAATGCTCCAAATTGCCAATAACTTTGTGTTTTAGCAGCTCTTTTCGTGTTATTTATTTGGAAGCACAACTACACTTTCGACGACAGAGCATATGGCATGCAGCCATGGAAGAACTGATGTCAGTAGGAATGCGCTATGCTCATCAGGTAGAGTTGTTTTCGGTTAATTTTCACCTTTTGTACTTGATCCATGTCCTAAACAAATACTTAGCAATATTAGGCGCTTCTTTCAGGATGCTCTGCTGGGGGTCTGGCCAACATAGTGCACTGTGACGAGTTTCAAACATTTTCCCCTAGGACTGCCAGGGTCAAGTGCCTAATTGATGGCGGGTTATTTCGTGACATGTAGATTGCTTCTTTTACTCCTTTTAGATCTGTAAAACTCTAATTAATTTTACTTTTCCTTTTAGGAAGGCATATGATGATGTTTTACCATTTGATCTTGGTTTCATAGGTTTCAATTTATCTCCTCTTCATACAGAACAGACGTAGCTGGTAGACGCACTATGAGGAGATTGTTGGGGGCCGTCGTTCAGTTGCAGGTGGTGCATTTTATGCTTACTCTAATTTATTCCATGGAAATTATTTATTGTGTTGAACTTCTTTAAAGTAAGAAAATTTCCATTTTGTTTATCTTTATTAAATTGCCAATTCAAATTTAAGAACGGGTCACTATTGTCTCTTAATTATTATTATCTCTTAAAATATTTATAATAATGATGTCTAAGTTGAATCTACACCTACCTGAGCTTTCTTTATATATGTCGCGCACATCTTTCAATCTCACTTGGATTTTTCAGTGCCCATGTTGCCTTTCTTATGCTTCCTTTGACAATGTAGCTGTCCACGGTTCCTTCTCCATTTCTCCTCTTCTCTTTCATCTCTGCACAACCCCTGGTTTCTTGCTGGCTTTGTGCTACTCTTTGCGTAATAGTCCTAAAAGGGTTTACAAAATTGGTCGACATGCTAAACAATCTGTGTTTCTATTCGATTTAGAGCTGGCTTTGAACTATTCGATTTGGTGACAGATTTAGGGCTTGCTCAATATGACACAAGTGGAGCAGCCCTCGCCCCTCGGGATGTCGTCGTAGTCTACCTCTTTCCCTCACCACCGCCTTCAACACCTTTTCACTTTCCTCTTGCCATTGGCCGCCTTACCACCAAATCCAGGTGAAGGAACTAGGTTGACATGTATGTTCATGTGAATGTAAACGTTAAAGATGGCACTGAACCTCAAGCTGGTGACGGAGACGAGGACTCGGGGGAGATTGTGAACACATGATATCCATGATGTGGATAGTAAAGAAGGTCAGGATGATGAAGATGAAGGATATTCTGCAGGGGGTGAATCATCACATAGGGACTCATCAACATCAGTCTCTTGTTGGAAGAATGAATCATCTCTTGGGATGGCTGGATTAAATCATGCGAGATCATAGGTAGAAACAACATTTCTATAGAAAGAAAGGAGGCCAAGGTATATCCATCACATAGAAGAAATGGTGCTCCATAAGGCAAGATTCTACATTTAGAGCGCAGGATAAAGATGCTAGAGGGACAGCTGCGAGAAGCTACTGCTATTGAGGCAAGTCTTTATTCAGTTGTTGCAGGACATGGAAGTTCCGTAAGAAAAGTCCATGCCCCTGCTAAGACGCCTATCCAGGATGTATATTCAAGCAATCAAAGGCAATTATAAATCAAGGAGGGCAAATGCTGCTCAAACTGCTGTTTCAGGATTAGTTGTTGTGGCAAAAGCATGTGGAAATGATGTTCCAAGGTATTTTGATTATTGATTCTGCTAGATTTCATTTTATATCCATACATTCTGCAAATTTAGTTGAGCTCCATGGTTGGCTTCTGTCATATACACATGGCTGTGATGGATGAGTTTCACCTGTAATTTGCTTTCTCATGAACTTCAGGCTTTAGACTGGGATAGTCATCATGTGTGACACGGGATCATGTGATAGCATGTTGTATAAATCCCAATTCACAGATCGTCTCCTGTCATAATACGATAGCATGTTGCATTATTTGATTTTGGAAAGTTATATTACAGTAGTATTGTTTTTGATGTTCCATTTTCCTTATTACAGGTTAACGTTCTGGTTATCAAACTGTGTGTTTTCAAGATCAATTATAACTCAAGCCTTTGAGGAACAATAAATACCAGTTTCTGATGGGCCTTCGACACACAAGGACGCAGTTGGAAAGAGAGGTGACAATAACTCACTAAAGCTGACATGAAAACCTTCATCCCTAAGTCTTCAGCTGCGAAGGTGGTGGATAAGCTTATTGATTCGGGATCTAAGAAAAGCTTTAGAAATGCATCTAGCTTACTACATTATTGCTTCTTCGGAGTAATCATCCAACTTATCATGTTATGATGGTATCAGGTAATCTTTCCAGCTGATTCATGAAACATAAATCACCAAGCAAACCATGATTTGGGAAAACATGCTCATGCCATGGTATCTCTTTTGTTTTCTGAACCAGCTAGCTTTGAACTGCTCGAGGTGCATTTTAAAGAAAAGACTATAAACCAAGGGAGTGGTATAGTAACTGCTGAATTTTTTCAAGACTGAACTAAGCTTTAATTTTATAATCCTTGGCTGTTAAACTACGTTCTACTGATATAGTAACTGCTGAATATTTTTGGTGAATTTTGTGTTGAATTTGTGTTTACCAACTTGTAGGTTTTTCCCCTTTCACTGTCTATGAATTTGATTTCGCAAATTCGTTGATTTGGCAGATTTATTTGTTTAATATGCTCTTTGCCTTGAACTAGATTGAAATTTTTTTTTCCCCGAGCTGCTTTAATAGATTTTCCTCAAGTGTTGACAGGTCTAACTGGATGGATTTCATGTTACCTTCCTCTTATGGGATGTGTAGTCAATCACTCAATCTTATCTAGATTCAAAATCTCAGTTGCTTTTGATAATTGGTGTGGCTGTGTTTTGATTGTATGGAGGATAATATAAATATTCTGCATGCTAATCAGTAATCAATTTGCTATTTGTGTGTATCAAAATTCAAAACAGGTAGAACTGTCCACAATAATGTCATGTCTAACAGCCAAAAAGGCATACACAGCTGAGGACATGAGGTATGTAAGCTTCTAATTCTTAGGCTGTGGTGGGAAAATGGGGAAATTGTTCAGTCTCCATTAGTCAAATGTGAAATTGGAGATCTTTATTTTTGCTTGAGTAGTTTAACATGTGATTTCTGATTTCTTACAGAAACTGTGAGGATTAGCTTAGAATCTGCACTTCAAGATGCACATATGGAGGTCAGATACACGGATATTGACGTCTTCAAGATGCACATATGGAGGTCAGAAACTGTGAATCTTGTGAACAACAAGGGGGTTGAGTGTAGGCTGAAGATTATTTTCGAATGGCTTCCCTGGTCCTGTCTGAGGTGCTCGTGCTTTGGTCATTCGGATGCGTCATGCCCTGTGTCAACTCTATGTTCAGAACCTCTTGGGTCATGCCAGAAGTATGTGCACAGCGGGGCTGCTGCTCCTGGTAAATCGGGTACTAATGCTGCTGATGGACAGCGCCCTGTAGGCCCTGAACATGGGGATGCCCAAGACCATTCTGCCACCAAGGAAGAGGATGCAACTGCTGTAGGTACGAGCACAGCTGCTACTGTCGAGGAATCGGATGAGATTAATCCTGAAACCGAGGTGCTTGGTGCTGCTGCAGCAGCTGCAGCGTCTAATGGCGTCCAAAATGTGAGGGGGGGAACCCTCTAAGAGAGATTGTAACTATGAGGGGAGTGGTGAAGATGCAACTCGGACAGCTGAGAAGGAAGTTCCGGGAGCTGATGGTACTCCAAATCATGAAAAATCCCTTGCTTGTGCTCGTATGGTCGCTTCATCCTGGGCTGCGGAAGCGGGAATATATGTAAATGGGGATGGGGAGCTGGAGGTTAACGAATGTAAGACACCGGACGGCCTAATGAGATGGAAAACAAGGGGTGGTACTCAGAAAGGAGTGTATCGTCTTAGGGGAACCAAATCGCGCATCTCGGGCGATCTCAAAACTCTCCTTAACAATGGATGAACTCTTCACTGTTATGTCGGGAATAAAGGACCCCTGTAGCGGAAAAGGAGATGCTGCCTATTTTAATGAGGAATCGGACTTGGATGAGGGCGGGGACTCGTCCACGGACGATGAAACTTACCATCCGGGTTGAGTGCAGCTTTTCCTTGCGGAAAGGAGAGGAGCTGTAGGAACGATCTTGCTGTTATGGTCACATTTGAAGGCCTGGTTTGGGGCTTTGCTTGGTCTGCTGCGAGTGCGTGGGAGAATTCCTGGGATTTCCAACATTTTTTGCAATTAGCTGTCATACAAAGTTTGTCGTATAGTGCGTGGGAGAATTTCTGGGATTACACGAGACATTTTTTTGGGCCTATTAGGATGGGCCGCTAGTGGATTTATTTTGGTGGATCTCCCCAATCCCCATAGCTTAAAGAAGTCCGTTTGTTGTCTAGGCCTTAAATTCACTCTTATGAATAAATGAGAGCTAATTTGGGGGCCTAGACATCCCGCTGTCTCGGATTTCTTCATGCTTATTTGGCTTCTTTAAATTTATCACATATATTTGTTATATGTATACTCATCATACACTCATACATGTTTACAAGCACATAACAATATTACATGAAACACATATGAAAGCAAGACATAGGGAAATAAACATATAACATTACAACAATATTAAATATAATATATGTTGATATTTTTAAAGGAGCCGATTGGGGGTGCGTATTTTTTGGGTGAATATTAAGTGCAGTGGTACATTTTGTGGGTAGTCTCCTTCTTACTCTTTTGTTACTACTTGGCTTTCGCCATCATCTATATATTTACCTTTTCAGAGTTTAATGTCTTGAGGGAATTCTCCTTATAGGAGGACTCCATATCGCTATTATTATTATTATTATCGGGATTTATACGATTTTTCATCTACTCTCTAATCAAAGATGTATGTTGCTCATTTTTCCTTTGCTTCCTTGAATGTCAATTCCCGCTAGCAGATATCATCGAATTTTGCGGGTGTAATCAAGTATAGAGCACATCCTTTATGGGACCTGAAGTATTGCTCTGTTCATGAGACTAATGGAACCCCTAGGTGTTGTAGTTGCGAACGAATGGAGGTACATCAAATAGGATGTCTTCCGAGTCCCAGCTGATTGATCTATATCATGTAACAATACCTCAATATCCCATATGTTTTTTCTTCTTGAACCTATTCTTATTCCACCGAATTTTATTACCTCATATGTGCAGCCACAAGGTACTGGATATATTTCCCTTGGTGATGGACGCAGACTATGCTTAGAATGTTTGAATTCATCACGACACTAAGCTCAAGCGCGAGAAGCATGGGAAGCATGGAAAGCACAATCACTAGATGTTAGGTGGAAATACGTAACATCATACATATGCTGCTCTTTCAAATGTTTGTCTGTAACTTAATGTTGTTATCTGATTGAGAAATAAGTGCCATTTCGATTTCGGCTTCCGGCTAAATGTCCTGTGTTTTCCCCCCAGGATTGTACTGCTCATCTCTTGGTTTGCTCAGTCAAATGGGCTTATTGGACCTGTTGTACATTTTATTAATTTGTGCTGGGCCAATTCATTTTTTTTTGATAAAAATTAATGGATATAATTTAAAATGACGTCTACTCTTGTTGAATAGGTAAATTAAGAGCGGCCATTCCGAAATGACGTCTACTATGTTGCTTGTCGTCTACTTTGTTGAAAAGCAAAGACGCAAAGCGCGGTTCAATACTCTGTGTGTGTGTGTGTGTGTGTGATGAATCAAATACGAACTTTAAAAATTACAAATTTATATACAAACTAAAACTTGTTAAATCAAAATTAATATAATGATCAAAATTTGAAAATAAAATTTTAATTTAGACTAAAAAATAATAATTTGAAAACAAAAAATTTAATTTGAGCCGACGGTGTATTGTTTGAGGTTGGTTTTGACGCTGCCGCTAGATCTTGTGAGGGTAACCATCACTTTCCGAGCCCAAATTAAAACGTATGATTCAACATCCGGATGCTCTATGGAGCCAGATTGTTCGAGGTAAGCACTGTCATGGGAGACTGGATGTTGATATGTTCGAAGTAGGCAGGGGAGCCTCCCGTAACTGGAAAGCAATTACCCATGGGGCGGAGCTACTAGTGCCCGGACTTCGCGTCGCCATTGGCAATGGCATGTCGACCTTATTCTGGATGCACAGTTGGCTAGAGGAGCGTTGTCTAATGGACGTCTCGATGCAGCCGATCCCGGAAGATCGTTTGGGAGAAACGGTGGGCGAGCTGTGGGTTAATGGAAGCTGGGACTGGCAGGCCCTCGCTCCTTACCTCTCGACGGAAATGCTGCAGAAACTCCAGGCTGTACAGGTCCATCCCAATGGATCAGCAGTGGACAAGTTCTTTTGGGCACATACAAGCTCGGGTATCTTCACTACCCAATCGGCAAGAGTTCTGCTCCAGAGCGGGGTCATCGACGCAAGTGGCGATGGCTGGAGACACATTTGGCGAGTACCTGCACAGCAAAGAGTCAGAGCTTTTCTATTCCTGGTGGCGCACAACAGCATCTTGAGCAATCAGGTTCGCATGAGACGCCACCTCTCACACTTCCATGGTTGCCCAAGGTGTGGCTTAGAGGAATCAACGTTGCACCTGCTCAGGGATTGCCTATCGGTTAGAGAAGCTTGGCGGAAGCTCACGGGTAATTATCTAGAGCCCTCCTTTTTTTAATGAAGTAGAATTGAGTCGTTGGATCATGGCCAATGTAAGGAAAGAGGAAAACTGGAGTGCGACTTTCGCATATATGATTTGGCACGTGTGAAAGTCTAGGAATGCCCTGGTGTTTGAAGGGAAAGACACTCTCAAGAGAGTCACTGCCATTGTTGTGCAACAAATGCGAACCTTTGCGGACATAGCTCAGAAAGCGACGACCCTCCATGCCCAGAAACGTCCTACACATGTCCCAAATGATGCCCAGGTACATGTTTGGTCCCCACCCCCGTCGGGTTTGGCTAAGTTAAATATCGATGGAGTTTCGAAGGGAAACCCGGGGTTGGCGGGAGGAGGGGGCTTGATCCGAGATGACAAGGGAGTACTTTTGCGAGCCTTCACCTTTAAGTGCGGGCATTGTCGGGCATAGACTGTCGAGTCTTGGGCGGCGGTACATGGTTTGGAGGTGGCCAGGAGACTTGGTGTATCTCGACTGATAGTAGAGACGGATTCAACAAACTTGAAGACTTTGATCATGGTGGAATGTGTGCCTCCCAATCCTGATTTTCACTTGATTCATCGATGCAGAGCCTTAGCAAGTGATCCTAGCTGGGTGGTGTCCTTCTCCAATGTCCGACGTCAAGCGAATGCGGCGGCAGACGCACTGGCCAACTGGTCACTCTCCTTAACGGATGCATTCACTGAACATGACTCTCTGCCTAGCACTATTTCCTCGCTTTGCAATATTGTACCTCCATTAGGGGGATAACTCTTTATTTACTATAATAATAATAATAGGGTACTATCCCACATTTGAATCCAAATAAAAGAAATTTTTTAAAAAAAAAACCATTTTTACTCTTTTCCAACACAAAACCGCATTCAAATGCGAGAGCGTGTTAGGATCAGATAGTGAGATTGTTAGGATGTTAATCAGAAGATGGGTAGTTTTTGATTTTGTGATATCTCGATCTTTATGATTTCCTATTATCCTTTTATAAGCGCCCTCTGTACTAAAAACATTATATGATAAATATAATGAGGATTGAGGAGGTTGCAGATCGAGCCAAGTGCACTCAGCAACTTAACAACACTGACAACCTGAAGGATTGTTGGTGGTTGTTGAGCCTTGGTGGTGGGTCGCGAGGGAGTTTGAGATTTAGTGCGTGTGTTACTGGGGTTGCTCAATCAAGGTAGACAGTCACGGATCGAACCCGCAAGGTCGACGGATTCGGTCCATCGGGTCAGGGTTTGTCGACCCAAATCCTAACCACAAAAACCCACAAGTACGTTGAACGCGCGGGTCATCCCGTGGCCATGTCGAAATCAAGATATCAATTATATTTTTATATCAACCACATTTAAAGAAGGGTTTTAACTTTTAAGGCACGAGCAATTCAAGAAACAAAAGTCAATCCAGAAAGAGTGAAAATCTACATCCCTCAATCAAGAAACAAAAGCCATTTCAAGAGTAAACATATGCAAAACGGCTAAACCATCTGATTCCTAAAGTTGAACAATATAATAATAATAATAATAATAATAATAATAATAATAATAATAATAATAATAATAATAATAATAATAATAATGGTACTACCAACTTCCTCCAAATTCATTAGCAAAGTCTCCATCTCTCAATCAAGTAGGGCATAAGGGGATTCGATGTACTTGGGATAAGAACGCTTGTACAAGTTCATGCATACTGTGTCACTTTGTCCAAGGACCCCATTGAATATGCATTTCATTGCCCCTGCAAATCGACATCCACAATCATCCATAACATATAATGAGTTGTGCATCCGGGAAGAGACATAGAAGATATAATTTTTGCAAGCGAAACAAAAAATAAAGTATCATACCATGTGTACCAACAGACTCCTTCACACGACCACGATGACCACCTTTTGTAAACACCTCCACAGGCTGCGAGATTAATATCACATAAACACACATATCGCGACATAGATAAGCGACCAACAAGAGGGATGCACATACCTTGAACCATTTCACGTCCTCGGAGTTGTGAAACATATATCTAACTATTGATTTATCCTTGGAAACTCGTTGTGGGTATCTGCAACAAAGCATATTGAACAGTCCGCTTAGCACAAAGACACTTACTTTCTCAAGGACAGGAATATAAATCTTCAGATCGATCAAAAGATTACCCTGTCAAAATAATCTTCTTAAGAACGATCCTATTGGGGTCAACACTTCTCAATGTACCCAGAGCAGCAACAGCACAAGCACCTCCATCTGTATTCTTAATGGCAATCAAAGGAAGGGATAGAAATGACGAAAGTGGAGCATAAACTGAAGCAATGGAGAATCGTCCTGCATGGAGAAATCGTTCCATCTTGCTCTTGTCTGAATTAAAACTGCCGGAGGAAAATATTGGCCTGTACCAGATTGTCAAGAGTCAATCGGAAGAAATGAACATCAAATCAAATGCAATGTAAGAATTCACCTTGCAATAAATTGTCGAAAACCAACGTGAAACACGAATTCCTCTTTGCTTTTGATGGGCTCAGTGTAAGAATCGTGCTTCTTTATGCTGACAAGGCAAGATTCATGTTAAAAAAATAATAAAAAATACCCTTGGTATGAAAAAACAAAATGGTATCACGTACATACCTAAAGTGGAGAATAGACTTCTTCGATTCATCTTTAAAAAGACCACATGCAATAATAGGCATTGAATTTGCACGAGTACAAATTTTCAAAGCAACAGAGTTTGGTACTTCCCTGACATGGATTCTTGCATACGAACCAACAGATGCACATTCCTTGCTGTTTTGTTCGCGTTTCAACGCTTCAGCAAGTGCTTCCTTTTTATATATTGCAAAGTTAGGTTGTAATATCCTACCATATTCGGGAGGCAAGGATTCCTAAATAAAGAAAATCAAGTTAATATCAATTTTCCTCTTCCAATATGTTTTAACACAAATCAAATCATCAAACATAACTCACTTTAGGGTCCCAAGAAGAAGTTTCAAAAGACTTGAGACCTCTGTACTTGGCAAATCTCCTTCTAGCAGGAATGTCCAGCGGTGTGTCTACCTCATCCGGGACGTCTACAACAATAAAATCCAACCATTAATGAAAGATATATACCTTCATTTTCAGCACACTTATAACATCCTTTAATTTGCATACCTCATTTGTGTTTCTAAAACTCCCCAATAAAATCTCTACACTATTTTATGTTCTTTCTCACATGTAACAACAAAGCCCCACATAAGACCACAACAACTTGCACTATAGTATTAGGATAGAAACCATCACAGAACATGAGGTACAGTGAGTCAAACCTATACATATCTTCACATTCTATCTTAGACAGAAAATATTTTAGGAATAATATACACAATCTGGTCAATTCTACATCTATAGATCGATGTTTATAAGAGAGTAAACATAAATGGAGAGTCTCATAGATAACGAAATAAGATTAAGATTATAAATCATGTACCGGCATCTTCAGCATGTGCTTCTTTAAGTATGCGGATATCATCCTTGCTCCCTAGTCATGTTTTCTCCATCCTGAGAATATTAAGGTACATGGCAGGAGAAGATTGGGGCACCAGAGAAGAACATTAAAAGAGTGAGATGGGATATGCCAAATGATGATTTAAAAGACCCTTTCAAATGAATGACAGGGGAAGGCGTAAATCTAAACATTCAAAACTCTTATTATACCTGGTCGTTTGCATCCTTGACCTATCTGCATTCCCCTTCAAACATACAAAGAAATAAAAAATTACGATCGATTTGGAAAAAGAATCTACACATTCAAAACTGAAGCTAGATGAGTTGATAAATGACTGATTCAAACTTTTGCCCTGTGGATAGAGCTAGTATACCTTAATGTCACTTTTGAGACTGAATATAGCAATCCAGTATCAGTCTTTTTGTTCAACAAGAGCATGGAAAAATTCCACATCACCTTTCTTTGAGGGATCATTGGCGTCCATGGTAATATCACCCATATTACCAGAAATCTACAAATAAAAAAAACAGATATGAAGCAGAAGATAATTTTGGCTCTGAGAACTTAAACCACCAACACAGCAACAAATAATCAAAATATTAGAGATTTCTTCAACATAGCGCTGAGCCACACTAAAATGTAGAATACGGATTCACTTAATTATTTTATTTTTAGTGTTGTAAGTAATTCTAATGCGGATTCAGCAGAAAAGATTTAGCCACGTGTGATCTGATCACACCCCCAAACCTCCAAATTTATCACATCAAGCAGACACAAAATGCAAAAAGTTTAAGGTACCCACAAACTAAAAACGAAAATAAAAGGGGGGGAGGGGGATTTTGTTCATCCAGGAAGACATCCAGAACAACAATCTGTTTTAACTGCAGAAAACTAATGCAAACGTTGCACAAAAAATATCTCATAAAGGAGATATCAACCTTGCAGAGCAGATCATCATAGTAACTCATACCTATTTTCATTGAAAAAAATATATGAGCAAACTTCGTTTTATTCATAAGGCTCTAAAATAGTTCTAGAATCTCAAGAATTACTTCAATTGAATATCTCATACTGGGAAGTGCACCAATATGAGATATGCAGGTGCGGCAACACAGTATTGACCGCAACTAGGACAAACAGCCCATACCTCCACAAACCTTCTCAATTTTATATCATCCAAAATATCTTGGTATTTATTGGAATCTTAGAGCTGTATAGTTGCCAAATTTTAGATGTCTCTAAAAAGAGTTCTAGAGAAGATCCAAGCATTTTTCCTATCAAGATTCCAGAGCCAATGAAAACAGAAAAGAAGCATTACAGCTCATTGTGAAGTAGAGGACATCCAACAGTGCTTCAGATGCATTAAGCCTGGCAGGTGGACATGGCAGGCTACTATGAACCACCTTCATCTCCACTTCATGGCCCTACTTTCCACCTTTTGCGGCCTGCACAGATAACATATACCAAAAGGAAATAAGCACGAAAGTATTTTTGTTAAGAATCAAGAAATGAAATTGCACCAAAGCCCATTGCTCTAGAATAAAACCATACTGACGCTAGTAATGAATCTTTCATGCATTTTAAAAAGGGCATAACCCACTATATCAATAACATTTATGGACAAATAAACAACTGTTGAATGATTGAGTCCTAGATCCCTATTATAACTACCACAGAGATTGCCAGCCCAACCCCAAGGGGAGGACTAGGTCTGGGAGGCCTAGATCCCTATTATAACTAAAAAAGATAGTGGCAATTCACCGGTGGCAGCATAATGCCATTTCTAGCTAGTAGCTACCATTATAAGATGCATCCACATGGAATTTGGCAACCTGCCAAAATAAATTATACAGTAATGCTAATGGGTGGATGGTGGATTTGTATACAAAAGTGATAAGCTGAGAGGAAATAACTACAGGTTCAAGTTTTAGTTTGTGTAGGTTTTAGGGAGCACAGCTATTTATAAAAAGATAATAGACATATAACAGCAACCCACAAACAGTTAGGGAGACACTATACCACAAGCACAACTACTTCAACAATGACATATCCAACATCAACCCTTGATCAGGCTGCATAATTTTCCATAAATTTGTGACAAAAGAATAGAAGTGAAAAAAGACCATCAAACCTTTCTCAATTTCTCTAATACTGAACTTTCAAATGCCTGAAGACCAGCTCCAACAAGATTATTTATTTCCCGACCACATGTTTCCATGGGCTTTTTGGCACTAGGGATGGATTCAACACTAGCCCGACTCAGTGGCAAGACAAGTAATGGATTTGAAAGGTCACCAGATACACTTCCACAGGCAGAAACCTGTCAATATGATGAGAAGATTAACAAAAGAATGGACAAGTTCAATACATTCTCCAATAAATCAACAAAATACTGAAAACAAAAAGGATTCGGTTAACTTACAACACTATCCTTAGTTTTCATGACAATGAGTGCTTTGCCTTTCTTCTTCTTGGAGCTCATGATCACAACATCTTCAACCTCCCCAAAGTTTCTAAAGATCTCTCTTAACCTATCTGCAGTATAATTTCCACCGACTTTCTCCCAAGACACATTTAGAACTTTCTCTTTATCAAGCCTGGGAATCCATGTGGCACCAACACTCTCTCTAGTTCTCCCCGTTCTCTCATTATACTCATATGAACGTGCACCAGTCCCTTTATTGGCCTGCATTGCACGAACCCTAGCAATCTCTTCTTGCAGCTTCCTTTTTATTCTCCCTTCCTCTTCTCGTGCTTTCTCTTCAGGATCCAGTTCAGAGGCGGACTTCTCTCTCTTCTCCAAGTCGGACATCATCTTTCGCCTCTTTGCCCCATATTGGGTTTCACGGTGCTTCTTTTCACGCTTAACTCGCAAGAGATCATCAAACTGCTCCCGGGCTTTCTTGTCTTTTAGTATCTCATACGATGATTTGAGCTTCTGGAAATTGGCATCAGCATCAGGATCATCTCGGCGCTTGTCTGGGTGCAATTCAAGGGCCCTAAGCTTGTAGGCTTTTGAGATCTCTTTATCATTAAGCTTTTCCCCCCTCCTCCCCCGATGGAAGCCCCAAAACCCTATAGTGATCTACTTCAGGATCCATAAGTCTCTAACAATTGTTCTGCAAAGGACTGACCACTATTAGATTAGATTTAACCTCAATGTTCCTAGCAATAGAACAGAGAGAAAGAGTGAAAAAATTCTAAAAAACAAGAGATTTAAAAAGCCTAAACTACAGGTTGTAATTCTTTTCTCTATATTCTAGTTGAACACAGACTATTTTAATTAACCCTTACATGAATAAACACTCATTTCTAACTCTAACATGGATAATTACATCTATGAAAACCCTCATTTCTAATCTGACATGAATAATTACATCTATTTTAACCCTAACTTGCCAATTCGAGTTCATATTTCAATCAAACCACAATTTGAAGGCGACATCATCATGTCTTCATGTGTAGCCAACCGAATTCAACACATTCGAAAAAAAATATCGAATTGAACAACTGAAAGAAACTAACACAGGCATACCAAGGATTCACTTGCAGAATCAAATCTCCTTTGACAGCGTATTACGTGGATGGTGCTGGACTTCCCCCTCGCTGAGTCGCTTGCGCGTTAATGGTGTTCGCGATCGCCGACGAAGAGAGGGTTTTCGGCGTACAAAGTAAAGTAGCTCTGATCGATCATAAAATTCCGGAGTCGTACATATCTGTTTTTTTTTTTTAACTAGTCTTATTATCCGCGTCTTTTGCGCTGGGTTAATAAATTATATATTATTTTATTTTATTATATGTATTTTTTTATTCTTATTCTAAATAATGTTTCATATACTCGGTAGTTTTTATTATTCTAAATATATATGTGGAATAGTGAACACATTTTTAGAAGGTTTAATCTACAGTATATTCTATATATATAACTTTAATTCAGAAGATTTTGCTTACGTGTCAACTTTAGAATAGTTTTACTAATATTGACCAATTATTTTTTTTTCCTTTATTTTTTTTTATTTCACCTTTTTCTCTTATCTATATTCTATATTAATCATCAATCAATCAATCAATCAATCAATATCAATCATCAATATCAATCAATATCAATCATCAATTCAATATCTATATCTATCTATATCTATCTATATCTATATATATATAATATACTAAAACAGAGACCGCTGAAGCGACCTCGCTGCCACGGAATTTTCTGGATTAAACTGGATTATTTTTGCATACGTGGCATTTTCTGGATTAAAGTTGTATTATATTTTTGGGCCACATCAATAAATAAGTCAATATAGTTGGGTAAAAAACTTATCTTTTTAGATCAATAATCTATCTAATATTTGGTCAAAATTGAATATAATGTATCTACATATTAATTCTCTCTCCACATTTTATTTGGTCAAACTTATCTTTTAATTTTTTCTTTAAGCCATGTTTATTAGCAAACCAATTTATCTTACGATGAGGTGATTCAATATACCTTTTTATATTTTTCACATATTTGATCAAATACTTCCATAAATTTAATTTAAAAAATCAATTATGCATATTGCAATCGAGTGAATTCAGCCTTTGTAATTTATACATTAAACACAATCTTCATATATTTCTTTATTATATAATAAATATAAACAATAGTTTCAAAGAACGGGATTATTTTTGCATACATGACATTTTCTGGATTAAAATGACATTATATTAAAACAGAGACCTGAAACGGCCTTTGATGCGATTTCGTATCTATGGAATTTTCTGGATTAATACGGGATTATTTTTGCATACGTGGAATTTTCTGAATTAAAGTTGTATTATAAATAAGTCAATATAGTTAGGTGAAAAACTCATCTTTTTAAATCAAATAATCTATCCAATATAGCTTTATATCTTAATACTATTTTAATCTATATTTTTCAATTGATTTCTGTTTCAATATTATAAAATAAAATAATTAATGTAACACGTACACTTACACTAAAATTTAAAGCATATATTATAATAATATATCATTTGTTTTCACATGTATATATGTATATTGACGTACAAATATATTGTAATATTAAACTAAGTAATATTTTGACGTAATATATTTGCAAGGTAAAAAGTTGTATTTATATTCTGGGTACATATATTTTGACGTAATATAATCATAACAAAATACATATATATCTCTATCTATATTCAATCAAATATATACAAAATTAAACAATCTTATCAAATTTATACATAATAAATACGTACATACTAAAACAATGTATATTTCTCTTTTTATTTTAACGGGCCATAAGATATTTAATTTGTGTACGTTTTTTTTAATACAACTATATTATACCTTTGCTCAATTTTATTTATTAAAATTTAAAAAATCTTAAGTTTAATTTGATGAGTATAATTAAAAAAATATTACTTCTTAATCATGTAATATTTTCATATAATTAATCTAATAAAAAAAACCAAGAAAGCGGGATTATTTTTGCTTACGTGACATTTTCTGGATTAAAGTGGTATTATATTTCTGATCCACATCAATTAATAAACCAATATAGTTGGATAACTGAAAGTAAATAACTGAAGCAAATGACAGAAAAGAAATTACAGAAGCAAAAGATATAAATAGAAAATACAATAATAAAAGATGGTTAATACACATCTTGGGTTTTTTTTTAAAAAAAATAGCCACATTATTAATATTCCGCATACATGTTATATTTCGGATTAATATGGTGTTATCTTTTTTAGCCACATCTATCTATTTATATTATGTATATCTATATTTATATCTATATCTATCTATTATCTATACTAAAACAGAGACTTGAAACGGCCTCGTGTGCGATTTCGCACCCATGGAATTTTCTGAATTAAAACGGGATTTTTTTTTGCTTACGTGTCATATTCTGGATTAAATTGGTATTATATTTTTTGGTCACATCAATTAATAAGCCAATAAGCAAAGGTCTGAAACGACATCTGGTGCGATTTCACATCCATTGACTTTTCTGGATTAAAACATGGTTATTTTTGCTTACGTGTCATATTCTGTATTAAAATGGTACTATATTTTTGGGCCACATCGATTAATAAGTCAATATTGAATCAAAAAAAAAAAAGTCAATATAGTTTGGTAAAAAACTAATCGTTTTATATCAAATTATTTATCTAATATTTGATCAATTATTCTACGTTTTAGATGTAATTGAATAAAATATTTGCTCAAATATTTTGTCACATAATGAACTAATCTATCGACAATTGTGAAATTCTACTACTCGGCAAAGTGCCATGGAAGGAATTTCGAGTGATATATATTACTCCCTCCATTCCTTAATTTTGTTATTTTGAAATTTGCACATTTTTTTAGAAAGGTTGAATATATATAAAATATTAATTTTTTATTTAATCTTTTTTAATAATATTATACTTATTACTTATAAGTATGAAATTATTTTAAAAAAAATTATTAAAAAAATGAATATTTTATATAGTTTTTAGTATTTTAAAAAACTTGCCTCAATAGTAAAATGTCAAATAAAAAAGAATGGAGGGAGTATATACTATATAGGTCAATTTAACTACGGTATATAACATTTGATTTTAAAGTATAATCTCTCCAATTGATTTTACTTTAATTTATTTTACAATTGATTGAACGTTTAATTAAAATATTTCAAGCATAAAATTTAATAAATAATATTTCAAACAAATTCACATTATAAAATATATTTTATTAATCAAACGCGCAAACGCGCGGGTACCCGATACTAGTAAAATACTAAAACAGAGACCGCTGGAGCGACCTCATGGCCACGGAATTTTCTGGATTAAACGGGATTATTTTTGCATGCGTGACATTTTCTGGATTAAAGCGGTATTATATTTCTGGCCCACATCAATTAATAAACAAATATAGTTAGCCAACAACTTATCTTTTTACATAATTTATTCAATATAAACTTATAACTTATATTTTAATTAGATTATGTGATTGAGATATTTCTTAATCAGTTTTTTTTAATAAATATTCAACCTAAAAATTTGTCGTTTAGATCTATCGATTATTATTCAATTTTAGTGGATAAGTTTATGCATGTTTATAAATATGTTAAATAAACGTTTTATTTATAGGCATGGTATCTAATTTAAAATTATAGTTCCTATATCAATCTAACTAGAGAATAATAAAATATTATTTTTATTCATACGTTTTAATAATTTTTTAATATATAAATTTGTTTCGATATTTTTTAATGGTTAATTGTAAAAATTGAGCAAACAAGGTTAGATTAAAATTTGGTAGTCACGTGCCTAAATATTATTAATAAAAATAACATAATAATTTGATAGATATGTTAACATTATTCTATGATTTTGTGTATTTTTTATTTTTATCTTAAAAAAATTCCAAGGTTTTGATTTATTTATTTAAGAAAATTTTAAGTATATTAATTTTATTCAAACATAATTTATTTATCTATTTTATATATATTGTATATTGATATGAACTAAACATACTATTAGTTTAGTTTATTTTTATTAAAAGATCGAAAGATTTCAACCAAACTATATATTATAACCTATAAATTTTAAAAAGGAAATATAAATTAAATATCATATTATTTATTAAGAAACCGCGCAAAGTCGCGGGCCACGATACTAGTATAATACTAAAACAGAGGCGTTGAAATATTATGTGGCGGGCTCTGTGCAATTTGCTTACGTGTCTTTTTCTGGTGTATTCTGAAGGTTTTTTTTTACATGTCGATTAATGAATGCCCAATCAATTTAATCCATGTCATACAACTGGTTAATCAATTTATCTGTGTGTAATTTCAATCAATTTTATATATTTTATGTTAAAAAGATCTTCAATTTAAGCCATTTTTTTTATATTCATTAAATAAAAGTCTATCATTTTTGTTTATCACTATTAAATTTATTTTACCTTGATTATTTTCCACGATCTTTTTACACTTCATATCTTAGTTAAGATTCTTACCGATATAATCAATTTAAAAGTTAAATTTCCACCAAAAAAAATTAAAAGATAAATATTCACTTGAATAGTACGTAACCATGACTAATTTGATAAGACTTGATAAAGTTAAAATTCTTTTGTTCATATATAATAGTACGTTTTTTTTTCTCCCAAAATCTATCTTAAATGTAAAAATATTATGCTCTGCTTATCGTTATATATGTGTACTAATTACCTTTCTTAAAAATCTAGATTAACTTACTCAACACTAAACTTTTGATATTTTAAATTATATGTTAATCCATCTCATCTTAAATAATAATATACATATATATATTGTTATACGTAACTTTGCAAATTTATACTCCCTCCGTTCTAAAATACATGACCTTTTAGCATTTTGCACAAGTTTTAATAAAACACTTTACTTTAAAAAAAACATCATCATTACACTAACTTTTACATAAATTTTATTATTTTTTAACACCCACTGCACATTTTAATCAATCAAATTATTTTAAAAATTCAACAGCACATAAACCAATACAAATCATTATAACTTCCTACCCAGAAAACATAAGACCATCCACAATGGTGGTGTGCAAATGTGCAAATGTGTATTTTTTAGACATTTTTTAACTCCATTGGTTGTTTTGGATGTGTGCAAATGTGCACATTTGAGCATGTGATGTGCAAATTTGAGCACACCATCTCCCCCATGTGCAAATACTTTTACAAAAAGCAAGACAATTTCATTGGTTTATTTTTTTATAATTTTATTTTTCTTTTTGTTTTATATGAATTGTGTTTCAAGGGTGTGTAAAAAATGCACATTTTACCAATGGAGCAAATTGCTAAAAAGTGATGTGTATTTTTACACATCATGTGCAAATGTGTACATTTTGCACAAAACCATTGTGGATGGTCTAAAAGACCATCTATTGTTGGACAAAATTTCACCTCTAAAAACCCATTTATTGTTGGACGGAGGAAGTTGTGAGATCATGAGATTGATTGTAATGTCCTCCTTGAGGGTTTCCATTCATTGATATAACATATATATAGGTTACAAGGTATTGGGCCTTAACGGGCTTTCAGCCCACTATACAATAGGAGACCTATGTAATCTATCAAACCCCCGCAGTCGAAACGGGAGGGGTCCGTACAGTGAGACTGGAACGAAAATCAATGAATAACTGTCTAGGTAAACCCTTGGTGAATATATCAGCGTACTGATAAGAGGACGGGACATGTAGAACGCGGACATGTCCAATGGCAACCTTGTCCCTGACGAAGTGGAGATCAAGCTCAATGTGCTTCGTGCGTTGATGTTGGACTGGGTTGCTAGCCAGGTAGACGGCGGAGACGTTGTCAGTGTAGACCAGAGTGGCCTTCTGTAAGGGGCATCGTAGCTCAAGCAGGAGATTGCAGAGCCAAGAGCACTCAGAGACAACGTTGGCAACACCCCTGTATTCGGCTTCAGCGCTGGGGCGAGACACGACGGACTGACGCTTGGCTGACCAAGACACAAGAGTGTCATTGAGGAAGACACAATAACCAGACGTGGAGCGACGTGTGTCTGGACAACCACCCCAATCCGCATCAGTGTATGCCACAAGATCAAGCTTAGAGGAAGGAGTGATGGTGGTGCCGAGCTCGAGGGTGCCGCTGATGTACCGAATGATCCGCTTCAAAGCCTGAAAATGAGGTTCCCTAGGGGCATGCATGAACAAGCAGATCTGCTGGACGGCGTAACTGATATCAGGCCTGGTGAAAGTGAGATACTGAAGAGCACCAGCGAGGCTCCTGTACAGTGTTGGATCATCAACCAAAGGACCAGAATGAGCACTGAGCTTGTTGGATGTATCGACTAGGGTTGCGACGGGATTGCAGTTGACCATCTTAGCACGAGCAACAATCTCAGCAGCATACTTACTCTGTGAGAGAAACAGACCAGACACATGCCGCTGAACGGCAACTCCCAAGAAGTAAGACAGCGGACCCAGATCAGACATGGCGAATTCCGCACTCAACCTCGAGATGATGGACCTTCGAAGAGCATCAGAAGAGGCTGTGAGAATGATGTCGTCTACATAGAGCAGCAGGAAAGCCAAGTCCGAGCCTCTGCGATAGATAAACAAAGACGTATCCGATCGGCTGCCAGTGAAACCCAAGCGGAGCAGATGAGACGCAAACCGCTGGAACCATGCCCGTGGAGCCTGTTTCAGACCATACAGAGAGCGCTTGAGGAGACAGACATGCTGTGGACGCTCAGCATCAGCAAACCCCGGAGGCTGAAACATGTAAACCGTCTCATTCAGATGACCATGCAGAAAGGCGTTCTTGACATCCAGCTGATGGATGCCCCAGTTGCGGGACAGAGCCAGACTTAGGACCACTCGGATAGTGGCAGGCTTGACCACAGGGCTGAAGGTCTCATCACAATCTATACCGGCCTGTTGAGATCTACCGTTAACCACCAGACGGGCCTTGTAGCGCTCCAAAGTCCCATCAGAGCGGAACTTGTGATGGAAGAGCCACATACAGCGAATGACGTTCGCCTCAGGAGGGCGAGGCACAAGAACCCAAGTACCATTCTTCGTAAGGGCCCTGTATTCGTCGAGCATAGCCGCCTGCCAATTCGGGTCTAGGAGGGCTGTTTTGTGGGAGGTGGGAATGGGGGAGAGGGAGGTCTGGGTGGAGGCAGAGGGTGAAAGGGAGTCGGGAAAGATGGGGGCAGACGCGGGCACGCCAGTAGGGGCCGCGGGCACGCCAGCTTGGGGCGCGGGCACGCCAGCGTGGGGCGCGGGCGCGCCAGCGTGGGGCGCGGGCGCGCCAGCACGGGACGCGGGCGCGCCATCTTGGGGCGCGGGCGCGCGGAGGGGGGGCGTGGATGTTGGTGGAGGGGATGTGGGGTGTATAGCGGGGTGATGGTCGGTGGTCATGGAGACGATCTGTCGTGGTCTGAAGACACCGGAGACGCTGCGGGTGTGAGGTCTGGTGGTGGGGGGTGGCAAGGGAGGTGGGGGAGGGGGAGACGCAGGAGCACCGGGAGAGCTCTGGGGAAGAATGAAGTGAGGAAATGGGGACTCAGACTCTGGCGACGACACAGGGGGTGTGGGAGACGCGAAGGGAAATCGCGACTCATCAAAGGTGACATAGCGAGAGAGAATGATCCTGTGAGTCTTGATATCGAGGCAAATATAACCGCGATGATCAGACGGGTAGCCAAGAAAGACACAAGGGGTAGAGCGAGAGTGAAGCTTGTGGGGGGCGGTGGATGCTTGATTGGGAAAGCACAAGCAACCAAATGTATGAAGGTGATCATATATGGGCAAAGTGGAATACAGTGCCTGAAACGGTGAGCGATGGTTGAGGGTGGTGGAAGGGAGAATGTTGAGGAGGTAGCAAGTGGTGGCCAAGGCGTAAGGCCAATAAGGGAGGGGAATGGATGCGTGGAAGAGAAGAGTGCGCATCATATTGGTGATGGTGCGGATGATTCGTTCGGCTTTGCCATTTTGTTGCGAGGTGTAGGGGCAGGATAAGCGATAGGAGATCCCATTGGTATTAAAGAAAGTGTGAAAATCTTTATTGTCAAATTCACGGCCATTGTCGCATTGGAAACACTTGACAGGGGTGTGAAACTGTGTTTTGATGTAAGCATGGAATTTGGCAAAGATAGGGAACACTTGAGATTTAAAGTGCAAAGGGAAAACCCATAAGAAGTGTGTAAAATCATCCAGAAACAAAAGGTAATACTTATGACCCTCCTTGCTAGGCACAGGAGATGTCCAAATATCACTATGAATAATATCAAAAGGTGCGAAAGTAGCGTTTAAAGAACGCTGAAACGGAAGTCTGGCATGCTTGCCTAACTGACAAGACGAACAAAAACTAGAGCGATGCTCTTTATTACAAGTGACAAGACTCTTAGAACGAAGTAAATCTAAAACTGCAGGACTGGGATGACCAAGACGAGCATGCCAAAGACTGGATGATGAAGCCGAGAGGGCGACTGGACTTGACGGGCTGGATGGTGAAGGCGACGACACAGGATAGAGTTCCCCAGTGCTAATACATCTCAGGCGAGTAACCCCCGTATTAAGATCCTTCACAGAGAAACCAAACGGATCAAACTCAAGAGAAACATCATTGTTAGTGGTAAACCGACGGACATAGATAAGGTTTTTGACAAGTTTGGGGGCAATAAGGACATTGTTTAGGTGCAAAGGAGTGGTAGGGGTTGGTAGTGTGGTGTGGCCAATGCCCGAAGTAGCAAGGCGACCACCGTTGCCAACGATAATAGAATGAGCAGGACCCTTAAAAGAAAGAGATGAGAGAGTACCTAAGGAATTCGTCATATGAGAGGTAGCGCCAGTGTCCATGTACCAAGAGCCGTCAGGAGGTGTCAGCTGCATGGAAGAGAAGGCGTTGTGCACATCAGTCGGGTATGCCTGATCGGACGATGGACGGGGAGCAGGACCCAACAAGCCCTGCTGGCGGTTGGGATATGGGGAAGGTCCACGAAACGACGCACCGGGGTAGCCATAGGGCATCCAAGGAGGGTAGCCAGGGTTGGGGTACCAAGAGGGGTGGCGGTTATTGTGTTGCTGCGGGCGCCAGGTGCTGCGGCCGCCGTGGCCTCTGCCGCGGCCGCGGCCGCGCCCGCCGCTGCGGCCGCCGCCTCTAGGTCCTTGCTGATCGTTGGTGCGGCCAGGCTGGAGGGCGAGTTGCTCGATGATGTCACTGGATGAGACCAACACCGTCTTGTCTTTGGCGGCGTCGGTTGTCTGACGGTGAAGGCGAGTCTCCTCCAGGATCAGTTGAGACCGGGTCTTCTCGAATGTAGGGAGAGGCTCTGTCTGCTGAATATGAGTAGCAGCAGCGTTGTATTCAGAAGGGAAACCAGAGAGAACCTGAAGAACCAGACGGGTGGCACTGGGTTTGGAGTCGACAGCGTCGAGCTGATCAAGCCAGGGTCTTGATGTGCTGACAGTAGGCAGAGATCGACGGAAAGGAGGAAAGCTTGCAACTTGAGAATTCGTGCTCGAGATAGACAGCACGGGTGGACTTGTTGTCTTGAAAGAGATCCTGAAGTTTCTTCCAAGCTTTCAAGGCATTGTCTTTGGGGTCAAGGATAGTGGTCAATAGATCTTTTGAGATGGTGTTAAAGATCCATTGAAGAACAATGGTGTCAAGTTGAGCGAAGAGATCGTCGTCTTCGCTTGTAGGGCGGTTAGCGGAGGAGTCAATGTGGTGGAGGACTTTATGAGCCTTAACATGGGTCGTGAAGAGGTGCGACCACATGGTGTAGGTACTGGACTCATGATCAAGAATGATAGGGATGCAATTTTTGATGTTGGAGATGGTTAGGGCGGAATGGTAGGGCGGCTTAATAGGGTCGGTAGATTGTGGGTTAGCCATGGGGACGAGAAGAGAAGGCTAAGGTCGGCGTGGAGAGGGAGAAGGGTTGGTGACGCGGGCGCGCTGAGGGTGACGCGGGCGCGCTGAGGGAGACGCGGGCGCGCTGAAGGCGACGCGGGCGCGCCTGGGGACGACGGAGGAAAAAGGGTGGCGGCACAAGGGGGAGGTGGCGAACTGATCTCGGCTAGGGGTGGCCGAGAGGGGTGAGGGGCGGCCGAAGGAGGGGGGAGACTGATCTCGGCTAGGGGTGGCCGAGAGGGATGAGGGGCGGCCGAAGGAGGCACAAGGGGGAGGGGCGGCTAGGGTTTTAGAATAAGGGGAAAGAGAAAAATTTGGGTCTTTGGATCTTAGGTTGTGATACCATGTGAGATCATGAGATTGATTGTAATGTCCTCCTTGAGGGTTTCCATTCATTGATATAAAACATATATATAGGTTACAAGGTATTGGGCCTTAACGGGCTTTCAACCCACTATACAATAGGAGACCTATGTAATCTATCAGAAGTAATAAACATATATAGTTTTTGTGATCTTACTCTCCGCATTTTTTTTGTGAAGTCCCCAATAGCAATTTTAGTAAACTATAATCTATTGTGAATTCAAATGATCACATACAATTAGATCCATTATTCATATTTTATATAATTTTTGTGATCTTACATAATTTGTGTATGAATAAAAATAATAGTCATATAAAAAAACCGCGAAGATCGCGGGCGATAAAACTAGTATAAGTGTATAACTTTAATTCAGAAGACTTTGCTTACGTGTCAACTTTAGAGTAGTTTTAGAAATATTGACCAATTATTTTTTTTCCTTCATTTTTTTTATTTCTCCTTTTTCTCTTTTTTCCATTAACAATCTATATATAATCTATATCTATATCTATATATAACTTTAATTCAGAAGATTTTGCTTACGTGTCAACCTTAGAGTAGTTTTATGAATATTGACCAATTTTTTTTTCCTTCATTTTTTTTATTTCTCCTTTTTTTTTCCATTAACAATCTATATATCTATATTCTATATATAACTTTAATTCAGAAGACTTTGCTTACGTGTCAACCTTAGAGTAGTTTTAGGAATATTGACCAATTAATTTTTTTCCTTCATTTTTTTTACTTCTCCTTTTTCTCTTTTTTCCATTAACAATCTATATATAACTTTAATGCAGAAGATTTTGCTTACGTGTCAACCTTAGAGTAGTTTTAGGAATATTGACCAATTATTTTTTTCCTTCATTTTTTTTATTTCTCCATTTTCTCTTTTTTTCCATTAACAATTGGGCTTAATTCAAAACATTAAATTCAATTTAATATACTTACTGGGCTTAACTCAAATTTATTTCCTTTAATTATTTTTTCTCCTTCTTTTTATCTTTTCAAACCAATTATATATTTTTTAATTTTTATGACATTTACTATATATCTATATATAACTTTAATTCAGAAGACTTTGCTTACGTGTCAACCTTAGAGTAGTTTTAGGAATATTGACCAATTATTTTTTTTCCTTCATTTTTTTTATTTCTCCTTTTTCTCTTTTTTTTCCATTAACAAACTATATATAACTTTAATGCAGAAGATTTTGCTTACGTGTCAACCTTAGAGTAGTTTTAGGAATATTGATCAATTATTTTTTTCCTTCATTTTTTTTATTTCTCCTTTTTCTCTTTTTTTCCATTAACAATTGGGCTTAATTCAAAACATTAAATTCAATTTAATATACTTACTGGGCTTAACTCAAATTTATTTCCTTTAATTATTTTTTCTCCTTCTTTTTATCTTTTCAAACCAATTATATATTTTTTAATTTTTATGACATTTACTATATATATTCTTAAAATAAAAGAGTTTTAGCCTATATGATATCCCTACTTTTTTTATCTCTTTAAATCAATCTATTTTTTCCTTTAATTTTTCTTCTTCTTCCCTTTAAACCAATCACATTTCTTTTATTTTTATTTTTAATATATTTACTAATTATTAGACTTAATTCAAAACATTAAATCTAATATAATCTAATGCTTATTATTAATCTACATGTAAATATTTATATATTATAAATATCTAATCTATGTATACTACATAATATATAAAATCCTTTCTGGAATTTTTTTTCCAGAATATTCACGATTTACAAAATAATTATAAAAGTAAGCATCGATTGAAATTTGAAACTATTTGTCAAAATGTTCAAAATTGTTAAGAGGAACAGAAACCCACGGGTTGAAATTGCGGTTCTATTTCAAAACTACAGGGAAATTTAAAAAATAAAATACTTACCTTTTTATTTTTTATTTTTAAAAATGAATCCCCAATCCCCATTGCAGATTTGCAGGGAGAGAGGAGCGGGACGGTGGGTGGTGGCGATGGCAGGATTGGCATCAAAGAAGAGGGAGGGAGAGAGGTGCGATGGCAGCGACGGAAGGTGCGGTTCGGGTGCGCGGTGGCAATGATGGCAAAGGAAGATAGAGAGGAGGAGGGTGGTGGCGATGGAAGTGGTAGCGAAGGAAGGTCCGGGCCGGTGAGCGGTGTCGATGGCAGCGAAGGAAGATAGAGAGGAGGAAGGTAGTGGCCTTGCAACGAATAATCGTCGAAGATGTCACCGCTCCACCACGTACTTTCTCCACCGAGAACCACCGCCTGGATCTCCTCCTATGTCAATCCGCCGCCTGGATCTCCTCCTCCGTCAATCCGCCACTTGGATTGAAATACCCCAAAGTATTTTTGTGGATTTCGTTTTAAAAAATATATATATTTGTATAAAAGTTCTTTTATTTTGAACTTAATAATGATTCTTCCTCTTTCCTTTTTTTGGTAGTTCGGTGAACTTTGTATATGCTGATTTTTGTTCCTTAGCTCACACTCGAGATTGTTTGTGAAAAAGTTTATCAAACCTTCTGGGTTTTGGTGGTTCATTGATGTCAATTTTGTGGAAATTTCACCTTGAAGGCAAAATTTTAATCTTGATGTTTTTGCCCTGGTGTGGACGTGAATCATGTACACAATATGGATGAGTGTTTTTCCTAAATCTTAATAAATTTCTCTTATAAAGTTGGAAAGGATTTGCTTTTGCATATTGGGAAGAAGGAGAAATGTAATTTTCCTTCTCCTGGTCAAATATTATAAATTAAAATTTGACCATTGAATTTTCAGGTGGATTCCACATTTACTTTTCCTTTCCCCTTCAACCTTTTATGTTAAATGGAGATTTCTAAATGGAATTTCATCAATACATTTTTATCGAGTCCCTCGTCCGTCGGTCAAAATTTGCAGTGTGTGGTATGAAGTTTGGTGACCTTTTGTAACTCATTCAGGCAGTCCGTATAACAGAGGACTTGTTTTTTTTATTAGAGTTTTTCCCTTTTAAATCCGATCATTGGGTATTTTCCAGTTTCCTTGATGTTATGTTGAAGAACCAATGCAAAGTTACAGATAAGGGGAACTGTACTGTTTAGAATCACTCATGTTCTGCAGGGTAATTCTGTTTTTACCTGTCATTGATTTACCTTTCTTGTCTGAATATGGTCATCACCTGTTCGTGCTTGTTGATTAGCCTCCAGTAACAATCAGTTGCCCATGTCTTGCATTTCCTTACAGTATAACTTAACAAGTTATTCACACCGGATCCTAGCGCCTCTTTATGGTCATGTCTGAATATGGTCTTCTTCTTCTTTTTAGTTTTGTTTTTTATTTGAAAGTTCGATTTCTTAAGTGGGTTAGCGTTAGGTGGGAAGTGTGAACGTCAGTTACAGTACCTTCAACTTAGATATACATTTATATATGCCTTCAATAGGAGTAGGATGAGGACCCAATAAAAGTGTATTTATGTTCTTACCACATATCTTTAAAATTCGGATGAATTTGTTGAATTAGATGAACCTTATGTAGTTTTCAAGGTGACCACCAGTTCCTACCTTTTTCTATTACCTTCTCTTTTTCTGTCATTTCAGTTAACCTTACATGATTCTTTCTTGTACTGTAGGGGTTGACTGTTAGCGAAATGGAGTCTCTTCGTCAGGACATAAAAATGCACCTTGACTTGGACAGGGAAACACCAACTCACTTAGAATATTGGCAGGTAATTTCTTTTATTCTCAACCTAAGTTGTTTTCTGAAGCAATAATTCAAGTGAATGAGAATTAATAGATGATTTGCTATCCCATTTAGCTGATGAGGAGAAAGTAGATTATGCCACATGTTTGTGTGACAAATCAGCACATGTATTAATTGTCAAGATAATTTCATTAACCCCGAGTGGTTGCAGGCACTTCTGGTGGTTTGTGATTGGGAGCTGGCTGTAGTAAGAAGAAATGATGCAATTGACAGAGCCAGAGTGCGTGGAGAGCATCCTCCTGCTGATTCACTGACTGTTGAACGAGGTATCCATTCCAGCACTGAAGCAGATGTCAGGAAACTTCTGGAAGGAAGAAGTCACAAAGAGCTGGTGACCTTGCAATCCCAAATTGAGTCTGAGATGCGCTCTGGGACAGCTACGGTGGTTGAGTTTTGGGAAGCTGTTTTAAACGTCTTGACATATACTACACGACAAAGGTTTTCAAGTCAAGTTGTTTAATACTGCATCTTTTATTGAACTTATGTGTCGATTAGATGAGACTCAAGGACATTTACCCCAAATGCAGGCTGTTTGAAGGAAATTCATGCCAAAATGTTAAGAAAGCATCTCCAGCGCCTTGAGCAACCTCTGGAAAATGATACACTGCAAGATACTAATAAATTGAAACTGGAGGAATTAGAACTAGACGTGGAAGGCAATGTGCGGGAACTCAAGGGTAAGAAGTTTGTGATATCTTAGTTGATTTCTGATAGAGTACTGTATCTATAGACCGGACAGTAAAGTGCATTTTTCCTGCAGAGCCTGAAGAAGCTTTCTCCCCGGTCCTTCTCACGAATGAAGATGCTTCTCATGAAATGGAGGAGTAAGAGGATGCTTAAACTTCACAACTTCTCCATGGTGATGAAACAGAAGAAGCTATTGATCCGAGGAGGACGAAGCTATCCTTGTAAGGCCTACGGCCTACCCCAAAGTGGTTACTGACTCACATGATTCAACAATCAAGTTGTAGGATCTCAGATATTGTATACCATAGTTTTTAGTTGGTGACCTCCATTTTGTAGCTGCCAATTGCTTTCCTTGTCTCTTAAATCTTTCTTCCATATTTGTATCCTATTATGAAATTAAACTCTTGTTAGTTTCACATGTTTCTTGTTAATACTGGTTTCAATTTACCGGTCATACTTCTTTTTGGTGTTCTAGGCATATGTTTGCATCTGCTTCATCAGACAACGCCAAGAATTTCACTTACCTAAAGGAGAATTCATGCAGAATATGTTGTAAGTTGATCATTTCTGAGTATTGTATTATGTTATTGCTCTTGTTTTTTTTTCGGATTTTTAGTTTATTAATTATTGTTTTTACTGACCTTTCCTCTTTCATTTTTCCTAGATTTCTGTCTTCTAGAAATCAAAAGCCCAAAATGGCCTCATTTTTTAATTTAGATAAAGTGTTAATTTAAAGCAATTAAATCCTATTTTATTTAACCAATTAGTTTAAATATCATCTAAGTGGGTATATTGGAAGGTTTTTTCCTTGTTATTGAAGGATAAGAAAATTCAACAACTTATAGGGGTTTTTTCCTTGTTTTTTTTTTCTGTACTAAGTAAATAACCTATTTCTTGGATTTTGATGGAGTTGTGTTATTTGATAAATCAGCAGTATTTTTTTGAGAGTTTGGTGTTCGTTTGATTATTGTTAAAAATAGTAGAGTTTATTTTGTGTATCTCGGCTAAGTCATGTGAAATCTCAAGCGTAGGTGTAATTTATTTATTTTTATAATCGGAAATTTCGCGAGGTATCCCTGAGGTATTGTAATTTTCGTGAGGTATACAACTCTTTTGTATATTTCACATGGTGCCCCTGTGGTTTTTTTTTTTTCGCCTCATGCCCTTGTGGGTTAGATTTAACAGTTTTTTTTTCCGTTAGTTTGCAATAAAAAAAAGAAAGAAAGAGTGAACAGAGAACTGAGAGTGAAGCGAGCGACTCGGATCCAAATTCCAACTCCGATTCTCATCCATGGAGACGAAGAAAAAGCTTCGATTCTCATCCATGGAGACTCTCTCTACACCTTGGCCCAACAATTCCAACTCTAACCCCAATTCCAACCCTAATTTTCTCCCCCAGATGACCTCCCAATCTGAACATCACTACTACGATTCTTTCACCACCGCCTTCGCCGACGAGGACACCGCCACCTCCGAGAACCTCCCCGACGGAGCCGGTATTGGAGACGAAGTCCACAACTTTCCTAATTTCATTCCCCAAACCCTAATTTTGTCGCGCTACCGCCGCACCGAATTCTCTGATGGGGCGGTGCAAGATGGGGCGGATGAAGAAGATGGGGCGGAGCAAGAAGATGGGGCGGATGAAGAAGATGGGTCGGTGACTGTCTCTCCTCCTTCTTCGATTAGAACTTCTCTGATGCCTCCTGCTACCGCCGCACTGAATTCCTCCCGGCGTCTCTCCCAGTGGTGACGGAGAAGGAGTGGAGGAGGAACCCTAATCCCTCCCGACTGTCTCTCCTCCTTCCTCCCGGCGTCTTTCTATCTCTTCTGTCTGTGTTTTCTTTCTTTTTCTTTTTTTTTTAATTGAAAACTAACGGAAATCACCAAAATCCGTTAAATCTAGCCCACAAGTAGGGGTGTTATTCGAGCCGAATGAGCCGAGCTCGACATGTTCAAGCTTGTTCATTTGTTAAACGAGCTCGAGCCGAGCCGAGTCCAATTTTTAAACGAGCTTTCTTTTTTGTTCAAGCTCGCTTGTTTTAGTAAATAAACGAGCTCGAGCCGAGCTTCAAGTAGTTTTACTTGGTCATAACATATTAACTTAAAGAAAATTTTAGAAATTCCATATTATTCGATCTATTCGAGCCTAAATCGAACGAGCCGAGCTTTCAACCAAGCTTCAAATCATGTTCAAGCTCGGCTTGTTTAGGTAAGTGAACGAGCTCGAGTCAAGTTTTTTTGAGCCGAGCTCGAGCTGTTCAGCTCATATAACAGCCCTACCCACAAGGGTACGAGGCGAAAAAAAAAAAGAAAACCACAGGGGCACCATGCGAAATATGCTAAAGAGTTGTATACCTCGCGAAAATTGCAATACCTCAAGGGTACCTCGCGAAATTTCGGTTTTATAATTTATGGAATATCTGAATGCAATGTCTCGGGTATTTGTTGATTTATTTATTCAATTAGGTGTTATGATGTCTCAATTTAAAGACCTTCATGTTTTGATTTTATACTTACACGTATCTAAGTAAAACAAATCAACCCTAATTTTAACCAAAGATTAAAACTGAAACGGATTTACTGACCTTATATTCTTTCCACAACAGTTGATTAGAACTAACCCAGCAAAACATCTGCACGGATATATTGTTTATGTATAGATTTTGTACAAATCTGATGAACGATCAGAACTTAGAAGGTTCCGTTTGCGATCCCTTCTTTGTGTTTTTCTTTCTTTTTTTTCTTTGTGTGTTGCTATGCTAGACAATAGACAATCAAAAGTGCGAAAATGGAAATATGAAAGAGCTTCATTTTTTTTTTGGTAAAAAAGATTCATTTTTTCTTGTTCTTTTTTGTTCCCTATCTTCTTTATTGTTTTTTTTTTGTCTATTAAGAGAAGTGACCAGGTATTAAAGTTGTGTTAAATAGATGGAAAAAATTGGTGGAAATAAATTTTGTTTAAAATCACAAAATGAATACAGGTGAGAAATAGCTACATTGGGACTTATGTCACTGCTCGTAATTCAGCATAGAAATTTTCATAGGCTCTTAAAGTTGGTTGTGCCTTCGATTTGCTTATGCAGCATCAGGTTCCCTTTAGCTTTATGCTCTTTTCTTTCTTCAATTCTTGTTATAACTCGTCTAGGTTAATGTTTTGGGTTTCTTGGCTATCTACTGTACGTGACTTCGAATTGCCTTTTTTTTTTTGTTTCAGATTGGGAACAAGAGCAGGAGGGATATTTAAGCCAACAGAACCTGAGTGATGTTTATGAGGTATCTAAACAGTAGAATATGCAAGTTGAGGAGTATGAGAAGGTAGAGGAGTATGAGAATATATATATATATATATATATATATATATATATATAGGGTCGGGTTCAGGTAAGAAGCATACTAACAATGAGAAGGAAAGAAGCGATCTAATTGGTCCTCCCGCTTCCTTTCCCGTGCGCGTTTAGTCCCGCTCACGCGCCTCGTTTCTCTCGCGCGTTATTCACACGCTCTCTTCTCCAGTAATCTGGCGGCCTCATTCCTCAAGCCCTCCTCCGCTTTGCTTCGCCGGCGACCTCCAACCTCCACGCCACTGCATTTCAATGCTTCTCCCTTCCCTCTCTGTCGCCCCCACTCCCCGAATCTGGCTCCCTTCTTCCACTTCTGATTATATATATATATCCTCCGAATCTGGCTCCTCCTCTTTCGGAAATCCTCCGAATCTGGCGCCTCCGCGGTGAGATCGAGAGGTGTGGAGACAGCGGAGCGGGAAGCATTCTGAGTTTGAATCTCATGGATCTGATTGCAATCAAAATGCTTGCAATACAGGTATAGCTATCTTCATCATATTCGAATCGAATTGGTTACGGGAAAGGGCCTGCATTGCTGCTTCCGATTACAATCAAAATGAAATGCGAATGTCGATTTGAGTTATTTTATTTGTATATGTCGTTGCTAGGTAGTGAAATCAGTTGCTTTTTCTGTTTTCTGTTTTTAGTGATGAACTTGCAGGTTAGGTGTTTGATGAAATGCCGGCTTCGATATATAGTGAAATCAGTTTTAGAGGGGTGGGGATTTAACATGATTAAGGTATAGATTCAAATAGAATAGATAACAAAGATTCGGTACTAAGTGAAATTTACCATCTTTTGGGGGATTTCTATCCATAAGCTACAGGAGTAAGACACATGCCAAAACTAATGTTTTAGTTTGTGTCCTAATGATAAATCTCGCTAAGTTTATTGATGTTTACATGTTTAATGTTTGGATAATTATAATTGTCATTATCGTGTATTATTGATGATCATCAATGAGGTGTTATACTTAATTTTTGAATTAGAGCTATAAAATGACCCAATTGGGTAATCCAAGCAATTTGAACGACACTGATGTCATTCACAGGGGAGAAGGTCAGGTCATACCCACTGCCAGGAGAGTCATTATGCTGCCCAACTGACTGCTAAGCCTTGGCTTCTTGAACCTGTCTACTTGGTTGAGATTCAAGCTCCGGAGCAGGCCCTTGGTGGTGGCATTTACAGTGTCCTGACTGAATCAGAACCATGGGCACGTGTTTGAGGAGTTGTAGAGGCCCGGTACTCCACTCTACAACATCAAGGCATACCTCCCTGTCGTTGAATCATTCGGGTTCTCAAGCACGCTGCGAGCTGTAACCTCTGGGCAAGCCTTCCCCCGATGCGTCTTTGATCACTCGGACATGATGTCGTCAGACCCAGAAGCATACATGGAAACCGACCCTTTCAAGCCTGGTTACCTCAAGGTCGAGGAAACCGACCCAGAAGCATACATTCTGAGAAGATGTTTCACAGCTTCACAAAGTTTGCTTTGAATTTTCTCTTCCGGACTGACGTTTTTTTTTTAAATGTAATAGGAGATGTACTATTATGTTATCTTTAGTCATAGCAGTGTAAGAGCAGGACGAAATTCCTCCTCTCAGTGTGAACTAAATGCTTTTTTTTTCTTTCATATAACATAGGTGTGATGTAGTTTATTTTTACCAAAAAAAAAAATTTAATTTATAAAATGTGTAATTTTCATGATGAAATATGTATTAAAATTTATTTAATGAACCACTTCTCTCTACTTCATGAGCCACTTCTATTTAATTCATGAACCACAGTACATTTATTCATTGAACCACACTCTATATACATGTGCTGAGCCATTTACTGTAAAATTCATGAACCTCTTCTCTTTAATTGATGAACCAATATATATTTAATCATTGAATCATTCTCTATTTATATGTCATATATTAATATTAGTGGTTAATGAACCACTGCCATTTATTTCATGAACCACTATTTTTTATTTCCCAAGTGTAATTTATATGTGTTGAACCACTCTATTTATATTTGCTGAACCAATTACTGCAAAATCCGTGAACCACTTCTATTTACTTAATGAATCACTTCTATTTAATTCATGAACCACTACATATTTACTCTAAATTATTTTATTAACCACTACTGTTTATTTCATGAACAAAAAAAACTAGCTACGAACATACTTAAATTATTTCATGAACCAATACTCTTTATTTGATGAACCACGTATTACTCTTTATTTAATGAATCACTACTCTTTATTTCATTAACAAATACTTTTCATTCTTCTTTTATTTTCTTTTAATTTTTTTTAATTAATTTTTTTAAAATAAAATGGTTCATGAACCAATACTCTTTATTTAGTGAACCACTACTCTTTATTTGATGAACCACTACTCTTTATTTCATGAACCACTTGAATTTATTCTATGAACTACTACTATTTAATAATTGTAAAATTTTCATTCTTCTTTTATTTTATTTTAATGTTTTTTAATAATATATTTATTTGGTTTTAAAATAAAATGGTTCATGAACCAATATTCTTTATTTGATGAAATACTACTCTTTATTTCATTAACCATTAGAATTTATTTCATGAACCACTTCTATTCACTTTGTGAACCATTTGGTATTAAAATCCTGAACCACTTGGTATAAAACCTCGAACCACTTGGTTTAAAACCCCTGAACCACTTGGTATAAAAACTCTGAACCGCCTAGTATAAAACCCTGAACCACTTGGTATTAAAACAGTGAACCACTACTCTTTATTTCATGAACCACTACTATTTATTCCATGAACCACTAGAATTTATTTCATGAACCACTTATATTTACTTTTTGAACCATTTGGAAAAAAAAAACCCCTAAACCACTTGGTATTAAAACCCTGAACAACTTCGTTTTAAACTCTGAACCACTTGGTATTAAAACCCCGAACAACTTGGTTTAAAACCCCTGAACCACTTGGTATAAAAACACCGAACCACTTGATATAAAAACTCTGAACCACTTGATATAAAAACTCTGAACCACTATTCTTTATTTCATGAACCGCTAGAATTTATTTCATGAACCTCTACTATTTAATAACTGTAAAACTTTCATTCTTCTTTTATTTTCTTTTAATATTTACTCCATATTTTTTATATTTATTTATTTGTTTTTAAACTAAAGTGGTTCATGAACTACTACTCTTTATTTCATGAACCACTACTTCGTGAACCCCGAACCACTTGGTATAAAAACCCTGAACCACTTGATATTTATTATCCTTTTTTTATTTTAAAAAAGAGGATAAATATATTAAAGTCAAATATTTGTTATATTTTTCTCAAGTGGTTCAGATAGTTTACAATATGTGTTCATGCCTCTTATACACATTGGTTCAAGATTTTGCTAAATAATAGCAACACATCAGACATTGTGTTAAAAAAAATGAAATTGTAAATTCAAAAATCAAATGTCTAAATCGGAGATAGAATCCAATGAATATTCAACAAACTTCATTTTGTTTTACGTATTCGTCCAAAAGCACTTTCGATTCTAAAATCTCAGTGAATTTCATATTGTTTATTTAATAATTGTAAAACTTTGAGTTTGAACAAGATAATTAATTAGTTCAAACATCTAGATTTGCCAACTCCTCACACTATGTTGGTGTAGAAGCGTCTAAACCGCGATTGTGATTGCTGCCTGGAATCCGCAACCCACAATTGATCTTTGGAAAAGTCAAGCATGAACACCTGAGCAACGCCAATGAATGAATCAACACTTGTGAAGGAAGAAGCTAACAATTTTGATTGATGGATCGGGAAAACAAAGATAATCGGAGGCCCTTTCCACAGCACAGGTCTAAAACGGAACCCCCAATTTTGGCACTGTTACAATTAAATCACAGGTCCAAAACGGAACAAATTTCGCACTCCCACAGCTCCGACACCGCGCGATTTCCATCCGCTCCAATACAGACCCTGACACCGCACAATTGCCATCAGCTCCTCTTCAAGCGACCGCCTCCTCCGTCTGAACAAATTTCACTCCGACAGCGAGACTGAGCAAACAGGAGGCTGAAACTCTGTAAACGACACTGGAGGAGACAGGGGCGGTGGCGATGGGAGGGAGGAAGGAGGAGGAGCAGGATCGGAGGAATCCATGATGAAGAAGTGAGGAGGAAGGAGTCCGAGCGCGTATTGTTCACGTAAAAAAAAGGAAGCGCGTGATACATTTTTTAATTAACCAATCAACTTACTTCTTTCCTTCTCACCGGACCGAATTCTTCTCACTTGAACCCTCCCCTATATATATATATATATATATATATATATATATATATATATATATATATATATATATATATATATATATATATATATAGGGTTGGGTTCAGGTAAGAAGCATACTAACAATGAGAAGGAAAGAAGGAATTTGATTGGTCCACGCAGATTAAATTAATTCCAAAAATAAAATTTCTTCCGTGCGCGCGTGCTACTCCCCCGGTTTAACGCATATGCCCAGTCGCATGCAAGCGCGCGTGTGCCCCACACACTCACGCAATAGCCGCTCTCGCCAATATAGAACACAAAATGCTGACGGTGGGTGGGTGTGGGGAATTGAACCCGAGACCTTGACTCCCGACGCACAGCACTCAAACCATTTGAACAACGTCTCTTTCCTGTTCTTAATACTTATTTACTTTAGTTTAGTCTATTTATTAAAGGGTTTTATTTACCTAAAAATTAAATAACGGCTTATAATTTATATTTTGTAATGTTTATTTTTTTAATAATTATAAAATTTTCATTCTTCTTTTATTTTCTTTTAATATTTATTTTTTAATTAATTATTAATTTTCTTTTAAAATAAAATGGATTATGAACAAATACTAATTATTTGATGAACCAATACTATTTATTTAATGAACCACTTTTTATTTGATAAACCACTACTCTTTATTTCAAGAACCACTATTTTTTTATAATTGTATACTTCTCATTCTTCTTTTAATTTCTTTTAATGTTTATTTATTAATTGATTGTTTAATTATTTTTAAAATAAAATGGTTAATGAACCAATACTATTTATTTTATGAATCACTAATCTTTATTTCACGAACCACTAGAATTTATTTCATAAACCACTACTATTTTAATAATTATAAAATTTTCATTCTTCTTTTATTTCCTTTTAATGTTTATTTTTAATTAATTATTTATTTTCTTTTAAAATAAAATGATTTATGAACCAATACTATGTATTGATGAACCAATATTATTTATTTGACGAACCACTACTCTTTATTTGATGAACCAATACTCTTTATTTCATGAACCATTACTCTTTATTTTGTTTTTAAAATAAAATGGTTCATTACTATTTATTTCATGAACCAAAAAAATAACTAGTTATAAATATTCTTAAATTATTTTATGAACCGTTACTATTTATTTGTTGAACCAGTTGGTATTAAAACTCTTAACCACTTGGTATTAACCCCCTGAACCAATTGGTTTAAAACCTTGAACCACTTGGTAATAAAACCCTGAACCACTTAGTGTTAAAACCCTAAACCACTTGGTGTTAAAACTCTGAACCACTTGGTGTTAAAACTCTGAACCACTTGGTAAAAAAAACCCTGAACCACTTGATGTTAAAACATTGAACCACTTGGTATAAAACTCTGAACCACATCGTATAAATCCCCTGAACCACTCGGTATAAAAACTCTGAACCATTTGGTATTAAAACCCTGAACCATTTTATTTATTTGGTTGTTTTTAAAATAAAATGGTTCATAAATCAATACTATTTATTTCATGAATCAATACTATTTATTTCATGAACCAATAATATTAATTTGTTGAACCACAACTCTTTATTTGGTGAACCACTACTCTTTATTTCATTAACCACTACTATTTAATAATTGTAAAATTTTCATTCTTCTTTTATTTTCTTTTAATGTTAATTTGTAATTATTGATTTTTTTAAAATAAAATGGTTCATGAACCAATAATATTTATTTCATGAACCAATACTATCTACTTGATGAACCCTTACTCTTTATTTCATGAACCACTACTCTTTATTTGATGAACCACTTATTTCATGATATTTACTTGCGATATGTGCAATTGTGATGGCAAATTTTTCAACAGGGATTGACTCTGACTGCTTCCAGTAATCCAGATGAACTCTTCTAGTCATATTACGCCATGTTTAACAGTCTCAAGCTCATCATCTTGTCTTAGAACAAGTACATTATAATTAACTGCACCAAGTTCCTGCAAGCTGATTTTAGAGTCTCCGAACCAAATCCGGCCACGCCCAAATCCCCCGCTCTCAAACAGTCGAAGCAAGTCCACGCCCAAATCCTCTGCTCCGGCTTCAACCGCCCCACCTCCCTTCTCTTCAAAATCATTTCCTCCGCCAGGTCTTTCTCCAATGGCGCCCTCGACTACGCCCTCTTCGTCTTCGACGAAATTCACCGCCTCGAGCCTCGTTTCTCCAATCGCTTCATGCGCGACCTCTCGAGGAGCGCGGACCCCCGAAAGACCATTGTGGCTGACGCGAGGATCGATGAAGTGGGATTCGGCGGCTGTCGACAGGTTCACCTTCCCCCCGCACTTGAAGGCGGCGTGTAGGGTTTCGGTGTTGGCCGAAGGGATGGAGATCCATCGGTGGCTGTTGACAGGCCGGTTCACCGCCACGGAGAGGCCGGAGAGCAGATCCGCTCGGAATTCGGGGAGATCAACTGCGAAATCGATTATTGGTGGGAGGAGATTATTGAGTTAGCTTTGAAAGGTTATGATGAGGGAAAGCGCGTGTATCCCACCTCTTCTCACCTTCTCACCGGATCGGGATCTTCTTACTTGAACCCTGCCCTATATATATATATATATATATATATATATATATATATATATATATATATATATATATATAGGGGAGATATCTAATGAGAAGTAACATTTAAATGAGAAGATGAGAAGTAAGCCTTATACCCTTTAGATTAAAATAATTTTTTTTATATGGATATAGGGGACATATCTAATGATAAATATATCAATGTTTTTTAAAAAATTATTTTTTATGCTATTTTTTTAGATGATGAATGAAAAAGCTAATTTAAATTAGCATAAAACCCTAAAATGAACCTTAAATCACCCTCTAGATAAATAGCGTAAAAAATAATTTTTTTAAAAAAACATTGATATATTTCTCATTAGATATGTTCCATATATCCATATAAAAAAATCATTTTAATATAAGGGGTATAAGGCTTACTTCTCATCTTCTTATTTAAATGTTACTTCTCATTAGATATGTCCCCTATATATATATATATATCCCGGTACAAGATCGAGGAGTACTCTGACATCACGGTGAACAATTTTAATGGAGGGTCTATTTTGGTTGCTCCCTTTCGGTTAAAAATATCCCCTGTAGATTTGTTGCGATTCCAACCTTTCTGGATATGGTTTTGACTTTTGACATAATTAGATTGAATGGTTCTCTATCTCTATTGTTAGAACATAGAATCGGCAGTGTCTTTAATAATCTATATATGTGTATTTGGATAGTTGAAATTAATAAGCTTTTGGGTTATAGAAACACTCATGTTCTTAGATTCTTTAAAAATTGCGGTTTTGTTTCATGGAGAGGGAAGGGTGAGAAGAGACAGGCAACTGATTGAAAGAGGTGGGGTGGGACTAGGCTGGGGCACTAACCGGCACTTTATTACATGGTGGAGAGGGTTAGGTTAACCATTCCGGAATGGCTCACCGGAAAGGACTTGTGGGTAGTACCCATAGGTCTCTGGTTCGAACCCCGGAATGGCCGCTCTTTATTTACCAATACAAGGAGAGGGTTAGGTTAATCTTCTTTGTTTATTGCTGGAATTCTCAAACAATATTGCAAAAAATGAGGGGAAAAAGAAGAGGTGTTAGTGGCCAAGTTTTTTTTATATACCTGTGTCAGTTAGAAAGATTTTACTGAGCACAAAGTGGAGGGAGTCATTTTTTTCAGAGTAGCATAATTATATATTGGCACAAGATATACATTTGGCTTGCATATGGCCATGATTATTGAATGCTTGCAAAATATAGGATTTTAACCACATGGGTAAAACATTGTTTGTTGTTGTCTGTGGTCATGCAATACATCTTTGGATGCCCCCCTTATCGGCCACTTCTATGTTGAAAACGAGCTTATGATTTTTGTAGTGGTTTGAGTTATTGCAAAATGTAATCAGAATGTGTGGCCATATAGGTTTGGAGTGTTTTTGGGGCGGTAATGTTTGGTTCTTTCATCTGACGTGAGCCTTTTGTCAAGCTATGATCTCTCCTTCGGGGTGATTTGAGTCTAGAGGACATTGAATGTATTATTTTTTCAATCTTTCAAATAATAACAAATATTTTTTGTTATTAATCTCAGGGGATACGTTGGAATTCATAGTTCAGGGTTTAGAGACTTCCTCCTGAAGCCGGAGTTACTTCGTGCAATTGTAGACTCTGGTTTTGAGCATCCTTCTGAAGGCAAGTTATCATTCTTTCTTTGTCATTTGAAAGTTTATAATCTCTAAAGAATAAGACAACCAGTCATTCTCATTCATCTATCCTTCTATTCTTCAATCTATATCTATATACCTACTTAATTCAGTAGACTTTGGGCTGACGTGTCGGCTTCTCCTCACTTTACTCCATTATAGCCAATCACGTATTTTCTCTTTTTTTTTCCCATATTTTTATTTTCCATTTTTCAAACAAAATATCTACTTCAAAATCAGGGCTTCACTTGCCTCCTTCCTCCCGACGCCTCCATCTCCCTCCTCTCTCTAATTACTCTTTTGCATTTTTTCTCCTTCTTTCAGGCGCCTTCTTCTTCGTTTCTTTTTCCCTCATCTCTCTAATGGTGATGCTTTCTCCTTCTTTCAAACTCCTCCTTCTCCAATTCGTTCTCCTCTTCGCTGATGTCGCTCACTATCTTTGTACAATCGCACAACGAATCAGACGATTGGACCTGCAACTCCAACTCGGGCTTCTAGATCGTCGACGCCGACGATTGGATGCCGGTTGCCAACCTCGACTTCTCTCTTCTTCCTGATCTTGACCCTCGACGACTGTAGTTCAGGATCCAGGATCTTCCACTGCCGCTCCAACTCGGGCTCCTAGATTGTTGACGCCGACGCCGACGATTGGAAGCCGGTTGCCAGCCTCGACTTCTCTCTCCTTCCTGATCTTGACTCTCGACGATTGTAGTTCAGGATCCAGGATCTTCCACTGCCGCTGGCGAAGCGTAAGCCCCAAATCTCTTTCTTTGAGTTTCATCCTCTCTCTCCTGTTCAATATTAGGGCTTGCCTTTGTTTGATCAATTTGAGTCGTCGCATATCAGGTGTAAGTAATGGATTAAGATATTGTCCTTATTGTGCATCCTTAATTTGTCATTTGCATCTTTTGGTGAAAAATTCTTGACTGGTTCCTAATTTCCTATATATATTTGAACCAGAAAATTGGGAAGAGAATGGTTTTTAGCAAGGGATATCATTTGAAAGATGTTGATTCAGATGAGACAAGAAAGAAGCTAAGAAAATTCAAGGAATCGGCTTGGAAGTGTGTTTATTTTCTGTCTGCTGAGATTCTGGCTATTGCAGTGACTTATAATGAGCCATGGTTCACTAATACAGTACAATGAACTTCCGGGTGGGACCTGAGGATCAGGTCTGGCCTGACCAAAGAATGAAGTATGCTAGAACATTTCTGCAGTTCTTTAGTCACATCTCTTATACATACTCGGTATTTGCTCTAATTCTTCTGAGAAACAAGGCGTTCTGACTTTGAGTCATTAACTTCACGAATTGTTGATGAGCAAGGTATGAAAACAATGCTCTGTCCGCTTTATCCATTTGCACTTTTGTGGGAAGTAGCATGATCTATGTTCAGTTCTATGTCATCAAAATCGTTCTTTTCTTTGTCGAACATCTTTAATAATATATTATGTTGTTGCTTATGATCAGGTATATCCTCACGTTGCTAATGGATTTTCAAACACTTCAGCTTTCTTCGGGAGCTTACTTTCAAATCAATGCTTATTTTGTCTCTAAGGTATAATTTTCTCTCTCAATTTATGATGTTTGGCATGTTGTTGTGTAGCACATAAATCAAGTCCATCCATATTGATTGATGCCACCATATGAGATTTATGTGTTTTACATAGGACCATGGTATTATTTTACTTATCACCCTTTTAATGATTTTGGACTCAAATAACCAGAGTTACTAATTCAAGATAGCCTATAATGAATTTCATTTCCGTCTTATTGAATTTCACTTCTGTCTTATTGTGCTCTCTTAACACGATCCTTATTGTTTTCTCTTCTAAATAGGCATTTTTCTGAAAACTAATAAAAGTATAATTTTGTTTGAAAATCCACTTCTATAATTCCATTTTTCCCTTCAGCACCTTAGCCTTCTGCCAGATCAATATATAGAAAGACCTCAGTGCTGCTTATGTTGTAGTAGGCTTAATATGAAAATAAAATGCTGACATATTTGTCGTGGGCTATTCTTTATATGCTTTCAATTAATTAAATGTTTTTATGCTTTATATCAGATAGTTTTATTATGTTGGCTTAAGTTTTGAAGTCATGAAGGAAATAATGGCTAAAACAAAAAATAAAACCCTCTGTTTTACATTCTGTTGCTTTGTGGCATTCTTTGCTTTATAGGAACTTCCTTTCTGTTGCTTTGTGGCATTGCCACCCATTCATCATTTTCCATTTAAAATGAGCTTATCATTTGGCTACCTTTTTTGTGTAGCTCTTCTCATATGTTGCTCCATGGACCGTTGATATTTCCATGCTCTGTGTACTGGTAAGTTTTCCATCGAACCTGAAATCTGTAATTTGCTTCTATTTATTCCCTTTTTCTTTTGATAATTTGTTGCTTATCACTCTTTAATATTCACAGAGGATGCTTTTATTTGTTTGTTAATTTATACTAGAGAGGCATAACCTATAATTTGCATTTTATCATCCCCCTTTATACTCAGTATTACCGGTGATAATTATAATTTAACAGTTCCAACTAAGATCGTTATTTATTTGCATGCTTAGATGAGAGATATCGGAGAAACCATATTTGACTGCTTTTGTGGTTTATCTCACCATGGTTAGTAATATTGGTGATAATTATAATTTAATCATCTTGGTTTTTTTTTATATATAATGGCATTCTGGATCTGATGAGTGTGCTAAGACATTTTTTTTCTTTAAAATTGAGTTTAATAGCTAATCAAGAAGGGTTGAATTTACTGAAATATAAGTTTATGAAATCTAAATTTATGTTTGTAACATATAATTAGTTGTATTTATATATAGACTCTTAAATATGTATAGCTAGAAATTTGGATTGAGATATATTTTTAGTGACAAAGTGAACAAAAATGTAGCATGTGCATGCTCCATTTAGGCATGTTTGCACTATCCAAATTAGCTTCTTCTTTTTTGTACTTATCTTTCCAACAACTTTGTGAAGCATTATGCATGATGCAAATGGGTCCTCTTTTTTTGTTTGGAGTTGATGTTTTAATTTTATTCATCCATTACCTTGCTCTATTATATTTATATCTCAAAAATAGTTGGATCATATCCCCGTGCTATTTGCAAATTGATTCGTGTTTTTTTTCCATCTCTATAATGTTCACAACTACTCAAATCGTATTCGCACTAGCCAATGCAAATTGATTTGTACTTCAATTCTGAAGTTTCTTTCAAGGAAATGGGGGAACCTTGTGGAGGAAGAGGACGAACAAATGGGGGAAGAAGAGCTGGAAGATGGTACTTAGTCGATTGCCTTTCAATGTCTTTTTCTGTATAACTTGCTATGTTTTCTGAAAATTTGGTTCCTATTTGGAAGTCTTGGCCTATTTTTTGTTTATATTGTATTTGATCATTCCTTATAATAAAGATTTTATATTCTCATTTTTTTTCCATCGCATCCGCGCCATGGCGCGGGTATAACACTAGTTATTATTATTTTGCTTGTTATGGTATGTGCTGGTATGCGCTTTGATAAACATGATATATTTCTTACTTTGGATGTCAAGGAAGTTATCTAGAGTGAATTTTACAGTCATTTTAAATTGCTTTTCTGTTTCTTTGCCAGGTAACCCACTTCTGTCACCACTTTGGAGCCTGTAAATTGGTTTGGTAAACCTTTCAATTAAAAGGATCAGGGAGGTCATATTTAACTGACTAAAGGCTCCTTCGCCTCTATTTTCTTTGGATTTACCCAGTTCAACATGAATGTATCCCTCAAGCAATTTTGGGAATGGATGTCATATGTCAAACTAGCAAGGGGGAATGATACTTAAAAGACAGTTATGTGATCAAAATCTTAGAAGTTTACCGCTTGACAGTGTTACTGCCTTCCATTGTTCCAGCGGCGAGATGTTTGATCAACATACTGTAACCTAGGGCCTTTATAACCTGGCACATTCTGACCAGGACCTTCTCTTTTACGACAAACTCCAGCCATATATTCCCGCCCCTCAGCAAAGCTGCTGCTTAGCCTACCATATTGACCAAACTGATTGTGTCCCCAATTATTTTTCGAATCTTTTGAAGCTCCTCCATGAGTAACGTTAACTGAATAATTATAACCAGTGTGGTAGCCAGGTCTGCTTATGCCAGGTTCGTGTTGATTGCGACCCCATGACCTTTCCTTAAAGTCCTGGCATCCTTTTCCACTTTTCCACTTATTGCCATTGTCATCTGTATTTTTACCTTTATTTGAGTAACTTGAGGGTTTCCAGTCACATGTTTTTGACCAAGCACCTCCCTGAGAGCCATTGTTAGCAGTAGCAGTTCCAGGTCTGTCAAGGTATCCCTGAGAGCCATATTTAGCAGTAGCAGTTCCAGGTCTCCCATTGTATCCCCAAGGATTGCCACTGTTGGACCGCTTCTCTGAGGCATTAACACGGTCGTGGCGTTGGTTCCAACCTGCAGCTTCATTCTTCAATAGCTGGCCAGTCTGACCATGACCCCGCTGCCAAGGGTCATTGTCATCCCATCTGTCACGATGCTGCCAAGGGTCATTGTCATCCCATCGGACACGACTCTCCCAGGAATTGCCATTATTGGTTGGTTTGTCTCCGGCATCAACAGGGTCCTCCCTTTGGTTCCAGCCCATAGCTTGATCCCTCGAAGCTTCGCTGGTTGAAGCATGACCACGCTTCCAGGGGTTATCTTTGGCATCGCCATATGGCCCATATTTCATAGTTGAACTATTCTGTCTGTCATGGCACTCCCAAGGGGTCACATTGTTGGTTGGCTCCTCTTGGGCATTGACAGGATCATCCCATTAATTAAACCCTGTGGTCCCTGTTGCCTTATCCTTCAACCCTGTGGTCCCTGATTGGAGGCTTAGCCTCCAATCAGGGTCTTTTAAGCTGCCAAAAGAGGGAACATTCGTTTCGTATACAATATCTTCGCCTCTGCTCTCCTTATCATCAGGTACAAAGAATGTCCGGTCGAAGTCTACCATCAACTCAGGATCAATATAAGGGTTCCAATCAATTTCCTCAATATACGCATCTGGACCTGGTATGTGAGTCTCACATTTTCCACCATTAAGCTTTGCCCAATAACATTCTTTAGCATTGTCAAATGCCTCTTTGCCGGCTGTATCATCCCATTCAAGAATATCGCTCTGGCAATGCATAAACTTCTTACTGCTCAGTACTTTCTCCCATGGAACTCCAGCCACAAAGCAGAACTTATTCTCCCACATAGGCACATTGTCTTGCCATTCACCAGATAATATTGAGCTACTAGTCAGATAACATCCCCGTCGACCCAAATTTATGAACATATGAAACTTAAATTAACTCAAAAGATGCACCATCCAGAAATGATAGATACATTACATACATATACTAGATAAATATAGAGGTAACATATTTTTCCTTGGCAGTCAGCACTGTTGATAAATTTATTCTCTAGTCTCTACATACCAACTTCTATGATAGATTTTCTCAACAATAATTAGAAAACCTTATCTTCATGTACCCAACTATCATGTAATTTAATATGTAGTAAGATTCTACAACAGTATCTCCCACAAGAGATTAAATCAACAGGAATTATATACATCAACAAGAAAGCACAATCACTTCATATGTGAGCACAATCTTTACTTTTCAATATAATTCATCCCTTGCGAATTCGTCCAGCTTCTAGTCACATTCATTCAAATCAGAACACTGTTGAACATCATTAAGTTTTTTTTTTTTTTAAAGAGGCATTGCAAACAAGGGCACCCACTATCCTAGCAAATTAAAGACAGCTATACTCACTGGCTGCAACTAATAATATAACTATTCACCATTCACCCGAATCCTTACACTTCTAAATTGTACATGGGTTGAAGAATATATGCTCAAAAATAGACAAAATTATTTCAGCCAAGACCAATAGTGACAGGCAATATCCGATCATTGTTTACAAAATGCTATACTGCGGCCAAAAAGTCAGATGGACACTAGACTTCTCTTGGATGGTACATAAAGATATGTCAGCATTTGCTACAAAGTAACATAAAAGGAAAAGAATATACATCCTCACCAAGTGTTGAAGACTGAAATAAAATAAAAATGTCTAGAACTTCACAGTATCAAGATCAAATTTTCATCTGTTTCCTAGGTTCAAGCTATGAAATTTCAACAATCAAGCTACAACCGCTCTTTAATTCATAACAAAAAAAAAAGCATATAGGAAATCAAAGGGAGTAGAAACTAAAGAATAACCTAAGAAAACTTTGAAGAAAAAGATTTAAAAAACATGTCCAAACCAGAGGGAAGCCAGAGATTAGGGCTTAAAATGCCTGAAAAATGCTGCATCTGCATCTAGGATGGAAACTTAAATAGGGAAAAGACAGCATTTTCTAATTTTCTATTCAAGTTAGAACTTTCTTCTCAAATTCACAGTCAACCTGAGTATAGAAAGGGCGACTGCCATTCTAAATGGAAAGAGGCATGGCAATACAAAGTTTGGCATCTTATGAGTAATGGAAATCTACCCAAATTAGTATAAAAAAAAAACTCAAAGCAAATTACGAGACCTTATGATCAACTCCAATGATTTTTTCAACTAACATTGACACCACCAATGTGCCTTATAGGTAAGTTTGTTTCTCTATAATACAAGGATCTACTGATCTAGTCCTGGACCATACAAGGCCAATTTTTATTTTTTTTGGTAGAGCCGCATCTCTTCTTATTTAAATAGCATACCAACTATCTTCAGAAATCATAACAGAAAACAGCGGTAAGCATGAAAAACTAAAGAAGTAAACCTAATTACATTATTAATATAAAACAGTAACCTCAACTTCTACCTCAGATGAATGACAGTGTTCAGGAAAAATTGAAATCAATTTCTGACCTAATCATCTCATCCAAAAATTGAAATCCAGCAGATAAAGGACTTATCATTTCTCCTTTTTCAAGGAAAATAACAACCAGGAATTTGGATAACCTGTCATGTAGTCCAAGAAACACTGTTCACAAGAAGAAGAAAATAGGGCAGAATTCTACTTTATACACGTATCACATTTAATTATAAGGCCTTGGAATTTTAGTTAACTTCTACAACCGAATAAGTGTTTAGAAGCAAAACCGTCCAATCTAAAAGAGAACTCTCATTTAGTGCAAAAACTCTTGGGAAGATTCCACAGCCCAGATTTTTTGACATTAAACTACTTTGTTAATCTTTGCACTATATTGTCTGCCTCTTTATATAGTATAATTTCTGTTATATCACCAACTGGAACAATGCTCCTTTCAACTAAAGAAAACTGTCATATTGGCATAATACAAAAAATCAAACACATTCAAGCGAAGCTGTCAAAATGAAGACTTGTAGTAGTTCAAATATGAATTATGAAGTGCCTGATATCTTTTCTGATAAGACAGAATTTAGTAAAAAAATGGAAAACAGGAACAAACATAGCACTAAAGAAAGCTTAGCAACAAAAAAAAAAACTAGTTAAATTATATTATACTCATATAGTAGGAGAGGATGAACACTGAACGGATTCAAGCAAGACTAAGCTATGCAATGAATACCTGCACTTTTGTTCAACCTGACAGCAATGTGCAACCTTTCGACTGCAGCTTCCTCTCCAAACCGAAAAACTTCAATCCTGACATTACCAAGTCCGCTGTTTTCCTTCTCAAGTGATCAATAAGTCGTTCATCATATACAATCACGTCAGCTTCAGTGAGCCACTTCTGATCCTCCATATAACGGAAAACTTTCCTTGCCTCTTCTACAGTCCCATGCTGGCACATGCCAGAAATAACGGAACAACATACAATATCATCAGGCAGACAACCCTGTTGTACCATATCATCAATTACTTCAACAACTTTAACAGAATTGTTGGACTTGCATGCATGAAGAATGGTAAGAGAGCACATGAACTCCATCGGTCCACTGCTAACATTCGCTAAGCAATCACGGACTATCAAAAGGGCTGCATCGATCTCCCCAATTTTGCAAAGGCCCTTGGCCAGAGAACAATATGCTGTCACTGAAGGGCAAGAAGACATCTCCTGGATTTTATTATAATAAGAGCATGCCTCTTCGATATCTTCAAGTTCAACAAGACATGATACTACATGGCTGTAAGCTGACGAATCAGGCTCAAGGTTGGAACCCTTCAATTCATTAAACATCGATAATGCCTTCCTTGCCTCCCCGTTTTTGTAAAGAACACCAATAAGGATATTACAGATGGAAATGCAGCAATATCCTCTCGCCTTCAAGTCATCAAACAACTTTAGAGCAAGGGTCAAATTCTCCTCAACCAAGAACAAAAAAAGTTTGGAGAGATCATCCATGATACAGAATCACAAATTCTGCATTTGTACAAGCACGTTGCAAAATTCATCCATTTTCCCCGAGTCTGCGAAAGAGAAAGAGACCAATGTAGGCTAATCCAGTTGAAGAGACTCCTGAAAAGTAACCTTGAACAGATTATAAGCTTTCTCAGTCTGTTTTACTCGACATAAACCTTCTATCAATGAATTGTATATTGCCAAATCAGCTCGGTAGCCAGAATCCATCAAATCCTTTAACAAATCACAAGCTCAACCAACCTTCCCATCAACAACAAATGCCTCCACCAATGAACCATATATGGCTCTATCTATTAACAATCCTCTCTTCTTCATTTCATTGAATAAAACATAAGCTTTCTCAGCCCGTCTGACATTACACAAAGCCATGATCACAGTTTTATAAGCCATAGCATCCGGATCAACATGATCCCTCCTCATCTCATCCCAAACCTTTAAGCCGCCATCCAAATTCCCTTCCATAACCAACACCCTTATCATAGCAGTGTATGCAAAAACATCCGGCTTGCACAAATTAGACCTCATGCGATCCAAAACCTCAAACATTTCACCCATCCTCCCCTCCTTACACAAACCCTTGGCTAGAATCATATAAGTTATACTCTCCTCCACCAACCCATCTCCCTTAAAGTCATCATAAACCGACATTGCCAAATTCAAATGACCCGTCTTAACCAATGCATCCATGATCCTATTATACAAGAAAACGCGAGGCTTCACCCCAACTTTCTTCATCTTCTCATATATAAAATAAACCCTAAGCCCTCTATTGTTATCAGCATGAGTTCTAATCAAAATCTCAAACTGCTTTTCACTGGGCGGGCACCCCTGCATATGCATTAGCTCCGGCAGCTGATCAGCCGCCCGGAACCTATTCAACCGATTCAAAAAATAAGCAAAGGCATTATAGGGAATGTAAGAGTGCTTGAAACCCTTCTGCTTACCAGCCCAGTGGAAGAACCTCAATGCAGTCACCGGGTCCGATTCAACCTTTAGCACCTCCGCCACCATATCCGGCGTGACCCGCCGGAGTTTATTGAGATCGGAGATGACGGGGGGGCCCCAGCGTCCATTTTTTCTAAAGGAATCGCAAATATAGCGTCCAATTGGGGACAATTTCTGGGCAATGTGGAAGAAATTACAGATGGAGTGGGGTTATTGGAGGGATTGGGATTGTGGGTGTTGTTGATTGAATCTGAATCCCAGCGTTTGAGGTTGAAAGGTGAGGAATTGGATGACCGAGGGTTTGATTTTCGAACTTTGAGGTCACGAGGGTTTAAGGAGTGAGAAGGGTTTAGAGGATCTAGGGTTTGGCGGTTGGAGAAGAGGCCGCCGTGGACGGTGGGTCTGTTCTGAGAGGGTTTCCGGTGGCCGTAAAAGAAGTAGGGATTGTTGGGCTTGAGAGATGGGGATTGGGGAGGCATGATTCCAGGCGATTTCCAAGTCCGTTCTCAGAATCGCTCGTTCGTTGGCTAATGAGCGTTTAGAAGCTGGATTTTTGCGGGGACTCTATGATCCGAACTTCTCGTTGCTCTTGAGTTGGAAGCTGCTAATTGATTGATGGGTTTGCTTTATTTCATCATCTCATGAACATGCTTTGAGTTCTGTCTGGGTTGCACTGGTTTTCGATTCATCAGAATTTTGTCGAGCTAGTTGTACAAAACTATTTTGGGGCAAATTATACAAAATCGCCCTTATTTTAATTTTTGCAAAACCACCATTGAGTTTTTTTAAAAAAAGAGCATGAACTTTTTTCCTTGTAAATAACCAGCCATATCTCTTAAAGGTTGAAAACAACAACAACAACCACTAGTGTTTTCCGCAATCCTGCATGGTCTAGCGGGTCAAGATGTGCATACTGTTTCCCCGAACTAGTCGAGAGAGTGTTTTTGAAAGACCTAACAGAACGAGAAAATACCTTGTTATAAAAGGCGTAATCGGCTATATACCCATACAAAGTTGCTTAATTGTTCATATACCCACTGAAATTTGACAATTGGTTATATACCCGTTAAAACATAAAGATTTTGTTAAATTGCCCAAGAACATAAATTTTCTTCTAAATTCTAAATTACAAATTAAAAGGAGGGCTTAGGTCTAATAAACAAATCAAATTAATTATCTTGAAATTAATTAGCAGGTAGGAATACAAATGCAACATACATATTACAAAACACCGTGTTGATCATTCATTGCAAAGCAAATATCCAATCGGTAAAATATATACATAACTTCAATCCTCACTTAATTTCACAATAGTTGACTCCTTAAAACAATTCATTTCTTAAAACAACGTAATACCAACAAAAATGTCAAGGATGCAGAAAAAAATGAAGTTAACTACTGAGTTTTTGACAGTATGCTAGTCCAGCCAGCAACAAAAATGGCAAAAAAAATAAAATACAGTAAATAGCTTATTCAAGTTGAAACTAAAACTAAAAGGAAGCACGTGATCGAGTAGGCTAATTGATTGAAAAAAAATTAACAACAGATATCGCATACCTTAACTCCATAAGGACTTAAGGATATGTTGAAATGAATTAGAAGCATACAAAATCAAAATTAAAGAAACTAAGGGTGTGTTTGGATTCCATTGCATTTTCATTATAATGCAAATATTTTACCTCGTTTTATGTGTCCGTTTGGTTGTAAAAATAAAAAATCTCGTAAAAACCGAGGTAAAACCGTAATTTAACCAAATAATCACATAAATTGAGATAAAATAATTGTATTTTAATTAATATATCGTGGAATAAAAAAATATCATAATTTAAACGTCTTAAAATATTTGTTAATCAAACAATGCCTTATCATTTTGCATTATAATGATAATGCATTTGGAATCCAAACACACCCTAAAAGGAAGCACGTGATCGAGTAGGCTCATTGATTGAAAAAAATTAACAACCCATATCACATAGCTTAATGATTTTTTTAATTTTTTTTTCAGTATGCAAAAATTTGGATGCACTACCGACATCCATGATCATCTCGCAAGATGATGTTCTAAAACTCATAACAACAGGAACTTAAAATAAAATTACAATTCAACTGAGATTTAGCAAGAAAATAAGTTGCACCATTTGCCTCTCTGTAGCAGTGCTAAATTGTGACGCTCTCAAAATATTTGCTTAACGAATGGATTTCTTCGATTATTTGAGCGACCTCCCATGGTGTATTATTGACTTGATTGATGGCATTGACTATGATTGCGCAATCACTTTCAATAATCACTCTTCGAATCCCCATCTCTGCTGCGAGTCTTATACCTGTATAAACTGCAAAAGCTTATGCTAGAATGACAGAACTCATCCTGACGTTACATTTATGAATCTGAAGAACTAGACCGTCATTATTCCTCACAATACAACCAACCTGCGGTTGAGTATCAATTTTCACCGAAGCATCTATATTTATCTTAATAACATTTATTGGAGGGCATTTCCGAATCAATTTATCAGAAGGCCTAACACGTTTAGGTAACTTCGTTTTTACCTGCTCTTTATTCCAGCACAAGATTTTATCTATAGTTTGAATTAGAGCATAGATAATACCTGTATCAGAAGTATTGCGAAAAATAATTCTATTTCTGAGCTCCCAAACAGAATGCCATAAATGACATAAGTCTGTAAAATCTATATTAAGAGCCCTAGTATTTAAAATATTTTCCGAAACATTACTAGTTAAATTTGGAATATTATAACATTTTCCCAACTTAATACCCGAATTTTGAATAAGGGATCTAGTGATCTGACAATTAAACAATAAATGATTTGTATCTTCTATATCAGAATTACAAAGAGAGCACGTAATAGGAACTCTATTTATATATCTATTTAGACGGGTCGTGGTAGGTAAGATATATAAAATAATTTTACAATTTTTTTTTTAATATTCGGAGGAATATTAAGTTTCCAAATCCAGTATGCTGGAATTTTCTTAGTATTCCTAGTATTACAAATAGAAGATGTGGATTTAACAGAGAATTTTCCATTACTACTATAAATCTAAATTAACCTGTCAGGACTCAGGAATATCAATTATTGGAATATGGATATTAGTAATAGCTTGAACAATATGAGAGGGAATATATACTATTTAATTTATCAATATCCCAAGAGTTGGTATTTGTAAATAAATCAGAAACTTTTAAGTTAGGATTACGATCATTCCGAAAGTTTTGAAGATATTGTGCATTTACCCAAATGCCAGACCATACATTTATAGTTTTCTCATTACCCACTAGACAGAGCAGTCCTTTAGAGAATAGATCTCTGATATTAAGAAGTCTGTCAAATTGCCAAGAAGTTTTGAATTTTCCTCTTTCCATTAGAGATTCTTTCGAGAGATATTTATCTGTGACTACCTTAGACCAAATATTAATGATTGAAATGAATTAGAAGCAGGAAGATATAACATATGACCAATTTGTTTTAGAGTTTGAAACTTGAGAGATGGGAAGGAGGAGAATTAAAAAAAAAGAATAATTATAATTCTTTTTTGGAAAGATGGAATAATTATTTATTTTTGTAACAAAAATATCTTATCTTGGGCAATTTGACAACATCTTTATCTCTTAATGGGTATATAGCCAATTGTTAAATTCCAATGGGTATATTAACAATTAAACAACTTTATATGAGTATATAGCCAATTACGACCCTAAAATATATTTAAAAAAATAAGTTCATGCATTTTTGTTAAAAAATAACCAGCCATATCTCTTAACATGGTTAAAGAAATGCATGAACTTATTTTTCTTTAATGTTTTCTTAACCTTTTTAACATATGAAACGGGTAATGGAAAATTACTTTAGAATTGTGTAATTTATGCAAAAATTTATCAGATATTTCAACATATTTTTGTCATTGCCATTTTTTACAAAACCCTTCACGCAATATTTTAAGGAATATAGTGAATCTTATGAAATTAAAATGGATCTCTTTACACTATTTTATTAGCAACCAAAATATGTAAATATCCACAAACGAAACGCGGACATGTTGCTTCACATCTTATTTGTGGAAAAAATGCCACATTAGAGGGTGCACAAAACATTTGATTTGACACAATTTAAATTCAAAGAGTTACGCAAACAAACATCATAATTTGCACGGAAATTCAATATTGTAGAGATAACATAGACCTATGTAAACCATATTCTAAACACTCACACTAATATTTTGCCATCAATCTTTCCTTCTCAAACGAACATAAGCCATAATTCTAGACATTTTTCTATCATTCCCTAACTATCTTGGAATAAATACAGTTGACTAACATTACAATGTTTTAATCATACGGAGTATTTTAAACACTATGCTATGGCTTTCTCAAATTGTACCATATTTTAAACACGCTATTATTGCTTTCTCAAATGGTACAAAGAAACCTCTCATTCGTTGCTATTATTCAAGGGCAAAAAACCTGTTTGACACAAGTTTATTATAACTTTTTAAAAGAAGTGTCGCAATGCTTTTCGTGATTTTTTTAAAAAAAATACAAATATCTATATAATTTGTCATACCAAACAAGAATTGCCTCTTTTATTCTATCCATAAAGGCTAATTTTTTTATATATCCCTAAACTTTCATCTAGATTTTAATTTAATCTAGATTAATCTTTAATATGCCAAAATGCCCTAAGAAATACAATACTCCATCCGTTCAACAAAACTTGACGTTTTACTATTCATGTACGCTTTTTTAGGAGCTAAAAACTATATAAAATATCGACTTTTTAAATAATTTTTTTTAACAATTTCGTAGTTATTATTAATAAGTACAAACTTGTTAAATTTTTTTTAAAAAAAATGAATATTGTATATAGTTTTTATCATTCTAAAAAAGCGTGCATGAATAGTAAACGACAAGTTTTGTTGAACGGATGGAGTACATTAATACAACATTCATCAACACAACCAGTAGACCATGGCATAGTAGAAAAGTAACACCTTTTTTTCTCCATTAAGTAAATGGCTGAATGAACATGATCCATAATCTTAACAAACAAAAGTCTTTATCAAATTTATGACATGCTTGATACTACTGTACTATCTAACCTTAGCCCTGGCAATCCGGCATAGCCCAGGGCAAGAGCACCAATTCACCCAAAGAAACTGGATGCGAGGAGGACAAAAAATAAAGATGAGGGTGAATCAGAGTTTGGCTTGAAAAACATAAATGGCATTATCCGTCAAGGACGACGAGGTTTCAGCCATGGGTAGCTCAATCAAACTCCCAGAAGTTGGAGCCCAACCCTCTGCAGAATCAAAATTCTCTTCCTTCGTCCAAAACATATCAACTTGAACTAGCTAGAGGGAATGATACTTAAAAGACGGTTATGTGATCAAAATCTTAGAAATTTATCGCTTGACAGAGTTGACAGTGTTACTGCCTTCCATTGTTCCAGCGGCGAGATGTTTGATCAACATACTGTAACCTAGGGCCTTTATAACCTGGCACATTCTGACCAGGACCTTCTCTTTTACGACAAACTCCAGCCATATCCTCCCGCCCCTCAGCAAAGCTGCTGCTTGGCCTACCATATTGACCAAACTGATTCTGTCCCCAATCATTTTTCGAATCTTTTGAAGCTCCTCCATGAGTAACGTTAGCAGAATAATTATAACCAGTGTGGTAGCTAGGTCTGCTTATGCCAGGTTCGCGTTGGTTGCGACCCCATGAACTTTCCCTAAAGTCCTGGCATCCTTTTCCACTTTTCCACTTATTGCCATTGTCATCTGCATTTTTACCTTTATTTGAGTAACTTGAGGGTTTCCGGTCACATGTTTTTGACCAAGCACCTCCCTGAGTGCCATTGTTAGCAGTAGCAGTTCCAGGTCTGTCATGGTATCCCTGAGAGCCATAATTAGCAGTAGCAGTTCCAGGTCTCCCATTGTATCCCCAAGGATTGCCACTGTTGGACTGCTTCTCTAAGGCATTAACACGGCCGTGGCGTTGGTTCCAACCTGTAGCTTCATTCTTCAATAGCTGGCCAGTCTGACCATGACCCCGCTGCCAAGGGTCATTGGCATCCCATCTGTCACGATGCTGCCAAGGGTCATTGTCATCCCATCGGACACGACTCTCCCAGGAATTTCCATTATTGGTTGGTTTGTCTCTGGCATCAACAGGGTCCTCCCTTTGGTTCCAGCCCATAGCTTTATCCCTTGAAGCTTGGCTAGTCGAAGCATGACCACGCTCCCAGGGGTTATCTTTGACATCGTCATATTTGATAGTTGAACTATTCTGTCTGTCATGGCACTCCCAACGGGTCACATTGTTGGTTGGCTCCTCTTGGGCATTGACAGGGTCATCCCATTGATTAAACCCCGTTGCCTTATCCTTCAATGCTCCACTACTCTGAGCATGCTCACAACCCCAGGGATCATCACAGTTACCAAGCCTCCCATCAGGGTCTTTTAAGCTGCCAAAAGAGGGAACATTCGTTTCGTATACAGCATCTTCGCCTCTGCTCTCCTTGTCATCAGGTACAAAGATTGCCCGGTCCAAGTCTACCATCAAATCAGGATCAATATAAGGATTCCAATCAATTTCCTCAATATACGCATTTGGACCTGGTATACGAGTCTCACGTTTCCCACCATTAAGCTTTGCCAAATAACATTCTTTAGCATCGTCAAATGCCTCTCTGCCGGCTGTATCATCCCATTCAAGCATATCGCTCTGGCAATGCATAAACTTCTTACTGCTCAGTACCTTCTCCCATGGAACTCCAGCCAAAAAGCAGAACTTCTTCTCCCACATAGGCACATTGTCTTGCCATTCACCTGATAATATTGAGCTACTAGCCAGATAACATCCCCGTCGACCCAAGTTTATGAACATATAAAATTTAAACCAACTCAAAAAGATGCATCACTCAGAAATGATAGATACATTCATGTACTTGATACTAGATATACAAAGGTAACATATTTTGCCTTGGCAGTCAGCAGTGTTGATAAATTTCATCTCTACATACCAACTTCTATGACAGATTTTCTCAACAATAATTAGAAAACCTTATCTTCATGTGTTAAATGCAAACTCGCAAAGGACCCAACTATCATGCAATTTGATATGATTCTACAACAGTATCTCCCACAAGAGACTAAATCAACAGGAATTATATACATCAACAAGAAAGCACAATCACTTCACATGTGAGCACAATCTTTACTTTTCAATATAATTCATCCCTTGCGAATTCGTTCAGCTTCTAGTCACATTCATTCAAATCAGAACACTCTTGAACATCATTAAGTTTTTTTTTTTTTAAAGAGGCGTTGCAAACAAGGGCACCCACTATCCTAGCAAATTAAAGACAGCTATACTCACTGGCTGCAACTAATAATATAACTATTCACCATTCACCCGAATCCTTACACTTCTAAATTGTACATGGGTTGAAGAATATATGCTCAAAAATAGACAAAATTATTTCAGCCAAGACCAATAGTGACAGGCAATATCCGATCATTGTTTACAAAATGCTATACTGCGGCCAAAAAGTCAGATGGACACTAGACTTCTCTTGGATGGTACATAAAGATATGCCAGCATTTGCTACAAAGTAACATAAAAGGAAAAGAATATACATCCTCACCAAGTGTTGAAGACTGAAATAAAATAAAAATGTCTAGAACTTCACAGTATCAAGATCAAATTTTCATCTGTTTCCTAGGTTCAAGCTATGAAATTTCAACAATCAAGCTACAACCGCTCTTTAATTCATAACAAAAAAAAAAGCATATAGGAAATCAAAGGGAGTAGAAACTAAAGAACAACCTAAGAAAACTTTGAAGAAAAAGATTTAAAAAACATGTCCAAACCAGAGGGAAGCCAGAGATTAGGGCTTAAAAATGCCTGAAAAATGCTGCATCTGCATCTAGGATGGAAACTTAAATAGGGAAAAGACAGCATTTTCTAATTTTCTATTCAAGTTAGAACTTCCTTCTCAAATTCACAGTCAACCTGAGTATAGAAAGGGCGACTGCCATTCTAAATGGAAAGAGGCATGGCAATACAAAGTTTGGCATCTCATGAGCAATGGAAATGTACCCAAATTTAGTATAAAAAAGAACTCAAAGCAAATTACGAGACCTTGTGATCAACTCCAATGATTTTTTCAACTAGCATTGACACCACCAATTTGCCTTACATGTAAGTTAGTTTCCATAATACAAGGATCTACATCTACTGATCTAGCCCTGTCAGGGCCAATTGCATCTCTTCTTATTTAAATAGCATACAAACTATCTTCAGAAATCATAACAGAAATCACACCAAATTTGCAATCCAACAGAGAATTTGTCGAAATAAGAGGCCCTTCACCGATCAATTTCAAACCAGATATTGCAGTAGGTAAAAAGGCAAGAAGAGAGAGTACCGAATTCGGGATCACGATAAGTTTCGCGGGGAGGAGACCAGTCATAGTCACGATACTTGTTGCGACGGTTTGAGCGGGGCGGATACCTTCGATTCCAGCGGCCCATTTCTCACCCACAGATAGGGCTTCTCGGCAGGAGCTTTCCAGAAACCGAAACCCTCGAAGAAAAGATCTACCAGTTTATGGCAAAATCAACAACAGCAGCTATTTACAAGTGCGGTTCAAGAAAGGGAAGGGGAAAGGAAGAGGATGCGGGCGAAGAAGTTGAAAAGGTTCGTCCTCGATTGGAGACAAAAGGCTAATTAAAAATGGAAGAAAAATCAACCGACAATGGAGAATGTAAGATTAGACTGATTTGAAGAATTACGAGAGTGCAATCGGTCGTTGGGGATATTCACTGATTTCTTGCAGATGGATTGATGGGTTTCAGAGATGGCAGGCGACGATTTGGATTTTAATGGAGTTCGAGTTCGGAGAAGATGAACTGAAACAGAGTCTTTGTTTCTTCTCTCTTTCTCATTGAATGACTAATGAGTATAAAATTCGGTTCGGTTTCGTTTATATCTGAACATGAAGATATCTGAACACGGAGGAGTATAAAGCAAGATTTCGAGTCCTGTTTACACGTGTGAGCCGAGCTTATATTTGTGTTAGTTTAGATTTAAACTAGTTTAGTGTCCGTGCCTTCAATTTTAATCCACGTGGATTTGAAAATCTCTCTCTCTATCTATCTATATATATATATATATATATATATATATATATATATATATATATATATATATATATTTAATACTATATTAATATATACTTGTTAATTTACAACAAAATATGTATAAAATATTTTTTTAATTTATAAATTAGTTGCAAAGAGATACCATATAAATCTGAAAATAATTTACTAATGTTAAGTAGTACACCACTTAATATAATTTGAAATACATATATAATTATTGTCATTAGGATAAAACTAAAAAATAAAATATAATTTGTCATATAATTGAAAAACTGAAAAGTTACTTACATCCTTGGTTTGCCCATTTACTGGGTATTCGAACTCTCAGTAGATGGTTGTCTAGTATATTGAATCTTTATCTTTATCGGGAAAAAAAAGTATTCGATTCGAATAACACCCTTATTGACTACACACGCGTCCTAATTTTTTTTTTCGCTATTTACAAAAACAGTAAAATATAATGCTAATCCAATATCCCTCCTCAAGGACTTCGAGGTGGGGAGGTCATGCCCAAAATATATATTGAGGCGATGGAAGTATTTTGGTGAGTATATCTACAACCAGGGGCAGAGGCAGAAATATATCTAGGGGGCTCGTTGTTCCAAAACTTGGATGTCTAATATGATAAGACTTAGCAGAACGTTACAGAACCCCGTGGAAGTGTGTGTTGCTGGTGTACCCCCGAGTGAAGGAATTCAAGGCCTCTGGTCATTCGCTCTATCGAAGGGATCGCCAGTTCCACTATGTATTGATTCAAGTCGCAAGACATCAACATTTAAGCACTAACCTTGACACGCTCAGAACTTGTTTTCAAAACCTCAGTTCTAAACCCTTCTCTCGACATTTGTGGGGGATTGTTAGAGATAATGCCTAGAGATGGTGGTTTTAAGGTGTCTCTTGAACTTCCCCTATCCCACATGGAAAGTTCAAGGGTATCCTAAAGATGTTTTTAAGGAGACTCTACGACTAAATACATTGAGAGGTAGAGGAGGAGGTGGGGCATCCACATGCGCGCCCACCGCCGCATTCCGTCCGGCTCGTGCTCCAAGATTGGAGTTAAATTTTATGAATAGACTTGTTAGTTTTTATCCGCAAATATCTATTTTTCACTGAAAATATCCTTTTCGAATGAGTTCGGCCTACATCCACTAATGCCCTATAGCAAGTTTGTTGCTTATCGCGGGTTCTAGCAAGTTTATTGTCCAACAATGGAGACTTGTGACAAAGAGATGGCAAAGAGAATCTCTTGATTTAGTAGGTAATAGTAAGAAAACATTCGCCCCAAAAAGTGGTTGGTAATTTGGATTGAAAAAGAAGGGCTTGAGAAACCTTAAGAAGGTGCTTATGCTTACGTTAAACAACACCATTTTGTTGGGAGGTGGTGACCTCTGAAAATTCTAGGGCATTATCAAACCCGATGATTTGGACATGAGTTTGAAATTGTTTTTCAACGAGGGTAAAGAAAGCTTTGAGAATGGGAAAGGCATCACTCTTGTGAGTCAATAGATGGGTCCAGGTTAGTATGTCGTGGTCATCAACAATAGTGAGGAAGTAATTGTACCCCCTGTAAGTGGTACATTTGTAGGGTCCTGTATATGCATGTGCAGCGCCGATCTTATCATTTTAGAGGCCCAGGGCGAAAAAAAAATTTAGGGCCCTTTTATATAAAAGAATAAACTATTTAATATTTTATCTAGGTTTTTTTCGCTTAAATATTTTATATCAATTCAAAGTAGCACGTACAATATTACTTACAAAAATCCATTTTGATATCCTAAAAATAATAGCACATAGATATCTCATCTAATAATTAAAAAAATTATTAGCAACTAATACAAATGTATAGCACTATTAGGGGTTTTCAAAACTTAGGGGATAAATTAGGTAGAGATTGTATTATATGTGTAATTTTTTGAAGGTTTAATTATTGAATCACTTTCTAATGGCATGTTCCGGGTTCGTTTAGATAATGAGGATCTGATTCTAGGTTATGTTTCGAAAAGGATACACCGTAGTTTTTAAAAAAAAATTAGGGCTCGTTTGCAAATTATATTTTAATTCCCTTGTTGGGCTAGTTAAAATTAAACATTATATTTGGTGATCCTTATTATATTTGGTGATCCTTGTAAATGAATGAATGATTTAATTGAGCCTTTGTAAATATTTTAAAAATAAGATAACATTATAAACAAGAATACTATACTACATATAATCCGGGATGGGCCCTGGGCGGTAGCCCATGCTGCCCTTGTGCCTGGGCCGGCACTGACACATGATCACTACCAGGTCAGTGCCTGGGCCGGCACTGACACATTTGATCCACTTGACACATGCAGCATGTGTCAAGTGGATCAAATGAAATGGCTTTGAGCTTCAATGCATGGTCACTACCAGGAAAGGGTTTGCGACATTGACAAGCTTGAGTACTGAAGTCGAGCGGGGTTCCATCCTAAAACCAATTGGCAATAGAAGGAGTAACCCACCATCTTCAAGCTTGATCAACTTCCTAATTGTCACCCTTTCAATGTATATTTTGTATAAATCATCCTTGTACTCGCAATGCATTAGAACGGAATAATTTCCCAGAGCTTCCAAGCTCCAAGACGGTAAAGACACCCTGGACAATGTTTACCATTATGTGGTATGGGATGAAATGTGAAAGCATCTGATGACGCATCAAATGGCACAATGAGTTATCGTAAATTAGTTCTCTCTCCCAAGGGGGGAGAGCCAATATAGATCACCTCCAACTACAACATCGGACCTACGCCACATCACATTTCCGAGGAAACCAATAATCTTTGTTGTACTCCAAAGATTGGTCCCAATGCCGTAGATTTCAACATTGGGATGGGCCACTTCTGCAGCGTACGAGTACACTAACCTGACAAACTTGTACATGTATGTTTTGTGATCATATTCGAGTCTCGAAATAACATTCTCGCCCCTTTTGGTAACAACTTTGGGCTCGAGATAAGAGAGTGTTTCCTTGTCGATGGATTCCATTACAAAATGGATGTGACCACCATGTTGAGATTCAAACAAACCAATCCGTTTATAGAACCAATCACTACAAGGTAGTCATCTTCAAATAATAGATCGAGAAATATCAAGACGTGTCCATCACATGAACCATCAAGCAGCAAAGAGAACAAATGTTCTTTCCCCTCATCACATATAATGTGAATGAAATAAGATACTGAATTGTTCATCTTAGCAAATGAACTAGCGATGTGAAAGTGGCGTTGGATGAAAATAGGGTGATTGAAGAGAAAGTACCAAGCTCGACATATGTTGGACTTGAATCAATTAAAAAATTACCCCGTACATCCTTATTATATCCGACTAGTTTAGTACCCGCACTTTTGTGCGGTCTTTTCTTTTAAATTAATATATTTAATATTAAAAATGTATATAAAAAAAATTGTAAGCTAGTAAACTTTAAACTCCAAGTACCGTTATTCAGATCTAAACATTTTTAATTAGTATTATATAGTTAACGATAAAAAGAACTTTGAATATTTGCAAGTAGAGACAAAATTTTATCCCATTGTTAATTAATATGTACCAAATACATATGTGTGTAAAAATAATCATAAATTATATATGCAATGTACCGTTATTTAAAGTTGAAATTGCTTGTCCTTTATTCTTCTACTCCTTGAATGCATTTGCCATCTTTGAATACGTCTGCCATCTTTGAATTATCTTGTGGAACAATGTAAACTAATGACCATGTATTTATATTTGAAAAATGTTTATTAAGTTTATTTATTTATTTATTGGGATTTGTTAGGTATAGCTACGATTTATTTTTATCTCTTAGTATAAACAGTTGAGTTTTGTTTTTACCGTACATATATATATATATATATATAGATAGAGTAGTGTATAATTAGTTTAGGTTTTGAAATAAAAAATAAGATGATTAGTTCTTGTATGGATCAAATTTGGCATAGATATAATAAATCAGCTTTCCAGGCTTCACCAGGGATACCTTCTGCGCGAATTGTTGCCATTGAAGGATGTCTCAATATTGCAAAACAAGTGAAATTGGACAAGTATCTTGGTTGTCCGATTGTAAATGGGAGAGTGAATAAGGACACATTCGAAGATTTAATTGGAAAAACTGTAGGTCAACTATCAAAATGAAAGGCAGATTCCCTATCACAACATGGTAGGTCAGTGTTAATAAATGCGAATCTAGCGGCCAAACCACTATCACAATGCAAAGTTTCATGCTTCTTGTGTCAATACACTCAACACTTGATAAGGTCAATATAACGTTCTTCTGGAATAAAGATTTACAATATAAGTCGTTAATTGGATGGGACAGAGTGTGTAGACCCAAAGCAAAAGGAGGAATGGGGTTACGCAAATCCAAGGAAATGAATGAGGCCCTTCAAATGAAACTCATTTGGAAAATTTTGGCAGAACCAGACAATGTTTGGGTTAAAATTATGAACCACAAATATTTGAAATCAATGTTCATTCTCAACTATAACAGGAGAGGAAATGCCTCATGGCAATGGACACAACTCAGAAAACTCATTGAGCCTTTCAAGGAAGGGTTAGCATGGTCAGTAGGGGATGGAAAAACGATTAAGTTCTGGAAGGATAACTGGGCGCCCATTAAGGATATAAATTCAGCTTGCCTAGACCGAACAAGTATTAATGAAGATGAAGTTGTGGAACAATATATTTCAAATGGGTGTTGGAACAGGACAAAATTAGAATCAATTCTTGAATATGAGGTGGCACAACAAATTGCAGACATCCCTTTACCGATAACTCAAATCCAAGACAGAATGTATTGGTGGCCGGATAAAAAAGGATGGTTCACAACGTCAAGTGCATATAAACTAAATACGAAATCAATAGATTCAACAAATGACATCAATGCGTGGATTTGGAAACTCAACGTCCCACCAAAGATCAAGAATTTCATGTGGAAAGTCTGCCATAATGGATTGCCAACCGATGCGCGACTAGCTAGAAGAGGAATTGGCATCCCACCTTACTGTGCCATCTGTGACCATCATGAAGAAGACAATGCTCATCTTCTTTTCGAATGTAAATATTCTTTGTGCTGCCCCAATGTGCCCAATGATGTAAGATTAAAGATTAGAAATAAGATTAGAGAATCTAGGAACATCGAATCATTAATGGCTTTCACGGCAGGATTACTTGATGGCCAACAAAAAACGAGGTTGGCATTTCACTGGTGGACTAATTGGTTATGTAGAAATAAATTAGTCTTCCAACAGCAACAACTTCCAAATATGGATGGATTCCTACAAATGGTTAAAGTTTTTATCAACGAATGGGAAAAGGCAAACAGATTCTCAGAAGACGAAAACACAGCTATCAGGAACAATGACAGAAGACCACCAAACAATAACAGAGCGACTAAAAAAGGCAAGTGGAAAATGCCACCTTCGGGCAAATGGAAACTGAATTTCGACGGGTCAACATCTGGTCACAAACAAAGCTCGATAGGATATATTATACGTGACAATAAAGGAGAGACTACTGCCCTAGGAGGAAAAATCATTGGGCTACACAAACCACTAATGGCGGAAGCACTAGCACTAAGAGAAGGAATCCTTAGGGCACGTGATATGAGGATACCCAGTCTCATTATTGAAGGTGACTGTCTAATAATCATAGACCACCTAAGATCCAAAACGAAATGTCCATGGGAAATCGAGCTAGTTATGTCTGATATTAGCTCTCTCATCTCTGGGTTTTGCGAAGTGTCGTTCTCCCACGTCCTTCGTAGCGGCAACGCTGTAGCAGATAAGGTTGCACACCTTGCTCTGGTTGCCCCCAACAATTCTTTTCACAATGATCCAGGTCTTAATGACATCATCCGCAAGGATGCTATCGGGTAGTTTTTGCTCCCGAATTGTTTACCTAATCAAAAAAAAAAAAAATTGGCATAGATATATAACAATCGATATCTTTTCACTTTTTAACCATAACAATATTTAACATAAATATCATATTGCGACTACGAATGATTGGACTTACCTGAGATGCGCGATGAGATTGTCGTCTGTGCATCACAACATGGACCAATCTGAGTCTGAGCTAGTCGCGGACTACCGTCCTCATCCAGACACCATCAATTGTCGGCTCTCACTGACCGAGACAAATCCTACTCGAAAAGGCTCTTAGAGCCATGAAACCTTGCCTAAGCCTTTCGAGATTTCAAGTACCAACCCCCTTTGCGTTTACTGATTTGCTTCATTGTTGGCAAATAACGTGACCTTAAATCTTGGTAACTTATCACATGACACATGCATCTTGATACAATAAATTAATCATCTTGCTACAGTACTCTCGAGTACTTTAGAGTACTTTCTCATTCAAGAAAAGATATCTTACCTTTTTCATTTAACAAAAATATGAATTCCACTCAAACTCTCCAAATCTCAAATTTAGGAGGAAATCTATATCATGCAAAATCAGCACGATGGTGAGTAGACAATTAATAATGCATCTATTTTTAATGTAGATGATTGACGAATTCAATCTGACCAAAGCAAAAGTAGGCTTAGCGATCGATTTACCTTGATTATAAATTATCTCTTAGCGTGAAAATGTTCCTACAGACGGCGCCAATGACGAATAGGAACACTTCAATCGAGAGAGAGAGAGAGAGAGAGAGAGAGAGAGAGAGAGAGAGAGAGAGAGAGGGAATTAAGATTGTGATAACACTCTCCCCTATGGCCACCCTTTCTAACAGGTTTGGGACTCGTTACCCGTCCGCGGACGATCCAGACACACGAAACCAGAGAGGGGTTTGTCCAGGACAGGTAGTAGGGTGTTGGTCGAGGAGTAATGGAGATTCCAATTCTTATCCCTGATCTTTACCCCAATCGGTCGGGGTGCTGACTATTATAAGAATCCGCTTGATTAATCCACTGCATGACAAGTGATGCGAGCCGAATTCAAAGGCTCGGCGGCGCCGGCTACGAGATCTTCGCGGATGTCGAGGATCTCGGGGTTCGGGTAAGACCGTCTACATCCTCATTGGTCATCACGGCACAGGTTGAGACCCCCTCCCCCATTTAGGGTAAATTGCAGTAGAAAGAGGGGGGGGGGCTACAGGTAAGATCGTTGACCAAATCACGCTATAAGCATAAGGGGATACGTGGCTTCCCTCCCCATGGGAATGTGGGGCGGGTAACACTTTTTCATTGTGGTTTCATCGTCGACGTGACCCAAACCCAACCCAACTCTCAACTCGATCTGACTCCCAACTCGACTTAGTTGGAGAGCTAGAGAGTTGATTTGGATATTTTCAGTTTTTTCACATTTCCCTCCTCATTTGTTAAAAGAAAATCCATTTCTCTCTTATGTACTAAATAAAATTTCATTTTCAAATTATAATGGTAAATCATTTAGACATTGGAGAAAATATTTTAGTAATTGTATAAGATTATAATATTTGTATACAAGTGTATAAGTTAAAAATTAAAAAGTGTATAATATTAATATATTATACTCTAAAGTATAAACTAATGAATATTCAATCGAATAATTTAAAATGCATACAAGTATGAAATCATAACTTCATTATATGTTTTTATAAGTTTCATTTATAGTTTTATTTTGTTTAAAAAATTGAAAAAAATGAAAATGACATTTTCAAGTTTTATTTTTGCCACTAGCTAGTAAAGAAATGCAATGTTTTTAAACAAAACAAAACTTAAAAAAGACAAATACATATCAAGTGAAAAAAACAAACTAAATTAAAATTAAAAGATCTACATTAATTTTCAATTTTGAGTTTTTTTTTTATAGTTCCCTCCTATTTCAACAAAAGAAATTCCCTTCCCTCCACTTTGCAACGTAGAAAATTTACTTCCCTCCAATTTTAGTTTTTTTTTTTTTGAGCAACCAATTTTAATTTATTGTATAGTCGATACTCGATACACAATAGTGTATATATTGTATGTATAGTAGAGCCAATTTAGCCATATGGTTAAGGTTTAAATTTTAAAAATTATCAATAATAAAGGAGTTAATAAAAATAAAATGACTAAACAAATCATTGAAAATATATAGACCCGGTTTGATTAGAAACTTGAGTGAGCCCAACCCGACTCTTGATATGAAACTCGAATGAGCGTAACCCGATCGATTTGACCCGAAATCCGAATGAGCTCAGCCCGATTCAACCCAAAACCCGACCAAGTCGAAATTCATTTAGACCGAACCGACCGACTACAAATTTTACCAAAACTGAGCCGACCTGGTAGTGACCCGACCGAACGAGATCGACCCGAACCCAACCCGATCAACCACCGAATTGCCAGCTCTACCCACCCGGTTAACTTTTTTCGCACGGCCGGTTAAAAAAGCAGACGTTAGTTTTTTTTTAAAAAAAATTACTGTAAAATTAAAACAAAAGGAAAGAAGAAGGGAAGCTCGTTTGACAGAGGAGATAACTCAAGGGCGACTTAAAGGAAGGAGACGCATCAGACCAAAAAAAAATAGAAAAGGAAGGAGACGCTGCCCCGGAGTCTGGCGACATCGAGCAATTCCGGCTGGTCTGTGGAGGTGGAGCGACGCGGGCTTGTGTCGGAGTTGGGAGGAGCCGGTAAGTCTCATATTCAAAAAATCTAAAAATTGTGGTTTCGAATTGGGGATTTTCGATTTGAGTGGGGATTTTCGATTTGAGTGGGGGAATTTAGACAGATGTGGACTTGAATTTAGATAGATTTGAATTTGAGTTCGAGTTTGTGAATTTGGGGGTTAGGGTTTAGGTGCAATCAAATTCTTAAAGTACGGATAACAGAGGGCGTTTATATGGAAATTGGTACCCCCTATATTGATATTTGACAATAAAGATGGTACCCCTATATTTCCAGTGAATTATTCTAGTGAACTATTTGGGGGTTAGGGTTTATGTTGTCAGTGAACTAATTTAGAACACTGGATGTTCTAAATTATCACAGTGCACTGTGATTTATGGATGTTCAATATAAAGTTTTTGAAATGAAAATTCAGAATTTGTGTTATTCGAGCTGGAAGTTTGTGAATAATGTGTTTGTGTGTGAGAATGATTGTTCATATCTTCCCCAAGTTGTGGGATGATTGACCACTCATTCTCTTATTGTAATTGACTAATATGCTTGCTGCTTGACATTTCCTTGAAAATTTTCGAATTGCTGTCACTTGTTTCTTGACTTTGCTTCAAACAGAGGCACTATATAGGGATTGAAATATGTCAAGTGAAGTGTCTAGGATTACGACCATGAATTAGTCTAGGATTGGAGCAATTTATGATTTGAGATGATAATTTGGGGGCAAATCTGGATAATTTGGAATGAGAATTTTGGCAGATCTTCTATTATAGCTATCATGGTTTATATCTCCGTTCTATTATGGACTTGAATCTTGTCAAGAAGTCTATTAGCTCAAATGGTAGAGCATGTGCCTATGCACAAGATGTGGGTTCGATTCCCACATAGGCTAATATGAAGATTTGGAGTCTGACTTGTTGCAAATCTGCACTACAAAAGCTCTGTTAATTAATTTTGGTAAGAACTCAGGCAGGTTTTACATATATATATATATATATATACTCGATATAACTCTTCAACTTTGCAAATCTACTCTACTGATGATTTACATATATACTCGGTATAACTTTTATGCATTATTTTTATGCACTGTCATATATGATTGCCTAGCTAGTACCAAAATTGTTAATTGGTTTGTATCTAAATCTGGTGATTGCATATGCAGTCTATCCCATCGACTGATTTACTTATAAAACTCAATTACTTGATCAACCTGCAAACTATATATATCATAAGGGAGTATGAAGGAAGACTTTGGGTACCCACTGCAAATAAGATTTCTTATTTACATCGAATTCTTCCAAATCATAAATTGATAGAGCTTTTAAGACAGGTAAATAACAAAGGTGAATGTTTAAAAGTATTAAAACCAAAACCAAAACTAACATCAACACCACTACTTTTTCTACCTTCATGGGGCTAAACAACTCGTGATTGGATTTAAACCTATTCAATGAGTTTATCAGCCTGATAATCCACACGAGTTGAAATAAGGGACAAGATAGAAGAAAATATTAGCACTTCTATTCAGGTTGAGCTTATGACAGATAAAAGTGAGGATGCTATTTCTGTAGCCGAAAGTGAGCACCAACAGGTAATGAAATGTAACAGTCACAAGTACGTGTAAATGATGAAGGTAAAAATCCGAAAACTGCTCCTATATCAGATTCAGGAGGAGTTTCTATACCAAGTTCTCCAATGCAACCCAGTATTAAAATTGTGACAGAGAGCTCATCAGGGCAGGAAATAGAGAAGGATTGACCTCCTGTCAAGCAAAAATCAGAAGCTATCAAATCTGAGGGCACAGAGACTTCCACTGTACGATTAGGAGGAGTTTCTTTTCCCGTTCTTCTTCCCCTTCTGGTCCTTCTTTTTCTCCTTCCACTGTATCTTAAGTGGGTTGAGAATCTCAGGCACTAGTATAGATCCACCCCCACCCTTATGATTTGGCAGATTCATGATTTCAGTTTTATCCCCTTCACATTCAGCAACAAATGCATCGTCGTTTATCATTCCTATCATCACCTTATCTTTCAAAGCTACGGGATAAAACCTAATGTCTTCCTGGCCCTGAAATCTGAAGTTGAAGTTGAAGTCATTTTTCCATGAATCTGGATCATGGATATCATGCAATCTCCACAGATTTATCCCATCACCATGTCGATCCACCACCAAGGTTAGCATTTCCTGAAGCGCAACCAATCCAATCGGCTTGAACCCATCTGCCAAGCCAGGAAGGTTCATTACATCATTAAAACATTCATTCTTACTGTGAAAGTTGTAGATCCTTGATTCGTCCGCCCAATAGGTAATCCCCTCTATCACTGCCCCATCTCTCTGCACCGGTTTTTGCATCCCAATAGATAATTGTGACTTGTTCTGCTTGGTTTCTCCTTTGAAGTCGATGATGCAGTACTTGATACGTCCACTAGTGTTGACAACCTCAAAGAAAACGATCTTGAATTCTGTCTCTCCTTCCATGTCATATATTATAATCCCATGGCAGAGCTGACCTGAAAATATTGAGCAGGAGAATGATTTTATCTATCCTAAAAAGAACAAATTATGGGATTGACGAAAAAAAAATCAGATAATAAATATTACTAGGATTCTTAAATCTCTGCTTGGAGATGGAAACTGAGATGTACTCTTCGTCGTTCTTTCCTTGCTTGGATTGTGGGTTGATAAGGAAGTAAGATCCATTAGATTGGTTAAGCAGTGCAGCTACTCCTCTGTATCCCCCCACATAGTGAAAATAGAATCCGAGAGTGGCAATTCTATTGGCCTTGCCCGAGCGAATTCCAATTCCATTCCAGCCATCCCAATCCAACCGGTCGATTGTACGGTTATCTCCATTCAGGTACAACAATCCAGGATTATTAGAATGGAACTCCTTTTGAAATCGCGGTTCGGAAATTAGGGAGTTCCAGTTCTTCGCAACGAGCTTGAAGGTTATAACATCTTTGGGACGGCATCGAAGGAGAATTCGTTCCACTAATTCTATTGGAATCTGAACAGAAATTCAAAAATGTGAGGAAGACGATACATGATTCCTCAACTCATACAAATGGAATCAACAATATACAAATACAGCTCCTCAACCAGAATCGCAATATACAAATGCAATCGATATATATATACAAGAATCGAAATATACAAATGCAAGGCAAAGAGGAGAGAGAAAGATCTGATTCCATCTTTTAGCGTGATTTGGTAACCGAAAGATCTGATACTCATACAAATGCAATCAACAATATACAAATACAGCTCCTCAACCAGAATCGCAATATACAAATGCAATCGAAATATACAAATGCAAGGCAAAGAGGAGAGAGAAAGATCTGATTCCATCTTTTAGCGTGATTTGGTAACTGACGATCTGATCTTAATGTATTTAGAGAAACCAGAAGAGAATCTAGATTCAGATGATCTAAGTAAAGAAAACGATCAACCAGTACAATTAAGTAAAATCGGTGAAAGAACATCGAAACCAGTAAAATTAATTAGCAAATGAACAGAACAGAGACGGTGCAAAAAATTACCTGTCTACCAGCCATGGAAGAGAGATTGAGAGTATGAAGCTAGAAATCTAGCTGAATTTGACGAATCAAGGTGAATTTGGGAGAGAAATTGAAGAACAAATGTGTTTATTGATCGTCAAGAAACTCATCTGCTACAACTGACGAAATCTGTACATATACCCCTACACATACAACAGCTAGCTCTAACAGCCAAAGTTATCCTCACCATACACGTGGACGGCTACACATAATCCTCACACGTTTTCCCGCTCAAACCCAGTGACATTGAGTGAACCCAAGGGTTTTGTAAGAAATTGCAATGACAAACAAAATGTTGGAATATTTGATAAATTTTGAATAAATTACACAATTCTAAGGGAATTTCCCATAACCCTTTTTCATGTGTTAAGAAGGTTAAGAAAACCTTAAAAAAAATATAAAATAAGTTCATATATTTCTTTAACCATCTCAAGAGATTTTTTATTTTTAAATATGTTTTATAATGGGTGAATTTGGTAACTGAACCTATATGAAAATCTAATTAATTAGGTACTTACACCCTTTTAAAATTAAATTAGGTGGGATAGACCCTTCCCCAAATAGAGTATTAAACTAATAAATGTTCAACTGCTTTTTTTTTTTTTTAAACAAAAATATGTTTTATAATAAGGTGAATTTTAAGAAATATAGTGAACCTTTAACATTTCTTTAACCAACTAAAAGATATGGCTGGTTATTTCGGGTTTGGATTGTCTCAATTTTTCATTATTTCAATATTCATTTTAAAAAATTTACTATAATGTATCTTAAAGTTCGGGTTATTTCGGGTTTCGGGTCTTAATGGGTTTCGGTTGAATCGAGTTCGGTTCATTCGAATTTGGGTGAGTTTCGATTATCGGTTATTCAGATTTCGGGTCCAAAATGGGTCGGTGTTCAGGTTAATCGGTTCTGGGTCGACCGGGTCGGGTTTTCGGGTTCGGGTTGGGTTTTGCCAACTGATGAATCGAAAACCAGTGCAACCCAGAACTCAAAGCATGTTCATGCGATGATGAAATAAAGCAAGTCCATCAATCAATTAGCAGCTTCCAACATAAGAGCAACGAGAAATTCGGATCAAAGAGTCCCCGCAATAATCCAACTTCTAAACCCAGCGCTCAATTCAACCAACGAACGAGCGATTCCGAGAAACGGACTTGGAAATCGCCTGGAAATGGAATCCCTACTTCTTTTACTACCACCGTAAACCCTCTCAGAACAGGCCCACTGTCCACGGCGGCCACTTGTCCAACCGCCAAACCCTAGACCCTCTAAACCTTTCTTACTCCTTAAACCCTCGTGACCTCAAAGTTCGAAAATCAAACCCTCCGTTATCCAATTCCGCACCAGTAACCCTAATCCATCTCATAATTTCTTCCACATTGCCCAGAATATTGTGCCAAGGGTTTTGTAAGAAATTGCAATGACAAAAAAAAATGTTGGAATATTTGATAAAGTTTGAATAAATTACACAATTTTACAGGAATTTCCCCTAACTCTTTTTCGTGTGTTAAGAAGGTTAAGAAAACCTTAAAAAAATAAGTTATTGAATGAGAATCATAGATATGGGACACCCAACTACCTGAAATTGTATATATGTAAGATATTTAAGGTTTAGAGACCTGAAAAACGCACCTTTAAAAAAAACCTATTTATTTTCATTCATTCATTGTGGAGCTTACCCATGATCTTGAACTACCACCAACTCGAGGAAATTTTGGTATAGTGCGATCAAATACACAATCAAACTGATATCTTGCAATAGTTCTAATTTTATAATTTAATTTCTCCTAACATCATACAAGAACTCTTAACTTGAAGGAATGAAATTCACGGGTTTAACTCCAGTCCAGGTTCATGTTCTATTTTTGAAGCATAAAGAAACTTAGATAATTGAAAGATTTCTTGAGCTGGTAATATCTACTTGAATAAATAGATCCCTAAAAAAACATTTCAAATCAAAATAATCGGGCATAGGTTCACATAAAAGTTTTAGACAATCTTAAAAAAAAAAAGAGGGGCTCTCCCCTCTCTCTAGAAAATCCCCCTTGTGAAAACCCAATTGGGGATTTTAATCTTTAATTCAATCGGCATGTCTCAAATTTGTTTTTGTTTCAATCAATTCGACTCCTCCTCTTTCAATCGGCATGTCTCAAATGTGTTTTATGCTTTTAATGTTGTTGTCGTTTTTCTTTATTTGGATCTTTGGTCTTGACTTGGAATTATACTTTATTGATTTCAGCCCGAGCCATCACCTGAAAATGCAATCCAATTCATCCTAACTAGGGTTTGGTTGATTTCTAAAGGGGGAAAATGACCAGCATTGCTAAGTCTTGAGTGAGGCTCGAAATCCCAGATGGAAAAGTTTTAGAAAATAAGGTAATCAATTAGCATATATTTCAATCTCACATATCTAATCCTCTTTTTGTATGATGATATTTTGAGGTTTTAACAGTTTTGTTCGATATATAATTAACATACTATAAAAGTTCAAATGAAATGGATAATGGTAGTTGTCACATTTATTTTACCTATGGCTCTGATGTTGTATGCTCAAATTTCAATATTTCATAAATTGGGGCTTTCTAGATTGCCAATTCATGAGTATTTTTTTTCCACTTTTACAATCGTTACTATATAGTAAAGTAGGCTTTTTGGTTATTTATTGCTCATTTATTAGTGAAATAGAAGTAAGCTTTTTCGTTATTTTCAAAAAAAAAAAAAAAAAAAAAAAAACTCTTCTTCTACCACAATTGTTAAAAAAAAAAGGAGTCTTTAAGCACAAATTTTCATATTATTAAATGAAATAAGATTAAAATTTAGTTTGAATAAGTAAATCATATAATAAAAACTGACTAGAAATAAAAATTTAAGTAACTCATCCGAATCATCAATTGAGTAAAGTAAATCAAAGAAAATAAATTATTATTTATATGGAATATATAGTATCAATTGAGTAATATAAAGTTACTGATGAAATAAATCGTTAAAATTATGAGAATGAAACTATAAGTTAATACAAGTAATATAAATTATTAGTTATATGGAATTTATAATATAAATTTTTTAAAAAAAGTAAACCCGTGCTATCGTCCACTAGTGACTCCTCCATCTCCCTCTTGCATTTGCACCATCAAAGTACGGGAATGATGAGTATTAGAGTTTTCGAAGATTACTCTCATGAAATAACTCCCTCATCTTTTCCTCCTCCTTTGCTCTCTTAACATCATCCCCTCTCAATCACAACCACCGCCCACCAGTGACTCCTCCATCTCCCTCTTAATCTCCACTGTCAGCCTCGATTTCGCTAAGGACCTTCGCCGCCACCGCCTTCTCCTCTCTCACCCTACTTCACTTGTCTCCCTTCGAGAAGTCTTATGGAATATCATAAATTGTAATGTCCTTTTATCCAACTTCACACTCTATTTCTAACCCTCTGTCCATTCTCTAATGCCTGTTTGCCCAATTTTCTATCCACTGGCTTTGAAATCTCTATCCCTCTGTCAATTTCCTGATGCCCTGTAATCTCACTTTGATTCGAAATTAGCGATTCAATCTTGTTTGTTGCATTTTCCTTTTGGAATTTGAACACCTCCGTAGTACAAAGTCATATTTTGGTTGATAGAGTCCATATTTCTCCTTTTAGATTGGGTTCCAGTTTTAATTTGTTTATAGCTCATTCGATTTCCTGTAGCTTGAATCTGATTCCCTTTGATGTGAATCCCAATTTTTTTCCCCCAGTTGCTTGTTAGTTATAAGGACTTGTTAGTAACATCAGACGCATTTATCCTTTTCCTTTTATTCTTTTTAAAATTTCTGGTCTAGGAATGGGGATTGGATTATGTTTTATAAAATCTACATTTATAATGCCAGTTCCTTTTGATTGAATCGCTCTTTGGCGGCATTAATGGTAGTCAAAGCAAGTAGCATTTATAGGGCTTCATTGTCAGTTCAAGCAAAAGGAAGTAGGAACATGAAAAGGGAATGTATGATTCTCTTATTTAATCTCCAATAGCTTCTGTTTGCATGCTTGTAATCTATTAGAGATAGCAGTTCTCTATCCGGTTAGTCATACTCAGTGAACTGAAGAATCATTCATTTTCAAGCCACCTTCTTGTGCTTACCATATTAATGGATTTTCTATTCCTTGTAGGGATATTTAGGAGTGGGTTCATATGGATTGACCTGGGCATTGAAGAATTTAGTCTAGCTTGCGATTATAAATGGCCCACTGACAGTTTTATGGTGTCTTCGTTGGAATTTAGAATACAATCTCAAAGCCCCATTCCAAGGGATTGTGATTAAGTTGACCTAATTCAGTGAAAGGTTCATTGGTTAGGTTGTAAACCCTCTCCACAATCTGTTTCTTATAGCTTACAAATTATTGTTATGACGTATGTCTAAAAAGGTTCGAGATTTTTTTATTCATTTGGATGGTGTAGTTCTCTGATTTCCCCTTGCTAAATTTTATATTGAAATGAACACTTTACTGTTAATTTGCCTATTTTGGTTATATATATATATATATATATATGTAATTAAACTACAGTTCACCTTTGGTAGTCTTCATCTATTTTGTTTTCTTTCATTATGTATGAATCAAACATTTCCGACGAGAATCTTATAAGATATGTATCTATTTTACAAACATTACTCAAGTTCTCAAGAAATCGATTTACATTTGATACCACTGCTTGCGAATTCAGAACTTAGAAAGCAGTCTCCTCATGGAACTTCTAAAGCTGCACCCAACTAAGAATCATCGGGAAAGATAGCTACATTGTTCAAATTTAAGAGCCAAGGAAGAGAGAGTGCGGCAGCATGCAATTAGGTGCTAATTAATATTATCAGGTTTCAGAAGCTCTCCGCTGGACAGACGAGGTATTTAATCTTTTAGGGTTTCTTAGGTGCGTAAATTTCTGCTCTAGAGATTTTAGGATCTTACTATTCTATCTATGTCTATCAATTGTTGTTCAGCTAATGCCTCCTGTTGAGAAATAGATGTCCATATGGGTGAAAATTGTCCCCAAAGGATTGTTACTTATGAATATCATGAGTTCCCTTTACCGGCAATTTGATCTTTTTGAACACCAAAGGATTGTCAGGAAGAATGGTCACTAACTCTCTTTAAAATGTACTTCTTTAATACTTTAAAGTGGTTTATGTAAACTATATATAATTCGAGCTGAGTTGCCCATTAAACAATAAACACCATGTACTGGTATTCCTGTTGATTTTGTACAGGCTTGCAAAGTTGCAGGTATACTTAGGGTTCATGCATGGCTTTGGTCTTCAAGCTGTCAATATGTTTTGTTGTTTCAGGCACCTATCATATAACAAGATGATTGGAGTTATACCATTTTCTCGCTCATCTCCCCAAACTAACATACTTGTAAGTTTCTTTTTCCACACTCAGATGTTTAGCTCATGGTGGTGTTCATTAACAATACTTGTAAGATAGCTTCTCGATCTTTCCACTCTCAAATGTTATTTTATCATGCTATATGACCGATTAAGCTAGCTTCTTGAAGCGTGGGATGTATGCTTGATCATACCTTACGTGGGATGTAATTTTTTCCCCTTATTGCTGATCTAATGAATTGAGATACAGAGTAGTGCCCTTTATTCTTGTGGCATTTACCATACTTCTGGCCAGCTTATCATATTCATCGTGGATACGGGCCAGGGGCAATTTTTCCCAATTTTAACGGGGAGGAGGTTGGTGTGATACAATAAGGAACTGTGTTTATAGGAAGAACACCCACCATGGTTCCCCTATGGAAAAGCAGATTCCATTTACCGGGATATTGAGCAATAAATTCACCGAAAATCCTGCCATGATATTTCTACGCCCATCCTTGTTCCCACTTATATGATTTTCATAATCAAAATTTAATTCATGTGTTGTCATACATTCTCAGACTTTTACAACTGGAATCGAATTAAGGTCTGTTATTGTGAGGGTGCTTCATTTACCGGAGATAGTGAAAACAAGGTCATTCAAATGTCACTATATATGCGTATTGATTTAACATTTGACTGCTGCATTCAAAGCTCCTTTCTATCATCAAATGTGACCAATGGAAATTGTGTTTCTATTTACGACATATGCTTAAGGAATAAGACCATCCTGAGTATTGATTAAACATTTGACTACTGCATGCAAAGATCCTTTCTATCATCAAATGTGACCAATGGAAATTGTGTTTCCATTTACAATATATGCTTAAGGAATAAGACCATCCTGAGGAGAATGGATAGGATTTCTTATTAATGCTCCAAATTGCCAATAACTTTGTGTTTTAGCAGCTCTTTTCGTGTTATTTATTTGGAAGCACAACTACACTTTCGACGACAGAGCATATGGCATGCAGCCATGGAAGAACTGATGTCAGTAGGAATGCGCTATGCTCATCAGGTAGAGTTGTTTTCGGTTAATTTTCACCTTTTGTACTTGATCCATGTCCTAAACAAATACTTAGCAATATTAGGCGCTTCTTTCAGGATGCTCTGCTGGGGGTCTGGCCAACATAGTGCACTGTGACGAGTTTCAAACATTTTCCCCTAGGACTGCCAGGGTCAAGTGCCTAATTGATGGCGGGTTATTTCGTGACATGTAGATTGCTTCTTTTACTCCTTTTAGATCTGTAAAACTCTAATTAATTTTACTTTTCCTTTTAGGAAGGCATATGATGATGTTTTACCATTTGATCTTGGTTTCATAGGTTTCAATTTATCTCCTCTTCATACAGAACAGACGTAGCTGGTAGACGCACTATGAGGAGATTGTTGGGGGCCGTCGTTCAGTTGCAGGTGGTGCATTTTATGCTTACTCTAATTTATTCCATGGAAATTATTTATTGTGTTGAACTTCTTTAAAGTAAGAAAATTTCCATTTTGTTTATCTTTATTAAATTGCCAATTCAAATTTAAGAACGGGTCACTATTGTCTCTTAATTATTATTATCTCTTAAAATATTTATAATAATGATGTCTAAGTTGAATCTACACCTACCTGAGCTTTCTTTATATATGTCGCGCACATCTTTCAATCTCACTTGGATTTTTCAGTGCCCATGTTGCCTTTCTTATGCTTCCTTTGACAATGTAGCTGTCCACGGTTCCTTCTCCATTTCTCCTCTTCTCTTTCATCTCTGCACAACCCCTGGTTTCTTGCTGGCTTTGTGCTACTCTTTGCGTAATAGTCCTAAAAGGGTTTACAAAATTGGTCGACATGCTAAACAATCTGTGTTTCTATTCGATTTAGAGCTGGCTTTGAACTATTCGATTTGGTGACAGATTTAGGGCTTGCTCAATATGACACAAGTGGAGCAGCCCTCGCCCCTCGGGATGTCGTCGTAGTCTACCTCTTTCCCTCACCACCGCCTTCAACACCTTTTCACTTTCCTCTTGCCATTGGCCGCCTTACCACCAAATCCAGGTGAAGGAACTAGGTTGACATGTATGTTCATGTGAATGTAAACGTTAAAGATGGCACTGAACCTCAAGCTGGTGACGGAGACGAGGACTCGGGGGAGATTGTGAACACATGATATCCATGATGTGGATAGTAAAGAAGGTCAGGATGATGAAGATGAAGGATATTCTGCAGGGGGTGAATCATCACATAGGGACTCATCAACATCAGTCTCTTGTTGGAAGAATGAATCATCTCTTGGGATGGCTGGATTAAATCATGCGAGATCATAGGTAGAAACAACATTTCTATAGAAAGAAAGGAGGCCAAGGTATATCCATCACATAGAAGAAATGGTGCTCCATAAGGCAAGATTCTACATTTAGAGCGCAGGATAAAGATGCTAGAGGGACAGCTGCGAGAAGCTACTGCTATTGAGGCAAGTCTTTATTCAGTTGTTGCAGGACATGGAAGTTCCGTAAGAAAAGTCCATGCCCCTGCTAAGACGCCTATCCAGGATGTATATTCAAGCAATCAAAGGCAATTATAAATCAAGGAGGGCAAATGCTGCTCAAACTGCTGTTTCAGGATTAGTTGTTGTGGCAAAAGCATGTGGAAATGATGTTCCAAGGTATTTTGATTATTGATTCTGCTAGATTTCATTTTATATCCATACATTCTGCAAATTTAGTTGAGCTCCATGGTTGGCTTCTGTCATATACACATGGCTGTGATGGATGAGTTTCACCTGTAATTTGCTTTCTCATGAACTTCAGGCTTTAGACTGGGATAGTCATCATGTGTGACACGGGATCATGTGATAGCATGTTGTATAAATCCCAATTCACAGATCGTCTCCTGTCATAATACGATAGCATGTTGCATTATTTGATTTTGGAAAGTTATATTACAGTAGTATTGTTTTTGATGTTCCATTTTCCTTATTACAGGTTAACGTTCTGGTTATCAAACTGTGTGTTTTCAAGATCAATTATAACTCAAGCCTTTGAGGAACAATAAATACCAGTTTCTGATGGGCCTTCGACACACAAGGACGCAGTTGGAAAGAGAGGTGACAATAACTCACTAAAGCTGACATGAAAACCTTCATCCCTAAGTCTTCAGCTGCGAAGGTGGTGGATAAGCTTATTGATTCGGGATCTAAGAAAAGCTTTAGAAATGCATCTAGCTTACTACATTATTGCTTCTTCGGAGTAATCATCCAACTTATCATGTTATGATGGTATCAGGTAATCTTTCCAGCTGATTCATGAAACATAAATCACCAAGCAAACCATGATTTGGGAAAACATGCTCATGCCATGGTATCTCTTTTGTTTTCTGAACCAGCTAGCTTTGAACTGCTCGAGGTGCATTTTAAAGAAAAGACTATAAACCAAGGGAGTGGTATAGTAACTGCTGAATTTTTTCAAGACTGAACTAAGCTTTAATTTTATAATCCTTGGCTGTTAAACTACGTTCTACTGATATAGTAACTGCTGAATATTTTTGGTGAATTTTGTGTTGAATTTGTGTTTACCAACTTGTAGGTTTTTCCCCTTTCACTGTCTATGAATTTGATTTCGCAAATTCGTTGATTTGGCAGATTTATTTGTTTAATATGCTCTTTGCCTTGAACTAGATTGAAATTTTTTTTTTCCCGAGCTGCTTTAATAGATTTTCCTCAAGTGTTGACAGGTCTAACTGGATGGATTTCATGTTACCTTCCTCTTATGGGATGTGTAGTCAATCACTCAATCTTATCTAGATTCAAAATCTCAGTTGCTTTTGATAATTGGTGTGGCTGTGTTTTGATTGTATGGAGGATAATATAAATATTCTGCATGCTAATCAGTAATCAATTTGCTATTTGTGTGTATCAAAATTCAAAACAGGTAGAACTGTCCACAATAATGTCATGTCTAACAGCCAAAAAGGCATACACAGCTGAGGACATGAGGTATGTAAGCTTCTAATTCTTAGGCTGTGGTGGGAAAATGGGGAAATTGTTCAGTCTCCATTAGTCAAATGTGAAATTGGAGATCTTTATTTTTGCTTGAGTAGTTTAACATGTGATTTCTGATTTCTTACAGAAACTGTGAGGATTAGCTTAGAATCTGCACTTCAAGATGCACATATGGAGGTCAGATACACGGATATTGACGTCTTCAAGATGCACATATGGAGGTCAGAAACTGTGAATCTTGTGAACAACAAGGGGGTTGAGTGTAGGCTGAAGATTATTTTCGAATGGCTTCCCTGGTCCTGTCTGAGGTGCTCGTGCTTTGGTCATTCGGATGCGTCATGCCCTGTGTCAACTCTATGTTCAGAACCTCTTGGGTCATGCCAGAAGTATGTGCACAGCGGGGCTGCTGCTCCTGGTAAATCGGGTACTAATGCTGCTGATGGACAGCGCCCTGTAGGCCCTGAACATGGGGATGCCCAAGACCATTCTGCCACCAAGGAAGAGGATGCAACTGCTGTAGGTACGAGCACAGCTGCTACTGTCGAGGAATCGGATGAGATTAATCCTGAAACCGAGGTGCTTGGTGCTGCTGCAGCAGCTGCAGCGTCTAATGGCGTCCAAAATGTGAGGGGGGGAACCCTCTAAGAGAGATTGTAACTATGAGGGGAGTGGTGAAGATGCAACTCGGACAGCTGAGAAGGAAGTTCCGGGAGCTGATGGTACTCCAAATCATGAAAAATCCCTTGCTTGTGCTCGTATGGTCGCTTCATCCTGGGCTGCGGAAGCGGGAATATATGTAAATGGGGATGGGGAGCTGGAGGTTAACGAATGTAAGACACCGGACGGCCTAATGAGATGGAAAACAAGGGGTGGTACTCAGAAAGGAGTGTATCGTCTTAGGGGAACCAAATCGCGCATCTCGGGCGATCTCAAAACTCTCCTTAACAATGGATGAACTCTTCACTGTTATGTCGGGAATAAAGGACCCCTGTAGCGGAAAAGGAGATGCTGCCTATTTTAATGAGGAATCGGACTTGGATGAGGGCGGGGACTCGTCCACGGACGATGAAACTTACCATCCGGGTTGAGTGCAGCTTTTCCTTGCGGAAAGGAGAGGAGCTGTAGGAACGATCTTGCTGTTATGGTCACATTTGAAGGCCTGGTTTGGGGCTTTGCTTGGTCTGCTGCGAGTGCGTGGGAGAATTCCTGGGATTTCCAACATTTTTTGCAATTAGCTGTCATACAAAGTTTGTCGTATAGTGCGTGGGAGAATTTCTGGGATTACATGAGACATTTTTTTGGGCCTATTAGGATGGGCCGCTAGTGGATTTATTTTGGTGGATCTCCCCAATCCCCATAGCTTAAAGAAGTCCATTTGTTGTCTAGGCCTTAAATTCACTCTTATGAATAAATGAGAGCTAATTTGGGGGCCTAGACATCCCGCTGTCTCGGATTTCTTCATGCTTATTTGGCTTCTTTAAATTTATCACATATATTTGTTATATGTATACTCATCATACACTCATACATGTTTACAAGCACATAACAATATTACATGAAACACATATGAAAGCAAGACATAGGGAAATAAACATATAACATTACAACAATATTAAATATAATATATGTTGATATTTTTAAAGGAGCCGATTGGGGGTGCGTATTTTTTGGGTGAATATTAAGTGCAGTGGTACATTTTGTGGGTAGTCTCCTTCTTACTCTTTTGTTACTACTTGGCTTTCGCCATCATCTATATATTTACCTTTTCAGAGTTTAATGTCTTGAGGGAATTCTCCTTATAGGAGGACTCCATATCGCTATTATTATTATTATTATTATTATTATCGGGATTTATACGATTTTTCATCTACTCTCTAATCAAAGATGTATGTTGCTCATTTTTCCTTTGCTTCCTTGAATGTCAATTCCCGCTAGCAGATATCATCGAATTTTGCGGGTGTAATCAAGTATAGAGCACATCCTTTATGGGACCTGAAGTATTGCTCTGTTCATGAGACTAATGGAACCCCTAGGTGTTGTAGTTGCGAACGAATGGAGGTACATCAAATAGGATGTCTTCCGAGTCCCAGCTGATTGATCTATATCATGTAACAATACCTCAATATCCCATATGTTTTTTCTTCTTGAACCTATTCTTATTCCACCGAATTTTATTACCTCATATGTGCAGCCACAAGGTACTGGTTATATTTCCCTTGGTGATGGACGCAGACTATGCTTAGAATGTTTGAATTCATCACGACACTAAGCTCAAGCGCGAGAAGCATGGGAAGCATGGAAAGCACAATCACTAGATGTTAGGTGGAAATACGTAACATCATACATATGCTGCTCTTTCAAATGTTTGTCTGTAACTTAATGTTGTTATCTGATTGAGAAATAAGTGCCATTTCGATTTCGGCTTCCGGCTAAATGTCCTGTGTTTTCCCCCCAGGATTGTACTGCTCATCTCTTGGTTTGCTCAGTCAAATGGGCTTATTGGACCTGTTGTACATTTTATTAATTTGTGCTGGGCCAATTCATTTTTTTTTGATAAAAATTAATGGATATAATTTAAAATGACGTCTACTCTTGTTGAATAGGTAAATTAAGAGCGGCCATTCCGAAATGACGTCTACTATGTTGCTTGTCGTCTACTTTGTTGAAAAGCAAAGACGCAAAGCGCGGTTCAATACTCTGTGTGTGTGTGTGTGTGTGTGATGAATCAAATACGAACTTTAAAAATTACAAATTTATATACAAACTAAAACTTGTTAAATCAAAATTAATATAATGATCAAAATTTGAAAATAAAATTTTAATTTAGACTAAAAAATAATAATTTGAAAACAAAAAATTTAATTTGAGCCGACGGTGTATTGTTTGAGGTTGGTTTTGACGCTGCCGCTAGATCTTGTGAGGGTAACCATCACTTTCCGAGCCCAAATTAAAACGTATGATTCAACATCCGGATGCTCTATGGAGCCAGATTGTTCGAGGTAAGCACTGTCATGGGAGACTGGATGTTGATATGTTCGAAGTAGGCAGGGGAGCCTCCCGTAACTGGAAAGCAATTACCCATGGGGCGGAGCTACTAGTGCCCGGACTTCGCGTCGCCATTGGCAATGGCATGTCGACCTTATTCTGGATGCACAGTTGGCTAGAGGAGCGTTGTCTAATGGACGTCTCGATGCAGCCGATCCCGGAAGATCGTTTGGGAGAAACGGTGGGCGAGCTGTGGGTTAATGGAAGCTGGGACTGGCAGGCCCTCGCTCCTTACCTCTCGACGGAAATGCTGCAGAAACTCCAGGCTGTACAGGTCCATCCCAATGGATCAGCAGTGGACAAGTTCTTTTGGGCACATACAAGCTCGGGTATCTTCACTACCCAATCGGCAAGAGTTCTGCTCCAGAGCGGGGTCATCGACGCAAGTGGCGATGGCTGGAGACACATTTGGCGAGTACCTGCACAGCAAAGAGTCAGAGCTTTTCTATTCCTGGTGGCGCACAACAGCATCTTGAGCAATCAGGTTCGCATGAGACGCCACCTCTCACACTTCCATGGTTGCCCAAGGTGTGGCTTAGAGGAATCAACGTTGCACCTGCTCAGGGATTGCCTATCGGTTAGAGAAGCTTGGCGGAAGCTCACGGGTAATTATCTAGAGCCCTCCTTTTTTTAATGAAGTAGAATTGAGTCGTTGGATCATGGCCAATGTAAGGAAAGAGGAAAACTGGAGTGCGACTTTCGCATATATGATTTGGCACGTGTGAAAGTCTAGGAATGCCCTGGTGTTTGAAGGGAAAGACACTCTCAAGAGAGTCACTGCCATTGTTGTGCAACAAATGCGAACCTTTGCGGACATAGCTCAGAAAGCGACGACCCTCCATGCCCAGAAACGTCCTACACATGTCCCAAATGATGCCCAGGTACATGTTTGGTCCCCACCCCCGTCGGGTTTGGCTAAGTTAAATATCGATGGAGTTTCGAAGGGAAACCCGGGGTTGGCGGGAGGAGGGGGCTTGATCCGAGATGACAAGGGAGTACTTTTGCGAGCCTTCACCTTTAAGTGCGGGCATTGTCGGGCATAGACTGTCGAGTCTTGGGCGGCGGTACATGGTTTGGAGGTGGCCAGGAGACTTGGTGTATCTCGACTGATAGTAGAGACGGATTCAACAAACTTGAAGACTTTGATCATGGTGGAATGTGTGCCTCCCAATCCTGATTTTCACTTGATTCATCGATGCAGAGCCTTAGCAAGTGATCCTAGCTGGGTGGTGTCCTTCTCCAATGTCCGACGTCAAGCGAATGCGGCGGCAGACGCACTGGCCAACTGGTCACTCTCCTTAACGGATGCATTCACTGAACATGACTCTCTGCCTAGCACTATTTCCTCGCTTTGCAATATTGTACCTCCATTAGGGGGATAACTCTTTATTTACTATAATAATAATAATAGGGTACTATCCCACATTTGAATCCAAATAAAAGAAATTTTTTAAAAAAAAAACCATTTTTACTCTTTTCCAACACAAAACCGCATTCAAATGCGAGAGCGTGTTAGGATCAGATAGTGAGATTGTTAGGATGTTAATCAGAAGATGGGTAGTTTTTGATTTTGTGATATCTCGATCTTTATGATTTCCTATTATCCTTTTATAAGCGCCCTCTGTACTAAAAACATTATATGATAAATATAATGAGGATTGAGGAGGTTGCAGATCGAGCCAAGTGCACTCAGCAACTTAACAACACTGACAACCTGAAGGATTGTTGGTGGTTGTTGAGCCTTGGTGGTGGGTCGCGAGGGAGTTTGAGATTTAGTGCGTGTGTTACTGGGGTTGCTCAATCAAGGTAGACAGTCACGGATCGAACCCGCAAGGTCGACGGATTCGGTCCATCGGGTCAGGGTTTGTCGACCCAAATCCTAACCACAAAAACCCACAAGTACGTTGAACGCGCGGGTCATCCCGTGGCCATGTCGAAATCAAGATATCAATTATATTTTTATATCAACCACATTTAAAGAAGGGTTTTAACTTTTAAGGCACGAGCAATTCAAGAAACAAAAGTCAATCCAGAAAGAGTGAAAATCTACATCCCTCAATCAAGAAACAAAAGCCATTTCAAGAGTAAACATATGCAAAACGGCTAAACCATCTGATTCCTAAAGTTGAACAATATAATAATAATAATAATAATAATAATAATAATAATAATAATAATAATAATAATAATAATAATAATAATAATAATAATAATAATAATGGTACTACCAACTTCCTCCAAATTCATTAGCAAAGTCTCCATCTCTCAATCAAGTAGGGCATAAGGGGATTCGATGTACTTGGGATAAGAACGCTTGTACAAGTTCATGCATACTGTGTCACTTTGTCCAAGGACCCCATTGAATATGCATTTCATTGCCCCTGCAAATCGACATCCACAATCATCCATAACATATAATGAGTTGTGCATCCGGGAAGAGACATAGAAGATATAATTTTTGCAAGCGAAACAAAAAATAAAGTATCATACCATGTGTACCAACAGACTCCTTCACACGACCACGATGACCACCTTTTGTAAACACCTCCACAGGCTGCGAGATTAATATCACATAAACACACATATCGCGACATAGATAAGCGACCAACAAGAGGGATGCACATACCTTGAACCATTTCACGTCCTCGGAGTTGTGAAACATATATCTAACTATTGATTTATCCTTGGAAACTCGTTGTGGGTATCTGCAACAAAGCATATTGAACAGTCCGCTTAGCACAAAGACACTTACTTTCTCAAGGACAGGAATATAAATCTTCAGATCGATCAAAAGATTACCCTGTCAAAATAATCTTCTTAAGAACGATCCTATTGGGGTCAACACTTCTCAATGTACCCAGAGCAGCAACAGCACAAGCACCTCCATCTGTATTCTTAATGGCAATCAAAGGAAGGGATAGAAATGACGAAAGTGGAGCATAAACTGAAGCAATGGAGAATCGTCCTGCATGGAGAAATCGTTCCATCTTGCTCTTGTCTGAATTAAAACTGCCGGAGGAAAATATTGGCCTGTACCAGATTGTCAAGAGTCAATCGGAAGAAATGAACATCAAATCAAATGCAATGTAAGAATTCACCTTGCAATAAATTGTCGAAAACCAACGTGAAACACGAATTCCTCTTTGCTTTTGATGGGCTCAGTGTAAGAATCGTGCTTCTTTATGCTGACAAGGCAAGATTCATGTTAAAAAAATAATAAAAAATACCCTTGGTATGAAAAAACAAAATGGTATCACGTACATACCTAAAGTGGAGAATAGACTTCTTCGATTCATCTTTAAAAAGACCACATGCAATAATAGGCATTGAATTTGCACGAGTACAAATTTTCAAAGCAACAGAGTTTGGTACTTCCCTGACATGGATTCTTGCATACGAACCAACAGATGCACATTCCTTGCTGTTTTGTTCGCGTTTCAACGCTTCAGCAAGTGCTTCCTTTTTATATATTGCAAAGTTAGGTTGTAATATCCTACCATATTCGGGAGGCAAGGATTCCTAAATAAAGAAAATCAAGTTAATATCAATTTTCCTCTTCCAATATGTTTTAACACAAATCAAATCATCAAACATAACTCACTTTAGGGTCCCAAGAAGAAGTTTCAAAAGACTTGAGACCTCTGTACTTGGCAAATCTCCTTCTAGCAGGAATGTCCAGCGGTGTGTCTACCTCATCCGGGACGTCTACAACAATAAAATCCAACCATTAATGAAAGATATATACCTTCATTTTCAGCACACTTATAACATCCTTTAATTTGCATACCTCATTTGTGTTTCTAAAACTCCCCAATAAAATCTCTACACTATTTTATGTTCTTTCTCACATGTAACAACAAAGCCCCACATAAGACCACAACAACTTGCACTATAGTATTAGGATAGAAACCATCACAGAACATGAGGTACAGTGAGTCAAACCTATACATATCTTCACATTCTATCTTAGACAGAAAATATTTTAGGAATAATATACACAATCTGGTCAATTCTACATCTATAGATCGATGTTTATAAGAGAGTAAACATAAATGGAGAGTCTCATAGATAACGAAATAAGATTAAGATTATAAATCATGTACCGGCATCTTCAGCATGTGCTTCTTTAAGTTTGCGGATATCATCCTTGCTCCCTAGTCATGTTTTCTCCATCCTGAGAATATTAAGGTACATGGCAGGAGAAGATTGGGGCACCAGAGAAGAACATTAAAAGAGTGAGATGGGATATGCCAAATGATGATTTAAAAGACCCTTTCAAATGAATGACAGGGGAAGGCGTAAATCTAAACATTCAAAACTCTTATTATACCTGGTCGTTTGCATCCTTGACCTATCTGCATTCCCCTTCAAACATACAAAGAAATAAAAAATTACGATCGATTTGGAAAAAGAATCTACACATTCAAAACTGAAGCTAGATGAGTTGATAAATGACTGATTCAAACTTTTGCCCTGTGGATAGAGCTAGTATACCTTAATGTCACTTTTGAGACTGAATATAGCAATCCAGTATCAGTCTTTTTGTTCAACAAGAGCATGGAAAAATTCCACATCACCTTTCTTTGAGGGATCATTGGCGTCCATGGTAATATCACCCATATTACCAGAAATCTACAAATAAAAAAAACAGATATGAAGCAGAAGATAATTTTGGCTCTGAGAACTTAAACCACCAACACAGCAACAAATAATCAAAATATTAGAGATTTCTTCAACATAGCGCTGAGCCACACTAAAATGTAGAATACGGATTCACTTAATTATTTTATTTTTAGTGTTGTAAGTAATTCTAATGCGGATTCAGCAGAAAAGATTTAGCCACGTGTGATCTGATCACACCCCCAAACCTCCAAATTTATCACATCAAGCAGACACAAAATGCAAAAAGTTTAAGGTACCCACAAACTAAAAACGAAAATAAAAGGGGGGGAGGGGGATTTTGTTCATCCAGGAAGACATCCAGAACAACAATCTGTTTTAACTGCAGAAAACTAATGCAAACGTTGCACAAAAAATATCTCATAAAGGAGATATCAACCTTGCAGAGCAGATCATCATAGTAACTCATACCTATTTTCATTGAAAAAAATATATGAGCAAACTTCGTTTTATTCATAAGGCTCTAAAATAGTTCTAGAATCTCAAGAATTACTTCAATTGAATATCTCATACTGGGAAGTGCACCAATATGAGATATGCAGGTGCGGCAACACAGTATTGACCGCAACTAGGACAAACAGCCCATACCTCCACAAACCTTCTCAATTTTATATCATCCAAAATATCTTGGTATTTATTGGAATCTTAGAGCTGTATAGTTGCCAAATTTTAGATGTCTCTAAAAAGAGTTCTAGAGAATTTCCAAGCATTTTTCCTATCAAGATTCCAGAGCCAATGAAAACAGAAAAGAAGCATTACAGCTCATTGTGAAGTAGAGGACATCCAACAGTGCTTCAGATGCATTAAGCCTGGCAGGTGGACATGGCAGGCTACTATGAACCACCTTCATCTCCACTTCATGGCCCTACTTTCCACCTTTCGCGGCCTGCACAGATAACATATACCAAAAGGAAATAAGCACGAAAGTATTTTTGTTAAGAATCAAGAAATGAAATTGCACCAAAGAATCAAGAAATGAAATTGCACCAAAGCCCATTGCTCTAGAATAAAACCATACTGACGCTAGTAATGAATCTTTCATGCATTTTAAAAAGGGCATAACCCACTATATCAATAACATTTATGGACAAATAAACAACTGTTGAATGATTGAGTCCTAGATCCCTATTATAACTACCACAGAGATTGCCAGCCCAACCCCAAGGGGAGGACTAGGTCTGGGAGGCCTAGATCCCTATTATAACTAAAAAAGATAGTGGCAATTCACCGGTGGCAGCATAATGCCATTTCTAGCTAGTAGCTACCATTATAAGATGCATCCACATGGAATTTGGCAACCTGCCAAAATAAATTATACAGTAATGCTAATGGGTGGATGGTGGATTTGTATACAAAAGTGATAAGCTGAGAGGAAATAACTACAGGTTCAAGTTTTAGTTTGTGTAGGTTTTAGGGAGCACAGCTATTTATAAAAAGATAATAGACATATAACAGCAACCCACAAACAGTTAGGGAGACACTATACCACAAGCACAACTACTTCAACAATGACATATCCAACATCAACCCTTGATCAGGCTGCATAATTTTCCATAAATTTGTGACAAAAGAATAGAAGTGAAAAAAGACCATCAAACCTTTCTCAATTTCTCTAATACTGAACTTTCAAATGCCTGAAGACCAGCTCCAACAAGATTATTTATTTCCCGACCACATGTTTCCATGGGCTTTTTGGCACTAGGGATGGATTCAACACTAGCCCGACTCAGTGGCAAGACAAGTAATGGATTTGAAAGGTCACCAGATACACTTCCACAGGCAGAAACCTGTCAATATGATGAGAAGATTAACAAAAGAATGGACAAGTTCAATACATTCTCCAATAAATCAACAAAATACTGAAAACAAAAAGGATTCGGTTAACTTACAACACTATCCTTAGTTTTCATGACAATGAGTGCTTTGCCTTTCTTCTTCTTGGAGCTCATGATCACAACATCTTCAACCTCCCCAAAGTTTCTAAAGATCTCTCTTAACCTATCTGCAGTATAATTTCCACCGACTTTCTCCCAAGACACATTTAGAACTTTCTCTTTATCAAGCCTGGGAATCCATGTGGCACCAACACTCTCTCTAGTTCTCCCCGTTCTCTCATTATACTCATATGAACGTGCACCAGTCCCTTTATTGGCCTGCATTGCACGAACCCTAGCAATCTCTTCTTGCAGCTTCCTTTTTATTCTCCCTTCCTCTTCTCGTGCTTTCTCTTCAGGATCCAGTTCAGAGGCGGACTTCTCTCTCTTCTCCAAGTCGGACATCATCTTTCGCCTCTTTGCCCCATATTGGGTTTCACGGTGCTTCTTTTCACGCTTAACTCGCAAGAGATCATCAAACTGCTCCCGGGCTTTCTTGTCTTTTAGTATCTCATACGATGATTTGAGCTTCTGGAAATTGGCATCAGCATCAGGATCATCTCGGCGCTTGTCTGGGTGCAATTCAAGGGCCCTAAGCTTGTAGGCTTTTGAGATCTCTTTATCATTAAGCTTTTCCCCCCTCCTCCCCCGATGGAAGCCCCAAAACCCTATAGTGATCTACTTCAGGATCCATAAGTCTCTAACAATTGTTCTGCAAAGGACTGACCACTATTAGATTAGATTTAACCTCAATGTTCCTAGCAATAGAACAGAGAGAAAGAGTGAAAAAATTCTAAAAAACAAGAGATTTAAAAAGCCTAAACTACAGGTTGTAATTCTTTTCTCTATATTCTAGTTGAACACAGACTATTTTAATTAACCCTTACATGAATAAACACTCATTTCTAACTCTAACATGGATAATTACATCTATGAAAACCCTCATTTCTAATCTGACATGAATAATTACATCTATTTTAACCCTAACTTGCCAATTCGAGTTCATATTTCAATCAAACCACAATTTGAAGGCGACATCATCATGTCTTCATGTGTAGCCAACCGAATTCAACACATTCGAAAAAAAATATCGAATTGAACAACTGAAAGAAACTAACACAGGCATACCAAGGATTCACTTGCAGAATCAAATCTCCTTTGACAGCGTATTACGTGGATGGTGCTGGACTTCCCCCTCGCTGAGTCGCTTGCGCGTTAATGGTGTTCGCGATCGCCGACGAAGAGAGGGTTTTCGGCGTACAAAGTAAAGTAGCTCTGATCGATCATAAAATTCCGGAGTCGTACATATCTGTTTTTTTTTTTTAACTAGTCTTATTATCCGCGTCTTTTGCGCTGGGTTAATAAATTATATATTATTTTATTTTATTATATGTATTTTTTTATTCTTATTCTAAATAATGTTTCATATACTCGGTAGTTTTTATTATTCTAAATATATATGTGGAATAGTGAACACATTTTTAGAAGGTTTAATCTACAGTATATTCTATATATATAACTTTAATTCAGAAGATTTTGCTTACGTGTCAACTTTAGAATAGTTTTACTAATATTGACCAATTATTTTTTTTTCCTTTATTTTTTTTTATTTCACCTTTTTCTCTTTATTCCATTAACAATCTATATTCTATATTAATCATCAATCAATCAATCAATCAATATCAATCATCAATCATCAATATCAATCAATATCAATCATCAATTCATCAATATATAATACTAAAACAGAGGCGTTGAAATATTATGTGGCGGGCTCTGTGCAATTTGCTTACGTGTCTTTTTCTGGTGTATTCTGAAGGTTTTTTTTTACATGTCGATTAATGAATGCCCGATCAATTTAATCCATGTCATACAACTGGTTAATCAATTTATCTGTGTGTAATTTCAATCAATTTTATATATTTTATGTTAAAAAGATCTTCAATTTAAGCCATTTTTTTTATATTCATTAAATAAAAGTCTATCATTTTTGTTTATCACTATTAAATTTATTTTACCTTGATTATTTTCCACGATCTTTTTACACTTCATATCTTAGTTAAGATTCTTACCGATATAATCAATTTAAAAGTTAAATTTCCACCAAAAAAAATTAAAAGATAAATATTCACTTGAATAGTACGTAACCATGACTAATTTGATAAGACTTGATAAAGTTAAAATTCTTTTGTTCATATATAATAGTACGTTTTTTTTTCTCCCAAAATCTATCTTAAATGTAAAAATATTATGCTCTGCTTATCGTTATATATGTGTACTAATTACCTTTCTTAAAAATCTAGATTAACTTACTCAACACTAAACTTTTGATATTTTAAATTATATGTTAATCCATCTCATCTTAAATAATAATATACATATATATATTGTTATACGTAACTTTGCAAATTTATACTCCCTCCGTTCTAAAATACATGACCTTTTAGCATTTTGCACAAGTTTTAATAAAACACTTTACTTTAAAAAAAACATCATCATTACACTAACTTTTACATAAATTTTATTATTTTTTAAGAGCATGGGCAATGGGGGTTCTTTAACCCAAATTTAAGAAACTTAATATTATTTTATTTGATATTACAAAAAATGAAACTAAGAATGACAAGACATGTTCTTTGCTAAAGAACCCTTAAACACCCATCAAAAGAAAGAAATTGGGGACTACACCCACAAAAATTAGGAACCACACAAGAATTGGAAGTTAATTAAGAAAATCTAGTGGGTTCAAGGGATGTGGGTGGAAATGTAAAATGGGTTGTTTAAAGAATGGTGAAGAGAGAGAAATATAAAAAGTGGAGTTAAGAAACTCTAATGAGTTCGAGGGATGCGGATGCTCTAACACCCACTGCACATTTTAATCAATCAAATTATTTTAAAAATTCAACAGCACATAAACCAATACAAATCATTATAACTTCCTACCCAGAAAACATAAGACCATCCACAATGGTGGTGTGCAAATGTGCAAATGTGTATTTTTTAGACATTTTTTAACTCCATTGGTTGTTTTGGATGTGTGCAAATGTGCACATTTGAGCATGTGATGTGCAAATTTGAGCACACCATCTCCCCCATGTGCAAATACTTTTACAAAAAGCAAGACAATTTCATTGGTTTATTTTTTTATAATTTTATTTTTCTTTTTGTTTTATATGAATTGTGTTTCAAGGGTGTGTAAAAAATGCACATTTTACCAATGGAGCAAATTGCTAAAAAGTGATGTGTATTTTTACACATCATGTGCAAATGTGTACATTTTGCACAAAACCATTGTGGATGGTCTAAAAGACCATCTATTGTTGGACAAAATTTCACCTCTAAAAACCCATTTATTGTTGGACGGAGGAAGTTGTGAGATCATGAGATTGATTGTAATGTCCTCCTTGAGGGTTTCCATTCATTGATATAACATATATATATATATATATATAGGTTACAAGGTATTGGGCCTTAACGGGCTTTCAGCCCACTATACAATAGGAGACCTATGTAATCTATCAAACCCCCGCAGTCGAAACGGGAGGGGTCCGTACAGTGAGACTGGAACGAAAATCAATGAATAACTGTCTAGGTAAACCCTTGGTGAATATATCAGCGTACTGATAAGAGGACGGGACATGTAGAACGCGGACATGTCCAATGACAACCTTGTCCCTGACGAAGTGGAGATCAAGCTCAATGTGCTTCGTGCGTTGATGTTGGACTGGGTTGCTAGCCAGGTAGACGGCGGAGACGTTGTCAGTGTAGACCAGAGTGGCCTTCTGTAAGGGGCATCGTAGCTCAAGCAGGAGATTGCGGAGCCAAGAGCACTCAGAGACAACGTTGGCAACACCCCTGTATTCGGCTTCAGCGCTGGGGCGAGACACGACGGACTGACGCTTGGCTGACCAAGACACAAGAGTGTCATTGAGGAAGACACAATAACCAGACGTGGAGCGACGTGTGTCTGGACAACCACCCCAATCCGCATCAGTGTATGCCACAAGATCAAGCTTAGAGGAAGGAGTGATGGTGGTGCCGAGCTCGAGGGTGCCGCTGATGTACCGAATGATCCGCTTCAAAGCCTGAAAATGAGGTTCCCTAGGGGCATGCATGAACAAGCAGATCTGCTGGACGGCGTAACTGATATCAGGCCTGGTGAAAGTGAGATACTGAAGAGCACCAGCGAGGCTCCTGTACAGTGTTGGATCATCAACCAAAGGACCAGAATGAGCACTGAGCTTGTTGGATGTATCGACTGGGGTTGCGACGGGATTGCAGTTGACCATCTTAGCACGAGCAACAATCTCAGCAGCATACTTACTCTGTGAGAGAAACAGACCAGACACATGCCGCTGAACGGCAACTCCCAAGAAGTAAGACAGCGGACCCAGATCAGACATGGCGAATTCCGCACTCAACCTCGAGATGATGGACCTTCGAAGAGCATCAGAAGAGGCTGTGAGAATGATGTCGTCTACATAGAGCAGCAGGAAAGCCAAGTCCGAGCCTCTGCGATAGATAAACAAAGACGTATCCGATCGGCTGCCAGTGAAACCCAAGCGGAGCAGATGAGACGCAAACCGCTGGAACCATGCCCGTGGAGCCTGTTTCAGACCATACAGAGAGCGCTTGAGGAGACAGACATGCTGTGGACGCTCAGCATCAGCAAACCCCGGAGGCTGAAACATGTAAACCGTCTCATTCAGATGACCATGCAGAAAGGCGTTCTTGACATCCAGCTGATGGATGCCCCAGTTGCGGGACAGAGCCAGACTTAGGACCACTCGGATAGTGGCAGGCTTGACCACAGGGCTGAAGGTCTCATCACAATCTATACCGGCCTGTTGAGATCTACCGTTAACCACCAGACGGGCCTTGTAGCGCTCCAAAGTCCCATCAGAGCGGAACTTGTGACGGAAGAGCCACATACAGCGAATGACGTTCGCCTCAGGAGGGCGAGGCACAAGAACCCAAGTACCATTCTTCGTAAGGGCCCTGTATTCGTCGAGCATAGCCGCCTGCCAATTCGGGTCTAGGAGGGCTGTTTTGTGGGAGGTGGGAATGGGGGAGAGGGAGGTCTGGGTGGAGGCAGAGGGTGAAAGGGAGTCGGGAAAGATGGGGGCAGACGCGGGCACGCCAGTAGGGGCCGCGGGCACGCCAGCTTGGGGCGCGGGCGCGCCAGCGTGGGGCGCGGGCGCGCCAGCACGGGACGCGGGCGCGCCATCTTGGGGCGCGGGCGCGCGGAGGGGGGGCGTGGATGTTGGTGGAGGGGATGTGGGGTGTATAACGGGGTAATGGTCGGTGGTCATGGAGACGATCTGTCGTGGTCTGAAGACACCGGAGACGCTGCGGGTGTGAGGTCTGGTGGTGGGGGGTGGCAAGGGAGGTGGGGGAGGGGGAGACGCAGGAGCACCGGGAGAGCTCTGGGGAAGAATAAAGTGAGGAAATGGGGACTCAGACTCTGGCGACGACACAGGGGGTGTGGGAGACGCGAAGGGAAATCGCGACTCATCAAAGGTGACATAGCGAGAGAGAATGATCCTGTGAGTCTTGATATCGAGGCAAATATAACCGCGATGATCAGACGGGTAGCCAAGAAAGACACAAGGGGTAGAGCGAGGGTGAAGCTTGTGGGGGGCGGTGGATGCTTGATTGGGAAATCACAAGCAACCAAATGTATGAAGGTGATCATATATGGGCAAAGTGGAATACAGTGCCTGAAACGGTGAGCGATGGTTGAGGGTGGTGGAAGGGAGAATGTTGAGGAGGTAGCAAGTGGTGGCCAAGGCGTAAGGCCAATAAGGGAGGGGAATGGATGCGTGGAAGAGAAGAGTGCGCATCATATTGGTGATGGTGCGGATGATTCGTTCGGCTTTGCCATTTTGTTGCGAGGTGTAGGGGCAGGATAAGCGATAGGAGATCCCATTGGTATTAAAGAAAGTGTGAAAATCTTTATTGTCAAATTCACGGCCATTGTCGCATTGGAAACACTTGACAGAGGTGTGAAACTGTGTTTTGATGTAAGCATGGAATTTGGCAAAGATAGGGAACACTTGAGATTTAAAGTGCAAAGGGAAAACCCATAAGAAGTGTGTAAAATCATCCAGAAACAAAAGGTAATACTTATGACCCTCCTTTCTAGGCACAGGAGATGTCCAAATATCACTATGAATAATATCAAAAGGTGCGAAAGTAGCGTTTAAAGAACACTGAAACGGAAGTCTGGCATGCTTGCCTAACTGACAAGACGAACAAAAACTAGAGCGGTGCTCTTTATTACAAGTGACAAGACTCTTAGAACGAAGTAAATCTAAAACTGCAGGACTGGGATGACCAAGACGAGCATGCCAAAGACTGGATGATGAAGCCGAGAGGGCGACTGGACTTGACGGGCTGGATGGTGAAGGCGACGACACAGGATAGAGCTCCCCAGTGCTATTACATCTCAGGCGAGTAACCCCCGTAGTAAGATCCTTCACAGAGAAACCAAACGGATCAAACTCAAGAGAAACATCATTGTCAGTGGTAAACCGACGGACATAGATAAGGTTTTTGACAAGTTTGGGGGCAATAAGGACATTGTTTAGGTGCAAAGGAGTGGTAGGGGTTGGTAGTGTGGTGTGGCCAATGCCCGAAGTAGCAAGGCGACCACCGTTGCCAACGATAATAGAATGAGCAGGACCCTTAAAAGAAAGAGATGAGAGAGTACCTAAGGAGTTCGTCATATGAGAGGTAGCGCCAGTGTCCATGTACCAAGAGCCGTCAGGAGGTGTCAGCTGCATGGAAGAGAAGGCGTTGTGCACATCAGTCGGGTATGCCTGATCGGACGATGGACGGGGAGCAGGACCCAACAAGCCCTGCTGGCGGTTGGGATATGGGGAAGGTCCACGAAACGACGCACCGGGGTAGCCATAGGGCATCCAAGGAGGGTAGCCAGGGTTGGGGTACCAAGAGGGGTGGCGGTTATCGTGTTGCTGCGGGCGCCAGGTGCTGCGGCCGCCGCGGCCGCGCCCGCCGCTGCGGCCGCCGCCTCTAGGTCCTTGCTGATCGTTGGTGCGGCCAGGCTGGAGGGCGAGTTGCTCGATGATGTCACTGGATGAGACCAACGCCGTCTTGTCTTTGGCGGCGTCGGTTGTCTGACGGTGAAGGCGAGTCTCCTCCATGATCAGTTGAGACCGGGTCTTCTCGAATGTAGGGAGAGGCTCTGTCTGCTGAATATGAGTAGCAGCAGCGTTGTATTCAGAAGGGAGACTAGAGAGAACCTGAAGAACCAGACGGGTGGCACTGGGTTTGGAGTCGACAGCGTCGAGCTGATCAAGCCAGGGTCTTGATGTGCTGACAGTAGGCAGAGATCGACGGAAAGGAGGAAAGCTTGCAACTTGAGAATTCGTGCTCGAGATAGACAACACGGGTGGACTTGTTGTCTTGAAAGAGATCCTGAAGTTTCTTCCAAGCTTTCAAGGCATTGTCTTTGGGGTCAAGGATAGTGGTCAATAGATCTTTTGAGATGGTGTTAAAGATCCATTGAAGAACAATGGTGTCAAGTTGAGCGAAGAGATCGTCGTCTTCGCTTGTAGGGCGGTTAGCGGAGGAGTCAATGTGGTGGAGGACTTTATGAGCCTTAACATGGGTCGTGAAGAGGTGCGACCACATGGTGTAGGTACTGGACTCATGATCAAGAATGATAGGGATGCAATTTTTGATGTTGGAGATGGTTAGGGCGGAATGGTAGGGCGGCTTAATAGGGTCGGTAGGTTGTGGGTTAGCCATGGGGACGAGAAGATAAGGCTAAGGTCGGCGTGGAGAGGGAGAAGGGTTGGTGACGCGGGCGCGCTGAGGGTGACGCGGGCGCGCTGAGGGAGACGCGGGCGCGCCTGGGGATGACGGAGGAAAAAGGGTGGCGGCACAAGGGGGAGGTGGCGAACTGATCTCGGCTAGGGGTGGCCGAGAGGGGTGAGGGGCGGCCGAAGGAGGGGGGGACTGATCTCGGCTAGGGGTGGCCGAGAGGGATGAGGGGCGGCCGAAGGAGGCACAAGGGGGAGGGGCGGCTAGGGTTTTAGAATAAGGGGAAAGAGAAAAATTTGGGTCTTTGGATCTTAGGCTGTGATACCATGTGAGATCATGAGATTCATTGTAATGTCCTCCTTGAGGGTTTCCATTCATTGATATAACATATATATAGGTTACAAGGTATTGGGCCTTAACGGGCTTTCAGCCCACTATACAATAGGAGACCTATGTAATCTATCAGAAGTAATAAACATATATAGTTTTTGTGATCTTACTCTCCGCATTTTTTTTGTGAAGTCCCCAATAGCAATTTTAGTAAACTATAATCTATTGTGAATTCAAATGATCACATACAATTAGATCCATTATTCATATTTTATATAATTTTTGTGATCTTACATAATTTGTGTATGAATAATAATAATAGTCATATAAAAAAACCGCGAAGATCGCGGGCGATAAAACTAGTATAAGTGTATAACTTTAATTCAGAAGACTTTGCTTACGTGTCAACTTTAGAGTAGTTTTAGAAATATTGACCAATTATTTTTTTTCCTTCATTTTTTTTATTTCTCCTTTTTCTCTTTTTTCCATTAACAATCTATATATAATCTATATCTATATCTATATCTATATATAACTTTAATTCAGAAGATTTTGCTTACGTGTCAACCTTAGAGTAGTTTTATGAATATTGACCAATTTTTTTTTCCTTCATTTTTTTTATTTCTCCTTTTTTTTCCATTAACAATCTATATATCTATATTCTATATATAACTTTAATTCAGAAGACTTTGTTTACGTGTCAACCTTAGAGTAATTTTAGGAATATTGAGCAATTAATTTTTTTCCTTCATTTTTTTTACTTCTCCTTTTTCTCTTTTTTCCATTAACAATCTATATATAACTTTAATGCAGAAGATTTTGCTTACGTGTCAACCTTAGAGTAGTTTTAGGAATATTGACCAATTATTTTTTTTCCTTCATTTTTTTTATTTCTCCATTTTCTCTTTTTTTCCATTAACAATTGGGCTTAATTCAAAACATTAAATTCAATTTAATATACTTACTGGGCTTAACTCAAATTTATTTCCTTTAATTATTTTTTCTCCTTCTTTTTATCTTTTCAAACCAATTATATATTTTTTAATTTTTATGACATTTACTATATATCTATATATAACTTTAATTCAGAAGACTTTGCTTACGTGTCAATCTTAGAGTAGTTTTAGGAATATTGACCAATTATTTTTTTTCCTTCATTTTTTTTATTTCTCCTTTTTCTCTTTTTTTTTTTCCATTAACAAACTATATATAACTTTAATGCAGAAGATTTTGCTTACGTGTCAACCTTAGAGTAGTTTTAGGAATATTGATCAATTATTTTTTTCCTTCATTTTTTTTATTTCTCCTTTTTCTCTTTTTTTCCATTAACAATTGGGCTTAATTCAAAACATTAAATTCAATTTAATATACTTACTGGGCTTAACTCAAATTTATTTCCTTTAATTATTTTTTCTCCTTCTTTTTATCTTTTCAAACCAATTATATATTTTTTAATTTTTATGACATTTACTATATATATTCTTAAAATAAAAGAGTTTTAGCCTATATGATATCCCTACTTTTTTTATCTCTTTAAATCAATCTATTTTTTCCTTTAATTTTTCTTCTTCTTCCCTTTAAACCAATCACATTTCTTTTATTTTTATTTTTAATATATTTACTAATTATTAGACTTAATTCAAAACATTAAATCTAATATAATCTAATGCTTATTATTAATCTACATGTAAATATTTATATATTATAAATATCTAATCTATGTATACTACATAATATATAAAATCCTTTCTGGAATTTTTTTTCCAGAATATTCACGATTTACAAAATAATTATAAAAGTAAGCATCGATTGAAATTTGAAACTATTTGTCAAAATGTTCAAAATTGTTAAGAGGAACAGAAACCCACGGGTTGAAATTGCGGTTCTATTTGAAAACTACAGGGAAATTTAAAAAATAAAATACTTACCTTTTTATTTTTTATTTTTAAAAATGAATCCCCAATCCCCATTGCAGATTTGCAGGGAGAGAGGAGCGGGACGGTGGGTGGTGGCGATGGCAGGATTGGCATCAAAGAAGAGGGAGGGAGAGAGGTAGGGGTGTGCAAAAAAACCCGACACGACTGATACGACACGAAAACACGACAACACGACACGAAAAAACACGAAACCGAAAAGACACGACACGATAATGACACGAACCGCTAAAACACGACATTAAACGGTTCGTGTTTGGTTCGGGCAAATCCCCTTGTCGGATACCCGACACGAACCGTTTAAATTTTTTTTTTTTTAGATACGATAATAAAATAATAGAACTAATATTATGTAGTGTCATACGAAACACTCAAGTGAATTGGCTCATTTGGTTAGGGATGTGCGGGAACCTCTTGTTAAACCCAACAAGCGTGGGTTCGAATCCTATATCTATCATTTTTTGGGTTCAAACTGCGAGTTTTTTTTATTCCAAAGCTGCATTTTATTTTTATTAAAAAAAAAATTCCCTTTTTGTGTTGTTATTTTCTTTTCTTATGCAAGTATTGCAAAGTTCCAAACCCTAGCTGAAGAACCAGGAGACACAAACTCTCTCTCTCTCCAATTCTCCAAGTCCGGCCTCTCTCTTTCTCTCCAAATCAATTGAAGCCGTGAAGGCGACTGAACTCGATGGAGGAAATAAGTCCCCAGATCCGGCCTCTCTCTTTCTCTCCAGATCCAGCGAAGGCGTATCTCGACTCGACTTGGCGAAGGTGATAAGCCTCCAGATCCGCCGTCTCTCGTTCTCTCCAAATCTTGCAAAGCAGATTCGACTCGACAAAGGCAATAAGTGTCCCGATTTGCCCTCTCTCTTTCTCTGCAGATCTCCACTTCTCGGGCATCTCTGAATTCTGCCGGCTACGGAAGGTGCGGTTCGGGTGCGCGGTGGCAATGATGGCAAAGGAAGATAGAGAGGAGGAGGGTGGTGGCGATGGAAGTGGTAGCGAAGGAAGGTCCGGGCCGGTGAGCGGTGTCGATGGCAGCGAAGGAAGATAGAGAGGAGGAAGGCAGTGGCCTTGCAACGAATAATCGTCGAAGATGTCACCGCTCCACCACGTACTTTCTCCACCGAGAACCACCGCCTGGATTTCCTCCTATGTCAATCCGCCGCCTGGATCTCCTCCTCCGTCAATCCGCCACTTGGATTGAAATACCCCAAAGTATTTTTGTGGATTTCGTTTTAAAAAATATATATATTTGTATAAAAGTTCTTTTATTTTGAACTTAATAATGATTCTTCCTCTTTCCTTTTTTTGGTAGTTCGGTGAACTTTGTATATGCTGATTTTTGTTCCTTAGCTCACACTCGAGATTGTTTGTGAAAAAGTTTATCAAACCTTCTGGGTTTTGGTGGTTCATTGATGTCAATTTTGTGGAAATTTCACCTTGAAGGCAAAATTTTAATCTCGATGTTTTTGCCCTGGTGTGGACGTGAATCATGTACACAATATGGATGAGTGTTTTTCCTAAATCTTAATAAATTTCTCTTATAAAGTTGGAAAGGATTTGCTTTTGCATATTGGGAAGAAGGAGAAATGTAATTTTCCTTCTCCTGGTCAAATATTATAAATTAAAATTTGACCATTGAATTTTCAGGTGGATTCCACATTTACTTTTCCTTTCCCCTTCAACCTTTTATGTTAAATGGAGATTTCTAAATGGAATTTCATCAATACATTTTTATCGAGTCCCTCGTCCGTCGGTCAAAATTTGCAGTGTGTGGTATGAAGTTTGGTGACCTTTTGTAACTCATTCAGGCAGTCCGTATAACAGAGGACTTGTTTTTTTTATTAGAGTTTTTCCCTTTTAAATCCGATCATTGGGTATTTTCCAGTTTCCTTGATGTTATGTTGAAGAACCAATGCAAAGTTACAGATAAGGGGAACTGTACTGTTTAGAATCACTCATGTTCTGCAGGGTAATTCTGTTTTTACCTGTCATTGATTTACCTTTCTTGTCTGAATATGGTCATCACCTGTTCGTGCTTGTTGATTAGCCTCCAGTAACAATCAGTTGCCCATGTCTTGCATTTCCTTACAGTATAACTTAACAAGTTATTCACACCGGATCCTAGCGCCTCTTTATGGTCATGTCTGAATATGGTCTTCTTCTTCTTTTTAGTTTTGTTTTTTATTTGAAAGTTCGATTTCTTAAGTGGGTTAGCGTTAGGTGGGAAGTGTGAACGTCAGTTACAGTACCTTCAACTTAGATATACATTTATATATGCCTTCAATAGGAGTAGGATGAGGACCCAATAAAAGTGTATTTATGTTCTTACCACATATCTTTAAAATTCGGATGAATTTGTTGAATTAGATGAACCTTATGTAGTTTTCAAGGTGACCACCAGTTCCTACCTTTTTCTATTACCTTCTCTTTTTCTGTCATTTCAGTTAACCTTACATGATTCTTTCTTGTACTGTAGGGGTTGACTGTTAGCGAAATGGAGTCTCTTCGTCAGGACATAAAAATGCACCTTGACTTGGACAGGGAAACACCAACTCACTTAGAATATTGGCAGGTAATTTCTTTTATTCTCAACCTAAGTTGTTTTCTGAAGCAATAATTCAAGTGAATGAGAATTAATAGATGATTTGCTATCCCATTTAGCTGATGAGGAGAAAGTAGATTATGCCACATGTTTGTGTGACAAATCAGCACATGTATTAATTGTCAAGATAATTTCATTAACCCCGAGTGGTTGCAGGCACTTCTGGTGGTTTGTGATTGGGAGCTGGCTGTAGTAAGAAGAAATGATGCAATTGACAGAGCCAGAGTGCGTGGAGAGCATCCTCCTGCTGATTCACTGACTGTTGAACGAGGTATCCATTCCAGCACTGAAGCAGATGTCAGGAAACTTCTGGAAGGAAGAAGTCACAAAGAGCTGGTGACCTTGCAATCCCAAATTGAGTCTGAGATGCGCTCTGGGACAGCTACGGTGGTTGAGTTTTGGGAAGCTGTTTTAAACGTCTTGACATATACTACACGACAAAGGTTTTCAAGTCAAGTTGTTTAATACTGCATCTTTTATTGAACTTATGTGTCGATTAGATGAGACTCAAGGACATTTACCCCAAATGCAGGCTGTTTGAAGGAAATTCATGCCAAAATGTTAAGAAAGCATCTCCAGCGCCTTGAGCAACCTCTGGAAAATGATACACTGCAAGATACTAATAAATTGAAACTGGAGGAATTAGAACTAGACGTGGAAGGCAATGTGCGGGAACTCAAGGGTAAGAAGTTTGTGATATCTTAGTTGATTTCTGATAGAGTACTGTATCTATAGACCGGACAGTAAAGTGCATTTTTCCTGCAGAGCCTGAAGAAGCTTTCTCCCCGGTCCTTCTCACGAATGAAGATGCTTCTCATGAAATGGAGGAGTAAGAGGATGCTTAAACTTCACAACTTCTCCATGGTGATGAAACAGAAGAAGCTATTGATCCGAGGAGGACGAAGCTATCCTTGTAAGGCCTACGGCCTACCCCAAAGTGGTTACTGACTCACATGATTCAACAATCAAGTTGTAGGATCTCAGATATTGTATACCATAGTTTTTAGTTGGTGACCTCCATTTTGTAGCTGCCAATTGCTTTCCTTGTCTCTTAAATCTTTCTTCCATATTTGTATCCTATTATGAAATTAAACTCTTGTTAGTTTCACATGTTTCTTGTTAATACTGGTTTCAATTTACCGGTCATACTTCTTTTTGGTGTTCTAGGCATATGTTTGCATCTGCTTCATCAGACAACGCCAAGAATTTCACTTACCTAAAGGAGAATTCATGCAGAATATGTTGTAAGTTGATCATTTCTGAGTATTGTATTATGTTATTGCTCTTGTTTTTTTTTCGGATTTTTAGTTTATTAATTATTGTTTTTACTGACCTTTCCTCTTTCATTTTTCCTAGATTTCTGTCTTCTAGAAATCAAAAGCCCAAAATGGCCTCATTTTTTAATTTAGATAAAGTGTTAATTTAAAGCAATTAAATCCTATTTTATTTAACCAGTTAGTTTAAATATCATCTAAGTGGGTATATTGGAAGGTTTTTTCGTTGTTATTGAAGGATAAGAAAATTCAACAACTTATAGGGGTTTTTTCCTTGTTTTTTTTTCTGTACTAAGTAAATAACCTATTTCTTGGATTTTGATGGAGTTGTGTTATTTGATAAATCAGCAGTATTTTTTTGAGAGTTTGGTGTTCGTTTGATTATTGTTAAAAATAGTAGAGTTTATTTTGTGTATCTCGGCTAAGTCATGTGAAATCTCAAGCGTAGGTGTAATTTATTTATTTTTATAATCGGAAATTTCGCGAGGTATCCCTGAGGTATTGTAATTTTCGTGAGGTATACAACTCTTTTGTATATTTCACATGGTGCCCCTGTGGGTTTTTTTTTTCGCCTCATGCCCTTGTGGGTTAGATTTAACAGTTTTTTTTTTCCGTTAGTTTGCAATAAAAAAAGAAAGAAAGAGTGAACAGAGAACTGAGAGTGAAGCGAGCGACTCGGATCCAAATTCCAACTCCGATTCTCATCCATGGAGACGAAGAAAAAGCTTCGATTCTCATCCATGGAGACTCTCTCTACACCTTGGCCCAACAATTCCAACTCTAACCCCAATTCCAACCCTAATTTTCTCCCCCAGATGACCTCCCAATCTGAACATCACTACTACGATTCTTTCACCACCGCCTTCGCCGACGAGGACACCTCCACCTCCGAGAACCTCCCCGACGGAGCCGGTATTGGAGACGAAGTCCACAACTTTCCTAATTTCATTCCCCAAACCCTAATTTTGTCGCGCTACCGCCGCACCGAATTCTCTGATGGGGCGGTGCAAGATGGGGCGGATGAAGAAGATGGGGCGGAGCAAGAAGATGGGGCGGATGAAGAAGATGGGTCGGTGACTGTCTCTCCTCCTTCTTCGATTAGAACTTCTCTGATGCCTCCTGCTACCGCCGCACTGAATTCCTCCCGGCGTCTCTCCCGGTGGTGACGGAGAAGGAGTGGAGGAGGAACCCTAATCCCTCCCGACTGTCTCTCCTCCTTCCTCCCGGCGTCTTTCTATCTCTTCTGTCTGTGTTTTCTTTCTTTTTCTTTTTTTTTTAATTGAAAACTAACGGAAATCACCAAAATCCGTTAAATCTAGCCCACAAGTAGGGGTGTTATTCGAGCCGAATGAGCCGAGCTCGACATGTTCAAGCTTGTTCATTTGTTAAACGAGCTCGAGCCGAGCCGAGTCCAATTTTTAAACGAGCTTTCTTTTTTGTTCAAGCTCGCTTGTTTTAGTAAATAAACGAGCTCGAGCCGAGCTTCAAGTAGTTTTACTTGGTCATAACATATTAACTTAAAGAAAATTTTAGAAATTCCATATTATTCGATCTATTCGAGCCTAAATCGAACGAGCCGAGCTTTCAACCAAGCTTCAAATCATGTTCAAGCTCGGCTTGTTTAGGTAAGTGAACGAGCTCGAGTCAAGTTTTTTTGAGCCGAGCTCGAGCTGTTCAGCTCATATAACAGCCCTACCCACAAGGGTACGAGGCGAAAAAAAAAAAGAAAACCACAGGGGCACCATGCGAAATATGCTAAAGAGTTGTATACCTCGCGAAAATTGCAATACCTCAAGGGTACCTCGCGAAATTTCGGTTTTATAATTTATGGAATATCTGAATGCAATGTCTCGGGTATTTGTTGATTTATTTATTCAATTAGGTGTTATGATGTCTCAATTTAAAGACCTTCATGTTTTGATTTTATACTTACACGTATCTAAGTAAAACAAATCAACCCTAATTTTAACCAAAGATTAAAACTGAAACGGATTTACTGACCTTATATTCTTTCCACAACAGTTGATTAGAACTAACCCAGCAAAACATCTGCACGGATATATTGTTTATGTATAGATTTTGTACAAATCTGATGAACGATCAGAACTTAGAAGGTTCCGTTTGCGATCCCTTCTTTGTGTTTTTCTTTCTTTTTTTTCTTTGTGTGTTGCTATGCTAGACAATAGACAATCAAAAGTGCGAAAATGGAAATATGAAAGAGCTTCATTTTTTTTTTGGTAAAAAAGATTCATTTTTTCTTGTTCTTTTTTGTTCCCTATCTTCTTTATTGTTTTTTTTTTGTCTATTAAGAGAAGTGACCAGGTATTAAAGTTGTGTTAAATAGATGGAAAAAATTGGTGGAAATAAATTTTGTTTAAAATCACAAAATGAATACAGGTGAGAAATAGCTACATTGGGACTTATGTCACTGCTCGTAATTCAGCATAGAAATTTTCATAGGCTCTTAAAGTTGGTTGTGCCTTCGATTTGCTTATGCAGCATCAGGTTCCCTTTAGCTTTATGCTCTTTTCTTTCTTCAATTCTTGTTATAACTCGTCTAGGTTAATGTTTTGGGTTTCTTGGCTATCTACTGTACGTGACTTCGAATTGCCTTTTTTTTTTTTGTTTCAGATTGGGAACAAGAGCAGGAGGGATATTTAAGCCAACAGAACCTGAGTGATGTTTATGAGGTATCTAAACAGTAGAATATGCAAGTTGAGGAGTATGAGAAGGTAGAGGAGTATGAGAATATATATATATATATATATATATATATATATATATATATATATATATATAGGGTCGGGTTCAGGTAAGAAGCATACTAACAATGAGAAGGAAAGAAGCGATCTAATTGGTCCTCCCGCTTCCTTTCCCGTGCGCGTTTAGTCCCGCTCACGCGCCTCGTTTCTCTCGCGCGTTATTCACACGCTCTCTTCTCCAGTAATCTGGCGGCCTCATTCCTCAAGCCCTCCTCCGCTTTGCTTCGCCGGCGACCTCCAACCTCCACGCCACTGCATTTCAATGCTTCTCCCTTCCCTCTCTGTCGCCCCCACTCCCCGAATCTGGCTCCCTTCTTCCACTTCTGATTATATATATATATATCCTCCGAATCTGGCTCCTCCTCTTTCGAAAATCCTCCGAATCTGGCGCCTCCGCGGTGAGATCGAGAGGTGTGGAGACAGCGGAGCGGGAAGCATTCTGAGTTTGAATCTCATGGATCTGATTGCAATCAAAATGCTTGCAATACAGGTATAGCTATCTTCATCATATTCGAATCGAATTGGTTACGGGAAAGGGCCTGCATTGCTGCTTCCGATTACAATCAAAATGAAATGCGAATGTCGATTTGAGTTATTTTATTTGTATATGTCGTTGCTAGGTAGTGAAATCAGTTGCTTTTTCTGTTTTCTGTTTTTAGTGATGAACTTGCAGGTTAGGTGTTTGATGAAATGCCGGCTTCGATATATAGTGAAATCAGTTTTAGAGGGGTGGGGATTTAACATGATTAAGGTATAGATTCAAATAGAATAGATAACAAAGATTCGGTACTAAGTGAAATTTACCATCTTTTGGGGGATTTCTATCCATAAGCTACAGGAGTAAGACACATGCCAAAACTAATGTTTTAGTTTGTGTCCTAATGATAAATCTCGCTAAGTTTATTGATGTTTACATGTTTAATGTTTGGATAATTATAATTGTCATTATCGTGTATTATTGATGATCATCAATGAGGTGTTATACTTAATTTTTGAATTAGAGCTATAAAATGACCCAATTGGGTAATCCAAGCAATTTGAACGACACTGATGTCATTCACAGGGGAGAAGGTCAGGTCATACCCACTGCCAGGAGAGTCATTATGCTGCCCAACTGACTGCTAAGCCTTGGCTTCTTGAACCTGTCTACTTGGTTGAGATTCAAGCTCCGGAGCAGGCCCTTGGTGGTGGCATTTACAGTGTCCTGACTGAATCAGAACCATGGGCACGTGTTTGAGGAGTTGTAGAGGCCCGGTACTCCACTCTACAACATCAAGGCATACCTCCCTGTCGTTGAATCATTCGGGTTCTCAAGCACGCTGCGAGCTGTAACCTCTGGGCAAGCCTTCCCCCGATGCGTCTTTGATCACTCGGACATGATGTCGTCAGACCCAGAAGCATACATGGAAACCGACCCTTTCAAGCCTGGTTACCTCAAGGTCGAGGAAACCGACCCAGAAGCATACATTCTGAGAAGATGTTTCACAGCTTCACAAAGTTTGCTTTGAATTTTCTCTTCCGGACTGACGTTTTTTTTTTAAATGTAATAGGAGATGTACTATTATGTTATCTTTAGTCATAGCAGTGTAAGAGCAGGACGAAATTCCTCCTCTCAGTGTGAACTAAATGCTTTTTTTTTCTTTCATATAACATAGGTGTGATGTAGTTTATTTTTACCAAAAAAAAAAATTTAATTTATAAAATGTGTAATTTTCATGATGAAATATATATTAAAATTTATTTCATGAACCACTTCTCTCTACTTCATGAGCCACTTCTATTTAATTCATGAACCACAGTACATTTATTCATTGAACCACACTCTATATACATGTGCTGAGCCATTTACTGTAAAATTCATGAACCTCTTCTCTTTAATTGATGAACCAATATATATTTAATCATTGAATCATTCTCTATTTATATGTCATATATTAATATTAGTGGTTAATGAACCACTGCCATTTATTTCATGAACCACTATTTTTTATTTCCCAAGTGTAATTTATATGTGTTGAACCACTCTATTTATATTTGCTGAACCAATTACTGTAAAATCCGTGAACCACTTCTATTTACTTAATGAATCACTTCTATTTAATTCATGAACCACTACATATTTACTCTAAATTATTTTATTAACCACTACTGTTTATTTCATGAACAAAAAAAACTAGCTACGAACATACTTAAATTATTTCATGAACCAATACTCTTTATTTGATGAACCACGTATTACTCTTTATTTAATGAATCACTACTCTTTATTTCATTAACAAATACTTTTCATTCTTCTTTTATTTTCTTTTAATTTTTTTTAATTAATTTTTTTAAAATAAAATGGTTCATGAACCAATACTCTTTATTTAGTGAACCACTACTCTTTATTTGATGAACCACTACTCTTTATTTCATGAACCACTTGAATTTATTCTATGAACTACTACTATTTAATAATTGTAAAATTTTCATTCTTCTTTTATTTTATTTTAATGTTTTTTAATAATATATTTATTTGGTTTTAAAATAAAATGGTTCATGAACCAATATTCTTTATTTGATGAAATACTACTCTTTATTTCATTAACCATTAGAATTTATTTCATGAACCACTTCTATTCACTTTGTGAACCATTTGGTATTAAAATCCTGAACCACTTGGTATAAAACCTCGAACCACTTGGTTTAAAACCCCTGAACCACTTGGTATAAAAACTCTGAACCGCCTAGTATAAAACCCTGAACCACTTGGTATTAAAACAGTGAACCACTACTCTTTATTTCATGAACCACTACTATTTATTCCATGAACCACTAGAATTTATTTCATGAACCACTTATATTTACTTTTTGAACCATTTGGAAAAAAAAAAAAAACCCTAAACCACTTGGTATTAAAACCCCGAACAACTTCGTTTTAAACTCTGAACCACTTGGTATTAAAACCCCGAACAACTTGGTTTAAAACCCCTGAACCACTTGGTATAAAAACACCGAACCACTTGATATAAAAACTCTGAACCACTTGATATAAAAACCCTGAACCACTATTCTTTATTTCATGAACCGCTAGAATTTATTTCATGAACCTCTACTATTTAATAACTGTAAAACTTTCATTCTTCTTTTATTTTCTTTTAATATTTACTCCATATTTTTTATATTTATTTATTTGTTTTTAAACTAAAGTGGTTCATGAACTACTACTCTTTATTTCATGAACCACTACTTCGTGAACCCCGAACCACTTGGTATAAAAACCCTGAACCACTTGATATTTATTATCCTTTTTTTATTTTAAAAAAGAGGATAAATATATTAAAGTCAAATATTTGTTATATTTTTCTCAAGTGGTTCAGATAGTTTACAATATGTGTTCATGCCTCTTATACACATTGGTTCAAGATTTTGCTAAATAATAGCAACACATCAGACATTGTGTTAAAAAAAATGAAATTGTAAATTCAAAAATCAAATGTCTAAATCGGAGATAGAATCCAATGAATATTCAACAAACTTCATTTTGTTTTACGTATTCGTCCAAAAGCACTTTCGATTCTAAAATCTCAGTGAATTTCATATTGTTTATTTAATAATTGTAAAACTTTGAGTTTGAACAAGATAATTAATTAGTTCAAACATCTAGATTTGCCAACTCCTCACACTATGTTGGTGTAGAAGCGTCTAAACCGCGATTGTGATTGCTACCTGGAATCCGCAACCCACAATTGATCTTTGGAAAAGTCAAGCATGAACACCTGAGCAACGCCAATGAATGAATCAACACTTGTGAAGGAAGAAGCTAACAATTTTGATTGATGGATCGGGAAAACAAAGATAATTGGAGGCCCTTTCCACAGCACAGGTCTAAAACGGAACCCCCAATTTTGGCACTGTTACAATTAAATCACAGGTCCAAAACGGAACAAATTTCGCACTCCCACAGCTCCGACACCGCGCGATTTCCATCCGCTCCAATACAGACCCTGACACCGCACAATTGCCATCAGCTCCTCTTCAAGCGACCGCCTCCTCCGTCTGAACAAATTTCACTCCGACAGCGAGACTGAGCAAACAGGAGGCTGAAACTCTGTAAACGACACTGGAGGAGACAAGGGCGGTGGCGATGGGAGGGAGGAAGGAGGAGGAGCAGGATCGGAGGAATCCATGATGAAGAAGTGAGGAGGAAGGAGTCCGAGCGCGTATTGTTCACGTAAAAAAAAGGAAGCGCGTGATACATTTTTTAATTAACCAATCAACTTACTTCTTTCCTTCTCACCGGACCGAATTCTTCTCACTTGAACCCTCCCCTATATATATATATATATATATATATATATATATATATATATATATATATATATATATATATATATATATATATATATATATATATAGGGTTGGGTTCAGGTAAGAAGCATACTAACAATGAGAAGGAAAGAAGGAATTTGATTGGTCCACGCAGATTAAATTAATTCCAAAAATAAAATTTCTTCCGTGCGCGCGTGCTACTCCCCCGGTTTAACGCATATGCCCAGTCGCATGCAAGCGCGCGTGTGCCCTACACACTCACGCAATAGCCGCTCTCGCCAATATAGAACACAAAATGCTGACGGTGGGTGGGTGTGGGGAATTGAACCCGAGACCTTGACTCCCGACGCACAGCACTCAAACCATTTGAACAACGTCTCTTTCCTGTTCTTAATACTTATTTACTTTAGTTTAGTCTATTTATTAAAGGGTTTTATTTACCTAAAAATTAAATAACGGCTTATAATTTATATTTTGTAATGTTTATTTTTTTAATAATTATAAAATTTTCATTCTTCTTTTATTTTCTTTTAATATTTATTTTTTAATTAATTATTAATTTTCTTTTAAAATAAAATGGATTATGAACAAATACTAATTATTTGATGAACCAATACTATTTATTTAATGAACCACTTTTTATTTGATAAACCACTACTCTTTATTTCAAGAACCACTATTTTTTTATAATTGTATACTTCTCATTCTTCTTTTAATTTCTTTTAATGTTTATTTATTAATTGATTGTTTAATTATTTTTAAAATAAAATGGTTAATGAACCAATACTATTTATTTTATGAATCACTAATCTTTATTTCACGAACCACTAGAATTTATTTCATAAACCACTACTATTTTAATAATTATAAAATTTTCATTCTTCTTTTATTTCCTTTTAATGTTTATTTTTAATTAATTATTTATTTTCTTTTAAAATAAAATGATTTATGAACCAATACTATGTATTGATGAACCAATATTATTTATTTGACGAACCACTACTCTTTATTTGATGAACCAATACCCTTTATTTCATGAACCATTACTCTTTATTTTGTTTTTAAAATAAAATGGTTCATTACTATTTATTTCATGAACCAAAAAAATAACTAGTTATAAATATTCTTAAATTATTTTATGAACCGTTACTATTTATTTGTTGAACCAGTTGGTATTAAAACTCTTAACCACTTGGTATTAACCCCCTGAACCAATTGGTTTAAAACCTTGAACCACTTGGTAATAAAACCCTGAACCACTTGGTGTTAAAACTCTGAACCACTTGGTGTTAAAACTCTGAACCACTTGGTAAAAAAAACCCTGAACCACTTGATGTTAAAACATTGAACCACTTGGTATAAAACTCTGAACCACATCGTATAAATCCCCTGAACCACTCGGTATAAAAACTCTGAACCATTTGGTATTAAAACCCTGAACCATTTTATTTATTTGGTTGTTTTTAAAATAAAATGGTTCATAAATCAATACTATTTATTTCATGAATCAATACTATTTATTTCATGAACCAATAATATTAATTTGTTGAACCACAACTCTTTATTTGGTGAACCACTACTCTTTATTTCATTAACCACTACTATTTAATAATTGTAAAATTTTCATTCTTCTTTTATTTTCTTTTAATGTTAATTTGTAATTATTGATTTTTTTTAAAATAAAATGGTTCATGAACCAATAATATTTATTTCATGAACCAATACTATCTACTTGATGAACCCTTACTCTTTATTTCATGAACCACTACTCTTTATTTGATGAACCACTTATTTCATGATATTTACTTGCGATATGTGCAATTGTGATGGCAAATTTTTCAACAGGGATTGACTCTGACTGCTTCCAGTAATCCAGATGAACTCTTCTAGTCATATTACGCCATGTTTAACAGTCTCAAGCTCATCATCTTGTCTTAGAACAAGTACATTATAATTAACTGCACCAAGTTCCTACAAGCTGATTTTAGAGTCTCCGAACCAAATCCGGCCACGCCCAAATCCCCCGCTCTCAAACAGTCGAAGCAAGTCCACGCCCAAATCCTCTGCTCCGGCTTCAACCGACCCACCTCCCTTCTCTTCAAAATCATTTCCTCCGCCAGGTCTTTCTCCAATGGCGCCATCGACTACGCCCTCTCCGTCTTCGACGAAATTCACCGCCTCGAGCCTCGTTTCTCCAATCGCTTCATGCGCGACCTCTCGAGGAGCGCGGACCCCCGAAAGACCATTGTGGCTGACGCGAGGATCGATGAAGTGGGATTCGACGGCTGTCGACAGGTTCACCTTCCCCCCGCACTTGAAGGCGGCGTGTAGGGTTTTGGTGTTGGCCGAAGGGATGGAGATCCATCGGTGGCTGTTGACAGGCCGGTTCACCGCCACGGAGAGGCCGGAGAGCAGATCCGCTCGGAATTCGGGGAGATCAACTGCGAAATCGATTATTGGTGGGAGGAGATTATTGAGTTAGCTTTGAAAGGTTATGATGAGGGAAAGCGCGTGTATCCCACCTCTTCTCACCTTCTCACCGGATCGGGATCTTCTTACTTGAACCCTGCCCTATATATATATATATATATATATATATATATATATATATATATATATATATATATATATATATATATATATATATATATATATATATATATATATATATATATATATATATATATATATATATATATATATATATATATATATATATAGGGGAGATATCTAATGAGAAGTAACATTTAAATGAGAAGATGAGAAGTAAGCCTTATACCCTTTAGATTAAAATAATTTTTTTTATATGGATATAGGGGACATATCTAATGATAAATATATCAATGTTTTTTAAAAAATTATTTTTTATGCTATTTTTTTAGATGATGAATGAAAAAGCTAATTTAAATTAGCATAAAACCCTAAAATGAACCTTAAATCACCCTCTAGATAAATAGCGTAAAAAATAATTTTTTTAAAAAAACATTGATATATTTCTCATTAGATATGTTCCATATATCCATATAAAAAAATCATTTTAATATAAGGGGTATAAGGCTTACTTCTCATCTTCTCATTTAAATGTTACTTCTCATTAGATATGTCCCCTATATATATATATATATATATATATATATATATATATATATATATATATATATATAGGGAGTGGTTCCAGAGTGCACAGCCCTTATAGTGTATCTTGTGCACGAATCTGGATCGTTAATAGGGAGGAAATGAATGGTTATGATTAATTAGGATTTTTAGATTTTTTTTTAAATAAAAAGTGGGGACGTGCAAAACTCAACTCCACTGCCCCTACCCGGCGCGTGTTTCATCCACTCCCCAATCTTCATTTTCACTCCACCCCTCCTAATCTCTTATGCTATCGGTGAGTCATTTTTTAATTTTTTTTTTAATCATTTTGCCATTTTTTTCATATCAATTATTATTACAGTATAGTACGGAGTAGATTGGTCCCAATTTTATTTATTTTTTAAATTTGGATGATATGTAATTTTTTATTTTTTAATTTTTTTTCTTCTCTTTTTCCATACACATATTCCAATTAATAAATGTTCAGATTTATCAATTCCACTTAATATTCACCTAATTTCGTTTGATTAAAAATTTGACAATTTCACCGAATAATGTTACACACCCTACCGAATAATATTATGTTATCTTTTTCCATCCAATTCAGATCAAAATTTATCAATTCCACCGAATAATTTATCACATATTACCGAATAATGAATAGTTACCTCAAATCTCTAAATAATACTTACAATTTATATGAATAATGATTCATATTTCACCGAATAATGTCTCACATTTCACTGAATAATTCGAATAATGTCTCACATTTCACTGAATAATTTTTTGTTTTAGGTTGTTAGACCAAAGAGTCCATATTCTGAGGAATAATAAAACAAATTTCACCGAATAATTTACCAACTTATTACCACTAGTTAGCAAAATTTGACACATACGTCTGAATAATTTGACAAATAATGAATTGAAATTACGGATATTGAAAACCCTACCCGCCCACCATCATCCTCTGCCCACCCAACCACACCCCTCCCCCACCCCCCACCCCACCCTCACCCCATCGTCGAATTCAATTTCCGATACTTTTCCGATCTTCGTCGACCTTGAATTGGACACAAATTTCCATCGTCATCGAGCCTCCTTAGCCAAGCATCGCCCGCCTTCGCCGCCGACCAGTGGATCTGTGCACCAAACCCTAGAAATTGGGGTTTTTATTGAAGTTACCTCAAAAATTCAAAGGGGGAGTGAGGGATAGAGGAGGTCGGAGGTGGCGGATGGAGTCGGCGGGATGTTGCTCACCATGGATCCTCGCCGCTCAACCAATCTTGCCATGTGGACTGAATTTGATTGAGCGGCGTGGCTCAGCGATCTGGGACGGGGGGCGCTGGAGGTTGACGGTGGTGGTGTGTGAAGCAAAGCGAAGGCGAAGATGTAATGACGGGGTTGCGGGTGATGAGGAAATATGGTCGTCGGCGATTTGAGGAGGGTGGGTGAACGAGGGCGAGCGAAATCTATGTAGGATAGGGAGATCCAGATTCGCCGCCTCGCATCGCCTCGTCGCAGCATAATCGCCACCGCCTACCCCACTCTGCCTTCTAATCGCCACCGCCAGCCTTCCCAGCGAATCCGCCTTCCTCTTCGCCTCCCTGTAGCCTCGCAATCGCCACCGCCGCCGGATGAATTACTCCTCTCCATGTCCAAATCCATTGGTCGAAGCCTCGCAATCCCCCCCGGACTCGGCGTTGCCGGAAGCCAAGTGCAATCCTCGCCCTATCGCCCTTCGTCGGATCCGAGCCCTTCGCCTCCGCTTTGCCTCCTGGCCGCGAATCTCTCTCTCTCGTTACTGCTAAAGAATTTCAATTGAGGGGTAAACAATTTCAATGGTTGAACACGCGCAGTCTATAGATAATTGTTAGGTTTTTTTAACGTGGGACCCAGCTTTTTAATTAAACAAATTAAAAAAACCCCAATTAATCTTGGCCCTCCATCGTCCCTCAATTAACGGTCTAGATCCGTGCACAAGATACACCCTAAGGGGTGTGCACATAATACTCATTCTCTCTCTCTCTCTCTCTCTCTCTCTCTCTCTCTCTATATATATATATATATATATATATATATATATATATATATATATATATATATATATATATATATATATATATATATATCCCGGTACAAGATCGAGGAGTACTCTGACATCACGGTGAACAATTTTAATGGAGGGTCTATTTTGGTTGCTCCCTTTCGGTTAAAAATATCCCCTGTAGATTTGTTGCGATTCCAACCTTTCTGGATATGGTTTTGACTTTTGACATAATTAGATTGAATGGTTCTCTATCTCTATTGTTAGAACATAGAATCGGCAGTGTCTTTAATAATCTATATATGTGTATTTGGATAGTTGAAATTAATAAGCTTTTGGGTTATAGAAACACTCATGTTCTTAGATTCTTTAAAAATTGCGGTTTTGTTTCATGGAGAGGGAAGGGTGAGAAGAGACAGGCAACTGATTGAAAGAGGTGGGGTGGGACTAGGCTGGGGCACTAACCGGCACTTTATTACATGGTGGAGAGGGTTAGGTTAACCATTCCGGAATGGCTCACCGGAAAGGACTTGTGGGTAGTACCCATAGGTCTCTGGTTCGAACCCCGGAATGGCCGCTCTTTATTTACCAATACAAGGAGAGGGTTAGGTTAATCTTCTTTGTTTATTGCTGGAATTCTCAAACAATATTGCAAAAAATGAGGGGAAAAAGAAGAGGTGTTAGTGGCCAAGTTTTTTTTATATACCTGTGTCAGTTAGAAAGATTTTACTGAGCACAAAGTGGAGGGAGTCATTTTTTTCAGAGTAGCATAATTATATATTGGCACAAGATATACATTTGGCTTGCATATGGCCATGATTATTGAATGCTTGCAAAATATAGGATTTTAACCACATGGGTAAAACATTGTTTGTTGTTGTCTGTGGTCATGCAATACATCTTTGGATGCCCCCCTTATCGGCCACTTCTATGTTGAAAACGAGCTTATGATTTTTGTAGTGGTTTGAGTTATTGCAAAATGTAATCAGAATGTGTGGCCATATAGGTTTGGAGTGTTTTTGGGGCGGTAATGTTTGGTTCTTTCATCTGACGTGAGCCTTTTGTCAAGCTATGATCTCTCCTTCGGGGTGATTTGAGTCTAGAGGACATTGAATGTATTATTTTTTCAATCTTTCAAATAATAACAAATATTTTTTGTTATTAATCTCAGGGGATACGTTGGAATTCATAGTTCAGGGTTTAGAGACTTCCTCCTGAAGCCGGAGTTACTTCGTGCAATTGTAGACTCTGGTTTTGAGCATCCTTCTGAAGGCAAGTTATCATTCTTTCTTTGTCATTTGAAAGTTTATAATCTCTAAAGAATAAGACAACCAGTCATTCTCATTCATCTATCCTTCTATTCTTCAATTATTATTATTTTGCTTGTTATGGTATGTGCTGGTATGCGCTTTGATAAACATGATATATTTCTTACTTTGGATGTCAAGGAAGTTATCTAGAGTGAATTTTACAGTCATTTTAAATTGCTTTTCTGTTTCTTTGCCAGGTAACCCACTTCTGTCACCACTTTGGAGCCTGTAAATTGGTTTGGTAAACCTTTCAATTAAAAGGATCAGGGAGGTCATATTTAACTGACTAAAGGCTCCTTCGCCTCTATTTTCTTTGGATTTACCCAGTTCAACATGAATGTATCCCTCAAGCAATTTTGGGAATGGATGTCATATGTCAAACTAGCAAGGGGGAATGATACTTAAAAGACAGTTATGTGATCAAAATCTTAGAAGTTTACCGCTTGACAGTGTTACTGCCTTCCATTGTTCCAGCGGCGAGATGTTTGATCAACATACTGTAACCTAGGGCCTTTATAACCTGGCACATTCTGACCAGGACCTTCTCTTTTACGACAAACTCCAGCCATATATTCCCGCCCCTCAGCAAAGCTGCTGCTTAGCCTACCATATTGACCAAACTGATTGTGTCCCCAATTATTTTTCGAATCTTTTGAAGCTCCTCCATGAGTAACGTTAACTGAATAATTATAACCAGTGTGGTAGCCAGGTCTGCTTATGCCAGGTTCGTGTTGATTGCGACCCCATGACCTTTCCTTAAAGTCCTGGCATCCTTTTCCACTTTTCCACTTATTGCCATTGTCATCTGTATTTTTACCTTTATTTGAGTAACTTGAGGGTTTCCAGTCACATGTTTTTGACCAAGCACCTCCCTGAGAGCCATTGTTAGCAGTAGCAGTTCCAGGTCTGTCAAGGTATCCCTGAGAGCCATATTTAGCAGTAGCAGTTCCAGGTCTCCCATTGTATCCCCAAGGATTGCCACTGTTGGACCGCTTCTCTGAGGCATTAACACGGTCGTGGCGTTGGTTCCAACCTGCAGCTTCATTCTTCAATAGCTGGCCAGTCTGACCATGACCCCGCTGCCAAGGGTCATTGTCATCCCATCTGTCACGATGCTGCCAAGGGTCATTGTCATCCCATCGGACACGACTCTCCCAGGAATTGCCATTATTGGTTGGTTTGTCTCCGGCATCAACAGGGTCCTCCCTTTGGTTCCAGCCCATAGCTTGATCCCTCGAAGCTTCGCTGGTTGAAGCATGACCACGCTTCCAGGGGTTATCTTTGGCATCGCCATATGGCCCATATTTCATAGTTGAACTATTCTGTCTGTCATGGCACTCCCAAGGGGTCACATTGTTGGTTGGCTCCTCTTGGGCATTGACAGGATCATCCCATTAATTAAACCCTGTGGTCCCTGTTGCCTTATCCTTCAACCCTGTGGTCCCTGATTGGAGGCTTAGCCTCCAATCAGGGTCTTTTAAGCTGCCAAAAGAGGGAACATTCGTTTCGTATACAATATCTTCGCCTCTGCTCTCCTTATCATCAGGTACAAAGAATGTCCGGTCGAAGTCTACCATCAACTCAGGATCAATATAAGGGTTCCAATCAATTTCCTCAATATACGCATCTGGACCTGGTATGTGAGTCTCACATTTTCCACCATTAAGCTTTGCCCAATAACATTCTTTAGCATTGTCAAATGCCTCTTTGCCGGCTGTATCATCCCATTCAAGAATATCGCTCTGGCAATGCATAAACTTCTTACTGCTCAGTACTTTCTCCCATGGAACTCCAGCCACAAAGCAGAACTTATTCTCCCACATAGGCACATTGTCTTGCCATTCACCAGATAATATTGAGCTACTAGTCAGATAACATCCCCGTCGACCCAAATTTATGAACATATGAAACTTAAATTAACTCAAAAGATGCACCATCCAGAAATGATAGATACATTACATACATATACTAGATAAATATAGAGGTAACATATTTTTCCTTGGCAGTCAGCACTGTTGATAAATTTATTCTCTAGTCTCTACATACCAACTTCTATGATAGATTTTCTCAACAATAATTAGAAAACCTTATCTTCATGTACCCAACTATCATGTAATTTAATATGTAGTAAGATTCTACAACAGTATCTCCCACAAGAGATTAAATCAACAGGAATTATATACATCAACAAGAAAGCACAATCACTTCATATGTGAGCACAATCTTTACTTTTCAATATAATTCATCCCTTGCGAATTCGTCCAGCTTCTAGTCACATTCATTCAAATCAGAACACTGTTGAACATCATTAAGTTTTTTTTTTTTTTAAAGAGGCATTGCAAACAAGGGCACCCACTATCCTAGCAAATTAAAGACAGCTATACTCACTGGCTGCAACTAATAATATAACTATTCACCATTCACCCGAATCCTTACACTTCTAAATTGTACATGGGTTGAAGAATATATGCTCAAAAATAGACAAAATTATTTCAGCCAAGACCAATAGTGACAGGCAATATCCGATCATTGTTTACAAAATGCTATACTGCGGCCAAAAAGTCAGATGGACACTAGACTTCTCTTGGATGGTACATAAAGATATGTCAGCATTTGCTACAAAGTAACATAAAAGGAAAAGAATATACATCCTCACCAAGTGTTGAAGACTGAAATAAAATAAAAATGTCTAGAACTTCACAGTATCAAGATCAAATTTTCATCTGTTTCCTAGGTTCAAGCTATGAAATTTCAACAATCAAGCTACAACCGCTCTTTAATTCATAACAAAAAAAAAAGCATATAGGAAATCAAAGGGAGTAGAAACTAAAGAATAACCTAAGAAAACTTTGAAGAAAAAGATTTAAAAAACATGTCCAAACCAGAGGGAAGCCAGAGATTAGGGCTTAAAATGCCTGAAAAATGCTGCATCTGCATCTAGGATGGAAACTTAAATAGGGAAAAGACAGCATTTTCTAATTTTCTATTCAAGTTAGAACTTTCTTCTCAAATTCACAGTCAACCTGAGTATAGAAAGGGCGACTGCCATTCTAAATGGAAAGAGGCATGGCAATACAAAGTTTGGCATCTTATGAGTAATGGAAATCTACCCAAATTAGTATAAAAAAAAAACTCAAAGCAAATTACGAGACCTTATGATCAACTCCAATGATTTTTTCAACTAACATTGACACCACCAATGTGCCTTATAGGTAAGTTTGTTTCTCTATAATACAAGGATCTACTGATCTAGTCCTGGACCATACAAGGCCAATTTTTATTTTTTTTGGTAGAGCCGCATCTCTTCTTATTTAAATAGCATACCAACTATCTTCAGAAATCATAACAGAAAACAGCGGTAAGCATGAAAAACTAAAGAAGTAAACCTAATTACATTATTAATATAAAACAGTAACCTCAACTTCTACCTCAGATGAATGACAGTGTTCAGGAAAAATTGAAATCAATTTCTGACCTAATCATCTCATCCAAAAATTGAAATCCAGCAGATAAAGGACTTATCATTTCTCCTTTTTCAAGGAAAATAACAACCAGGAATTTGGATAACCTGTCATGTAGTCCAAGAAACACTGTTCACAAGAAGAAGAAAATAGGGCAGAATTCTACTTTATACACGTATCACATTTAATTATAAGGCCTTGGAATTTTAGTTAACTTCTACAACCGAATAAGTGTTTAGAAGCAAAACCGTCCAATCTAAAAGAGAACTCTCATTTAGTGCAAAAACTCTTGGGAAGATTCCACAGCCCAGATTTTTTGACATTAAACTACTTTGTTAATCTTTGCACTATATTGTCTGCCTCTTTATATAGTATAATTTCTGTTATATCACCAACTGGAACAATGCTCCTTTCAACTAAAGAAAACTGTCATATTGGCATAATACAAAAAATCAAACACATTCAAGCGAAGCTGTCAAAATGAAGACTTGTAGTAGTTCAAATATGAATTATGAAGTGCCTGATATCTTTTCTGATAAGACAGAATTTAGTAAAAAAATGGAAAACAGGAACAAACATAGCACTAAAGAAAGCTTAGCAACAAAAAAAAAAACTAGTTAAATTATATTATACTCATATAGTAGGAGAGGATGAACACTGAACGGATTCAAGCAAGACTAAGCTATGCAATGAATACCTGCACTTTTGTTCAACCTGACAGCAATGTGCAACCTTTCGACTGCAGCTTCCTCTCCAAACCGAAAAACTTCAATCCTGACATTACCAAGTCCGCTGTTTTCCTTCTCAAGTGATCAATAAGTCGTTCATCATATACAATCACGTCAGCTTCAGTGAGCCACTTCTGATCCTCCATATAACGGAAAACTTTCCTTGCCTCTTCTACAGTCCCATGCTGGCACATGCCAGAAATAACGGAACAACATACAATATCATCAGGCAGACAACCCTGTTGTACCATATCATCAATTACTTCAACAACTTTAACAGAATTGTTGGACTTGCATGCATGAAGAATGGTAAGAGAGCACATGAACTCCATCGGTCCACTGCTAACATTCGCTAAGCAATCACGGACTATCAAAAGGGCTGCATCGATCTCCCCAATTTTGCAAAGGCCCTTGGCCAGAGAACAATATGCTGTCACTGAAGGGCAAGAAGACATCTCCTGGATTTTATTATAATAAGAGCATGCCTCTTCGATATCTTCAAGTTCAACAAGACATGATACTACATGGCTGTAAGCTGACGAATCAGGCTCAAGGTTGGAACCCTTCAATTCATTAAACATCGATAATGCCTTCCTTGCCTCCCCGTTTTTGTAAAGAACACCAATAAGGATATTACAGATGGAAATGCAGCAATATCCTCTCGCCTTCAAGTCATCAAACAACTTTAGAGCAAGGGTCAAATTCTCCTCAACCAAGAACAAAAAAAGTTTGGAGAGATCATCCATGATACAGAATCACAAATTCTGCATTTGTACAAGCACGTTGCAAAATTCATCCATTTTCCCCGAGTCTGCGAAAGAGAAAGAGACCAATGTAGGCTAATCCAGTTGAAGAGACTCCTGAAAAGTAACCTTGAACAGATTATAAGCTTTCTCAGTCTGTTTTACTCGACATAAACCTTCTATCAATGAATTGTATATTGCCAAATCAGCTCGGTAGCCAGAATCCATCAAATCCTTTAACAAATCACAAGCTCAACCAACCTTCCCATCAACAACAAATGCCTCCACCAATGAACCATATATGGCTCTATCTATTAACAATCCTCTCTTCTTCATTTCATTGAATAAAACATAAGCTTTCTCAGCCCGTCTGACATTACACAAAGCCATGATCACAGTTTTATAAGCCATAGCATCCGGATCAACATGATCCCTCCTCATCTCATCCCAAACCTTTAAGCCGCCATCCAAATTCCCTTCCATAACCAACACCCTTATCATAGCAGTGTATGCAAAAACATCCGGCTTGCACAAATTAGACCTCATGCGATCCAAAACCTCAAACATTTCACCCATCCTCCCCTCCTTACACAAACCCTTGGCTAGAATCATATAAGTTATACTCTCCTCCACCAACCCATCTCCCTTAAAGTCATCATAAACCGACATTGCCAAATTCAAATGACCCGTCTTAACCAATGCATCCATGATCCTATTATACAAGAAAACGCGAGGCTTCACCCCAACTTTCTTCATCTTCTCATATATAAAATAAACCCTAAGCCCTCTATTGTTATCAGCATGAGTTCTAATCAAAATCTCAAACTGCTTTTCACTGGGCGGGCACCCCTGCATATGCATTAGCTCCGGCAGCTGATCAGCCGCCCGGAACCTATTCAACCGATTCAAAAAATAAGCAAAGGCATTATAGGGAATGTAAGAGTGCTTGAAACCCTTCTGCTTACCAGCCCAGTGGAAGAACCTCAATGCAGTCACCGGGTCCGATTCAACCTTTAGCACCTCCGCCACCATATCCGGCGTGACCCGCCGGAGTTTATTGAGATCGGAGATGACGGGGGGGCCCCAGCGTCCATTTTTTCTAAAGGAATCGCAAATATAGCGTCCAATTGGGGACAATTTCTGGGCAATGTGGAAGAAATTACAGATGGAGTGGGGTTATTGGAGGGATTGGGATTGTGGGTGTTGTTGATTGAATCTGAATCCCAGCGTTTGAGGTTGAAAGGTGAGGAATTGGATGACCGAGGGTTTGATTTTCGAACTTTGAGGTCACGAGGGTTTAAGGAGTGAGAAGGGTTTAGAGGATCTAGGGTTTGGCGGTTGGAGAAGAGGCCGCCGTGGACGGTGGGTCTGTTCTGAGAGGGTTTCCGGTGGCCGTAAAAGAAGTAGGGATTGTTGGGCTTGAGAGATGGGGATTGGGGAGGCATGATTCCAGGCGATTTCCAAGTCCGTTCTCAGAATCGCTCGTTCGTTGGCTAATGAGCGTTTAGAAGCTGGATTTTTGCGGGGACTCTATGATCCGAACTTCTCGTTGCTCTTGAGTTGGAAGCTGCTAATTGATTGATGGGTTTGCTTTATTTCATCATCTCATGAACATGCTTTGAGTTCTGTCTGGGTTGCACTGGTTTTCGATTCATCAGAATTTTGTCGAGCTAGTTGTACAAAACTATTTTGGGGCAAATTATACAAAATCGCCCTTATTTTAATTTTTGCAAAACCACCATTGAGTTTTTTTAAAAAAAGAGCATGAACTTTTTTCCTTGTAAATAACCAGCCATATCTCTTAAAGGTTGAAAACAACAACAACAACCACTAGTGTTTTCCGCAATCCTGCATGGTCTAGCGGGTCAAGATGTGCATACTGTTTCCCCGAACTAGTCGAGAGAGTGTTTTTGAAAGACCTAACAGAACGAGAAAATACCTTGTTATAAAAGGCGTAATCGGCTATATACCCATACAAAGTTGCTTAATTGTTCATATACCCACTGAAATTTGACAATTGGTTATATACCCATTAAAACATAAAGATTTTGTTAAATTGCCCAAGAACATAAATTTTCTTCTAAATTCTAAATTACAAATTAAAAGGAGGGCTTAGGTCTAATAAACAAATCAAATTAATTATCTTGAAATTAATTAGCAGGTAGGAATACAAATGCAACATACATATTACAAAACACCGTGTTGATCATTCATTGCAAAGCAAATATCCAATCGGTAAAATATATACATAACTTCAATCCTCACTTAATTTCACAATAGTTGACTCCTTAAAACAATTCATTTCTTAAAACAACGTAATACCAACAAAAATGTCAAGGATGCAGAAAAAAATGAAGTTAACTACTGAGTTTTTGACAGTATGCTAGTCCAGCCAGCAACAAAAATGGCAAAAAAAATAAAATACAGTAAATAGCTTATTCAAGTTGAAACTAAAACTAAAAGGAAGCACGTGATCGAGTAGGCTAATTGATTGAAAAAAAATTAACAACGGATATCGCATACCTTAACTCCATAAGGACTTAAGGATATGTTGAAATGAATTAGAAGCATACAAAATCAAAATTAAAGAAACTAAGGGTGTGTTTGGATTCCATTGCATTTTCATTATAATGCAAATATTTTACCTCGTTTTATGTGTCCGTTTGGTTGTAAAAATAAAAAATCTCGTAAAAACCGAGGTAAAACCGTAATTTAACCAAATAATCACATAAATTGAGATAAAATAATTGTATTTTAATTAATATATCGTGGAATAAAAAAATATCATAATTTAAACGTCTTAAAATATTTGTTAATCAAACAATGCCTTATCATTTTGCATTATAATGATAATGCATTTGGAATCCAAACACACCCTAAAAGGAAGCACGTGATCGAGTAGGCTCATTGATTGAAAAAAATTAACAACCCATATCACATAGCTTAATGATTTTTTTAATTTTTTTTTTCAGTATGCAAAAATTTGGATGCACTACCGACATCCATGATCATCTCGCAAGATGATGTTCTAAAACTCATAACAACAGGAACTTAAAATAAAATTACAATTCAACTGAGATTTAGCAAGAAAATAAGTTGCACCATTTGCCTCTCTGTAGCAGTGCTAAATTGTGACGCTCTCAAAATATTTGCTTAACGAATGGATTTCTTCGATTATTTGAGCGACCTCCCATGGTGTATTATTGACTTGATTGATGGCATTGACTATGATTGCGCAATCACTTTCAATAATCACTCTTCGAATCCCCATCTCTGCTGCGAGTCTTATACCTGTATAAACTGCAAAAGCTTATGCTAGAATGACAGAACTCATCCTGACGTTACATTTATGAATCTGAAGAACTAGACCGTCATTATTCCTCACAATACAACCAACCTGCGGTTGAGTATCAATTTTCACCGAAGCATCTATATTTATCTTAATAACATTTATTGGAGGGCATTTCCGAATCAATTTATCAGAAGGCCTAACACGTTTAGGTAACTTCGTTTTTACCTGCTCTTTATTCCAGCACAAGATTTTATCTATAGTTTGAATTAGAGCATAGATAATACCTGTATCAGAAGTATTGCGAAAAATAATTCTATTTCTGAGCTCCCAAACAGAATGCCATAAATGACATAAGTCTGTAAAATCTATATTAAGAGCCCTAGTATTTAAAATATTTTCCGAAACATTACTAGTTAAATTTGGAATATTATAACATTTTCCCAACTTAATACCCGAATTTTGAATAAGGGATCTAGTGATCTGACAATTAAACAATAAATGATTTGTATCTTCTATATCAGAATTACAAAGAGAGCACGTAATAGGAACTCTATTTATATATCTATTTAGACGGGTCGTGGTAGGTAAGATATCTAAAATAATTTTACAATTTTTTTTTTAATATTCGGAGGAATATTAAGTTTCCAAATCCAGTATGCTGGAATTTTCTTAGTATTCCTAGTATTACAAATAGAAGATGTGGATTTAACAGAGAATTTTCCATTACTACTATAAATCTAAATTAACCTGTCAGGACTCAGGAATATCAATTATTGGAATATGAATATTAGTAATAGCTTGAACAATATGAGAGGGAATATATACTATTTAATTTATCAATATCCCAAGAGTTGGTATTTGTAAATAAATCAGAAACTTTTAAGTTAGGATTACGATCATTCCGAAAGTTTTGAAGATATTGTGCATTTACCCAAATGTCAGACCATACATTTATAGTTTTCTCATTACCCACTAGCCAGAGCAGTCCTTTAGAGAATAGATCTCTGATATTAAGAAGTCTGTCAAATTGCCAAGAAGTTTTGAATTTTCCTCTTTCCATTAGAGATTCTTTCGAGAGATATTTATCTGTGACTACCTTAGACCAAATATTAATGATTGAAATGAATTAGAAGCAGGAAGATATAACATATGACCAATTTGTTTTAGAGTTTGAAACTTGAGAGATGGGAAGGAGGAGAATTAAAAAAAAATGAATAATTATAATTCTTTTTTGGAAAGATGGAATAATTATTTATTTTTGTAACAAAAATATCTTATCTTGGGCAATTTGACAACATCTTTATCTCTTAATGGGTATATAGCCAATTGTTAAATTGCAATGGGTATATTAACAATTAAACAACTTTATATGAGTATATAGCCAATTACGACCCTAAAATATATTTAAAAAAATAAGTTCATGCATTTTTGTTAAAAAATAACCAGCCATATCTCTTAACATGGTTAAAGAAATGCATGAACTTATTTTTCTTTAATGTTTTCTTAACCTTTTTAACATATGAAACGGGTAATGGAAAATTACTTTAGAATTGTGTAATTTATGCAAAAATTTATCAGATATTTCAACATATTTTTGTCATTGCCATTTTTTACAAAACCCTTCACGCAATATTTTAAGGAATATAGTGAATCTTATGAAATTAAAATGGATCTCTTTACACTATTTTATTAGCAACCAAAATATGTAAATATCCACAAACGAAACGCGGACATGTTGCTTCACATCTTATTTGTGGAAAAAATGCCACATTAGAGGGTGCACAAAACATTTGATTTGACACAATTTAAATTCAAAGAGTTACGCAAACAAACATCATAATTTGCACGGAAATTCAATATTGTAGAGATAACATAGACCTATGTAAACCATATTCTAAACACTCACACTAATATTTTGCCATCAATCTTTCCTTCTCAAACGAACATAAGCCATAATTCTAGACATTTTTCTATCATTCCCTAACTATCTTGGAATAAATACAGTTGACTAACATTACAATGTTTTAATCATACGGAGTATTTTAAACACTATGCTATGGCTTTCTCAAATTGTACCATATTTTAAACACGCTATTATTGCTTTCTCAAATGGTACAAAGAAACCTCTCATTCGTTGCTATTATTCAAGGGCAAAAAACCTGTTTGACACAAGTTTATTATAACTTTTTAAAAGAAGTGTCGCAATGCTTTTCGTGATTTTTTTAAAAAAAATACAAATATCTATATAATTTGTCATACCAAACAAGAATTGCCTCTTTTATTCTATCCATAAAGGCTAATTTTTTTATATATCCCTAAACTTTCATCTAGATTTTAATTTAATCTAGATTAATCTTTAATATGCCAAAATGCCCTAAGAAATACAATACTCCATCCGTTCAACAAAACTTGACGTTTTACTATTCATGTACGCTTTTTTAGGAGCTAAAAACTATATAAAATATCGACTTTTTAAATAATTTTTTTTAACAATTTCGTAGTTATTATTAATAAGTACAAACTTGTTAAATTTTTTTAAAAAAAAATGAATATTGTATATAGTTTTTATCATTCTAAAAAAGCGTGCATGAATAGTAAACGACAAGTTTTGTTGAACGGATGGAGTACATTAATACAACATTCATCAACACAACCAGTAGACCATGGCATAGTAGAAAAGTAACACCTTTTTTTCTCCATTAAGTAAATGGCTGAATGAACATGATCCATAATCTTAACAAACAAAAGTCTTTATCAAATTTATGACATGCTTGATACTACTGTACTATCTAACCTTAGCCCTGGCAATCCGGCATAGCCCAGGGCAAGAGCACCAATTCACCCAAAGAAACTGGATGCGAGGAGGACAAAAAATAAAGATGAGGGTGAATCAGAGTTTGGCTTGAAAAACATAAATGGCATTATCCGTCAAGGACGACGAGGTTTCAGCCATGGGTAGCTCAATCAAACTCCCAGAAGTTGGAGCCCAACCCTCTGCAGAATCAAAATTCTCTTCCTTCGTCCAAAACATATCAACTTGAACTAGCTAGAGGGAATGATACTTAAAAGACGGTTATGTGATCAAAATCTTAGAAATTTATCGCTTGACAGAGTTGACAGTGTTACTGCCTTCCATTGTTCCAGCGGCGAGATGTTTGATCAACATACTGTAACCTAGGGCCTTTATAACCTGGCACATTCTGACCAGGACCTTCTCTTTTACGACAAACTCCAGCCATATCCTCCCGCCCCTCAGCAAAGCTGCTGCTTGGCCTACCATATTGACCAAACTGATTCTGTCCCCAATCATTTTTCGAATCTTTTGAAGCTCCTCCATGAGTAACGTTAGCAGAATAATTATAACCAGTGTGGTAGCTAGGTCTGCTTATGCCAGGTTCGCGTTGGTTGCGACCCCATGAACTTTCCCTAAAGTCCTGGCATCCTTTTCCACTTTTCCACTTATTGCCATTGTCATCTGCATTTTTACCTTTATTTGAGTAACTTGAGGGTTTCCGGTCACATGTTTTTGACCAAGCACCTCCCTGAGTGCCATTGTTAGCAGTAGCAGTTCCAGGTCTGTCATGGTATCCCTGAGAGCCATAATTAGCAGTAGCAGTTCCAGGTCTCCCATTGTATCCCCAAGGATTGCCACTGTTGGACTGCTTCTCTAAGGCATTAACACGGCCGTGGCGTTGGTTCCAACCTGTAGCTTCATTCTTCAATAGCTGGCCAGTCTGACCATGACCCCGCTGCCAAGGGTCATTGGCATCCCATCTGTCACGATGCTGCCAAGGGTCATTGTCATCCCATCGGACACGACTCTCCCAGGAATTTCCATTATTGGTTGGTTTGTCTCTGGCATCAACAGGGTCCTCCCTTTGGTTCCAGCCCATAGCTTTATCCCTTGAAGCTTGGCTAGTCGAAGCATGACCACGCTCCCAGGGGTTATCTTTGACATCGTCATATTTGATAGTTGAACTATTCTGTCTGTCATGGCACTCCCAACGGGTCACATTGTTGGTTGGCTCCTCTTGGGCATTGACAGGGTCATCCCATTGATTAAACCCCGTTGCCTTATCCTTCAATGCTCCACTACTCTGAGCATGCTCACAACCCCAGGGATCATCACAGTTACCAAGCCTCCCATCAGGGTCTTTTAAGCTGCCAAAAGAGGGAACATTCGTTTCGTATACAGCATCTTCGCCTCTGCTCTCCTTGTCATCAGGTACAAAGATTGCCCGGTCCAAGTCTACCATCAAATCAGGATCAATATAAGGATTCCAATCAATTTCCTCAATATACGCATTTGGACCTGGTATACGAGTCTCACGTTTCCCACCATTAAGCTTTGCCAAATAACATTCTTTAGCATCGTCAAATGCCTCTCTGCCGGCTGTATCATCCCATTCAAGCATATCGCTCTGGCAATGCATAAACTTCTTACTGCTCAGTACCTTCTCCCATGGAACTCCAGCCAAAAAGCAGAACTTCTTCTCCCACATAGGCACATTGTCTTGCCATTCACCTGATAATATTGAGCTACTAGCCAGATAACATCCCCGTCGACCCAAGTTTATGAACATATAAAATTTAAACCAACTCAAAAAGATGCATCACTCAGAAATGATAGATACATTCATGTACTTGATACTAGATATACAAAGGTAACATATTTTGCCTTGGCAGTCAGCAGTGTTGATAAATTTCATCTCTACATACCAACTTCTATGACAGATTTTCTCAACAATAATTAGAAAACCTTATCTTCATGTGTTAAATGCAAACTCGCAAAGGACCCAACTATCATGCAATTTGATATGATTCTACAACAGTATCTCCCACAAGAGACTAAATCAACAGGAATTATATACATCAACAAGAAAGCACAATCACTTCACATGTGAGCACAATCTTTACTTTTCAATATAATTCATCCCTTGCGAATTCGTTCAGCTTCTAGTCACATTCATTCAAATCAGAACACTCTTGAACATCATTAAGTTTTTTTTTTTTTAAAGAGGCGTTGCAAACAAGGGCACCCACTATCCTAGCAAATTAAAGACAGCTATACTCACTGGCTGCAACTAATAATATAACTATTCACCATTCACCCGAATCCTTACACTTCTAAATTGTACATGGGTTGAAGAATATATGCTCAAAAATAGACAAAATTATTTCAGCCAAGACCAATAGTGACAGGCAATATCCGATCATTGTTTACAAAATGCTATACTGCGGCCAAAAAGTCAGATGGACACTAGACTTCTCTTGGATGGTACATAAAGATATGCCAGCATTTGCTACAAAGTAACATAAAAGGAAAAGAATATACATCCTCACCAAGTGTTGAAGACTGAAATAAAATAAAAATGTCTAGAACTTCACAGTATCAAGATCAAATTTTCATCTGTTTCCTAGGTTCAAGCTATGAAATTTCAACAATCAAGCTACAACCGCTCTTTAATTCATAACAAAAAAAAAAAGCATATAGGAAATCAAAGGGAGTAGAAACTAAAGAACAACCTAAGAAAACTTTGAAGAAAAAGATTTAAAAAACATGTCCAAACCAGAGGGAAGCCAGAGATTAGGGCTTAAAAATGCCTGAAAAATGCTGCATCTGCATCTAGGATGGAAACTTAAATAGGGAAAAGACAGCATTTTCTAATTTTCTATTCAAGTTAGAACTTCCTTCTCAAATTCACAGTCAACCTGAGTATAGAAAGGGCGACTGCCATTCTAAATGGAAAGAGGCATGGCAATACAAAGTTTGGCATCTCATGAGCAATGGAAATGTACCCAAATTTAGTATAAAAAAGAACTCAAAGCAAATTACGAGACCTTGTGATCAACTCCAATGATTTTTTCAACTAGCATTGACACCACCAATTTGCCTTACATGTAAGTTAGTTTCCATAATACAAGGATCTACATCTACTGATCTAGCCCTGTCAGGGCCAATTGCATCTCTTCTTATTTAAATAGCATACAAACTATCTTCAGAAATCATAACAGAAATCACACCAAATTTGCAATCCAACAGAGAATTTGTCGAAATAAGAGGCCCTTCACCGATCAATTTCAAACCAGATATTGCAGTAGGTAAAAAGGCAAGAAGAGAGAGTACCGAATTCGGGATCACGATAAGTTTCGCGGGGAGGAGACCAGTCATAGTCACGATACTTGTTGCGACGGTTTGAGCGGGGCGGATACCTTCGATTCCAGCGGCCCATTTCTCACCCACAGATAGGGCTTCTCGGCAGGAGCTTTCCAGAAACCGAAACCCTCGAAGAAAAGATCTACCAGTTTATGGCAAAATCAACAACAGCAGCTATTTACAAGTGCGGTTCAAGAAAGGGAAGGGGAAAGGAAGAGGATGCGGGCGAAGAAGTTGAAAAGGTTCGTCCTCGATTGGAGACAAAAGGCTAATTAAAAATGGAAGAAAAATCAACCGACAATGGAGAATGTAAGATTAGACTGATTTGAAGAATTACGAGAGTGCAATCGGTCGTTGGGGATATTCACTGATTTCTTGCAGATGGATTGATGGGTTTCAGAGATGGCAGGCGACGATTTGGATTTTAATGGAGTTCGAGTTCGGAGAAGATGAACTGAAACAGAGTCTTTGTTTCTTCTCTCTTTCTCATTGAATGACTAATGAGTATAAAATTCGGTTCGGTTTCGTTTATATCTGAACATGAAGATATCTGAACACGGAGGAGTATAAAGCAAGATTTCGAGTCCTGTTTACACGTGTGAGCCGAGCTTATATTTGTGTTAGTTTAGATTTAAACTAGTTTAGTGTCCGTGCCTTCAATTTTAATCCACGTGGATTTGAAAATCTCTCTCTCTCTCTATCTATCTATATATATATATATATATATATATATATATATATATATATATATTTAATACTATATTAATATATACTTGTTAATTTACAACAAAATATGTATAAAATATTTTTTTAATTTATAAATTAGTTGCAAAGAGATACCATATAAATCTGAAAATAATTTACTAATGTTAAGTAGTACACCACTTAATATAATTTGAAATACATATATAATTATTGTCATTAGGATAAAACTAAAAAATAAAATATAATTTGTCATATAATTGAAAAACTGAAAAGTTACTTACATCCTTGGTTTGCCCATTTACTGGGTATTCGAACTCTCAGTAGATGGTTGTCTAGTATATTGAATCTTTATCTTTATCGGGAAAAAAAAGTATTCGATTCGAATAACACCCTTATTGACTACACACGCGTCCTAATTTTTTTTTTCGCTATTTACAAAAACAGTAAAATATAATGCTAATCCAATATCCCTCCTCAAGGACTTCGAGGTGGGGAGGTCATGCCCAAAATATATATTGAGGCGATGGAAGTATTTTGGTGAGTATATCTACAACCATGGGCAGAGGCAGAAATATATCTAGGGGACTCGTTGTTCCAAAACTTGGATGTCTAATATGATAAGACTTAGCAGAACGTTACAGAACCCCGTGGAAGTGTGTGTTGCTGGTGTACCCCCGAGTGAAGGAATTCAAGGCCTCTGGTCATTCGCTCTATCGAAGGGATCGCCAGTTCCACTATGTATTGATTCAAGTCGCAAGACATCAACATTTAAGCACTAACCTTGACACGCTCAGAACTTGTTTTCAAAACCTCAGTTTTAAACCCTTCTCTCGACATTTGTGGGGGATTGTTAGAGATAATGCCTAGAGATGGTGGTTTTAAGGTGTCTCTTGAACTTCCCCTATCCCACATGGAAAGTTCAAGGGTATCCTAAAGATGTTTTTAAGGAGACTCTACGACTAAATACATTGAGAGGTAGAGGAGGAGGTGGGGCATCCACATGCGCGCCCACCGCCGCATTCTGTCCGGCTCGTGCTCCAAGATTGGAGTTAAATTTTATGAATAGACTTGTTAGTTTTTATCCGCAAATATCTATTTTTCACTGAAAATATCCTTTTCGAATGAGTTCGGCCTACATCCACTAATGCCCTATAGCAAGTTTGTTGCTTATCGCGGGTTCTAGCAAGTTTATTGTCCAACAATGGAGACTTGTGACAAAGAGATGGCAAAGAGAATCTCTTGATTTAGTAGGTAATAGTAAGAAAACATTCGCCCCAAAAAGTGGTTGGTAATTTGGATTGAAAAAGAAGGGCTTGAGAAACCTTAAGAAGGTGCTTATGCTTACGTTAAACAACACCATTTTGTTGGGAGGTGGTGACCTCTGAAAATTCTAGGGCATTATCAAACCCGATGATTTGGACATGAGTTTGAAATTGTTTTTCAACGAGGGTAAAGAAAGCTTTGAGAATGGGAAAGGCATCACTCTTGTGAGTCAATAGATGGGTCCAGGTTAGTATGTCGTGGTCATCAACAATAGTGAGGAAGTAATTGTACCCCCTGTAAGTGGTACATTTGTAGGGTCCTGTATATGCATGTGCAGCGCCGATCTTATCATTTTAGAGGCCCAGGGCGAAAAAAAAATTTAGGGCCCTTTTATATAAAAGAATAAACTATTTAATATTTTATCTAGGTTTTTTTCGCTTAAATATTTTATATCAATTCAAAGTAGCACGTACAATATTACTTACAAAAATCCATTTTGATATCCTAAAAATAATAGCACATAGATATCTCATCTAATAATTAAAAAAATTATTAGCAACTAATACAAATGTATAGCACTATTAGGGGTTTTCAAAACTTAGGGGATAAATTAGGTAGAGATTGTATTATATGTGTAATTTTTTGAAGGTTTAATTATTGAATCACTTTCTAATGGCATGTTCCGGGTTCGTTTAGATAATGAGGATCTGATTCTAGGTTATGTTTCGAAAAGGATACACCGTAGTTTTTTTTAAAAAAATAGGGCTCGTTTGCAAATTATATTTTAATTCCCTTGTTGGGCTAGTTAAAATTAAACATTATATTTGGTGATCCTTATTATATTTGGTGATCCTTGTAAATGAATGAATGATTTAATTGAGCCTTTGCAAATATTTTAAAAATAAGATAACATTATAAACAAGAATACTATACTACATATAATCCGGGATGGGCCCTGGGCGGTAGCCCATGCTGCCCTTGTGCCTGGGCCGGCACTGTGCATGTGTCAAGTGGATCAAATGAAATGGCTTTGAGCTTCAATGCATGGTCACTACCAAGAAAGGGTTTGCGACATTGACAAGCTTGAGTACTGAAGTCGAGCGGGGTTCCATCCTAAAACCAATTGGCAATAGAAGGAGTAACCCACCATCTTCAAGCTTGATCAACTTCCTAATTGTCACCCTTTCAATGTATATTTTGTATAAATCATCCTTGTACTCGCAGTGCATTAGAACGGAATAATTTCCCAGAGCTTCCAAGCTCCAAGACGGTAAAGACACCCTGGACAATGTTTACCATTATGTGGTATGGGATGAAATGTGAAAGCATCTGATGACGCATCAAATGGCACAATGAGTTATCGTAAATTAGTTCTCTCTCCCAAGGGGGGAGAGCCAATATAGATCACCTCCAACTACAACATCGGACCTACGCCACATCACATTTCCGAGGAAACCAATAATCTTTGTTGTACTCCAAAGATTGGTCCCAATGCCGTAGATTTCAACATTGGGATGGGCCACTTCTGCAGCGTACGAGTACACTAACCTGACAAACTTGTACATGTATGTTTTGTGATCATATTCGAGTCTCGAAATAACATTCTCGCCCCTTTTGGTAACAACTTTGGGCTCGAGATAAGAGAGTGTTTCCTTGTCGATGGATTCCATTACAAAATGGATGTGACCACCATGTTGAGATTCAAACAAACCAATCCGTTTATAGAACCAATCACTACAAGGTAGTCATCTTCAAATAATAGATCGAGAAATATCAAGACGTGTCCATCACATGAACCATCAAGCAGCAAAGAGAACAAATGTTCTTTCCCCTCATCACATATAATGTGAATGAAATAAGATACTGAATTGTTCATCTTAGCAAATGAACTAGCGATGTGAAAGTGGCGTTGGATGAAAATAGGGTGATTGAAGAGAAAGTACCAAGCTCGACATATGTTGGACTTGAATCAATTAAAAAATTACCCCGTACATCCTTATTATATCCGACTAGTTCAGTACCCGCACTTTTGTGCGGTCTTTTCTTTTAAATTAATATATTTAATATTAAAAATGTATATAAAAAAAATTGTAAGCTAGTAAACTTTAAACTCCAAGTACCGTTATTCAGATCTAAACATTTTTAATTAGTATTATATAGTTAACGATAAAAAGAACTTTGAATATTTGCAAGTAGAGACAAAATTTTATCCCATTGTTAATTAATATGTACCAAATACATATGTGTGTAAAAATAATCATAAATTATATATGCAATGTACCGTTATTTAAAGTTGAAATTGCTTGTCCTTTATTCTTCTACTCCTTGAATGCATTTGCCATCTTTGAATACGCCTGCCATCTTTGAATTATCTTGTGGAACAATGTAAACTAATGACCATGTATTTATATTTGAAAAATGTTTATTAAGTTTATTTATTTATTTATTGGGATTTGTTAGGTATAGCTACGATTTATTTTTATCTCTTAGTATAAACAGTTGAGTTTTGTTTTTACCGTACATATATATATATAGATAGAGTAGTGTATAATTAGTTTAGGTTTTGAAATAAAAAATAAGATGATTAGTTCTTGTATGGATCAAATTTGGCATAGATATAATAAATCAGCTTTCCAGGCTTCACCAGGGATACCTTCTGCGCGAATTGTTGCCATTGAAGGATGTCTCAATATTGCAAAACAAGTGAAATTGGACAAGTATCTTGGTTGTCCGATTGTAAATGGGAGAGTGAATAAGGACACATTCGAAGATTTAATTGGAAAAACTGTAGGTCAACTATCAAAATGAAAGGCAGATTCCCTATCACAACATGGTAGGTCAGTGTTAATAAATGCGAATCTAGCGGCCAAACCACTATCACAATGCAAAGTTTCATGCTTCCTGTGTCAATACACTCAACACTTGATAAGGTCAATAGAACGTTCTTCTGGAATAAAGATTTACAATATAAGTCGTTAATTGGATGGGACAGAGTGTGTAGACCCAAAGCAAAAGGAGGAATGGGGTTACGCAAATCCAAGGAAATGAATGAGGCCCTTCAAATGAAACTCATTTGGAAAATTTTGGCAGAACCAGACAATGTTTGGGTTAAAATTATTAACCACAAATATTTGAAATCAATGTTCATTCTCAACTATAACAGGAGAGGAAATGCCTCATGGCAATGGACACAACTCAGAAAACTCATTGAGCCTTTCAAGGAAGGGTTAGCATGATCAGTAGGGGATGGAAAAACGATTAAGTTCTGGAAGGATAATTGGGCGCCCATTAAGGATATAAATTCAGCTTGCCTAGACCGAACAAGTATTAATGAAGATGAAGTTGTGGAACAATATATTTCAAATGGGTGTTGGAACAGGACAAAATTAGAATCAATTCTTGAATATGAGGTGGCACAACAAATTGCAGACATCCCTTTACCGATAACTCAAATCCAAGACAGAATGTATTGGTGGCCGGATAAAAAAGGATGGTTCACAACGTCAAGTGCATATAAACTAAATACGAAATCAATAGATTCAACAAATGACATCAATGCGTGGATTTGGAAACTCAACGTCCCACCAAAGATCAAGAATTTCATGTGGAAAGTCTGCCATAATGGATTGCCAACCGATGCGCGACTAGCTAGAAGAGGAATTGGCATCCCACCTTACTGTGCCATCTGTGACCATCATGAAGAAGACAATGCTCATCTTCTTTTCGAATGTAAATATTCTTTGTGCTGCCCCAATGTGCCCAATGATGTAAGATTAAAGATTAGAAATAAGATTAGAGAATCTAGGAACATCGAATCATTAATGGCTTTCACGGCAGGATTACTTGATGGCCAACAAAAAACGAGGTTGGCATTTCACTGGTGGACTAATTGGTTATGTAGAAATAAATTAGTCTTCCAACAGCAACAACTTCCAAATATGGATGGATTCCTACAAATGGTTAAAGTTTTTATCAACGAATGGGAAAAGGCAAACAGATTCTCAGAAGACGAAAACACAGCTATCAGGAACAATGACAGAAGACCACCAAACAATAACAGAGCGACTAAAAAAGGCAAGTGGAAAATGCCACCTTCGGGCAAATGGAAACTGAATTTCGACGGGTCAGCATCTGGTCACAAACAAAGCTCGATAGGATATATTATACGTGACAATAAAGGAGAGACTACTGCCCTAGGAGGAAAAATCATTGGGCTACACAAACCACTAATGGCGGAAGCACTAGCACTAAGAGAAGGAATCCTTAGGGCACGTGATATGAGGATACCCAGTCTCATTATTGAAGGTGACTGTCTAATAATCATAGACCACCTAAGATCCAAAACGACATGTCCATGGGAAATCGAGCTAGTTATGTCTGATATTAGCTCTCTCATCTCTGGGTTTTGCGAAGTGTCGTTCTCCCACGTCCTTCGTAGCGGCAACGCTGTAGCAGATAAGGTTGCACACCTTCCTCTGGTTGCCCCCAACAATTCTTTTCACAATGATCCAGGTCTTAATGACATCATCCGCAAGGATGCTATCGGGTAGTTTTTGCTCCCGAATTGTTTACCTAATCAAAAAAAAAATAAAATTGGCATAGATATATAACAATCGATATCTTTTCACTTTTTAACCATAACAATATTTAACATAAATATCATATTGCGACTACGAATGATTGGACTTACCTGAGATGCGCGATGAGATTGTCGTCTGTGCATCACAACATGGACCAATCTGAGTCTGAGCTAGTCGCGGACTACCGTCCTCATCCAGACACCATCAATTGTCGGCTCTCACTGACCGAGACAAATCCTACTCGAAAAGGCTCTTAGAGCCATGAAACCTTGCCTAAGCCTTTCGAGATTTCAAGTACCAACCCCCTTTGCGTTTACTGATTTGCTTCATTGTTGGCAAATAACGTGACCTTAAATCTTGGTAACTTATCACATGACACATGCATCTTGCTACAATAAATTAATCATCTTGCTACAGTACTCTCGAGTACTTTCTCATTCAAGAAAAGATATCTTACCTTTTTCATTTAACAAAAATATGAATTCCACTCAAACTCTCCAAATCTCAAATTTAGGAGGAAATCTATATCATGCAAAATCAGCACGATGGTGAGTAGACAATTAATAATGCATCTATTTTTAATGTAGATGATTGACGAATTCAATCTGACCAAAGCAAAAGTAGGCTTAGCGATCGATTTACCTTGATTATAAATTATCTCTTAGCGTGAAAATGTTCCTACAGACGGCGCCAATGACGAATAGGAACACTTCAATCGAGAGAGAGAGAGAGAGAGAGAGAGAGAGAGAGAGAGAGAGAGAGAGAGAGAGAGAGAGAGAGAATTAAGATTGTGATAACACTCTCCCCTATGGCCACCCTTTCTAACAGGTTTGGGACTCGTTACCCGTCCGCGGACGATCCAGACACACGAAACCAGAGAGGGGTTTGTCCAGGACAGGTAGTAGGGTGTTGGTCGAGGAGTAAGGGAGATTCCAATTCTTATCCCTGATCTTTACCCCAATCGGTCGGGGTGCTGACTATTCTAAGAATCCGCTTGATTAATCCACTGCATGACAAGTGATGCGAGCCGAATTCAAAGGCTCGGCGGCGCCGGCTACGAGATCTTCGCGGATGTCGAGGATCTCGGGGTTCGGGTAAGACCGTCTACATCCTCATTGGTCATCACGGCACAGGTTGAGACCCCCTCCCCCATTTAGGGTAAATTGCAGTAGAAAGAGGGGGGGGGGGGCTACAGTCGATACTCGATACACAATAGTGTATATATTGTATGTATAGTAGAGCCAATTTAGCCATATGGTTAAGGTTTAAATTTTAAAAATTATCAATAATAAAGGAGTTAATAAAAATAAAATGACTAAACAAATCATTGAAAATATATAGACCCGGTTTGATTAGAAACTTGAGTGAGCCCAACCCGACTCTTGATATGAAACTCGAATGAGCGTAACCCGATCGATTTGACCCGAAATCCGAATGAGCTCAGCCCGATTCAACCCAAAACCCGACCAAGTCGAAATTCATTTAGACCGAACCGACCGACTACAAATTTTACCAAAACTGAGCCGACCTGGTAGTGACCCGACCGAACGAGATCGACCCGAACCCAACCCGATCAACCACCGAATTGCCAGCTCTACCCACCCGGTTAACTTTTTTCGCACGGCCGGTTAAAAAAGCAGACGTTAGTTTTTTTTTAAAAAAAATTACTGTAAAATTAAAACAAAAGGAAAGAAGAAGGGAAGCTCGTTTGACAGAGGAGATAACTCAAGGGCGACTTAAAGGAAGGAGACGCATCAGACCAAAAAAAAATAGAAAAGGAAGGAGACGCTGCCCCGGAGTCTGGCGACATCGAGCAATTCCGGCTGGTCTGTGGAGGTGGAGCGACGCGGGCTTGTGTCGGAGTTGGGAGGAGCCGGTAAGTCTCATATTCAAAAAATCTAAAAATTGTGGTTTCGAATTGGGGATTTTCGATTTGAGTGGGGATTTTCGATTTGAGTGGGGGAATTTAGACAGATGTGGACTTGAATTTAGATAGATTTGAATTTGAGTTCGAGTTTGTGAATTTGGGGGTTAGGGTTTAGGTGCAATCAAATTCTTAAAGTACGGATAACAGAGGGCGTTTATATGGAAATTGGTACCCCCTATATTGATATTTGACAATAAAGATGGTACCCCTATATTTCCAGTGAATTATTCTAGTGAACTATTTGGGGGTTAGGGTTTATGTTGTCAGTGAACTAATTTAGAACACTGGATGTTCTAAATTATCACAGTGCACTGTGATTTATGGATGTTCAATATAAAGTTTTTGAAATGAAAATTCAGAATTTGTGTTATTCGAGCTGGAAGTTTGTGAATAATGTGTTTGTGTGTGAGAATGATTGTTCATATCTTCCCCAAGTTGTGGGATGATTGACCACTCATTCTCTTATTGTAATTGACTAATATGCTTGCTGCTTGACATTTCCTTGAAAATTTTCGAATTGCTGTCACTTGTTTCTTGACTTTGCTTCAAACAGAGGCACTATATAGGGATTGAAATATGTCAAGTGAAGTGTCTAGGATTACGACCATGAATTAGTCTAGGATTGGAGCAATTTATGATTTGAGATGATAATTTGGGGGCAAATCTGGATAATTTGGAATGAGAATTTTGGCAGATCTTCTATTATAGCTATCATGGTTTATATCTCCGTTCTATTATGGACTTGAATCTTGTCAAGAAGTCTATTAGCTCAAATGGTAGAGCATGTGCCTATGCACAAGATGTGGGTTCGATTCCCACATAGGCTAATATGAAGATTTGGAGTCTGACTTGTTGCAAATCTGCACTACAAAAGCTCTGTTAATTAATTTTGGTAAGAACTCAGGCAGGTTTTACATATATATATATATATATATACTCGATATAACTCTTCAACTTTGCAAATCTACTCTACTGATGATTTACATATATACTCGGTATAACTTTTATGCATTATTTTTATGCACTGTCATATATGATTGCCTAGCTAGTACCAAAATTGTTAATTGGTTTGTATCTAAATCTGGTGATTGCATATGCAGTCTATCCCATCGACTGATTTACTTATAAAACTCAATTACTTGATCAACCTGCAAACTATATATATCATAAGGGAGTATGAAGGAAGACTTTGGGTACCCACTGCAAATAAGATTTCTTATTTACATCGAATTCTTCCAAATCATAAATTGATAGAGCTTTTAAGACAGGTAAATAACAAAGGTGAATGTTTAAAAGTATTAAAACCAAAACCAAAACTAACATCAACACCACTACTTTTTCTACCTTCATGGGGCTAAACAACTCGTGATTGGATTTAAACCTATTCAATGAGTTTATCAGCCTGATAATCCACACGAGTTGAAATAAGGGACAAGATAGAAGAAAATATTAGCACTTCTATTCAGGTTGAGCTTATGACAGATAAAAGTGAGGATGCTATTTCTGTAGCCGAAAGTGAGCACCAACAGGTAATGAAATGTAACAGTCACAAGTACGTGTAAATGATGAAGGTAAAAATCCGAAAACTGCTCCTATATCAGATTCAGGAGGAGTTTCTATACCAAGTTCTCCAATGCAACCCAGTATTAAAATTGTGACAGAGAGCTCATCAGGGCAGGAAATAGAGAAGGATTGACCTCCTGTCAAGCAAAAATCAGAAGCTATCAAATCTGAGGGCACAGAGACTTCCACTGTACGATTAGGAGGAGTTTCTTTTCCCGTTCTTCTTCCCCTTCTGGTCCTTCTTTTTCTCCTTCCACTGTATCTTAAGTGGGTTGAGAATCTCAGGCACTAGTATAGATCCACCCCCACCCTTATGATTTGGCAGATTCATGATTTCAGTTTTATCCCCTTCACATTCAGCAACAAATGCATCGTCGTTTATCATTCCTATCATCACCTTATCTTTCAAAGCTACGGGATAAAACCTAATGTCTTCCTGGCCCTGAAATCTGAAGTTGAAGTTGAAGTCATTTTTCCATGAATCTGGATCATGGATATCATGCAATCTCCACAGATTTATCCCATCACCATGTCGATCCACCACCAAGGTTAGCATTTCCTGAAGCGCAACCAATCCAATCGGCTTGAACCCATCTGCCAAGCCAGGAAGGTTCATTACATCATTAAAACATTCATTCTTACTGTGAAAGTTGTAGATCCTTGATTCGTCCGCCCAATAGGTAATCCCCTCTATCACTGCCCCATCTCTCTGCACCGGTTTTTGCATCCCAATAGATAATTGTGACTTGTTCTGCTTGGTTTCTCCTTTGAAGTCGATGATGCAGTACTTGATACGTCCACTAGTGTTGACAACCTCAAAGAAAACGATCTTGAATTCTGTCTCTCCTTCCATGTCATATATTATAATCCCATGGCAGAGCTGACCTGAAAATATTGAGCAGGAGAATGATTTTATCTATCCTAAAAAGAACAAATTATGGGATTGACGAAAAAAAAAATCAGATAATAAATATTACTAGGATTCTTAAATCTCTGCTTGGAGATGGAAACTGAGATGTACTCTTCGTCGTTCTTTCCTTGCTTGGATTGTGGGTTGATAAGGAAGTAAGATCCATTAGATTGGTTAAGCAGTGCAGCTACTCCTCTGTATCCCCCCACATAGTGAAAATAGAATCCGAGAGTGGCAATTCTATTGGCCTTGCCCGAGCGAATTCCAATTCCATTCCAGCCATCCCAATCCAACCGGTCGATTGTACGGTTATCTCCATTCAGGTACAACAATCCAGGATTATTAGAATGGAACTCCTTTTGAAATCGCGGTTCGGAAATTAGGGAGTTCCAGTTCTTCGCAACGAGCTTGAAGGTTATAACATCTTTGGGACGGCATCGAAGGAGAATTCGTTCCACTAATTCTATTGGAATCTGAACAGAAATTCAAAAATGTGAGGAAGACGATACATGATTCCTCAACTCATACAAATGGAATCAACAATATACAAATACAGCTCCTCAACCAGAATCGCAATATACAAATGCAATCGATATATATATACAAGAATCGAAATATACAAATGCAAGGCAAAGAGGAGAGAGAAAGATCTGATTCCATCTTTTAGCGTGATTTGGTAACCGAAAGATCTGATACTCATACAAATGCAATCAACAATATACAAATACAGCTCCTCAACCAGAATCGCAATATACAAATGCAATCGAAATATACAAATGCAAGGCAAAGAGGAGAGAGAAAGATCTGATTCCATCTTTTAGCGTGATTTGGTAACTGACGATCTGATCTTAATGTATTTAGAGAAACCAGAAGAGAATCTAGATTCAGATGATCTAAGTAAAGAAAACGATCAACCAGTACAATTAAGTAAAATCGGTGAAAGAACATCGAAACCAGTAAAATTAATTAGCAAATGAACAGAACAGAGACGGTGCAAAAAATTACCTGTCTACCAGCCATGGAAGAGAGATTGAGAGTATGAAGCTAGAAATCTAGCTGAATTTGACGAATCAAGGTGAATTTGGGAGAGAAATTGAAGAACAAATGTGTTTATTGATCGTCAAGAAACTCATCTGCTACAACTGACGAAATCTGTACATATACCCCTACACATACAACAGCTAGCTCTAACAGCCAAAGTTATCCTCACCATACACGTGGACGGCTACACATAATCCTCACACGTTTTCCCGCTCAAACCCAGTGACATTGAGTGAACCCAAGGGTTTTGTAAGAAATTGCAATGACAAACAAAATGTTGGAATATTTGATAAATTTTGAATAAATTACACAATTCTAAGGGAATTTCCCATAACCCTTTTTCATGTGTTAAGAAGGTTAAGAAAACCTTAAAAAAAATATAAAATAAGTTCATATATTTCTTTAACCATCTCAAGAGATTTTTTATTTTTAAATATGTTTTATAATGGGTGAATTTGGTAACTGAACCTATATGAAAATCTAATTAATTAGGTACTTACACCCTTTTAAAATTAAATTAGGTGGGATAGACCCTTCCCCAAATAGAGTATTAAACTAATAAATGTTCAACTGCTTTTTTTTTTTTTTAAACAAAAATATGTTTTATAATAAGGTGAATTTTAAGAAATATAGTGAACCTTTAACATTTCTTTAACCAACTAAAAGATATGGCTGGTTATTTCGGGTTTGGATTGTCTCAATTTTTCATTATTTCAATATTCATTTTAAAAAATTTACTATAATGTATCTTAAAGTTCGGGTTATTTCGGGTTTCGGGTCTTAATGGGTTTCGGTTGAATCGAGTTCGGTTCATTCGAATTTGGGTGAGTTTCGATTATCGGTTATTCAGATTTCGGGTCCAAAATGGGTCGGTGTTCAGGTTAATCGGTTCTGGGTCGACCGGGTCGGGTTTTCGGGTTCGGGTTGGGTTTTGCCAACTGATGAATCGAAAACCAGTGCAACCCAGAACTCAAAGCATGTTCATGCGATGATGAAATAAAGCAAGTCCATCAATCAATTAGCAGCTTCCAACATAAGAGCAACGAGAAATTCGGATCAAAGAGTCCCCGCAATAATCCAACTTCTAAACCCAGCGCTCAATTCAACCAACGAACGAGCGATTCCGAGAAACGGACTTGGAAATCGCCTGGAAATGGAATCCCTACTTCTTTTACTACCACCGTAAACCCTCTCAGAACAGGCCCACTGTCCACGGCGGCCACTTGTCCAACCGCCAAACCCTAGACCCTCTAAACCTTTCTTACTCCTTAAACCCTCGTGACCTCAAAGTTCGAAAATCAAACCCTCCGTTATCCAATTCCGCACCAGTAACCCTAATCCATCTCATAATTTCTTCCACATTGCCCAGAATATTGTGCCAAGGGTTTTGTAAGAAATTGCAATGACAAAAAAAAATGTTGGAATATTTGATAAAGTTTGAATAAATTACACAATTTTACAGGAATTTCCCCTAACTCTTTTTCGTGTGTTAAGAAGGTTAAGAAAACCTTAAAAAAATAAGTTATTGAATGAGAATCATAGATATGGGACACCCAACTACCTGAAATTGTATATATGTAAGATATTTAAGGTTTAGAGACCTGAAAAACGCACCTTTAAAAAAAACCTATTTATTTTCATTCATTCATTGTGGAGCTTACCCATGATCTTGAACTACCACCAACTCGAGGAAATTTTGGTATAGTGCGATCAAATACACAATCAAACTGATATCTTGCAATAGTTCTAATTTTATAATTTAATTTCTCCTAACATCATACAAGAACTCTTAACTTGAAGGAATGAAATTCACGGGTTTAACTCCAGTCCAGGTTCATGTTCTATTTTTGAAGCATACAGAAACTTAGATAATTGAAAGATTTCTTGAGCTGGTAATATCTACTTGAATAAATAGATCCCTAAAAAAACATTTCAAATCAAAATAATCGGGCATAGGTTCACATAAAAGTTTTAGACAATCTTAAAAAAAAAAAGAGGGGCTCTCCCCTCTCTCTAGAAAATCCCCCTTGTGAAAACCCAATTGGGGATTTTAATCTTTAATTCAATCGGCATGTCTCAAATTTGTTTTTGTTTCAATCAATTCGACTCCTCCTCTTTCAATCGGCATGTCTCAAATGTGTTTTATGCTTTTAATGTTGTTGTCGTTTTTCTTTATTTGGATCTTTGGTCTTGACTTGGAATTATACTTTATTGATTTCAGCCCGAGCCATCACCTGAAAATGCAATCCAATTCATCCTAACTAGGGTTTGGTTGATTTCTAAAGGGGGAAAATGACCAGCATTGCTAAGTCTTGAGTGAGGCTCGAAATCCCAGATGGAAAAGTTTTAGAAAATAAGGTAATCAATTAGCATATATTTCAATCTCACATATCTAATCCTCTTTTTGTATGATGATATTTTGAGGTTTTAACAGTTTTGTTCGATATATAATTAACATACTATAAAAGTTCAAATGAAATGGATAATGGTAGTTGTCACATTTATTTTACCTATGGCTCTGATGTTGTATGCTCAAATTTCAATATTTCATAAATTGGGGCTTTCTAGATTGCCAATTCATGAGTATTTTTTTTTCCACTTTTACAATCGTTACTATATAGTAAAGTAGGCTTTTTGGTTATTTATTGCTCATTTATTAGTGAAATAGAAGTAAGCTTTTTCGTTATTTTCAAAAAAAAAAAAAAAAAAAAAAAACTCTTCTTCTACCACAATTGTTAAAAAAAAAAGGAGTCTTTAAGCACAAATTTTCATATTATTAAATGAAATAAGATTAAAATTTAGTTTGAATAAGTAAATCATATAATAAAAACTGACTAGAAATAAAAATTTAAGTAACTCATCCGAATAATCAATTGAGTAAAGTAAATCAAAGAAAATAAATTATTATTTATATGGAATATATAGTATCAATTGAGTAATATAAAGTTACTGATGAAATAAATCGTTAAAATTATGAGAATGAAACTATAAGTTAATACAAGTAATATAAATTATTAGTTATATGGAATTTATAATATAAATTTTTTAAAAAAAGTAAACCCGTGCTATCGTCCACTAGTGACTCCTCCATCTCCCTCTTGCATTTGCACCATCAAAGTACGGGAATGATGAGTATTAGAGTTTTCGAAGATTACTCTCATGAAATAACTCCCTCATCTTTTCCTCCTCCTTTGCTCTCTTAACATCATCCCCTCTCAATCACAACCACCGCCCACCAGTGACTCCTCCATCTCCCTCTTAATCTCCACTGTCAGCCTCGATTTCGCTAAGGACCTTCGCCGCCACCGCCTTCTCCTCTCTCACCCTACTTCACTTGTCTCCCTTCGAGAAGTCTTATGGAATATCATAAATTGTAATGTCCTTTTATCCAACTTCACACTCTATTTCTAACCCTCTGTCCATTCTCTAATGCCTGTTTGCCCAATTTTCTATCCACTGGCTTTGAAATCTCTATCCCTCTGTCAATTTCCTGATGCCCTGTAATCTCACTTTGATTCGAAATTAGCGATTCAATCTTGTTTGTTGCATTTTCCTTTTGGAATTTGAACACCTCCGTAGTACAAAGTCATATTTTGGTTGATAGAGTCCATATTTCTCCTTTTAGATTGGGTTCCAGTTTTAATTTGTTTATAGCTCATTCGATTTCCTGTAGCTTGAATCTGATTCCCTTTGATGTGAATCCCAATTTTTTTCCCCCAGTTGCTTGTTAGTTATAAGGACTTGTTAGTAACATCAGACGCATTTATCCTTTTCCTTTTATTCTTTTTAAAATTTCTGGTCTAGGAATGGGGATTGGATTATGTTTTATAAAATCTACATTTATAATGCCAGTTCCTTTTGATTGAATCGCTCTTTGGCGGCATTAATGGTAGTCAAAGCAAGTAGCATTTATAGGGCTTCATTGTCAGTTCAAGCAAAAGGAAGTAGGAACATGAAAAGGGAATGTATGATTCTCTTATTTAATCTCCAATAGCTTCTGTTTGCATGCTTGTAATCTATTAGAGATAGCAGTTCTCTATCCGGTTAGTCATACTCAGTGAACTGAAGAATCATTCATTTTCAAGCCACCTTCTTGTGCTTACCATATTAATGGATTTTCTATTCCTTGTAGGGATATTTAGGAGTGGGTTCATATGGATTGACCTGGGCATTGAAGAATTTAGTCTAGCTTGCGATTATAAATGGCCCACTGACAGTTTTATGGTGTCTTCGTTGGAATTTAGAATACAATCTCAAAGCCCCATTCCAAGGGATTGTGATTAAGTTGACCTAATTCAGTGAAAGGTTCATTGGTTAGGTTGTAAACCCTCTCCACAATCTGTTTCTTATAGCTTACAAATTATTGTTATGACGTATGTCTAAAAAGGTTCGAGATTTTTTTATTCATTTGGATGGTGTAGTTCTCTGATTTCCCCTTGCTAAATTTTATATTGAAATGAACACTTTACTGTTAATTTGCCTATTTTGGTTATATATATATATATATATATATATGTAATTAAACTACAGTTCACCTTTGGTAGTCTTCATCTATTTTGTTTTCTTTCATTATGTATGAATCAAACATTTCCGACGAGAATCTTATAAGATATGTATCTATTTTACAAACATTACTCAAGTTCTCAAGAAATCGATTTACATTTGATACCACTGCTTGCGAATTCAGAACTTAGAAAGCAGTCTCCTCATGGAACTTCTAAAGCTGCACCCAACTAAGAATCATCGGGAAAGATAGCTACATTGTTCAAATTTAAGAGCCAAGGAAGAGAGAGTGCGGCAGCATGCAATTAGGTGCTAATTAATATTATCAGGTTTCAGAAGCTCTCCGCTGGACAGACGAGGTATTTAATCTTTTAGGGTTTCTTAGGTGCGTAAATTTCTGCTCTAGAGATTTTAGGATCTTACTATTCTATCTATGTCTATCAATTGTTGTTCAGCTAATGCCTCCTGTTGAGAAATAGATGTCCATATGGGTGAAAATTGTCCCCAAAGGATTGTTACTTATGAATATCATGAGTTCCCTTTACCGGCAATTTGATCTTTTTGAACACCAAAGGATTGTCAGGAAGAATGGTCACTAACTCTCTTTAAAATGTACTTCTTTAATACTTTAAAGTGGTTTATGTAAACTATATATAATTCGAGCTGAGTTGCCCATTAAACAATAAACACCATGTACTGGTATTCCTGTTGATTTTGTACAGGCTTGCAAAGTTGCAGGTATACTTAGGGTTCATGCATGGCTTTGGTCTTCAAGCTGTCAATATGTTTTGTTGTTTCAGGCACCTATCATATAACAAGATGATTGGAGTTATACCATTTTCTCGCTCATCTCCCCAAACTAACATACTTGTAAGTTTCTTTTTCCACACTCAGATGTTTAGCTCATGGTGGTGTTCATTAACAATACTTGTAAGATAGCTTCTCGATCTTTCCACTCTCAAATGTTATTTTATCATGCTATATGACCGATTAAGCTAGCTTCTTGAAGCGTGGGATGTATGCTTGATCATACCTTACGTGGGATGTAATTTTTTCCCCTTATTGCTGATCTAATGAATTGAGATACAGAGTAGTGCCCTTTATTCTTGTGGCATTTACCATACTTCTGGCCAGCTTATCATATTCATCGTGGATACGGGCCAGGGGCAATTTTTCCCAATTTTAACGGGGAGGAGGTTGGTGTGATACAATAAGGAACTGTGTTTATAGGAAGAACACCCACCATGGTTCCCCTATGGAAAAGCAGATTCCATTTACCGGGATATTGAGCAATAAATTCACCGAAAATCCTGCCATGATATTTCTACGCCCATCCTTGTTCCCACTTATATGATTTTCATAATCAAAATTTAATTCATGTGTTGTCATACATTCTCAGACTTTTACAACTGGAATCGAATTAAGGTCTGTTATTGTGAGGGTGCTTCATTTACCGGAGATAGTGAAAACAAGGTCATTCAAATGTCACTATATATGCGTATTGATTAAACATTTGACTGCTGCATTCAAAGCTCCTTTCTATCATCAAATGTGACCAATGGAAATTGTGTTTCTATTTACGACATATGCTTAAGGAATAAGACCATCCTGAGTATTGATTAAACATTTGACTACTGCATGCAAAGATCCTTTCTATCATCAAATGTGACCAATGGAAATTGTGTTTCCATTTACAATATATGCTTAAGGAATAAGACCATCCTGAGGAGAATGGATAGGATTTCTTATTAATGCTCCAAATTGCCAATAACTTTGTGTTTTAGCAGCTCTTTTCGTGTTATTTATTTGGAAGCACAACTACACTTTCGACGACAGAGCATATGGCATGCAGCCATGGAAGAACTGATGTCAGTAGGAATGCGCTATGCTCATCAGGTAGAGTTGTTTTCGGTTAATTTTCACCTTTTGTACTTGATCCATGTCCTAAACAAATACTTAGCAATATTAGGCGCTTCTTTCAGGATGCTCTGCTGGGGGTCTGGCCAACATAGTGCACTGTGACGAGTTTCAAACATTTTCCCCTAGGACTGCCAGGGTCAAGTGCCTAATTGATGGCGGGTTATTTCGTGACATGTAGATTGCTTCTTTTACTCCTTTTAGATCTGTAAAACTCTAATTAATTTTACTTTTCCTTTTAGGAAGGCATATGATGATGTTTTACCATTTGATCTTGGTTTCATAGGTTTCAATTTATCTCCTCTTCATACAGAACAGACGTAGCTGGTAGACGCACTATGAGGAGATTGTTGGGGGCCGTCGTTCAGTTGCAGGTGGTGCATTTTATGCTTACTCTAATTTATTCCATGGAAATTATTTATTGTGTTGAACTTCTTTAAAGTAAGAAAATTTCCATTTTGTTTATCTTTATTAAATTGCCAATTCAAATTTAAGAACGGGTCACTATTGTCTCTTAATTATTATTATCTCTTAAAATATTTATAATAATGATGTCTAAGTTGAATCTACACCTACCTGAGCTTTCTTTATATATGTCGCGCACATCTTTCAATCTCACTTGGATTTTTCAGTGCCCATGTTGCCTTTCTTATGCTTCCTTTGACAATGTAGCTGTCCACGGTTCCTTCTCCATTTCTCCTCTTCTCTTTCATCTCTGCACAACCCCTGGTTTCTTGCTGGCTTTGTGCTACTCTTTGCGTAATAGTCCTAAAAGGGTTTACAAAATTGGTCGACATGCTAAACAATCTGTGTTTCTATTCGATTTAGAGCTGGCTTTGAACTATTCGATTTGGTGACAGATTTAGGGCTTGCTCAATATGACACAAGTGGAGCAGCCCTCGCCCCTCGGGATGTCGTCGTAGTCTACCTCTTTCCCTCACCACCGCCTTCAACACCTTTTCACTTTCCTCTTGCCATTGGCCGCCTTACCACCAAATCCAGGTGAAGGAACTAGGTTGACATGTATGTTCATGTGAATGTAAACGTTAAAGATGGCACTGAACCTCAAGCTGGTGACGGAGACGAGGACTCGGGGGAGATTGTGAACACATGATATCCATGATGTGGATAGTAAAGAAGGTCAGGATGATGAAGATGAAGGATATTCTGCAGGGGGTGAATCATCACATAGGGACTCATCAACATCAGTCTCTTGTTGGAAGAATGAATCATCTCTTGGGATGGCTGGATTAAATCATGCGAGATCATAGGTAGAAACAACATTTCTATAGAAAGAAAGGAGGCCAAGGTATATCCATCACATAGAAGAAATGGTGCTCCATAAGGCAAGATTCTACATTTAGAGCGCAGGATAAAGATGCTAGAGGGACAGCTGCGAGAAGCTACTGCTATTGAGGCAAGTCTTTATTCAGTTGTTGCAGGACATGGAAGTTCCGTAAGAAAAGTCCATGCCCCTGCTAAGACGCCTATCCAGGATGTATATTCAAGCAATCAAAGGCAATTATAAATCAAGGAGGGCAAATGCTGCTCAAACTGCTGTTTCAGGATTAGTTGTTGTGGCAAAAGCATGTGGAAATGATGTTCCAAGGTATTTTGATTATTGATTCTGCTAGATTTCATTTTATATCCATACATTCTGCAAATTTAGTTGAGCTCCATGGTTGGCTTCTGTCATATACACATGGCTGTGATGGATGAGTTTCACCTGTAATTTGCTTTCTCATGAACTTCAGGCTTTAGACTGGGATAGTCATCATGTGTGACACGGGATCATGTGATAGCATGTTGTATAAATCCCAATTCACAGATCGTCTCCTGTCATAATACGATAGCATGTTGCATTATTTGATTTTGGAAAGTTATATTACAGTAGTATTGTTTTTGATGTTCCATTTTCCTTATTACAGGTTAACGTTCTGGTTATCAAACTGTGTGTTTTCAAGATCAATTATAACTCAAGCCTTTGAGGAACAATAAATACCAGTTTCTGATGGGCCTTCGACACACAAGGACGCAGTTGGAAAGAGAGGTGACAATAACTCACTAAAGCTGACATGAAAACCTTCATCCCTAAGTCTTCAGCTGCGAAGGTGGTGGATAAGCTTATTGATTCGGGATCTAAGAAAAGCTTTAGAAATGCATCTAGCTTACTACATTATTGCTTCTTCGGAGTAATCATCCAACTTATCATGTTATGATGGTATCAGGTAATCTTTCCAGCTGATTCATGAAACATAAATCACCAAGCAAACCATGATTTGGGAAAACATGCTCATGCCATGGTATCTCTTTTGTTTTCTGAACCAGCTAGCTTTGAACTGCTCGAGGTGCATTTTAAAGAAAAGACTATAAACCAAGGGAGTGGTATAGTAACTGCTGAATTTTTTCAAGACTGAACTAAGCTTTAATTTTATAATCCTTGGCTGTTAAACTACGTTCTACTGATATAGTAACTGCTGAATATTTTTGGTGAATTTTGTGTTGAATTTGTGTTTACCAACTTGTAGGTTTTTCCCCTTTCACTGTCTATGAATTTGATTTCGCAAATTCGTTGATTTGGCAGATTTATTTGTTTAATATGCTCTTTGCCTTGAACTAGATTGAAATTTTTTTTTTCCCGAGCTGCTTTAATAGATTTTCCTCAAGTGTTGACAGGTCTAACTGGATGGATTTCATGTTACCTTCCTCTTATGGGATGTGTAGTCAATCACTCAATCTTATCTAGATTCAAAATCTCAGTTGCTTTTGATAATTGGTGTGGCTGTGTTTTGATTGTATGGAGGATAATATAAATATTCTTCATGCTAATCAGTAATCAATTTGCTATTTGTGTGTATCAAAATTCAAAACAGGTAGAACTGTCCACAATAATGTCATGTCTAACAGCCAAAAAGGCATACACAGCTGAGGACATGAGGTATGTAAGCTTCTAATTCTTAGGCTGTGGTGGGAAAATGGGGAAATTGTTCAGTCTCCATTAGTCAAATGTGAAATTGGAGATCTTTATTTTTGCTTGAGTAGTTTAACATGTGATTTCTGATTTCTTACAGAAACTGTGAGGATTAGCTTAGAATCTGCACTTCAAGATGCACATATGGAGGTCAGATACACGGATATTGACGTCTTCAAGATGCACATATGGAGGTCAGAAACTGTGAATCTTGTGAACAACAAGGGGGTTGAGTGTAGGCTGAAGATTATTTTCGAATGGCTTCCCTGGTCCTGTCTGAGGTGCTCGTGCTTTGGTCATTCGGATGCGTCATGCCCTGTGTCAACTCTATGTTCAGAACCTCTTGGGTCATGCCAGAAGTATGTGCACAGCGGGGCTGCTGCTCCTGGTAAATCGGGTACTAATGCTGCTGATGGACAGCGCCCTGTAGGCCCTGAACATGGGGATGCCCAAGACCATTCTGCCACCAAGGAAGAGGATGCAACTGCTGTAGGTACGAGCACAGCTGCTACTGTCGAGGAATCGGATGAGATTAATCCTGAAACCGAGGTGCTTGGTGCTGCTGCAGCAGCTGCAGCGTCTAATGGCGTCCAAAATGTGAGGGGGGGAACCCTCTAAGAGAGATTGTAACTATGAGGGGAGTGGTGAAGATGCAACTCGGACAGCTGAGAAGGAAGTTCCGGGAGCTGATGGTACTCCAAATCATGAAAAATCCCTTGCTTGTGCTCGTATGGTCGCTTCATCCTGGGCTGCGGAAGCGGGAATATATGTAAATGGGGATGGGGAGCTGGAGGTTAACGAATGTAAGACACCGGACGGCCTAATGAGATGGAAAACAAGGGGTGGTACTCAGAAAGGAGTGTATCGTCTTAGGGGAACCAAATCGCGCATCTCGGGCGATCTCAAAACTCTCCTTAACAATGGATGAACTCTTCACTGTTATGTCGGGAATAAAGGACCCCTGTAGCGGAAAAGGAGATGCTGCCTATTTTAATGAGGAATCGGACTTGGATGAGGGCGGGGACTCGTCCACGGACGATGAAACTTACCATCCGGGTTGAGTGCAGCTTTTCCTTGCGGAAAGGAGAGGAGCTGTAGGAACGATCTTGCTGTTATGGTCACATTTGAAGGCCTGGTTTGGGGCTTTGCTTGGTCTGCTGCGAGTGCGTGGGAGAATTCCTGGGATTTCCAACATTTTTTGCAATTAGCTGTCATACAAAGTTTGTCGTATAGTGCGTGGGAGAATTTCTGGGATTACATGAGACATTTTTTTGGGCCTATTAGGATGGGCCGCTAGTGGATTTATTTTGGTGGATCTCCCCAATCCCCATAGCTTAAAGAAGTCCGTTTGTTGTCTAGGCCTTAAATTCACTCTTATGAATAAATGAGAGCTAATTTGGGGGCCTAGACATCCCGCTGTCTCGGATTTCTTCATGCTTATTTGGCTTCTTTAAATTTATCACATATATTTGTTATATGTATACTCATCATACACTCATACATGTTTACAAGCACATAACAATATTACATGAAACACATATGAAAGCAAGACATAGGGAAATAAACATATAACATTACAACAATATTAAATATAATATATGTTGATATTTTTAAAGGAGCCGATTGGGGGTGCGTATTTTTTGGGTGAATATTAAGTGCAGTGGTACATTTTGTGGGTAGTCTCCTTCTTACTCTTTTGTTACTACTTGGCTTTCGCCATCATCTATATATTTACCTTTTCAGAGTTTAATGTCTTGAGGGAATTCTCCTTATAGGAGGACTCCATATCGCTATTATTATTATTATTATCGGGATTTATACGATTTTTCATCTACTCTCTAATCAAAGATGTATGTTGCTCATTTTTCCTTTGCTTCCTTGAATGTCAATTCCCGCTAGCAGATATCATCGAATTTTGCGGGTGTAATCAAGTATAGAGCACATCCTTTATGGGACCTGAAGTATTGCTCTGTTCATGAGACTAATGGAACCCCTAGGTGTTGTAGTTGCGAACGAATGGAGGTACATCAAATAGGATGTCTTCCGAGTCCCAGCTGATTGATCTATATCATGTAACAATACCTCAATATCCCATATGTTTTTTCTTCTTGAACCTATTCTTATTCCACCGAATTTTATTACCTCATATGTGCAGCCACAAGGTACTAGATATATTTCCCTTGGTGATGGACGCAGACTATGCTTAGAATGTTTGAATTCATCACGACACTAAGCTCAAGCGCGAGAAGCATGGCAAATTCAAGCATGGGAAGCATGGAAAGCACAATCACTAGATGTTAGGTGGAAATACGTAACATCATACATATGCTGCTCTTTCAAATGTTTGTCTGTAACTTAATGTTGTTATCTGATTGAGAAATAAGTGCCATTTCGATTTCGGCTTCCGGCTAAATGTCCTGTGTTTTCCCCCCAGGATTGTACTGCTCATCTCTTGGTTTGCTCAGTCAAATGGGCTTATTGGACCTGTTGTACATTTTATTAATTTGTGCTGGGCCAATTCATTTTTTTTTGATAAAAATTAATGGATATAATTTAAAATGACGTCTACTCTTGTTGAATAGGTAAATTAAGAGCGGCCATTCCGAAATGACGTCTACTATGTTGCTTGTCGTCTACTTTGTTGAAAAGCAAAGACGCAAAGCGCGGTTCAATACTCTGTGTGTGTGTGTGTGTGTGTGTGATGAATCAAATACGAACTTTAAAAATTACAAATTTATATACAAACTAAAACTTGTTAAATCAAAATTAATATAATGATCAAAATTTGAAAATAAAATTTTAATTTAGACTAAAAAATAATAATTTGAAAACAAAAAATTTAATTTGAGCCGACGGTGTATTGTTTGAGGTTGGTTTTGACGCTGCCGCTAGATCTTGTGAGGGTAACCATCACTTTCCGAGCCCAAATTAAAACGTATGATTCAACATCCGGATGCTCTATGGAGCCAGATTGTTCGAGGTAAGCACTGTCATGGGAGACTGGATGTTGATATGTTCGAAGTAGGCAGGGGAGCCTCCCGTAACTGGAAAGCAATTACCCATGGGGCGGAGCTACTAGTGCCCGGACTTCGCGTCGCCATTGGCAATGGCATGTCGACCTTATTCTGGATGCACAGTTGGCTAGAGGAGCGTTGTCTAATGGACGTCTCGATGCAGCCGATCCCGGAAGATCGTTTGGGAGAAACGGTGGGCGAGCTGTGGGTTAATGGAAGCTGGGACTGGCAGGCCCTCGCTCCTTACCTCTCGACGGAAATGCTGCAGAAACTCCAGGCTGTACAGGTCCATCCCAATGGATCAGCAGTGGACAAGTTCTTTTGGGCACATACAAGCTCGGGTATCTTCACTACCCAATCGGCAAGAGTTCTGCTCCAGAGCGGGGTCATCGACGCAAGTGGCGATGGCTGGAGACACATTTGGCGAGTACCTGCACAGCAAAGAGTCAGAGCTTTTCTATTCCTGGTGGCGCACAACAGCATCTTGAGCAATCAGGTTCGCATGAGACGCCACCTCTCACACTTCCATGGTTGCCCAAGGTGTGGCTTAGAGGAATCAACGTTGCACCTGCTCAGGGATTGCCTATCGGTTAGAGAAGCTTGGCGGAAGCTCACGGGTAATTATCTAGAGCCCTCCTTTTTTTAATGAAGTAGAATTGAGTCGTTGGATCATGGCCAATGTAAGGAAAGAGGAAAACTGGAGTGCGACTTTCGCATATATGATTTGGCACGTGTGAAAGTCTAGGAATGCCCTGGTGTTTGAAGGGAAAGACACTCTCAAGAGAGTCACTGCCATTGTTGTGCAACAAATGCGAACCTTTGCGGACATAGCTCAGAAAGCGACGACCCTCCATGCCCAGAAACGTCCTACACATGTCCCAAATGATGCCCAGGTACATGTTTGGTCCCCACCCCCGTCGGGTTTGGCTAAGTTAAATATCGATGGAGTTTCGAAGGGAAACCCGGGGTTGGCGGGAGGAGGGGGCTTGATCCGAGATGACAAGGGAGTACTTTTGCGAGCCTTCACCTTTAAGTGCGGGCATTGTCGGGCATAGACTGTCGAGTCTTGGGCGGCGGTACATGGTTTGGAGGTGGCCAGGAGACTTGGTGTATCTCGACTGATAGTAGAGACGGATTCAACAAACTTGAAGACTTTGATCATGGTGGAATGTGTGCCTCCCAATCCTGATTTTCACTTGATTCATCGATGCAGAGCCTTAGCAAGTGATCCTAGCTGGGTGGTGTCCTTCTCCAATGTCCGACGTCAAGCGAATGCGGCGGCAGACGCACTGGCCAACTGGTCACTCTCCTTAACGGATGCATTCACTGAACATGACTCTCTGCCTAGCACTATTTCCTCGCTTTGCAATATTGTACCTCCATTAGGGGGATAACTCTTTATTTACTATAATAATAATAATAGGGTACTATCCCACATTTGAATCCAAATAAAAGAAATTTTTTAAAAAAAAAACCATTTTTACTCTTTTCCAACACAAAACCGCATTCAAATGCGAGAGCGTGTTAGGATCAGATAGTGAGATTGTTAGGATGTTAATCAGAAGATGGGTAGTTTTTGATTTTGTGATATCTCGATCTTTATGATTTCCTATTATCCTTTTATAAGCGCCCTCTGTACTAAAAACATTATATGATAAATATAATGAGGATTGAGGAGGTTGCAGATCGAGCCAAGTGCACTCAGCAACTTAACAACACTGACAACCTGAAGGATTGTTGGTGGTTGTTGAGCCTTGGTGGTGGGTCGCGAGGGAGTTTGAGATTTAGTGCGTGTGTTACTGGGGTTGCTCAATCAAGGTAGACAGTCACGGATCGAACCCGCAAGGTCGACGGATTCGGTCCATCGGGTCAGGGTTTGTCGACCCAAATCCTAACCACAAAAACCCACAAGTACGTTGAACGCGCGGGTCATCCCGTGGCCATGTCGAAATCAAGATATCAATTATATTTTTATATCAACCACATTTAAAGAAGGGTTTTAACTTTTAAGGCACGAGCAATTCAAGAAACAAAAGTCAATCCAGAAAGAGTGAAAATCTACATCCCTCAATCAAGAAACAAAAGCCATTTCAAGAGTAAACATATGCAAAACGGCTAAACCATCTGATTCCTAAAGTTGAACAATATAATAATAATAATAATAATAATAATAATAATAATAATAATAATAATAATAATAATAATAATAATAATAATGGTACTACCAACTTCCTCCAAATTCATTAGCAAAGTCTCCATCTCTCAATCAAGTAGGGCATAAGGGGATTCGATGTACTTGGGATAAGAACGCTTGTACAAGTTCATGCATACTGTGTCACTTTGTCCAAGGACCCCATTGAATATGCATTTCATTGCCCCTGCAAATCGACATCCACAATCATCCATAACATATAATGAGTTGTGCATCCGGGAAGAGACATAGAAGATATAATTTTTGCAAGCGAAACAAAAAATAAAGTATCATACCATGTGTACCAACAGACTCCTTCACACGACCACGATGACCACCTTTTGTAAACACCTCCACAGGCTGCGAGATTAATATCACATAAACACACATATCGCGACATAGATAAGCGACCAACAAGAGGGATGCACATACCTTGAACCATTTCACGTCCTCGGAGTTGTGAAACATATATCTAACTATTGATTTATCCTTGGAAACTCGTTGTGGGTATCTGCAACAAAGCATATTGAACAGTCCGCTTAGCACAAAGACACTTACTTTCTCAAGGACAGGAATATAAATCTTCAGATCGATCAAAAGATTACCCTGTCAAAATAATCTTCTTAAGAACGATCCTATTGGGGTCAACACTTCTCAATGTACCCAGAGCAGCAACAGCACAAGCACCTCCATCTGTATTCTTAATGGCAATCAAAGGAAGGGATAGAAATGACGAAAGTGGAGCATAAACTGAAGCAATGGAGAATCGTCCTGCATGGAGAAATCGTTCCATCTTGCTCTTGTCTGAATTAAAACTGCCGGAGGAAAATATTGGCCTGTACCAGATTGTCAAGAGTCAATCGGAAGAAATGAACATCAAATCAAATGCAATGTAAGAATTCACCTTGCAATAAATTGTCGAAAACCAACGTGAAACACGAATTCCTCTTTGCTTTTGATGGGCTCAGTGTAAGAATCGTGCTTCTTTATGCTGACAAGGCAAGATTCATGTTAAAAAAATAATAAAAAATACCCTTGGTATGAAAAAACAAAATGGTATCACGTACATACCTAAAGTGGAGAATAGACTTCTTCGATTCATCTTTAAAAAGACCACATGCAATAATAGGCATTGAATTTGCACGAGTACAAATTTTCAAAGCAACAGAGTTTGGTACTTCCCTGACATGGATTCTTGCATACGAACCAACAGATGCACATTCCTTGCTGTTTTGTTCGCGTTTCAACGCTTCAGCAAGTGCTTCCTTTTTATATATTGCAAAGTTAGGTTGTAATATCCTACCATATTCGGGAGGCAAGGATTCCTAAATAAAGAAAATCAAGTTAATATCAATTTTCCTCTTCCAATATGTTTTAACACAAATCAAATCATCAAACATAACTCACTTTAGGGTCCCAAGAAGAAGTTTCAAAAGACTTGAGACCTCTGTACTTGGCAAATCTCCTTCTAGCAGGAATGTCCAGCGGTGTGTCTACCTCATCCGGGACGTCTACAACAATAAAATCCAACCATTAATGAAAGATATATACCTTCATTTTCAGCACACTTATAACATCCTTTAATTTGCATACCTCATTTGTGTTTCTAAAACTCCCCAATAAAATCTCTACACTATTTTATGTTCTTTCTCACATGTAACAACAAAGCCCCACATAAGACCACAACAACTTGCACTATAGTATTAGGATAGAAACCATCACAGAACATGAGGTACAGTGAGTCAAACCTATACATATCTTCACATTCTATCTTAGACAGAAAATATTTTAGGAATAATATACACAATCTGGTCAATTCTACATCTATAGATCGATGTTTATAAGAGAGTAAACATAAATGGAGAGTCTCATAGATAACGAAATAAGATTAAGATTATAAATCATGTACCGGCATCTTCAGCATGTGCTTCTTTAAGTATGCGGATATCATCCTTGCTCCCTAGTCATGTTTTCTCCATCCTGAGAATATTAAGGTACATGGCAGGAGAAGATTGGGGCACCAGAGAAGAACATTAAAAGAGTGAGATGGGATATGCCAAATGATGATTTAAAAGACCCTTTCAAATGAATGACAGGGGAAGGCGTAAATCTAAACATTCAAAACTCTTATTATACCTGGTCGTTTGCATCCTTGACCTATCTGCATTCCCCTTCAAACATACAAAGAAATAAAAAATTACGATCGATTTGGAAAAAGAATCTACACATTCAAAACTGAAGCTAGATGAGTTGATAAATGACTGATTCAAACTTTTGCCCTGTGGATAGAGCTAGTATACCTTAATGTCACTTTTGAGACTGAATATAGCAATCCAGTATCAGTCTTTTTGTTCAACAAGAGCATGGAAAAATTCCACATCACCTTTCTTTGAGGGATCATTGGCGTCCATGGTAATATCACCCATATTACCAGAAATCTACAAATAAAAAAAACAGATATGAAGCAGAAGATAATTTTGGCTCTGAGAACTTAAACCACCAACACAGCAACAAATAATCAAAATATTAGAGATTTCTTCAACATAGCGCTGAGCCACACTAAAATGTAGAATACGGATTCACTTAATTATTTTATTTTTAGTGTTGTAAGTAATTCTAATGCGGATTCAGCAGAAAAGATTTAGCCACGTGTGATCTGATCACACCCCCAAACCTCCAAATTTATCACATCAAGCAGACACAAAATGCAAAAAGTTTAAGGTACCCACAAACTAAAAACGAAAATAAAAGGGGGGGAGGGGGATTTTGTTCATCCAGGAAGACATCCAGAACAACAATCTGTTTTAACTGCAGAAAACTAATGCAAACGTTGCACAAAAAATATCTCATAAAGGAGATATCAACCTTGCAGAGCAGATCATCATAGTAACTCATACCTATTTTCATTGAAAAAAATATATGAGCAAACTTCGTTTTATTCATAAGGCTCTAAAATAGTTCTAGAATCTCAAGAATTACTTCAATTGAATATCTCATACTGGGAAGTGCACCAATATGAGATATGCAGGTGCGGCAACACAGTATTGACCGCAACTAGGACAAACAGCCCATACCTCCACAAACCTTCTCAATTTTATATCATCCAAAATATCTTGGTATTTATTGGAATCTTAGAGCTGTATAGTTGCCAAATTTTAGATGTCTCTAAAAAGAGTTCTAGAGAAGATCCAAGCATTTTTCCTATCAAGATTCCAGAGCCAATGAAAACAGAAAAGAAGCATTACAGCTCATTGTGAAGTAGAGGACATCCAACAGTGCTTCAGATGCATTAAGCCTGGCAGGTGGACATGGCAGGCTACTATGAACCACCTTCATCTCCACTTCATGGCCCTACTTTCCACCTTTTGCGGCCTGCACAGATAACATATACCAAAAGGAAATAAGCACGAAAGTATTTTTGTTAAGAATCAAGAAATGAAATTGCACCAAAGCCCATTGCTCTAGAATAAAACCATACTGACGCTAGTAATGAATCTTTCATGCATTTTAAAAAGGGCATAACCCACTATATCAATAACATTTATGGACAAATAAACAACTGTTGAATGATTGAGTCCTAGATCCCTATTATAACTACCACAGAGATTGCCAGCCCAACCCCAAGGGGAGGACTAGGTCTGGGAGGCCTAGATCCCTATTATAACTAAAAAAGATAGTGGCAATTCACCGGTGGCAGCATAATGCCATTTCTAGCTAGTAGCTACCATTATAAGATGCATCCACATGGAATTTGGCAACCTGCCAAAATAAATTATACAGTAATGCTAATGGGTGGATGGTGGATTTGTATACAAAAGTGATAAGCTGAGAGGAAATAACTACAGGTTCAAGTTTTAGTTTGTGTAGGTTTTAGGGAGCACAGCTATTTATAAAAAGATAATAGACATATAACAGCAACCCACAAACAGTTAGGGAGACACTATACCACAAGCACAACTACTTCAACAATGACATATCCAACATCAACCCTTGATCAGGCTGCATAATTTTCCATAAATTTGTGACAAAAGAATAGAAGTGAAAAAAGACCATCAAACCTTTCTCAATTTCTCTAATACTGAACTTTCAAATGCCTGAAGACCAGCTCCAACAAGATTATTTATTTCCCGACCACATGTTTCCATGGGCTTTTTGGCACTAGGGATGGATTCAACACTAGCCCGACTCAGTGGCAAGACAAGTAATGGATTTGAAAGGTCACCAGATACACTTCCACAGGCAGAAACCTGTCAATATGATGAGAAGATTAACAAAAGAATGGACAAGTTCAATACATTCTCCAATAAATCAACAAAATACTGAAAACAAAAAGGATTCGGTTAACTTACAACACTATCCTTAGTTTTCATGACAATGAGTGCTTTGCCTTTCTTCTTCTTGGAGCTCATGATCACAACATCTTCAACCTCCCCAAAGTTTCTAAAGATCTCTCTTAACCTATCTGCAGTATAATTTCCACCGACTTTCTCCCAAGACACATTTAGAACTTTCTCTTTATCAAGCCTGGGAATCCATGTGGCACCAACACTCTCTCTAGTTCTCCCCGTTCTCTCATTATACTCATATGAACGTGCACCAGTCCCTTTATTGGCCTGCATTGCACGAACCCTAGCAATCTCTTCTTGCAGCTTCCTTTTTATTCTCCCTTCCTCTTCTCGTGCTTTCTCTTCAGGATCCAGTTCAGAGGCGGACTTCTCTCTCTTCTCCAAGTCGGACATCATCTTTCGCCTCTTTGCCCCATATTGGGTTTCACGGTGCTTCTTTTCACGCTTAACTCGCAAGAGATCATCAAACTGCTCCCGGGCTTTCTTGTCTTTTAGTATCTCATACGATGATTTGAGCTTCTGGAAATTGGCATCAGCATCAGGATCATCTCGGCGCTTGTCTGGGTGCAATTCAAGGGCCCTAAGCTTGTAGGCTTTTGAGATCTCTTTATCATTAAGCTTTTCCCCCCTCCTCCCCCGATGGAAGCCCCAAAACCCTATAGTGATCTACTTCAGGATCCATAAGTCTCTAACAATTGTTCTGCAAAGGACTGACCACTATTAGATTAGATTTAACCTCAATGTTCCTAGCAATAGAACAGAGAGAAAGAGTGAAAAAATTCTAAAAAACAAGAGATTTAAAAAGCCTAAACTACAGGTTGTAATTCTTTTCTCTATATTCTAGTTGAACACAGACTATTTTAATTAACCCTTACATGAATAAACACTCATTTCTAACTCTAACATGGATAATTACATCTATGAAAACCCTCATTTCTAATCTGACATGAATAATTACATCTATTTTAACCCTAACTTGCCAATTCGAGTTCATATTTCAATCAAACCACAATTTGAAGGCGACATCATCATGTCTTCATGTGTAGCCAACCGAATTCAACACATTCGAAAAAAAATATCGAATTGAACAACTGAAAGAAACTAACACAGGCATACCAAGGATTCACTTGCAGAATCAAATCTCCTTTGACAGCGTATTACGTGGATGGTGCTGGACTTCCCCCTCGCTGAGTCGCTTGCGCGTTAATGGTGTTCGCGATCGCCGACGAAGAGAGGGTTTTCGGCGTACAAAGTAAAGTAGCTCTGATCGATCATAAAATTCCGGAGTCGTACATATCTGTTTTTTTTTTTTAACTAGTCTTATTATCCGCGTCTTTTGCGCTGGGTTAATAAATTATATATTATTTTATTTTATTATATGTATTTTTTTATTCTTATTCTAAATAATGTTTCATATACTCGGTAGTTTTTATTATTCTAAATATATATGTGGAATAGTGAACACATTTTTAGAAGGTTTAATCTACAGTATATTCTATATATATAACTTTAATTCAGAAGATTTTGCTTACGTGTCAACTTTAGAATAGTTTTACTAATATTGACCAATTATTTTTTTTTCCTTTATTTTTTTTTATTTCACCTTTTTCTCTTTATTCCATTAACAATCTATATTCTATATTAATCATCAATCAATCAATCAATCAATATCAATCATCAATCATCAATATCAATCAATATCAATCATCAATTCATCAATCAATATATAATACTAAAACAGAGGCGTTGAAATATTATGTGGCGGGCTCTGTGCAATTTGCTTACGTGTCTTTTTCTGGTGTATTCTGAAGGTTTTTTTTTACATGTCGATTAATGAATGCCCGATCAATTTAATCCATGTCATACAACTGGTTAATCAATTTATCTGTGTGTAATTTCAATCAATTTTATATATTTTATGTTAAAAAGATCTTCAATTTAAGCCATTTTTTTTATATTCATTAAATAAAAGTCTATCATTTTTGTTTATCACTATTAAATTTATTTTACCTTGATTATTTTCCACGATCTTTTTACACTTCATATCTTAGTTAAGATTCTTACCGATATAATCAATTTAAAAGTTAAATTTCCACCAAAAAAAATTAAAAGATAAATATTCACTTGAATAGTACGTAACCATGACTAATTTGATAAGACTTGATAAAGTTAAAATTCTTTTGTTCATATATAATAGTACGTTTTTTTTTCTCCCAAAATCTATCTTAAATGTAAAAATATTATGCTCTGCTTATCGTTATATATGTGTACTAATTACCTTTCTTAAAAATCTAGATTAACTTACTCAACACTAAACTTTTGATATTTTAAATTATATGTTAATCCATCTCATCTTAAATAATAATATACATATATATATTGTTATACGTAACTTTGCAAATTTATACTCCCTCCGTTCTAAAATACATGACCTTTTAGCATTTTGCACAAGTTTTAATAAAACACTTTACTTTAAAAAAAACATCATCATTACACTAACTTTTACATAAATTTTATTATTTTTTAAGAGCATGGGCAATGGGGGTTCTTTAACCCAAATTTAAGAAACTTAATATTATTTTATTTGATATTACAAAAAATGAAACTAAGAATGACAAGACATGTTCTTTGCTAAAGAACCCTTAAACACCCATCAAAAGAAAGAAATTGGGGACTACACCCACAAAAATTAGGAACCACACAAGAATTGGAAGTTAATTAAGAAACTCTAGTGGGTTCAAGGGATGTGGGTGGAAATGTAAAATGGGTTGTTTAAAGAATGGTGAAGAGAGAGAAATATAAAAAGTGGAGTTAAGAAACTCTAATGAGTTCGAGGGATGCGGATGCTCTAACACCCACTGCACATTTTAATCAATCAAATTATTTTAAAAATTCAACAGCACATAAACCAATACAAATCATTATAACTTCCTACCCAGAAAACATAAGACCATCCACAATGGTGGTGTGCAAATGTGCAAATGTGTATTTTTTAGACATTTTTTAACTCCATTGGTTGTTTTGGATGTGTGCAAATGTGCACATTTGAGCATGTGATGTGCAAATTTGAGCACACCATCTCCCCCATGTGCAAATACTTTTACAAAAAGCAAGACAATTTCATTGGTTTATTTTTTTATAATTTTATTTTTCTTTTTGTTTTATATGAATTGTGTTTCAAGGGTGTGTAAAAAATGCACATTTTACCAATGGAGCAAATTGCTAAAAAGTGATGTGTATTTTTACACATCATGTGCAAATGTGTACATTTTGCACAAAACCATTGTGGATGGTCTAAAAGACCATCTATTGTTGGACAAAATTTCACCTCTAAAAACCCATTTATTGTTGGACGGAGGAAGTTGTGAGATCATGAGATTGATTGTAATGTCCTCCTTGAGGGTTTCCATTCATTGATATAACATATATATATATATATATAGGTTACAAGGTATTGGGCCTTAACGGGCTTTCAGCCCACTATACAATAGGAGACCTATGTAATCTATCAAACCCCCGCAGTCGAAACGGGAGGGGTCCGTACAGTGAGACTGGAACGAAAATCAATGAATAACTGTCTAGGTAAACCCTTGGTGAATATATCAGCGTACTGATAAGAGGACGGGACATGTAGAACGCGGACATGTCCAATGACAACCTTGTCCCTGACGAAGTGGAGATCAAGCTCAATGTGCTTCGTGCGTTGATGTTGGACTGGGTTGCTAGCCAGGTAGACGGCGGAGACGTTGTCAGTGTAGACCAGAGTGGCCTTCTGTAAGGGGCATCGTAGCTCAAGCAGGAGATTGCGGAGCCAAGAGCACTCAGAGACAACGTTGGCAACACCCCTGTATTCGGCTTCAGCGCTGGGGCGAGACACGACGGACTGACGCTTGGCTGACCAAGACACAAGAGTGTCATTGAGGAAGACACAATAACCAGACGTGGAGCGACGTGTGTCTGGACAACCACCCCAATCCGCATCAGTGTATGCCACAAGATCAAGCTTAGAGGAAGGAGTGATGGTGGTGCCGAGCTCGAGGGTGCCGCTGATGTACCGAATGATCCGCTTCAAAGCCTGAAAATGAGGTTCCCTAGGGGCATGCATGAACAAGCAGATCTGCTGGACGGCGTAACTGATATCAGGCCTGGTGAAAGTGAGATACTGAAGAGCACCAGCGAGGCTCCTGTACAGTGTTGGATCATCAACCAAAGGACCAGAATGAGCACTGAGCTTGTTGGATGTATCGACTGGGGTTGCGACGGGATTGCAGTTGACCATCTTAGCACGAGCAACAATCTCAGCAGCATACTTACTCTGTGAGAGAAACAGACCAGACACATGCCGCTGAACGGCAACTCCCAAGAAGTAAGACAGCGGACCCAGATCAGACATGGCGAATTCCGCACTCAACCTCGAGATGATGGACCTTCGAAGAGCATCAGAAGAGGCTGTGAGAATGATGTCGTCTACATAGAGCAGCAGGAAAGCCAAGTCCGAGCCTCTGCGATAGATAAACAAAGACGTATCCGATCGGCTGCCAGTGAAACCCAAGCGGAGCAGATGAGACGCAAACCGCTGGAACCATGCCCGTGGAGCCTGTTTCAGACCATACAAAGAGCGCTTGAGGAGACAGACATGCTGTGGACGCTCAGCATCAGCAAACCCCGGAGGCTGAAACATGTAAACCGTCTCATTCAGATGACCATGCAGAAAGGCGTTCTTGACATCCAGCTGATGGATGCCCCAGTTGCGGGACAGAGCCAGACTTAGGACCACTCGGATAGTGGCAGGCTTGACCACAGGGCTGAAGGTCTCATCACAATCTATACCGGCCTGTTGAGATCTACCGTTAACCACCAGACGGGCCTTGTAGCGCTCCAAAGTCCCATCAGAGCGGAACTTGTGACGGAAGAGCCACATACAGCGAATGACGTTCGCCTCAGGAGGGCGAGGCACAAGAACCCAAGTACCATTCTTCGTAAGGGCCCTGTATTCGTCGAGCATAGCCGCCTGCCAATTCGGGTCTAGGAGGGCTGTTTTGTGGGAGGTGGGAATGGGGGAGAGGGAGGTCTGGGTGGAGGCAGAGGGTGAAAGGGAGTCGGGAAAGATGGGGGCAGACGCGGGCACGCCAGTAGGGGCCGCGGGCACGCCAGCTTGGGGCGCGGGCGCGCCAGCGTGGGGCGCGGGCGCGCCAGCACGGGACGCGGGCGCGCCATCTTGGGGCGCGGGCGCGCGGAGGGGGGGCGTGGATGTTGGTGGAGGGGATGTGGGGTGTATAACGGGGTAATGGTCGGTGGTCATGGAGACGATCTGTCGTGGTCTGAAGACACCGGAGACGCTGCGGGTGTGAGGTCTGGTGGTGGGGGGTGGCAAGGGAGGTGGGGGAGGGGGAGACGCAGGAGCACCGGGAGAGCTCTGGGGAAGAATAAAGTGAGGAAATGGGGACTCAGACTCTGGCGACGACACAGGGGGTGTGGGAGACGCGAAGGGAAATCGCGACTCATCAAAGGTGACATAGCGAGAGAGAATGATCCTGTGAGTCTTGATATCGAGGCAAATATAACCGCGATGATCAGACGGGTAGCCAAGAAAGACACAAGGGGTAGAGCGAGGGTGAAGCTTGTGGGGGGCGGTGGATGCTTGATTGGGAAAGCACAAGCAACCAAATGTATGAAGGTGATCATATATGGGCAAAGTGGAATACAGTGCCTGAAACGGTGAGCGATGGTTGAGGGTGGTGGAAGGGAGAATGTTGAGGAGGTAGCAAGTGGTGGCCAAGGCGTAAGGCCAATAAGGGAGGGGAATGGATGCGTGGAAGAGAAGAGTGCGCATCATATTGGTGATGGTGCGGATGATTCGTTCGGCTTTGCCATTTTGTTGCGAGGTGTAGGGGCAGGATAAGCGATAGGAGATCCCATTGGTATTAAAGAAAGTGTGAAAATCTTTATTGTCAAATTCACGGCCATTGTCGCATTGGAAACACTTGACAGAGGTGTGAAACTGTGTTTTGATGTAAGCATGGAATTTGGCAAAGATAGGGAACACTTGAGATTTAAAGTGCAAAGGGAAAACCCATAAGAAGTGTGTAAAATCATCCAGAAACAAAAGGTAATACTTATGACCCTCCTTTCTAGGCACAGGAGATGTCCAAATATCACTATGAATAATATCAAAAGGTGCGAAAGTAGCGTTTAAAGAACACTGAAACGGAAGTCTGGCATGCTTGCCTAACTGACAAGACGAACAAAAACTAGAGCGGTGCTCTTTATTACAAGTGACAAGACTCTTAGAACGAAGTAAATCTAAAACTGCAGGACTGGGATGACCAAGACGAGCATGCCAAAGACTGGATGATGAAGCCGAGAGGGCGACTGGACTTGACGGGCTGGATGGTGAAGGCGACGACACAGGATAGAGCTCCCCAGTGCTATTACATCTCAGGCGAGTAACCCCCGTAGTAAGATCCTTCACAGAGAAACCAAACGGATCAAACTCAAGAGAAACATCATTGTCAGTGGTAAACCGACGGACATAGATAAGCACTAGTACAGATTTAACGTATGTCGGGGGTTTTTTAATGAAACGGTCGGGTGTTTTTGGCCTCCTTTTATTCGCTCTCCTGACAGATATCTCTCAGGGGTTTTATAAAAACTCCCGAGAAAAAACGTTCGGTCAGGGGTTTTTTAAAAAACCCCCGAGAGACCCTGTTTCCCAACCAGCTCTCCCAAGCCCACATGTTGCGGGAGTTTAAAAAAACTCCCTAGATATATCTCGGGAGTTATATGAAAAAACCCCCGACAAATATTTATTATATATAAAAAAAAATATATCCAGCTTACCAAAAAAAAAAAGATCTTTCTTTCACATTCACTACCCTGTCTGCCCTTTCTTCAAATAAAAGTGAAAAAATACCATCATTTTAATTACAAGAACACAAACACTACAATATCAACCTAAAGTGACAAACTCATATAACCACTAGATGGATAAATTCCAAAAAAAAATTAGCTATTATATACACTTTGACAGTAATATACACTCTGCAACAACAATGCACATATTACTTCAAAATAAATCAGAATCTAGAGTGATGAGTACCATGATAGTAGTTTACAATTAGTAAAAACCAAGATTCACTTGCTAAGCATAAACATATGTATCTGACCATTTGTTGAAGACGAATAAGTGAGCCTTATTTCCAACAGCCAACACCGGATACACCCTTGCTGTAATGCAGCTCTTTCCTCGTGCACTGAAGCTCTGTATTATGGAGTGATCAATCTGCAAGACACATAAATCAGTTACGATTATATACCCATATCTCTTCTTTTTCGATCACTGTCTTCATCATCATAGATTTCTTAAGCTTACAAATGTTCGTAAATGTATCTCGTCGTGCACAGGATCAACATGGACAAAGCTCACATATGCCGTCTTGTCATTGGTTGGATTCAAAGAGGATCTATAACCAGAGATTACATACATAAGCTGAAGTTGCACAATTTTCTGATTTTCAGGGAAAAAAATTTGTATGTAAATGTACCTGCTTTGATCACTACACATCAAAACCACGAGCTTATCGTTATGGTCTCGGAAAACTCTGAAGAACACTGCTGTGTATTCTTCTAAGCTCTTTGAAGATAAAACTAACAATCTGAATGGTCCAAATCCACCTTCTTTCGATACCCCTTTTCCGCTGCATAGCATATGTGGATCAATGAAGACTGATCCAATTGATCTACGTTCTTATGTTCGTATGAGCCCAACTTGAATGAGATCTCTATATCCGCCTGTCAGTACTAACATTCTGTTACCTTATGTTTACTAAAGATCTACCTTATATTACCTTATGTAAAAAAAAAAAAAAATTTACATAATTAGACACACCTGTTACCACCTAAAACCCAGCTAAGCATCAGAGGCATTGTCGGATCAATGAAAAATCTCCCACCAACTCTTCCAAGATGTGGTATCCTCAAATTTGTGAGGAACTGCAAAATTAATGAAGCCCCAGTACTGAATTGATGATATACTATCCAAAACATTTAGAGGCAAATGAAATCTAACAGATTCAAAACAAGAATCATCTATTGTTTCTATACATGTGCTTATCAATAAATAGCGAGAAATTGAGAGATTAAAGTACTATAACTATGCAGTTTAAAGGTTATGTTGTACACTGCTGAAAACTAAATCCCTGAGATTCCTCCCATCATCTTGGTTCAAAACAGAGACTAAGACCTACTCATGTAAATCGTGCACTGATGAAAACCAAATCCCTTCATTCCTACCATCATCTTGGTTCAAAACAGATTAAAGTACTACAGGACCATAAACAGGCAAATGATTCATAGGTTATAATATACACTACAACTTCTAAAAAAATCAGGCAAATGATTCATACAACAAGTGCATTATATTCAAACTCGAGATGGAGATTATGACAGCTGACTTCGAGAATACATGTATTGGCACTCAATTCCATCAAAATACAGTCTACTTGCTTCTCAATCCAGTCTTCGTTCCCTCACATAGCTCCCTCCCTTCCAAATTAATCAATCACATACTCAAGGACCATAAACATCTACTAGACAAAGAAAGCAACATACAACAAACACATTCACAACTGCACAAGTAAAACAAGAGTCAAAGAATCAAAAGTGTGCAAAACAAGGAAATTACCTTAGAAATACTCTCAACATTGCCACGCTCCCAATACATACACTGGCTTTTCCACATCGACGTGCTCTTTCTGTCAAGAAAAATTATAACAATGATAGGTTGTCTTACCAAGCACTGCACCACATATAGAAACAAGTTAATCACAAAGAAGTGCTCAGATTGGTTCAAAGTTCCCCCTGCCACTGTAAATTGAAAAGAAAAGGAAATAAATGGAAAATAAAGAAATTGGTCTAATAGAAACCCAATTAGAAGAGAAAACAAATTTTGGAAGTGATAAGGTAGATTAACTAAGCAAAAAGAAATAAGAAACCACCCAGGGAAAAAGCAATAAGGCAAGCAAGTTCTGCACTAAGGGAAATGTAAGCAATTGCTAAATATAAACTCATTAAGGAATAAAGATGCATCAAAGAAATGACATATTATTTAGGGAAAAGACAAGCAAGTGCTTAACTAAAGGAAATATATATAAGTAATTGTTAAACAGAAGGACTTAAATTGACAAGCAAAAACACTTACCATGGAATAAGGCAACTCAACACACAACACCATAAGTCGCCGTTTATATGCCTGCATAAAGGAGACACATGTCACTTGACTAATAGGTTGGTTATATTAATTGACAAGAGCAAACATAACTAGAGTAGCATTGAGGCCCTGCTTTACAAACTGGCCTATTGATGTGCTTACTTGTAGTTTATGATCTACTTATCAATTCAAGGATAGCAAATATATATGCACATAAATCATCATCTTGCTTAGTTTACATCCATTGCATTGCAATGAAGCATGGATTGGTTACAAACTTACAATAGATTGACAGATGTCAGCTGTCTTTGTAAGTAGAAGTAGGGTATAAAACAACCTTGGTTCATCTTGGTTGAGTAGATGCACAGAAAAGAAGAAAATGAATTGGCAACAAGAATCTCTAGTTAAAGGGAGAGTTTGTCTTGCCAACTCACCTCCCCCTGTAGTGATTCAATCCAAATACGAATATACCTAACTAAAACATGAACCTAAATATACTTGAAATCTGCCCAAAGAAATTTACATGCCTGATTGCTTGAATATGAAAGTGTTTTATTTTCTTTAGGTAACCATTTCTATCAAGCATCTAACATTGCTTCCTATTTTTATAGGCTAAATTTTCAGATTTCCCAATCTTAATCCATGTGTTATGCTGTTCACATCAGAATCCACGATATGACAAAATACAACAAATTTTACTTTGTGAAGCTGTAAACCCCAACCTGCAAATAGAGGAAATTAGAAAACAAACCTGCTGAGAAGTGCCTTGGATAGGGGCAGAAGGAACGGAAACAACACCATCAACCACAATAATCGTTTCTCTAGTCAGAAGGAGCAGCCCGACAGCAACGACAGTAACAACAGCCACCGGATGGGGCGAACAACCGCCGAACAACAACCCAATAGGGCGAACAACCGTCGAACAACAATCAATCGCACCACCACAACTGTCGAACAGTAGCCGAACAAGCGAAATTGAACACAGCGGGATCAATGAACGAATACAATGAATGAATTAAAAGAGGGGCGAAGAGTGGAATCGAACGTACCGCAAATGGCGTGGGTGATCGAAGAGCTCGAACAGCGAGATCTGTAGCGACCGAAGAAGTTGAAGATGATGTTGAGCGCACAACCCTGGTGATGCGAACCGCGAATTCGTTGAGCCTCCCACCGGTCGTCCTCTTCAGGCCTCGATTGATACAGCGGCTCCACGTTTATCATGCACGTCGAAAATTAATGTGAAATTTGACATAATTAAGGACTAAAAGAAGTTGTCTCCTTCATTGTCTTACCCTTTTGTACTCCCTGCTGGTCATGAATATCTCGAAAGCATCAACTGCAAATGAAGTGCACCAACTGCAAATGAAGTGCACCAACACAGCTGAGTATTTAGCTAAGTGGAGACCGTGAAGTATAAATGGATGAGATATTCCAAAGAGAAAATTGATGGTTGGAACTTACCTGATCGGAATCTTATTACCACTCCATGGGTATAATCTTTGTTGCTAGAATTAAAATTGCAGCCTGGGCGAATATATATGACAGAATCAGTAAGAATGTCCAAGCTGGTATCATCCGATGGCCATAAAAATGCATAACATGGATAACAGGATGTAAAATCATTAAGTTACAAAAATAACATAAAGCCTGTACTTGGCAGCGGCACACCTTGAGTTGACTGGACAATCAGGGTTGGAAATTATGTTATAAGCTTTTCCAACGAAACCAATGCATCCTCCGCAGGGCCACTTAAGGCGCTCTCAATAAATTCAATCAATAGAACAAATTCCACACCAGCATTAAACTCTTGAAAGAGTAAAAACTATCTTTTTAGGACAAAGTGAAATATATTGGTGATGGTTGCAACTTACTGAAAACTCAGGTAAACTTGTGAGTGCAATCAAGAGCTCATTGTTTATGCGAACACTAAATAAATGGTTTTACATAAATTCATTTGGGATAATAGTATCCAAACAAACATCTCAAAATATTGTATGCAATTAGCTGAAGTAAAATCACATTATCTAACACCAAGAAACTGTATAGATGACAACTGAATCAATAAAGAAAATTTGACGGGCCAAACTTACTGGAAACCAAGATCTAATCTTAGCATGGTGACTTGGGTGATTATAGTTGTGCCCATTAAGTCTTCTATACCCCTATATATGGGTGCAACGAAACCGAGAACAAGAAAATTAGCCTTCCAAGAGCCACTTTCCATATATCACCATGAATCATGATATATGAATATATAATACAAACAAAGATGATTATACAGAGAACTACAACTTCCTAACAGTGAGCTCAAGTGACAGTCCGGGGTCAGAAGTCAGAATCTATAATTCTCAGTTCCAGCAAAAAAACAATGTCAGAAGCTATAATATCAGTTCAGGCAAAGAAACAATGTATTTCCCTGAATAATATAGAGTTGAGATCAATGCTAAACAAGCATGTTGGAGTTACATACTGATAAAGACGACAAAGACCGAATGGTAAATGGAAATATTGACAAAATAACAAAATAAAGCAGTGGTCTAACCAACAGAAATGGTCATGTGAAGTGTTTATTTACCTAAAGATATCGCAACTATGCCCCCCATGTGGTACTGAGATGTATAAAGATAGTCAAGCATAACCTTTTCTTCCTCATCAGACAGTCCCTCCTTAGCCTTTAGCAATCATATGCGCTCCACAACTTTTCTGCAACAACAGCCATTAGTTTCCCTTTTCACGAACTATTGATCGAGCAAGAGATACCAGCATCGATCAAACGTCAGGACACAAAATCACCAACTATTGAGGGCAAATAAGGAATCATCGAAGAGAGAATATACCGAACAGGGATGTATTGCAATATGATTGATCAAAATTAGAGGGCGAATACAAAATTGGTGAACGACTTGCAAACCCTAGAACACAAAATCACCAACTGATTCATTCAAAAGGGTGAAGAGAGAAGCATCTTACAAACCCGAGAACCCTAATTGATCGAAGATGACGAATATAGAAGTAGTTTCTGAACGGCTGACCTATCCCTCCTTTGCAAATGGCGATGGGAATGAACAGTGGGCGAACGAACAGGAGGGTAAAGACTGCGACGAGGAGCTTGCGAAGGAATAGAGGGAGAAGAGAGAATTTGCAAAATCGCCTGCCCTCTTCTACAATTACATGTTCAATTGGAAGATTTCCGGGGAAGAATATGTCTTCTTCAAGAACTGATCGATCGAGGTTAACTGGTTGTTATAGCTCCACATGTATTCGATATCTAGCATATTTCGGGTGTTTTATTGAAACCCTCCCGATATAAATAGGTGTTTGTCAGGTGTTTTTATTTAAATCCCGATAGGATGAAGCTAATTTTTTAAAAAAAAAATAAACATGCTTTTATCGGGAGTTTTTTTAAAAACTCCCTTGCGAGAATCATGTTTCAGGAGTTTTTTAAAACTCCCGAGAGTTTTCGCCCGTAAGATAACCAATTTGTACTAGTGAAGGTTTTTGACAAGTTTGGGGGCAATAAGGACATTGTTTAGGTGCAAAGGAGTGGTAGGGGTTGGTAGTGTGGTGTGGCCAATGCCCGAAGTAGCAAGGCGACCACCGTTGCCAACGATAATAGAATGAGCAGGACCCTTAAAAGAAAGAGATGAGAGAGTACCTAAGGAGTTCGTCATATGAGAGGTAGCGCCAGTGTCCATGTACCAAGAGCCGTCAGGAGGTGTCAGCTGCATGGAAGAGAAGGCGTTGTGCACATCAGTCGGGTATGCCTGATCGGACGATGGACGGGGAGCAGGACCCAACAAGCCCTGCTGGCGGTTGGGATATGGGGAAGGTCCACGAAACGACGCACCGGGGTAGCCATAGGGCATCCAAGGAGGGTAGCCAGGGTTGGGGTACCAAGAGGGGTGGCGGTTATCGTGTTGCTGCGGGCGCCAGGTGCTGCGGCCGCCGCGGCCGCGCCCGCCGCTGCGGCCGCCGCCTCTAGGTCCTTGCTGATCGTTGGTGCGGCCAGGCTGGAGGGCGAGTTGCTCGATGATGTCACTGGATGAGACCAACGCCGTCTTGTCTTTGGCGGCGTCGGTTGTCTGACGGTGAAGGCGAGTCTCCTCCAGGATCAGTTGAGACCGGGTCTTCTCGAATGTAGGGAGAGGCTCTGTCTGCTGAATATGAGTAGCAGCAGCGTTGTATTCAGAAGGGAGACTAGAGAGAACCTGAAGAACCAGACGGGTGGCACTGGGTTTGGAGTCGACAGCGTCGAGCTGATCAAGCCAGGGTCTTGATGTGCTGACAGTAGGCAGAGATCGACGGAAAGGAGGAAAGCTTGCAACTTGAGAATTCGTGCTCGAGATAGACAACACGGGTGGACTTGTTGTCTTGAAAGAGATCCTGAAGTTTCTTCCAAGCTTTCAAGCTAAGGCATTGTCTTTGGGGTCAAGGATAGTGGTCAATAGATCTTTTGAGATGGTGTTAAAGATCCATTGAAGAACAATGGTGTCAAGTTGAGCGAAGAGATCGTCGTCTTCGCTTGTAGGGCGGTTAGCGGAGGAGTCAATGTGGTGGAGGACTTTATGAGCCTTAACATGGGTCGTGAAGAGGTGCGACCACATGGTGTAGGTACTGGACTCATGATCAAGAATGATAGGGATGCAATTTTTGATGTTGGAGATGGTTAGGGCGGAATGGTAGGGCGGCTTAATAGGGTCGGTAGGTTGTGGGTTAGCCATGGGGACGAGAAGATAAGGCTAAGGTCGGCGTGGAGAGGGAGAAGGGTTGGTGACGCGGGCGCGCTGAGGGTGACGCGGGCGCGCTGAGGGAGACGCGGGCGCGCCTGGGGATGACGGAGGAAAAAGGGTGGCGGCACAAGGGGGAGGTGGCGAACTGATCTCGGCTAGGGGTGGCCGAGAGGGGTGAGGGGCGGCCGAAGGAGGGGGGGACTGATCTCGGCTAGGGGTGGCCGAGAGGGATGAGGGGCGGCCGAAGGAGGCACAAGGGGGAGGGGCGGCTAGGGTTTTAGAATAAGGGGAAAGAGAAAAATTTGGGTCTTTGGATCTTAGGCTGTGATACCATGTGAGATCATGAGATTCATTGTAATGTCCTCCTTGAGGGTTTCCATTCATTGATATAACATATATATAGGTTACAAGGTATTGGGCCTTAACGGGCTTTCAGCCCACTATACAATAGGAGACCTATGTAATCTATCAGAAGTAATAAACATATATAGTTTTTGTGATCTTACTCTCCGCATTTTTTTTGTGAAGTCCCCAATAGCAATTTTAGTAAACTATAATCTATTGTGAATTCAAATGATCACATACAATTAGATCCATTATTCATATTTTATATAATTTTTGTGATCTTACATAATTTGTGTATGAATAATAATAATAGTCATATAAAAAAACCGCGAAGATCGCGGGCGATAAAACTAGTATAAGTGTATAACTTTAATTCAGAAGACTTTGCTTACGTGTCAACTTTAGAGTAGTTTTAGAAATATTGACCAATTATTTTTTTTCCTTCATTTTTTTTATTTCTCCTTTTTCTCTTTTTTCCATTAACAATCTATATATAATCTATATCTATATCTATATCTATATATAACTTTAATTCAGAAGATTTTGCTTACGTGTCAACCTTAGAGTAGTTTTATGAATATTGACCAATTTTTTTTTCCTTCATTTTTTTTATTTCTCCTTTTTTTTCCATTAACAATCTATATATCTATATTCTATATATAACTTTAATTCAGAAGACTTTGTTTACGTGTCAACCTTAGAGTAATTTTAGGAATATTGAGCAATTAATTTTTTTCCTTCATTTTTTTTACTTCTCCTTTTTCTCTTTTTTCCATTAACAATCTATATATAACTTTAATGCAGAAGATTTTGCTTACGTGTCAACCTTAGAGTAGTTTTAGGAATATTGACCAATTATTTTTTTCCTTCATTTTTTTTATTTCTCCATTTTCTCTTTTTTTCCATTAACAATTGGGCTTAATTCAAAACATTAAATTCAATTTAATATACTTACTGGGCTTAACTCAAATTTATTTCCTTTAATTATTTTTTCTCCTTCTTTTTATCTTTTCAAACCAATTATATATTTTTTAATTTTTATGACATTTACTATATATCTATATATAACTTTAATTCAGAAGACTTTGCTTACGTGTCAATCTTAGAGTAGTTTTAGGAATATTGACCAATTATTTTTTTTCCTTCATTTTTTTTATTTCTCCTTTTTCTCTTTTTTTTTTCCATTAACAAACTATATATAACTTTAATGCAGAAGATTTTGCTTACGTGTCAACCTTAGAGTAGTTTTAGGAATATTGATCAATTATTTTTTTCCTTCATTTTTTTTATTTCTCCTTTTTCTCTTTTTTTCCATTAACAATTGGGCTTAATTCAAAACATTAAATTCAATTTAATATACTTACTGGGCTTAACTCAAATTTATTTCCTTTAATTATTTTTTCTCCTTCTTTTTATCTTTTCAAACCAATTATATATTTTTTAATTTTTATGACATTTACTATATATATTCTTAAAATAAAAGAGTTTTAGCCTATATGATATCCCTACTTTTTTTATCTCTTTAAATCAATCTATTTTTTCCTTTAATTTTTCTTCTTCTTCCCTTTAAACCAATCACATTTCTTTTATTTTTATTTTTAATATATTTACTAATTATTAGACTTAATTCAAAACATTAAATCTAATATAATCTAATGCTTATTATTAATCTACATGTAAATATTTATATATTATAAATATCTAATCTATGTATACTACATAATATATAAAATCCTTTCTGGAATTTTTTTTCCAGAATATTCACGATTTACAAAATAATTATAAAAGTAAGCATCGATTGAAATTTGAAACTATTTGTCAAAATGTTCAAAATTGTTAAGAGGAACAGAAACCCACGGGTTGAAATTGCGGTTCTATTTGAAAACTACAGGGAAATTTAAAAAATAAAATACTTACCTTTTTATTTTTTATTTTTAAAAATGAATCCCCAATCCCCATTGCAGATTTGCAGGGAGAGAGGAGCGGGACGGTGGGTGGTGGCGATGGCAGGATTGGCATCAAAGAAGAGGGAGGGAGAGAGGTAGGGGTGTGCAAAAAAACCCGACACGACTGATACGACACGAAAACACGACAACACGACACGAAAAAACACGAAACCGAAAAGACACGACACGATAATGACACGAACCGCTAAAACACGACATTAAACGGTTCGTGTTTGGTTCGGGCAAATCCCCTTGTCGGATACCCGACACGAACCGTTTAAATTTTTTTTTTTTTAGATACGATAATAAAATAATAGAACTAATATTATGTAGTGTCATACGAAACACTCAAGTGAATTGGCTCATTTGGTTAGGGATGTGCGGGAACCTCTTGTTAAACCCAACAAGCGTGGGTTCGAATCCTATATCTATCATTTTTTGGGTTCAAACTGCGAGTTTTTTTTATTCCAAAGCTGCATTTTATTTTTATTAAAAAAAAAATTCCCTTTTTGTGTTGTTATTTTCTTTTCTTATGCAAGTATTGCAAAGTTCCAAACCCTAGCTGAAGAACCAGGAGACACAAACTCTCTCTCTCTCCAATTCTCCAAGTCCGGCCTCTCTCTTTCTCTCCAAATCAATTGAAGCCGTGAAGGCGACTGAACTCGATGGAGGAAATAAGTCCCCAGATCCGGCCTCTCTCTTTCTCTCCAGATCCAGCGAAGGCGTATCTCGACTCGACTTGGCGAAGGTGATAAGCCTCCAGATCCGCCGTCTCTCGTTCTCTCCAAATCTTGCAAAGCAGATTCGACTCGACAAAGGCAATAAGTGTCCCGATTTGCCCTCTCTCTTTCTCTGCAGATCTCCACTTCTCGGGCATCTCTGAATTCTGCCGGCTACGGACCGCTATGTCGTTCTCTCTCCAGGTGCATACCTGTAAATGTGAAGTGGAGGGTAGTTGCCTCTTCAATTTCTACCCGGAGGTCTCCTCCCTTCTCTTCCTAGATTCAATTCCATGTCCTTCCACGGTTTGACCAAATGGAAAAGTTTCCAATTTGGTGTAGATCTATCATATACAGCTCTTTTGAATTTTTTCAATTTGGTTTGGATATATGTTTGTTGATTGAGAGCTTTTATGTAGGCAACAATAAAAGTGTCGGATTGGATAACAGTAGGTGCCCAGCACACTAGCACAAGCCTGTCAGGCCAGAAAAAAAAAAGAAAAAAAAAGCCTTTACCGTGTCGGATCGGATAACACGGGTATCCGACACGGAACCGGATACCTTTACCGTGTCAGATACCTGGTTCCTGGCGGTTCGTATACGGTTCGGCATATTGGTCTTAAACGATTTCGGGTATCCGACACGGTTAACCGTGTCGTGTCAGATACCCGGTAATGCACACCCCTAGAGAGAGGTGCGATGGCAGCGACGGAAGGTGCGGTTCGGGTGCGCGGTGGCAATGATGGCAAAGGAAGATAGAGAGGAGGAGGGTGGTGGCGATGGAAGTGGTAGCGAAGGAAGGTCCGGGCCGGTGAGCGGTGTCGATGGCAGCGAAGGAAGATAGAGAGGAGGAAGGCAGTGGCCTTGCAACGAATAATCGTCGAAGATGTCACCGCTCCACCACGTACTTTCTCCACCGAGAACCACCGCCTGGATTTCCTCCTATGTCAATCCGCCGCCTGGATCTCCTCCTCCGTCAATCCGCCACTTGGATTGAAATACCCCAAAGTATTTTTGTGGATTTCGTTTTAAAAAATATATATATTTGTATAAAAGTTCTTTTATTTTGAACTTAATAATGATTCTTCCTCTTTCCTTTTTTTGGTAGTTCGGTGAACTTTGTATATGCTGATTTTTGTTCCTTAGCTCACACTCGAGATTGTTTGTGAAAAAGTTTATCAAACCTTCTGGGTTTTGGTGGTTCATTGATGTCAATTTTGTGGAAATTTCACCTTGAAGGCAAAATTTTAATCTCGATGTTTTTGCCCTGGTGTGGACGTGAATCATGTACACAATATGGATGAGTGTTTTTCCTAAATCTTAATAAATTTCTCTTATAAAGTTGGAAAGGATTTGCTTTTGCATATTGGGAAGAAGGAGAAATGTAATTTTCCTTCTCCTGGTCAAATATTATAAATTAAAATTTGACCATTGAATTTTCAGGTGGATTCCACATTTACTTTTCCTTTCCCCTTCAACCTTTTATGTTAAATGGAGATTTCTAAATGGAATTTCATCAATACATTTTTATCGAGTCCCTCGTCCGTCGGTCAAAATTTGCAGTGTGTGGTATGAAGTTTGGTGACCTTTTGTAACTCATTCAGGCAGTCCGTATAACAGAGGACTTGTTTTTTTTATTAGAGTTTTTCCCTTTTAAATCCGATCATTGGGTATTTTCCAGTTTCCTTGATGTTATGTTGAAGAACCAATGCAAAGTTACAGATAAGGGGAACTGTACTGTTTAGAATCACTCATGTTCTGCAGGGTAATTCTGTTTTTACCTGTCATTGATTTACCTTTCTTGTCTGAATATGGTCATCACCTGTTCGTGCTTGTTGATTAGCCTCCAGTAACAATCAGTTGCCCATGTCTTGCATTTCCTTACAGTATAACTTAACAAGTTATTCACACCGGATCCTAGCGCCTCTTTATGGTCATGTCTGAATATGGTCTTCTTCTTCTTTTTAGTTTTGTTTTTTATTTGAAAGTTCGATTTCTTAAGTGGGTTAGCGTTAGGTGGGAAGTGTGAACGTCAGTTACAGTACCTTCAACTTAGATATACATTTATATATGCCTTCAATAGGAGTAGGATGAGGACCCAATAAAAGTGTATTTATGTTCTTACCACATATCTTTAAAATTCGGATGAATTTGTTGAATTAGATGAACCTTATGTAGTTTTCAAGGTGACCACCAGTTCCTACCTTTTTCTATTACCTTCTCTTTTTCTGTCATTTCAGTTAACCTTACATGATTCTTTCTTGTACTGTAGGGGTTGACTGTTAGCGAAATGGAGTCTCTTCGTCAGGACATAAAAATGCACCTTGACTTGGACAGGGAAACACCAACTCACTTAGAATATTGGCAGGTAATTTCTTTTATTCTCAACCTAAGTTGTTTTCTGAAGCAATAATTCAAGTGAATGAGAATTAATAGATGATTTGCTATCCCATTTAGCTGATGAGGAGAAAGTAGATTATGCCACATGTTTGTGTGACAAATCAGCACATGTATTAATTGTCAAGATAATTTCATTAACCCCGAGTGGTTGCAGGCACTTCTGGTGGTTTGTGATTGGGAGCTGGCTGTAGTAAGAAGAAATGATGCAATTGACAGAGCCAGAGTGCGTGGAGAGCATCCTCCTGCTGATTCACTGACTGTTGAACGAGGTATCCATTCCAGCACTGAAGCAGATGTCAGGAAACTTCTGGAAGGAAGAAGTCACAAAGAGCTGGTGACCTTGCAATCCCAAATTGAGTCTGAGATGCGCTCTGGGACAGCTACGGTGGTTGAGTTTTGGGAAGCTGTTTTAAACGTCTTGACATATACTACACGACAAAGGTTTTCAAGTCAAGTTGTTTAATACTGCATCTTTTATTGAACTTATGTGTCGATTAGATGAGACTCAAGGACATTTACCCCAAATGCAGGCTGTTTGAAGGAAATTCATGCCAAAATGTTAAGAAAGCATCTCCAGCGCCTTGAGCAACCTCTGGAAAATGATACACTGCAAGATACTAATAAATTGAAACTGGAGGAATTAGAACTAGACGTGGAAGGCAATGTGCGGGAACTCAAGGGTAAGAAGTTTGTGATATCTTAGTTGATTTCTGATAGAGTACTGTATCTATAGACCGGACAGTAAAGTGCATTTTTCCTGCAGAGCCTGAAGAAGCTTTCTCCCCGGTCCTTCTCACGAATGAAGATGCTTCTCATGAAATGGAGGAGTAAGAGGATGCTTAAACTTCACAACTTCTCCATGGTGATGAAACAGAAGAAGCTATTGATCCGAGGAGGACGAAGCTATCCTTGTAAGGCCTACGGCCTACCCCAAAGTGGTTACTGACTCACATGATTCAACAATCAAGTTGTAGGATCTCAGATATTGTATACCATAGTTTTTAGTTGGTGACCTCCATTTTGTAGCTGCCAATTGCTTTCCTTGTCTCTTAAATCTTTCTTCCATATTTGTATCCTATTATGAAATTAAACTCTTGTTAGTTTCACATGTTTCTTGTTAATACTGGTTTCAATTTACCGGTCATACTTCTTTTTGGTGTTCTAGGCATATGTTTGCATCTGCTTCATCAGACAACGCCAAGAATTTCACTTACCTAAAGGAGAATTCATGCAGAATATGTTGTAAGTTGATCATTTCTGAGTATTGTATTATGTTATTGCTCTTGTTTTTTTTTCGGATTTTTAGTTTATTAATTATTGTTTTTACTGACCTTTCCTCTTTCATTTTTCCTAGATTTCTGTCTTCTAGAAATCAAAAGCCCAAAATGGCCTCGTTTTTTAATTTAGATAAAGTGTTAATTTAAAGCAATTAAATCCTATTTTATTTAACCAGTTAGTTTAAATATCATCTAAGTGGGTATATTGGAAGGTTTTTTCGTTGTTATTGAAGGATAAGAAAATTCAACAACTTATAGGGGTTTTTTCCTTGTTTTTTTTTCTGTACTAAGTAAATAACCTATTTCTTGGATTTTGATGGAGTTGTGTTATTTGATAAATCAGCAGTATTTTTTTGAGAGTTTGGTGTTCGTTTGATTATTGTTAAAAATAGTAGAGTTTATTTTGTGTATCTCGGCTAAGTCATGTGAAATCTCAAGCGTAGGTGTAATTTATTTATTTTTATAATCGGAAATTTCGCGAGGTATCCCTGAGGTATTGTAATTTTCGTGAGGTATACAACTCTTTTGTATATTTCACATGGTGCCCCTGTGGGTTTTTTTTTTCGCCTCATGCCCTTGTGGGTTAGATTTAACAGTTTTTTTTTTCCGTTAGTTTGCAATAAAAAAAGAAAGAAAGAGTGAACAGAGAACTGAGAGTGAAGCGAGCGACTCGGATCCAAATTCCAACTCCGATTCTCATCCATGGAGACGAAGAAAAAGCTTCGATTCTCATCCATGGAGACTCTCTCTACACCTTGGCCCAACAATTCCAACTCTAACCCCAATTCCAACCCTAATTTTCTCCCCCAGATGACCTCCCAATCTGAACATCACTACTACGATTCTTTCACCACCGCCTTCGCCGACGAGGACACCTCCACCTCCGAGAACCTCCCCGACGGAGCCGGTATTGGAGACGAAGTCCACAACTTTCCTAATTTCATTCCCCAAACCCTAATTTTGTCGCGCTACCGCCGCACCGAATTCTCTGATGGGGCGGTGCAAGATGGGGCGGATGAAGAAGATGGGGCGGAGCAAGAAGATGGGGCGGATGAAGAAGATGGGTCGGTGACTGTCTCTCCTCCTTCTTCGATTAGAACTTCTCTGATGCCTCCTGCTACCGCCGCACTGAATTCCTCCCGGCGTCTCTCCCGGTGGTGACGGAGAAGGAGTGGAGGAGGAACCCTAATCCCTCCCGACTGTCTCTCCTCCTTCCTCCCGGCGTCTTTCTATCTCTTCTGTCTGTGTTTTCTTTCTTTTTCTTTTTTTTTTAATTGAAAACTAACGGAAATCACCAAAATCCGTTAAATCTAGCCCACAAGTAGGGGTGTTATTCGAGCCGAATGAGCCGAGCTCGACATGTTCAAGCTTGTTCATTTGTTAAACGAGCTCGAGCCGAGCCGAGTCCAATTTTTAAACGAGCTTTCTTTTTTGTTCAAGCTCGCTTGTTTTAGTAAATAAACGAGCTCGAGCCGAGCTTCAAGTAGTTTTACTTGGTCATAACATATTAACTTAAAGAAAATTTTAGAAATTCCATATTATTCGATCTATTCGAGCCTAAATCGAACGAGCCGAGCTTTCAACCAAGCTTCAAATCATGTTCAAGCTCGGCTTGTTTAGGTAAGTGAACGAGCTCGAGTCAAGTTTTTTTGAGCCGAGCTCGAGCTGTTCAGCTCATATAACAGCCCTACCCACAAGGGTACGAGGCGAAAAAAAAAAAGAAAACCACAGGGGCACCATGCGAAATATGCTAAAGAGTTGTATACCTCGCGAAAATTGCAATACCTCAAGGGTACCTCGCGAAATTTCGGTTTTATAATTTATGGAATATCTGAATGCAATGTCTCGGGTATTTGTTGATTTATTTATTCAATTAGGTGTTATGATGTCTCAATTTAAAGACCTTCATGTTTTGATTTTATACTTACACGTATCTAAGTAAAACAAATCAACCCTAATTTTAACCAAAGATTAAAACTGAAACGGATTTACTGACCTTATATTCTTTCCACAACAGTTGATTAGAACTAACCCAGCAAAACATCTGCACGGATATATTGTTTATGTATAGATTTTGTACAAATCTGATGAACGATCAGAACTTAGAAGGTTCCGTTTGCGATCCCTTCTTTGTGTTTTTCTTTCTTTTTTTTCTTTGTGTGTTGCTATGCTAGACAATAGACAATCAAAAGTGCGAAAATGGAAATATGAAAGAGCTTCATTTTTTTTTTGGTAAAAAAGATTCATTTTTTCTTGTTCTTTTTTGTTCCCTATCTTCTTTATTGTTTTTTTTTTGTCTATTAAGAGAAGTGACCAGGTATTAAAGTTGTGTTAAATAGATGGAAAAAATTGGTGGAAATAAATTTTGTTTAAAATCACAAAATGAATACAGGTGAGAAATAGCTACATTGGGACTTATGTCACTGCTCGTAATTCAGCATAGAAATTTTCATAGGCTCTTAAAGTTGGTTGTGCCTTCGATTTGCTTATGCAGCATCAGGTTCCCTTTAGCTTTATGCTCTTTTCTTTCTTCAATTCTTGTTATAACTCGTCTAGGTTAATGTTTTGGGTTTCTTGGCTATCTACTGTACGTGACTTCGAATTGCCTTTTTTTTTTTGTTTCAGATTGGGAACAAGAGCAGGAGGGATATTTAAGCCAACAGAACCTGAGTGATGTTTATGAGGTATCTAAACAGTAGAATATGCAAGTTGAGGAGTATGAGAAGGTAGAGGAGTATGAGAATATATATATATATATATATATATATATAGGGTCGGGTTCAGGTAAGAAGCATACTAACAATGAGAAGGAAAGAAGCGATCTAATTGGTCCTCCCGCTTCCTTTCCCGTGCGCGTTTAGTCCCGCTCACGCGCCTCGTTTCTCTCGCGCGTTATTCACACGCTCTCTTCTCCAGTAATCTGGCGGCCTCATTCCTCAAGCCCTCCTCCGCTTTGCTTCGCCGGCGACCTCCAACCTCCACGCCACTGCATTTCAATGCTTCTCCCTTCCCTCTCTGTCGCCCCCACTCCCCGAATCTGGCTCCCTTCTTCCACTTCTGATTATATATATATATATCCTCCGAATCTGGCTCCTCCTCTTTCGAAAATCCTCCGAATCTGGCGCCTCCGCGGTGAGATCGAGAGGTGTGGAGACAGCGGAGCGGGAAGCATTCTGAGTTTGAATCTCATGGATCTGATTGCAATCAAAATGCTTGCAATACAGGTATAGCTATCTTCATCATATTCGAATCGAATTGGTTACGGGAAAGGGCCTGCATTGCTGCTTCCGATTACAATCAAAATGAAATGCGAATGTCGATTTGAGTTATTTTATTTGTATATGTCGTTGCTAGGTAGTGAAATCAGTTGCTTTTTCTGTTTTCTGTTTTTAGTGATGAACTTGCAGGTTAGGTGTTTGATGAAATGCCGGCTTCGATATATAGTGAAATCAGTTTTAGAGGGGTGGGGATTTAACATGATTAAGGTATAGATTCAAATAGAATAGATAACAAAGATTCGGTACTAAGTGAAATTTACCATCTTTTGGGGGATTTCTATCCATAAGCTACAGGAGTAAGACACATGCCAAAACTAATGTTTTAGTTTGTGTCCTAATGATAAATCTCGCTAAGTTTATTGATGTTTACATGTTTAATGTTTGGATAATTATAATTGTCATTATCGTGTATTATTGATGATCATCAATGAGGTGTTATACTTAATTTTTGAATTAGAGCTATAAAATGACCCAATTGGGTAATCCAAGCAATTTGAACGACACTGATGTCATTCACAGGGGAGAAGGTCAGGTCATACCCACTGCCAGGAGAGTCATTATGCTGCCCAACTGACTGCTAAGCCTTGGCTTCTTGAACCTGTCTACTTGGTTGAGATTCAAGCTCCGGAGCAGGCCCTTGGTGGTGGCATTTACAGTGTCCTGACTGAATCAGAACCATGGGCACGTGTTTGAGGAGTTGTAGAGGCCCGGTACTCCACTCTACAACATCAAGGCATACCTCCCTGTCGTTGAATCATTCGGGTTCTCAAGCACGCTGCGAGCTGTAACCTCTGGGCAAGCCTTCCCCCGATGCGTCTTTGATCACTCGGACATGATGTCGTCAGACCCAGAAGCATACATGGAAACCGACCCTTTCAAGCCTGGTTACCTCAAGGTCGAGGAAACCGACCCAGAAGCATACATTCTGAGAAGATGTTTCACAGCTTCACAAAGTTTGCTTTGAATTTTCTCTTCCGGACTGACGTTTTTTTTTTAAATGTAATAGGAGATGTACTATTATGTTATCTTTAGTCATAGCAGTGTAAGAGCAGGACGAAATTCCTCCTCTCAGTGTGAACTAAATGCTTTTTTTTTCTTTCATATAACATAGGTGTGATGTAGTTTATTTTTACCAAAAAAAAAAATTTAATTTATAAAATGTGTAATTTTCATGATGAAATATATATTAAAATTTATTTCATGAACCACTTCTCTCTACTTCATGAGCCACTTCTATTTAATTCATGAACCACAGTACATTTATTCATTGAACCACACTCTATATACATGTGCTGAGCCATTTACTGTAAAATTCATGAACCTCTTCTCTTTAATTGATGAACCAATATATATTTAATCATTGAATCATTCTCTATTTATATGTCATATATTAATATTAGTGGTTAATGAACCACTGCCATTTATTTCATGAACCACTATTTTTTATTTCCCAAGTGTAATTTATATGTGTTGAACCACTCTATTTATATTTGCTGAACCAATTACTGTAAAATCCGTGAACCACTTCTATTTACTTAATGAATCACTTCTATTTAATTCATGAACCACTACATATTTACTCTAAATTATTTTATTAACCACTACTGTTTATTTCATGAACAAAAAAAACTAGCTACGAACATACTTAAATTATTTCATGAACCAATACTCTTTATTTGATGAACCACGTATTACTCTTTATTTAATGAATCACTACTCTTTATTTCATTAACAAATACTTTTCATTCTTCTTTTATTTTCTTTTAATTTTTTTTAATTAATTTTTTTAAAATAAAATGGTTCATGAACCAATACTCTTTATTTAGTGAACCACTACTCTTTATTTGATGAACCACTACTCTTTATTTCATGAACCACTTGAATTTATTCTATGAACTACTACTATTTAATAATTGTAAAATTTTCATTCTTCTTTTATTTTATTTTAATGTTTTTTAATAATATATTTATTTGGTTTTAAAATAAAATGGTTCATGAACCAATATTCTTTATTTGATGAAATACTACTCTTTATTTCATTAACCATTAGAATTTATTTCATGAACCACTTCTATTCACTTTGTGAACCATTTGGTATTAAAATCCTGAACCACTTGGTATAAAACCTCGAACCACTTGGTTTAAAACCCCTGAACCACTTGGTATAAAAACTCTGAACCGCCTAGTATAAAACCCTGAACCACTTGGTATTAAAACAGTGAACCACTACTCTTTATTTCATGAACCACTACTATTTATTCCATGAACCACTAGAATTTATTTCATGAACCACTTATATTTACTTTTTGAACCATTTGGAAAAAAAAAAAACCCTAAACCACTTGGTATTAAAACCCCGAACAACTTCGTTTTAAACTCTGAACCACTTGGTATTAAAACCCCGAACAACTTGGTTTAAAACCCCTGAACCACTTGGTATAAAAACACCGAATCACTTGATATAAAAACTCTGAACCACTTGATATAAAAACCCTGAACCACTATTCTTTATTTCATGAACCGCTAGAATTTATTTCATGAACCTCTACTATTTAATAACTGTAAAACTTTCATTCTTCTTTTATTTTCTTTTAATATTTACTCCATATTTTTTATATTTATTTATTTGTTTTTAAACTAAAGTGGTTCATGAACTACTACTCTTTATTTCATGAACCACTACTTCGTGAACCCCGAACCACTTGGTATAAAAACCCTGAACCACTTGATATTTATTATCCTTTTTTTATTTTAAAAAAGAGGATAAATATATTAAAGTCAAATATTTGTTATATTTTTCTCAAGTGGTTCAGATAGTTTACAATATGTGTTCATGCCTCTTATACACATTGGTTCAAGATTTTGCTAAATAATAGCAACACATCAGACATTGTGTTAAAAAAAATGAAATTGTAAATTCAAAAATCAAATGTCTAAATCGGAGATAGAATCCAATGAATATTCAACAAACTTCATTTTGTTTTACGTATTCGTCCAAAAGCACTTTCGATTCTAAAATCTCAGTGAATTTCATATTGTTTATTTAATAATTGTAAAACTTTGAGTTTGAACAAGATAATTAATTAGTTCAAACATCTAGATTTGCCAACTCCTCACACTATGTTGGTGTAGAAGCGTCTAAACCGCGATTGTGATTGCTGCCTGGAATCCGCAACCCACAATTGATCTTTGGAAAAGTCAAGCATGAACACCTGAGCAACGCCAATGAATGAATCAACACTTGTGAAGGAAGAAGCTAACAATTTTGATTGATGGATCGGGAAAACAAAGATAATTGGAGGCCCTTTCCACAGCACAGGTCTAAAACGGAACCCCCAATTTTGGCACTGTTACAATTAAATCACAGGTCCAAAACGGAACAAATTTCGCACTCCCACAGCTCCGACACCGCGCGATTTCCATCCGCTCCAATACAGACCCTGACACCGCACAATTGCCATCAGCTCCTCTTCAAGCGACCGCCTCCTCCGTCTGAACAAATTTCACTCCGACAGCGAGACTGAGCAAACAGGAGGCTGAAACTCTGTAAACGACACTGGAGGAGACAAGGGCGGTGGCGATGGGAGGGAGGAAGGAGGAGGAGCAGGATCGGAGGAATCCATGATGAAGAAGTGAGGAGGAAGGAGTCCGAGCGCGTATTGTTCACGTAAAAAAAAGGAAGCGCGTGATACATTTTTTAATTAACCAATCAACTTACTTCTTTCCTTCTCACCGGACCGAATTCTTCTCACTTGAACCCTCCCCTATATATATATATATATATATATATATATATATATATATATATATATATATATATATATATATATATATATATAGGGTTGGGTTCAGGTAAGAAGCATACTAACAATGAGAAGGAAAGAAGGAATTTGATTGGTCCACGCAGATTAAATTAATTCCAAAAATAAAATTTCTTCCGTGCGCGCGTGCTACTCCCCCGGTTTAACGCATATGCCCAGTCGCATGCAAGCGCGCGTGTGCCCCACACACTCACGCAATAGCCGCTCTCGCCAATATAGAACACAAAATGCTGACGGTGGGTGGGTGTGGGGAATTGAACCCGAGACCTTGACTCCCGACGCACAGCACTCAAACCATTTGAACAACGTCTCTTTCCTGTTCTTAATACTTATTTACTTTAGTTTAGTCTATTTATTAAAGGGTTTTATTTACCTAAAAATTAAATAACGGCTTATAATTTATATTTTGTAATGTTTATTTTTTTAATAATTATAAAATTTTCATTCTTCTTTTATTTTCTTTTAATATTTATTTTTTAATTAATTATTAATTTTCTTTTAAAATAAAATGGATTATGAACAAATACTAATTATTTGATGAACCAATACTATTTATTTAATGAACCACTTTTTATTTGATAAACCACTACTCTTTATTTCAAGAACCACTATTTTTTTATAATTGTATACTTCTCATTCTTCTTTTAATTTCTTTTAATGTTTATTTATTAATTGATTGTTTAATTATTTTTAAAATAAAATGGTTAATGAACCAATACTATTTATTTTATGAATCACTAATCTTTATTTCACGAACCACTAGAATTTATTTCATAAACCACTACTATTTTAATAATTATAAAATTTTCATTCTTCTTTTATTTCCTTTTAATGTTTATTTTTAATTAATTATTTATTTTCTTTTAAAATAAAATGATTTATGAACCAATACTATGTATTGATGAACCAATATTATTTATTTGACGAACCACTACTCTTTATTTGATGAACCAATACTCTTTATTTCATGAACCATTACTCTTTATTTTGTTTTTAAAATAAAATGGTTCATTACTATTTATTTCATGAACCAAAAAAATAACTAGTTATAAATATTCTTAAATTATTTTATGAACCGTTACTATTTATTTGTTGAACCAGTTGGTATTAAAACTCTTAACCACTTGGTATTAACCCCCTGAACCAATTGGTTTAAAACCTTGAACCACTTGGTAATAAAACCCTGAACCACTTGGTGTTAAAACTCTGAACCACTTGGTGTTAAAACTCTGAACCACTTGGTAAAAAAAACCCTGAACCACTTGATGTTAAAACATTGAACCACTTGGTATAAAACTCTGAACCACATCGTATAAATCCCCTGAACCACTCGGTATAAAAACTCTGAACCATTTGGTATTAAAACCCTGAACCATTTTATTTATTTGGTTGTTTTTAAAATAAAATGGTTCATAAATCAATACTATTTATTTCATGAATCAATACTATTTATTTCATGAACCAATAATATTAATTTGTTGAACCACAACTCTTTATTTGGTGAACCACTACTCTTTATTTCATTAACCACTACTATTTAATAATTGTAAAATTTTCATTCTTCTTTTATTTTCTTTTAATGTTAATTTGTAATTATTGATTTTTTTTAAAATAAAATGGTTCATGAACCAATAATATTTATTTCATGAACCAATACTATCTACTTGATGAACCCTTACTCTTTATTTCATGAACCACTACTCTTTATTTGATGAACCACTTATTTCATGATATTTACTTGCGATATGTGCAATTGTGATGGCAAATTTTTCAACAGGGATTGACTCTGACTGCTTCCAGTAATCCAGATGAACTCTTCTAGTCATATTACGCCATGTTTAACAGTCTCAAGCTCATCATCTTGTCTTAGAACAAGTACATTATAATTAACTGCACCAAGTTCCTACAAGCTGATTTTAGAGTCTCCGAACCAAATCCGGCCACGCCCAAATCCCCCGCTCTCAAACAGTCGAAGCAAGTCCACGCCCAAATCCTCTGCTCCGGCTTCAACCGACCCACCTCCCTTCTCTTCAAAATCATTTCCTCCGCCAGGTCTTTCTCCAATGGCGCCATCGACTACGCCCTCTCCGTCTTCGACGAAATTCACCGCCTCGAGCCTCGTTTCTCCAATCGCTTCATGCGCGACCTCTCGAGGAGCGCGGACCCCCGAAAGACCATTGTGGCTGACGCGAGGATCGATGAAGTGGGATTCGACGGCTGTCGACAGGTTCACCTTCCCCCCGCACTTGAAGGCGGCGTGTAGGGTTTTGGTGTTGGCCGAAGGGATGGAGATCCATCGGTGGCTGTTGACAGGCCGGTTCACCGCCACGGAGAGGCCGGAGAGCAGATCCGCTCGGAATTCGGGGAGATCAACTGCGAAATCGATTATTGGTGGGAGGAGATTATTGAGTTAGCTTTGAAAGGTTATGATGAGGGAAAGCGCGTGTATCCCACCTCTTCTCACCTTCTCACCGGATCGGGATCTTCTTACTTGAACCCTGCCCTATATATATATATATATATATATATATATATATATATATATATATATATATATATATATATATATATATAGGGGAGATATCTAATGAGAAGTAACATTTAAATGAGAAGATGAGAAGTAAGCCTTATACCCTTTAGATTAAAATAATTTTTTTTATATGGATATAGGGGACATATCTAATGATAAATATATCAATGTTTTTTAAAAAATTATTTTTTATGCTATTTTTTTAGATGATGAATGAAAAAGCTAATTTAAATTAGCATAAAACCCTAAAATGAACCTTAAATCACCCTCTAGATAAATAGCGTAAAAAATAATTTTTTTAAAAAAACATTGATATATTTCTCATTAGATATGTTCCATATATCCATATAAAAAAATCATTTTAATATAAGGGGTATAAGGCTTACTTCTCATCTTCTCATTTAAATGTTACTTCTCATTAGATATGTCCCCTATATATATATATATATATATATATATATATATATATATATATATATATATATATATATATATATATATATATATATATATATATATATAGGGAGTGGTTCCAGAGTGCACAGCCCTTATAGTGTATCTTGTGCACGAATCTGGATCGTTAATAGGGAGGAAATGAATGGTTATGATTAATTAGGATTTTTAGATTTTTTTTTTAAATAAAAAGTGGGGACGTGCAAAACTCAACTCCACTGCCCCTACCCGGCGCGTGTTTCATCCACTCCCCAATCTTCATTTTCACTCCACCCCTCCTAATCTCTTATGCTATCGGTGAGTCATTTTTTAATTTTTTTTTTAATCATTTTGCCATTTTTTTCATATCAATTATTATTACAGTATAGTACGGAGTAGATTGGTCCCAATTTTATTTATTTTTTAAATTTGGATGATATGTAATTTTTTATTTTTTAATTTTTTTTCTTCTCTTTTTCCATACACATATTCCAATTAATAAATGTTCAGATTTATCAATTCCACTTAATATTCACCTAATTTCGTTTGATTAAAAATTTGACAATTTCACCGAATAATGTTACACACCCTACCGAATAATATTATGTTATCTTTTTCCATCCAATTCAGATCAAAATTTATCAATTCCACCGAATAATTTATCACATATTACCGAATAATGAATAGTTACCTCAAATCTCTAAATAATACTTACAATTTATATGAATAATGATTCATATTTCACCGAATAATGTCTCACATTTCACTGAATAATTCGAATAATGTCTCACATTTCACTGAATAATTTTTTGTTTTAGGTTGTTAGACTAAAGAGTCCATATTCTGAGGAATAATAAAACAAATTTCACCGAATAATTTACCAACTTATTACCACTAGTTAGCAAAATTTGACACATACGTCTGAATAATTTGACAAATAATGAATTGAAATTACGGATATTGAAAACCCTACCCGCCCACCATCATCCTCTGCCCACCCAACCACACCCCTCCCCCACCCCCCACCCCACCCTCACCCCATCGTCGAATTCAATTTCCGATACTTTTCCGATCTTCGTCGACCTTGAATTGGACACAAATTTCCATCGTCATCGAGCCTCCTTAGCCAAGCATCGCCCGCCTTCGCCGCCGACCAGTGGATCTGTGCACCAAACCCTAGAAATTGGGGTTTTTATTGAAGTTACCTCAAAAATTCAAAGGGGGAGTGAGGGATAGAGGAGGTCGGAGGTGGCGGATGGAGTCGGCGGGATGTTGCTCACCATGGATCCTCGCCGCTCAACCAATCTTGCCATGTGGACTGAATTTGATTGAGCGGCGTGGCTCAGCGATCTGGGACGGGGGGCGCTGGAGGTTGACGGTGGTGGTGTGTGAAGCAAAGCGAAGGCGAAGATGTAATGACGGGGTTGCGGGTGATGAGGAAATATGGTCGTCGGCGATTTGAGGAGGGTGGGTGAACGAGGGCGAGCGAAATCTATGTAGGATAGGGAGATCCAGATTCGCCGCCTCGCATCGCCTCGTCGCAGCATAATCGCCACCGCCTACCCCACTCTGCCTTCTAATCGCCACCGCCAGCCTTCCCAGCGAATCCGCCTTCCTCTTCGCCTCCCTGTAGCCTCGCAATCGCCACCGCCGCCGGATGAATTACTCCTCTCCATGTCCAAATCCATTGGTCGAAGCCTCGCAATCCCCCCCGGACTCGGCGTTGCCGGAAGCCAAGTGCAATCCTCGCCCTATCGCCCTTCGTCGGATCCGAGCCCTTCGCCTCCGCTTTGCCTCCTGGCCGCGAATCTCTCTCTCTCGTTACTGCTAAAGAATTTCAATTGAGGGGTAAACAATTTCAATGGTTGAACACGCGCAGTCTATAGATAATTGTTAGGTTTTTTTAACGTGGGACCCAGCTTTTTAATTAAACAAATTAAAAAAACCCCAATTAATCTTGGCCCTCCATCGTCCCTCAATTAACGGTCTAGATCCGTGCACAAGATACACCCTAAGGGGTGTGCACATAATACTCATTCTCTCTCTCTCTCTCTCTCTCTCTCTCTCTCTCTCTCTCTCTCTCTATATATATATATATATATATATATATATATATATATATATATATATATATATATATATATATATATATATCCCGGTACAAGATCGAGGAGTACTCTGACATCACGGTGAACAATTTTAATGGAGGGTCTATTTTGGTTGCTCCCTTTCGGTTAAAAATATCCCCTGTAGATTTGTTGCGATTCCAACCTTTCTGGATATGGTTTTGACTTTTGACATAATTAGATTGAATGGTTCTCTATCTCTATTGTTAGAACATAGAATCGGCAGTGTCTTTAATAATCTATATATGTGTATTTGGATAGTTGAAATTAATAAGCTTTTGGGTTATAGAAACACTCATGTTCTTAGATTCTTTAAAAATTGCGGTTTTGTTTCATGGAGAGGGAAGGGTGAGAAGAGACAGGCAACTGATTGAAAGAGGTGGGGTGGGACTAGGCTGGGGCACTAACCGGCACTTTATTACATGGTGGAGAGGGTTAGGTTAACCATTCCGGAATGGCTCACCGGAAAGGACTTGTGGGTAGTACCCATAGGTCTCTGGTTCGAACCCCGGAATGGCCGCTCTTTATTTACCAATACAAGGAGAGGGTTAGGTTAATCTTCTTTGTTTATTGCTGGAATTCTCAAACAATATTGCAAAAAATGAGGGGAAAAAGAAGAGGTGTTAGTGGCCAAGTTTTTTTTACATACCTGTGTCAGTTAGAAAGATTTTACTGAGCACAAAGTGGAGGGAGTCATTTTTTTCAGAGTAGCATAATTATATATTGGCACAAGATATACATTTGGCTTGCATATGGCCATGATTATTGAATGCTTGCAAAATATAGGATTTTAACCACATGGGTAAAACATTGTTTGTTGTTGTCTGTGGTCATGCAATACATCTTTGGATGCCCCCCTTATCGGCCACTTCTATGTTGAAAACGAGCTTATGATTTTTGTAGTGGTTTGAGTTATTGCAAAATGTAATCAGAATGTGTGGCCATATAGGTTTGGAGTGTTTTTGGGGCGGTAATGTTTGGTTCTTTCATCTGACGTGAGCCTTTTGTCAAGCTATGATCTCTCCTTCGGGGTGATTTGAGTCTAGAGGACATTGAATGTATTATTTTTTCAATCTTTCAAATAATAACAAATATTTTTTGTTATTAATCTCAGGGGATACGTTGGAATTCATAGTTCAGGGTTTAGAGACTTCCTCCTGAAGCCGGAGTTACTTCGTGCAATTGTAGACTCTGGTTTTGAGCATCCTTCTGAAGGCAAGTTATCATTCTTTCTTTGTCATTTGAAAGTTTATAATCTCTAAAGAATAAGACAACCAGTCATTCTCATTCATCTATCCTTCTATTCTTCAATTATTATTATTTTGCTTGTTATGGTATGTGCTGGTATGCGCTTTGATAAACATGATATATTTCTTACTTTGGATGTCAAGGAAGTTATCTAGAGTGAATTTTACAGTCATTTTAAATTGCTTTTCTGTTTCTTTGCCAGGTAACCCACTTCTGTCACCACTTTGGAGCCTGTAAATTGGTTTGGTAAACCTTTCAATTAAAAGGATCAGGGAGGTCATATTTAACTGACTAAAGGCTCCTTCGCCTCTATTTTCTTTGGATTTACCCAGTTCAACATGAATGTATCCCTCAAGCAATTTTGGGAATGGATGTCATATGTCAAACTAGCAAGGGGGAATGATACTTAAAAGACAGTTATGTGATCAAAATCTTAGAAGTTTACCGCTTGACAGTGTTACTGCCTTCCATTGTTCCAGCGGCGAGATGTTTGATCAACATACTGTAACCTAGGGCCTTTATAACCTGGCACATTCTGACCAGGACCTTCTCTTTTACGACAAACTCCAGCCATATATTCCCGCCCCTCAGCAAAGCTGCTGCTTAGCCTACCATATTGACCAAACTGATTGTGTCCCCAATTATTTTTCGAATCTTTTGAAGCTCCTCCATGAGTAACGTTAACTGAATAATTATAACCAGTGTGGTAGCCAGGTCTGCTTATGCCAGGTTCGTGTTGATTGCGACCCCATGACCTTTCCTTAAAGTCCTGGCATCCTTTTCCACTTTTCCACTTATTGCCATTGTCATCTGTATTTTTACCTTTATTTGAGTAACTTGAGGGTTTCCAGTCACATGTTTTTGACCAAGCACCTCCCTGAGAGCCATTGTTAGCAGTAGCAGTTCCAGGTCTGTCAAGGTATCCCTGAGAGCCATATTTAGCAGTAGCAGTTCCAGGTCTCCCATTGTATCCCCAAGGATTGCCACTGTTGGACCGCTTCTCTGAGGCATTAACACGGTCGTGGCGTTGGTTCCAACCTGCAGCTTCATTCTTCAATAGCTGGCCAGTCTGACCATGACCCCGCTGCCAAGGGTCATTGTCATCCCATCTGTCACGATGCTGCCAAGGGTCATTGTCATCCCATCGGACACGACTCTCCCAGGAATTGCCATTATTGGTTGGTTTGTCTCCGGCATCAACAGGGTCCTCCCTTTGGTTCCAGCCCATAGCTTGATCCCTCGAAGCTTCGCTGGTTGAAGCATGACCACGCTTCCAGGGGTTATCTTTGGCATCGCCATATGGCCCATATTTCATAGTTGAACTATTCTGTCTGTCATGGCACTCCCAAGGGGTCACATTGTTGGTTGGCTCCTCTTGGGCATTGACAGGATCATCCCATTAATTAAACCCTGTGGTCCCTGTTGCCTTATCCTTCAACCCTGTGGTCCCTGATTGGAGGCTTAGCCTCCAATCAGGGTCTTTTAAGCTGCCAAAAGAGGGAACATTCGTTTCGTATACAATATCTTCGCCTCTGCTCTCCTTATCATCAGGTACAAAGAATGTCCGGTCGAAGTCTACCATCAACTCAGGATCAATATAAGGGTTCCAATCAATTTCCTCAATATACGCATCTGGACCTGGTATGTGAGTCTCACATTTTCCACCATTAAGCTTTGCCCAATAACATTCTTTAGCATTGTCAAATGCCTCTTTGCCGGCTGTATCATCCCATTCAAGAATATCGCTCTGGCAATGCATAAACTTCTTACTGCTCAGTACTTTCTCCCATGGAACTCCAGCCACAAAGCAGAACTTATTCTCCCACATAGGCACATTGTCTTGCCATTCACCAGATAATATTGAGCTACTAGTCAGATAACATCCCCGTCGACCCAAATTTATGAACATATGAAACTTAAATTAACTCAAAAGATGCACCATCCAGAAATGATAGATACATTACATACATATACTAGATAAATATAGAGGTAACATATTTTTCCTTGGCAGTCAGCACTGTTGATAAATTTATTCTCTAGTCTCTACATACCAACTTCTATGATAGATTTTCTCAACAATAATTAGAAAACCTTATCTTCATGTACCCAACTATCATGTAATTTAATATGTAGTAAGATTCTACAACAGTATCTCCCACAAGAGATTAAATCAACAGGAATTATATACATCAACAAGAAAGCACAATCACTTCATATGTGAGCACAATCTTTACTTTTCAATATAATTCATCCCTTGCGAATTCGTCCAGCTTCTAGTCACATTCATTCAAATCAGAACACTGTTGAACATCATTAAGTTTTTTTTTTTTTTAAAGAGGCATTGCAAACAAGGGCACCCACTATCCTAGCAAATTAAAGACAGCTATACTCACTGGCTGCAACTAATAATATAACTATTCACCATTCACCCGAATCCTTACACTTCTAAATTGTACATGGGTTGAAGAATATATGCTCAAAAATAGACAAAATTATTTCAGCCAAGACCAATAGTGACAGGCAATATCCGATCATTGTTTACAAAATGCTATACTGCGGCCAAAAAGTCAGATGGACACTAGACTTCTCTTGGATGGTACATAAAGATATGTCAGCATTTGCTACAAAGTAACATAAAAGGAAAAGAATATACATCCTCACCAAGTGTTGAAGACTGAAATAAAATAAAAATGTCTAGAACTTCACAGTATCAAGATCAAATTTTCATCTGTTTCCTAGGTTCAAGCTATGAAATTTCAACAATCAAGCTACAACCGCTCTTTAATTCATAACAAAAAAAAAAGCATATAGGAAATCAAAGGGAGTAGAAACTAAAGAATAACCTAAGAAAACTTTGAAGAAAAAGATTTAAAAAACATGTCCAAACCAGAGGGAAGCCAGAGATTAGGGCTTAAAATGCCTGAAAAATGCTGCATCTGCATCTAGGATGGAAACTTAAATAGGGAAAAGACAGCATTTTCTAATTTTCTATTCAAGTTAGAACTTTCTTCTCAAATTCACAGTCAACCTGAGTATAGAAAGGGCGACTGCCATTCTAAATGGAAAGAGGCATGGCAATACAAAGTTTGGCATCTTATGAGTAATGGAAATCTACCCAAATTAGTATAAAAAAAAAACTCAAAGCAAATTACGAGACCTTATGATCAACTCCAATGATTTTTTCAACTAACATTGACACCACCAATGTGCCTTATAGGTAAGTTTGTTTCTCTATAATACAAGGATCTACTGATCTAGTCCTGGACCATACAAGGCCAATTTTTATTTTTTTTGGTAGAGCCGCATCTCTTCTTATTTAAATAGCATACCAACTATCTTCAGAAATCATAACAGAAAACAGCGGTAAGCATGAAAAACTAAAGAAGTAAACCTAATTACATTATTAATATAAAACAGTAACCTCAACTTCTACCTCAGATGAATGACAGTGTTCAGGAAAAATTGAAATCAATTTCTGACCTAATCATCTCATCCAAAAATTGAAATCCAGCAGATAAAGGACTTATCATTTCTCCTTTTTCAAGGAAAATAACAACCAGGAATTTGGATAACCTGTCATGTAGTCCAAGAAACACTGTTCACAAGAAGAAGAAAATAGGGCAGAATTCTACTTTATACACGTATCACATTTAATTATAAGGCCTTGGAATTTTAGTTAACTTCTACAACCGAATAAGTGTTTAGAAGCAAAACCGTCCAATCTAAAAGAGAACTCTCATTTAGTGCAAAAACTCTTGGGAAGATTCCACAGCCCAGATTTTTTGACATTAAACTACTTTGTTAATCTTTGCACTATATTGTCTGCCTCTTTATATAGTATAATTTCTGTTATATCACCAACTGGAACAATGCTCCTTTCAACTAAAGAAAACTGTCATATTGGCATAATACAAAAAATCAAACACATTCAAGCGAAGCTGTCAAAATGAAGACTTGTAGTAGTTCAAATATGAATTATGAAGTGCCTGATATCTTTTCTGATAAGACAGAATTTAGTAAAAAAATGGAAAACAGGAACAAACATAGCACTAAAGAAAGCTTAGCAACAAAAAAAAAAACTAGTTAAATTATATTATACTCATATAGTAGGAGAGGATGAACACTGAACGGATTCAAGCAAGACTAAGCTATGCAATGAATACCTGCACTTTTGTTCAACCTGACAGCAATGTGCAACCTTTCGACTGCAGCTTCCTCTCCAAACCGAAAAACTTCAATCCTGACATTACCAAGTCCGCTGTTTTCCTTCTCAAGTGATCAATAAGTCGTTCATCATATACAATCACGTCAGCTTCAGTGAGCCACTTCTGATCCTCCATATAACGGAAAACTTTCCTTGCCTCTTCTACAGTCCCATGCTGGCACATGCCAGAAATAACGGAACAACATACAATATCATCAGGCAGACAACCCTGTTGTACCATATCATCAATTACTTCAACAACTTTAACAGAATTGTTGGACTTGCATGCATGAAGAATGGTAAGAGAGCACATGAACTCCATCGGTCCACTGCTAACATTCGCTAAGCAATCACGGACTATCAAAAGGGCTGCATCGATCTCCCCAATTTTGCAAAGGCCCTTGGCCAGAGAACAATATGCTGTCACTGAAGGGCAAGAAGACATCTCCTGGATTTTATTATAATAAGAGCATGCCTCTTCGATATCTTCAAGTTCAACAAGACATGATACTACATGGCTGTAAGCTGACGAATCAGGCTCAAGGTTGGAACCCTTCAATTCATTAAACATCGATAATGCCTTCCTTGCCTCCCCGTTTTTGTAAAGAACACCAATAAGGATATTACAGATGGAAATGCAGCAATATCCTCTCGCCTTCAAGTCATCAAACAACTTTAGAGCAAGGGTCAAATTCTCCTCAACCAAGAACAAAAAAAGTTTGGAGAGATCATCCATGATACAGAATCACAAATTCTGCATTTGTACAAGCACGTTGCAAAATTCATCCATTTTCCCCGAGTCTGCGAAAGAGAAAGAGACCAATGTAGGCTAATCCAGTTGAAGAGACTCCTGAAAAGTAACCTTGAACAGATTATAAGCTTTCTCAGTCTGTTTTACTCGACATAAACCTTCTATCAATGAATTGTATATTGCCAAATCAGCTCGGTAGCCAGAATCCATCAAATCCTTTAACAAATCACAAGCTCAACCAACCTTCCCATCAACAACAAATGCCTCCACCAATGAACCATATATGGCTCTATCTATTAACAATCCTCTCTTCTTCATTTCATTGAATAAAACATAAGCTTTCTCAGCCCGTCTGACATTACACAAAGCCATGATCACAGTTTTATAAGCCATAGCATCCGGATCAACATGATCCCTCCTCATCTCATCCCAAACCTTTAAGCCGCCATCCAAATTCCCTTCCATAACCAACACCCTTATCATAGCAGTGTATGCAAAAACATCCGGCTTGCACAAATTAGACCTCATGCGATCCAAAACCTCAAACATTTCACCCATCCTCCCCTCCTTACACAAACCCTTGGCTAGAATCATATAAGTTATACTCTCCTCCACCAACCCATCTCCCTTAAAGTCATCATAAACCGACATTGCCAAATTCAAATGACCCGTCTTAACCAATGCATCCATGATCCTATTATACAAGAAAACGCGAGGCTTCACCCCAACTTTCTTCATCTTCTCATATATAAAATAAACCCTAAGCCCTCTATTGTTATCAGCATGAGTTCTAATCAAAATCTCAAACTGCTTTTCACTGGGCGGGCACCCCTGCATATGCATTAGCTCCGGCAGCTGATCAGCCGCCCGGAACCTATTCAACCGATTCAAAAAATAAGCAAAGGCATTATAGGGAATGTAAGAGTGCTTGAAACCCTTCTGCTTACCAGCCCAGTGGAAGAACCTCAATGCAGTCACCGGGTCCGATTCAACCTTTAGCACCTCCGCCACCATATCCGGCGTGACCCGCCGGAGTTTATTGAGATCGGAGATGACGGGGGGCCCCAGCGTCCATTTTTTCTAAAGGAATCGCAAATATAGCGTCCAATTGGGGACAATTTCTGGGCAATGTGGAAGAAATTACAGATGGAGTGGGGTTATTGGAGGGATTGGGATTGTGGGTGTTGTTGATTGAATCTGAATCCCAGCGTTTGAGGTTGAAAGGTGAGGAATTGGATGACCGAGGGTTTGATTTTCGAACTTTGAGGTCACGAGGGTTTAAGGAGTGAGAAGGGTTTAGAGGATCTAGGGTTTGGCGGTTGGAGAAGAGGCCGCCGTGGACGGTGGGTCTGTTCTGAGAGGGTTTCCGGTGGCCGTAAAAGAAGTAGGGATTGTTGGGCTTGAGAGATGGGGATTGGGGAGGCATGATTCCAGGCGATTTCCAAGTCCGTTCTCAGAATCGCTCGTTCGTTGGCTAATGAGCGTTTAGAAGCTGGATTTTTGCGGGGACTCTATGATCCGAACTTCTCGTTGCTCTTGAGTTGGAAGCTGCTAATTGATTGATGGGTTTGCTTTATTTCATCATCTCATGAACATGCTTTGAGTTCTGTCTGGGTTGCACTGGTTTTCGATTCATCAGAATTTTGTCGAGCTAGTTGTACAAAACTATTTTGGGGCAAATTATACAAAATCGCCCTTATTTTAATTTTTGCAAAACCACCATTGAGTTTTTTTAAAAAAAGAGCATGAACTTTTTTCCTTGTAAATAACCAGCCATATCTCTTAAAGGTTGAAAACAACAACAACAACCACTAGTGTTTTCCGCAATCCTGCATGGTCTAGCGGGTCAAGATGTGCATACTGTTTCCCCGAACTAGTCGAGAGAGTGTTTTTGAAAGACCTAACAGAACGAGAAAATACCTTGTTATAAAAGGCGTAATCGGCTATATACCCATACAAAGTTGCTTAATTGTTCATATACCCACTGAAATTTGACAATTGGTTATATACCCGTTAAAACATAAAGATTTTGTTAAATTGCCCAAGAACATAAATTTTCTTCTAAATTCTAAATTACAAATTAAAAGGAGGGCTTAGGTCTAATAAACAAATCAAATTAATTATCTTGAAATTAATTAGCAGGTAGGAATACAAATGCAACATACATATTACAAAACACCGTGTTGATCATTCATTGCAAAGCAAATATCCAATCGGTAAAATATATACATAACTTCAATCCTCACTTAATTTCACAATAGTTGACTCCTTAAAACAATTCATTTCTTAAAACAACGTAATACCAACAAAAATGTCAAGGATGCAGAAAAAAATGAAGTTAACTACTGAGTTTTTGACAGTATGCTAGTCCAGCCAGCAACAAAAATGGCAAAAAAAATAAAATACAGTAAATAGCTTATTCAAGTTGAAACTAAAACTAAAAGGAAGCACGTGATCGAGTAGGCTAATTGATTGAAAAAAAATTAACAACAGATATCGCATACCTTAACTCCATAAGGACTTAAGGATATGTTGAAATGAATTAGAAGCATACAAAATCAAAATTAAAGAAACTAAGGGTGTGTTTGGATTCCATTGCATTTTCATTATAATGCAAATATTTTACCTCGTTTTATGTGTCCGTTTGGTTGTAAAAATAAAAAATCTCGTAAAAACCGAGGTAAAACCGTAATTTAACCAAATAATCACATAAATTGAGATAAAATAATTGTATTTTAATTAATATATCGTGGAATAAAAAAATATCATAATTTAAACGTCTTAAAATATTTGTTAATCAAACAATGCCTTATCATTTTGCATTATAATGATAATGCATTTGGAATCCAAACACACCCTAAAAGGAAGCACGTGATCGAGTAGGCTCATTGATTGAAAAAAATTAACAACCCATATCACATAGCTTAATGATTTTTTTAATTTTTTTTTTCAGTATGCAAAAATTTGGATGCACTACCGACATCCATGATCATCTCGCAAGATGATGTTCTAAAACTCATAACAACAGGAACTTAAAATAAAATTACAATTCAACTGAGATTTAGCAAGAAAATAAGTTGCACCATTTGCCTCTCTGTAGCAGTGCTAAATTGTGACGCTCTCAAAATATTTGCTTAACGAATGGATTTCTTCGATTATTTGAGCGACCTCCCATGGTGTATTATTGACTTGATTGATGGCATTGACTATGATTGCGCAATCACTTTCAATAATCACTCTTCGAATCCCCATCTCTGCTGCGAGTCTTATACCTGTATAAACTGCAAAAGCTTATGCTAGAATGACAGAACTCATCCTGACGTTACATTTATGAATCTGAAGAACTAGACCGTCATTATTCCTCACAATACAACCAACCTGCGGTTGAGTATCAATTTTCACCGAAGCATCTATATTTATCTTAATAACATTTATTGGAGGGCATTTCCGAATCAATTTATCAGAAGGCCTAACACGTTTAGGTAACTTCGTTTTTACCTGCTCTTTATTCCAGCACAAGATTTTATCTATAGTTTGAATTAGAGCATAGATAATACCTGTATCAGAAGTATTGCGAAAAATAATTCTATTTCTGAGCTCCCAAACAGAATGCCATAAATGACATAAGTCTGTAAAATCTATATTAAGAGCCCTAGTATTTAAAATATTTTCCGAAACATTACTAGTTAAATTTGGAATATTATAACATTTTCCCAACTTAATACCCGAATTTTGAATAAGGGATCTAGTGATCTGACAATTAAACAATAAATGATTTGTATCTTCTATATCAGAATTACAAAGAGAGCACGTAATAGGAACTCTATTTATATATCTATTTAGACGGGTCGTGGTAGGTAAGATATCTAAAATAATTTTACAATTTTTTTTTTAATATTCGGAGGAATATTAAGTTTCCAAATCCAGTATGCTGGAATTTTCTTAGTATTCCTAGTATTACAAATAGAAGATGTGGATTTAACAGAGAATTTTCCATTACTACTATAAATCTAAATTAACCTGTCAGGACTCAGGAATATCAATTATTGGAATATGAATATTAGTAATAGCTTGAACAATATGAGAGGGAATATATACTATTTAATTTATCAATATCCCAAGAGTTGGTATTTGTAAATAAATCAGAAACTTTTAAGTTAGGATTACGATCATTCCGAAAGTTTTGAAGATATTGTGCATTTACCCAAATGTCAGACCATACATTTATAGTTTTCTCATTACCCACTAGCCAGAGCAGTCCTTTAGAGAATAGATCTCTGATATTAAGAAGTCTGTCAAATTGCCAAGAAGTTTTGAATTTTCCTCTTTCCATTAGAGATTCTTTCGAGAGATATTTATCTGTGACTACCTTAGACCAAATATTAATGATTGAAATGAATTAGAAGCAGGAAGATATAACATATGACCAATTTGTTTTAGAGTTTGAAACTTGAGAGATGGGAAGGAGGAGAATTAAAAAAAAATGAATAATTATAATTCTTTTTTGGAAAGATGGAATAATTATTTATTTTTGTAACAAAAATATCTTATCTTGGGCAATTTGACAACATCTTTATCTCTTAATGGGTATATAGCCAATTGTTAAATTGCAATGGGTATATTAACAATTAAACAACTTTATATGAGTATATAGCCAATTACGACCCTAAAATATATTTAAAAAAATAAGTTCATGCATTTTTGTTAAAAAATAACCAGCCATATCTCTTAACATGGTTAAAGAAATGCATGAACTTATTTTTCTTTAATGTTTTCTTAACCTTTTTAACATATGAAACGGGTAATGGAAAATTACTTTAGAATTGTGTAATTTATGCAAAAATTTATCAGATATTTCAACATATTTTTGTCATTGCCATTTTTTACAAAACCCTTCACGCAATATTTTAAGGAATATAGTGAATCTTATGAAATTAAAATGGATCTCTTTACACTATTTTATTAGCAACCAAAATATGTAAATATCCACAAACGAAACGCGGACATGTTGCTTCACATCTTATTTGTGGAAAAAATGCCACATTAGAGGGTGCACAAAACATTTGATTTGACACAATTTAAATTCAAAGAGTTACGCAAACAAACATCATAATTTGCACGGAAATTCAATATTGTAGAGATAACATAGACCTATGTAAACCATATTCTAAACACTCACACTAATATTTTGCCATCAATCTTTCCTTCTCAAACGAACATAAGCCATAATTCTAGACATTTTTCTATCATTCCCTAACTATCTTGGAATAAATACAGTTGACTAACATTACAATGTTTTAATCATACGGAGTATTTTAAACACTATGCTATGGCTTTCTCAAATTGTACCATATTTTAAACACGCTATTATTGCTTTCTCAAATGGTACAAAGAAACCTCTCATTCGTTGCTATTATTCAAGGGCAAAAAACCTGTTTGACACAAGTTTATTATAACTTTTTAAAAGCAGTGTCGCAATGCTTTTCGTGATTTTTAAAAAAAAATACAAATTACTATATAATTTGTCATACCAAACAAGAATTGCCTCTTTTATTCTATCCATAAAGGCTAATTTTTTTATATATCCCTAAACTTTCATCTAGATTTTAATTTAATCTAGATTAATCTTTAATATGCCAAAATGCCCTAAGAAATACAATACTCCATCCGTTCAACAAAACTTAACGTTTTACTATTCATGCACGCTTTTTTAGGAGCTAAAAACTATATAAAATATCGACTTTTTAAATAATTTTTTTTAACAATTTCGTAGTTATTATTAATAAGTACAAACTTGTTAAATTTTTTTTTAAAAAAATGAATATTGTATATAGTTTTTATCATTCTAAAAAAGCGTGCATGAATAGTAAACGACAAGTTTTGTTGAACGGATGGAGTACATTAATACAACATTCATCAACACAACCAGTAGACCATGGCATAGTAGAAAAGTAACACCTTTTTTTCTCCATTAAGTAAATGGCTGAATGAACATGATCCATAATCTTAACAAACAAAAGTCTTTATCAAATTTATGACATGCTTGATACTACTGTACTATCTAACCTTAGCCCTGGCAATCCGGCATAGCCCAGGGCAAGAGCACCAATTCACCCAAAGAAACTGGATGCGAGGAGGACAAAAAATAAAGATGAGGGTGAATCAGAGTTTGGCTTGAAAAACATAAATGGCATTATCCGTCAAGGACGACGAGGTTTCAGCCATGGGTAGCTCAATCAAACTCCCAGAAGTTGGAGCCCAACCCTCTGCAGAATCAAAATTCTCTTCCTTCGTCCAAAACATATCAACTTGAACTAGCTAGAGGGAATGATACTTAAAAGACGGTTATGTGATCAAAATCTTAGAAATTTATCGCTTGACAGAGTTGACAGTGTTACTGCCTTCCATTGTTCCAGCGGCGAGATGTTTGATCAACATACTGTAACCTAGGGCCTTTATAACCTGGCACATTCTGACCAGGACCTTCTCTTTTACGACAAACTCCAGCCATATCCTCCCGCCCCTCAGCAAAGCTGCTGCTTGGCCTACCATATTGACCAAACTGATTCTGTCCCCAATCATTTTTCGAATCTTTTGAAGCTCCTCCATGAGTAACGTTAGCAGAATAATTATAACCAGTGTGGTAGCTAGGTCTGCTTATGCCAGGTTCGCGTTGGTTGCGACCCCATGAACTTTCCCTAAAGTCCTGGCATCCTTTTCCACTTTTCCACTTATTGCCATTGTCATCTGCATTTTTACCTTTATTTGAGTAACTTGAGGGTTTCCGGTCACATGTTTTTGACCAAGCACCTCCCTGAGTGCCATTGTTAGCAGTAGCAGTTCCAGGTCTGTCATGGTATCCCTGAGAGCCATAATTAGCAGTAGCAGTTCCAGGTCTCCCATTGTATCCCCAAGGATTGCCACTGTTGGACTGCTTCTCTAAGGCATTAACACGGCCGTGGCGTTGGTTCCAACCTGTAGCTTCATTCTTCAATAGCTGGCCAGTCTGACCATGACCCCGCTGCCAAGGGTCATTGGCATCCCATCTGTCACGATGCTGCCAAGGGTCATTGTCATCCCATCGGACACGACTCTCCCAGGAATTTCCATTATTGGTTGGTTTGTCTCTGGCATCAACAGGGTCCTCCCTTTGGTTCCAGCCCATAGCTTTATCCCTTGAAGCTTGGCTAGTCGAAGCATGACCACGCTCCCAGGGGTTATCTTTGACATCGTCATATTTGATAGTTGAACTATTCTGTCTGTCATGGCACTCCCAACGGGTCACATTGTTGGTTGGCTCCTCTTGGGCATTGACAGGGTCATCCCATTGATTAAACCCCGTTGCCTTATCCTTCAATGCTCCACTACTCTGAGCATGCTCACAACCCCAGGGATCATCACAGTTACCAAGCCTCCCATCAGGGTCTTTTAAGCTGCCAAAAGAGGGAACATTCGTTTCGTATACAGCATCTTCGCCTCTGCTCTCCTTGTCATCAGGTACAAAGATTGCCCGGTCCAAGTCTACCATCAAATCAGGATCAATATAAGGATTCCAATCAATTTCCTCAATATACGCATTTGGACCTGGTATACGAGTCTCACGTTTCCCACCATTAAGCTTTGCCAAATAACATTCTTTAGCATCGTCAAATGCCTCTCTGCCGGCTGTATCATCCCATTCAAGCATATCGCTCTGGCAATGCATAAACTTCTTACTGCTCAGTACCTTCTCCCATGGAACTCCAGCCAAAAAGCAGAACTTCTTCTCCCACATAGGCACATTGTCTTGCCATTCACCTGATAATATTGAGCTACTAGCCAGATAACATCCCCGTCGACCCAAGTTTATGAACATATAAAATTTAAACCAACTCAAAAAGATGCATCACTCAGAAATGATAGATACATTCATGTACTTGATACTAGATATACAAAGGTAACATATTTTGCCTTGGCAGTCAGCAGTGTTGATAAATTTCATCTCTACATACCAACTTCTATGACAGATTTTCTCAACAATAATTAGAAAACCTTATCTTCATGTGTTAAATGCAAACTCGCAAAGGACCCAACTATCATGCAATTTGATATGATTCTACAACAGTATCTCCCACAAGAGACTAAATCAACAGGAATTATATACATCAACAAGAAAGCACAATCACTTCACATGTGAGCACAATCTTTACTTTTCAATATAATTCATCCCTTGCGAATTCGTTCAGCTTCTAGTCACATTCATTCAAATCAGAACACTCTTGAACATCATTAAGTTTTTTTTTTTTAAAGAGGCGTTGCAAACAAGGGCACCCACTATCCTAGCAAATTAAAGACAGCTATACTCACTGGCTGCAACTAATAATATAACTATTCACCATTCACCCGAATCCTTACACTTCTAAATTGTACATGGGTTGAAGAATATATGCTCAAAAATAGACAAAATTATTTCAGCCAAGACCAATAGTGACAGGCAATATCCGATCATTGTTTACAAAATGCTATACTGCGGCCAAAAAGTCAGATGGACACTAGACTTCTCTTGGATGGTACATAAAGATATGCCAACATTTGCTACAAAGTAACATAAAAGGAAAAGAATATACATCCTCACCAAGTGTTGAAGACTGAAATAAAATAAAAATGTCTAGAACTTCACAGTATCAAGATCAAATTTTCATCTGTTTCCTAGGTTCAAGCTATGAAATTTCAACAATCAAGCTACAACCGCTCTTTAATTCATAACAAAAAAAAAAGCATATAGGAAATCAAAGGGAGTAGAAACTAAAGAACAACCTAAGAAAACTTTGAAGAAAAAGATTTAAAAAACATGTCCAAACCAGAGGGAAGCCAGAGATTAGGGCTTAAAAATGCCTGAAAAATGCTGCATCTGCATCTAGGATGGAAACTTAAATAGGGAAAAGACAGCATTTTCTAATTTTCTATTCAAGTTAGAACTTCCTTCTCAAATTCACAGTCAACCTGAGTATAGAAAGGGCGACTGCCATTCTAAATGGAAAGAGGCATGGCAATACAAAGTTTGGCATCTCATGAGCAATGGAAATGTACCCAAATTTAGTATAAAAAAGAACTCAAAGCAAATTACGAGACCTTGTGATCAACTCCAATGATTTTTTCAACTAGCATTGACACCACCAATTTGCCTTACATGTAAGTTAGTTTCCATAATACAAGGATCTACATCTACTGATCTAGCCCTGTCAGGGCCAATTGCATCTCTTCTTATTTAAATAGCATACAAACTATCTTCAGAAATCATAACAGAAATCACACCAAATTTGCAATCCAACAGAGAATTTGTCGAAATAAGAGGCCCTTCACCGATCAATTTCAAACCAGATATTGCAGTAGGTAAAAAGGCAAGAAGAGAGAGTACCGAATTCGGGATCACGATAAGTTTCGCGGGGAGGAGACCAGTCATAGTCACGATACTTGTTGCGACGGTTTGAGCGGGGCGGATACCTTCGATTCCAGCGGCCCATTTCTCACCCACAGATAGGGCTTCTCGGCAGGAGCTTTCCAGAAACCGAAACCCTCGAAGAAAAGATCTACCAGTTTATGGCAAAATCAACAACAGCAGCTATTTACAAGTGCGGTTCAAGAAAGGGAAGGGGAAAGGAAGAGGATGCGGGCGAAGAAGTTGAAAAGGTTCGTCCTCGATTGGAGACAAAAGGCTAATTAAAAATGGAAGAAAAATCAACCGACAATGGAGAATGTAAGATTAGACTGATTTGAAGAATTACGAGAGTGCAATCGGTCGTTGGGGATATTCACTGATTTCTTGCAGATGGATTGATGGGTTTCAGAGATGGCAGGCGACGATTTGGATTTTAATGGAGTTCGAGTTCGGAGAAGATGAACTGAAACAGAGTCTTTGTTTCTTCTCTCTTTCTCATTGAATGACTAATGAGTATAAAATTCGGTTCGGTTTCGTTTATATCTGAACATGAAGATATCTGAACACGGAGGAGTATAAAGCAAGATTTCGAGTCCTGTTTACACGTGTGAGCCGAGCTTATATTTGTGTTAGTTTAGATTTAAACTAGTTTAGTGTCCGTGCCTTCAATTTTAATCCACGTGGATTTGAAAATCTCTCTCTCTCTCTATCTATCTATATATATATATATATATATATATATATATATATATATATTTAATACTATATTAATATATACTTGTTAATTTACAACAAAATATGTATAAAATATTTTTTTAATTTATAAATTAGTTGCAAAGAGATACCATATAAATCTGAAAATAATTTACTAATGTTAAGTAGTACACCACTTAATATAATTTGAAATACATATATAATTATTGTCATTAGGATAAAACTAAAAAATAAAATATAATTTGTCATATAATTGAAAAACTGAAAAGTTACTTACATCCTTGGTTTGCCCATTTACTGGGTATTCGAACTCTCAGTAGATGGTTGTCTAGTATATTGAATCTTTATCTTTATCGGGAAAAAAAAGTATTCGATTCGAATAACACCCTTATTGACTACACACGCGTCCTAATTTTTTTTTTCGCTATTTACAAAAACAGTAAAATATAATGCTAATCCAATATCCCTCCTCAAGGACTTCGAGGTGGGGAGGTCATGCCCAAAATATATATTGAGGCGATGGAAGTATTTTGGTGAGTATATCTACAACCAGGGGCAGAGGCAGAAATATATCTAGGGGGCTCGTTGTTCCAAAACTTGGATGTCTAATATGATAAGACTTAGCAGAACGTTACAGAACCCCGTGGAAGTGTGTGTTGCTGGTGTACCCCCGAGTGAAGGAATTCAAGGCCTCTGGTCATTCGCTCTATCGAAGGGATCGCCAGTTCCACTATGTATTGATTCAAGTCGCAAGACATCAACATTTAAGCACTAACCTTGACACGCTCAGAACTTGTTTTCAAAACCTCAGTTCTAAACCCTTCTCTCGACATTTGTGGGGGATTGTTAGAGATAATGCCTAGAGATGGTGGTTTTAAGGTGTCTCTTGAACTTCCCCTATCCCACATGGAAAGTTCAAGGGTATCCTAAAGATGTTTTTAAGGAGACTCTACGACTAAATACATTGAGAGGTAGAGGAGGAGGTGGGGCATCCACATGCGCGCCCACCGCCGCATTCCGTCCGGCTCGTGCTCCAAGATTGGAGTTAAATTTTATGAATAGACTTGTTAGTTTTTATCCGCAAATATCTATTTTTCACTGAAAATATCCTTTTCGAATGAGTTCGGCCTACATCCACTAATGCCCTATAGCAAGTTTGTTGCTTATCGCGGGTTCTAGCAAGTTTATTGTCCAACAATGGAGACTTGTGACAAAGAGATGGCAAAGAGAATCTCTTGATTTAGTAGGTAATAGTAAGAAAACATTCGCCCCAAAAAGTGGTTGGTAATTTGGATTGAAAAAGAAGGGCTTGAGAAACCTTAAGAAGGTGCTTATGCTTACGTTAAACAACACCATTTTGTTGGGAGGTGGTGACCTCTGAAAATTCTAGGGCATTATCAAACCCGATGATTTGGACATGAGTTTGAAATTGTTTTTCAACGAGGGTAAAGAAAGCTTTGAGAATGGGAAAGGCATCACTCTTGTGAGTCAATAGATGGGTCCAGGTTAGTATGTCGTGGTCATCAACAATAGTGAGGAAGTAATTGTACCCCCTGTAAGTGGTACATTTGTAGGGTCCTGTATATGCATGTGCAGCGCCGATCTTATCATTTTAGAGGCCCAGGGCGAAAAAAAAATTTAGGGCCCTTTTATATAAAAGAATAAACTATTTAATATTTTATCTAGGTTTTTTTCGCTTAAATATTTTATATCAATTCAAAGTAGCACGTACAATATTACTTACAAAAATCCATTTTGATATCCTAAAAATAATAGCACATAGATATCTCATCTAATAATTAAAAAAATTATTAGCAACTAATACAAATGTATAGCACTATTAGGGGTTTTCAAAACTTAGGGGATAAATTAGGTAGAGATTGTATTATATGTGTAATTTTTTGAAGGTTTAATTATTGAATCACTTTCTAATGGCATGTTCCGGGTTCGTTTAGATAATGAGGATCTGATTCTAGGTTATGTTTCGAAAAGGATACACCGTAGTTTTTTTTAAAAAAATAGGGCTCGTTTGCAAATTATATTTTAATTCCCTTGTTGGGCTAGTTAAAATTAAACATTATATTTGGTGATCCTTATTATATTTGGTGATCCTTGTAAATGAATGAATGATTTAATTGAGCCTTTGTAAATATTTTAAAAATAAGATAACATTATAAACAAGAATACTATACTACATATAATCCGGGATGGGCCCTGGGCGGTAGCCCATGCTGCCCTTGTGCCTGGGCCGGCACTGTGCATGTGTCAAGTGGATCAAATGAAATGGCTTTGAGCTTCAATGCATGGTCACTACCAGGAAAGGGTTTGCGACATTGACAAGCTTGAGTACTGAAGTCGAGCGGGGTTCCATCCTAAAACCAATTGGCAATAGAAGGAGTAACCCACCATCTTCAAGCTTGATCAACTTCCTAATTGTCACCCTTTCAATGTATATTTTGTATAAATCATCCTTGTACTCGCAGTGCATTAGAACGGAATAATTTCCCAGAGCTTCCAAGCTCCAAGACGGTAAAGACACCCTGGACAATGTTTACCATTATGTGGTATGGGATGAAATGTGAAAGCATCTGATGACGCATCAAATGGCACAATGAGTTATCGTAAATTAGTTCTCTCTCCCAAGGGGGGAGAGCCAATATAGATCACCTCCAACTACAACATCGGACCTACGCCACATCACATTTCCGAGGAAACCAATAATCTTTGTTGTACTCCAAAGATTGGTCCCAATGCCGTAGATTTCAACATTGGGATGGGCCACTTCTGCAGCGTACGAGTACACTAACCTGACAAACTTGTACATGTATGTTTTGTGATCATATTCGAGTCTCGAAATAACATTCTCGCCCCTTTTGGTAACAACTTTGGGCTCGAGATAAGAGAGTGTTTCCTTGTCGATGGATTCCATTACAAAATGGATGTGACCACCATGTTGAGATTCAAACAAACCAATCCGTTTATAGAACCAATCACTACAAGGTAGTCATCTTCAAATAATAGATCGAGAAATATCAAGACGTGTCCATCACATGAACCATCAAGCAGCAAAGAGAACAAATGTTCTTTCCCCTCATCACATATAATGTGAATGAAATAAGATACTGAATTGTTCATCTTAGCAAATGAACTAGCGATGTGAAAGTGGCGTTGGATGAAAATAGGGTGATTGAAGAGAAAGTACCAAGCTCGACATATGTTGGACTTGAATCAATTAAAAAATTACCCCGTACATCCTTATTATATCCGACTAGTTCAGTACCCGCACTTTTGTGCGGTCTTTTCTTTTAAATTAATATATTTAATATTAAAAATGTATATAAAAAAAATTGTAAGCTAGTAAACTTTAAACTCCAAGTACCGTTATTCAGATCTAAACATTTTTAATTAGTATTATATAGTTAACGATAAAAAGAACTTTGAATATTTGCAAGTAGAGACAAAATTTTATCCCATTGTTAATTAATATGTACCAAATACATATGTGTGTAAAAATAATCATAAATTATATATGCAATGTACCGTTATTTAAAGTTGAAATTGCTTGTCCTTTATTCTTCTACTCCTTGAATGCATTTGCCATCTTTGAATACGCCTGCCATCTTTGAATTATCTTGTGGAACAATGTAAACTAATGACCATGTATTTATATTTGAAAAATGTTTATTAAGTTTATTTATTTATTTATTGGGATTTGTTAGGTATAGCTACGATTTATTTTTATCTCTTAGTATAAACAGTTGAGTTTTGTTTTTACCGTACATATATATATATAGATAGAGTAGTGTATAATTAGTTTAGGTTTTGAAATAAAAAATAAGATGATTAGTTCTTGTATGGATCAAATTTGGCATAGATATAATAAATCAGCTTTCCAGGCTTCACCAGGGATACCTTCTGCGCGAATTGTTGCCATTGAAGGATGTCTCAATATTGCAAAACAAGTGAAATTGGACAAGTATCTTGGTTGTCCGATTGTAAATGGGAGAGTGAATAAGGACACATTCGAAGATTTAATTGGAAAAACTGTAGGTCAACTATCAAAATGAAAGGCAGATTCCCTATCACAACATGGTAGGTCAGTGTTAATAAATGCGAATCTAGCGGCCAAACCACTATCACAATGCAAAGTTTCATGCTTCCTGTGTCAATACACTCAACACTTGATAAGGTCAATAGAACGTTCTTCTGGAATAAAGATTTACAATATAAGTCGTTAATTGGATGGGACAGAGTGTGTAGACCCAAAGCAAAAGGAGGAATGGGGTTACGCAAATCCAAGGAAATGAATGAGGCCCTTCAAATGAAACTCATTTGGAAAATTTTGGCAGAACCAGACAATGTTTGGGTTAAAATTATTAACCACAAATATTTGAAATCAATGTTCATTCTCAACTATAACAGGAGAGGAAATGCCTCATGGCAATGGACACAACTCAGAAAACTCATTGAGCCTTTCAAGGAAGGGTTAGCATGATCAGTAGGGGATGGAAAAACGATTAAGTTCTGGAAGGATAATTGGGCGCCCATTAAGGATATAAATTCAGCTTGCCTAGACCGAACAAGTATTAATGAAGATGAAGTTGTGGAACAATATATTTCAAATGGGTGTTGGAACAGGACAAAATTAGAATCAATTCTTGAATATGAGGTGGCACAACAAATTGCAGACATCCCTTTACCGATAACTCAAATCCAAGACAGAATGTATTGGTGGCCGGATAAAAAAGGATGGTTCACAACGTCAAGTGCATATAAACTAAATACGAAATCAATAGATTCAACAAATGACATCAATGCGTGGATTTGGAAACTCAACGTCCCACCAAAGATCAAGAATTTCATGTGGAAAGTCTGCCATAATGGATTGCCAACCGATGCGCGACTAGCTAGAAGAGGAATTGGCATCCCACCTTACTGTGCCATCTGTGACCATCATGAAGAAGACAATGCTCATCTTCTTTTCGAATGTAAATATTCTTTGTGCTGCCCCAATGTGCCCAATGATGTAAGATTAAAGATTAGAAATAAGATTAGAGAATCTAGGAACATCGAATCATTAATGGCTTTCACGGCAGGATTACTTGATGGCCAACAAAAAACGAGGTTGGCATTTCACTGGTGGACTAATTGGTTATGTAGAAATAAATTAGTCTTCCAACAGCAACAACTTCCAAATATGGATGGATTCCTACAAATGGTTAAAGTTTTTATCAACGAATGGGAAAAGGCAAACAGATTCTCAGAAGACGAAAACACAGCTATCAGGAACAATGACAGAAGACCACCAAACAATAACAGAGCGACTAAAAAAGGCAAGTGGAAAATGCCACCTTCGGGCAAATGGAAACTGAATTTCGACGGGTCAGCATCTGGTCACAAACAAAGCTCGATAGGATATATTATACGTGACAATAAAGGAGAGACTACTGCCCTAGGAGGAAAAATCATTGGGCTACACAAACCACTAATGGCGGAAGCACTAGCACTAAGAGAAGGAATCCTTAGGGCACGTGATATGAGGATACCCAGTCTCATTATTGAAGGTGACTGTCTAATAATCATAGACCACCTAAGATCCAAAACGAAATGTCCATGGGAAATCGAGCTAGTTATGTCTGATATTAGCTCTCTCATCTCTGGGTTTTGCGAAGTGTCGTTCTCCCACGTCCTTCGTAGCGGCAACGCTGTAGCAGATAAGGTTGCACACCTTCCTCTGGTTGCCCCCAACAATTCTTTTCACAATGATCCAGGTCTTAATGACATCATCCGCAAGGATGCTATCGGGTAGTTTTTGCTCCCGAATTGTTTACCTAATCAAAAAAAAAATAAAATTGGCATAGATATATAACAATCGATATCTTTTCACTTTTTAACCATAACAATATTTAACATAAATATCATATTGCGACTACGAATGATTGGACTTACCTGAGATGCGCGATGAGATTGTCGTCTGTGCATCACAACATGGACCAATCTGAGTCTGAGCTAGTCGCGGACTACCGTCCTCATCCAGACACCATCAATTGTCGGCTCTCACTGACCGAGACAAATCCTACTCGAAAAGGCTCTTAGAGCCATGAAACCTTGCCTAAGCCTTTCGAGATTTCAAGTACCAACCCCCTTTGCGTTTACTGATTTGCTTCATTGTTGGCAAATAACGTGACCTTAAATCTTGGTAACTTATCACATGACACATGCATCTTGCTACAATAAATTAATCATCTTGCTACAGTACTCTCGAGTACTTTCTCATTCAAGAAAAGATATCTTACCTTTTTCATTTAACAAAAATATGAATTCCACTCAAACTCTCCAAATCTCAAATTTAGGAGGAAATCTATATCATGCAAAATCAGCACGATGGTGAGTAGACAATTAATAATGCATCTATTTTTAATGTAGATGATTGACGAATTCAATCTGACCAAAGCAAAAGTAGGCTTAGCGATCGATTTACCTTGATTATAAATTATCTCTTAGCGTGAAAATGTTCCTACAGACGGCGCCAATGACGAATAGGAACACTTCAATCGAGAGAGAGAGAGAGAGAGAGAGAGAGAGAGAGAGAGAGAGAGAGAGAGAGAGAATTAAGATTGTGATAACACTCTCCCCTATGGCCACCCTTTCTAACAGGTTTGGGACTCGTTACCCGTCCGCGGACGATCCAGACACACGAAACCAGAGAGGGGTTTGTCCAGGACAGGTAGTAGGGTGTTGGTCGAGGAGTAAGGGAGATTCCAATTCTTATCCCTGATCTTTACCCCAATCGGTCGGGGTGCTGACTATTCTAAGAATCCGCTTGATTAATCCACTGCATGACAAGTGATGCGAGCCGAATTCAAAGGCTCGGCGGCGCCGGCTACGAGATCTTCGCGGATGTCGAGGATCTCGGGGTTCGGGTAAGACCGTCTACATCCTCATTGGTCATCACGGCACAGGTTGAGACCCCCTCCCCCATTTAGGGTAAATTGCAGTAGAAAGAGGGGGGGGGGGGGGGGGGCTACAGGTAAGATCATTGACCAAATCACGCTATAAGCATAAGGGGATACGTGGCTTCCCTCCCCATGGGAATGTGGGGCGGGTAACACTTTTTCATTGTGGTTTCATCGTCGACGTGACCCAAACCCAACCCAACTCTCAACTCGATCTGACTCCCAACTCGACTTAGTTGGAGAGCTAGAGAGTTGATTTGGATATTTTCAGTTTTTTCACATTTCCCTCCTCATTTGTTAAAAAAAAATCCATTTCTCTCTTATGTACTAAATAAAATTTCATTTTCAAATTATAATGGTAAATCATTTAGACATTGGAGAAAATATTTTAGTAATTGTATAAGATTATAATATTTGTATACAAGTGTATAAGTTAAAAATTAAAAAGTGTATAATATTAATATATTATACTCTAAAGTATAAACTAATGAATATTCAATCGAATAATTTAAAATGCATACAAGTATGAAATCATAACTTCATTATATGTTTTTATAAGTTTCATTTATAGTTTTATTTTGTTTAAAAAATTGAAAAAAATGAAAATGACATTTTCAAGTTTTATTTTTGCCACTAGCTAGTAAAGAAATGCAATGTTTTTAAACAAAACAAAACTTAAAAAAGACAAATACATATCAAGTGAAAAAAACAAACTAAATTAAAATTAAAAGATCTACATTAATTTTCAATTTTGAGTTTTTTTTTTATAGTTCCCTCCTATTTCAACAAAAGAAATTCCCTTCCCTCCACTTTGCAACGTAGAAAATTTACTTCCCTCCAATTTTAGTTTTTTTTTTTTTGAGCAACCAATTTTAATTTATTGTATAGTCGATACTCGATACACAATAGTGTATATATTGTATGTATAGTAGAGCCAATTTAGCCATATGGTTAAGGTTTAAATTTTAAAAATTATCAATAATAAAGGAGTTAATAAAAATAAAATGACTAAACAAATCATTGAAAATATATAGACCCGGTTTGATTAGAAACTTGAGTGAGCCCAACCCGACTCTTGATATGAAACTCGAATGAGCGTAACCCGATCGATTTGACCCGAAATCCGAATGAGCTCAGCCCGATTCAACCCAAAACCCGACCAAGTCGAAATTCATTTAGACCGAACCGACCGACTACAAATTTTACCAAAACTGAGCCGACCTGGTAGTGACCCGACCGAACGAGATCGACCCGAACCCAACCCGATCAACCACCGAATTGCCAGCTCTACCCACCCGGTTAACTTTTTTCGCACGGCCGGTTAAAAAAGCAGACGTTAGTTTTTTTTTAAAAAAAATTACTGTAAAATTAAAACAAAAGGAAAGAAGAAGGGAAGCTCGTTTGACAGAGGAGATAACTCAAGGGCGACTTAAAGGAAGGAGACGCATCAGACCAAAAAAAAATAGAAAAGGAAGGAGACGCTGCCCCGGAGTCTGGCGACATCGAGCAATTCCGGCTGGTCTGTGGAGGTGGAGCGACGCGGGCTTGTGTCGGAGTTGGGAGGAGCCGGTAAGTCTCATATTCAAAAAATCTAAAAATTGTGGTTTCGAATTGGGGATTTTCGATTTGAGTGGGGATTTTCGATTTGAGTGGGGGAATTTAGACAGATGTGGACTTGAATTTAGATAGATTTGAATTTGAGTTCGAGTTTGTGAATTTGGGGGTTAGGGTTTAGGTGCAATCAAATTCTTAAAGTACGGATAACAGAGGGCGTTTATATGGAAATTGGTACCCCCTATATTGATATTTGACAATAAAGATGGTACCCCTATATTTCCAGTGAATTATTCTAGTGAACTATTTGGGGGTTAGGGTTTATGTTGTCAGTGAACTAATTTAGAACACTGGATGTTCTAAATTATCACAGTGCACTGTGATTTATGGATGTTCAATATAAAGTTTTTGAAATGAAAATTCAGAATTTGTGTTATTCGAGCTGGAAGTTTGTGAATAATGTGTTTGTGTGTGAGAATGATTGTTCATATCTTCCCCAAGTTGTGGGATGATTGACCACTCATTCTCTTATTGTAATTGACTAATATGCTTGCTGCTTGACATTTCCTTGAAAATTTTCGAATTGCTGTCACTTGTTTCTTGACTTTGCTTCAAACAGAGGCACTATATAGGGATTGAAATATGTCAAGTGAAGTGTCTAGGATTACGACCATGAATTAGTCTAGGATTGGAGCAATTTATGATTTGAGATGATAATTTGGGGGCAAATCTGGATAATTTGGAATGAGAATTTTGGCAGATCTTCTATTATAGCTATCATGGTTTATATCTCCGTTCTATTATGGACTTGAATCTTGTCAAGAAGTCTATTAGCTCAAATGGTAGAGCATGTGCCTATGCACAAGATGTGGGTTCGATTCCCACATAGGCTAATATGAAGATTTGGAGTCTGACTTGTTGCAAATCTGCACTACAAAAGCTCTGTTAATTAATTTTGGTAAGAACTCAGGCAGGTTTTACATATATATATATATATATACTCGATATAACTCTTCAACTTTGCAAATCTACTCTACTGATGATTTACATATATACTCGGTATAACTTTTATGCATTATTTTTATGCACTGTCATATATGATTGCCTAGCTAGTACCAAAATTGTTAATTGGTTTGTATCTAAATCTGGTGATTGCATATGCAGTCTATCCCATCGACTGATTTACTTATAAAACTCAATTACTTGATCAACCTGCAAACTATATATATCATAAGGGAGTATGAAGGAAGACTTTGGGTACCCACTGCAAATAAGATTTCTTATTTACATCGAATTCTTCCAAATCATAAATTGATAGAGCTTTTAAGACAGGTAAATAACAAAGGTGAATGTTTAAAAGTATTAAAACCAAAACCAAAACTAACATCAACACCACTACTTTTTCTACCTTCATGGGGCTAAACAACTCGTGATTGGATTTAAACCTATTCAATGAGTTTATCAGCCTGATAATCCACACGAGTTGAAATAAGGGACAAGATAGAAGAAAATATTAGCACTTCTATTCAGGTTGAGCTTATGACAGATAAAAGTGAGGATGCTATTTCTGTAGCCGAAAGTGAGCACCAACAGGTAATGAAATGTAACAGTCACAAGTACGTGTAAATGATGAAGGTAAAAATCCGAAAACTGCTCCTATATCAGATTCAGGAGGAGTTTCTATACCAAGTTCTCCAATGCAACCCAGTATTAAAATTGTGACAGAGAGCTCATCAGGGCAGGAAATAGAGAAGGATTGACCTCCTGTCAAGCAAAAATCAGAAGCTATCAAATCTGAGGGCACAGAGACTTCCACTGTACGATTAGGAGGAGTTTCTTTTCCCGTTCTTCTTCCCCTTCTGGTCCTTCTTTTTCTCCTTCCACTGTATCTTAAGTGGGTTGAGAATCTCAGGCACTAGTATAGATCCACCCCCACCCTTATGATTTGGCAGATTCATGATTTCAGTTTTATCCCCTTCACATTCAGCAACAAATGCATCGTCGTTTATCATTCCTATCATCACCTTATCTTTCAAAGCTACGGGATAAAACCTAATGTCTTCCTGGCCCTGAAATCTGAAGTTGAAGTTGAAGTCATTTTTCCATGAATCTGGATCATGGATATCATGCAATCTCCACAGATTTATCCCATCACCATGTCGATCCACCACCAAGGTTAGCATTTCCTGAAGCGCAACCAATCCAATCGGCTTGAACCCATCTGCCAAGCCAGGAAGGTTCATTACATCATTAAAACATTCATTCTTACTGTGAAAGTTGTAGATCCTTGATTCGTCCGCCCAATAGGTAATCCCCTCTATCACTGCCCCATCTCTCTGCACCGGTTTTTGCATCCCAATAGATAATTGTGACTTGTTCTAATTGTGACTTGTTCTGCTTGGTTTCTCCTTTGAAGTCGATGATGCAGTACTTGATACGTCCACTAGTGTTGACAACCTCAAAGAAAACGATCTTGAATTCTGTCTCTCCTTCCATGTCATATATTATAATCCCATGGCAGAGCTGACCTGAAAATATTGAGCAGGAGAATGATTTTATCTATCCTAAAAAGAACAAATTATGGGATTGACGAAAAAAAAAATCAGATAATAAATATTACTAGGATTCTTAAATCTCTGCTTGGAGATGGAAACTGAGATGTACTCTTCGTCGTTCTTTCCTTGCTTGGATTGTGGGTTGATAAGGAAGTAAGATCCATTAGATTGGTTAAGCAGTGCAGCTACTCCTCTGTATCCCCCCACATAGTGAAAATAGAATCCGAGAGTGGCAATTCTATTGGCCTTGCCCGAGCGAATTCCAATTCCATTCCAGCCATCCCAATCCAACCGGTCGATTGTACGGTTATCTCCATTCAGGTACAACAATCCAGGATTATTAGAATGGAACTCCTTTTGAAATCGCGGTTCGGAAATTAGGGAGTTCCAGTTCTTCGCAACGAGCTTGAAGGTTATAACATCTTTGGGACGGCATCGAAGGAGAATTCGTTCCACTAATTCTATTGGAATCTGAACAGAAATTCAAAAATGTGAGGAAGACGATACATGATTCCTCAACTCATACAAATGGAATCAACAATATACAAATACAGCTCCTCAACCAGAATCGCAATATACAAATGCAATCGATATATATATACAAGAATCGAAATATACAAATGCAAGGCAAAGAGGAGAGAGAAAGATCTGATTCCATCTTTTAGCGTGATTTGGTAACCGAAAGATCTGATACTCATACAAATGCAATCAACAATATACAAATACAGCTCCTCAACCAGAATCGCAATATACAAATGCAATCGAAATATACAAATGCAAGGCAAAGAGGAGAGAGAAAGATCTGATTCCATCTTTTAGCGTGATTTGGTAACTGACGATCTGATCTTAATGTATTTAGAGAAACCAGAAGAGAATCTAGATTCAGATGATCTAAGTAAAGAAAACGATCAACCAGTACAATTAAGTAAAATCGGTGAAAGAACATCGAAACCAGTAAAATTAATTAGCAAATGAACAGAACAGAGACGGTGCAAAAAATTACCTGTCTACCAGCCATGGAAGAGAGATTGAGAGTATGAAGCTAGAAATCTAGCTGAATTTGACGAATCAAGGTGAATTTGGGAGAGAAATTGAAGAACAAATGTGTTTATTGATCGTCAAGAAACTCATCTGCTACAACTGACGAAATCTGTACATATACCCCTACACATACAACAGCTAGCTCTAACAGCCAAAGTTATCCTCACCATACACGTGGACGGCTACACATAATCCTCACACGTTTTCCCGCTCAAACCCAGTGACATTGAGTGAACCCAAGGGTTTTGTAAGAAATTGCAATGACAAACAAAATGTTGGAATATTTGATAAATTTTGAATAAATTACACAATTCTAAGGGAATTTCCCATAACCCTTTTTCATGTGTTAAGAAGGTTAAGAAAACCTTAAAAAAAATATAAAATAAGTTCATATATTTCTTTAACCATCTCAAGAGATTTTTTATTTTTAAATATGTTTTATAATGGGTGAATTTGGTAACTGAACCTATATGAAAATCTAATTAATTAGGTACTTACACCCTTTTAAAATTAAATTAGGTGGGATAGACCCTTCCCCAAATAGAGTATTAAACTAATAAATGTTCAACTGCTTTTTTTTTTTTTTAAACAAAAATATGTTTTATAATAAGGTGAATTTTAAGAAATATAGTGAACCTTTAACATTTCTTTAACCAACTAAAAGATATGGCTGGTTATTTCGGGTTTGGATTGTCTCAATTTTTCATTATTTCAATATTCATTTTAAAAAATTTACTATAATGTATCTTAAAGTTCGGGTTATTTCGGGTTTCGGGTCTTAATGGGTTTCGGTTGAATCGAGTTCGGTTCATTCGAATTTGGGTGAGTTTCGATTATCGGTTATTCAGATTTCGGGTCCAAAATGGGTCGGTGTTCAGGTTAATCGGTTCTGGGTCGACCGGGTCGGGTTTTCGGGTTCGGGTTGGGTTTTGCCAACTGATGAATCGAAAACCAGTGCAACCCAGAACTCAAAGCATGTTCATGCGATGATGAAATAAAGCAAGTCCATCAATCAATTAGCAGCTTCCAACATAAGAGCAACGAGAAATTCGGATCAAAGAGTCCCCGCAATAATCCAACTTCTAAACCCAGCGCTCAATTCAACCAACGAACGAGCGATTCCGAGAAACGGACTTGGAAATCGCCTGGAAATGGAATCCCTACTTCTTTTACTACCACCGTAAACCCTCTCAGAACAGGCCCACTGTCCACGGCGGCCACTTGTCCAACCGCCAAACCCTAGACCCTCTAAACCTTTCTTACTCCTTAAACCCTCGTGACCTCAAAGTTCGAAAATCAAACCCTCCGTTATCCAATTCCGCACCAGTAACCCTAATCCATCTCATAATTTCTTCCACATTGCCCAGAATATTGTGCCAAGGGTTTTGTAAGAAATTGCAATGACAAAAAAAAATGTTGGAATATTTGATAAAGTTTGAATAAATTACACAATTTTACAGGAATTTCCCCTAACTCTTTTTCGTGTGTTAAGAAGGTTAAGAAAACCTTAAAAAAATAAGTTATTGAATGAGAATCATAGATATGGGACACCCAACTACCTGAAATTGTATATATGTAAGATATTTAAGGTTTAGAGACCTGAAAAACGCACCTTTAAAAAAAACCTATTTATTTTCATTCATTCATTGTGGAGCTTACCCATGATCTTGAACTACCACCAACTCGAGGAAATTTTGGTATAGTGCGATCAAATACACAATCAAACTGATATCTTGCAATAGTTCTAATTTTATAATTTAATTTCTCCTAACATCATACAAGAACTCTTAACTTGAAGGAATGAAATTCACGGGTTTAACTCCAGTCCAGGTTCATGTTCTATTTTTGAAGCATACAGAAACTTAGATAATTGAAAGATTTCTTGAGCTGGTAATATCTACTTGAATAAATAGATCCCTAAAAAAACATTTCAAATCAAAATAATCGGGCATAGGTTCACATAAAAGTTTTAGACAATCTTAAAAAAAAAAAGAGGGGCTCTCCCCTCTCTCTAGAAAATCCCCCTTGTGAAAACCCAATTGGGGATTTTAATCTTTAATTCAATCGGCATGTCTCAAATTTGTTTTTGTTTCAATCAATTCGACTCCTCCTCTTTCAATCGGCATGTCTCAAATGTGTTTTATGCTTTTAATGTTGTTGTCGTTTTTCTTTATTTGGATCTTTGGTCTTGACTTGGAATTATACTTTATTGATTTCAGCCCGAGCCATCACCTGAAAATGCAATCCAATTCATCCTAACTAGGGTTTGGTTGATTTCTAAAGGGGGAAAATGACCAGCATTGCTAAGTCTTGAGTGAGGCTCGAAATCCCAGATGGAAAAGTTTTAGAAAATAAGGTAATCAATTAGCATATATTTCAATCTCACATATCTAATCCTCTTTTTGTATGATGATATTTTGAGGTTTTAACAGTTTTGTTCGATATATAATTAACATACTATAAAAGTTCAAATGAAATGGATAATGGTAGTTGTCACATTTATTTTACCTATGGCTCTGATGTTGTATGCTCAAATTTCAATATTTCATAAATTGGGGCTTTCTAGATTGCCAATTCATGAGTATTTTTTTTTCCACTTTTACAATCGTTACTATATAGTAAAGTAGGCTTTTTGGTTATTTATTGCTCATTTATTAGTGAAATAGAAGTAAGCTTTTTCGTTATTTTCAAAAAAAAAAAAAAAAAAAAAAACTCTTCTTCTACCACAATTGTTAAAAAAAAAAGGAGTCTTTAAGCACAAATTTTCATATTATTAAATGAAATAAGATTAAAATTTAGTTTGAATAAGTAAATCATATAATAAAAACTGACTAGAAATAAAAATTTAAGTAACTCATCCGAATAATCAATTGAGTAAAGTAAATCAAAGAAAATAAATTATTATTTATATGGAATATATAGTATCAATTGAGTAATATAAAGTTACTGATGAAATAAATCGTTAAAATTATGAGAATGAAACTATAAGTTAATACAAGTAATATAAATTATTAGTTATATGGAATTTATAATATAAATTTTTTAAAAAAAGTAAACCCGTGCTATCGTCCACTAGTGACTCCTCCATCTCCCTCTTGCATTTGCACCATCAAAGTACGGGAATGATGAGTATTAGAGTTTTCGAAGATTACTCTCATGAAATAACTCCCTCATCTTTTCCTCCTCCTTTGCTCTCTTAACATCATCCCCTCTCAATCACAACCACCGCCCACCAGTGACTCCTCCATCTCCCTCTTAATCTCCACTGTCAGCCTCGATTTCGCTAAGGACCTTCGCCGCCACCGCCTTCTCCTCTCTCACCCTACTTCACTTGTCTCCCTTCGAGAAGTCTTATGGAATATCATAAATTGTAATGTCCTTTTATCCAACTTCACACTCTATTTCTAACCCTCTGTCCATTCTCTAATGCCTGTTTGCCCAATTTTCTATCCACTGGCTTTGAAATCTCTATCCCTCTGTCAATTTCCTGATGCCCTGTAATCTCACTTTGATTCGAAATTAGCGATTCAATCTTGTTTGTTGCATTTTCCTTTTGGAATTTGAACACCTCCGTAGTACAAAGTCATATTTTGGTTGATAGAGTCCATATTTCTCCTTTTAGATTGGGTTCCAGTTTTAATTTGTTTATAGCTCATTCGATTTCCTGTAGCTTGAATCTGATTCCCTTTGATGTGAATCCCAATTTTTTTCCCCCAGTTGCTTGTTAGTTATAAGGACTTGTTAGTAACATCAGACGCATTTATCCTTTTCCTTTTATTCTTTTTAAAATTTCTGGTCTAGGAATGGGGATTGGATTATGTTTTATAAAATCTACATTTATAATGCCAGTTCCTTTTGATTGAATCGCTCTTTGGCGGCATTAATGGTAGTCAAAGCAAGTAGCATTTATAGGGCTTCATTGTCAGTTCAAGCAAAAGGAAGTAGGAACATGAAAAGGGAATGTATGATTCTCTTATTTAATCTCCAATAGCTTCTGTTTGCATGCTTGTAATCTATTAGAGATAGCAGTTCTCTATCCGGTTAGTCATACTCAGTGAACTGAAGAATCATTCATTTTCAAGCCACCTTCTTGTGCTTACCATATTAATGGATTTTCTATTCCTTGTAGGGATATTTAGGAGTGGGTTCATATGGATTGACCTGGGCATTGAAGAATTTAGTCTAGCTTGCGATTATAAATGGCCCACTGACAGTTTTATGGTGTCTTCGTTGGAATTTAGAATACAATCTCAAAGCCCCATTCCAAGGGATTGTGATTAAGTTGACCTAATTCAGTGAAAGGTTCATTGGTTAGGTTGTAAACCCTCTCCACAATCTGTTTCTTATAGCTTACAAATTATTGTTATGACGTATGTCTAAAAAGGTTCGAGATTTTTTTATTCATTTGGATGGTGTAGTTCTCTGATTTCCCCTTGCTAAATTTTATATTGAAATGAACACTTTACTGTTAATTTGCCTATTTTGGTTATATATATATATATATATGTAATTAAACTACAGTTCACCTTTGGTAGTCTTCATCTATTTTGTTTTCTTTCATTATGTATGAATCAAACATTTCCGACGAGAATCTTATAAGATATGTATCTATTTTACAAACATTACTCAAGTTCTCAAGAAATCGATTTACATTTGATACCACTGCTTGCGAATTCAGAACTTAGAAAGCAGTCTCCTCATGGAACTTCTAAAGCTGCACCCAACTAAGAATCATCGGGAAAGATAGCTACATTGTTCAAATTTAAGAGCCAAGGAAGAGAGAGTGCGGCAGCATGCAATTAGGTGCTAATTAATATTATCAGGTTTCAGAAGCTCTCCGCTGGACAGACGAGGTATTTAATCTTTTAGGGTTTCTTAGGTGCGTAAATTTCTGCTCTAGAGATTTTAGGATCTTACTATTCTATCTATGTCTATCAATTGTTGTTCAGCTAATGCCTCCTGTTGAGAAATAGATGTCCATATGGGTGAAAATTGTCCCCAAAGGATTGTTACTTATGAATATCATGAGTTCCCTTTACCGGCAATTTGATCTTTTTGAACACCAAAGGATTGTCAGGAAGAATGGTCACTAACTCTCTTTAAAATGTACTTCTTTAATACTTTAAAGTGGTTTATGTAAACTATATATAATTCGAGCTGAGTTGCCCATTAAACAATAAACACCATGTACTGGTATTCCTGTTGATTTTGTACAGGCTTGCAAAGTTGCAGGTATACTTAGGGTTCATGCATGGCTTTGGTCTTCAAGCTGTCAATATGTTTTGTTGTTTCAGGCACCTATCATATAACAAGATGATTGGAGTTATACCATTTTCTCGCTCATCTCCCCAAACTAACATACTTGTAAGTTTCTTTTTCCACACTCAGATGTTTAGCTCATGGTGGTGTTCATTAACAATACTTGTAAGATAGCTTCTCGATCTTTCCACTCTCAAATGTTATTTTATCATGCTATATGACCGATTAAGCTAGCTTCTTGAAGCGTGGGATGTATGCTTGATCATACCTTACGTGGGATGTAATTTTTTCCCCTTATTGCTGATCTAATGAATTGAGATACAGAGTAGTGCCCTTTATTCTTGTGGCATTTACCATACTTCTGGCCAACTTATCATATTCATCGTGGATACGGGCCAGGGGCAATTTTTCCCAATTTTAACGGGGAGGAGGTTGGTGTGATACAATAAGGAACTGTGTTTATAGGAAGAACACCCACCATGGTTCCCCTATGGAAAAGCAGATTCCATTTACCGGGATATTGAGCAATAAATTCACCGAAAATCCTGCCATGATATTTCTACGCCCATCCTTGTTCCCACTTATATGATTTTCATAATCAAAATTTAATTCATGTGTTGTCATACATTCTCAGACTTTTACAACTGGAATCGAATTAAGGTCTGTTATTGTGAGGGTGCTTCATTTACCGGAGATAGTGAAAACAAGGTCATTCAAATGTCACTATATATGCGTATTGATTAAACATTTGACTGCTGCATTCAAAGCTCCTTTCTATCATCAAATGTGACCAATGGAAATTGTGTTTCTATTTACGACATATGCTTAAGGAATAAGACCATCCTGAGTATTGATTAAACATTTGACTACTGCATGCAAAGATCCTTTCTATCATCAAATGTGACCAATGGAAATTGTGTTTCCATTTACAATATATGCTTAAGGAATAAGACCATCCTGAGGAGAATGGATAGGATTTCTTATTAATGCTCCAAATTGCCAATAACTTTGTGTTTTAGCAGCTCTTTTCGTGTTATTTATTTGGAAGCACAACTACACTTTCGACGACAGAGCATATGGCATGCAGCCATGGAAGAACTGATGTCAGTAGGAATGCGCTATGCTCATCAGGTAGAGTTGTTTTCGGTTAATTTTCACCTTTTGTACTTGATCCATGTCCTAAACAAATACTTAGCAATATTAGGCGCTTCTTTCAGGATACTCTGCTGGGGGTCTGGCCAACATAGTGCACTGTGACGAGTTTCAAACATTTTCCCCTAGGACTGCCAGGGTCAAGTGCCTAATTGATGGCGGGTTATTTCGTGACATGTAGATTGCTTCTTTTACTCCTTTTAGATCTGTAAAACTCTAATTAATTTTACTTTTCCTTTTAGGAAGGCATATGATGATGTTTTACCATTTGATCTTGGTTTCATAGGTTTCAATTTATCTCCTCTTCATACAGAACAGACGTAGCTGGTAGACGCACTATGAGGAGATTGTTGGGGGCCGTCGTTCAGTTGCAGGTGGTGCATTTTATGCTTACTCTAATTTATTCCATGGAAATTATTTATTGTGTTGAACTTCTTTAAAGTAAGAAAATTTCCATTTTGTTTATCTTTATTAAATTGCCAATTCAAATTTAAGAACGGGTCACTATTGTCTCTTAATTATTATTATCTCTTAAAATATTTATAATAATGATGTCTAAGTTGAATCTACACCTACCTGAGCTTTCTTTATATATGTCGCGCACATCTTTCAATCTCACTTGGATTTTTCAGTGCCCATGTTGCCTTTCTTATGCTTCCTTTGACAATGTAGCTGTCCACGGTTCCTTCTCCATTTCTCCTCTTCTCTTTCATCTCTGCACAACCCCTGGTTTCTTGCTGGCTTTGTGCTACTCTTTGCGTAATAGTCCTAAAAGGGTTTACAAAATTGGTCGACATGCTAAACAATCTGTGTTTCTATTCGATTTAGAGCTGGCTTTGAACTATTCGATTTGGTGACAGATTTAGGGCTTGCTCAATATGACACAAGTGGAGCAGCCCTCGCCCCTCGGGATGTCGTCGTAGTCTACCTCTTTCCCTCACCACCGCCTTCAACACCTTTTCACTTTCCTCTTGCCATTGGCCGCCTTACCACCAAATCCAGGTGAAGGAACTAGGTTGACATGTATGTTCATGTGAATGTAAACGTTAAAGATGGCACTGAACCTCAAGCTGGTGACGGAGACGAGGACTCGGGGGAGATTGTGAACACATGATATCCATGATGTGGATAGTAAAGAAGGTCAGGATGATGAAGATGAAGGATATTCTGCAGGGGGTGAATCATCACATAGGGACTCATCAACATCAGTCTCTTGTTGGAAGAATGAATCATCTCTTGGGATGGCTGGATTAAATCATGCGAGATCATAGGTAGAAACAACATTTCTATAGAAAGAAAGGAGGCCAAGGTATATCCATCACATAGAAGAAATGGTGCTCCATAAGGCAAGATTCTACATTTAGAGCGCAGGATAAAGATGCTAGAGGGACAGCTGCGAGAAGCTACTGCTATTGAGGCAAGTCTTTATTCAGTTGTTGCAGGACATGGAAGTTCCGTAAGAAAAGTCCATGCCCCTGCTAAGACGCCTATCCAGGATGTATATTCAAGCAATCAAAGGCAATTATAAATCAAGGAGGGCAAATGCTGCTCAAACTGCTGTTTCAGGATTAGTTGTTGTGGCAAAAGCATGTGGAAATGATGTTCCAAGGTATTTTGATTATTGATTCTGCTAGATTTCATTTTATATCCATACATTCTGCAAATTTAGTTGAGCTCCATGGTTGGCTTCTGTCATATACACATGGCTGTGATGGATGAGTTTCACCTGTAATTTGCTTTCTCATGAACTTCAGGCTTTAGACTGGGATAGTCATCATGTGTGACACGGGATCATGTGATAGCATGTTGTATAAATCCCAATTCACAGATCGTCTCCTGTCATAATACGATAGCATGTTGCATTATTTGATTTTGGAAAGTTATATTACAGTAGTATTGTTTTTGATGTTCCATTTTCCTTATTACAGGTTAACGTTCTGGTTATCAAACTGTGTGTTTTCAAGATCAATTATAACTCAAGCCTTTGAGGAACAATAAATACCAGTTTCTGATGGGCCTTCGACACACAAGGACGCAGTTGGAAAGAGAGGTGACAATAACTCACTAAAGCTGACATGAAAACCTTCATCCCTAAGTCTTCAGCTGCGAAGGTGGTGGATAAGCTTATTGATTCGGGATCTAAGAAAAGCTTTAGAAATGCATCTAGCTTACTACATTATTGCTTCTTCGGAGTAATCATCCAACTTATCATGTTATGATGGTATCAGGTAATCTTTCCAGCTGATTCATGAAACATAAATCACCAAGCAAACCATGATTTGGGAAAACATGCTCATGCCATGGTATCTCTTTTGTTTTCTGAACCAGCTAGCTTTGAACTGCTCGAGGTGCATTTTAAAGAAAAGACTATAAACCAAGGGAGTGGTATAGTAACTGCTGAATTTTTTCAAGACTGAACTAAGCTTTAATTTTATAATCCTTGGCTGTTAAACTACGTTCTACTGATATAGTAACTGCTGAATATTTTTGGTGAATTTTGTGTTGAATTTGTGTTTACCAACTTGTAGGTTTTTCCCCTTTCACTGTCTATGAATTTGATTTCGCAAATTCGTTGATTTGGCAGATTTATTTGTTTAATATGCTCTTTGCCTTGAACTAGATTGAAATTTTTTTTTTCCCGAGCTGCTTTAATAGATTTTCCTCAAGTGTTGACAGGTCTAACTGGATGGATTTCATGTTACCTTCCTCTTATGGGATGTGTAGTCAATCACTCAATCTTATCTAGATTCAAAATCTCAGTTGCTTTTGATAATTGGTGTGGCTGTGTTTTGATTGTATGGAGGATAATATAAATATTCTTCATGCTAATCAGTAATCAATTTGCTATTTGTGTGTATCAAAATTCAAAACAGGTAGAACTGTCCACAATAATGTCATGTCTAACAGCCAAAAAGGCATACACAGCTGAGGACATGAGGTATGTAAGCTTCTAATTCTTAGGCTGTGGTGGGAAAATGGGGAAATTGTTCAGTCTCCATTAGTCAAATGTGAAATTGGAGATCTTTATTTTTGCTTGAGTAGTTTAACATGTGATTTCTGATTTCTTACAGAAACTGTGAGGATTAGCTTAGAATCTGCACTTCAAGATGCACATATGGAGGTCAGATACACGGATATTGACGTCTTCAAGATGCACATATGGAGGTCAGAAACTGTGAATCTTGTGAACAACAAGGGGGTTGAGTGTAGGCTGAAGATTATTTTCGAATGGCTTCCCTGGTCCTGTCTGAGGTGCTCGTGCTTTGGTCATTCGGATGCGTCATGCCCTGTGTCAACTCTATGTTCAGAACCTCTTGGGTCATGCCAGAAGTATGTGCACAGCGGGGCTGCTGCTCCTGGTAAATCGGGTACTAATGCTGCTGATGGACAGCGCCCTGTAGGCCCTGAACATGGGGATGCCCAAGACCATTCTGCCACCAAGGAAGAGGATGCAACTGCTGTAGGTACGAGCACAGCTGCTACTGTCGAGGAATCGGATGAGATTAATCCTGAAACCGAGGTGCTTGGTGCTGCTGCAGCAGCTGCAGCGTCTAATGGCGTCCAAAATGTGAGGGGGGGAACCCTCTAAGAGAGATTGTAACTATGAGGGGAGTGGTGAAGATGCAACTCGGACAGCTGAGAAGGAAGTTCCGGGAGCTGATGGTACTCCAAATCATGAAAAATCCCTTGCTTGTGCTCGTATGGTCGCTTCATCCTGGGCTGCGGAAGCGGGAATATATGTAAATGGGGATGGGGAGCTGGAGGTTAACGAATGTAAGACACCGGACGGCCTAATGAGATGGAAAACAAGGGGTGGTACTCAGAAAGGAGTGTATCGTCTTAGGGGAACCAAATCGCGCATCTCGGGCGATCTCAAAACTCTCCTTAACAATGGATGAACTCTTCACTGTTATGTCGGGAATAAAGGACCCCTGTAGCGGAAAAGGAGATGCTGCCTATTTTAATGAGGAATCGGACTTGGATGAGGGCGGGGACTCGTCCACGGACGATGAAACTTACCATCCGGGTTGAGTGCAGCTTTTCCTTGCGGAAAGGAGAGGAGCTGTAGGAACGATCTTGCTGTTATGGTCACATTTGAAGGCCTGGTTTGGGGCTTTGCTTGGTCTGCTGCGAGTGCGTGGGAGAATTCCTGGGATTTCCAACATTTTTTGCAATTAGCTGTCATACAAAGTTTGTCGTATAGTGCGTGGGAGAATTTCTGGGATTACATGAGACATTTTTTTGGGCCTATTAGGATGGGCCGCTAGTGGATTTATTTTGGTGGATCTCCCCAATCCCCATAGCTTAAAGAAGTCCGTTTGTTGTCTAGGCCTTAAATTCACTCTTATGAATAAATGAGAGCTAATTTGGGGGCCTAGACATCCCGCTGTCTCGGATTTCTTCATGCTTATTTGGCTTCTTTAAATTTATCACATATATTTGTTATATGTATACTCATCATACACTCATACATGTTTACAAGCACATAACAATATTACATGAAACACATATGAAAGCAAGACATAGGGAAATAAACATATAACATTACAACAATATTAAATATAATATATGTTGATATTTTTAAAGGAGCCGATTGGGGGTGCGTATTTTTTGGGTGAATATTAAGTGCAGTGGTACATTTTGTGGGTAGTCTCCTTCTTACTCTTTTGTTACTACTTGGCTTTCGCCATCATCTATATATTTACCTTTTCAGAGTTTAATGTCTTGAGGGAATTCTCCTTATAGGAGGACTCCATATCGCTATTATTATTATTATTATCGGGATTTATACGATTTTTCATCTACTCTCTAATCAAAGATGTATGTTGCTCATTTTTCCTTTGCTTCCTTGAATGTCAATTCCCGCTAGCAGATATCATCGAATTTTGCGGGTGTAATCAAGTATAGAGCACATCCTTTATGGGACCTGAAGTATTGCTCTGTTCATGAGACTAATGGAACCCCTAGGTGTTGTAGTTGCGAACGAATGGAGGTACATCAAATAGGATGTCTTCCGAGTCCCAGCTGATTGATCTATATCATGTAACAATACCTCAATATCCCATATGTTTTTTCTTCTTGAACCTATTCTTATTCCACCGAATTTTATTACCTCATATGTGCAGCCACAAGGTACTGGATATATTTCCCTTGGTGATGGACGCAGACTATGCTTAGAATGTTTGAATTCATCACGACACTAAGCTCAAGCGCGAGAAGCATGGCAAATTCAAGCATGGGAAGCATGGAAAGCACAATCACTAGATGTTAGGTGGAAATACGTAACATCATACATATGCTGCTCTTTCAAATGTTTGTCTGTAACTTAATGTTGTTATCTGATTGAGAAATAAGTGCCATTTCGATTTCGGCTTCCGGCTAAATGTCCTGTGTTTTCCCCCCAGGATTGTACTGCTCATCTCTTGGTTTGCTCAGTCAAATGGGCTTATTGGACCTGTTGTACATTTTATTAATTTGTGCTGGGCCAATTCATTTTTTTTTGATAAAAATTAATGGATATAATTTAAAATGACGTCTACTCTTGTTGAATAGGTAAATTAAGAGCGGCCATTCCGAAATGACGTCTACTATGTTGCTTGTCGTCTACTTTGTTGAAAAGCAAAGACGCAAAGCGCGGTTCAATACTCTGTGTGTGTGTGTGTGTGATGAATCAAATACGAACTTTAAAAATTACAAATTTATATACAAACTAAAACTTGTTAAATCAAAATTAATATAATGATCAAAATTTGAAAATAAAATTTTAATTTAGACTAAAAAATAATAATTTGAAAACAAAAAATTTAATTTGAGCCGACGGTGTATTGTTTGAGGTTGGTTTTGACGCTGCCGCTAGATCTTGTGAGGGTAACCATCACTTTCCGAGCCCAAATTAAAACGTATGATTCAACATCCGGATGCTCTATGGAGCCAGATTGTTCGAGGTAAGCACTGTCATGGGAGACTGGATGTTGATATGTTCGAAGTAGGCAGGGGAGCCTCCCGTAACTGGAAAGCAATTACCCATGGGGCGGAGCTACTAGTGCCCGGACTTCGCGTCGCCATTGGCAATGGCATGTCGACCTTATTCTGGATGCACAGTTGGCTAGAGGAGCGTTGTCTAATGGACGTCTCGATGCAGCCGATCCCGGAAGATCGTTTGGGAGAAACGGTGGGCGAGCTGTGGGTTAATGGAAGCTGGGACTGGCAGGCCCTCGCTCCTTACCTCTCGACGGAAATGCTGCAGAAACTCCAGGCTGTACAGGTCCATCCCAATGGATCAGCAGTGGACAAGTTCTTTTGGGCACATACAAGCTCGGGTATCTTCACTACCCAATCGGCAAGAGTTCTGCTCCAGAGCGGGGTCATCGACGCAAGTGGCGATGGCTGGAGACACATTTGGCGAGTACCTGCACAGCAAAGAGTCAGAGCTTTTCTATTCCTGGTGGCGCACAACAGCATCTTGAGCAATCAGGTTCGCATGAGACGCCACCTCTCACACTTCCATGGTTGCCCAAGGTGTGGCTTAGAGGAATCAACGTTGCACCTGCTCAGGGATTGCCTATCGGTTAGAGAAGCTTGGCGGAAGCTCACGGGTAATTATCTAGAGCCCTCCTTTTTTTAATGAAGTAGAATTGAGTCGTTGGATCATGGCCAATGTAAGGAAAGAGGAAAACTGGAGTGCGACTTTCGCATATATGATTTGGCACGTGTGAAAGTCTAGGAATGCCCTGGTGTTTGAAGGGAAAGACACTCTCAAGAGAGTCACTGCCATTGTTGTGCAACAAATGCGAACCTTTGCGGACATAGCTCAGAAAGCGACGACCCTCCATGCCCAGAAACGTCCTACACATGTCCCAAATGATGCCCAGGTACATGTTTGGTCCCCACCCCCGTCGGGTTTGGCTAAGTTAAATATCGATGGAGTTTCGAAGGGAAACCCGGGGTTGGCGGGAGGAGGGGGCTTGATCCGAGATGACAAGGGAGTACTTTTGCGAGCCTTCACCTTTAAGTGCGGGCATTGTCGGGCATAGACTGTCGAGTCTTGGGCGGCGGTACATGGTTTGGAGGTGGCCAGGAGACTTGGTGTATCTCGACTGATAGTAGAGACGGATTCAACAAACTTGAAGACTTTGATCATGGTGGAATGTGTGCCTCCCAATCCTGATTTTCACTTGATTCATCGATGCAGAGCCTTAGCAAGTGATCCTAGCTGGGTGGTGTCCTTCTCCAATGTCCGACGTCAAGCGAATGCGGCGGCAGACGCACTGGCCAACTGGTCACTCTCCTTAACGGATGCATTCACTGAACATGACTCTCTGCCTAGCACTATTTCCTCGCTTTGCAATATTGTACCTCCATTAGGGGGATAACTCTTTATTTACTATAATAATAATAATAGGGTACTATCCCACATTTGAATCCAAATAAAAGAAATTTTTTAAAAAAAAAACCATTTTTACTCTTTTCCAACACAAAACCGCATTCAAATGCGAGAGCGTGTTAGGATCAGATAGTGAGATTGTTAGGATGTTAATCAGAAGATGGGTAGTTTTTGATTTTGTGATATCTCGATCTTTATGATTTCCTATTATCCTTTTATAAGCGCCCTCTGTACTAAAAACATTATATGATAAATATAATGAGGATTGAGGAGGTTGCAGATCGAGCCAAGTGCACTCAGCAACTTAACAACACTGACAACCTGAAGGATTGTTGGTGGTTGTTGAGCCTTGGTGGTGGGTCGCGAGGGAGTTTGAGATTTAGTGCGTGTGTTACTGGGGTTGCTCAATCAAGGTAGACAGTCACGGATCGAACCCGCAAGGTCGACGGATTCGGTCCATCGGGTCAGGGTTTGTCGACCCAAATCCTAACCACAAAAACCCACAAGTACGTTGAACGCGCGGGTCATCCCGTGGCCATGTCGAAATCAAGATATCAATTATATTTTTATATCAACCACATTTAAAGAAGGGTTTTAACTTTTAAGGCACGAGCAATTCAAGAAACAAAAGTCAATCCAGAAAGAGTGAAAATCTACATCCCTCAATCAAGAAACAAAAGCCATTTCAAGAGTAAACATATGCAAAACGGCTAAACCATCTGATTCCTAAAGTTGAACAATATAATAATAATAATAATAATAATAATAATAATAATAATAATAATAATAATAATAATAATAATAATAATGGTACTACCAACTTCCTCCAAATTCATTAGCAAAGTCTCCATCTCTCAATCAAGTAGGGCATAAGGGGATTCGATGTACTTGGGATAAGAACGCTTGTACAAGTTCATGCATACTGTGTCACTTTGTCCAAGGACCCCATTGAATATGCATTTCATTGCCCCTGCAAATCGACATCCACAATCATCCATAACATATAATGAGTTGTGCATCCGGGAAGAGACATAGAAGATATAATTTTTGCAAGCGAAACAAAAAATAAAGTATCATACCATGTGTACCAACAGACTCCTTCACACGACCACGATGACCACCTTTTGTAAACACCTCCACAGGCTGCGAGATTAATATCACATAAACACACATATCGCGACATAGATAAGCGACCAACAAGAGGGATGCACATACCTTGAACCATTTCACGTCCTCGGAGTTGTGAAACATATATCTAACTATTGATTTATCCTTGGAAACTCGTTGTGGGTATCTGCAACAAAGCATATTGAACAGTCCGCTTAGCACAAAGACACTTACTTTCTCAAGGACAGGAATATAAATCTTCAGATCGATCAAAAGATTACCCTGTCAAAATAATCTTCTTAAGAACGATCCTATTGGGGTCAACACTTCTCAATGTACCCAGAGCAGCAACAGCACAAGCACCTCCATCTGTATTCTTAATGGCAATCAAAGGAAGGGATAGAAATGACGAAAGTGGAGCATAAACTGAAGCAATGGAGAATCGTCCTGCATGGAGAAATCGTTCCATCTTGCTCTTGTCTGAATTAAAACTGCCGGAGGAAAATATTGGCCTGTACCAGATTGTCAAGAGTCAATCGGAAGAAATGAACATCAAATCAAATGCAATGTAAGAATTCACCTTGCAATAAATTGTCGAAAACCAACGTGAAACACGAATTCCTCTTTGCTTTTGATGGGCTCAGTGTAAGAATCGTGCTTCTTTATGCTGACAAGGCAAGATTCATGTTAAAAAAATAATAAAAAATACCCTTGGTATGAAAAAACAAAATGGTATCACGTACATACCTAAAGTGGAGAATAGACTTCTTCGATTCATCTTTAAAAAGACCACATGCAATAATAGGCATTGAATTTGCACGAGTACAAATTTTCAAAGCAACAGAGTTTGGTACTTCCCTGACATGGATTCTTGCATACGAACCAACAGATGCACATTCCTTGCTGTTTTGTTCGCGTTTCAACGCTTCAGCAAGTGCTTCCTTTTTATATATTGCAAAGTTAGGTTGTAATATCCTACCATATTCGGGAGGCAAGGATTCCTAAATAAAGAAAATCAAGCTAATATCAATTTTCCTCTTCCAATATGTTTTAACACAAATCAAATCATCAAACATAACTCACTTTAGGGTCCCAAGAAGAAGTTTCAAAAGACTTGAGACCTCTGTACTTGGCAAATCTCCTTCTAGCAGGAATGTCCAGCGGTGTGTCTACCTCATCCGGGACGTCTACAACAATAAAATCCAACCATTAATGAAAGATATATACCTTCATTTTCAGCACACTTATAACATCCTTTAATTTGCATACCTCATTTGTGTTTCTAAAACTCCCCAATAAAATCTCTACACTATTTTATGTTCTTTCTCACATGTAACAACAAAGCCCCACATAAGACCACAACAACTTGCACTATAGTATTAGGATAGAAACCATCACAGAACATGAGGTACAGTGAGTCAAACCTATACATATCTTCACATTCTATCTTAGACAGAAAATATTTTAGGAATAATATACACAATCTGGTCAATTCTACATCTATAGATCGATGTTTATAAGAGAGTAAACATAAATGGAGAGTCTCATAGATAACGAAATAAGATTAAGATTATAAATCATGTACCGGCATCTTCAGCATGTGCTTCTTTAAGTTTGCGGATATCATCCTCTATTTGCTCCCTAGTCATGTTTTCTCCATCCTGAGAATATTAAGGTACATGGCAGGAGAAGATTGGGGCACCAGAGAAGAACATTAAAAGAGTGAGATGGGATATGCCAAATGATGATTTAAAAGACCCTTTCAAATGAATGACAGGGGAAGGCGTAAATCTAAACATTCAAAACTCTTATTATACCTGGTCGTTTGCATCCTTGACCTATCTGCATTCCCCTTCAAACATACAAAGAAATAAAAAATTACGATCGATTTGGAAAAAGAATCTACACATTCAAAACTGAAGCTAGATGAGTTGATAAATGACTGATTCAAACTTTTGCCCTGTGGATAGAGCTAGTATACCTTAATGTCACTTTTGAGACTGAATATAGCAATCCAGTATCAGTCTTTTTGTTCAACAAGAGCATGGAAAAATTCCACATCACCTTTCTTTGAGGGATCATTGGCGTCCATGGTAATATCACCCATATTACCAGAAATCTACAAATAAAAAAAACAGATATGAAGCAGAAGATAATTTTGGCTCTGAGAACTTAAACCACCAACACAGCAACAAATAATCAAAATATTAGAGATTTCTTCAACATAGCGCTGAGCCACACTAAAATGTAGAATACGGATTCACTTAATTATTTTATTTTTAGTGTTGTAAGTAATTCTAATGCGGATTCAGCAGAAAAGATTTAGCCACGTGTGATCTGATCACACCCCCAAACCTCCAAATTTATCACATCAAGCAGACACAAAATGCAAAAAGTTTAAGGTACCCACAAACTAAAAACGAAAATAAAAGGGGGGGAGGGGGATTTTGTTCATCCAGGAAGACATCCAGAACAACAATCTGTTTTAACTGCAGAAAACTAATGCAAACGTTGCACAAAAAATATCTCATAAAGGAGATATCAACCTTGCAGAGCAGATCATCATAGTAACTCATACCTATTTTCATTGAAAAAAATATATGAGCAAACTTCATTTTATTCATAAGGCTCTAAAATAGTTCTAGAATCTCAAGAATTACTTCAATTGAATATCTCATACTGGGAAGTGCACCAATATGAGATATGCAGGTGCGGCAACACAGTATTGACCGCAACTAGGACAAACAGCCCATACCTCCACAAACCTTCTCAATTTTATATCATCCAAAATATCTTGGTATTTATTGGAATCTTAGAGCTGTATAGTTGCCAAATTTTAGATGTCTCTAAAAAGAGTTCTAGAGAAGATCCAAGCATTTTTCCTATCAAGATTCCAGAGCCAATGAAAACAGAAAAGAAGCATTACAGCTCATTGTGAAGTAGAGGACATCCAACAGTGCTTCAGATGCATTAAGCCTGGCAGGTGGACATGGCAGGCTACTATGAACCACCTTCATCTCCACTTCATGGCCCTACTTTCCACCTTTCGCGGCCTGCACAGATAACATATACCAAAAGGAAATAAGCACGAAAGTATTTTTGTTAAGAATCAAGAAATGAAATTGCACCAAAGAATCAAGAAATGAAATTGCACCAAAGCCCATTGCTCTAGAATAAAACCATACTGACGCTAGTAATGAATCTTTCATGCATTTTAAAAAGGGCATAACCCACTATATCAATAACATTTATGGACAAATAAACAACTGTTGAATGATTGAGTCCTAGATCCCTATTATAACTACCACAGAGATTGCCAGCCCAACCCCAAGGGGAGGACTAGGTCTGGGAGGCCTAGATCCCTATTATAACTAAAAAAGATAGTGGCAATTCACCGGTGGCAGCATAATGCCATTTCTAGCTAGTAGCTACCATTATAAGATGCATCCACATGGAATTTGGCAACCTGCCAAAATAAATTATACAGTAATGCTAATGGGTGGATGGTGGATTTGTATACAAAAGTGATAAGCTGAGAGGAAATAACTACAGGTTCAAGTTTTAGTTTGTGTAGGTTTTAGGGAGCACAGCTATTTATAAAAAGATAATAGACATATAACAGCAACCCACAAACAGTTAGGGAGACACTATACCACAAGCACAACTACTTCAACAATGACATATCCAACATCAACCCTTGATCAGGCTGCATAATTTTCCATAAATTTGTGACAAAAGAATAGAAGTGAAAAAAGACCATCAAACCTTTCTCAATTTCTCTAATACTGAACTTTCAAATGCCTGAAGACCAGCTCCAACAAGATTATTTATTTCCCGACCACATGTTTCCATGGGCTTTTTGGCACTAGGGATGGATTCAACACTAGCCCGACTCAGTGGCAAGACAAGTAACGGATTTGAAAGGTCACCAGATACACTTCCACAGGCAGAAACCTGTCAATATGATGAGAAGATTAACAAAAGAATGGACAAGTTCAATACATTCTCCAATAAATCAACAAAATACTGAAAACAAAAAGGATTCGGTTAACTTACAACACTATCCTTAGTTTTCATGACAATGAGTGCTTTGCCTTTCTTCTTCTTGGAGCTCATGATCACAACATCTTCAACCTCCCCAAAGTTTCTAAAGATCTCTCTTAACCTATCTGCAGTATAATTTCCACCGACTTTCTCCCAAGACACATTTAGAACTTTCTCTTTATCAAGCCTGGGAATCCATGTGGCACCAACACTCTCTCTAGTTCTCCCCGTTCTCTCATTATACTCATATGAACGTGCACCAGTCCCTTTATTGGCCTGCATTGCACGAACCCTAGCAATCTCTTCTTGCAGCTTCCTTTTTATTCTCCCTTCCTCTTCTCGTGCTTTCTCTTCAGGATCCAGTTCAGAGGCGGACTTCTCTCTCTTCTCCAAGTCGGACATCATCTTTCGCCTCTTTGCCCCATATTGGGTTTCACGGTGCTTCTTTTCACGCTTAACTCGCAAGAGATCATCAAACTGCTCCCGGGCTTTCTTGTCTTTTAGTATCTCATACGATGATTTGAGCTTCTGGAAATTGGCATCAGCATCAGGATCATCTCGGCGCTTGTCTGGGTGCAATTCAAGGGCCCTAAGCTTGTAGGCTTTTGAGATCTCTTTATCATTAAGCTTTTCCCCCCTCCTCCCCCGATGGAAGCCCCAAAACCCTATAGTGATCTACTTCAGGATCCATAAGTCTCTAACAATTGTTCTGCAAAGGACTGACCACTATTAGATTAGATTTAACCTCAATGTTCCTAGCAATAGAACAGAGAGAAAGAGTGAAAAAATTCTAAAAAACAAGAGATTTAAAAAGCCTAAACTACAGGTTGTAATTCTTTTCTCTATATTCTAGTTGAACACAGACTATTTTAATTAACCCTTACATGAATAAACACTCATTTCTAACTCTAACATGGATAATTACATCTATGAAAACCCTCATTTCTAATCTGACATGAATAATTACATCTATTTTAACCCTAACTTGCCAATTCGAGTTCATATTTCAATCAAACCACAATTTGAAGGCGACATCATCATGTCTTCATGTGTAGCCAACCGAATTCAACACATTCGAAAAAAAATATCGAATTGAACAACTGAAAGAAACTAACACAGGCATACCAAGGATTCACTTGCAGAATCAAATCTCCTTTGACAGCGTATTACGTGGATGGTGCTGGACTTCCCCCTCGCTGAGTCGCTTGCGCGTTAATGGTGTTCGCGATCGCCGACGAAGAGAGGGTTTTCGGCGTACAAAGTAAAGTAGCTCTGATCGATCATAAAATTCCGGAGTCGTACATATCTGTTTTTTTTTTTTAACTAGTCTTATTATCCGCGTCTTTTGCGCTGGGTTAATAAATTATATATTATTTTATTTTATTATATGTATTTTTTTATTCTTATTCTAAATAATGTTTCATATACTCGGTAGTTTTTATTATTCTAAATATATATGTGGAATAGTGAACACATTTTTAGAAGGTTTAATCTACAGTATATTCTATATATATAACTTTAATTCAGAAGATTTTGCTTACGTGTCAACTTTAGAATAGTTTTACTAATATTGACCAATTATTTTTTTTTCCTTTATTTTTTTTTATTTCACCTTTTTCTCTTTATTCCATTAACAATCTATATTCTATATTAATCATCAATCAATCAATCAATCAATATCAATCATCAATCATCAATATCAATCAATATCAATCATCAATTCATCAATATATAATACTAAAACAGAGGCGTTGAAATATTATGTGGCGGGCTCTGTGCAATTTGCTTACGTGTCTTTTTCTGGTGTATTCTGAAGGTTTTTTTTTACATGTCGATTAATGAATGCCCGATCAATTTAATCCATGTCATACAACTGGTTAATCAATTTATCTGTGTGTAATTTCAATCAATTTTATATATTTTATGTTAAAAAGATCTTCAATTTAAGCCATTTTTTTTATATTCATTAAATAAAAGTCTATCATTTTTGTTTATCACTATTAAATTTATTTTACCTTGATTATTTTCCACGATCTTTTTACACTTCATATCTTAGTTAAGATTCTTACCGATATAATCAATTTAAAAGTTAAATTTCCACCAAAAAAAATTAAAAGATAAATATTCACTTGAATAGTACGTAACCATGACTAATTTGATAAGACTTGATAAAGTTAAAATTCTTTTGTTCATATATAATAGTACGTTTTTTTTTCTCCCAAAATCTATCTTAAATGTAAAAATATTATGCTCTGCTTATCGTTATATATGTGTACTAATTACCTTTCTTAAAAATCTAGATTAACTTACTCAACACTAAACTTTTGATATTTTAAATTATATGTTAATCCATCTCATCTTAAATAATAATATACATATATATATTGTTATACGTAACTTTGCAAATTTATACTCCCTCCGTTCTAAAATACATGACCTTTTAGCATTTTGCACAAGTTTTAATAAAACACTTTACTTTAAAAAAAACATCATCATTACACTAACTTTTACATAAATTTTATGTGTCAACCTTAGAGTAATTTTGCATTCAGAAGACTTTGTTTACGTGTCAACCTTTTAGCATTCAGAAGATTTTGTTTACGTGTCAACCTTAGAGTAATTTTAGGAATATTGAGCAATTAATTTTTTTCCTTCATTTTTTTTACTTCTCCTTTTTCTCTTTTTTCCATTAACAATCTATCTATATATAACTTTAATGCAGAAGATTTTGCTTACGTGTCAACCTTAGAGTAGTTTTAGGAATATTGACCAATTATTTTTTTCCTTCATTTTTTTTATTTCTCCATTTTCTCTTTTTTTCCATTAACAATTGGGCTTAATTCAAAACATTAAATTCAATTTAATATACTTACTGGGCTTAACTCAAATTTATTTCCTTTAATTATTTTTTCTCCTTCTTTTTATCTTTTCAAACCAATTATATATTTTTTAATTTTTATGACATTTACTATATATCTATATATAACTTTAATTCAGAAGACTTTGCTTACGTGTCAATCTTAGAGTAGTTTTAGGAATATTGACCAATTATTTTTTTCCTTCATTTTTTTTATTTCTCCTTTTTCTCTTTTTTTTTCCATTAACAAACTATATATAACTTTAATGCAGAAGATTTTGCTTACATGTCAACCTTAGAGTAGTTTTAGGAATATTGATCAATTATTTTTTTCCTTCATTTTTTTTATTTCTCCTTTTTCTCTTTTTTTCCATTAACAATTGGGCTTAATTCAAAACATTAAATTCAATTTAATATACTTACTGGGCTTAACTCAAATTTATTTCCTTTAATTATTTTTTCTCCTTCTTTTTATCTTTTCAAACCAATTATATATTTTTTAATTTTTATGACATTTACTATATATATTCTTAAAATAAAAGAGTTTTAGCCTATATGATATCCCTACTTTTTTTATCTCTTTAAATCAATCTATTTTTTCCTTTAATTTTTCTTCTTCTTCCCTTTAAACCAATCACATTTCTTTTATTTTTATTTTTAATATATTTACTAATTATTAGACTTAATTCAAAACATTAAATCTAATATAATCTAATGCTTATTATTAATCTACATGTAAATATTTATATATTATAAATATCTAATCTATGTATACTACATAATATATAAAATCCTTTCTGGAATTTTTTTTCCAGAATATTCACGATTTACAAAATAATTATAAAAGTAAGCATCGATTGAAATTTGAAACTATTTGTCAAAATGTTCAAAATTGTTAAGAGGAACAGAAACCCACGGGTTGAAATTGCGGTTCTATTTGAAAACTACAGGGAAATTTAAAAAATAAAATACTTACCTTTTTATTTTTTATTTTTAAAAATGAATCCCCAATCCCCATTGCAGATTTGCAGGGAGAGAGGAGCGGGACGGTGGGTGGTGGCGATGGCAGGATTGGCATCAAAGAAGAGGGAGGGAGAGAGGTAGGGGTGTGCAAAAAAACCCGACACGACTGATACGACACGAAAACACGACAACACGACACGAAAAAACACGAAACCGAAAAGACACGACACGATAATGACATGAACCGCTAAAACACGACATTAAACGGTTCGTGTTTGGTTCGGGCAAATCCCCTTGTCGGATACCCGACACGAACCGTTTAAATTTTTTTTTTTTAGATACGATAATAAAATAATAGAACTAATATTATGTAGTGTCATACGAAACACTCAAGTGAATTGGCTCATTTGGTTAGGGATGTGCGGGAACCTCTTGTTAAACCCAACAAGCGTGGGTTCGAATCCTATATCTATCATTTTTTGGGTTCAAACTGCGAGTTTTTTTTTATTCCAAAGCTGCATTTTATTTTTATTAAAAAAAAAATTCCCTTTTTGTGTTGTTATTTTCTTTTCTTATGCAAGTATTGCAAAGTTCCAAACCCTAGCTGAAGAACCAGGAGACACAAACTCTCTCTCTCTCCAATTCTCCAAGTCCGGCCTCTCTCTTTCTCTCCAAATCAATTGAAGCCGTGAAGGCGACTGAACTCGACGGAGGAAATAAGTCCCCAGATCCGGCCTCTCTCTTTCTCTCCAGATCCAGCGAAGGCGTATCTCGACTCGACTTGGCGAAGGTGATAAGCCTCCAGATCCGCCGTCTCTCGTTCTCTCCAAATCTTGCAAAGCAGATTCGACTCGACAAAGGCAATAAGTGTCCCGATTTGCCCTCTCTCTTTCTCTGCAGATCTCCACTTCTCGGGCATCTCTGAATTCTGCCGGCTACGGACCGCTATGTCGTTCTCTCTCCAGGTGCATACCTGTAAATGTGAAGTGGAGGGTAGTTGCCTCTTCAATTTCTACCCGGAGGTCTCCTCCCTTCTCTTCCTAGATTCAATTCCATGTCCTTCCACGGTTTGACCAAATGGAAAAGTTTCCAATTTGGTGTAGATCTATCATATACAGCTCTTTTGAATTTTTTCAATTTGGTTTGGATATATGTTTGTTGATTGAGAGCTTTTATGTAGGCAACAATAAAAGTGTCGGATTGGATAACAGTAGGTGCCCAGCACACTAGCACAAGCCTGTCAGGCCAGAAAAAAAAAAGAAAAAAAAAGCCTTTACCGTGTCGGATCGGATAACACGGGTATCCGACACGGAACCGGATACCTTTACCGTGTCGGATACCTGGTTCCTGGCGGTTCGTATACGGTTCGGCATATTGGTCTTAAACGATTTCGGGTATCCGACACGGTTAACCGTGTCGTGTCAGATACCCGGTAATGCACACCCCTAGAGAGAGGTGCGATGGCAGCGACGGAAGGTGCGGTTCGGGTGCGCGGTGGCAATGATGGCAAAGGAAGATAGAGAGGAGGAGGGTGGTGGCGATGGAAGTGGTAGCGAAGGAAGGTCCGGGCCGGTGAGCGGTGTCGATGGCAGCGAAGGAAGATAGAGAGGAGGAAGGCAGTGGCCTTGCAACGAATAATCGTCGAAGATGTCACCGCTCCACCACGTACTTTCTCCACCGAGAACCACCGCCTGGATTTCCTCCTATGTCAATCCGCCGCCTGGATCTCCTCCTCCGTCAATCCGCCACTTGGATTGAAATACCCCAAAGTATTTTTGTGGATTTCGTTTTAAAAAATATATATATTTGTATAAAAGTTCTTTTATTTTGAACTTAATAATGATTCTTCCTCTTTCCTTTTTTTGGTAGTTCGGTGAACTTTGTATATGCTGATTTTTGTTCCTTAGCTCACACTCGAGATTGTTTGTGAAAAAGTTTATCAAACCTTCTGGGTTTTGGTGGTTCATTGATGTCAATTTTGTGGAAATTTCACCTTGAAGGCAAAATTTTAATCTTGATGTTTTTGCCCTGGTGTGGACGTGAATCATGTACACAATATGGATGAGTGTTTTTCCTAAATCTTAATAAATTTCTCTTATAAAGTTGGAAAGGATTTGCTTTTGCATATTGGGAAGAAGGAGAAATGTAATTTTCCTTCTCCTGGTCAAATATTATAAATTAAAATTTGACCATTGAATTTTCAGGTGGATTCCACATTTACTTTTCCTTTCCCCTTCAACCTTTTATGTTAAATGGAGATTTCTAAATGGAATTTCATCAATACATTTTTATCGAGTCCCTCGTCCGTCGGTCAAAATTTGCAGTGTGTGGTATGAAGTTTGGTGACCTTTTGTAACTCATTCAGGCAGTCCGTATAACAGAGGACTTGTTTTTTTTATTAGAGTTTTTCCCTTTTAAATCCGATCATTGGGTATTTTCCAGTTTCCTTGATGTTATGTTGAAGAACCAATGCAAAGTTACAGATAAGGGGAACTGTACTGTTTAGAATCACTCATGTTCTGCAGGGTAATTCTGTTTTTACCTGTCATTGATTTACCTTTCTTGTCTGAATATGGTCATCACCTGTTCGTGCTTGTTGATTAGCCTCCAGTAACAATCAGTTGCCCATGTCTTGCATTTCCTTACAGTATAACTTAACAAGTTATTCACACCGGATCCTAGCGCCTCTTTATGGTCATGTCTGAATATGGTCTTCTTCTTCTTTTTAGTTTTGTTTTTTATTTGAAAGTTCGATTTCTTAAGTGGGTTAGCGTTAGGTGGGAAGTGTGAACGTCAGTTACAGTACCTTCAACTTAGATATACATTTATATATGCCTTCAATAGGAGTAGGATGAGGACCCAATAAAAGTGTATTTATGTTCTTACCACATATCTTTAAAATTCGGATGAATTTGTTGAATTAGATGAACCTTATGTAGTTTTCAAGGTGACCACCAGTTCCTACCTTTTTCTATTACCTTCTCTTTTTCTGTCATTTCAGTTAACCTTACATGATTCTTTCTTGTACTGTAGGGGTTGACTGTTAGCGAAATGGAGTCTCTTCGTCAGGACATAAAAATGCACCTTGACTTGGACAGGGAAACACCAACTCACTTAGAATATTGGCAGGTAATTTCTTTTATTCTCAACCTAAGTTGTTTTCTGAAGCAATAATTCAAGTGAATGAGAATTAATAGATGATTTGCTATCCCATTTAGCTGATGAGGAGAAAGTAGATTATGCCACATGTTTGTGTGACAAATCAGCACATGTATTAATTGTCAAGATAATTTCATTAACCCCGAGTGGTTGCAGGCACTTCTGGTGGTTTGTGATTGGGAGCTGGCTGTAGTAAGAAGAAATGATGCAATTGACAGAGCCAGAGTGCGTGGAGAGCATCCTCCTGCTGATTCACTGACTGTTGAACGAGGTATCCATTCCAGCACTGAAGCAGATGTCAGGAAACTTCTGGAAGGAAGAAGTCACAAAGAGCTGGTGACCTTGCAATCCCAAATTGAGTCTGAGATGCGCTCTGGGACAGCTACGGTGGTTGAGTTTTGGGAAGCTGTTTTAAACGTCTTGACATATACTACACGACAAAGGTTTTCAAGTCAAGTTGTTTAATACTGCATCTTTTATTGAACTTATGTGTCGATTAGATGAGACTCAAGGACATTTACCCCAAATGCAGGCTGTTTGAAGGAAATTCATGCCAAAATGTTAAGAAAGCATCTCCAGCGCCTTGAGCAACCTCTGGAAAATGATACACTGCAAGATACTAATAAATTGAAACTGGAGGAATTAGAACTAGACGTGGAAGGCAATGTGCGGGAACTCAAGGGTAAGAAGTTTGTGATATCTTAGTTGATTTCTGATAGAGTACTGTATCTATAGACCGGACAGTAAAGTGCATTTTTCCTGCAGAGCCTGAAGAAGCTTTCTCCCCGGTCCTTCTCACGAATGAAGATGCTTCTCATGAAATGGAGGAGTAAGAGGATGCTTAAACTTCACAACTTCTCCATGGTGATGAAACAGAAGAAGCTATTGATCCGAGGAGGACGAAGCTATCCTTGTAAGGCCTACGGCCTACCCCAAAGTGGTTACTGACTCACATGATTCAACAATCAAGTTGTAGGATCTCAGATATTGTATACCATAGTTTTTAGTTGGTGACCTCCATTTTGTAGCTGCCAATTGCTTTCCTTGTCTCTTAAATCTTTCTTCCATATTTGTATCCTATTATGAAATTAAACTCTTGTTAGTTTCACATGTTTCTTGTTAATACTGGTTTCAATTTACCGGTCATACTTCTTTTTGGTGTTCTAGGCATATGTTTGCATCTGCTTCATCAGACAACGCCAAGAATTTCACTTACCTAAAGGAGAATTCATGCAGAATATGTTGTAAGTTGATCATTTCTGAGTATTGTATTATGTTATTGCTCTTGTTTTTTTTTCGGATTTTTAGTTTATTAATTATTGTTTTTACTGACCTTTCCTCTTTCATTTTTCCTAGATTTCTGTCTTCTAGAAATCAAAAGCCCAAAATGGCCTCATTTTTTAATTTAGATAAAGTGTTAATTTAAAGCAATTAAATCCTATTTTATTTAACCAGTTAGTTTAAATATCATCTAAGTGGGTATATTGGAAGGTTTTTTCCTTGTTATTGAAGGATAAGAAAATTCAACAACTTATAGGGGTTTTTTCCTTGTTTTTTTTTCTGTACTAAGTAAATAACCTATTTCTTGGATTTTGATGGAGTTGTGTTATTTGATAAATCAGCAGTATTTTTTTGAGAGTTTGGTGTTCGTTTGATTATTGTTAAAAATAGTAGAGTTTATTTTGTGTATCTCGGCTAAGTCATGTGAAATCTCAAGCGTAGGTGTAATTTATTTATTTTTATAATCGGAAATTTCGCGAGGTATCCCTGAGGTATTGTAATTTTCGTGAGGTATACAACTCTTTTGTATATTTCACATGGTGCCCCTGTGGGTTTTTTTTTTCGCCTCATGCCCTTGTGGGTTAGATTTAACAGTTTTTTTTTTTCCGTTAGTTTGCAATAAAAAAAAGAAAGAAAGAGTGAACAGAGAACTGAGAGTGAAGCGAGCGACTCGGATCCAAATTCCAACTCCGATTCTCATCCATGGAGACGAAGAAAAAGCTTCGATTCTCATCCATGGAGACTCTCTCTACACCTTGGCCCAACAATTCCAACTCTAACCCCAATTCCAACCCTAATTTTCTCCCCCAGATGACCTCCCAATCTGAACATCACTACTACGATTCTTTCACCACCGCCTTCGCCGACGAGGACACCTCCACCTCCGAGAACCTCCCCGACGGAGCCGGTATTGGAGACGAAGTCCACAACTTTCCTAATTTCATTCCCCAAACCCTAATTTTGTCGCGCTACCGCCGCACCGAATTCTCTGATGGGGCGGTGCAAGATGGGGCGGATGAAGAAGATGGGGCGGAGCAAGAAGATGGGGCGGATGAAGAAGATGGGTCGGTGACTGTCTCTCCTCCTTCTTCGATTAGAACTTCTCTGATGCCTCCTGCTACCGCCGCACTGAATTCCTCCCGGCGTCTCTCCCGGTGGTGACGGAGAAGGAGTGGAGGAGGAACCCTAATCCCTCCCGACTGTCTCTCCTCCTTCCTCCCGGCGTCTTTCTATCTCTTCTGTCTGTGTTTTCTTTCTTTTTCTTTTTTTTTTAATTGAAAACTAACGGAAATCACCAAAATCCGTTAAATCTAGCCCACAAGTAGGGGTGTTATTCGAGCCGAATGAGCCGAGCTCGACATGTTCAAGCTTGTTCATTTGTTAAACGAGCTCGAGCCGAGCCGAGTCCAATTTTTAAACGAGCTTTCTTTTTTGTTCAAGCTCGCTTGTTTTAGTAAATAAACGAGCTCGAGCCGAGCTTCAAGTAGTTTTACTTGGTCATAACATATTAACTTAAAGAAAATTTTAGAAATTCCATATTATTCGATCTATTCGAGCCTAAATCGAACGAGCCGAGCTTTCAACCAAGCTTCAAATCATGTTCAAGCTCGGCTTGTTTAGGTAAGTGAACGAGCTCGAGTCAAGTTTTTTTGAGCCGAGCTCGAGCTGTTCAGCTCATATAACAGCCCTACCCACAAGGGTACGAGGCGAAAAAAAAAAAGAAAACCACAGGGGCACCATGCGAAATATGCTAAAGAGTTGTATACCTCGCGAAAATTGCAATACCTCAAGGGTACCTCGCGAAATTTCGGTTTTATAATTTATGGAATATCTGAATGCAATGTCTCGGGTATTTGTTGATTTATTTATTCAATTAGGTGTTATGATGTCTCAATTTAAAGACCTTCATGTTTTGATTTTATACTTACACGTATCTAAGTAAAACAAATCAACCCTAATTTTAACCAAAGATTAAAACTGAAACGGATTTACTGACCTTATATTCTTTCCACAACAGTTGATTAGAACTAACCCAGCAAAACATCTGCACGGATATATTGTTTATGTATAGATTTTGTACAAATCTGATGAACGATCAGAACTTAGAAGGTTCCGTTTGCGATCCCTTCTTTGTGTTTTTCTTTCTTTTTTTTCTTTGTGTGTTGCTATGCTAGACAATAGACAATCAAAAGTGCGAAAATGGAAATATGAAAGAGCTTCATTTTTTTTTTGGTAAAAAAGATTCATTTTTTCTTGTTCTTTTTTGTTCCCTATCTTCTTTATTGTTTTTTTTTGTCTATTAAGAGAAGTGACCAGGTATTAAAGTTGTGTTAAATAGATGGAAAAAATTGGTGGAAATAAATTTTGTTTAAAATCACAAAATGAATACAGGTGAGAAATAGCTACATTGGGACTTATGTCACTGCTCGTAATTCAGCATAGAAATTTTCATAGGCTCTTAAAGTTGGTTGTGCCTTCGATTTGCTTATGCAGCATCAGGTTCCCTTTAGCTTTATGCTCTTTTCTTTCTTCAATTCTTGTTATAACTCGTCTAGGTTAATGTTTTGGGTTTCTTGGCTATCTACTGTACGTGACTTCGAATTGCCTTTTTTTTTTTTGTTTCAGATTGGGAACAAGAGCAGGAGGGATATTTAAGCCAACAGAACCTGAGTGATGTTTATGAGGTATCTAAACAGTAGAATATGCAAGTTGAGGAGTATGAGAAGGTAGAGGAGTATGAGAATATATATATATATATATATATATATATATATAGGGTCGGGTTCAGGTAAGAAGCATACTAACAATGAGAAGGAAAGAAGCGATCTAATTGGTCCTCCCGCTTCCTTTCCCGTGCGCGTTTAGTCCCGCTCACGCGCCTCGTTTCTCTCGCGCGTTATTCACACGCTCTCTTCTCCAGTAATCTGGCGGCCTCATTCCTCAAGCCCTCCTCCGCTTTGCTTCGCCGGCGACCTCCAACCTCCACGCCACTGCATTTCAATGCTTCTCCCTTCCCTCTCTGTCGCCCCCACTCCCCGAATCTGGCTCCCTTCTTCCACTTCTGATTATATATATATATCCTCCGAATCTGGCTCCTCCTCTTTCGAAAATCCTCCGAATCTGGCGCCTCCGCGGTGAGATCGAGAGGTGTGGAGACAGCGGAGCGGGAAGCATTCTGAGTTTGAATCTCATGGATCTGATTGCAATCAAAATGCTTGCAATACAGGTATAGCTATCTTCATCATATTCGAATCGAATTGGTTACGGGAAAGGGCCTGCATTGCTGCTTCCGATTACAATCAAAATGAAATGCGAATGTCGATTTGAGTTATTTTATTTGTATATGTCGTTGCTAGGTAGTGAAATCAGTTGCTTTTTCTGTTTTCTGTTTTTAGTGATGAACTTGCAGGTTAGGTGTTTGATGAAATGCCGGCTTCGATATATAGTGAAATCAGTTTTAGAGGGGTGGGGATTTAACATGATTAAGGTATAGATTCAAATAGAATAGATAACAAAGATTCGGTACTAAGTGAAATTTACCATCTTTTGGGGGATTTCTATCCATAAGCTACAGGAGTAAGACACATGCCAAAACTAATGTTTTAGTTTGTGTCCTAATGATAAATCTCGCTAAGTTTATTGATGTTTACATGTTTAATGTTTGGATAATTATAATTGTCATTATCGTGTATTATTGATGATCATCAATGAGGTGTTATACTTAATTTTTGAATTAGAGCTATAAAATGACCCAATTGGGTAATCCAAGCAATTTGAACGACACTGATGTCATTCACAGGGGAGAAGGTCAGGTCATACCCACTGCCAGGAGAGTCATTATGCTGCCCAACTGACTGCTAAGCCTTGGCTTCTTGAACCTGTCTACTTGGTTGAGATTCAAGCTCCGGAGCAGGCCCTTGGTGGTGGCATTTACAGTGTCCTGACTGAATCAGAACCATGGGCACGTGTTTGAGGAGTTGTAGAGGCCCGGTACTCCACTCTACAACATCAAGGCATACCTCCCTGTCGTTGAATCATTCGGGTTCTCAAGCACGCTGCGAGCTGTAACCTCTGGGCAAGCCTTCCCCCGATGCGTCTTTGATCACTCGGACATGATGTCGTCAGACCCAGAAGCATACATGGAAACCGACCCTTTCAAGCCTGGTTACCTCAAGGTCGAGGAAACCGACCCAGAAGCATACATTCTGAGAAGATGTTTCACAGCTTCACAAAGTTTGCTTTGAATTTTCTCTTCCGGACTGACGTTTTTTTTTTAAATGTAATAGGAGATGTACTATTATGTTATCTTTAGTCATAGCAGTGTAAGAGCAGGACGAAATTCCTCCTCTCAGTGTGAACTAAATGCTTTTTTTTTCTTTCATATAACATAGGTGTGATGTAGTTTATTTTTACCAAAAAAAAAAATTTAATTTATAAAATGTGTAATTTTCATGATGAAATATATATTAAAATTTATTTCATGAACCACTTCTCTCTACTTCATGAGCCACTTCTATTTAATTCATGAACCACAGTACATTTATTCATTGAACCACACTCTATATACATGTGCTGAGCCATTTACTGTAAAATTCATGAACCTCTTCTCTTTAATTGATGAACCAATATATATTTAATCATTGAATCATTCTCTATTTATATGTCATATATTAATATTAGTGGTTAATGAACCACTGCCATTTATTTCATGAACCACTATTTTTTATTTCCCAAGTGTAATTTATATGTGTTGAACCACTCTATTTATATTTGCTGAACCAATTACTGTAAAATCCGTGAACCACTTCTATTTACTTAATGAATCACTTCTATTTAATTCATGAACCACTACATATTTACTCTAAATTATTTTATTAACCACTACTGTTTATTTCATGAACAAAAAAAACTAGCTACGAACATACTTAAATTATTTCATGAACCAATACTCTTTATTTGATGAACCACGTATTACTCTTTATTTAATGAATCACTACTCTTTATTTCATTAACAAATACTTTTCATTCTTCTTTTATTTTCTTTTAATTTTTTTTAATTAATTTTTTTAAAATAAAATGGTTCATGAACCAATACTCTTTATTTAGTGAACCACTACTCTTTATTTGATGAACCACTACTCTTTATTTCATGAACCACTTGAATTTATTCTATGAACTACTACTATTTAATAATTGTAAAATTTTCATTCTTCTTTTATTTTATTTTAATGTTTTTTAATAATATATTTATTTGGTTTTAAAATAAAATGGTTCATGAACCAATATTCTTTATTTGATGAAATACTACTCTTTATTTCATTAACCATTAGAATTTATTTCATGAACCACTTCTATTCACTTTGTGAACCATTTGGTATTAAAATCCTGAACCACTTGGTATAAAACCTCGAACCACTTGGTTTAAAACCCCTGAACCACTTGGTATAAAAACTCTGAACCGCCTAGTATAAAACCCTGAACCACTTGGTATTAAAACAGTGAACCACTACTCTTTATTTCATGAACCACTACTATTTATTCCATGAACCACTAGAATTTATTTCATGAACCACTTATATTTACTTTTTGAACCATTTGGAAAAAAAAAAAACCCCTAAACCACTTGGTATTAAAACCCTGAACAACTTCGTTTTAAACTCTGAACCACTTGGTATTAAAACCCCGAACAACTTGGTTTAAAACCCCTGAACCACTTGGTATAAAAACACCGAATCACTTGATATAAAAACTCTGAACCACTTGATATAAAAACCCTGAACCACTATTCTTTATTTCATGAACCGCTAGAATTTATTTCATGAACCTCTACTATTTAATAACTGTAAAACTTTCATTCTTCTTTTATTTTCTTTTAATATTTACTCCATATTTTTTATATTTATTTATTTGTTTTTAAACTAAAGTGGTTCATGAACTACTACTCTTTATTTCATGAACCACTACTTCGTGAACCCCGAACCACTTGGTATAAAAACCCTGAACCACTTGATATTTATTATCCTTTTTTTATTTTAAAAAAGAGGATAAATATATTAAAGTCAAATATTTGTTATATTTTTCTCAAGTGGTTCAGATAGTTTACAATATGTGTTCATGCCTCTTATACACATTGGTTCAAGATTTTGCTAAATAATAGCAACACATCAGACATTGTGTTAAAAAAAATGAAATTGTAAATTCAAAAATCAAATGTCTAAATCGGAGATAGAATCCAATGAATATTCAACAAACTTCATTTTGTTTTACGTATTCGTCCAAAAGCACTTTCGATTCTAAAATCTCAGTGAATTTCATATTGTTTATTTAATAATTGTAAAACTTTGAGTTTGAACAAGATAATTAATTAGTTCAAACATCTAGATTTGCCAACTCCTCACACTATGTTGGTGTAGAAGCGTCTAAACCGCGATTGTGATTGCTGCCTGGAATCCGCAACCCACAATTGATCTTTGGAAAAGTCAAGCATGAACACCTGAGCAACGCCAATGAATGAATCAACACTTGTGAAGGAAGAAGCTAACAATTTTGATTGATGGATCGGGAAAACAAAGATAATTGGAGGCCCTTTCCACAGCACAGGTCTAAAACGGAACCCCCAATTTTGGCACTGTTACAATTAAATCACAGGTCCAAAACGGAACAAATTTCGCACTCCCACAGCTCCGACACCGCGCGATTTCCATCCGCTCCAATACAGACCCTGACACCGCACAATTGCCATCAGCTCCTCTTCAAGCGACCGCCTCCTCCGTCTGAACAAATTTCACTCCGACAGCGAGACTGAGCAAACAGGAGGCTGAAACTCTGTAAACGACACTGGAGGAGACAGGGGCGGTGGCGATGGGAGGGAGGAAGGAGGAGGAGCAGGATCGGAGGAATCCATGATGAAGAAGTGAGGAGGAAGGAGTCCGAGCGCGTATTGTTCACGTAAAAAAAAGGAAGCGCGTGATACATTTTTTAATTAACCAATCAACTTACTTCTTTCCTTCTCACCGGACCGAATTCTTCTCACTTGAACCCTCCCCTATATATATATATATATATATATATATATATATATAGGGTTGGGTTCAAGTAAGAAGCATACTAACAATGAGAAGGAAAGAAGGAATTTGATTGGTCCACGCAGATTAAATTAATTCCAAAAATAAAATTTCTTCCGTGCGCGCGTGCTACTCCCCCGGTTTAACGCATATGCCCAGTCGCATGCAAGCGCGCGTGTGCCCCACACACTCACGCAATAGCCGCTCTCGCCAATATAGAACACAAAATGCTGACGGTGGGTGGGTGTGGGGAATTGAACCCGAGACCTTGACTCCCGACGCACAGCACTCAAACCATTTGAACAACGTCTCTTTCCTGTTCTTAATACTTATTTACTTTAGTTTAGTCTATTTATTAAAGGGTTTTATTTACCTAAAAATTAAATAACGGCTTATAATTTATATTTTGTAATGTTTATTTTTTTAATAATTATAAAATTTTCATTCTTCTTTTATTTTCTTTTAATATTTATTTTTTAATTAATTATTAATTTTCTTTTAAAATAAAATGGATTATGAACAAATACTAATTATTTGATGAACCAATACTATTTATTTAATGAACCACTTTTTATTTGATAAACCACTACTCTTTATTTCAAGAACCACTATTTTTTTATAATTGTATACTTCTCATTCTTCTTTTAATTTCTTTTAATGTTTATTTATTAATTGATTGTTTAATTATTTTTAAAATAAAATGGTTAATGAACCAATACTATTTATTTTATGAATCACTAATCTTTATTTCACGAACCACTAGAATTTATTTCATAAACCACTACTATTTTAATAATTATAAAATTTTCATTCTTCTTTTATTTCCTTTTAATGTTTATTTTTAATTAATTATTTATTTTCTTTTAAAATAAAATGATTTATGAACCAATACTATGTATTGATGAACCAATATTATTTATTTGACGAACCACTACTCTTTATTTGATGAACCAATACTCTTTATTTCATGAACCATTACTCTTTATTTTGTTTTTAAAATAAAATGGTTCATTACTATTTATTTCATGAACCAAAAAAATAACTAGTTATAAATATTCTTAAATTATTTTATGAACCGTTACTATTTATTTGTTGAACCAGTTGGTATTAAAACTCTTAACCACTTGGTATTAACCCCCTGAACCAATTGGTTTAAAACCTTGAACCACTTGGTAATAAAACCCTGAACCACTTGGTGTTAAAACTCTGAACCACTTGGTGTTAAAACTCTGAACCACTTGGTAAAAAAAACCCTGAACCACTTGATGTTAAAACATTGAACCACTTGGTATAAAACTCTGAACCACATCGTATAAATCCCCTGAACCACTCGGTATAAAAACTCTGAACCATTTGGTATTAAAACCCTGAACCATTTTATTTATTTGGTTGTTTTTAAAATAAAATGGTTCATAAATCAATACTATTTATTTCATGAATCATTACTATTTATTTCATGAACCAATAATATTAATTTGTTGAACCACAACTCTTTATTTGGTGAACCACTACTCTTTATTTCATTAACCACTACTATTTAATAATTGTAAAATTTTCATTCTTCTTTTATTTTCTTTTAATGTTAATTTGTAATTATTGATTTTTTTTAAAATAAAATGGTTCATGAACCAATAATATTTATTTCATGAACCAATACTATCTACTTGATGAACCCTTACTCTTTATTTCATGAACCACTACTCTTTATTTGATGAACCACTTATTTCATGATATTTACTTGCGATATGTGCAATTGTGATGGCAAATTTTTCAACAGGGATTGACTCTGACTGCTTCCAGTAATCCAGATGAACTCTTCTAGTCATATTACGCCATGTTTAACAGTCTCAAGCTCATCATCTTGTCTTAGAACAAGTACATTATAATTAACTGCACCAAGTTCCTACAAGCTGATTTTAGAGTCTCCGAACCAAATCCGGCCACGCCCAAATCCCCCGCTCTCAAACAGTCGAAGCAAGTCCACGCCCAAATCCTCTGCTCCGGCTTCAACCGACCCACCTCCCTTCTCTTCAAAATCATTTCCTCCGCCAGGTCTTTCTCCAATGGCGCCATCGACTACGCCCTCTCCGTCTTCGACGAAATTCACCGCCTCGAGCCTCGTTTCTCCAATCGCTTCATGCGCGACCTCTCGAGGAGCGCGGACCCCCGAAAGACCATTGTGGCTGACGCGAGGATCGATGAAGTGGGATTCGACGGCTGTCGACAGGTTCACCTTCCCCCCGCACTTGAAGGCGGCGTGTAGGGTTTTGGTGTTGGCCGAAGGGATGGAGATCCATCGGTGGCTGTTGACAGGCCGGTTCACCGCCACGGAGAGGCCGGAGAGCAGATCCGCTCGGAATTCGGGGAGATCAACTGCGAAATCGATTATTGGTGGGAGGAGATTATTGAGTTAGCTTTGAAAGGTTATGATGAGGGAAAGCGCGTGTATCCCACCTCTTCTCACCTTCTCACCGGATCGGGATCTTCTTACTTGAACCCTGCCCTATATATATATATATATATATATAGGGGAGATATCTAATGAGAAGTAACATTTAAATGAGAAGATGAGAAGTAAGCCTTATACCCTTTAGATTAAAATAATTTTTTTTATATGGATATAGGGGACATATCTAATGATAAATATATCAATGTTTTTTAAAAAATTATTTTTTATGCTATTTTTTTAGATGATGAATGAAAAAGCTAATTTAAATTAGCATAAAACCCTAAAATGAACCTTAAATCACCCTCTAGATAAATAGCGTAAAAAATAATTTTTTAAAAAAAACATTGATATATTTCTCATTAGATATGTTCCATATATCCATATAAAAAAATCATTTTAATATAAGGGGTATAAGGCTTACTTCTCATCTTCTCATTTAAATGTTACTTCTCATTAGATATGTCCCCTATATATATATATATATATAGGGAGTGGTTCCAGAGTGCACAGCCCTTATAGTGTATCTTGTGCACGAATCTGGATCGTTAATAGGGAGGAAATGAATGGTTATGATTAATTAGGATTTTTAGATTTTTTTTTTAAATAAAAAGTGGGGACGTGCAAAACTCAACTCCACTGCCCCTACCCGGCGCGTGTTTCATCCACTCCCCAATCTTCATTTTCACTCCACCCCTCCTAATCTCTTATGCTATCGGTGAGTCATTTTTTAATTTTTTTTTAATCATTTTGCCATTTTTTTCATATCAATTATTATTACAGTATAGTACGGAGTAGATTGGTCCCAATTTTATTTATTTTTTAAATTTGGATGATATGTAATTTTTTATTTTTTAATTTTTTTTCTTCTCTTTTTCCATACACATATTCCAATTAATAAATGTTCAGATTTATCAATTCCACTTAATATTCACCTAATTTCGTTTGATTAAAAATTTGACAATTTCACCGAATAATGTTACACACCCTACCGAATAATATTATGTTATCTTTTTCCATCCAATTCAGATCAAAATTTATCAATTCCACCGAATAATTTATCACATATTACCGAATAATGAATAGTTACCTCAAATCTCTAAATAATACTTACAATTTATATGAATAATGATTCATATTTCACCGAATAATGTCTCACATTTCACTGAATAATTCGAATAATGTCTCACATTTCACTGAATAATTTTTTGTTTTAGGTTGTCAGACCAAAGAGTCCATATTCTGAGGAATAATAAAACAAATTTCACCGAATAATTTACCAACTTATTACCACTAGTTAGCAAAATTTGACACATACGTCTGAATAATTTGACAAATAATGAATTGAAATTACGGATATTGAAAACCCTACCCGCCCACCATCATCCTCTGCCCACCCAACCACACCCCTCCCCCACCCCCCACCCCACCCTCACCCCATCGTCGAATTCAATTTCCGATACTTTTCCGATCTTCGTCGACCTTGAATTGGACACAAATTTCCATCGTCATCGAGCCTCCTTAGCCAAGCATCGCCCGCCTTCGCCGCCGACCAGTGGATCTGTGCACCAAACCCTAGAAATTGGGGTTTTTATTGAAGTTACCTCAAAAATTCAAAGGGGGAGTGAGGGATAGAGGAGGTCGGAGGTGGCGGATGGAGTCGGCGGGATGTTGCTCACCATGGATCCTCGCCGCTCAACCAATCTTGCCATGTGGACTGAATTTGATTGAGCGGCGTGGCTCAGCGATCTGGGACGGGGGGCGCTGGAGGTTGACGGTGGTGGTGTGTGAAGCAAAGCGAAGGCGAAGATGTAATGACGGGGTTGCGGGTGATGAGGAAATATGGTCGCCGGCGATTTGAGGAGGGTGGGTGAACGAGGGCGAGCGAAATCTATGTAGGATAGGGAGATCCAGATTCGCCGCCTCGCATCGCCTCGTCGCAGCATAATCGCCACCGCCTACCCCACTCTGCCTTCTAATCGCCACCGCCAGCCTTCCCAGCGAATCCGCCTTCCTCTTCGCCTCCCTGTAGCCTCGCAATCGCCACCGCCGCCGGATGAATTACTCCTCTCCATGTCCAAATCCATTGGTCGAAGCCTCGCAATCCCCCCCGGACTCGGCGTTGCCGGAAGCCAAGTGCAATCCTCGCCCTATCGCCCTTCGTCGGATCCGAGCCCTTCGCCTCCGCTTTGCCTCCTGGCCGCGAATCTCTCTCTCTCGTTACTGCTAAAGAATTTCAATTGAGGGGTAAACAATTTCAATGGTTGAACACGCGCAGTCTATAGATAATTGTTAGGTTTTTTTAACGTGGGACCCAGCTTTTTAATTAAACAAATTAAAAAAACCCCAATTAATCTTGGCCCTCCATCGTCCCTCAATTAACGGTCTAGATCCGTGCACAAGATACACCCTAAGGGGTGTGCACATAATACTCATTCTCTCTCTCTCTCTCTCTCTCTCTCTCTCTCTCTCTCTCTCTCTCTCTCTCTCTCTCTCTCTCTCTCTCTCTCTCTCTCTCTATATATATATATATATATATATATATATATATATATATATATATATATATATATATATATATATATATATATATATATATCCCGGTACAAGATCGAGGAGTACTCTGACATCACGGTGAACAATTTTAATGGAGGGTCTATTTTGGTTGCTCCCTTTCGGTTAAAAATATCCCCTGTAGATTTGTTGCGATTCCAACCTTTCTGGATATGGTTTTGACTTTTGACATAATTAGATTGAATGGTTCTCTATCTCTATTGTTAGAACATAGAATCGGCAGTGTCTTTAATAATCTATATATGTGTATTTGGATAGTTGAAATTAATAAGCTTTTGGGTTATAGAAACACTCATGTTCTTAGATTCTTTAAAAATTGCGGTTTTGTTTCATGGAGAGGGAAGGGTGAGAAGAGACAGGCAACTGATTGAAAGAGGTGGGGTGGGACTAGGCTGGGGCACTAACCGGCACTTTATTACATGGTGGAGAGGGTTAGGTTAACCATTCCGGAATGGCTCACCGGAAAGGACTTGTGGGTAGTACCCATAGGTCTCTGGTTCGAACCCCGGAATGGCCGCTCTTTATTTACCAATACAAGGAGAGGGTTAGGTTAATCTTCTTTGTTTATTGCTGGAATTCTCAAACAATATTGCAAAAAATGAGGGGAAAAAGAAGAGGTGTTAGTGGCCAAGTTTTTTTTATATACCTGTGTCAGTTAGAAAGATTTTACTGAGCACAAAGTGGAGGGAGTCATTTTTTTCAGAGTAGCATAATTATATATTGGCACAAGATATACATTTGGCTTGCATATGGCCATGATTATTGAATGCTTGCAAAATATAGGATTTTAACCACATGGGTAAAACATTGTTTGTTGTTGTCTGTGGTCATGCAATACATCTTTGGATGCCCCCCTTATCGGCCACTTCTATGTTGAAAACGAGCTTATGATTTTTGTAGTGGTTTGAGTTATTGCAAAATGTAATCAGAATGTGTGGCCATATAGGTTTGGAGTGTTTTTGGGGCGGTAATGTTTGGTTCTTTCATCTGACGTGAGCCTTTTGTCAAGCTATGATCTCTCCTTCGGGGTGATTTGAGTCTAGAGGACATTGAATGTATTATTTTTTCAATCTTTCAAATAATAACAAATATTTTTTGTTATTAATCTCAGGGGATACGTTGGAATTCATAGTTCAGGGTTTAGAGACTTCCTCCTGAAGCCGGAGTTACTTCGTGCAATTGTAGACTCTGGTTTTGAGCATCCTTCTGAAGGCAAGTTATCATTCTTTCTTTGTCATTTGAAAGTTTATAATCTCTAAAGAATAAGACAACCAGTCATTCTCATTCATCTATCCTTCTATTCTTCAATTATTATTATTTTGCTTGTTATGGTATGTGCTGGTATGCGCTTTGATAAACATGATATATTTCTTACTTTGGATGTCAAGGAAGTTATCTAGAGTGAATTTTACAGTCATTTTAAATTGCTTTTCTGTTTCTTTGCCAGGTAACCCACTTCTGTCACCACTTTGGAGCCTGTAAATTGGTTTGGTAAACCTTTCAATTAAAAGGATCAGGGAGGTCATATTTAACTGACTAAAGGCTCCTTCGCCTCTATTTTCTTTGGATTTACCCAGTTCAACATGAATGTATCCCTCAAGCAATTTTGGGAATGGATGTCATATGTCAAACTAGCAAGGGGGAATGATACTTAAAAGACAGTTATGTGATCAAAATCTTAGAAGTTTACCGCTTGACAGTGTTACTGCCTTCCATTGTTCCAGCGGCGAGATGTTTGATCAACATACTGTAACCTAGGGCCTTTATAACCTGGCACATTCTGACCAGGACCTTCTCTTTTACGACAAACTCCAGCCATATATTCCCGCCCCTCAGCAAAGCTGCTGCTTAGCCTACCATATTGACCAAACTGATTGTGTCCCCAATTATTTTTCGAATCTTTTGAAGCTCCTCCATGAGTAACGTTAACTGAATAATTATAACCAGTGTGGTAGCCAGGTCTGCTTATGCCAGGTTCGTGTTGATTGCGACCCCATGACCTTTCCTTAAAGTCCTGGCATCCTTTTCCACTTTTCCACTTATTGCCATTGTCATCTGTATTTTTACCTTTATTTGAGTAACTTGAGGGTTTCCAGTCACATGTTTTTGACCAAGCACCTCCCTGAGAGCCATTGTTAGCAGTAGCAGTTCCAGGTCTGTCAAGGTATCCCTGAGAGCCATATTTAGCAGTAGCAGTTCCAGGTCTCCCATTGTATCCCCAAGGATTGCCACTGTTGGACCGCTTCTCTGAGGCATTAACACGGTCGTGGCGTTGGTTCCAACCTGCAGCTTCATTCTTCAATAGCTGGCCAGTCTGACCATGACCCCGCTGCCAAGGGTCATTGTCATCCCATCTGTCACGATGCTGCCAAGGGTCATTGTCATCCCATCGGACACGACTCTCCCAGGAATTGCCATTATTGGTTGGTTTGTCTCCGGCATCAACAGGGTCCTCCCTTTGGTTCCAGCCCATAGCTTGATCCCTCGAAGCTTCGCTGGTTGAAGCATGACCACGCTTCCAGGGGTTATCTTTGGCATCGCCATATGGCCCATATTTCATAGTTGAACTATTCTGTCTGTCATGGCACTCCCAAGGGGTCACATTGTTGGTTGGCTCCTCTTGGGCATTGACAGGATCATCCCATTAATTAAACCCTGTGGTCCCTGTTGCCTTATCCTTCAACCCTGTGGTCCCTGATTGGAGGCTTAGCCTCCAATCAGGGTCTTTTAAGCTGCCAAAAGAGGGAACATTCGTTTCGTATACAATATCTTCGCCTCTGCTCTCCTTATCATCAGGTACAAAGAATGTCCGGTCGAAGTCTACCATCAACTCAGGATCAATATAAGGGTTCCAATCAATTTCCTCAATATACGCATCTGGACCTGGTATGTGAGTCTCACATTTTCCACCATTAAGCTTTGCCCAATAACATTCTTTAGCATTGTCAAATGCCTCTTTGCCGGCTGTATCATCCCATTCAAGAATATCGCTCTGGCAATGCATAAACTTCTTACTGCTCAGTACTTTCTCCCATGGAACTCCAGCCACAAAGCAGAACTTATTCTCCCACATAGGCACATTGTCTTGCCATTCACCAGATAATATTGAGCTACTAGTCAGATAACATCCCCGTCGACCCAAATTTATGAACATATGAAACTTAAATTAACTCAAAAGATGCACCATCCAGAAATGATAGATACATTACATACATATACTAGATAAATATAGAGGTAACATATTTTTCCTTGGCAGTCAGCACTGTTGATAAATTTATTCTCTAGTCTCTACATACCAACTTCTATGATAGATTTTCTCAACAATAATTAGAAAACCTTATCTTCATGTACCCAACTATCATGTAATTTAATATGTAGTAAGATTCTACAACAGTATCTCCCACAAGAGATTAAATCAACAGGAATTATATACATCAACAAGAAAGCACAATCACTTCATATGTGAGCACAATCTTTACTTTTCAATATAATTCATCCCTTGCGAATTCGTCCAGCTTCTAGTCACATTCATTCAAATCAGAACACTGTTGAACATCATTAAGTTTTTTTTTTTTTTAAAGAGGCATTGCAAACAAGGGCACCCACTATCCTAGCAAATTAAAGACAGCTATACTCACTGGCTGCAACTAATAATATAACTATTCACCATTCACCCGAATCCTTACACTTCTAAATTGTACATGGGTTGAAGAATATATGCTCAAAAATAGACAAAATTATTTCAGCCAAGACCAATAGTGACAGGCAATATCCGATCATTGTTTACAAAATGCTATACTGCGGCCAAAAAGTCAGATGGACACTAGACTTCTCTTGGATGGTACATAAAGATATGTCAGCATTTGCTACAAAGTAACATAAAAGGAAAAGAATATACATCCTCACCAAGTGTTGAAGACTGAAATAAAATAAAAATGTCTAGAACTTCACAGTATCAAGATCAAATTTTCATCTGTTTCCTAGGTTCAAGCTATGAAATTTCAACAATCAAGCTACAACCGCTCTTTAATTCATAACAAAAAAAAAAGCATATAGGAAATCAAAGGGAGTAGAAACTAAAGAATAACCTAAGAAAACTTTGAAGAAAAAGATTTAAAAAACATGTCCAAACCAGAGGGAAGCCAGAGATTAGGGCTTAAAATGCCTGAAAAATGCTGCATCTGCATCTAGGATGGAAACTTAAATAGGGAAAAGACAGCATTTTCTAATTTTCTATTCAAGTTAGAACTTTCTTCTCAAATTCACAGTCAACCTGAGTATAGAAAGGGCGACTGCCATTCTAAATGGAAAGAGGCATGGCAATACAAAGTTTGGCATCTTATGAGTAATGGAAATCTACCCAAATTAGTATAAAAAAAAAACTCAAAGCAAATTACGAGACCTTATGATCAACTCCAATGATTTTTTCAACTAACATTGACACCACCAATGTGCCTTATAGGTAAGTTTGTTTCTCTATAATACAAGGATCTACTGATCTAGTCCTGGACCATACAAGGCCAATTTTTATTTTTTTTGGTAGAGCCGCATCTCTTCTTATTTAAATAGCATACCAACTATCTTCAGAAATCATAACAGAAAACAGCGGTAAGCATGAAAAACTAAAGAAGTAAACCTAATTACATTATTAATATAAAACAGTAACCTCAACTTCTACCTCAGATGAATGACAGTGTTCAGGAAAAATTGAAATCAATTTCTGACCTAATCATCTCATCCAAAAATTGAAATCCAGCAGATAAAGGACTTATCATTTCTCCTTTTTCAAGGAAAATAACAACCAGGAATTTGGATAACCTGTCATGTAGTCCAAGAAACACTGTTCACAAGAAGAAGAAAATAGGGCAGAATTCTACTTTATACACGTATCACATTTAATTATAAGGCCTTGGAATTTTAGTTAACTTCTACAACCGAATAAGTGTTTAGAAGCAAAACCGTCCAATCTAAAAGAGAACTCTCATTTAGTGCAAAAACTCTTGGGAAGATTCCACAGCCCAGATTTTTTGACATTAAACTACTTTGTTAATCTTTGCACTATATTGTCTGCCTCTTTATATAGTATAATTTCTGTTATATCACCAACTGGAACAATGCTCCTTTCAACTAAAGAAAACTGTCATATTGGCATAATACAAAAAATCAAACACATTCAAGCGAAGCTGTCAAAATGAAGACTTGTAGTAGTTCAAATATGAATTATGAAGTGCCTGATATCTTTTCTGATAAGACAGAATTTAGTAAAAAAATGGAAAACAGGAACAAACATAGCACTAAAGAAAGCTTAGCAACAAAAAAAAAAAAAACTAGTTAAATTATATTATACTCATATAGTAGGAGAGGATGAACACTGAACGGATTCAAGCAAGACTAAGCTATGCAATGAATACCTGCACTTTTGTTCAACCTGACAGCAATGTGCAACCTTTCGACTGCAGCTTCCTCTCCAAACCGAAAAACTTCAATCCTGACATTACCAAGTCCGCTGTTTTCCTTCTCAAGTGATCAATAAGTCGTTCATCATATACAATCACGTCAGCTTCAGTGAGCCACTTCTGATCCTCCATATAACGGAAAACTTTCCTTGCCTCTTCTACAGTCCCATGCTGGCACATGCCAGAAATAACGGAACAACATACAATATCATCAGGCAGACAACCCTGTTGTACCATATCATCAATTACTTCAACAACTTTAACAGAATTGTTGGACTTGCATGCATGAAGAATGGTAAGAGAGCACATGAACTCCATCGGTCCACTGCTAACATTCGCTAAGCAATCACGGACTATCAAAAGGGCTGCATCGATCTCCCCAATTTTGCAAAGGCCCTTGGCCAGAGAACAATATGCTGTCACTGAAGGGCAAGAAGACATCTCCTGGATTTTATTATAATAAGAGCATGCCTCTTCGATATCTTCAAGTTCAACAAGACATGATACTACATGGCTGTAAGCTGACGAATCAGGCTCAAGGTTGGAACCCTTCAATTCATTAAACATCGATAATGCCTTCCTTGCCTCCCCGTTTTTGTAAAGAACACCAATAAGGATATTACAGATGGAAATGCAGCAATATCCTCTCGCCTTCAAGTCATCAAACAACTTTAGAGCAAGGGTCAAATTCTCCTCAACCAAGAACAAAAAAAGTTTGGAGAGATCATCCATGATACAGAATCACAAATTCTGCATTTGTACAAGCACGTTGCAAAATTCATCCATTTTCCCCGAGTCTGCGAAAGAGAAAGAGACCAATGTAGGCTAATCCAGTTGAAGAGACTCCTGAAAAGTAACCTTGAACAGATTATAAGCTTTCTCAGTCTGTTTTACTCGACATAAACCTTCTATCAATGAATTGTATATTGCCAAATCAGCTCGGTAGCCAGAATCCATCAAATCCTTTAACAAATCACAAGCTCAACCAACCTTCCCATCAACAACAAATGCCTCCACCAATGAACCATATATGGCTCTATCTATTAACAATCCTCTCTTCTTCATTTCATTGAATAAAACATAAGCTTTCTCAGCCCGTCTGACATTACACAAAGCCATGATCACAGTTTTATAAGCCATAGCATCCGGATCAACATGATCCCTCCTCATCTCATCCCAAACCTTTAAGCCGCCATCCAAATTCCCTTCCATAACCAACACCCTTATCATAGCAGTGTATGCAAAAACATCCGGCTTGCACAAATTAGACCTCATGCGATCCAAAACCTCAAACATTTCACCCATCCTCCCCTCCTTACACAAACCCTTGGCTAGAATCATATAAGTTATACTCTCCTCCACCAACCCATCTCCCTTAAAGTCATCATAAACCGACATTGCCAAATTCAAATGACCCGTCTTAACCAATGCATCCATGATCCTATTATACAAGAAAACGCGAGGCTTCACCCCAACTTTCTTCATCTTCTCATATATAAAATAAACCCTAAGCCCTCTATTGTTATCAGCATGAGTTCTAATCAAAATCTCAAACTGCTTTTCACTGGGCGGGCACCCCTGCATATGCATTAGCTCCGGCAGCTGATCAGCCGCCCGGAACCTATTCAACCGATTCAAAAAATAAGCAAAGGCATTATAGGGAATGTAAGAGTGCTTGAAACCCTTCTGCTTACCAGCCCAGTGGAAGAACCTCAATGCAGTCACCGGGTCCGATTCAACCTTTAGCACCTCCGCCACCATATCCGGCGTGACCCGCCGGAGTTTATTGAGATCGGAGATGACGGGGGGGCCCCAGCGTCCATTTTTTCTAAAGGAATCGCAAATATAGCGTCCAATTGGGGACAATTTCTGGGCAATGTGGAAGAAATTACAGATGGAGTGGGGTTATTGGAGGGATTGGGATTGTGGGTGTTGTTGATTGAATCTGAATCCCAGCGTTTGAGGTTGAAAGGTGAGGAATTGGATGACCGAGGGTTTGATTTTCGAACTTTGAGGTCACGAGGGTTTAAGGAGTGAGAAGGGTTTAGAGGATCTAGGGTTTGGCGGTTGGAGAAGAGGCCGCCGTGGACGGTGGGTCTGTTCTGAGAGGGTTTCCGGTGGCCGTAAAAGAAGTAGGGATTGTTGGGCTTGAGAGATGGGGATTGGGGAGGCATGATTCCAGGCGATTTCCAAGTCCGTTCTCAGAATCGCTCGTTCGTTGGCTAATGAGCGTTTAGAAGCTGGATTTTTGCGGGGACTCTATGATCCGAACTTCTCGTTGCTCTTGAGTTGGAAGCTGCTAATTGATTGATGGGTTTGCTTTATTTCATCATCTCATGAACATGCTTTGAGTTCTGTCTGGGTTGCACTGGTTTTCGATTCATCAGAATTTTGTCGAGCTAGTTGTACAAAACTATTTTGGGGCAAATTATACAAAATCGCCCTTATTTTAATTTTTGCAAAACCACCATTGAGTTTTTTTAAAAAAAGAGCATGAACTTTTTTCCTTGTAAATAACCAGCCATATCTCTTAAAGGTTGAAAACAACAACAACAACCACTAGTGTTTTCCGCAATCCTGCATGGTCTAGCGGGTCAAGATGTGCATACTGTTTCCCCGAACTAGTCGAGAGAGTGTTTTTGAAAGACCTAACAGAACGAGAAAATACCTTGTTATAAAAGGCGTAATCGGCTATATACCCATACAAAGTTGCTTAATTGTTCATATACCCACTGAAATTTGACAATTGGTTATATACCCATTAAAACATAAAGATTTTGTTAAATTGCCCAAGAACATAAATTTTCTTCTAAATTCTAAATTACAAATTAAAAGGAGGGCTTAGGTCTAATAAACAAATCAAATTAATTATCTTGAAATTAATTAGCAGGTAGGAATACAAATGCAACATACATATTACAAAACACCGTGTTGATCATTCATTGCAAAGCAAATATCCAATCGGTAAAATATATACATAACTTCAATCCTCACTTAATTTCACAATAGTTGACTCCTTAAAACAATTCATTTCTTAAAACAACGTAATACCAACAAAAATGTCAAGGATGCAGAAAAAAATGAAGTTAACTACTGAGTTTTTGACAGTATGCTAGTCCAGCCAGCAACAAAAATGGCAAAAAAAATAAAATACAGTAAATAGCTTATTCAAGTTGAAACTAAAACTAAAAGGAAGCACGTGATCGAGTAGGCTAATTGATTGAAAAAAAATTAACAACAGATATCGCATACCTTAACTCCATAAGGACTTAAGGATATGTTGAAATGAATTAGAAGCATACAAAATCAAAATTAAAGAAACTAAGGGTGTGTTTGGATTCCATTGCATTTTCATTATAATGCAAATATTTTACCTCGTTTTATGTGTCCGTTTGGTTGTAAAAATAAAAAATCTCGTAAAAACCGAGGTAAAACCGTAATTTAACCAAATAATCACATAAATTGAGATAAAATAATTGTATTTTAATTAATATATCGTGGAATAAAAAAATATCATAATTTAAACGTCTTAAAATATTTGTTAATCAAACAATGCCTTATCATTTTGCATTATAATGATAATGCATTTGGAATCCAAACACACCCTAAAAGGAAGCACGTGATCGAGTAGGCTCATTGATTGAAAAAAATTAACAACCCATATCACATAGCTTAATGATTTTTTTAATTTTTTTTTCAGTATGCAAAAATTTGGATGCACTACCGACATCCATGATCATCTCGCAAGATGATGTTCTAAAACTCATAACAACAGGAACTTAAAATAAAATTACAATTCAACTGAGATTTAGCAAGAAAATAAGTTGCACCATTTGCCTCTCTGTAGCAGTGCTAAATTGTGACGCTCTCAAAATATTTGCTTAACGAATGGATTTCTTCGATTATTTGAGCGACCTCCCATGGTGTATTATTGACTTGATTGATGGCATTGACTATGATTGCGCAATCACTTTCAATAATCACTCTTCGAATCCCCATCTCTGCTGCGAGTCTTATACCTGTATAAACTGCAAAAGCTTATGCTAGAATGACAGAACTCATCCTGACGTTACATTTATGAATCTGAAGAACTAGACCGTCATTATTCCTCACAATACAACCAACCTGCGGTTGAGTATCAATTTTCACCGAAGCATCTATATTTATCTTAATAACATTTATTGGAGGGCATTTCCGAATCAATTTATCAGAAGGCCTAACACGTTTAGGTAACTTCGTTTTTACCTGCTCTTTATTCCAGCACAAGATTTTATCTATAGTTTGAATTAGAGCATAGATAATACCTGTATCAGAAGTATTGCGAAAAATAATTCTATTTCTGAGCTCCCAAACAGAATGCCATAAATGACATAAGTCTGTAAAATCTATATTAAGAGCCCTAGTATTTAAAATATTTTCCGAAACATTACTAGTTAAATTTGGAATATTATAACATTTTCCCAACTTAATACCCGAATTTTGAATAAGGGATCTAGTGATCTGACAATTAAACAATAAATGATTTGTATCTTCTATATCAGAATTACAAAGAGAGCACGTAATAGGAACTCTATTTATATATCTATTTAGACGGGTCGTGGTAGGTAAGATATATAAAATAATTTTACAATTTTTTTTTTAATATTCGGAGGAATATTAAGTTTCCAAATCCAGTATGCTGGAATTTTCTTAGTATTCCTAGTATTACAAATAGAAGATGTGGATTTAACAGAGAATTTTCCATTACTACTATAAATCTAAATTAACCTGTCAGGACTCAGGAATATCAATTATTGGAATATGGATATTAGTAATAGCTTGAACAATATGAGAGGGAATATATACTATTTAATTTATCAATATCCCAAGAGTTGGTATTTGTAAATAAATCAGAAACTTTTAAGTTAGGATTACGATCATTCCGAAAGTTTTGAAGATATTGTGCATTTACCCAAATGCCAGACCATACATTTATAGTTTTCTCATTACCCACTAGCCAGAGCAGTTCTTTAGAGAATAGATCTCTGATATTAAGAAGTCTGTCAAATTGCCAAGAAGTTTTGAATTTTCCTCTTTCCATTAGAGATTCTTTCGAGAGATATTTATCTGTGACTACCTTAGACCAAATATTAATGATTGAAATGAATTAGAAGCAGGAAGATATAACATATGACCAATTTGTTTTAGAGTTTGAAACTTGAGAGATGGGAAGGAGGAGAATTAAAAAAAAAGAATAATTATAATTCTTTTTTGGAAAGATGGAATAATTATTTATTTTTGTAACAAAAATATCTTATCTTGGGCAATTTGACAACATCTTTATCTCTTAATGGGTATATAGCCAATTGTTAAATTCCAATGGGTATATTAACAATTAAACAACTTTATATGAGTATATAGCCAATTACGACCCTAAAATATATTTAAAAAAATAAGTTCATGCATTTTTGTTAAAAAATAACCAGCCATATCTCTTAACATGGTTAAAGAAATGCATGAACTTATTTTTCTTTAATGTTTTCTTAACCTTTTTAACATATGAAACGGGTAATGGAAAATTACTTTAGAATTGTGTAATTTATGCAAAAATTTATCAGATATTTCAACATATTTTTGTCATTGCCATTTTTTACAAAACCCTTCACGCAATATTTTAAGGAATATAGTGAATCTTATGAAATTAAAATGGATCTCTTTACACTATTTTATTAGCAACCAAAATATGTAAATATCCACAAACGAAACGCGGACATGTTGCTTCACATCTTATTTGTGGAAAAAATGCCACATTAGAGGGTGCACAAAACATTTGATTTGACACAATTTAAATTCAAAGAGTTACGCAAACAAACATCATAATTTGCACGGAAATTCAATATTGTAGAGATAACATAGACCTATGTAAACCATATTCTAAACACTCACACTAATATTTTGCCATCAATCTTTCCTTCTCAAACGAACATAAGCCATAATTCTAGACATTTTTCTATCATTCCCTAACTATCTTGGAATAAATACAGTTGACTAACATTACAATGTTTTAATCATACGGAGTATTTTAAACACTATGCTATGGCTTTCTCAAATTGTACCATATTTTAAACACGCTATTATTGCTTTCTCAAATGGTACAAAGAAACCTCTCATTCGTTGCTATTATTCAAGGGCAAAAAACCTGTTTGACACAAGTTTATTATAACTTTTTAAAAGAAGTGTCGCAATGCTTTTCGTGATTTTTAAAAAAAAAATACAAATTACTATATAATTTGTCATACCAAACAAGAATTGCCTCTTTTATTCTATCCATAAAGGCTAATTTTTTTATATATCCCTAAACTTTCATCTAGATTTTAATTTAATCTAGATTAATCTTTAATATGCCAAAATGCCCTAAGAAATACAATACTCCATCCGTTCAACAAAACTTGACGTTTTACTATTCATGCACGCTTTTTTAGGAGCTAAAAATTATATAAAATATCGACTTTTTAAATAATTTTTTTTAACAATTTCGTAGTTATTATTAATAAGTACAAACTTGTTAAATTTTTTTTTTAAAAAATGAATATTGTATATAGTTTTTATCATTCTAAAAAAGCGTGCATGAATAGTAAACGACAAGTTTTGTTGAACGAATGGAGTACATTAATACAACATTCATCAACACAACCAGTAGACCATGGCATAGTAGAAAAGTAACACCTTTTTTTCTCCATTAAGTAAATGGCTGAATGAACATGATCCATAATCTTAACAAACAAAAGTCTTTATCAAATTTATGACATGCTTGATACTACTGTACTATCTAACCTTAGCCCTGGCAATCCGGCATAGCCCAGGGCAAGAGCACCAATTCACCCAAAGAAACTGGATGCGAGGAGGACAAAAAATAAAGATGAGGGTGAATCAGAGTTTGGCTTGAAAAACATAAATGGCATTATCCGTCAAGGACGACGAGGTTTCAGCCATGGGTAGCTCAATCAAACTCCCAGAAGTTGGAGCCCAACCCTCTGCAGAATCAAAATTCTCTTCCTTCGTCCAAAACATATCAACTTGAACTAGCTAGAGGGAATGATACTTAAAAGACGGTTATGTGATCAAAATCTTAGAAATTTATCGCTTGACAGAGTTGACAGTGTTACTGCCTTCCATTGTTCCAGCGGCGAGATGTTTGATCAACATACTGTAACCTAGGGCCTTTATAACCTGGCACATTCTGACCAGGACCTTCTCTTTTACGACAAACTCCAGCCATATCCTCCCGCCCCTCAGCAAAGCTGCTGCTTGGCCTACCATATTGACCAAACTGATTCTGTCCCCAATCATTTTTCGAATCTTTTGAAGCTCCTCCATGAGTAACGTTAGCAGAATAATTATAACCAGTGTGGTAGCTAGGTCTGCTTATGCCAGGTTCGCGTTGGTTGCGACCCCATGAACTTTCCCTAAAGTCCTGGCATCCTTTTCCACTTTTCCACTTATTGCCATTGTCATCTGCATTTTTACCTTTATTTGAGTAACTTGAGGGTTTCCGGTCACATGTTTTTGACCAAGCACCTCCCTGAGTGCCATTGTTAGCAGTAGCAGTTCCAGGTCTGTCATGGTATCCCTGAGAGCCATAATTAGCAGTAGCAGTTCCAGGTCTCCCATTGTATCCCCAAGGATTGCCACTGTTGGACTGCTTCTCTAAGGCATTAACACGGCCGTGGCGTTGGTTCCAACCTGTAGCTTCATTCTTCAATAGCTGGCCAGTCTGACCATGACCCCGCTGCCAAGGGTCATTGGCATCCCATCTGTCACGATGCTGCCAAGGGTCATTGTCATCCCATCGGACACGACTCTCCCAGGAATTTCCATTATTGGTTGGTTTGTCTCTGGCATCAACAGGGTCCTCCCTTTGGTTCCAGCCCATAGCTTTATCCCTTGAAGCTTGGCTAGTCGAAGCATGACCACGCTCCCAGGGGTTATCTTTGACATCGTCATATTTGATAGTTGAACTATTCTGTCTGTCATGGCACTCCCAACGGGTCACATTGTTGGTTGGCTCCTCTTGGGCATTGACAGGGTCATCCCATTGATTAAACCCCGTTGCCTTATCCTTCAATGCTCCACTACTCTGAGCATGCTCACAACCCCAGGGATCATCACAGTTACCAAGCCTCCCATCAGGGTCTTTTAAGCTGCCAAAAGAGGGAACATTCGTTTCGTATACAGCATCTTCGCCTCTGCTCTCCTTGTCATCAGGTACAAAGATTGCCCGGTCCAAGTCTACCATCAAATCAGGATCAATATAAGGATTCCAATCAATTTCCTCAATATACGCATTTGGACCTGGTATACGAGTCTCACGTTTCCCACCATTAAGCTTTGCCAAATAACATTCTTTAGCATCGTCAAATGCCTCTCTGCCGGCTGTATCATCCCATTCAAGCATATCGCTCTGGCAATGCATAAACTTCTTACTGCTCAGTACCTTCTCCCATGGAACTCCAGCCAAAAAGCAGAACTTCTTCTCCCACATAGGCACATTGTCTTGCCATTCACCTGATAATATTGAGCTACTAGCCAGATAACATCCCCGTCGACCCAAGTTTATGAACATATAAAATTTAAACCAACTCAAAAAGATGCATCACTCAGAAATGATAGATACATTCATGTACTTGATACTAGATATACAAAGGTAACATATTTTGCCTTGGCAGTCAGCAGTGTTGATAAATTTCATCTCTACATACCAACTTCTATGACAGATTTTCTCAACAATAATTAGAAAACCTTATCTTCATGTGTTAAATGCAAACTCGCAAAGGACCCAACTATCATGCAATTTGATATGATTCTACAACAGTATCTCCCACAAGAGACTAAATCAACAGGAATTATATACATCAACAAGAAAGCACAATCACTTCACATGTGAGCACAATCTTTACTTTTCAATATAATTCATCCCTTGCGAATTCGTTCAGCTTCTAGTCACATTCATTCAAATCAGAACACTCTTGAACATCATTAAGTTTTTTTTTTTTTAAAGAGGCGTTGCAAACAAGGGCACCCACTATCCTAGCAAATTAAAGACAGCTATACTCACTGGCTGCAACTAATAATATAACTATTCACCATTCACCCGAATCCTTACACTTCTAAATTGTACATGGGTTGAAGAATATATGCTCAAAAATAGACAAAATTATTTCAGCCAAGACCAATAGTGACAGGCAATATCCGATCATTGTTTACAAAATGCTATACTGCGGCCAAAAAGTCAGATGGACACTAGACTTCTCTTGGATGGTACATAAAGATATGCCAGCATTTGCTACAAAGTAACATAAAAGGAAAAGAATATACATCCTCACCAAGTGTTGAAGACTGAAATAAAATAAAAATGTCTAGAACTTCACAGTATCAAGATCAAATTTTCATCTGTTTCCTAGGTTCAAGCTATGAAATTTCAACAATCAAGCTACAACCGCTCTTTAATTCATAACAAAAAAAAAAAGCATATAGGAAATCAAAGGGAGTAGAAACTAAAGAACAACCTAAGAAAACTTTGAAGAAAAAGATTTAAAAAACATGTCCAAACCAGAGGGAAGCCAGAGATTAGGGCTTAAAAATGCCTGAAAAATGCTGCATCTGCATCTAGGATGGAAACTTAAATAGGGAAAAGACAGCATTTTCTAATTTTCTATTCAAGTTAGAACTTCCTTCTCAAATTCACAGTCAACCTGAGTATAGAAAGGGCGACTGCCATTCTAAATGGAAAGAGGCATGGCAATACAAAGTTTGGCATCTCATGAGCAATGGAAATGTACCCAAATTTAGTATAAAAAAGAACTCAAAGCAAATTACGAGACCTTGTGATCAACTCCAATGATTTTTTCAACTAGCATTGACACCACCAATTTGCCTTACATGTAAGTTAGTTTCCATAATACAAGGATCTACATCTACTGATCTAGCCCTGTCAGGGCCAATTGCATCTCTTCTTATTTAAATAGCATACAAACTATCTTCAGAAATCATAACAGAAATCACACCAAATTTGCAATCCAACAGAGAATTTGTCGAAATAAGAGGCCCTTCACCGATCAATTTCAAACCAGATATTGCAGTAGGTAAAAAGGCAAGAAGAGAGAGTACCGAATTCGGGATCACGATAAGTTTCGCGGGGAGGAGACCAGTCATAGTCACGATACTTGTTGCGACGGTTTGAGCGGGGCGGATACCTTCGATTCCAGCGGCCCATTTCTCACCCACAGATAGGGCTTCTCGGCAGGAGCTTTCCAGAAACCGAAACCCTCGAAGAAAAGATCTACCAGTTTATGGCAAAATCAACAACAGCAGCTATTTACAAGTGCGGTTCAAGAAAGGGAAGGGGAAAGGAAGAGGATGCGGGCGAAGAAGTTGAAAAGGTTCGTCCTCGATTGGAGACAAAAGGCTAATTAAAAATGGAAGAAAAATCAACCGACAATGGAGAATGTAAGATTAGACTGATTTGAAGAATTACGAGAGTGCAATCGGTCGTTGGGGATATTCACTGATTTCTTGCAGATGGATTGATGGGTTTCAGAGATGGCAGGCGACGATTTGGATTTTAATGGAGTTCGAGTTCGGAGAAGATGAACTGAAACAGAGTCTTTGTTTCTTCTCTCTTTCTCATTGAATGACTAATGAGTATAAAATTCGGTTCGGTTTCGTTTATATCTGAACATGAAGATATCTGAACACGGAGGAGTATAAAGCAAGATTTCGAGTCCTGTTTACACGTGTGAGCCGAGCTTATATTTGTGTTAGTTTAGATTTAAACTAGTTTAGTGTCCGTGCCTTCAATTTTAATCCACGTGGATTTGAAAATCTCTCTCTCTCTCTATCTATCTATATATATATATATATATATATATATATATATATATATATTTAATACTATATTAATATATACTTGTTAATTTACAACAAAATATGTATAAAATATTTTTTTAATTTATAAATTAGTTGCAAAGAGATACCATATAAATCTGAAAATAATTTACTAATGTTAAGTAGTACACCACTTAATATAATTTGAAATACATATATAATTATTGTCATTAGGATAAAACTAAAAAATAAAATATAATTTGTCATATAATTGAAAAACTGAAAAGTTACTTACATCCTTGGTTTGCCCATTTACTGGGTATTCGAACTCTCAGTAGATGGTTGTCTAGTATATTGAATCTTTATCTTTATCGGGAAAAAAAAGTATTCGATTCGAATAACACCCTTATTGACTACACACGCGTCCTAATTTTTTTTTTCGCTATTTACAAAAACAGTAAAATATAATGCTAATCCAATATCCCTCCTCAAGGACTTCGAGGTGGGGAGGTCATGCCCAAAATATATATTGAGGCGATGGAAGTATTTTGGTGAGTATATCTACAACCAGGGGCAGAGGCAGAAATATATCTAGGGGGCTCGTTGTTCCAAAACTTGGATGTCTAATATGATAAGACTTAGCAGAACGTTACAGAACCCCGTGGAAGTGTGTGTTGCTGGTGTACCCCCGAGTGAAGGAATTCAAGGCCTCTGGTCATTCGCTCTATCGAAGGGATCGCCAGTTCCACTATGTATTGATTCAAGTCGCAAGACATCAACATTTAAGCACTAACCTTGACACGCTCAGAACTTGTTTTCAAAACCTCAGTTCTAAACCCTTCTCTCGACATTTGTGGGGGATTGTTAGAGATAATGCCTAGAGATGGTGGTTTTAAGGTGTCTCTTGAACTTCCCCTATCCCACATGGAAAGTTCAAGGGTATCCTAAAGATGTTTTTAAGGAGACTCTACGACTAAATACATTGAGAGGTAGAGGAGGAGGTGGGGCATCCACATGCGCGCCCACCGCCGCATTCCGTCCGGCTCGTGCTCCAAGATTGGAGTTAAATTTTATGAATAGACTTGTTAGTTTTTATCCGCAAATATCTATTTTTCACTGAAAATATCCTTTTCGAATGAGTTCGGCCTACATCCACTAATGCCCTATAGCAAGTTTGTTGCTTATCGCGGGTTCTAGCAAGTTTATTGTCCAACAATGGAGACTTGTGACAAAGAGATGGCAAAGAGAATCTCTTGATTTAGTAGGTAATAGTAAGAAAACATTCGCCCCAAAAAGTGGTTGGTAATTTGGATTGAAAAAGAAGGGCTTGAGAAACCTTAAGAAGGTGCTTATGCTTACGTTAAACAACACCATTTTGTTGGGAGGTGGTGACCTCTGAAAATTCTAGGGCATTATCAAACCCGATGATTTGGACATGAGTTTGAAATTGTTTTTCAACGAGGGTAAAGAAAGCTTTGAGAATGGGAAAGGCATCACTCTTGTGAGTCAATAGATGGGTCCAGGTTAGTATGTCGTGGTCATCAACAATAGTGAGGAAGTAATTGTACCCCCTGTAAGTGGTACATTTGTAGGGTCCTGTATATGCATGTGCAGCGCCGATCTTATCATTTTAGAGGCCCAGGGCGAAAAAAAAATTTAGGGCCCTTTTATATAAAAGAATAAACTATTTAATATTTTATCTAGGTTTTTTTCGCTTAAATATTTTATATCAATTCAAAGTAGCACGTACAATATTACTTACAAAAATCCATTTTGATATCCTAAAAATAATAGCACATAGATATCTCATCTAATAATTAAAAAAATTATTAGCAACTAATACAAATGTATAGCACTATTAGGGGTTTTCAAAACTTAGGGGATAAATTAGGTAGAGATTGTATTATATGTGTAATTTTTTGAAGGTTTAATTATTGAATCACTTTCTAATGGCATGTTCCGGGTTCGTTTAGATAATGAGGATCTGATTCTAGGTTATGTTTCGAAAAGGATACACCGTAGTTTTTTTAAAAAAAATAGGGCTCGTTTGCAAATTATATTTTAATTCCCTTGTTGGGCTAGTTAAAATTAAACATTATATTTGGTGATCCTTATTATATTTGGTGATCCTTGTAAATGAATGAATGATTTAATTGAGCCTTTGTAAATATTTTAAAAATAAGATAACATTATAAACAAGAATACTATACTACATATAATCCGGGATGGGCCCTGGGCGGTAGCCCATGCTGCCCTTGTGCCTGGGCCGGCACTGTGCATGTGTCAAGTGGATCAAATGAAATGGCTTTGAGCTTCAATGCATGGTCACTACCAGGAAAGGGTTTGCGACATTGACAAGCTTGAGTACTGAAGTCGAGCGGGGTTCCATCCTAAAACCAATTGGCAATAGAAGGAGTAACCCACCATCTTCAAGCTTGATCAACTTCCTAATTGTCACCCTTTCAATGTATATTTTGTATAAATCATCCTTGTACTCACAATGCATTAGAACGGAATAATTTCCCAGAGCTTCCAAGCTCCAAGACGGTAAAGACACCCTGGACAATGTTTACCATTATGTGGTATGGGATGAAATGTGAAAGCATCTGATGACGCATCAAATGGCACAATGAGTTATCGTAAATTAGTTCTCTCTCCCAAGGGGGGAGAGCCAATATAGATCACCTCCAACTACAACATCGGACCTACGCCACATCACATTTCCGAGGAAACCAATAATCTTTGTTGTACTCCAAAGATTGGTCCCAATGCCGTAGATTTCAACATTGGGATGGGCCACTTCTGCAGCGTACGAGTACACTAACCTGACAAACTTGTACATGTATGTTTTGTGATCATATTCGAGTCTCGAAATAACATTCTCGCCCCTTTTGGTAACAACTTTGGGCTCGAGATAAGAGAGTGTTTCCTTGTCGATGGATTCCATTACAAAATGGATGTGACCACCATGTTGAGATTCAAACAAACCAATCCGTTTATAGAACCAATCACTACAAGGTAGTCATCTTCAAATAATAGATCGAGAAATATCAAGACGTGTCCATCACATGAACCATCAAGCAGCAAAGAGAACAAATGTTCTTTCCCCTCATCACATATAATGTGAATGAAATAAGATACTGAATTGTTCATCTTAGCAAATGAACTAGCGATGTGAAAGTGGCGTTGGATGAAAATAGGGTGATTGAAGAGAAAGTACCAAGCTCGACATATGTTGGACTTGAATCAATTAAAAAATTACCCCGTACATCCTTATTATATCCGACTAGTTCAGTACCCGCACTTTTGTGCGGTCTTTTCTTTTAAATTAATATATTTAATATTAAAAATGTATATAAAAAAAATTGTAAGCTAGTAAACTTTAAACTCCAAGTACCGTTATTCAGATCTAAACATTTTTAATTAGTATTATATAGTTAACGATAAAAAGAACTTTGAATATTTGCAAGTAGAGACAAAATTTTATCCCATTGTTAATTAATATGTACCAAATACATATGTGTGTAAAAATAATCATAAATTATATATGCAATGTACCGTTATTTAAAGTTGAAATTGCTTGTCCTTTATTCTTCTACTCCTTGAATGCATTTGCCATCTTTGAATACGTCTGCCATCTTTGAATTATCTTGTGGAACAATGTAAACTAATGACCATGTATTTATATTTGAAAAATGTTTATTAAGTTTATTTATTTATTTATTGGGATTTGTTAGGTATAGCTACGATTTATTTTTATCTCTTAGTATAAACAGTTGAGTTTTGTTTTTACCGTACATATATATATATATATAGATAGAGTAGTGTATAATTAGTTTAGGTTTTGAAATAAAAAATAAGATGATTAGTTCTTGTATGGATCAAATTTGGCATAGATATAATAAATCAGCTTTCCAGGCTTCACCAGGGATACCTTCTGCGCGAATTGTTGCCATTGAAGGATGTCTCAATATTGCAAAACAAGTGAAATTGGACAAGTATCTTGGTTGTCCGATTGTAAATGGGAGAGTGAATAAGGACACATTCGAAGATTTAATTGGAAAAACTGTAGGTCAACTATCAAAATGAAAGGCAGATTCCCTATCACAACATGGTAGGTCAGTGTTAATAAATGCGAATCTAGCGGCCAAACCACTATCACAATGCAAAGTTTCATGCTTCTTGTGTCAATACACTCAACACTTGATAAGGTCAATATAACGTTCTTCTGGAATAAAGATTTACAATATAAGTCGTTAATTGGATGGGACAGAGTGTGTAGACCCAAAGCAAAAGGAGGAATGGGGTTACGCAAATCCAAGGAAATGAATGAGGCCCTTCAAATGAAACTCATTTGGAAAATTTTGGCAGAACCAGACAATGTTTGGGTTAAAATTATGAACCACAAATATTTGAAATCAATGTTCATTCTCAACTATAACAGGAGAGGAAATGCCTCATGGCAATGGACACAACTCAGAAAACTCATTGAGCCTTTCAAGGAAGGGTTAGCATGGTCAGTAGGGGATGGAAAAACGATTAAGTTCTGGAAGGATAACTGGGCGCCCATTAAGGATATAAATTCAGCTTGCCTAGACCGAACAAGTATTAATGAAGATGAAGTTGTGGAACAATATATTTCAAATGGGTGTTGGAACAGGACAAAATTAGAATCAATTCTTGAATATGAGGTGGCACAACAAATTGCAGACATCCCTTTACCGATAACTCAAATCCAAGACAGAATGTATTGGTGGCCGGATAAAAAAGGATGGTTCACAACGTCAAGTGCATATAAACTAAATACGAAATCAATAGATTCAACAAATGACATCAATGCGTGGATTTGGAAACTCAACGTCCCACCAAAGATCAAGAATTTCATGTGGAAAGTCTGCCATAATGGATTGCCAACCGATGCGCGACTAGCTAGAAGAGGAATTGGCATCCCACCTTACTGTGCCATCTGTGACCATCATGAAGAAGACAATGCTCATCTTCTTTTCGAATGTAAATATTCTTTGTGCTGCCCCAATGTGCCCAATGATGTAAGATTAAAGATTAGAAATAAGATTAGAGAATCTAGGAACATCGAATCATTAATGGCTTTCACGGCAGGATTACTTGATGGCCAACAAAAAACGAGGTTGGCATTTCACTGGTGGACTAATTGGTTATGTAGAAATAAATTAGTCTTCCAACAGCAACAACTTCCAAATATGGATGGATTCCTACAAATGGTTAAAGTTTTTATCAACGAATGGGAAAAGGCAAACAGATTCTCAGAAGACGAAAACACAGCTATCAGGAACAATGACAGAAGACCACCAAACAATAACAGAGCGACTAAAAAAGGCAAGTGGAAAACGCCACCTTCGGGCAAATGGAAACTGAATTTCGACGGGTCAACATCTGGTCACAAACAAAGCTCGATAGGATATATTATACGTGACAATAAAGGAGAGACTACTGCCCTAGGAGGAAAAATCATTGGGCTACACAAACCACTAATGGCGGAAGCACTAGCACTAAGAGAAGGAATCCTTAGGGCACGTGATATGAGGATACCCAGTCTCATTATTGAAGGTGACTGTCTAATAATCATAGACCACCTAAGATCCAAAACGAAATGTCCATGGGAAATCGAGCTAGTTATGTCTGATATTAGCTCTCTCATCTCTGGGTTTTGCGAAGTGTCGTTCTCCCACGTCCTTCGTAGCGGCAACGCTGTAGCAGATAAGGTTGCACACCTTGCTCTGGTTGCCCCCAACAATTCTTTTCACAATGATCCAGGTCTTAATGACATCATCCGCAAGGATGCTATCGGGTAGTTTTTGCTCCCGAATTGTTTACCTAATCAAAAAAAAAAAAAATTGGCATAGATATATAACAATCGATATCTTTTCACTTTTTAACCATAACAATATTTAACATAAATATCATATTGCGACTACGAATGATTGGACTTACCTGAGATGCGCGATGAGATTGTCGTCTGTGCATCACAACATGGACCAATCTGAGTCTGAGCTAGTCGCGGACTACCGTCCTCATCCAGACACCATCAATTGTCGGCTCTCACTGACCGAGACAAATCCTACTCGAAAAGGCTCTTAGAGCCATGAAACCTTGCCTAAGCCTTTCGAGATTTCAAGTACCAACCCCCTTTGCGTTTACTGATTTGCTTCATTGTTGGCAAATAACGTGACCTTAAATCTTGGTAACTTATCACATGACACATGCATCTTGATACAATAAATTAATCATCTTGCTACAGTACTCTCGAGTACTTTCTCATTCAAGAAAAGATATCTTACCTTTTTCATTTAACAAAAATATGAATTCCACTCAAACTCTCCAAATCTCAAATTTAGGAGGAAATCTATATCATGCAAAATCAGCACGATGGTGAGTAGACAATTAATAATGCATCTATTTTTAATGTAGATGATTGACGAATTCAATCTGACCAAAGCAAAAGTAGGCTTAGCGATCGATTTACCTTGATTATAAATTATCTCTTAGCGTGAAAATGTTCCTACAGACGGCGCCAATGACGAATAGGAACACTTCAATCGGAGAGAGAGAGAGAGAGAGAGAGAGAGAGAGAGAGAGAGAGAGAGAGAGAGAGAGAGAGAATTAAGATTGTGATAACACTCTCCCCTATGGCCACCCTTTCTAACAGGTTTGGGACTCGTTACCCGTCCGCGGACGATCCAGACACACGAAACCAGAGAGGGGTTTGTCCAGGACAGGTAGTAGGGTGTTGGTCGAGGAGTAATGGAGATTCCAATTCTTATCCCTGATCTTTACCCCAATCGGTCGGGGTGCTGACTATTATAAGAATCCGCTTGATTAATCCACTGCATGACAAGTGATGCGAGCCGAATTCAAAGGCTCGGCGGCGCCGGCTACGAGATCTTCGCGGATGTCGAGGATCTCGGGGTTCGGGTAAGACCGTCTACATCCTCATTGGTCATCACGGCACAGGTTGAGACCCCCTCCCCCATTTAGGGTAAATTGCAGTAGAAAGAGGGGGGGGGGGCTACAGGTAAGATCGTTGACCAAATCACGCTATAAGCATAAGGGGATACGTGGCTTCCCTCCCCATGGGAATGTGGGGCGGGTAACACTTTTTCATTGTGGTTTCATCGTCGACGTGACCCAAACCCAACCCAACTCTCAACTCGATCTGACTCCCAACTCGACTTAGTTGGAGAGCTAGAGAGTTGATTTGGATATTTTCAGTTTTTTCACATTTCCCTCCTCATTTGTTAAAAAAAAATCCATTTCTCTCTTATGTACTAAATAAAATTTCATTTTCAAATTATAATGGTAAATCATTTAGACATTGGAGAAAATATTTTAGTAATTGTATAAGATTATAATATTTGTATACAAGTGTATAAGTTAAAAATTAAAAAGTGTATAATATTAATATATTATACTCTAAAGTATAAACTAATGAATATTCAATCGAATAATTTAAAATGCATACAAGTATGAAATCATAACTTCATTATATGTTTTTATAAGTTTCATTTATAGTTTTATTTTGTTTAAAAAATTGAAAAAAATGAAAATGACATTTTCAAGTTTTATTTTTGCCACTAGCTAGTAAAGAAATGCAATGTTTTTAAACAAAACAAAACTTAAAAAAGACAAATACATATCAAGTGAAAAAAACAAACTAAATTAAAATTAAAAGATCTACATTAATTTTCAATTTTGAGTTTTTTTTTTTATAGTTCCCTCCTATTTCAACAAAAGAAATTCCCTTCCCTCCACTTTGCAACGTAGAAAATTTACTTCCCTCCAATTTTAGTTTTTTTTTTTTTGAGCAACCAATTTTAATTTATTGTATAGTCGATACTCGATACACAATAGTGTATATATTGTATGTATAGTAGAGCCAATTTAGCCATATGGTTAAGGTTTAAATTTTAAAAATTATCAATAATAAAGGAGTTAATAAAAATAAAATGACTAAACAAATCATTGAAAATATATAGACCCGGTTTGATTAGAAACTTGAGTGAGCCCAACCCGACTCTTGATATGAAACTCGAATGAGCGTAACCCGATCGATTTGACCCGAAATCCGAATGAGCTCAGCCCGATTCAACCCAAAACCCGACCAAGTCGAAATTCATTTAGACCGAACCGACCGACTACAAATTTTACCAAAACTGAGCCGACCTGGTAGTGACCCGACCGAACGAGATCGACCCGAACCCAACCCGATCAACCACCGAATTGCCAGCTCTACCCACCCGGTTAACTTTTTTCGCACGGCCGGTTAAAAAAGCAGACGTTAGTTTTTTTTTAAAAAAAATTACTGTAAAATTAAAACAAAAGGAAAGAAGAAGGGAAGCTCGTTTGACAGAGGAGATAACTCAAGGGCGACTTAAAGGAAGGAGACGCATCAGACCAAAAAAAAATAGAAAAGGAAGGAGACGCTGCCCCGGAGTCTGGCGACATCGAGCAATTCCGGCTGGTCTGTGGAGGTGGAGCGACGCGGGCTTGTGTCGGAGTTGGGAGGAGCCGGTAAGTCTCATATTCAAAAAATCTAAAAATTGTGGTTTCGAATTGGGGATTTTCGATTTGAGTGGGGATTTTCGATTTGAGTGGGGGAATTTAGACAGATGTGGACTTGAATTTAGATAGATTTGAATTTGAGTTCGAGTTTGTGAATTTGGGGGTTAGGGTTTAGGTGCAATCAAATTCTTAAAGTACGGATAACAGAGGGCGTTTATATGGAAATTGGTACCCCCTATATTGATATTTGACAATAAAGATGGTACCCCTATATTTCCAGTGAATTATTCTAGTGAACTATTTGGGGGTTAGGGTTTATGTTGTCAGTGAACTAATTTAGAACACTGGATGTTCTAAATTATCACAGTGCACTGTGATTTATGGATGTTCAATATAAAGTTTTTGAAATGAAAATTCAGAATTTGTGTTATTCGAGCTGGAAGTTTGTGAATAATGTGTTTGTGTGTGAGAATGATTGTTCATATCTTCCCCAAGTTGTGGGATGATTGACCACTCATTCTCTTATTGTAATTGACTAATATGCTTGCTGCTTGACATTTCCTTGAAAATTTTCGAATTGCTGTCACTTGTTTCTTGACTTTGCTTCAAACAGAGGCACTATATAGGGATTGAAATATGTCAAGTGAAGTGTCTAGGATTACGACCATGAATTAGTCTAGGATTGGAGCAATTTATGATTTGAGATGATAATTTGGGGGCAAATCTGGATAATTTGGAATGAGAATTTTGGCAGATCTTCTATTATAGCTATCATGGTTTATATCTCCGTTCTATTATGGACTTGAATCTTGTCAAGAAGTCTATTAGCTCAAATGGTAGAGCATGTGCCTATGCACAAGATGTGGGTTCGATTCCCACATAGGCTAATATGAAGATTTGGAGTCTGACTTGTTGCAAATCTGCACTACAAAAGCTCTGTTAATTAATTTTGGTAAGAACTCAGGCAGGTTTTACATATATATATATATATATACTCGATATAACTCTTCAACTTTGCAAATCTACTCTACTGATGATTTACATATATACTCGGTATAACTTTTATGCATTATTTTTATGCACTGTCATATATGATTGCCTAGCTAGTACCAAAATTGTTAATTGGTTTGTATCTAAATCTGGTGATTGCATATGCAGTCTATCCCATCGACTGATTTACTTATAAAACTCAATTACTTGATCAACCTGCAAACTATATATATCATAAGGGAGTATGAAGGAAGACTTTGGGTACCCACTGCAAATAAGATTTCTTATTTACATCGAATTCTTCCAAATCATAAATTGATAGAGCTTTTAAGACAGGTAAATAACAAAGGTGAATGTTTAAAAGTATTAAAACCAAAACCAAAACTAACATCAACACCACTACTTTTTCTACCTTCATGGGGCTAAACAACTCGTGATTGGATTTAAACCTATTCAATGAGTTTATCAGCCTGATAATCCACACGAGTTGAAATAAGGGACAAGATAGAAGAAAATATTAGCACTTCTATTCAGGTTGAGCTTATGACAGATAAAAGTGAGGATGCTATTTCTGTAGCCGAAAGTGAGCACCAACAGGTAATGAAATGTAACAGTCACAAGTACGTGTAAATGATGAAGGTAAAAATCCGAAAACTGCTCCTATATCAGATTCAGGAGGAGTTTCTATACCAAGTTCTCCAATGCAACCCAGTATTAAAATTGTGACAGAGAGCTCATCAGGGCAGGAAATAGAGAAGGATTGACCTCCTGTCAAGCAAAAATCAGAAGCTATCAAATCTGAGGGCACAGAGACTTCCACTGTACGATTAGGAGGAGTTTCTTTTCCCGTTCTTCTTCCCCTTCTGGTCCTTCTTTTTCTCCTTCCACTGTATCTTAAGTGGGTTGAGAATCTCAGGCACTAGTATAGATCCACCCCCACCCTTATGATTTGGCAGATTCATGATTTCAGTTTTATCCCCTTCACATTCAGCAACAAATGCATCGTCGTTTATCATTCCTATCATCACCTTATCTTTCAAAGCTACGGGATAAAACCTAATGTCTTCCTGGCCCTGAAATCTGAAGTTGAAGTTGAAGTCATTTTTCCATGAATCTGGATCATGGATATCATGCAATCTCCACAGATTTATCCCATCACCATGTCGATCCACCACCAAGGTTAGCATTTCCTGAAGCGCAACCAATCCAATCGGCTTGAACCCATCTGCCAAGCCAGGAAGGTTCATTACATCATTAAAACATTCATTCTTACTGTGAAAGTTGTAGATCCTTGATTCGTCCGCCCAATAGGTAATCCCCTCTATCACTGCCCCATCTCTCTGCACCGGTTTTTGCATCCCAATAGATAATTGTGACTTGTTCTGCTTGGTTTCTCCTTTGAAGTCGATGATGCAGTACTTGATACGTCCACTAGTGTTGACAACCTCAAAGAAAACGATCTTGAATTCTGTCTCTCCTTCCATGTCATATATTATAATCCCATGGCAGAGCTGACCTGAAAATATTGAGCAGGAGAATGATTTTATCTATCCTAAAAAGAACAAATTATGGGATTGACGAAAAAAAAAATCAGATAATAAATATTACTAGGATTCTTAAATCTCTGCTTGGAGATGGAAACTGAGATGTACTCTTCGTCGTTCTTTCCTTGCTTGGATTGTGGGTTGATAAGGAAGTAAGATCCATTAGATTGGTTAAGCAGTGCAGCTACTCCTCTGTATCCCCCCACATAGTGAAAATAGAATCCGAGAGTGGCAATTCTATTGGCCTTGCCCGAGCGAATTCCAATTCCATTCCAGCCATCCCAATCCAACCGGTCGATTGTACGGTTATCTCCATTCAGGTACAACAATCCAGGATTATTAGAATGGAACTCCTTTTGAAATCGCGGTTCGGAAATTAGGGAGTTCCAGTTCTTCGCAACGAGCTTGAAGGTTATAACATCTTTGGGACGGCATCGAAGGAGAATTCGTTCCACTAATTCTATTGGAATCTGAACAGAAATTCAAAAATGTGAGGAAGACGATACATGATTCCTCAACTCATACAAATGGAATCAACAATATACAAATACAGCTCCTCAACCAGAATCGCAATATACAAATGCAATCGATATATATATACAAGAATCGAAATATACAAATGCAAGGCAAAGAGGAGAGAGAAAGATCTGATTCCATCTTTTAGCGTGATTTGGTAACCGAAAGATCTGATACTCATACAAATGCAATCAACAATATACAAATACAGCTCCTCAACCAGAATCGCAATATACAAATGCAATCGAAATATACAAATGCAAGGCAAAGAGGAGAGAGAAAGATCTGATTCCATCTTTTAGCGTGATTTGGTAACTGACGATCTGATCTTAATGTATTTAGAGAAACCAGAAGAGAATCTAGATTCAGATGATCTAAGTAAAGAAAACGATCAACCAGTACAATTAAGTAAAATCGGTGAAAGAACATCGAAACCAGTAAAATTAATTAGCAAATGAACAGAACAGAGACGGTGCAAAAAATTACCTGTCTACCAGCCATGGAAGAGAGATTGAGAGTATGAAGCTAGAAATCTAGCTGAATTTGACGAATCAAGGTGAATTTGGGAGAGAAATTGAAGAACAAATGTGTTTATTGATCGTCAAGAAACTCATCTGCTACAACTGACGAAATCTGTACATATACCCCTACACATACAACAGCTAGCTCTAACAGCCAAAGTTATCCTCACCATACACGTGGACGGCTACACATAATCCTCACACGTTTTCCCGCTCAAACCCAGTGACATTGAGTGAACCCAAGGGTTTTGTAAGAAATTGCAATGACAAACAAAATGTTGGAATATTTGATAAATTTTGAATAAATTACACAATTCTAAGGGAATTTCCCATAACCCTTTTTCATGTGTTAAGAAGGTTAAGAAAACCTTAAAAAAAATATAAAATAAGTTCATATATTTCTTTAACCATCTCAAGAGATTTTTTATTTTTAAATATGTTTTATAATGGGTGAATTTGGTAACTGAACCTATATGAAAATCTAATTAATTAGGTACTTACACCCTTTTAAAATTAAATTAGGTGGGATAGACCCTTCCCCAAATAGAGTATTAAACTAATAAATGTTCAACTGCTTTTTTTTTTTTTTAAACAAAAATATGTTTTATAATAAGGTGAATTTTAAGAAATATAGTGAACCTTTAACATTTCTTTAACCAACTAAAAGATATGGCTGGTTATTTCGGGTTTGGATTGTCTCAATTTTTCATTATTTCAATATTCATTTTAAAAAATTTACTATAATGTATCTTAAAGTTCGGGTTATTTCGGGTTTCGGGTCTTAATGGGTTTCGGTTGAATCGAGTTCGGTTCATTCGAATTTGGGTGAGTTTCGATTATCGGTTATTCAGATTTCGGGTCCAAAATGGGTCGGTGTTCAGGTTAATCGGTTCTGGGTCGACCGGGTCGGGTTTTCGGGTTCGGGTTGGGTTTTGCCAACTGATGAATCGAAAACCAGTGCAACCCAGAACTCAAAGCATGTTCATGCGATGATGAAATAAAGCAAGTCCATCAATCAATTAGCAGCTTCCAACATAAGAGCAACGAGAAATTCGGATCAAAGAGTCCCCGCAATAATCCAACTTCTAAACCCAGCGCTCAATTCAACCAACGAACGAGCGATTCCGAGAAACGGACTTGGAAATCGCCTGGAAATGGAATCCCTACTTCTTTTACTACCACCGTAAACCCTCTCAGAACAGGCCCACTGTCCACGGCGGCCACTTGTCCAACCGCCAAACCCTAGACCCTCTAAACCTTTCTTACTCCTTAAACCCTCGTGACCTCAAAGTTCGAAAATCAAACCCTCCGTTATCCAATTCCGCACCAGTAACCCTAATCCATCTCATAATTTCTTCCACATTGCCCAGAATATTGTGCCAAGGGTTTTGTAAGAAATTGCAATGACAAAAAAAAATGTTGGAATATTTGATAAAGTTTGAATAAATTACACAATTTTACAGGAATTTCCCCTAACTCTTTTTCGTGTGTTAAGAAGGTTAAGAAAACCTTAAAAAAATAAGTTATTGAATGAGAATCATAGATATGGGACACCCAACTACCTGAAATTGTATATATGTAAGATATTTAAGGTTTAGAGACCTGAAAAACGCACCTTTAAAAAAAACCTATTTATTTTCATTCATTCATTGTGGAGCTTACCCATGATCTTGAACTACCACCAACTCGAGGAAATTTTGGTATAGTGCGATCAAATACACAATCAAACTGATATCTTGCAATAGTTCTAATTTTATAATTTAATTTCTCCTAACATCATACAAGAACTCTTAACTTGAAGGAATGAAATTCACGGGTTTAACTCCAGTCCAGGTTCATGTTCTATTTTTGAAGCATACAGAAACTTAGATAATTGAAAGATTTCTTGAGCTGGTAATATCTACTTGAATAAATAGATCCCTAAAAAAACATTTCAAATCAAAATAATCGGGCATAGGTTCACATAAAAGTTTTAGACAATCTTAAAAAAAAAAAGAGGGGCTCTCCCCTCTCTCTAGAAAATCCCCCTTGTGAAAACCCAATTGGGGATTTTAATCTTTAATTCAATCGGCATGTCTCAAATTTGTTTTTGTTTCAATCAATTCGACTCCTCCTCTTTCAATCGGCATGTCTCAAATGTGTTTTATGCTTTTAATGTTGTTGTCGTTTTTCTTTATTTGGATCTTTGGTCTTGACTTGGAATTATACTTTATTGATTTCAGCCCGAGCCATCACCTGAAAATGCAATCCAATTCATCCTAACTAGGGTTTGGTTGATTTCTAAAGGGGGAAAATGACCAGCATTGCTAAGTCTTGAGTGAGGCTCGAAATCCCAGATGGAAAAGTTTTAGAAAATAAGGTAATCAATTAGCATATATTTCAATCTCACATATCTAATCCTCTTTTTGTATGATGATATTTTGAGGTTTTAACAGTTTTGTTCGATATATAATTAACATACTATAAAAGTTCAAATGAAATGGATAATGGTAGTTGTCACATTTATTTTACCTATGGCTCTGATGTTGTATGCTCAAATTTCAATATTTCATAAATTGGGGCTTTCTAGATTGCCAATTCATGAGTATTTTTTTTTCCACTTTTACAATCGTTACTATATAGTAAAGTAGGCTTTTTGGTTATTTATTGCTCATTTATTAGTGAAATAGAAGTAAGCTTTTTCGTTATTTTCAAAAAAAAAAAAAAAAAAAAAAAACTCTTCTTCTACCACAATTGTTAAAAAAAAAAGGAGTCTTTAAGCACAAATTTTCATATTATTAAATGAAATAAGATTAAAATTTAGTTTGAATAAGTAAATCATATAATAAAAACTGACTAGAAATAAAAATTTAAGTAACTCATCCGAATAATCAATTGAGTAAAGTAAATCAAAGAAAATAAATTATTATTTATATGGAATATATAGTATCAATTGAGTAATATAAAGTTACTGATGAAATAAATCGTTAAAATTATGAGAATGAAACTATAAGTTAATACAAGTAATATAAATTATTAGTTATATGGAATTTATAATATAAATTTTTTAAAAAAAGTAAACCCGTGCTATCGTCCACTAGTGACTCCTCCATCTCCCTCTTGCATTTGCACCATCAAAGTACGGGAATGATGAGTATTAGAGTTTTCGAAGATTACTCTCATGAAATAACTCCCTCATCTTTTCCTCCTCCTTTGCTCTCTTAACATCATCCCCTCTCAATCACAACCACCGCCCACCAGTGACTCCTCCATCTCCCTCTTAATCTCCACTGTCAGCCTCGATTTCGCTAAGGACCTTCGCCGCCACCGCCTTCTCCTCTCTCACCCTACTTCACTTGTCTCCCTTCGAGAAGTCTTATGGAATATCATAAATTGTAATGTCCTTTTATCCAACTTCACACTCTATTTCTAACCCTCTGTCCATTCTCTAATGCCTGTTTGCCCAATTTTCTATCCACTGGCTTTGAAATCTCTATCCCTCTGTCAATTTCCTGATGCCCTGTAATCTCACTTTGATTCGAAATTAGCGATTCAATCTTGTTTGTTGCATTTTCCTTTTGGAATTTGAACACCTCCGTAGTACAAAGTCATATTTTGGTTGATAGAGTCCATATTTCTCCTTTTAGATTGGGTTCCAGTTTTAATTTGTTTATAGCTCATTCGATTTCCTGTAGCTTGAATCTGATTCCCTTTGATGTGAATCCCAATTTTTTTCCCCCAGTTGCTTGTTAGTTATAAGGACTTGTTAGTAACATCAGACGCATTTATCCTTTTCCTTTTATTCTTTTTAAAATTTCTGGTCTAGGAATGGGGATTGGATTATGTTTTATAAAATCTACATTTATAATGCCAGTTCCTTTTGATTGAATCGCTCTTTGGCGGCATTAATGGTAGTCAAAGCAAGTAGCATTTATAGGGCTTCATTGTCAGTTCAAGCAAAAGGAAGTAGGAACATGAAAAGGGAATGTATGATTCTCTTATTTAATCTCCAATAGCTTCTGTTTGCATGCTTGTAATCTATTAGAGATAGCAGTTCTCTATCCGGTTAGTCATACTCAGTGAACTGAAGAATCATTCATTTTCAAGCCACCTTCTTGTGCTTACCATATTAATGGATTTTCTATTCCTTGTAGGGATATTTAGGAGTGGGTTCATATGGATTGACCTGGGCATTGAAGAATTTAGTCTAGCTTGCGATTATAAATGGCCCACTGACAGTTTTATGGTGTCTTCGTTGGAATTTAGAATACAATCTCAAAGCCCCATTCCAAGGGATTGTGATTAAGTTGACCTAATTCAGTGAAAGGTTCATTGGTTAGGTTGTAAACCCTCTCCACAATCTGTTTCTTATAGCTTACAAATTATTGTTATGACGTATGTCTAAAAAGGTTCGAGATTTTTTTATTCATTTGGATGGTGTAGTTCTCTGATTTCCCCTTGCTAAATTTTATATTGAAATGAACACTTTACTGTTAATTTGCCTATTTTGGTTATATATATATATATATATGTAATTAAACTACAGTTCACCTTTGGTAGTCTTCATCTATTTTGTTTTCTTTCATTATGTATGAATCAAACATTTCCGACGAGAATCTTATAAGATATGTATCTATTTTACAAACATTACTCAAGTTCTCAAGAAATCGATTTACATTTGATACCACTGCTTGCGAATTCAGAACTTAGAAAGCAGTCTCCTCATGGAACTTCTAAAGCTGCACCCAACTAAGAATCATCGGGAAAGATAGCTACATTGTTCAAATTTAAGAGCCAAGGAAGAGAGAGTGCGGCAGCATGCAATTAGGTGCTAATTAATATTATCAGGTTTCAGAAGCTCTCCGCTGGACAGACGAGGTATTTAATCTTTTAGGGTTTCTTAGGTGCGTAAATTTCTGCTCTAGAGATTTTAGGATCTTACTATTCTATCTATGTCTATCAATTGTTGTTCAGCTAATGCCTCCTGTTGAGAAATAGATGTCCATATGGGTGAAAATTGTCCCCAAAGGATTGTTACTTATGAATATCATGAGTTCCCTTTACCGGCAATTTGATCTTTTTGAACACCAAAGGATTGTCAGGAAGAATGGTCACTAACTCTCTTTAAAATGTACTTCTTTAATACTTTAAAGTGGTTTATGTAAACTATATATAATTCGAGCTGAGTTGCCCATTAAACAATAAACACCATGTACTGGTATTCCTGTTGATTTTGTACAGGCTTGCAAAGTTGCAGGTATACTTAGGGTTCATGCATGGCTTTGGTCTTCAAGCTGTCAATATGTTTTGTTGTTTCAGGCACCTATCATATAACAAGATGATTGGAGTTATACCATTTTCTCGCTCATCTCCCCAAACTAACATACTTGTAAGTTTCTTTTTCCACACTCAGATGTTTAGCTCATGGTGGTGTTCATTAACAATACTTGTAAGATAGCTTCTCGATCTTTCCACTCTCAAATGTTATTTTATCATGCTATATGACCGATTAAGCTAGCTTCTTGAAGCGTGGGATGTATGCTTGATCATACCTTACGTGGGATGTAATTTTTTCCCCTTATTGCTGATCTAATGAATTGAGATACAGAGTAGTGCCCTTTATTCTTGTGGCATTTACCATACTTCTGGCCAACTTATCATATTCATCGTGGATACGGGCCAGGGGCAATTTTTCCCAATTTTAACGGGGAGGAGGTTGGTGTGATACAATAAGGAACTGTGTTTATAGGAAGAACACCCACCATGGTTCCCCTATGGAAAAGCAGATTCCATTTACCGGGATATTGAGCAATAAATTCACCGAAAATCCTGCCATGATATTTCTACGCCCATCCTTGTTCCCACTTATATGATTTTCATAATCAAAATTTAATTCATGTGTTGTCATACATTCTCAGACTTTTACAACTGGAATCGAATTAAGGTCTGTTATTGTGAGGGTGCTTCATTTACCGGAGATAGTGAAAACAAGGTCATTCAAATGTCACTATATATGCGTATTGATTAAACATTTGACTGCTGCATTCAAAGCTCCTTTCTATCATCAAATGTGACCAATGGAAATTGTGTTTCTATTTACGACATATGCTTAAGGAATAAGACCATCCTGAGTATTGATTAAACATTTGACTACTGCATGCAAAGATCCTTTCTATCATCAAATGTGACCAATGGAAATTGTGTTTCCATTTACAATATATGCTTAAGGAATAAGACCATCCTGAGGAGAATGGATAGGATTTCTTATTAATGCTCCAAATTGCCAATAACTTTGTGTTTTAGCAGCTCTTTTCGTGTTATTTATTTGGAAGCACAACTACACTTTCGACGACAGAGCATATGGCATGCAGCCATGGAAGAACTGATGTCAGTAGGAATGCGCTATGCTCATCAGGTAGAGTTGTTTTCGGTTAATTTTCACCTTTTGTACTTGATCCATGTCCTAAACAAATACTTAGCAATATTAGGCGCTTCTTTCAGGATGCTCTGCTGGGGGTCTGGCCAACATAGTGCACTGTGACGAGTTTCAAACATTTTCCCCTAGGACTGCCAGGGTCAAGTGCCTAATTGATGGCGGGTTATTTCGTGACATGTAGATTGCTTCTTTTACTCCTTTTAGATCTGTAAAACTCTAATTAATTTTACTTTTCCTTTTAGGAAGGCATATGATGATGTTTTACCATTTGATCTTGGTTTCATAGGTTTCAATTTATCTCCTCTTCATACAGAACAGACGTAGCTGGTAGACGCACTATGAGGAGATTGTTGGGGGCCGTCGTTCAGTTGCAGGTGGTGCATTTTATGCTTACTCTAATTTATTCCATGGAAATTATTTATTGTGTTGAACTTCTTTAAAGTAAGAAAATTTCCATTTTGTTTATCTTTATTAAATTGCCAATTCAAATTTAAGAACGGGTCACTATTGTCTCTTAATTATTATTATCTCTTAAAATATTTATAATAATGATGTCTAAGTTGAATCTACACCTACCTGAGCTTTCTTTATATATGTCGCGCACATCTTTCAATCTCACTTGGATTTTTCAGTGCCCATGTTGCCTTTCTTATGCTTCCTTTGACAATGTAGCTGTCCACGGTTCCTTCTCCATTTCTCCTCTTCTCTTTCATCTCTGCACAACCCCTGGTTTCTTGCTGGCTTTGTGCTACTCTTTGCGTAATAGTCCTAAAAGGGTTTACAAAATTGGTCGACATGCTAAACAATCTGTGTTTCTATTCGATTTAGAGCTGGCTTTGAACTATTCGATTTGGTGACAGATTTAGGGCTTGCTCAATATGACACAAGTGGAGCAGCCCTCGCCCCTCGGGATGTCGTCGTAGTCTACCTCTTTCCCTCACCACCGCCTTCAACACCTTTTCACTTTCCTCTTGCCATTGGCCGCCTTACCACCAAATCCAGGTGAAGGAACTAGGTTGACATGTATGTTCATGTGAATGTAAACGTTAAAGATGGCACTGAACCTCAAGCTGGTGACGGAGACGAGGACTCGGGGGAGATTGTGAACACATGATATCCATGATGTGGATAGTAAAGAAGGTCAGGATGATGAAGATGAAGGATATTCTGCAGGGGGTGAATCATCACATAGGGACTCATCAACATCAGTCTCTTGTTGGAAGAATGAATCATCTCTTGGGATGGCTGGATTAAATCATGCGAGATCATAGGTAGAAACAACATTTCTATAGAAAGAAAGGAGGCCAAGGTATATCCATCACATAGAAGAAATGGTGCTCCATAAGGCAAGATTCTACATTTAGAGCGCAGGATAAAGATGCTAGAGGGACAGCTGCGAGAAGCTACTGCTATTGAGGCAAGTCTTTATTCAGTTGTTGCAGGACATGGAAGTTCCGTAAGAAAAGTCCATGCCCCTGCTAAGACGCCTATCCAGGATGTATATTCAAGCAATCAAAGGCAATTATAAATCAAGGAGGGCAAATGCTGCTCAAACTGCTGTTTCAGGATTAGTTGTTGTGGCAAAAGCATGTGGAAATGATGTTCCAAGGTATTTTGATTATTGATTCTGCTAGATTTCATTTTATATCCATACATTCTGCAAATTTAGTTGAGCTCCATGGTTGGCTTCTGTCATATACACATGGCTGTGATGGATGAGTTTCACCTGTAATTTGCTTTCTCATGAACTTCAGGCTTTAGACTGGGATAGTCATCATGTGTGACACGGGATCATGTGATAGCATGTTGTATAAATCCCAATTCACAGATCGTCTCCTGTCATAATACGATAGCATGTTGCATTATTTGATTTTGGAAAGTTATATTACAGTAGTATTGTTTTTGATGTTCCATTTTCCTTATTACAGGTTAACGTTCTGGTTATCAAACTGTGTGTTTTCAAGATCAATTATAACTCAAGCCTTTGAGGAACAATAAATACCAGTTTCTGATGGGCCTTCGACACACAAGGACGCAGTTGGAAAGAGAGGTGACAATAACTCACTAAAGCTGACATGAAAACCTTCATCCCTAAGTCTTCAGCTGCGAAGGTGGTGGATAAGCTTATTGATTCGGGATCTAAGAAAAGCTTTAGAAATGCATCTAGCTTACTACATTATTGCTTCTTCGGAGTAATCATCCAACTTATCATGTTATGATGGTATCAGGTAATCTTTCCAGCTGATTCATGAAACATAAATCACCAAGCAAACCATGATTTGGGAAAACATGCTCATGCCATGGTATCTCTTTTGTTTTCTGAACCAGCTAGCTTTGAACTGCTCGAGGTGCATTTTAAAGAAAAGACTATAAACCAAGGGAGTGGTATAGTAACTGCTGAATTTTTTCAAGACTGAACTAAGCTTTAATTTTATAATCCTTGGCTGTTAAACTACGTTCTACTGATATAGTAACTGCTGAATATTTTTGGTGAATTTTGTGTTGAATTTGTGTTTACCAACTTGTAGGTTTTTCCCCTTTCACTGTCTATGAATTTGATTTCGCAAATTCGTTGATTTGGCAGATTTATTTGTTTAATATGCTCTTTGCCTTGAACTAGATTGAAATTTTTTTTTCCCGAGCTGCTTTAATAGATTTTCCTCAAGTGTTGACAGGTCTAACTGGATGGATTTCATGTTACCTTCCTCTTATGGGATGTGTAGTCAATCACTCAATCTTATCTAGATTCAAAATCTCAGTTGCTTTTGATAATTGGTGTGGCTGTGTTTTGATTGTATGGAGGATAATATAAATATTCTTCATGCTAATCAGTAATCAATTTGCTATTTGTGTGTATCAAAATTCAAAACAGGTAGAACTGTCCACAATAATGTCATGTCTAACAGCCAAAAAGGCATACACAGCTGAGGACATGAGGTATGTAAGCTTCTAATTCTTAGGCTGTGGTGGGAAAATGGGGAAATTGTTCAGTCTCCATTAGTCAAATGTGAAATTGGAGATCTTTATTTTTGCTTGAGTAGTTTAACATGTGATTTCTGATTTCTTACAGAAACTGTGAGGATTAGCTTAGAATCTGCACTTCAAGATGCACATATGGAGGTCAGATACACGGATATTGACGTCTTCAAGATGCACATATGGAGGTCAGAAACTGTGAATCTTGTGAACAACAAGGGGGTTGAGTGTAGGCTGAAGATTATTTTCGAATGGCTTCCCTGGTCCTGTCTGAGGTGCTCGTGCTTTGGTCATTCGGATGCGTCATGCCCTGTGTCAACTCTATGTTCAGAACCTCTTGGGTCATGCCAGAAGTATGTGCACAGCGGGGCTGCTGCTCCTGGTAAATCGGGTACTAATGCTGCTGATGGACAGCGCCCTGTAGGCCCTGAACATGGGGATGCCCAAGACCATTCTGCCACCAAGGAAGAGGATGCAACTGCTGTAGGTACGAGCACAGCTGCTACTGTCGAGGAATCGGATGAGATTAATCCTGAAACCGAGGTGCTTGGTGCTGCTGCAGCAGCTGCAGCGTCTAATGGCGTCCAAAATGTGAGGGGGGGAACCCTCTAAGAGAGATTGTAACTATGAGGGGAGTGGTGAAGATGCAACTCGGACAGCTGAGAAGGAAGTTCCGGGAGCTGATGGTACTCCAAATCATGAAAAATCCCTTGCTTGTGCTCGTATGGTCGCTTCATCCTGGGCTGCGGAAGCGGGAATATATGTAAATGGGGATGGGGAGCTGGAGGTTAACGAATGTAAGACACCGGACGGCCTAATGAGATGGAAAACAAGGGGTGGTACTCAGAAAGGAGTGTATCGTCTTAGGGGAACCAAATCGCGCATCTCGGGCGATCTCAAAACTCTCCTTAACAATGGATGAACTCTTCACTGTTATGTCGGGAATAAAGGACCCCTGTAGCGGAAAAGGAGATGCTGCCTATTTTAATGAGGAATCGGACTTGGATGAGGGCGGGGACTCGTCCACGGACGATGAAACTTACCATCCGGGTTGAGTGCAGCTTTTCCTTGCGGAAAGGAGAGGAGCTGTAGGAACGATCTTGCTGTTATGGTCACATTTGAAGGCCTGGTTTGGGGCTTTGCTTGGTCTGCTGCGAGTGCGTGGGAGAATTCCTGGGATTTCCAACATTTTTTGCAATTAGCTGTCATACAAAGTTTGTCGTATAGTGCGTGGGAGAATTTCTGGGATTACATGAGACATTTTTTTGGGCCTATTAGGATGGGCCGCTAGTGGATTTATTTTGGTGGATCTCCCCAATCCCCATAGCTTAAAGAAGTCCGTTTGTTGTCTAGGCCTTAAATTCACTCTTATGAATAAATGAGAGCTAATTTGGGGGCCTAGACATCCCGCTGTCTCGGATTTCTTCATGCTTATTTGGCTTCTTTAAATTTATCACATATATTTGTTATATGTATACTCATCATACACTCATACATGTTTACAAGCACATAACAATATTACATGAAACACATATGAAAGCAAGACATAGGGAAATAAACATATAACATTACAACAATATTAAATATAATATATGTTGATATTTTTAAAGGAGCCGATTGGGGGTGCGTATTTTTTGGGTGAATATTAAGTGCAGTGGTACATTTTGTGGGTAGTCTCCTTCTTACTCTTTTGTTACTACTTGGCTTTCGCCATCATCTATATATTTACCTTTTCAGAGTTTAATGTCTTGAGGGAATTCTCCTTATAGGAGGACTCCATATCGCTATTATTATTATTATTATCGGGATTTATACGATTTTTCATCTACTCTCTAATCAAAGATGTATGTTGCTCATTTTTCCTTTGCTTCCTTGAATGTCAATTCCCGCTAGCAGATATCATCGAATTTTGCGGGTGTAATCAAGTATAGAGCACATCCTTTATGGGACCTGAAGTATTGCTCTGTTCATGAGACTAATGGAACCCCTAGGTGTTGTAGTTGCGAACGAATGGAGGTACATCAAATAGGATGTCTTCCGAGTCCCAGCTGATTGATCTATATCATGTAACAATACCTCAATATCCCATATGTTTTTTCTTCTTGAACCTATTCTTATTCCACCGAATTTTATTACCTCATATGTGCAGCCACAAGGTACTGGATATATTTCCCTTGGTGATGGACGCAGACTATGCTTAGAATGTTTGAATTCATCACGACACTAAGCTCAAGCGCGAGAAGCATGGCAAATTCAAGCATGGGAAGCATGGAAAGCACAATCACTAGATGTTAGGTGGAAATACGTAACATCATACATATGCTGCTCTTTCAAATGTTTGTCTGTAACTTAATGTTGTTATCTGATTGAGAAATAAGTGCCATTTCGATTTCGGCTTCCGGCTAAATGTCCTGTGTTTTCCCCCCAGGATTGTACTGCTCATCTCTTGGTTTGCTCAGTCAAATGGGCTTATTGGACCTGTTGTACATTTTATTAATTTGTGCTGGGCCAATTCATTTTTTTTTGATAAAAATTAATGGATATAATTTAAAATGACGTCTACTCTTGTTGAATAGGTAAATTAAGAGCGGCCATTCCGAAATGACGTCTACTATGTTGCTTGTCGTCTACTTTGTTGAAAAGCAAAGACGCAAAGCGCGGTTCAATACTGTGTGTGTGTGTGTGTGTGTGTGATGAATCAAATACGAACTTTAAAAATTACAAATTTATATACAAACTAAAACTTGTTAAATCAAAATTAATATAATGATCAAAATTTGAAAATAAAATTTTAATTTAGACTAAAAAATAATAATTTGAAAACAAAAAATTTAATTTGAGCCGACGGTGTATTGTTTGAGGTTGGTTTTGACGCTGCCGCTAGATCTTGTGAGGGTAACCATCACTTTCCGAGCCCAAATTAAAACGTATGATTCAACATCCGGATGCTCTATGGAGCCAGATTGTTCGAGGTAAGCACTGTCATGGGAGACTGGATGTTGATATGTTCGAAGTAGGCAGGGGAGCCTCCCGTAACTGGAAAGCAATTACCCATGGGGCGGAGCTACTAGTGCCCGGACTTCGCGTCGCCATTGGCAATGGCATGTCGACCTTATTCTGGATGCACAGTTGGCTAGAGGAGCGTTGTCTAATGGACGTCTCGATGCAGCCGATCCCGGAAGATCGTTTGGGAGAAACGGTGGGCGAGCTGTGGGTTAATGGAAGCTGGGACTGGCAGGCCCTCGCTCCTTACCTCTCGACGGAAATGCTGCAGAAACTCCAGGCTGTACAGGTCCATCCCAATGGATCAGCAGTGGACAAGTTCTTTTGGGCACATACAAGCTCGGGTATCTTCACTACCCAATCGGCAAGAGTTCTGCTCCAGAGCGGGGTCATCGACGCAAGTGGCGATGGCTGGAGACACATTTGGCGAGTACCTGCACAGCAAAGAGTCAGAGCTTTTCTATTCCTGGTGGCGCACAACAGCATCTTGAGCAATCAGGTTCGCATGAGACGCCACCTCTCACACTTCCATGGTTGCCCAAGGTGTGGCTTAGAGGAATCAACGTTGCACCTGCTCAGGGATTGCCTATCGGTTAGAGAAGCTTGGCGGAAGCTCACGGGTAATTATCTAGAGCCCTCCTTTTTTTAATGAAGTAGAATTGAGTCGTTGGATCATGGCCAATGTAAGGAAAGAGGAAAACTGGAGTGCGACTTTCGCATATATGATTTGGCACGTGTGAAAGTCTAGGAATGCCCTGGTGTTTGAAGGGAAAGACACTCTCAAGAGAGTCACTGCCATTGTTGTGCAACAAATGCGAACCTTTGCGGACATAGCTCAGAAAGCGACGACCCTCCATGCCCAGAAACGTCCTACACATGTCCCAAATGATGCCCAGGTACATGTTTGGTCCCCACCCCCGTCGGGTTTGGCTAAGTTAAATATCGATGGAGTTTCGAAGGGAAACCCGGGGTTGGCGGGAGGAGGGGGCTTGATCCGAGATGACAAGGGAGTACTTTTGCGAGCCTTCACCTTTAAGTGCGGGCATTGTCGGGCATAGACTGTCGAGTCTTGGGCGGCGGTACATGGTTTGGAGGTGGCCAGGAGACTTGGTGTATCTCGACTGATAGTAGAGACGGATTCAACAAACTTGAAGACTTTGATCATGGTGGAATGTGTGCCTCCCAATCCTGATTTTCACTTGATTCATCGATGCAGAGCCTTAGCAAGTGATCCTAGCTGGGTGGTGTCCTTCTCCAATGTCCGACGTCAAGCGAATGCGGCGGCAGACGCACTGGCCAACTGGTCACTCTCCTTAACGGATGCATTCACTGAACATGACTCTCTGCCTAGCACTATTTCCTCGCTTTGCAATATTGTACCTCCATTAGGGGGATAACTCTTTATTTACTATAATAATAATAATAGGGTACTATCCCACATTTGAATCCAAATAAAAGAAATTTTTTAAAAAAAAAACCATTTTTACTCTTTTCCAACACAAAACCGCATTCAAATGCGAGAGCGTGTTAGGATCAGATAGTGAGATTGTTAGGATGTTAATCAGAAGATGGGTAGTTTTTGATTTTGTGATATCTCGATCTTTATGATTTCCTATTATCCTTTTATAAGCGCCCTCTGTACTAAAAACATTATATGATAAATATAATGAGGATTGAGGAGGTTGCAGATCGAGCCAAGTGCACTCAGCAACTTAACAACACTGACAACCTGAAGGATTGTTGGTGGTTGTTGAGCCTTGGTGGTGGGTCGCGAGGGAGTTTGAGATTTAGTGCGTGTGTTACTGGGGTTGCTCAATCAAGGTAGACAGTCACGGATCGAACCCGCAAGGTCGACGGATTCGGTCCATCGGGTCAGGGTTTGTCGACCCAAATCCTAACCACAAAAACCCACAAGTACGTTGAACGCGCGGGTCATCCCGTGGCCATGTCGAAATCAAGATATCAATTATATTTTTATATCAACCACATTTAAAGAAGGGTTTTAACTTTTAAGGCACGAGCAATTCAAGAAACAAAAGTCAATCCAGAAAGAGTGAAAATCTACATCCCTCAATCAAGAAACAAAAGCCATTTCAAGAGTAAACATATGCAAAACGGCTAAACCATCTGATTCCTAAAGTTGAACAATATAATAATAATAATAATAATAATAATAATAATAATAATAATAATAATAATAATAATAATAATAATAATAATAATGGTACTACCAACTTCCTCCAAATTCATTAGCAAAGTCTCCATCTCTCAATCAAGTAGGGCATAAGGGGATTCGATGTACTTGGGATAAGAACGCTTGTACAAGTTCATGCATACTGTGTCACTTTGTCCAAGGACCCCATTGAATATGCATTTCATTGCCCCTGCAAATCGACATCCACAATCATCCATAACATATAATGAGTTGTGCATCCGGGAAGAGACATAGAAGATATAATTTTTGCAAGCGAAACAAAAAATAAAGTATCATACCATGTGTACCAACAGACTCCTTCACACGACCACGATGACCACCTTTTGTAAACACCTCCACAGGCTGCGAGATTAATATCACATAAACACACATATCGCGACATAGATAAGCGACCAACAAGAGGGATGCACATACCTTGAACCATTTCACGTCCTCGGAGTTGTGAAACATATATCTAACTATTGATTTATCCTTGGAAACTCGTTGTGGGTATCTGCAACAAAGCATATTGAACAGTCCGCTTAGCACAAAGACACTTACTTTCTCAAGGACAGGAATATAAATCTTCAGATCGATCAAAAGATTACCCTGTCAAAATAATCTTCTTAAGAACGATCCTATTGGGGTCAACACTTCTCAATGTACCCAGAGCAGCAACAGCACAAGCACCTCCATCTGTATTCTTAATGGCAATCAAAGGAAGGGATAGAAATGACGAAAGTGGAGCATAAACTGAAGCAATGGAGAATCGTCCTGCATGGAGAAATCGTTCCATCTTGCTCTTGTCTGAATTAAAACTGCCGGAGGAAAATATTGGCCTGTACCAGATTGTCAAGAGTCAATCGGAAGAAATGAACATCAAATCAAATGCAATGTAAGAATTCACCTTGCAATAAATTGTCGAAAACCAACGTGAAACACGAATTCCTCTTTGCTTTTGATGGGCTCAGTGTAAGAATCGTGCTTCTTTATGCTGACAAGGCAAGATTCATGTTAAAAAAATAATAAAAAATACCCTTGGTATGAAAAAACAAAATGGTATCACGTACATACCTAAAGTGGAGAATAGACTTCTTCGATTCATCTTTAAAAAGACCACATGCAATAATAGGCATTGAATTTGCACGAGTACAAATTTTCAAAGCAACAGAGTTTGGTACTTCCCTGACATGGATTCTTGCATACGAACCAACAGATGCACATTCCTTGCTGTTTTGTTCGCGTTTCAACGCTTCAGCAAGTGCTTCCTTTTTATATATTGCAAAGTTAGGTTGTAATATCCTACCATATTCGGGAGGCAAGGATTCCTAAATAAAGAAAATCAAGCTAATATCAATTTTCCTCTTCCAATATGTTTTAACACAAATCAAATCATCAAACATAACTCACTTTAGGGTCCCAAGAAGAAGTTTCAAAAGACTTGAGACCTCTGTACTTGGCAAATCTCCTTCTAGCAGGAATGTCCAGCGGTGTGTCTACCTCATCCGGGACGTCTACAACAATAAAATCCAACCATTAATGAAAGATATATACCTTCATTTTCAGCACACTTATAACATCCTTTAATTTGCATACCTCATTTGTGTTTCTAAAACTCCCCAATAAAATCTCTACACTATTTTATGTTCTTTCTCACATGTAACAACAAAGCCCCACATAAGACCACAACAACTTGCACTATAGTATTAGGATAGAAACCATCACAGAACATGAGGTACAGTGAGTCAAACCTATACATATCTTCACATTCTATCTTAGACAGAAAATATTTTAGGAATAATATACACAATCTGGTCAATTCTACATCTATAGATCGATGTTTATAAGAGAGTAAACATAAATGGAGAGTCTCATAGATAACGAAATAAGATTAAGATTATAAATCATGTACCGGCATCTTCAGCATGTGCTTCTTTAAGTTTGCGGATATCATCCTCTATTTGCTCCCTAGTCATGTTTTCTCCATCCTGAGAATATTAAGGTACATGGCAGGAGAAGATTGGGGCACCAGAGAAGAACATTAAAAGAGTGAGATGGGATATGCCAAATGATGATTTAAAAGACCCTTTCAAATGAATGACAGGGGAAGGCGTAAATCTAAACATTCAAAACTCTTATTATACCTGGTCGTTTGCATCCTTGACCTATCTGCATTCCCCTTCAAACATACAAAGAAATAAAAAATTACGATCGATTTGGAAAAAGAATCTACACATTCAAAACTGAAGCTAGATGAGTTGATAAATGACTGATTCAAACTTTTGCCCTGTGGATAGAGCTAGTATACCTTAATGTCACTTTTGAGACTGAATATAGCAATCCAGTATCAGTCTTTTTGTTCAACAAGAGCATGGAAAAATTCCACATCACCTTTCTTTGAGGGATCATTGGCGTCCATGGTAATATCACCCATATTACCAGAAATCTACAAATAAAAAAAACAGATATGAAGCAGAAGATAATTTTGGCTCTGAGAACTTAAACCACCAACACAGCAACAAATAATCAAAATATTAGAGATTTCTTCAACATAGCGCTGAGCCACACTAAAATGTAGAATACGGATTCACTTAATTATTTTATTTTTAGTGTTGTAAGTAATTCTAATGCGGATTCAGCAGAAAAGATTTAGCCACGTGTGATCTGATCACACCCCCAAACCTCCAAATTTATCACATCAAGCAGACACAAAATGCAAAAAGTTTAAGGTACCCACAAACTAAAAACGAAAATAAAAGGGGGGGAGGGGGATTTTGTTCATCCAGGAAGACATCCAGAACAACAATCTGTTTTAACTGCAGAAAACTAATGCAAACGTTGCACAAAAAATATCTCATAAAGGAGATATCAACCTTGCAGAGCAGATCATCATAGTAACTCATACCTATTTTCATTGAAAAAAATATATGAGCAAACTTCATTTTATTCATAAGGCTCTAAAATAGTTCTAGAATCTCAAGAATTACTTCAATTGAATATCTCATACTGGGAAGTGCACCAATATGAGATATGCAGGTGCGGCAACACAGTATTGACCGCAACTAGGACAAACAGCCCATACCTCCACAAACCTTCTCAATTTTATATCATCCAAAATATCTTGGTATTTATTGGAATCTTAGAGCTGTATAGTTGCCAAATTTTAGATGTCTCTAAAAAGAGTTCTAGAGAAGATCCAAGCATTTTTCCTATCAAGATTCCAGAGCCAATGAAAACAGAAAAGAAGCATTACAGCTCATTGTGAAGTAGAGGACATCCAACAGTGCTTCAGATGCATTAAGCCTGGCAGGTGGACATGGCAGGCTACTATGAACCACCTTCATCTCCACTTCATGGCCCTACTTTCCACCTTTCGCGGCCTGCACAGATAACATATACCAAAAGGAAATAAGCACGAAAGTATTTTTGTTAAGAATCAAGAAATGAAATTGCACCAAAGAATCAAGAAATGAAATTGCACCAAAGCCCATTGCTCTAGAATAAAACCATACTGACGCTAGTAATGAATCTTTCATGCATTTTAAAAAGGGCATAACCCACTATATCAATAACATTTATGGACAAATAAACAACTGTTGAATGATTGAGTCCTAGATCCCTATTATAACTACCACAGAGATTGCCAGCCCAACCCCAAGGGGAGGACTAGGTCTGGGAGGCCTAGATCCCTATTATAACTAAAAAAGATAGTGGCAATTCACCGGTGGCAGCATAATGCCATTTCTAGCTAGTAGCTACCATTATAAGATGCATCCACATGGAATTTGGCAACCTGCCAAAATAAATTATACAGTAATGCTAATGGGTGGATGGTGGATTTGTATACAAAAGTGATAAGCTGAGAGGAAATAACTACAGGTTCAAGTTTTAGTTTGTGTAGGTTTTAGGGAGCACAGCTATTTATAAAAAGATAATAGACATATAACAGCAACCCACAAACAGTTAGGGAGACACTATACCACAAGCACAACTACTTCAACAATGACATATCCAACATCAACCCTTGATCAGGCTGCATAATTTTCCATAAATTTGTGACAAAAGAATAGAAGTGAAAAAAGACCATCAAACCTTTCTCAATTTCTCTAATACTGAACTTTCAAATGCCTGAAGACCAGCTCCAACAAGATTATTTATTTCCCGACCACATGTTTCCATGGGCTTTTTGGCACTAGGGATGGATTCAACACTAGCCCGACTCAGTGGCAAGACAAGTAACGGATTTGAAAGGTCACCAGATACACTTCCACAGGCAGAAACCTGTCAATATGATGAGAAGATTAACAAAAGAATGGACAAGTTCAATACATTCTCCAATAAATCAACAAAATACTGAAAACAAAAAGGATTCGGTTAACTTACAACACTATCCTTAGTTTTCATGACAATGAGTGCTTTGCCTTTCTTCTTCTTGGAGCTCATGATCACAACATCTTCAACCTCCCCAAAGTTTCTAAAGATCTCTCTTAACCTATCTGCAGTATAATTTCCACCGACTTTCTCCCAAGACACATTTAGAACTTTCTCTTTATCAAGCCTGGGAATCCATGTGGCACCAACACTCTCTCTAGTTCTCCCCGTTCTCTCATTATACTCATATGAACGTGCACCAGTCCCTTTATTGGCCTGCATTGCACGAACCCTAGCAATCTCTTCTTGCAGCTTCCTTTTTATTCTCCCTTCCTCTTCTCGTGCTTTCTCTTCAGGATCCAGTTCAGAGGCGGACTTCTCTCTCTTCTCCAAGTCGGACATCATCTTTCGCCTCTTTGCCCCATATTGGGTTTCACGGTGCTTCTTTTCACGCTTAACTCGCAAGAGATCATCAAACTGCTCCCGGGCTTTCTTGTCTTTTAGTATCTCATACGATGATTTGAGCTTCTGGAAATTGGCATCAGCATCAGGATCATCTCGGCGCTTGTCTGGGTGCAATTCAAGGGCCCTAAGCTTGTAGGCTTTTGAGATCTCTTTATCATTAAGCTTTTCCCCCCTCCTCCCCCGATGGAAGCCCCAAAACCCTATAGTGATCTACTTCAGGATCCATAAGTCTCTAACAATTGTTCTGCAAAGGACTGACCACTATTAGATTAGATTTAACCTCAATGTTCCTAGCAATAGAACAGAGAGAAAGAGTGAAAAAATTCTAAAAAACAAGAGATTTAAAAAGCCTAAACTACAGGTTGTAATTCTTTTCTCTATATTCTAGTTGAACACAGACTATTTTAATTAACCCTTACATGAATAAACACTCATTTCTAACTCTAACATGGATAATTACATCTATGAAAACCCTCATTTCTAATCTGACATGAATAATTACATCTATTTTAACCCTAACTTGCCAATTCGAGTTCATATTTCAATCAAACCACAATTTGAAGGCGACATCATCATGTCTTCATGTGTAGCCAACCGAATTCAACACATTCGAAAAAAAATATCGAATTGAACAACTGAAAGAAACTAACACAGGCATACCAAGGATTCACTTGCAGAATCAAATCTCCTTTGACAGCGTATTACGTGGATGGTGCTGGACTTCCCCCTCGCTGAGTCGCTTGCGCGTTAATGGTGTTCGCGATCGCCGACGAAGAGAGGGTTTTCGGCGTACAAAGTAAAGTAGCTCTGATCGATCATAAAATTCCGGAGTCGTACATATCTGTTTTTTTTTTTTAACTAGTCTTATTATCCGCGTCTTTTGCGCTGGGTTAATAAATTATATATTATTTTATTTTATTATATGTATTTTTTTATTCTTATTCTAAATAATGTTTCATATACTCGGTAGTTTTTATTATTCTAAATATATATGTGGAATAGTGAACACATTTTTAGAAGGTTTAATCTACAGTATATTCTATATATATAACTTTAATTCAGAAGATTTTGCTTACGTGTCAACTTTAGAATAGTTTTACTAATATTGACCAATTATTTTTTTTTCCTTTATTTTTTTTTATTTCACCTTTTTCTCTTTATTCCATTAACAATCTATATTCTATATTAATCATCAATCAATCAATCAATCAATATCAATCATCAATCATCAATATCAATCAATATCAATCATCAATTCATCAATATATAATACTAAAACAGAGGCGTTGAAATATTATGTGGCGGGCTCTGTGCAATTTGCTTACGTGTCTTTTTCTGGTGTATTCTGAAGGTTTTTTTTTACATGTCGATTAATGAATGCCCGATCAATTTAATCCATGTCATACAACTGGTTAATCAATTTATCTGTGTGTAATTTCAATCAATTTTATATATTTTATGTTAAAAAGATCTTCAATTTAAGCCATTTTTTTTATATTCATTAAATAAAAGTCTATCATTTTTGTTTATCACTATTAAATTTATTTTACCTTGATTATTTTCCACGATCTTTTTACACTTCATATCTTAGTTAAGATTCTTACCGATATAATCAATTTAAAAGTTAAATTTCCACCAAAAAAAATTAAAAGATAAATATTCACTTGAATAGTACGTAACCATGACTAATTTGATAAGACTTGATAAAGTTAAAATTCTTTTGTTCATATATAATAGTACGTTTTTTTTTCTCCCAAAATCTATCTTAAATGTAAAAATATTATGCTCTGCTTATCGTTATATATGTGTACTAATTACCTTTCTTAAAAATCTAGATTAACTTACTCAACACTAAACTTTTGATATTTTAAATTATATGTTAATCCATCTCATCTTAAATAATAATATACATATATATATTGTTATACGTAACTTTGCAAATTTATACTCCCTCCGTTCTAAAATACATGACCTTTTAGCATTTTGCACAAGTTTTAATAAAACACTTTACTTTAAAAAAAACATCATCATTACACTAACTTTTACATAAATTTTATGTGTCAACCTTAGAGTAATTTTGCATTCAGAAGACTTTGTTTACGTGTCAACCTTTTAGCATTCAGAAGATTTTGTTTACGTGTCAACCTTAGAGTAATTTTAGGAATATTGAGCAATTAATTTTTTTCCTTCATTTTTTTTACTTCTCCTTTTTCTCTTTTTTCCATTAACAATCTATCTATATATAACTTTAATGCAGAAGATTTTGCTTACGTGTCAACCTTAGAGTAGTTTTAGGAATATTGACCAATTATTTTTTTCCTTCATTTTTTTTATTTCTCCATTTTCTCTTTTTTTCCATTAACAATTGGGCTTAATTCAAAACATTAAATTCAATTTAATATACTTACTGGGCTTAACTCAAATTTATTTCCTTTAATTATTTTTTCTCCTTCTTTTTATCTTTTCAAACCAATTATATATTTTTTAATTTTTATGACATTTACTATATATCTATATATAACTTTAATTCAGAAGACTTTGCTTACGTGTCAATCTTAGAGTAGTTTTAGGAATATTGACCAATTATTTTTTTCCTTCATTTTTTTTATTTCTCCTTTTTCTCTTTTTTTTTCCATTAACAAACTATATATAACTTTAATGCAGAAGATTTTGCTTACATGTCAACCTTAGAGTAGTTTTAGGAATATTGATCAATTATTTTTTTCCTTCATTTTTTTTATTTCTCCTTTTTCTCTTTTTTTCCATTAACAATTGGGCTTAATTCAAAACATTAAATTCAATTTAATATACTTACTGGGCTTAACTCAAATTTATTTCCTTTAATTATTTTTTCTCCTTCTTTTTATCTTTTCAAACCAATTATATATTTTTTAATTTTTATGACATTTACTATATATATTCTTAAAATAAAAGAGTTTTAGCCTATATGATATCCCTACTTTTTTTATCTCTTTAAATCAATCTATTTTTTCCTTTAATTTTTCTTCTTCTTCCCTTTAAACCAATCACATTTCTTTTATTTTTATTTTTAATATATTTACTAATTATTAGACTTAATTCAAAACATTAAATCTAATATAATCTAATGCTTATTATTAATCTACATGTAAATATTTATATATTATAAATATCTAATCTATGTATACTACATAATATATAAAATCCTTTCTGGAATTTTTTTTCCAGAATATTCACGATTTACAAAATAATTATAAAAGTAAGCATCGATTGAAATTTGAAACTATTTGTCAAAATGTTCAAAATTGTTAAGAGGAACAGAAACCCACGGGTTGAAATTGCGGTTCTATTTGAAAACTACAGGGAAATTTAAAAAATAAAATACTTACCTTTTTATTTTTTATTTTTAAAAATGAATCCCCAATCCCCATTGCAGATTTGCAGGGAGAGAGGAGCGGGACGGTGGGTGGTGGCGATGGCAGGATTGGCATCAAAGAAGAGGGAGGGAGAGAGGTAGGGGTGTGCAAAAAAACCCGACACGACTGATACGACACGAAAACACGACAACACGACACGAAAAAACACGAAACCGAAAAGACACGACACGATAATGACATGAACCGCTAAAACACGACATTAAACGGTTCGTGTTTGGTTCGGGCAAATCCCCTTGTCGGATACCCGACACGAACCGTTTAAATTTTTTTTTTTTAGATACGATAATAAAATAATAGAACTAATATTATGTAGTGTCATACGAAACACTCAAGTGAATTGGCTCATTTGGTTAGGGATGTGCGGGAACCTCTTGTTAAACCCAACAAGCGTGGGTTCGAATCCTATATCTATCATTTTTTGGGTTCAAACTGCGAGTTTTTTTTTATTCCAAAGCTGCATTTTATTTTTATTAAAAAAAAAATTCCCTTTTTGTGTTGTTATTTTCTTTTCTTATGCAAGTATTGCAAAGTTCCAAACCCTAGCTGAAGAACCAGGAGACACAAACTCTCTCTCTCTCCAATTCTCCAAGTCCGGCCTCTCTCTTTCTCTCCAAATCAATTGAAGCCGTGAAGGCGACTGAACTCGACGGAGGAAATAAGTCCCCAGATCCGGCCTCTCTCTTTCTCTCCAGATCCAGCGAAGGCGTATCTCGACTCGACTTGGCGAAGGTGATAAGCCTCCAGATCCGCCGTCTCTCGTTCTCTCCAAATCTTGCAAAGCAGATTCGACTCGACAAAGGCAATAAGTGTCCCGATTTGCCCTCTCTCTTTCTCTGCAGATCTCCACTTCTCGGGCATCTCTGAATTCTGCCGGCTACGGACCGCTATGTCGTTCTCTCTCCAGGTGCATACCTGTAAATGTGAAGTGGAGGGTAGTTGCCTCTTCAATTTCTACCCGGAGGTCTCCTCCCTTCTCTTCCTAGATTCAATTCCATGTCCTTCCACGGTTTGACCAAATGGAAAAGTTTCCAATTTGGTGTAGATCTATCATATACAGCTCTTTTGAATTTTTTCAATTTGGTTTGGATATATGTTTGTTGATTGAGAGCTTTTATGTAGGCAACAATAAAAGTGTCGGATTGGATAACAGTAGGTGCCCAGCACACTAGCACAAGCCTGTCAGGCCAGAAAAAAAAAAGAAAAAAAAAGCCTTTACCGTGTCGGATCGGATAACACGGGTATCCGACACGGAACCGGATACCTTTACCGTGTCGGATACCTGGTTCCTGGCGGTTCGTATACGGTTCGGCATATTGGTCTTAAACGATTTCGGGTATCCGACACGGTTAACCGTGTCGTGTCAGATACCCGGTAATGCACACCCCTAGAGAGAGGTGCGATGGCAGCGACGGAAGGTGCGGTTCGGGTGCGCGGTGGCAATGATGGCAAAGGAAGATAGAGAGGAGGAGGGTGGTGGCGATGGAAGTGGTAGCGAAGGAAGGTCCGGGCCGGTGAGCGGTGTCGATGGCAGCGAAGGAAGATAGAGAGGAGGAAGGCAGTGGCCTTGCAACGAATAATCGTCGAAGATGTCACCGCTCCACCACGTACTTTCTCCACCGAGAACCACCGCCTGGATTTCCTCCTATGTCAATCCGCCGCCTGGATCTCCTCCTCCGTCAATCCGCCACTTGGATTGAAATACCCCAAAGTATTTTTGTGGATTTCGTTTTAAAAAATATATATATTTGTATAAAAGTTCTTTTATTTTGAACTTAATAATGATTCTTCCTCTTTCCTTTTTTTGGTAGTTCGGTGAACTTTGTATATGCTGATTTTTGTTCCTTAGCTCACACTCGAGATTGTTTGTGAAAAAGTTTATCAAACCTTCTGGGTTTTGGTGGTTCATTGATGTCAATTTTGTGGAAATTTCACCTTGAAGGCAAAATTTTAATCTTGATGTTTTTGCCCTGGTGTGGACGTGAATCATGTACACAATATGGATGAGTGTTTTTCCTAAATCTTAATAAATTTCTCTTATAAAGTTGGAAAGGATTTGCTTTTGCATATTGGGAAGAAGGAGAAATGTAATTTTCCTTCTCCTGGTCAAATATTATAAATTAAAATTTGACCATTGAATTTTCAGGTGGATTCCACATTTACTTTTCCTTTCCCCTTCAACCTTTTATGTTAAATGGAGATTTCTAAATGGAATTTCATCAATACATTTTTATCGAGTCCCTCGTCCGTCGGTCAAAATTTGCAGTGTGTGGTATGAAGTTTGGTGACCTTTTGTAACTCATTCAGGCAGTCCGTATAACAGAGGACTTGTTTTTTTATTAGAGTTTTTCCCTTTTAAATCCGATCATTGGGTATTTTCCAGTTTCCTTGATGTTATGTTGAAGAACCAATGCAAAGTTACAGATAAGGGGAACTGTACTGTTTAGAATCACTCATGTTCTGCAGGGTAATTCTGTTTTTACCTGTCATTGATTTACCTTTCTTGTCTGAATATGGTCATCACCTGTTCGTGCTTGTTGATTAGCCTCCAGTAACAATCAGTTGCCCATGTCTTGCATTTCCTTACAGTATAACTTAACAAGTTATTCACACCGGATCCTAGCGCCTCTTTATGGTCATGTCTGAATATGGTCTTCTTCTTCTTTTTAGTTTTGTTTTTTATTTGAAAGTTCGATTTCTTAAGTGGGTTAGCGTTAGGTGGGAAGTGTGAACGTCAGTTACAGTACCTTCAACTTAGATATACATTTATATATGCCTTCAATAGGAGTAGGATGAGGACCCAATAAAAGTGTATTTATGTTCTTACCACATATCTTTAAAATTCGGATGAATTTGTTGAATTAGATGAACCTTATGTAGTTTTCAAGGTGACCACCAGTTCCTACCTTTTTCTATTACCTTCTCTTTTTCTGTCATTTCAGTTAACCTTACATGATTCTTTCTTGTACTGTAGGGGTTGACTGTTAGCGAAATGGAGTCTCTTCGTCAGGACATAAAAATGCACCTTGACTTGGACAGGGAAACACCAACTCACTTAGAATATTGGCAGGTAATTTCTTTTATTCTCAACCTAAGTTGTTTTCTGAAGCAATAATTCAAGTGAATGAGAATTAATAGATGATTTGCTATCCCATTTAGCTGATGAGGAGAAAGTAGATTATGCCACATGTTTGTGTGACAAATCAGCACATGTATTAATTGTCAAGATAATTTCATTAACCCCGAGTGGTTGCAGGCACTTCTGGTGGTTTGTGATTGGGAGCTGGCTGTAGTAAGAAGAAATGATGCAATTGACAGAGCCAGAGTGCGTGGAGAGCATCCTCCTGCTGATTCACTGACTGTTGAACGAGGTATCCATTCCAGCACTGAAGCAGATGTCAGGAAACTTCTGGAAGGAAGAAGTCACAAAGAGCTGGTGACCTTGCAATCCCAAATTGAGTCTGAGATGCGCTCTGGGACAGCTACGGTGGTTGAGTTTTGGGAAGCTGTTTTAAACGTCTTGACATATACTACACGACAAAGGTTTTCAAGTCAAGTTGTTTAATACTGCATCTTTTATTGAACTTATGTGTCGATTAGATGAGACTCAAGGACATTTACCCCAAATGCAGGCTGTTTGAAGGAAATTCATGCCAAAATGTTAAGAAAGCATCTCCAGCGCCTTGAGCAACCTCTGGAAAATGATACACTGCAAGATACTAATAAATTGAAACTGGAGGAATTAGAACTAGACGTGGAAGGCAATGTGCGGGAACTCAAGGGTAAGAAGTTTGTGATATCTTAGTTGATTTCTGATAGAGTACTGTATCTATAGACCGGACAGTAAAGTGCATTTTTCCTGCAGAGCCTGAAGAAGCTTTCTCCCCGGTCCTTCTCACGAATGAAGATGCTTCTCATGAAATGGAGGAGTAAGAGGATGCTTAAACTTCACAACTTCTCCATGGTGATGAAACAGAAGAAGCTATTGATCCGAGGAGGACGAAGCTATCCTTGTAAGGCCTACGGCCTACCCCAAAGTGGTTACTGACTCACATGATTCAACAATCAAGTTGTAGGATCTCAGATATTGTATACCATAGTTTTTAGTTGGTGACCTCCATTTTGTAGCTGCCAATTGCTTTCCTTGTCTCTTAAATCTTTCTTCCATATTTGTATCCTATTATGAAATTAAACTCTTGTTAGTTTCACATGTTTCTTGTTAATACTGGTTTCAATTTACCGGTCATACTTCTTTTTGGTGTTCTAGGCATATGTTTGCATCTGCTTCATCAGACAACGCCAAGAATTTCACTTACCTAAAGGAGAATTCATGCAGAATATGTTGTAAGTTGATCATTTCTGAGTATTGTATTATGTTATTGCTCTTGTTTTTTTTTCGGATTTTTAGTTTATTAATTATTGTTTTTACTGACCTTTCCTCTTTCATTTTTCCTAGATTTCTGTCTTCTAGAAATCAAAAGCCCAAAATGGCCTCATTTTTTAATTTAGATAAAGTGTTAATTTAAAGCAATTAAATCCTATTTTATTTAACCAGTTAGTTTAAATATCATCTAAGTGGGTATATTGGAAGGTTTTTTCCTTGTTATTGAAGGATAAGAAAATTCAACAACTTATAGGGGTTTTTTCCTTGTTTTTTTTTCTGTACTAAGTAAATAACCTATTTCTTGGATTTTGATGGAGTTGTGTTATTTGATAAATCAGCAGTATTTTTTTGAGAGTTTGGTGTTCGTTTGATTATTGTTAAAAATAGTAGAGTTTATTTTGTGTATCTCGGCTAAGTCATGTGAAATCTCAAGCGTAGGTGTAATTTATTTATTTTTATAATCGGAAATTTCGCGAGGTATCCCTGAGGTATTGTAATTTTCGTGAGGTATACAACTCTTTTGTATATTTCACATGGTGCCCCTGTGGGTTTTTTTTTTCGCCTCATGCCCTTGTGGGTTAGATTTAACAGTTTTTTTTTTTCCGTTAGTTTGCAATAAAAAAAAGAAAGAAAGAGTGAACAGAGAACTGAGAGTGAAGCGAGCGACTCGGATCCAAATTCCAACTCCGATTCTCATCCATGGAGACGAAGAAAAAGCTTCGATTCTCATCCATGGAGACTCTCTCTACACCTTGGCCCAACAATTCCAACTCTAACCCCAATTCCAACCCTAATTTTCTCCCCCAGATGACCTCCCAATCTGAACATCACTACTACGATTCTTTCACCACCGCCTTCGCCGACGAGGACACCTCCACCTCCGAGAACCTCCCCGACGGAGCCGGTATTGGAGACGAAGTCCACAACTTTCCTAATTTCATTCCCCAAACCCTAATTTTGTCGCGCTACCGCCGCACCGAATTCTCTGATGGGGCGGTGCAAGATGGGGCGGATGAAGAAGATGGGGCGGAGCAAGAAGATGGGGCGGATGAAGAAGATGGGTCGGTGACTGTCTCTCCTCCTTCTTCGATTAGAACTTCTCTGATGCCTCCTGCTACCGCCGCACTGAATTCCTCCCGGCGTCTCTCCCGGTGGTGACGGAGAAGGAGTGGAGGAGGAACCCTAATCCCTCCCGACTGTCTCTCCTCCTTCCTCCCGGCGTCTTTCTATCTCTTCTGTCTGTGTTTTCTTTCTTTTTCTTTTTTTTTTAATTGAAAACTAACGGAAATCACCAAAATCCGTTAAATCTAGCCCACAAGTAGGGGTGTTATTCGAGCCGAATGAGCCGAGCTCGACATGTTCAAGCTTGTTCATTTGTTAAACGAGCTCGAGCCGAGCCGAGTCCAATTTTTAAACGAGCTTTCTTTTTTGTTCAAGCTCGCTTGTTTTAGTAAATAAACGAGCTCGAGCCGAGCTTCAAGTAGTTTTACTTGGTCATAACATATTAACTTAAAGAAAATTTTAGAAATTCCATATTATTCGATCTATTCGAGCCTAAATCGAACGAGCCGAGCTTTCAACCAAGCTTCAAATCATGTTCAAGCTCGGCTTGTTTAGGTAAGTGAACGAGCTCGAGTCAAGTTTTTTTGAGCCGAGCTCGAGCTGTTCAGCTCATATAACAGCCCTACCCACAAGGGTACGAGGCGAAAAAAAAAAAGAAAACCACAGGGGCACCATGCGAAATATGCTAAAGAGTTGTATACCTCGCGAAAATTGCAATACCTCAAGGGTACCTCGCGAAATTTCGGTTTTATAATTTATGGAATATCTGAATGCAATGTCTCGGGTATTTGTTGATTTATTTATTCAATTAGGTGTTATGATGTCTCAATTTAAAGACCTTCATGTTTTGATTTTATACTTACACGTATCTAAGTAAAACAAATCAACCCTAATTTTAACCAAAGATTAAAACTGAAACGGATTTACTGACCTTATATTCTTTCCACAACAGTTGATTAGAACTAACCCAGCAAAACATCTGCACGGATATATTGTTTATGTATAGATTTTGTACAAATCTGATGAACGATCAGAACTTAGAAGGTTCCGTTTGCGATCCCTACTTTGTGTTTTTCTTTCTTTTTTTTCTTTGTGTGTTGCTATGCTAGACAATAGACAATCAAAAGTGCGAAAATGGAAATATGAAAGAGCTTCATTTTTTTTTTGGTAAAAAAGATTCATTTTTTCTTGTTCTTTTTTGTTCCCTATCTTCTTTATTGTTTTTGTGTTAAATAGATGGAAAAAATTGGTGGAAATAAATTTTGTTTAAAATCACAAAATGAATACAGGTGAGAAATAGCTACATTGGGACTTATGTCACTGCTCGTAATTCAGCATAGAAATTTTCATAGGCTCTTAAAGTTGGTTGTGCCTTCGATTTGCTTATGCAGCATCAGGTTCCCTTTAGCTTTATGCTCTTTTCTTTCTTCAATTCTTGTTATAACTCGTCTAGGTTAATGTTTTGGGTTTCTTGGCTATCTACTGTACGTGACTTCGAATTGCCTTTTTTTTTTTTGTTTCAGATTGGGAACAAGAGCAGGAGGGATATTTAAGCCAACAGAACCTGAGTGATGTTTATGAGGTATCTAAACAGTAGAATATGCAAGTTGAGGAGTATGAGAAGGTAGAGGAGTATGAGAATATATATATATATATATATATATATATATATAGGGTCGGGTTCAGGTAAGAAGCATACTAACAATGAGAAGGAAAGAAGCGATCTAATTGGTCCTCCCGCTTCCTTTCCCGTGCGCGTTTAGTCCCGCTCACGCGCCTCGTTTCTCTCGCGCGTTATTCACACGCTCTCTTCTCCAGTAATCTGGCGGCCTCATTCCTCAAGCCCTCCTCCGCTTTGCTTCGCCGGCGACCTCCAACCTCCACGCCACTGCATTTCAATGCTTCTCCCTTCCCTCTCTGTCGCCCCCACTCCCCGAATCTGGCTCCCTTCTTCCACTTCTGATTATATATATATATCCTCCGAATCTGGCTCCTCCTCTTTCGAAAATCCTCCGAATCTGGCGCCTCCGCGGTGAGATCGAGAGGTGTGGAGACAGCGGAGCGGGAAGCATTCTGAGTTTGAATCTCATGGATCTGATTGCAATCAAAATGCTTGCAATACAGGTATAGCTATCTTCATCATATTCGAATCGAATTGGTTACGGGAAAGGGCCTGCATTGCTGCTTCCGATTACAATCAAAATGAAATGCGAATGTCGATTTGAGTTATTTTATTTGTATATGTCGTTGCTAGGTAGTGAAATCAGTTGCTTTTTCTGTTTTCTGTTTTTAGTGATGAACTTGCAGGTTAGGTGTTTGATGAAATGCCGGCTTCGATATATAGTGAAATCAGTTTTAGAGGGGTGGGGATTTAACATGATTAAGGTATAGATTCAAATAGAATAGATAACAAAGATTCGGTACTAAGTGAAATTTACCATCTTTTGGGGGATTTCTATCCATAAGCTACAGGAGTAAGACACATGCCAAAACTAATGTTTTAGTTTGTGTCCTAATGATAAATCTCGCTAAGTTTATTGATGTTTACATGTTTAATGTTTGGATAATTATAATTGTCATTATCGTGTATTATTGATGATCATCAATGAGGTGTTATACTTAATTTTTGAATTAGAGCTATAAAATGACCCAATTGGGTAATCCAAGCAATTTGAACGACACTGATGTCATTCACAGGGGAGAAGGTCAGGTCATACCCACTGCCAGGAGAGTCATTATGCTGCCCAACTGACTGCTAAGCCTTGGCTTCTTGAACCTGTCTACTTGGTTGAGATTCAAGCTCCGGAGCAGGCCCTTGGTGGTGGCATTTACAGTGTCCTGACTGAATCAGAACCATGGGCACGTGTTTGAGGAGTTGTAGAGGCCCGGTACTCCACTCTACAACATCAAGGCATACCTCCCTGTCGTTGAATCATTCGGGTTCTCAAGCACGCTGCGAGCTGTAACCTCTGGGCAAGCCTTCCCCCGATGCGTCTTTGATCACTCGGACATGATGTCGTCAGACCCAGAAGCATACATGGAAACCGACCCTTTCAAGCCTGGTTACCTCAAGGTCGAGGAAACCGACCCAGAAGCATACATTCTGAGAAGATGTTTCACAGCTTCACAAAGTTTGCTTTGAATTTTCTCTTCCGGACTGACGTTTTTTTTTTAAATGTAATAGGAGATGTACTATTATGTTATCTTTAGTCATAGCAGTGTAAGAGCAGGACGAAATTCCTCCTCTCAGTGTGAACTAAATGCTTTTTTTTTCTTTCATATAACATAGGTGTGATGTAGTTTATTTTTACCAAAAAAAAAAATTTAATTTATAAAATGTGTAATTTTCATGATGAAATATATATTAAAATTTATTTCATGAACCACTTCTCTCTACTTCATGAGCCACTTCTATTTAATTCATGAACCACAGTACATTTATTCATTGAACCACACTCTATATACATGTGCTGAGCCATTTACTGTAAAATTCATGAACCTCTTCTCTTTAATTGATGAACCAATATATATTTAATCATTGAATCATTCTCTATTTATATGTCATATATTAATATTAGTGGTTAATGAACCACTGCCATTTATTTCATGAACCACTATTTTTTATTTCCCAAGTGTAATTTATATGTGTTGAACCACTCTATTTATATTTGCTGAACCAATTACTGTAAAATCCGTGAACCACTTCTATTTACTTAATGAATCACTTCTATTTAATTCATGAACCACTACATATTTACTCTAAATTATTTTATTAACCACTACTGTTTATTTCATGAACAAAAAAAACTAGCTACGAACATACTTAAATTATTTCATGAACCAATACTCTTTATTTGATGAACCACGTATTACTCTTTATTTAATGAATCACTACTCTTTATTTCATTAACAAATACTTTTCATTCTTCTTTTATTTTCTTTTAATTTTTTTTAATTAATTTTTTTAAAATAAAATGGTTCATGAACCAATACTCTTTATTTAGTGAACCACTACTCTTTATTTGATGAACCACTACTCTTTATTTCATGAACCACTTGAATTTATTCTATGAACTACTACTATTTAATAATTGTAAAATTTTCATTCTTCTTTTATTTTATTTTAATGTTTTTTAATAATATATTTATTTGGTTTTAAAATAAAATGGTTCATGAACCAATATTCTTTATTTGATGAAATACTACTCTTTATTTCATTAACCATTAGAATTTATTTCATGAACCACTTCTATTCACTTTGTGAACCATTTGGTATTAAAATCCTGAACCACTTGGTATAAAACCTCGAACCACTTGGTTTAAAACCCCTGAACCACTTGGTATAAAAACTCTGAACCGCCTAGTATAAAACCCTGAACCACTTGGTATTAAAACAGTGAACCACTACTCTTTATTTCATGAACCACTACTATTTATTCCATGAACCACTAGAATTTATTTCATGAACCACTTATATTTACTTTTTGAACCATTTGGAAAAAAAAAAAACCCCTAAACCACTTGGTATTAAAACCCTGAACAACTTCGTTTTAAACTCTGAACCACTTGGTATTAAAACCCCGAACAACTTGGTTTAAAACCCCTGAACCACTTGGTATAAAAACACCGAATCACTTGATATAAAAACTCTGAACCACTTGATATAAAAACCCTGAACCACTATTCTTTATTTCATGAACCGCTAGAATTTATTTCATGAACCTCTACTATTTAATAACTGTAAAACTTTCATTCTTCTTTTATTTTCTTTTAATATTTACTCCATATTTTTTATATTTATTTATTTGTTTTTAAACTAAAGTGGTTCATGAACTACTACTCTTTATTTCATGAACCACTACTTCGTGAACCCCGAACCACTTGGTATAAAAACCCTGAACCACTTGATATTTATTATCCTTTTTTTATTTTAAAAAAGAGGATAAATATATTAAAGTCAAATATTTGTTATATTTTTCTCAAGTGGTTCAGATAGTTTACAATATGTGTTCATGCCTCTTATACACATTGGTTCAAGATTTTGCTAAATAATAGCAACACATCAGACATTGTGTTAAAAAAAATGAAATTGTAAATTCAAAAATCAAATGTCTAAATCGGAGATAGAATCCAATGAATATTCAACAAACTTCATTTTGTTTTACGTATTCGTCCAAAAGCACTTTCGATTCTAAAATCTCAGTGAATTTCATATTGTTTATTTAATAATTGTAAAACTTTGAGTTTGAACAAGATAATTAATTAGTTCAAACATCTAGATTTGCCAACTCCTCACACTATGTTGGTGTAGAAGCGTCTAAACCGCGATTGTGATTGCTGCCTGGAATCCGCAACCCACAATTGATCTTTGGAAAAGTCAAGCATGAACACCTGAGCAACGCCAATGAATGAATCAACACTTGTGAAGGAAGAAGCTAACAATTTTGATTGATGGATCGGGAAAACAAAGATAATTGGAGGCCCTTTCCACAGCACAGGTCTAAAACGGAACCCCCAATTTTGGCACTGTTACAATTAAATCACAGGTCCAAAACGGAACAAATTTCGCACTCCCACAGCTCCGACACCGCGCGATTTCCATCCGCTCCAATACAGACCCTGACACCGCACAATTGCCATCAGCTCCTCTTCAAGCGACCGCCTCCTCCGTCTGAACAAATTTCACTCCGACAGCGAGACTGAGCAAACAGGAGGCTGAAACTCTGTAAACGACACTGGAGGAGACAGGGGCGGTGGCGATGGGAGGGAGGAAGGAGGAGGAGCAGGATCGGAGGAATCCATGATGAAGAAGTGAGGAGGAAGGAGTCCGAGCGCGTATTGTTCACGTAAAAAAAAGGAAGCGCGTGATACATTTTTTAATTAACCAATCAACTTACTTCTTTCCTTCTCACCGGACCGAATTCTTCTCACTTGAACCCTCCCCTATATATATATATATATATATATATATATATATATAGGGTTGGGTTCAAGTAAGAAGCATACTAACAATGAGAAGGAAAGAAGGAATTTGATTGGTCCACGCAGATTAAATTAATTCCAAAAATAAAATTTCTTCCGTGCGCGCGTGCTACTCCCCCGGTTTAACGCATATGCCCAGTCGCATGCAAGCGCGCGTGTGCCCCACACACTCACGCAATAGCCGCTCTCGCCAATATAGAACACAAAATGCTGACGGTGGGTGGGTGTGGGGAATTGAACCCGAGACCTTGACTCCCGACGCACAGCACTCAAACCATTTGAACAACGTCTCTTTCCTGTTCTTAATACTTATTTACTTTAGTTTAGTCTATTTATTAAAGGGTTTTATTTACCTAAAAATTAAATAACGGCTTATAATTTATATTTTGTAATGTTTATTTTTTTAATAATTATAAAATTTTCATTCTTCTTTTATTTTCTTTTAATATTTATTTTTTAATTAATTATTAATTTTCTTTTAAAATAAAATGGATTATGAACAAATACTAATTATTTGATGAACCAATACTATTTATTTAATGAACCACTTTTTATTTGATAAACCACTACTCTTTATTTCAAGAACCACTATTTTTTTATAATTGTATACTTCTCATTCTTCTTTTAATTTCTTTTAATGTTTATTTATTAATTGATTGTTTAATTATTTTTAAAATAAAATGGTTAATGAACCAATACTATTTATTTTATGAATCACTAATCTTTATTTCACGAACCACTAGAATTTATTTCATAAACCACTACTATTTTAATAATTATAAAATTTTCATTCTTCTTTTATTTCCTTTTAATGTTTATTTTTAATTAATTATTTATTTTCTTTTAAAATAAAATGATTTATGAACCAATACTATGTATTGATGAACCAATATTATTTATTTGACGAACCACTACTCTTTATTTGATGAACCAATACTCTTTATTTCATGAACCATTACTCTTTATTTTGTTTTTAAAATAAAATGGTTCATTACTATTTATTTCATGAACCAAAAAAATAACTAGTTATAAATATTCTTAAATTATTTTATGAACCGTTACTATTTATTTGTTGAACCAGTTGGTATTAAAACTCTTAACCACTTGGTATTAACCCCCTGAACCAATTGGTTTAAAACCTTGAACCACTTGGTAATAAAACCCTGAACCACTTGGTGTTAAAACTCTGAACCACTTGGTGTTAAAACTCTGAACCACTTGGTAAAAAAAACCCTGAACCACTTGATGTTAAAACATTGAACCACTTGGTATAAAACTCTGAACCACATCGTATAAATCCCCTGAACCACTCGGTATAAAAACTCTGAACCATTTGGTATTAAAACCCTGAACCATTTTATTTATTTGGTTGTTTTTAAAATAAAATGGTTCATAAATCAATACTATTTATTTCATGAATCATTACTATTTATTTCATGAACCAATAATATTAATTTGTTGAACCACAACTCTTTATTTGGTGAACCACTACTCTTTATTTCATTAACCACTACTATTTAATAATTGTAAAATTTTCATTCTTCTTTTATTTTCTTTTAATGTTAATTTGTAATTATTGATTTTTTTTAAAATAAAATGGTTCATGAACCAATAATATTTATTTCATGAACCAATACTATCTACTTGATGAACCCTTACTCTTTATTTCATGAACCACTACTCTTTATTTGATGAACCACTTATTTCATGATATTTACTTGCGATATGTGCAATTGTGATGGCAAATTTTTCAACAGGGATTGACTCTGACTGCTTCCAGTAATCCAGATGAACTCTTCTAGTCATATTACGCCATGTTTAACAGTCTCAAGCTCATCATCTTGTCTTAGAACAAGTACATTATAATTAACTGCACCAAGTTCCTACAAGCTGATTTTAGAGTCTCCGAACCAAATCCGGCCACGCCCAAATCCCCCGCTCTCAAACAGTCGAAGCAAGTCCACGCCCAAATCCTCTGCTCCGGCTTCAACCGACCCACCTCCCTTCTCTTCAAAATCATTTCCTCCGCCAGGTCTTTCTCCAATGGCGCCATCGACTACGCCCTCTCCGTCTTCGACGAAATTCACCGCCTCGAGCCTCGTTTCTCCAATCGCTTCATGCGCGACCTCTCGAGGAGCGCGGACCCCCGAAAGACCATTGTGGCTGACGCGAGGATCGATGAAGTGGGATTCGACGGCTGTCGACAGGTTCACCTTCCCCCCGCACTTGAAGGCGGCGTGTAGGGTTTTGGTGTTGGCCGAAGGGATGGAGATCCATCGGTGGCTGTTGACAGGCCGGTTCACCGCCACGGAGAGGCCGGAGAGCAGATCCGCTCGGAATTCGGGGAGATCAACTGCGAAATCGATTATTGGTGGGAGGAGATTATTGAGTTAGCTTTGAAAGGTTATGATGAGGGAAAGCGCGTGTATCCCACCTCTTCTCACCTTCTCACCGGATCGGGATCTTCTTACTTGAACCCTGCCCTATATATATATATATATATATATAGGGGAGATATCTAATGAGAAGTAACATTTAAATGAGAAGATGAGAAGTAAGCCTTATACCCTTTAGATTAAAATAATTTTTTTTATATGGATATAGGGGACATATCTAATGATAAATATATCAATGTTTTTTAAAAAATTATTTTTTATGCTATTTTTTTAGATGATGAATGAAAAAGCTAATTTAAATTAGCATAAAACCCTAAAATGAACCTTAAATCACCCTCTAGATAAATAGCGTAAAAAATAATTTTTTAAAAAAAACATTGATATATTTCTCATTAGATATGTTCCATATATCCATATAAAAAAATCATTTTAATATAAGGGGTATAAGGCTTACTTCTCATCTTCTCATTTAAATGTTACTTCTCATTAGATATGTCCCCTATATATATATATATATATAGGGAGTGGTTCCAGAGTGCACAGCCCTTATAGTGTATCTTGTGCACGAATCTGGATCGTTAATAGGGAGGAAATGAATGGTTATGATTAATTAGGATTTTTAGATTTTTTTTTTAAATAAAAAGTGGGGACGTGCAAAACTCAACTCCACTGCCCCTACCCGGCGCGTGTTTCATCCACTCCCCAATCTTCATTTTCACTCCACCCCTCCTAATCTCTTATGCTATCGGTGAGTCATTTTTTAATTTTTTTTTAATCATTTTGCCATTTTTTTCATATCAATTATTATTACAGTATAGTACGGAGTAGATTGGTCCCAATTTTATTTATTTTTTAAATTTGGATGATATGTAATTTTTTATTTTTTAATTTTTTTTCTTCTCTTTTTCCATACACATATTCCAATTAATAAATGTTCAGATTTATCAATTCCACTTAATATTCACCTAATTTCGTTTGATTAAAAATTTGACAATTTCACCGAATAATGTTACACACCCTACCGAATAATATTATGTTATCTTTTTCCATCCAATTCAGATCAAAATTTATCAATTCCACCGAATAATTTATCACATATTACCGAATAATGAATAGTTACCTCAAATCTCTAAATAATACTTACAATTTATATGAATAATGATTCATATTTCACCGAATAATGTCTCACATTTCACTGAATAATTCGAATAATGTCTCACATTTCACTGAATAATTTTTTGTTTTAGGTTGTCAGACCAAAGAGTCCATATTCTGAGGAATAATAAAACAAATTTCACCGAATAATTTACCAACTTATTACCACTAGTTAGCAAAATTTGACACATACGTCTGAATAATTTGACAAATAATGAATTGAAATTACGGATATTGAAAACCCTACCCGCCCACCATCATCCTCTGCCCACCCAACCACACCCCTCCCCCACCCCCCACCCCACCCTCACCCCATCGTCGAATTCAATTTCCGATACTTTTCCGATCTTCGTCGACCTTGAATTGGACACAAATTTCCATCGTCATCGAGCCTCCTTAGCCAAGCATCGCCCGCCTTCGCCGCCGACCAGTGGATCTGTGCACCAAACCCTAGAAATTGGGGTTTTTATTGAAGTTACCTCAAAAATTCAAAGGGGGAGTGAGGGATAGAGGAGGTCGGAGGTGGCGGATGGAGTCGGCGGGATGTTGCTCACCATGGATCCTCGCCGCTCAACCAATCTTGCCATGTGGACTGAATTTGATTGAGCGGCGTGGCTCAGCGATCTGGGACGGGGGGCGCTGGAGGTTGACGGTGGTGGTGTGTGAAGCAAAGCGAAGGCGAAGATGTAATGACGGGGTTGCGGGTGATGAGGAAATATGGTCGCCGGCGATTTGAGGAGGGTGGGTGAACGAGGGCGAGCGAAATCTATGTAGGATAGGGAGATCCAGATTCGCCGCCTCGCATCGCCTCGTCGCAGCATAATCGCCACCGCCTACCCCACTCTGCCTTCTAATCGCCACCGCCAGCCTTCCCAGCGAATCCGCCTTCCTCTTCGCCTCCCTGTAGCCTCGCAATCGCCACCGCCGCCGGATGAATTACTCCTCTCCATGTCCAAATCCATTGGTCGAAGCCTCGCAATCCCCCCCGGACTCGGCGTTGCCGGAAGCCAAGTGCAATCCTCGCCCTATCGCCCTTCGTCGGATCCGAGCCCTTCGCCTCCGCTTTGCCTCCTGGCCGCGAATCTCTCTCTCTCGTTACTGCTAAAGAATTTCAATTGAGGGGTAAACAATTTCAATGGTTGAACACGCGCAGTCTATAGATAATTGTTAGGTTTTTTTAACGTGGGACCCAGCTTTTTAATTAAACAAATTAAAAAAACCCCAATTAATCTTGGCCCTCCATCGTCCCTCAATTAACGGTCTAGATCCGTGCACAAGATACACCCTAAGGGGTGTGCACATAATACTCATTCTCTCTCTCTCTCTCTCTCTCTCTCTCTCTCTCTCTCTCTCTCTCTCTCTCTCTCTCTCTCTCTCTCTCTCTCTCTCTCTCTATATATATATATATATATATATATATATATATATATATATATATATATATATATATATATATATATATATATATATATATCCCGGTACAAGATCGAGGAGTACTCTGACATCACGGTGAACAATTTTAATGGAGGGTCTATTTTGGTTGCTCCCTTTCGGTTAAAAATATCCCCTGTAGATTTGTTGCGATTCCAACCTTTCTGGATATGGTTTTGACTTTTGACATAATTAGATTGAATGGTTCTCTATCTCTATTGTTAGAACATAGAATCGGCAGTGTCTTTAATAATCTATATATGTGTATTTGGATAGTTGAAATTAATAAGCTTTTGGGTTATAGAAACACTCATGTTCTTAGATTCTTTAAAAATTGCGGTTTTGTTTCATGGAGAGGGAAGGGTGAGAAGAGACAGGCAACTGATTGAAAGAGGTGGGGTGGGACTAGGCTGGGGCACTAACCGGCACTTTATTACATGGTGGAGAGGGTTAGGTTAACCATTCCGGAATGGCTCACCGGAAAGGACTTGTGGGTAGTACCCATAGGTCTCTGGTTCGAACCCCGGAATGGCCGCTCTTTATTTACCAATACAAGGAGAGGGTTAGGTTAATCTTCTTTGTTTATTGCTGGAATTCTCAAACAATATTGCAAAAAATGAGGGGAAAAAGAAGAGGTGTTAGTGGCCAAGTTTTTTTTATATACCTGTGTCAGTTAGAAAGATTTTACTGAGCACAAAGTGGAGGGAGTCATTTTTTTCAGAGTAGCATAATTATATATTGGCACAAGATATACATTTGGCTTGCATATGGCCATGATTATTGAATGCTTGCAAAATATAGGATTTTAACCACATGGGTAAAACATTGTTTGTTGTTGTCTGTGGTCATGCAATACATCTTTGGATGCCCCCCTTATCGGCCACTTCTATGTTGAAAACGAGCTTATGATTTTTGTAGTGGTTTGAGTTATTGCAAAATGTAATCAGAATGTGTGGCCATATAGGTTTGGAGTGTTTTTGGGGCGGTAATGTTTGGTTCTTTCATCTGACGTGAGCCTTTTGTCAAGCTATGATCTCTCCTTCGGGGTGATTTGAGTCTAGAGGACATTGAATGTATTATTTTTTCAATCTTTCAAATAATAACAAATATTTTTTGTTATTAATCTCAGGGGATACGTTGGAATTCATAGTTCAGGGTTTAGAGACTTCCTCCTGAAGCCGGAGTTACTTCGTGCAATTGTAGACTCTGGTTTTGAGCATCCTTCTGAAGGCAAGTTATCATTCTTTCTTTGTCATTTGAAAGTTTATAATCTCTAAAGAATAAGACAACCAGTCATTCTCATTCATCTATCCTTCTATTCTTCAATTATTATTATTTTGCTTGTTATGGTATGTGCTGGTATGCGCTTTGATAAACATGATATATTTCTTACTTTGGATGTCAAGGAAGTTATCTAGAGTGAATTTTACAGTCATTTTAAATTGCTTTTCTGTTTCTTTGCCAGGTAACCCACTTCTGTCACCACTTTGGAGCCTGTAAATTGGTTTGGTAAACCTTTCAATTAAAAGGATCAGGGAGGTCATATTTAACTGACTAAAGGCTCCTTCGCCTCTATTTTCTTTGGATTTACCCAGTTCAACATGAATGTATCCCTCAAGCAATTTTGGGAATGGATGTCATATGTCAAACTAGCAAGGGGGAATGATACTTAAAAGACAGTTATGTGATCAAAATCTTAGAAGTTTACCGCTTGACAGTGTTACTGCCTTCCATTGTTCCAGCGGCGAGATGTTTGATCAACATACTGTAACCTAGGGCCTTTATAACCTGGCACATTCTGACCAGGACCTTCTCTTTTACGACAAACTCCAGCCATATATTCCCGCCCCTCAGCAAAGCTGCTGCTTAGCCTACCATATTGACCAAACTGATTGTGTCCCCAATTATTTTTCGAATCTTTTGAAGCTCCTCCATGAGTAACGTTAACTGAATAATTATAACCAGTGTGGTAGCCAGGTCTGCTTATGCCAGGTTCGTGTTGATTGCGACCCCATGACCTTTCCTTAAAGTCCTGGCATCCTTTTCCACTTTTCCACTTATTGCCATTGTCATCTGTATTTTTACCTTTATTTGAGTAACTTGAGGGTTTCCAGTCACATGTTTTTGACCAAGCACCTCCCTGAGAGCCATTGTTAGCAGTAGCAGTTCCAGGTCTGTCAAGGTATCCCTGAGAGCCATATTTAGCAGTAGCAGTTCCAGGTCTCCCATTGTATCCCCAAGGATTGCCACTGTTGGACCGCTTCTCTGAGGCATTAACACGGTCGTGGCGTTGGTTCCAACCTGCAGCTTCATTCTTCAATAGCTGGCCAGTCTGACCATGACCCCGCTGCCAAGGGTCATTGTCATCCCATCTGTCACGATGCTGCCAAGGGTCATTGTCATCCCATCGGACACGACTCTCCCAGGAATTGCCATTATTGGTTGGTTTGTCTCCGGCATCAACAGGGTCCTCCCTTTGGTTCCAGCCCATAGCTTGATCCCTCGAAGCTTCGCTGGTTGAAGCATGACCACGCTTCCAGGGGTTATCTTTGGCATCGCCATATGGCCCATATTTCATAGTTGAACTATTCTGTCTGTCATGGCACTCCCAAGGGGTCACATTGTTGGTTGGCTCCTCTTGGGCATTGACAGGATCATCCCATTAATTAAACCCTGTGGTCCCTGTTGCCTTATCCTTCAACCCTGTGGTCCCTGATTGGAGGCTTAGCCTCCAATCAGGGTCTTTTAAGCTGCCAAAAGAGGGAACATTCGTTTCGTATACAATATCTTCGCCTCTGCTCTCCTTATCATCAGGTACAAAGAATGTCCGGTCGAAGTCTACCATCAACTCAGGATCAATATAAGGGTTCCAATCAATTTCCTCAATATACGCATCTGGACCTGGTATGTGAGTCTCACATTTTCCACCATTAAGCTTTGCCCAATAACATTCTTTAGCATTGTCAAATGCCTCTTTGCCGGCTGTATCATCCCATTCAAGAATATCGCTCTGGCAATGCATAAACTTCTTACTGCTCAGTACTTTCTCCCATGGAACTCCAGCCACAAAGCAGAACTTATTCTCCCACATAGGCACATTGTCTTGCCATTCACCAGATAATATTGAGCTACTAGTCAGATAACATCCCCGTCGACCCAAATTTATGAACATATGAAACTTAAATTAACTCAAAAGATGCACCATCCAGAAATGATAGATACATTACATACATATACTAGATAAATATAGAGGTAACATATTTTTCCTTGGCAGTCAGCACTGTTGATAAATTTATTCTCTAGTCTCTACATACCAACTTCTATGATAGATTTTCTCAACAATAATTAGAAAACCTTATCTTCATGTACCCAACTATCATGTAATTTAATATGTAGTAAGATTCTACAACAGTATCTCCCACAAGAGATTAAATCAACAGGAATTATATACATCAACAAGAAAGCACAATCACTTCATATGTGAGCACAATCTTTACTTTTCAATATAATTCATCCCTTGCGAATTCGTCCAGCTTCTAGTCACATTCATTCAAATCAGAACACTGTTGAACATCATTAAGTTTTTTTTTTTTTTAAAGAGGCATTGCAAACAAGGGCACCCACTATCCTAGCAAATTAAAGACAGCTATACTCACTGGCTGCAACTAATAATATAACTATTCACCATTCACCCGAATCCTTACACTTCTAAATTGTACATGGGTTGAAGAATATATGCTCAAAAATAGACAAAATTATTTCAGCCAAGACCAATAGTGACAGGCAATATCCGATCATTGTTTACAAAATGCTATACTGCGGCCAAAAAGTCAGATGGACACTAGACTTCTCTTGGATGGTACATAAAGATATGTCAGCATTTGCTACAAAGTAACATAAAAGGAAAAGAATATACATCCTCACCAAGTGTTGAAGACTGAAATAAAATAAAAATGTCTAGAACTTCACAGTATCAAGATCAAATTTTCATCTGTTTCCTAGGTTCAAGCTATGAAATTTCAACAATCAAGCTACAACCGCTCTTTAATTCATAACAAAAAAAAAAGCATATAGGAAATCAAAGGGAGTAGAAACTAAAGAATAACCTAAGAAAACTTTGAAGAAAAAGATTTAAAAAACATGTCCAAACCAGAGGGAAGCCAGAGATTAGGGCTTAAAATGCCTGAAAAATGCTGCATCTGCATCTAGGATGGAAACTTAAATAGGGAAAAGACAGCATTTTCTAATTTTCTATTCAAGTTAGAACTTTCTTCTCAAATTCACAGTCAACCTGAGTATAGAAAGGGCGACTGCCATTCTAAATGGAAAGAGGCATGGCAATACAAAGTTTGGCATCTTATGAGTAATGGAAATCTACCCAAATTAGTATAAAAAAAAAACTCAAAGCAAATTACGAGACCTTATGATCAACTCCAATGATTTTTTCAACTAACATTGACACCACCAATGTGCCTTATAGGTAAGTTTGTTTCTCTATAATACAAGGATCTACTGATCTAGTCCTGGACCATACAAGGCCAATTTTTATTTTTTTTGGTAGAGCCGCATCTCTTCTTATTTAAATAGCATACCAACTATCTTCAGAAATCATAACAGAAAACAGCGGTAAGCATGAAAAACTAAAGAAGTAAACCTAATTACATTATTAATATAAAACAGTAACCTCAACTTCTACCTCAGATGAATGACAGTGTTCAGGAAAAATTGAAATCAATTTCTGACCTAATCATCTCATCCAAAAATTGAAATCCAGCAGATAAAGGACTTATCATTTCTCCTTTTTCAAGGAAAATAACAACCAGGAATTTGGATAACCTGTCATGTAGTCCAAGAAACACTGTTCACAAGAAGAAGAAAATAGGGCAGAATTCTACTTTATACACGTATCACATTTAATTATAAGGCCTTGGAATTTTAGTTAACTTCTACAACCGAATAAGTGTTTAGAAGCAAAACCGTCCAATCTAAAAGAGAACTCTCATTTAGTGCAAAAACTCTTGGGAAGATTCCACAGCCCAGATTTTTTGACATTAAACTACTTTGTTAATCTTTGCACTATATTGTCTGCCTCTTTATATAGTATAATTTCTGTTATATCACCAACTGGAACAATGCTCCTTTCAACTAAAGAAAACTGTCATATTGGCATAATACAAAAAATCAAACACATTCAAGCGAAGCTGTCAAAATGAAGACTTGTAGTAGTTCAAATATGAATTATGAAGTGCCTGATATCTTTTCTGATAAGACAGAATTTAGTAAAAAAATGGAAAACAGGAACAAACATAGCACTAAAGAAAGCTTAGCAACAAAAAAAAAAAAACTAGTTAAATTATATTATACTCATATAGTAGGAGAGGATGAACACTGAACGGATTCAAGCAAGACTAAGCTATGCAATGAATACCTGCACTTTTGTTCAACCTGACAGCAATGTGCAACCTTTCGACTGCAGCTTCCTCTCCAAACCGAAAAACTTCAATCCTGACATTACCAAGTCCGCTGTTTTCCTTCTCAAGTGATCAATAAGTCGTTCATCATATACAATCACGTCAGCTTCAGTGAGCCACTTCTGATCCTCCATATAACGGAAAACTTTCCTTGCCTCTTCTACAGTCCCATGCTGGCACATGCCAGAAATAACGGAACAACATACAATATCATCAGGCAGACAACCCTGTTGTACCATATCATCAATTACTTCAACAACTTTAACAGAATTGTTGGACTTGCATGCATGAAGAATGGTAAGAGAGCACATGAACTCCATCGGTCCACTGCTAACATTCGCTAAGCAATCACGGACTATCAAAAGGGCTGCATCGATCTCCCCAATTTTGCAAAGGCCCTTGGCCAGAGAACAATATGCTGTCACTGAAGGGCAAGAAGACATCTCCTGGATTTTATTATAATAAGAGCATGCCTCTTCGATATCTTCAAGTTCAACAAGACATGATACTACATGGCTGTAAGCTGACGAATCAGGCTCAAGGTTGGAACCCTTCAATTCATTAAACATCGATAATGCCTTCCTTGCCTCCCCGTTTTTGTAAAGAACACCAATAAGGATATTACAGATGGAAATGCAGCAATATCCTCTCGCCTTCAAGTCATCAAACAACTTTAGAGCAAGGGTCAAATTCTCCTCAACCAAGAACAAAAAAAGTTTGGAGAGATCATCCATGATACAGAATCACAAATTCTGCATTTGTACAAGCACGTTGCAAAATTCATCCATTTTCCCCGAGTCTGCGAAAGAGAAAGAGACCAATGTAGGCTAATCCAGTTGAAGAGACTCCTGAAAAGTAACCTTGAACAGATTATAAGCTTTCTCAGTCTGTTTTACTCGACATAAACCTTCTATCAATGAATTGTATATTGCCAAATCAGCTCGGTAGCCAGAATCCATCAAATCCTTTAACAAATCACAAGCTCAACCAACCTTCCCATCAACAACAAATGCCTCCACCAATGAACCATATATGGCTCTATCTATTAACAATCCTCTCTTCTTCATTTCATTGAATAAAACATAAGCTTTCTCAGCCCGTCTGACATTACACAAAGCCATGATCACAGTTTTATAAGCCATAGCATCCGGATCAACATGATCCCTCCTCATCTCATCCCAAACCTTTAAGCCGCCATCCAAATTCCCTTCCATAACCAACACCCTTATCATAGCAGTGTATGCAAAAACATCCGGCTTGCACAAATTAGACCTCATGCGATCCAAAACCTCAAACATTTCACCCATCCTCCCCTCCTTACACAAACCCTTGGCTAGAATCATATAAGTTATACTCTCCTCCACCAACCCATCTCCCTTAAAGTCATCATAAACCGACATTGCCAAATTCAAATGACCCGTCTTAACCAATGCATCCATGATCCTATTATACAAGAAAACGCGAGGCTTCACCCCAACTTTCTTCATCTTCTCATATATAAAATAAACCCTAAGCCCTCTATTGTTATCAGCATGAGTTCTAATCAAAATCTCAAACTGCTTTTCACTGGGCGGGCACCCCTGCATATGCATTAGCTCCGGCAGCTGATCAGCCGCCCGGAACCTATTCAACCGATTCAAAAAATAAGCAAAGGCATTATAGGGAATGTAAGAGTGCTTGAAACCCTTCTGCTTACCAGCCCAGTGGAAGAACCTCAATGCAGTCACCGGGTCCGATTCAACCTTTAGCACCTCCGCCACCATATCCGGCGTGACCCGCCGGAGTTTATTGAGATCGGAGATGACGGGGGGGCCCCAGCGTCCATTTTTTCTAAAGGAATCGCAAATATAGCGTCCAATTGGGGACAATTTCTGGGCAATGTGGAAGAAATTACAGATGGAGTGGGGTTATTGGAGGGATTGGGATTGTGGGTGTTGTTGATTGAATCTGAATCCCAGCGTTTGAGGTTGAAAGGTGAGGAATTGGATGACCGAGGGTTTGATTTTCGAACTTTGAGGTCACGAGGGTTTAAGGAGTGAGAAGGGTTTAGAGGATCTAGGGTTTGGCGGTTGGAGAAGAGGCCGCCGTGGACGGTGGGTCTGTTCTGAGAGGGTTTCCGGTGGCCGTAAAAGAAGTAGGGATTGTTGGGCTTGAGAGATGGGGATTGGGGAGGCATGATTCCAGGCGATTTCCAAGTCCGTTCTCAGAATCGCTCGTTCGTTGGCTAATGAGCGTTTAGAAGCTGGATTTTTGCGGGGACTCTATGATCCGAACTTCTCGTTGCTCTTGAGTTGGAAGCTGCTAATTGATTGATGGGTTTGCTTTATTTCATCATCTCATGAACATGCTTTGAGTTCTGTCTGGGTTGCACTGGTTTTCGATTCATCAGAATTTTGTCGAGCTAGTTGTACAAAACTATTTTGGGGCAAATTATACAAAATCGCCCTTATTTTAATTTTTGCAAAACCACCATTGAGTTTTTTTAAAAAAAGAGCATGAACTTTTTTCCTTGTAAATAACCAGCCATATCTCTTAAAGGTTGAAAACAACAACAACAACCACTAGTGTTTTCCGCAATCCTGCATGGTCTAGCGGGTCAAGATGTGCATACTGTTTCCCCGAACTAGTCGAGAGAGTGTTTTTGAAAGACCTAACAGAACGAGAAAATACCTTGTTATAAAAGGCGTAATCGGCTATATACCCATACAAAGTTGCTTAATTGTTCATATACCCACTGAAATTTGACAATTGGTTATATACCCATTAAAACATAAAGATTTTGTTAAATTGCCCAAGAACATAAATTTTCTTCTAAATTCTAAATTACAAATTAAAAGGAGGGCTTAGGTCTAATAAACAAATCAAATTAATTATCTTGAAATTAATTAGCAGGTAGGAATACAAATGCAACATACATATTACAAAACACCGTGTTGATCATTCATTGCAAAGCAAATATCCAATCGGTAAAATATATACATAACTTCAATCCTCACTTAATTTCACAATAGTTGACTCCTTAAAACAATTCATTTCTTAAAACAACGTAATACCAACAAAAATGTCAAGGATGCAGAAAAAAATGAAGTTAACTACTGAGTTTTTGACAGTATGCTAGTCCAGCCAGCAACAAAAATGGCAAAAAAAATAAAATACAGTAAATAGCTTATTCAAGTTGAAACTAAAACTAAAAGGAAGCACGTGATCGAGTAGGCTAATTGATTGAAAAAAAATTAACAACAGATATCGCATACCTTAACTCCATAAGGACTTAAGGATATGTTGAAATGAATTAGAAGCATACAAAATCAAAATTAAAGAAACTAAGGGTGTGTTTGGATTCCATTGCATTTTCATTATAATGCAAATATTTTACCTCGTTTTATGTGTCCGTTTGGTTGTAAAAATAAAAAATCTCGTAAAAACCGAGGTAAAACCGTAATTTAACCAAATAATCACATAAATTGAGATAAAATAATTGTATTTTAATTAATATATCGTGGAATAAAAAAATATCATAATTTAAACGTCTTAAAATATTTGTTAATCAAACAATGCCTTATCATTTTGCATTATAATGATAATGCATTTGGAATCCAAACACACCCTAAAAGGAAGCACGTGATCGAGTAGGCTCATTGATTGAAAAAAATTAACAACCCATATCACATAGCTTAATGATTTTTTTAATTTTTTTTTCAGTATGCAAAAATTTGGATGCACTACCGACATCCATGATCATCTCGCAAGATGATGTTCTAAAACTCATAACAACAGGAACTTAAAATAAAATTACAATTCAACTGAGATTTAGCAAGAAAATAAGTTGCACCATTTGCCTCTCTGTAGCAGTGCTAAATTGTGACGCTCTCAAAATATTTGCTTAACGAATGGATTTCTTCGATTATTTGAGCGACCTCCCATGGTGTATTATTGACTTGATTGATGGCATTGACTATGATTGCGCAATCACTTTCAATAATCACTCTTCGAATCCCCATCTCTGCTGCGAGTCTTATACCTGTATAAACTGCAAAAGCTTATGCTAGAATGACAGAACTCATCCTGACGTTACATTTATGAATCTGAAGAACTAGACCGTCATTATTCCTCACAATACAACCAACCTGCGGTTGAGTATCAATTTTCACCGAAGCATCTATATTTATCTTAATAACATTTATTGGAGGGCATTTCCGAATCAATTTATCAGAAGGCCTAACACGTTTAGGTAACTTCGTTTTTACCTGCTCTTTATTCCAGCACAAGATTTTATCTATAGTTTGAATTAGAGCATAGATAATACCTGTATCAGAAGTATTGCGAAAAATAATTCTATTTCTGAGCTCCCAAACAGAATGCCATAAATGACATAAGTCTGTAAAATCTATATTAAGAGCCCTAGTATTTAAAATATTTTCCGAAACATTACTAGTTAAATTTGGAATATTATAACATTTTCCCAACTTAATACCCGAATTTTGAATAAGGGATCTAGTGATCTGACAATTAAACAATAAATGATTTGTATCTTCTATATCAGAATTACAAAGAGAGCACGTAATAGGAACTCTATTTATATATCTATTTAGACGGGTCGTGGTAGGTAAGATATATAAAATAATTTTACAATTTTTTTTTTAATATTCGGAGGAATATTAAGTTTCCAAATCCAGTATGCTGGAATTTTCTTAGTATTCCTAGTATTACAAATAGAAGATGTGGATTTAACAGAGAATTTTCCATTACTACTATAAATCTAAATTAACCTGTCAGGACTCAGGAATATCAATTATTGGAATATGGATATTAGTAATAGCTTGAACAATATGAGAGGGAATATATACTATTTAATTTATCAATATCCCAAGAGTTGGTATTTGTAAATAAATCAGAAACTTTTAAGTTAGGATTACGATCATTCCGAAAGTTTTGAAGATATTGTGCATTTACCCAAATGCCAGACCATACATTTATAGTTTTCTCATTACCCACTAGCCAGAGCAGTTCTTTAGAGAATAGATCTCTGATATTAAGAAGTCTGTCAAATTGCCAAGAAGTTTTGAATTTTCCTCTTTCCATTAGAGATTCTTTCGAGAGATATTTATCTGTGACTACCTTAGACCAAATATTAATGATTGAAATGAATTAGAAGCAGGAAGATATAACATATGACCAATTTGTTTTAGAGTTTGAAACTTGAGAGATGGGAAGGAGGAGAATTAAAAAAAAAGAATAATTATAATTCTTTTTTGGAAAGATGGAATAATTATTTATTTTTGTAACAAAAATATCTTATCTTGGGCAATTTGACAACATCTTTATCTCTTAATGGGTATATAGCCAATTGTTAAATTCCAATGGGTATATTAACAATTAAACAACTTTATATGAGTATATAGCCAATTACGACCCTAAAATATATTTAAAAAAATAAGTTCATGCATTTTTGTTAAAAAATAACCAGCCATATCTCTTAACATGGTTAAAGAAATGCATGAACTTATTTTTCTTTAATGTTTTCTTAACCTTTTTAACATATGAAACGGGTAATGGAAAATTACTTTAGAATTGTGTAATTTATGCAAAAATTTATCAGATATTTCAACATATTTTTGTCATTGCCATTTTTTACAAAACCCTTCACGCAATATTTTAAGGAATATAGTGAATCTTATGAAATTAAAATGGATCTCTTTACACTATTTTATTAGCAACCAAAATATGTAAATATCCACAAACGAAACGCGGACATGTTGCTTCACATCTTATTTGTGGAAAAAATGCCACATTAGAGGGTGCACAAAACATTTGATTTGACACAATTTAAATTCAAAGAGTTACGCAAACAAACATCATAATTTGCACGGAAATTCAATATTGTAGAGATAACATAGACCTATGTAAACCATATTCTAAACACTCACACTAATATTTTGCCATCAATCTTTCCTTCTCAAACGAACATAAGCCATAATTCTAGACATTTTTCTATCATTCCCTAACTATCTTGGAATAAATACAGTTGACTAACATTACAATGTTTTAATCATACGGAGTATTTTAAACACTATGCTATGGCTTTCTCAAATTGTACCATATTTTAAACACGCTATTATTGCTTTCTCAAATGGTACAAAGAAACCTCTCATTCGTTGCTATTATTCAAGGGCAAAAAACCTGTTTGACACAAGTTTATTATAACTTTTTAAAAGAAGTGTCGCAATGCTTTTCGTGATTTTTAAAAAAAAAATACAAATTACTATATAATTTGTCATACCAAACAAGAATTGCCTCTTTTATTCTATCCATAAAGGCTAATTTTTTTATATATCCCTAAACTTTCATCTAGATTTTAATTTAATCTAGATTAATCTTTAATATGCCAAAATGCCCTAAGAAATACAATACTCCATCCGTTCAACAAAACTTGACGTTTTACTATTCATGCACGCTTTTTTAGGAGCTAAAAATTATATAAAATATCGACTTTTTAAATAATTTTTTTTAACAATTTCGTAGTTATTATTAATAAGTACAAACTTGTTAAATTTTTTTTTTAAAAAATGAATATTGTATATAGTTTTTATCATTCTAAAAAAGCGTGCATGAATAGTAAACGACAAGTTTTGTTGAACGAATGGAGTACATTAATACAACATTCATCAACACAACCAGTAGACCATGGCATAGTAGAAAAGTAACACCTTTTTTTCTCCATTAAGTAAATGGCTGAATGAACATGATCCATAATCTTAACAAACAAAAGTCTTTATCAAATTTATGACATGCTTGATACTACTGTACTATCTAACCTTAGCCCTGGCAATCCGGCATAGCCCAGGGCAAGAGCACCAATTCACCCAAAGAAACTGGATGCGAGGAGGACAAAAAATAAAGATGAGGGTGAATCAGAGTTTGGCTTGAAAAACATAAATGGCATTATCCGTCAAGGACGACGAGGTTTCAGCCATGGGTAGCTCAATCAAACTCCCAGAAGTTGGAGCCCAACCCTCTGCAGAATCAAAATTCTCTTCCTTCGTCCAAAACATATCAACTTGAACTAGCTAGAGGGAATGATACTTAAAAGACGGTTATGTGATCAAAATCTTAGAAATTTATCGCTTGACAGAGTTGACAGTGTTACTGCCTTCCATTGTTCCAGCGGCGAGATGTTTGATCAACATACTGTAACCTAGGGCCTTTATAACCTGGCACATTCTGACCAGGACCTTCTCTTTTACGACAAACTCCAGCCATATCCTCCCGCCCCTCAGCAAAGCTGCTGCTTGGCCTACCATATTGACCAAACTGATTCTGTCCCCAATCATTTTTCGAATCTTTTGAAGCTCCTCCATGAGTAACGTTAGCAGAATAATTATAACCAGTGTGGTAGCTAGGTCTGCTTATGCCAGGTTCGCGTTGGTTGCGACCCCATGAACTTTCCCTAAAGTCCTGGCATCCTTTTCCACTTTTCCACTTATTGCCATTGTCATCTGCATTTTTACCTTTATTTGAGTAACTTGAGGGTTTCCGGTCACATGTTTTTGACCAAGCACCTCCCTGAGTGCCATTGTTAGCAGTAGCAGTTCCAGGTCTGTCATGGTATCCCTGAGAGCCATAATTAGCAGTAGCAGTTCCAGGTCTCCCATTGTATCCCCAAGGATTGCCACTGTTGGACTGCTTCTCTAAGGCATTAACACGGCCGTGGCGTTGGTTCCAACCTGTAGCTTCATTCTTCAATAGCTGGCCAGTCTGACCATGACCCCGCTGCCAAGGGTCATTGGCATCCCATCTGTCACGATGCTGCCAAGGGTCATTGTCATCCCATCGGACACGACTCTCCCAGGAATTTCCATTATTGGTTGGTTTGTCTCTGGCATCAACAGGGTCCTCCCTTTGGTTCCAGCCCATAGCTTTATCCCTTGAAGCTTGGCTAGTCGAAGCATGACCACGCTCCCAGGGGTTATCTTTGACATCGTCATATTTGATAGTTGAACTATTCTGTCTGTCATGGCACTCCCAACGGGTCACATTGTTGGTTGGCTCCTCTTGGGCATTGACAGGGTCATCCCATTGATTAAACCCCGTTGCCTTATCCTTCAATGCTCCACTACTCTGAGCATGCTCACAACCCCAGGGATCATCACAGTTACCAAGCCTCCCATCAGGGTCTTTTAAGCTGCCAAAAGAGGGAACATTCGTTTCGTATACAGCATCTTCGCCTCTGCTCTCCTTGTCATCAGGTACAAAGATTGCCCGGTCCAAGTCTACCATCAAATCAGGATCAATATAAGGATTCCAATCAATTTCCTCAATATACGCATTTGGACCTGGTATACGAGTCTCACGTTTCCCACCATTAAGCTTTGCCAAATAACATTCTTTAGCATCGTCAAATGCCTCTCTGCCGGCTGTATCATCCCATTCAAGCATATCGCTCTGGCAATGCATAAACTTCTTACTGCTCAGTACCTTCTCCCATGGAACTCCAGCCAAAAAGCAGAACTTCTTCTCCCACATAGGCACATTGTCTTGCCATTCACCTGATAATATTGAGCTACTAGCCAGATAACATCCCCGTCGACCCAAGTTTATGAACATATAAAATTTAAACCAACTCAAAAAGATGCATCACTCAGAAATGATAGATACATTCATGTACTTGATACTAGATATACAAAGGTAACATATTTTGCCTTGGCAGTCAGCAGTGTTGATAAATTTCATCTCTACATACCAACTTCTATGACAGATTTTCTCAACAATAATTAGAAAACCTTATCTTCATGTGTTAAATGCAAACTCGCAAAGGACCCAACTATCATGCAATTTGATATGATTCTACAACAGTATCTCCCACAAGAGACTAAATCAACAGGAATTATATACATCAACAAGAAAGCACAATCACTTCACATGTGAGCACAATCTTTACTTTTCAATATAATTCATCCCTTGCGAATTCGTTCAGCTTCTAGTCACATTCATTCAAATCAGAACACTCTTGAACATCATTAAGTTTTTTTTTTTTTAAAGAGGCGTTGCAAACAAGGGCACCCACTATCCTAGCAAATTAAAGACAGCTATACTCACTGGCTGCAACTAATAATATAACTATTCACCATTCACCCGAATCCTTACACTTCTAAATTGTACATGGGTTGAAGAATATATGCTCAAAAATAGACAAAATTATTTCAGCCAAGACCAATAGTGACAGGCAATATCCGATCATTGTTTACAAAATGCTATACTGCGGCCAAAAAGTCAGATGGACACTAGACTTCTCTTGGATGGTACATAAAGATATGCCAGCATTTGCTACAAAGTAACATAAAAGGAAAAGAATATACATCCTCACCAAGTGTTGAAGACTGAAATAAAATAAAAATGTCTAGAACTTCACAGTATCAAGATCAAATTTTCATCTGTTTCCTAGGTTCAAGCTATGAAATTTCAACAATCAAGCTACAACCGCTCTTTAATTCATAACAAAAAAAAAAAGCATATAGGAAATCAAAGGGAGTAGAAACTAAAGAACAACCTAAGAAAACTTTGAAGAAAAAGATTTAAAAAACATGTCCAAACCAGAGGGAAGCCAGAGATTAGGGCTTAAAAATGCCTGAAAAATGCTGCATCTGCATCTAGGATGGAAACTTAAATAGGGAAAAGACAGCATTTTCTAATTTTCTATTCAAGTTAGAACTTCCTTCTCAAATTCACAGTCAACCTGAGTATAGAAAGGGCGACTGCCATTCTAAATGGAAAGAGGCATGGCAATACAAAGTTTGGCATCTCATGAGCAATGGAAATGTACCCAAATTTAGTATAAAAAAGAACTCAAAGCAAATTACGAGACCTTGTGATCAACTCCAATGATTTTTTCAACTAGCATTGACACCACCAATTTGCCTTACATGTAAGTTAGTTTCCATAATACAAGGATCTACATCTACTGATCTAGCCCTGTCAGGGCCAATTGCATCTCTTCTTATTTAAATAGCATACAAACTATCTTCAGAAATCATAACAGAAATCACACCAAATTTGCAATCCAACAGAGAATTTGTCGAAATAAGAGGCCCTTCACCGATCAATTTCAAACCAGATATTGCAGTAGGTAAAAAGGCAAGAAGAGAGAGTACCGAATTCGGGATCACGATAAGTTTCGCGGGGAGGAGACCAGTCATAGTCACGATACTTGTTGCGACGGTTTGAGCGGGGCGGATACCTTCGATTCCAGCGGCCCATTTCTCACCCACAGATAGGGCTTCTCGGCAGGAGCTTTCCAGAAACCGAAACCCTCGAAGAAAAGATCTACCAGTTTATGGCAAAATCAACAACAGCAGCTATTTACAAGTGCGGTTCAAGAAAGGGAAGGGGAAAGGAAGAGGATGCGGGCGAAGAAGTTGAAAAGGTTCGTCCTCGATTGGAGACAAAAGGCTAATTAAAAATGGAAGAAAAATCAACCGACAATGGAGAATGTAAGATTAGACTGATTTGAAGAATTACGAGAGTGCAATCGGTCGTTGGGGATATTCACTGATTTCTTGCAGATGGATTGATGGGTTTCAGAGATGGCAGGCGACGATTTGGATTTTAATGGAGTTCGAGTTCGGAGAAGATGAACTGAAACAGAGTCTTTGTTTCTTCTCTCTTTCTCATTGAATGACTAATGAGTATAAAATTCGGTTCGGTTTCGTTTATATCTGAACATGAAGATATCTGAACACGGAGGAGTATAAAGCAAGATTTCGAGTCCTGTTTACACGTGTGAGCCGAGCTTATATTTGTGTTAGTTTAGATTTAAACTAGTTTAGTGTCCGTGCCTTCAATTTTAATCCATGTGGATTTGAAAATCTCTCTCTCTCTCTCTATATATATATATATATATATATATATATATATATATATTTAATACTATATTAATATATACTTGTTAATTTACAACAAAATATGTATAAAATATTTTTTTAATTTATAAATTAGTTGCAAAGAGATACCATATAAATCTGAAAATAATTTACTAATGTTAAGTAGTACACCACTTAATATAATTTGAAATACATATATAATTATTGTCATTAGGATAAAACTAAAAAATAAAATATAATTTGTCATATAATTGAAAAACTGAAAAGTTACTTACATCCTTGGTTTGCCCATTTACTGGGTATTCGAACTCTCAGTAGATGGTTGTCTAGTATATTGAATCTTTATCTTTATCGGGAAAAAAAAGTATTCGATTCGAATAACACCCTTATTGACTACACACGCGTCCTAATTTTTTTTTTCGCTATTTACAAAAACAGTAAAATATAATGCTAATCCAATATCCCTCCTCAAGGACTTCGAGGTGGGGAGGTCATGCCCAAAATATATATTGAGGCGATGGAAGTATTTTGGTGAGTATATCTACAACCAGGGGCAGAGGCAGAAATATATCTAGGGGGCTCGTTGTTCCAAAACTTGGATGTCTAATATGATAAGACTTAGCAGAACGTTACAGAACCCCGTGGAAGTGTGTGTTGCTGGTGTACCCCCGAGTGAAGGAATTCAAGGCCTCTGGTCATTCGCTCTATCGAAGGGATCGCCAGTTCCACTATGTATTGATTCAAGTCGCAAGACATCAACATTTAAGCACTAACCTTGACACGCTCAGAACTTGTTTTCAAAACCTCAGTTCTAAACCCTTCTCTCGACATTTGTGGGGGATTGTTAGAGATAATGCCTAGAGATGGTGGTTTTAAGGTGTCTCTTGAACTTCCCCTATCCCACATGGAAAGTTCAAGGGTATCCTAAAGATGTTTTTAAGGAGACTCTACGACTAAATACATTGAGAGGTAGAGGAGGAGGTGGGGCATCCACATGCGCGCCCACCGCCGCATTCCGTCCGGCTCGTGCTCCAAGATTGGAGTTAAATTTTATGAATAGACTTGTTAGTTTTTATCCGCAAATATCTATTTTTCACTGAAAATATCCTTTTCGAATGAGTTCGGCCTACATCCACTAATGCCCTATAGCAAGTTTGTTGCTTATCGCGGGTTCTAGCAAGTTTATTGTCCAACAATGGAGACTTGTGACAAAGAGATGGCAAAGAGAATCTCTTGATTTAGTAGGTAATAGTAAGAAAACATTCGCCCCAAAAAGTGGTTGGTAATTTGGATTGAAAAAGAAGGGCTTGAGAAACCTTAAGAAGGTGCTTATGCTTACGTTAAACAACACCATTTTGTTGGGAGGTGGTGACCTCTGAAAATTCTAGGGCATTATCAAACCCGATGATTTGGACATGAGTTTGAAATTGTTTTTCAACGAGGGTAAAGAAAGCTTTGAGAATGGGAAAGGCATCACTCTTGTGAGTCAATAGATGGGTCCAGGTTAGTATGTCGTGGTCATCAACAATAGTGAGGAAGTAATTGTACCCCCTGTAAGTGGTACATTTGTAGGGTCCTGTATATGCATGTGCAGCGCCGATCTTATCATTTTAGAGGCCCAGGGCGAAAAAAAAATTTAGGGCCCTTTTATATAAAAGAATAAACTATTTAATATTTTATCTAGGTTTTTTTCGCTTAAATATTTTATATCAATTCAAAGTAGCACGTACAATATTACTTACAAAAATCCATTTTGATATCCTAAAAATAATAGCACATAGATATCTCATCTAATAATTAAAAAAATTATTAGCAACTAATACAAATGTATAGCACTATTAGGGGTTTTCAAAACTTAGGGGATAAATTAGGTAGAGATTGTATTATATGTGTAATTTTTTGAAGGTTTAATTATTGAATCACTTTCTAATGGCATGTTCCGGGTTCGTTTAGATAATGAGGATCTGATTCTAGGTTATGTTTCGAAAAGGATACACCGTAGTTTTTTTAAAAAAAATAGGGCTCGTTTGCAAATTATATTTTAATTCCCTTGTTGGGCTAGTTAAAATTAAACATTATATTTGGTGATCCTTATTATATTTGGTGATCCTTGTAAATGAATGAATGATTTAATTGAGCCTTTGTAAATATTTTAAAAATAAGATAACATTATAAACAAGAATACTATACTACATATAATCCGGGATGGGCCCTGGGCGGTAGCCCATGCTGCCCTTGTGCCTGGGCCGGCACTGTGCATGTGTCAAGTGGATCAAATGAAATGGCTTTGAGCTTCAATGCATGGTCACTACCAGGAAAGGGTTTGCGACATTGACAAGCTTGAGTACTGAAGTCGAGCGGGGTTCCATCCTAAAACCAATTGGCAATAGAAGGAGTAACCCACCATCTTCAAGCTTGATCAACTTCCTAATTGTCACCCTTTCAATGTATATTTTGTATAAATCATCCTTGTACTCACAATGCATTAGAACGGAATAATTTCCCAGAGCTTCCAAGCTCCAAGACGGTAAAGACACCCTGGACAATGTTTACCATTATGTGGTATGGGATGAAATGTGAAAGCATCTGATGACGCATCAAATGGCACAATGAGTTATCGTAAATTAGTTCTCTCTCCCAAGGGGGGAGAGCCAATATAGATCACCTCCAACTACAACATCGGACCTACGCCACATCACATTTCCGAGGAAACCAATAATCTTTGTTGTACTCCAAAGATTGGTCCCAATGCCGTAGATTTCAACATTGGGATGGGCCACTTCTGCAGCGTACGAGTACACTAACCTGACAAACTTGTACATGTATGTTTTGTGATCATATTCGAGTCTCGAAATAACATTCTCGCCCCTTTTGGTAACAACTTTGGGCTCGAGATAAGAGAGTGTTTCCTTGTCGATGGATTCCATTACAAAATGGATGTGACCACCATGTTGAGATTCAAACAAACCAATCCGTTTATAGAACCAATCACTACAAGGTAGTCATCTTCAAATAATAGATCGAGAAATATCAAGACGTGTCCATCACATGAACCATCAAGCAGCAAAGAGAACAAATGTTCTTTCCCCTCATCACATATAATGTGAATGAAATAAGATACTGAATTGTTCATCTTAGCAAATGAACTAGCGATGTGAAAGTGGCGTTGGATGAAAATAGGGTGATTGAAGAGAAAGTACCAAGCTCGACATATGTTGGACTTGAATCAATTAAAAAATTACCCCGTACATCCTTATTATATCCGACTAGTTCAGTACCCGCACTTTTGTGCGGTCTTTTCTTTTAAATTAATATATTTAATATTAAAAATGTATATAAAAAAAATTGTAAGCTAGTAAACTTTAAACTCCAAGTACCGTTATTCAGATCTAAACATTTTTAATTAGTATTATATAGTTAACGATAAAAAGAACTTTGAATATTTGCAAGTAGAGACAAAATTTTATCCCATTGTTAATTAATATGTACCAAATACATATGTGTGTAAAAATAATCATAAATTATATATGCAATGTACCGTTATTTAAAGTTGAAATTGCTTGTCCTTTATTCTTCTACTCCTTGAATGCATTTGCCATCTTTGAATACGTCTGCCATCTTTGAATTATCTTGTGGAACAATGTAAACTAATGACCATGTATTTATATTTGAAAAATGTTTATTAAGTTTATTTATTTATTTATTGGGATTTGTTAGGTATAGCTACGATTTATTTTTATCTCTTAGTATAAACAGTTGAGTTTTGTTTTTACCGTACATATATATATATATATAGATAGAGTAGTGTATAATTAGTTTAGGTTTTGAAATAAAAAATAAGATGATTAGTTCTTGTATGGATCAAATTTGGCATAGATATAATAAATCAGCTTTCCAGGCTTCACCAGGGATACCTTCTGCGCGAATTGTTGCCATTGAAGGATGTCTCAATATTGCAAAACAAGTGAAATTGGACAAGTATCTTGGTTGTCCGATTGTAAATGGGAGAGTGAATAAGGACACATTCGAAGATTTAATTGGAAAAACTGTAGGTCAACTATCAAAATGAAAGGCAGATTCCCTATCACAACATGGTAGGTCAGTGTTAATAAATGCGAATCTAGCGGCCAAACCACTATCACAATGCAAAGTTTCATGCTTCTTGTGTCAATACACTCAACACTTGATAAGGTCAATATAACGTTCTTCTGGAATAAAGATTTACAATATAAGTCGTTAATTGGATGGGACAGAGTGTGTAGACCCAAAGCAAAAGGAGGAATGGGGTTACGCAAATCCAAGGAAATGAATGAGGCCCTTCAAATGAAACTCATTTGGAAAATTTTGGCAGAACCAGACAATGTTTGGGTTAAAATTATGAACCACAAATATTTGAAATCAATGTTCATTCTCAACTATAACAGGAGAGGAAATGCCTCATGGCAATGGACACAACTCAGAAAACTCATTGAGCCTTTCAAGGAAGGGTTAGCATGGTCAGTAGGGGATGGAAAAACGATTAAGTTCTGGAAGGATAACTGGGCGCCCATTAAGGATATAAATTCAGCTTGCCTAGACCGAACAAGTATTAATGAAGATGAAGTTGTGGAACAATATATTTCAAATGGGTGTTGGAACAGGACAAAATTAGAATCAATTCTTGAATATGAGGTGGCACAACAAATTGCAGACATCCCTTTACCGATAACTCAAATCCAAGACAGAATGTATTGGTGGCCGGATAAAAAAGGATGGTTCACAACGTCAAGTGCATATAAACTAAATACGAAATCAATAGATTCAACAAATGACATCAATGCGTGGATTTGGAAACTCAACGTCCCACCAAAGATCAAGAATTTCATGTGGAAAGTCTGCCATAATGGATTGCCAACCGATGCGCGACTAGCTAGAAGAGGAATTGGCATCCCACCTTACTGTGCCATCTGTGACCATCATGAAGAAGACAATGCTCATCTTCTTTTCGAATGTAAATATTCTTTGTGCTGCCCCAATGTGCCCAATGATGTAAGATTAAAGATTAGAAATAAGATTAGAGAATCTAGGAACATCGAATCATTAATGGCTTTCACGGCAGGATTACTTGATGGCCAACAAAAAACGAGGTTGGCATTTCACTGGTGGACTAATTGGTTATGTAGAAATAAATTAGTCTTCCAACAGCAACAACTTCCAAATATGGATGGATTCCTACAAATGGTTAAAGTTTTTATCAACGAATGGGAAAAGGCAAACAGATTCTCAGAAGACGAAAACACAGCTATCAGGAACAATGACAGAAGACCACCAAACAATAACAGAGCGACTAAAAAAGGCAAGTGGAAAACGCCACCTTCGGGCAAATGGAAACTGAATTTCGACGGGTCAACATCTGGTCACAAACAAAGCTCGATAGGATATATTATACGTGACAATAAAGGAGAGACTACTGCCCTAGGAGGAAAAATCATTGGGCTACACAAACCACTAATGGCGGAAGCACTAGCACTAAGAGAAGGAATCCTTAGGGCACGTGATATGAGGATACCCAGTCTCATTATTGAAGGTGACTGTCTAATAATCATAGACCACCTAAGATCCAAAACGAAATGTCCATGGGAAATCGAGCTAGTTATGTCTGATATTAGCTCTCTCATCTCTGGGTTTTGCGAAGTGTCGTTCTCCCACGTCCTTCGTAGCGGCAACGCTGTAGCAGATAAGGTTGCACACCTTGCTCTGGTTGCCCCCAACAATTCTTTTCACAATGATCCAGGTCTTAATGACATCATCCGCAAGGATGCTATCGGGTAGTTTTTGCTCCCGAATTGTTTACCTAATCAAAAAAAAAAAAAATTGGCATAGATATATAACAATCGATATCTTTTCACTTTTTAACCATAACAATATTTAACATAAATATCATATTGCGACTACGAATGATTGGACTTACCTGAGATGCGCGATGAGATTGTCGTCTGTGCATCACAACATGGACCAATCTGAGTCTGAGCTAGTCGCGGACTACCGTCCTCATCCAGACACCATCAATTGTCGGCTCTCACTGACCGAGACAAATCCTACTCGAAAAGGCTCTTAGAGCCATGAAACCTTGCCTAAGCCTTTCGAGATTTCAAGTACCAACCCCCTTTGCGTTTACTGATTTGCTTCATTGTTGGCAAATAACGTGACCTTAAATCTTGGTAACTTATCACATGACACATGCATCTTGATACAATAAATTAATCATCTTGCTACAGTACTCTCGAGTACTTTCTCATTCAAGAAAAGATATCTTACCTTTTTCATTTAACAAAAATATGAATTCCACTCAAACTCTCCAAATCTCAAATTTAGGAGGAAATCTATATCATGCAAAATCAGCACGATGGTGAGTAGACAATTAATAATGCATCTATTTTTAATGTAGATGATTGACGAATTCAATCTGACCAAAGCAAAAGTAGGCTTAGCGATCGATTTACCTTGATTATAAATTATCTCTTAGCGTGAAAATGTTCCTACAGACGGCGCCAATGACGAATAGGAACACTTCAATCAGAGAGAGAGAGAGAGAGAGAGAGAGAGAGAGAGAGAGAGAGAGAGAGAGAGGAATTAAGATTGTGATAACACTCTCCCCTATGGCCACCCTTTCTAACAGGTTTGGGACTCGTTACCCGTCCGCGGACGATCCAGACACACGAAACCAGAGAGGGGTTTGTCCAGGACAGGTAGTAGGGTGTTGGTCGAGGAGTAATGGAGATTCCAATTCTTATCCCTGATCTTTACCCCAATCGGTCGGGGTGCTGACTATTATAAGAATCCGCTTGATTAATCCACTGCATGACAAGTGATGCGAGCCGAATTCAAAGGCTCGGCGGCGCCGGCTACGAGATCTTCGCGGATGTCGAGGATCTCGGGGTTCGGGTAAGACCGTCTACATCCTCATTGGTCATCACGGCACAGGTTGAGACCCCCTCCCCCATTTAGGGTAAATTGCAGTAGAAAGAGGGGGGGGGGGCTACAGGTAAGATCGTTGACCAAATCACGCTATAAGCATAAGGGGATACGTGGCTTCCCTCCCCATGGGAATGTGGGGCGGGTAACACTTTTTCATTGTGGTTTCATCGTCGACGTGACCCAAACCCAACCCAACTCTCAACTCGATCTGACTCCCAACTCGACTTAGTTGGAGAGCTAGAGAGTTGATTTGGATATTTTCAGTTTTTTCACATTTCCCTCCTCATTTGTTAAAAAAAAATCCATTTCTCTCTTATGTACTAAATAAAATTTCATTTTCAAATTATAATGGTAAATCATTTAGACATTGGAGAAAATATTTTAGTAATTGTATAAGATTATAATATTTGTATACAAGTGTATAAGTTAAAAATTAAAAAGTGTATAATATTAATATATTATACTCTAAAGTATAAACTAATGAATATTCAATCGAATAATTTAAAATGCATACAAGTATGAAATCATAACTTCATTATATGTTTTTATAAGTTTCATTTATAGTTTTATTTTGTTTAAAAAATTGAAAAAAATGAAAATGACATTTTCAAGTTTTATTTTTGCCACTAGCTAGTAAAGAAATGCAATGTTTTTAAACAAAACAAAACTTAAAAAAGACAAATACATATCAAGTGAAAAAAACAAACTAAATTAAAATTAAAAGATCTACATTAATTTTCAATTTTGAGTTTTTTTTTTTATAGTTCCCTCCTATTTCAACAAAAGAAATTCCCTTCCCTCCACTTTGCAACGTAGAAAATTTACTTCCCTCCAATTTTAGTTTTTTTTTTTTTGAGCAACCAATTTTAATTTATTGTATAGTCGATACTCGATACACAATAGTGTATATATTGTATGTATAGTAGAGCCAATTTAGCCATATGGTTAAGGTTTAAATTTTAAAAATTATCAATAATAAAGGAGTTAATAAAAATAAAATGACTAAACAAATCATTGAAAATATATAGACCCGGTTTGATTAGAAACTTGAGTGAGCCCAACCCGACTCTTGATATGAAACTCGAATGAGCGTAACCCGATCGATTTGACCCGAAATCCGAATGAGCTCAGCCCGATTCAACCCAAAACCCGACCAAGTCGAAATTCATTTAGACCGAACCGACCGACTACAAATTTTACCAAAACTGAGCCGACCTGGTAGTGACCCGACCGAACGAGATCGACCCGAACCCAACCCGATCAACCACCGAATTGCCAGCTCTACCCACCCGGTTAACTTTTTTCGCACGGCCGGTTAAAAAAGCAGACGTTAGTTTTTTTTTAAAAAAAATTACTGTAAAATTAAAACAAAAGGAAAGAAGAAGGGAAGCTCGTTTGACAGAGGAGATAACTCAAGGGCGACTTAAAGGAAGGAGACGCATCAGACCAAAAAAAAATAGAAAAGGAAGGAGACGCTGCCCCGGAGTCTGGCGACATCGAGCAATTCCGGCTGGTCTGTGGAGGTGGAGCGACGCGGGCTTGTGTCGGAGTTGGGAGGAGCCGGTAAGTCTCATATTCAAAAAATCTAAAAATTGTGGTTTCGAATTGGGGATTTTCGATTTGAGTGGGGATTTTCGATTTGAGTGGGGGAATTTAGACAGATGTGGACTTGAATTTAGATAGATTTGAATTTGAGTTCGAGTTTGTGAATTTGGGGGTTAGGGTTTAGGTGCAATCAAATTCTTAAAGTACGGATAACAGAGGGCGTTTATATGGAAATTGGTACCCCCTATATTGATATTTGACAATAAAGATGGTACCCCTATATTTCCAGTGAATTATTCTAGTGAACTATTTGGGGGTTAGGGTTTATGTTGTCAGTGAACTAATTTAGAACACTGGATGTTCTAAATTATCACAGTGCACTGTGATTTATGGATGTTCAATATAAAGTTTTTGAAATGAAAATTCAGAATTTGTGTTATTCGAGCTGGAAGTTTGTGAATAATGTGTTTGTGTGTGAGAATGATTGTTCATATCTTCCCCAAGTTGTGGGATGATTGACCACTCATTCTCTTATTGTAATTGACTAATATGCTTGCTGCTTGACATTTCCTTGAAAATTTTCGAATTGCTGTCACTTGTTTCTTGACTTTGCTTCAAACAGAGGCACTATATAGGGATTGAAATATGTCAAGTGAAGTGTCTAGGATTACGACCATGAATTAGTCTAGGATTGGAGCAATTTATGATTTGAGATGATAATTTGGGGGCAAATCTGGATAATTTGGAATGAGAATTTTGGCAGATCTTCTATTATAGCTATCATGGTTTATATCTCCGTTCTATTATGGACTTGAATCTTGTCAAGAAGTCTATTAGCTCAAATGGTAGAGCATGTGCCTATGCACAAGATGTGGGTTCGATTCCCACATAGGCTAATATGAAGATTTGGAGTCTGACTTGTTGCAAATCTGCACTACAAAAGCTCTGTTAATTAATTTTGGTAAGAACTCAGGCAGGTTTTACATATATATATATATATATACTCGATATAACTCTTCAACTTTGCAAATCTACTCTACTGATGATTTACATATATACTCGGTATAACTTTTATGCATTATTTTTATGCACTGTCATATATGATTGCCTAGCTAGTACCAAAATTGTTAATTGGTTTGTATCTAAATCTGGTGATTGCATATGCAGTCTATCCCATCGACTGATTTACTTATAAAACTCAATTACTTGATCAACCTGCAAACTATATATATCATAAGGGAGTATGAAGGAAGACTTTGGGTACCCACTGCAAATAAGATTTCTTATTTACATCGAATTCTTCCAAATCATAAATTGATAGAGCTTTTAAGACAGGTAAATAACAAAGGTGAATGTTTAAAAGTATTAAAACCAAAACCAAAACTAACATCAACACCACTACTTTTTCTACCTTCATGGGGCTAAACAACTCGTGATTGGATTTAAACCTATTCAATGAGTTTATCAGCCTGATAATCCACACGAGTTGAAATAAGGGACAAGATAGAAGAAAATATTAGCACTTCTATTCAGGTTGAGCTTATGACAGATAAAAGTGAGGATGCTATTTCTGTAGCCGAAAGTGAGCACCAACAGGTAATGAAATGTAACAGTCACAAGTACGTGTAAATGATGAAGGTAAAAATCCGAAAACTGCTCCTATATCAGATTCAGGAGGAGTTTCTATACCAAGTTCTCCAATGCAACCCAGTATTAAAATTGTGACAGAGAGCTCATCAGGGCAGGAAATAGAGAAGGATTGACCTCCTGTCAAGCAAAAATCAGAAGCTATCAAATCTGAGGGCACAGAGACTTCCACTGTACGATTAGGAGGAGTTTCTTTTCCCGTTCTTCTTCCCCTTCTGGTCCTTCTTTTTCTCCTTCCACTGTATCTTAAGTGGGTTGAGAATCTCAGGCACTAGTATAGATCCACCCCCACCCTTATGATTTGGCAGATTCATGATTTCAGTTTTATCCCCTTCACATTCAGCAACAAATGCATCGTCGTTTATCATTCCTATCATCACCTTATCTTTCAAAGCTACGGGATAAAACCTAATGTCTTCCTGGCCCTGAAATCTGAAGTTGAAGTTGAAGTCATTTTTCCATGAATCTGGATCATGGATATCATGCAATCTCCACAGATTTATCCCATCACCATGTCGATCCACCACCAAGGTTAGCATTTCCTGAAGCGCAACCAATCCAATCGGCTTGAACCCATCTGCCAAGCCAGGAAGGTTCATTACATCATTAAAACATTCATTCTTACTGTGAAAGTTGTAGATCCTTGATTCGTCCGCCCAATAGGTAATCCCCTCTATCACTGCCCCATCTCTCTGCACCGGTTTTTGCATCCCAATAGATAATTGTGACTTGTTCTGCTTGGTTTCTCCTTTGAAGTCGATGATGCAGTACTTGATACGTCCACTAGTGTTGACAACCTCAAAGAAAACGATCTTGAATTCTGTCTCTCCTTCCATGTCATATATTATAATCCCATGGCAGAGCTGACCTGAAAATATTGAGCAGGAGAATGATTTTATCTATCCTAAAAAGAACAAATTATGGGATTGACGAAAAAAAAAATCAGATAATAAATATTACTAGGATTCTTAAATCTCTGCTTGGAGATGGAAACTGAGATGTACTCTTCGTCGTTCTTTCCTTGCTTGGATTGTGGGTTGATAAGGAAGTAAGATCCATTAGATTGGTTAAGCAGTGCAGCTACTCCTCTGTATCCCCCCACATAGTGAAAATAGAATCCGAGAGTGGCAATTCTATTGGCCTTGCCCGAGCGAATTCCAATTCCATTCCAGCCATCCCAATCCAACCGGTCGATTGTACGGTTATCTCCATTCAGGTACAACAATCCAGGATTATTAGAATGGAACTCCTTTTGAAATCGCGGTTCGGAAATTAGGGAGTTCCAGTTCTTCGCAACGAGCTTGAAGGTTATAACATCTTTGGGACGGCATCGAAGGAGAATTCGTTCCACTAATTCTATTGGAATCTGAACAGAAATTCAAAAATGTGAGGAAGACGATACATGATTCCTCAACTCATACAAATGGAATCAACAATATACAAATACAGCTCCTCAACCAGAATCGCAATATACAAATGCAATCGATATATATATACAAGAATCGAAATATACAAATGCAAGGCAAAGAGGAGAGAGAAAGATCTGATTCCATCTTTTAGCGTGATTTGGTAACCGAAAGATCTGATACTCATACAAATGCAATCAACAATATACAAATACAGCTCCTCAACCAGAATCGCAATATACAAATGCAATCGAAATATACAAATGCAAGGCAAAGAGGAGAGAGAAAGATCTGATTCCATCTTTTAGCGTGATTTGGTAACTGACGATCTGATCTTAATGTATTTAGAGAAACCAGAAGAGAATCTAGATTCAGATGATCTAAGTAAAGAAAACGATCAACCAGTACAATTAAGTAAAATCGGTGAAAGAACATCGAAACCAGTAAAATTAATTAGCAAATGAACAGAACAGAGACGGTGCAAAAAATTACCTGTCTACCAGCCATGGAAGAGAGATTGAGAGTATGAAGCTAGAAATCTAGCTGAATTTGACGAATCAAGGTGAATTTGGGAGAGAAATTGAAGAACAAATGTGTTTATTGATCGTCAAGAAACTCATCTGCTACAACTGACGAAATCTGTACATATACCCCTACACATACAACAGCTAGCTCTAACAGCCAAAGTTATCCTCACCATACACGTGGACGGCTACACATAATCCTCACACGTTTTCCCGCTCAAACCCAGTGACATTGAGTGAACCCAAGGGTTTTGTAAGAAATTGCAATGACAAACAAAATGTTGGAATATTTGATAAATTTTGAATAAATTACACAATTCTAAGGGAATTTCCCATAACCCTTTTTCATGTGTTAAGAAGGTTAAGAAAACCTTAAAAAAAATATAAAATAAGTTCATATATTTCTTTAACCATCTCAAGAGATTTTTTATTTTTAAATATGTTTTATAATGGGTGAATTTGGTAACTGAACCTATATGAAAATCTAATTAATTAGGTACTTACACCCTTTTAAAATTAAATTAGGTGGGATAGACCCTTCCCCAAATAGAGTATTAAACTAATAAATGTTCAACTGCTTTTTTTTTTTTTAAACAAAAATATGTTTTATAATAAGGTGAATTTTAAGAAATATAGTGAACCTTTAACATTTCTTTAACCAACTAAAAGATATGGCTGGTTATTTCGGGTTTGGATTGTCTCAATTTTTCATTATTTCAATATTCATTTTAAAAAATTTACTATAATGTATCTTAAAGTTCGGGTTATTTCGGGTTTCGGGTCTTAATGGGTTTCGGTTGAATCGAGTTCGGTTCATTCGAATTTGGGTGAGTTTCGATTATCGGTTATTCAGATTTCGGGTCCAAAATGGGTCGGTGTTCAGGTTAATCGGTTCTGGGTCGACCGGGTCGGGTTTTCGGGTTCGGGTTGGGTTTTGCCAACTGATGAATCAAAAACCAGTGCAACCCAGAACTCAAAGCATGTTCATGCGATGATGAAATAAAGCAAGTCCATCAATCAATTAGCAGCTTCCAACATAAGAGCAACGAGAAATTCGGATCAAAGAGTCCCCGCAATAATCCAACTTCTAAACCCAGCGCTCAATTCAACCAACGAACGAGCGATTCCGAGAAACGGACTTGGAAATCGCCTGGAAATGGAATCCCTACTTCTTTTACTACCACCGTAAACCCTCTCAGAACAGGCCCACTGTCCACGGCGGCCACTTGTCCAACCGCCAAACCCTAGACCCTCTAAACCTTTCTTACTCCTTAAACCCTCGTGACCTCAAAGTTCGAAAATCAAACCCTCCGTTATCCAATTCCGCACCAGTAACCCTAATCCATCTCATAATTTCTTCCACATTGCCCATAATATTGTGCCAAGGGTTTTGTAAGAAATTGCAATGACAAAAAAAAATGTTGGAGTATTTGATAAAGTTTGAATAAATTACACAATTTTACAGGAATTTCCCCTAACTCTTTTTCGTGTGTTAAGAAGGTTAAGAAAACCTTAAAAAAATAAGTTATTGAATGAGAATCATAGATATGGGACACCCAACTACCTGAAATTGTATATATGTAAGATATTTAAGGTTTAGAGACCTGAAAAACGCACCTTTAAAAAAAACCTATTTATTTTCATTCATTCATTGTGGAGCTTACCCATGATCTTGAACTACCACCAACTCGAGGAAATTTTGGTATAGTACGATCAAATACACAATCAAACCGATATCTTGCAATAGTTCTAATTTTATAATTTAATTTCTCCTAACATCATACAAGAACTCTTAACTTGAAGGAATGAAATTCACGGGTTTAACTCCAGTCCAGGTTCATGTTCTATTTTTGAAGCATACAGAAACTTAGATAATTGAAAGATTTCTTGAGCTGGTAATATCTACTTGAATAAATAGATCCCTAAAAAAACATTTCAAATCAAAATAATCGGGCATAGGTTCACATAAAAGTTTTAGACAATCTTAAAAAAAAAAGAGGGGCTCTCCCCTCTCTCTAGAAAATCCCCCTTGTGAAAACCCAATTGGGGATTTTAATCTTTAATTCAATCGGCATGTCTCAAATTTGTTTTTGTTTCAATCAATTCGACTCCTCCTCTTTCAATCGGCATGTCTCAAATGTGTTTTATGCTTTTAATGTTGTTGTCGTTTTTCTTTATTTGGATCTTTGGTCTTGACTTGGAATTATACTTTATTGATTTCAGCCCGAGCCATCACCTGAAAATGCAATCCAATTCATCCTAACTAGGGTTTGGTTGATTTCTAAAGGGGGAAAATGACCAGCATTGCTAAGTCTTGAGTGAGGCTCGAAATCCCAGATGGAAAAGTTTTAGAAAATAAGGTAATCAATTAGCATATATTTCAATCTCACATATCTAATCCTCTTTTTGTATGATGATATTTTGAGGTTTTAACAGTTTTGTTCGATATATAATTAACATACTATAAAAGTTCAAATGAAATGGATAATGGTAGTTGTCACATTTATTTTACCTATGGCTCTGATGTTGTATGCTCAAATTTCAATATTTCATAAATTGGGGCTTTCTAGATTGCCAATTCATGAGTATTTTTTTTCCACTTTTACAATCGTTACTATATAGTAAAGTAGGCTTTTTGGTTATTTATTGCTCATTTATTAGTGAAATAGAAGTAAGCTTTTTCGTTATTTTCAAAAAAAAAAAAAAAAAAAAAAAAACTCTTCTTCTACCACAATTGTTAAAAAAAAAAGGAGTCTTTAAGCACAAATTTTCATATTATTAAATGAAATAAGATTAAAATTTAGTTTGAATAAGTAAATCATATAATAAAAACTGACTAGAAATAAAAATTTAAGTAACTCATCCGAATAATCAATTGAGTAAAGTAAATCAAAGAAAATAAATTATTATTTATATGGAATATATAGTATCAATTGAGTAATATAAAGTTACTGATGAAATAAATCGTTAAAATTATGAGAATGAAACTATAAGTTAATACAAGTAATATAAATTATTAGTTATATGGAATTTATAATATAAATTTTTTAAAAAAAGTAAACCCGTGCTATCGTCCACTAGTGACTCCTCCATCTCCCTCTTGCATTTGCACCATCAAAGTACGGGAATGATGAGTATTAGAGTTTTCGAAGATTACTCTCATGAAATAACTCCCTCATCTTTTCCTCCTCCTTTGCTCTCTTAACATCATCCCCTCTCAATCACAACCACCGCCCACCAGTGACTCCTCCATCTCCCTCTTAATCTCCACTGTCAGCCTCGATTTCGCTAAGGACCTTCGCCGCCACCGCCTTCTCCTCTCTCACCCTACTTCACTTGTCTCCCTTCGAGAAGTCTTATGGAATATCATAAATTGTAATGTCCTTTTATCCAACTTCACACTCTATTTCTAACCCTCTGTCCATTCTCTAATGCCTGTTTGCCCAATTTTCTATCCACTGGCTTTGAAATCTCTATCCCTCTGTCAATTTCCTGATGCCCTGTAATCTCACTTTGATTCGAAATTAGCGATTCAATCTTGTTTGTTGCATTTTCCTTTTGGAATTTGAACACCTCCGTAGTACAAAGTCATATTTTGGTTGATAGAGTCCATATTTCTCCTTTTAGATTGGGTTCCAGTTTTAATTTGTTTATAGCTCATTCGATTTCCTGTAGCTTGAATCTGATTCCCTTTGATGTGAATCCCAATTTTTTTCCCCCAGTTGCTTGTTAGTTATAAGGACTTGTTAGTAACATCAGACGCATTTATCCTTTTCCTTTTATTCTTTTTAAAATTTCTGGTCTAGGAATGGGGATTGGATTATGTTTTATAAAATCTACATTTATAATGCCAGTTCCTTTTGATTGAATCGCTCTTTGGCGGCATTAATGGTAGTCAAAGCAAGTAGCATTTATAGGGCTTCATTGTCAGTTCAAGCAAAAGGAAGTAGGAACATGAAAAGGGAATGTATGATTCTCTTATTTAATCTCCAATAGCTTCTGTTTGCATGCTTGTAATCTATTAGAGATAGCAGTTCTCTATCCGGTTAGTCATACTCAGTGAACTGAAGAATCATTCATTTTCAAGCCACCTTCTTGTGCTTACCATATTAATGGATTTTCTATTCCTTGTAGGGATATTTAGGAGTGGGTTCATATGGATTGACCTGGGCATTGAAGAATTTAGTCTAGCTTGCGATTATAAATGGCCCACTGACAGTTTTATGGTGTCTTCGTTGGAATTTAGAATACAATCTCAAAGCCCCATTCCAAGGGATTGTGATTAAGTTGACCTAATTCAGTGAAAGGTTCATTGGTTAGGTTGTAAACCCTCTCCACAATCTGTTTCTTATAGCTTACAAATTATTGTTATGACGTATGTCTAAAAAGGTTCGAGATTTTTTTATTCATTTGGATGGTGTAGTTCTCTGATTTCCCCTTGCTAAATTTTATATTGAAATGAACACTTTACTGTTAATTTGCCTATTTTGGTTATATATATATATATATATATATATATGTAATTAAACTACAGTTCACCTTTGGTAGTCTTCATCTATTTTGTTTTCTTTCATTATGTATGAATCAAACATTTCCGACGAGAATCTTATAAGATATGTATCTATTTTACAAACATTACTCAAGTTCTCAAGAAATCGATTTACATTTGATACCACTGCTTGCGAATTCAGAACTTAGAAAGCAGTCTCCTCATGGAACTTCTAAAGCTGCACCCAACTAAGAATCATCGGGAAAGATAGCTACATTGTTCAAATTTAAGAGCCAAGGAAGAGAGAGTGCGGCAGCATGCAATTAGGTGCTAATTAATATTATCAGGTTTCAGAAGCTCTCCGCTGGACAGACGAGGTATTTAATCTTTTAGGGTTTCTTAGGTGCGTAAATTTCTGCTCTAGAGATTTTAGGATCTTACTATTCTATCTATGTCTATCAATTGTTGTTCAGCTAATGCCTCCTGTTGAGAAATAGATGTCCATATGGGTGAAAATTGTCCCCAAAGGATTGTTACTTATGAATATCATGAGTTCCCTTTACCGGCAATTTGATCTTTTTGAACACCAAAGGATTGTCAGGAAGAATGGTCACTAACTCTCTTTAAAATGTACTTCTTTAATACTTTAAAGTGGTTTATGTAAACTATATATAATTCGAGCTGAGTTGCCCATTAAACAATAAACACCATGTACTGGTATTCCTGTTGATTTTGTACAGGCTTGCAAAGTTGCAGGTATACTTAGGGTTCATGCATGGCTTTGGTCTTCAAGCTGTCAATATGTTTTGTTGTTTCAGGCACCTATCATATAACAAGATGATTGGAGTTATACCATTTTCTCGCTCATCTCCCCAAACTAACATACTTGTAAGTTTCTTTTTCCACACTCAGATGTTTAGCTCATGGTGGTGTTCATTAACAATACTTGTAAGATAGCTTCTCGATCTTTCCACTCTCAAATGTTATTTTATCATGCTATATGACCGATTAAGCTAGCTTCTTGAAGCGTGGGATGTATGCTTGATCATACCTTACGTGGGATGTAATTTTTTCCCCTTATTGCTGATCTAATGAATTGAGATACAGAGTAGTGCCCTTTATTCTTGTGGCATTTACCATACTTCTGGCCAGCTTATCATATTCATCGTGGATACGGGCCAGGGGCAATTTTTCCCAATTTTAACGGGGAGGAGGTTGGTGTGATACAATAAGGAACTGTGTTTATAGGAAGAACACCCACCATGGTTCCCCTATGGAAAAGCAGATTCCATTTACCGGGATATTGAGCAATAAATTCACCGAAAATCCTGCCATGATATTTCTACGCCCATCCTTGTTCCCACTTACATGATTTTCATAATCAAAATTTAATTCATGTGTTGTCATACATTCTCAGACTTTTACAACTGGAATCGAATTAAGGTCTGTTATTGTGAGGGTGCTTCATTTACCGGAGATAGTGAAAACAAGGTCATTCAAATGTCACTATATATGCGTATTGATTAAACATTTGACTGCTGCATTCAAAGCTCCTTTCTATCATCAAATGTGACCAATGGAAATTGTGTTTCTATTTACGACATATGCTTAAGGAATAAGACCATCCTGAGTATTGATTAAACATTTGACTACTGCATGCAAAGATCCTTTCTATCATCAAATGTGACCAATGGAAATTGTGTTTCCATTTACAATATATGCTTAAGGAATAAGACCATCCTGAGGAGAATGGATAGGATTTCTTATTAATGCTCCAAATTGCCAATAACTTTGTGTTTTAGCAGCTCTTTTCGTGTTATTTATTTGGAAGCACAACTACACTTTCGACGACAGAGCATATGGCATGCAGCCATGGAAGAACTGATGTCAGTAGGAATGCGCTATGCTCATCAGGTAGAGTTGTTTTCGGTTAATTTTCACCTTTTGTACTTGATCCATGTCCTAAACAAATACTTAGCAATATTAGGCGCTTCTTTCAGGATGCTCTGCTGGGGGTCTGGCCAACATAGTGCACTGTGACGAGTTTCAAACATTTTCCCCTAGGACTGCCAGGGTCAAGTGCCTAATTGATGGCGGGTTATTTCGTGACATGTAGATTGCTTCTTTTACTCCTTTTAGATCTGTAAAACTCTAATTAATTTTACTTTTCCTTTTAGGAAGGCATATGATGATGTTTTACCATTTGATCTTGGTTTCATAGGTTTCAATTTATCTCCTCTTCATACAGAACAGACGTAGCTGGTAGACGCACTATGAGGAGATTGTTGGGGGCCGTCGTTCAGTTGCAGGTGGTGCATTTTATGCTTACTCTAATTTATTCCATGGAAATTATTTATTGTGTTGAACTTCTTTAAAGTAAGAAAATTTCCATTTTGTTTATCTTTATTAAATTGCCAATTCAAATTTAAGAACGGGTCACTATTGTCTCTTAATTATTATTATCTCTTAAAATATTTATAATAATGATGTCTAAGTTGAATCTACACCTACCTGAGCTTTCTTTATATATGTCGCGCACATCTTTCAATCTCACTTGGATTTTTCAGTGCCCATGTTGCCTTTCTTATGCTTCCTTTGACAATGTAGCTGTCCACGGTTCCTTCTCCATTTCTCCTCTTCTCTTTCATCTCTGCACAACCCCTGGTTTCTTGCTGGCTTTGTGCTACTCTTTGCGTAATAGTCCTAAAAGGGTTTACAAAATTGGTCGACATGCTAAACAATCTGTGTTTCTATTCGATTTAGAGCTGGCTTTGAACTATTCGATTTGGTGACAGATTTAGGGCTTGCTCAATATGACACAAGTGGAGCAGCCCTCGCCCCTCGGGATGTCGTCGTAGTCTACCTCTTTCCCTCACCACCGCCTTCAACACCTTTTCACTTTCCTCTTGCCATTGGCCGCCTTACCACCAAATCCAGGTGAAGGAACTAGGTTGACATGTATGTTCATGTGAATGTAAACGTTAAAGATGGCACTGAACCTCAAGCTGGTGACGGAGACGAGGACTCGGGGGAGATTGTGAACACATGATATCCATGATGTGGATAGTAAAGAAGGTCAGGATGATGAAGATGAAGGATATTCTGCAGGGGGTGAATCATCACATAGGGACTCATCAACATCAGTCTCTTGTTGGAAGAATGAATCATCTCTTGGGATGGCTGGATTAAATCATGCGAGATCATAGGTAGAAACAACATTTCTATAGAAAGAAAGGAGGCCAAGGTATATCCATCACATAGAAGAAATGGTGCTCCATAAGGCAAGATTCTACATTTAGAGCGCAGGATAAAGATGCTAGAGGGACAGCTGCGAGAAGCTACTGCTATTGAGGCAAGTCTTTATTCAGTTGTTGCAGGACATGGAAGTTCCGTAAGAAAAGTCCATGCCCCTGCTAAGACGCCTATCCAGGATGTATATTCAAGCAATCAAAGGCAATTATAAATCAAGGAGGGCAAATGCTGCTCAAACTGCTGTTTCAGGATTAGTTGTTGTGGCAAAAGCATGTGGAAATGATGTTCCAAGGTATTTTGATTATTGATTCTGCTAGATTTCATTTTATATCCATACATTCTGCAAATTTAGTTGAGCTCCATGGTTGGCTTCTGTCATATACACATGGCTGTGATGGATGAGTTTCACCTGTAATTTGCTTTCTCATGAACTTCAGGCTTTAGACTGGGATAGTCATCATGTGTGACACGGGATCATGTGATAGCATGTTGTATAAATCCCAATTCACAGATCGTCTCCTGTCATAATACGATAGCATGTTGCATTATTTGATTTTGGAAAGTTATATTACAGTAGTATTGTTTTTGATGTTCCATTTTCCTTATTACAGGTTAACGTTCTGGTTATCAAACTGTGTGTTTTCAAGATCAATTATAACTCAAGCCTTTGAGGAACAATAAATACCAGTTTCTGATGGGCCTTCGACACACAAGGACGCAGTTGGAAAGAGAGGTGACAATAACTCACTAAAGCTGACATGAAAACCTTCATCCCTAAGTCTTCAGCTGCGAAGGTGGTGGATAAGCTTATTGATTCGGGATCTAAGAAAAGCTTTAGAAATGCATCTAGCTTACTACATTATTGCTTCTTCGGAGTAATCATCCAACTTATCATGTTATGATGGTATCAGGTAATCTTTCCAGCTGATTCATGAAACATAAATCACCAAGCAAACCATGATTTGGGAAAACATGCTCATGCCATGGTATCTCTTTTGTTTTCTGAACCAGCTAGCTTTGAACTGCTCGAGGTGCATTTTAAAGAAAAGACTATAAACCAAGGGAGTGGTATAGTAACTGCTGAATTTTTTCAAGACTGAACTAAGCTTTAATTTTATAATCCTTGGCTGTTAAACTACGTTCTACTGATATAGTAACTGCTGAATATTTTTGGTGAATTTTGTGTTGAATTTGTGTTTACCAACTTGTAGGTTTTTCCCCTTTCACTGTCTATGAATTTGATTTCGCAAATTCGTTGATTTGGCAGATTTATTTGTTTAATATGCTCTTTGCCTTGAACTAGATTGAAATTTTTTTTTTCCCGAGCTGCTTTAATAGATTTTCCTCAAGTGTTGACAGGTCTAACTGGATGGATTTCATGTTACCTTCCTCTTATGGGATGTGTAGTCAATCACTCAATCTTATCTAGATTCAAAATCTCAGTTGCTTTTGATAATTGGTGTGGCTGTGTTTTGATTGTATGGAGGATAATATAAATATTCTTCATGCTAATCAGTAATCAATTTGCTATTTGTGTGTATCAAAATTCAAAACAGGTAGAACTGTCCACAATAATGTCATGTCTAACAGCCAAAAAGGCATACACAGCTGAGGACATGAGGTATGTAAGCTTCTAATTCTTAGGCTGTGGTGGGAAAATGGGGAAATTGTTCAGTCTCCATTAGTCAAATGTGAAATTGGAGATCTTTATTTTTGCTTGAGTAGTTTAACATGTGATTTCTGATTTCTTACAGAAACTGTGAGGATTAGCTTAGAATCTGCACTTCAAGATGCACATATGGAGGTCAGATACACGGATATTGACGTCTTCAAGATGCACATATGGAGGTCAGAAACTGTGAATCTTGTGAACAACAAGGGGGTTGAGTGTAGGCTGAAGATTATTTTCGAATGGCTTCCCTGGTCCTGTCTGAGGTGCTCGTGCTTTGGTCATTCGGATGCGTCATGCCCTGTGTCAACTCTATGTTCAGAACCTCTTGGGTCATGCCAGAAGTATGTGCACAGCGGGGCTGCTGCTCCTGGTAAATCGGGTACTAATGCTGCTGATGGACAGCGCCCTGTAGGCCCTGAACATGGGGATGCCCAAGACCATTCTGCCACCAAGGAAGAGGATGCAACTGCTGTAGGTACGAGCACAGCTGCTACTGTCGAGGAATCGGATGAGATTAATCCTGAAACCGAGGTGCTTGGTGCTGCTGCAGCAGCTGCAGCGTCTAATGGCGTCCAAAATGTGAGGGGGGGAACCCTCTAAGAGAGATTGTAACTATGAGGGGAGTGGTGAAGATGCAACTCGGACAGCTGAGAAGGAAGTTCCGGGAGCTGATGGTACTCCAAATCATGAAAAATCCCTTGCTTGTGCTCGTATGGTCGCTTCATCCTGGGCTGCGGAAGCGGGAATATATGTAAATGGGGATGGGGAGCTGGAGGTTAACGAATGTAAGACACCGGACGGCCTAATGAGATGGAAAACAAGGGGTGGTACTCAGAAAGGAGTGTATCGTCTTAGGGGAACCAAATCGCGCATCTCGGGCGATCTCAAAACTCTCCTTAACAATGGATGAACTCTTCACTGTTATGTCGGGAATAAAGGACCCCTGTAGCGGAAAAGGAGATGCTGCCTATTTTAATGAGGAATCGGACTTGGATGAGGGCGGGGACTCGTCCACGGACGATGAAACTTACCATCCGGGTTGAGTGCAGCTTTTCCTTGCGGAAAGGAGAGGAGCTGTAGGAACGATCTTGCTGTTATGGTCACATTTGAAGGCCTGGTTTGGGGCTTTGCTTGGTCTGCTGCGAGTGCGTGGGAGAATTCCTGGGATTTCCAACATTTTTTGCAATTAGCTGTCATACAAAGTTTGTCGTATAGTGCGTGGGAGAATTTCTGGGATTACATGAGACATTTTTTTGGGCCTATTAGGATGGGCCGCTAGTGGATTTATTTTGGTGGATCTCCCCAATCCCTATAGCTTAAAGAAGTCCGTTTGTTGTCTAGGCCTTAAATTCACTCTTATGAATAAATGAGAGCTAATTTGGGGGCCTAGACATCCCGCTGTCTCGGATTTCTTCATGCTTATTTGGCTTCTTTAAATTTATCACATATATTTGTTATATGTATACTCATCATACACTCATACATGTTTACAAGCACATAACAATATTACATGAAACACATATGAAAGCAAGACATAGGGAAATAAACATATAACATTACAACAATATTAAATATAATATATGTTGATATTTTTAAAGGAGCCGATTGGGGGTGCGTATTTTTTGGGTGAATATTAAGTGCAGTGGTACATTTTGTGGGTAGTCTCCTTCTTACTCTTTTGTTACTACTTGGCTTTCGCCATCATCTATATATTTACCTTTTCAGAGTTTAATGTCTTGAGGGAATTCTCCTTATAGGAGGACTCCATATCGCTATTATTATTATTATTATCGGGATTTATACGATTTTTCATCTACTCTCTAATCAAAGATGTATGTTGCTCATTTTTCCTTTGCTTCCTTGAATGTCAATTCCCGCTAGCAGATATCATCGAATTTTGCGGGTGTAATCAAGTATAGAGCACATCCTTTATGGGACCTGAAGTATTGCTCTGTTCATGAGACTAATGGAACCCCTAGGTGTTGTAGTTGCGAACGAATGGAGGTACATCAAATAGGATGTCTTCCGAGTCCCAGCTGATTGATCTATATCATGTAACAATACCTCAATATCCCATATGTTTTTTCTTCTTGAACCTATTCTTATTCCACCGAATTTTATTACCTCATATGTGCAGCCACAAGGTACTAGATATATTTCCCTTGGTGATGGACGCAGACTATGCTTAGAATGTTTGAATTCATCACGACACTAAGCTCAAGCGCGAGAAGCATGGCAAATTCAAGCATGGGAAGCATGGAAAGCACAATCACTAGATGTTAGGTGGAAATACGTAACATCATACATATGCTGCTCTTTCAAATGTTTGTCTGTAACTTAATGTTGTTATCTGATTGAGAAATAAGTGCCATTTCGATTTCGGCTTCCGGCTAAATGTCCTGTGTTTTCCCCCCAGGATTGTACTGCTCATCTCTTGGTTTGCTCAGTCAAATGGGCTTATTGGACCTGTTGTACATTTTATTAATTTGTGCTGGGCCAATTCATTTTTTTTTGATAAAAATTAATGGATATAATTTAAAATGACGTCTACTCTTGTTGAATAGGTAAATTAAGAGCGGCCATTCCGAAATGACGTCTACTATGTTGCTTGTCGTCTACTTTGTTGAAAAGCAAAGACGCAAAGCGCGGTTCAATACTCTGTGTGTGTGTGTGTGTGTGATGAATCAAATACGAACTTTAAAAATTACAAATTTATATACAAACTAAAACTTGTTAAATCAAAATTAATATAATGATCAAAATTTGAAAATAAAATTTTAATTTAGACTAAAAAATAATAATTTGAAAACAAAAAATTTAATTTGAGCCGACGGTGTATTGTTTGAGGTTGGTTTTGACGCTGCCGCTAGATCTTGTGAGGGTAACCATCACTTTCCGAGCCCAAATTAAAACGTATGATTCAACATCCGGATGCTCTATGGAGCCAGATTGTTCGAGGTAAGCACTGTCATGGGAGACTGGATGTTGATATGTTCGAAGTAGGCAGGGGAGCCTCCCGTAACTGGAAAGCAATTACCCATGGGGCGGAGCTACTAGTGCCCGGACTTCGCGTCGCCATTGGCAATGGCATGTCGACCTTATTCTGGATGCACAGTTGGCTAGAGGAGCGTTGTCTAATGGACGTCTCGATGCAGCCGATCCCGGAAGATCGTTTGGGAGAAACGGTGGGCGAGCTGTGGGTTAATGGAAGCTGGGACTCGCAGGCCCTCGCTCCTTACCTCTCGGCGGAAATGCTGCAGAAACTCCAGGCTGTACAGGTCCATCCCAATGGATCAGCAGTGGACAAGTTCTTTTGGGCACATACAAGCTCGGGTATCTTCACTACCCAATCGGCAAGTTCTTATGTATATGTACATAACTTCAAAAGTATTCGCACAATCACGTGCTTATGACAATAATTATATACGGAGTATTTATTACAATTATATTAGGCGGTGTGTTTGAGTTTTATTACTACTTTACCTTATTAAATCATTTTAAAAATTTGTATTGTATCTATTTCCAGCTAATTTATAAACTACAAAAAAAAAAACTTTATACATACATATTTTTGTTATAAACAAGTATATATTAATATAGTATATATCATAGAAATAGATACATAAAATGATGTTCAAATTAAAATGGATCAAACTCCCGTGCCTTCAAGGCACGGGTATTACACTAGTGTTAAATAAACGTTTTATTTATAGGCATGGTCTCTAATTTAAAATTATAGTTCCTATATCAATCTAACTAGAGAATAATAAAATATTATTTTTATTCATACGTTTTAATAATTTTTTAATATATAAATTTGTTTCGATATTTTTTAATGGTTAATTGTAAAAATTGAGCAAACAAGGTTAGATTAAAATTTGGTAGTCACGCATTATCAAAAAAAAAAAAATTTGGTAGTCACGTGCCTAAATATTATTAATAAAAATAACATAATAATTTGATAGATATGTTAACATTATTCTATGATTTTGTGTATTTTTTATTTTTATCTTAAAAAAATTCCAAGGTTTTGATTTATTTATTTAAGAAAATTTTAAGTATATTAATTTTATTCAAACATAATTTATTTATCTATTTTATATATATTGTATATTGATATGAACTAAACATACTATTAGTTTAGTTTATTTTTATTAAAAGATCGAAAGATTTCAACCAAACTATATATTATAACCTATAAATTTTAAAAAGGAAATATAAATTAAATATCATATTATTTATTAAGAAACCGCGCAAAGTCGCGGGCCACGATACTAGTATAATACTAAAACAGAGGCGTTGAAATATTATGTGGCGGGCTCTGTGCAATTTGCTTACGTGTCTTTTTCTGGTGTATTCTGAAGGTTTTTTTTTACATGTCGATTAATGAATGCCCAATCAATTTAATCCATGTCATACAACTGGTTAATCAATTTATCTGTGTGTAATTTCAATCAATTTTATATATTTTATGTTAAAAAGATCTTCAATTTAAGCCATTTTTTTTATATTCATTAAATAAAAGTCTATCATTTTTGTTTATCACTATTAAATTTATTTTACCTTGATTATTTTCCACGATCTTTTTACACTTCATATCTTAGTTAAGATTCTTACCGATATAATCAATTTAAAAGTTAAATTTCCACCAAAAAAAAATTAAAAGATAAATATTCACTTGAATAGTACGTAACCATGACTAATTTGATAAGACTTGATAAAGTTAAAATTCTTTTGTTCATATATAATAGTACGTTTTTTTTTCTCCCAAAATCTATCTTAAATGTAAAAATATTATGCTCTGCTTATCGTTATATATGTGTACTAATTACCTTTCTTAAAAATCTAGATTAACTTACTCAACACTAAACTTTTGATATTTTAAATTATATGTTAATCCATCTCATCTTAAATAATAATATACATATATATATTGTTATACGTAACTTTGCAAATTTATACTCCCTCCGTTCTAAAATACATGACCTTTTAGCATTTTGCACAAGTTTTAATAAAACACTTTACTTTAAAAAAAACATCATCATTACACTAACTTTTACATAAATTTTATTATTTTTTAACACCCACTGCACATTTTAATCAATCAAATTATTTTAAAAATTCAACAGCACATAAACCAATACAAATCATTATAACTTCCTACTCAGAAAACATAAGACCATCCACAATGGTGGTGTGCAAATGTGCAAATGTGTATTTTTTAGACATTTTTTAACTCCATTGGTTGTTTTGGATGTGTGCAAATGTGCACATTTGAGCATGTGATGTGCAAATTTGAGCACACCATCTCCCCCATGTGCAAATACTTTTACAAAAAGCAAGACAATTTCATTGGTTTATTTTTTTATAATTTTATTTTTCTTTTTGTTTTATATGAATTGTGTTTCAAGGGTGTGTAAAAAATGCACATTTTACCAATGGAGCAAATTGCTAAAAAGTGATGTGTATTTTTACACATCATGTGCAAATGTGTACATTTTGCACAAAACCATTGTGGATGGTCTAAAAGACCATCTATTGTTGGACAAAATTTCACCTCTAAAAACCCATTTATTGTTGGACGGAGGAAGTTGTGAGATCATGAGATTGATTGTAATGTCCTCCTTGAGGGTTTCCATTCATTGATATAACATATATATATAGGTTACAAGGTATTGAGCCTTAACGGGCTTTCAGCCCACTATACAATAGGAGACCTATGTAATCTATCAAACCCCCGCAGTCGAAACGGGAGGGGTCCGTACAGTGAGACTGGAACGAAAATCAATGAATAACTGTCTAGGTAAACCCTTGGTGAATATATCAGCGTACTGATAAGAGGACGGGACATGTAGAACGCGGACATGTCCAATGGCAACCTTGTCCCTGACGAAGTGGAGATCAAGCTCAATGTGCTTCGTGAGTTGATGTTGGACTGGGTTGCTAGCCAGGTAGACGGCGGAGACGTTGTCAGTGTAGACCAGAGTGGCCTTCTGTAAGGGGCATCGTAGCTCAAGCAGGAGATTGCGGAGCCAAGAGCACTCAGAGACAACGTTGGCAACACCCCTGTATTCGGCTTCAGCGCTGGGGCGAGACACGACGGACTGACGCTTGGCTGACCAAGACACAAGAGTGTCATTGAGGAAGACACAATAACCAGACGTGGAGCGACGTGTGTCTGGACAACCACCCCAATCCGCATCAGTGTATGCCACAAGATCAAGCTTAGAGGAAGGAGTGATGGTGGTGCCGAGCTCGAGGGTGCCGCTGATGTACCGAATGATCCGCTTCAAAGCCTGAAAATGAGGTTCCCTAGGGGCATGCATGAACAAGCAGATCTGCTGGACGGCGTAACTGATATCAGGCCTGGTGAAAGTGAGATACTGAAGAGCACCAGCGAGGCTCCTGTACAGTGTTGGATCATCAACCAAAGGACCAGAATGAGCACTGAGCTTGTTGGATGTATCGACTGGGGTTGCGACGGGATTGCAGTTGACCATCTTAGCACGAGCAACAATCTCAGCAGCATACTTACTCTGTGAGAGAAACAGACCAGACGCATGCCGCTGAACGGCAACTCCCAAGAAGTAAGACAGCGGACCCAGATCAGACATGGCGAATTCCGCACTCAACCTCGAGATGATGGACCTTCGAAGAGCATCAGAAGAGGCTGTGAGAATGATGTCGTCTACATAGAGCAGCAGGAAAGCCAAGTCCGAGCCTCTGCGATAGATAAACAAAGACGTATCCGATCGGCTGCCAGTGAAACCCAAGCGGAGCAGATGAGACGCAAACCGCTGGAACCATGCCCGTGGAGCCTGTTTCAGACCATACAGAGAGCGCTTGAGGAGACAGACATGCTGTGGACGCTCAGCATCAGCAAACCCCGGAGGCTGAAACATGTAAACCGTCTCATTCAGATGACCATGCAGAAAGGCGTTCTTGACATCCAGCTGATGGATGCCCCAGTTGCGGGACAGAGCCAGACTTAGGACCACTCGGATAGTGGCAGGCTTGACCACAGGGCTGAAGGTCTCATCACAATCTATACCGGCCTGTTGAGATCTACCGTTAACCACCAGACGGGCCTTGTAGCGCTCCAAAGTCCCATCAGAGCGGAACTTGTGACGGAAGAGCCACATACAGCGAATGACGTTCGCCTCAGGAGGGAGAGGCACAAGAACCCAAGTACCATTCTTCATAAGGGCCCTGTATTCGTCGAGCATAGCCGCCTGCCAATTCGGGTCTAGGAGGGCTGTTTTGTGGGAGGTGGGAATGGGGGAGAGGGAGGTCTGGGTGGAGGCAGAGGGTGAAAGGGAGTCGGGAAAGATGGGGGCAGACGCGGGCACGCCAGTAGGGGCCGCGGGCACGCCAGCTTGGGGCGCGGGCGCGCCAGCACGGGACGCGGGCGCGCCATCTTGGGGCGCGGGCGCGCGGAGGGGGGGCGTGGATGTTGGTGGAGGGGATGTGGGGTGTATAGCGGGGTGATGGTCGGTGGTCATGGAGACGATCTGTCGTGGTCTGAAGACACCGGAGACGCTGCGGGTGTGAGGTCTGGTGGTGGGGGGTGGCAAGGGAGGTGGGGGAGGGGGAGACGCAGGAGCACCGGGAGAGCTCTGGGGAAGAATGAAGTGAGGAAATTGGGACTCAGACTCTGGCGACGACACAGGGGGTGTGGGAGACGCGAAGGGAAATCGCGACTCATCAAAGGTGACATAGCGAGAGAGAATGATCCTGTGAGTCTTGATATCGAGGCAAATATAACCGCGATGATCAGACGGGTAGCCAAGAAAGACACAAGGGGTAGAGCGAGGGTGAAGCTTGTGGGGGGCGGTGGATGCTTGATTGGGAAAGCACAAGCAACCAAATGTATGAAGGTGATCATATATGGGCAAAGTGGAATACAGTGCCTGAAACGGTGAGCGATGGTTGAGAGTGGTGGAAGGGAGAATGTTGAGGAGGTAGCAAGTGGTGGCCAAGGCGTAAGGCCAATAAGGGAGGGGAATGGATGCGTGGAAGAGAAGAGTGCGCATCATATTGGTGATGGTGCGGATGATTCGTTCGGCTTTGCCATTTTGTTGCGAGGTGTAGGGGCAGGATAAGCGATAGGAGATCCCATTGGTATTAAAGAAAGTGTGAAAATCTTTATTGTCAAATTCACGGCCATTGTCGCATTGGAAACACTTGACAGAGGTGTGAAACTGTGTTTTGATGTAAGCATGGAATTTGGCAAAGATAGGGAACACTTGAGATTTAAAGTGCAAAGGGAAAACCCATAAGAAGTGTGTAAAATCATCCAGAAACAAAAGGTAATACTTATGACCCTCCTTGCTAGGCACAGGAGATGTCCAAATATCACTATGAATAATATCAAAAGGTGCGAAAGTAGCGTTTAAAGAACGCTGAAACGGAAGTCTGGCATGCTTGCCTAACTGACAAGACGAACAAAAACTAGAGCGGTGCTCTTTATTACAAGTGACAAGACTCTTAGAACAAAGTAAATCTAAAACTGCAGGACTGGGATGACCAAGACGAGCATGCCAAAGACTGGATGATGAAGCCGAGAGGGCGACTGGACTTGACGGGCTGGATGGTGAAGGCGACGACACAGGATAGAGCTCCCCAGTGCTATTACATCTCAGGCGAGTAACCCCCGTAGTAAGATCCTTCACAGAGAAACCAAACGGATCAAACTCAAGAGAAACATCATTGTCAGTGGTAAACCGACGGACATAGATAAGGTTTTTGACAAGTTTGGGGGCAATAAGGACATTGTTTAGGTGCAAAGGAGTGGTAGGGGTTGGTAGTGTGGTGTGGCCAATGCCCGAAGTAGCAAGGCGACCACCGTTGCCAACGATAATAGAATGAGCAGGACCCTTAAAAGAAAGAGATGAGAGAGTACCTAAGGAGTTCGTCATATGAGAGGTAGCGCCAGTGTCCATGTACCAAGAGCCGTCAGGAGGTGTCAGCTGCATGGAAGAGAAGGCGTTGTGCACATCAGTCGGGTATGCCTGATCGGACGATGGACGGGGAGCAGGACCCAACAAGCCCTGCTGGCGGTTGGGATATGGGGAAGGTCCACGAAACGACGCACCGGGGTAGCCATAGGGCATCCAAGGAGGGTAGCCAGGGTTGGGGTACCAAGAGGGGTGGCGGTTATCGTGTTGCTGCGGGCGCCAGGTGCTGCGGCCGCCGCGGCCTCTGCCGCGGCCGCGGCCGCGCCCGCCGCTGCGGCCGCCGCCTCTAGGTCCTTGCTGATCGTTGGTGCGGCCAGGCTGGAGGGCGAGTTGCTCGATGATGTCACTGGATGAGACCAACGCCGTCTTGTCTTTGGCGGCGTCGGTTGTCTGACGGTGAAGGCGAGTCTCCTCCAGGATCAGTTGAGACCGGGTCTTCTCGAATGTAGGGAGAGGCTCTGTCTGCTTAATATGAGTAGCAGCAGCGTTGTATTCAGAAGGGAGACCAGAGAGAACCTGAAGAACCAGACGGGTGGCACTGGGTTTGGAGTCGACAACGTCGAGCTGATCAAGCCAGGGTCTTGATGTGCTGACAGTAGGCAGAGATCGACGGAAAGGAGGAAAGCTTGCAACTTGAGAATTCGTGCTCGAGATAGACAGCACGGGTGGACTTGTTGTCTTGAAAGAGATCCTGAAGTTTCTTCCAAGCTTTCAAGGCATTGTCTTTGGGGTCAAGGATAGTGGTCAATAGATCTTTTGAGATGGTGTTAAAGATCCATTGAAGAACAATGGTGTCAAGTTGAGCGAAGAGATCGTCGTCTTCGCTTGTAGGGCGGTTAGCGGAGGAGTCAATGTGGTGGAGGACTTTATGAGCCTTAACATGGGTCGTGAAGAGGTGCGACCACATGGTGTAGGTACTGGACTCATGATCAAGAATGATAGGGATGCAATTTTTGATGTTGGAGATGGTTAGGGCGGAATGGTAGGGCGGCTTAATAGGGTCGGTAGGTTGTGGGTTAGCCATGAGGACGAGAAGAGAAGGCTAAGGTCGGCGTGGAGAAGGAGAAGGGTTGGTGACGCGGGCGCGCTGAGGGTGACGCGGGCGCGCTGAGGGAGACGCGGGCGCGCTGAAGGCGACGCGGGCGCGCCTGGGGACGACGGAGGAAAAAGGGTGGCGGCACAAGGGGGAGGTGGCGAACTGATCTCGGCTAGGGGTGGCCGAGAGGGGTGAGGGGCGGCCGAAGGAGGGGGGGACTGATCTCGGCTAGGGGTGGCCGAGAGGGATGAGGGGCGGCCGAAGGAGGCACAAGGGGGAGGGGCGGCTAGGGTTTTAGAATAAGGGGAAAGAGAAAAATTTGGGTCTTTGGATCTTAGGCTGTGATACCATGTGAGATCATGAGATTGATTGTAATGTCCTCCTTGAGGGTTTCCATTCATTGATATAACATATATATAGGTTACAAGGTATTGGGCCTTAACGGGCTTTCAGCCCACTATACAATAGGAGACCTATGTAATCTATCAGAAGTAATAAACATATATAGTTTTTGTGATCTTACTCTCCGCATTTTTTTTGTGAAGTCCCCAATAGCAATTTTAGTAAACTATAATCTATTGTGAATTCAAATGATCACATACAATTAGATCCATTATTCATATTTTATATAATTTTTGTGATCTTACATAATTTGTGTATGAATAATAATAATAGTCATATAAAAAAACCGCGAAGATCGCGAGCGATAAAACTAGTATAAGTGTATAACTTTAATTCAGAAGACTTTGCTTACGTGTCAACTTTAGAGTAGTTTTAGAAATATTGACCAATTATTTTTTTTCCTTCATTTTTTTTATTTCTCCTTTTTCTCTTTTTTCCATTAACAATCTATATATAATCTATATCTATATCTATATATAACTTTAATTCAGAAGATTTTGCTTACGTGTCAACCTTAGAGTAGTTTTATAAATATTGACCAATTTTTTTTTCCTTCATTTTTTTTATTTCTCCTTTTTTTTTCCATTAACAATCTATATATCTATATTCTATATATAACTTTAATTCAGAAGACTTTGCTTACGTGTCAACCTTAGAGTAGTTTTAGGAATATTGACCAATTAATTTTTTTCCTTCATTTTTTTTACTTCTCCTTTTTCTCTTTTTTCCATTAACAATCTATATATAACTTTAATGCAGAAGATTTTGCTTACGTGTCAACCTTAGAGTAGTTTTAGGAATATTGACCAATTATTTTTTTCCTTCATTTTTTTTATTTCTCCATTTTCTCTTTTTTTCCATTAACAATTGGGCTTAATTCAAAACATTAAATTCAATTTAATATACTTACTGGGCTGAACTCAAATTTATTTCCTTTAATTATTTTTTCTCCTTCTTTTTATCTTTTCGAACCAATTATATATTTTTTAATTTTTATGACATTTACTATATATCTATATATAACTTTAATTCAGAAGACTTTGCTTACGTGTCAACCTTAGAGTAGTTTTAGGAATATTGACCAATTATTTTTTTTCCTTCATTTTTTTTATTTCTCCTTTTTCTCTTTTTTTTTCCATTAACAAACTATATATAACTTTAATGCAGAAGATTTTGCTTACGTGTCAACCTTAGAGTAGTTTTAGGAATATTGATCAATTATTTTTTTCCTTCATTTTTTTTATTTCTCCTTTTTCTCTTTTTTTCCATTAACAATTGGGCTTAATTCAAAACATTAAATTCAATTTAATATACTTACTGGGCTTAACTCAAATTTATTTCCTTTAATTATTTTTTCTCCTTCTTTTTATCTTTTCAAACCAATTATATATTTTTTAATTTTTATGACATTTACTATATATATTCTTAAAATAAAAGAGTTTTAGCCTATATGATATCCCTACTTTTTTTTTATCTCTTTAAATCAATCTATTTTTTCCTTTAATTTTTCTTCTTCTTCCCTTTAAACCAATCACATTTCTTTTATTTTTATTTTTAATATATTTACTAATTATTAGACTTAATTCAAAACATTAAATCTAATATAATCTAATGCTTATTATTAATCTACATGTAAATATTTATATATTATAAATATCTAATCTATGTATACTACATAATATATAAAATCCTTTCTGGAATTTTTTTTCCAGAATATTCACGATTTACAAAATAATTATAAAAGTAAGCATCGATTGAAATTTGAAACTATTTGTCAAAATGTTCAAAATTGTTAAGAGGAACAGAAACCCACGGGTTGAAATTGCGGTTCTATTTGAAAACTACAGGGCAATTTAAAAAATAAAATACTTACCTTTTTATTTTTTATTTTTAAAAATGAATCCCCAATCCCCATTGCAGATTTGCAGGGAGAGAGGAGCGGGACGGTGGGTGGTGGCGATGGCAGGATTGGCATCAAAGAAGAGGGAGGGAGAGAGGTAGGGGTGTGCAAAAAAACCCGACACGACTGATACGACACGAAAACACGACAACACGACACGAAAAAACACGAAACCGAAAAGACACGACACGATAATGACACGAACCGCTAAAACACGACATTAAACGGTTCGTGTTTGGTTCGGGCAAATCCCCTTGTCGGATACCCGACACGAACCGTTTAAATTTTTTTTTTTTTTAGATACGATAATAAAATAATAGAACTAATATTATGTAGTGTCATACGAAACACTCAAGTGAATTGGCTCATTTGGTTAGGGATGTGCGGGAACCTCTTGTTAAACCCAACAAGCGTGGGTTCGAATCCTATATCTATCATTTTTTGGGTTCAAACTGCGAGTTTTTTTTTTATTCCAAAGCTGCGTTTTATTTTTATTAAAAAAAAAAATCCCTTTTTGTGTTGTTATTTTTTTTTCTTATGCAAGTATTGCAAAGTTCCAAACCCTAGCTGAAGAACCAGGAGACACAAACTCTCTCTCTCTCCAATTCTCCAAGTCCGGCCTCTCTCTTTCTCTCTAAATCAATTGAAGCCGTGAAGGCGACTGAAATCGACGGAGGAAATAAGTCCCCAGATCCGCCCTCTCTCTTTCTCTCCAGATCCAGCGAAGGCGTATCTCGACTCGACTTGGCGAAGGTGATAAGCCTCCAGATCCGCCGTCTCTCGTTCTCTCCAAATCTTGCAAAGCAGATTCGACTCGACAAAGGCAATAAGTGTCCCGATTTTCCCTCTCTCTTTCTCTGCAGATCTCCACTTCTCGGGCATCTCTGAATTCTGCCGGCTACGGACCGCTATGTCGTTCTCTCTCTAGGTGCATACCTGTAAATGTGAAGTGGAGGGTAGTTGCCTCTTCAATTTCTACCCGGAGGTCTCCTCCCTTCTCTTCCTAGATTCAATTCCATGTCCTTCCACGGTTTGACCAAATGGAAAAGTTTCCAATTTGGTGTAGATCTATCATATACAGCTCTTTTGAATTTTTTCAATTTGGTTTGGATATATGTTTGTTGATTGAGAGCTTTTATGTAGGCAACAATAAAAGTGTCGGATTGGATAACAGTAGGTGCCCAGCACACTAGCACAAGCCTGTCAGGCCAGAAAAAAAAAAGAAAAAAAAAAGCCTTTACCGTGTCGGATCGGATAACACGGGTATCCGACACGGAACCGGATACCTTTACCGTGTCGGATACCCGGTTCCTGGCGGTTCGTATACGGTTCGGCATATTGGTCTTAAACGGTTTCGGGTATCCGACACGGTTAACCGTGTCGTGTCGGATACCCGGTAATGCACACCCCTAGAGAGAGGTGCGATGGCAGCGACGGAAGGTGCGGTTCGGGTGCGCGGTGGCAATGATGGCAAAGGAAGATAGAGAGGAGGAGGGTGGTGGCGATGGAAGTGGTAGCGAAGGAAGGTCCGGGCCGGTGAGCGGTGTCGATGGCAGCGAAGGAAGATAGAGAGGAGGAAGGCAGTGGCCTTGCAACGAATAATCGTCGAAGATGTCACCGCTCCACCACGTACTTTCTCCACCGAGAACCACCGCCTGGATCTCCTCCTATGTCAATCCGCCGCCTGGATCTCCTCCTCCGTCAATCCGCCACTTGGATTGAAATACCCCAAAGTATTTTTGTGGATTTCGTTTTAAAAAATATATATATTTGTATAAAAGTTCTTTTATTTTGAACTTAATAATGATTCTTCCTCTTTCCTTTTTTTGGTAGTTCGGTGAACTTTGTATATGCTGATTTTTGTTCCTTAGCTCACACTCGAGATTGTTTGTGAAAAAGTTTATCAAACCTTCTGGGTTTTGGTGGTTCATTGATGTCAATTTTGTGGAAATTTCACCTTGAAGGCAAAATTTTAATCTTGATGTTTTTGCCCTGGTGTGGACGTGAATCATGTACACAATATGGATGAGTGTTTTTCCTAAATCTTAATAAATTTCTCTTATAAAGTTGGAAAGGATTTGCTTTTGCATATTGGAAAGAAGGAGAAATGTAATTTTCCTTCTCCTGGTCAAATATTATAAATTAAAATTTGACCATTGAATTTTCAGGTGGATTCCACATTTACTTTTCCTTTCCTCTTCAACCTTTTATGTTAAATGGAGATTTCTAAATGGAATTTCATCAATACATTTTTATCGAGTCCTTCGTCCGTCGGTCAAAATTTGCAGTGTGTGGTATGAAGTTTGGTGACCTTTTGTAACTCATTCAGGCAGTCCGTATAACAGAGGACTTGTTTTTTTTATTAGAGTTTTTCCCTTTTAAATCCGATCATTGGGTATTTTCCAGTTTCCTTGATGTTATGTTGAAGAACCAATGCAAAGTTACAGATAAGGGGAACTGTACTGTTTAGAATCACTCATGTTCTGCAGGGTAATTCTGTTTTTACTTGTCATTGATTTACCTTTCTTGTCTGAATATGGTCATCACCTGTTCGTGCTTGTTGATTAGCCTCCAGTAACAATCAGTTGCCCATGTCTTGCATTTCCTTACAGTATAACTTAACAAGTTATTCACACCGGATCCTAGCGCCTCTTTATGGTCATGTCTGAATATGGTCTTCTTCTTCTTTTTAGTTTTGTTTTTTATTTGAAAGTTCGATTTCTTAAGTGGGTTAGCGTTAGGTGGGAAGTGTGAACGTCAGTTACAGTACCTTCAACTTAGATATACATTTATATATGCCTTCAATAGGAGTAGGATGAGGACCCAATAAAAGTGTATTTATGTTCTTACCACATATCTTTAAAATTCGGATGAATTTGTTGAATTAGATGAACCTTATGTAGTTTTCAAGGTGACCACCAGTTCCTACCTTTTTCTATTACCTTCTCTTTTTCTGTCATTTCAGTTAACCTTACATGATTCTTTCTTGTACTGTAGGGGTTGGCTGTTGGCGAAATGGAGTCTCTTCATCAGGATATAAAAATGCACCTTGACTTGGACAGGGAAACACCAACTCACTTAGAATATTGGCAGGTAATTTCTTTTATTCTCAACCTAAGTTGTTTTCTGAAGCAATAATTCAAGTGAATGAGAATTAATAGATGATTTGCTATCCCATTTAGCTGATGAGGAGAAAGTAGATTATGTCACATGTTTGTGTGACAAATCAGCACATGTATTAATTGTCAAGATAATTTCATTAACCCCGAGTGGTTGCAGGCACTTCTGGTGGTTTGTGATTGGGAGCTGGCTGTAGTAAGAAGAAATGATGCAATTGACAGAGCCAGAGTGCGTGGAGAGCATCCTCCTGCTGATTCACTGACTGTTGAACGAGGTATCCATTCCAGCACTGAAGCAGATGTCAGGAAACTTCTGGAAGGAAGAAGTCACAAAGAGCTGGTGACCTTGCAATCCCAAATTGAGTCTGAGATGCGCTCTGGGACAGCTACGGTGGTTGAGTTTTGGGAAGCTGTTTTAAACGTCTTGACATATACTACACGACAAAGGTTTTCAAGTCAAGTTGTTTAATACTGCATCTTTTATTGAACTTATGTGTCGATTAGATGAGACTCAAGGACATTTACCCCAAATGCAGGCTGTTTGAAGGAAATTCATGCCAAAATGTTAAGAAAGCATCTCCAGCGCCTTGAGCAACCTCTGGAAAATGATACACTGCAAGATACTAATAAATTGAAACTGGAGGAATTAGAACTAGACGTGGAAGGCAATGTGCGGGAACTCAAGGGTAAGAAGTTTGTGATATCTTAGTTGATTTCTGATAGAGTACTGTATCTATAGACCGGACAGTAAAGTGCATTTTTCCTGCAGAGCCTGAAGAAGCTTTCTCCCCGGTCCTTCTCACGAATGAAGATGCTTCTCATGAAATGGAGGAGTAAGAGGATGCTTAAACTTCACAACTTCTCCATGGTGATGAAACAGAAGAAGCTATTGATCCGAGGAGGACGAAGCTATCCTTGTAAGGCCTACGGCCTACCCCAAAGTGGTTACTGACTCACATGATTCAACAATCAAGTTGTAGGATCTCAGATATTGTATACCATAGTTTTTAGTTGGTGACCTCCATTTTGTAGCTGCCAATTGCTTTCCTTGTCTCTTAAATCTTTCTTCCATATTTGTATCCTATTATGAAATTAAACTCTTGTTAGTTTCACATGTTTCTTGTTAATACTGGTTTCAATTTACCGGTCATACTTCTTTTTGGTGTTCTAGGCATATGTTTGCATCTGCTTCATCAGACAACGCCAAGAATTTCACTTACCTAAAGGAGAATTTATGCAGAATATGTTGTAAGTTGATCATTTCTGAGTATTGTATTATGTTATTGCTCTTGTTTTTTTTTCGGATTTTTAGTTTATTAATTATTGTTTTTACTGACCTTTCCTCTTTCATTTTTCCTAGATTTCTGTCTTCTAGAAATCAAAAGCCCAAAATGGCCTCATTTTTTAATTTAGATAAAGTGTTAATTTAAAGCAATTAAATCCTATTTTATTTAACCAGTTAGTTTAAATATCATCTAAGTGGGTATATTGGAAGGTTTTTTCCTTGTTATTGAAGGATAAGAAAATTCAACAACTTATAGGGGTTTTTTCCTTGTTTTTTTTTCTGTACTAAGTAAATAACCTATTTCTTGGATTTTGATGGAGTTGTGTTATTTGATAAATCAGCAGTATTTTTTTGAGAGTTTGGTGTTCGTTTGATTATTGTTAAAAATAGTAGAGTTTATTTTGTGTATCTCGGCTAAGTCATGTGAAATCTCAAGCGTAGGTGTAATTTATTTATTTTTATAATCGGAAATTTCGCGAGGTATCCCTGAGGTATTGTAATTTTCGTGAGGTATACAACTCTTTTGTATATTTCACATGGTGCCCCTGTGGTTTTTTTTTCCGCCTCATGCCCTTGTGGGTTAGATTTAACAGTTTTTTTTTTCCGTTAGTTTGCAATAAAAAAAAAGAAAGAAAGAGTGAACAGAGAACTGAGAGTGAAGCGAGCGACTCGGATCCAAATTCCAACTCCGATTCTCATCCATGGAGACGAAGAAAAAGCTTCGATTCTCATCCATGGAGACTCTCTCTACACCTTGGCCCAACAATTCCAACTCTAACCCCAATTCCAACCCTAATTTTCTCCCCCAGATGACCTCCCAATCTGAACATCACTACTACGATTCTTTCACCACCGCCTTCGCCGACGAGGACACCGCCACCTCCGAGAACCTCCCCGACGGAGCCGGTATTGGAGACGAAGTCCACAACTTTCCTAATTTCATTCCCCAAACCCTAATTTTGTCGCGCTACCGCCGCACCGAATTCTCTGATGGGGCGGTGCAAGATGGGGCGGATGAAGAAGATGGGGCGGAGCAAGAAGATGGGGCGGATGAAGAAGATGGGTCGGTGACTGTCTCTCCTCCTTCTTCGATTAGAACTTCTCTGATGCCTCCTGCTACCGCCGCACTGAATTCCTCCCGGCGTCTCTCCCGGTGGTGACGGAGAAGGAGTGGAGGACCCTAATCCCTCCCGACTGTCTCTCCTTCTTCCTCCCGGCGTCTTTCTATCTCTTCTGTCTGTGTTTTCTTTCTTTTTCTTTTTTTTTAATTGAAAACTAACGGAAATCACCAAAATCCGTTAAATCTAGCCCACAAGTAGGGGTGTTATTCGAGCCGAATGAGCCGAGCTCGACATGTTCAAGCTTGTTCATTTGTTAAACGAGCTCGAGCCGAGCCGAGTCCAATTTTTAAACGAGCTTTCTTTTTTGTTCAAGCTCGCTTGTTTTAGTAAATAAACGAGCTCGAGCCGAGCTTCAAGTAGTTTTACTTGGTCATAACATATTAACTTAAAGAAAATTTTAGAAATTCTATATTATTCGATCTATTCGAGCCTAAATCGAACGAGCCGAGCTTTCAACCAAGCTTCAAATCATGTTCAAGCTCGGCTTGTTTAGGTAAGTGAACGAGCTCGAGTCAAGTTTTTTTGAGCCGAGCTCGAGCTGTTCAGCTCATATAACAGCCCTACCCACAAGGGTACGAGGCGAAAAAAAAAAGAAAACCACAGGGGCACCATGCGAAATATGCTAAAGAGTTGTATACCTCGCGAAAATTGCAATACCTCAAGGGTACCTCGCGAAATTTCGGTTTTATAATTTATGGAATATCTGAATGCAATGTCTCGGGTATTTGTTGATTTATTTATTCAATTAGGTGTTATGATGTCTCAATTTAAAGACCTTCATGTTTTGATTTTATACTTACACGTATCTAAGTAAAACAAATCAACCCTAATTTTAACCAAAGATTAAAACTGAAACGGATTTACTGACCTTATATTCTTTCCACAACAGTTGATTAGAACTAACCCAGCAAAACATCTGCACGGATATATTGTTTATGTATAGATTTTGTACAAATCTGATGAACGATCAGAACTTAGAAGGTTCCGTTTGCGATCCCTTCTTTGTGTTTTTCTTTCTTTTTTTTCTTTGTGTGTTGCTATGCTAGACAATAGACAATCAAAAGTGCGAAAATGGAAATATGAAAGAGCTTCATTTTTTCTTGTTCTTTTTTGTTCCCTATCTTCTTTATTGTTTTTTTTTTGTCTATTAAGAGAAGTGACCAGGTATTAAAGTTGTGTTAAATAGATGGAAAAAATTGGTGGAAATAAATTTTGTTTAAAATCACAAAATGAATACAGGTGAGAAATAGCTACATTGGGACTTATGTCACTGCTCGTAATTCAGCATAGAAATTTTCATAGGCTCTTAAAGTTGGTTGTGCCTTCGATTTGCTTATGCAGCATCAGGTTCCCTTTAGCTTTATGCTCTTTTCTTTCTTCAATTCTTGTTATAACTCGTCTAGGTTAATGTTTTGGGTTTCTTGGCTATCTATTGTACGTGACTTCGAATTGCCTTTTTTTTTTGTTTCAGATTGGGAACAAGAGCAGGAGGGATATTTAAGCCAACAGAACCTGAGTGATGTTTATGAGGTATCTAAACAGTAGAATATGCAAGTTGAGGAGTATGAGAAGGTAGAGGAGTATGAGAATATATATATATATAGGGCCGGGTTCAGGTAAGAAGCATACTAACAATGAGAAGGAAAGAAGCGATCTAATTGGTCCTCCCGCTTCCTTTCCCGTGCGCGTTTAGTCCCGCTCACGCGCCTCGTTTCTCTCGCGCGTTATTCACACGCTCTCTTCTCCAGTAATCTGGCGGCCTCATTCCTCAAGCCCTCCTCCGCTTTGCTTCGCCGGTGACCTCCAACCTCCACGCCACTGCATTTCAATGCTTCTCCCTTCCCTCTCTGTCGCCCCCACTCCCCGAATCTGGCTCCCTTCTTCCACTTCTGATTATATATATATATCCTCCGAATCTGGCTCCTCCTCTTTCGAAAATCCTCCGAATCTGGCGCCTCCGCGGTGAGATCGAGAGGTGTGGAGACAACGGAGCGGGAAGCATTCTGAGTTTGAATCTCATGGATCTGATTGCAATCAAAATGCTTGCAATACAGGTATAGCTATCTTCATCATATTCGAATCGAATTGGTTACGGGAAAGGGCCTGCATTGCTGCTTCCGATTACAATCAAAATGAAATGCGAATGTCGATTTGAGTTATTTTATTTGTATATGTCGTTGCTAGGTAGTGAAATCAGTTACTTTTTCTGTTTTCTGTTTTTAGTGATGAACTTGCAGGTTAGGTGTTTGAGGAAATGCCGGCTTCGATATATAGTGAAATCAGTTTTAGAGGGGTGGGGATTTAACATGATTAAGGTATAGATTCAAATAGAATAGATAACAAAGATTCGGTACTAAGTGAAATTTACCATCTTTTGGGGGATTTCTATCCATAAGCTACAGGAGTAAGACACATGCCAAAACTAATGTTTTAGTTTGTGTCCTAATGATAAATCTCGCTAAGTTTATTGATGTTTACATGTTTAATGTTTGGATAATTATAATTGTCATTATCGTGTATTATTGATGATCATCAATGAGGTGTTATACTTAATTTTTGAATTAGAGCTATAAAATGACCCAATTGGGTAATCCAAGCAATTTGAACGACACTGATGTCATTCACAGGGGAGAAGGTCAGGTCATACCCACTGCCAGGAGAGTCATTATGCTGCCCAACTGACTGCTAAGCCTTGGCTTCTTGAACCTGTCTACTTGGTTGAGATTCAAGCTCCGGAGCAGGCCCTTGGTGGTGGCATTTACAGTGTCCTGACTGAATCAGAACCATGGGCACGTGTTTGAGGAGTTGTAGAGGCCCGGTACTCCACTCTACAACATCAAGGCATACCTCCCTGTCGTTGAATCATTCGGGTTCTCAAGCACGCTGCGAGCTGTAACCTCTGGGCAAGCCTTCCCCCGATGCGTCTTTGATCACTCGGACATGATGTCGTCAGACCCAGAAGCATACATGGAAACCGACCCTTTCAAGCCTGGTTACCTCAAGGTCGAGGAAACCGACCCAGAAGCATACATTCTGAGAAGATGTTTCACAGCTTCACAAAGTTTGCTTTGAATTTTCTCTTCCGGACTGACGTTTTTTTTTTTAAATGTAATAGGAGATGTACTATTATGTTATCTTTAGTCATAGCAGTGTAAGAGCAGGACGAAATTCCTCCTCTCAGTGTGAACTAAATGCTTTTTTTTTCTTTCATATAACATAGGTGTGATGTAGTTTATTTTTACCAAAAAAAAAAATTTAATTTATAAAATGTGTAATTTTCATGATGAAATATATATTAAAATTTATTTCATGAACCACTTCTATCTACTTCATGAGCCACTTCTATTTAATTCATGAACCACAGTATATTTATTCATTGAACCACACTCTATATACATGTGCTGAGCCATTTACTGTAAAATTCATGAACCTCTTCTCTTTAATTGATGAACCAATATATATTTAATCATTGAATCATTCTCTATTTATATGTCATATATTAATATTAGTGGTTAATGAACCACTGCCATTTATTTCATGAACCACTATTTTTTATTTCCCAAGTGTAATTTATATGTGTTGAACCACTCTATTTATATTTGCTGAACCAATTACTGTAAAATCCGTGAACCACTTCTATTTACTTAATGAATCACTTCTATTTAATTCATGAACCACTATATATTTACTCTAAATTATTTTATTAACCACTACTGTTTATTTCATGAACAAAAAAAACTAGCTACGAACATACTTAAATTATTTCATGAACCAATACTCTTTATTTGATGAACCACGTATTACTCTTTATTTAATGAATCACTACTCTTTATTTCATTAACAAATACTTTTCATTCTTCTTTTATTTTCTTTTAATTTTTTTTAATTAATTTTTTTAAAATAAAATGGTTCATGAACCAATACTCTTTATTTAGTGAACCACTACTCTTTATTTGATGAACCACTTGAATTTATTCTATGAACTACTACTATTTAATAATTGTAAAATTTTCATTCTTCTTTTATTTTATTTTAATGTTTTTTAATAATATATTTATTTGGTTTTAAAATAAAATGGTTCATGAACCAATATTCTTTATTTGATGAAATACTACTCTTTATTTCATTAACCATTAGAATTTATTTCATGAACCACTTCTATTCACTTTGTGAACCATTTGGTATTAAAATCCTGAACCACTTGGTATAAAACCTCGAACCACTTGGTTTAAAACCCCTGAACCACTTGGTATAAAAACTCTGAACCGCCTAGTATAAAACCCTGAACCACTTGGTATTAAAACAGTGAACCACTACTCTTTATTTCATGAACCACTACTATTTATTCCATGAACCACTAGAATTTATTTCATGAACCACTTATATTTACTTTTTGAACCATTTGGAAAAAAAAAACCCCTAAACCACTTGGTATTAAAACCCTGAACAACTTCGTTTTAAACTCTGAACCACTTGGTATTAAAACCCTGAACAACTTGGTTTAAAACCCCTGAACCACTTGGTATAAAAACACCGAACCACTTGATATAAAAACTCTGAACCACTTGATATAAAAACCCTGAACCACTATTCTTTATTTCATGAACCGCTAGAATTTATTTCATGAACCTCTACTATTTAATAACTGTAAAACTTTCATTCTTCTTTTATTTTCTTTTAATATTTACTCCATATTTTTTATATTTATTTATTTGTTTTTAAACTAAAGTGGTTCATGAACTACTACTCTTTATTTCATGAACCACTACTTCGTGAACCCCGAACCACTTGGTATAAAAACCCTGAACCACTTGATATTTATTATCCTTTTTTTATTTTAAAAAAGAGGATAAATATATTAAAGTCAAATATTTGTTATATTTTTCTCAAGTGGTTCAGATAGTTTACAATATGTGTTCATGCCTCTTATACACATTGGTTCAAGATTTTGCTAAATAATAGCAACACATCAGACATTGTGTTAAAAAAAATGAAATTGTAAATTCAAAAATCAAATGTCTAAATCGGAGATAGAATCCAATGAATATTCAACAAACTTCATTTTGTTTTACGTATTCGTCCAAAAGCACTTTCGATTCTAAAATCTCAGTGAATTTCATATTGTTTATTTAATAATTGTAAAACTTTGAGTTTGAACAAGATAATTAATTAGTTCAAACATCTAGATTTGCCAACTCCTCACACTATGTTGGTGTAGAAGCGTCTAAACCGCGATTGTGATTGCTGCCTGGAATCCGCAACCCACAATTGATCTTTGGAAAAGTCAAGCATGAACACCTGAGCAACGCCAATGAATGAATCAACACTTGTGAAGGAAGAAGCTAACAATTTTGATTGATGGATCGGGAAAACAAAGATAATCGGAGGCCCTTTCCACAGCACAGGTCTAAAACGGAACCCCCAATTTTGGCACTGTTACAATTAAATCACAGGTCCAAAACGGAACAAATTTCGCACTCCCACAGCTCCGACACCGCGCGATTTCCATCCGCTCCAATACAGACCCTGACACCGCACAATTGCCATCAGCTCCTCTTCAAGCGACCGCCTCCTCCGTCTGAACAAATTTCACTCCGACAGCGAGACTGAGCAAACAGGAGGCTGAAACTCTGTAAACGACACTGGAGGAGACAGGGGCGGTGGCGATGGGAGGGAGGAAGGAGGAGGAGCAGGATCGGAGGAATCCATGATGAAGAAGTGAGGAGGAAGGAGTCCGAGCGCGTATTGTTCACGTAAAAAAAAGGAAGCGCGTGATACATTTTTTAATTAACCAATCAACTTACTTCTTTCCTTCTCACCGGACCGAATTCTTCTCACTTGAACCCTCCCCTATATATATATATATATATATATATATATATATATATATAGGGTTGGGTTCAGGTAAGAAGCATACTAACAATGAGAAGGAAAGAAGGAATTTGATTGGTCCACGCAGATTAAATTAATTCCAAAAATAAAATTTCTTCCGTGCGCGCGTGCTACTCCCCCGGTTTAACGCATATGCCCAGTCGCATGCAAGCGCGCGTGTGCCCCACACACTCACGCAATAGCCGCTCTCGCCAATATAGAACACAAAATGCTGACGGTGGGTGGGTGTGGGGAATTGAACCCGAGACCTTGACTCCCGACGCACAGCACTCAAACCATTTGAACAACGTCTCTTTCCTGTTCTTAATACTTATTTACTTTAGTTTAGTCTATTTATTAAAGGGTTTTATTTACCTAAAAATTAAATAACGGCTTATAATTTATATTTTGTAATGTTTATTTTTTTAATAATTATAAAATTTTCATTCTTCTTTTATTTTCTTTTAATATTTATTTTTAATTAATTATTAATTTTCTTTTAAAATAAAATGGATTATGAACAAATACTAATTATTTGATGAACCAATACTATTTATTTAATGAACCACTTTTTATTTGATAAACCACTACTCTTTATTTCAAGAACCACTATTTTTTTATAATTGTATACTTCTCATTCTTCTTTTAATTTCTTTTAATGTTTATTTATTAATTGATTGTTTAATTATTTTTAAAATAAAATGGTTAATGAACCAATACTATTTATTTTATGAATCACTAATCTTTATTTCACGAACCACTAGAATTTATTTCATAAACCACTACTATTTTAATAATTATAAAATTTTCATTCTTCTTTTATTTCCTTTTAATGTTTATTTTTAATTAATTATTTATTTTCTTTTAAAATAAAATGATTTATGAACCAATACTATGTATTGATGAACCAATATTATTTATTTGACGAACCACTACTCTTTATTTGATGAACCAATACTCTTTATTTCATGAACCATTACTCTTTATTTTGTTTTTAAAATAAAATGGTTCATTACTATTTATTTCATGAACCAAAAAAATAACTAGTTATAAATATTCTTAAATTATTTTATGAACCGTTACTATTTATTTGTTGAACCAGTTGGTATTAAAACTCTTAACCACTTGGTATTAACCCCCTGAACCAATTGGTTTAAAACCTTGAACCACTTGGTAATAAAACCCTGAACCACTTGGTGTTAAAACTCTGAACCACTTGGTGTTAAAACTCTGAACCACTTGGTAAAAAAAACCCTGAACCACTTGATGTTAAAACATTGAACCACTTGGTATAAAACTCTGAACCACATCGTATAAATCCCCTGAACCACTCGGTATAAAAACTCTGAACCATTTGGTATTAAAACCCTGAACCATTTTATTTATTTGGTTGTTTTTAAAATAAAATGGTTCATAAATCAATACTATTTATTTCATGAATCAATACTATTTATTTCATGAACCAATAATATTAATTTGTTGAACCACAACTCTTTATTTGGTGAACCACTACTCTTTATTTCATTAACCACTACTATTTAATAATTGTAAAATTTTCATTCTTCTTTTATTTTCTTTTAATGTTAATTTGTAATTATTGATTTTTTTAAAATAAAATGGTTCATGAACCAATAATATTTATTTCATGAACCAATACTATCTACTTGATGAACCCTTACTCTTTATTTCATGAACCACTACTCTTTATTTGATGAACCACTTATTTCATGATATTTACTTGCGATATGTGCAATTGTGATGGCAAATTTTTCAACAGGGATTGACTCTGACTGCTTCCAGTAATCCAGATGAACTCTTCTAGTCATATTACGCCATGTTTAACAGTCTCAAGCTCATCATCTTGTCTTAGAACAAGTACATTATAATTAACTGCACCAAGTTCCTACAAGCTGATTTTAGAGTCTCCGAACCAAATCCGGCCACGCCCAAATCCCCCGCTCTCAAACAGTCGAAGCAAGTCCACGCCCAAATCCTCTGCTCCGGCTTCAACCGCCCCACCTCCCTTCTCTTAAAAATCATTTCCTCCGCCAGGTCTTTCTCCAATGGCGCCCTCGACTACGCCCTCTCCGTCTTCGACGAAATTCACCGCCTCGAGCCTCGTTTCTCCAATCGCTTCATGCGCGACCTCTCGAGGAGCGCGGACCCCCGAAAGACCATTGTGGCTGACGCGAGGATCGATGAAGTGGGATTCGGCGGCTGTCGACAGGTTCACCTTCCCCCCGCACTTGAAGGCGGCGTGTAGGGTTTCGGTGTTGGCCGAAGGGATGGAGATCCATCGGTGGCTGTTGACAGGCCGGTTCACCGCCACGGAGAGGCCGGAGAGCAGATCCGCTCGGAATTCGGGGAGATCAACTGCGAAATCGATTATTGGTGGGAGGAGATTATTGAGTTAGCTTTGAAAGGTTATGATGAGGGAAAGCGCGTGTATCCCACCTCTTCTCACCTTCTCACCGGATCGGGATCTTCTTACTTGAACCCTGCCCTATATATATATATATATATATATATATATATATATATATATATATATATATATATATATATATCCCGGTACAAGATCGAGGAGTACTCTGACATCACGGTGAACAATTTTAATGGAGGGTCTATTTTGGTTGCTCCCTTTCGGTTAAAAATATCCCCTGTAGATTTGTTGCGATTCCAACCTTTCTGGATATGGTTTTGACTTTTGACATAATTAGATTGAATGGTTCTCTATCTCTATTGTTAGAACATAGAATCGGCAGTGTCTTTAATAATCTATATATGTGTATTTGGATAGTTGAAATTAATAAGTTTTTGGGTTATAGAAACACTCATGTTCTTAGATTCTTTAAAAATTGCGGTTTTGTTTCATGGAGAGGGAAGGGTGAGAAGAGACAGGCAACTGATTGAAAGAGGTGGGGTGGGACTAGGCTGGGGCACTAACCGGCACTTTATTACATGGTGGAGAGGGTTAGGTTAACCATTCCGGAATGGCTCACCGGAAAGGACTTGTGGGTAGTACCCATAGGTCTCTGGTTCGAACCCCGGAATGGCCGCTCTTTATTTACCAATACAAGGAGAGGGTTAGGTTAATCTTCTTTGTTTATTGCTGGAATTCTCAAACAATATTGCAAAAAATGAGGGGAAAAAGAAGAGGTGTTAGTGGCCAAGTTTTTTTTATATACCTGTGTCAGTTAGAAAGATTTTACTGAGCACAAAGTGGAGGGAGTCATTTTTTTCAGAGTAGCATAATTATATATTGGCACAAGATATACATTTGGCTTGCATATGGCCATGATTATTGAATGCTTGCAAAATATAGGATTTTAACCACATGGGTAAAACATTGTTTGTTGTTGTCTGTGGTCATGCAATACATCTTTGGATGCCCCCCTTATCGGCCACTTCTATGTTGAAAACGAGCTTATGATTTTTGTAGTGGTTTGAGTTATTGCAAAATGTAATCAGAATGTGTGGCCATATAGGTTTGGAGTGTTTTTGGGGCGGTAATGTTTGGTTCTTTCATCTGACGTGAGCCTTTTGTCAAGCTATGATCTCTCCTTCGGGGTGATTTGAGTCTAGAGGACATTGAATGTATTATTTTTTCAATCTTTCAAATAATAACAAATATTTTTTGTTATTAATCTCAGGGGATACGTTGGAATTCATAGTTCAGGGTTTAGAGACTTCCTCCTGAAGCCGGAGTTACTTCGTGCAATTGTAGACTCTGGTTTTGAGCATCCTTCTGAAGGCAAGTTATCATTCTTTCTTTGTCATTTGAAAGTTTATAATCTCTAAAGAATAAGACAACCAGTCATTCTCATTCATCTATCCTTCTATTCTTCAATTATTATTATTTTGCTTGTTATGGTATGTGCTGGTATGCGCTTTGATAAACATGATATATTTCTTACTTTGGATGTCAAGGAAGTTATCTAGAGTGAATTTTACAGTCATTTTAAATTGCTTTTCTGTTTCTTTGCCAGGTAACCCACTTCTGTCACCACTTTGGAGCCTGTAAATTGGTTTGGTAAACCTTTCAATTAAAAGGATCAGGGAGGTCATATTTAACTGACTAAAGGCTCCTTCGCCTCTATTTTCTTTGGATTTACCCAGTTCAACATGAATGTATCCCTCAAGCAATTTTGGGAATGGATGTCATATGTCAAACTAGCAAGGGGGAATGATACTTAAAAGACAGTTATGTGATCAAAATCTTAGAAGTTTACCGCTTGACAGTGTTACTGCCTTCCATTGTTCCAGCGGCGAGATGTTTGATCAACATACTGTAACCTAGGGCCTTTATAACCTGGCACATTCTGACCAGGACCTTCTCTTTTACGACAAACTCCAGCCATATATTCCCGCCCCTCAGCAAAGCTGCTGCTTAGCCTACCATATTGACCAAACTGATTGTGTCCCCAATTATTTTTCGAATCTTTTGAAGCTCCTCCATGAGTAACGTTAACTGAATAATTATAACCAGTGTGGTAGCCAGGTCTGCTTATGCCAGGTTCGTGTTGATTGCGACCCCATGACCTTTCCTTAAAGTCCTGGCATCCTTTTCCACTTTTCCACTTATTGCCATTGTCATCTGTATTTTTACCTTTATTTGAGTAACTTGAGGGTTTCCAGTCACATGTTTTTGACCAAGCACCTCCCTGAGAGCCATTGTTAGCAGTAGCAGTTCCAGGTCTGTCAAGGTATCCCTGAGAGCCATATTTAGCAGTAGCAGTTCCAGGTCTCCCATTGTATCCCCAAGGATTGCCACTGTTGGACCGCTTCTCTGAGGCATTAACACGGTCGTGGCGTTGGTTCCAACCTGCAGCTTCATTCTTCAATAGCTGGCCAGTCTGACCATGACCCCGCTGCCAAGGGTCATTGTCATCCCATCTGTCACGATGCTGCCAAGGGTCATTGTCATCCCATCGGACACGACTCTCCCAGGAATTGCCATTATTGGTTGGTTTGTCTCCGGCATCAACAGGGTCCTCCCTTTGGTTCCAGCCCATAGCTTGATCCCTCGAAGCTTCGCTGGTTGAAGCATGACCACGCTTCCAGGGGTTATCTTTGGCATCGCCATATGGCCCATATTTCATAGTTGAACTATTCTGTCTGTCATGGCACTCCCAAGGGGTCACATTGTTGGTTGGCTCCTCTTGGGCATTGACAGGATCATCCCATTAATTAAACCCTGTGGTCCCTGTTGCCTTATCCTTCAACCCTGTGGTCCCTGATTGGAGGCTTAGCCTCCAATCAGGGTCTTTTAAGCTGCCAAAAGAGGGAACATTCGTTTCGTATACAATATCTTCGCCTCTGCTCTCCTTATCATCAGGTACAAAGAATGTCCGGTCGAAGTCTACCATCAACTCAGGATCAATATAAGGGTTCCAATCAATTTCCTCAATATACGCATCTGGACCTGGTATGTGAGTCTCACATTTTCCACCATTAAGCTTTGCCCAATAACATTCTTTAGCATTGTCAAATGCCTCTTTGCCGGCTGTATCATCCCATTCAAGAATATCGCTCTGGCAATGCATAAACTTCTTACTGCTCAGTACTTTCTCCCATGGAACTCCAGCCACAAAGCAGAACTTATTCTCCCACATAGGCACATTGTCTTGCCATTCACCAGATAATATTGAGCTACTAGTCAGATAACATCCCCGTCGACCCAAATTTATGAACATATGAAACTTAAATTAACTCAAAAGATGCACCATCCAGAAATGATAGATACATTACATACATATACTAGATAAATATAGAGGTAACATATTTTTCCTTGGCAGTCAGCACTGTTGATAAATTTATTCTCTAGTCTCTACATACCAACTTCTATGATAGATTTTCTCAACAATAATTAGAAAACCTTATCTTCATGTACCCAACTATCATGTAATTTAATATGTAGTAAGATTCTACAACAGTATCTCCCACAAGAGATTAAATCAACAGGAATTATATACATCAACAAGAAAGCACAATCACTTCATATGTGAGCACAATCTTTACTTTTCAATATAATTCATCCCTTGCGAATTCGTCCAGCTTCTAGTCACATTCATTCAAATCAGAACACTGTTGAACATCATTAAGTTTTTTTTTTTTTTTAAAGAGGCATTGCAAACAAGGGCACCCACTATCCTAGCAAATTAAAGACAGCTATACTCACTGGCTGCAACTAATAATATAACTATTCACCATTCACCCGAATCCTTACACTTCTAAATTGTACATGGGTTGAAGAATATATGCTCAAAAATAGACAAAATTATTTCAGCCAAGACCAATAGTGACAGGCAATATCCGATCATTGTTTACAAAATGCTATACTGCGGCCAAAAAGTCAGATGGACACTAGACTTCTCTTGGATGGTACATAAAGATATGTCAGCATTTGCTACAAAGTAACATAAAAGGAAAAGAATATACATCCTCACCAAGTGTTGAAGACTGAAATAAAATAAAAATGTCTAGAACTTCACAGTATCAAGATCAAATTTTCATCTGTTTCCTAGGTTCAAGCTATGAAATTTCAACAATCAAGCTACAACCGCTCTTTAATTCATAACAAAAAAAAAAGCATATAGGAAATCAAAGGGAGTAGAAACTAAAGAATAACCTAAGAAAACTTTGAAGAAAAAGATTTAAAAAACATGTCCAAACCAGAGGGAAGCCAGAGATTAGGGCTTAAAATGCCTGAAAAATGCTGCATCTGCATCTAGGATGGAAACTTAAATAGGGAAAAGACAGCATTTTCTAATTTTCTATTCAAGTTAGAACTTTCTTCTCAAATTCACAGTCAACCTGAGTATAGAAAGGGCGACTGCCATTCTAAATGGAAAGAGGCATGGCAATACAAAGTTTGGCATCTTATGAGTAATGGAAATCTACCCAAATTAGTATAAAAAAAAAACTCAAAGCAAATTACGAGACCTTATGATCAACTCCAATGATTTTTTCAACTAACATTGACACCACCAATGTGCCTTATAGGTAAGTTTGTTTCTCTATAATACAAGGATCTACTGATCTAGTCCTGGACCATACAAGGCCAATTTTTATTTTTTTTGGTAGAGCCGCATCTCTTCTTATTTAAATAGCATACCAACTATCTTCAGAAATCATAACAGAAAACAGCGGTAAGCATGAAAAACTAAAGAAGTAAACCTAATTACATTATTAATATAAAACAGTAACCTCAACTTCTACCTCAGATGAATGACAGTGTTCAGGAAAAATTGAAATCAATTTCTGACCTAATCATCTCATCCAAAAATTGAAATCCAGCAGATAAAGGACTTATCATTTCTCCTTTTTCAAGGAAAATAACAACCAGGAATTTGGATAACCTGTCATGTAGTCCAAGAAACACTGTTCACAAGAAGAAGAAAATAGGGCAGAATTCTACTTTATACACGTATCACATTTAATTATAAGGCCTTGGAATTTTAGTTAACTTCTACAACCGAATAAGTGTTTAGAAGCAAAACCGTCCAATCTAAAAGAGAACTCTCATTTAGTGCAAAAACTCTTGGGAAGATTCCACAGCCCAGATTTTTTGACATTAAACTACTTTGTTAATCTTTGCACTATATTGTCTGCCTCTTTATATAGTATAATTTCTGTTATATCACCAACTGGAACAATGCTCCTTTCAACTAAAGAAAACTGTCATATTGGCATAATACAAAAAATCAAACACATTCAAGCGAAGCTGTCAAAATGAAGACTTGTAGTAGTTCAAATATGAATTATGAAGTGCCTGATATCTTTTCTGATAAGACAGAATTTAGTAAAAAAATGGAAAACAGGAACAAACATAGCACTAAAGAAAGCTTAGCAACAAAAAAAAAAAAACTAGTTAAATTATATTATACTCATATAGTAGGAGAGGATGAACACTGAACGGATTCAAGCAAGACTAAGCTATGCAATGAATACCTGCACTTTTGTTCAACCTGACAGCAATGTGCAACCTTTCGACTGCAGCTTCCTCTCCAAACCGAAAAACTTCAATCCTGACATTACCAAGTCCGCTGTTTTCCTTCTCAAGTGATCAATAAGTCGTTCATCATATACAATCACGTCAGCTTCAGTGAGCCACTTCTGATCCTCCATATAACGGAAAACTTTCCTTGCCTCTTCTACAGTCCCATGCTGGCACATGCCAGAAATAACGGAACAACATACAATATCATCAGGCAGACAACCCTGTTGTACCATATCATCAATTACTTCAACAACTTTAACAGAATTGTTGGACTTGCATGCATGAAGAATGGTAAGAGAGCACATGAACTCCATCGGTCCACTGCTAACATTCGCTAAGCAATCACGGACTATCAAAAGGGCTGCATCGATCTCCCCAATTTTGCAAAGGCCCTTGGCCAGAGAACAATATGCTGTCACTGAAGGGCAAGAAGACATCTCCTGGATTTTATTATAATAAGAGCATGCCTCTTCGATATCTTCAAGTTCAACAAGACATGATACTACATGGCTGTAAGCTGACGAATCAGGCTCAAGGTTGGAACCCTTCAATTCATTAAACATCGATAATGCCTTCCTTGCCTCCCCGTTTTTGTAAAGAACACCAATAAGGATATTACAGATGGAAATGCAGCAATATCCTCTCGCCTTCAAGTCATCAAACAACTTTAGAGCAAGGGTCAAATTCTCCTCAACCAAGAACAAAAAAAGTTTGGAGAGATCATCCATGATACAGAATCACAAATTCTGCATTTGTACAAGCACGTTGCAAAATTCATCCATTTTCCCCGAGTCTGCGAAAGAGAAAGAGACCAATGTAGGCTAATCCAGTTGAAGAGACTCCTGAAAAGTAACCTTGAACAGATTATAAGCTTTCTCAGTCTGTTTTACTCGACATAAACCTTCTATCAATGAATTGTATATTGCCAAATCAGCTCGGTAGCCAGAATCCATCAAATCCTTTAACAAATCACAAGCTCAACCAACCTTCCCATCAACAACAAATGCCTCCACCAATGAACCATATATGGCTCTATCTATTAACAATCCTCTCTTCTTCATTTCATTGAATAAAACATAAGCTTTCTCAGCCCGTCTGACATTACACAAAGCCATGATCACAGTTTTATAAGCCATAGCATCCGGATCAACATGATCCCTCCTCATCTCATCCCAAACCTTTAAGCCGCCATCCAAATTCCCTTCCATAACCAACACCCTTATCATAGCAGTGTATGCAAAAACATCCGGCTTGCACAAATTAGACCTCATGCGATCCAAAACCTCAAACATTTCACCCATCCTCCCCTCCTTACACAAACCCTTGGCTAGAATCATATAAGTTATACTCTCCTCCACCAACCCATCTCCCTTAAAGTCATCATAAACCGACATTGCCAAATTCAAATGACCCGTCTTAACCAATGCATCCATGATCCTATTATACAAGAAAACGCGAGGCTTCACCCCAACTTTCTTCATCTTCTCATATATAAAATAAACCCTAAGCCCTCTATTGTTATCAGCATGAGTTCTAATCAAAATCTCAAACTGCTTTTCACTGGGCGGGCACCCCTGCATATGCATTAGCTCCGGCAGCTGATCAGCCGCCCGGAACCTATTCAACCGATTCAAAAAATAAGCAAAGGCATTATAGGGAATGTAAGAGTGCTTGAAACCCTTCTGCTTACCAGCCCAGTGGAAGAACCTCAATGCAGTCACCGGGTCCGATTCAACCTTTAGCACCTCCGCCACCATATCCGGCGTGACCCGCCGGAGTTTATTGAGATCGGAGATGACGGGGGCCCCAGCGTCCATTTTTTCTAAAGGAATCGCAAATATAGCGTCCAATTGGGGACAATTTCTGGGCAATGTGGAAGAAATTACAGATGGAGTGGGGTTATTGGAGGGATTGGGATTGTGGGTGTTGTTGATTGAATCTGAATCCCAGCGTTTGAGGTTGAAAGGTGAGGAATTGGATGACCGAGGGTTTGATTTTCGAACTTTGAGGTCACGAGGGTTTAAGGAGTGAGAAGGGTTTAGAGGATCTAGGGTTTGGCGGTTGGAGAAGAGGCCGCCGTGGACGGTGGGTCTGTTCTGAGAGGGTTTCCGGTGGCCGTAAAAGAAGTAGGGATTGTTGGGCTTGAGAGATGGGGATTGGGGAGGCATGATTCCAGGCGATTTCCAAGTCCGTTCTCAGAATCGCTCGTTCGTTGGCTAATGAGCGTTTAGAAGCTGGATTTTTGCGGGGACTCTATGATCCGAACTTCTCGTTGCTCTTGAGTTGGAAGCTGCTAATTGATTGATGGGTTTGCTTTATTTCATCATCTCATGAACATGCTTTGAGTTCTGTCTGGGTTGCACTGGTTTTCGATTCATCAGAATTTTGTCGAGCTAGTTGTACAAAACTATTTTGGGGCAAATTATACAAAATCGCCCTTATTTTAATTTTTGCAAAACCACCATTGAGTTTTTTTAAAAAAAGAGCATGAACTTTTTTCCTTGTAAATAACCAGCCATATCTCTTAAAGGTTGAAAACAACAACAACAACCACCAGTGTTTTCTGCAATTACTTTGTTTTTTATTTACCAATTGCACTTATATAAGAAACCATTGAATAATATCAATTACTTTGTTTTTTATTTACCAATTGCACTTATAAGAAACCATTGAATAATATTAGACATAAGAAATACATGCTTTCATGTTCTCTATTATTTTTATTTATTGCACTTATATAGAAAACCATTTAAAGGATGGGACAAAAGGAGTAGATAAAACTTATTGAATAATATTAAACATAAGAAATACATGGTTTCATGTTCTCTATTATTTTTATTTATTGCACCTATATCGAAAACCGTTTAAAAGATGGGACAAAAGAAGTAGATAAAACTTAAAAGACATAAAAAAATAATAAAAGTTAAAATGATGTTGTTAAGGGGATTTGAACCCTTGATCGAAAGAATAAGAACTACACCACAAACCAATGAGCTACATGAAGTTTTTGATTTCTTAATCTAATGTTAAATATATATTAGATAGATTTATAGCATTTAATATGTGCAATTAATTGGGCTTCACCCAACTTTATATATATAGTATAGATTCTAAATTACAAATTAAAATGAGGGCTTAGGTCTAATAAACAAATCAAATTAATTATCTTGAAATTAATTAGCAGGTAGGAATACAAATGCAACATACATATTACAAAACACCGTGTTGATCATTCATTGCAAAGCAAATATCCAATCGGTAAAATATATACATAACTTCAATCCTCACTTAATTTCACAATAGTTGACTCCTTAAAACAATTCATTTCTTAAAACAACGTAATACCAACAAAAATGTCAAGGATGCAGAAAAAAATGAAGTTAACTACTGAGTTTTTGACAGTATGCTAGTCCAGCCAGCAACAAAAATGGCAAAAAAAAAATAAAATACAGTAAATAGCTTATTCAAGTTGAAACTAAAACTAAAAGGAAGCACGTGATCGAGTAGGCTAATTGATTGAAAAAAAATTAACAACAGATATCGCATACCTTAACTCCATAAGGACTTAAGGATATATTGAAATGAATTAGAAGCATACAAAATCAAAATTAAAGAAACTAAGGGTGTGTTTGGATTCCATTGCATTTTCATTATAATGCAAATATTTTACCTCGTTTTATGTGTCCGTTTGGTTGTAAAAATAAAAAATCTCGTAAAAACCGAGGTAAAACCGTAATTTAACCAAATAATCACATAAATTGAGATAAAATAATTGTATTTTAATTAATATATCGTGGAATAAAAAAATATCATAATTTAAACGTCTTAAAATATTTGTTAATCAAACAATGCCTTATCATTTTGCATTATAATGATAATGCATTTGGAATCCAAACACACCCTAAAAGGAAGCACGTGATCGAGTAGGCTCATTGATTGAAAAAAATTAACAACCCATATCACATAGCTTAATGATTTTTTTAATTTTTTTTTCAGTATGCAAAAATTTGGATGCACTACCGACATCCATGATCATCTCGCAAGATGATGTTCTAAAACTCATAACAACAGGAACTTAAAATAAAATTACAATTCAACTGAGATTTAGCAAGAAAATAAGTTGCACCATTTGCCTCTCTGTAGCAGTGCTAAATTGTGACGCTCTCAAAATATTTGCTTAACGAATGGATTTCTTCGATTATTTGAGCGACCTCCCATGGTGTATTATTGACTTGATTGATGGCATTGACTATGATTGCGCAATCACTTTCAATAATCACTCTTCGAATCCCCATCTCTGCTGCGAGTCTTATACCTGTATAAACTGCAAAAGCTTATGCTAGAATGACAGAACTCATCCTGACGTTACATTTATGAATCCGAAGAACTAGACCGTCATTATTCCTCACAATACAACCAACCTGCGGTTGAGTATCAATTTTCACCGAAGCATCTATATTTATCTTAATAACATTTATTGGAGGGCATTTCCGAATCAATTTATCAGAAGGCCTAACACGTTTAGGTAACTTCGTTTTTACCTGCTCTTTATTCCAGCACAAGATTTTATCTATAGTTTGAATTAGAGCATAGATAATACCTGTATCAGAAGTATTGCGAAAAATAATTCTATTTCTGAGCTCCCAAACAGAATGCCATAAATGACATAAGTCTGTAAAATCTATATTAAGAGCCCTAGTATTTAAAATATTTTCCGAAACATTACTAGTTAAATTTGGAATATTATAACATTTTCCCAACTTAATACCCGAATTTTGAATAAGGGATCTAGTGATCTGACAATTAAACAATAAATGATTTGTATCTTCTATATCAGAATTACAAAGAGAGCACGTAATAGGAACTCTATTTATATATCTATTTAGACGGGTCGTGGTAGGTAAGATATCTAAAATAATTTTACAATTTTTTTTTTAATATTCGGAGGAATATTAAGTTTCCAAATCCAGCATGCTGGAATTTTCTTAGTATTCCTAGTATTACAAATAGAAGATGTGGATTTAACAGAGAATTTTCCATTACTACTATAAATCTAAATTAACCTGTCATGACTCAGGAATATCAATTATTGGAATATGGATATTAGTAATAGCTTGAACAATATGAGAGGGAATATATACTATTTAATTTATCAATATCCCAAGAGTTGGTATTTGTAAATAAATCAGAAACTTTTAAGTTAGGATTACGATCATTCCGAAAGTTTTGAAGATATTGTGCATTTACCCAAATGTCAGACCATACATTTATAGTTTTCTCATTACCCACTAGCCAGAGCAGTCCTTTAGAGAATAGATCTCTGATATTAAGAAGTCTGTCAAATTGCTAAGAAGTTTTTAATTTTCCTCTTTCCATTAGAGATTCTTTCGAGAGATATTTATCTGTGACTACCTTAGACCAAATATTAATGATTGAAATGAATTAGAAGCAGGAAGATATAACATATGACCAATTTGTTTTAGAGTTTGAAACTTGAGAGATGGGAAGGAGGAGAATTAAAAAAAAATGAATAATTATAATTCTTTTTTGGAAAGATGGAATAATTATTTATTTTTGTAACAAAAATATCTTATCTTGGGCAATTTGACAACATCTTTATCTCTTAATGGGTATATAGCCAATTGTTAAATTCCAATGGGTATATTAACAATTAAACAACTTTATATGAGTATATAGTCAATTACGACCCTAAAATATATTTAAAAAAATAAGTTCATGCATTTTTGTTAAAAAATAACCAGCCATATCTCTTAACATGGTTAAAGAAATGCATGAACTTATTTTTCTTTAATGTTTTCTTAACCTTTTTAACATATGAAACGGGTAATGGAAAATTACTTTAGAATTGTGTAATTTATGCAAAAATTTATCAGATATTTCAACATATTTTTGTCATTGCCATTTTTTACAAAACCCTTCACGCAATATTTTAAGGAATATAGTGAATCTTATGAAATTAAAATGGATCTCTTTACACTATTTTATTAGCAACCAAAATATGTAAATATCCACAAACGAAATGCGGACATGTTGCTTCACATCTTATTTGTGGAAAAAATGCCACATTAGAGGGTGCACAAAACATTTGATTTGACACAATTTAAATTCAAAGAGTTACGCAAACAAACATCATAATTTGCACGGAAATTCAATATTGTAGAGATAACATAGACCTATGTAAACCATATTCTAAACACTCACACTAATATTTTGCCATCAATCTTTCCTTCTCAAACGAACATAAGCCATAATTCTAGACATTTTTCTATCATTCCCTAACTATCTTGGAATAAATACAGTTGACTAACATTACAATGTTTTAATCATACGGAGTATTTTAAACACTATGCTATGGCTTTCTCAAATTGTACCATATTTTAAACACGCTATTATTGCTTTCTCAAATGGTACAAAGAAACCTCTCATTCGTTGCTATTATTCAAGGGCAAAAAACCTGTTTGACACAAGTTTATTATAACTTTTTAAAAGCAGTGTCGCAATGCTTTTCGTGATTTTAAAAAAAAAAATACAAATTACTATATAATTTGACATACCAAACAAGAATTGCCTCTTTTATTCTATCCATAAAGGCTAATTTTTTTATATATCCCTAAACTTTCATCTAGATTTTAATTTAATCTAGATTAATCTTTAATATGCCAAAATGCCCTAAGAAATACAATACTCCATCCGTTCAACAAAACTTGACGTTTTACTATTCATGCACGCTTTTTTAGGAGCTAAAAACTATATAAAATATCGACTTTTTAAATAATTTTTTTTAACAATTTCGTAGTTATTATTAATAAGTACAAACTTGTTAAATTTTTTTTTAAAAAAATGAATATTGTATATAGTTTTTATCATTCTAAAAAAGCGTGCATGAATAGTAAACGACAAGTTTTGTTGAACGGATGGAGTACATTAATACAACATTCATCAACACAATCAGTAGACCATGGCATAGTAGAAAAGTAACACCTTTTTTTCTCCATTAAGTAAATGGCTGAATGAACATGATCCATAATCTTAACAAACAAAAGTCTTTATCAAATTTATGACATGCTTGATACTACTGTACTATCTAACCTTAGCCCTGGCAATCCGGCATAGCCCAGGGCAAGAGCACCAATTCACCCAAAGAAACTGGATGCGAGGAGGACAAAAAATAAAGATGAGGGTGAATCAGAGTTTGGCTTGAAAAACATAAATGGCATTATCCGTCAAGGACGACGAGGTTTCAGCCATGGGTAGCTCAATCAAACTCCCAGAAGTTGGAGCCCAACCCTCTGCAGAATCAAAATTCTCTTCCTTCGTCCAAAACATATCAACTTGAACTAGCTAGAGGGAATGATACTTAAAAGACGGTTATGTGATCAAAATCTTAGAAATTTATCGCTTGACAGAGTTGACAGTGTTACTGCCTTCCATTGTTCCAGCGGCGAGATGTTTGATCAACATACTGTAACCTAGGGCCTTTATAACCTGGCACATTCTGACCAGGACCTTCTCTTTTACGACAAACTCCAGCCATATCCTCCCGCCCCTCAGCAAAGCTGCTGCTTGGCCTACCATATTGACCAAACTGATTCTGTCCCCAATCATTTTTCGAATCTTTTGAAGCTCCTCCATGAGTAACGTTAGCAGAATAATTATAACCAGTGTGGTAGCTAGGTCTGCTTATGCCAGGTTCGCGTTGGTTGCGACCCCATGAACTTTCCCTAAAGTCCTGGCATCCTTTTCCACTTTTCCACTTATTGCCATTGTCATCTGCATTTTTACCTTTATTTGAGTAACTTGAGGGTTTCCAGTCACATGTTTTTGAGCAAGCACCTCCCTGAGTGCCATTGTTAGCAGTAGCAGTTCCAGGTCTGTCATGGTATCCCTGAGAGCCATAATTAGCAGTAGCAGTTCCAGGTCTCCCATTGTATCCCCAAGGATTGCCACTGTTGGACTGCTTCTCTAAGGCATTAACACGGCCGTGGCGTTGGTTCCAACCTGTAGCTTCATTCTTCAATAGCTGGCCAGTCTGACCATGACCCCGCTGCCAAGGGTCATTGGCATCCCATCTGTCACGATGCTGCCAAGGGTCATTGTCATCCCATCGGACACGACTCTCCCAGGAATTTCCATTATTGGTTGGTTTGTCTCTGGCATCAACAGGGTCCTCCCTTTGGTTCCAGCCCATAGCTTTATCCCTTGAAGCTTGGCTAGTCGAAGCATGACCACGCTCCCAGGGGTTATCTTTGACATCGTCATATTTGATAGTTGAACTATTCTGTCTGTCATGGCACTCCCAACGGGTCACATTGTTGGTTGGCTCCTCTTGGGCATTGACACTTGACAGGGTCATCCCATTGATTAAACCCCGTTGCCTTATCCTTCAATGCTCCACTACTCTGAGCATGCTCACAACCCCAGGGATCATCACAGTTACCAAGCCTCCCATCAGGGTCTTTTAAGCTGCCAAAAGAGGGAACATTCGTTTCGTATACAGCATCTTCGCCTCTGCTCTCCTTGTCATCAGGTACAAAGATTGCCCGGTCCAAGTCTACCATCAAATCAGGATCAATATAAGGATTCCAATCAATTTCCTCAATATACGCATTTGGACCTGGTATACGAGTCTCACGTTTCCCACCATTAAGCTTTGCCAAATAACATTCTTTAGCATCGTCAAATGCCTCTCTGCCGGCTGTATCATCCCATTCAAGCATATCGCTCTGGCAATGCATAAACTTCTTACTGCTCAGTACCTTCTCCCATGGAACTCCAGCCAAAAAGCAGAACTTCTTCTCCCACATAGGCACATTGTCTTGCCATTCACCTGATAATATTGAGCTACTAGCCAGATAACATCCCCGTCGACCCAAGTTTATGAACATATAAAATTTAAACTAACTCAAAAAGATGCATCACTCAGAAATGATAGATACATTCATGTACTTGATACTAGATATACAAAGGTAACATATTTTGCCTTGGCAGTCAGCAGTGTTGATAAATTTCATCTCTACATACCAACTTCTATGACAGATTTTCTCAACAATAATTAGAAAACCTTATCTTCATGTGTTAAATGCAAACTCGCAAAGGACCCAACTATCATGCAATTTGATATGATTCTACAACAGTATCTCCCACAAGAGACTAAATCAACAGGAATTATATACATCAACAAGAAAGCACAATCACTTCACATGTGAGCACAATCTTTACTTTTCAATATAATTCATCCCTTGCGAATTCGTTCAGCTTCTAGTCACATTCATTCAAATCAGAACACTCTTGAACATCATTAAGTTTTTTTTTTTTTAAAGAGGCGTTGCAAACAAGGGCACCCACTATCCTAGCAAATTAAAGACAGCTATACTCACTGGCTGCAACTAATAATATAACTATTCACCATTCACCCGAATCCTTACACTTCTAAATTGTACATGGGTTGAAGAATATATGCTCAAAAATAGACAAAATTATTTCAGCCAAGACCAATAGTGACAGGCAATATCCGATCATTGTTTACAAAATGCTATACTGCGGCCAAAAAGTCAGATGGACACTAGACTTCTCTTGGATGGTACATAAAGATATGCCAGCATTTGCTACAAAGTAACATAAAAGGAAAAGAATATACATCCTCACCAAGTGTTGAAGACTGAAATAAAATAAAAATGTCTAGAACTTCACAGTATCAAGATCAAATTTTCATCTGTTTCCTAGGTTCAAGCTATGAAATTTCAACAATCAAGCTACAACCGCTCTTTAATTCATAACAAAAAAAAAAAGCATATAGGAAATCAAAGGGAGTAGAAACTAAAGAACAACCTAAGAAAACTTTGAAGAAAAAGATTTAAAAAACATGTCCAAACCAGAGGGAAGCCAGAGATTAGGGCTTAAAAATGCCTGAAAAATGCTGCATCTGCATCTAGGATGGAAACTTAAATAGGGAAAAGACAGCATTTTCTAATTTTCTATTCAAGTTAGAACTTCCTTCTCAAATTCACAGTCAACCTGAGTATAGAAAGGGCGACTGCCATTCTAAATGGAAAGAGGCATGGCAATACAAAGTTTGGCATCTCATGAGCAATGGAAATGTACCCAAATTTAGTATAAAAAAGAACTCAAAGCAAATTACGAGACCTTGTGATCAACTCCAATGATTTTTTCAACTAGCATTGACACCACCAATTTGCCTTACATGTAAGTTAGTTTCCATAATACAAGGATCTACATCTACTGATCTAGCCCTGTCAGGGCCAATTGCATCTCTTCTTATTTAAATAGCATACAAACTATCTTCAGAAATCATAACAGAAATCACACCAAATTTGCAATCCAACAGAGAATTTGTCGAAATAAGAGGCCCTTCACCGATCAATTTCAAACCAGATATTGCAGTAGGTAAAAAGGCAAGAAGAGAGAGTACCGAATTCGGGATCACGATAAGTTTCGCGGGGAGGAGACCAGTCATAGTCACGATACTTGTTGCGACGGTTTGAGCGGGGCGGATACCTTCGATTCCAGCGGCCCATTTCTCACCCACAGATAGGGCTTCTCGGCAGGAGCTTTCCAGAAACCGAAACCCTCGAAGAAAAGATCTACCAGTTTATGGCAAAATCAACAACAGCAGCTATTTACAAGTGCGGTTCAAGAAAGGGAAGGGGAAAGGAAGAGGATGCGGGCGAAGAAGTTGAAAAGGTTCGTCCTCGATTGGAGACAAAAGGCTAATTAAAAATGGAAGAAAAATCAACCGACAATGGAGAATGTAAGATTAGACTGATTTGAAGAATTACGAGAGTGCAATCGGTCGTTGGGGATATTCACTGATTTCTTGCAGATGGATTGATGGGTTTCAGAGATGGCAGGCGACGATTTGGATTTTAATGGAGTTCGAGTTCGGAGAAGATGAACTGAAACAGAGTCTTTGTTTCTTCTCTCTTTCTCATTGAATGACTAATGAGTATAAAATTCGGTTCGGTTTCGTTTATATCTGAACATGAAGATATCTGAACACGGAGGAGTATAAAGCAAGATTTCGAGTCCTGTTTACACGTGTGAGCCGAGCTTATATTTGTGTTAGTTTAGATTTAAACTAGTTTAGTGTCCGTGCCTTCAATTTTAATCCACGTGGATTTGAAAATCTCTCTCTCTATATATATATATATATATTTAATACTATATTAATATATACTTGTTAATTTACAACAAAATATGTATAAAATATTTTTTTAATTTATAAATTAGTTGCAAAGAGATACCATATAAATCTGAAAATAATTTACTAATGTTAAGTAGTACACCACTTAATATAATTTGAAATACATATATAATTATTGTCATTAGGATAAAACTAAAAAATAAAATATAATTTGTCATATAATTGAAAAACTGAAAAGTTACTTACATCCTTGGTTTGCCCATTTACTGGGTATTCGAACTCTCAGTAGATGGTTGTCTAGTATATTGAATCTTTATCTTTATCGGGAAAAAAAAGTATTCGATTCGAATAACACCCTTATTGACTACACACGCGTCCTAATTTTTTTTTTCGCTATTTACAAAAACAGTAAAATATAATGCTAATCCAATATCCCTCCTCAAGGACTTCGAGGTGGGGAGGTCATGCCCAAAATATATATTGAGGCGATGGAAGTATTTTGGTGAGTATATCCACAACCAGGGGCAGAGGCAGAAATATATCTAGGGGGCTCGTTGTTCCAAAACTTGGATGTCTAATATGATAAGACTTAGCAGAACGTTACAGAACCCCGTGGAAGTGTGTGTTGCTGGTGTACCCCCGAGTGAAGGAATTCAAGGCCTCTGGTCATTCGCTCTATCGAAGGGATCGCCAGTTCCACTATGTATTGATTCAAGTCGCAAGACATCAACATTTAAGCACTAACCTTGACACGCTCAGAACTTGTTTTCAAAACCTCAGTTTTAAACCCTTCTCTCGACATTTGTGGGGGATTGTTAGAGATAATGCCTAGAGATGGTGGTTTTAAGGTGTCTCTTGAACTTCCCCTATCCCACATGGAAAGTTCAAGGGTATCCTAAAGATGTTTTTAAGGAGACTCTACGACTAAATACATTGAGAGGTAGAGGAGGAGGTGGGGCATCCACATGCGCGCCCACCGCCGCATTCCGTCCGGCTCGTGCTCCAAGATTGGAGTTAAATTTTATGAATAGACTTGTTAGTTTTTATCCGCAAATATCTATTTTTCACTGAAAATATCCTTTTCGAATGAGTTCGGCCTACATCCACTAATGCCCTATAGCAAGTTTGTTGCTTATCGCGGGTTCTAGCAAGTTTATTGTCCAACAATGGAGACTTGTGACAAAGAGATGGCAAAGAGAATCTCTTGATTTAGTAGGTAATAGTAAGAAAACATTCGCCCCAAAAAGTGGTTGGTAATTTGGATTGAAAAAGAAGGGCTTGAGAAACCTTAAGAAGGTGCTTATGCTTACGTTAAACAACACCATTTTGTTGGGAGGTGGTGACCTCTGAAAATTCTAGGGCATTATCAAACCCGATGATTTGGACATGAGTTTGAAATTGTTTTTCAACGAGGGTAAAGAAAGCTTTGAGAATGGGAAAGGCATCACTCTTGTGAGTCAATAGATGGGTCCAGGTTAGTATGTCGTGGTCATCAACAATAGTGAGGAAGTAATTGTACCCCCTGTAAGTGGTACATTTGTAGGTCCTGTATATGCATGTGCAGCGCCGATCTTATCATTTTAGAGGCCCAGGGCGAAAAAAAAATTTAGGGCCCTTTTATATAAAAGAATAAACTATTTAATATTTTATCTAGGTTTTTTTCGCTTAAATATTTTATATCAATTCAAAGTAGCACGTACAATATTACTTACAAAAATCCATTTTGATATCCTAAAAATAATAGCACATAGATATCTCATCTAATAATTAAAAAAATTATTAGCAACTAATACAAATGTATAGCACTATTAGGGGTTTTCAAAACTTAGGGGATAAATTAGGTAGAGATTGTATTATATGTGTAATTTTTTGAAGGTTTAATTATTGAATCACTTTCTAATGGCATGTTCCGGGTTCGTTTAGATAATGAGGATCTGATTTTAGGTTATGTTTCGAAAAGGATACACCGTAGTTTTTTTAAAAAAATAGGGCTCGTTTGCAAATTATATTTTAATTCCCTTGTTGGGCTAGTTAAAATTAAACATTATATTTGGTGATCCTTATTATATTTGGTGATCCTTGTAAATGAATGAATGATTTAATTGAGCCTTTGTAAATATTTTAAAAATAAGATAACATTATAAACAAGAATACTATACTACATATAATCCGGGATGGGCCCTCTCACAGGCTGGGCCCTGGGCGGTAGCCCATGCTGCCCTTGTGCCTGGGCCGGCACTGTGCATGTGTCAAGTGGATCAAATGAAATGGCTTTGAGCTTCAATGAAATGGCTTTGAGCTTCAATGCATGCCCTTGTGCGGTAGCCCATGCTGCCCTTGTGCCTGGGCGGTAGCCCATGCTGCCCTTGTGCCTGGTCGCACTTTTTTGCGGTCTTTTCTTTTAAATTAATATATTTAATATTAAAAATGTATATAAAAAAATTGTAAGCTAGTAAACTTTAAACTCCAAGTACCGTTATTCAGATCTAAACATTTTTAATTAGTATTATATAGTTAACGATAAAAAAGAACTTTGAATATTTGCAAGTAGAGACAAAATTTTATCCCATTGTTAATTAATATGTACCAAATACATATGTGTGTAAAAATAATCATAAATTATATATGCAATGTACCGTTATTTAAAGTTGAAATTGCTTGTCCTTTATTCTTCTACTCATTGAATGCATTTGCCATCTTTGAATACGTCTGCCATCTTTGAATTATCTTGTGGAACAATGTAAACTAATGACCATGTATTTATATTTGAAAAATGTTTATTAAGTTTATTTATTTATTTATTGGGATTTGTTAGGTATAGCTACGACTTATTTTTATCTCTTAGTATAAACAGTTGAGTTTTGTTTTTACCGTACATATATATATAGATAGAGTAGTGTATAATTAGTTTAGGTTTTGAAATAAAAAATAAGATGATTAGTTCTTGTATGGATCAAATTTGGCATAGATATAATAAATCAGCTTTCCAGGCTTCACCAGGGATACCTTCTGCGCGAATTGTTGCCATTGAAGGATGTCTCAATATTGCAAAACAAGTGAAATTAGACAAGTATCTTGGTTGTCCGATTGTAAATGGGAGAGTGAATAAGGACACATTCGAAGATTTAATTGGAAAAACTGTAGGTCAACTATCAAAATGAAAGGCAGATTCCCCATCACAACATGGTAGGTCAGTGTTAATAAATGCGAATCTAGCGGCCAAACCACTATTCTCAATGCAAAGTTTCATGCTTCCTGTGTCAATACACTCAACACTTGATAAGGTCAATAGAACGTTCTTCTGGAATAAAGATTTACAATATAAGCCGTTAATTGGATGGGACAGAGTGTGTAGACCCAAAGCAAAAGGAGGAATGGGGTTACGCAAATCCAAGGAAATGAATGAGGCCCTTCAAATGAAACTCATTTGGAAAATTTTGGCAGAACCAGACAATGTTTGGGTTAAAATTATTAACCACAAATATTTGAAATCAATGTTCATTCTCAACTATAACAAGAGAGGAAATGCCTCATGGCAATGGACACAACTCAGAAAACTCATTGAGCCTTTCAAGGAAGGGTTAGCTTGGTCAGTAGGGGATGGAAAAACGATTAAGTTCTGGAAGGATAACTGGGCGCCCATTAAGGATATAAATTCAGCTTGCCTAGACCGAACAAGTATTAATGAAGATGAAGTTGTGGAACAATATATTTCAAATGGGTGTTGGAACAGGACGAAATTAGAATCAATTCTTGAATATGAGGTGGCACAACAAATTGCAGACATCCCTTTACCGATAACTCAAATCCAAGACAGAATGTATTGGTGGCCGGATAAAAAAGGATGGTTCACAACGTCAAGTGCATATAAACTAAATACGAAATCAATAGATTCAACAAATGACATCAATGCGTGGATTTGGAAACTCAACGTCCCACCAAAGATCAAGAATTTCATGTGGAAAGTCTGCCATAATGGATTGCCAACCGATGCGCGACTAGCTAGAAGAGGAATTGGCATCCCACCTTACTGTGCCATCTGTGACCATCATGAAGAAGACACTGCTCATCTTCTTTTCGAATGTAAATATTCTTTGTGCTGCCCCAATGTGCCCAATGATGTAAGATTAAAGATTAGAAATAAGATTAGAGAATCAAGGAACATCGAATCATTAATGGCTTTCACGACAGGATTACTTGATGGCCAACAAAAAATGAGGCTGGCATTTCACTGGTGGACTAATTGGTTATGTAGAAATAAATTAGTCTTCCAACAGCAACAACTTCCAAATATGGATGGATTCCTACAAATGGTTAAAGTTTTTATCAACGAATGGGAAAAGGCAAACAGATTCTCAGAAGACGAAAACACAGCTATCAGGAACAATGACAGAAGACCACCAAACAATAACAGAGCGACTAAAAAAAGCAAGTGGAAAATGCCACCTTCGGGCAAATGGAAACTGAATTTCGACGGGTCAGCATCTGGTCACAGACAAAGCTCGATAGGATATATTATACGTGACAATAAAGGAGAGACTACTGCCCTAGGAGGAAAAATCATTGGGTTACACAAACCACTAATGGCGGAAGCACTAGCACTAAGAGAAGGAATCCTTAGGGCACGTGATATAAGGATACCCAGTCTCATTATTGAAGGTGACTGTCTAATACTCATAGACCACCTAAGATCCAAAACGAAATGTCCATGGGAAATCGAGCTAGTTATGTCTGATATTAGCTCTCTCATCTCTGGGTTTTGCGAAGCGTCGTTCTCCCACGTCCTTCGTAGCGGCAACGCTGTAGGAGATAAGGTTGCACACCTTGCTCTGGTTGCCCCCAACAATTCTTTTCACAATGATCCAAGTCTTAATGACCTCATCCGCAAGGATGCTATCGGGTAGTTTTTGCTCCCGAATTGTTTACCTAATCAAAAAAAATAAAAATAAAAAATTGGCATAGATATATAACAATCGATATCTTTTCACTTTTTAACCATAACAATATTTAACATAGATATCATATTGCGACTACGAATGATTGGACTTACCTGAGATGCGCGATGAGATTGTCGTCTGTGCATCACAACATGGACCAATCCGAGTCTGAGCTAGTCGCGGACTACCGTCCTCATCCAGACACCATCAATTGTCGGCTCCCGCTGACCGAGACAAATCCTACTCGAAAAGACTCTTAGAGCCATGAAACCTTGCCTAAGCCTTTCGAGATTTCAAGTACCACCCCCCTTTGCGTTTACTGACTTGCTTCATTGTTGGCAAATAACGTGACCTTAAATCTTGGTAACTTATCACATGACACATGCATCTTGCTACAATAAATTAATCATCTTGCTACAGTACTCTCGAGTACTTTTTCATTCAAGAAAAGATATCTTACCTTTTTCATTTAACAAAAATATGAATTCCACTCAAACTCTCCAAATCTCAAGTTTAGGAGGAAATCTATATCATGCAAAATCAGCACGATGGTGAGTAGACAATTAATAATGCATCTATTTTTAATGTAGATGATTGACGACTTCAATCTGACCAAAGCAAAAGTAGGCTTAGCGATCGATTTACCTTGATTATAAATTATCTCTTAGCGTGAAAATGTTCCTACAGACGGCGCCAATGACGAAGCTTGATCACTCGGAGTCTCTCGCACTCTAATCGATCCCGGAAACCGCAACCACGATATATATATAGAGAGATTGCAATTAAACCAATATATAATATCTTAAGTGAATTAGATTTGCTTAATTAATTAATTAATTAATTGAAGATAAATATTGAAAAACAAATCCCATCGATGATTTATCCAAATCTGTTTGTTACATTTGGATAATTATTAAGAATGTATTTAAAAATAAAAATATAATCCATTCATTTTTTTTAATTAATAAATTAATTAAATTGGTTAATTGGATTTTCAACCAAAATTTTGTAGAGAAAATTTGTTACTCAAAATGATTGATGAATTCAATATGGTCAAAGAAAAAGTAGGTTAGTGATTTACCTTGATTATAAATTACCTCTTAGCGTGAGAATGTTCCCAAAGACGGCGCTAATGACGAAGCCCAATCATCCGAAGTCTCCCGCAATCTACTCGATCCCGGAAACCGCAACCACGAGATTCTTATAACAGATTGCAATTCAACCCAATATATAATATCTTAAGTGAATTAGATTTGCTTAATTAGTTAATTAATTAATTAATTGAAGATAAATATTGAAAAAAATCCATTTGATGATTTATCAAAATCTGTTTGTTACATTTGGATAATTATTATGATTTTTTTATTACGAATGTATTTAAAATCAAAATTAAAATATAGTCCATTCATTTTTTTTATTTAATAAATTAATTAAATTAATGAATTGGTTAATTGGATTTGTAAATTAAAATTTAATAAATAATAACTTTAAAAACCTATATTAAAGGAGAAGCCGCCACATGGCTTAGGCGACTTCTCCTTTAGTATTATACTATTGATGTGAGATAGGTGTTACAATCTTCTTCACTCAAAGCATTGATGGCCCCATTAGGTCTAATGGATTGCCCTCTGAATAGAGCATACCGATCAACATTTTTAAAGTACCTCTAATACCATCTATAAGACCTAATGTTTTAAGAGGCGTCATCCAATACCACCTAACTCTTTCAGATATATTGTTCTCACTTATAGCCTAAAAAGAAGAGCTTTTAATGTTGTCAACCAAATCGGATTCATGAATGTCTCGACATAGTTTTCTAGAGTTCCTAATATCTTTTTGATCATATATAATAAGATTCTCATTTAGATCTTCTACAACGATATTACCATTTCTGAATATGCAGACAATCATACTCGATTCCAACGAAGGTTTTACAAATAATTTTTCGATGTGAAACAAATTCATGCCACCATCATTAGACTTGATCACCTTCCTAATTATCATCCTTTCAATGCATATTTCATACAAATCATCCTTGTACTGACAATCTATTAGAACAGGATAATTTCTCATATCTTTCAAGCTCCAAAACTGTAAAGACACTCAATCAAGGGGATAAGGTTTACCATGTCATCAAGTGGTATGGGATGAAATGTGAAAGCCTCCAATGATGCATTAAATGACGCAATGAGTTGTTGTAAATTGGATCTCTCTCTCTCTCCATGGGGGGAGACCCAATAGAGATCACCTCCAATTATAACACCGGACCTACACCACATTGTATTCTCGGGGAAAACAATACTCTCTATCATTATCCAAATATTGGTCATAGTGATGTAGATTTCAATCCTAGCAGGGGCCACTCCTGCAGCGTATGAGTACATGTAGATGTCTGTTTTGCGATCATATGTGAGTTCTGAAAGAACATTCTCGCCCCCTTTTGGTAACAACCTTGGGCTCAGGATAAGAGAGTGCTTCCCTATCGCTGGATTCCAGAATATAATGGATGTGACCATCATGTTGAGATTCAAACAAACTAAGCCGTTTATAGAACCTATCACTGCGAGGTAGTCAGCTTCAAATGATAGGTTGAGATCTATTAAGACGTGTCCATTACATGAGCCATCAAGCAACAAAGACAACAAGTGTCCCTTCCCCTCATCACATCTAGTGTGAACGAAATAAAGCAATGAATTGTTCATCTTAACAAAGGAACTGACGATGCGACAATAGCGTTGGATAAAAATAGGGTGATTGAAGAGAAAGTACCAAGCTTGACAAACAGATTTCAAGTGAGAATACATTTAACTAGGAGCCTGAAAATGAAGAACTCTTGTAATTGGTTGGACTTGGATTAATTATAAATCACTCCGTACATTCTTATTATATCAGATATGGGATAGGGTGTTGTAATTTTCTCCACTCAAAGCATTGATGGCCTCATCATTTCTAATGGATTGCCCTTCAAATAGAACATACCTACAAATTGAAATTAAATGGGAATAAAAGGGAACAAACCAACAAGTTGTATAATACAACCCTTGAATCCACCACTTCTTTCTCAACTACTGCTTACGTTTAACAACACCATTTTGTTGGGAGGTAGTGACCTTTGCATATTCTAGGGCATTATCAAACCTGAAGATTTGGACATGGGTTTGAAATTGTTTTTCAATGAGGGTCAAGAAAGCTTTGAGAATGGGAAATGCATCACTCTTGTGAGTCAATAGATGGGTCCAGGTTAGTCTGTCGTGGTCATCAACAATAGTGAGGAAGTAATTGTACTCCGTGTAAGTGGTACATTTGTAGGGTCCCTGTATATGCATGTGTCAAGTGGATCAAATGAAATGGCTTTGATCTTCAATGCATGGTCACTAACAGGAAAGGTTTTGGGACATTGACAAGCTTGAGTACTGAAGTCGAGCGGGGTTCCACCCTAAAACCAATTGACAATAGAAGGAGTAACTCACCATCTTCAAGCTTGATCAGCTTCCTAATTGTCACCCTTTCAATGTATATTTTGTATAAATCATCCTTGTACTCACAGCACATTAGAACGGAATGATTTTCCAGAGCTTCCAAGCTCCAAGACGGTAAAGACACACTGGATATATAATGTTTACCATTTTGTGGTATGTGATGAAATGTGAAAGCATCCGATGACGCATCAAATGGCACAAATAAGTTATCGTAAATTGGATCTCTCTCCCGAGGGGGGAGAGCCAATATAGATCACCTTCAATTTCAACATCGGACCTACACCACATCACATTTCCGATAAAAACAATAATCTATGTTGTACTCTAAAGATTGGTTCGAATGCTGTAGATTTCAACCTTGGCATGGGCCACTTCTGCAGCGTACGAGTACACTAATCCGACAAACTTGTATATGTATGTTTTGTGATCATATTCGAGTCTCGAAATAACATTCTCGCCCCTTTTGGTAACAACTTTGGGCTCGAGATAAGAAAGTGCTTCCTTGTCGATGGATTCCATTACAAAATGAAAGTGACCACCATGTTGAGATTCAAACAAACCAATCCGTTTATAGAACTAATCACTGCAAGGTAGTCAGCTTCAAATAATAGATCGAGAAATTGGATCTCTCTCTCTCCATGGGGGGAGACCCAATATAGATCGCCCCCAACTATAACACCGGACCTACACCACATTATATTCTCGAGGAAAGCAATAATCTCTGTCATTCTCCAAATATTGGTCATAGTGATGTAGATTTCAATCTCAGCAGGGGCCACTTCTGCAGCGTATGAGTACATGTAGATGTCTGTTTTGCGATCATATGTGAGTTCCGAAAGAACATTCTCACTCCTTTTTGGCAACAACCTTGGGCTCAGGATAAGAGAGTGCTTCCCTATCGCTGGATTCCAGAATATAATGGATGTGACCATCATGTTGAGATTCAAACAAACTAAGCCGTTTATAGAACCTATCACTGCGAGGTAGTCAGCTTCAAATGATAGGTTGAGATCTATTAAGACGTGTCCATTACATGAGCCATCAAGCAACAAAGACAACAAGTGTCCCTTCCCCTCATCACATCTAGTGTGAACGAAATAAAGCAATGAATTGTTCATCTTAACAAAGGAACTGACGATGCGACAATAGCGTTGGATAAAAATAGGGTGATTGAAGAGAAAGTACCAAGCTTGACAAACAGATTTCAAGTGAGAATACATTTAACTAGGAGCCTGAAAATGAAGAACTCTTGTAATTGGTTGAACTTGGATTAATTATAAATCACTCCGTACATTCTTATTATATCAGATGTGGGATAGGGTGTTGTAATTTTCTCCACTCAAAGCATTGATGACCTCATCATTTCTAATGGATTGCCCTTCAAATAGAACATACCTACAGATTGAAATTAATTGAGAATAAAAGGGAACAAACCAACAAGTTGTATAATACAACCCTTGAATCCACCACTTCTTACTCAATTACTGGGTACATATAATCAATGATGCTGGGCCCCTTACTCGATCACACTCTATCTATTCAAAGACACAACTTGTGAGGTATTGATAATCTCTATATATAAAAAGGGGTAGTACCCTTATGAACAGTAATAATATATTGCCCTTTTTACCCCTGTATTTTTTATAAATTATCAATATCGCCCTTAAAAAGATATCCGACGTTCTGCAGCTTGTTTTTTGACAAATTACACCGGTTTTGACCTAGCCAGTTGAATTTCCTCACACCTGTTAAGCTTCTTTCTTTTTTGGGCCATTAGGAACTGGGATAAGCCCATAGAAGGAATGATAGCAAGGCAAATTGGATGAAATGTTAACAAAAATACATTAGTTGAATATTTAAAATTATGGTTGTTTTATGAGTTTGACTTAACAAAAATACATTTAAGTGTTACTTTGCTAAACAAGTACAAATATTAATAATTTAGTTGAATATAAACACATAGGTTAACTTCAATAAATTAGTAACGTACCCCACCTTTTTGCCCCTACATGTTTGATAAATTACTAACGTACCCCACCCTTATAAGAAATGTTTCGACACTTTATTCGACAAATTTACATTGGTTGACATGGTCTCGAGCCTTAAATTCTCGAGTTATTCGGGTTCGGATCGATTTCGGATCCCAGGTCTAAAACACCGGGTTCAAACACGAAATATTATTGGACACTCGGGCCGGTTCTTGTTATAACACGTCTAAAATTAACTAATACGGAGTGTACACCTTCTTATTTATAGAAAGGGTGAATTACATTTTTTATCCCTAACCTTGATCACTTGTTTCACTTAAGTTCCTAACCTTTAAAACGTTTTAAAATAGCCCTTAGCCTTTCTATTTCGTTTCATTTTAGTCCCTAACCTTTCAAAGGTTGTAAAATAGTCTCTAACCTTACATTTTTATTCGTTTTAGTCCCTGATATTAAAACATTATTTGAAATAATTATAAAAAACCACCATAAAGTTATCATAATTTAAATAAAATCATCCATACAAAGAAAAATTATATAAAATCATCTAACTCTATAATTTAAAATTTGAAAAATACTCGAACTGTTTTAGTATTTATCATAAGAGCATATTATATAAAATTATCCATAAATTTTTTTCCACAAAAGCTCTCATAAAATTTATAGATCTTGTGATTAATTATTAGAGATGGTGGGATTTTTCTTCTTCTTATTTACCAATACATAGATCCAATATATGTATTAATCCATTAAAATAATAATTTTGAATAATAAAAGAGATCTTTTTTTTTAAAAAAATTCATAAAGTTGGATATTTGTTTTATAATTATTCTTTATATGAGTAATTTTACTCATTTATATACATTAAAATAAATTTTAGGGTGGTTTTTGATAATTATTTCAAATAATGTTTTAATATCAGGGACTAAAACGAATAAAAATGTAAGGTTAGGAACTATTTTACGACCTTTGAAAGGTTATGGACTAAAATGAAACGAAATTGAAAGGTTAAGGACTATTTTGAAACGTTTTAAAGGTTGGGGACTAAAGTGGAACAAGTGGTAAAGGTTAGGGACCAAAAATGTAATTCACAACCCTTATTTAAAAAGGTAACAAGAATGTTTCTTTTTATTTGCTCTTATTTTATAAGAATTACAATACTAACTCTGGTTAATTTTTTTGACAAACTAACTCTATTGGATGCAAGTGTTGTCTATAATTTTTTACCACTTATTTTTTATTTTTCAACATTACCAATTACAAATCGAATTTATTAGGAGTGGGTGTTCGCACGCGAAGCGTGCGGTGCCAACTAGTGATAAAAAAAACATGTATGACAACTCTTACACCTCGGGATAACCATTAGGCATTAGTCTGTTTTTATAAGTAATTTGGTCATTTTAATTATGTAATTAGACATTTGACTATTAAGAAAATTTAATTGGATAACTAACCACTTAGCTAGACAGAAACAGCCAGAAATACCCCCCTTCAACACAAGCACTCAAATTCACACGTACTAGCAATGGTGAATATGAATTAGTTGATCGACTACCAATCGGAGAATCTGGCGGAGATGTCATCGTTAATCGAATTCTTGTAAGAGCTGCTCAAGCGAGGGAATGACTATGTTTTTTAAAATAATTTTCCTACGTTAGAGATGTGAATGAGACCAAAAGTGTCTCACGTTGGAAAGTTGAACATATCAAGTCCTAGTATATGAGTCGGTGGGCTACTCCTTCTATTACCAATTGGTTTTAGAATGGAACCTCACTCGGCTTGTGTGCTAGGCTACTAGCGCATGTGCGCTCGTGCACACGACCCCCAGTCATCGGTCCGAGTTGAATTTTGATATGGTATCAGAGCGGTTAGCCTAATGGCCCGTGTCGATCCTGGTCTGGGTTACCCAGTTGTCCAAGTCTCAACTAGATGGTCGTTCCTAGTTGGACTTGCGGGGGGCGTGTTAGAGATGTGATGAGACCAAAGTGTCCCACATCGGAAAGTTGAACATATCAAGCCTAGTATATGATTCGGTGGGCTACTCCTTCTATTGCCAATTGGTTTTAGAATGGAACCTCACTCGGCTTGTGTGCTAGGCTACTAGCGCATGTGCGCTCGTGTTGTGATGTGTGGATGTCCGTCCCACATCGAAAAACACGGAACCCAGAGCCTTGCATATAAGTCAGTGAGTCACTCCTCCTATTGCCAATTGGTTTTAGGATGGAACCCCGCTTGTCTTGTGTGCTCGGCTTTGGTGCGGATATGCGCTCTGCCGTGTGGACCCCCCCACGGTTATATGGCCCGCCGGAATTTATCATGGTATCAGAGCGGTGCGGTCCGGGACCCTGGTCGATCTATCTACTGGGCTAGCCGACCTTAAAGCAAGACGTCAAGTGCTACTGACTTATATTGCGAGGTCATGGAGTTGCACTTGAGGGGGCGTGTTGTGATGTGTGGATGTCCGTCCCACATCGAAAAACATGGAACCCCGAGCCTTGCCAATTGGTTTTAAGATGGAACCCCGCTTGTCTTGTGTGCCCGGCTCGGGTGCGCATATGCGCTCTGCCGTGTGGACCCCCCACGGTTATATGGCCCGCTGGAATTTATCAGATGGAACCCCGCTCGACTTATGTGCTAGGCTACTAGCGGCAGCGCATGTGCGCTCGTGCACACGACCCCAGTCATCGGTCCGAGTCGGACTTTGATATCCTAGGGTATGAATTCTAACCAGAATTTGTATAGAGTAAACTAATTCGTTGAGACGTATACATGAAAAATATATATTAGAAAATTTTTTTTGAGAAATTTTGTTGAGGTGTCACCGTTAAACATTTTTTTGAGATTTTTTTTTTGCATGTATACATGAAAAATAACTTTTTGTGTAAATATATTAGAATTAACCTTAAATATTTTTTATTTAAATTATCATTTTTAGTATAAAAGATTATGAAAAAAAAAATGTCAAAAAGTGAGATTTTTTTTGAGAAAATTTGGTGTTTTATACCTTTTTAACCTTTTAACTAGGAGATTAGCTACTTTTAATGTTTTATTAGGCGTTCTAGACTCTTTTGAAATTTAATAGGTCTGTTGTACCCCGTTCTACTTCCCCAAATCCACTTTCATTCCTCATATCTGAAGGGAGCTCTCATCCATGGCGATTCTCCTCTCTCGCCTCCGATGGTCTCCGTTCGGATCGAAATCCCGGCGCTAGCTCCCCTAAGCATATCAATCTGCACAAAGTTACACAGATTGAGCCGAATCAAGGGAATTTAGAGCCCTGTGACCATGACGAAAGAGACTCACGCGAACCTGGAAGAGAGGAGATCAGGGAGGGGATGGAGATCCCTAAAGAAACCGATGAGGACATACAATTGACAGAATCTCTATCAGGTGAGTCCCCTATCGATGTAATTATACATCCTATTCATGATTTAGGAAAAGATCATGTTCCGACCAGGGATGATGATGAGTCGTTGTCTTTCGATCCGGGAGGTTATGCTCGATGATTTGCAATAGTGGTTTTCTGGGGAAAACGTTGAATTGCAACAATGTTTTGCTGAGGAAGATGTCCATGTTTATAGGCGCCAATCCTCTCCTTGCAAAAGATCTCGTCAACATGGGCGCACACCAACTGCTCGATGAAATGCCAACGAGTTCCCTGCAAAGCTCTTTGGCAGTGCCAATGATCTCGATGGTTCAGGACAAGGAAGGATATGAGTGGTGTCAGCACAAGCAAAATAAGGCCACCAGTACTGATGTCGATTTGCATCGGTTGCCCTTTTTAATGTGCTAGGATTATGGGTTATGAAATACCTTTACAATTATAAGTGATGATATTCACTTTAGTACTAATTAATGTCAATTTGCACTTGGCGTACTGGTGCAACCGGATGCATCAACGATGCTCTCTTGACCAATTAGCAAACTTGACCGCCCCATCTTGCGTCAGCCTCATGATCAGCCTCCCAATGCGGTCGGCGAAGGTGGTGTTATCCGACTTCAAGTGCTCGTAGTCGATGTTGATCCCGTCTAGATGGTACTCCTTGATGATCTTGGTGAGGGAGATGACTGTATTGGATACACATGATTCGATCGACGTGGGTTGGAAGTACGCAGTTTCGCTGGCCACCGAGTCTCCTCCGAGGCTGAGGGCGACCAGGAGATTCAGGTGGTGTGCTTTGATGGAGGAGACCTGTGAAGGGCTAAGGTTGGATGAGTCCTAGAAGACGTTGAATTGGTCGTTGGTCGGAGTAGGGTTTGAGGTCGAAGTTGTGTATTCTATGGCGAAGGAGATGATGAAGTCGAATCGAGCTTTCGAGTTGATGGGCACGTATGAGGGCTTGACGCCTTTGAACTCTGCTCCTATGTACTCTCTGAAGTGGTTTTGGTGAGGTGATCATCATCACTAAGGAGGTTAATTAAGAACATGAGCTCATGAGATGACTGTGTTTGATCGATCACTTTTATGCTTTGTAAATTGATTGAATTTGTTGAACGTTGTGATATGTGAGGATGTATGGGTGAGCTGTTGCTATATATACATATAGGTTATGATCTATGGAGAAAAGTCAATTAATTATACTTATAAATGTGTTATCAATGAATAAAAGTCACCAATAAAAATTGTCATCAATATTGAATTGTAATTACGTATTAAGCTCATATGTCACCAATTGTATAAAAATATCATCAACAAATAATGTCATCAATATTGAAGTGTAATTACGAAGTTTTATCACAATTGTGTCATCACTCATAAGTGAATTATAATAGCATCAAGAAGTGTAATTTTATTCCTAGTTTTTTTATATCAATGATCACACAGTTTGAGACAACCACTCCTTTATTTTGATTCCTAATTTTTTTGTCAATGAAAATTTTCATCAAATGTATAAAAGTGGAATCAATGAAAATAACATCAATAAAGTATATATAGAAAATTTTCATCGGTGAATAATAGCATCAATGAAGTGTAATCACAAACGTGTCATCAGTAAATAAAAGTAGAATCGATGAAAATAGCATCACATATGATTGAGATCAATTAATTGTATTTACAAATGTGTCATCAATGAATAAAAGTCATCAATAAAATTGTCATCAAGAAAAAGATGTTATCAATGAAGTTTAATGGCGTATTAAGCTTATATGTCATCAATTATATAAAAATATCATCAACAAAGAATGTCATCACAAATTATTGAGATCAATGAAATGTAATCACAACAGTAAAAAAAAACATAAAAAAAAGTGTCATCAGTAGTCAACCGTAAAAAAAAGCATCAATGGTCAATCTGGCATCATAGTAAACAAAAAAAATGTCATCAAGGTTTGAAAAAAGTGTCATTCAAAAAGTGTCATCAAACTATTTCATTAGAAAAGTGGCATCAAAGTGAAAATAAAATGTCATAAAAAATGACATCAAAACGGTGACATCACTTCTTAAAAAATAAAAAAAAATAAAATAAAAAAATCCACTTGAGTTGGTCAACGTTGACCGGTCAATGGTCAAACAGTTGACCATTGACCAATTAATACTCCATTTGGGGAATGGACTACCTAATCTAATTTAACAAGTTTTTTTTATCTAATTAGCTAATTGAACTTTCTAAATAGCCTACTTACCTAAATGGCTAAATCACCCATTTTTTTTGTATGTATATATGAAAAAGAATGTTTTTATTTAAATACATTGAACAAAACCTTAAATTTGTTATTTAATTAGACATATTTAGTAAAAGAAAACTAGAGAAGCAAAATTATATAAAAAGGTGAAACTAAGGAGGTTTGAACCATTTACTTACCAAATAAGCTAAGCTATTTTTTTTTTAATTATTATTATTCTTTTTAAACTCTTTTATTCCTAAAGTTATTAAAAGTTACCAAAAAAACACATAATTTATTTATTTATTTTTTCCGATTTTTCTTCCATGCTAGGGTGCTTCAGCCACTCGAGCCCCCCCTTAAATCTGCCATTGAATATGTGATGCAAGTAGTTCTTGTATATTTAGTTAAGTTCCAATGGATTTAGATGACAATAAGTTCAACTAGTGTAATTCCATATATATCATTCAACTTCGAAACCCCATATATCATTCAACTTCTTTGTGGTCTTTTAGTTAATTGTGGAGGAGCCCTCGGAACATATACTCTATTTTGGAGATAATTTGAGAGAAGTTATTTATGTCAAATTCAAAATGCAAATTTACATGGGCCCATTTGACTAACAACTCTTCTAGGTCGTTGTGAGCTAATATATGCTCCATATGACGATGTTTTCATATGATCAATGTGTTAAGGCGTCTATACTAGAATAACATTGGTCCATATGACGATGTTTAATGTTCATAGTTGTCTCATTGAACTCTATCAAGAGACATAAGAGACTTTGCATTTACCCTTTATTATAGACGATCTTATTATTATTTTGCCAAGAGAACAAGCCATACATGTATGGTCACACTTATTGAGGATCTTCCGATCCTAGGATCTTCTAGTCTTTTTGGTTGGAATTCATATGAATTTCAATGATCTTGCAAATCATCGTTTTTCTTGAGCGACCAAATGCCACAAAGAATAAGATTTTATCATCAACTAACTTCTGGTTAGTGAAATTATAAGTTTCAATGGGATAAATAAGTGTCAAGATGTTATGATATATATTCAACATTCTAACCATTGAAATTTGTACTTGGTGATCCATTTATTTAATCAGATGTCGTTAACTGGGTATTTTCATAACTTCCATTGGTGTCACACTACATGTATGAAACTAACGACCAACTATATCTATCTTTACTCACAATATTCTTCAAGATATTTAGAAATTAACCGTACAAAGATGACCTAGTTATAAGCCACAACAATAAATTTGGTTGCGTTCATAACCATTACCTCTTTTACACCCTCTACAAGAGGGGCATTCTTCAGGCAATGCTTAAAGGATTATCAGGAAGTGGCCTTGTAAACCAAATCATGTTTTATGGTTATTTATATTGGTTGTACTACCCAAATAAAAATAGTTCTGAATATGTCATAACCCACATTCTATGTACTTCTTCAAGAGTACAAATGTTTAAAATAAGATCTTACACTCTTCTAGAGTTTATAAGAATATGAAATTAAAGTCTTCAAGCTCTTATGCAGACTTTGATGAGAACTCACAATATGCTGGATTGTTTACAAATGGTATCGAGATTTTGAGCTCTTAGCGAGATAAGTGTCACAATCTACTGGATTGTTTAATCATTGAGTTTAGGAGCTTCAAGCCCACAAAATAGGTGTTGAAACTCACAATATAATGGATTAAGATAATAATAATAATAATAATAATAATAATAATAATAATAATAATAATAATAATAATAATAATAATGAAAACTATTTAAAAGATAATAGCAAATAGCAAAGTATATTAAGAAACATGTATATCAACAACAATAATCTTAAATAAATAAAATTAATGTCAACTTTGAGTGACAAGAAAATTTAGCATAGATCTTTGAGACCTTTTTATCACCTACGTTAGGAAGTGGTATTTTATATGCAATTTTACCTTTTACTGCGGGAAACAGATTCTTGTGGGTACCTCCGTGACCCAAAGTGAGCATGTTGCTAAGGAGCCCAAGGGTAGGTTGAACCTCGATCTCCAGACAGCGCATAACAAAAGAGGTTAAGAAAAGCCAGCTATTTGGGACCAATTGAGCAGAACTCAAGTCACATGCCTTCAGATAACGCTTGAACAGGTTAGGAAGGGGAAGTCGAAACCCTTGAACCAAGCTTTCTATATAGACGACCAAGCGCCCCGGATAAGCATGTAGGCTCCCTCCACCCTCCGTCGGGAGACACAACACCACTCCCTCCGGCTAGGGAAAGACGTGAGCGATAACATTCAAGTCATCCAAGGTCGTGAAAGTCCCTCCTCCACGGTTCTGAGCGTTAGGCGGAGCGATGGGGATCACCCGCTGCGATGGAACGGCCGGGATTGGACCCGCCGCGGATGGCTGAAAGTCCCTCCTAAACGGACAGGTCGCGAGTACCCCCTCATCGTACAAAACCGGACGAAAGTCACCCAACACGGATGAAGAACGGCGCTCAGTTGGTAGAAAGATGGAGCCGGGCGGCAAGTCAGTGTAGGAATCCCACTCCTTATAGGAGTGCTGAGATTCAGGGGACTCCAGTATTGAGTCAGACCTCGAGGACAATGTGTCGTCGCCCGACCGCGAAGACGCGGAGACAGCAGGAGAAGGGGGATCGTCACGTACGCGACCGGGAGAAGAGTAAAAAGAAGGACCCGCGAGGGTTTTCGGTTGACGAAAGGTGACTTCCTCAGGGACCTCTATACCACCCATCAGAAGTTTGCCCTCGGACCGCACCGCGGGAGGAGACCTGATCAAAGCTTGAACACTGCCAGAGCTTCTTTGCGAAGTTGACATAACGGAGACGGCTAATAGAGTGAGAGAAAGGGGCAAGATATGAGAGAACTTAAGGACCATCATGGAATAAAGAGGCACCCAAAAGATGTCCGCGCCATGACCGCGGCCAAGAAAGAAAAGAAAGAAAGAAAGCTAAAAATAAATCAAGAACTAGACGTGGAAAGAAGAGAAAGGAAGACTACTTTACCTCGAATATCTGAAAACGAGAGCTGTAAAAAACGGAGAACAGTAAAAAAATGAGGAGGGAAAGAACCCCTATTTATAGGCCCCTCATTCAACGACGTTTCACCTCCCACTTCGGCCCACGCGTCAAGAGCAGGACTCCCATCAATCAGGCAAACGGGCCTAGTGGGAACAGGCCCAATAAAGCCCAACTCGGCCCAATGGGCCTCCCTTTTCTCCATCTTTAATTTCTGCCCTAAGGAACGCCGAAAGCGGGGGATCAGTAGGAAAGATTCGAACCGCGAAAAAACCTTTTCGGTCTTCCCGCGGCTCGAAGAGCTGTGATGATGCCCAAAATTAACAAAGTAAAAAGGGGCTGGAAAGACGGGAAAACCGGGCCTGGGAGGACACACCGACATATGATCCGCGGACGAATGATGCATGCAAATCGAACAGATGGCGCGCATGCCCACCAACCACGTGCCTTTCCTTTTAGAACACGTGGCAACCATACTTCAACAAGTGGCCAAGAGGAAGGAACCACCTCCTTAAAGGGGGGCATGGGCGCACACTATAAAAGGGAGAAGACACTCTAAGAAAAAAACTTTTTGGAGAAAACAAATAGGAACACTTCACTCTAGAGAGAGAGAGAGGGGGAATTAAGATGGTGATAACACTCTCCCTTGTGGCCACCCTTTCTAACAGGCTTGGGACTCGTTACCCGTCCGCGGACGATCCAGACACACACAACCGGAGAGGGGTTTGTCCAGGACAGGTATTAGGGTGTTGGTCGAGGAGTAAGAGAGATTCCAATTCTTATCCCTGATCTTTACCCCAATCGGTCGGGGTGCTGACTATTCTAAGAAGACGCTTGATTAATCCACTGCACGATAAGTGATGCGAGCCGAATTCAAAGGCTCGGCGGCGCCGGCTACGAGATCTTCGCGGATGTCGAGGATCTCGGGGTTCGGGTAAGACCGTCTACATCCCCATTGGTCATCACGGCACAGGTTGAGACCCCCTCCCCCATTTAGGGTAAATTGAAGTAGAAAGAGGGGGGGGGGCTACAGGTAAGATCGTTGACCAAATCACGCTATAAGCATAAGGGGATACGTGACTTCCCTCCCCATGGGAATGTGGGGCGGGTAACACTTTTTCATTGTGGTTTCATCGTCGACGTGACCCAAACCCAACCCAACTCTCAACTCGATCTGACTCCCAACTCGACTTAGTTGGAGAGCTAGAGAGTTGATTTGGATATTTTCAGTTTTTTCACATTTCCCTCCTCATTTGTTAAAAAAAAAAAATCCATTTCTCTCTTATGTACTAAATAAAATTTCATTTTCAAATTATAATGGTAAATCATTTAGACATTGGAGAAAATATTTTAGTAATTGTATAAGATTATAATATTTGTATACAAGTGTATAAGTTAAAAATTAAAAAGTGTATAATATTAATATATTATACTCTAAAGTATAAACTAATGAATATTCAATCGAATAATTTAAAATGCATACAAGTATGAAATCATAACTTCATTATATGTTTTTATAAGTTTCATTTATAGTTTTATTTTGTTTAAAAAATTGAAAAAAATGAAAATGACATTTTCAAGTTTTATTTTTGCCACTAGCTTGTAAAGAAATGCAATGTTTTTAAACAAAACAAAACTTAAAAAAGACAAATACATATCAAGTGAAAAAAACAAACTAAATTAAAATTAAAAGATCTACATTAATTTTCAATTTTGAGTTTTTTTTTGAGGGATTTATACAATATAACCCTTGCCCCGAAATGGTTTGCTAGCCTAACCCCATATCCACAACATTTGCAAAGGTTACACCCCCTCCACCAAAAAAAGGCAAATTTGTCGGTTGGATATAACCGGACAGAGGGCATTTAACCGGGACAGAGAGAAGGTAAAAGGAGGAGAGAGAGAGGAAGCGGGGTGGAGAGAGAGGAAAGGGGAAGTTATTGTGGAGAGAGAGAGTGGAAGTGGGGAAAGTTATTGTGGGAGAGAGAGTGGATGAGTGAGAGTGGAAGCGGTTTCAATTGAAAACTGTCGACCCCAACTGCTCTCACGGCTTACAAAAGAGGAAGAGAGAGAGAGAGGGCAACAGTTCCACATGCAAGGCTGAGGAAAAGAAGAAGAGAAGGAAGAAGAAGAGGAAGGAGACGACAGAGCGAGAAAGGAAAAGAAGCAGCAAAGGCGAGGAAGAGGACGACAGTGCAGAAGAGGAGAGGGGACGAGACTTCGAAGTAAGTAAACCCTCACAATGCCGATTAAATACGTTTTGCTTCGATTGGTAGGGGAGGAACAGATTTGAAGAAACAAAACTGGTTTGGATTGTGTGAAAATGGGAAGAAGGGGTCGAATGGGTTGACAGTACGCAATATCGCCCTGTCATGTCGGAAGTAACCGGCGTCAAGTTAAAAACAATTGGTGGAAAGTTTGGGTACTGGGGTTTGCGCGTCTGGGAAAGAAGGGGATTGTTGGGAACGGGGAAATTGGGTAACTGTGTTGTTGAATCCAACTTATCAGGAGAAGGGGAGTGTAGATCCGTTCAGTTTAGGTGGGAATTGGGCGAAATGGGGCTTATGACTGTAGATGCGGCGCATTAGGGTGGAATTTGGGGGAAATTGGTTGAAATGCGGCGCATTAGGGTTAGAGAAAATTGTAGAAAGGGTGAAAAGTTTATGTGGAATCGAAATTATCTGGAATAGGATTACTTGTGTGCAAATGGAGATGGACGGATTGAATACGTATGCTGTCATGTTTTCACAACCATGTGTCATGTGTATATGTGTATGTGTCATGTGTAATTGTGTTTCTGTCATGGTGCAATTGATATTGATATGAAGGGAACCGTGGGTTGGGGGAGAAGAATTGATGTGTAGAATACTGAAGTTGGGTCTTCCACTGTGCAGGATATCTGGTGAATATTAAAAATGTCGCAGCGAAGTATGAAGAAGATTGTAGACCGTACAGCGCAAACATCCGACGCGGTAATATGGCTTTCGTTCGAGTAATGTAAGTTGTGATTGTTGTGCTGCAGTGTGGCTGACATGTTGAAGTCTGTACAGGCTGTGTACGCCGTAGAGGAAGAAAGACACTTCAAAGGAAAAATTAACCAATACTCCTGGATGGCGTTCCTGGTTAACATTGACAACCGGTTGAGCGAGTCCCATTGGAAGCGCCTGACCGACAGCCCGTTGGGGGGAATTGCAAGACTGGGCACAAGGGTCCAGTTCTCGGGACAGCTTGTACACTATGTTCTCCAACGACAATTGAAGTCGAAGAAGGAGAATGAAACATGGTACAAGATCCATGAAGCGGTCGTCAGGTTCTCAATAGCTGAGTTTGCCATTGTAACCGGTCTCAACTGTGGCTATGGCGAAGAGCCCGAGGACGACGACGGGTTCGAGAAGGCAGTGTATGATTTCTTTGGAGTTTCAAAGATGAGGATGTCTGAGTTCGAGGTAGAGTTCCGTGTGGCGATGGCATCTGAGAAATCGTCCACCAGAAAGTTGAAATTTGTCCTGCTGATGTTGGTCGAGGGAGTATTGTTCGGGAAGGAAGCCAAAAACTACATTCATGGGTGGGTGGTCGACCTTGTCGGTGACGTTGACAGGTTCTTGGCGTTTCCGTGGGGTCGGCTTTGCTATGAGCGAACGAACGAGTTCCTACACCGTGCAATCGAGAAGAAGCTCCAACGGGATGAGGGCAGCTCCAATGCACGCCCGGCCTATTGCCTGATGGGTTTCCCTCTCGCCTTCCAGGTTCGTACACAGATATGACTGGACGCCCTACACTGGTTTACTAGGCGGCTAACATTTATTGACTGGACATGAACTGATTATTCACTGGACAATATGTAATTGCAGCTATGGATGTACGAAGCCCTCACTCCAATGGCCGACCAATTCGCGAATGTCATAGATGAGAAGCTGTACCCCAGGTGTCTGCGATACGAGTTTAGAGACCCGAACCTCGAGTATGCCTCAATCGAAACCCGACTGCAGGAGGCGAAGGAGCTGGGGCACTTCAATGACCCTACAGCCGTGAGGCCTCTTCTACTCCCCGATGATGTGGAGAGAGCAACCGGTTTATACCGCGATGCCCGAAACACTCACGACAAGCGGGACAACTTCTTCGACGGCATAGCCCGGGCGTTCTTATCAGCAAATGTCAAACCCTCTGCAAAGAAACAACCAAAAGGAGCAAGTGGGTCAACACAAGATTCAGGGGAGGGCACGCAGACACAAGCTACCCTATTACAGATAGAGTCACGATTAGTGGCAAAGATGGACGAGTTGATGAGGAGTATATCCGCGGAGGTAAATTCGAAGATGGCGACGCTTGAGGAGGCAATTGAAAACATGAGGAGGGAACTGCGGTGTAAGGGGACCAGGGAGTCGGAGAAGCGAGAGAAAGTTCTGGGAAAGGAGGTAAGGTTCTCCTGGTATAAGATCACAATCGTCAAGTCATCTCCTGTAAATGTCATGTTGTTAGTAATGTATGTCATGTTAGTATCAATACATGTCATGCCAATTCCAGTATATGTCATGTTAATAAGAGGTTACGTGGTTAGGTTCAAGGATCAGTGAAGGACAAGGATAACGACAAAGAGGAGGAGGACAAGGACAAGGAAGTTCTGGGAAAGGAGGTAAGGTTCTCCCGGTATCAGATCATAATCGTCATGTCGATTCATTTAGATGTCATGTTTATCATTATATATGTCATGTTAATTTACGCAGAGGTCATGTGCTGAGGTTCATGGATCAACGAAGGGCAAGGATAAGAGCAAGGACAAGGACAAGGACGAGGGAAAGGACAAGAGAAAGGAGGACAAGTTGAAGGCCAAGGCCAAGTTGAAGGAGGACAAGTTGAAGGACAAGGACAAGGTTTGCGCATGAGACTGTCATGTGAATATATAATTGATGTCATGTTATATGTGTTTACTGTCATGTCATGCGCAATGGGCTTCAAGTTGCAGGAGGCGCTGGTGGCATCCGGTTCTGATGTTGAGGCTGAGGCTGAGGTGCCCCTCATACGGCCGAGAAGAAGCACCCGTCAACATCCTGATACGTTGTCCCAGGCGGAGGAAACGCAGCCAGCGAAGAAGCCGCGTGTGGGCAAGAAGCCAATGGATGCCGTCGAGCTAGGCATGGCGACCAGGGCAGATGCTGATGCGTTCGCTGCGTGGATGAAGGACGGAAGTGACCCCGTCCTGTCGGTGGAAGGCACCGTACTGGCGAAGCAGTTCTTTGGGACACTTCAATCACCCACCAACTGGGTGTCATCCGAGGTTAGTTACGTTCCTACATTGTGGTTCGAGTCATCACCTTCTTCCTCGTATGGTCTTCCAAAATAAAGATTTTTCCTTGCGTCCAGCATATTGAGCAAGCTTGCGCCCTACTGCGGAAGGACATCAACGCCGGTGACAAGTACGAAGGGGTCGCCGTTCTGGATTTCTTGTGGGGGTATCACCTGCAGAAGAAACTGGCGGCCGCGAAGGGGGACCTTGAGGTGGTGAAGGGGGACGACACGATGACCCAATACTTCGACGGCAAGTTGCCGGAGAAGTTTCCGACGGGTTGGGCCGATGTCGACCGCGTGTTGGCACCTTGGAATCTGAAGAACGAGCACTGGGTGGCCCTTGACATCAACTTCGCGGAGTGGACATTGGACGTGTACGATTGCGACACAAGCCACGTCGCTGAACGCCATATGCCGGGCCTCCTGAAGGCAGTTACCCACCTCCTCCCCATTTTGATGAACGGCCACCCTGAACTTCGAGTCAAATGGGTTGGCAAAGTCCCGGAACCTTTGGCGTACAAAAGGGTGAAGGGGATTCCCCAAAACAAACAATCGTAAGTCATTATCGGCTTTTCATTTAGAAAATATTCGCACAGGTTGTGTGAGCAATTTTCGTTATTTTGATGTAGGGGCGACTGCGGTCCATATGCCATCCGTTTCCTGCAGCTCCTCCCGACCGGTGACACCAAGTTTCGTGGCCTAGACGATCCATTCATTGCGGCGTACCGCCATGCCCTTTGTGTTGCCATATTTCACGGACGTCTTACAACCCCATCCGATCCTTAAAAAAACGCCCCCATTGGTTTTATAAACATTGTTGGTTTGTGTAGACTTGTTAGTTGGTTTAGACATTTGGTTATGCACTTATGTTTGTTGGTTTTAGACATTTGGATATGTACTTATTGCTGGATTGTTGTATTCGTTGGTTTTGTTAATTGTGACATGTCATGGCAATATGGAGCAACTGTCATGTCAATATGCAACTATTGTCATGCCAAAATCCGATAGTGTCATGTCAAAAGGGGGTAATGTCATATGGCATCCCGTTAACATAATAGAACAAACTAGAACTAGAACAAACTAGAACAAAAACCCCCATACGAAGTTGCAGACAGCCAACATAATTCTTTGCGAAAGGCATCTAACCAAAATGGGCGTACTATCGAGTTCATTCCAAAAGGCCCCGTAGATGGAAGTTCCTATGCCCCCGCTACGTGCGGCGGCGCTTCTGCAATTTAAATTTCCCATTAGCGGGACGCGCCCACTCTACTGGTTCAAGTTTCACAGTCGTCGGAAACGCTCCGGTCTTCCCTTCTCCGCGTTGGTATGCTTCCTCTACTTCCCTTACCGCTCGCTCCGCGTCGTGATCCCACGGGCTGACTACATCATCGACGTCACTGCTCACAGAAATGATCTGCTTCCCACGGTCATAAGCAACTGCGTTGTACAACGCATCACTTTGTTCTAACTGGACACGTGGATTATCTAACTGGACAAGTGAGCTCTCTAACTGGATAATTTTAGTTTCTAACTGGACAACTCTTCCTCCTCGATCGACACCTTGTGCTACCACACCTTCCAATTCCTCATCCCCTGCCAAGAGGGTTTTAGTTTGTAACTGTGGGTGATCTTCTAGGGTCAAGTGTGGCCCACCCCCGAGTGGATGGGCCGTTGTGGATCCTTCCGTAGTGGTGAAATCGCCGCCAACCTTGCGTATCAGGGAGACATGGAGGTCGATAGGCCAGAATCGTTCACCGGAAAGACCATTTACGAACTTGTAGGCCTGCAAGTCTTCATCATCCCCAATGGAAAAAGGTATGCACCCTTCCTTCTTCGGCTTTACATATGTGAGCTCAACGTCATGCCTCCTCCCATCGACATTAAACTTGGCCATCAGGTGTTTCTTCAGCGAGACGTAGTCAATACTTTCGTCTACCAGTACAGCCTTCTGACTCCTCGACCACTTCACGACCCAAGTGCCCTCTTCACAAGCCCACCATCCGCCAAACAATACAGTGATACACACGGACGAGTTCTCCCCTGTTCCATTAGTTAGTGTGGGGGGGGGGGGGCATTCAGTTTTACAGGTAGAAGAACACATTGTGAGGAGAGATGTATCGCATAACCTAAATGGAAGGATGACTTACTCATTTCCGCCAAGAAGTCGCTGTCTGTCCAGTTAACCCCTGTAGGCGTCAAGCGCGTTAATGGGTTTATGGACTCCCCCTCCTCCCTCCTCTCCCTCTTATTCTCTTAAGGGGTTAATGACATGGCGAGAGATTTAATCTCACTCCCGCCATCTCTCTGTCCCGCCCTCTCTCTCTCTCTCTCTCTCTCTCTCTCTCTCTCTCTCTCCCTCTCTCTCTCCCCTGTCTTATCAAATGTCTTTATCTGCCCTCTGCGAGATTCCCCCCCCCCCTTGGTCTCTCTGAAGTTATTGTTGGGTCAAAAGTTTATTCATTTCTTTCAACATAATATATTGTTTGAAAATGTATTTCGTGGTTTTAAATTACTATGTGTGTACTCCTCTCCCTATGGTTTTGCATCTTTTTAGTATTAATGGTGAGTGGCAAACCAAATTTTATACAAAGGTCAAAAATTTACTAAAACCACTGCTAAAGTTGTATAGTGGAAAACTGTTTGTTATCCAGTAGCTGTTAATTAACCGGCTAGTTGTTTTAAAGGGGTGTCATGTAGCGTCTACCGACAAGAAGTAAACCCACTTTATCTTTTGTCATGTCATAATTGACACGTGTCATGTGTAGATGAGTCCACTGCCATGTTCATTGTAGACAACAACAAAACACGGCCATTCAATCCAATTTGCTTTTTGTTTCTGCTTTCCCTCCCTCAACGGTCACATTGGCACAGTGTTGCTATTTCCCACAAACACCCCACTTATATGATAGCCATTCACCATCCATACTCCCCACAAATCGGTGAAGTTAACTCCCCATTTCCATTTAACAACCTCTCCAACAACCCTTCAACGAAATGGCATCCTCTTACCCCAGCTCCTCATCTGGCCTCCCTCCCCGACCTGTCCCCATCGTTATATCATTCGACGAATCAGACGATGGAGGTTTGTCGATCACTTCATTTGTGTAGATTTCAGTTGTGCTACTTGTATCATTATACTACCTTATTTGTTTCATGTTATGCAGGACCAATGTCGCCGCCGTCATACCGACGAAATCAAAGAGTAGAGATTATCGGCGGTGAGTCTGGGATGCTCGGGTCGTTCTACGAGGCGACCCTTGTGCGCAAACTGGACCCTAACCACTGGGAGGTCGAATATGTGACCCTTCTACGCAACAACAGAAGAGAGCTGCTGAGGGAGGTCCTCCCGGTTCAACGAATTCGTCCACGGCCGCCTCGTATTTCTTACGACGCCTACATGCCCGAAGACCGTGTCGACTGCCGCGACAACGAAGGGTTTTGGGCCGGGAGGGTCCTTGGTGTGTCCGGTTATGGGAGTAACCGAACTTTCACGGTCTACTTCCCACTCAGCGACGAGACGTCTGACCATCGTGCCCGCAATATGCGGCCACACTTCGATTGGGATGGATACAGATTCACCACGCAACCACAATTTGAATGCTTGTTACCTTAAGTTTGGTTTTCACTGTCTTCTATGTTGAGGACCTCTCCTACTATCTTTTAAATGTTTGCTCCTGTGTCGTATTTGATTAATGCAAGTGATTCTGTCTCCGCCATTTTGTATCCAGTATATTTTAATGTCCGTCATGTCGTATTTATTTCGTGTCCAGTAAAAACTATGGGATTACCAGTCGGCCCACGAATTTACCTCCACCCACTTTACTGTTATTCTATGGTTTTTTTCTTCACCTTACCATGTCATTATAAGTATGTTTATGCCTCCTCACTGTCAATCTTATCCATTCGATTCCAATATGGGTCAAGCATGCTAGTGACGGCCGCAGATAACGAGATCATGGCATCCAAGTATGGGTAAATATTATAATTGGCACACATAAAACAATATGTCATTTTAGAGAATATGCTTATCCCATAAATCTTCTCCATTCGATTATGGTAGTAAATGACCTGTGTTTTTCGTACTTCCAATCGTGTCCAGTTAAAGCGAATATCTGACATGTTAATAGAATAAGGTTGTCCAGTTACACCTTACTGCTTACACGTAATGCGTAAAATAAACCCCAAACCCTTCCTTCTTCAATTGGTTTTATCTTAAACAATATGTCATTTAGTTGAAACAATATTTTTCCCCCTCACTGACACTCTAACTGATCTATCTGTCCTCTCAGCCTGCACTTTTACCACCACCCCTCTCTCTCTCTCTCTCTCTCCCTCTATCTGTCTCTCTCTTCTGTCCTCTGCCACTGCAGCAGCTACTTCTTCCCTCCTCTCTCATTGGTCCTTGCTTTTGCAGGAGTAAAGATGCCCCCCCCTCCCACCGAGACTGTTCAGCTGTACCCCACATGGTGACCGGCCACCGACTTCCCATGTCAAGCGGATATCCGCTTTCATGCAAATTTTTTCCGGATTGGGTTACTCTTGCAAGCCATCCGGATATGGAGGTCATTTTAGCAAATTGCCCTTTTTTTTTTATATAGTTCCCTCCTATTTCAACAAAAGAAATTCCCTTCCCTCCACTTTGCAACGTAGAAAATTTACTTCCCTCCAATTTTAGTTTTTTTTTTTTGAGCAACCAATTTTAATTTATTGTATAGTCGATACTCGATACACAATAGTGTATATATTGTATGTATAGTAGAGCCAATTTAGCCATATGGTTAAGGTTTAAATTTTAAAAATTATCAATAATAAAGGAGTTAATAAAAATAAAATGACTAAACAAATCATTGAAAATATATAGACCCGGTTTGATTAGAAACTTGAGTGAGCCCAACCCGACTCTTGATATGAAACTCGAATGAGCGTAACCCGATCGATTTGACCCGAAATCCGAATGAGCTCAGCCCGATTCAACCCAAAACCCGACCAAGTCGAAATTCATTTAGACCGAACCGACCGACTACAAATTTTACCAAAACTGAGCCGACCTGGTAGTGACCCGACCGAACGAGATCGACCCGAACCCAACCCGATCAACCACCGAATTGCCAGCTCTACCCACCCGGTTAACTTTTTTCGCACGGCCGGTTAAAAAAGCAGACGTTAGTTTTTTTTTAAAAAAAATTACTGTAAAATTAAAACAAAAGGAAAGAAGAAGGGAAGCTCGTTTGACAGAGGAGATAACTCAAGGGCGACTTAAAGGAAGGAGACGCATCAGACCAAAAAAAAATAGAAAAGGAAGGAGACGCTGCCCCGGAGTCTGGCGACATCGAGCAATTCCGGCTGGTCTGTGGAGGTGGAGCGACGCGGGCTTGTGTCGGAGTTGGGAGGAGCCGGTAAGTCTCATATTCAAAAAATCTAAAAATTGTGGTTTCGAATTGGGGATTTTCGATTTGAGTGGGGATTTTCGATTTGAGTGGGGGAATTTAGACAGATGTGGACTTGAATTTAGATAGATTTGAATTTGAGTTCGAGTTTGTGAATTTGGGGGTTAGGGTTTAGGTGCAATCAAATTCTTAAAGTACGGATAACAGAGGGCGTTTATATGGAAATTGGTACCCCCTATATTGATATTTGACAATAAAGATGGTACCCCTATATTTCCAGTGAATTATTCTAGTGAACTATTTGGGGGTTAGGGTTTATGTTGTCAGTGAACTAATTTAGAACACTGGATGTTCTAAATTATCACAGTGCACTGTGATTTATGGATGTTCAATATAAAGTTTTTGAAATGAAAATTCAGAATTTGTGTTATTCGAGCTGGAAGTTTGTGAATAATGTGTTTGTGTGTGAGAATGATTGTTCATATCTTCCCCAAGTTGTGGGATGATTGACCACTCATTCTCTTATTGTAATTGACTAATATGCTTGCTGCTTGACATTTCCTTGAAAATTTTCGAATTGCTGTCACTTGTTTCTTGACTTTGCTTCAAACAGAGGCACTATATAGGGATTGAAATATGTCAAGTGAAGTGTCTAGGATTACGACCATGAATTAGTCTAGGATTGGAGCAATTTATGATTTGAGATGATAATTTGGGGGCAAATCTGGATAATTTGGAATGAGAATTTTGGCAGATCTTCTATTATAGCTATCATGGTTTATATCTCCGTTCTATTATGGACTTGAATCTTGTCAAGAAGTCTATTAGCTCAAATGGTAGAGCATGTGCCTATGCACAAGATGTGGGTTCGATTCCCACATAGGCTAATATGAAGATTTGGAGTCTGACTTGTTGCAAATCTGCACTACAAAAGCTCTGTTAATTAATTTTGGTAAGAACTCAGGCAGGTTTTACATATATATATATATATATACTCGATATAACTCTTCAACTTTGCAAATCTACTCTACTGATGATTTACATATATACTCGGTATAACTTTTATGCATTATTTTTATGCACTGTCATATATGATTGCCTAGCTAGTACCAAAATTGTTAATTGGTTTGTATCTAAATCTGGTGATTGCATATGCAGTCTATCCCATCGACTGATTTACTTATAAAACTCAATTACTTGATCAACCTGCAAACTATATATATCATAAGGGAGTATGAAGGAAGACTTTGGGTACCCACTGCAAATAAGATTTCTTATTTACATCGAATTCTTCCAAATCATAAATTGATAGAGCTTTTAAGACAGGTAAATAACAAAGGTGAATGTTTAAAAGTATTAAAACCAAAACCAAAACTAACATCAACACCACTACTTTTTCTACCTTCATGGGGCTAAACAACTCGTGATTGGATTTAAACCTATTCAATGAGTTTATCAGCCTGATAATCCACACGAGTTGAAATAAGGGACAAGATAGAAGAAAATATTAGCACTTCTATTCAGGTTGAGCTTATGACAGATAAAAGTGAGGATGCTATTTCTGTAGCCGAAAGTGAGCACCAACAGGTAATGAAATGTAACAGTCACAAGTACGTGTAAATGATGAAGGTAAAAATCCGAAAACTGCTCCTATATCAGATTCAGGAGGAGTTTCTATACCAAGTTCTCCAATGCAACCCAGTATTAAAATTGTGACAGAGAGCTCATCAGGGCAGGAAATAGAGAAGGATTGACCTCCTGTCAAGCAAAAATCAGAAGCTATCAAATCTGAGGGCACAGAGACTTCCACTGTACGATTAGGAGGAGTTTCTTTTCCCGTTCTTCTTCCCCTTCTGGTCCTTCTTTTTCTCCTTCCACTGTATCTTAAGTGGGTTGAGAATCTCAGGCACTAGTATAGATCCACCCCCACCCTTATGATTTGGCAGATTCATGATTTCAGTTTTATCCCCTTCACATTCAGCAACAAATGCATCGTCGTTTATCATTCCTATCATCACCTTATCTTTCAAAGCTACGGGATAAAACCTAATGTCTTCCTGGCCCTGAAATCTGAAGTTGAAGTTGAAGTCATTTTTCCATGAATCTGGATCATGGATATCATGCAATCTCCACAGATTTATCCCATCACCATGTCGATCCACCACCAAGGTTAGCATTTCCTGAAGCGCAACCAATCCAATCGGCTTGAACCCATCTGCCAAGCCAGGAAGGTTCATTACATCATTAAAACATTCATTCTTACTGTGAAAGTTGTAGATCCTTGATTCGTCCGCCCAATAGGTAATCCCCTCTATCACTGCCCCATCTCTCTGCACCGGTTTTTGCATCCCAATAGATAATTGTGACTTGTTCTGCTTGGTTTCTCCTTTGAAGTCGATGATGCAGTACTTGATACGTCCACTAGTGTTGACAACCTCAAAGAAAACGATCTTGAATTCTGTCTCTCCTTCCATGTCATATATTATAATCCCATGGCAGAGCTGACCTGAAAATATTGAGCAGGAGAATGATTTTATCTATCCTAAAAAGAACAAATTATGGGATTGACGAAAAAAAAAATCAGATAATAAATATTACTAGGATTCTTAAATCTCTGCTTGGAGATGGAAACTGAGATGTACTCTTCGTCGTTCTTTCCTTGCTTGGATTGTGGGTTGATAAGGAAGTAAGATCCATTAGATTGGTTAAGCAGTGCAGCTACTCCTCTGTATCCCCCCACATAGTGAAAATAGAATCCGAGAGTGGCAATTCTATTGGCCTTGCCCGAGCGAATTCCAATTCCATTCCAGCCATCCCAATCCAACCGGTCGATTGTACGGTTATCTCCATTCAGGTACAACAATCCAGGATTATTAGAATGGAACTCCTTTTGAAATCGCGGTTCGGAAATTAGGGAGTTCCAGTTCTTCGCAACGAGCTTGAAGGTTATAACATCTTTGGGACGGCATCGAAGGAGAATTCGTTCCACTAATTCTATTGGAATCTGAACAGAAATTCAAAAATGTGAGGAAGACGATACATGATTCCTCAACTCATACAAATGGAATCAACAATATACAAATACAGCTCCTCAACCAGAATCGCAATATACAAATGCAATCGATATATATATACAAGAATCGAAATATACAAATGCAAGGCAAAGAGGAGAGAGAAAGATCTGATTCCATCTTTTAGCGTGATTTGGTAACCGAAAGATCTGATACTCATACAAATGCAATCAACAATATACAAATACAGCTCCTCAACCAGAATCGCAATATACAAATGCAATCGAAATATACAAATGCAAGGCAAAGAGGAGAGAGAAAGATCTGATTCCATCTTTTAGCGTGATTTGGTAACTGACGATCTGATCTTAATGTATTTAGAGAAACCAGAAGAGAATCTAGATTCAGATGATCTAAGTAAAGAAAACGATCAACCAGTACAATTAAGTAAAATCGGTGAAAGAACATCGAAACCAGTAAAATTAATTAGCAAATGAACAGAACAGAGACGGTGCAAAAAATTACCTGTCTACCAGCCATGGAAGAGAGATTGAGAGTATGAAGCTAGAAATCTAGCTGAATTTGACGAATCAAGGTGAATTTGGGAGAGAAATTGAAGAACAAATGTGTTTATTGATCGTCAAGAAACTCATCTGCTACAACTGACGAAATCTGTACATATACCCCTACACATACAACAGCTAGCTCTAACAGCCAAAGTTATCCTCACCATACACGTGGACGGCTACACATAATCCTCACACGTTTTCCCGCTCAAACCCAGTGACATTGAGTGAACCCAAGGGTTTTGTAAGAAATTGCAATGACAAACAAAATGTTGGAATATTTGATAAATTTTGAATAAATTACACAATTCTAAGGGAATTTCCCATAACCCTTTTTCATGTGTTAAGAAGGTTAAGAAAACCTTAAAAAAAATATAAAATAAGTTCATATATTTCTTTAACCATCTCAAGAGATTTTTTATTTTTAAATATGTTTTATAATGGGTGAATTTGGTAACTGAACCTATATGAAAATCTAATTAATTAGGTACTTACACCCTTTTAAAATTAAATTAGGTGGGATAGACCCTTCCCCAAATAGAGTATTAAACTAATAAATGTTCAACTGCTTTTTTTTTTTTTAAACAAAAATATGTTTTATAATAAGGTGAATTTTAAGAAATATAGTGAACCTTTAACATTTCTTTAACCAACTAAAAGATATGGCTGGTTATTTCGGGTTTGGATTGTCTCAATTTTTCATTATTTCAATATTCATTTTAAAAAATTTACTATAATGTATCTTAAAGTTCGGGTTATTTCGGGTTTCGGGTCTTAATGGGTTTCGGTTGAATCGAGTTCGGTTCATTCGAATTTGGGTGAGTTTCGATTATCGGTTATTCAGATTTCGGGTCCAAAATGGGTCGGTGTTCAGGTTAATCGGTTCTGGGTCGACCGGGTCGGGTTTTCGGGTTCGGCTTGGGTTTTGCCAACTGATGAATCGAAAACCAGTGCAACCCAGAACTCAAAGCATGTTCATGCGATGATGAAATAAAGCAAGTCCATCAATCAATTAGCAGCTTCCAACATAAGAGCAACGAGAAATTCGGATCAAAGAGTCCCCGCAATAATCCAACTTCTAAACCCAGCGCTCAATTCAACCAACGAACGAGCGATTCCGAGAAACGGACTTGGAAATCGCCTGGAAATGGAATCCCTACTTCTTTTACGACCACCGTAAACCCTCTCAGAACAGGCCCACTGTCCACGGCGACCACTTGTCCAACCGCCAAACCCTAGACCCTCTAAACCTTTCTTACTCCTTAAACCCTCGTGACCTCAAAGTTCGAAAATCAAACCCTCCGTTATCCAATTCCGCACCAGTAACCCTAATCCATCTCATAATTTCTTCCACATTGCCCAGAATATTGTGCCAAGGGTTTTGTAAGAAATTACAATGACAAAAAAAATGTTGGAATATTTGATAAATTTTGAATAAATTACACAACTTTACAGGAATTTCCCATAACCCTTTTTCGTGTGTTAAGAAGGTTAAGAAAACCTTAAAAAAATAAGTTATTGAATGAGTCATCATCTTCTTCAGGCCTCTTGGATTCACCGACAACGTCAAGGAATTGAGTGTCGGAACCGGAAGCCAATACCCTGACGAGGAAGATCAACCACTCATCTATGTATCTGATGTCTCCTCCATATCATCTGATCGCGAATCTCACATGATCAAGGCCTCGAGCGGTGGACTGATACTCTCAATGGTCAATCGCGAATCTCACATAATCACGGCCTAGAGCGGTGAACTGATACTCTCAATGGTTCAAAGTCCAACATTCACCCTCTGTGTTTCGAACCCCCTCACGAAGCGACGAGTTGTCTGAACTTGGTGTTTGGTTTGGCCACCAGATCATGTGATCGTTACAAAGTTGCAATCTTTTACAGCAGCTTCGTGCTTCCGAAAGGTACCGTAGAGATCTTCTCTTCGGATACCGGGAGTTGGGTTGCTTGGGAAGTGAATTTGCCAAGATTGTTCTACCAGGATAATACTCAAGATACATGCTTTTCTTATAAAGGTATCTTGCATTGGTTGGATCGTGTCGAGGGGACTGTAATGACTTACGATCCCTATAACAGTCCAGACCGATTTGGCCGCATCATGTTGCCTGAGGGAAAATACTCGCTTTTGGATGAGATAGGCAACCCTAGTGAACTCGAGGTGCCCGAGGGAAAGTACTGTGTTAGTTCGGGGCGTAAGAGGAATAAGAACAAGAGTCCGATATATTCGGGTGAAGAAGAGATGCTGAAATACTGTGAGGTAGGTGTTGGGATAAATAGCCATCCCACATTGATTGTGGGTGGTATAAGTGGTATAAGAAACCAAAGTATAAGGTTGGGAGAAATCCCTACACATTGGTTTTTTCCTGGCTTCGGGGCAGGCTATTCAGATGCCGAACCCCGTCGTAAAAACCTGGTTTTTTCCTGGCTTCGGGGCAGGCGATTCAGATGCCGATTGTGGGTGGTATAAGTGGTATAAGAAACCAAAGTATAAGGTTGGGAGAAATCCCTACACATTGGTTTTTTCCTGGCTTCGGGGCAGGCGATTCAGATGCCGAATCCCGTCGTAAAAACCTGGTTTTTTCCTGGCTTCGGGGCAGGCGATTCAGATGCCGAACCCCGTTGTAAAAACCAAAAACCGGGTGAGCTATAAAGAGATTGAGAGTCTCGACCCCGGGAGAAGATGTTCAAGTGTCAACCCGATCCAGGCGGGTTAACACGTGTCGGGTTACATTGATTTTTTATTATTATTTTTGCGATAATAAGGTCGGGATCCACCAACTTAACACAAAAGCTTAAGCTATTGTGTTGAGTTTCACCCTTCCTTATAACCCATCATTTTTACTCTTTTATAATCAATGTGGGAGGGACACTCCCATACCAAACCTCTCAACACGCCCCCCTCAAGTGCGACTTCAGAGGAGGAGAGAGAGGGGTGGTCGGAATCGGGGCCGGCGGCTGCGGTTTAGGGTTTCGGCTATGAGGACAGGATGGAAAGAAGGCGGTGGTGATGCGTCGGCGGTCTCAGATGACCAGAGTGGCTCGATTTCAGGCGGCCATAGATGGTGGCTGGCCGGTGATGGTAGGGAAGGAGAGGGAAAGAGGACCGACGGGTGGTCCAGCAGTCCGGAGAGGGGCGTGTTCTGCCATCGCTGGCGGTCAGAGGAGGGCAGAACCCATAGGTGAAGAGGGGCGGCGCTGAAGAGGTGAAGAGGGCAGTTAACGGGAGGCAAACACGTGTCGGGTTACATTGATTTTTTATTATTATTTTTGCGATTATAAGGTCGGGATCCACCAACTTAACACAAAAGCTTAAGCTATTGTGTTGAGTTTCACCCTTCCTTGTAACCCATCAAACATCTCAACACGCCCCCCTCAAGTGCGACTCGCACTTGACAACGAACCCATGCCGGACCCGGCTCTGATACCACGTGAAATATCTGATGGGCCGTTAACGGGAGGCAAACACGTGTCGGGTTACATTGATTTTTTATTATTATTTTTGCGATTATAAGGTCGGGATCCACCAACTTAACACAAAAGCTGAAGCCATTGTGTTGAGTTTCACCCTTCCTTATAACCCATCATTTTTACTCTTTTATAATCAATGTGGGAAGGACACTCCCATACCAAACCTCTCAACACTTATAAAACAAAAACAAAATTAAACCCGACAAGACTCCCGATTTGATACGACTCGACTCGGGATTCTCAGAATCTCACAGTAGGCAAGTGTGATTGTGAAGGTATTGACAGATTGATGGTGTGGCGATTAGTAGACTATGACAGCGGAAAATGGTCCTTGGAAGGCGAGTATTCGTTTCCCTCTTTGGATTATGCTTGCAAGAGACTCATGTTTGCTCCGTATCCTTGGAATCGTGATGTGCTTTGCCATCCGTATCTGAGATCCAGGACCATCATGGTTATCAATCCTCGGGATGGGACGATGAAGTTGGTAGACGTGTTTTCCAAAAGTGAAGGAGCAGGCTTTTTGCGCCTTAAAAGGATTGGTTATAAGCACAAATTCCTTCCTCTAGAAATGTGTCCATGGTCTTCACCGTTTTATGCTCAATGTTAGCCATAGTTCATGTTTACTTGTGTAGATATATCTACAAGAACTGATGATCATTGTAATTTGACATACTATTACCAAACCTTTTATGTGATCAGGAATATGTGCATCACTTCTTTTTTTATATAGATTCTTGTGTTCAGCGGTGCTCATACTGTTCTGGATTAAAGTAAGGATTCAATACACCAGACAACCATGTCTAATGTACTGAGGGACCGAATAATCCGGTAGATGGGACAACCATCCTAAGAAGCGACTGTACGACTATAGGAAGGCAAGCAATCACACCACAGAGCATCATCGAAAAGCTGGAGATCGAGGAGACGCAAGGATATCAAAAGTGGGTGATTTTTGTTGTTAATTGATGCCATGGGAAAATATGTATTGGTTCATGTTAATTTGATAGCTTAATATAAAGCCTTTTTTTCCTCAAAAACACTGTCATGAAATGTAAGATACAAATAACTATACCATCCTATGATAAAAGAACATAATCACATATGACAAATGCACCTTCTACCCTTGAAAAAGAACAATTCAAGAATCACACAACTTGACATTTGTTACTATTTTCGCCTTTTATTAGAAACAAGCGCGACACCTAAGTTGGAGGCGGTATGTACTAAGCTAAGCGAACAGCTGCAGCTATCGTCAATCAGGGGCTGAACACCTAGAGGGAGTTCTTCGGTGCACGAAGTACTGAGTAATGGATACTTTACATGAGAAATTAACACAAGGAAGATCAGCTGAGATCAGAATCTGGTAAGTAGGAGACAATTTCACATATTCACCTATTAAATTAAAGCTATTGACCGAAGAAAACACAGTAGATTGATCAATGAGTGGTATATATCTCAGTAACTATCAACTTCTATATACAGTTACTGCATTTGTGTTGATGAAGTTTCGGTTTCTGTTCTGATCAATGTTCGCAATGTTGATCTGGGTTCATCGGCAACCTTCCTTTGCCCCTGATTTATACAACACAATTCAATCAGAATCAAGAAAAGGTTACTAAAAATTATACACTTACTGATATATGTTTCTTACATTGTTCCTGGATAGATTCATGGAAGCAAGGAACTTGCTTAAGGCGACCCCTTTCGGGTTGGAGCTGAGGATCTCTATCTCTGTCGTGAAAAGCGCAGAAACAGGCCGATGATCCGAGAATTTACTCTCACCGCATACGTAGTTTAGCTGCTGCATTCCTTTCCCATGCCACATTATCCTGTCACACCTGTAGACTCGTTCATTTACTAAATGAGCTGAAAATAACGTCAATAGTTTCCTTAACGGATTAGCGAGTAGATGTTGCATACCATGCTGGTGTCCTGTGTTTGTCTCCGGATCTCGTTGGCAGATTCCCCGAGTACTTGTTGCTGCCCGATAAGTAATACTTGTATGTAGGAGCGAATTCGATGTTTCCTTCCCGCCATCCTTGGAACACTCCACCCTCTTCTTGTTCCTTCTTTAGCTGATCAAACTTGTGTAGCTCTCGGAATTTCCTCCTCCTTATCAGCTCTCGGGCTAACGCGTCTTCCAGATTAAGCCGATAGTTGAGATCTCCAAACCAAAATATCCGGCTGTTCACATCATTTTTAACATTCTTTTCAGTATGAGGTTTGAATTAGAAACAATGAGTTAAGACCCTTATGAGGAAAAGTCTTATTGCGTCCGACCAGAAAACTTAACATCGATCTAAGTCAGACTGGATTTCATCCTAAAACCAATTGACAAAAGGTGGAGTAACTCGTTCTCTTGTATGTTAACAACCCTATTTCTTCATGTTTCGGTTTCACCTTAGTTTCTTTATGTCAGTTTTCAAGGATGATCGATAGGATGGTCAAGAATTTCAACCTCTATATTGGACTCATTCTTGTCTTTTCACATCTTAATATCATCCAAAGTTTCAACCTTTCTAAAAAGTTGAAGAAAAGATGAAACTTCATTGTGCTTATGTGTCAGTTTTCAACGATGATAGGATGGTCGAGAGTTTCAACTCCCTATATAGGACTCCTTTTTGTCTCCTCACATCCTGACATGTCACCTATCATCTAAAGTTTCAACCTTTCTAAAAAGTTGAAGAAAGGATGAAATCTCACTGTGCTTATGTGTCTGTGTCAACTGACTTCAATAACAGGATGAGATCGGAGGAAGGTCATAAGAACTTACTCGTGGCCGATGATGTTGAAAGGAAGAGGAGCACCACTCTCCTGCGAATGGCGAGGGAACGTTGTCCGCTTGAAAATCTCGACAACTTGTTGATTCCTTCGACCTTCGTCGCCCTTCTTCTCACCGGAGGCCAGGTGAGCCGTGATGAAGCAAAAACTCGTGCCCTCAATCGACATGCTAACAGCTACCGAGCCCTTGTTCCCGAGATAGCCCATTATCCCACAGGCTACGGAGCACACCTTGACGTCGGAGACATTGTACTTCCTCAGAAGCTCCCTCCTCATCCAGATGGTTATGAAGACACCAACCATCTTCTTGCTGGCCATCAGCTTGAACGAGCTGTTGCCGCTCGACTCGCCATGGTGAGTCTTGGCCCTCTCCCGCATAGGAGTCGTGCTCCTGTCGATCTTCTTCCCTGGTTTCGGAGCCTTCACGTACTCGTACTCGTCGCTCGTTGTCGGATTGGAGGCCGGTGTCAGCCATACGCATCCTTCTTTGTTGTTGAGTGTCTTTCCGATGAGTAGGTTCCATTTCGCTGTCTCGCTGTGGTCCTCTAGGACTCCGATCACCGTCCTTGTGTTCAACGGCACTACCTCTTGAAACCTGCGATTCATCGAGTCATAGAGGTCGTTAAAACGACATGATTTTAGGCGTCATGGATGGCTTCAATCTTAACAAGCAAACTACTTACCCAAGAACATATATGTCAACTGCACTTTTCAGGTTCAACCACTCTTCGAAATCGCCGGCCAATGTACGACTGGGTGACCGTCCTGCCACGTTCCACGTCCCCACGAAGATCCTGTAGAAGGAGTAATCCACCGACTTTACATGTTAGGCTCAAGTTAATCCCCTATTAATTCAATGCGTGATGTATTCCAACAACTATACAACAACAACAACAACCCTGTATATCCCGCGGGAAAGCAGGGTCTGGGGGTCAGGATGTACGCACTATTTCCCTGAACAAGTCGAGAAAGTGTTTCCGACAGACCCAGAACAATAGGATACTGGAACTAAATGTATTCCAACAACTATCAATACCTTAATTCATGGGTGAGGGTGTTGCTTTGTATCTTTGTAGGTCTAGAAGAAATGCTGGTGAAAGAATGATCCAAGTAACTATAATCCTCGCCGTCGTCTACAAAAACATGTATTCGGAACGATGATGATCATCCTTCTTCGAGTACCTCAAGCATAGACAGAAAGTGAAAGGAAGGGAAAAGATGATTCCTGACCTGAAAAATCGCTCGAGTAAGAGGCATCGCCCTTCTTCGAAGCACTTGCCAACCACTTAACCGATCTTGCGGATGGCGTTCTCTGAATCTCGCTCCCCATTACTCGACGAGAAGCTCCCAGCCATCCAACATTCACAAGGCAAATTCCGCTCCTCTTCTACCTTCCTTAGCATTCGAGTTTTCTCTAATCCTATGACAGTTGTTGCTTAGCAGTATATTGACCTCCTCCTAATCCCAATCATTACAGGACTAATCGCCTTTCGGGTTCGAAGTGTATATGAATCGGCTACAAGGAATCACGTTTGGTGCAAGATTAGAGAGATGTGGTAACCATCAAACTATATTTTATGAGGTTTAATTGACTAATATTTTACTAAGAATTTCATTGAGTTGGTGACCATGTTATAGTTGGTGCTACACACGTATGTTGAGGCTGTTAGTACGAGTCAAGCAATGCTTTATCATTCCGAATCGTGGGTCTAACACTTTTGTCGAATACTCGAACGAAATCCGAGTACTCATTTCGATCTCGAAATGGAGGCGTCGCCTCTTAGTATCCATTTCGAGATCGAATCTTGTTCAAATTGCTTTCCGGGCCGGTTCGATATGAACTACACTCGAGTACTCGAACGGAAGCCGAAGTTGTTCGAAGTTTGTAGTAGTAAGCATGTAGAAGTGAAATTGAATCATGAATGGCAACAAAGGATAAATGGGTGAAATTGATGAAGACATTGTCACTCTCACTAAATTGGGAATGGACGAGGAATTGGGCAGATATCCATCAACTTCACAATCACTAAGAAAATGAAAACAATCTTTGAATAGTTCAATTGGTCTTTAAAATATAACTGTCAGAAACAATCTTATGTTTTTTATGATCTACATTAGATTTGAAAATTTGGAATTAAAGATTCCGATATGGATCGCAATATAAAGTGTTAGAGCATTCGCAAGAGCTTCCCTAAAACAATATCCAAAATAGAGAATGATAAATCAAATATACTGAATTTTTTTTTGTCCAATTCCAACAGCTTTCCCGTTATAGAATTCCCCCAAAATATGTAGAGTTTGCTCCAAATTTAGGGAATATATTTTCCCTCCATTCTCTCTTTTGGAGAATATAATAGGGAAGCTCTTGGAGCAAAAACTATCTCAACATTCTCCAAAAAATGAAGATGGGGAATCTCTTGGGGATGCTCTTGGAGCATGTGCCCAACAGTTTCTCTACAAAATTCTCCAAAATAGAGAATTATATATCATATATTCTGGATTTTTTTGAGTTGAATTCCAACAGATTCTCCATTATGTAGTTTACCCCAAAATATATAGAGTTTTCTCTAAATTTAGGGAATGATCCCCATTTTTTCTCCGCATTCTCTATTTTGGATAATGTAATGGGGAAGCTGTTGGACCAAAATTAACCTTGATATTCTCCAAAAACCCAAGATGGAGAATCTGTTAGGGGTTCTACAATTTGGGTGTTTCGCAAATCAAAAAAATAAAGTAGCTTTTCGGAGCCGGTGGTTTTGATATTATATAGTTTTATATGAAATAAATATAAGATTTTAGTTTAATTAGCTTTTAAAATCATAGTTTTTCATTAACTACTCACTCAAGTTTTTCAGAGCTTATGGTTTTTTACATATTCACAAGTTTTCATCAGTTACCCTAACAACTAGGTTTCTCAAATATCGGTCATACTAGCTTATTAACTTATATTTAACACAAATAATCCATAAGCTTTAGCTACACAATCGGCTTCGCCTACCCATCAGCTACCTTTTTACCAAACATAGCCCAAAATCTTATACAAAAGTTTGCCTTACTTTCGGGTCGATTCGGAGTCCAGATATTATTATCAACGAGTATGAGATATAGATATCAAACATATTTATTTACTATCAATTAAACAAAAAAAACGCTCTGAAAGAACTTGAATTCTACATTCCACAACTCAAATCCAACCACAATTTTTTTTATTAAAACCCCAAAATAAAAAAGGAAAAAGAAAAAGAAAAAGAAATTACATCCATCAGTTGGCAAACCCAACCCTCTGAGAAGCAAACCTATGCCTATGGGTCATGGCATCAGAAACCAACTGCTTCCTAAACATGGCAATGAAAGCCTCAGCTCTTCGGTTCAGCTCCTCCTTCGACATCTCCCCAGTCCCCTCCACCGCCATCCTGCTTCGCTTCTGCCTCGCCGCCTTCCCCTGGCGGCTCCATTTCTCTTCAACCGCCATCTCCACACCTTGGAGATGGCTACTCAAGTGCAATCCACCATCAGTAGTAGTCTGATTGGGACCGCTATCCGCCTTCTTACCGGTGCAATTGGCATTGCTGAAGCTCATGAGCCTCAGCTTCTGGCCGGAGGTTAGCGAAATGATGGCGAGGAAGAGGAGGTTGATGGCGAGGAAGCGCCATTGGTTGAGGAGGGAGACGAGGAGAGTGCGTCGGAAGAGCAGCATTGCCATCACTAGTGCAGCTGATCCTACCATTGCTGCAAACATCAACCCTTCAAAGTGATGTTGTTGTTGTTGTTTTTCTTCATCTTCTTGCTTACTATTTGTTCCTCTCAAGTACTCATCCTCTACTAAATATTTGTTCTCCATAGGAAGCTCCATCTTGTGAGGTGTGTAAGAGTAAACTTACACTAGCTTGCTAGTAAAATGTGTTAATATATTGCTCAACTTCTTTGGAGCCTTTGGCCTTATAAAGAGGCACTCGGTTTTATACTTTATATAATAAGGGATGACCCACTTTATATGAGTAAAATATAGAAGAAATGTAAAGCTTAGAAGATGGTCTTTCAAATCCATTTTTTTAAATAATACTCCCTCCGATCAAAAATATATTTTGTAAGTCTCTTTAGACTTAAATTTTTATTTGAAAATATAAGTCATTTACATTTTTTTAGGTATCGTGATACGAGAATTATTGTTTTGTTTTTACTTTTTTTCTCATATTTTATTGGTTGATAATTAAGATTATGGATAATTAACGAGGGGTATAAAGATAATTGATTTATGTGGAAATGTCTAAAAAATTTATATTTTTGAACGGAGGTAATACATGAAAGATAAAATTAATATTATATATTTACATAAATTTTTATATTCGAGAAAAAAATCTTATGAGGTGAGGTTAGTTGGGTCCAAATCCTCTTATCTCGTTCTTGTCCGCTTCCCTGTCATTACTCACAAAATTCCTCTAATTTTAATTTATTTTTAAATAGGGATTGCACTCTACTCCCTTCGTTCTAATAAACATATCATTTAATTATTTATGTACGTTTTTTAAAGAATTAAAAATTATACTCCAAGATATATATTTTTTATTTTTTATGATTTCATACTTATTAGTTATTATTAATAAGTATAAAATTATTTTAAAAAATTGATATTTTACATATATGCCTTATAAATAATGTGCGTAAATAGTAAATGGCATATTTTTTCATAATGATTATGTCAATAATATCATATACTATTTTCTTCTCAAAATACTAATTTGTCATTTTGACAAATTGTTTATGATGAAAAATCTAAAAAAATATTGTTTTTTATGAGTTTTTTTATATATTTCAAAATTGTCATCAATAAGGATGAAATGATAAAATAAATAAATAAATTAAAAATTCAATATGAAATAAGTTACTGTATTAGTTGAGAGTTGAATGCCAACTCAGTTAACCAGGTTTTATATAGTGGAAAGGTAAAAAGGGACTTTTGGTTTGGAATTTGGATTAATGAAGAAAAAAGAGTGGTGTGTGTTGGGGCAGTGGGAATAAAATGCAAAATGTTAGAGATGAAGCAAGCAAAGGCGTGACAGTGGTGAGTTAATTTATAAAGTTATAAAGTGCAGTTTCTGAACATGTTTGGAGATGGCAGTGAGGTGTAATTATCGACTGTCACCCTCAACCTTTATCTTTCTTTCTTTTTTCGTTTTGTTTTCTTTTTGTCTGAAAGGAGACAGCATAAAAACACAGCAATTCAGTTTTCATACACTGCCCAATTCAGAGTAGCACTTCTATACAAATTCAAATCCTTATTGTCTTTATTCCCTTTGAATCCGAGTTTCGAACCGAGCACCTTTGAATGTTATCCGTAAGTTCTTTTCAGTTAAATCATTTCGAAATGGTTGTTATAAAGATACACCATGTAGACCTAAGTAGAGTCATTCAGATCGGGTTGAGTTTGGCACATTCGGATTCAGATGATTCGGATATCAGGTATATTAGATTTTGAATCAATAAAATATTATATTTTAATAAAATAAGTGTTCCAAATATTCTATAATTTCTTGTAATTTGGCTCAAGATTTTAAGCATAAATATTTCAAGCATAAAAAATATTATATTTCAGTAAAATAAGTGCTCTAAATATATTATAATTATAAAATAATATATATTTTTATTTAACTTGTGAGTGACATTAACTAACATAACTGCATGACACATTTCTATTGGTTCGATCTATGTGGTGCCTATGGTGAGTCTTCTTCCCTATGTGTTCCAAATATCTATAATTAAATTTACAAATATATATTATAGTAATAATAATATATAAATACTTTAATCGTATAAAATATTACTTCATCCGTCTCGAAATTTAGGTTGTTTTAGGTCTCTATTCTTGCATCAAAATAGATGTCATTTTAGATTTTCTAGGTAGGGATATTAATGATTTTTATTGATTTGTGTATTGTTGATTTTTTAAAGATTTTGATTGGTTAAAAAATGTAGTGGTATTAAAAAACAATAAAATTTATGAAATAATTAGTGGAATGATGATGTTGATTGAGGGATGAGTGTTTTATTAAAAACTTGTGCAAAATACTAAAACGACTTAAATCTTGAGACGAAGGGAGTATATTTCTACAAATAAGTGCTCCAAAATCCATAATTATAAAATATATATTATTATTTAACTTATGAGTACCATTAACGAACACAACTGCATGATGCATTTGTATGGAGTCTAGGCGTCTATATGGTGCTAATTCACTGAGTCGGCTTTGACCTAACGGGCCATTGGGTCTTGCCCCTAAAATTTCCAAGTCATTCCCATTTGGATCGTTTTCAGATCTTGGATTAAAAACCCTGGGTTCAATAAAAAAAATTTGAATGTTTAGGTCGGATCATGTTTTGATAGGATTCTCATTTAAGTGTCATTTATCTTTATTTTTTAAGATGATAAAAATTAACTTTTTTCAATTAATTTGTTAAATAATTTTTTAATTTTTAAAAAATTAAAAAAATTGATATTTTTCATCACTTTTTCGATCTTATACAGTCATACTGGATTAGTCAGCCTTAAGGCATGATTTCATGTGATAAAAGATTGCCCCACGTCGAAAAACATGAGAACTCAAGCCTTATATATAAGTCTGCCGGTGGACTACTCCTATTGATAATTAATTTTACGGTTTTTCTACCTTATGTCTCAAGGGCATATGATAAGATTCCTATTTAAGAAAAAATATTTTCTTAATTTAATTGCTTTATCCAAAATTTAAATTAGAGATTCTTAGGATACACTTATTTTTTATAAGAAATCCTTCTCAAATTGGTTTTTATCCTATGATGGAATCCTATGTCATAGGATAGAAATACCGTTAATTTTATAATGAAATCCCATAAACCTTGTATGCTCGGCTTCCACTAACTAATTATGATACACTCCAACAATAATGTTGTTGGAATCCAGTCTATGTTTTTTTTTTTTTGATCAGGTAATAATTCGGGTGAAATAATCATATCCGATAGCATCCTTACAAATGAGGTCTTGAAGACCTATATGAGTGGAAATGTCGAAGCCCCTGGTAGAGCGGCAAAGGTGTGCAACCTTATCCGCCACTCTGTTGCCATTTCGGGGCACGTGAGAGAATGAGACTTCCCTCACACTCGACAACAATGTTTTGATATCGGACATCACCAATTCAATTTCCCATGGGCATGTGTAATTTGTTTTTAAATGATTTACGATTATATGGGAATCCCCTTCAATTTGTAATTTGTTTATTCCCAATGCACGAGTTTGAATTATTCCATGCCTTAATGTCAAAGCCTCGGCTTTCAGCGGGGTCTGGTTGCCAATTCTGTCGTAGCCAATGTAGATCGTTCTACCCACCCAATCACGAATGATGTAGCCAATTGAGCTGTCGTTGTTATAAAGTGTAGATCCATCGAAGTTTAATTTAAACATACCAACATGTGGTTTTCTCCACTTAGCAGCTTTTTGTCGTGGCTTTGACCGTGTGTAGTTGGTAGCATTATCCTTGTGAGTACATTGAATATCATCCTCGTTTCCATGCATGGAGGTTCTCTTCCAATTTTCCAGGTGAGCTGCTATGATGTGTTTAACATACTCCTGATTCGGAATGAGTTCATTTCTAAAGATTGTTTCATTTCTGATATACCATATTGTCCACCATGGTACCGCTATTTTTTCCTTTTCAGATTTTGTAAGAGTGTTTCCAATTAATGACAAAATAGGAGAGAAATCTCTCGAATTTGCAATCAAGTTGATTATAGCCTGATTTGCGCCCACAGACAGTGGGAGATGGAAATTAGAAAACTGGCATTCCACAAAAAGATGAGTTTCATCTTCAGTGGCACTGTTACAGAGTACACAAGTTGTTGGTATGGAAACCCTTTTTTGGGATAGACGGGTAGCCGTTGAAATACCCTTATGTCCTAGTTTCCATAGAAAGTTTTTAATTTTTGGTGTCGTGTCAATTTTCCAAGTCCATGATTTATTATCCTCATTCTGGTTGTTATCTTTAGTGATCAGTTTGTAGGCACTCGCTGTTGTAAACCATCCTTCCCTATCTGGCCACCAATATAGTCTGTCATCAAATGTATTCTTGGGAAGGGGGATATCCAATATTTCTTTTGCTATAGTTTCTGGGATTGTGTTATATAATTTTTCCTCCTAATATATAGTCGTTCACTGTTTCATAATCATCTCGAATGGTAGGACAATCGTCCCTTTTGATTATAGGCGAAGTTGTAAACCAGTTATCGGTCCAGAATTTAATCGATTTACCATTGCCCACCGACCAGATTAGACCAGTTTTACAATTTTCAATAAGAGGAGTTAGTTTCGACCATTGCCAAGACGAATTCCCACTTTTCTTGTAATTTAATATATGTGTTGTTTTCAAATACTTGTACTGAATTAATTTTACCCATATATTTTTCGGTTCCGCAAGAATTTTCCAAATGAGTTTCATTTGTAGACTGTAGTGCCTCATTCATATCCTTGGATTTTCGAATACCTAAACCTCACTTTCCTTTTGGTCTACAGATTTTATCCCACCTGATCAAAGACCGGTATTGGAGATCTTTATTCCAGAAGAAACATCTATTTATTTAAGGGATAATTAGGTTAATATACTATTTTCAATTTTTTAATGGGTAATTATACCAATGGAAGTTTTGTTTTGTTAATTGTACCTTTTTTATTTTTGATGACTGATTTGCCCCTAGAGATATCTTCCTTAAATCACGTCTAACTGACTCCTTCTTCCCAAGTTGATTACAAGTAGTTACGGTCTTCTTAACAATCGCTCACTACGTTATTCTCAACCATCAATTTATTTTGGTGCTTCAAGATTGAAAGTATGTGGTTATTATTTTGTGCTATAATTCTTGCCGTATAGTTCATATGTATTTGAGATTATTACTAGATTGCTATCCGTAATATTACACTGGGTGAAATTTAATTGGACAATTAATCGATTAACCGTAATCGATAGAAGAGCTAGTGCCGTAATCGATAGAAGTTTGTGTCCGATTATGTGAAAATAAGCACCATTACCGCCATTGATTACAATAATCATCAACTACTTATTTTGTGTATTTTGGTGCCTGATGAAATCCTAACGCAGAAAATCATATGCTTTTTTGCAAATCTATCTTGGTAGTACGTACGTGCTTCTTGTTGAGAATCTTTTGGAATGTATTTATTGTAACCTATAAAAACCCTATCAATGAGGTTAGTTACGATATAAACTCGATACAATTAATTAATTACAAGAATAAAATTGCCTACAAGCGCCAACAAATTAGTTACAATATTTATTACAATGACAGGTACAATTAATTGGTTACAATCTATCGTTCTTATTTAGTTTACAATTATTTAGTTACACTCTATCGTGTGTATTTAGGTTACAATTATTTAGGTACACTTAATTGGTTACAATCTATCGTGCTTATTTAGGTTACAATTATTTAGTTACACTCTATCGTGTAACCTATTACAACCTTAACAATTATGTTAGTGACGTTGTAAAATAGATACAAGTAATTAATCACAAGTAGGGTTACAACTAGATACAACTAGATACAGTAATTGTAACCAGGGAAAACTAATATCAGTTACAATTATTGTAGTTACAAGAATTACCTTCAATCCTAAACGATTCACAAGATTACGAACGGAATAATTGATAAATGAAGTAGAGTCTTCTCTTTTCAAAGCGTAAAACTGATGAGTGAAGTAGCGTCTCATTTGACAAACCCTACGCAAATCTTATCAATATCTATTTATTCTTTTAATTCTAAAAAGAAAAATTATTAGTTTAAGGGTATTTAGGTAAAAACTACTCTAAAAAGGTATAGATAGTAAAAAGAAAAACTAGAGGGTATAACTACCCAAAAAAAAACTTGAAAAAAGTATATTCTCTCAAATTTTCACTTTATTTAATCAAGTTCCTTATGAATTGTGCCGGAGAGTATGAAGCTTTCCATTGTATATATATAATGGTTTTTATGTCAGGTTTGTGCCATTAAGGAATCCCGTCCATGTAAACGTTTGTAGAAAATATTTTTGTTATCTTTTTTTTTTTAAATCCGGATCTTCGGTGGTATCGAACAGGAATCTTTTGGTTTTCGTGGAATTTACTTCATTATTTATTGAACTCTTTGGTTCAATCCATATCGAACAATCGATGTTGATTCGGGAAGGAGCCGGTGTGCGTTGTACAAGTGTACCCCATCTTCCAAAGCCATACATATACAAATAAATTTACTATGGAGCAGTAATTTCACTAATTTTTTTTTTTGATTAGGTAAAAATTCGAAGCCTGACAGACCTGACTCAACGAGAGGCCGATAAAGTCGGCATATGGAGAACCGTCAAACGTACAACTTAACATACAGAAATACAGAAAATAAGCGAAATGAAATAAGCAGAAACCCAACGAGCAGTAATTTCACTAAATTAAATTAATTTTACTAATTGATTTACTTCTTTGTTTTTTTTGTTTTTTTTTTTTTCGTTCCGAAGAGATTTCTTCACTTTTTACCGAATGGAGAAAGAGAGAATGTGGATTAAAAATTTTAAAGTCATTCCAAAATTTTGATCGGGAATATATCAAGGAGGACTATAGTTGGTTCACCAAAGCAGTCATATGATATATACAAGATTTGAATTCTTCTTATCAATTAGAAAATATTTTAATCGAAGAAAACCCGATTAAGCATATATTATTACACGAAATATGCTGAAAACTTTTAAACAAATAATTCACCCTCCTAGTCCTATCTATGGATTCGGATCCGGTTTGTTCGAAACCGAAAACCGGAGCAAACAAGAAGAACAAGAAATAAAGTGTGGGGGGTAGCTGAAGTGAAGGGTGTGTGTAGATGGTAATGTAAGAAAGAAGCACGCCTGCAGAGGGCTTCAAAAATCATCAAGAAGAGCTCACTCCCCCAAACACTTGCAATTATGCAACCCTCACCCAACTTTACAATATTCCCCTTCTAGAAACACCAGATGCTTTTTTTTTTTTTTTTTTTTTGTGACGCAAGATAAGAATTAGGTCGGGTCGGCCGCAGCAGAGGCCCTTCCTAGCGCATCCTTCCGGACGAGAACTAGCAGTTCTGGATCATCCTCACAGCAGACGTCGGCAGGGGAAGTATGGGCACTACGAGCAAGGTAGTCAGCCACAGCATTCGATTCCCTGAAAATATGACGAATAGCAACATAAGTAAAGGACGAGATATCATATAGTATATCAGCTTGTAGCATCTCTATTGTCCAGGGGCATTTCCAATCTCCCAGTAGAGATTTTATCACTAGTAAGTTGTCTCCTTCGATCAGAAGTGTAGATAGTTGCAACTCCTTTGCCCGTAATAAACCCATTCTAGAAACACCAGATGCTCAATAATCAATATCATTGCTCTATAAGAGATAATTTAGTTTGTTAAAAAAATTTAAACATTGAACTATTTTTTTCCTAATAATGGAAAAAAAAGGAATAATTTTGACTTTTTCTATCACAAAAATAATAGTGATAACAACTTAAAAAAACTAAAGTTATATATTAGCTATATGAGAAATAAAATGTGAATCTACTTTAACTTAAAAAACTGAAATATTGTGATAATATATTCCCAGGACATAAATTCAAAACATAATTTTTTGAATCTACATCCAACTATGATATTTATACAACTTTTAACAAATGATATTACCATTTTTTTTAAGAACCAATATATGAGATCAATTAATGTAAAATATTTATACATATATATACTACTTTAAATAAGAAAAATGATTTTTTGAAGATTTTTATGACGTTTGACTTTACTTTATCCACTTTTAACTCTCTTCTTTTATGTTAAATTTTGTTAATGTTTTATTTAATTTTGTAATGGTAATTTTTTTACACTAACCATGCATGGTGCGGGAATGTTAATTTTTTTTATTTTTTTTTTGACGCAGAATAAAAATTAGGTTGGGTCGGCCGCAGCAGAACTCCTTCCTAGCGCATCCTTGCGGATGAGAGCACAGAGCTCTGGATCGTCGTCGTAGCAGGCGTCGGCAGGGGAAGCATGTGCACTGCGCGCGAGATAGTCAGCCACTGCATTCGATTCCCTGAAAGGTGTGTTTGGATTCCAAATTAACACACTCGATAGAGCTTTTATAATGTGTTTTAAATAATATCAATTTAAAATAAAATATATTATAAATTGTGGCAATCAAATATCCACCGCTGTGTAAAGTTTATAATTACATTATAAATTTAATATAATTTATTCACACAATTTACATGATATTTTATTTAAAATTTAAATTATTTTAAACCCATTATAAAATTTATCAATCAAACATTATTTAATTATTTATAAATTATAATTATAATTACATTAGAATTAATGATTTGGAATCAAACCACACTCATATTAGTCATATATCGTATCCAATTACCCAATTATGTTTTACACATGGGCTTCAAGTGGTGGTTTGGCCGGCCTGTTTCTTAGTTGGGCTGGCAATATGTGTTGTGTTGTAGTAGCGGAAACACTTTGATGAAACCATTCCGGAATGGCTCACCGGAAAGGACTTGTGGGTAGTACTCATAGGTTCCCGGTTCGAACCCCGGAATGGCCGCTCTTTATTTACCAATTCAGGAAAACACTTTGATGAAAACCCCTTCTAGGCCCTTGAGGTTTGGATTCCAAATGTTTATGTTTATAAACACTTAAAAGTGTTTGTTTCACCTAAACTTTTTTTTCCCGATAAAGGTAAAAATTCGATATACTAGACACACTAAATCGAGAGGCTGTTAAAAATGACAGATGGATCAACCATCATGTAGTAACAGGACCACAAGGCCACAACAACAATCAAGATGAAATACAAATACTCAATGAATGGCAGTGACAAGTAAAAGAGTGAGTAGACACTGACGAAAAGCAGCACCGCTAGAAGCAGATCACTATGAAAATTGTTGAGTCTATTTTGATGTTATATTATATGTATGATGGAAGACAAAGAAATGTAGTATTTATTTTATACAAATATCAATTAGTATTTATTTATTGCGAATATATTTATTGGGATTTATATTTAAATTATTTGTTGGAGATTTTGTGCAGGATTTGTTTTGATTATTGAAGATTTGGGGTTGACTTTCTAAAAGCCTCTTTGAGGATTATGTGAAGCAATCTTCAAGTTCAAAAGGTTGTTGGTTTGTTGAGATCTTAAAGAGATTTGGTTGAACCAATCTCCAAGTTGCTTTTGACGTTTTAAAACAAACCATCAATACCAAGACAGTTTCAAGGCCTTACTGCCAGAGATAAGGTCTTACCGACAGTAACATCAAAGAGTTACGTAAGCTCCTGAGATTGGTTGATTAGTATTTAGTGTAATTGGGCCTATTCCTAATGGGCATATCTTACCAAGTCTTCCATCTCTTTGGGCCTAATGGTGCAAGTTCTAAAGTCAATTGGGCCTAATTTCTGATAGGGTTATTTTACTAAGACTAATATATTATTGGACCTATTTGGAAGAATTGGAATTGGGCCTAATGTTGATTGGGCTTATTGGTGTTTTCGGACTTGTTAGAATTGTTTAATCAATTCTATCAATTCTATCCTAATAGTATCTTTCATATCTATCTGCTATATTTGTTGAGATTTTGCAGGATTTGTTTGAATGAGTTTTCAACGCCAAATTTCAAAAAGCTCAAATCCTAGGCAAGATCCCAACAAATCCAGGAGAAGGTTCTGGAACGTTTTTCATATAGTTGTTTCTCCTCCCAGGCGGATATCTCGTAACGTTACTCAACAACTTTGGAGAAAAAGTTTCTGACGTTCAATTTCCATATTTGACGTGCTGGCCTTTATAAGGAGAAGTAGAGGATTGCAGTCTAAGGAGATCCACACATCAAGATACAACGCTTAAAGTCTACTGCAATCTCGTCTCCTGCAAGCATCCGATCTCACATCTCTCCAATGGTTTAATTGTTTTATTTCTTTGAGAGTGTGAGATTTACATTGAGCTTTATCGTACAATTCATTCTAGGTTATACTAAGGGTACATCTCTACCCAAACGTATAGATACTTCGGTATCGGTAGGACTTTGTTTCACTGGTGTGCTTGGGTTGCTAGATAGGAAGTTAGTCTAGAAGAGGGAAGGTCTTCTAGAGGTTGTATCTAGGGCTCATAAGATAAACTGAAATAAAGTTATTGAATCCTACGGGTTGGATAACCCTAGGCGGGGACGTATGCGGTTGTGGCGAACCTCGTTAACAAATACCGTGTTCTTTATTTTCTGTTCTTTACTTTCGTGCTTGTCTCCTCCTTACAACATACAATATTTGCTACCTCGTATTAACTTGTTACTGTTTTTTCAGATAAGGTCTTACCTCTGGCAGTAAGGTCTTACTTCTGGTTGGTAAGGTCTTACCAGTTTCAGCATTTGCGAAAAGTTTACATACTCTATCCAACCCCCCCCCCCCTTATAGAGTATTTGCGTACTTCTTTATCTGCCTATTCCGCACTTCAAAAATCTTGCATGGGAAGAAATATGAACGTGAACAATTCAACCACGATTAATGCTTGGCTCACAACTCAGTCCAATAACTCGAAACACCACAACCGTCGAACATAAGCATCTCAGGGTTATTGGGAGGAAGCGTACAATATGGTGAAATCATCTTTGACGAACGAAAGACACGATCGTAGGAAATTCCAAGCAACACAAAGAAGTAACACAAGAGGAACTCCTGGAGAACAGCAGTGGAAACCTCATATTATTTGTTTCACCTAATTTACTATGTGTTTAAAGTAATGTGAATTTAAACTAAAATAAATATATATTGTATTAACTAAACATTTACTACTGTATTAGGTTTATAATTACCTTATAAACTTAATGTAATTGAATTATACAATTTATAAAATATTTTATTTTAAAATTACGTCATTTTAAATACGTTGTAAATTATTTTACCAAACACTTTACAAATATTTATAATAAAATACATTTGGAATCCATACACACTCTAATATGATGTCCAACTCCTAGATACGACAATTATTTTATATAATTTTTAACACTTTAAAAAATAAAACAACATGTTTTCCTTAGCATAGGGACAACAACAACAACATTCCGAGAATATCCCGCTTCGAGGAAGATCTGAGGGTCGATATGTATGCACCCTTTCCCCGACTAATTCTTAGCCGAGAGGATGTTTCCAAGTGAATACCATTTAATCACATGATACTTTTACCTCTTATACTTTGTATGCTCTCTGCATTGACATGGACTCTGATGTATAAAATTCAGGTAGATTAAAGAAGGCAAACAGATGTGAAACTAAATTCAAGTAAGAAAGAAATGTTCAGATTGCATCTCAAGTTCCAAACTAGCCAAAGAAATATCACATTTTCACCATCAATCAAACTGCAAACCAAGTAAGAAAAACCAAAGTAGTGACTGAAATCAGTAATCTAGGAACTCATTCAGAGAAAGAAGATCCAGCTGCAGCTCGACGTCGCGGTCCAGAATGGCCTTGACGAAGGACGAAGTCTCGCGGCACCTACTACTGCTCGTCTCAGTCTCAACACTGCGAACATTGCACTCCATCGCGGTGCCTCTACTCTGATCCGACACATTGAAGATGTCACACTGGAAGGCGGTTTCTTCTGCTTGAACAGCTCCATAAAAAGCATTCGGATCCTCATGGCTGGCGATGAGCTGATCAGTGCTCGGAACAGGCTCCGCAAGAGCCTGCTGGCTGCTCCAGTCGGATGATATCTGCACCGGCCTCTGTCGTGCATCGGTCATAGAGGACGAAGAAGAGGAGCACGACGAGGCTGCAGGTGAAAGCTCATCAAAGGGGCCAGGATTCGTCACTCCTGAAATAGCAGCCTTGATGTCAATTGAGTGATCATGGAGCTGGCCGAACAGTGGCACCGGCCCTGGTGAGAGGCCCGGGTGTGGCTGAGGCTGGTATGCGAGCGGAGGGATCAAGACTCGTGGTGCAGACCGCGCCTGTTGGGCGTGGGGCGTGAGGAAGCTGACATTGTTGTAGTCGGAGAAGATCTGCGAGAAGGGCTTGTGGGTGATGGGGTCTATCCCCATCTTCATCAGCTTCTTCTTCAGCTTCGTGTTCCAGTAGTTCTTCACGTCGTTGTCTGTTCTCCCTGGTAGCCTCTTCGCGATCAAAGACCACCTGCAACACGAAACTCGGGTTACAAAAATCATTGTTATACTCTCTTCATCAATGCACCGAGTGGTCTAATGTAACGTTTATCGTCTAGTCCGAACAAGTTCCCTAAGCTCCAACACAAACCTACCCTAAATCGAACATCTAAGGGACTATTTGGCGCATCAACGATTAATGTAGCTTAAGATTATAATGTTGAAAAGCTTCAATAAGTCTGTGCCAAACACGCCCTAAATAGCTCATAGTGTATGGTATTTGAAGCTCAAGAGAGGTAGAATGGAAGTACCTGCTTCCTATAACCTTGTGGAGCTCGACAATGAGGTCCTCTTCATGGGGCGAAAAGCCCTCGTGCTTCAGATCAGGCCTCAAGTAGTTAGTCCACCGCAGCCTACAGCTCTTTCCGCACCTGTTAAGGCCTGCAAACATATACAGACAACCGGTGTCAAGTCATACTTTTGTGAGTAACCGAGCAAGAAAGTGAGATAGGGCAACCTGCTTTCTTAGGCACCAGAGTCCAGTTTCCGGTGCCATGGTTGGCGACATAGGCGAGTATCTTAGCATCCTCCTCCGGAGTCCAAAGGCCTCTCTTGACATTCGCCTTGTCACAGCAAGGAGGCCTTCCCATGTCACCTGCAGCTCTGATCAGGACGGAGGGAGAACAGACTGATACAGAGAGAGATCACAGTTCATGTAATATAGTACTGTGTGATACAATGTCATGCCATTTTTCTATTCCATCAAGGGCTGTGCACTTAAACAAATGCGCAGAGGCGACAAACGCATGCTCGGGATCTCCAAATAACGACGATTGCATGACTGTTTTTCATCTTGTAAAATACACAAAACCGTTATGAATGCCATCAAACTGCATTTGCATTTTGCAATTTGCATATCATTCAGATAGGATGAGACCTACATTGGCCTTTAACACCAAAAAAAATACCCGAAAAATGATTCGGAAGTTGTTATTATAACCAAAGATCTCAGATAATCCAACAGAGATAATGACATTAGCAGACCTTGCAACTTTGCCTACAGAAGCCTTTCATTTCATTGTTTCCTACCATGTATAGAGGGTTTTTCTGGCACTCGCCGGAGATGGCCCAGCCGGGGCAGTTAGGGCTCTGATCGGTACAGCCATCATCGGTAACTGCTGGCCTTACGAAGGGCCTGACGTGAATCCATCTGGTTGCAGACCACTTCTCGCCCTCAATGACAGGGCAGCTCCCATGTAAGCTTCTTTCGTCGGTTGTTGCATCAGGATGGAGGCTAAAGAACAGCAATGCATCGCCCTTGGAAGGTTTCACTATACGAGAAAACGACATTTACTATACATACCAAAAGAACCAACTTATCGCTTGTCGCAAGATCAATGCGTGTTACCTGCGTAGCCTTTCTTGGCACACTCGGACCAGCTATCGTTCTTAGGCTGATGTGCACCCTGTCGAGAGAGTCATGGCATGAACCGGCATTAACTCTAAAACATGAATATATACGCGCAGAGAGCATAAGGGCTAGAGAGGGATTACCGTTGCGTAAGGAAAGACTGTTTCCCCGCCCTTGACAACATTGGTCAAGTACATAAGAACAGTGGCGGTTCGATGACCACCTAGCCTTATGTTGGCCTTGTCACGGAAGTAGTCGAAATGTGGCTCGTACTTTTGACCTAGCTCGTAGCGAAGTACTTGGATAGGCTCACCGTTTTCTAGACAGTAGTCGAAATGTGCATTGTTATACACATACATCTAATCGTAGAATATCATCGAATAATTTGAGTTACCTATAGGAAGAAATGTCCAAGCGCCGATTCGTTGCTCGATTCTTGACACAATCTCATCCTTCAACAGGTAAATGTAACAAATTTGCAAGGCACAATATTACAATTGCAATGTAGTTACTGAAATTTGTTACATCTAACATTACATTGTAGAAATACAAGGATCATGTAATTGGTATTCACATACTCTAGTTATATATGACTTCATAAAAAAAAATTCAAAGTGCACATAACTGTTTTAACATTTTCATCGGTTCAAAACTGAGCCGAACCAAACCAAACCAAACAAAACCGAAGCTAAAACCGAATTTTTAGAAATTACGAACCGAAAACCGAACTTAACAGTTATCACCTTAGGTTCGGTTCGGTTTAGGTTCGGCTTAGTTCAGGTTTCGAACATAAATTAACCTAATTGACAACTAATTATTAAAAAAATTAAAATGTTTATTTAAAAAAATATGTTATAGAAAATTTCTTTAAAATACACACAATATCTAACAATGGGTTATAAATTTTTTTTAATGAGAACTGATTCAACATAGTTAGTGTCGTATAATGTTTTTATTTAATTTAGTAAAAGTTAGGTTTGAACCGAACCAAATCTAAACTGAACCGAACCTAAAACCTAAATTTTAGAAATTACAAACCGAAAACCGAACCTAATCTCGAGCATTTTAGTGGCAACTTATCACAATTGCACAGTTTTTCTTAGCCTTGAACTTTCATGTTATTTAGTGTAATTAATTTGCTCATAAAACTATGGTAAATATAATCGGGAATGGCATAGCAGATCAGATCAAAGCAAGGAATCAATCATAATTCATCATCCCACATTCCCACCATGACAGAACTTGATGAACTGAACTATCAATTTCGAAATAAAATTGTACTAATTGATAAGCAAAATCAAACCTGAGCTTGCTTAAGGAACATGCCAGAACTCGTCCGAACTTCGCTCGGTATACTCTTCCCGGTTTCACTATCAGCCACCATTGATTGCTCCAGCTGGTCCCTCGCCTGCAACAATCAATCGGCAGGCTCACTCAATCCATCAAGGCAACGGATGAAATTGCAAGTAATCATTCATTATTCAGTAACTAACCAGCTTGATCAGGTGATCACACTCGTTTTCTGTCAGAAAACCCTTGTAAATGAACGCCCTGCGATTTCCCCCAAAATTTTCAAATTCCGTCCACTAAATCGCAAATTGAGAGTGAGGGAGAAGAAGAACCTGGGAGTCCAAGAGAGTTGCGTAACGCGAGTAGGATCGAATCCAAAATAGGAAGAATCAGTGTTCAATTTCAGCACCGATCCGCCATGGCACCGATTGAAGAACAGGAGAGAGAAGCACAGAGGAAGCAGCAATGCCAATCGGAACTCCATGGGAGAGAGTACGTATGGATTGAAAAACAGAGAGTGAATCAATGGGGGATGGATTTATATATTCTGAAGCGATAAAGATGCGATCTTGGACAATGAACAAAGCAGGGAAATGAGAATGGGTGTATCTGCATTTCTGAAATTGGTTGATTCTGTGGATTGTGTAATGGCTGTGGGAGGGATTACTTCAAATGGAAAGCCTTTTTCCGGCCCACTGAATTTTTGGGGGAGAAACGTTGTTTTGCGGCGACCGGGGGAGTGACTCCGTTGACCGTTTCTAGAAGCTTTGACCGTGGGAGTGTATCTCTTTCCATTTCCATCACTACAACGGGAAGTTTTGTACTCCATCCGTCTCAAAATTCACGTCGTTTGACTTTTTGACACGCTTTTTAATGTGTTAAAAAACTCAATGAAATATTGATTTTTTTTCAAAAATTTTAAAATAATTTGAAACTTATTACTAATAAGTTTGAAATTATTTTAAAAATTTTGAAAAAAAAATAATATTTCATAGAGTTTTTAACAAATTAAAAAGCGTGCCAAAAAGTCAAACGACATGAATTTTGAGACGGAGGTAGTATTTCTTTTGAGGTTGTTGTTTGGTTCTCAACCGTTCACAATGTGAACGTCAAGAACCAAGCATACGGTCAAGACATGTATTTTCGAAGTCGATAGAAGTTTTTAATTGAAATTAGTTTACTGATACCGCCTTTCAAAGTCGATAAATCTTTGTTACAATATGATTGTTGGTTTGGGAAGCTAGTGTTAACAGATTGGTTTGAACCAAAAAACTTCTACAAGTTTGGGAAACTGTGTGTTTGACAAAAAAATTCATCGTGCGGTTATCGAATAAGCTAATTTATCAAGTTGGATCATTCACATGATCACATTCCTAATATTTTTACTTGAGTTCATAGATATGTCTTCTACTAACTACTAAACATTTTCGGATTTAGGTCACTATCAAGTCGAGTCATTCAAGTTTAGACGTTTAGGTCATTGTTGGTTCGAATTCAAAGTTATAGTTTTAACTCACGTAAGTGATGGGTATTCGAATAATGACATAATTTATGCTGAAATGCATGATATTTTTGGTATTTTTTGACATTTTTTTTTCTAGCTTTTGATTTTCTTAATTTTTTGATGCAAAGTGCAAAATAATTCAAATATGCAATAAATGCATGCAAAAATTAGACTCTAGACTAACCCTCTCCCCCACATTTAAACTTTTCATTGTTCTAAATGAGCAAATATAGAGAGACAACAAAGAAAGGTAAAAATAAAAATAAAAATAAAAATAAAGAAAATAAAAGATACAAAGGAAGATATGAGTGAGTAACCAACCGTTTAACCATTCCGGAATGGCTCACTGGAAAGGACTTGTGGATAATAGTCATAGGTCCCCGGTTCGAACCCCGGAATGGCCGCTCTTTATTTACCAATTCAAGGAGTAACCAACCGTTTCATTGCTCTTGGGGCTCGGGCACTCCTAATTTGAGTAGTTGCTGACATATTTCTCCTCCTCCAAGCTTCGTGGCTTCTATTAGTGTCCTATGACTTGCTTTCATTAGTCGCTTTTCTTCTTTAAGCTTAATAATCTCCAAATATAGCTCTTCATGTCTTGCCTTGAGATCATTCGCCGACTGTGTTGTCTTTATGGTTGGGAGTCTTTTTACTGGAGATAGATAGAAATATACGATCTTTCTGACCAATGGTATTATCATAGGCAAAGATAATATGTGTCATGCCTCTGATTTTCATATGAACGATTGGTCCAGGATGTCTATGATGCACAAATAATCCTTCTATTAAATATTACATTTTCGGGGGATAGGTCACTATCACTAATCTATCAATCGAACCATTCAAATCCCTAACATTTTTACTCGAATTGATGAACAATTCATCGATTAAATATTAGGAAAAAATGATCACTAATAATATATACCAAGTATCGACATTGAGCCAAAAATAATACGAACTTTAAAATTGACAATTTCATATACAATCTATTACTCTATTAACAAATAATAATACACTTTTTGTACAAATGAATAATTAATAACATTGATGGATGAATAATCATCGGAAAACAAACGAATAATTTCTATGTATACGACAAGGCTTGTATACATCGTAAAGAATTGTGTACACCGTAACTAATCTATTACCTATAGATAGTTGCGAGGGAGATATGCAACATAATATATGAAGAGATATACAGAGAATACAATTAAAAATTTATCTCATCTAAACATAATCGGTTTTTCTATCATACGCCCCAAAGGCATAAGATAAGAAGACAAATTGAGAAATAATTTTCCTAGATACACCTGATTTAGTCATTATAAAATTAGATTATGGGGTTCACTTATTTCCTTTTAGAGGTTTCTTTCCCAATAAATTAAGTATCTTTATTCTATACTCTTAAGGCACATAATAGACGAACCGAATCATAATATATTTCAACAAATAACAATAATATCTCACTATCTAAAACTGTCGCCTCCTTACAAGTATATCTGTATATATCATGGCACATATATACTGGCTGACGCAAAACTAGATCTCTACAACTTTTCTAATGTTGATATTCGTCAAATTTTCAGAGAATTTAATGTTGTTGTAGACAAGATCGCACGTCTCACGTACATTATTCCTGACGATGAAAGTTTGAAGATCGATGCAGAACCTGGTGTTCTCGTTCAGAATGACGATCTAAGAAGAAGACACGCAATTCGATGTTTGTTTTCTTCCTAAATACTTTCATTGCTTCCAAAAAAAAATCATGGCACATATATAGGGAATAACAATTATTCACTTAATACTGCATATGCTTTATCAACTAACTACCAATTTAAAAATGTGTTAGGCATTTACTATTGATTGATTCAACTCATAAACTCATTCAACCACTTATTTCTCTGAATTATAATCGAGTATATATAAATTGATTGTTTCACTTCATTTTCAAGACACCAACAAAACACACCGATCTCAATATTAAGGCCAAATATCGATCAACCCTCTCACAATGAACCGAGTCCTCTTCAAAAACACCATGATCCCCTTCCTAGTAGTAGTCTTGGCCCTCTTAACTCCGACGATCAAATCATCAAACCCCGCCTTAAACGAAGAAGACAGAGCCAATGCCCTACGTCCAGCACCGTCGGTCTCCAGCCTGTTCCCCAAGACCCACGTCTACTTCCACAACCAGTTGGGCAACGGCCTAACTGTGGCGTTTCACCCGAGGTCCCACTACTGGGACTTCGGGTTGCGCCAGCTGGCGGATGGGCACACGGGCGAGATCACCTTCCACCCCTTCCTCATCCCCAAATTGACGGATATCCGTTGTGACTTTTCGAAGCAGAATGGAACCGCCATAGTTGGGGTGTACAAATACAGCCGCGACCATAAGAGGTGCTATAAGAACTGCCATTGGAACATCCTTCCCCAGGGGATCAATGGCATCAACAAGAAAGGCGTCGCCGATATCTTTGTTAAGTGGTGGCCTGCTCATCATCCGTCAAAGTTATAGAACATTAATGGAAATCTGGAATGCAAGGAAGAATAAAGCAGTTTCAATGCCCTAGTTTATCTTAATTAGAGATTTGAGTTTCGTCACTAGGTGACGAGTTAGATCCCGCTTGACATGTAGTGGTAATAGATTAGAGTTTGATTCTCCTTTTTCTATTATAATGAGCTTAGTTGTAAGGCGAATTAAACCACTAATTTTGGAAAAAAAAAATAATAATATAAATGCAGATGCATTTTGTCCCAATCTTCTCCTTGAACTAAAACATTTTAACCAAATATTTTTATAAAGCGTTTCAGTCTGGGAGTGAAAGGGAAGTACTTCAAAACTTTTCTGGCGAACTTCCCTTCGTTTGGGCCTAAACATGTCTCCCATCTTGAAGTATGACAAATGGGACACACCTCCTCATTTGCATACCTCTTATAGAACAATACACAGTTGTACTCACAAGTATGAATATTCTCATAACTCAAACCAATATCTTTGCATGCACACCCTTCGAATCTTCTTCCAACCTTGAGGATATCTGTGTTCAAGTGGCAGAAAAGAGCAAACATAGCGACAATGGACATCCATGCTCATATCTGACTACCCATTTTTATCCTTCAACTTCATTGCATGCAAAACGACACTCAAAATAGTCTTCGGACACCCATCATACAATGGACGTCGTGCTTCCTCTAGCAGTCTCTCGTATTTCTGGTAATCATCATCACATCATTAAAATTGGCGTCACCGGAATCCTCATATCCAGCATGATAAGGAAATGTATCATGAAGAATGTCCATAACGGGATTAGGATTGGAGGAGGAAGCCCTTTGCTCCAAGTACTGTGATCTACGCAAGGAAAATGTTGGCTCAACCGGATGTTCAAGACCATGGACGTGTCATACTGTATATTCCGGCCACATATATACCACGATGAGACATTATAACAATATCCACTGATTGTCGACCATTATGACAATGGTCACATGGACAAGGAAAATAGGTCATCCCATTTGCATTTGCTATAACCATGTTCATAAAACTAGATCCCATCCATATATCCCTTGGATGTATGGGGTAGTTGCATGACTTGCATCCATCTCTTATCACTTATAAAGTCCATCAAATCTCACCAAATCTCTATCAATCGCAAACTTTCACATAAATTTCTCAATCAATCGCAAAACCATAAAATTTAATCGCAAAATTCAAAACTCAATATTTGTCACTTTATTTGGACCACCTATATATATATATGCATAAAACCATAAATTCACAACTCCAGCAAATATTTCACAAATCTACAAAAAATTCACAAATCTAACCAAAATTTCACAAGTCACCATGAACTCAACATTTCTCAATTGTAGAGATTTACAAAACATTCCAAATCCCCAAAAATACACAAATCTAACCAAACATTTTACAAATTCAAATAAATAGAAAACTATATGCATAAACCATAACAAAAAAACATTATTAACCTTGTGTAGATCTACAAAAAATTCCAAATCACCAAAAATACACAAACCCAACCAAACATTTCACAAATTCAAATAAATAGAAAACTATATGCATAAACCATAAAAAAACATTACTAACCTTGTATAGATCTACAAAAAATTGGACTTCCTCAATCTCCACTAAACATGTATAGATCTACAAAAAATTCCAAATCACCACAAATTAAAAAATTCACCCAACATTTTACAATTTCATCCAAATATATACAAAAGTCCATTTAAAACTTCTCTTGTGTGCTCTCCAAACTTGGATTTTAAGTTGAAAAAAGATGAAAATTGGGGGAAATGGGGAAGAAAAGGATGTAGATGACCTTCTGGAACATCTCCCGTCTTCGCTTTGTTTTGAGGTTACAAAGTAACCTTAAACAATTAGTGAGGCAAGTAACAACATTTATTTCATTGCATAAAAAAACTTCGGTGACGAACATATGTAAAATCCCCCCCCCCCCACCCCAAACAATGTCATAAATGTGAGTAGTCTGAGTAGGTTTGTCTTTCGCTTTCAAGCCACGGACTCCCAGAAGTCCATTGATAATGCATATCTTAGATATGCATTCTAGGCATTTTTAGTTTAGTTAGGTTGCATTTCTTTCATACTTTGTTGCTAAATTGCATCTTGTGATTATTCTAGAAGAGTTCGGATTCTGCGCAAATTTGTGTTTATCTTGCAGATTGAATCGGAACACAATTGGGAGATGCAATATCTTGAAGAGGAATACAAGAAATATTGGAAAGAAGCAAGGAAGGAAGAGAAGCAAGGACAAGTGGAGATTATACCCGCGAAGCTAAATAAGAAGAACCGGCAACGAGCTATGCCGTGAACCGCAGCATGCGTGCCGCGGCCGCAGCCAGGACCGATGCAGCGGGATAAGGAAGAGTTGTTGATGCTGCGGCCGCAGCATATATGGGCCGTCGGCGACGCCGTTTTGTTTTAAAAAACCCTAGTTTAATGTTTTTGGTTTGAGGGCCGACTTGGATTGTTTATAAGGCCGATTTTAGTTATTTTCTAGCACTTCTATTCTATTCTTATGTTCATCAGACACTTTAGAGATTTGAGAGATGTCTTCCATGAGGAACTAAACTCATCTATTTTGCCTGCAATTTGAAGCTTTATTTGGACTGATTGTGAGTTTCTAATTCTCGTTCCTTGTTTCCTATATTTGAATGCTTCAACTTCTTTGTGCTTGATTGTTTATTGTTTTGTTCTATCTTGTCTGGCCAACTTGTTAGATCAATTCAATTGCTAAGGTTTTGTAGATTCCTGATTGTGAACCTTAACCTAAGTAGCAAACTTGTTCCTTTAGGGCTGATTGAACTAATTGAACAAGTAGGAAGTTGGATGTGTTGTTAAATCCCTCTTTAGGGACTACATCCCTCTTTAGGGACTACATATACCTTGGCTAATCTCTGAACTTAAAGCTATCAATTGGGTTAAATCCTTCTTTAGGGATTGTTCGATTGATAAGGGTTTCTAGGATTGATTGGACTAGTAACTATATTAGGTCGGGACAAGTGCATTCATAGGAAACTTAATAGGACGAGAAGAAGTTACAAGGAACGCTTCAACCAAATAAAGTGGAAAATTGTAGGTAGAATTGCTTCTCATAATTGTCTAAACTAAATTCATTTACTTTGCTTTCTTCAATCCGCTTTGATAAAAGGTGGAACTTTCACATTTAAAAACCCCCAATTTGGTTACTTTGATTGACACTTGAATCAAACTTGAATTATAACTTTCCATGTGGATCGACCTCTTGCTTATTGCTATACTAGCTATAGGTCTGAGTTTTCTTTGGCGGATCAACGACAGGTTTTCCCTTCGTCATCCATCCCTTGAACATATTCTATGAGACATACTTGTGATACTGCCGTCGTTGGAGGTATTCCGGCGCTAGGATATATTTCAGGAGACGAACATATGAATTAGCCATTTCTTGAATTGTTTCCTAGGATGGTTAACACACACCTCGTTTACAGGCGACGACCTTACATAAATTTGTCGCTGGGATTGTTATGAAGCGACGAGCTCATTTATGTCTGTGTCTTGGTTGTAAAACTGACGTAGTGCATTGACTAAAAGATTTTAACCAAACATTTTTATTCTTCTGGACGGATAACTAGCTATCCACGATTCCAATCATAGAGAAAATCCCTGCTCCAGCATCTTTTAATAGGGACGAAATTTTTTCCAATTTCATCATTGGTGGTAACTGGTAAGTGGTGGGTAGAGAAGCTCCGGGATATGCAATCTAGACACATAGTAAACGAAGTACTAAATGTTACTCTGCTAATCTGCCCTACCATTTTTTTGAAGATTGCCTTTATTGATGGCCAAGCGCTCATCATCTGGTGGTTGGAACATCCTCTATCCAGAAAGATAATAATTTCTAGATCTGAAAATTGGATGTTCCACCTAAAATAAAAAACTTTATGCAGAAATTAGCCCAAAATGGGTTGCCCATTACTTCATAGAGCACTATGGGGAGTTGCGGATGTCCACCAATTAGAGCACTATGGGTCCGCACAGATATTTACATGTACTGGTACACTCATTGCACTCACCCTATCATTTATCTTCCTCGTCATTTCCACATCTATGGGACCTATGTAAAGAGAGGCAATTATGGACAAGACGGGTAATCTAGATTAGAGTTTATGTTTATGTAATTTGTTCAAATAAAGTCAATATAATTTTTGTTTTATGATTGATTGTTGCACGTAATAACGAATCAACATAACGATTCCCTTCCTTCAGGACTTGGTTTATCATCATGAAGGCGTACCTCATCCATACTACAACCAAGTGTGCAGAGCATTTGAACAGTTGGCATTATACCCCCCATTCACATATAATGCCCAATGGTATTAGAACCCTCAAGATGTGGAGGAGGAGGAGGAGGAGGACGTGTGGGAAAGTGAAGAGGTCGACATGGACATTGACCTAGACGAAGTCTACACATTCGTCAATGATCGAAGATGATGAGTACGAAGCACCAAAGGCCGACAACGATGATAACAATGATGATGAGGAGGAGGAGGACGACGAAAAATGAAGATGATGATGACAAGAATGATTGTTGATTGTAGTGGTGTTTCTTTACATGGACTAACTTCATTCTAGTATAGTTCATCTAAGGATTATCACTTTTGTGTGTTTGTATGGATCTTTAGCACTATGTTAAATTCGTATGGATTTCTTTAGCACTATGTTCGTATGAATGTTTTATCTTGAACACAACAGTTGCTTCATTCACTTCTCATTAGATGCATTAAGACAGCACTCACGATTAAATCAGAGTAAATGACGAGTCGGGGATTCATGCTAGCCTCAAAATTCTGGACCGAGTATTTATGCTAAGCTTGAAAATCTGGGCCGAGTTAACATTATAGACTCGACACTTTTCAGCGAGCTCAATGCATAGACATGTAAATCTGGGCCGAGCTTAAAGATTTATCTCATCAAAACTAGTGTATATTTCTCTTCGTCATTTCCACATGGGTCCAACGTCGGTGATCCGCACTTCTTCGGGTTTAATTACAAGTTGGATTGTAGTATCGGACGTCCTGTATGGTCAAGTTGAATGTGGCTGTGTTCGTGGTCTTCGAAAATCTCTTATTTAGGCGGGGTCAACATCGGTGATCCACACTTTTGCATGTTTTGCCTTTTTCAGTGGTGGTTACTGTTCTCTGCCTTCTCGACGTCGAAAGATTGTATGAGTTGTCGCACTCTCCGGTGTTCTTGGCATTCGTGACTTGTCTTGGATCTTCCTCGATTCCTCCACTAGCTGACGACTTTTATGGCTTGTTTGAATTTTTCTTTGATTTGTGTTGATTTGTGTGATTCGACCAGGCCCTGTTTTCCTCCCATTTTTTAAGAGGTGGAGAGGGTGGGGGTGGAAGACTGATATGCGTTTGGCTCGGGATGGATGGGGTGGGGGTGGTGGCGGATATGGGGGTGTAAAGGGGTGGAGATACTCCAATTTTGCAGCCCAGGGAAGGCAAGGTAGAGAGGGTGGAAAAGATTTCTATCCACGTTCTAGGCTTCTATCCACAAATCCCCTGGAGCCTAGCTTGAGTCGTCCATAAGATGCTCATATAACATAGCGGCAATGGAGGCTTGATGAAGCTTTGAACCGAGCACAATCGAAGGCTTGATGAAGCTCATATAACATGGCACAAATAGAGGGAGTAATTAACAATTATTCACTTAATATTGCGTATGATTTATCAAGTAACTACCAAAAATGTGTTAGGCGTGTATTATTGATTGATTCAACTCATAAACTCATTCAATTCAACCACTTTTTTCTCTGAAGTATAATAGATTATAAATTGAGGGTTTCAGTCAGATCTATTGTGATCCTAAACCAAATCTCCAACAAACCAAAGCAATCACTTTCATTTTCAAGACATCAACAAAACATACACATCGATCTCAAACAAATATCGATCAACCCTCTCACAATGAACCAAGTCCTCTTCAAAAACACCATGATCCCCCTCCTAGTAGCCTTAGCCCTCTTAACTCCGACAATCAAATCATCAAAACCCGCCTTAGACGAAGAAGACAAAGCCAGTGCCCTACGACCAACACCGTCGGTCTCCAGTTTGTTCCCCAAGACCCATGTCTACTTCCACAACCAGTTGGGCAACGGCCTAACTGTGGCATTTCACCCGAGGTCCCACTACTGGGACTTCGGGCTACGCCAGCTGGCGGATGGGCACACGGGCGAGATCACTTTCCACCCCTTCATCATCCCCAAATTGACAGATATCCGTTGCGAATTGTCGAAGCAGAACGGAACCGCCACAGTTGGGGTGTACAAATACAGCAGGGACCATAAGAGGTGCTACAAGAACTGCCATTGGAACATCCTTCCCTAGGGGATCAATGGCATCAATAAGAAAGGTGTCGCCGATATCTTTGTTAAGTGGTCGCCTGTTCATCATTAGTAACATTACTGGAAATCGGGAATGCAATGAAGAATAAAGTATAGTTTCAATGTTCTAGTTTGTCTTATTTAGAGATTTGATGAGTTTCGTCACTAGGTGACGAGTTAGATCCCGCTTTGACATGTAGTGATCAATAGATTAGAGTTTGATTCTCCTTTCTCTATCATAACGAGCTTAGTTGTAAGGTGAATTAAACCACTAATTTTGAAAAAAAAAATTAATAATATAAATGCAGATGCATTTTGTCCCAATCTTCTTCTTGAACTAAAACATTTTACCCAAACATTTTTATACTTTAGCCTAAATCTTACGGACGTGTATATAAAAATTATTCGCCAATTTGCTCATGATTATTCGTCTATTTTCACATTATTATTTGTCTATAATTATGTAATTATTCGCCTATACAATTAGTGTAAAAATATAAATTTTATTCAAACGAATAATTGCCCAATCCGACCCAAAAATTTGCGGGTTGAACGAGTTCGGGTTGAAAATTTGCGCCAAAACCCACGTTTTATGGGTCGGGTCGGGTCGGATTCTCGGGTCGGGTCACGTTTTGACAAGTCTAATTTAGTCTATTGTATGTTGACGAAAAGTTATGTCTACCGATTCATTGGCCAATTGAATTACTAGATAGCTTGTTTGTCGGATATCTCAAATTCTTACCTTATAAAAGAAAATATATTTTTTTTGATTCAAATAAAAGAAAATACTAATGGGGCGAAGTAAATATGTTTAAACGCAACCCCCAATTATTGTAATACACCATATTTTATACGTATAAAGTATATATTAATATTATTATCTGATTTAAAAAAAAAACAGTATATATAATCACATTGGGCCTTTCACCCACGCCATGCACCCACATAACAATGCAGTTAAAAAGAATTATTGACCAAGAACATGTTTTAAAATAGGTACCTACACACACAAAAAAACTTGTGTGTAAAGGGAAAACGGTGATTATTAATTTTGACTTTTAGCATTCTTTTAATGTATTAAAATTAATAATTTTTTTTTATAATTTTAAACTTATTAATAATAAGCATAAAATTATATTAAAAAATTAAACGACATACATTATACTAAGATAAAAGGAATATGTAATTTTAGAATATTTTGTGTTAAAGAGTCTAAGTATATTATTATATCATATCTTATTTATGCATACTGAAATTAGAATACCAATGGCAATCAACCTCAGTAAATACCGACCGAGTCCAAATCTGAGTTCTCCACTTTTGCTTCCCAGGGAATCCTTACGTTACCTCTACCATCTGACAGAAGAAATGACACACATTGTCCCGGTTCCAAATCCGTCCGCCTTCGCTAGTCTCGACATCTATTCTCTAGTTGTTCGTGGTAGTCTTGTCTTTGTTGATCTGGTTGTATTTCAGTTCCTTCATATCGGTTTGTTCTTTGCCGTTCTTTCGACCACTCGTCCCACCGGGTATGTATGGTGGATCGAATCCTTTCCGGCTAAAAAATAATAAATAATAAATACCATGGTGCATAATCAACCTCCAAGGATGTCCCATTATCGATGACAAAGTAAATAACAACCATTTGAAGAGATAGATTTATGCAAAAAAAATATATTAAAATATAAAAAATAAACCAATCACAAGTTGGTGTAGTGGTTATGGGGCTACATCCCATGCCTCGAGGTTCGAAGTTCGAATCCCCGTGGAAACATGGAGACACTTGTGAGTGGGAGGGTCAACCCCTTAAATGGGCCTACAGTAACCCGATCCAGATGTAGAGTGGGCTAAGCCCACTTGAACTGGAAAGGATCTAAAAAAAATATAAAAAATAAAATATTATCACGAAAACAGTTTCTTTTTTCAAAAAAAAAGAAGAGAAGAGAAATATTTATGCAAAAAATATACTCTGTATATTTTTAAAAAAAAATCAAATTTGAATGGTATTTGTAGCAGCTTGTCCGAGCTCATTGAGGCAGGCCCCTCTTTGACCGCCTCGGCGACGGGGACGGACGGGCCACCATTTTTATAACCCACACTTCAAATAAAAAACTCCCCTTTCCTTTTTTCTTTTATTTTTCTCAGTCAGTCATTTAATCAAACACCTTGCAGTCATCAACGCCCAAAGATTCCTACGCCCACCTCACCCCAAATCCACTCCTCCTCCGATTCGATTCAGCCATGAGCACCTCCCTCCAGCAGCCCTCAGAGTCCGCTATCGCTGCCGCTATCAAAGATCTCACCTTTAAGAGCAGCGTCAGCACTTCCAGCAGCAGCGTGATCACGAAGCTCAGCGGCGGCGAGGAGAAAACGCCGGGCAATGCGGCGGGCTCGAAGGCGGAGAGGAGCGTGGAGAGCGAGAAGAACAGCTTGAGCTCCGCTAGCTATTACAGTGACAGCGTGGAAGCCAGCAATGAGGTGAGTCCGACGAGCTTCACCGCCAGTAAACCTCACAAGGGGAATGACATTAGGTGGGAGGCGATTCAGGCTGTTAAGGGAAAAGATGGGGATTTAGGTTTGGGGCATTTTAGGCTTTTGAAGAAATTGGGGTTTGGGGATATTGGGAGTGTGTATTTGGCTGAGCTTCGAGGGATGGGTTGCTTGTTTGCGATGAAGGTGATGGATAAAGGGATGCTGGCTGGGAGGAAGAAGCTTCTTAGGGCTCAAACTGAGAGGGATATTTTGGGTTTGTTGGATCATCCTTTTCTTCCCACACTTTATTCACATTTTGAGACTGATAAATTCTCTTGCTTGTTGATGGAGTTCTGTAATGGCGGAGATCTTCACATTCTTCGCCAGCGTCAGCCCGGAAAGCACTTCTCCGAGCTGGCGGCGAGGTGGGTTTGGTTCTTCTTCTTGTTGTCTATGCATTTCTATCTTCAATTCAAGCCCGATTGGTTTTGAATTTTTCTTATGAATCAATTTTATATGCTTATCTGCGTAGTGGTGAGACATTTGATTGGAGTGAGGTAGAAATTTGGTTTTATGGATGCACATTGTCAGTCTTCCCGGTCATTTCTTGATAATGTGCTTAGATTTGTTTTCAAGATGAAGCCTTGAACATTCATTCTTGAATTTGTTATCAAGATGAAGCTGTGAACATTCAGGAAGAAGGTTGTATGGTTAACTTTAGGTGCTGGGTAGGAATAAGGAATTGGGTTAGGGAGGATTAGTGTTTGGCATAGCTTCTCATTTTCGGAATCACCCAACCTAGAGTGAGGGCCGAGGGTGGGTATGAGATCATGTGCCAAACACCAGTCCAGATGTTTTTTGGTAATGGAGATACTGATGATGATGATGATGATGATGATGGCGAATGTTCTAATGAAATCTTGTTCTTGTTGTAGGTTTTATGCATCTGAGGTGCTACTTGCTCTCGAGTATTTACATATGATGGGTGTAGTATATAGAGACTTGAAGCCTGAGAATGTTTTGGTTCGAGAAGATGGCCACATTATGCTCTCTGATTTCGACTTATCACTGCAATGTTTGGTGAATCCCACCCTGGTCAAGTCCAGTGCTCAGCCATCGTGTGCAAATTCTTCATACTGCATTGAGCCTCCATGCATTGATCCAGCTTGTAAATTGCCCGTTTGTGTGCAACCTTCTTGCCTGCAGCCCTCATGCTTCAAGCCTCGGATTTTCAATTCTAAATCAGCCAAGCCGAGGAGTGAAAAAAGAACGTATGCAAATTTTGACTCGCTTCCTGTGCTTGTTGCAGAGCCAACGGCTGCCAGATCCATGTCGTTTGTAGGAACACACGAATACTTGGCTCCTGAAATAGTAAGAGGTGACGGCCATGGAAGTGCTGTTGATTGGTGGACATTTGGTATCTTCTTGTACGAATTACTTCATGGAAAGACACCCTTCAAAGGTAATGGAAACCGTGATACATTGTTCAATGTGGTTAGTCATTCTCTAAAATTCCCAGAAGGATCATCAATAAGCTTTGCAGCGAAGGATTTGATCCGAGGGTTGCTTACAAAGGATCCACAGAAGAGATTAGGATACAAGAAGGGTGCCACAGAGATAAAACAACACCCTTTCTTCGCAGATGTCAAATGGGCACTCATTCGCGGTACTCTTCCTCCTGAGATCCCTAAGCCCATTGACCTTGCCTTATTTCACCAGACACAGACTTCAAAATCACCATTGCCTTCATCGAATGACAAGCAAGGAGCGAGTGACTCAGACAGGTCATCTGGCGCTTACTTAGATTTCGAATTTTTCTGATTTACTCTAGTTAGATTTATCTTTAGTCCAGTTAGGATCACAGTGCAATTTTGTGTATTAGTCCATGAATGAAGTTGTTAGTTCTCCAACAAAACAAAATCCCTGTTGCCCCTCTTTTTTTTTACTTTGTTGTTTTGATTGGATTATTTTGCTTTCCAAAGCAATGTACAGAATGTGACCATGCTTGAGGACTTGAAAAAGGCAGAATAAAAGATGCTAACCTTTTCATATGATTTGTCTTTTATTTGCTCAGCTGTTGAAAGTCATCAATCATCTGCACAATGGATATAGTGATATACCAAAGCTTAGCCCTTTTCTTGGTGGGTCTCAACCTCATTTTCAATATGGTCCATTTTAGCTTTCCCCAATGCCTGGTCTTTGGTTTTGGTGGACCCCTACTGTTCTTGGCTGCACCACACCTTAGTAAAAAAACAAGTAAAGTGATGGGCTTTTCAAGTTGAAGTTGTACTGTTTTGCTGTGAAGATTCTGTTATGTTTGTTGTTTTCTAGTGATTATTATTCATGATTGATGTTATTGATCCTCCATAGATGTATAGCTTGCATAAATTAAGATTGTCATGCATTTGAATTATTTACTTTATCATTTCAAATTAACTGTCATTACTCACTGCAAGAAGCCATAAAGTGATGGAGCTGCTTCTAACTAGTTCTTTGTCATTGGCTCCGATAAAGTGCTACCTATGTCAACAAGAGCTCTCGGACCTCCAAGGAAGTCCTCGTGTTATCTCACAAAGTCCGGACATTACATTCCATTCTTAGCTTTGTAATCACAGCTTATCTTTGAAGATGGAATCTTATTAAAACTGATGTCAAGAAGCAATTTGGGTATTTTCGGGTCTTTTGTGAAAGCCCTTTTCTTGATCAGTCCTACTCTTGCACTGTTGATACGAATGTGAGCTCCCGAAGAACCCTATCCATCTGGACGCCATTGCTATCATCTAAGCAGCTGCACGCCGTTACCATGCTTTGTATAGAACAACACAGCACAATCTGGTGTCCCTTTCAAAGGGTATCTTTGTTCATTTGCTATTTGGACTACTTGTTCTTTTACCTTTGCTTTCTTCAGAGAGGTAGTTTAGCTTCCATTGAACTGTCTCCATTGGAGCTCCAATTATTGACTGCTCACCGGAATGTCCAGGTTTGCTTTTGCGACGTTGTTCGCCCTAACACAGATCTCAGGACACACCTGCAAATCAACTACATGTACACATAAAGGATACTTTTTTTTTCAGTGTCATTTTTATTGAACAAGTTCAAATAAAGGATACATTTTTCCAATGTGATTTTAGTTGTATTAAACAACTATGAATATATGATACTCAAAATTGGGCAACTAACACTAGTACAATCATTTGACTATGATTATTGATTAGCCAGGACTGAATCATTAAGATCCCACCCAGCTTGCAACTACTAGTGGTTTAAAAACTCAGTCAAACTCTCTGCTGCCAGACAGTCATCTTCTTGGTCCTGGTTTGTTGCATACAGAATCTAGCAGAGACCCACAAGAGAGTTTTTTTAGGAGGTAAAACTGTAAAAGTAAAATGAGATTTATGGCACTGTCAATTGACATGCATGGAAATAAAGAGAAGTTTTAATTTCGCCTGAATTAGAACTTAGTTAAGTCGGTAAGAAATTACTCCTTAGAATTCAAACATTGTCAATTTAGGTTGGGGATAAAGTGAGTCACCACTCATTTCACTCAAAATAGATATTTTTATTGAATTACCTTAATTGTTGCGTCATACAAAACCAATGATATCGTCCTTTTACTTTTCGACGCGCTTTTTAACAAGCGTAAAACTGTATAACATATTATTTTTAATTAATAAAATATTATTTTATAAAAAATTTCACTCCTTTAGTGGGAGTATTATCTTAATTATTTTGATTATCTTAATTTCTGGAAGTAACTGTATTCAATAAAATAAATCAATTGCAATAACTTTTCTCTTGCTTGTTTTCGTTCTTCGCCGATGTCCTCCACACGACTCCACTTGATGAGTTGATGGTTTTAGTTTTGTTTAAATTCGTCCCTTGTAGAGTGCTTGCTACTTGTTGATCGCGTCTTTTTTTTTGGGTTTTTATTGTATGTTTGACGGTTTAGTCGTCTGCTGACTTGTTGGCCTACCGAGGATCAAGTCTGTTTGATCTCTCCAATTTTTTCCTTATAAAAATAATAATTTTCTCTTCTATTATAATAGGATAGGATCAGGGGCGGAGTCAAGGGCATGGGGTGGCTTGAGAATTGAGCCCCTTGGGTGAGAGCAAAAAATTTTAAAAAGAAAATTTTGTTTGTGCATGTGTGTTTTTTTTTTTTTTTGTAATTTTTGCTAATTTGAGGGGAAGAAGAGTTTGAAAAAAAAAACAATTCATAAAGTGTTCTTAGATTAGTTGATATGAGGTGATTATTTGAATCATTAGGTTTTGAGTTTAAATCTCTATAATTTAATTCTGTGGATTTTTTTCCTCTTAGATTATTAAACTTAAAATAACTACTAGTACAATTTTTGTGTCATGATGTGATTTTTTAAAAATAAAATATTGATATTATAAAATATTGATATTGATATTGCTAACACCAGCTATCATTAAGAATATCACAGATATCAAACTTCCAGATAACAATTTTTCTGATAGACTCTATTGGGAGCCTAGTAGGGATGATTGGTTCTCGACTAGGTCGGCCACTTCTATCATCCCGCTACACGATGGGGACCCTCGTTTCGATTGTCATTGGCTCTGGAAACTGGACATTCCTCATAAGATTAAACATTTCCTTTGGAAAATCGCTCGTGATGGTCTGCCGACGTCAGATCGCCTACAACACTCTTATGTGGCGGTTCCGTCGGGTTGCTGTTTCTGTGGCGGTTCAACGGAGTCTACCTTCCACCTTCTGCTACAATGCCCCATGACCATCACCCTTCTTGCGGATCTTCATATTGCTTTCCCAAACCACCATGGCTTAGACATCAACACTAAACCTAACACCATCCTTAATCATATCTATAATTCGGTTGGTAAGAATGTTACTAATAAACTTGCCTTCGCTTGGTGGAGTCTCTGGTTCTTTAGAAACCAGCTGGTATTTCAACACACCACGTCAACTTCTTGTCAGGCAGTTGCGCTCTTCTGTAACTCTATATAGCCAGAGGACTTGGGCGGATCACTTGGATAAAATAGACGACACTCACACTATGACATCAAACGTACCCTTGAGGGGCTTTAACAACGGATCTACTGTCTTCGGAAAATCCAGGATCCACGCTTAAGCTTGGGAAAAGCCTCTACCAGGTCATCACAAGCTAAACTTTGATGGCTCTCACTGCATGTCGGGGGCTGGTTCATACGGCTTTGTCATTCGCGACCACCTAGGGCAATTATACTCGCTCGGATTGGGCACTTGTAATAACACATCAGCGGTTTACGACTTTACGCTGAAGCATTAGGCCTTCATATGGGTGTTGCTAGGGCTAGATATCTGGGCATTCAAAATCTCTTAATAGAGGGAGACTGTTTGGTCGTCATAAAGGCTCTCCTGAGCGACTGGTCGTGCCCTTGGAATATCGAGCTGCTGATGGTTGATACGACTATAAATCTTAATTTTATCTCTAATGTTGCTATTCATCATATTTTTATGGATTCTAATGCGCTTGCTGACGGGATTGCACGTCTGACTTACTGCATCCCTGCCAATGATAACTTGGCTATTGATCCAGAACTTCGTGTTCTCGTCCGCTCGGACGCTCTAGGAAAGAAACCTGCTCGGCGGTGACAACTTTCCGAACTCTTATCTCGCTTCCAAAATAATAAATAAAAAAAATCCAATCCCACATTCACTTCATGCAACAATTTTATATATGCTTCAAACTTACATTATTGTGATTTGGTTGGCTCTTTTGTCATTTTGTTTTGCCACCTTTATCAATGTGGGTCCAAATGAATGACATGAAGTCATGAAAGATGTACATGGGAGTTTTATTTATTTATTTAAGGAGAGTAACTCGAAATATAATACAAATATGATAACTCGTTAGATTAAAGAAATCGATATCTGAAAGCTCTGAAAAGCATATGCAATACACAAAATAACAAGAAAATCAATCAACGTACGAAAAGAAACAATTAAAATGAAAACACTGGAATGATGACTGCGAAATTAGAGAGGAAGCATTGTCAAAGCGGAGAAGACAATGAAGAACGATCTTAGCATGTATAAGAGAATGATATATCACAATGTGTACTAAAAGGCTGAATTTTCTATTTATATACAAGTTCAACATAGTTCTTATTGTCAATTGTGAAACCTAGAAAGACAAACGACATTGGAGTGGAATCGTTTAAATCGATTTCCCTATCGACTAAACTAGAATATCCTAGAAAATATATACATTTATCCCTCGTTTGTTTTTAGGCAAGAAAATGTAATGGTTAATTAACCTTCTGAATCTAATTCATTTTTAAGTTAAGATTCATCGATTAATATTCCAACCATTGCCCTCCTTCATTCATTTTTCATACAAAATTTATTTCATTTTTCAATTCTCTCCATTTGGTTACTTCATTTGAGCATGCTCTAAGCATTTCCCTCTCCCCTTCTTTAGATTTATAGGAAAAAATAATGATCATACAAATTATATATATAATTTAATTTATTTCCCTCCCCTTTATTCCCTGCTATTCTTGTAAACATCGACAAAATAAAAATTTTATTTTCTTAAAAAATATTTATGAGGAGAAAATGAACTGTATTGTGTAACGCTTTGCATTCTGTAGGCAATGCAAACAAATGTTTTTTTTTTTCTAATTAAGTAAAACTTCGAGCTCGGACAAGTCTGAAGGACGAGAAGTCGATAAATCGGCAGATGACAAACCGTCACACGTACCACAAATCATAGAAAAGTGCAATAAAACAGGCATCCAAACCCATGCAATGTACACGCACACTTCTTGACTTGTAAATAATTTCGACATGTATTTTACACAAATGTGTTTTTTTATATTACATAACAAAGTTGAGATAGGAAACCTTATTGAATGCTAATAAAATTCAACAAACAACATTTTCAAAACATATGTAAGATGTAAGAATAGCATAGGTTAACGCTCAAAAAAATAAAAAAATAGCATAGGTTAAAGGAGCTAGATTATGTCCTTCAAAAATTAATCCTACAGATTAGATAAATATATTGAAATCTTACTAGGTTAGCTTATACATAATTTACATGTCACCTTGTAGCTTGTAATGCCTCAATATATCTTTTAATAATTTATTTTTAAAAAAGAGGTTTGAGGGAAAAAATGATCAGGGTTAGAGGCATTTTCCTGATTAATTCTCCCATGAAATCGATTCTTATTGGACCAACGATTCGCCAATACTACTTTTGGGGCCGTTTGATATAAAATTTGGAAAGATAAACAAAAATAAAATGAGTATAGTTTATTTTTAATTTGAAATATATTGTCCAAGAACCATTTGGTTGTTCGCTTTTTTGTTCATTTTTTTATACCAAGTAAAGATATGGATGATGGTAACTTTAAGGTCCTGTTTGGTATGAGTGTAGTAGTCGGAATGAGAATGGAAATCGGAATCGGAATCAAAAGTTGGAATAAGCCATTATCGAAGCATGTTGTTTGGTATAATTCGGGAATGAGAAATTAACAAATTCAACCTAAAAATACCCAAATTTGACTTAATCCAATTAAAAAACACACAAATCCAATCTATCAAATTAAGCATAAAAATACTCAAATTCAACCTATCAATTACATAAATTCATCATTAAAATCAAAATACACAATTAAACCATACAAATTTGGGTAATATATGGAAAGAACGAAGAGGGAGATTTGGGCAGTGGTGGTCCGGTGGAGGTCGACTGGAACAAGAGGGGAGGATTGAGCGGTGGTGGTAATCATTCCCATTCCCACTTTTTAACATACCAAACAATAAAATCGGTAATCAGTCATTCCCATTCCCATTTATTATTACCAAGAATGGATACCAAACACCCCCTAATTAGTAATTACTCATCCCCCAGTAGCCACTAGCGTCCTTTCGAACCAATATAAGAAGATCCGGATCTACTCTTTTTTTTGGTTCCTTCTTGTATGTAAATTTTTACCTTGTCAAAAAATTACGGTTGAAAAGTAAGTAATTATATTATTGATGGGGGCTAGTATATAATAGTGGGCCTGCTCCAACATGGCCCAGTCCATAATAGGTTAGCACACTCGCACTCTTGTTGTTTAAACTTCCTAATCATCCATTCAATCAATCAAGAGTGAGGCTAGAGGCAAGATGTCGGAATGGCTATTGACAAGATAATTTCACCTAAATTACCCCAAATCCTTTTCATTTTTTCTGAACACGTTGCAAAAAGCTCAAAACTCTCTCTTCCGAATCGAAACCTAAATCTGACGAACGAATTGTTTTGATTGAAAACAGCCTAAAATCGATGAAATTAATCAAAAGATCAATCAATCAACACACGAACGGGTATATCGGTCGCTTTAAGTGATTATCGAATGACAATTTCAAGTCTTCGTTCGAAAAAACCGTCGAAGGAAGAGCTCGGCAGACAGAAATGAGGTTAATGCATAAGCTCGGCATATTTATGTGAGGTGAATAAATAAGCTCGGCAAGTTTTTGTGAGGTGAGTACGTAACCTCGGCAAGTTTTTGTGAGGTTATGAAGGAGGCTCGTCTACCTTTTAGGAGGTATATAATGACCCCTTTGAAGATCTTATCTAAATCCTCATTGATATAAGCCGAGCTAAATAAACAACCTCGGCCTCTGTTGTTGAGGTGAAGGAGGGAGCTCGTCTTCTCTTGTTGAGGTTAAAGAGAGAGCTCGGCTTCTGTTGTTGAGCTTAATGAGTGAGCTCGGCCAATGTTGTTGAGGCTATAAAATATCCTCCTTGACACGTATTGCATAAATTCATTAAAAGTATATGTGTGATGAATATTGTTATAATGCAAACTCATATGCTTCTAATAATGAGACATACTAAATGACTAAATCAGTCCTGATCTAGTAAATAAGAAAAATGTAATTATTTGGAGCTACATTACCTGTACTAATCTAAATATCAAGCCATTGGTAGTGACTGTTGTTATGCTATGGAAATCTAATGTATTAGCAATAGAAAAACAACTAGGAATTACATCCACGTTGCATTCACGATGGTTTCATGAACAAAAAATATTGATATATGTCAGTTCGACAAGTAATATTGAAATCTTAAATTACCTCTATTGATGTTACATTCATGACGAATACATCTATCCACTAGTGTTTTGGCCTGCGCTACGCACGGGTCTAAATTTTTTTAATATAAATTATATATAAAATAATATTTTTATGTTATAATTATTACTCCCTCCGTTCAACAAAACTTGTCGTTTACTATTCATGCACGTTTTTTTAGAATGATAAAAACTATATAAAATATTCATTATTTTTAAATTTTTTTTAACAAGTTTGTACTTATTAATAATAACTACGAAATTGTTAAAAAAAATTATTTAAAAAGTCGATATTTTATATAGTTTTTAGCTCCTAAAAAAGCGTGCATGAATAGTAAAACGTCAAGTTTTGTTGAACGGAGGGAGTAAAGATTTATCGCTAGGGAAAAATATTTTTGTATAAATATATTGAGATTATTTATGATGAACTTTAACCGCTAAATTGTTATCAAATGTATAGTTGTTCGTGCTTTATACTAATATTTATATTTAACACCACAAACATTATACAACCAGCCTTTTTCTTGCTTCTATTTATTCAAATTAATATGATATATTATGATTTCTAATATTAATTTTAAAATGATGAAATTAAATAAATGAGTAATGTTAATCTAAAAAGGATATTTCTAACTGATGAGAAAGCATTTAGTGAATGAATTTATTGGGCAAAAAAATCTCTTTTATAAGTTCATTCTTAAAATTTAATATATTGATTTTTTAATTAAAAATTGATGTTTATGTCAATTTATATGATTATTATGATTTCAAATAAAAATAATATGATTATTATGATTTACAATATTAATTTTAGAATGGTTAATCTAAATAGATATATTGTTATTATTTTTAATCTAAAAGTTTTCCTAATTTTTAAGGATATATTTCGTTAATGCATTTAATTTATTGGGCAAAATGAAATCCTCTTTTATAAGTCATATAGATTTATTCATTTATTTATATTATTATTTATTTTTATTAAGTTAAATTCTAGACTTATCATTATGTAAAAAAATAATCTTTCTAAAAAGCTATATTTTTAGAATTTTTTTTCAAAATATTCAAAAAAAAAATAAAAAATTACAAAAAAAATCACAAGTTGTAAATATTTACAAAAATATTCAAAATTTGCAGGAGAGTCAGAAAAACGCGGTCTTAGACCGCGTTTTATTCACAAGAAGAAAAACCTGAAGGGTGGAAAATCCAAATGAAAAAAACGCGGTTTCAAACCGCGTTTTATAATTAATTTTGCGTAAAACGCGGTGTGAAACCGCGTTTTTACCTATTTTTATTCTTAAATTTAAAAAAAAAAAACCCGCCTGAAACGCGGCCTGATGCCGCGTTTCATTGCTTTCCCAGAGAACCCAGAGAACCAGAGAGAAAGGGGGAGTTGGAAGCAAGAGGATGGAGGCGGAGCGGTGGGCCGAGGCCAGATCGGAGGTCGGGGAGAGGGAGGGAGGCCAATCCGCCGCCTCCGCCATGTCTATCGCCACCTCCGCTAATCTGCCGCCTCCGCCAATCCGCCGCCTTATCTCCCTTCTCCACTTCCGCCTCCACCTCGCCCCATCAATCCCTACCCCCAACCGGCAACCGCCTCCGCTGGCCTCTCCGTCGCCGGGTACGAGCCCTATTGTCGAGATCTGCGCCGGTGAAGGTGCGGATCTGGATGGGCAGCCGTTGGATCGGGAAGGGAGGCCGGCCAACGTTGCCTCCGTTGTGGTCGAGTGAAGGCGGTGGCCGTGGTCGATCGGAAAGGAACAGGCTCCGGGATCCGGGATCCGGGATCTCGGCGGTGGACAAAGCTTGTGGCTGCTCCGGGCTATGGCTCCCCGCCGGCCGCCGACCGCCTCCCCATCTCCTGCTCTTCCCCCTTCGTCTTCCCTTGTTTTTTTAATAACGTAAAACGCGGTAATAGCCCGCGTTTTACTCATTAATTTTTTTTTAAAAAAAATGTGAAAATACAAAGTGATAAAGACGCGGATTCAAACCGCGTTTTATCCAAAATGGCTAATAAAACGCGGTTTGAAACCGCGTTTCTTTCATAACTTTAAATTTGACCAAATTTTTCTGAGAGTGGGATATCACTTGTCAATAAAACGCGGTCTAAGACCGCGTTTTTCTGACTCCCCTGCAAAATTTGAATATTTTTGTAAATATTTATAACTTGTGAATTTTTTCGTAATTTTTTATTTTTCTTTGAATATTTTGAAAAAAAATTCATATTTTTATTGTTGTGAATCTAAATATTTTAAGCTAACTTTATATGTTATATAGATATATTGATATAGATGTTAAACTGACAGTTATTTTATGAACAAATAATATTGAAATCTAATATTAGTCAATAAAAGTCGCTATCCCATTGGTTCTACCCCTGCACATATTTCACAACATCTTAGGTTCGATTTCGAATAACCCGAATTTTTTACTTCATTTTTTTTATTCTTAGGATATAGAAGAAGCTCAATAAAATCTACCGAGCTTATGAAATAGCCTCGACTTTATTTGGTGAGGTGATGTTGTGAGCTCGGCAAAGTTTGATGAGCTTAACACGTCACCTCGTAATAAGGTTGAATTTACCACAACGGCGCCTACAAAAGCCCGGGATGGTTTTGGAGGGAAAAATAAATGGATTGGGAGGGAAAATTTTGGAGGGAAAAATAAATGGATTGGGAGGGAAATTTTAGGGTTTGGCCGCCAATAAATTCTATATAAGACCTCCATAGTTCTACAAAGTAGTCACAACTCCAAAACATGGCGGAAAAACACAAACAACATATTCGCGACCTTGTTGAAGTTCGAACATTCATGAGGAATTTGATGGAGGAATTCGGCCCATCACTTGTCGCCTCAAACATACGCAAAGGAACGGGGTATCAATATACCCTCGAGAAGATGTATGAAGAAGAATTAAACCATTACGAGCTAAGCAAGCATCCCAGTCTTCAACAACTAGTTAAAGCGGGCAAACGGGTGCTTGCACTTCCAGTTGCGGATTTATGCATCGTTAAAGAAGAAGGTCCCAGAAGATCACCTAGAGGGAAGAAGTCCAAAAATAATTAATATTTATTCTTTCTATTTCAATCGAATGATTAGTTTTATTTATAGGTTGTTCTTCCATGGATGTTAGATTGTAACGAGCATATTATTATCAATAAAAATTTATATTTCGATCGATATGTTTTGATGGTACATATTAGCAATGATTGTCGGATCTCAATACAAATTTGAAAAGGCGATTGAGCATAATAAGTAAGCTCAAAACATTTAACCGAGTTAATAATAAAGCCTCAAACAAATTGACCGAGCTAATGCAATAAGCTCAACTGATAAGGGATGACGGCGACAGCATGCCTCGGATGGGCGCGATGGAGCGTGCAGGAGCCAATGGGTTATTTCCAACGCTCGAGTACGACGACGGAGGGCTGTCGATGGGCTGACTGGAGGGTGATTGGCGATCGACGGTGGCGAATGATGTCATAATATATGCGATAGAGAAGAAGGAAACCAAGGAGAAGACTTGAAAACGTTTTTTTATCTTTCAAAAATCAGAAAGATATTAGGAAGATATTTATAAATTAGGAAGATATTAGGAGGCTTAATATTAGGAGAGGATAGATGCAAATCATGTAAACGTTTTTTTATCTTTCAAAAATCAAATATTAAACAAAATCAGATTTTGTTAGAAATATGGAAATAGATAAAAACTAATATTTTTATATATACGTTAATCATTATATACATAGTTCATTATATACCTATTTCATTATATCCCTAGTAAGTAGAGAACCTTCCGTCTTACGTTTAACCTAAATTGACTAAGTTGAGGTCAGACGATGGATGCAAATCATGGAAACCAATCGGAACAGCAATCGGGTGAAGAAGATGTTTATGTAAGTTTTAATTTTATAGCAAGATTCAATTTTTATACCTTAATTTGTACGTCATATTGGTTGATAGGACCTCCGATAACCAAAACAATGTATCATACAATACGTTCGCAATATGTTTGAGCCTGCGTATTAACCTCGGCAATATATGCCGAGGTTATGTATTACCCTCAACTGTATTTACCGAGCTAATGTATTGCCCTCAACTTTATTTACCGAGCTTATGTATTAAACTCAATAAATTTAGCCGAGTCTATGTTGTAGTCTCGGAAACTCAATAAATTTAATGTATTACCCTCGGAGTCATCGGCATCCTCCTCCTCCCCGGACTCTTCCACATCCTCCTCCTCCCCGGACTCTTCGACATCCTCCTCCTCGTCGGACTCATTGTCGTTGTCATCCTCATCGGCCTCTTCCTCGTCACCACCCTCCTCATCTTCGTCGACGACGTCATACTCTTCATCTTCATCACTTTGCTCCATCTGTACGTCTTCACTGCTCCAGTCATCACCCTCGCTCTCGTCCTCGTATTGTTGAGGATCAACGTAAAATTGCTCATTAAAAGGTCTCGGAGGGCAGAGGGTAAGCTGTTGAAATGCCCCCACTACTTTATCAAAGTAGTAACTAGGTACATCGGGATGCGCTCGGGTCAGATCATAGAGAAGGGGAATCGTCTGATTGATTCGCTGTGACAATGAATAATATATTAGGCAATAGAGATATTAAATCATACATTACACTCGATGTTTCAGATATTACCTGCATTGGTGGGTAATCGAAGCCGTAGTTGCCCCTCTTAGAATAATGCTGCTGAGCATACCAATGATCCGGGGGACAAACCATAGGGTGAGTACGAATGAGGTACCATTCCATGTACTCTACTGTAGTGTCCCATGGTGATCTCACTTCAGGACCCATGGTCTCAAGTGGGATGCGATGTGTAGGGAGTTGATGACGCAATGCCCACGAGGTGTTCGGGTACTCAACTCGGTAACGCGTGTTATCGCCCAATCTATATGCACGTGTCGGTTCAATCACCGGTTGTGGAATACCCTACACACGTCCAAACTGACGGGCCACTCTATCTGGCATATATGGTTCTGTTATATCCAAACAAGATAGAGTTCCATGGAACAAACAGACCCTAAACTCGCTGCCATAGAAATCCATGCTCATTCCATAAGGCAGACCTATGACCCTCGTTATTAACCGCTTGGCTCGACTGACTCGCCATTAATCCTTAGGTTGAGGATAAGTGGGAAGTGGACACTTGAAACAATTAACGTAAGATAAAACATTAAAATATGCATTAATTTATTTCATGTCTGCTTAAGAATAACTAATTTACTATTTCATTTAGAGTTGCGATCAGAAGTGGAGAAAACAACATTTTCTAAACTGATTTAGTCATTTAGTATGTCTCATTATTAGAAGCATATGAGTTTGCATTATAACAATATTCATCACACATATACTTTTAATGAATTTATGCAATACGTGTCAAGGAGGATATTTTATAGCCTCAACAACATTGGCCGAGCTCACTCACTAAGCTCAACAACAGAAGCCGAGCTCTCTCTTTAACCTCAACAAGAGAAGCCGAGCTCCCTCCTTCACCTCAACAACAGAGGTCGAGGTTGTTTATTTAGCTCGGCTTATATCAATGAGGATTTAGATAAGATCTTCAAAGGGGTCATTATATACCTCCTAAAAGGTAGACGAGCCTCCTTCATAACCTCATAAAAACTTGCCGAGGTTACGTATTCACCTCATAAAAACTTGCCGAGCTTATTTATTCACCTCACATAAATATGCCGAGCTTATGCATTAACCTCATTTCTGTCTGCCGAGCTCTTCCTTCGACGGTTTTTTCGAACGAAGACTTGAAATTGTCATTCGATAATCACTTAAAGCGACCGATATACCCGTTCGTGTGTTGATTGATTGATCTTTTGATTAATTTCATCGATTTTAGGCTGTTTTCAATCAAAACAATTCGTTCGTCAGATTTAGGTTTCGATTCGAAAGAGAGAGTTTTGGGCCTTTTTGCAATGTGTTCAGAAAAAATGAAAAGGGCTTGGGGTAATTTAGGTGAAATTATCTTGTCAATAGTCATTCCGACGTCTTGCCTAAAGTCCTTATGATCAATCAATAATTAGAATAATTTTTGCCAAAGGCCCTAAAAAATTTCCTTTGCTAGTAAATGGTTAAATTTTTTTCATAATACTAAAAGTACCCCGTTCTAATTTAATAACCTTATCCTCTATCTTCTTCCTTCCGTTCCACTCTCTGTCAGATGACTCAGATCTCGTTACCGAGCACAGCTTGTAAAGCCTCGTGAGCGCGTCATTCTTCCCGCGAGTCGACCCGTTGAGCAAGAGCGATACTAGAGGCAGAATCGCCCTGCACACGCCAATTGAGAGAGATTGAGCAGCGCCGTGACAGTGTGCTCTTGAGTCCACGGTTCGTTGGCTGCGTTCAGTGCTGTCGGTCCGGTCCTGCTCGAGGTCTTCTACGGGCTTCTCCGCTCGAGGTGTCTTTCAAGTCCTCGCTAAGTCGTCGGAGCTTCTTAAGAAAGTTGCTGCGGTTGTTGGTTGCATTGGATTCTTATTAAGTTGCTGGTTTCCACTTTTAATTATTAAGAAAGTTGAATGGAGGGAGTTGAAGGAAGATTAAATTTGTCTTAATTTCAAGATCAAATTCGTTTGTTTCATTTGTTAATTGACAACCGTTTGAAATTTTCCAATTTAGGACTCATGTGCACCATCTGATGCTCTCCGCGTAAGTTGCTCATAAGGTGTTTGTTAAAATGACTAAATGAAACTCCTCTCTGGTGCAGTAACTTAGAATACATTTTTCATTGTTTAATTAATTCTTACGTAATCGGGAATGTTTGATTACACTATATTTTTTTGGTGATATTGTGTTTGATTACGCTATATTTTTCATAAAATTAAATGTTTTTTTTTTGTCATATTGTGTTTGATTACACTATATTTTTCGGAGATATTATATGTTTTTTTTTAATCTTATGTAGCAATGAAAAAACTTGCCACCACATGTAAAAACAAATTTGTCACAGAAAAAAAGTAGTGGTGACAGTGGTCACCATATGTTTTTATAGTGGTTACAGTGTTTATGACCTTGTTTTTATAGTGGTGACAGTGTCTAGGATCCTGTTTTATTTTAGTTACAATGTCTATGACCCTCTTACCCATTTGTATATTAGAGGAGAACTGTCACCACATGTATTTTGGCTTCTTATTAGCCCCTATAGGGTTTGTGCTTCTCTTGTCCTAGGGCTTTCATTTGATTACAGTGTCTTCTACTCTTTTTTATAGTGGTGAAAATGTCTACGACCCTGTTTTTATTTTGGTTACAACATCTATAGGGTTTTCCTTTGATTACAATGTCTATGACCTTTGTTTCATAGTGGTGACACCGTGACAGTGTCTATGACCCGGTTTTTATAGTGGTGACAGTGTCTATTATCCTATTTTCATAGTGGTGACAATGTCTATGACTCTCTTACCCATTCATATATTGAAGGAGAACTGTCCACCTAATGTCTTTTGGCTTCTCATTGGCCCTTTTAGGGTTTGTGCTTACCTTGTCCTAGGGTTTTCCATTTGATGATAACAATCACTTCTTAACGATGTACTATACTTAACATTTTAGGGTTTAGGGTTTAGAACTTAACCCTAAACCCTAAACCAAACTGTACATCACATGTTCTTTTGGCTTCTCATTAGCCCCTTTAGGGTTTATGCTTCCCTTTTAATTTCCTAGGGGTTTCCTTTGATTACAGTGTCTATGAACCTTTTTTCATAGTGATGACAGTGTCTATAAAGCTGTTTTTATTTTTGTTACAGCGTCTATAGGGTTTTCCTTTTGATTACAGTGTTTATGACTTTGTTTAGTGGTGACATTGGCTATGACACTGTTTTTATTTTGATTACAGTGTCTACGACCCTCTTACCCATTCATATATTAGAGGAGAATTGTCACCACATTTATTTTGGCTTCTCATTAGGCCCTATAGGGGTTGTGTTTCCCTTATCATATGATTTCTCTTATATTACAGTGTCTATGATCATGTTTTTATAGTGGTGACAATATCTATGACTTTATTTTTATTATGGTGACAAAAGTAGTTACATTTTTAATTTTTTTTAATTGTGGTGACACTACTTTAAAAAAATCTAGAAAACTATAAATTAGAAATTAGAGAAGAACTGTTATCACATGTATTTTGACTTCTCATTAGCCCCTATAGGGTTTGTGCTTCCCATTTCCTAAGGTTTTCCTTTGATTACAGTGTCTATGACCCTTTTTCATAGTGGTGACAGTGTCTATGACCTTGATTTTATTTTGGTTACATCGTCTATGACCCTCTTAGGCTCTTACCCATTCATATATTAGAGGAGAACTGTCACCACTTATATTTTGGCTTCTTATTAGCCTCTATAGGGTTTGTGCTCCCTCGTCCTAGGGTTTTCCTTTGGTTACAGTGTCTACGACTCTGTTTTGATTTTGATTACAGCATCTATGGCTCTCTTACCCATTCATATATTAGAGGAGAACTGTCACCACATGAATATTGGCTTCTCATTAGCCCCTATAGGGTTTGTGCTTCCCTTTTCCAAGGGTTTTCCTTTGATTACAGTGTCTATGAACTTTTTTTCATAGTGTTGACAGTGTCTATAAATCTGTTTTTATTTTGGTTAAAGCGTCTATAGAGTTTTTCTTTTTATTACAGTGTCTATGACTTTATTTTTATAGCGGTGACAGTGGCTATGCCACTTTTTATTTTGATTATAGTGTCTATGACACTTTTACCCATTCATGTATTAGAGGAAAACTGTCGCCACATTTATTTTGGCTTTTCATTAGCCCCTATAGGGTTTGTGCTTCATTTATGATATGATTTCCCTTTGATTACAATGTCTATGACCATGTTTTTATAGTGGTGACAGTATCTATGGCTTTATTTTTTTTATAGTGGTTACAATAGTAGTTACATTTTTATTATTTTTTTATTTTGGTGACACTAATTTAAAAAAATCTAAAAAACTAGAAATTAGAAATTAGAGAACAACTGTCACCACATGTATTTTGGCTTCTCATTAGCTCTTATGGGGTTTGTGCTTCCCTTTTCCTAGGATTTTCTTTTGATTACAATGTCTATGAACCTTTTTTCATAGTGGATAGAATGTCTATAAAGCTGTTTTTATTTTGGTTACATCGTCTATAGGGTTTTCCTTTTGATTATAGTGTATTTGACCGTGTTTTTATAGTGGTTACAGTGTCTATGATCCTATTTTTATTTTGCTTACAACATCTATGACCCTCTTAACCATTCATATGTTATAGGAGAACTGTCACCACATGCATTTTGGTTTCTCATTAGCCCCTATAAGATTTTCTTTTGATTACAGTGTCTATGACCACGTCTTTATAGTGGTGATAGTATCTATGACTTTATTTTTATTATGGTGACAATAATAGTTACATTTTTAATTTTTTAACGGAGATTACGCGAGTTAGAACAACTTCTATAATTGAGGGATAATTTCTGAAATTTTAGAAATTAACACAGGGGCATATTTTATAAAAAAACAGAAAGTCTAGGAGGTTTGGCGTAATTACTCTTCTTCTTCCCCCATCTCGAGCAGCTTCAACAGTGATTTTCGCTGATCTTTCGACGGCTCGTTCTCCTTACACAGAGCTCCGTTTGACGCGTATGACCTATCAAACTGACGAGTGCAATCTCTACTTCAGTCTCGTTGTGTTGATTTTGTCGAAGAATGATCTTACACACCACGACGAATGCTTGAACAGTGGCTGCTAAGTGAATGTTTCACGAAGTTACAAGGTGTCCAACAATGGCGGTTAGTGATTTTGTATAAATTTAAGAGGGGTTTTTGAACAAAAACCATCCTTGATAGATGTAGAACGTGATTGAGCGAGTAGAAGGCTTGGATTTAGGGTTGAACGAAGAGGAGGTCAAGTGACGGCGACGACGGATGCCGGAGGAGGAACACCGAGGATTGGTCGGAGCACTGGTTGGGGCCGACGGAGTGGGAGTGGTGGAGCCTCGAGCGACGACCACAGACCAACCGACAGCCACCTGAGACGAAGATGGTTGGTCGATTGTAGGGAGGCTGTTGTTTAGGTTTTGATTTTGAGCGTGCAATTTGGGGGAAATAGGGGCAGGGGCGAAATTGGAAAAAATGAACACTCACCTAATATTTCAACCCTTTTGTCCTAGAGCTTAAATTTTGGGCAACAAAAGGACACTTAGCATAAAACCCCCAATACTTATCTATATTTAACTATCTTCTATATACATCCATGCGATCCCGAATTAAAATTGAAGATATTTGGCTAAAAGTCCATTTTGCCAAACCTTTTTTGCAAAATGTCCACTTAAAATCAGTTTTTGTTAAATGTCCTAAATTTTTTTGAAAACCCCAATTTACCCCTATGTTAATTTACTCTTTCCGTTCTCCAATCTCCCACATAGATTTGAGGTTAAAGCCATGGCTTCCTCACGCTCCTCTCTCCTCGTAATCTCTCAAGATCCGGAAGAGGTCTCCAGTGATCTCCGATCATTGATACTGAATTCCTCCTTTCCGATCTGTCATCGTTTCCGAGATCGGCGCTCCTGCTAAAGCAGATGGGGTTGGAGAGGATCTGCGCTTCGATCTCCAGTTATCATCCTCTCCGAGATCTCCAGCGATCTCCGATCCTCGTAATCGCTGCTTCTGCTTCAGTATACTCCTGTTTTTCGGTTGCTTTTGATTCGTGCTGGTTTTCGATCAATTTCACCCTTGAAATCCACCGTGCAATCGGCGTTGATAGAGATCCAATTGATGGATCCAATTTATGGATTTCTTCCGAGACCGCCATGGATGCCAATGACCCCAACTTTGAGGATGCTGAAGTCAACGGAGATGACACTACCATTACCACTACAATCCAGTGAGTGAATCTTCCTATTCCGTCCTAGGTTTCCAACGCGAATCGCATCTTTTTGTTTCCTACTCTGGATCCTCCGATTTGGTCATTTTTTTGGTTGATCGGTCGATTTCGTTTATTTTGTTCGTGTCTTTTGCCTGTCTAAGTTGGATTGGATGCGCGTCTGGTGTCTTGCTAAAATGCGTGAGACAGATTAGATGCATATATTGACGATCCGGTGAATAAATTTGGCTTCTCTTTCTTCTGGATCCTCCAATTCGCTCATTTTTATAGTTGATCAGCAGATTTCGTTTTTGTTGTTTGTATATGTTCATGTTCAATTGGATCCAGATTCTATACAATTGTTTTTTTTCTCGTTAGGATTGTTTGATTCAATTAGACTATAGCAGCTGGTATAGGATCTGTTGTTTGTATATGTTCATTACGATTGTTTGATTTAATTGGATCCAGATCTACATATGGTGAGTCGCTGCTGCTGGTCCTAGGATAAATTAAAGCCATAGCTTGAAGACACCACGCCTCCACTATCATGTACATCATCCAATTTCGATGGAATTGATATGAAAGTTTGCAATTGGTTTAATTGATTTAATTGGGTTGCAACTGTGTTTTGATTTTGTTTTGATTGTGTTGCTTATTGCGATTGTGCTTCTTAGGGATTTCATAAGGTTTCTGGATTAAATTTAGATTGAATTTATCCTTTTTAATTGGTTTAATTGGTTTATTGTTATCCAAAATAAAAACAAAATTGTTATTTCATCAAAAAAAAATTGTCACCAACAACGTCACTATTGATAAAGGCGGTGGTGACACCGTTGGTGACAGTGTTCTGTCACTAAAAAAAGTTGTTTCCACATGTGTCACCACCGACAATGTCACCACAGTGATTTCATAAAAAAAAACTCTAAAAACAAAGGTGTCACCACAACAATAAGGGTGATGACAGTGATAGGGGTGGTGGTGACAGCGATAGGAGTGATGACAGCGATAGGGCGGTGATAGCGATAGAGGTGGTGACAGCGATAGGGGTGGTGGTGACAGCGATAGGGGTGGTGGTGACAGTGATAGGGGTGGTGATGACAACGTTAGGAGTTGTGGTGACAGCGATAAGAGTGGTGGTGACAGCGATAGGAATGATGGTGACA